>CM057472.1:95743600-98229850 GCA_030035585.1 Dugong dugon | reverse complement strand
AAGCTGCGGTGGTCCAGCCATGCCAGCAGGAGCAGATGGTGACAACTATATGACAACCTTTTCCTGGCCACAGTGATCAAAAGATGCCATCTATTGTAAGATGAACCCAAATTTCAGAGATATTAAAATTTTAAAAAAGTATGTTTTCAGAATCTATGAAATATGATTAATTTCCTTGAGACCAAGACATACTTTTTCTTAATACAAAATCTAGTAGTTTTGGATATTACAAAAGTAATAAGCAAGAATCAAATGACTCTCAAACATTTTCTTTAACCTTCTGTTTCCTTGTCGGGGGACTTCCACTATAGCAGTGGTTCTCAAACCTTTTGGTCTCGAAATCCCTTTAAACTCTTTAAAAACTGCTGAGGACTCCAAAGAAGTTTTCTTTATACAGGATATATCTATTGGTATTTACCAGGTTAGAAAATAAAACTTTGTAATTTTTATTTAATATTTTAAATATTTATTAATTAATGCTAAAAAAGGTAACAAATAACATGCAATAAACCTATTGCATGTTAACATAAATAACATTCTTATTAAAAAATAACTATACTTAATAAAAAAATAATAATTAATAGTGGGAAATGTGGCTTGCATTACATTTTTGAGAAATTCTTCAATGTCTGGCTTCACAGAAGACAGATGAAATCTCATATTTGCTTCTGTATTCAATCAATTGTAAGATTTTGTATCATACAGACAATACAGTATCTATCTCTCACACAGATATGTAGTTGAAAAAGGGAGGAGTATTTTAATGGCCTTTTCAGATAATTGTAGATATTGTTCTTTAGCGCTACCCTAAAACTAAGGAGACGTCATTTCTTAAAGATCAGTTGCAATGTGATTCTGAAATCTGATATATCACTGAGTTTTTCATACATTAAAATCCAATGGTCTATCTTGTTGTTGTTATTGTTAAGTGCCATCGAGTCACTTCCAACTGATAGTGACCCTATGTACAATAGAATGAAACACTGCCCTGTCCTGTGCCATCTTATAATCGTTGTTATGCTTGAGCCCATTGTTGCAGCCACTGTTATCAACCCATCTCGTTTACGGTCTTCCTCTTTTTTGTCTGCTGATGTCCTTTTCCAGAGTCTGATCCCTCCTGATAACATGTCCAAAGTATGTGAGACAAAGTCTCTCCATCCTTGCTTCTAAGGAACATTCTGGTTATACTTCTTCCCAGACAGATTAGTTCATTCTTCTTGCAGTCCATGGTATATTCAAAACTTTTCGCCAACCCCGTAACTCAAAGGAATCAATTCTTCCCTGGTCTTTCCTTATTCGCTGCCCAGCTTTCACACGCATATAAGGTGATGGAAAACATCAGGCGCATCTTAGTCCTTAAAGTGACACCTTTGCTTTTTAACACTTAAAGAGGTCTTTTGAAGCAGATTTGCCCAATGCAATGCATCGTTTGATTTCTTGATTGCTCCTTCCATTGGTGTTGATTGTGGATCCAAGTAAAATGAAATCCTTGACAACTTCAATCTTTTCTCCATTTATCATGATGTTGCTTATTGGTCCAGTTGTGAGGATTTTTGGTTTATGTTGAAGTGTAATCCATACCGAAGGCTGCAGTCTTTGATCTTCATCAGTAAGTGCTTCAAGTCTTCTTCACTCTCAGCAAGCAAGACTGTGTCATCTGAAGATAGCAGGTTGTTCATGAGTCTTCCTTCAATCCTGATGCCCCATTCTTCATATAGTCCAGCTTCCCAGATTATTTGCTCAGCATACAGATTGAATAATATGGTGAAAGGATAAAACCCTGCCGCACACTTTTCTTAACTTTAAACCACACAATACTGCCTTGTTCTGTTTGAATGACTGCTTCTTGGTCTAAGTACAGGTTCCTCAGGAGCACAATTAAATGTTCTGGAATTTCTATTCTTCACAATGTTATCCATAGTTTGTTATGATCCACACAGTTGAATGCCTTTGTATCGTCAATAAAACACAGGCAAACAACTTTCTGGTATTCTCTGCTTTCAGCCATGATCCGTCTGACATCAGCAATGATATCCCTTATTCCATGTCCTCTTCTGAATCCGGCTTGAATTTCTGGCAGTTCCCTGTCGATGTACTGCTGCAACTATTTTTTAATGATCTTCAGCAAAATTTTATTTGTATGTGATATTGTTTGATAATTTCCACATTCAGTTGGATCACCCTTCTTTGGAATGGGCGCAAACATGGATCTCTTCAGTCGGTTGGCCAGGTAGCTGTCTTCCAAGTTTCTCCACATAGGTGAGTGAGCACTTCCAGTGCTGCATCTGTTTGTTGAAACATCTCAGTTGGTATTCTGTCAACTCCTGGAACCCTGTTTCTCGCCAAGGCCTTCAGTGCAGCTTAGATCTCTTCCTTCAGTACCATCGGTTCTTGATCATATGCTACCTCCTGAAATGGTTGAATGTTGACCAGTTCTTTCTGGTGCAGAGATTCTGTGTATCCCTTCCATCTTCTTTTGATGCTTGCTGCATTGTTCAGTATTTTGCCCATAGAATACTTCAACACTGCAACTCACATCTTGAATTTTTTCTTCTGTTTTTTCTGCTTGAGAAATGCTGATCATGTTCTTCCCTTCTGGTTTCTAACTGCAAGTCTTTGCACATTTCATTATAATACTTTGTCTTCTCAAGCTGCCCTCTGAATCTTCTGTTCAGCTCTTTTACTGCATCATTTCTTCCATCTGCTTTAGCTATTCAATGTGCAAGAGCAAGTTTCAGACTCTCTTCTGACATCCATTTTGGTCTTTTCTTTCTTTCCTATTTTTTTTAACAACCTCTTGCTTCTTCACGTATCATGTCCTTGCATGCAAGAAGACCAAACCCTTCGCCATCAAGTGGATTCTGACTCATAGTGACCCTGTAGGACACAGCAGAACTGCCCCACAGGTTTTTCAAGAAGTTGTTGGTGGATGCGAACTGCTGACCTTTTGGTTAGCAGCCGAACTCTTAACCACTGCACCACCAGGGTACCTATCCTGCGTAGAACAGTTTAACTTTTATGTACTCCAATTCATCAGTCTTTTCCATCATGGATTTCTGACTTTGTGTCATGCTTAGGAAGGTCTTCCCCACTCTAAGATTATACAAATAATTCATCTATGCTTCTTCCGGAACTTTCATGATTTTATTTAATTCTCTGAGTCATCTGGCAGTAACAGATTCTTTCAGTGAAAGAAATCAGCCAGCTTGACTTTTCATCTATTTATTAAACAATCTAATATACCTACTCCTCGCTATCTCATAATCTCTCATTTCACATTTACAACCATAGTAAAAAATCTACTATCCGACTGTTTTGTGCATTAGGAACCCCACCGATTTGCACACCTGCACCGCACATAGCTCATCCAGGTTGCAGAGAGAGAGAAGCGGCACCGCATCCGGGATATTTAACCCCAGTCTGGAACTCACAGGGCGCCCCACACTCCGGATCCACCTAGCTCGTGCCTCCCCTCCCTCCTCGCAGCTCCAAAACTTTTCCATCACCCCAAACAGCAATAACTCCCCATTCTCCCCACCTGTCTAAGGTGATGAAGAAGTTCTGGAAATAAACAGTGGTGATAGTTTTACAACGCTGTGAGTGTAATTAATGGCACTGGATTGCAGACTTAAAAACTATTAAAACAGCAAAGTTATGTTATTTATACTTTGTTGTTGTTGTTAGGTGTCATCGAGTCTGCTCTGACTCATAGTGATCCCACGTATAACAAAACTAAACGCTGCCCAGTCCTGCACCATCCTCACAATCATTGCTATGTTTGAGCCCATTGTTGCAGCCACTGTGTCAATTCATCTCACTGAGGGCCTTCCACTTTTTTGCTGACCCTCCACTTTACCAAGCATGGTCTCCTTCTCCAGGGACTGGTCCCTCCTGATAACTGAGACGAAGTCTTGTCATCCTCACTTCTAAGGAGTATTCTGGCTGTACTTCTTCCAATATAGATTTGTTCATTCTTCTGGCAGTCCATGGTATATTCAGTATTCTTTATCAACGCCATAATTCAAATGTGTCTATTCTTCTTATTCTTCCTTTTTCATCGTATAGCTTTCACATGCACACAAGGCGACTGAAAAGACCACGGCTTGGGTCAGGTGCCCCTTAGCCATCAAAGTGACATCTCTGCTTTTTAAGATTTTAAAGAGGTCTTTTGCAGAAATAATTTTTTTTTTTAATCCAATTGGTTTAACAGGCAACCTTTATCACACTCTAAATTTTCATATGTATGACCACATGTGGAGTCTATTTTGGTCCTTTAATCTGTTCCTGTATCAGAATTGTTTAAATTATAGTAGCTCCAGAATTATTAATGTGGATTTAAAATAATATTTTCAAGTATATAAGTGTCACTTCAAGTATATGAATACACTTGGTATCATTGAAGTCATTTTTACAGTTGTTAGTTTTGAACCAATTCATAAAAGTACTGACTATAATTAGATTTTTACTCTATAAAAATAAATTGCAAAATAACTTAAGGAAGTGAATGTTGCAGTGCTTCTCAAATTTTGTTATGCATCCAAATCACCTAGGGAATTTTTTAAAAATACTAATGGCTTGGCTCCACCTTCCAGAACTTCTGATTCAGTAGGTAGAGTGTGGGCTGTTCTTCTGACAAACTTCCAAGACACCTTCCATACACTGTAAAGTTCAAGAACCACTAGAATAATATTTCCTAGGGTAAGGTTACTAATTTCAAACCCCTTGTAGCAAAGAACAGCTCAAATAAAGACCTCTCTTCCCAAAGGATAAAAGAAGTGTCTCAAGAAAAACAAAAACCACAATCAAAGAAATTTAGCCAGCATAAATCATTTTAAACAAGTTTCTATACAAAACAAGCAACAAACAACAGGCAGCACAATAATGTTCATGGTAAAATAGGAAACATTTAAAAGACAAAATACCAAGATGAAAGCAATAAATAAAGGAAGAGAACGCCTCCAGAGAAAAGCATGACAACACAAATCCTTAAAGGCAAGTGAAGCGTAGGCTGCAACACTGAGAAACAAACTTTACTAATTAACTCTAAGTCCATTGTCACATAAAAAGAAAAAGAATACACTAGAAATCTGACTTTGGTAAGGTAAACTTTGGCAAGTGGAGAATTAACTATGTAAATTCAAGGAGAAGTACCACATTCAACTCTTTCAAGTCTGTACTTTGTCCTTGATCACCCTATTTGGGCCATGACATACTCGTCCCCATAATGGGGATGCTTTCTTATCCACTTCTTTCTTCCTTCAAGGCCACACTCAAATTCTACTTCTTTTATAAAGCCTTCCTGTGTACACTTGGAAACCCTGGTGGTGTAGTGGTTAAGAGCTATGGCTGTAGCTCTTAACCAAAAGGTCAGCAGTTCGAATCCACCAGCTGCTCCTTGGAAACCCTATGGGACAGTTCTATAGGGTCACTATGAGTCGGAATCGACTCGATGGCAACGGGTTTGGTTTTGTTTTTGTGTACACTTACAAAAGGATATGTTCCTCAATCTCCTGGCCCAACCCAGAGCAGGGAAAAGCAGGAAGGTAGTTGATAAAAGAATCTGCTCCAGAGCCACTCCCTATCCCATTCATAGCAACAGTGACTATAACAGAGGCTAGCAAGGAGTTCTCCTGGCCAGTAACCACACCTCAAAGATGCAGACAGTTCTTCAGCTCCTGCTGCAGCACTTCCTGCCTGAGCAGAGACAGGGCAGAAGGACTGAAATGTGCAGAGGCACAGGCTGAAGGTCAAAGAGCTCTGACAGTCATCACTATGCATGAATTCCACTGGCTTCAAAATTCACTCTATTTAATTTCCTTTCTAAGCTTCTTGGTCAAAGGTTTGCTTATGTTCAATTTAGGGTCACAAAAAATAGAGAGATACTGATAGACATACTTCTGTTTATACATTTATCATAATTATATTTCTAAAGGGGAACCTTTAGACAATTTTCTAGACAACTTAAAAATATTTACTGATTTTTTTATTTAAAAAGTAATACATGATCATAGAAGATCTGGAAAATACAGAACGCATAAAGAAGAAAATAAAAATCAGCCACACATTATCATCCAGTATTAATACTTCCCACTCTTTTCTTTAACAAAATAATTTTAAGAAAATTATACCTAGCATTTTTAAGGAATTTAAAACACAGTGGAAATATTGCTATTCAATAATGTATTGGAAGTCCTGAATAATAAGATACAAAAAACAACAGGGTATAATAATCACAATGAAGAGAATGAAATTGTATTTGCAGATGATGATTATTTACTTAGAAAATTAGAGAGAATCTATAGATAAGCTATCGAAATTTAAAAAGAGTATTTATCTAGGTTGCTGGTATCAAATCAACTTTTAAAAAATTAGTGCAGAAATAACCAGAAACAATCAACTTGAAAATAGAAAAAAAAAAAAGATTCCATTCATAGTTATACCTAGGCACACATCTGTGCAGAAGAGTTGACACAGCAGGCTTGAGACTGCTGTTCTTAGAAAGGTCTGACTGCAACACTGGCCCTTGGCCGGGGTCTGGGAATTTGGCTAGTTCCCTACATTGATATAAAACTTTCCCCAAATGATAAGAGTGGCTCACTGTACCTAAACTGTTTGTACAAACAATGAGGTTTAGGCTTAACACCTACTTCCTTCTGGGAGTCTGGAATTTGGGTATATGCTAGGCATAAGGTGCCTATGTGAACAGCCCCCAGTAATAACCTCAGGCATCGAGTCTCTAATGAGTTTCCTTGGCAAACAACATTTCATGCATGTTAACACAGCTCGTTGCTGGTGGGATTAACTGTGCCCCGTGTCACTCCACCAGGAGCCCTGGTGGTGCAGTGGTTAAGAACTCGGCCGCTAACCAAAAGGTCAGCAGTTCAAGTCCACCAGCCAGCTCCTTGGAAACCCTATAGGGCAGTTCTACTCTGCCATATAGGGTGGCTCTGAGTTGGAATTGACTCAACAGCAACAGGCTTTTTTGTTTTTTTTGGTTTTGGCGTGACTCTGCTAGGAGAGAACTCTCTTAGAAGCTTGAGTCTGGTTTCCTCCAGACTTTGTCCCATGGGCCTTTTCCCTTTACTGAGTTTTCTTTGTACCCTTTCACTATAATAAATCTTAGCTGTGAGTACAACTATATGCTGAGTCCTGTGAGTCCTTCTAGCCAATCACCAAACCTGATGGTGGTCCTGGGAACCCCCAATACAACATCTTTATGGATATGATTGCAAAATATTTACTGAAGGACAAAAAAGAAAATGTAAGTAAATAGAGTTATATCATGATTAAGAACAGGAAGAAAGGCAGCTCTCTCCCATCATTCATGCATTTAATGCAATTCCAATCAGTATGCCTGCAGGTATTTCTATGGTTCATGTTAGGTCAATTCTAACATCAATGTGGAAGAGCAAACGGCCAGAATAACCAGCTTTGAAAAAGAAGAACAAGATGGTAGGATTTGCCCAACCTGAAATCAGGAATTATTGTAAAGTTATAGTAATTAGGTAGCAGGGAAGGTATCTCAATGGGGTTTTTCATGGAATTTGACATGACTCCAAAATTTATAAGAACAAGCAAAAGACCAAAAATATCCTTGACTCTCCTGCAGAAGATGGACAAGGAACCCTATCATATTTTAAGTATTATAAAGCTATAGTAATTAAGATGATGCAATACTGATATGAGGGGAGACAAACAGACCAACAGAACAGAACAGAGGGCCCCAAAACATATCCAGCATATATGGAAAATTGATATTTGGCATGACAGACCATGAGAAAAGGATCAATAAATGTGCTGAAACAACCAGCTATCCATATGGGGAGGAAGGGGATCATTTCAATCCCTATCTCATACCATTCTCTGTAGTCTTCCGTATGTTTGAAATATTTTGTAATAAAAACTTAATTTTATAAAATATATATATTAAAGTCTCTTACTCAAATGGTAATCTACAAGCCAACAATCACAACTTCATAAATTATCTGCCTCCTTGCTATGACCCTGTGGGATTATGAGCTTTCTGAAGCAGCACATATCCTCAACCCTACAACTTTTTGAATAATATGTACTTTACCTCATAGATCCTGGCAATTCCACAAAGTAGGGTTACTTCTCCTGGAAACTTATCTAAACCTTGTTTGAAAAGATTCAAAGCAGTCACAGGCTGATCCAACGAGATGTAAACCTAAAATCAACATACAATTAATAAAGTATTAGTTCTTAAAATAACAGCATTTGTTATAACAAGTTTATAATGACAGTTGTTAGTAACAAATTATCTCCTAGATAATTATAGCACAAAAATTTCAGAAATGTACAAGAGCAAATTTCCAACCATGAGGTTATAATTTTGTCTCCACATGTTGAATATGGAACGTCATTCATTTATTACTTCAACAAATGCTTACTGTGGGCTTACTAGGCAACACGTATATGACAAGGCTCTGGAAACAGAGAAGTGATTAAGACAAGGTTCCTTCTCTTCCAGTTGTCCCAGTAGAAGAGTGAGTCTTACAAACACATGATTCCAATACAGAGTGATGAATGCTCTGAAAGAGGTTAGAGAATCCACAGTTCTACCTGTTGGGTTAGAGAGTAGTCAGAGAAGGGCATTTTCAAGGTGGACAAAAACGTCTGCAAAAGACTGCCCGAGTCAGAATCCCAGCACCAACACTGACCAGCCGTATGGGGTTGAGTAAGTTACTTTTCTTCTCTGTGCCTCATTTTCCTCATCTAGGAAATGGAAAAAATCCTCACAACCACCACTTGAAGATTCAATGACACAAACATCAGCTACTGTTACTACTGTTATGTGTGTGAGTCCCTGAGTTTCATGCCAGGAGAGGGCAGAAAGATAGGCTTGGGCTGGTGAAAGCCAAAGTGTTCAAACTTCATACCACAGGTGACGGGACGGCAGTGAAGGTTCATTTTGTGTATTAAAAATTGAATCTGTGTTGACAGTTGTACAATTCTGTGAATATACTAAAAACCACTGAATCGTACACTTTATAAGCGTCAATTTTATGGTGAGTTACAGCTCGATAAAGTTGCTATTTAAACAGTTGAAACATTGATTGTTCAATTTGTGTTTAAAAAGAAAATTCTGTGTATGTGTAGGAGAGACTGGAGAGGAAAAGGCAATAAAAAGAAATCAGTGGAAGGCTGCTGTGGTTGCAAAAGATGAAAATGGCTCAAAATAAGGCAATAATGCGACAAGTGGTTTTCAGAGAGGTAAGAGGTAAAATCAATAGCACTTAATGTCTGATTAGATGTGACTGAGATTTCTGGCTTTGGTGGATGGATATATGGTGAAGCTATTCTCTGAGATGAATGATCTTCACCAAAATTTTACTTGCATGTGCTATTAATGATATTGTTCAATAATTTCCACATTCAGTTGGATCACCTTTCTTTGGAATAGGTATAAATATGGATCTCTTCCAGCCAGTTGGCCAGGTAGCTGTCTTCCAAATTTCTTAGCATAGACAAGTGAGCACTTCCAGCGCTGCATCGATTTATTGAAACATCTCAACTGGTATTCCATCAACTCCTGAAGCCTTGTTTTTCACCAGTACTTTCAGCGCAGCTTGGACCTCTTCCTTCAGTACCATCAGTTCCTGATCATATGCTACCTCCTGAAATGGTTGAACATTGACCAATTGTTTTTGGTACAGTAACTCTGTGTATTACTTCCATCTTCTTTTGATGCTTCCTGCATCATTTAGTATTTTACCTGTAGAATCCTTCAATATTGCAACTCAAGGCTTGTATTTTTTCTTCAGTTATTTCAGCTCAAGAAATGCTGAACATCTTCTTCCCTTTTGGTTTTCCCCAGGTCTTTGCACACGTCATTATAATACTTTACTTTGTCTTCTCGAGCTGCCCTTTGAAATATTTTGTTCAGCTCTTTTACTTCATCATTTCTTTCTTTTGCTTTAGCTGCTAGATGTTCAAGAGCAAGTTTCAGAGTCTCTTCTGACATCCATTTTGGTCTTTTTTCTTTTCTGTCTTTTTAATGACCTCTTGCTTTCTTCATGTATGATGTCCTTGATGTCATTCCACAGTGCATCTGGTCTTCAGTCATTAATGTTCAATGTGTCAAATCTATTCTTGAGATGGTATCTAAATTCAGGTGTGTTATACTTAAGGTCATGCTTTGGCTCTTGCGGACTTGTTCTAATTTTCTTCCACTTCAACTTGAACTTGCATATGAGCAATTGATGGTCTGTTCCATAGTCGGCCCCTGCCCTTGTTCTGACTGATGATATTGAGCTTTTCTAGCGTCTCTTTCCACCGATGTAGTTGATTTGATTCCTCTGTATTCCATCTGGTGAGGTCCACATGTATAGTCACCGTTTATGTTGTTGAAAAACGGTATTTGCAATGAAGAAGTTGTTGGTCTTGCAAAATTCTATCATACGATCTCCAGCGTCATTTCTATCACCAAGGTCGTATTTTTCAACCACCGATCCTTCCTTTTTGTTCCCAACTTTCTCATTCCAATCGCCAGTAATTATCAACACATCTTAATTGCATGTTTGATCAATTTCAGACTGCAGAAGCTGGTAAAAATACTCAATTTCTTCATCTTTGGCCTTAGTGGTTGGTGCATAAATCTGAATAACAGTCATATTAACTGGTCTTCCTTGTAGGCGTATGGATATTATCCTATCACTGACAGCACTGTACTTTAGGACAGATCTTGAAATGTTCTTTTTGACAATGAATGTTGACTCTTATTCCTCTTCAATTTGTCATTCCCAGAATAGTAGACCATATGATTGTCTGATTCAAAATGGCCAACACCAGTCCATTTCAGTTCACTAATGCTTAGGATATCGATGTTTATGCGTTCCATTTCATTTTGATGATTTCCAATTTTCCTAGATTCATACTTCGTACATTCCACGTTCCGATTATTAACAGATGTTTGCAGCTGTTTCTTCTCATTTTGAGTCATGCGCATAAGCAAATGACGGTTCCAAAAGCCTGATACCATCCACATCATTAAGGTCAACTCTACTTTGAAGAGGCGGCTCTTTCCCAGCCGTATTTTGAATGCCTTCCAGCCTGAGGGGCTCATCTTCCAGCACTATATTAGACGATATTCCGTTGATACTTGTAAGGCTTTCACTAGCTAGTTTTTTTCAGAAGTAGACCACCAAGTCCTTCTTCCCAGTCTATCTTAGTCTGGAAGCTCTGCTGAAACCTGTCCACCATGGGTGACCCTGCTGGTATTTGGGTACCAGTGGCATAGCTTCCAGCATCACAGTAACACACAGGCCCCCACAGTACAACAAACTGACAGACACGTGGCGGCATTTCTTCATATTCTGTATTAAAGGATACAAGTAAATTTTATCTTTATCTCTCTGGTCCTATAGGCAATGAATGGATTTTAATAAATCAATTTATGGAGAAATAAGTCAAACCACGTATTTAACAACAGTTAAAATAATTAAAATAAAAAGCATTAGTTTTTTTTTCAACCACACTTCCTGGCATATGTGGCCAGGGATTGTCAATGAAGATGATAGTCAAACAGTGTGACCTGAGGCTTTCTCTTTCAGAAAAGTCTAGTAACTAATGTTTTGAAACTTCAAAGAATTTAAATTTAATATGGCGACCCCATGTGTGTCAGAGTAGAACTGTGCTCCATACGGTTTTCAATGGCTGGTTCTTCAGAAGTAGATTGCCAGGCCTTTCTTCTGAGGTCACCATGAGTCAGAACTGACTCAATAGCAACTGGGTTTTTTTTAAGTTTAATATATAATGCACAGAAGATAAATTTAAATACCATATAGTTTCTGATAGTTCTGACAATCACTGTAAACATAACATACTAAGACTCTGACAGTAAATTTAGAGCATTTCATTTTTTTTTTTCAGTATATGAATTTTTATTACCATTTTTAGGAACTAGTGGCACTTCCTTTCATATCTCACCTTCTTTTAAACCTCCTTTGCCACACTTTTTAAATTTAAAAATCTCTTAAAGATACAGCCAGATGATGTCATAAGCACTACTTCAACAAATAGTTTTCTTTAAAAGCAGCCTTGGTGAGGGTCAAGAAGTAACTGGATACTGGAAGTGAAAATTCTAGGCAGCTCCTTCACTTCTGGTATAGCGGTGGGGGGCACCATGGGGCAGTGAACAGGCTCCAGAGTCAGAAAGACCTAACTTTGCTGACTCTTAGTAGACAGATGACCTTGGAAAACTCACTTAAGCTCTCTTAGCCTCATTTTTCTTCCATGTACAAAGAAAATGATAAAACCTACTTTGCAGGGTGAGGGTTAAATTAACTGCATACAGAATGGGCCTGATACAATGCCTCATGCTGAGTAGGTGCTCCATAAAGGGGAAATACTGTTTTCATTATTATGGCAGAGCAGAAAAATCAAGGACTTTTACATAAAAACTGTCCCTGTTCTTGACAGCCTGCTCAGGTGGGAGACAAGTCTGTGATAGAAAAGAGGGCCTACCTGGGGCCTGTTACCTATAGGGGTGGTACCTCTGTGACATTTCCTTCTGTCCTAACAGGCAGTCTTTCAAAGGGGTCTTCTCATTTTTCATGACAATCCCTTTCTCCTGACATAACTATCCTCCATGTTCTCACTTTTCCCCTTGCTATAAAAAAAATAAGTCAAATCTGAGCATATTAACTTCCCAAATATTCTGAAGAAATTGGCATCTCTCCCCCAGCATTGGCCAGAATTTAGACTTTTATTCTGAGAAGACAAATGTCACTCATATTAAGAATATTTACTTACTTTTGCCAAGTAGAGAAATGTATCTACCATTTCCTGCTGCTTCAGGGCTGATTTAAACTGTTTTTCAGCTTCACGATACATTCCTAACCTAAGAATAACCATTAAAAAAAAAAATAAACATTCAACTTAAAAATAAATACTACAGCATTTATTCATAGCCTGAATAAATTCACATCCCTAAGGATATGAATAGAGACAAATTCCATCTATAAGAGCAAGCATGTACAAAAGAAGGTACTGTCGTACACATACATAGTTAATATACATGTTTATCTAGTTTAGGAAAAAGCTGCCTATCTCCCATATTCACTGCCTACATAACCTCTAAATGGCATGTAAACAGTCTGTCTGGAGCCTAGTCACAGCAGGAGTAATAACTGCCAGTAAGCCAGGTCACACCAGTTCACCACCTAAAGAGCTTATGATCAGCTGGACATAAAGCAAATGACCTGAATAAATGCTTAAAGAGTCTCTACTTTCCTGAGAGAACAGAAGGATGACATTTCTTTGATAACATCTTCTACTCTGAGACAAAGCCTATTTTTTAAAGCTATCCTTAAATTATTCTGATATAAGTGAAATTGCCACTTGACTAATATAGTTACATCATCTTATTATTCTAGAAATCCTTTTTTTCTGTTCCTGATTTGGTGTCTGATACTGATTGTCCTAATCTACGCATCTGAGATTTGCTCCTTGTCTAAATATGATTGTCCTGATGTCAGCTCCCATCTCTTCTGCTCAGGGAACATTTTGCTAGTGCTAAAATCAGTCATTAAAGCAAACACAGCTTTCGTTCAGCCTGTTCTTACTAGACCTGTTGGGCTTCCTCATAGTTACTCATTCCTAGCCACCTAAGAGCTACTTAGGTGTTTTGTGATAATGCTTTTATTCTATAAAATAGCATCAGAATAATATAAATATGTTCCATTGTGCTACTTTCATTAAAAGCCTTGAAAGAATAGTTTTGATCTTTCTTCATAACCTAAGCCTCAAGCACTGATGTAGCTGATACCCAAATGGCTGCTGGAAGACTTGGGATTAAAGGTGACCCCAAAAGACCTGCCTAAAGTTAGAAGATGCATGATGTGGTAGAAGTCTCACAAATTCACAGAGTATAAAATGTTAGGAAAGAGCTCTAAAATTCTGGAAAACGGCACATTTATACATATAACTTCAACTAAGCATGCAAGTCATAAGCACTTGGCTAACGCTTGGTCACTGAATTCCGTGAATGCTAATTATACAGGACAGTTTGTATATTTTTTTCTAATAACTTACCTCTTTCCAAAAGTGATTTAAAAGGGATTAAAATTTAAAAATATATATAAAACAAGAATGTGAAAACAGAAATTGATTTTTTTAAACAATGGAGATTGAAAAATAAAATTTTAAATACAAACAAAATAGCAACCAGAGTTACTGAGATACCTGGAAGACAAAGTAAAGGAAGGATGGGTCATATTTTTTTTTTATTACTACATCCTCAAGATATAACTTCTTCTAGTACTACCAAAAATGTTAAACATTAAGTGAATTAATGTTAGAATCTTCAGGTCCTAGGGAAATAATATGAAACTATGGAAATAATAAGAGAATTGGAGTCAGAATGCTGAGCTCAAATTCTTGCTCTGCCATTACTAGGTATACCAATTTGGAAGGTCACTTTATATTTCTGAGGTTTAATTTTTCTCTTCCTTAAGAAGGGCTAATGATAGTAACTACCTCAGAGGTGCTGTGAGATTTAAGTGTAATGCAATGTATAGACAAGCCACCTCTTAACTCTAAAGCACTCTACAGATGTGCAGCATCAGTATATATACAAGACTTGAGGGCTGAGAGGACTCCACTGGGATCAACATCCTTCGTTCTAGTCCCAGGTCTGTTACTAACACTTATGCAAATCACAGCCTCTCGGGCCTCAGCTTCCTCATCTGAAAAAGGCTGTTGACCTGATGGCCTCAAAGTTTCCTCCTCCCAGATCTAAAAAGTTATCAGTTTTAATCGCTACTATGTGATTGTCAGGTAAATCCTTACTCAAATTAACCAAAAACACAATTTTCATTTCTTCATGAGGAAATCTATTAAAAGAGAGAAAGAGAGACTGGAGACTCTAAAATATGTTGCCACTTTTAAGCCCTCCAAAAATCATCAGAATTTTATTTTACCTGTAGTAACATTTTCCAATCTGCACTTTCCACCACCAGTCCTTGTACTGAGAATGCTCTGTGGAAAGGGCGGCCAAATCCAAAGCCTTTGAAAAGAATTCATTTTTAGATTAGAATTTTCTTTTCTAGTTAGAAACAATAAATAAAATAAACCATATAATTAGCATCAGTCAAAACATGCATTATACATCGAACAGAAACTTGGGTTGCTCATGTTTCCAGATGGCCCCACCAATTTTCCCTAATCAGTTCCAGACCAGAGGGCTGACAGCAGATGAGATATCAACATTGATTAAAGAGAAGGCATAAAACTGATAATTACAAATCCATTATTTTTTACCCCATCCACTTTATTTACTATCTAATGATTCAAAATGCCTACAAACTTGGAGGTAGAGTAGTCCCCGCTCATTCGTGGGGGATATGTTCCAAGACCCCTAGTGAATGCCTGAAACCAAGGATAGTACCAAACTCTATACATACTATGTTTTTTCACATACACACCTATGATAAAGTTTAATTTATAAATTAGGCACAGTAAGAGATTAACAACAATAACTAATAATAAAATAGAACAATTACTAAGTAAAATAAGTGTAAAATAAGCACTGTACCACGATGGTCAATCTGATAACTGAGACAACTACTAAGTGACTAACGGGTGGGTAGTGTATACAGCATGGATATGCTGGACAAAGGGATGTTTCATGTCCCAGGCAGGACGGAGCAGGAAGGTGCAAGACTTCATCACGCTACTCAGAATGGTGTGCAATTTAAAACTTATGAATTATTTCTAGAATTTTCCATTTAGTATTTTCAGACCGTGGTTGACCGTGGGTAACTGAAACTGTGGCAAATGGAACTGCAGATAAGGGGGGGACTACTGTAGTCAAGTCTTTGTTGTGTTGGCCAGGCCAATTGCAGGCCCCACTTCAAAGACCAATGTAGTAAAATAGAGAAAGATCAAGTGAACAAATTTAAAAAAAAAAATTTCAAAAATGGCGTCACACAGAAGAGTGAAAGGAGTTAGGGTGATTGAGTAACTGTCATCGCCAACACCCATCCTTCCATTACTCCGACATTACCGTCTGTTGCGGTAATTCTCAGGGTCAGACTTTCTTTTGCTTCAGACTGAAAAAGATCTTAATTGCTTTCCTATTTTATATCTGTTTATCTCATTTCCCTAATATATTCTAGTTTATTCCTTATAGTGGTTATTCAAGGAGTCCCTGGGTGGCACAAACGGTGCTTGACCACTAGCAGAAAGGCTGGTAGGTTGAACCCACACAGAGGCACCTCGGAAGGCAGGCCTGGCGATCTGCTTCCAAAAGGTCACAGCCTGGTTGCACAACTTGAAGAATATAATCAATGTCACTGAATTGTACTTGAAGAAATTGTTAAGCTACTGTATGTTTTGCTATGTGTGTTTTCAACAACTATAAAGAAAAAAATAAAACGCTATGGAGCAGTTATACTCTGCACACATAGGGTTGCCACAACTTGGAATCGACTTGAAGACAACTAACAACAACGGCTTTTACTCAAGATCAGACAAGAGATCACTAAACGCGAATTAGAATTTTATACAGAAGAAATGGAAACTGTTTTTACAGAGAGGAAAGCAAATCAATCTTTATACAATTTTGAAGCTCATCTAAAGATTTGGAGAATAAAGGCTTGGGTTATTAGTTAAAAGAGGATTCTGATTTTTTAATAACACTTATTCTTTCTCTCCAAGTTGGAAAAATGTCTATTTTTTCAATGTTAATATAATCATGATATCCAACAACTCAGTTAAAGTACCTCTTAGATTTTCTGTTCTATTATCTCAAAATGCATTGATATCATTGTCTACTTCTTAATATTAACTCTTTTCTGAAATGAATACCAGGAGAGTTCCTCCTTGCATCTCCTACTGTAAAATCAATTACTTTTCCTTGTGTTCCCCATTTTCTTTTGCTCCAGCGGAGACCTCTAAATATGCAAGCTATTTATAAAGGGATGCTGTCACCAAGCTGAGACTCTCATGGACTTGAAAAATCAACATCTCTACTTGAAAGCTACAGAAATTCAAAACAAGCAACACAGTACTTTCATACACTTATTTTTTCCCCAGCCAGAAGTAAAACTGAAAGCAAAAAGGAAGTAAAAAGTATAACTTCAATTGGCATGATCTTTGGAAAATACTAGGGAAATCTATTTTCCATCAACCCAATTCAGGACTACGTTGTAAATATCTGAACATACTAATTTTAAGTTAATCTTTACAAAGCCCTTTCCAGCAAATATATTTTATTCACGCTCATTTTTAATGTAAACAGACCTTCTACTATTCTGAAAAAGGTGTAATTGTACATTTTTTTACATATTCTAACTTTCTGAGGTTAGATTTAATGCTTATTACAGGCTGATATTGCTTTCAGAGATGGTCCTGAAAAAAAGTCATACATTTGTACTCAACCAATAAAGGAAATTTATATTTATATGAATCATAAATAAAGAAGAAAAGTAAAAATTACATTTTAATGATCATTCTTCATATGAAAACTGAGATTAAACTGAGGACAAATAAAAACATTTGTGACAATTTCAAATGGACACTAAGCTCCGTGAGGACTCACAATCCTTCTTATACATTTCTGTTACTCTGGTATGGTGCTGTGCTCACTAAACGCACTCAAGAATTGTTGGTTGAATTAATTCTACTTTTCGTTTGTGATTTACATTAAAAATAACTTAAGAACCAAAAGAACTGTGATAGTAATAAGTTTCATAATTAAAGGCTATGAACATTCTTAAATTTTCAAGTGCTCGCAGAAGTCTTTTCCAATTTTTTAAATTACTACACACTTACATTTAAAGATCTATGAATAGTTTAATCAAACCAATATCCAGATATTAATAAAGGCCTTGTTGTTGTTAGGTGCTGTTGACTTTGACTCATAGTGACCCCCGTGTGACAGAGTAGAACTGTGCCACGGGGTTTTCTTGGCTTTAAAGGCCTAGAATGTCAGAAGAAAGCTGTACGTTTATAATAAAGTCTGTAAGTATCTAGACAACATAATGTTTGTGAATATGTTCAGCTGACAGTCCCAATAAATTTCCTAAGTAATAGTGCTCCAATCACTAAAGTTTAAAAACAGGCATCCCTTCACTATTGTTATAAAAAACCAACAAACCAAACCTGCTGCCGTTGAGTCCATTCCAATTCATAGCCACCCTATAGGACAGAGCAGAACTGCCCCATAGGATTTCCAAGGAGTGTCTGGTGGATTCGAACTGCTGACCTTTTGGTTAGTAGCTACTGCTCTTAATCACTGTGCCAGCAGGGCACCAATTATATTATACAATTATATTAAATATACCAAATTGTATACTGTTTTGGCTTAACATTATACAATAAACAGTTTTCATGTTTCTCCCTAGCTTTTAATCATTGTGATTTTTAATGGCTGCATAAAATTCCATCATGCTAATTATCATAATTAACTAAATTCATCCTCTATGGTTGAACATTTAGGTTGTTTTCCCAGTGTTTTTGCTACTGCATCTAACACTAAAATGAACATCTTTGCAAGCATAGCACGTTACTTTTTACTGAAAATTTCCTGAAAAGCTAAATTACTGGAACAAAGTGAATAAAATATCTTTGGAAATCCTATTGATTTCCAAAACTGTTGTGTCATTCACTAAATCACCTGTAATACATGACTATAACAATTTACTGCGTTCTCCCACAGCACTTTTTTTTTAATTTCATAAATGTAAAGTTGTGGATCCATAGTTTCGTTATTTTTTAATTTTTGTTGTTAGTAAAAAAAATTCATCTCGAAGGGCTTGTTTACTGGCATTTATCTAATGTAAATTGCTTATATTTGAGTCATTTTTATTTTCATAATAATTTTTCTAGCAAATTCAGAGAAGCTTTTAATATATGATAAACAGTAATTTCTTTAAGTCAACTGTAATATTTTTAAGTCACGCTTGATGCAGATATTTCTCCCTCTATTTTTTGGTTCTGTTTCTGTTTACTATTCAGAGATTCCATATATGAATCTCTAATATTTTTCCTTTGTGAAAGCGTCACGTAAGTCCAACAAAATCTGTGAAATATTCCACCATTCACTAGTTTAAATCGTTTAATTCTTCACTTATCAAATGTGTAAAAGAAAGCCCTTAAACAAATTTTCTCAACAGTGTTGGTTAAAGAAGTATAAATATCTGTTTCAAAAACAGTTAAAAAATTGGTATCCAACATTGCTTGTTTCTAGGCTATTAAGAGTCTTTGACTGTTCCCAACAATGAAAATATAAAATTTATAAATGGGGATGATTATTGTTGAGATGGGTGATGAGTGATATGGGCTCATTATAACGATTCTCTCCACTTTTATATGTTTGAAATTTTCCATCATAAAATGCTAAGGGGTATGGGAGGTGCTGCTAAGAAGCCAGAAATACATGGATTCGTAAACTTATAATATAGTACATAAACTAAAGAAAAAAATGGCTCAACAATGCTAACTATTAGCATAAAAAACAAACTTTATAACACAAAGATGCTACGCAGTATTCTCAATTTTCTGTATTTTGCCCTTTAATGGAGATCTCTATACTCTATGGACCATGGATAGTTCTTATCACTTTGATATTTATACTAACGTTCCTACTGAAACTGACAGTGGATTTGGAATTATTAGTAATTCTTTAATCTTTAATAATTCCATCTGTTTATAAGGTGAGAAATAGAATATTTCAGAATTTAAACATCCAAGTCAGAAAAAAATTACAATAAAAGAGTAGCATGAATTCAAAACTTACAGTCTTAACATCATTTTCATGATGAAAGATATACTCGAACAATGCCTATGAAGAGAAAAAAAAAGCAAAAAATACATTAGATTTGATTTTAATAAAAGTACTCTATGGCTATATCAAAACTCAAAGGCTATTTTGAGCAAGATTGAACCAAAATAATAGGATACTCTAAAGTATCTCATATTTATAACTAAAGAGTCTATCCATCATTTGTTACAATCACCCATTTAAAAATACAGTTATTTACAGCTGACTCCTGTTTTTACAGAATACAAATTGGAAAGCTCAAATAATTGAACATTATTTTCACATTACACATGCCATTTTATTAGAAACATAAACATATGAAAAGCTTATTTTTCTTTCTTAAAGACTAACTTCAAGATTGTCATATTCATAACAGGTTCAGCCAACTTTTTATACTCTCTACATATATTATTGACACAGTGGTTAAGAGTCGGCTGCTAACCAAAAGGTCAGCGGTTCAAATCCACCAGCCGCTCCTTGGAAACCCTATGGGGCAGTCCTACTCTGTCTTATAGCATCGCTGTGAGCTGGAATAGACTTGATGGCAAAGAGGTTTGGTTTGGCTTACACATATTATACAGTGATTTTGATATTAATAATGACAATTTAGACATGGGAAAATCCGGAAGTTCCTTCTGGGATTAGAGTTTAAGTGTAATGTGGGGAGTTATTTTGCTTAACTTTTGAAGCAATTTCTCCTTACGTGGTATTTATAGTAACTCTGAGTCAGGGTATTCGGGCTTCTTCAGCACAGGAGTTCTCAGCCCTGACTGCACACTAGAATCACCTGGGGGGCCCATACCAGACCAATTAAATCAGAATCTCAGGCGTTGAGCCGCCTACCCCACGATGTTTTTTTAAACCCCCCAAGTGATTCTAATGCATAGCCAGGGTTGAGAACCACTACTTTAAAATTTCACCCAACTACTGTACCAAACCAAAACCCGTTGCTGTCAAGTCAATTCTGACTCACAGTGACCCTATAAGATGGAGTAAAACTGTCCCATAGGGTTTCCAAGGAGTGGCTGGTGAATTTGAACCACCTATCTTTTTGGTTAGGAGCTCAGCTCCTAACCAGTGTGCCACCAGGGCTCCCCAACTACAGTAGTCCAGGTAAATAAGTATTTACTGGATTAACTCTTGGTGGTACTAGGTCCATAAAACCATTATTTTACACTTTCCAGAAGGCTATTGTCCCGGAAGGTATGAAGGCTATTAACAGAAGCAATCCCCCCCTCCCAAAAAAAAGGTATCGAGACCAGGCCATTCTTTAGAAGACTATATCTAACCCTCCAACCATTCTGTTACAAACAAACAAACAAAAAAAAAATTGAAGAGTGCAGAAAGTGCCACCATTGCCATGAAAGGGATGTGACAACATCCAAGACAGTGTCAGGGAGTCACCAAAGACACCTCCAGAAATATGTCAATACTAGAAATGAGTCTGTCTGATGAGTCGAGGCAAGTTGGGAACCAAAGCTAGAAAAACCTGGCATTACCTCTACAGCACACTAAAAAAGCCCAAAATCTAGTCAACTCTAAATCTGGTAAGTAACATAGACAAGGTCTGTCCTGGAAGCATCTTAATTGAGAGAAGTGCCTCCATTCATGGCACTCCCTGGTTAAAAAACAGCAATGGTATCAACTAGTCAGGCAACCATCTCAAGTAAATAGTCTTTGGGGGTGGGAAGGGGGACTGGATAGTTCCTATCAGAATTTCTTTTAATACTCTAGCGTCATAAAGGGAAGACAGTATAGCTTTATGATTCTGTTAAATGAAATTGACTGGACTGCTGTCAAATAAGAAATTAAGAAAAACTGCATCAGCATTATTACAGGATAAACACACAGAATGCCGGCCTACCAACTGGCATTTCTTTTTCTGATTTAAACTTCAAGTCTATATAGCTAGTGTCCCTTTTTATTTTCCCTAGTGTTTGGTATTTAGTAAATATGATAAACACCATTAGAACTGAGATTAGGAAAGAGCTCAGCACTCATGCACAGAGTTCATATAGATTCTAGCTAAAAACCGGGGCAGGCTTAAACCAGTTTCCTGAGACAAGTGCCCCAAGGCACTCCGGTCTCTGAGCTATTCCAAGCTCACCCTCAAGTTTTGTTTTTGTTTTTTTTAATACTGGAAAGGTCATATTCTCGCTCTCTCTTATTCACTTAAAGGAGCATTTCACCTTTGAGTAGTCAGAATTACTAATGTAGTTGGCTTGTCACTGTCTGGCATGAGTAATCCTTACTGAGATGCCTGATTAACTACCTAATTAGAAGTACACATTTTTTAATCTTCCTTTTGACAGTCCTAAAGGTCTACAAGGACAGACAATTATTTTTCTGAGAATAGTCCAAGCTGAAACACACACACACACACACACACACACATACGCACACACAGATGATCTCCTAATATTTTCATTCCAGGCAGATAATTCTACATACCTGCTTTCTTTGTTATAAATTACTGTTATCAGGGGAAAAAGAATTTCCTATAATAATAGTATATATATTTTATTTCTGGTTGACTTTTCTTAACTCAAGACTAATGGAAATTTTACATACTAGAGTGGTTAAACATTTCCATTTCAATGAAGACATGGGCTTTCCTTCACAAATTTTTATATATTTCCTGCAATGTTATTATCATCATAATTCTCATATTACTTCATAATTTAAAACCATTTTAAGTACATACCTTTGCCAATTTAGGTTTCTGGGCATATTTCGTTAAATTCAGTCTAGATAAATTTATAAAAGGTCCATCAGGATTTGTAAGCATGGAGGCCTAAGTGGAGGAAGGAAATAATAGAACATGAAATTTGAAACTTTCTCTTGAAAAACATAAATTGAGTTTAATGTGCATAAAAATTATAAAGGCAAAATAAATAAAAAGTATCACCTTCTAAACATTTCCATATAGTTCTCCACTATAAGAATAGTGAAAAATGGTAACATGACATAAAGTTACTTTGGTAATACAAAGCTACAGCAAAGCGGACAGAACTTACTGTTCCCAGTCTGACAAATCTCCCGGATGAGCTAGTAATAGGACGAGCTGTGTAGGCAGTTCTGGGTGTTCTGATGGCCTGTTCCATAGTGCCTGGCCTTCCACTTTGTGTGCTGGGCCTAAGGAAACCTGTAATGGGTCTTCCAGCTTGAGTGACTGGCCTGTAAAGATTGTCAACTGTTTTAATACAAAGATCATAAAGTAAAGGTTCTCATATAGTCTGGTCCATATTTAGAGGCAGAAGGTATGAAATAAAAGTACATACCTGACAGCTGGACTAGGCCCTCCTGTCTGATTAGTTCCAGGGAGTTTCAAAGATGTTCCAGGGCCTACAAGATGAGGTGGCAAACTCAATTTATATATTATTTATTGATTAATCTCTAAACACTGTCAGCTAATACAATTATCAGAATTGTGCTCTCCTGGTGAAAAAGACACTACTAACAAGAAATATATTTTTAGAAAATGTGTTTGAGACTAGTATTTATTACCTAACATGTTACTTATGCTATCATATTTAATCCTCACGTGTCTGTAAAGTTGGTGGTATTAACCCATTTTACACAGGTTCTGAGAGTTAAGTAAACGAGTCAATCTGTTAGTAGGGCTGGGATTCAGATTCCAGACTAGTGCGCTTCAAAGCTCAAAAGTATGTTTCAGGAGCAGATTAACCAGTAAACAAGATACGCATGGACTTACTTGTGCTTATGTACTAATCTGTAGTGAACAATTTCACCTCTTTTTCACCACATGAAAGATGTGGTGAAACCCATGTGAAATTGTTCACTACAGATTAGTACGTAAGCACAAGTAAACCTGTGTATACTTAGCTTACTGGGTAATCTGTCCATTTTATACCTATAATTCATGTTATTTTTCATACAAACTTCTCCCTACAAAAGATCATTTACCCGCAGTATTAATGAATTAAACATTTTAACTCCAAAAGAGCAAAATGATCAGGGGAAAAAAGATATTTTAATATGAAACATATGTATTTTTTTTCTCTTTTTCCATTTGAAGGTTTAAAACAGCTATTACCTTCCAAAAGATGTAAATGACAGAGAACTTTCACAACTAATAAATTACAGTAAGACCACTGTGTGTCATGGTAATTGTCAAATGCCACTCACACCAGCACACCTGTATCTTGAGGACAGGGCCTCTGTGACAATCAGTCTCTCAAAGTACAACAAATCACCTCATCATCCCACTCAGGCACTAGAGGAAATCATTCTTTAATTATCCCAATGAAGTGACATTTTCCAATGACCATTTTTTTAAAAATCCTTTTAGAATGCTTCTGTAGTTCTAATGCTTCTTGTGCTTAAATTCCTAGATAAACCATCATATGCTATTTTAGATGAGCAGATGAATAGAACTCATTTTTATACAATATTTTCACATGTCCCTGGGTGGTAGAAATGGTTAACATGCTCAGCTGTTAACCAAAAGGTTAAGGGTTCAAGTCCACCCAGAGATGTGTGCCTCAGAAGAAAGGCCTGGTGATCTACTTCCCAAAAATCAGCCAATGGAAACCCTATGAAACACAATGCTACTCTGACATACATAAGGTTACCATGAGTTGGAACTGACTCAACAGCAACTGGAAAATACAGCCTTTATTACAAAATAGTTATACACCAACCTCAAACCTTAAGTTTAATAATATAATTTAACTGTGGAAGGAAAGCCTAAAGCAGAATAAAGACCTCTTACTTGAGGTAATGTTTTGTTTCATGAATGTACCATGAAGATATCCTCCTCCTAACGGCATTTCATTTACTTAAATGAAAAATCAGTACTTACGTGGAACTTGAGCAATAGCATTTTCATCCAGCATCATTTCTGCAATTCCTTCCTGATAAACATCAATTTCATCTACATATACCATTTCAGTTAGGGCTCGTGCTTTTAAAATCCAAGCAGCCTAAAAACCAGGGAGAAAATAAAACACACATTAAATGGCTTTAGCAATACTGCATAGCTGCTAGAAGCCTAGTGATACTTTATTTTTTTATTAAACATGTTTCCCACTTAATGTATTGTACTAATTTAAAGGGCCATGTCAAGAAACTCATACAAGAAGGCAAGATTATTATTAACTAAGAAACAATCAATGTATCAATTACTAGTAAATAACAGTGTGGTGATTATCTGGTAGTCTTTAACATTCCTTTTTATAAGTTAAAGATTGTAAGAGAACATGTTACTAGAATAATTATTTGAAGACAA
This sequence comes from Dugong dugon, assembly GCA_030035585.1. Taxonomy (NCBI): domain Eukaryota; kingdom Metazoa; phylum Chordata; class Mammalia; order Sirenia; family Dugongidae; genus Dugong; species Dugong dugon. Next base: position 98,204,813 of record CM057472.1, on the reverse strand, counting down.
ATGAATAAGCTACAACCACAGTGTTCTTTCTACCTTCCTCCTTCAGGGCCAAGTCTTTCATGAAGCCCTCCTGATCTGATCCTTCAACTCTGAAACTGCTTCCCGATCGTCTTTCTCATGGAGCATTCTCTTTACACCTCTATTATTATGCACTTACTTGATCTCACAAACACTATAAATATCTGGGTACATGTTAGCTCCTCCCCTTCCCCAGAATGCAAGCTTTTTTACCTTGTTCACTTTGGAATTTTCTGCAACATCTATAGTTTCTATACATAATAGGTATTCAAAAAATGTTGCTTGAATTGAACTAAGATCTATTTCTCCCAATTCCCAATACCTAATCAACACAACATTGGTTTCTTGGTGATCTAGTCAGTAGAGAACTGTTAGAGAATGAAAAAAAAAAAAAAACAGAAAAGGTAATTAAGGAGTCTGACCTGGAATATATCTTATCAGCCTTGCTCTGGCTTGAAAAATTAGATGTAAAGATGTGCACGATTAAATTTCTTAAACATACAAAACTCTTTATCAGAAAGTTTACCTTTTTGCGTCACTACAGAACAGAAGCAGTGAATAACAGAGCTCTATGTCCCGTAGAGGGTTTGGGGAGAAGGCGACTCTTGAAGTAGCAGCATATAACACAGAGGAAGTGGCAGTGTGGGATTCTGGGGAGGAGCTAGGGCTCAGCATGCAGGGACATGGCTGTGCAGCAAATTGAAGGCGAAAGGACAGAGAGGAACAGATGAGAGCTACAGGAGGTCCACAAAGTCCTGATGGAAAGAACCTGAGATCCATTCACTTAGTCTGTATGTATTGAGCACCACCGAATTATATCGCATCAGGCTCAGTTCTGAAGACGAAACAAGATCAAAACATGGATCCCAATTTCCCTGAATATAACACCTACTGGATCAAATGACAAGGCAAAGCAGTGTGTGATTAGATGACAAGTGTGTCATACAGAAAATAAGTTTTAAAGGAATTAAAAAGGAGAGATTCATTTATGGGCTAAAGTAATCAGAATGCAGGTATAAAATTTTAAAAAAGAACAAAGAAAAACGTTTTGGTCTTCACACTTTCATTTTCATGGGAAAAAAGAAGGCTGCTGTTACAATGTATTTAAGTCCCTAACGTGACAGAAACCCTAAGGAGCATTTCTACTCTGCCCTATAGGGTCGCTATGAGTCAGAATCGACTCGACGGCAATGGGTTGGGTTAATATGACATTACATTTGGTTAGATGACTGGTTTTATAGGCTTGCATCTTCTGGCTGATGTTTATCGGACTCTGATCAGATAATTTATGATTAAATATTTCAGATACCATGTGTGAATTTAACACAACTGAATGAGCAGAATATAATCAGTTCTAAATGGAATTGCATCAAACTGTGACAGTCACCAAGGTGTAGAAACAATCTGAAGTTTTCACTCGTAAAAGATCAGGAAAGATGCTCGATCTATACGTACAGCTATTCCCAGGGGAGAGGGAGGTCGTCACTGGCATGGACTAACGGTTTAATTTAATGTCAAAGATGGAAACAGGCCATCCTGATTTATTTTAAATCCCCACAGTTCATACCACCCTGCAAGTATCCGAAGGCTTTCCTTTTTCAAAAGGGCATTCTTTGTTCAGCACCCTCTGGTGGACAGGGAGAATGACTGCAGCATTTTCGGCTGAAACAGTAAAGCAGGAGGTGGGCTCCACCGGTTCATTCCCATATTATCAGGGCACACCTACTGCATGCCATGTCCTGGGAATGTGAAGATGAAGCCACAATCGTAGTTCTAGCTCTAAGGAATTTCAATGGGATATGGTAAGTGTAATAAGAAAAATCATAGTGTGCCATGGGAGGGCAGAGGAAAGGCACCCTGCTCCCTGAGGGTACAAGGAGGGGTATAAGAGAAGCATTTGGCCCAGTGGCCAAGACAGAGGAGCATGTGCCAGGCAAAGGGAACAACACGGCAAACGCAGGCTAGCTGGAGTATTCACGAGTGTTTGGAAACTCCAAATAGTTGGGTATAGTTGAAGGGTGAGGTTTAGCTGAGGGATCAGTAGGAGAAAAAGCTAGAGAAAAGGTAGGGGCCAGACAGTGGATCTTGTATGCCATAACGAGGTTGTTGTTGTTTTGTTGTTAGGTGCCATGGAGTCGTTTCTGACTCACAGAGACTCTACACACAGAAACACCAGTCGGTCCTGCACCATCCTCACAATCATTGCTATGTTTGAGCCCATTGTTGCAGCCACCGTGTCAATCCATCTCAAGGGTCTTCCTCTTTTTTGCTGACCCTCTACTTTACTAAGCATGATGTCCTTCTCCAGGGACTGGTCCCTCCTGATAACATATCCGAAGTACATGAGATGAAGTCTCTCGATCCTCACTTCGAAGGAACATTCTGGTTGTACTTCTTCCAAGACAGATTTGTTCGTTCTGCTGGCAATCCGTGGTATATTCAATATTCTTCGCAATACCATAATTCAAATGCATCAGTTCTTCTTCAGTCTTCCTTATTCACCGTCCAGCTTTCGCATGCATATGAGGTGATTAAAAATATCATGGCTTGGGTCAGGCACACCTTAGTCCTCAAGGTGACATTTTTATGTTTTAACACTTTAAAGAGGTCTTTTGCAGCAGATTAACCCAATGCAACACATCGTTTGATTTCTTGACTGCTACTTACATGGCTGTTGACTGTGGATCCAAGTAAAATGAAATCAATGACAACTTCAATATTTTCTCTGTTTATCATGATGTTGCTTATTGGTCCAGTTGTGAGGATTTTTGTTATATGTTGAGGCATAATCCATACTGAAGGCTGTAGTCTTTGATCTTCATCAGTAAATGCTTCAAGTCCTCTTCACTTTCAGCAAGCAAAGTTGTGTCATCTGCATATACAGGTTATTCATGAGTCTTCCTCCAATCCCGATGCCATGTTCTTCTTCATAGTGAGCTTAAGTACATGGATTTTTTTAATCCTGAGACTGAGGAGCTATTGAAGCTTTAGAACTATCATTTTTGTAGTCCCAGTTAAATCAATTTTTTTAAAAGCCAAGTTTTTATAATTACAGTATCATTTATATAGGCAATTATTAATTAGCCAGGTACACGGTTTTTTGTTATTTTCACGTCTATAGTGTTATTTCCCACCACTCATCTGTTAGTCAGTTTGCATTGGGCAAATCTGCTGCGAAAGACCTCTTTAAAGTGTTAAAAAGCAAAGATGTCACTTTGAGGACTAAAGTGTGACTGACTCAAGCCAGGATGTTTTCAACTGCCTCATATGCATGCAAAAGCTGGACAATAAATAAGAAAGACCGAAGAAGAATTGATGCATTTGAATTACGGTGTTGGTGAAGAATATCGACCATACCATGCACTGCCAGAAGAAAGAACAAATCTGTCTTGGAAGAAATACAGCCAGAAACGAGGATGGCAAGACTTCATCTCACGTATTTTGGACATGTATGTTATTAGGAAGGACTAGTCCCTGGGGAAGGACATCATGCTTGGTGAAGCAGAGGGTCAGCGAAAAAGAGGAAGACTCTCAATGAGATGGATTTTGACACGGTGGCTGCAACAATGGGCTCAAACATAGCAACAACTGTGAGGATGGCGCAGGACTGGGCAGTGTTTCATTCTATGGTACATGGGGTCGCTAGGAGTCGGAACAAACTCGATGGCACCTAACAACAACAGTGTTAACTCGCAGCCTAATCCATCAGGTTTCTTGACATTTATCTTCCTACTAACTTCTTAAATACAAGGAGGTACAAAATTTCTACATTAGCCTCTGCAAAACATAGAAAAATAAACCAATATTCCCTCCCCACCAACTGAATAAAGACTTTAGAAGTCAATAGGAGCTTTTTAATATCTTCCATCACATAAGAATTCAATTTTTCAAGAAAGTAAATAGATCTATATTTGTTTCAATGTCTATCAGTATTCCACTAATCTCAAAATCTTATTCTTAATATACAGGAATAATGGTTTGAAATTTTTTGATTCTTAAAGATCTGTAATAAAGTCTACTTAACACCATTTTTCAATTCTAAATTTACTAGTGTTTGAGATAGATAATTTTCCTGGCTTTTCTTCTGTCCTAGCAAAAAAATGACCTTGAAAAATCACATATCACTGCTTGATTACACATCAGATTGTATTCAAAGAACTGCTCCTGGCAATGTGAATAACTCTTGAGATTTTAATGAAAACAGCAGATGGGGCTTTGGCTTTAACATAATACAGAATTTTTATTTTGGAAACAAGCCAAGTATGTTTTACAGTCCTAAAATCCTCTGTTTTAAAAAAAAGTTCAAAACTAACTGGGGATTAAAATAAAATGCATAAGAAAGCATACATAATAAACCTAAACTGCCCTTGAGTCTGAATCAAAATATAAATTGGTTTTACCAGATACCACTAACTTGTTAATAGATGGCTAGGGTCATGCAGTTTAAAAAAACAGTTCTTTATGTAAATACATTTGAATATGTATTAGAAGTATTTACACGGTGAAATTTGTTAAAAAAAAAAAAAAAAAGGTTATATGCCTAGTAACCTTTTTGTAAAAGCATAGATGAGTAATCATCACATCAATTATTTCACCCCTTAATCTGTGAAACATAATCCCCTCTCATTCACACACCGAGTCTATACTACTCTTAAGGCAAATACTTACCAGCTAGCATCAGTAAATACTGACTTACTCCTCTACCTTCTGTAAGGCTAATCCAATTACAGTTATGAAAATAAACTTATGAAAAGGTAAAAACTCTACTACGCTACCGAGCAAAACATGTTTAAAGTGTTCTGTTGCTCTTCAAGGCCAGTAGTTTAAGGCATAGACCCACTGCCATCGAGTTGATTCCAACTCATAGAGATCCTACAGGACAGGGTAGAACTGCCCCATAGGGTTTGCAAGGTTATAAATCTTTACAGAAGCAGAATGCCACACCTTTCTCCCTCAGAGCAACTAGTGGGTTTGAACCGCCGACTTTCTGGTTAGCAGCCGAGAGCTTTAACCACTGAGCAACCAAGGCTCCTTTCAGGCACATAGGAAACAATTTTGCTAAATTATTATTAGAATAAGGCTACTGGAAAAACAAGTCTGTCTGATCTGATTTAGACATCTAAGAATCAATAACATTTAATGCTCTGTCTTACTCTTTGAAAACAGAAATATAGGCACAAAATATTGAAGTGTTACTGTAAAGCCTCATTTCTTTTGAAGTTGTAAAAATGCGCAAAAAAAAAAAAAACGAAAAGCATAATAAAAAAAAAAACCCAAACCCATTGCTGTTGAGTCTATTCTAACTCATAGCAACCCAAAAGGACAGAGAAGAACTGCCCCATAGGGTTTCCAAGGAGCAGCTGGTGGATTCGAACTGCCGACCTTTTGGTTCGCAGCCGAGCTCTTAACCTCTGCACCACCAGGGCTCCAAAAACATAACAGTGAGTTCAAAAGAATCCAGTTAAGTCTTGTTCTCTTTTTATTCTTTTAGATTAACAGCCCAGTTATCTAAACTCATCTAGTTCTAAAATAATTAAGTCTATAGTAACTGAAGAGGAAATACTAAATCAGGTTCTTCGTGAAGCCCCTGTGCTAGTTTTAAACTTTTAAGTGCCATTTACAGTTTTTAAACCATACCTACAGTGCAAATTATTGATGTTTTAATTTATACTAAATTTAATTGTAATCGAAATCTTCTAAAATTATTGAAAACAGAAGTCACATTACTTCCTCTATTTATAAATTAAATCCTTCTTGAATGACATGTACTCATAGTATATAAAAAATGCCCGCTCGTCAGTTTATAAATCATGATTATGAACATTCAAACGTAAATGTCATCCTTTTAAGGAACAGAGTGCCACATTTTAACCTATTTACAGTGTCTGTTTAACACTACACAGTAAGAGTACTTTGTATATTGCTCTCTTCTAACAGACTCGATGATCACTCAACTGAGCCCCACATGAAAAGTTCAAATAATTTATTTATATAAAAAACACTTAAAATTCTATCCGACTTGGCAGGGCAAACACTTAGCAATGTTTAAGCTCTCTGATTTACAGCTTTCCACATCCCTCTTATTCCCAGACTCACTGGGAACCCTCCTGGGCTAAAAGTTTCACTGGCCAGGCGTCCCCCTAGCAGACCTCCTTTCTCCCAGCACTCCCTCCCAACTCACTGGCTAAACTTATCCAGTTAGCAGGTCTCTCTGGCTGCCTGCCATCCATACCAAAATTGGCTTGGTGGACACAGCTGGCTGGCCAGAGTCCCTTCCTCCCTCACTGCTGCAGACTCCTCCCTCTTGGAGCTGCCAGGTCAGTTAAAATTAAGACCTTTCCAAGCAGAGTCGGACTACTCTTTACTGAGCACATTCTGTCCTAGCTACTGCAGTCTTTTCAGGCACTTGACTCTGCTGACCACTTGGCTCCCTTTCTAACTAAGCCCATGATTCCCCTTGCCTCCTTCTTGATTTTTCTCATCCTTCTGGTCAATCATAGATATTTCTATTTAAGCTCCAAGTCTTAATAAGGAGAGTATATTAGTTTTGCAAGGCCACTCACATACACAAAACACAAAAAACAAAACAAAACAAAACTGTTGCTGTTGAGTCAGACTCATAGCAACCCTACAGGACAGAGCAGAACTGCCCCATAGGGTTTCCAAGGAGCGGCTGGTGGATTTGAACTGCCGACCTTTTAGTTGTAGCTGAGCTCTTCACCACCACACAACCAGGGTTCCCATATATATACATGTACTGAAAAATGTAATAGTTTACATAAGGTAAAGAATGTGTGGTATGTACACATAAAAAATGTGATATGACAAACATTTTGTTATATATATACTTACCACAATTTAAAAAAAAAGGTAGGTATGGCTAATTTTATAACATCACAGAATAGACATGCAGCAAATTTTCTAATCTATAGCAACAACTAAGCAATAGTAACTAAGTATTCTCTGAGCTAAAGGTTGCAGCTAAACTTTTACCTGGGACACTGGCAATTCAGGATCTGGTTCCTGGAAAGCATTAAGAAGGCAGTAAACGTTTTTAAGAAATATAGTTTCTAAAACAAAAAGTTTCTTAATGGCTAACCAAGTATTTGTAGGTAGAGTCAAACGGACTCAATAAAAAACCCAAATATTAACTTTAACCTTTCTCCACAAATGTTCTTCATAGTTCTATAAAACTAACATATACTGAAGAGTACTACATTTTCTATAACGAAACAATTCTAATTAATTTAACCTCATTCAGAGGACGGAAAGAAGGTATCTTGACTACTTGTTCAATGAAAACAAAATATCTGAGAAATTAAAAATAATTTTACAACTATACCAAAGAGACATTTCTTTATATTTACACTTAACTTCATGGGGGTTAAAACATTCAGATTTTAACCAGTTGGGGAAGAGGAAGGAAATTCATATACTAGCAACCTTCTATTCCACATAAACATAATGGGATTACAGACTGAAGATAAATTAATTCTAACTATAATGTCCTCTGGGAAGTTTTTATAAAAAGACTATATGCATCAAAATTGACTCGATGGCAACAGGTTTGGTTCTTTGGTTTCAACATACATTAGTGCCAGGCACTGACACACTGGATTTTTTTTTTTTTTTTAATCTCTAGCCATGGTTTATTGGAGAAATTACTAAGAAACAGAAAAAAGAAAAAGAAAAGAAAATCCTTGCCTTCCACAGCTCTAAAATCCAAAATGATACCCCAAGTTTTTTTTTAAGAATATATTACCTGTAAAAGTAATGTGCAAATCATATGGTCACCATGCAAGGATAAGCAATTTATGTAGCATGACGCTTGCTAAACACGTGAGAGGAAAAGGCCAGGCGAGGCTGGAACGAGCCCCAGAGGGTGGGATTTAGAGAAGATTTAGCCATCAGTTCAGTCGAGCACAAAACAACTAGAGAACACAGAGCTATTACAGGTTTCCAGCTCCAGCGTGCAAAGAAGGACCTGGAAGAAGTACAGATTTCCCAGATCCTACAGTCCATACCTAGAGAAAACACTGATACAGGGAGTGAAATGACAGGTGAAAGAAGTAACCCCTTTCCCTCTGTTTTGCGCGACGTCATAGCACTTTCTATGCTTTCTTCCATTTGTCTACACATCTGCATGGCCCTTCATCTCATCTGAGTCTCATCACAACCATCTGAGGTAGGCAGAAAAGTATCCACCCATTTTATCGACAGGGAAACAAACTGGGAGATGTTAAGTAATTTATCCATGGTCACACAGACAGCTGAGACAAGCCAGAAGCTCTTTCTTGACAGTGCATCTTGGAGATAAAAAAATTAATTAAAATTTAAAAAAAAACGAGTTGGATAGAGCTGAAGAGTAAAAGAGACAAGAGGCGCCGATACTAAGCAAAGCCGAATGCTTGTTATTGTGCTGAGGGCTGGAAGATTCTACCAGTGACCCAAACGGAAACAGCCAGCTGAGCCTCAGAGGACCCTGTTCACTGACGAATGCCCTCGTGTTCCGTCGTGTTCTTCTGCCCCTCAGGAACACAATTACAATTTACCACACAGGTGAAGAGCACGGAGGGAAATGAGAAAATCAGAGAGGAGAATGAGAGAACTACAGAATGGATAGTAAATGGGGGGCACCCACCCTGGTGGTGCAGTGGTTAAGAGCTCCGGCTGCCAACCCAAAGGTCAACACTTCAAATCCACCAGCCACTCCTTGGAAACCCTATGAGTTAGAATAGACTCAAATGGCAACGGGTTCCTTTGTTTTTGTTTTTTTAGAGAATAGGGAGGTAGGTGTAGAGAGACAAGTGAGAGGATGGGTGGGTGGACGGAAGATGGATACAAGGTCCGAACGGGTGTGAGGCAGAGAAGACATGAATTCCACGACAACCACTGAGCTCCTGGCATCCCGGGTACCCTGCTAGGCATGAGAACACAAAGATGAGGAAGACATAGTGCCTCTCTCAGAGGAACTCACCTTCCTGGGAGAAGACAGATAAACAAACTGTAATACAATCATGTTAAATGCTATTCTCAAGTAATACACAAAATGTAAATGACCTAGAAGGAGGGAAGAAAAGCGGAAGTTAATGTTAGAATGGAGATGAGAAACGAGTCAGAGAAAAGGGCAAGAGATTTGCCTAGAAATTATCAAGTGCAAATGATTTATGAACTATATTCAACATCATTTCACCATCGATTTCACTGGACACTTTCCTTACAAATGCTTTCCAGGTTACCAACAATCCTTTCAGAAAAAGATAAATGACAGACCTCTACATGCAAATCTCTCTAGCTATATAGCATTAACATTTTTGATCATTTACCATGTATTAACTAACTCTTATAACATCCCTTCCAGATAGGTATATTATTATTCCCATTTTACAGATGAAAAATATCTGAGGTCAAGGTGTAGAGCCAGTATTTGAACCCAGATACTCTGGGTCAAGAGCATGCACTTTGCTTAGTATGTGGGATCATACGAAGGATGGAAAGCAACCTCCTGTAGGGTATGGAGAGACCAAAGTGGTCAGGAGCAGAACTATGAAGGAAGTGTCCGTTAACTGGTTGCCATCGAGTAGATTCCGACTCATAGCGACCCTATAGGACAGAGCAGAACTGTCCCATAGGGTTTCCAAGGAGTGCCTGGTGGATTCGAACTGCTGGCCTTTTAGTTGGGGTCATGGTTCTTAACCACTGCGCCACTAGGGCTCTGTGAAGGAAGAGTCAGGATGTTTTAATTTGGAGATATGGCAAAATTAATTTTTAAAAAAATCATTAAGGCCTTCATCTTGGGTGTCTATCAGTTACAGTTTTGTGATGTAAATTAATCCATCTACTTGGTTGAGCAAATTATTCCAGTGGGTGTCAACACATTTGAGTAGAATGCACCAGCCCTGGCCCTGGAGTCAAAAAACACCTGGGCTTCATCTTCAGGGAGTCACTTACTTGCTGTGTGACCTTGAACAAGTCACACAACCTTCATTACCTAGACCTCCTTTCAAATTAGAGCAATAATGCCTACTGTATAGGTCAGTCTTAGGGACTAATAATAAAACCTTTCCTTTTTAAGAATTCTTAATAATTTTCAAACTTCTTTCACATCATATCATACTTAATTGAGTGTAAGACAGCAGCACCTTCACAAGGAGTATCAATCACAAAGAGTTTCTCATAAAAACATCGATATAATGAACAGAAGAGCACAAAACTCTACTGTCATCGTCCCTCAGTATCCAAGGGGGATTAGCTCCAGGACCCCTGAGGATACCAAAATCTAAGGATGCTCAACTTCCTTATATAAAATGGGCATACCTGCACATAACCTACACACATCCTCCTGCATGCTTTAAATCATCTCTAGATTACTAAATAATACCTAATACAGTGTAAATGCTATGTAAATAGTTGTTAATGTTTACACTTAACACTTTCTCAGTCTTTGCAAGCACTTTATCACAAACCAGAGAGACCATTTTTGCTTTTTGGAACTTTTTTCCCCCATATATTTTTGAATGGTGGTTGGTTGAATCCATGGATGTGGAACCCATGGGGGGGCCCACTGTACTTCCCTTCTCAGAACTCAGAACTAACTACCAGTTATGGCACATCATATTAAAAATTCCCTTTAAATGTCCTTCAGAGTGGCTGAGTAAAAGGGCATGGAAAGTAGACTGGCACTGGCTGAAACCAGAAAACATTCATTAGCATCACCTTCGGTTCACATCAGTTGCTTCCTTCCTTCCTCCCTAGGGTACAGCTTCCTCTTAGACTTTTACTATGACTTCAGAGAATTAGATCTCCACATAACTCTGAATGTAGCCACCAGTACTTACTCTCGCTAATGAGTCTACCCAGCTCCACTCCTAAACTAGTAGTTATTAAGAATTCTTTCCAGAAGGGAAAAAATGTAAGAGAATAAAGAAATGGATGGATTCCAAAGGGAAGGGAGATCTAGTAATCAAGCAGCCAAGTGGGAATGTTTAACTCATATAATACAGCAGGAACACAAGTTCATAAAATGAACTGCCCTGCAGTGTATAGAATCACAGGATTAAATCTGGCTAAGTCTCTGTGGCCCCAAAGAGGACATAGATAATCATCCAAGAAAGTTTTTTGGCTTGGATCACCACATCATTGTCTCCACCAACTACTAACATATACAGCTCACTAGGAAGCCCTGGTTCCACATCTTTCATCTAAGCCAGTGGCTTTCAGACTCTTCTCCACTTTCAAATCACTTACAATAATAACCCCCTCCTTTCTGTAACATTGTAAGCATGTAAATAGGGAAGGGTGGGGAAACGAGGAGAATATGAATTAGAAAAAGTTCTTACCCCCATTCTGATATACAGCTAACCCTCCCAATCCCAGAATCACTCATTTTAATAATCTGAAAATCTATCAGGCATCTTCCCCACTGATGAAAGCATGCTGTCTTTGAAAAAACCCTGGTGTCTGAAAAACCTGCGTGTTTTATATACTGCTTAATTATAACGGAGTTAGAAAATCAGGAGTGGTTTTCAGGCCATGGATCTGACATATGGAACACAAAAAAACAGTAATCAGATTAAGTAACTAATCGGGATGATCGACATGAGCTGTAGACGCAAGCATTCTCTCTAGGTCATACTGCTGTGCGGTGGATTGTTTTATGCTTCCCCTTTTATACCTTATAACTCTAACCGCTTTCAGTAGGGATTAAAACAAGACTTCGAATAAAGACAATGTCTTCCTAAGAGTTATTCTTCCTGTATCGTATCGAAAAGGGAAAGTATAATCAATTAACCGGTTATTTTATCCTCAACAGATCAGAACCTTAATGTGCTTCATACTTACAGACCCTGCCCTCTGTCCCTTACCATTTGTGTTTTGGAAAAGCAGTTCAGAATCTGTCTTCTTCAAGAATCCTTCCCCATTACCAAGCACCATGTTATTTTATTCAACCTGCCCTTCAGCCCTTTGTGTCTAAACAGAAATTTTACTACTTTGAAGAAACATGCTATTCTACTTTTTATGGTACGTCATATCTCTCTTGCCACCCTAGCTACCTCCCACTCCCTCCAGATTACAAAATGTTTGCTGGCAAGAATCAAAAATAAAATCCAGATGTCCCAATAGAAATCACAAGGCACTAATTAAATATTTCTGATGCTACTATACCAAAACTGCGCCCCTTTTAAGGGGAATTGAATATAGATGAAAGAGTCATAGAAGTGGGCTTCATTCAAACAGGCTGATGTCTCAACAGGACTGAAACATTATCTCCATGAAGCTGCCTGGACCAGCCTTAAGAAAAAGATTAATGAATGAAAAACCACTTTTGAGAGCTTCCCCTCATCAGGGAGGAAAACAGGCAAAACCAAAAGTGAAAAAATAACGTTATTCAAAACAAAAGCTATCTGTAAAATCAAGAGCGAAAATGAATCCATTTGGCACTCAGAAGAAACATTTTCATCTCCTCGTATTTCTAGGCATCCAGGCATTTCATCAAAGTCATTCACTCACAGTAAAATCAGTTTGGAGGCACAGGAAAAGTACTCTACTTTAAAATGTAGAAGCTTCAGCAAAAGCCCATGTGGATAAAGGAGCTCGCAGAGGTAAACCAGCTAACTGTGTGCTAAGGACCATCTGCTTCTGCTCTGACACGTTAGCTCTGTGACCTCAGAGGCTGTGAGCTACTCCATCATTCAACTTCTGCCACTGAAACAATGAGAGCACCATAAAAAATAACAATGATGATAACGACTGTTACAAACACTCTCTTGGAGGAATCCAGAGATTTTAAAACTAATTTTTTTTAATTAAAAAAAAAAAAAAACTGACCCTCAAAACAAGAAATAAATTGAGAATGCTTATAATCAATTTCATTTATTTGAAAAGGTAAATATACACCTTAAAAAACCAAACCCGTTGCTGTCAAGTCAATTCCAATCCATAGCGACCCTATAGGACAGAGCAGAACTGCCCCACAGGGTTTCATAGGAGCAGCTGGTGGATGTGAACTGCCCACATTTTGGTTATCAGCCAAGCTCTTAACCACTGCGCCACCAGGGCTCCAAATATACACCTTAGAACCTACCAAAACCCATTGCCATCAAGTTGATTCCAACTCATAGCAGCCCTATATCAGAAAAGTTGGCAGTTCAAAGCCATCCAGAAGCCCTTCAGAAGAAGAGCCTGGCAATCTCCTTCTGAAAGGTCACAGCCATGAAAACCCTGTGGAATGCAGTTCTTCTCTGAAACACATGGGGGTCACACATGGGTTGCCATGAGTCAGAATCCACTTGATGGCAACTGGTTTAAACTTTGGACAACTTATTTTACCCTGTGCCTTCAATCTGTAAAATGGGGGGAACAGTAGTAGCAACTTCCTCAGATTGTTAAGAATTAAACAACAACATGTAAAACCCTTCAAACCACCAAGACTGACACATTAAATGCTCAATAAATGTTAACTATTATTTTTGTTACCTCTTTTGCAAGGTTATTATAAGCTTTAGACATACATGTCATTTACAGAACTTATGCTTGACATCCAGTAATCTCTCAATAAAAGGTTACTGAATTTAGCACATATAAAGTGCCGATCACAGTGCCTAACACCAACTAAATCTCAATTCATAGGTGCAGTACTGAAGGTCACTGTGGACTAAAGACTAAAACCAAAAAAACTAAACTCACTGCCATGGAGTTGATTCCAACTCAGAGCGACCCACCCTGGGTCTCCAAGGCTGTAAATCTTTACGGAAGCAGACTGCCACACCTTTCTCCAAAGGAGCCACTGGTTGTTTCAAACCACTGACCTTTCGGTTAGCAATCGATAGGTTTAACCACTGCACCATCAGGGACTCATGACTATAGGGTCTTAACTCAATAAAAACACTGCTGCTTTGCCTATGAGTTTTTCTCTAAGTGGCAACATCTCACACAGGATGATAATGAGGGAGATATCTGCCCCTCTTCTCCAAAAAAAGGAATCAGTGGTCAAGTAAGTTTCAGAACTTCTGGATTAATCAAAATAAGGCAAGTTTCTTTCCTTTAGAACTTCTCAGAATCTTTAGAATGCATCTTGAATCTCTAAGAAGAAAACATACATTTCCCAAATGCATTTAATGAGGAAACTTTGTTCCACTGAGCAGCACTTGGGACTAGTGTTCTGTGGAACACAGAATGGAACTACCCTAACTCAATGGAAAACTGGAAACAGCGTGTAAAGTCCTTGTAAACGACTGTGCCCAGAACAGTGTCTCGGACATCAAAGGTTCTTAACATGCTTTTGTACAAATGTAACCAATGTGTACAAAAGAGTCAATACTTCATCACAGTTTTTGATCATGGAATTTCTTTTTATTTCATTTTATTTATTTATTTAACAGCATCTTATGGAACTACTGTGGCAAAGAACGTACTTGGAAAAATGCTTGTGTACAGAGACAAACTTAACCCAATTCCTACTAACTAACATGAACAGAACCTAGCTTAGCATTACCATCAAAACAGACTGTTACAGGCGAGATGTACTATCCTAAGGACAAAACGTTCACCTCAACAGGTTATGTTCTATCCATTTGCTGGGAGCTAAGGCGGAGCCTAGTAACAGTCTTCTCTCTTACCTCTGCTTTTCTAACTCCCTTCCTTTTTTTCCTAACATGTCCAAGGCAACACTACAGAGAAAAAGCTAGGGAACTAGAACTATGTAAACACATTCTGCATTTACTAGAAGCAATGACAAACAGCCACAGCTCAGCTCCTATTCTTCTGTTTGCTCCTTTTTGCCTCTGTCAGGAGCTACCTGCCCAATCGAGTTGTACCTCTCACACACATAGTATATGACCTTTTCATTCACTATATACAATATTACTGTAGTTTATGTAAATTCTCTTTTAATCAACTCCATTATTCTGTCTCCAAGGGGAACTTTCTTTCCCACCCCTCCCCCCTACAATTATAGTTGCCCAGGTAATTTCCTTAATAATATATGTATCTTTCCCCCTTCTAGTTTCATTACCCTAATTCTCATGTTTGCCTCAAATTGCACTCATGGCCCCAGAATCAAAGGCTCCTCCACTCTTGAACAACTTCTGAAGATGAGCTAGGAGAACACGTTTGATGCAAAAGAAAAAAACACCGTTATTTTAAAAGGAGTGGGGAGTTACATGTCTTCATGTTTAAACATAAATTCTTTAGAAATCAATAATGCACACCCTGCAAGTTTAAGAGCCCATTCATGTGCAAGTATAATGGCATTATCAAAATTCCTCAATAAAATAAAACTCAGGGCTCTCACTTTGGGACACTTAAAGGAAGGGAGGGGCTGCAGAAGTTCGAGGAGGGGGCTGTGAGGGCACAGCAGTCGTGAGCCCCCGAGGTCGGTGCTGGCTAGGGCACGCTAGCCGTGGCTACGTGGGGGTCTCACTCCAGGCGTCTCTGCGGGCCTTACGGTAAGCCTCGCCCTGGGCCTTCCTCCCTGGACTCCCCACCCGGGAGCCAAAGGACTCCCTTCAGCTAGCTCCCAGCCTCATCTCCGGGATCCACGGGCCTGACGAGGTCTGCTGGTACCTGGTCATAAGGAGACTTCTCCAGCATCTGCGTGCATAGATCGGCGCAGAGCTGGAATTTCCTGCGCCTGAAATAGCTCCAGGCCAGGAGCAGCGGCTCCATCTCCCCGCCCATAGCGGCAGCCGACAAACCCGCGCAGGAACCCGGCCGGGTCCAGGGAAGGCGGAAGAGGGGACCAGACAGCGTCCAGCTCTGCCCGGCAACGCGCGGCGGCAGGGGCCTTGCCAGGGCGGCAGCTGCATCCTGCCTGAGAACAGAAAAAAGAAAAACCACCACTAGCAGGACTCAACGATGGGGTTTGCCAAAGCTTGATCGCAGAAAAATGTGTGCTTTTAAAGACCACAAGTGTCATTCTTTCCGAAAGAAAGACACCTTGGATAAACAAATAGGCAGTAATTTAGACACCTCCGAGCGGGGTCCTTCACTCTCCCTGAGGAGTCGCGGTTGCCTAGCAGCCTAATGCGCTGCTGGGCAGGCGCTACCCAGAAAAGTCCTGGGATTTGAGCTTCCGACCGATGTTGTTTTACTCTTACCCTTTGCACATTATTACTGCTCTCATTTCTTACCCTCCCGAGCCCACAGACATTGAACAGCTTCTTAAATACCATCCCACCCATCAGGACCCAAAGCCCCAATCCTAAAACTCTCTCGCCTCTTTCTCAATGTCCTTCTCATCGAATCTCAAGGTCTGACTTGAAAAGGGCTTTAGAGATTACTTAGTCCAACACACTCGTTGTACAGATGAGAAACTGAGATAGACTCAGAGACAAGAAATTACCTAAAGTCACTTGGAATTAGGAAGCTGGGCCTGTAATCTCGGTGACTACTTGACTACATCGACTGATTGACGATGATTAGGGATTTTGGATTATAAATTGGTGACATTGTTACCAAACGAGAATACATATAAAATAAACTTTTCAAAATACTGTATAAATACAGGTACATGCTGTGTAACAAATGCTTACTTGTGCAGTGATTTCTTCAGAAACAATTCTGACTTTAGAGATTTACGCAGTTGACAAATATTTTTAATGGTAATAGTTATGAAAAGAGGAGCATGACTGGACTAAATCCAGGTAGACTTTATTATGGAAGACTAGAAGATCTTTTTTCCTTGCTTCCATCCAACTTCAGTGGGAGGGGGAAGAGAGGAGAAATTAATAGTTCAGAACCTTTTGATCAGGTCTAAATCTCCTTTATCTCTGTAGATAAGAAATGAGCTGACAATATTGTTGTTAGGTGTGGTGGAGTCAGTTCCGACTCATAGCTATCCTTTGTATGACAGAACGAGATAACTGCACAGTCCTGTAACATCCTTACAATCGTTGCTATGTTTGAGACTGTTGTTGCAGCCACTGTGTCAATCCATCTCCTTGAGGATCTTCCTCTTTTTTGCTGACCATCTACTTTACCAAGCATGATGTCCTTCTCCAGGGACTGGTTCCTCCTATAACATGTCCAAACTATGTAAGAGGAAGTCTTCCCATCCTCACTTCTAAGGAGCCTTCTGGCTGTACTTCTTCCAAGACAAACTTGTTCATCGTTCTGGCAGTCCATGGTATGTTCAGTATTCTTCGCCACCAGCGTAATTCAAAGGCATCAATTCTTCTTCAATCTTCCTTATTCACTGTCCAGCTTTCAAATGCATATGAAGCAATTAAAAATACCATGGCTTGGGTAAGGTGCACCTTAGTCCTCAAAGTGACATCTTTGCTTTATAACACTTTAAAGAAGTCTTTTGCAGCATATCTGCCCGATGCAATACATCATTCGATTTCTTGATGCTGCATGATAAATGGAGAAAATATAGAAGTTGTCAAGGATTTCATTTTACTTGGATTCATAATCAACGCCGACGGAAGCAGCAGTTAAGAGCTGACAATAGCTCTTCCAAGAAAAAAAACAAACTGACTCATAGTGACCTGTAGGACAGAGTAGAACTGCCCCATAAGATTTCCAAGGCTGTAAATCATTTTTTTTCTTTTTGCTAGAGCAAATTCTTTTTTTATTTTTAATTGTGTTTTAGGTGAAAGTTTACAGAGCAAAATAGTTTTCTTATAACAATACACAAATTTTTTTTGTGACATTGGTTGCCAACCCCACGACATGTAAACATTCTCCCCTTCTCAATCTTAGGTTCCCCATTTCCATTTGTCCAGCTTTTCTGACCCCTCCTGCCTTCTTGTCCTTGCCCCTGGGTTGGTGTGTCCACTTAGTCTCGTATACATGGTTGAACTGCAAGGCTGTAAATCTCAGCGGAAGCAGACTGCCACATCTTTCTATCTTTCTCCAGAAGAGCGGAACCGCCGATCTTTCAGTCAGCAGTCAAGTGCTTTAACTACTGTGCCACCAGGACTCCTGACAATATAGCTCTTACCAAGGATAAATTGAGAAAGATTCTTATAACACCTAAATTACTTACAGTGTTCTCAAGCCACTTGGAAACAAACCATAATGCAGTTATTATATTTCATCCAAATACTGTGTTAAATTTTAAATGCTCTTGTGTAAATTTAGACTATTACCAACTACCTAGACAGAAACAAGATTTTTATAAGAGGGAAAATAACTAAATAAATATTAAAAATTATTTAGGAGCATATAATCCATCTTAGCTTCTTTCAGAAAGCTTTTTTTTTCCTTCAGAAAAGTCAAGTGGATGAAGAAATTGTGGAATCCTTAGCAAACTGCAAGATGTTAAGCAAATCCTGAAATGTTGCATAAAATAGGCCTTTGTTAAAGGTTATAAACATTTGTTATTTTTAGATCATGTTAATATGCTTATGGTGAATTAATTTTGGGAATTTATAGACTTCGTTGCTTTTTTTTTATGATTTCTAACTAACAATGCAGCAACCATTGTTTAAAAAAAAAAAAATGACATACTAGTGATAGGAAGGAGCCCTAGTGGCACAGTGATTAAGCGTTCAGCTGCTAACCAAAAGGTCAGCAGCTCGAATCCACCTTGGAAGCCCTACTCTGGCCTACAGGGTCGCTATGAGACGAAATCAGCTCAACGGCCATGCGTCTGGGTTTGGTTTTTGGAGTGATAAGAAGACTAGTAGCTGTAACAGTTCCTGGTAGAGGGGTAAGTAAGAATTTGCACAGAACCCGGCAGCGTTTTGGTCAGTTGTGCATGGGGCTGCCATGAGTCCAGGGCCTACATGATGGCAGCTAACAACAACATTTTCCTATTGGGGAAAATGAAGCGTAGAGAAACAACTTAATCCCCTTGAAAGGGTCAATTTCACAATCAGAGCTAGATCTCAACTTACTGATCCTTATCTTTTACTCTCCAGCAACTAGATATCTCTAGATAAATTCAGTTTAAAATGAAATACCTAAAATAACGTAACTTTAAACGTCCACGGTTAAATATTCTTAAATGTTACATTGGAATTATTCAGGCTTGTTAATATTAACCCAAAAGAAAAACAAAGGTATAAAATAAGATATTATTGTGGTCAACAAGTGTTTGTGCGGACCCTAGTGATAAGGATACAGAAATGAGCAAGACAGATCTCCTGTCCCAAGGACGCTTATAAAGAATAGTTCATGAAAAGAGTAATGGACTCAAGGTCAGAGACTTACTAGCTATGTTTTCTAAGGCAAATTAAAGATCTGTATACGATGGTGATTAAGAAGCAGATTCTGGAGCCAGATTTCCTGTGGAGTCAGATTTCCTCTGACTCTGCCATGCCCTAGCTGTGGGACCTTGGGATAGTTACTTACTGGCCATGTGTCTCAGATTCTTAAATGTAGAGTGTATTTGCTGTATTATTTAACTTTGGAATTATTCTTTATGGAAGAAGAAAAACAAATGGGATGGATGAAACCCATAAGAAATATATATAAATAGTAAGTACATCATTAATTAATGAGACATGTTAACAGAATAAATTGACATAGATATGTTAAACATATGAAAAAGAAGAAACAGATTAGAGTGTTTCTTGTAGCTAGAAAGAGATGGAAAGTAAAATAATGCTTAACTACTCATAAAGTACAGATCAGCTTTTGCTACCTCAGGTTGGCCGTCCATTGGTATCACCCATTCTGGCCCACTTTTCCTGTCCTTAAAGCATACGTTGCTGCTCAGGAAGTCATCAATGAGCTATAGTTGTGGCTGTGCAGACTTGCCTCTTCTCTCTGCTAGAGCAAGCACGCGTTGGCATCACAGACCTTCCTTCTCTGAACTTTCTTGCCTGCCCTCAGCTCTGGTGCTTGCAATCACATCATCCTTAGTGAAGACAGCTGAGGCAAAGAGTCAGCGCATATGAACATTGAGCAACCCATGAGCAGTATGGTCCTCCCACCCGCTTGCACTAAATGTGTTAACTTACCCAATTTCTTTCCCCTTTCTTCTCACTGTATGTTTTAAGTTGATTTAATAAGCCAAGTGATTTGAGCATCTGAATTTGATCTATGAGCCTTTCAGTTCCATGACCTCTGCCACTGCCTGCCTGGTCATATATTTGAGGCCACCATTGCATTTCAGACACAATATATAAAATAGAGATGATGATGATGACAATAACAATGATGACGGTGATGATGATAGTGAATACCTTATAGGGTGGTTGTGAATATCAAATCAATTTTACTCAAGTAAGTCACAATTACATAGTCTTTGCAAAGAACACATTGGGGTGGGAACCAGCAATGCATGCAACCGTATGTCTCCTGGATTTTCAGTCAGACAATATAATTTATATGCTAAAGACAGAGCATTCTGAGGCAATATCATTTCACCAGTACCTTAAGGAGGTGCTTGATAAATATCCATTGAATAGATATATTTATGCAAAAAAAAAATGCTTTTCAATACCTACTATGAGACGCCAGGGATGCAAGAGTGAATAGGCATGTCAATAAAGAAGTTCAATAAGGTGTAATGAGAACCAGTATGGAAACCTACGAGGGTCCCAATGGGGCAATTCTACCTCTGCATGGGAGAAAGTGAAGGGTTTTACAGCAGTATGAAATTGTGTGGCCAGGAAAGGAGGTGTGGAAATAAAGAAGACATAAAAGTGGGCTGAAGCCAGATCATCAAGAGTGTGGAACATCATGTGGTGGAGTTTGGATTTTAACCCATTCAATGAAAAGCCACCAGACAAGTGTTACCAGGAAAATAAAACAACTTGTTTGGCTAAGAGTGAAGGCAGGCACACTGGTTAGGATGCTATCACAGTAGGTAAGGTATAAGATGCTGAGAGTAATGGCGATAGAAAGAAGACAAAATATATTAAAGACATAGAATCAATAGGGCTTGGACCCTGATTGGGTATGGGCAAGGCATTTGGCTAAGGAAAGGTAAGAAGCTAGGAAAATTCCCAGGTTTCTAGGTTGTGAGTGTATGGATAGGGGAGCTAGTCATCAAGATCAGTGATGAAGGAGAAGGAATCTTTTAGAAAAAAAGATTAAATCCAGTATGAGGCAAAATGATTTTAAGTGTCTTTTGGACCAAAACAAAAAACTCGTTACTGTCGAGTTGATTCTAACTCACAGCAACCACAAAGGACAGAGTAGAACTGCCCCATAGGGTTTGCAAGGATCAGCTTGTGGATTTGAACTGCCAGGTGGAAACATTATATTGATAATTCAAGATACATGTCAGAGGCAGTGGAGAGAAGTCAGGGATGGGGATAAAATTTGGGATTCATATTAGTATATATTTTCTCATTGAAGGCAACAGAGAGGATGAGATCACCCCATGGAGAGTTTCCAGAATAAAAAGAGTAGAGCGTCAAAGTCAGAACCCTGCAGATTCCCACCATTAAGGAGCAGGTCATGAAAAGAAGAAACATAAAACATACCAGGAAGGACCGGTTGGGGGTGTAAAAGGAAAACCGGATGAGCATGGCATCATGAAGCCAAAGTATAGAGAGAATTCATAAAGAAGAGGCAGCTCAACCAGGTTAAATTCTGAAACAAGGTGGCAGAAACTGAAATGACATTGAACAAATAACTACCTCTATGTCTCAATTTTTTTATCTGTTGAAATAAGGATAATAATAATACCTGGCTTGCAAGGTTAATAGGAAGATTTAAGAGCATGTATAGGGTCACTAGCAGTCCTGATGGCACAGTGGTTAAGAGCTCAGCTGCTAAACAAAACGTTGGCAGTTCGAATCCACTAGCCACTCCTTGGAAACCCTATAGGGCAGTTCTATTCTGTACTACAAGGTCGCTATGAGTCGGAATCGACCTGATGGCAGAGGGTTTTTTATGCTAACCAAAAGGGAGGAGGTTCAAGATCACCCAGAGGTGAATTTCACTAGATTTGCCATTATGTGTTTATTTACAATATTTGTCAGAGTAGTTTTCAGGGAGCCAGGACAGAAGGAGCACAGAAACCTGAGCGCAATAGACTGAGGTGAGAAAGAGTCCTAAGTGGATGCAGCTTATTCTTTCAAGGCACAGTCACACGTGTAAAAGGTTTTAAAACACTTGCAAAGCAATATGCATATGTTTGAATTAATACGCATTTTATATTTATGGCTGCTTTACCATGTGAAGCCGTGGTGGCGCAGAGCCCTGGTGGCTGCTAACCAAAAGGTCGGCAGTTTGAATCCACCAGCCGCACCTTGGAAACCCTATAGGGCAGTTCTACTCTGTCCTATACGGTCACTATAAGTCAGAATCGACGCCACAGCAGTGGGTTTTATTGTATAATAGATGCTCTGTAAGCCTTTTAAAGACTATAGAGTATTATTACTGGCAATGGCTAAATCACTGATTCTGGGGTAGAAATTTTTTTCCCTAAAATGGGTGTGGTCTGAGGTAAAATGTTGACAGCCTTTTTGGTTAGGCAGAAGTGATACTTCTATACTATTAGGCTCTATATGAAAAAGTGAGCTCAGTATTAGCACTCGCATGGCATTTATTCTGCTTTTTAAATTAAAAAAAGCTACAGAGCGAATAGTTCTCTGCAGTGTACTGGTAAATGCTACTTGATGTTACTTAAATAAAGGAAAGTGACTAACAGATTTGTCTGTGTATCAATATAATAAATGGTAACCATCTATTGCGTTCTTTCTCTGGATTAGACATAATACTAGGTTCTATAAAACTGGTTGTCATTGAGTTGATTCCAATTCATGGCAACCCCATGTGTGTCAGAGTAGAACTGTGCTCTGTAAGGTTTTCAATGGCTGATTTTGCAGAATTAGATCACCAGGGCTTTCTTCCGAGGCATCTCTGGGTGAACTTGAACCTCCAACCTTTTGGTTAGCATTCATGCTGTTAAATCTTCCTATTAACCCTGCAAGCTAGGTGTTATTAGTGTCCTCATTCTAACAGATGAAAGAACTGAGACACAGATTTAGTTATTTACTTAATGTCATCCAGCTGATGAGTACCAGAACCAGGATTTGAACTCATGCTGTTAAGAGTCATGATCAGGCATCCTCAACCACTGTGCCTGAGGGCTTTTCAAATGTACCAGATGCTGTAGCCACACTGAACCTTTCCCTATTCCATCTACACTTCATGTACTTTTAGGACTCAGTGCCTTTGCACATGCTGTCCAGTACCTACAATGTCCTTATCTGCTTCCTTCCATCCTTATGCCTTTGTCTGATTGGTATAGAGGCTAAATTTCAACTCTACTGTGAACTCTACTGACCCTCTAAGGGCCTCTCTACGAGATACAATTCATATTACTGTTATGTAAATGATTGTGCTACATTGTAATGTCTGTTTCCTTTGGTAGACCTTAATTTTATTCATCCTTTTCCCAAAAGTCTAACACACGGCTCATGGCAATAGACATTTCATAGGTGATTGTTGAATAAATACCTGAATAAAGTCCAATAAATACTATGACTTTTCTACTGCGTACAAAATCGGCAGTTATATTTTAAAACAAATAATTGAATGTTTGAAAATGCATTTCGGCATCTATTTAAATGCTTAACAAACCAAACCAGTTGCCGTCGAGTCGATTCCAACTCCTAGTGACCCTATAAGACAGAGCAGAACTGCCCCATAGAGCTTCCACGGAGCGCCTGGTGGATTCAAACTGCCAACCTTTTGGTTAGCAGCCATAGCTCTTAACCACTACACTACCAGAGTTTCCACTTGAATGCTTAGGGATCTAATTTTAACCATTTCAAAACTTGGTGCTATATCATTGTTTTCACTCAAAGGTATATAATTTTATGCTAATGCAAATGTCAAAGCCTTTGAACATTAGTCTATATAAGTATAGATTACCTAAAACAATTTGAAAATTCTGTTTTGGTCGGGGGGGTGGAAATCAGTCAAACTGGTTTCTTGGTCTTTATATAAAAAATGACCATTTTAAAGACCTTTATGTATTTTAAAAGGTAGTTTTAATATTGCATAAACTGTTAGAAAGTTCTTTAATTTTTTTTTACAAAATAGTTGCTGTCAAGTCAGCTCCGACTCACGGTAACCTCAGGTGTGTCAGAGTAGAACTGCACTCCATAGGGTTTTCAATGACTGATTTTTCAGAAGTAGATCTTTCTTCGAAGGTGCCTCTGGGTGGACTCGATCCTCTAACCTTTGGTCAATAGCCGAGTGCATTAACCGTTTGTACCACCCGGGACTCCTCATTTATTTTAAGCTAGTGGATATTTTTTTTCTAATACAGTTTTTCTGTATGTATAATTCCAATACTGTCAGATTAATTTTTCTTAAGATCTCAAATAAACTTTCTTCAGATCATTTCTTTGACACCTCACATGCCTTATTGCTATAATCCTCTTCATAACCTGTTCACTCTGCACGTTGCTCTCATCTTTAAACTTATGCAAGCCTTTATTCATAGAAAAAACTATTTTATGCTATAAAATTAGTCACGCTCTAATATTACTGATGTTTCAAATACATTGACAATAATTTGCCCTAATCTGGTAAAAAAATATTCTCTCTTAACACTATGCTACTACCATAGTAAAACTCTAAAACAAAAAGCATCGCAAAACTAGTGACTTCCCTGGAAATAAGTAAAATGCTTCTCAATTTCTGTACATGAGCTGCATTGCATTAACCTCAAATTAGTGACCATCTGCCAAGACAAATTTTCCTCTTGTAGCTCTCCAAAGGAGTTATCACCTGTTATTTTAGAAAAAAACTCTTAAGAAGGTGAAAATACAATTACTAAACATTCCCTTTGATTCTAAACCAGCTTGTTTCTGTCTGAATTTCACAGGCCATTACTCATTCACTAAGGTAATCCATCTAGATGTTCTGAGGAATATTCATCAAGTCCCCCGATGCATATCACATATGGCAGCCTAAACAATTTTAAATGAAGCACATAAAGAGTGGCTGATTACATTCAATTGCTTTTTCTATCAAGTTTCTTGTACTCTGAAAATCAGGTTCTGTAGTCTTAAAATGAATTAATTTTCAACAGTTGGAGTAAACTGAGAACTCGGTTAGCATAAATTCCATTTATGTGACAGCCTCTGGCTCCATCTTATCCTCATGTGATTGAATACAATATGAATGAGTACCTTATTTCTATTCAGTGTTAATGGGCTATTGCCGATTCTTATAAAATCTTCTGAAAAAGAATAATAGGCCCAGATTCTTTACCTAAAACAATGACATGTTAATCAAACCAAAATTTACCTATCATGTAGCATTTATATATTTAAAGGAATCTTGGAATAAATATTTAAAATATGAAATAAAAGTATGGACAGGACATTTTGCATTTGCTATTCACTGATATAAACCTCTTCCCCATATATAAACTTGCTTCACCCCCTCCCCCCACTTCATAAAGGTCCTCACTGAAATGCCACTTTATTAAAGAGGTCTTCCCTGACCACAGTATTCAAACCATCCCCGGTCTCATTCCTTGCCACATTTTTTATCCCACCTATTACCACCTGACATATTTTATAAGAATGCATGTATGCTCCTTAGAAGCCAGTATGGTGAGACTTCAGCTTGCTTACTTTGGACAAGACATAAGGAAAGACCAGTCACTAGAAAAGGATATCATAGTTGGTAAATAAAAATGAAAATGAGAGCATCCTTCAATGAGATGAATTGACACAATAGCGGCAACAATGGACTCAGACATATCAAGAATCATAAAGATGGTGCAGGACCAGGCAACATTTCATTCTGTTATACGTAAGATTACTATGAGTTGGAGTCAACTCAAAGGGCACCTAACAACAACAAATCTCTGCCTCCTACCTCCTCTCCCTCAGAATGTAAGCACCAAAGTCAAGGACTTTGCTATATTTCCAGTGCCTTATCCTGGTACATAATATGAGCTCAAAAAATATTTGTTGAATAAATGGCTTTCTCTCCAATAATATTATAGTTAATAATACAATTTATGGATCACCAAGTTTAGAGATCCAAATGTTGATTAGCATTTTTTATTGTTGTTGTTTAAATGAAGTTTACATTTCAAGTTAGTCTCCCATACAAAAATTTATACATACATTATGTGACCCTAATTGCTCTCCCCATACTGCGACAGCACACTCCTCCTTTCCACCCCTGATTCCCCATGTCCATTCAACCAGCTCCTAACCCTCTCTGACCTCCCATCTCACCTCTGGACAGAAGTTGCCCGTTTAGTCTCTTGTATCTACTTGAGCTAAGAGGCACACTCCTCACGAGTATCACTTTATGTCCCACAGTCCAGTCCAATCCCTGTCTGAAGAGTTGGCCTCGGAAATTGTTTTATTTCTGGACTGATAGAGAATCCAGGAGCCGTGCTTTCTGGGGTTAATTAGCATTTTGCTAAATATTAGCATTCAATAATTTAAATTATTTAATTTAATACAACACTGGTATTTTCTCATAAATCCAAACAGAAAACTGTCATCTCAAGAATCTTTGCATCTTTATCACATTCTCTTCATAATCTTTGGCCTTGGTACTCTCTTTGCTGTTACAGTCAATAGCAAAGTGCTGGCCTTATGGTCTATGACTAGATGAATTTAGTATAGAAGAAGTAATGAAGACGGAACCCACCAAGAGTCATCTGCCAGCAGACTGCCTGCCCTCATTCACAGCCTAACCCCCCATCACCTGCACTACCACTGACACCTGAGAAGATGAGCGGAATGGCTAACTAGAGTTAGCATTTAAAAGTACAGCATTTATAGCAAGTGGCTACCTAAGATGCTTCAATTGGTGCCAACCACCTGGACTAAAGGAGAATGAAGAACACCAAAGACACAAGGAAAGAATCAGCCCAAGAGACAGAAAGGGCCATATAGACCAAAGACTTCATCAGCTTGAGACTAGAAGAACTGGATGGTGCCCAGCCACCACCAATGACCTCCCTGACAGGGAACACAACAGAGAGTCCCTGATGGAGCGGGGGAAGGGTGGGGTGCAGAACTCAAATTCTAGTAAAAAGAGCAGACTTAATGGCCTGACTGAGACTGGAGGAACCCCAGAAAGCATGGCCCCTGGACTCTCTGACAACCTAGAACTAAAACAATTCCTGAGGCCAACTCTTCAGACAAAGACTGGACTGGACTGTGGGACATAAAATGACACTCGTGAACAGTGTGCCTCTTAGCTCAAGTAGATACTTGAGACTAAATGGGCAGCTTCTGTCTGGAGGAGAGATGAGAAGGCAGAGAGGGTCATGAGCTTGTTGAATAGACACGGGAAATCCAAGGTGGAAAGGAGGAGTGTGCTGTCTCAGTACAGGGAGAGCAATTAGGGTCACATAACAATGTATGTATAAATTTTTGTATGAGAGACTAACTTGGATTGTAAACTTTCACTTAAACTACAACAATAATAAAAATAATAATAAAAAATAAAAGTAGAGCATTTAGCTGCATGACGAAACATGTTTCGTCCGCTCGTGAAAGTGTCACATCTACACTTTCTGGTATTCCACCCTCCCTTTATATTCTAAAAAATCTATTTCATCCCGGGAGTTCCAAGTTTTAAATATTTCTAAGGCTTTGAAGAAATACCACCAGAATTCTCCTTAGAAACAAGGATGGTGAGACTTTGACTAACTTTGGACATGTCATCAAGAAAGATCAGTCACTGGAAAAGGACATCATGTTTGGGAAAGTAGAGGGTCAATGAAAATGAAGAAAAGCCTCAATGAGTTGGATTGACACATTAGTAGAAACAATGGGGTCAAACATACCAATGATCCTGAAGATGGTGCAGGACTGGGTAAAGTTTCCTTCTGTTATACACAAGGTCACCATGAGTCACAGCCTGCTTCACGGCAACTAACACCACCACCACCACCACCAGCACCACCAAAAACCAAACAACTCAATTTTTTTTAGCAGCCAATAATGGAAACAGGGAATTCAAATGGCCTATGAGCATATGAAATGATGTCCCACCTCTCTGCGAATGGGAGAAATAAAAAATAAAGCAGCAATTATATTTCACCATTTTTCACCCAACAAAGTAGGAGAAGTTAGAAAGATAAAAATCATGCTGGGAATATGGGGAAACCATCCTTTCATCTACTTCAGGATTATTGGGAATTCTGATAATCTTTTTGGAAAGTAATCTAAAGTTTCAAACATAAAATCCCTTTGATTTAGTGGTCTTTTGGAAATTTATCTTTTAGAGAGAAAAAAGCACACTTTCTCTATTGTTTAGAATTTTTAATAAACACTTATGTATTGCTTTTTTAATGTAAATTTTAAAATATACCATTCCCCCAATCTCCACTCCCATCGATACCCCCTATTTAGTTTAATGGCTTTATACACATGGGAATGTTCTCCTTTTTCCTTTAGAAATTATGGACCCACCAACATTTTAGGGCCCAGATTAAATTACTTCTACTCTCTAAATTTAACTTATTCCTGGAGAATATATGTCTGGTCTTATTTTATACTTTTTTGTCCCCCAAATTTAACATTATTTGGCATTATCCTTTCATTTTTTAATGTAGCATAACAGTTAGTAGACCACTGCTGCATGCACCTAGGCTTATGGATCATCTGGGTAACTTTCAAAAAATATAGATGCTCAGGACTCACCTAAATCCATTTAAATTCGAATCTTTGGAACTTAGGGCTGGGCATAAGCGTATTTTAAAAGCTCCCAAAGTGACTTCAGTGTGTAGCCAGGGTTGAAAACCACCACGCTAGAGACTCAATAAAAAATTATTTGTTATTTGGCTGCACTCTTCCATACTGCTAAATCCAGTCATAGTTGGTAGTTCAGCAGAATTTGACCCTGTTAATCAAGCTCTCTTTCTAGAAATTAAATCAAGAAGATCAGGATGGCAAGAGCACTGAATGATCGGGAAGAGAGTGTGAAATGCGAGTGGAGAAATAGGGGTTGGACCATGCTAGCTTCTTGGCCTTGTTAAGGATTTTGGTCTTTAAGTAGTGGGAAGCCATTGGAGAATTTCAAATTGGGATTGTTAGCGGTAGGGGAAGTAATTAGAATTGCCCAAAAATGATATTTAAGTAACATATAGTTCAGATCTTACAATGTTTATAATTTATATATTAAAGCCTTTGGGTGTAGTAAAATTTGTTGCTTAAAATCAAAACCAAACCTGTTGCCGTCGAGTTGATTCTAATTCATAGTGATCGTATAGGACAGAGTAGAACTGCTCCATAGGGTTTCCAAGGAGCGGCTGGTGGATTAAGACTGCTGATGTTGTGGTTAGTAGCCGAGAGCTTAACCACTAAGCCAAAAAGATCTTAAAGCTAAACCAAGATGTGCTAGAAATGATTACAAAAAAAAGGAGTAAATAACATTTAAGCTACTCAGTGATATGACAATATTTCGTATTTGGTTATAGGGTGGGAATTGGCAAGTGACGTCTCAACATTGTGCTGGATATGTTGTAATTTAGAAGAAATTTTAAATTAACTCAACCGTATTTAATACCTGGCTTTATATTGCAGAATAAATTATGAACAAATCTATATTCAGAAACACTTACTACGGGTATATTTACTTACAGAGGGTTATAAAATATGTGAATCAAGTATTTATTGAATAGTCATACAGTGCACAAAATAAATTCTTTTTTTGGTTGCAAAATGTAAACGTATTATTTAGGGATAGCGTTTCATTTGTTAACTGAAAACTTTCTTAATGTACTACATCTGTGCCTTTAAAATATACACGGCATTTTACTACTGTCTTTGTGTGTACATCCTGGCTTTATCTTCTATCTCCAATTATCGTATCTTCTTTCCCTAGAACAGTGCTTTCTGAAACTCTACTGTGTTTGCCCCTCTAGGAAACGTTCTCCTCCATTAAAATCAGCTGGTGGCACAAACAGTCTGCGCTTGACTGCTAACCTAAAGGTTGGCAATTTGAACCTACCTAGTGGTACTGGGGAAGATAGTTCTGGCTATCTGCTTCTGTTAAGATGATAGCCAAGAAAACCCTATAGAGCAGTTCTACTTTGTAACATATGAGGTCACTGTGGGTTGGAATGGGCTCGATGGCAACTAACAACAACAAGATCTATTTTATCATAAATACTTTACACTTAAGTATAAAAGTATATCTACTTGTATTTGTTTCCCACATCCTTTTTTTTTTTTTTTTTAATGTCCAGTAGGCTTTAAGGATCAGTAGAATTCAGAAAAGTCTCTTTTGATAAGAGAATGTGCACTCTATTCTTGCACAGTTTTTTAGATGTGGTGTTTAGTTGTATTAAAAATATGCATACATTATTCATATATATTTCATTTCTTTATATATCTTTTTCACTTGTTTCTAAAGGTACTTAAGTATTTTGTTTTCCTCTTTGGAACATAAATCCTTCAAAGCACAGACTGTGTGTTCATTTTCCTTGATAACTCCCCTGTAGTGCCAAGCCCAGTGATTCACATGTGGGTGCTCAATTTATGTTTAGGAGTGATTATGGTGGTCGTTCTTAACCGTTTTGTTTCTGTGGCATGCTTTCGAATAGTAGGATTTTTGGTGATATACTTGAGGGAATTAGAAACACGAAGCAGCTTAAAACGAGTCAGCAGTAATTACAGAATAATCACTACTACACAATATATAACAATGTCTTTCCGCTATCTATGCAAGCACCCCCACTTATCACATCTTTGAATATTATGACACTATTTGAGTAGAGCTATATAGGACCCTGAATGTGTTCTGTTAAAAGTTCGGTGAGCAAAGATTTCTCGTGTTTTCTTTTATTAGATTGATGTCAAGGTATGCTAACTTTTTTACTGGTAGCTATTTGTAGCACTGTATTTTGTATTGCGGAGCCCTGATGGCACAGTGGTTAAGAGCTATGGCTGCTAACCAAAAATCAGCAGTTCGAAATCCACCAGCCACTCCTTGGAAACACTATGGGGCAGTTCTACTCTGTCCTACAGGATTGCTATGAGTCGGAATTGACTAGACAGCAATGGGTTTGTTTGTTTTTTGGTTATATTGTGTTGTATTACCTCCTTAACTCAATATTCCTTGTTACTGCAAAAACAAATTTTGTATGCCTATCACAATTTGTGGAGCCCTGGTGGTGCAGTGGTTAAGTGCTCAGCTGCTAACCAAAAGGTTGGCAGTTCGAACCCACCCAGAAGCACCTCAGAAGACAGGCCTGGCAATTTCTTCCAAAAGATCTAGGCTTGACAACATGTGTAGTAACTGTTGAATGTGAAACTATTTTGTTCTGTAAGCCTTCATCTTAAGTGAGAATAGCAGCACAATTGGAAGAGCGTAGTCAATGTCACTGAACTGTGCATGTAGAAATTTTTGAAATGGTGTGTCTTTGGCTATGTGTGTTTTCACCAAAAAAAAATGTTGAGAAGTTAGAGGGTTGACATGTTGTGGGGTTGTTAACCAATGTCATAAAACAATATGTGTACTACTGTTTCATGAGAAACTATTTGTTCTGTAAGCCTTCACCTGAAGTACAATAAAAAAAAAAATTAAAATCAAAATTAAAAAAAAAAAAGATCCAGCCTTGAAAACTCTATGCAACTGTTCTACTCTACACACAGAGGGGGTTGTCATGAGTTGGAATCAACCCAACAGCAACTAACAACAAAAAAAAGATGATGTCTTTCTCCTGGGCAAAGGTCAGACAGGCTTCTGTCCATTATGAAAGATTTAGGTTCCCTAAGCTTGGTTGGGTTTCTTCTCCTGTAATGCAACTCATTATGTGTGTAGATATTATCTGGCCTTCTTTGAATTACACTGGGGAAACTAAAGCTTGCAAAACCAGTTCAAATGCTGACACTCTATTATTCCTGCAGCCATGAGCAATGAAGTCCTTTGTCTCTGAACCAGGAGACTCATGTCTTTTGCCAATAACCATGAAACTGTGGCAGGCTAATTTGTTAGCTTTCAAGTTGGGTAGAGTCTCAGACTCTTCACAATTCTTGACCATTTGGCATCCTGAGAGACCACAGAAGAAGCTAGATGATGCAACCTGAAAGTGTAGGGGCATTACCTCCAATTCCCCATGGGGTGAGTTTTAACCAATGGGAAAGAGGAGATAGGAGGGAGCTAGATAATTAAATTGAAATTAGATAATTAAATTCCTCCTCTTTCCTCCTTCGTATGGACTCTTCCTAAAGCACGATGTCTATTTGCAGCCCATTGAGGGAAATCCTGTGTGCGATTGGGTCTGCCTAGTGACCTGCTCTGTCTCTGCACAGCTTCTTATGAAGTAAGTGGTAGCCAGGCAATAACACATCACTTCATGTTGCTTCACAGCATTCCTTGACTCATTTCCTTTTCCTCAACTTCACTGCCCTGGGTTTGCCCTTCCCAATTAAAGCATCAGTGCCTTAATCATTGCCTCAGATTCAGTTTTCTTGAGATCTAGACTAAGGTCGTGGCTAAGCAAAGAGAGAGGGCTATAGATTCTAAAAGAATAAGAAGTAAGCACATGTTCTAAAGAAACACACATTCTAGAAACACTAATAATTTCCTGAAATTCAATATCACTAGAGAGGTACGTAGGATTTTAGAAAATGTACTGGGAATTTAAATGAAAGTTAATTAACTTTGTGGCGTCCCTGGGTAGTACAAATGGTTAACATGCTTGGCTACTAACCAAAAGGTTGGAGGTTTGCACCTACTCAGGGGCACCTTGGAAGTAAGGCCTGGCTATCTACTTCTGAAAAAGCAGCCATTGAAAACCCTACAGAGCACAGCTCTACTCTTACACACTTGAGGTTGCGATGAGTCAGAACTGACCTGACGAAAACTGGTTTTTAATTAATTCTGCAGAGTGTGGATGAGAACGTCACAGCAAACTACAAAGAAGAGGTGGTATATTTGAGCTGGCACTCAAAGAATCAGTAGGAGTTTGCTAGGCTGACAGTGGATAGTTGAGGTCATGAAACCACATATAGGCCAAGTGGATGACATGCATGTGAGGGAGCTCTAAACAAGTTTGGGTAATTTTAGGAATGACCAGGAATATAGTATGATAGGGCAGCAGTGCAAGTTAGGGTAGGGAGGAACTGGCTGGAGGTGATTCTGATAAAACAGGATGGAGGCTTTGTATGTCACCATGAGAAGCTGGTCCTTTATTCTGTAGTCACTTGGAAACTACCTCCCCTGGGTGGTGGGGGTCCCTGAGTGGTGCAAATGGCTAATATGCTCAGCTGAAAGATTGGAGGTTTGAGTCCACCCAGAGGCACCTCAGAAGAAAGGCCTGGCAATCTACTTTCAAAAAATCAGTCACTGAAAACCCTGGGGAGCACACCTCTACTCTGAGACATATGAGGTTGCCATGAGTCAGAATCTACTCAATGGCAACTGGTCTTTTAATGTTTGTTAAAAGTTATTTTTGTTAATTTTTCCTTATTATGAAAGCAATACCTGTTGCTCATTGCTGTCAACTCGTTACTGACTCATAGCACGCTGTAGGACAGAGTAGAACTGCCCCATAGGGTCTCCAAGGAGTGGATGGTGGATTTGAACTGCTGACCTTCTGGTTAGCAGCCGAGCTCTTAACCAATAAGGCTCCTATGAAAGCAATAAAAACCCCACTGCTGTCAAGCTGATTCCAACTCATAGTGACCCTATATGATAGAGTAGAACCATAGGGTTTCCTAGGCAGTAAATCTTTATGGAAGCAAATTGCCATGTCTTTCTCCCATAGAGTGACTGATGGGTTCCAACTGGCAACCTTTTGGTTAGCAGCCAAGTGCTTTAACCACTGCGCCACCAGGGCTCCTGATACGAAAGCAACAGGTGTATGTAATTCAGATGTCAGCTGGGACTTCCCTCCCACTTGGGGAGTTTAAGATGGCTTGAACCCCAAATTCACCACCTGTTTGAATCCTGAGCTTCCCTGTCCCCTGCCGCAACAACTTGAAGGTTGTCTTCATGCTGAATCTTCCTTCCTTCTACATCAACTCAGGTGAAAAGCCCAGTTTCTCCAGCTTTCATTACAAAACCCCCATGTAACATTTCATGAGTTTAGAAACTCTAAGATTTCGGAGGTCTTGGACACAGTCACGTAGCTTTACTTGTACCTTTGCCATCTCTCTGACTTCATTCCTCCCTCATCTTCCTGGAGCAACCATTTCTTCCTCATTCCTCATGCAGAAGAATGCTCCCTACAGTCAGGCTCCTTTGGGATCTCATCTTCTGTGCCAACCATTCATTAAAGTATTTTTTCCAAACAAATGTAATTCCCTTCCCATGAGGAATTCTGAGAAATAAATTTTCTCATCTCATTACATGTATATTTTTTAAGAAATTAGAAAATATACAAAGAAAAATATAAAAATACTCATCATATTACCAAACTTTACATTTTGGTATTTCTTCCCCCCACTCTTCAGTATCTTTTGTAACTGGGCTCATTCTGTACATAGATTTTTATATCTTGCTTTTTTAAAAAAAAATTACATTCTATTATGGGAAATTTCCATTGTTGCCAAAATTTATTTGAAAACCTAATTTTTGATGGTCTAATAGTTATTTTGTCATATTGACTTAATAGTTTTTATTTAAACCCTTCCCTACGATTGGACATTTTGGTCTCCATATTCTTGTTTTTTTTTTATATATATATTTTATTGTACTTCAGGTGAAGGCTACAGAACAAATAGTTTCTCATGAAACAGTAGTACACGTGTTGTCATACGACACTGGTCAACAACCCCACAACATATTAACCCTCTAAATTCTAAACCTTTTTTTTTTTTTTTTTGGTGAAAATACACATAGCCAAAGATACACCGTTTCAAAAATTTCTACATACACAGTTCAGTGACATTGACTACGCTCTTCCAATTGTGCTGCTATTCTCACTTAAGATGGAAGGCTTACAGAACAAAATAGTTTCTCTTTTAACAGTTACAACAAATGTTGCCCTATGACAATGGTTAACAATCTCACAACACATCAACAATATCCTTACTCAATCTTGTGTTCCCTATCACCAGCTTCCTTGTCCCCTTCTGCCTTCTGGCCCTTGTCACTGGACTCCTGTACCTCGTTAGTCTCATTTGGTTTTACGGGGCTGTCCACTCCCAGGCTGAACAGTGAACCTTGGAGGTAACTTCACCACTGAGCTAAAAGGGTGTCTGGGGGCCATACTCTCGGGGTTTCTCCAGTCTCCTTTAGGCCAGTAAATCTGGTCTTTTTGTTTTTGTGAATTAGAATTATGCTCTACATCCTTCTCCAGCTCTGTCAAGAATCCTCTGTTGTGATCCTGGTCAGAGCAGTCAGTGGTGGTAGCCGGGCACCATCTAGCTGTACTGGACTCAGTCCGGTGGAGGCCTTCGTAGCTGTGGACAATTAGTCCTTTGGACTAATCTTTTCCTTGTATCCTGTTCTCTTCATTCTCCCTTGCTCCCGAACGGATGAGACCAGTGGAGTATCTTAGATGGCCGCTCACAGGCTTTTAAGACCCCAGACACTACTCACCAAGGTAGAATGTAGCGCATTGTCTTTATAAGCTGTGTCATGCCAATTGAGCTAGATGTTCCCCGAGACCATGGTCCCCAGAGCCCTCCGCCCAGCAACTCAGTCCCTCAGGGAGTTTGGATGTGTCTGTGGGGCTTCCACGACCTTTCCTTGTACAGGTTGTGCTAGTTTCCCCTGTATTGTGTACTGTCTCACCCTTCACCCAAGATACCACTTATCTATTGCCTATTTAGTATTTCCCACCCACCCCCCCATCCCTGGTAACCAACAAAGATTGTTACATTTTGCGTGTGAACTTTTTCACGGGTTTTTACAATAGAGGTCTCATACAATATTTGTCCTTTTGTGATTGACTTATTTCACTCAGCATAATGTCCTCCAGTTTATCATGTTATGAGATGCTTCACAGATTCATTGTTGTTCTTTCTAATTGCATAGGACTCCATTGTGTGTATGTACCATAGTTTGTTTATCCATTCATCTGTTGATGGGCACCTACGTTGTTTCCATCGTTTTGCTATTGTGAACAACGCTGCCATGAACATAGGTGTGCATATGTCTATTTGAGTGACGACTCTTATTTCTTTAGGATATATTCCTAGGAGTGGGATTGCTGGATCGAATGGTATGTCTATTTCTAGCTTTCTGAGGAAGCGCCATATCATTTTCCAAAATGGTTGTATCATTTTGCATTCCCACCAGCAGTGCATAAGAGTTCCCATCTCCCCGCAGCCCCTCCAACATTTGTTATTTCCAGTGTTTTTGATTCGTGCCAGTAATGCCGGGGTGAGATGGTATCTCATTGTGGTTTTAATTTGCACTTCTCTAATGGCTAGTGATCGCGAGCATTTCCTCATGTGTCTGTTGGCCATTTGAATGTCTTCTTTGGTGAAGTGTCTGTTCATTTCCTTTGCCCATTTTTTAATAGGATTATTTGTCTTTTTGTTGTAGAGGTGTTGGATTTTCTTGTAGATTATGGAGATTAGACCTTTGTCTGACTTGTACTGTCCAAAATTTTTTTCCCAGTCTGTAGGTTCTCTTTTCACTCTTTTGGTGAAGTCTTTGGAAGAGCATAGGTGTTTGATTTTTAGAAGATCCCAGTTATCTAGCTTATCTCTTGGGGTTTGTGCGTTGATGGTTATGGTTTGTATCCTGTTAATGCCATGTATTAAGGCCTGAAGTGTTGGTCCTATTTTTTCTTCTATGAACTTCAAAGTTTTAGGCTTTATATTCAGGTCTTTGATCCATTTTGAAGTAGTTTTTGTATACGGTGTGAGGTATGGGTCCTGTTTCATTTTTTTGCAGATGGATATCCAGTTTTGCCAGCACCATTTGTTAAAAAGACTGTCTTTTCCCCATTTGCTGGACTTTGGGCCCTTGTCGAAGATCAGGTGACCGCAGGTGGATGACTTTACATCTGGGTTCTCAATTCTGTTCCATTGGTCAATGTATCTGTCGTTGTACCAGTACCAGGCTGTTTTGACTACTGTAGCTATATAGTAGGTTCTGAAGTCAGGTAGTGTGAGTCCTCCAACTTTATTCTTCTTCTTCAGTAGTGCTTTACTTATTTGGGGCTTCTTCCCTTTCCATATAAAGTTAATGATTAGTTTTTCCATCTCTTTGAAGAATGTTGCTGGTATTTGGATCGGGATTGCGTTGTATTTGTAAATTGCTTTGGGTAGAATTGCCATTTTCACAGTGTTGAGTTTGCCTATCCATGAGCATAGTATGTTTTTCCATTTATGTATATCCCTTTGGGTTTCATGCAGTAGTGTTTTATGGTTTACTTTACATAGGTCGTTCACATCCCTGGTCAGATTTATTCCTAAGTATTCTATCTTTTCAGGGGCTATTGACAATGGTATTGATTTCCTGATTTCCTTTTCATTGTTCTCCTTACTGGTGTATAGGAATCCAACTGATTTTTGAATGTTTATCTTGTATCCTGCCACTCTGCTGAATCTTTCTATTAGTTCCAGTAGATTTCTCGTGGAGTCTTTAGGGTTTTCTATGTATACTATCATATCATCTGCAAACAGGGACAGTTTAACTTCTTCATTACCAATTTGGATGCCCTTTATTTCTTTTTCTTGCCTTATTTCTGTAGCTAGAACTTCCAGCACAATGTTAAATAGGAGTGGTGATAAAGGGCATCCTTGTCTCCATATTCTTATTTTTCTAAGTTATGCCATGATACACATTCTGGTATATGGTTCTTAGTCTGCATTTTTTATTATTATATTTTGATGAGTAACTAGGTGAGAAACTAGAGAGTCAAAGGATAAGTACCTTTCAAGACTCAAGATGTCTGTTGCTAAATTGCTTCTAGGAAAGATTCTTAAAACAGGGAAGTGACATGAGCAGATTCATGATTTTTACAGATCACCAGTGGCAGAATCTAGGGAAAAGATCAATTAGAACTTGAACTGCGCAATGGCAGTGGGAGTTGGGAGGATGTGGATGTAGAGAGGTGGATGGGAAAGTAGAACTGAGTTCATTCTGATGACCTGGCTCTGATGGCATCACTTGAATACTAGGATCCAAGCACATTGTGCCAGTTCTAGAACTTTTCAGTCATGTAAGACAATAAAATTCATTTTTTTTTTCTTAAGCCAGTTTGAGTGGGTTTGTCACAATCAACCAAAGAAGTCCTGAATAATGCAATGTTAGAGATCTGAAAAGGTTGGAGTTTTCAAGTATTCCAGATAAAACTGAGAAGAATCCTATTGTGACTACACAAATATTCTCTTATATTTAACACTGGACAAATATGTCTGGAATGTCAGCTGGAACGCCAGGCACTAGGTTAGGCTCTGTAATGCTAATGCATAAAACAGATTAATTAAAGGTACGGTTCCAGAAATATTTTTATGGACACCTGGTTAAAATATCATTATTATTTATAAGTTGGCTGAATGTTATGTGTGAATATTATGTTTTATATGCTTTGCCTTCTATTTCTTTTGTAGACCTAAGGGTACCTAGCACAGTACTGGCATGTAATTGTTAGTTGGCAAATAATTTATTTGCCTGAATTTTAGAAATATTTCAAATATGTGGTATATAAAAGTTCATATTAGGAAATAAAGTTTTAAGAAATAGATTACTAAAAGATATCACAGCTTATATTTAAAATGCCTAACAAATATCCACTTGCTAATGTATAGAATTTTTGGGTCTACTGCTCACATCCTTATTTGCATTACTTCAAAGCAGACAGATGGTGGAGTCTCATAGAGAAATAAAAGCTTGATTAAGCTTCCCGATGTGACATTAATAATAACAATGAATTATATAAAGTCGTAGGGGTAAGAATTGATCAGGCTTGTTTATTCTTCCTCTCATATTCACATATGGTTCATTTTCTGGCCACCTTGGTGCCCTCAGCTGTCTCTTTTGCTCTTCAGTTATCAGTTGAGGATGGTTTAATTATGAATGTTTTTGCTACATACTCCACCCTTGGGTCCTTAAAAATTGTAACGGAAAATTTGCTCATGGAAAAATAAATTATTTAACTGTTATTAATCTGAGTACTTAAATATGTATCATGGGATCCATAAGACATTGTGCTGAAAATTCCAAGACATAAAAAAAAATCTACTTCATATTCTTCTACAGCCTACACTCATAAAAATTACACGTAACCAGTAATTAATGTACCACACATGTATAGCAACAAAATATTTAATCTTTCCTAAGCTCGCTGCTTAAATTTACGTAATCAATGTTTTCTTTTTCTCACCAGGGAATTTCAAGGAACTCACTAGTGAATCATCAAACATATTCTTATTTTAAAACAACAACAAAGTACAGATGACCAAGAGAAATTGTCTGTGCCTTCGTCCAGGAATCCTACACAGGGATTTTTGGTCTCGTTTGTCCTCAAAACCTTCACAGGCCTTTCTATGGTTTCAGAGCCAAGTCTCAGATCTCTTTCTTGGTAGCAGGTGCCAGAAATTCAACCTGTATTCTTCTTCCCTTTCTGCGGAGACTCATGTTATCCTGAGCCAAAGATTAGCTGGAGGATGGGGCACATTTTCCTCACTCTTGCTAGCGCCCCCTTCTATTTTTTTGCTGGCCCTGGAAATTAAGACACAGACCTTCTCATTAAAAGAGTCTTATAGCTAATCACTTTTGAGATAACACACTTGAGGATGTCTGAAAGCTTTGGTAATGTTATGAAGTTCTCACGGCCAATTTTTCCTGAATTATTTTTCTTGATTCCCTTGCTAGATGATTATGGTGGATTTGACGTCTACTTTCAGCCTTCGTGGCAGAGTTCACCAAAACTCTCCACTCTTTATAGCTTATTTTTATGACATTTATGCAAATTCCTTCCTCTTTGATGATCCTTCTTCCCGGCAAGTAGACTAGTAGTTACAACAAAAACAGGAAAGTGATCCTTTAAAAAAATTTTTTTATATGATTTACATAAAAAAATCATTTTTTACTTACAAAAGAGCCCTAGTGATGCAATGGTTAAGCACCAAAAGGTCTGCAGCTTGAACCCACCAGTCCCTCCTAGGGAGAAAGATGTGGCAGTCTGCTTCTGTAAAGATTTACAGAAACCCTACGGAGTAGCTCTACGCTGTCCTACAGGGTCGCTGTGAGTTGTAATTGACTTGACAGCAATGGGTTTTGGTTTACTTGTAAAACCAAAACCAAACCCATTACCGCCATCCTATCGGTTAGCAGTCCAGCGTTTAACCACTGAGTGACCCGGTCTCCTTTGATTTACTTATACTTGATGTAATTTATTTGCTTTTTTTTTATGTGGTAAAAATATAGGCACTGAAACATTCACCAGCACAACTTTTATATTTACAATTCAACAGCATTGGTTACATTTTTCATGTTGTGCCACCATTGTTGTTGCTGTTCTTAGGTGCCATCAAGTCAGTTCCCACTCATACCAACCCTATGTACAACACAATGAAACACTGCCCAGTCCTGTGCCATTGTCACAATCGTTCTTATGCTTGAGCCGATAGTTGCAGCCACTGTGTCAATCCATCTATTTGAGGGTCTTCCTCATTTTCGCTGACCCTCTATTTTAATAAGCATGCTGTCCTTCTCCGGGGACTGATCCCTCCTGTTGTTGTTGTAGGTGCTGTCGAGTTGTTTCCGACTCACAGCGACCCTATGTACAACAGAGCGAAACATAGCCCAGTCCTGTGCCATCCTCACAATCATTATACTTGAATCTATTGTTGCAGCCACTATGTCAATCCATCTCGTTGAGGATCTTTTTCTTTTTCACTGACCCTCTACTTTACCAAGCATGATGTCCTTCTCCAGGGACTGGTCCCTCCTGACAACACGTCCAAAGTATGTAAGACAAAGTCTCATGATTCTTGTTTCTAAGGAGCATTCTGGCTGTACTTCT
This sequence comes from Dugong dugon, assembly GCA_030035585.1. Lineage (NCBI taxonomy): Eukaryota > Metazoa > Chordata > Mammalia > Sirenia > Dugongidae > Dugong > Dugong dugon. The sequence continues at coordinate 98,164,012 of CM057472.1, read as the reverse complement.
TCCAAGACAGATTTGTTTGTTCTTTTGGCAGTCCATGGTATATTCAATATTCTTCACCAACACCGTAACCAAAATGCATCATTTCATCTTTGGTCTTTGTTATTCAGTGTCCAGCTTTGACATACATATGAGGTGATTGAAAATACCATGGCTTGGATCAGGTGCATCATAGTCTTTAAAGTGACATCTTTGTTTTTTAACACTTTAAAGAGATCTTTTTCAGCAGATTTGCCCAATGCAATGCCTCTTTTGATTTCTTGACTGATGCTTCCATAGGTGTTAATTATGGATCCAAGTAAGATGAAATCCTTCACAACTTCAATCTTTTCTCCGCTTATCATGATGTTGCTCATCGATCCAGTTGTGAGAACTTCTGTTTTCTTTATGTTGAGGTGTAATCCATAATGAAGGCTGTTATCCTGAATCTTCATCAGGAAGTGCTTCAAGTCTTCTTCACTTTCAGCAAACAAGGTTGTGTCACCTGTGTAACACAGGTTGTTAATAAAGTCTTCTTCCAATCCTGATGCCCTGTTCTTTGTATAGTCCAGCTTATCGATTATTTGCTCAGCATACAGATTGAATAAGTATGGTGAAAGGATACAACCCTGACACACACCTTTGTTAACTTAAAACCATGCAGTATGTCCTTGTTCTGTTCGAACGATTGCCTCTTGGTATAAGTACAGGTTCCTCATGAGCACAGTTAAGTGTTCTGGAATTCCCATTCTTTGCAATGTTATCCATAATTTGGTATCATGCATACAATCAAATGCCCTTGCATAGTCAATAAAACACAGGTAGACATCCTTCTAGTATTCTCTGCTTTCAGCCATGATCCATCTGACATCAGCAATGATATCCCTTGTTCTACATCCTCTTCTGAATCAGGCTTGAATTTCTGGCAGTTCCCTGTTGATACACTGCTGCAACTGCTTTTGAATAATCTTCAGCAAAATTTTACTTGTGGGTGATATTAATGTTATTGTTTGATAATGTTTGCATTCGTTTGGATCACCTTTCTTTGGAACGGGCATAAATATGCATCTCTTCCAGTCGGTTGGCCAGGTAGCTGACTTCCAAATTTCTTGGCATAGACGAGTGAACACTTCCAGCGCTGCATCCATTTGCTGGAACAATTGGTATTGGTATTCCGTCAACTCCTGGAGCCTTGTTTTTTGCCAATGTCTTCAGTGTAACTTGGACCTCTTCCTTCAGTACCATTGGTTCTTGATCATATGCTACCTCCTGAAATGGTTAAATGTCAATCAATTCTTTTTGGTACAGTGACTTTATGTATTCCTTCCACTTTCTTTTGATGTTTCCTGCAATCCTGTATCCTTCAATATTGTAACTTGAGGCTGGATTTTTTTTCTTCAGTTCTTTCAGCTTGAGAAATGCCAAGCATGTTCTTCTCTTATGGTTTTCTAACTCTAGGTCTTTGCACATTTCATTACTTCACTTTGCACATTCATACTTTGTCTTCGGCTGCCCTTTGAAATCTTCTGTTCAGCTCTTTTACGTCATCATTTCTTCCTTTTGCTTTAGCTACTCAGTGTTCAAGAGCAAGGTTCAGAGTCTCTCCTGACATCCATTTTGGTCTTTTCTTTCATTCCTGTCTTTTTAATGATCTCTTGCTTTCTTCATGTATGCTTTCCTTGATGTCATTCCACAACTCGTCTGTCCTTCAGTCATTAGTGTTCGATATGTCTAGTCTGTTCTTGAAATGGTCTGTAAATTCAGGTGGGATATACTCAAGGTCGTAGTTTGGCTCTCATGGATTTGCTCTAATTTTCTTCAGCTTCAACTTGAACTAGTGCATGAGCAACTCGTGGTCTGTACCTCAAGACAGATTTTGAAATGTTCTTTCTGACGATGAATGCAACGCCATTTCTCTTCAATTTGTCATTCCAGGCATAGCAGACTATATGATTCTCTGATTCAAAATGGCCAGTCCATTTCAGCTCACTAATGCCTAGGATATTGCTCTTTATGTGGCCCATTTAATTTTTGATGGTTTCTAATTTTCCTAGATTCATACTTCATACCTTCCATGTTCCTATTATTAATGGATGTTTGTAGCTGTTTCTTCTCATTTTGAGTCATGCCACCTCAGCAACTGAAGATCCTGAAAGCTTTACTCCATCCACTTCATTAAGGTTGACTCTACTTTGAGGAGGCAGCTCTTCTCTCAGTTGTATTTTGGGTGCCTTCCAACCTGAGGGGCTCATCTTCCAGCACTATACCAAACAACGTTCCATTGCTCTTCTTAAGTTTTTCACTGGCTAATTTTTTCAGAAGTAGACTGCCAGGTCCTTCTTCCCAGTCTGTTTTAGTCTGGAAGCTCAGCTGAAACCTATCCACCATGGGTGACCCTGCTTATATTTGATATACCAGTGGCATAGCTCCCAGCATCACAGCAACAAGCAAACCACCACAGTACAACAAACTCACATACCCACGGGGTTTCACCCACTAAATTGGCTATAAACGTATAAACAACAATGGGCTCAAACATATCAGAGATCAAGGAAATGGCACAGACCAGGCAACAATTTGTTCCATTATACATATGGCCTCCATAAATCAGAGCCAAGTGAATGGCAACAACCCAACAACAAAGATGCATAAGACTGAAAAAACTGAAAACAATAGGTATTGTCGAGGATGTGAAGAAATTAGAAACTTCATCCTCTGGCAGTGGGATTGTAAAGTGGTACAGCTGCTGTGGGAAAGTTTGGATGTTTCTTGAAAAGTTAAACATTGAATTACCATATCATCCAGCTATTTTACTCCTAGGTATATACCCAAAAGAATTGAAAGCAGGAACACAAACAGGTATGTGTACACCAATGCTCTTTGTAGCACTATCCACAATAACCAAAAGAGCAGAAATAGCCTCAATGCCCACCAACGATGAACGGATAAATAGAATGTGGTACACACATACAACAGAATAATTCTCATTCATAAAGAGAAATGAAATTGTGATACCTTGAAAACTTTGTGGAATGAAATAAATCAGAAACAAAAAGACAAATGTTGTATGATACCACTACATAAATACCTAAAATAGGCAAGTGTATAGAGACCAAAGTTTACCAGTGGTTACCCGGTAGGCAGAAAAGAGGGACTCATTGCTTAACTAACACTGAGCTTCTGTTAAGGGCGATGAAAAAATTTTGGAAACGGATAATGGTTGAAAAACACGATAAGCATAATTAATGTCTCATAAATTATTTTGAAACGGCAGGTGTTGTTACATATATTTACCACAATTAAAAAGAAGTACTTAATTAAGAGTTTATCGGTGATGTCCAAAACAGGATTTAAAAAAAAAAGTCAGGTAACACTGATATTTATCTGGAAATAGGACCTGACGTGTCATTTTACGATTTATAGACTACTTCCAGCTATGAATAAGAAAACGTACACTTAAAAAGTCACATTTTATCCCCACCCTATGTCTGGTCCACAGAACACCGCGAGTTAGCAAGTGAAAACAAACAAAAAACACAAAATAACGGGCGAAAAATGCGGTTCGCATCCTAGAGTTGATTCTTCCAGGCGTAACCATAGCCCTGGCCGGGTGTAGAGGGCCTTGAGGGGCCGGCTAGCGCTTCCAGGGCGAGCCTCGCCAGCAGCAGGGGGCTGGGAGAAGGGTCGCCGAGGGTCAGTCCGGGTCCTGGGCGGCTACGCGAGGACTCAGCAACCTGCGCGCGGGTGCGGACACGGCCAAGGCAACTGAGGTCGCTCGCCCTGGCCGGGGGCAGCACACATAACGATGGGCCCGGAGGGTCGTGGACCCGAGAATTCTCGCGCCTTCACTGCCCCGGGACGGTGGCGGAAGGGGGCTACTCCCTGAGGCGTAGGGCCGCGCACGCGCCGGTGCGGGAAGAACCTCGGCCGCGAGGGGCGGGGCAGCACGAGGGCGCGCGCCCGCCGCTCTGCGCGGCGCGGGCACGCCGGGCTGTGGCGACGAGGCTGCGGCGGGGCGGGAGCGCCGCAGGTGACCCAGCCCGGAAAGCCGGGTGCGCGGGCCGCGGCTGAGGAGCACTAGGCGGGAGGTTCGCACTCGCTCGGTTGCGCTTACAGCCTTGGCTCTGCTGGCTGTGGACACGAGCCGAACCGAGGAGGGCAAAGCGCTTGGGCCACCCCGCTTGACGACCGGCGGCGCCTGCGGCCCTCAGCATGTTCCGCGCGGCGAGGGTTTTCCTCCAGCCGGTGGGCTGAGGCGGCGGCAGCCGGAAGGCAAGAGATGCACTTGCCGGGCCCGGCTTAGAGGACGCGGCAGGCGCGAAGCCTCGGCCAGGCAGGAGCGGGAAGGCTTTTGTCGCCAGCCGTGGCCGCCTCCCGCCGCCGCGGGCCGGAGCCGGAGCGGCGGGGTGGGCGCCCGGACATGGCGGCCCGGAGCGCCCCGAGCTGCCACCTGCGGCTCGAGTGGGTGTACGGCTACCGGGGCCACCAGTGCCGCAACAACCTCTACTACACGGCGGCCAAGGAGATCGTGTACTTCGTGGCGGGGGTCGGCGTGGTGTATAGCCCGCGGGAGCACCGGCAGAAGTTCTACCGGGGCCACAGCGACGACATCATCAGGTACCCGGGCACGGGGACTACCTCCTTCTCCCCTGCAAACCGCTCCCCGAGCTTGCATTTGCGCGTCTTTCTGGGTGCCGTGACCCGCTCCTGCAGGGAGCATCACCCTAGAGAGAAATCCGCAACTGTCTTGTCCCGAATTCACCCTGCTAACAGCCCGCAAACGCTTCCCCATCTTTGCATTATAGAGACTCTCGGGTCGGTGCAATGAGATCAGGTTCGCGGATCCACAGGGCGTTCGGCTTTGAGGCTTGGTACCTTTCTCCATCCATCAACATTATGAAAAGTGCAAAAAGGTTATTTTGGTAGCACTTTATCTTTTGAATCCCTTGGGATTTCTTATTAAACGAGTTCTTCAAGCACCAACGGGGAAATCCTTTATCTAGTAGAAAATTGATAAAAGTACAGGAAGCGGAGGCTGCACCTGGGAGCGCTCCCAGGGTGGCATCCTGGCGGGAACACTCACTTCTTGGCGGTCATTACTAATTCAGGTTTCACTGTCTGCTATTATCAGCAGATAGAAAAGCAATTCACTAGACACTAACATTTGCAGACCCAAGGCAGTTCCGGGGTAGGTTTTATCTGAAAAAGCTGTTAAAAATAATTCCATTGATTTTCTTGTGATCCCATCTTCATCGAAATAATCCTAAATAAGTTTGCTTTTGTATTTTTTATTTAAATCACGATATTTAGTGGTGGTGGTGGGGCTTATTATTCCTTGGGCAGTATCTTAAAGTTGGTCCCAGTGCTTGTTTACATTTTTTTAGAGAGTGGTACATTTGAAATGGAATTTTCAATCAGTGTCTCAGCAGAACTTTCATGGGTAATAAAGTTAACAGTTGCAGAAATTATCCCAGGCCATTGCTTATTGCCTCAAGCATGGCATTTTTTCCCTTTACAGGGTGAGGGTATATTTAAAACGTTTGAGAATGTGTCTGCGTGCTGCTTTTGGGGTTTGAACAGAAATTCTGTTACTGGGTTTGGTTACTTAGTTTTATTCCTTTGTTTATGTTCCACACAATTTAAATTGGGCATTTCAAATCCAGTATCTTGGTTTGATTTCTTGTGGGCAAGAGGCTCTGGTAGTTAAATTCCATAAATAATAGGGTTCTGTTTTGCATCTCCATACAGCTATGAAGTGTAAGAGGGGAAAGGAGGCCTAGGACAAACAAAAGCTAGTGAAAGTGGAGTAAAGGTAAGGAAAGCAAAACTTGAGACTATGGAATAGGGAATGAAGTGGTGTTTTCTATTTGTTTCTTTTTTTGGACAGTAAAGTGCAGCTTTTCCAGATTGTAGTTAGTGCCTTACTTTGGAAAGGAAACTGACAAGTTGTTTCATATTTTTCTCAAGTTAGGATTCTTTTCATCAGGTGATCAAGGCTGCAGACCTGTTACAGTAGTACAAATGGTTGACTCAGTAATAGTAATTATATATCGTATTTGTATTATTTACCCCAAAAGTAGAGTTCATCTCAGTTTCTTGTGTTTTTCTCCTAATTTTTTCTGGCTTCTCTTCTTCTCCATGTGTTAGGTTTCTTGTAGCCCTAAGAATAATAGCTCTACCTAGCTCAAGCAACCTTGACTGAAGCCCTCCTCCAGATATTTGGTTTATTAGGTTGAATCCTGTAGGTGGGCTAGGTGTGAAGGGTTTTGAGGTCGTCTTATGGTACAGTTCTGTTGTTTTTACTCATTGGTGGTTATAAGATCTTTATGGTGCTGGAGCCTTCTGAAACTACGTATAATTTATCTGATGGAGTAAATTATGTTTTGTTTATTCTTCTACCTGTAATCACACTGCTTCAATTTTTATAATTGTGTTTCACTAAACTTTAAGTTAAGTGATGCTTTTGCCTTCTTTTGGTATAGTTGTACAACCCATACATGTATCTCAAAATCTTTAACATGACAAATATACTCTAATTTTACTATAATGGAATACATGCTTATGATTATGCAAATGATACATCTTTAAAAATAATTTCTAACAATAAAAAAAGGTTTCCTGAAAAATTGCAATGGGGTTGTAAAATCTGAATCATATAGCATATTGAAATTGGTGGTACAAGTTTAATACAGTACTGAAAATGTAACAACTTCGAAGTCAGTAAAGGGCTCTGGAAATTTTATTTTAAAGAGTAATGACAGAGATTACTTTTGTTTGTCAAATAAATCAGGCAAATATTCAAAACTCTCATTTTTTTCTAATTAAAAGTCTGACTTACAAGTATAGAAACTAATCCATTAATTTTCAAATATGTCACAGCAGAAAATGTACTATTCATACCTGTAATGCGTGGCAGAAAACAATGTTGCTGTAGTGGTAGCCTTAGTAATAAAAAGTCAATGCTGCTTCCATCATCTAGTTTGCTTCCATATTTGCTTGAAATTTACATAAAACTTACTGGTTAAATATGACTTAGTCTGGGGCTAAAACGGTTCCAGAATCAGCTGGTTATTTTTCTGTGGTTTTGAACATTTAATTGCTGTATTGGTTGTAAAGACTGAATCACAAGCCATCTATCATTTATTTACTGGTTCTTCTGTCATCTTCCATCATCTGGTATTGCCAATGGTGGTGCCACATGACCTGTCTCATCATTTTCTCTATGTTGCTTATAGTTATTTCACTTCTTTTTGCAATACATCTGTGTATGCTTCTCTAGTCATTCATCCTGTAGTTGTGTTTGTGTGTGTGTATGTGTATATACAATTACAATTATTTATGTGGAAATGAATATCAGTGCCAAAAATAATACAGGACTTTTTTGGCCTCTTTTTCTTTCTTAGGTGCTTTCTTTCTCTGTCTGAAGTTATATTGATAAAATTCTCTGGTTGTTAACTGTTTATTACAGGTTTAAGACTAAGTTATAAAATACACTAGACTACTGCCTATTTTAGTAGAAGATGTGTATCTGTATTTCTATATTGGTCTATATTTTGAAACTTTGCCAATTGTCTTCCCAACAGTGTTTAAAATTTCTTTTTCTAGTTAGTTCCTATAGCACATTTTTGACAAGATTATTCTTGAAGTAGTGGATATCATTGATGGTTTTCAAGTCATTTATCACCAGTGAAGACCATCAGTGAGATGTAGTTAACTTGGGGCGTTTTGGTAGTTGACTCTGGTTTTCTTACACGAGTGAACCTCCACACTGAACTGCCAGGGCCCTTTGTTTATATATTTTGTAGACATCGAATTTAATATGTTTTTTTTTTTTTAACATGGTGAAAGTATCTCACATGAGCTCAAATACATCAAAAATGTGAAATACTCTGAAAAGTATACTGTAGTATATGGGTGCAAGTTAGAATAATAACTATTCTTGTTTCTAAGCGTGGCTTTTTTTTTTTTTTTTTAGGCAAAGTGAAAGGTGTAGTAGCTCTTTTCTTCAGTTCTCACAGGTGGTGCTCTTAAGAACACAGTCTGACCAAGCCTCGCTGTAATCTAGTAAAAGTGGTTTTTGATAGCTCCATATTTATGGTATGGAAACTTCATTTATGTGGCTCTTCAACACAAGCCAGAATGATAGTTGGGAAAGCTGTTCAGAATGTATGACGTTTTCATGGTGGGTCATTATTTTTTGTGTTCATATGTTTCAGGGTGGCAATTTTTTAAGGTCTGGCTGCAGACTTGCTTATAGTCTACTTAATGTTTTCAGATGTATGTTCAGTATTTCCCAAACCTAGCTGATCATCATAATCACTTGAGAAGCATTTTACTGATTGCTGGCTTTTTTTTTTCTCAGATGCACTCAGAGTACACTATGGTTGGAGGCTTAGGAATCTATGTTTTTTAAAGAGTGTACCACGTGATTCTGTTTGTGAAACACACTGCCATCCTGTACCCATAAGCATGCTTGCTTAGCATTCTTGAGACAAGCAGTTTGAGAAATGGGCATAAACTCTCCCCTCAAACCTGATACCAGAACTTCCTTAAGCATTGTGTAATATCTAGAAGCAGTACTTCAGAAAGTATTAGAATACGTACTAATTTAGTCAACTGTCTCTGTGTTTAAGTAATTAGAATTAGGTAAACTTAACTGTCATAGACTGTATAATGGTTCTGTTTGGTAAGATTTCATTTTATGTGTCTGGATATACAAAACCTTTGTGGTTTTTCTGTTTGCAAATACTGCATAGTTTAAGGGATACAATGAGGAGATGTTTTCAGGGCAAGGTAGGAATTATCTAGAATAATGGTTCAAATCGTCATAAATGTATATTAAATATATATTATTTAGGGAAAAGCCAAATTTTTATACTTGCATTACAGTAACTATTTGTCTTTATTATTTTGTAATGCCTAATGTGTAAATATGCAGACAATAGTAAAGTATAATGTCTGGATATGAATTAAGGAAAATTTATGGAATTATAAGAAGTTAGAAACTATTAAGAACTTATTATTTCAAGTTTTTTCGCTACTTAAAAAATATTTATCGAGCATCTGTTTTGTGCAAGGGTGTCTGCCTTAAGATGCTTAGAGTTTAAATGCGCAATCAGTGAAGTAAAGAATTGATTAGAATGCTGTGTGTGCTAGTGATATCACTAGTGTACCTGTGATATGGTATGAACACGGAGACATAACAGCTCAAAATGGTGTTTCCTAGAGAATGTAACACTTAAGCTGAGTCCTTAGGGAAAACAGAAATTAGTTACAGAATGAGTGAAGGTATAGTATTCTGGAAAGAGGTACCAAACCCAACCCACTGCTGTTGAGTCAATTCCGACTTACAGTGACCCTGCAGAAAAGAGTAGAACTGCGCCATATGGTTTCCAAGGCTGAAAAATCTTTACGGAAGCAGACTGCCACATCTTTCTGCTGTGGAGCAGCTGGTGGGTTTGAACCACTGACTTTCTGGGTAGCAGCTGAGCACTTTAGCCACTGTGCCACCAGGGCTCCTTGGAAAGTGGTAACAGCCTATGTAGTAGTCTGGTGGCATGAGAGAATATTAGAAAGAGTTAATGTACTCACCATCTTCACTTCCTTCTCACCCATTTACTCTTGACTCTGTTTTACCAAAGCAGCTCTTGGCAGGGTTACCAGTTACTTCCACATTGCCAAAGCCAGGGGCTTGTTCTCTGTTCTCATCTTTTTTGACTCATCATCATCATTGTTTGACATGGTTGGTTAACCCACCCTCTTAAGACACTTTCTTAAATGGCTTCTGGGAAACCTCTATTTCTTGGTTTGTTTATTCTTCCAGTGGATACTTATTGAGCACTTACTATTTGCCAGGGACTATTCTGCACCCTGGTGGCACAGTGGTTAAGAGCTCAGCTGCTAATCAAAAGGTCAGCAGTTCGAATCCATCAGCCACTCTTTGGAAACCCTATGGGGCAGTTCTACTCTGTCCTGTAGGTTTGCTATTTGTCAGAATCGACTCGACGGCAACGGTTTGTTCTCAGCACCATAGATACAGCAATGAGCCAAACAGATGAAATGCCCCATTTTCATGGAGCATATATTCTACTGGAGTAGGGGGAGATATAGAATAAACAAGATAAATTTTGTCTTGGAAAGTTTATCAGGAAAGTGAGATACAGAATGTTGGCAAGAGTTTATATAGGTGTTTAGGATAGGATAGTCAGGAATGCCTCACTGAAAAGGTGACATTTGAGTAGAGCTTGGAGGTGAGGCAGTGTGCTGTGTGGCTATCTGAGGGAAGGACATTTTAGGTAGAGGGAGTATCGAGTGCAGAATCCCTGAAATGTGTTTGAGGATCAGTAAAAAAAAGTGTGGCTGGAATAGAGCGAACTCGGGGGACAGTAGTTTAAGAAATGAAGTTTGGTGGGATAATGGTGAGGGCAGATTGTGGAGAACCTTATAGGCTGTTGAAAGGATTTTGATCTTCCCATCTGAGTGCGATTGGAAGTCATTGGCACAATGTAATCAAATTACTGACATGATTTTGATATGCGGTTTAACAAGGCCATTCTGGCTACTGTATTGAGAACTGACTGAAGGGGGACATGCAGGATGGAAGCAGGGAGGAGCATTTAGGATACTGTTGCATTAATCTAGTCAAGAGATGCTGGTGGCTTGAACCAGCGAGGTAACAACGAGAAGGGGTCAGAGACTATTCTCAGCACTAGTGATACAGCAGTGAGGCAAACAGATGAAACTCCACACTGTCATGGAGCATATATTCTACTGTGGGGTGGTAGTGAGAAGGGGTGAGATTCTGGATATGTTTTGAAGATAGAGAATGATTTACTGATGGATCAGATGTAAGTTGTGAGAGAAAAGAAAGGTCAATGATGATCGCAAAGTTTTTAGCTAGAAGAATGAAATTTCCCATTACTAAATTGGGAAACACTGTGAGGAGCAAGTGTTCTATTGTGGGTGGGGAGGGAAACCATTTTAGAAGTGTTCATTTGACATACATAATAGACAACTAAACCCAACCAAAAAACTCAACTGCTGTCAAGTCGATTCTGACTCAGCAACCCGATAGGGTTTTCAAGGCTGTAATCTCTATGGAAGCAGACTGCTAACATCTTTCTCCCGGGGAGCTGCTGGTGTTTTTGAACTGCTGACCTCTCAGTTGGCAGTCGATTGCTTTAACCACTGTGTCACCAGAGCTCCTTAATAGACAACTAAAAGTGGTTGTAAATAAAGCTGTTGAACATACATATCTACAATTCAGGGAACCTGTCTGGACTGGTATGAATTTGGGAGTTATCATCATATGTTGTTGTTGTTAGGTGCCATAGAGTTGGTTCTGACTCATAGCGATCCCATGTACAACCGAATGAAACACCACTGCTCAGTCTTGCACCATCCTCACAATCGTTGCTATGTTTGAGCCTGTTTTTGGCAGCCACTATGTTAATCCATCTTGTTGAGGGTCTTCCTCTTTTTTGCTGACCCTCTACTTTACCAAGCATGATGTCCTTCTGCAGGGACTGATCCCTCCTGATAACATGTTCAAAGTACATCAGATGAATTCTCACCATCCTTGCTTCTGAGGAGCATTCTGGCTATACTTCTTCCAAGACAGATTTGTTCCTTCTTCTAGCAGTCCATGGTGTACTCAGTATTTTTTGACAACACCATAATTCAGAGGCATCAGTTCTTCTTCAGTCTTCCTTATTCATTATCCAGCTTTCGAATGCATATGAGGTGATTGAAAATACCATGGGTTGAGTCAGGTGCACCTTAGACCTCAAGGTGATGTCTTTGCTTTTCAACACTTTAAAGAGGTCTTTTGCAGCAGATTTGCCCTGTGCAGTATGTCAGCATATAGGTAGTATTTAAAGTGAGTATGGATAAAGAAAGGATCTAAAAATGGATTCCCATGTTTAAATGTACAGGAGACAAAAAACTGATGAAAGCATGACCAGAGAGACAGGAGGAAGACCAAGAGAGTGTGGGGTCTTGGAAGTCAAGTGAAGATAGTATTTCAGGGAGGAGGAAGTGATCAGCTGTGTCAAGTAAGATAAGGACTACTTCATCCAAGTGGAGATGTTAGCTATTTTTGCAATAATTAGATTTTAATCACAAGACTCCCCAGGAGACTGTGTATGCCCAGATGATCAGGAAGAAGAAGCAGCAGAAAGAAGTCAGAATGAGGCATGTCATTAGTACACAAAACTGAACTCCTTCAAGATTTGTTCCAGAAGCTTCTAGTTTGCTTAGTTGTTAAAAAATGGCACATGGCTGGCAGCTCTAGATCATTGCTACTCAAAAGTATAGACCTCAGACCAGCAGTTTCAGCTTCACCTGGAGCTTGTTAGAAATACAGTTCTCAGGCCCCACGTAGATCTACTGAATTGGACTCTGCATTTTAACAACCTTCTCAGGTAATATATAAGCATATTAAAGTTTGAGAAGCATGCTCTAGATTAGTGATTTTCAAAGTGTGGTCTTCTAACCAGAAGCATTAGCATCACCTGGGTACTTGTTAGAAATACAAATTACTGGGTCACCCAAAACCCAAAACCCAAACTGGTTGCCATCAAGTCAATTCTGACTCATAGCAACCTTGTAGGACAGCATAGAACTGCACCGTAGGATTTCCAAGGCTGTAATTTTTACAGAAGCAGAGTGCCACATCTTTCTTCCATGGAGTGGCTGGTGGGTTTGACATGCTGATTTTTCAGTTGGCAGTCGAGCACTTAACCACTTTGCCATCAGAGCGCCTTCCGGTCACCCCAGGCGTACTGAATCAGAAACACTACATGTGGGTCCAGCAATCTGTTTTAATAAGCCTTCCAGGTGATTTCGATGCATTCTAAAATTTGAGAAACACTACTCTACATTACCGATTCTCAATTCTGACAGCATATTAGAATCACTTGGAGAAGTTAAAAACAAAAAATGAAACCACCAGTGGCCAAACCTCACCCCCAGAAATTCTGATTTAATTGGTCTGGAGTGGAGCCCAAGTATAGTTTTCTTTGCTTATTTTCCTGTGTGTATTTTCCGTATGTTCTTGTTTCTTTGCATGCCTCAGAGTTTTTTGTTGAAAATTGGTCATTTTTAAATAACATAATGTGACATATCTGGAAATAAGATTTCCTCCCTTCCCCTAGTTTATTGTTATTGCTGTTTGTTTAGTGACTTTTTTAAGTCTTTGCTCTGTTAGCTTTTAAAAAAACCCAAACCCATTGCTGTCGAGTTGATTCTGACTCGTAGTGACCCTATAGGACGGAGTAGAACTTCCCCATAGACTTTCTAAGGAGCGCCTGGTAGATTTGAACTGCTGACCTTTCAGTTAGCAGCCGAACTCTTAACCACTACACCACCAGGCTAATGATTGAACAGATTCCTGAAACCAGTAAGTCTCTCAAGTTTTACTCTGGACCTCTGTGTGCATGGTGGGACATGCTTCAATGCTCAGACGGGCAATTTACCCTCTGCCTTGTCTTTCACTTTCTGCTTGCTTGCAGCCCCAAGTTCAGCCAGAGATGAGATCTTAGGACCTTCTCAGATCTTTCCTAGGCATGTGCACAGCCCTAGACACGTGTGTGGCCTTCTGGATTTTCAGGAATATATTGGAACTTTGCAAATCCCCTATGAACATTTCCTTTCCCTGCTTATTCTTTTAAATTTTATGGCCAGCTTTCTATTTTCTGCAGCTCCTATCACCACTTTAGACAGCTGTGAATTTAAACAATTGCTCCTGATTTTGACAAATGCCCTTGAGGAAACAGCCATTCACATTAAGCAAGCTTTGAGTCAGGTCAGATAAAGACAAACCCTGAGAGTGGGGCTTTCCAGAAAACCACCAGACAGGTCAAACACTGAAGTTCTCAGACACTGGTGCTTTAGGGGTGCTTCAAACCCACTCTGACCCCTCCAGTGGCTGCTAGCATGCTGGTTTTCACTGTGATTGTGGAGCTGTTGTTTTCCAAGGCAACCAAGAAGCTGGGGAGAGGTAGACGGGAATAAGGCAGGTTAAAATGCCACAAAGCTTGCTTGTTATTACTGAGATTCAGACATTTTTCATGTGTGTGTGTATGCTTTTATAATTTTTTGTTGTTGTTAAGAATATACACAGCAGAACATAACACCATTTCAATAATTTCTACATGTACAGTTCAGTGGCATTGATTATATTCTTTAAGTTGCACAACCATTCTCACCTAGACATTTTTCTTGAATAAAGGCTACTCTGATGGTTGGAACCCTTTAGTTAATTTCCAGAGTTCTGAAAAAGTCGATTACTTCAAATTTTGCCAGTGTTTTAGAGTAGATGTTGTGTATGGAGTCTGGGAGCTAGCATTTCCTTGTAACTTGTGTGTAGGTGATGAGATTCTGTATACCTTAATTAATAGTATAGTTGGGGATATAAAGCTGTCTTGAGGGAAATATAGTATAATGAATTGGGACTTTATGTTTCTCATAGTTCTGTTCCTCAGTATTGGCAAAGAGCCTTGAATATTTAGGGATTCGATAAATGCTGTTGACTAATTAAATTAACTCATTAGCTCCAGTTAAATTGCTTTAAGATGTTTTTGGGTTATATTTTAAGTATACAGTAATAATGGGTTAGAGTATAGTATACGTCTTTGATAAAAGTAAATACTGCACAATTGGAAATGGCTGAAACATTTCATACTATTTAATCTCTGAATTGATTTATCCAGTAAATATTAATGAGAAATTACTCTGAGGTTTTGCATACGGTGTCAAACCAGATATATAAGTAGTCAGCTCAACAAATCATCCTGCCTTCCCTGATAACCCTCTTTAACATAACTATTTCCCCTTTAGGTCCCTTAGTGTACTTTGAATATAACTTTTATAGCACTTAGTATGGTATATTGTCATCATTTGTTTGTACATTTGTCTTTACTATTAGATTTACTTAATGAAGGCGAGGGTCCTGTGTAATTCATTTATATGCTCTAGACTTGATGCCACCTAACAACAACATACTTAGTATAGTAATGGGCACATAGTAGGTTCTTAAGTAACTAAATAAATAAAGTCCAAGCAATAGATAGGCAGTTTTTGTTTTTGCTAGGTGCTGTCAAGTTGGTTCTGACTCATAGCAACCCTGTGTACAGCAGAATGAAATGGTGCCCAGTCCTGCGCCATCCTGACAATTGTTGTTACGCTTGAGCCCATTGTTACAGCCACTATGTCAATCCATCTTGTTGAGGACCCTCCACTTTACCAAGCATGATGTCCTTCTCCAGGGACTGATCCCTCCTGATCACATGTCCAAAGTATGTGAGACGTAGTCTTGCCATCCTTGCTTCTAAGAAGCATGCTGGTTGTACTTCTTCCAAGACAGATTTGTTCCTTCCTTTGGCAGTCCATGGTATATTCAGTATTCTTCGCCAACACCACAATTCAAAGGCATCAATTCTTCTTTGTTCTTCCTTATTCATTGTCCAATTTTCGCATGCATATGAGGCAATTGAAAACACCATGGCTTAGGTCAGGAGCACGTTAGTCTTCAAGGTGACGTCTTTGCTTTTCAACACTTCTAAGAGGTTTTTTGAAGTAGACTTGCCCAATGTAATGAGCCTTTTGATTTCTTGACTGCTGCTTCCATGGGCATTGATTGTTGATATGAAGAATGAAATCCTTCACATTTCAATTTCTTCGCCATTTATTATGATAGTGTTTATTTGTCCAGTTGTAAGGAATTTCATTTTCTTTATGTTCAGATATAATCCATATGGAAGGCTGTAGTCTTTTTACCTTCATCAGTAAATGCTTTAGGTCATCTTCACTTTCAGCAAGTATGTTGTGTCACCTGCATGTCACAGGTTGTTAATGGATCTTTCTCCAATTCTGATGCTGCATTCTTCTTCATTTAGCCCAGCTTTTTGAATTATTTGCTCAGCATATAGATTGAATAAGTAAGGTGAAAGAATACAACCCTGCTGCACACCTTTTCTGACTTTAAACCACACAGTATCCCCTTGTTCTGTTCAAATGACTGCCTCTTACTCTATGTACAAATTCCTCATGAGCACAATTAAGTGTTCTGGAATCCCCATTCTTTGTAATGTGTCTTAGTTATCTAGTATTGCTGTAACAGAAATACTACAAGTGGGTAGCTTTAACAAACAGAAGTTTATTCTCTCACAGTCTAGTAGGCTAGAAGTCCAAATTCAGGGCACCAGCTCCAGGGAAAGGCTTTCTCTATCTGTTGGCTCTGGAGGAAGGTCCTTGTCATTAATCTTTCCTTGGTCTAGGAGCTTCTCCACACAGGAACCCCAGATCCAAAGGACGTGCTCTACTCCCAGCACTGCTTTCTTGGTGGTATGTCATCCCCATGTCTTTCTGCTCACTTCTGTCTTTTATATCTCAAACGAGGTTGGCTTAAGATACAGTCTAATCTTGTAGATTGAGTCCTGCCTCATTAATGTAACTGCCACTAATCTCATCTCATTAACATCATAGAGATAGGATTTACAACACACAGGAAAATCGCAAAATGGTGGACAGTCACACAATACTGGGAATCATGGCCTAGCTAAGTGGACACATATTTTTGGGTTAGGGAACATAATTCAATCCATGACACAGTGTTATCCGTAATTTGTTATGATCCATACAGTCAAATGCCTTTGCATAGTTGATAAAACACAGGTAGACATCTTTCTGGTATTCTCTGCTTTTGGCCAAGATGTGTCTGACATCAGCAATGATACCTCTCGTTCCATGCCCTCTACTGAATCCAGCTTGAACTTCGGGCGGTTCCCTGTCAATGTACTCCTACAACTGTTTTTGAATTATCTTCAGCAAAATTTTGCTACCACATGATATTAATGATATTGTTTGATGATTACCGCATTGTTTGATTGCCTTTCTTTGGAATGGGCACGAATATGGGCCTCTTCTAGTGGGTGGCCAAGTAGCTATCTTCTAAATTTCTTGACATAGACAAGTAAGCACTTCCATTATGACATCTGTTTGTCAAAGCATCTCAATTGGTATTCTGTCAATTCCTGGAGCCTTGTGTTTTGCAGGTGCCTTCAGCACAGTGTGTATTTCTTCCTTCAGGACCATTGGTTCTTGATCATATGCTACATCCTGAAATGGCTTAGGAGCCCTGGTGGCACAGTGCTTAAGAGCTCAGCTGCTAACCGTAAAGGTCGGAAGTTCGAATCCACCAGCCGCTCCTTGGAAACCTTTTGGAGCCGTTCTGCTGCATCCTGTAAGGTCACTATGAGTCAGCATTGACTCGATGGCCGCGGGTTTGATTTGGTTTTGGAAATGATTGAACACTGGCCAATTCTTTTTGGTACAGTGACTGTGGATTCCTTCCATCTTCTTTAGATGCTTTCTGCGTCATTCAATATTTTGCCCATAGAATCCTTCAATATTGCAACTTGAGGCTTGAATTTTTCTTTAGCTCTTTCAACTTGAGAAATGCTGAGCATGTTCTTTCCTTTTGGTTTTCTAATTCCAGGTCCTTGCACATTTCATTATAATACTTGGTGTTCTCAAGCAGCCCTTAGAAATCTTCTCTTCAGCTGTTTTACTTCATCATTTCTTCTGTTAGCTTTAGCTACTCTTCGTTCAGTGGCAAGTTTCAGAGTCTCTTCTGACATGCATTTTGGTCTTTTCTTTCTTTTCTGTCTTTTTAATGACCTTTTGCTTTCTTCATATACGATGTCAAAACTATTACCAGCTGTAAGTTCTTTTGTTTTTAAAGATTTTCGATTCTGAGCCATTGCAACCCTATAGGACAGAGTTGAACTGCTTTATAGGGTTTCCAAGGAGTGGCTGGTCGATTCAAACTGCTGACCTTTTGATTAGCAGCCGAGCTCTTAACCACTGTGCCGTGGGGGTGCCACTCATAAATTACTTTATGTAGATTATGAGTGACCTTTTTGTTTTCTTAAAATGATTTGTAGTTTAAATAGCAATGTTATGTTAGAAGTGCTGCTAAATGCTATTTTTGGATGCTAAGATTTGGTCTAATTTTATGTAATAAAAGGAAGAGTAAAATGGGAATACCAAATGAGAAAACAGCATGTGGTAGGGTTCTTACTACATTGTTGCTGTGATTCAGTTGATCCTTTGTAGTTCTTCTCTTAAAAAGTTTACACACATTCTATCATAGAGTTTATGAAGCATATAATTAATCTATCATTAACTATTAATCAGGTATACTATTAAAGTAGTAACTTTTGTTGTTGTTGTATGCTATCAAGTCAATTCTGACTCACAGTAAGCCTGAATGACAGAGTGGAACTGCCCAATAGGGCTTCCTAGGCTGTAATTTTTACGGGAGCAGATTGCCAGGTCTTTTCTCCTTCAAAGTGGCTGGTGTGTTTGAACAGCTGACCTTTGGTTTAGCAGTCCAGTGCTGAACCATTGTGGCACTTACTAACTTTTAACATAACTTTTTAAGTTGTTGTTACTAGTTGCCATTGAGTTGGCTCTGACTCATGGTGACCTTACAGATAACAGAATGAAGCATTGCCCGGTCCTGTGCCATTTCCATGATCTTTCATATATTTGAGCCCATTGTTGAGACTGTTGTGTATAAAAGTTAATTTATGTTAAAACCAGATTATTTAAAATGGATAAGTGAGGTCTAATTTTCATAGTTAACATGTACAAATGTTATCAAAAAGTATAAAAGCTCTGTAAGCAGTTATTTTGAGACCGTTTGCTTATTTATTTATTTTGCAGCCTTGCCTTGCATCCTGAACGAGTATTAGTAGCAACAGGACAAGTTGGGAAAGAACCTTATATCTGTGTCTGGGATTCATACACTGTGCAGACCATATCAGTGCTGAAGGATGTTCATACACATGGTATAGCTTGCTTAGCATTCGACTTAGATGGGCAGGTATGTAATAATTTTTCTCCCTTTTCTAAATTTTCTTTTTTTAAATGAGTACTATAGGAAATGATTATAAATCTATAAATATTAAATTGGAAAGCAGGTGATGAAAAGTATATGTTTGTCCAACAATGGGGGGTGGGTGGTTGATATATATTAAAAAATGAGAACAACAAGGGATTTTTATTTTATGGTATCAAACCTTCTCAACTGAATTAGTTACTACCATGAAAACCAAAGATTCTGATTGAGTGGAGTGTTACTTGTTATAGAAAATTTTACATACCAACCGTTTCCAGATAGAGTATGTTGGTAAGACAGATGGAAGACGGCTTTGGAAAATTAAGTTTCTCTATGTAGAGCTGTGTACATTTTAATTTTCAGTTATTTTAAACATTACCTATCTAAAGCTACATTTTTTATTGAAAAATATGAGACAATTCCTGTAATATGAGCTATTTTTACAGAAAAATCCAAGTTCAAAATGAAAGATATAACCACCCCACTGACTGATCAGTTCCCCGATTTTTATTTACTCCTACTCAAATACTTAAAAAATATTAAATAAACCAGAAGCCTTCTTGTGGTGTTTTTATGAAACTTGTTACGCCTCAAACATATTTAAAAAGTGGTAAGAAAGTGCATTTTTGCAACTGTGGTTATAGTCTTTAAAAGGTCTTATGTTAAAATTAGACATTAAAATCATTTTAACTTTTAGAAAATTTTTAGTTATCTTCAATTCGTAAAATTGGTACATCTGGATTTTACAGAAGCAGATTGAAGTGTACATTCCCTTAAAAATGTTACCCAGTGGATGTTTTATATGTAACTCTGAGGAATAGCTTCTTTGGGTAACATAGATTAATATGAGTTTCTCATAAGAGTCTGGTAACAGTTCTATAAAGACTTAAATCTCCTATTCTGGTGAAAATGTACTTCTAGATTTGAAATCATTATATAGCACTGATTGGCAATTACAGAACCTCAACTTATGTTTCATTTTGCTATTTCAAGTCCCTTAATTTTCTTGTATCAGAATTTCTCACATTTTCCTCTTTAAAGGGAAGAGAATAATACTTAGTCGAAACTGACTTGACAGCAGCTGGTTACTGGTTAAACTAATTCACAGGAGCGTAGAAACAAACCTATAAGGATTTTAAAAATCACTTATGAAAGGTGTTGTGAAATCTGAGATGTTTTAACTGTAAATGTCTGTATACTTTATATATAGATGTTTTCCTTTTAACTTAAAAATTGCCTTTTCTTAATGTAATACAGTGCATTGTTGAGGAATGCCTCATATATCCAAGGAGAAATCATTCCCTTAGTTTTCACTAGTTGAAAACCTTTAATTTAGCTTATTTTGAGCAACTTGAAAGAAAAGTCTTGGGTACATGTATTTTACTGTTGCAGAGCTTCATGTGGTACTTAAAAGTTTAAGCTTATAAAAACCATAATAACAAAAGGTTATTTAGCACATACTAAGTGCCAGGCATTGTGCTAAGCCTGCATTATCTCATTTAATCCTCACAACAACACTATGAAATAGATACTATTATTATCTCTATTTTACAGATAAAGAAACTGAGACTTAGGTTAAATAACTTACCGCAGGTTACACAGCTAGTAAATGGAGCCAGAGCGGAACCCAGGTTAGTCACACACCAAAGCTCATGTTTTTAACTAGAATGCTCTACTGCCTCCCAAACTTGTAATTTAGGAGGTGGTTATTATACTTCTAAAGGAATTTATCCATTTCAAGAACAGTTGAAGCTAATATTGTAAGGAACTGCTACCTATTGAAGATCAAGTTACAATTTTTTTCTAAAATTATGTTAATTAAAAAATACTTACAAAATATATTTGAGAGAATTTATCTATCAATATGCTTATATCTATAGACTATTTATAGGATACCAAGTAGGAAATACTAAATAATTTTTGCATTTTCTACTAGATTTGAAGCTGTAAGTAATCTTTTAAGATTTGTCCAGTGAATGAGTTTCCTAGTTCATGGTAATGCTAAATGTTCTTTTTTCCCAGAGGCTTTCTTCTAATTGGATTGAGTATCCATGCTAATACAGGCAGTCTGCCTTATTGAGGATAATTAGTGCTTGAATGGTTTTTTATATAAATCACATAAAACGGACTAAAATTTCATAGTAAATGGAGATCGGGGTGGGAGGAAGGAAAAGTTGGTACTTTCTCTTGAAAATGTAAGCGTAATTTATAAAAATACATTTATCATATTAATCTAAGTTGTAATTGTGTAAAAATGACGTGGAGGCGGCGTCTGACCTCCTTTAACTTCACAAGGGGGAAGGAGAGTCACGATCAATAGTCCAAGGCTGATTCCTATGAGGTGAAGGTCAGACATGCCTCTTCTCTTCGCCATCTTTACTAATTCTGACACCAGCCGTCCCTTCCACTGCACTCTCTTCTCTGCTGAGTTCTGTAATTCACTGCAGTGGCCACACAGAACTCACAGACAATACTCACGTTTATGGGGCTTACTAAGGAAGTAACAGGTTACAATTCAGGTTCAGGAATGCTCAGGATACAGTTCTTCCATCAGGACAGTTTCTTCTCAGCTGTGCTCACAGGTACGCCTTTCTGACCCCTTGGCCTCTGCCCTACTCAGGCAAGTGTTACAAAGCTCTTTTAGCTCTGCCAGTAAGTGCCCAGAGGCACCCTACTCTGCCGGCAAGCCTCCTGCCCAAAGGCACTCAGCTTTCTTGCTCTGTGGGCCGGGAAGCCCACCATGCCGTCTCCTGCCATCGTTTCTCTGCCACCACTTCTCGAGAGCTCTCTCTCTCTGTCTCCTGGTTCCAGGAGCTTCTCAGCACAGTGAGTCCAAAGGACACACACTCTGCTCCTGGCTGATCTTCCTTGGTGGTGATCGGATCCTCTCTCTGCTCTGGAATTGGCTCTCTTTTAAGGCAAAACTGACCAGTCCCTTTAGTGGGCCAAAATTGCCTTATTTGCACAGTCCCACCCAATTATTTGGGTGGGAGTTAAAAGACCGTGTCTAGAAAGGCCACACAGAAGTGATCCATTGCACCGCAAATTGCAACTATTGGCTAATTTGTAGAATGAAATAAGAATAAAGTGTTAATTTTTTTCTTACGTAATTTTGTCAGTTAATTCTGGTACAAAATAAAATGCTTCAGTTTACCTTTGGCTTTTGCCACATGGTTATGTTGTTATTGTTGCTGTTGAATCAATTCCGACTCATAATGACCTTTTGTACAACAAAAGGAAACACTGCCCAGTCACATGCCATCCTCAACAGTCATTGTTATGCTTGAACTTACTGTTGGAGCCACTGTGTCAGTCCATCTTGTTGCGAGTCTTCCTCTTTTTCTCTGACCCTGTCCTTTACCAAGCATGATGTCCTTTTCCAGGGATTGGTCCATCCTGATCACAGGTCCAGAGTATGTGAGACAAAGTCTCACCATCCTTGCTTCTAATGTGCATTCTGGTGGTACTTCGAAGACAGATTTGTTCCCTCTTCTGGCAGTCCACGGTATGTTCGATATTCACCAACACCATAATTCAAAGGCATGAGTTCTTTGGTCTTCCTTATTCATTGTCTAGCTTTTACATGCATATGAGGCGATTGAAAACACCATGGTTTGGGTCAGGTACACCTTAGTCCTCAAAGTGACATCTTTGCTTTTTAATACTTTAAAGAGATCTTTTTCAGCAGATTTGCGCAGTGCAATACATCGTTTGATTTCTGGACTTCTTAAGGGTGTTGATTGTGGATCCAAGTAGAATGAAATTCTTAACAACTTCAGTCTTTCCTGTTTATCATGATGTTGTTTATTGGTCGAGTTACGAGGATTTTTGTTTTATTTTGAGGCGTAATCCATACTGAAGGCTGTGGTCTTTGATCTTCATCAGTTTGTGCTTCAAGTCATCTTCACTTTCAGCAAGCAAGGTTGTGTCATCTGTATATCACAGGTTGTTAATACGTCTTCTTCAATCCTGATGCCTGTTCTTCTACATATAGTCCAGCTTCTTGGATTATTTGCTCAGCATACAGTTTGAATAGGTATGGTGAAAGGATACAACCCTGACGCACACCTTTCCTGACATTAAACTACGCAGTGTCCCCTTTTTCTGTTCGATTGACTACCTCTTGATCTAAGTACAGGTTCTTCATGAGTACCATTAAGTGTTCTGGAATTCCCATTCTTTGTGGTGTTATCCATAATTTGTTATGGTCCACACAGTCGAATGCCTTTGTATAGTCAATATAATACAGGTAAATAATCTTTCTGGTATTCTTCGCTTTCAACCAGGATCCATCTAACATCAGCAGTGATATTCCTTGTTCCACTCTCTTTTGAATCGGGCTTGAATTTCTGGCAGTTCCCTGTCGAAGTACTGCTGCAACTGCTTTTGAATGATAGCAAAATTTTACTTATGTGTGATATTAATTATATCATTCGATAATTTCTGCATTGTATTGGATCACCTTTCTTTGGAATGGGCACAAATATGGATCTCTTCCAGTGGGTTGGCACGTAGCTGTCTTCCAAATTTTTTGGCCTAGACAAGTGAACACTTCCAGTGCTGCATCCATTTGTTGGAACATCCCAATTGGTATTCTGTCAGTTCCTGGAACCTCCTTGTTTTTCACCAGTGCCTTCAGTGCAGTTTGGACCTCTTCCTTCAGTACCATTGGTTCTTGATCATATGCTGCCTCCTGAAATAGTTGAACTCGACTGATTCTTTTTGGTACAGTGACTCTGTATCTCTTCCTTCTTTTGATGCTTCATGCATCATTCAGCATTTTGCCCATAGAGTCCTTTCGTATTGCAGCTCGAGTCCTGAATTTTTTCTTCAGTTCTTTAAGTTTGAGAAATGCCAAGAATGTTCTTCCGTTTTGGTTTTCTAACTCCAGGTCTTTGCACATTTTATAATAATACTTTACTTTGTATCCTCGAGCCACCCTTTGAAATCATCTGTTCAGCTCTTTTACTTCATCGTTTCTTGCATTCACTTTAGCTACTCTACGTTCAAGAGCAAGGTTCAGAGTCTCCTCTGACATCCATTTTCATGTTTTCTTTCTTTCCTGTCTTTTTAATGACCTCTTGCTTTCTTCATGTACTGTGTGCTTGATGTCATTCCACAACTCGTCTGGTCTTTGGTCATATTTTTCTTATAATTTTTTCAGTTATGTTCTACTACAAAATGAAATGCTTCAGTTTGCCTTTGGCTTTTGCCGCAAGATTATAAAGAGGGTCATTTTTTCATTTTTGCAAAAAACATTAGAGGGCTTCATTCATTTTTTTTGTTATCCCTTGATATCTAGGCATAGCTCAAGTGCTTACTATATTATCATCCTTGAAGTTTACTGTTTTATCGCTCTGCCAGATCCTGACTTCTCATGGCTCTATGCATAACTTGGCCAGAATTTACTTCATAAAATCCTGCTTCTTTGCAAAATTTGTTACTTCCCTTTTCAACTTTGTAACTGAGTGCTTATATAATGTACACTGAGATCACAGGACCGCTATACTAGAATCTTTTAAGTGTAATTGTCCATTATTTGAAGATGTTTCACAGTTACAGAAACTCATGGGATACTTCTTATTGTGCGTGTATTAGGACCTTTCTTGTATTTGAGTACGTGGTGCGCTTGAATTTTTAATAGATACTTCCAATTCTATTAATGGACACAAATAGGATTTTATTTGGGAGTAGGATCAGGAAGAATAGGAGGAATTTGGGAAACTGGATAGAGGCTTCTTCCGTCTGTCTCCCTCTCCACCTGTTACTTATTAGTTATCTTTAAAGAAGTCTCTCCATTTACCTGCTTCTTAAATGTCAGTGTTCTTAAGGAGTCTGTAGCCTTCTTTTCTTTTACTCTTCTTTCTGGGTGATTATCTATATGTGTGATTTGAACTCCCATATCAGTTAACAGTGACCCAGGCATCTCTCTTCAACTCCAAATACCCTCTTGAATGTCCTATAGATATTTACATATCTAAAACTCAATTCTCTCTTGACTCCAACTCTATCAAAAAAACCAAAGCCTACTCTTTCTCCTGACTCTGGCCTACCTCTCCAGCCTCGTGTCCTGACACTTTCCTGTCCTCAGCCATACTGAATTACTGGCACTTTGTTGAAAGCACTGTGATCTCTCTAAGAGAATCCTGGTATCCCTTGTTATGAATTGCACTCTTGTACTTGACATCTCTTGCTGTGTCTTCCAAGATACAGTTCAAGCTTCACTTTTGCTAGAAAACTTTCTTCACCCTCTTCCTCACATCCCTAGTCTGGACTGAATGTAAGAAAAATCTGATAAAGTTAAAACTGATAGAAAACTAGAAGAAGACATAATCGTTATTGTATTATTTCTACGTCTTCCTCTCTGCTGTAGCTAACGTGTGCTTAATCCATTGGCCTTGAGTTGATTCCGACTCATAGTGACCCTATAGGACAGAGTAGAGCTGCCCCACAGTGTTTCCAAGGAGTGGCTGGTGGATTCGAACTGCCAACCTTTTGATTAAAAGCCTGGGTCTTAAGTGCTGTGCCACCAGGGCTCCTAATCTATGCTTAGGGAGATCGATTTTGACCATTGATACGTATTCAGGACTGCAGCGGAAGTGCTTCAAGGTCTAATTTGTTATTGCCTGTATAGAGGTATAGAGCCCTGGTGGTGCTGTGGTTAAGAGCTACAGCTGCTAACGAGAAGGTTGGCAGTTTAAATCCACTACCCGCTCCTTGGAAACCCTATGGGGCAGTTCTGCTCTGTCCTATAGGTTTGCTGTGAGTTGGAATCAACTCGAAGGCAATGGGTTTGTTTCTTTTTTTTTTTAATACAGAGCTGTATGATTTGAGGCTCTATTGGGATATGTGGAGTTGTACAGCTTTTGGCCACTTGGTGGTTTGCAATATGTGTATGATGAGCTGAGCCATCAAAGAGGCACCGATAGAAAGGACAGTGCGCCTCTGACTATTCCTCTGTTTTTACCTGCCCTGTAAAGAGACTTGATGACACAGTGGTTAAGCACTAGGCTGCTAACTGAAAGACTGGCAGTTCTAAACCACCAGCTGCTCTGTGGGAGAAAGATGTGGCAGACTGCTTCCATAAAGATTACAGCCTTGGAAACCCTATGGGGCATTTCTACTAAGTGGAGCCCTGGTGGTGCAGTGGTTAAGAGCTACAGCTGCTAACCAAAAAGTCATCAGTTCGAATCCACCAGCCTTTCTTTGGAAACCCTATCGGGCAGTTCTGCCCTGTCCTATAGGGTCACTATGAGTTGGAATCAACTCAGTGGCAACAGGTTTGGGTTTTTTGGGTAAGATTTTAGCATCTATACAATAAGTTATAGCAAGAGGTAGGTATCTTTGTTCTGGCTAGATATTTACTGATACCCTCTGGTTCCCAACTATTAAAAGACTCAGGAGAACAAATCCATCTCTTTAAGAAGGGATCCATTTTAGGGCTCGCTCTCTCGTCAGAATCTCTCTCCTTGGGTTAAAACCACATTGATTTAATTACTGTTGCTTTATATTACATCCTTATATCCAGTAAGGCAAGGCTTCTCCACCCTGTTTTTCTTCTTTAGGTGTTTTTTGGCTCTTCTTTACCTTGGCCTGCCTTTCCCCAACCTCCTCGAATAATTGCTTCTTAAGTTCTGCAAGAACCCATGAAGTAGCTTGAATTTATAGATTAAGGGAAAATTGACATCTAATTAAGTATTTCTATGCATGAACATGGTGTGTCTTTCCATTTACTTAGTCATTATTTAATGTCCTTAACAATAAAATTTTACAACGTTCTCCACATCTTTGTTAGATTCAAAATTAGGTACTTTGGATTTTTTTTATTGCTGTTGTAAATACAATTGATGTATCTAGCCACTTTCTAAACTTTGTCATTAATTCTATTTATGTAGACAGTCATTTTCTGGGAACAAGAACAATTTGTTTCTCTATTCCAGTTTTGCCCTCCCGCCTTTTTTACTTCCTTCCCTGGCTAGTATAATGTTTAATAAAAGTGGGAATAATGGCCATCTTTGTCTGATCCTAATCTGAAGAGAAAACTTTCGCATTTCACCACTGAGTGTGATACATACATACATTTTAGTGTCCTATTCCGGTTAAAGGAGATTTCCTTCTATTCCAGGCTTACTAAAAGTTGTTTTTATTTTTAAAGAAGGAAAGCCTGTTGAATGTTATCAAACAATTTTTTTCTAAAACTATTGTGATGATTTTTTTTTCCTGCTATAATCTGGTAATGTGGTGAATTACATGAATTGGGGTGTGTGTGTGTGTGTGTGTGTGTGTGTGTTTATGTTTGTATGAGATGTTAGTATGAATGAAAGCAGCTCTGCATTTTGGGGTAAGTCTGATTTTCATGGTGTGATTTTTTTTTTCCTTTTTTACATTTGATGCATCATATTTGTCAATTTTTGTTTGTGGTTTTTGTATCTGCTTATTGAATAAGATTGACCAGTAATAGCTTATTATTGTACTGTCTTTTTCTGGTTTGGTATTAAGATTTCCTCTTTTTCTGTTATCTAAAAGTATTTGTTTATAATTACCTGTTCTTTGAAAGATTAGTAGAAATCACCTGAAAAGCATCTGGGTTTGACGTTTTCTTCGTGGAAACATTTTAAACTACTGATTCAGTTTCTTGAACGGTAATATATATATTTTCTTGAGTCAATAAGTATTTCCTTCTTTTTACTTTCTTTAGGTTCTTCTCTTTTTAAATTTTTGACATGGATGCTTAGCTTAATGTTTTTAAGCCTTTCTTTTTTCTAATAAATGGATGTAAATATATAAATATCCTTCTAAGCACTACTGGGAAACCCTGATGGCATAGTGATTAAGAGCCACGGCTGCTAACCAAAAGGTCGGCAGTTTGAATCCACCAAGCACTCCTTGGAAACGCTATGGGGCAGTTCTACTCTGTCCTGTAGGGTTGCTATGAGTTGAAATCGACTCAATGACAACTCAACAGCACTATTGTAGCTATATCCCATAAATTTTGATATGGAGTGTTTTTGTTCATTTTAATTTGCTTTGTGATTTCTTCTTTGACCTATGAACTATGTATAAGTGGTCTTTTAAATTCTCAAATGTATGGCTTGTGCCTAGCTATTTTATTACTTTTTAACTTAACTACATTATAAGCTCAAACCAGTTATTCGAAAAGTGTAGAGGCTTGCTTTATGGCCTAATATGTCGTCAGTTTTTCTTTTGTTTTTTTTTAAGTATTCTTTGTGTCTGAATAGAATATGCATTCTCCAGTTGTTGGGCTGATGCAGTGTTCCATACTAGGGGTCAGCAAACTTTTTCTTATTGGGCCAGATAATGAATATTTTAAGCTTGCAAGCCAGGCGGTCTCTGATGCAGCCATTCAACTTTGCTGCTATAGTTGCAAAAGCAGCCGTAGACATTATGTAAACAAATGGGCGTGGCTGTGTTACAATAAAATTTTTGTAGTGAGTCGGAATCAACTCATTGGCAATGGGTTTGTTTTTTTGGGTTAGTGTGCCTGCTATACCCATTAAGTGTGTGGTTAAAATCTTCTTTAGCCATATAGATTTTTTTTTTTTTTTTTTAAATCTATTGAGAGAAGTGTGTGCAAGTCTTCTGTGACGATAAATTTGCTGATTTTTCTTTAAGGTGCTGACGAATTTTGCTTTATGTACTTTGAGGCTATTTTATGAGATGTACCTAATTTCATTTTATGTCTTCTAGGTGCAAAGACCCTCTTTTTCTTGTAATGCATTAGAGTTTATTTTGTCTGATATTAATAAAACTAATACAACATTTTTATTTGGTTGATATTTGCTTAGTATATCTTTTCCTATTCTTTTAACGTCAATATTTTTCTTCCTTTAGGCATCAGATGTGCCTCTTGTAAACAACATATACCTCTATAGCTGGATTTTTGTTTTTAAAATCATCTGCAAGCTGTGTCTTTTGAGACTTTAGTCCATTCACATATATTATGAACATAAGTAGATTTATTTATCATCTTATTTTATGCTTTCTGTTGGCCTCACTTTTTCTGTTTCTCTGACTTCTGTTTTTTCGTCCTATCTTTTGTTTTCTTACTCCATTTTGTTTCCTCTGCTAGTTTGGAAGTTATTTTCTCTATGTCTAGCTTTTTAGTGGGTTTCCTAGATATATTAAGATGCTTACTTAACAAAGTCTAAAGTTAATTAACATTTTTACCCTCCTGAATAATATAGGGACATCAGGATTTTAACTCTGGTTGCCTCCCTATTAACATATAAGCTACATTATTTTGCCCTGTAAATTAATATTATTGTTTTATAAAGTCAATATTTGTTAAGATTTCTAATATATTTCCCAGTACACCCACTCCTCACGTATCGACATGATTAGGCTCCAAAGACCAGATTGTTATGCAGAAATTGGCATTACGTGAAAATGGAGGATGACCACATCAGATCTAGAATGGAGGATGACTGCCATCATTACATAAGTGCCAAATTACATCGTTACTTAACTGCCAAATCACTGAGAATCATGGCCTAGACAAGTTGACACATAACTTTAACCATCACAGCAGCATTACTCTCACCTCACATCTCAGTGTTTGTTACTGAAGACGTATGTTGTTAATGCGTGAAATAGTCACATAGCAGATGTTTTACTGTTGTCGTAAATGCAGAATGTCAGATAGATCACCTGTAAGTGGGAAGTAGGTGTAGTTCATTCATTAAGGAAATATTTATTGGGCTCTTGCCATGAATTAGATACTGTTCTAGATACTCTCAGTAGAACAGTTAACAAACCCGCAAGAATTTCTGCCATTAAAGAGCATATGCTCTAATCAGGAGAGACAGACCATAAAAAAAGAAATAAAGCATATGTCTTAGGCTGGGTTCTCAAGAGGAACAAAACCAGCGAAGCATATGTATGTAAATGTATAGAGAGAAAGATTTATTTCATGGAAATGGCTCACATAGTTGTGGAGGTTGGCAAGCCCCAAATCCGTGATTCAGGTTTCAGGCTGAAGGCCTCTCCTGACTCACATGGTTGCAGGGGCTGACGAGCCCAAAAATCAGCAGGTCAGACGGCAGGCTGTTGGCTCACGTTCCAAGAACCAGAGGTCAGATGATGATGAGTCAGATGCAGGATCAAGAGAAAGAGAACTTTTCTAGAGCATCCATATATATTAGATGCAGGCCACACCCCCAAGGAAATTTCCCTTACATCAGATTACAAAATGGAGGATAATTACATAATACTGAGAATCACGGCCTAGCCAAATTGACACACAACATTAACCATCACAACATATAATATGACAGATGGTAGTTAAGTGCTTTGGTGAAAAAATGCATTAGTATCAGGAGTGTGCCTTGAATATTTGAGGAGTGGTAAGGGGGCTGGAGAGCAGTAAGTCAGGTGGAGACTGGTAGGAAATGAGGTTAGAGCATTAGTAGCGGGTACATACTATATATCGACTTTTGATTTTATATGAAATAATTTGGAAGTGTGTAAGGATAGGGTTAACTTGCAGTTGGTCTGTGGTGGCTCTGTGCTTCTCTCTAGGGACTTTCAGAACCATGGTAATGACTACTGGCCAGCTAGCTAGTGATTTTTGATATTCTGGTTAAGGTTAGAAATTTTCCCCGAGGTGTTTCGTACCAGTTTGTCTGTGTGGTTTAATGCAAAAGCATGGATTAATGGACTGCGCTGGTTTACCTGGTTATATAGCCACTTTTGGGCTGTGTTATCGGTGGAATATAAAAGATCCTTCTGTAAATTTGGACCTTGGCTTTCCTGACTGAGATATCTTAACCATATCCTGTTGGTTTGTGATCCAAAGGTGAATCACATGCTGTGTGACTGACTAGGAGAGGACCCTGGGGGCTGCACCTTGATGTTTCAGGACCTCCCTGATAGTACCATACGCTTTCTGCTCTTGTTTTTGTCAGTAATCTTTCATGAGTGTACCTTCTAGTGTCTTGGAATCTGTCTTAGTTATGTAGTGCTGCTATAACAGAAATACCACAAGTGGGTGGCTTTAACAAACAGAAATTTAGTTTCTTACCGTTTAGGAGTCAATAAGTCCAAATTCAGAGTGCCAGGTCTAGAAGGCTTTCTCTGTCTGTTGGCTCTGGGGGAAGGTCCTTGTCTCTTTTCAGCTTCTGTTTCTTGGTTCCTTGGAGATCTCATGGAGGGTGGCATTTATATTCCCCCATCTGTGCTTGCTTGATTTGTTCTTTTATATGTCAAGAGATTGCTTTAAGACACACCCTACACTAAAAATGCCTCATTAACGTAACAAAGAAAATCCTATTCCCAAATGGGATTATAACCACAGGTATAGTAGGATTTACAACACATATTTTTGGGGGTCACGGTTCAGTCCATAACAGAGTCCTTTTAAACATCCGGCCACATGTAATTGTTACAGGAAGATGTTGGACAAAGGAGTGACATGTTCTGACCTATGTTTTAAAAGAATATCTCTGGCCACTGTGTGGAGAATAAACTGTAGGTGCAAATGGGGACAAGAGAAGAAGCAGGAAGAACATGTAGGAGGCTGTGGCAATAATGCATGTGAGAAATAATGGTGGATTGGATTTAGTTGAGAGAGGCAGAAGTAGTGAGAAGTAGTCAGATGCTGGAAATATTCTGAAAGTAGAGTCTACATGGTTTGTTTATGAATTGGAGATGAGAAAGAAAAAGAGTCTTCTGCCTAAAATATATCCTGTAGAATTCCCTCGAGTAAGTTAGTGGTAAATTGTATTAGATTGTTTTGTATGTCTCTTATTTATCTTTCATTCTTAAAAGATTGCTTTATTGGTATAAAAATCCAGATTGACAGTTATTTTATCAAATTGCAGATTTTTTCCACTGCTTGCTGGCTTCCATTGTTGAATAGTCAGCTGTCAGTCTAATTGCCATTCCTTTTTAGGAAATTTTTTTTTTCTTTGCCTTGGTGTTCTGCAGTTTAACTATGGGTTGTCTAGGTGTGATTTCTTCCCTCCCTCTCTGCCTCTCTCCCCTCTTACCTTCTTTCTTCTCTTCATCTCTTCCTTCCTTAGGCGGCTTGGGATTTGTTCTATATCTGAGGATTGGTGTCTGGATAATTCTGGTAAATTTTTAGCCATTATCTTAGAGTATTATCTCCCCATTTTGTCTATCATTGCTGTCAGGATCTCTGATTAGACATACAGTAATTTTCTCAACCATTTCAAGAGGTAGCATGTAATCACAAACTGATAGTATTGAAGGAAAAAGTCCAAATTCATAGAGACAGAAAGGAGATTAGAAGTTATCTGGGTGTTCTAGGGGGACAGGGAGGGAATGGGGAGCTGTTGCTTAATGGGTACAAAGTTTTGTTTGGGATGATAAAAATAATTTTGGAAATAGATAATGGTGATGCTTAAACAACATTGTGAATGTACTTAGTGCCACTGAATTGTACACTTAAAATGGTTAAAATGGTAAATTTGATGTTATATTTTATCACAGTAGAAAGGAAGGAGCAATATCAATCTATACACATTCTCTCCAAAATGGAGGAGGGGGAACACTTTCCAACTCATTTTATGAATCTGTTAATACCATGATACCTATACCATAAAAATCCATTATAAAGGAAACTTCAGGTCAATATCGCTCATGAGTATAATGCAAAACTTTTTAACAAAGTTTTGGCAAATCAAAGTCCCTGAACTCTAGGCTCTGTCTTCTCAAATCAGCAAGAGTGCCAGGCTCCATTGGGGTTTCACCTTCCTGTGCTGTAGTCCGAAATTACCCCTTAGACAAAAGCTAAGGCTGTAGGGTCACTGTGAGTTGGAATTGACTTGACAGCAAAGGTTTTTTTTTTTAAGGCAATTGCAGAACTCACCTTGTTTGTTTTCTCTCTCTCAGGGTTCATAGTGCTTAGCTACCTGTTGCCAATGTCTGAAAACTTGTTTCATTCAAGTTGTTTAGAACAGGAGGGCAAATTCATGTTCTAATACTCCTTCGTGGCTAGAAGTCTGTCTTTCATGTTTCTTAACTTCTCGTGTATTTTCCATCTTAGTGTCTCTCTTCTCTTCTCAGCTCTGTCTCTTCATCTCCCTCTAATCTGCTATTTAACTGTTCCACTGAGTTTTCAATTTAATTTTTCAGTTTTAGAAGTTCCCTTTGCTGCTTCTTCAGTTCTGTTAGATACTTTTTACAGTCTCATATTCTTTGCTTACATGTTCATAAACAGGTATTTTGAAGCCTTTTATTTCTCTGTTCACATTAAGCTTATTTTATGTTATCTGATAATTCCAATGTCTGATTTTTTTTGAAGCACTGAGGTTGCTCTTTATTGCGACTTGTTGATTCTTACTCATAATCCTATATTTCCTTGTGTTTGTGGGGTTTTTTAATTTGTTTATTTTTTGTTTATATTTTAAGCTTATTTTTTTTTTTTTACAATTGCTACTTATAGGAATTCTTTGAAGCCTGGATTAAAGTTGCAGTTTTCCATGAAAGATTATATTTGCCTGTGTTAGAGTGTAGAAGATGGTTGTAGATGCTGCCAACCCTTAGGGCCACTCTGAATCAAACTTCCCACTTGAGAAATTCATGATTAGGGTGAATTTAGATCATAAAATCACATGAAGGCTGCCTGTGGTTACAAATTTTCAGTAGAAGTTTTTCCCCCCCCTTTATTTATTGCCCCTTCTTTAAAAGAGGATTGCTTCTTGTTTTCCCTTATTCTAAGGGAGTCACTGCTTTAGTCAGAGGTCTACAATTCAAATCCTCACCTTGGGTAAGCCCTATACTTTATCTCGTATTCCTGTTCAGCCTACAGAACAAAAATCAGGGTTACCAGGATTCAGGCAATGCCTTTAGGGTAAAGTAGGTATAGGTGCTTTCTTACTTACCAGGATTTTTAATGGAAATCACTTAATTTTTGTTCTCAGATGTCTTAATTTCTTGCCATCTCAGGGATGCATTTAAAAACATGTTTTCACATTTTATTTAGCATTTTTAGTTTTTAGAAGGAGAGAGATTCAGGTATTTGTCAGTCCTGCTGTTAGAAATGGAAGTCTCTGTTCTGTTTCTTAATGTGAAGAACTACATGTATGTGCAAATAATAGCAAGATGAAATATATACAGCCTTTCTTTATGAAGTCTATAAAATATAGTTGTGTAAGTTTTGATGTTTATAAAACCCATGAGTGGACTTTTCTCCCCATTTGTAATATGGTTCCTCTTTGCTTTGTTTGCTTTTTTATTCTTCATTGACTCCTTGGATGTAATTCAGCGCTTGGTTTCAGTTGGACTCGATTCAAAGAATGCAGTTTGTGTTTGGGATTGGAAAAAGGGAAAAATGTTATCTATGGCTCCTGGTCACACAGATAGAGTAAGTATTCCCCTTTGGAGTTCTAATGGGCACTGGATGGGAAAGGGCCAGAAAAGAGTTCAAAGGATTTTATTATTCTGTGTTTTGTTATTGACAGATAGGTTCTATGTAACTGAAAAATTTCAAGTACAGTTGAAAATACCCATAAAACTTTAGAATGCATATGTATTATAGTACTCAAAAACATGGCTCAATATGTGTAACATTAGGGCAAAACTTTTAAATTTGAAGACTAGTTAAGAATATATTTCTTATCCCAAGTGGTACAAAATCAATGTAAAGGATACTTTGTAGTCAGATTTTTAAATTAAATGTTATGCTGTTTTTATAAACACTGATAAAAATATTTTATCATAAACTCTTAAAAATGTCTATTTTCGTGTAGTATAATGCTAACCTGATCCAGCATAGGAGGCATAGTCAGTGATTCTATTTTAGGGGAATATATGAATCTCTAAAAATTGTATAGAAAATCTTGAGTTGTTTTCATTTTGGAGAATAAACTGGGTTTTCAACAGATTCTCAAAGGGGCCTGTGGCACA
Source organism: Dugong dugon (assembly GCA_030035585.1). NCBI lineage: Eukaryota > Metazoa > Chordata > Mammalia > Sirenia > Dugongidae > Dugong > Dugong dugon. The sequence goes on along the minus strand of CM057472.1, from coordinate 98,129,244 downwards.
CTCATACACACAGTTTAGATGGATATTAAAGTGTTAGCTGTATTTATTTAGATAACTGTGTATTCTGACTTACTTAGTTCAAAGTATTTCATACATTATTAGAACTTTGGATTTAATAAATAGGCCAGTTATTATGAAAAATGATACTGCCAATAGACTTTTTAGAAGTATTTTTATGGTTAGTATTTTAAAGTTACACTGATACATTTTCATATAATCTGTATTATGGTGAGTTCAAATTAATTTGTAAGATGTCTTCTTTCTTCATTATCACTGAGGATTAATTCATAGGTGCATTTGCAGGTGTCAAAGGAACATAGTTAAGACTACCAGTTAGAAGAATAAACAAATTACTTTTTAAAAGTTAAATTTTCTTTTATTTATTATTAAATTACACATTTCTAATGCATATTTTATTTCATCTGGGTTTTTCCTTATTTGATTTTATAATAAAATGATTTGTATGTATTTAGAATTTATGGAATCTTAGAAAAGAAGTAAGCCTGGGAATCCCCAAAGTTTAAGTTTAAGCTAAGTTTGTTTCACCCAAATGAACAGTAAGAAAGTTAAAAAAAAAAAATTTACTGTGAAATAAATGTTTGTATCCTTTTGTAAGAAATTCTGTGGGATAGCTGTAAAAACATTCCCTAGTTCTAACTGTTTAAGTGTAAGTGTATGTTCCATTCAGAATCTCTCCCTTCTAGAAGTTTTGTAGGCAGCTGCCTTATGTCCTCGGACTGCTATCAGGCTGATTCTGACTCATAGCGACCCTGTAGGACAGAGTAGAACTGCCCCATAGGGTTTCCAAGACACTAATCTTTACAGAAGCAGACATCCACATCTTCCTCCCACAGAGTGTCTGGTGGGTTCAAACTGCCAAGCTTTTGGTTAGCAGCCAAGCACTTAACCACTGCTGCCACCAGGGCTCCTACCCTTTTGCTCTGGGTCTATTAAATCATTCTTGTTATTTGTGGTCCAAGTTTTTTTTTTTAATTAAAAATAGAGATGTTAATTTTCATCCTATAAGTTGCTTCATGTAGTTTATAGAAACTGAGAAATAGTTTTGTTCTTTTTCATTTATGTATTCACTTTATTTCTCATAAAATTTTGAAATGTGGGATTTGGATTATTATTTATTGAGAGTTACTAGGTGGTGCAAATGGTTACTATGCTCTGCTGCTAATCAGAAGGTTGGAGATTTGGGTCTACCCAGAGCCACCTCAGGAGAAAGTCGTGGCAACCTACTTTTGAAAAAATCAGCTATTGAAAACCCTATGGAGCATAATTCTAGTCTGACATACATGGGGTCAGCATGAGTCGGAATTGACTTGATAGCAACTGATTTATTGTATTAGGACAGTGTCTTAGGCTGGGTTTTCTAGAGAAGCAAAACCAGTGAAGCGTGTGTGTGTGTGTGTGTGTGTGTGTGTGTGTGTGTGTGTACACACACACACACACACGTACAGAGACAGAGAGATTTACCTCAAGGAAATAGCTCACGTGATTGTAGAGGCTGGCAAGTCCCAAGTCCACGGGTTAGTGTCAGTCTGGAGGCTTCTCTTGACTTGTGTAGCTGCAGGGCTGACAAACCTAAGATCAGCAGGTCAGATGGCAGGCCACTGGCTCACAGGCTGTGGAGGCTGATGAAATCCCAAGATGGGCAGGCAGTACGGCAGGCCACTGGCTCAAGTGCAAAGAAGTGGAGGTCAGATGATGACTAGCTGGATGCAAGTCCAGAGCAAGAGAAAGCTTTGCTAGAGCATTCATATATATATTGGATACAGGCCACACCCCCAAGGAAACTCCCTTACATCAGATCACAAAATGGAGGATAACTACATCATTACACAACTGCTGAAACACATCATTACATAACTGCCAAACTACGTCATTGCATTACTGTAAACCACTCAGAATCATGGCCCAGCTAAGGTGACATGCAAAATTAACCATCACAAATAGGTAGGGGTTTGGGCTATTTCGTCTTTTGGGTATGACAGTAACATGATTCTGAAAATAAGTATTTTAACTAAAAATGTGATTTGTTTACAGATATTTGATATTTCTTGGGATTTGTACCAGCCAAATAAACTTGTCAGCTGTGGTGTAAAACATATCAAGGTACTAGAAGGATCTTGTTTTATAATAGTCATGTTTACTTAGTTCTCTGCCCCATGTACATATCACACTATTAACAATTTAAGGTAGTCTTAAGACTTTGACATTACTTTTTTTTTTTTTTTAGCAGATTAATAAACCACTCTCCATAAAGGAACTTACAGTGTAGTGAACTAGAATTCACTGTGTACATCTTTTTTGTTCGTGTTTCATTTGCAAAGTAAAATGTGAGAATATTAAACCAGGCAAACTAAGAATTATTATTCACAGAGAGAATTTTGTACTAGGAGCAACGTGGATAGGGTTGGCTTTGCCCCTTACAACTGTTTGACCTGGGATGAGTCAGGTTTAAAAGATGTGAGCTTTTAGTTTTCACATCTTAAAATTATGGCTGCTGTTACCACCCTTACAGAGTTGATGAGGATTAAGTAAGACAGTTTATGTTCAAATGCTTATCAAAGTGCCTAGCACATGGTCAGCTCTCTGAAAGTGTTAGTTACTTTTTCCTTTCTATATATTTGCTCTTTGATTTGACCTCAGCCTTTGATAGCCATTGTTTACTTTGCTTATGAAAGCCCAGGTTTTTGCTTTATCATTATAGTTCAGGTTTTGAAGCCCTTGTAGTCAGTGATGATATTCATTCTTACGTTTAAAGTGATTTACTTTTAAATCAGCGCTGCAAATTGGAAATATTTGCTTTTCCTCCACTGTCTGATGCAACAGATCCTGATAACAGTTAATTCTTAGTGAGTAAGGTTTTGTGTTCACATTCTTTCTTTTGATAGGCTAGGAAACTGAGTCCCAGAGATGATCTGAAACTGTGCTGTCCAGTACAGTAGCTACTAGCTACATGTAGCTATTTAGTTTTAAGCTAATTAAAATTAAATAAAATTAAAACTTCATTTCTTCAGTCACATTAGCAGCCACATTTCAAATGCTCAAGAGCCACATGTAGCTAGTGATTATTTTACTGGGCAGCATAGATATACAGCATTTCTGTCATCACTGGAGGTGCTATTGGACAGCATTGATCTAGATTTTAGAACGGTGGTTCTTAACCCTCTCTGTATCTCAAAATCCTTTGAATACCTGGGCTTCACTCTCCATGGATTCTGTCTCAGTTGATCTCAGTTGGGGTGCAGGCATTCTGTGTTTTAAAATTTACCCAAGTAATTCTAATGTGCAGCCAAGTTCGAGAATTAATGATCTAGAAGAAAATAATTGATTCAGATTGGGACTTGCTGAAAAGGAAGAGGACCAGCTATTCTTAGGCACAGAAATTATGGAAGTTTATGTTTGGAAATCATTGAAGTTTCATTCATAAAAGTACTCAGTTATTTGACTAGATGACTGTAGTAATTTTTAATTCTTTAAGTCTTCAGGTTTTAAAATATAAGTACATAATATTAGTAAATTGTATTTTTAAGTGGCAATTTACTTATTATAAAATTTAATTTATTCTCTGGGCCTAATTTATTTATGCAGAACTATTTAAGTATATTACTACCCTACCCAGTTTTTATTTTTTCTTTCTCTATCTGCCAGTCATTAAAGTTTACCTGAACCCATATAATAGAGCAAAAACAGTGATTATGAAGATTTATGTTTGACTTCCCTATCTTCTCCCAAGAATGCACAAATCATCCCAAATGGCTGTATCTTATTTTTAAGCTTTACAAGCAAAGCAATTGCTCAGCTTTGAAAACAAGTGAGAGCAACATTCTAGGCTTTTAAAAAATTATTATTTATTTTTTAACATGTTTACTACCTCCATCAGAGATTAGACATTAGATTTGGTCCTTTTTCCTCTTAGGGTATGGTATCTTCGTTTTCCTTGCTAACCCATTCCCAACTGTTTTTCCTGTCTAATGTAGATTTTTTTCCAAAGAAACCGTAGCCCTCTTATCCTTATAGATAGGGATTGAAACCAGTGGCTTATCTGCTATAGCATAGCTATGGACAACATTAGGATGAGGATGTGAACATTCAATGCTATTATATCATAAGGGAATTTATTAGGTAATTTCTAGTCTACTCTAATAGAGCATTAAGTAATAGAAATGTTTTATTCTCTTTTATGAGCTTTCTTTGGTAATTTGATAATACTGTGTGCTTTTTAGTTCTGGAGTTTATGTGGAAATGCTCTGACCCCAAAACGAGGTGTCTTTGGTAAAACTGGTGACCTTCAGACAATACTGTGCCTAGCCTGTGCGAAGGATGAATTAACATATTCTGGTGCACTCAATGGAGATATATATGTTTGGAAAGGAATCAATCTTATACGAACAATACAAGGAGCCCATACTGTAAGTATATTTAAATATTTTAAACACTTTTAAATCTTAACTGCTTACCTTCTTGTCTTAAAACAACAGGTTGCATAATATAGCATACTGTTTTTAATCAATTCATTTCTTGAAATATAGTATTTGAACTGAATTAATTTGCCTATTTGTTTTCAAGATTTTAATGTATACAATTAGACACACAGATATATATTAAATTAGTGTAATAATATTTTGGTAAAACCATTGCTTTAGCATGGTGTGTTTCTCAAAGTAGTGCTGGAAAACAAAACTTGAATTCAACTAAAAATATTCTAGATTAACTACAGTAGACAAAAGCTAGTGCCTCTTGAGTCTAATTTACCAGTGGGAAATAATTTTGGGACAGTTCTAGAAAAAATGTAACTTTTTTTTTTAATAACATTGATTCATTCAGTGAGTGGCAGAGGGATTTAATTTTTGTACTTCATGAGATTTTTATATAAATGAGTTATCAAATTAAGAAGATCCATTGTTAAAGCCTTTTAGCGTTTTTTTTTTCCTTCTTACTTGATAGCAATTGCATCCTTCACAAAGTGAAGAAAGCTTGATAGCATAGAACTGCTAGATTCATTGTTAGCAATAAGATCTTCAAGTAGCAGAGTCTTGACTGCAGCAGGTTAGGTTTTGATTTGGTCACATGTTAAGTTTCTGTATACATAGGGATTTATTTTTAGATTTTTGTTTTTGCTTTCTGATATATTTGTTTATACCTATGTCATATAAAAATCCTTTTAAATGGATTTCCAACTTCATATAGTAGATTTTCTTAAAAAACAGATGTTGTTAAATTAATATTTTATTTCCTCTCAGGCAGGAATTTTTAGCATGAACGCTTGTGAAGAAGGCTTTGCTACTGGTGGCAGAGATGGTTGTATTCGTCTTTGGGATTTAACTTTTAAACCAATTACTGTGATTGATCTCAGGGAAACAGACCAGGGATACAAAGGTAATAAGAAAAGAAATGTGTTATGACTAAGCAAACTCTAAATGTGCTGAGGATTGTCTCTGTCTTTCAGTAAACATAAATGTGTGTTTTGTAAATATAACTATAAATGAGACAACATTTGTCTCTTCATACTGTATATACTTAATTGAAATCCTTCCATTAAAGAGGAGAAATTTTGCCTAAAGGGAATCTTTGTTTACAATTTTATTATAATGGGACTTCAGAGAGATGTTACAGGTACATACTCTGATAATGTGGAGTTTTGGAAATATTTTACTATTAGAATGCTAACTGTAACTACGTATCTATGTTATCGAGTCGATTGCGACTCGTAACAACTCTGTAGGACAGAGTACGGTCTGCCCCGTAGGATTTCCAAGACTATAATCTTTACGGGAGCAGACAGCCACATCTTTCTTCTGCGGAGCGGCTGGTGGGTTCGAACCACCATCCTTTCTGTTAGCAACCAAGCACTTAACTGTGCCACCAGGGCTCCTTATTTAGCAAATAAGCAGTTGTAAATAAAGTGTGTTGGAAGTTGGGGAAACTTTTGTTCATAGTCATTTAAATGAGTATGTGTTTTTCCTTCATCCAAATTTGACAGCAGTTGGGGAATATTTTTTTTTTCTTTCAGGGCTTTTTAAAAATTGATGTAATAAGGCGGGATCTTTTACTGTAGAAATTTACAAGTTATTCATTAGTGTGGCATTGTATTACAAAAGTAACACTGGAAATGTTTAAACCATATTAACACTTATTTGTGTTGAAACCATATTCCAGTCACTTACTAGGTGTGTGACCTTACTTAAGCTTATCTGTAAAATGAGAATAATAGTTCCTATCTCATAAGATTAAATGAGTTGATGTAGTAAAATGTTTAGAAGAGTGTCATGTAATAAGTATCCAGTAAGTGTTAACTAGTATTCTATTTTCATTAGTTTTACTGAACATTATTATGCTGTAAAGTTTACAAAATAATTTGGCACTTTTTCGTATTTGATTCTCACAACATTGTGAAGTACACAGTACCTTTATATTAGCCCTATTATTTTACTCATAAGAAAAATGAGAAAAGCTTTTCCAACGTTACCAAAGGGATTGTCTGGTGTACGGAGCAGGTAAAAGTTTCTCTTCTCAATTATTTTTTAGCAAATTGTAGAACTGAAATATAGACAAGTGAAAGAAAAGTCGGTTATTACAAGAGAAAAATAATTCATTACAATTCTATAAAGGTAGTTCCTGAGTAATTACTTATTGAATGATGCAGGCTGTTAATAAGACTTTGGCTGAGGAAGTGGCTAGGCTATAGCTGAAGTTGTTTTAACAAGGAAGAAGGGAGAAGAGTGTATGTCTTGAAGGGTGGGTGGAAATCAGATATATGATAAGAGAGATAACATTCCACATAGAAAACAATATGGAGAATTGAAAGTGTGAATGTGGAACAAGGACTTGCACATGTCTTTTGTCTAATATCTCAGGTATAGAAGGTACAAAAATTAATATCAATTTAGGCAGATTGGTATTATAGCATTGATGTTAAATACAATTCACTTTTGACTAGGTTTGTCTGTGAGGAGTGTTTGTTGGCGAGGTGACCACATTCTAGTTGGAACACAGGACAGTGAAATTTTTGAAATTGTGGTACATGAAAGAAATAAACCTTTCCTGATCATGCAAGGACACTGTGAAGGTGAACTTTGGGCGCTTGCTGTCCATCCTACTAAACCTTTGGCTGTGACTGGAAGTGATGATCGTTCTGTCAGGTAAGCATGATTATAAAGTAGTTCTGTAGGCTAGAGTTTATCCTTAGATAAACATAAAGAGAAAAAATAGATTAAAAAAATACTTCGATTGAGATTTTATCAGTTTATTGTACAACAAGCCTTTCTTTTGAGACTCCTCTAAGGGGCTTTGAACCACCAACCTTTTGGTTAGTAGCCCGGTGCTTAACCATTTGCACCACCCAGGGACTCCTACATATATAGATTAGGCTAAGAAAAAATATCCACTGCAAATTTGTGTGGGAAAGAATATCTAGCTTCTGAACAACAGCTTGATGTTAATTGTTATTCGAACAACATTAGTTGATGTCCAAGTGACTTTACCACAGTGTAAGTTCCACATATAAGTGCTGCATTTGCCTTGTTTTCCAGTGTTGTAGAGAAAAACTTGGAACACTGTTTCAAGTTAAAACAGAGAACTTTGTTAAGGGTTTAAAACAATTGCAAGTGGGGAGGCACACTGCCCATTGAAAATGGAGCCAGCTAGTCCCAGGGCAGTTTTGTGATATAGGTATTCTTATGGGGTAAAAAGAGGAACCAAACCATAGGGAGGGCAATTACAGGCAAATCAATGAATATTGTAATAATCACACTCTGATTGCTTACTGATTATTAATAATATAGTTAGTGATTACAGATAAAGTATGCTTAGATGCTTACATGTATTTTCTTTGACTATCTTGCAGCAATATCTTGTTGGCACCAGCACCCAGACAGCACTCTTCCTGAGTACATTTATTTTGAGGGAGACAGCTGGTCACTTGGTTAAGACCCCTTAGGGCATATGGTTTCACATCCTGGTTTTGGCCACTGAGGAAAAACATGTTTTTGTCAGAAAACATAGCTGTTAATCTAGAAATCCAGATTAATAGATAGCATGATCAGCATATTATGCCTTTCTCAGTGACTGCACTGAAAGTTATCTTTTCCTGAGACACTTGTGTGTTGGAAGTGTTGTGATTAGTGTTTAGTCTGGTAATACCAACATACGTTTTTATTCTTTAGCAGCTATAGTGTCATTGCATAATAAACACAGTACTTTGCTATCTAATTCAGTCACACTGTTCCTTAAAAGTATGTCATTTGAAGTCCACTTGTCTCTCTCTTTTTTCTCTCTTTTTTTTGACATGATTTATAAACACTGGTAATAAATAATAATAAAGGTTGCAGGATAATGATATCTGTGGCACTCGAAAATCTGTCCGGTTATAACCGTGTCACTGCAGTTTGTTTTGAGCTGAGCAGCAGGGCAAAGTGATGTGAATGTTGCATACCATTTCTTTTGCAGCTACTCAAATTTGCCTCTGAAATCAGCCATTAATTGTTGTTGTTAGCTGCCATTGAGTCAGCCCCCGACTCATGGTGACCCTGTGTGTGCAGAGTAGAACTGTGCTCCATAGGGTTTCTTAGCTGTAATCTTTACAGAAGCAGTTTGCCAGGCCTGTCTTCCTTTGAGCTTCCGGGTCAGTTTGAACCGCCAACCTTTAGTTTAGTAGCCAGTCACAAAACACTTGTGTTACCCAAGCTTCTGAAATCAGCCATAGACAATATGTAAACAAATGAGTGTGGTTGTGTTCCAATAAAACTTTATGGACACTGAAATTTGAATTTCATATAATTTTAGTGTATTGAAATTGTATCCTTCTTTTAATTTTTTTTCCAACCATTTAAAAATGTAGATACCATTCTTAGCTCACAGACTATACAAAAAACAGGCAACTGACCAGGTTTGACCCAAGGACTATAGTTTGCCAACCCCTCTGGTAGTCTTTAGCAGATACCATGCGTGGTGTTGAAATATGCATTAAAATGTTTCATTTGAGATTAGGAAGAAGTCAGTGAAGCCTACTTTCACCTTTCTCTTCAGTCTTTCTCAGCACAGTAAGGCCAAAAAGACGTGTGTTTGTGTGTGTGTGTGTATGTCTGTTTTAATGAAAGGAAGAAACAACTGTCATTTGCAGGTGGTATGACTGTGTATGTAGAAAATCCAAAGGAAAATACAGACAAATTATTGGAATTAAAAGGAGTTTAACAAATTTTCTTGATGTAAAAAAACATTTTTCCTGTAAGCCAGCAACAAACAGGAAAGACAAAACTTCCAAAGATGCAGTTATAATAGCTTTTTCAGAATCTCCTTTGTTTTTCGGAGCTTTTTCTAATCTCCTAGGATAGATGCTTATTCATTAAATCATACCCTTTCTTTTATAATATGTGCATTTAAGGCTCCTAAAAGTTCCCTCAAAGTGCTGTTTCAACTATAATCCCACAAGTTACTTTTAATAGACTATTTTTTAGAGCAGTTTTAGGTTGGCAGAAAAGTGGCACAGAAATCTTTCTTTTCTAGCGCAGTGACAGTACAGAGAGTTCCCATATATCTCTTTCCCCCTGTACACTGTTTCTCCTATAACATCTTGCATTAGTGTGGTACATTTGTTAAAATTAATGAGCCAAAATTAATACATTCTTATTAACTAAAGTCCATAGTTTGCATTAGGGTTCACTCTTTGTTTTATGGGTGTTGACAAATACATAGTCGTGTATCCACCATTACAGTATCCTGCAGAATATTTTCACTATTCTGAAATGCCCTGTGATCTACCTATTAATCCCTCTCCACCTCCCCCGAACTTTTGTCAACTACTAATCTTTCTACCATCTCTATAGTTTTGCCTTTTCCAGAATGCCATATAGTTGGAAATCGTACAGTGTATAGTTTTTTCAGACTGATTTCTGTCAGTTAGCAATTTATGGTTCCTCCAAGTCTTTTTGTGTAGCTCATTTCTTTTTTTTTTATTTTTTCCCATACGAACATTGATACATACATTGTTGTGTGACCCTAATTGCTCTCCCCATACTGTGACAGCACACTCCTCCTTTCCACCCCTGATTCCCCATGTCCATTCAACCAGCTCCTAACCCTGTTTGCCTTCCCATCTCACCTCCAGGCAGAAGCTTTCTATTCATTTCTTTTTATCAATGAATAATACTCCATTGTATGGATGCACCAGTTTGTTTGTCCATTCACCTATTGAAAGACATCTTGATTGCTTCCAGTTTTTGGCATGTAACAGTAAAGCTGCCATAAACGTTTGTGTGCAGGTTTTTGTGTGGACATAAGTTTTCAGCTTAAATATTAAGCAGCACAATTACTAGATGTTTAGCTTTGTAAGAAACTGCCAGACTGTCTCCCAAAGTTACTGTACTATTTTGCATTCCCATTAGTAGTGAATGGGAGTTCCTGTAGCTCCACAACCTCATCAGTATTTGGTGTTGTCAGTTTTTGGATTTTAGCCATTCTAATGTGTTTGTTGTGGGATCTCATTATAGTGTTAACTTGCAATTCCCTAATAACATATGATGTTGAGCTTCTTTTCATATGCTTATTTGCCATCTATCCAGATCTTTTGCCCAATTGGGTTGTTTGTTTTCTTATTTTTGAGTTTTAAGAGTTTTTTGGTGTATATTTTGGATACGAGCTTTTATCAGATACGTGTTTCACAGTATTATCTCCCAATTTGTTGCTTGTCTTTTCATTCTCAAATGTTACAGGATATGGAGCCTAGTAGATCATGCATTAATAGCAAGGTGTAATATGGAAGAACCAATTCGCTGTGCAGCTGTAAATGCAGATGGAATTCATCTTGCTCTTGGAATGAAGGATGGCTCATTCACCGTACTTCGAGTAAGGTATGATATTAGGATAGAAATAGAAACATAGAGTAATTTTCTGTTAAATGAGATAAAATATGTACTACTCATTATTTTATCCATTTCCTTTATTCTTCCCCCTTCTTATTAATACATATTTCAGATATTAGTTTCATGAAATATAAAAATGTATTTATAAAAATAGCTTTGTCAGAAAATTATGTAAACTCAACAACATTGCTTTGATTTTGGAGGGTTAAGAATGCTTTGTAGATTAAAGGCTTAAATTTTGAACTGTAAATTTGGGTCCCAACTTCCATTCCTTGCTATTATTGATTTTCAGTAATGATCCTCTGCTGTCGATGGAATGGATGATGAAGCTTTTAAAAATGACCAAATGGTTTCGTCTTTTTGGTTTTTTCTTTGTAGGTTTATGCTTTGAAAAAAATGCCCACATCTTTACTTTTTGGGGGGCAATTAGAAAAGTTTAAATATTTGTTAAACAGTTAACATCTTGTGTTGAATTATAGGTACAGTGCATTCAACTGAATTCTACCTAGCCAGTAAAATTTTGCCATAGATCCGTATGTGTTCACAAGGATAGATATTTATGAAATCTTTCTTTCTAGCTCAGTGAATGGTAGGTCCGTTCACCCAATTACCCAATCTAGAAACCATTTATTCATTTCTTTCTTTTGCCTCCCTTGTCTAGTTAATCACAAAGTTCTGGAACATCTACTTCCTGAATAGCTCCCAAATTAATCTATTCCCTTCATTCTCACTATTGTAGTCTTATATAGGCTTCTGTTATCTCTTAACTGGGGTGGTGGAACAGCCTCTTAACTGGTCTCCCTTACCTTCTGTTTTGCTTCTGTCAAGACTTTTTATTGCTCTGTAGTTATAGTGATTCTTTATAAAAGCACATTTGATCACATCCCTTCTCTTTCCAAAGTATGACAAAGTATGCACTGTCCTTAGGATGGCATTCATAATCCTTGACATGACCTGTAGTGCCCATCTCTCCAGCCTCAGTCTCTGAGATCGTACCTCAGTCTCTTTCTTTCAGCTATACAAAACATCTGGCATTTCTTCAGACACATCATCTTCTATACATGCTGACTTCTCTTTCTGGGACAGGTTTTTGCAATGAGATATGCTGAGATTTTTCTCTTAAACAGATTTTTTTTAACTGCATTTTAACTATATAAATTTTGAATATTAATTAAGGGTTTTTCCAGAGTCCTATAAATATGTCATATTGCCAAAACAGCATCATAAACTAAGATGACTGAGATGGAAGACTATAAAATCTCCCTGTTAGGCTCTCAGCACTTTTATAATTCTGGCATTGATTTGGTTTTTTATAGTTTGTCTGTCACACCTCTTGAGAATAGTAATCTCAAAAATTGTTTCCTGCATCTAAGATACTCCACTGATCTCACCCCTTCGGGAGAAAGGGAGAATGAAGAAAACTAAAAGATACAACAGAAAGATTAGTCCGAAGGACTAATGGACCACATCTACCACGGCCACCACCATACTGAGTCCAGTACAACTAGATGGTGCCTGGCTACTACAATTGACTGCTCTGACAAGGATCACAACAGAGAGCCCCAGACAGAGCTGGAGAAAAATGTAGAACAAAATTCTAACTCACAAAAAAGACCAGACTTACTGGCCTGATGGAGACTCGAGAAACCTCAAGAGTATGTCCCCCGGACACCCTTTTAGCTCAGTAATGAATGACCTTCCAGCCAAAGATTAGACAGGCCCATAAAACAAAATGAGACTAATGGGCACAACACCCCAGGAACAAGGACTAGAATGCAGGAGGGGACAGGAAAGCTGGTAGTAGGGAACTCAAGGTTGAGAAGGGTGAGTATTGACATGTTGCGGGGTTGTTAACCAATGCCATAAAACGGTATGTGTACCAGCTGTTTAATGAGAAGCTAGTTTGTTCTGTAAGCCTTCATGTAAATTATAATAAAAAAGAAGTTGTTTCCTGGCTTTAAAAAAGAAACTCTTGGTATTATTGTCCATTATTTTTTCACATCAACTTTTTTTTGCTCCCCGCCCCCCTCCCCCAGCAGAGCATCATTAAAATATGCACCTGTATTGACTATCTTAAATTTCCTATTTTGAACCTAAGTCCCTTTTTAGTTATATCACATTTCTACTCTCCTCCCTTTCATGGTAAAATTCTCAAAAATTTGTCTAAATTTATTGGCTCTCCTTCTTCCAATTAACTCACCAGTTTTTTACCTCCATTCCAGTATGGCTTTTGCCTTCATGTTTACGTTGAAAAGCCTTCACCATAGCACCCTGTGTCTCCAAAGCCTGGGAGCATGTGTCTGTCAGTTTTCATCTAACTTAATTCCCATCAGTATTTGACCTTCTTAACCACTTGCTTGTTCTGGAAACATTCTCTTCCTTGACTTTTAGGTATTAACCTTCTGTTTTCAGCTTATTTCTCTGGCCCCATTTTCTTTATAGGCTAATTATCTTCTACCCAGACAGTAAATGTTGAGTTCCTCAAAGATCAGACCTAGGTTTTCTCCCTTTTCACTCTGTATCGTCTCCCTAGGTAGTCTCATCCTGCCCTTGGCTTCATTTTCCACCATAGCCTGAGGCTCCCAAGAGCAAAGCTCCAGCCTGATCGTGCCTCTAAACTCCAGCTGTGTGTATCCATTTGTTTACTAAACATTAATTGGATGTCTCAAAAGGCCTCTCCAACTCAGCGTGTCCAGAACTGCACTTCTTATTCTCCCTCCCAAACTGATCTTCTGCTGCGGGCCCTATCCTAGTGAATGGCATCATTGTCCATTCTCTTGCACAAGCCAGAAACTTAGGAGTTTTCCTAGTATCTCTCTCTCCCTAACCCAGCATTGCTAATTTGTCACCACATCCTGTTGATTTTGCCTGCCTGATGAATTTTCTGGGAGCTTTTTAATTAAGGTTTGTGAATGAGACTAGAACCGCAATGTCTTTAACATATACTACATATTATGTTGTATGTTACATACTATCATACTTTATATATAATATAGAATAGCGTGTATTTCTCATCAGTTCACTTCTTTCTGAAGTCTGAGCAAACACTATCTGCAGTAGCCTTCTAGTTGGTCTTGGTTCTATTCTTAGACACCTACAGTTTGATTTTTACCTTGAAATTAGGTTAGTGATCTGATTGATACTTCTTACCTAGCTTAAACTCACAAATTAAACTCAAAATTTTAGTAAGACATATGGAGCCTGTCTTAGTTATCTAATGCTGCTATAACAGAAATACCACAAGTGGATGGCTTTAACAAACAGAAATTTATTCCTTCACAGTCTCAGAGGCTAGAAGTCCAAATTCAGTGTGCCAGCTCAAGGAGAAGGCTTTCTCTCAGCCTTGGGGGAAGGTCCTTATCATTAATCTTCCCCTGGTTGAGGAGCTTCTCAGTGCAAGGACCCTGGGTCCAAAGGATGCTCTGTGCTCCCAGTGCTTCTTTCTTGGTGGTATGAGGTCCCCCTGTCTCTCTGCTCACTTCTCTCTTTTATATCTCAAAAGAGATTGACTTAAGACACAACCTAATCTTCTAGATGGAGTCCTGCATCATTAACATAAGTGCCAGTAATCCCACATCATTAACGTCATAGAGGTAGGATTTACAACACATAGAAAAATCACGTGAGATGACAGAATGATGGGCAATCAAACAATACTGGGAATCATGGCCTAGCCACGCTGATGCACATGTTTGGAAGGCACAATTCAATGCATAACAGGGCCTTCCAAGATTTTTCTTCAACCACCCTCAGTGGACTCATCTCCCACCAAAGCCCCCTTTGCTTTTGTCAGTATATCCATACTGACCTTCTCAAACTGAACTTGAATACTTTTTGCTGCCATCAACTGTTTGACATATTGCTATCTCTGCTGGAACGTGGACCCTTTAAATCCCAGTTCCTGTCTTTGCTAAGTCCAATTCATACCTCAGATTGGAATTTAAACCTCACTTCCTTTGGTATGCCTCCTCTGATTCTCTTGGCTAGGCATGATTCCTCTATTTTATGCTCTCATCAACACTGTATCCCTTTTCTTCCATGATGTGTTAAAAAGTGTTAATGTACAAGTATTCCCAGGCTTTTGCTCCCTCTGTTTCTTAAAGAAACTGTAGAATTTAAATAACAGTTTCCCAGGAGACTTATTTTATTGACTCTCCTTTGTGTATGACTTTTCGTTTATCCCTAGCCGCTCTTAAAATTCTGTTTTTGGTTTAGGCAAGTTTGATTATGTCGTGGTGACTTTCTTTTGGGATCTACCTTATGTGGGGTTCAATGAGCATCTTGGATAGATATCTCATCTTTCACGATATCAGGAAGGTTTTCTGCCGACAGATCTTCAGTTCTCTCTGTATTTTCTGTTATCCTCCCCTGTTCTGGTACTCCAGCCACTCATAGGTTCTTCCTCTTGATAGAATCCCACATAATTCTTAGGGTTTCTTCATTTTTTTTTAATCCTTTTATCTGATTTTTACTCAAATAAGTTGGTGTCAGGTGCTTTATCTTCAGTCTCACTAATTCTGACTTCTATTGCCTCAATTCTGCTGCTGTGACTTTCTATTAAGTTGTCTAATTCTGAAATTTTATTGTTAATCTGGATTTCTGATTGCTGTCTCTATGGATTCTTGCAGCCTGTTAAATTTGTCATTATGCTCTTCTCTAATCTTTTTAATTTCCTCCATTGCATGTTCTGCGTTTTGCTTAATTTCCTTCCTAATATCTTGAAGCATTCTGTATATTAATCTTTTGTATTCTGCCTCCAGTAATTCCAAGAAATTTTCCTCCTTTGGCAAATTTCTAGATCCTTTATTTTGGGAGCTTGCTGAAGCCATCATGGACTGCCGCTTTATGTGATTTTATATTGACTGTTGTCTCTGAGCCATCAGGGAGTTATTATATTTATTTTATGTTTGCTTACTGTGTCCTAGCTTCTTGTTTTGTTTTGTTTTGATATGCCCAGATAGGGTGCTCGTGTGAGCTAGCTCAGTCACCAGCACCCTTGAAGTTCCAGTGTCCTGCCCTCAGGTGGCTAGACCTGCCACTAAGTATGTGAAGCCAGGAGTCTGCCCACTCCCCCTGTATAGATTCAGCTCAGGTATCCAGGTAGTTGGCCACCAAGTATGTGGTTCAGGCTCTCACCTACAGTTCTAGACAGGCATGGGTGATTGGTGTAGGCACAGACATCTGGCTGCAACAAGAGCACACAGGCTGAGCAACGCAGGGGACTGATGACCACCCCCGAGTGTCCAGGAGGAAGGCATGTCCCTGTTCTCTAAAGCGCATAGGTGGTTGGGTTTTACAGTCAGATTGTGAGCACCCAGTGCTATTGGCTGTAAGGACTAGGGGACACCTCTTATTCTTGGGCCCCTGTAGCAGGTGGCTAGGTGGTGTGGGTGGAGCCACCAGTCCTCAAGCCCCAGTGTGGGTAGGTGAAGACCCTGCTTAATGGGCAGAACAGTGTCAAATGTCATGTAACCTACCACTTCACAGCTGAAACAGTTGAAGTCAGACTTCAAGTATATACACTGTTGTACTGCTGTAATGAGGACATCTGCTGTTGAAATGGGCCCACACAAGTCTATGCAGGGGAAAAGGCACTCACAGTCCGTGGATCCCTTATGCCTGTGCCTAGACAAAGGAGCTGTGCCTACCCTGAGTTCCTGGCTTAGGGGAGCCAGCAGATTATTTTTTCCTATTTGTTTACTCTCCAAGGCAGGGAGAATGGCTCAGTGCGCATGTCAGATCCTACTTCTGGCCCAGGGGACTTGGCAATTGCTGAAGCCGGTCTGGGACCCAGTGCAGAGGAGGGAGCGGGAAGGTAAATGGGAGAGAGGTTTTTCCCTAAGTGGGGTGTTCCTGATCTGCGCAGTAGGCCAGGCGCAAGTACTTACCTTTCACCGATCGAGGGCTGCTCCTCACTGGTTCTGGATGGCCGAGTAGACTCTCTGTTGCTGGGTCTCTCCCAGTGCAGAAAATGCCTCCCGAATGCCGCTGCTTGCCTGCCTCACCAGTCACCCCCAAGCTGGTCTAAGCTGAAGGGCTCAGGCTCTCACCAGGTCACGTCTGGAAACTCCTCACTGCTTCCGAACTGAGGAGACTTATTTTAGAGTTTTTTTAATCGATAAATTTTCATTTAATAGTCTTCTTTCCTCAAAATTTGTCAGAGAAACTTATTATTGAGAGAGGATAGTCATATAATTCATAATGTTGACATAGCAATATTCTACATGCTGTAAGACCAATCAGAGCCCTGGTGGCACAGTGGTTAAGAGCTCGGCTGCTAACCAAAAGGTCAGCAGTTCGAATCTACTAGCTGCTCCTTGGAAAACTTATGGGGCAGTTCTCCTTTGTCCTGTAGGGTTGCTTTGAGTCAGAATCAACTCAAGGGCAACGGGTTTGGTTTTTGATAGACCAATCAGCCAGTCAAAATCTTTCTCCATCAGTATTGGTTTCTACTGTATGAGTGTGTGTGTGTATTGGGGGTTGGGGGGTATGGTGGCAGAAAGCAAGAGACAACCTGGGACATAAGACATTTCTCTGGTTAACTAGAACAAAAAAGCTGTGAAAAATACACACGTAATTCTAATGAATTTCCCAGGAGCTTTTTAGTTAATGTTTGCAAATAAGATTGGAATTATGGTATCTTTAATAAGGGAGGCATAAAAAGTAAAAGCTATCAAACAGTGCCTTAAATGTTTTCTTGAACATCTTGCCCCATTTAGATATAGATGGATGAATAGATAGGGAGCAAAGGGAAATTAGATGCATGAATTTAATTATAGCTTAAAGCAGAGAATCACTGGGAAAGGTAGAGATAGCTACACGAGGCTATGCTGAGGAAGAGGATGTTGCGAGTTGCAGGGTCTAAGGCAAAAGTAGTTTTGACCAAGAAAGCTTATAAAAAACAAATACAGAAACTTTAAATATTATGATTCTGGATCTATCTTGGAATTCTTTTCTATTTGTAGACTGTATTGTTAGGGTAATTACTAACTACTGTAATTAGTAGACCCCAAGATGTACAGTGGCTCAAACACAATTGAAGATTATTTAGTACTCATGTAATAGTCAGAAGTCAGTGGTGGCTTTCCTTCCATAGGTGATTCAAACACCCAGGTTTGTTTTGTTGTAGCTTCACCGCCCCTTAGGCCATTCAAGATATCTACATCTAGCCAACTGAAGGAGCAAGAGTGTATGAAGGGAGTATGTCTGCTTACTAAAAAGCATGAGTTGGAAAAGGCTCATATCATTTCTACTCATGTATCTTTGGCTAGAACTCAGGCACATGGCCAACCTAATTGCAAGGGAGGCTGGGAAATTCAGTCTAGGAAGAAGGGGAAATAAATTTTTGGTGAATTGCTAGCAGTCTCTATCACATATATGGTTTTTTCTTTGCTTTCTTTTAGTTAAGGGGCTTATTTTCATCTCCATCTTTATATGATTAACACCAGAGTAGAATACAAACTCCTTGGCAACATAGTAAAATCCATCACAGATTGTCCTCAGTTTATCTCCTTAACCCATTAGTCACTACTTTCCTACTTCTTGTGTGTGCATTTTGTTACCCATTATTCTTCAGACGTGCTGTGTACTTGCATACCTCCATGCCTTGGCTCATGCTGTGTTGTCTCCCTGGAAGACCTTGCCTCCTCTTTTGTACTTGGCCAACTCCTCAGGTTTTATGCTCAAAGCAGATAGCACTCTTCCTGAGCCCCTTTTTGCTGTTAGTCTATTCTTTATCCTTCTTTCAGTATTTCCTACAGAACTTAACACATGTTTTTTGAGCACTCACCACATTTTATCATGATTATTTTATATCCATCTCCCACAGAAGAAGGTGAGTTCATGTTTGTATCTCTAGTGGCTGGAAACAAAATAAGAACTCAGTAAGTACTGTTGAAAGAAATTTGAATCTGATTGCTCTAAATTGTGCATTTGAAAACTATAGATATTTGGAAACATCCACTTTTGTGTTTTTTAAATTATCTACTCAGAACGTTTTAGATGACTGATGTAAAATTTATATTGAAAAAAAAATCCATGACACTTAAGTGAAAATAGGGATTCTTATTCCCTCCCTGTCTCTCTCGCTCTCCTGCTTCTCCTCTCTCCGTCCTCTTTTGTCTCCACTACTTTGGAAACTCAGTGGCATTTAACTAAATGTTTATCCATTTTTATGGCTATACCAATACCTGTATTATTTTGGAAACTCAATTATAGAGTGTCATTGAAAAAATGTTTAATTTCAGTGGTTGGTATGGTACTTCATTGAGAGGAATTTGGATTCTATTTTTAAAAGTCAGAAGTTAAAAAAGCCAGAGGTTAAAATAAAAATAATACATGTGAATATACATCTTTATATAGCTTAATATTGTTGTTATTAGATGACATTGAGTCAGTTTCAACTCATAGCGACCCCATGTAAAACAGAAGGAAACAGCCCGGTCCTGTGCCATCCTCACATTTGTTGTTATGCTTTAGCCCATTGTTGCAGCCACTGTGTCAGTCCATCTTGTTGAGGGTCTTCCTCTTTTTTTGTGACACTCTACTTTACCAAGCATGATGCCCTTCTCCAGGGACTGGTCCCTCATGATAACATGTCGCTATCCTCACTTCTAGGGAGGATTCTGGCTATACTTCTTCCAAGACAGATTTGTTTCATTCTTTTGGCAGTCCATGTATATTCAGTATTGTTTGCCAACACCATAATTCAGAGGCATCAGTTGCTTCTTCAGTCTTCCTTATTCATTCCCCAGCTTTTGCATGCATATGAGCTGATTGAAAACACCATGGTTTGGGTCAGGCACACCTTAGTCCTTAAAGTGACATCTTTGCTTTTTAACACTTTAAAGAGGTCTTTTGCAGCAGATTTGCCCAATGCAGTGCTATATAAAGCTATATAAAATTCAGAGGTTAAAATAAAAATAATACATCTGGCCTGGTCGCGCAGTGGTTAAAAGCTCAACTGCTAACCAAAAGGTCAGCAGCTCAACTCCACCAGCAGCTCCTTGGAAACCTTATGAGGCAGTTCTGCTCTGTCCTATAGAGTAACTATGAGTAGGAATTGTCTCGACGGCGATCGTTTTTTATATAGCTTTATATAGTGATAACTATATAAAGATGTATATTCAAATATATTATTGAAGTGTCCTGAATCAATTATTCTTTTCTTTATCTCCTGAATGTATTTTGTACATTTGGCTCATTATAAAAATTTATTTGAAAATTGTAGTATTTATAATTAAGCATTTCTTATAAACTCAGTATTTACAATGAACTTCTTTTATCATAAAAATTTGTGACTTTATTTTCTTTAGTTTGTGACTCCAGAAATTTAGTATAAGCCCTAAACTACTTAGAAATAAAGTAATGTAGAAACTGAAATTCATCATTTTTCTCTACTTCCAGTATATATCATCCCCATGTCTGTTAGGTCAAATGATTATTCTGGAATTAATACTACTTGTCTCATTTGTATGTATTTTATGGTTTATAAACATTGTTTATAGAGTCTCACAGTCATTTTAGACATATTTGAAAACCAAATTAATCCTGTAATGACTCTTTAAAATATGATCTTATATCTTTTTCCTTTTGCAGAGATATGACCGAAGTTGTACATATTAAAGATAGGAAGGAGGCAATTCATGAGTTAAAATATTCACCAGATGGAACTTACCTCGCTGTTGGGTGCAATGACAGTTCAGTTGATATTTATGGAGTTGCGCAGCGCTACAAGAAAGTTGGGGAATGTGTTGGATCACTCAGTTTCATCACTCACCTGGACTGGTCCTCAGACAGTAGATATTTACAGACAAATGATGGAAATGGGAAAAGGCTTTTGTATAGAATGCCAGGTAAAATTTTCTAATAAATTATATGTAATTCATAGATTTTTAATATCTACAGATTATTTTAGAATTTCACTAAAAGCAGCACGTAAGTTACCTTTGACTACAGGAAATCAAAGAAGATCTGAGCTGCTATTTTGGGCATTGTGGTCTTTTCTATAAGGCTACTCTCTTATATTGAAACCCTTTTGGTTGTTAATTAAAACTCTTTTGCTGGGAGGATCTAAGACAGACTTATTTCATGTTAAATTCCATATAGTGTAAGTAGTACAAAGTCCTATTTTATATTAGAAAGTCAAAATATTCTTGTGGGTGGAACTACTTAACTAAATGTAATTGCTACAGATCTGTCACCATTCTTCACTTTGTTGTGGTTGTCTGTAGTCAACTTTGCAAGTATTCACAATATAGCTAGCAAACTAAATTTGAAAAATAGACTTTCTATCAGATATTATAAAAGGAAAAGAATAAAAGCAGAATTGTAAAAAAAATTATATCTCAGTGAATTAGTCACTATCTTCCAAGAGCTTATTTAATAAGACAAACTACATAACTAAAGTAATGCATCTCCCCAAAGGTTTTTCATTAGAAATCGGTAATGAAGATTGAGTCCTAAAGTCCTTTTACCTTAGGACTTTAATAAGTAAATGTGTTACTCCCCACTTTTTCTTCCTTGGTCTTTCTCAGTTGTTTCTTTTTCCTCAACCATGTTTCTTAGGTGCCCCATTTTAATACTAGATTTGCCACTATCTCATAGCATTTACCCTTCTTACAACTTACCCTGTTGTGCCTAATCTAGATCATGATTTTAATAGGATTCAGTTTTATTCTCCACATGGGTTAACCTGCTAAGTAAGCCACATCATATTCAAATCTCTCTGTGCCTCATTCAGTATAATTTTTGTAGTGGCTTTTGTTTTTTCATGCGTTTAATTCTCTCTTCTCCTCACCCAGACTTGCTTATCTATTCATGTATTCTGTTTGAACTGGAATAGGAAGATATTTAAAACTTTGGAGTTAACCATGTTTTAAGTACAGTTTGTACTCAAATAAAAATCACATGAGGTAACTTTTTAAATTAAGACTCTGATTTATTTTTAGGTGGAAAAGAGGTGACAAGTAAAGAAGAAATCAAAGGTGTTCACTGGGCTTCATGGACATGTGTTTCAGGCCTTGAAGTAAATGGAATTTGGCCCAAGTATTCAGATATCAATGATATAAATTCAGTAGATGGAAATTATGTTGGCCAAGTTTTAGTTACGGCTGATGACTATGGAGTTGTAAAATTATTCCGATATCCTTGTTTAAGAAAAGGTATCTTTTCTTTCAAAATATTATCAAATAATATCTCTCTATAAAGGACCTTTAAGATTTTGCAGAAAATTAGTCTTGAGATAAATGAGAGGGTTTCATATTTCTAAAAACATGTATACTGATTATTTGGTGAAGGGTTTCATGAAAATAAACATAATTAGCTGAAGTAATTTTTATTTTTCTAATTAAAAATTATGTTCGTACATTACATTCTATTTTTGTCATGAAATTTTTATTAGGAGATTATTTTTAATATACTGTTATGAATATACTGTACCTCTTTCTTTTCAGAGAAATGTTTTCCCCTCACATCCAGAATTGCTTCATATAGTCACTATACAATGATGATTTTTTTTTTTAATGACTTATTACTTTTAATCAGAGATATTTTTCTTATATTTTTTCTCAAGAATTCTGAGGAAGTAGGCAACTATACAGGCTTAGGTCACCTCTTGGTTTCTTGGTTGATTTTTACATGTGAGTGTGTGTTGCTTAATTCCTTAACATACGTTGTTTTGACATTTGTTTATTCTCTATGACAGTGGGATATAAGAAAAATAATGGGTTTAATCATTGTTTTCTACACATTTTTATGTATTACCTCTTTGTCTGGCAACTTACCTGAAATGATGGTATTAATCATTCTGTTCATCATTCATTCTATACCATGTTCCATAAACTATTTGAGTAAGTTTATAACAAGTCCATAAGTATTAAGGTATGAATAGAGAATCAGAACCAGGGGAAATTGAAACAGAAGTACAATATTAAAACCAGGTAAACAAAATGACAACAGTCAGACATCAAATTGGATTCTCAGCTTCCTAGAAACCAAAATAAAGCAGGGCACAAAATAGTTTTCATTGTATATTTTTTAAAAAGAAGATGAAGCATACTTACTCTTTAGGAAAAATAAATTTTCTTCTGGGATTTGATTTTCAAAGAGCTCTCACCTATGACATGGGGCTTTATATTAGCGACAGTAAGTGTGTATTCCTAGAGCATTGACCAACGCAAATGCAGTAATGATTTTCACATAGCTTGTGGGAACACATGGAGGACAAGTATTACAATACTATTTAGTAAAAACAATTATGGGAATAGCTGAGGTAATTCAGATATGTAGCATATGCCACCACTGTCAGTTTGTCGTACTGTGGTGGCTTGTGTGTTGCTGTGATGCTGGAAGCTGTGCTACCAGTATTGCAGATACCAGCAGGGTCACTCATGGTGGGCAGGTTTCAGTGGAGCTTCTAGACTAAAACAGACTAGTAAGAAGGACCTGGCGGTCTACTTCTCAAAAAATTGGTCAGGGAAAACCTTATGAATAGCAGTGGAACATTATCTCATAGTGCTGGAAGATGAGCCACTCAGATTGGAAGGCACTCAAAATATGACTGGGAAAGAGCTGCCTCCTCAAAGTAGAGTCGACCTTAATGATGTAGATGGAGTAAAGTTTTCGAGACCTTCATTTGCTGATGTGGCACAACTTGAAATGAGAAGAAACAGCTGTAAACATCCATTAATAATCAAAATGTGGAATGTACAAAGTATGAATCTGGGAAAATGGGAAGTCGTAAAAAATGAAATGGAATGCATAAAGATTGATCTAGGCATTAGTGAGCTGAAATGGACTCGTATTGGCCATTTTGAATTGGACAATCATTTGGTCTACTATGCCAAGTGTCATGGATTGAATTGTGTCCCCCAAAAATATCTGTCAACTTGGCTAGGCCATGATTCCCAGTGCTGTGTGATTGTCTACCATTTTGTCATCTGATGTGATTTTCCCAGTGTGTTGTAAATCCTGTCTCTATGATGTTAATGAGATGGGATTAGTGGCAGTTATGTTAATGAGGCCGGACTCAATCTACAAGATTAGGTTGTATCTTAAGTCAGTCTCTTCTGAAATATAAAAGAGAGAAGCAACAAAGATTGTTACATTTTGTGTGTGAACTTTTTCATGGTTACCAGGGATGGGGTGGCGGGGAATACTAAATAGATAATAGATAAGTGGTATCTTGGGTGAAGGGTGAGACAGTACACAATACTGGAGAAACTAGCACAACTTGTACTTGGAAAGGTCATGGAAGCCCCACAGACACATCCAAACTCCCTGAGGGACTGAGTTGCTGGGTGGAGGGCTCTGGGGACCATGGTCTCAGGGAACATCTAGCTCAATTGGCATAACACAGTTTATAAAGACAATGTTCTACATGCTACCTTGGTGAGTAGCGTCTGGGGTGTTAAAAGCCTGTGAGCGGCCATCTAAGATACTCCACTGGTCTCATCCCTTCGGGAGCAAGGGAGAATGAAGAGAACAGATACAAGGAAAAGATTAGTCCGAAGGACTAATGGACCACAGCTACCAAGGCCTCCACAAGACTGAGTCCAGTACAGCTAGATGGTGCCCGGTTACCACCACTGACTGCTCTGACCAGGATCACAACAGAGGGTTCTGGACAGAGCCGGAGAAGGATGTAGAACAAAATTCTAACTCACAAAAAAAAAGACCAGATTTACTGGCCTAAAGGAGACTGGAGAAATCCCGAGAGTATGGCCCCCAGACACCCTTTTAGCTCAGTGGTGAAGTTACCTCTGAGGTTCGTGGTTCAGCCTGGGAGTGGACAGTCCCGTAAAAGCAAATGAGACTAATGAGGTACAGGAGTCCAATGACAAGGGCCAGAAAGCAGAAGGGGACAAGGAAGCTGGTGGTGGGGAACCCGAGGTTGAGTAAGGATATTGTTGATGTGTTGTGAGATTGTTAACCATTGTCATAGGGCAACATTTGTAGTAACTGTTAAATGAGAAGCTATTTTGTTCTGTAAGCCTTCATCTTAAGTGAGAATAACAGCACAATTGGAAGAGCGTAGTCAATGTCACTGAACTGTGCATGTAGAAATTTTTGAAATGGTGTATCTTTGGCTATGTGTATTTTCACCAAAAAAAAAAAAAAAAAAAGGTTGAGAAGTTAGAGGGTTGATATGTTATGGGGTTGTTAACCAATGTTATAAAACAACGTGTACTTCTGTTTCATGAGAAACTTATTTGTTCTGTAAGCCTTCACCTGAAGTATAATAAAAATAAAATAAAATTAAAAAAAAAAAAAGAAGCAAGCAGAGAGACATGGGCAACACTGAGAAAGCAATGCTGGGAGCATAGCATGTGCTTTGGACCCCAAGGTTCCTGTGCTGAGAAGCTCCTAGAGCAGGGGAAGATTGATGACAAGGACCTTCCTCCAGAGCCAACAGAGAGAGAAAATCTTCCCCTAGAGCTGGCACCCTGAATTTGAACTTCTAGGCTACTAGACTGTGAGAGAATAAATTTTTCTTTGTCAAAGCCATCCACTTGTGGTATTTCTGTTATAGCAGCATTAGATGACTAAGACACCAGGAATGACAAATTTGAAGAGGAATGATGTCACATTCATTGTCAAAAAGAACATTTGTAGACTAGCCTGAAGTACGATGCTGTCAGTGATAGGATAATATCCATATGTCTACAAGGAAGATCAGTTAATACAACTATTATTCAAAATTACGCACCAACCACTAAGGCCAAAGATGAAGAAACTGAAGATTTTTACCAACTCTTGCAGTCTGAAAGTGATCAAACATGCAATCAAAATGCATTGATAATTACTGATGATTGAAGTGCAAAAGTTGGAAACAGAAGGATCAGTAGTTGGAAAATATAGCTTTGGTGTAGGAATGGCACCGGAGAGCACATGATAGTTTTGCAAGACCAACTTCATTGCAAATACCTTTTTTTCAACATTAACTGCGACTATACATGTAGACCTTGCCAGGTGGAATACACAGGACTCAAATCAATGCATCTGTGGAAAGAGACGATGGAGAAGCTCAATATCATCAGTCAGAACAAGGCCAGGGCCAACCGTGGAACAGGCCATTATTTCTTCATACGCAAGTTCAAGTTGAAGCTGAAGAAAATCAGAGCACGTCTGCAAGAGCCAAAATAAGACCTTGAGTATATCCCACTTAAATTTAGAGACCATCTCAAGCATAGATTTGATGCACTGAACATCAGTGACTGAAGACCAGATGAGTTATGGAATGACATTGAGGATATCATACATGAAGAAAGCAAAAGTCATTAAGAAGACAGGAAAGAAAAAACAAAAATGAATGTCGGAAGAGACTCTTAAATTTACTCTCGAAGGTAGAGTAGCTAAAGCTGAAGGAAGAAATGAACAGAAGATTTCAAAGGGTGGCTCAAAAAGACAAAGTATTATAATGAAATGTGCAAAGACCTGGAGATAGAAAGCCAAAAGGGGAAAACACACTTGGCACTTCTCAAGCTGAAAAAACGGAAGAAAAAAATTCAGGCCTCAAGTTGCAGTATTGAAGATTCTATGGGGAAAATATTGAACGATACAGGAAGCATCAAAAGAAAATGGAAAGAATACACAGAGTCACTGTACCAAGAAGAGTTTGTTGACAGTCAGCCATTTCAGGAGGTAATATATGATCAAAAACCAATGGTATTAGAGGAAAAAGTCCAAGCTGCACCGAAGGCATTGGCAATAAACAGGGCTCCAGGAATTGATGGAATACTAATTGATATGTTTCAACAAATAAATGCAGTGTTGGAAGTGCTCACTCGTCTATGCCAAGAATTTGGAAGACAGCTACCTGGCCAACCAACTGGAAGAGATCCACATTTGTGGCCATTCAAAAGAAAAGTGATCCAACAGAATGTGGAAATTATCAAACAGTATCATTAATATCAGACGCAAGTAAGAATTTGCTGAAGATCGTTCAAAATGGTTACAGCAGTTCTTCAGCAGGGAACTGCCGGAGTTTCAAGCTATATTCAGAAGAGGATATGCAACCTGGGATATCATTGCTGATGTCAGATGGATCGTGGCTGAAAGCAGAGAATACCCAGAAAGATGTTTACCTGTGTTTTAATGATTATGCAGAGACATTTGACTGTGTGGATCATAACAAATTATAGATAACGCTGTGAAGGGTGGGAACTCCAGAACACTTAATTGTGCTCTTGAGGAACCCTAGACAAAGAGGCCGTCATTCGAACAGAACAAGGGGATACTGCATGTTTTAAAGTCAGGAAAGGTGTACATCAGGGTTGTATCCTTTCACCATACTTATTCAATCTGTATGCTGAGGAAATAATCTGAGAAGCTGGACTATATGTAGAAGAACAGAGCATCAGGATTGGAGGAAGACTCATTAACCACCTGCATTATGCAGATGACACAACCTTGCTTGCTGAAAATGACGAGGACTTGAAGCACTGATAAAGATCAAAGACTACAGCCTTCAGTATGTATTTCGCCTCAACTTAAGGAAAGCAAAAATCCTCACAACTGGACCAATAAGCAAAACATCATGACAAACAGAGAAAATATTGAAGTTGTCAACGATTTCATTTTACTTGGATCCACAATCAACACCCTGAAAGCAGCAGTAAAGAAATCAAAGATGTTTTGCATTGGGCAATATGCTGCAAAAGACCTCTTTGAAGTGTTAAAAAACAAAGATGTCATTTTGAAGACTAAGGTGCACCAGACCCAATCCATATTATTTTCAGTTGCCTCATATGCATGCAAAAGCTGCACAAAGAATAAGAAAGACTGAAAAACAATTGATTCCTTTAAATTATGATGTTGGCGAAGAATGCTGAAAATACTATAAACTGCCAGAAGAATGAACAGATGTGTATAATGCTTGGTAAAGTAGAGGGTCAGCAAATAAGAGGAAGACCTTCAATAAGATAGATTGACACAGTGGCTACAACAGGTGGCTCAAGCATAACAATGATCGTAAGATTGGCACAGGACTGGGCAGCGTTTCGTTCTGTTGTAGGCAGGGGCACTATGAGTTGGAACCAATTCATTGGCACCTAACAACAACGTGTAGCATAACTAATGTCAAACTTAAGGGTCTAATTTTTTTTTGTATGGAGCTTTGCCATCGTGGCATAGAGGCCTTCTATAACTTAATATAAAACTTTTAAAACATTATCAAAATGTAGCTAAACCTCTTTGTGTTCAGTATACTTTAACAGGGGTACGTATGTTGTCACATATCAGGCTTAGCTAAATGGGATATAAAGGAAGGTATTCTAAACTTGGAGTTCTGGGTGGTGCAAATGGTTAACACACTTGTCTGCTAACCGAAAGGTTGGGAGTTCGTGTCTACCCAGGGGTGCCTCAGAAGAAAGGCCTGGTGATCTACTTCCAAAAAATCAGCCATTGAAAACCCTATTGAGCACAGTTCTACTGTGGCACACATGGTGTCACCATGAGTTGGAGTTGACTCCACGGCAACTGGTTTGGTTTGATTTTTTATTCTAAACTTGGGACTATAAAAGTTTCTGTCACCACACAAATTTTTATAAAAAAATTAACTGTAAAGCTGAGTCATTCTTTTACAGGGGAGAAATCTGGTGTATACTACCTTAGTCAAATGATAAAACTTAACATCACTAATTATAGAACTGACTATGCCCCCTGAAATGATATACCTGAAAAAACACAATATCACCTATTCCAAAAACACATCACCTGAGTCTAATCATAAGGAAACATCAGACAAAACCAAATTGAAGAACATTCTGCAAATACCTGGATTAGAAAATAGCTATAATGGACATTGTTAGGATAATTAGGTGTATTTGAATACGGAATGCATATTAAATAACTATTAATATTAAATTTCCTGCATTCGATGGTTATATTGTAGTTATTTAGGAAAATGTCCTTGATTTTAGGAGCTATGTATTTACATATTTAGGAGTGAAATTTTGTATTGTCTGAAACTAACTCTCAAATGGTTAAAATGTAAAATTTTTAAAATTGGTGAATTTAGCTGACTGGTCAAATTGAAGGGTTTGTGGGTGTTTATTGAACTAGACTTGCAATTTTTCTGTAAGTTCAAAATTTTTCAAAATAAAAAAGTGAGGGAAAATAGCCATCTAACGTAGTATGTCTACTCTGGCCTTGGTGGTTCAATCCTGGGATTCTCACCTTCCATGTGGAAGAACCAGCTTTGATTCTTGGCCAGTACACCTCAAGTGCAGACACCATCCATCCGTCAGTGGAAACTTGTCATGCGCTGTGATGCTGAACAAGTTTCAGCAGGGCTTCCAGACTAAAACAGACCAAGAGGAAAGACCTGGCAGTCTACTTTTGAAAATCAGCCAAGGAAAACCCTATGGATCACAGTGGTCCAATCCATAAATGATACTTGGGGATGGTGAAGGACCAGGCAGCATTCAGTTCTGTTGTACATAGGGTCACTATGAGTTGGGGACCAACTGGATGACATCTAACAAGAATTCTGGCCTTAGTACTATCAAAATTTTATAGAACGGATTTTTTAAAGCCATAATTTTTAAACATGAGGGAAATGTTTCGCTGAAAATCAAGTCTATTACAAAGAATTTACAGAAGGAAGATCTCCATGTTTAGTTGTTCATCATGTTTCTTTATTAGAGAGAATTTAATTATTGTGGAATGTGTTGCAGAAAGTCCTCAGGGTCATTAAAGAATGTAGGCTACTTACATTTAGGTGAAAATCTATTGTTAGTTGTCCAGTTGTCAATCTGACCAAGGTTGGGCAGGTTTTTCTTTTTTTTTTCCCCTTAAGGCCCTATAGAGTATGGCTGACTTTCCTAGGAATGAGGAGTCATTGGAGGGTTTGGAGCAGAAGAGTAACGTACTTTGATATACTTTTTTAAAAAATGGAGATACAATTCACATATCACAAAACTCACTCTCAAAGTATACGGTTCAGTGATTTTTAGTTTATTCACAAGATTGTGCAACCACCACCGCTATCTAGTTCCCAAACATTTTCATAACCCCAAAAAGAAACCTCTTACCCATTTAGTAGTCATTCCCAATCTCCTCGTCCCCCCATCCCCAGACCCTAGCAACCACTTTGATTTACTTTCTGTCTCTCTGGATTTGCTTATTCTGGATATTTCATATAAATTGAATCATACAATATGTGGCTTTTTGGGGGGGGGGGGCGTCTGGCTTCTTTCATGTTTTCAGCATGCATTACTCATGTTGGAGCATGTATCAGTAGTTCATTTCTTATTATTGCCAAATAATACTTCATTATATGCTATACTACATTTTGTTTATCCACTTACCTGTTGATGGACATTTGGATTGTTTCTACTTTGGGGCTATGATAAGTAGTGCTACGATAAACATTCAGGTACAGGTTTTTGTGTGGATGTATGTTTTATTTGTCTTGGGTATATACCTAAGAGTAGAATACTAGGTCATATGTTTAACTTTTTGAGGAACTGCCAGACTGTTTTCCACAGCAGCTGCACCATTTTACATTCTCACCGGCAATATATGAGAGTTCCAGCTTCTCTACATCCTTGCCAACACTTGCTATTATCTTTTTTATTCTAGCCATTTTAGTTGGTGTAAAGTGGTATCTTACTGTGATTTTCATTTGTATTTCCCTACTAACTATTGGTGTCGAACATCTTTTTATGTGCTAATTGGCGATTTGTATATCTTACTTGCAAAAATGTCTGTTCAAATGCCTTGCCCATTTTTTAATTGTGTTGTTTTATTGTTGTTGAGCTGTGGGTGTTCTGTATATATTCTGGACATTAAACCCTTACTAGGTATATGATTTGCAAGTATTTTCTCTCATTCTGTAGCTTGGCTTTTTACTTTCTTCCTGTGTCCTTTGATGCACAAAAGTTTTTCATTTTGATGAAGTCCAGTCTGTCTATTTTTTGTTGTTATTGCTTTTGTTTTTGGTGTCACGTCTAAAAACTGTTGCCCAGTCTAAGGCCACAAATATCTACACATGTATTTTCTTCTGAGAGTTTCATAGCTTTAGCTCTTAAATTTAGGTCTTTGATCCATTTTGAGTTAATTTTTACATGTAGTGTAAGGTAGAGGTCCAAATTCATTCTTCAGCATGTGGATATCCCGGTGTCTCCAAAACACTGTATATTGAAAAGACTGTTCTTTCCCCCATTGAACTGTCTTATCATCACTGTTGTTGAAAATCATTTGATGGGTTTATTTCTGGACTCTCTCTTCTATTCCATTGATCTATGTCTGTCCTAATGCCAATGCCACACAATCTTGATTAATATAGCTTTGTAGTAAATCTTGAAATGAGGAAGTGTGAGTGCTCCAATTTTGTTCTTTTTCAAGATTGTTTTGGCTATTCTGGGTCTCTTGCATTTTCATATGAATTTTAGGATCAGCTTGTCAGTTTCTGCAAAAAGCTAGCTGGGATTTTTATAGGGTTTATACTGAATCTGTAGATCAATTGGTGGATTATTGCTTTATTGATTCCTTAACAATGTTAAGTCTTCAAACCATCGATACATGATGTCTTTCCACTTATTTGAGTCTTCTTCTATTTCTTCCAACGAGGTTTTGTAGTTTTCAGTGTACAAATTTTAACACTTGTTGTATTAAATTTATTTCTAAGTATTTTTTATGATTTTGTAAATAGAATTGTTTCCTGAATTTCATTTTTGGATCGTTCATTGCTAGTATATAGAAATACAAGTGATTTTGTACACTGATCTTATACTCTGTAATATTAATGAACTTGTTTATTAGTTCTCACAGTTTTTTAGTGAATTCCTTAGGATTTTCTACATATAAGATCATGTCATGTGCAAGTAGAGATAATTTTACTTCTCCCCTTCCAGTCTAGATGCCTGTTATTTCTTTTTATTGTCTAACTGCCCTGATTACTGTCTCCAGTATAATATTGAATAGAAGTAGTGAGAGTAAGACATCCTTGTCTTGTTCCTGATCTTAGGGGGAAAGCTCATACTTTAACCATTAAGTATAATGTTAACTGTGGACTTTTCATAGATTTTGCAGTGAGTGGAGAGGAGGATAATCTGTAGTACATTTTACTGACATCTGTGTCCTCTTTATCAGGTTAAGGAAGTTCCTTTCTATTCCTAGTTGGTGGAGTGTTTTTATCATGAAAGAGTGTCAGATTTTGCCAAATGCCTTTTCTGCATCTGTTGAGGTGATCATGTGGTTTTTATCCTTTATTTGATTAATATGATGTATTACATTGATTGAATTTTGTATTTTGAACGAACCTGGCATACCTGGCATAAATCTCACTTGTTCATAGTGTATAATCCTTTATTATGTTTATGGATTCAGTTTGCTAGTATTTTGTTGATGATTTACATTTTAAAAGGATCCTCTTGCTGCTAGGGGTGAGAATAGTGAGGGCAGAGGTGGAGTAAGCTTGGTCCTTTCAATTTTACTTAAAACCAAAGGCCTCAGGCCAAAATATTCAAATGTCTTAATATGAAAAAAAGCTGATCCCCTTGAGGAGTCATGCTTTTCTCAAAGCAGTAAAATGATACCTTATAGCCCTTGTGGGTCCTACCAAATTATATTGTGAATTAGTAGAACAAAGATTTGCATCCATTGATGAAAGTTCATTTGTTTATTCACTCAACAAATGTTTGAATTAACACTTTTCTCTTTGATCATAATTGTTAAGATAATGGAAGGGGGATACAGTGGTTCACGTATAGAAATTGTTGTTTGAAGTGGTATTTATATAATTTGTGTTTACATTTGTTTATCAATTTAAAGATATGTTTTTGTTGTAGGGGCCAAGTTTAAGAAATATATTGGCCATTCGGCTCACGTAACTAATGTTAGATGGTCACATGATTATCAGTGGGTTATTTCTATTGGTGGAGCAGATCACTCTGTCTTTCAGTGGAAATTTATTCCTGAAAGAAAACTAAAAGATACTCTTCATATAGCACCCCAAGGTGAGTAGTCACACTACATAGCCAGTTTCCCTGCAAGTAATGTCAGTAACCCCAAAATAACAATTTTAGTATTGAAGTGTAATCTAGCCTCATAACCTAACAGTACACCTTATTAGTAGTAGAAATTCTATATTAAAATATTAGGTCTATATACTTAAAGTCAGATGTCACAGAGCATGAAATACAAAGTGCTTTTGGTTGCATTTAAATCTATTAAATGACAAGTGAAGAAACAGTTATATTAGCAAAACAAACATTTAATATATACTCTGGAAGACTGGTATCTAGGTGTTGCCTATGCTTTTTTGACAAAGAAAAATTATGTTAATTCACCTGTTGCATATAGTATTTTTAGCTACTTTTCATGTTAATTGTAGGTTATATTCACTTATATTTGGACAGACATTTAAATTTGATGTAGCAGTCATTGGGGAGCCAGTGAAGGGGTTTAAAGGAGCTATTGAGTTTGCAGTGAGTGGAGAGGAAGATAATCTGTAGTACAGTGTCCCTTTAATAGGTAATTTCATTTGATTGTTTGATGGCTTGTCTCCATGTCAGCTGACAGTAGTCAGCTTTTAATCATTAATTTTACAGTGCTGTTTTGAAAATCAATCTTTTTAAACATATAACATTTTATTTTAAAAAATTACAGAAAGTCTGGCGGACTCTAATAGTGATGAATCAGATTCAGATCTGTCTGATGTTCCAGAACTGGATTCTGAAATTGAACAAGAAACACAGCTCACTTACCGTCGGCAGGTAATCTTTTATTGTCATGCAATTTTTCCCTGAAATATGCAGTTTCTTCTATTACCTGGCTCCCTGCTCTTTACTCATCTATTGTTATCTTTGATGGTTTTGAATTTTACAAGCAATGTGTGGTTATTTGTTTCCTTTAAGAGTTAAAGTGCACTTCTGTAAGATATTCTTTTATAGTAAATAAATGCCTGATACACTTTGTGTGTTTGTATTACATTTGCCTATAGGTTTTGTCACAGTACACTCCCCATTTATTTCCTTTAAAATAATTTCTTATGAAGGATAAAAGTTTCCTGGAACACTAAATACATGTTTGTGAGTGTGCTATATAAAAAATGTAAATTAGTTCTTTCTAAGAAAGTTTCATAAAGTGCCTAGTCATTTAAGACAATTGTTAAAGCTTTAATAAACAACAGTAACCACAATGTATGAAAGTTATATTAGGAGTGTATAAACACCTTTATTGATATATATTCTAAGAATATTCCAACTTATATACATTTTTTTTAAGGTTTACAAAGAAGATCTACCTCAGCTTAAAGAGCAATGCAAGGAGAAACAAAAAAGTGCTGCTTCTAAAAGAAGAGAGCGGGCTCCAGGAAATAGTATTCGACTACACTTTGTTCATGGGTATAAATAGCTGTTTCTCACTTACATGTTTGGATTTTGGTTACTTACTAGCTGGTGTAACTTTTAGCAAGTGAAATACCGTCTCTATGCCTCTGTTTACCCATCTGTAAAATGGAGATAGTAACAGCGCCTACTTCAAAGAGTTCTGATGAGAAGTAAATGACTCAGTATGTGTAGTGACTTAGAACATTGTGTGACACATAATAAACGCTATATAGGTGTTTATCGAATACAAGCAAAATAAATTTCTTAGAAAATTTACTATTATATTCATTGAAATGAACCTTCTTTCTGTAAACAGATGAAAATATGTAAAATATAAGAAATAATCATCTCCCTCAAATATGTCTGATTTGGAATGATAGTGTGGCTTCTTTTGACCTTAGCATTTTGGTCTTTATGTTTTCATTTCAGTAAAATGCAATTTCTGGATTCTCTTAGAACATCTGACAACACAGATCTCACATTTCAGCTTGGCAACAACAAATTTTTCAATCCAGCTCCTTCCTAACCTCTTCCAGCAGTCATTTTCTTACCTGCCTAATAATGCTTTTAAAGAATTTGAAAGAGATGTATTTAGTAAAAATATTTTTCCTCCAGTATTAAGTCAGGCAGCATATTTCTACATAGTTCGTTTTACAGATGCTCAAAGAAGCTCAAAGAAAGGTTGTTATAAATGAAATTATATTGACCATTTTAGAAAGATTTAGCTATTTATTCCTGGATGTGATAATATGTTAAAATTGTTTCTTAAATTTATTTTTGGAATATGTATTATATTCTCATGGTTGCGCATGAAAGGGTATACTTTGGAAATCTCCCTCCCACCTTTGCTCTCTCCAGCACCAGCATTTCCCTGCACCAAAGGTACATTTTTACTTAGTTTCAGATGTATTTTTGCATATACAAATACAAATATACATTGTTTTCTATACCCTTTCATTTTCAAAAAAGCACCTTTTTGTTTTATAGTATACAAGTTTAATATTTTACCTACATAAATAATAGTGCACAGTGGTTAAGGGCTACAACTGCCAACCAAAATGTCAGCAGTTCTAGCCATTCCTTGGAAACCCTGTGGGGGCAGTTCTACTCTGTCCTATAGGGTCACTATGAGTCACAGTCGACTCAATGGCGCTGGGTATTTTTTTGTTGTTGTTGTTAGGTACAGTGTTTTGCACATTGCTTTTTTCAGTCAGTATTATAGCTTGGATTTAGTGGCTGTTTGAAATCAGAGCAGTTCATAAAAGTTTATGGGACCTGAGATATTTTCTTTTAATTGTTCAGTGTCCTGTAAAACTGGAAATTGAATAACCCAAAAAATACCACTTCTCCTCTCTATATTCCATATCGATCACATAAAAGGCCAAAGTTAATTTACTGTGATATGTTTTCTGTATTAGTTACAGAGGTTATGACTGCCGAAGTAATCTCTTTTATACTCAAATTGGTGAAATTGTGTACCATGTGGCAGCAGTGGGTGTCATTTACAATCGACAGCAGAACACACAGCGCTTTTACCTGGGTCATGATGATGATATTCTCTGCCTGGCTGTTCATCCTTTGAAAGACTATGTGGCAACAGGCCAGGTAGGCTAGACCTTTTTCTGTGTATTAAAGTTGGGTTGGTCCACTTCTTTTTGTATATTTTGGATTCTAAGAAGTGAAGAATAAAGAATTCTTTAGACTGGGATTTTATTTTCATATTGTTAATAAAATTTACCTCAACTTTTTCCTGTCATTTTCTTTATAGTTTTATTGTTTTAAACAGTATCGTTTTAATTTAAATTTGGAACCGAGAGTTCTGGCTTGTCTTTCTGTTACGGTAGTACTGACACTTAAACTTAATGAGTAAAAATTACAAAAAACACAGAAACTAGAAATCTGGCTCAGATTGAGTTATCTAAAATAGTATAATAAATTACCTAACAAATCTTCTGTGACAAACAGGATGACTGTGTTTTTGTTTTGCAGCCATAGTAGTAACCTATTCTGGTTTACCAAAGTAGAAAGCACAAATATTAAAATAGAAAATACTAAGAAAAGTCTTAATTGATACCTCTCTATATGAGTATTCTCAGAAAAGAAAGCAAAGTGGTGATGCTAATAGATTCCTGCTATAAGTAAGCACTTTACAAGTTTCTTAATATATATTTATTTTATTCTCACCTCAGCCTTCTGAGAGTAAGATAATTTTCCCCAGTTTATATACGAGGAAGTTTAGGCTTAGAGAAATTAAAATAATTTGCCCAAGGTCAATCAGCTAATAAGTAGTAAAGCTTAAAGCTCTTTGGCTGGCTGGCTCCAGACACTGTGTAAATACACTTAAGGCTCTGTACCTTCTAGGAAATATTGGTGGGTCAACTTGCATCATCCTATATAGCTTCTCTGAAAGGAGAGAAAATTCTTCTCTTCTTTTCTTTCTCCCATTCTTCCCTCCTTCCTTTTGTGCCTCCTCTCACTTTTTTTCTTTTTCTTCTTCTCTCCCTCTTTTCTCCTTCCCTTCCTCCATTTACTAAAAAACATTAATTGAGCACATGCTTCTCCCAGTGTTTTCCGTTTCTTTCCTGTATTATATTACAAGCCAACCAGTCCCGGCTCTATAAAGTTGTAGCCTTCTAAAATAAATGTATTTCTTAAAATTGTTCAAAATGAATAAAATATTTGTTTATTAAAAAAGAAAAGTGCTTCTGAAGCATTTTATTTGAGTGTTTTGCAATTTAAATGACAAGTCTAATTTTTTTTTTTTGAGAATAGAGTACAAAGAATACCTCCTTGTCAGGAAATGTGATCTTAAGCGGAGATGAAAATTTTTCTGTTTTATTTCCTTTTAATAGATATGAAAATAAATAGTTGTATAAAATGACTTTTATAATTCTTCCTATTTTAGGTAGGTAGGGATCCTTCAATTCATGTATGGGATACAGAGACCATTAAACCATTGTCAATATTAAAGGGCTCCCACCAATATGGTGTCTGTGCTGTTGATTTCTCAGGTAAGGTCATTTTCTACCTCCTTATGAATGATCAAAATGCAGAGGCAGTACATAACATTTTAATGTAAATCAGTGTTGGCCTAAACTTGTCATTTAGCTACAGTCTTCGTAGCTGTTACCAAATCTGCACACTGGTATCCTAAGCAGTCACAACTGTGAAAATTGACTTTGCTATCTAGTTTATAATCTAATGAATATAATTTTTAGTACCCGTTAAAATAAACATGTTTCTATTAAAATAAAAAATGTTTGCCTAACACCTAAAATCATCTCCGTTACCACTAGTAGTATATATCTTCCACTTGGGGCAAACTCTGACCTCAATTAATGTTTTACAGCCACAGAGTAAACTTTGAAAATGTTTAGGGTAAAAAGGCTAAGAGAGAGGTGAGAGTGGAAATATTTTTTTATAATATTTCTATGAAGTGATAGTGTTGTGGCTTGAATTATGTCCCCCTAAAATATGTGTTGCAGTCCTGACCCCTATACCCGTGGATGTAAGCCCATTTCAGAATAGGGTTATTTTTATTATGTTGATGAGGTCATATCTCTGTAGGATATGTCTTCAACCTATTCAGCTTTTTTTAAAAATAATTTATTTTGTTGTAACTGAGAATATACACAGCAAAAATGTACACCAATTCAAGTTTCAACATGTAGAATTCAGTGACATCAATTGCATTCTTCGAGCTGTTCAACCAGTCTCACCCTCATTTTCTGAGTTGTTCCTCCCCCATTAACATAAGCTTACTGCCCCCTAAATTTCCTGCCTAATCTTTTGAGTTGCTGTTGTCAATTTGGTCCCACATAAATAGTTCTTAAAAGAGCATATGGTTGAGGCAGATACTGTATAGTAGTTAAGTTATTGTTTGGTTTTAAGAAGACTTCAGGGGGTATTTTTGGTTTAGGGTTTACAGATTGTCTTAGGACAGTAGTTTCAGGGGTTCATCTAACCTTCATGTCTCCAAAAAGTCTGGATTCTATGATAATTTGAAATTCTGTTCTGGATTTTCCCCCTTTTGATCAGGATCTAGCAGTATAATCTTTGACTAAAATGTTCAGTAATGGTAGCTGGGTACTATCCAGTTCTAGTCTCATAGCAAAGGAGGCAGTTGTTCATGGAGGCAATTAGCCACACATTCCATTTCCTCGCCTTATAAATTCTGGTTCTTGTTATAGGTGTATGCATGCCTAACATTTAACATTATTTTACAGAAATTTAAATATAATGCTATGGTTTTAGAATATGCATTGAATTTTTTTTTTTTTTATCTTTTGAATGTTAATGTTTAGTATATCATGCTGATTAATTTTCACAGCGGATGGGAAACGTTTGGCTTCAGTTGGAATAGATGACAGCCACACTGTTGTGCTGTGGGACTGGAAGAAAGGAGAGAAACTTTCAATAGCAAGGTAGGGAAAAACTTGACATCATATTGGTAAAATACCAAAATTACTTTGGACTTTAAGAATGTTTTTAAGTAGAACCATTTTGAAATCAAGTAGACATATAACCTTTTCCGTTGTTGCCATCTTTGTCACCATTGAATAAATAGTATAATAGTGGTATAAAGACGAAGGATTTCAGGATTCATTTGTAGATTTATCCCTTGTGAGCTCACTTTTTAATGTAATTATAGTAGTTGGAAATAGCTATTATCTGAAATCTCCATTTATAGGTAGAGTGCATTCTACTGTATGGTAGGCTATGATAATAGCCATTAAACTGTGAAATGATCATATTCTGTAATTAAGTGAAAAAAGATACGTACAAACATCATAAATAAGTTACAGGTTATTTTTATTTTCTCTGTTATATTGTTCTAAATTTTCTACAATGAGCATGTGTTATTTTTATAATTATAAAAAGTACAAACAATTGCTTTAAAAAAGGAAATGGTCTGCAGTGTCAGAGACTCTTTTTAACTTCCTGTCCTTCAAAGTGAGAAGTTAAGGCGCTTTACAAATAAGGGTAAATTCTTTTTTCAGAGTATATAGACAGTTTCCAAGTAAAAGATGGTTTAAGATGAACTTAATGTTTGGAAAGGCTATAAACTGTAACAGAGGAGCCCTGGTGGCACAGTGGTTAAGTACTGAGCTGCTAACCAAAAGGTTGGCAGTTCACACCTACCAGCTGCTCTGTGGGAGGAGGATGTGGCAGTCTGCTTCCATAAAGATTACGGCCTTGAAAACACTATGGGCAGTGCTACTGTGTCCTATAGGGGAGCTATGAGTCAGAATCATCATGACGGCAATGGATTATAAACTATAAGTATTAAAAAACTTAAACTCATTCATACCACAAATAACATTCTCTATACACAGTAGTATAGTAGGTGCTACTGGTGCTATCCAAAAGAAGTTTAATTTGTACTGTTCTAATCTTTTGAGATTCTGTTGAGCAGAGTTAACATACTAAAATAATGACGGAAGAGCAAGTACACAAATGCGTGATCACACAGCCCAAACCTGAGAAGCAAGTGGTAAACTAATACTCAGTAACGGAGTAATCAAGATAGGATACAGATAGGACAAATGATTATTACAGGAGAGATGTATCTTCAGATACATAGCTATGAAAACATCTTTGTATTTATTTCAGAGGAAGTAAAGATAAGATTTTCGTTGTAAAGATAAACCCCTATGTGCCTGATAAATTAATTACAGCTGGAATTAAACACATGCGATTTTGGCGCAGAGCAGGTAAGGAAGTGCTTCTTTTTACTTCTTTGATATTTAATAAATTTTTACTTTTAAGAGTGATTTACCTAAATGCAATATGGTATCCTGAATTGGGTCCTGAAACAGAAAAAGAACATTAGTGAAAAATTAGTGAAATCTGGATGAAGTCTGGAGTTCAGATGATTGTAATATATCAGCGTATGTTAGTTTTGGCAAATGTTTCATGCTAATATAAGATGTTAACGTTAGGGAAAACTGGATAAGAGGTATTCAGGGAGAACCCTGCAGTATCTTTGAATCTTTTCTGAAAATCTAAAATTACCCAAAAATAAAGTTTTTTTTTAAAAGTGATTCACTGTAATCTTGGTGCATCTTAAACGTAAGATTTATTTTATCCTCATTTATCATCTGCATTTATGTAGTATTCATATTTGCAAAAGAATTTACCATATGAGATTAATCATATGTTGTCCAGACTTGTTCCTTCTGTTAAAGACATGTTTTGTAGTGCAAACTGAAAAATAAAAAGTTTGTAAAAATTCTTTATATGCTGTAAAATGATGTAGAAGTAGACTGTGATATTATTTTACTTATTTGTAACTGGAAATTAACTATCTTACACGAGGTCACATTTTAAAGTAAAAAATGTCTCTTTTCCAAATAGAGTAATATACTTATGAATTTTAGCAATATGATATCAAAATCTGAGTAAATTTAATCCTTTCTGACAAAATGTATAAGTATAGGAGGAAGTCAAACAAATATTAGAAAGGAATAGGCTGAGTGAAGACATTTCTCAAGTTTAAATAAGTTTCAGGTTGTGAACTACATAGTACATGAATTGATTTTCCGACTTGAGATGTAATACTTTATCATATATCATAATATCCTAGTTTATATGCATAGAGAGTGAAAAGAAGTAATTTCACATGTTTGTAATTTCATTTTCATACTTTTAAACAAGTTTTTTTCATTTGGGTGCTGTAGTGGTTAAGAGATTGGCTGCTAACCAAAAGTTTGGCAGTTCAAATCCACCAGCCACTCCTTGGAAACCCTATGGGGCAGTT
Source organism: Dugong dugon (assembly GCA_030035585.1). NCBI lineage: Eukaryota > Metazoa > Chordata > Mammalia > Sirenia > Dugongidae > Dugong > Dugong dugon. Next base: position 98,088,277 of record CM057472.1, on the reverse strand, counting down.
CTCTGTCCTATAGGGTCGCTATGAGTTGGAATTGACTCAGTGGCAGTGGGTTTGGTTTTTCAGAATTATAAATACCCAGCAAGTAATACTTACTATTTTTGCCTTGAAAAAACCCATAACTTTATTTGAAATAAGAGATTTAAAAATAAATGGCCTTAAAATGAAAAGTTCGCAATGAATAACTTTTTTTGCTTAAGTTTGATTAGACATATGGTAGACTGCAATTAAATCGTATAAAGATAAATGTTACAGCTTTGGTACACATTTCAACCTTACTCGCTTTTGGAACCAATTCAGTGACAGCGGAGTTGGTTTTGGTTTAGGTTATTAATCTAAGTACTGTCTAGCCCTCCAAATGTATGGCTTTCGGTAAACTAAATTGGAGAAGGTGACGTAGGTGTGCAGCTAAAACGGAGCTGCTTTCCATCCTAGATCTGTTGTTGGCTGTGTGCCCTCGAGTCAATTTTGACTCATAGTGACCCTATAGGACAGAGTAGAACTGTCCCCATAGAGTTTCCTAGGCTGTAATCTTTATGGGAGCAGGTCGCCAGGTCTTTTCTCCTGTGGAGCCACTGGTAGGGTCTAACCGCTGACCTTTCAGTTAGCAGCTGACTGCTTAATCATTGCGCCACCAGGGCTCCTTATCCCAGATCTAGGCTTTGAGAATTCCATGATCAGGTATGTCAGTGGTAGGGGAGAGAAACCCCAAGTCTGTTCCCCCAAACAGTTATGTGGATTAGGACCACAGGCCTGCCTCATCCACCCAGTCATGGGAGAAACAAATAGAACTATGGGGATACCCAGGCCTTACTCCAGAACAATGGTTCTCAAACTTGAGCATGCAGCAGAATCACCTGGAAAGCTCAGTAAAAGCCCCATCTCCAGAGTTTCTGATACAGTAGGTCAGGATGGGGCCCAAGAACTTGCAGGAGCACCTGATTTGGTTTTTGGTCTTGAAGCATAGTAACACTGCACTCTAAAGTAGGCATGGCCCTGTGATTGTCAGGCTTTGACTCATCTGACTAGTCACTCACCTCCTTTGGGATAGGGAGAGTGAGAAAGTGAATTGTGGGAGGACACTGAATATTTCCTTTCTTCCCTCCCACTCCTCTTCTGGGGAGAGGGAACCTAAGCATAGAAGCATTGAAGGCTTGGAGAAATCTTTCTCCTTCCTCAGTTTTTAAGAATCCCTAAATTCTCAGACTGTTTTTAAAAGTGTATGCTGAATACAGTACTGGCAGTCCTGGGGATACAAATGAGATCCGTTCCTAACTGTGTCTTTAAGTCAAATGTGTAGGTAAGCTGGAACAGGTGCATACGGTTCTCATTTAGCCTTACTTTTAGTGCAAGAAAAGGCTCAAAGCCTTTTCAGTGATTTAAAAGCTGCGCGTGCAGCAACTGAAGGTTATTGTAATGAAGAATTTGTTATGAGTTAGGGGTTGGTTTAGTCGTTTCAAAGTGAGGGCAGAGTTACATAACATTGAAGTGCAAGTACGAGTTGTCCGTAAGTCAGACATTCATAACCCAGGGACTGCCTGTATATGAATCTGGCACTAACTCTATTTGAGGAGATGCTTGAACTTATATGAAATTGATTTCAGGTGAATATATTTACTGTATTTTTATGCAAATACAGATGCCTTCTGCGTTTGTTTGCCATCCGCTCCCTCCTGTCGTTTCCTCCCCCGACCCCACACCGGCCTGCTGGCAAGGCACCTTCATAAGCGCTAGCCTCTTCCACATGTTGCTGTAAAAAAAAGAAGAAAAAAAAAAAACAGCATAGCACACTTAAGAGGGAGGGCTCTGCCGGCAAACAAACACAAAGGTGCATGAAAATATAGTAGGTGAAATTTAACTACTTAATAGGTCTGAAATGCAAGACTAAGAAGGCAAGCTACTTGGTCTGACTCTGTTTCCTCCTTCGTAAAATGGTGATAATATTTAGCACATAGCATTGTGGTAGAGATTAAATGAGGTAATAAGTTCTCAGAGCATAGGCCCCGGCAGTTAGTAATCATGAATTATTAGTCCTCTCGCCTAAAGAATTTCAATGTTATTCCACAGAAGTGGTGGTGGTGAGGGAGACACTGAAGGTTTTGGAGTGCAACAGTGACATGACCTTATATAATAGCAAAATGTTATGCTGTGTATGTCAGAAAACCCAACTATCAGTTGTCTAAACGACCAGATAGTAAACATTATAGGCTTTCCAGGCCAAGGGCCCAAACCAAGGATACATTATAGGTACTACAGAACAAGAGAGAAATTCCTGCCCTGCCTTACCTGCTTTGCACCCAGTTGCCATTAGACATTCTCTCCAAGAGGGGAAGGAGGTTGACGAATTGGAGTGGAGGGCACCACGGTCTGTTTCATGATCTGCCTCAGTGACATATAGATGGCAGCGTGTCTTCTTTCCTTATGGAGAGCCCAACTGGAGATTCTACTGCTTAGTGCCTGGCAGTTGCCATAGTGGAGTCCCCAAGTTGTAGGTGGTGACCATCGTGGGCCCTGGCCAGCTGCAGTGCAGCCACCAGCTGGGGAGGCATGCTCTGGGAGCAGAGGGGAAACGACCTTGGTCTCTTCAGCTCACAGTGCTAACCTGCTTCATACAAAAACAGGTGGTGGCATGATTTGGTCTGCGAACCGGTAATTTGCTGCCATGTGTATCCATGCTCTAGTGAAGGCCATCCCCTCCACTTGTGCTCTAGATTCCTTCTCCTCTCACTTACTCAAGGGCATCACTCCAACTCTTCTTCCCTTCCCGCATCATTTTTCCCTCTCTACTAACTCTTTTCCTTCAGTATACCCGCATGATGTTATTTGTCTACCTTAAATAAACAAAACAAAAACTCTGTTTCAACTCTACCCTCCAGTTGCTCATCCATTTTTCTCCTTCACCGTATACTAAAACATCTCCAAAGAGTTGTTTACACTTTTTATTTGTAGTTTATCTTCTTTTTCTTGGCAGAAGTCTGATCAGGTTTTTTCCCTCACCACTCCACTAAACAGCTCTTGTAGTGTCACTAACAACTCTGGTTGCTGCATTAAGAAAAAACAATTTTCAGAATATATTTAGAATCAGACCACTTTTCAACATCTTCCTGCTCTCACCTTGCGGACCAGGGTCCCACCATTATCATTTGCCCAGATAATTCAACTAGCCTCCTAACTCTTCCTCCTTGCTCCCTCTTCAATCTGTTCTCAACCCAGAAGTCAGAATGAACCTGTTAATGAATTGTATGCCAGATCTTGTTCTTCTGCTACTCAAGTGTTTCCCATCTCATTTAGAGTAAAAGTTAAATCCTTATAATGGCTCCAGTGCTGCCTTTGCCCTCTCTGACCCTATCTCCCAGTACTTTCTTCCTTACATTTTTCTATTGCATACTGACCTCCCTATTGCTGCTTGAAGATTACAGTCACACTCCTGCTTGGGGGCCCTTGTACATGAATTAATGAATTGGAAAAGTGGGCAAAAGATACCATTAGGTAGTGAACGGTCAATAAAAATATGAAAAGATGATCAAGATTATTAATAATCAAGTAAGTTAAAATTCAAACCACAATAAAAGTCAGTTGGTATTTTACATTTCCCAGCCTGACAATACCAACTGTCCTGAAGGTAGAAAACAAAAGGAATTCTTCACTGTTAATGGGAATTAAAGTTGGTATACCATCTTCGGAGAACAATTTGGCAAGAATTGATACCCCTCTTATCTATATGCTATTCCTTTTGCACATACCCTGTGACATTCCTAGAGAAACTCTTGTATTTGTAAAGAAGAGGCCCTTAAAGAATATTTAAAACAGCATTGTTTTCAACAGTAAAAACTTGGAAGCAACTAAAGTCCCATTTATAGGAAAATGGATAACGTGTAGTATGTTCATGTAGTGAAATAATACAACTATATTATATTAAAAATGAGCTTTCTAGAGGTACAAATCAATATGTATAAATTCCCATAGCAAATTGTTGGTGAATAAAGCAAGTTGCAGAAGAATATAGATAGCATGGTATTTATAGAAAATTTTGAAACATGAAAAATAATGTGACATATTGCTTGAGAATTCATAAATATGTAGTAAAAGTATAAAGGAATGCATGAACATAATCAGTATCACATTCTGGATAGTAGGGAGTGAAAATGGGAGATGGGATTGGCATGATGTTTCCGTTGTTATGGTAATTATTTTTAGGCTGATAGCAGATATACAGGTGTTCATCATATAGTTTTATTTATACCTTTTAGTATTCTTAAATGTCATAATAAAAATTTTGAAGAGCATTGTCAGAAGTGTTAAGAACTAGTTAAAACTGACTTAGTCCATGTTTTTGTTTATCTAGAAAGCTGTGGCCTATACATAGCTATGGGTATGGCCGCCTCAGCCAGGCAAGGTGTCGTCCAAATCACTGATTGAGAGACAGTATTCTTCTTTTTAACTGTCCTTATTGTTACATGTCTTTTTATTTATTTTTTCTTTTAAAAAGAAGTAGAGCAGAAATTTTACTGCTTCTAATTTTAGACATTTGGAAAGTGGTACTTTCATAATATTTTTTATGAACTAGGCGGAGGATTGATTGGAAGAAAAGGCTCCATAGGCACACTGGGGAGAAATGACACAATGATGTGTGCCGTGTATGGATGGACCCAAGAGATGGCTTTCTCTGGAACTTCCACAGGAGATGTGTGCATCTGGAGAGATGTCTTTCTTGTAAAAACAGTTAAAGCACATGATGGGCCAGTGTTCAGTATGCATGCATTGGAAAAAGTAAGTAACCTAAAGGCATTTTTAGTTAAAAAATAATGTGGTCATGGAGAATAGAGCATGTTCAGAAATTACTGGAATGTTTCCATTCTACCTGGCTGGGCCACTCAGTAATAATCTGTGGAGTCTTGTTAGGAGAGTAGTAAATATAATTTTTTGACCTTGTTTTGTCTTTCTTTTCAAACTCCTGAAAACAGAGTGAAATAGGTCGACTGTTTAAAGAAAAAGTTTAATAGTTATTAAGCCCTTACTTCATGTCAGACGTTGTGCTAAGTGCTTTATGTATAATCACCATAGCCTATGAGGTGTAGGTACTGTTCTTATCCCCTCTTTTCAAAGGATGAGGTTATGAAGGCTGCAAGAAAATATACTTTACTTGCCAAAAGTGGTAAAATTCCCCTATGCTTCCAAATTTGAAACTGTTTTGTCTTGTCCTAAAAGTAGAATATTTAATGTCCCTGTAAATATTTTCCAGATTCCATGTTGGTGTTTAGGGAAAAGAAAAAAAAAGGATTGTTATGCTAATTCCTGCTCTTTGCAAGCTGTAGCTTCCAGCTATAAATATTCTTTCATCTAGAATTTTCTCAGTATAAAGAAAGATTTTTTTTTTTTTTTTAATATTTAGCTTTCTATTAACTTGAACCTTTTACTTTCATAGGGATTTGTAACTGGAGGGAAAGATGGTATTGTAGCTCTTTGGGATGATTCCTTTGAAAGATGTCTCAAGACTTATGCTATAAAAAGAGCTGCTTTGGCCCCAGGCTCTAAAGGTGATTTAAGATTTAGTTTACTTTGTAGTAAAAGAGATTAATTGCTTATTAACATGCCTGATCACTGAGGTGGAACACTTGGAATATATTTTTCCTTGTTTACTAGAAGGGCACCCGAGTTAAAAGGGAGAAGCTACTTAACTCGATACCAGAAACATTGCAGTCCTTGCAAAATCTATTTTCTGTGATACACATGGTAAAACATCAACCAAGTATGGGATATTATTGCTAATTTTTAACATTTTTAATTTTCCATAGGAAATTATTACATGAGCATCACGTTTACCACCAGTCAGGAACTTGTTTGCAAACTTGGCATTTGTTCCACACAATGACCTGGCCTCTCCAGCCTTCTAGGTCCTTCTCCCCTTTGCCCATTCTTTCAGTGCATTTCTTCCCGCACTCTCTGACCTCCAGGCATTCGCATATGCTGTTACTTCAGCCTATAATTTCCTCTTCCTCCTCACTCTTGCCCCTTCTAGTTACCTGTCCGTATACTCGTTTTTCAGATCTCAAACACTATTTCCCCTGGGATGAGCCACCCAAAACTATGTTAAATTCCATTGCTATAGGCTAACTTTTTCAGTGTGCTCCTCATACAGGGTCTGTTTTCCTCACTGTATGCTCTCTGAGGGTGGGAGCTGGGTCTACCGTGTTTACCACTGTATCAGTCAGGCCCCCCTAGCACGTGATAGACATAAGTGGATATATCTTAATTTGAATTGAATTAAAATTACTAATCAGAATATTTTAAGTGCTCTAATCAGGGCAGGAGGTAGATGAGGAGGGGCTAATAAAAGAGGCAAAGAAACAGTTGTCAGAATGGTAGAAGAGGATCTGGGATAGTATAGAATCATAAAACTAGTATATAGGTGGTACTTCTCTTGAGACTACTAAATTGAATGGTTGGGGAAAATGCAGTACATTTATTAGAATACTTAAAATATAGGCAAAGGCAACCTTGTAATGTGATTTTCATTGTCAAAATAGCATCATCGGCAATATTTTACGTCTTTGTTTTATAGTAGCTTTATACCAAAAGAACATCCCCATTTAACATTTCAGGTCTTCTGTTGGAAGATAACCCATCGATACGTGCCATATCATTAGGACATGGTCATATTTTAGTTGGCACAAAGAACGGTGAAATACTAGAAGTTGACAAAAGTGGCCCAATAACTCTACTGGTCCAGGTAATCTTAAATGTTAATATGCTATTTTTATTTGCATAAAATTGATTCTTTCAATACATAAGAGCTAAAAGTTGACAGTGCTGAAAAACAGTGTTCAATTAATTAAGGAGATAGTTCTTGATGTTAATATATACAGAATAATTTTAAGTTAATTATAAATTAAATGTGTGAATATCAGTAGATAAATATGCATGTTGTCTTGTGGATTAATTACCGATACTTTAATTTCTCATCACAAAATAAGAGACCAGTGGAAAGAAAAACCAGTTGTAATTCACTTGACTCATTCTATTTCAGATTTAATTTACTTTGAAGTATATTTGTTGAGCCTAAAGCTGTTAATTCTCTGTAACACTTTTTTCCCTCAAGTTTCTACCTTAGACAAACAAAAAAACGAATATATGAATGTCTGCTAAATTTTTATCAGTGTGTTAGTTTCCTAGGGCTTCCGTAACAAATTACCAGAAAGTGGGTGGCTTAAAACAACAGAAATGTATTCTCTCACAGTTCTGGAAGCCAAAAGTCCAAATTAAGGGTGATAGCAGGGCAGTGCTCTCTTCAAAGGCTCTAGGGGAAGATCCTTCCTTATCTCTTCCTGCTTCTGCTAGTCCCAGATGTTCCTTGGTTTGTGGTACCATGATTCCACTTTCTGCCTCAGTCTTCACATGGCCATCTTCCCTTTGTGTCTTTCTGTCTCTGTCCCTTCTCTTTTTATGAGGACACCAGCCACATTAAATTAGGCCCTGTCCTCCTCCAGTATGACCTCATGTTAGCTAATTGCATCTGCAAAGATCCTATTTGCAAAGAAAGTCATTCACAGGTACCGGGAGTTAGGACTTTAACATGTTTTTGAGAGACACAATTCAACCCATGCTAATTACTATATTTTTATGCAAATAACATGCACCTTTTATGTTTGTTTGCCAGCCATGCCTTCCTTCCCACAAGGTATTTTTGTAAGTGAGCTATGCTAATTTTTTTACAGCAACATGTGAAAAAAATGGGCATAGCAGCGCTTATGGAAATACCTTGGGGGAGGGGAGGGCACGGTTGGCAAACAAATATAGAAGGTGTGTATTCTTTGCATAAAAATGTGATAGTGAAAACATTTGTCAGTGAAAAGATGTTAATAATAAAACAAAAATATAAAAGTATTAGAAATTTAAAATTAAACAGCAGGATTAGCTGCTGGCCACGTGATCCTTAACATTTCAATTAGGAGTGCTGTATTTTAGAAATACATCTCTATCTTTATTATGTTTTTCTGAAAAGTAGGGAAGGAAATAAGTCAATACTATAAATGAGTCAGTACAGTATAATTATACAGTTACAAATAAGTCAATCCAGTAAATGAGGTATGATTTATCCTGATGAAAAATTGTCCTTATACAACTCTGTAGTAAGACCAAACTTTGATTTACCTTTTCCCTGAAAAAGAATTATTTTCTTTCTCAGTACAGAATTATTTCTTCTCCAACTCCTACTTCACTCTTGTTAAGACACCAAAGAGCACACATAGATGAGAACAGTGCACGTGCTTTAATGTTAATATAATATCTTAGCATATCAAGGAGAATTTGTAACCCAGTGATAGAACATTATATATTAGACTGTCAAACTTAGGGTTCTTACTGTTAATATCAGTTACATAATATGCCTTTGAAGTAAAAAGAACATGGAGTCATGGCATTTAACGTGTTTTTGATCTCTTGGAAAATATTGGTGGATGTTAACACAGTATACTTTTGACAGATGGATCCATAGATAGAACTTTTCAAAAACATAAACAATTTCATAGTTGTGAGAAAAGATTTAGAAGTCATAAATGATACGCTGTTATTTCTGATATATTTTATAAAGATTTCAAATGTTTTATTGTCTCCTGTATATCAGGAACAAGACGAGGATTCATAACTCTCTTCATTATTGTCCAACATTGTATGTGAGGTCTTAGCCAATCCGGTATAACAGAACAAAACAATAAAAGATGTAAGAATTAGAAATAAATGGACACACTGGCAATATTTGCAGATATTATGATCTTATACCTAGAAGATTAAAGAGAATGAATTAAAAATTATTAGAGCTAGTTAAGAAGCCCGAAGAACTTTCTTTAGTATTTATTATAAAGTGGGTCTGCTAGCAGCAAATCCTCTGTTTTTTTGTTTTAATTTTTTCTTTAACTTTGGCATGTCTTGATTTCTTCTTCATTTTTGGAAGATAGCATTGCTGAATGTAGGATTCTTAGTTGACACTTTTTTTCTTTGAATACATTATCTAGCCTTCATTGTTTCTGAGGATTTAAGTCAACTGTTAATTTTACTGACATTCCCTTATAAATGACGAGTCACTTTCTTCTTGCTGCTTTCAAGACTTTCTCCTTTTCTTTGATTGTCAGCATTTTTACTATGATGTGTCGTGTGTGGATTTCTTTTTTTGTGTTGAGTTTCTTAAATGAGTACATTAATGTTTTTCGTCAAAATTAGGAAGTTTTCTGGCATTATTTTTTCACATTTTTTTTCTGCTGCTTTCTCTCTGTTCTCTTCTTCTACACTCCCAATACACATATGTTCCTGTGCTTAATGATGTCTGATTTTTGCTGAGGCTTTATTTATTTTCTTCATTCTTTTTTCTCCCTGTTCTTCGGAATACACAGTGTCTCTTGATCTGTATACAAGTTGTCTGATTATTTTTTCTGCCACTTCAAATCTACTAAGACCAAAACTCTAGTGAATTTTTCATTTCATTTATTGAATTTTTTAATTACAAAATTTTTATTTATTTTCTTTTTATTGATATTATCTGCTTGGTAAGGCATTGCCATTCTTTACTTATTTTAAGTAATCCTTCTTTTACTTCTTTAAGCGTGGTTTCCTTTACTTCTTTGAATATATTTACAATGGCTAGTTTGTAGTCTGTTAAATTTGAAATCTGATTGCTCTCACAGGTGGTTTCTGTTGCCTGCTTTTATTCCTCTGTATGGGACATACTTTTCTATTTCTTTGCATGTCTCATAATTTATTGTTGAAAACTGGACATCTTGAAAGTATATTACAGCAATTCTGGTACTGTTATGCCATCCTTCCCCTGGGACTTCTTATTTGCTTGATTACCTGTTTAGTGACTGGCTGGTTTATGTCAGTGGTGTCTCTCCGCATCCCCACAGTGTTAAGACTCTGATGTTGCTCCTCAGGAAGGCACAGCCTTGGGCATGCCACGGTCACCCTGGATGGGCAGGGCTCTTTTTCTCTCTTTCTCTGCCAACATCCAGCTGTCGTCTTTGTTGTTGTTAGGTGCTATCGAGTTGGTTCTGACTCATAGCCGACCCTATGTACAACAGAACAAATACTGCCAGGCCTTTGCCATCCTCACAATCGTTGCTGTGCTTGAACCCATCATTGCAGCCACTGTGTCAGTTCATCTCGTTGAGGGTCTTCCTCTCTTTTGCTAGCCTTCTACTTTACAAAGCATGATATCCTTCTCTGAGACTGGTCCCTCCTGACGGCATGTCTAAAGTATGTGAGATGAAGTCTCGCCATCCTCACTTCAGAGGAGTGTTCTGGCTGTACTTCTTTCAAGACACATTTATTCATTCTTCTGGCAGTCCATGGTATATTCAGTAATCATGGTATATCCAGCTGTTAAACCCCTCCATTAATTGCTGGCTGATAATGCTGTTGTTTTCAACATTGCCCTGGGGCATAAATTGTTCCACAGACTAAACCAATCAAATTTGGGCTCTTGTAAAGTTCCTTATTTCCTGAATCAAGGGTGATCAGGCCTCAGTATTCTCAATGGTACAGTGCCCAAAGTAGAACCTCCATCCTACAAATAGGGGCTGTGCTAAAGAAGGGAGCCCCTACCTCTTGACTACACTCACTTAGAACTTAGCCTCAGCAACAGGTAGCTGGGGGCAGAATGGGAAATGCTAATAGCCCTTGGATTGATCACTGGGGAGAGAGTCCTGTGTTCTTGGCTGCTCCAGTCTGCAGTAGAGTTTCCATTTCCATGAGTTGAAGTGGGGAGAGAAGGAGCAGGTCTTGGTTCAGATACCACGGACTCTGACTGTTCTCACCAAATTTTAGTAGTTTTTCTGCTCAAAAGTAAATATTTCTTTACCTGCTGTATGTCCTTAGGACCATTTCCAGGGACTTTAAATGGAGTTTTTTTTTTTTTTCCCCGCTGTTGCTGTTTTTAATAATTATCACCAGTTTCACTGGTGAATGGGTTCATGGAGCTCATCACTCTGTCATGCCAGAAGTCCCTCCTGTGTAGCGATTATTAACATTCCAGGGCATATTCTTCCTACCCAGAGAATGTTTTGGGATCACTAGCTAATTTTAATAGGAACTTGTTTGTATTGTAATTGTTAAGATAAAGTCATTTGAAAGGCTTTTATGATGTATTTCAAAGATAACTTGAAAAGTTTTGTTAGACTTATCTGGAATATTTTTTCTATCCATTATCACATATTATTGCATATTGTCTTTAGTTTTATTCGGAGTAAGGCTTTTGTAGTATATTTACACATATCACTAGGTTAAATTGATCTTAACTATGCTTTTTTAATAGGGACACATGGAAGGAGAGGTGTGGGGTTTGGCCACACATCCTTATCTGCCCATCTGTGCTACTGTAAGTGATGATAAAACTTTAAGAATATGGGATCTCTCTCCCAGTCATTGTATGTTGGCTGTCCGGAAACTGAAAAAAGGTAAGAAACTCTCAGATTTTAACATAGGTTAAGTAGTTGCAATTTTCCAATCCTTACAAATAAAAGAAAGCAGTAATAGGTACAAAAAGTAGAGACTTTAAATGTTTTGAAATATTTATTCTGTGTCCACTTGCTCATCGTGCTGTGTAAAGAAAATTAATTGTACACAGTTTTTGCTTCATGAGATTTCCCATAATCATGCCTAAAACTGAGTCAATTTTCAATTCATACTGGAAGAAAACATGTAACAATATGAGAAGTAAGCAGAAGCTAAGTTTTCTTCCCTTTGTGACTATGGATTATATGTAATTCATAACTGGAAACTAAGAAGGAAGGCATTAACTTTAAAAGAAGTAGCAGAGCTGAGGGGAGGATTTTTTAGGGTAAAACAGAACTGAGCACATTTGTAGGAGGCAGGTTGTAGGAAGAAGGCTGTTACTGTTCACCCAGGGCAGATGAGGATATACAGACAGCTATAGTAAACAGATGAAAATAACCTGCAGTAGTGAGATAGTACACAATACTGGGGAAACCAGCACAACTTGTCCAAGGCAAGGTCATGGAAGCTCCATAGACACATCCAAACTCCCTGAGGGACTTAATTACTGGGTTGAGGGCTATGGGGACTGTGGTCTCAGGGAACATCTACCTCAATTGGCATAACATAGTTTATAAAGAAAATGTTCTGCATTCTACTTTGAAGAGTAGCATCTGGTTTCTTAAAAGCTTGAGAGCGGACATCTAAGATACTCCACCGGTCTTACCCTGTCTGGAGCAGGGGAGAATGAAGAAAACCAAAGACACAAGGGAAAGATTAGTCCAGAGGACTAATGGACCACAACTACCACAGCCTCCACCAGACTGAGTCCAGCACAGCTAGATGGTGCCCAGCTGCCACCACCGACTACTCTGACAGAGATCATAATCGAGGGTCCCAGACAGAGCTGGAGAAAAATGTAGAACAAAATTCAAACTCACAAAAAAAGACCAGACTTACTGGCCTGACAGAGACTGGAGAAAACTCTGAGAGTATGGCCCCTGGACACCGTTATAGCTCAGTAATGAAGTCACTCCTGAGGTTCACCCTTTAGCCAAAGATTAGACAGACCCATAAAATGAGACTAAATGGGCATACCAGCCTAGGGGCAAGCACGAGAAGAAGGAGGGGACAGCAAAGCTGGTAATAGGGAACCCAAGGTTGGGAAGGGGAGAGTGTTGACATGTCATGGAGTTGGCAACCAATGTCACAAAACAATATGTGTACTAATTGTTTAATGAGAAGCTAGTTTGTTCTGTAAACCTTCAACTAAAGTACAGCAAAAAAGAAAAAAAACCCACAAAAAAAGGTATATAAAATATCTCATTCATAACTCTTTACCTGTTGATTACATGTTGAAATGATACTATTTGAGATGTATTGGATTAAATAGGATATACTATTAAAATGAAAAAGAAAATACCCCACAGTAAAATGGTAAGGGGTATTACCATATAGGATGGGGATGGGGATATTAGAGAGGAGCTATGGTTGAAGGTGCTGGAAATAGTGGTTGTAGGACATGTGAGAAAGGCAACAGATGAAGGAAAAGGTTTGTCTAGCCACGATAACGACCAAGTTGAAGTTAGATAGCATGAATTTGTAATTCAGTTGTTTAATTTCTTTTTTCTTCTATTGCCTTAAAAATTATAGAAATTATACAATCTGTTCTTTTGTTGAAGGGTTACTGTTAAGTATTTAACATGTATACTTAATTAAAAATCTGAAGTTAATCACAGTCTCTACAACACGTGAACTTCATTCAGTGTCCTCCCCTTCTTTGTAGTTATTGATGTCCAGCATTTTCATTCTCTCATTTATTTTTTTTACCTCTCCCCACCGGACATTAGTATTATTGTTGACTGTAGTTTGTTTAGGTTTATGTATGCTTATACATTTCTTTGCTCACTTTTCCTTCTTGCATTTCAGACTTATTTTTCTTTTATCATTTTCTTTCCTCGTAAAACGCGGTTTCAGAGTTTCCTTAATAAAGATCTGTTGGAAAGTCCCTCAGCTTCCTTTCTCTGAACCAGCAGCACACCAAGGTCAGGGTGGTGCAAGTGGTCTGCACTGGCATGGAGGAATGTTTGAATACTGGCATTCTTTAGAATTACTACAAGAATTCTGAAAAAGAAGGCTAATTTCATTCAGTTTTGTTATTATTGTTTTTTAAATTATCTACAGGCAACGTATTGCCACTCAAGTGGACCGTCATTCCCACTCTGCCCTTGATATGTGCTACTAGTCTGAACATGTTTTGATTTTTTAGTCATTCTTGAATGCTGGTTTAACTGCTTCTGGAATTCTTGGTTGAGAGAGATTATTCCTCTGGTTTCCATTATTCTCTTTTACTTTGTTGCATAGTTCTATAGTTTAATAGCACTGTGTATGGATGTGGTTTATTTTTATTTATTCTGTTTAGAATTTGTTGTGCTTCCTGAATCTGTGGGTTTATGTCTTAACATCACTTCCAAAAAACTGTCTGCCAGTATTACTGGCTCCTTCTAGGACTAGATCTTTGCATTAGGTTGTAGAGAAAATCATGATTTTTTATTTTAGTTTTTAAGTATTCTGCTATAATCACCTTTATTTTTATAACTTTGTCATCATTAGTACAAGAGGAAAACAGGTAGATTTTTCTAACTTCAAAGGGATATCTATGATTTTACACTGGTTAATTATAACAAGATTACTGAAGCCCCAATGGGTTAAATATTATAAAACACAGTTATTTCTTTCAGAAATTCAGTAAACAAATACTATTTTTGTCAACAAATGAGTAAATAAGTATTTTGGTCCCAAGGCTTGATGTCATTGTAATTAGAGTGTCATAGGAGAATTTCTGGCAAACAAATGACTAAATTTTATGGTAACCAATTACAGAATAACCCGTTGCCATCGAGTTGATTCCAACTCCAAGTGACCCTATAGGACAGAGTAGAATTTGCCCCATAGGGTTTCCAGTGAGCTGCTGGTGGATTTGAACTGCTGACCTTTTGATTAGCAGCCTGATCTCTTAACCACTGTGCTACCAGGTCTCCAGTTCCAGAATAAGAAGTATAAATATGCAACATTGCTCAGTGTTTATATTCTTGGTATCTATAAATATTTTATATTTTCCAGCCTTTTTTACTTTTCTATGTAGTGAGATGAAGCCCTGGTGGCAGTGGTTAAGAACTCTGGCTGCTAACCAAAAGGTCGACAGTTCGAATCTACCAGCAGCTCCTTGGAAACTCTATGGGGCAGTTCTACTCTGTCCCGTAGGGTCACTATGAGTTAGAATCGACTCGATGGCACAGGGTTTGGTTTTTTGTATATAATGAGATATTGGAAAGTTCATTAAAAACTTGTATCCCCTAGTTTTAGCTTTTAGTTACAGTCAATTCTGAATTTTTAACAGACTTGCTATTTTTTAATTCTACTCTATTATTCAGTGTCTTAGTTTCATTCACATTTTCTGTTTCTTTGTGCAGCATTCTGGATAATTTCTTCAGATCTTTATTCTAGTTCTTAAGTTTCTCTATAGCAGCTCATTCACATCTGCTATTTATTTAACCTATCCATTAGGTATTTAATTTTGATAATCCTGTTTCTCATTTTAGAAGTTCTGTTGTTTTTTGGTTTTTTTTTTGTCAAATTTGTCTGATATTTTTATAACATCTTACTCCTTATCTTTTAAATTTCCTCTTTTATGTCTTTAATTTTTTAAACTCCATTTATAAGATAAAGAATATAAAATCTAATTATCTGACCTCCTTGAGGATCTGATAATGCTGTTTTTCTTTCTGCTTTTTTTTTTTCTGCTGCTGACTCTCTCCTGGTGGCTTATTTCCTTGTGTGCTTTAAAATTTGGATTGTGAGTTTATGTTTGGTTGGACTTTCTTTACTTGTGGAAATCCTGTGAGGTCTGGTCAAGGGTGTGTCCTTCCAAAGAGTGCTTGCCAGGTACCTTTGGTGCTACCATCCAGGTTGATTAAAAATTATTTCTTAAATTGGAGTTGCTTAGATCATGTAATTAGTATAAATTCAAATCCTAGGTCTATATCAGCTGCTCTGTGTTTGTGAATTCTCAATTATGGTTTTTCCCACTTCATCTAGAAGGCAAGGATAGACAACCCTATTTCTTGGTATTGTTTTTTACAGCCAGGTACATTTTTTTAAGTCTGTTCTTCCCTGGAGATATGATTGTAACACTGGAACAAAATAACAATATGGATAGTTGGGGTTATTTTTTTTTTTTTTAATAAATTGCATGTAGTTAAATCTCTGTATTTCCTAAAGTATTCAGAAATTGTAAATTAAAAATTAAATAGCATATATAAATACAAAATTAATAAAGCATCAAGTAAAACATATAAGTATAAAAATGTAAATGTTATTAGGTGCTGTCAAGTTGGTTCCAAGTCATAGCGACCCTGTGTACAACAGAACAAAACACTGCCTTGTCCTGTGTCATCCTTGCAATGGTTGCTATGTTTGAACCCATTGTTGCAGCCACTGTGTCAGTCCATCTCGTTGAGGGTCTTCCTCTGTTTAGCTGACCCTCTACTTCACCAAGCATGATGTCCTTCTCCAGGGACTGGTCCCTCCTGATAACATGTCCAAAGTATGTGAGACGAAGTCTCACCATCCTCACTTCTAAGGAGCATTCTGCCTGTACTTCTTCCAAGACAGATTTGTTTGCTCTTCTGGCAGTCCATGGTATATTCAGTATTCTTCACCAACACCATAATTTAATAAAAATGTAAATGTAACTATTATTTTAATTAATAAGTAAATTGTGAAAAAAATAAAATTTAGTCATGAAAATTTGCATATGAAATAATTGATCTTTTTTAAAAAGAAGTCTTAAAAATCAGAGTTTATTAACAGTATTATCATTGAGTTGTAAAAGTATTTTTGTGCAGATTTTCTCAGCTACCTAAAAGGCCCTTACTGATGACACTTTACGTTAGTCAGAGTAATGATGAAAAGGTAGATGTCATCTAGTTCTAAATTTCATCTGTCCTTTTCATCTGCAGATAGTGCTACCTCTTGTTTGTCAGCTTTGGTAATTTTTAAGTAATTGTTGTTGAGATTATAGCCCTTTTATTATTTTAATTTTTAATTTAATTTAATTTTTTAAAAGAAAGCATTTCCAATTTTCCATTGTCTTTCTAATGTGGTTTATAAAAGAAAACTCTTAATTCATTAGAATTTCGTTTCTACTGTGTTCGTATTCCACTTGTTCAAAAGTCTTGAGTCAGAGTAAAAATCACTCTCACAGTGGAAGCTTTGCTTAATTGACTGTGATCTTCATAAAATTGGAGAAAAGTAAAAAAATGAATACTTTACATAACCCACGTTTAATTTTAACTCTGAGAGTGCCTCAAGGTGCTAATGATTCAAATATCTGATTTTTCTTAAGTTTGGAAATAATGGTGTTACATCATCACTACTGGTGTTTGGAGCTTAAAATCAGCATATAATTTGAAAGTCTGTATTTTAATGAGTACAGTGAAAATATATCCCTTTACGAATTCTGGTTTTATCCAGAACATCTGTCTTAGCTAATGCTGCTGTAACACAAATACCACAAGTAGGCAGCTTTAAAGAACAGAAATTTATTTTTTTACAATTCTGGAAGCTAAATAGGTCCCTGGTTGATGCAAATGGCTTGAGCTCAGCTACTAACCAAAAGGTTGGCAGTTCAAATCCACTCGCTGCTACAGAAGAAAGGCCTGACAGTCTACTTCCGTAAGATTTAAAAAAAAAAAAAAAAAAAAAAACCATTGCCGTTGAGTCGATTCTGACTCATAGGACCCTATACGACAGAGTAGAACTGCCCCATAGGTTTCCAAGGAGCAGCTGGTGGATTCAAACTGCCAGCAATGGGCTTGTTTTGTTTTTGTTTAAAAGGTG
The DNA here is from genome assembly GCA_030035585.1 of Dugong dugon. Taxonomy (NCBI): domain Eukaryota; kingdom Metazoa; phylum Chordata; class Mammalia; order Sirenia; family Dugongidae; genus Dugong; species Dugong dugon. The sequence continues at coordinate 98,070,898 of CM057472.1, read as the reverse complement.
GTTACCTACTGAAAAGGCTATAGAAGTAGTAGCAGCCGTAGAAAGCAGCTTCTGTAGGGTTGTTATGGGTGGACTGAACTGCCGGGGTTTGGTTTTTTTGGTTTTTTAGCCCTAGGGCTGAAAGAGTGTGAACAAAGAAGGAACTTAGAGGAAATTCAGTTATCACAGAACACTCAGTCTGTAAATGACCAAGAAGCTTGCCTATGTGGAACAGTGAGAATGGTTACTGGGTGAAGGAAAAGCTGGCCTGAGGGTGCAGACCACAGCTGAATGGTGAAGGCCAGTGCTGGTGAAAATTCACCAGAGGGCAAAGGCTGCTGAACTGTGAAGGCTGCTGCTGTCTTGGCGGAAAATCTTGTTAGAGGATGCAAATCACAGCTGAAACATGAGGGCCACTGCTGTGATGGTGGAGAAACTTGCTGGAGGACACAGGAAGGCTACCGGGGAATGCTACCAGGCCCCTTGTGTGCCAGTGCACTGGCTCTCCCTTTAAACAGCACGCTGCAAGGAAGGGAAGTCCATTTCTCCTGCTCTCACCTTGTAGTGTCCCTTCAGCACCCTCTGTTGGCAAAGCTTACTGTCGTTCAGCTGGCAAAAGAGAAATGTTTACAAGGCCCAACTCCTGTATTACAAAGTAGAGCAAAGAACTGTTAAAACAAAAATCATACTAAGCCAAAAGTAAAAATTGATTGAAGTTTATTTGATATACAATTTGCAAATTGGGGTAACATTTCAACTAGAGAGTCAAAATGTTTCAAAGGTTAAAAGAGCTTCCAAAGACTCTTACACCTCATGTTATCAACATGTTTATATAATAACGTTTTACTGTAAAACACAGCTTCTAGTCTGACCTTGGAGTTTCTGTTTCTCAAAACTGACTGCATATAAATAATTCTTCAGAAGAGCCTGTCTTATCTAGGGCTGCTGTAACAGAAATATCACAAGTGGATGGCTTTAACAAAGAGAAATTTATTCTCTCACAGTCTGGGAGGCTAGAAGTCCGAATTCAGGGTGCCACCTCCAGGGGAAGGCTTTCTCTGTCAGCTCGGGGGAAGGCCCTTGTCATCAGCCTTGTCAGCTCAGGGACCTCGGGTCCAGAGGTCGCCCTATTCTCCTGGCTTTTGTTTCTTGGTAGTAAGAGGTTCCTATGTCTCTCTGCTGGCTTCTCTCTTTTATATCTCAAAAGAGATTGATTTAAGACACAATCTAGTCTTGTAGATTGAATCCTGCCTCATTAACATAACTGCTGCTAATCCCACCTCATTAACATTATAGAGGTAGAATTTACAACACATATGAAAATTACATCAGTTGACAAAATGGTGGACAGTTGTACAATACTGGGAATCATGCTCCAGCCAAGTTGACACACATTTTTGGGGGACACAGTTCAATCCGTGACAGAGCCCCATGGCTAAGACAGAATGACTTTACCAGGCTACTCACTAGGCTTTTTTTTTTTTTTTTTTAACTGAAAGGTGACTTTAGGAAACCAGTTTTCTCAAGGCTCCAGGTTCAAAAGAAGATCTCAGGGCAATGGCATGGGTAGGTCTCAACTCTACAGACCCCAGAAATCTGGATTCCAGGAGAACTGAAACTCTTGTTTCTCAGAACTTCTGTTGTTTTCCATTAAGTTTTCCTGTTGGTCATGGAAGGACTGAGGCATCCCAGGAAATCCACTGGGTTCCAGACATAATCTTCTTTGCCTCATTGTGTAGCAGTAACTCAGTTTTCCCTTTATAATCAGGATTGGTCACTACAGCTAAAAGAGTAATGTCTTTGTCTGTTTGTTTAGTGGCATAAGGAGCCTGATATGGCCAGTCTCATTTTCCAGTTCAGTGAAGCCATTATTATGTCCCCTGGTGGAAGCATTTTCCCTGCTCTTGGGAACTAAGATTCCAAAATCAACAGAGCTCAGGGTTGCCAAGATACGAAGCAAAATTGTTCTAGGTTATTAGATATAATAGTGAGAAGAGCCACTCCCACTTCAACTTCTTGATTCTCAGACCCATGTATTCTGGCTATGAGGTAGACAACACTATATAATGGTCTATGATTCAAAGCATATACTGCATTTTGTAAAACAGACCCCGATCTTTTAGGATATTGTTTCTCAAATGGTACCATAAATGGGTCTTCAGTAAGCCATTCTGCCTTTCTGTTAGCAGCCTTTTCTGGGTGATGGGGTGTGTGATAAGACAAGTTAATTCCATGGGCAGGAGCCTATTGCTGCACATCCTTTGCTGAGAAATGAATTCCTTGATCAGACACATGGAATTCTGTGGTGGTGAATAAGGCACCGTGTGTGTCCACAGATGGTGGTGCTAGCAGAAGGATTATGAGCAGGGAAGCCAAATCTATATCCAGAATACATGTCTTTTCCAGTGAAGATGGATTTATGCCCCTTCCATGTTGGAAGAGGAGCCCTAGTGGCACAGTGTTAACAGCTAAGGCTGCTAACCAAAAGGTCAGCAGTTCAAATCCACCAGCTACTCCTTGGAAACCCTGTGGGGCAGTTCTGCTCTGTCCTGTAGGGTCGCTGTGAGTCTCTATCAGTTCAGTGGCAATGGGGAACGATGGAATAGGTCTCCAGTGTAATCACTATGACACCAGGTGTTGAGCTGGTCTTCCAGAGAGTGGTACCAGATAAGAGATTCCATTGTTATCTGTTGTTGGAATTTTAGACACCTAGCAGTAGTGGCAGTAAAATCAGCCTTGGTAAGGGGAAGTGCGTGTTTTTGAGCCCAAGTGTAGACTCTGCCCTTGCCACCATGAGCCCGTTGAGCAAGTGCTGAGCTGGCTAGGGAAAGAGGTTGACTGATATCCACAGAGTGTATCATTTTTCTCCATCTTATTAATGAGAACCTTCCCTGCAGTGGGTGCGCTTTAGTGAATATTCATTGTGATTGTTTGTTGTCAGGTGCCGTTGAGTCGATTCTGACTTGACCTTGTGTGCAACAGAACGAAACACTGCCCAGTCCTGTGCCATCTTCACAGTCGTTGCTGTGCTTCAGCCCATTGTTTCAGCCACTGTGTCAATCCATCTTATTGAGGGTCTTCTACTTTTTCGTTGACCTTCTACTTTACCAAAGCGTGATGTCCTTCTCCAGGTACTGATCTCTTCTGATAACATGTCCAAAGTATGTGAGACATAGTCTCAAACCATCTTTGCTTCTAAGGAGCATTCTCATTGTACTTCTTCTAAGACAGATTTGTTCGTTCTTTTGGCAGTCCATGGTATATTTAGTATTCTTCACCAACACCACAATTTAAAGGCATCAGTTCTTCTTCGGTTTTCCTTATTCATTGTCCAGCTTTTGCCTGCATAGGAGGCGATTGAAAACACCATGGCTTGAGTCAGGCACACCTTAATCTTCAAGGTGACATCTTTGCTTTTTACACGTTAAAGAGGTCTTTTGCAGCCGATTTGTCCAATGCAATGGGTCTTTTGATTTCTTAACTGCTGCTTCCATGGGCATTGATTGTGGATTCAAGTAAAATGAAATCCTTGACAACTTCAGTATTTTCTCCATCTATCATGATGTTGCTTATTGGTCTAGTTGTGAGGATTTTTGTTTTCTATGTTGAGGTGTAATCCATACTGAAGGCTGTAGTCTTTGATCTTCATCAGTAAATGCTTCAAGTCCTCTTCACTTTCACCAAGCAAGGTTGTATCATCATGAATTTCCCTAGGACATAAAATCTTTGCAATGTGGAGTTTCATCCACACATCCATTTTCCAGATTTACTTGTCTCCAATCTTCCAATCCTGTTTCTTTTAAGTTCCTAGCTATGCAAATTGTTAGCAACTGCTAATAAATCAGTGTAAATCTGTACTTCTGACCATCTCTTACTGCAGCATGGACTACCAGTTGCATTGCTTGAAGTGCTACCACCTGCCTTCACTGCCGTTCTTGAGGGTCACCCCTGTAATGCTTTCAGGTGGATACCAACATACTGCATAGAATCATCTGTAAATCTGGCTCAAACTTTTTCTTTGGTCAACTGATTATAAGCAACAACCATGAGGCCATAGGTACAGACTGAGGGAGAAAGGAGGCATTGTAGCCAGAGTTAAAGGATTCTTAGCCACCTGCTCATGCAAATTACCAGTAACTTCCAGATCTGTCCAAGCCTGTCTTTTATATACTGTTTCCATATGATGATAGATTACTGCCATGCATGCCTAGTCTATAGCTTGGTTGGTCATGTAACTTCCAGTTCATGATAGGAAGCTCAGGCCACATAGTTACATGATACCCCATGGTTAGGGATTTTCTCTTTAACAAGGCCTAGTAGCAAGCCAGAAGCTGCTTCTCAAAAGGAAAACAGTTATCTATAAAGAAGGGCATGGATTTGCTCCCAAATCCTAGAGATCTGCAGTATGATTCTCCTTTGGTAGCTTCCCACAGGCTCTGTTCAGCATCCGCATTTACCACAGACACTTTTGAGTAATCACATATTATTCTGATATCATTGGATCTGCTGGACAAGGTCCAAGTGGAAGAGAAGCTTGCCTTCTCTTGCTGGGGTCCCCACTGAAACTGGAAGCATTGGTAGATGGGTAAAAGCAGATCACTCAAATGTGGTATATGTTGCTTCCAAAAAGGGCCGCCAAGTATTTTGCTCCTTTTTTTTTTTTTCCATGATAGGCGATGGGAGGTACAACAGATTGTCTTTCACCTTGGAGGGGATATCTTAACTTACTCCAGATCATTGGGGTCCCAGTAACTTTACTGAAGTGGCAAACCCCTGAATTTCTGTGGGGTTGATCTGCCACTCTTGATTTACATGTCTTAGTCAAGGCATCTAAAGTACTTGTTGCTTCCTGCTTCCCAGATCCAGTCAGCATAATGTCATCAATGTAGTGGACGATTGAGATACTCTGTGGAATGTCAAGACGATCAGGATCACTTCGGACTGTATTATGGCAGAGCAGGAGAGTTGAAATAGCCCTGAGGCAAGGCTTTGAAGGTATACACAGGTATAAGCCAGGTAAAAGCAAACTGCTTCTGGTGGTCCTTGTAAACTGGTATGGAGAAAAAAGCATTAGTTAGGGCAAAAGTTGGGTACCAAATGCTAGGGGCTGTGTTAATTTATTCTAGTAAAGTTGCTAGATCTAGAAGAGCAGCTTCAGTTGGAATCACCAACTGATTAAATGTATGATTATCCACAGTAATTATCTAAGATCCATATGATTTCAGCACAGACCAAACAGGCAACTTAAAATGGTGACGTGATAGGTGTCCCCACCTCTGGCGTGTTTCAAGCCTTTTGTGGTATCACTAATGGTTGCTTGTGGTATTAACTTCTGGTTTACTCTTTGGTAGGAAGAGTACATTCTAGGGACTTCCAGTTAGTCTTTCCTGTCATACTAACCCTTAACCATGGATCATGGAGCCAATATGAAGGATTCTGCCAGTTGCCAAGTATATCTATTCCAATTATAAATTCAGGAATTGGGTGGGGCCCACAGACCACGTAGGCTTACTGTGATTCAAACTTGGGCTAAGACTCCATCTATATCACCAGATCACCATAAGCCCTCACTTTGACTGGTAGATAATAGCAATGTTTTGTGTTCTCAAGAATTAGAGAAAGATTTAGATATTTCGTTTTCCCCAGCTCACAGTCATTCTAGTAAGTGGCACAAAGCTTTGGAGGACGATTTACATTATACAGTTGTGGCAGCACTGCAGGGCCCTTCCTCAGTGGGACTTGGCTTTTCCTTCGAGCAAAGGACTCTGATTATTTGAACTGGCTTAGGTCTGGAAACTGGTTGAGAGTCTGTGACTCTTCATTGTGGTGATCAGGTTTTTGGCCACCAAATCTGGAGTTTTTTCTTTTATATAGATCAGACATTAATCTAGTGGGCTATCCATCTATTTCATTCCAAAAATACTGTGATTAATTAGCCACCAACAGAAATCTCTGAGGGCTTAAACATTATGATTATTAGTATATCCCTGCTGCCCTTTTTGGTAATAGCATCTACCTTGTCTGTAGAAGTTAAATGCTGCCAACTTGGTCTCTGCTTTTCCATGATTATCCCTGTTGAAGGGAGCCCGTGTCCATGGTGCCATCTCCTGTAATCATCTCTGACCTACACAGGAGAACAATCACAGAGCTTTTCAAAGATTCACATGTTGCCCTTATTAATGTATGTCTCAGTGCCTTAATGAAGGGACTCTTTTCTTTCTTTCTTTTTTTTTTTGTGTCAGGTCACTAGTTGCTCTGCTTTTTTTTTTATTGTACTTAGATGAAGGTTTACAGAACAAATAGTTTCTCATTAAACAGTTAGTACACATATTGTTTTATGACAGTGGTTAACAACCCCACGACATGTCAACACTGTCTCTTCTCAACCTTGCATTCCCTAATACCAGCTTTCCTGTCCCCTCCTGCCTTCTAGTCTTGTCCCTGGACTGTTGTGCCCCATTAGTCTCATTTTGTTTTATGGGGCTGCCTAATCTTTGGCTGAATGGTGAACCTCAGGAGTGACTTTATTACTGAGCTAAAAGGGTGTCTGGGGGCCATCTCTTGGGGTTTCTCCAGTCTCCGTCAGGCCAGTAAGTCTGGGTTTTTTTTTTTTTTTTTTGTAAGTTAGAATTTTGTTCTACATTTGTCTCCAGCTCTGTCCGGGACCCTCTGTTGTGATCCCTGTCAGAGCAGTCAGTGGTGGTAGCCGGGCACAATCTAGCTCTACTGGACTCAGTCTGGTGGAGGCCGTGGTAGTTGTGGTCCATTAGTCCTTTGGACTAATCTTTCCCTTGTGTCTTGTTTTCTTCATTCTCCCTTGCTCCCAAAGGGGTGAGACCAGTGGAGTATCTTAGATGGCTGCTCACAGGCTTTTAAGACCCCTGACCCTACTCACCAAGGTAGAATATAGAACATTTTCTTTATAAACTATGTTATGTCAATTGAGCTGGATGTTCCCTGAGACCATGGTCCCCACAGCCTGAAGAGACTATTTTCTAGTAAGTGGGTATGCAGATTACACGTGATAAATTCGCTCCAACATTCTTACCTCGCTAAGATTTTGGATTCCTTCCTCCAAATCGGGTCAGCGCACGGATCAAATCTAACCCACCTCCTGATTTTTTAAATAAAGAATTATTGGAATACAGCCATGCCTATTTATTTACATATGACCTGGAGTTACTTTTGCGCTACAGTGGCAGGGTTGATAGTTGTGACAGACCATATGGCCCGCAAAGCTGAAAATACTTATCTGGTCCTTTAAGGAAAAGTTTGTCTGAGCATGCTGAGATTTGATCCACGTTATGGGTCTAGTGTCAGCAAAGGAGTGGTTGTGGTGGCGCTTCAGAAGGATGAGCACCCCTGCAAAGCAGCTACCCTAGAAATTCAGTCTTCTCTGATGTAGGAGAGCAAGCTTTTGCATTGGCAAGCAAAAATGAAGATAATTTGGAAGTTCAGAATTCTCAGTTTTGTCTGATCTAACCAGATATCATCATTCTGGGTTTCAGGCTTCTGTTCCTTTCCAGTCGGTACCCTAACTTTCATGTAAGAAAGTTGGCGAAGCTGTGAATTAAATTGACTTTGAAAATTTGCAACCCATACAGTTATATTTTGCATTTAATTTTCAGCAGTATTGCCCTTATGTCTAAAAGATGTCAGAGATTCTTTTAGGATTGCCATGGAAACTCTCTTACACTCGGATCATGACGTGCTGAGTGCTTAAGAACCTGAGTTTGTGTCTGTATGGCATCTGTCACACAACGCAGTTGTTGTAGTCATCAATATTGCTGTAATGGTCAAGGGCAACGGCCTCTTAGGCTCCCAAGGTCCTTAACTCCATTAGATATTTCATTACAATCAACTGCAGGAGATAACTTGATTAATTGTGATGCTACAGAATACCTTGGATTACTAGCATCCCATTTCCTATTGGCAGTGGGCTGATCACTGTGCAGAATCCCAATGGCATGACTAAACCAATTCCAAAACTCCCATCTTTGATAGTCTGTCTTCTGGGGCCACTTCAGTACCAACTGTGTATCAGTCAAGAGCCAGAAATCACCCCAGTAATTTAAACAGGAAAATTAAATATGAAGAAGTGTTAATTAATAAAAGGTGGTTAACTACTAAAAGGGTTAAAAGAGGATTCTAAGGGGTGCAATCCAGTCAGTTGTGACTCATGGCGACCCCATGTGTGCAGAGAAGAACTGTGCTCCATAGGGTTTTCAAAGCTGTGATCTTTTAGAAGCAGATTGCCAGGCCTTTCTTCTGAGGTGCTTCTAGATGCGTTAGAACCTCCAGCCTTTCAGTTAGTCATCAAGTGCTTAACCATTCGCGCCACCCAGGGACTCCTCTAAGTGGCACAGAAGTTGCAAATGCATAAAACAGCTACCACCCATAGGGCTAAGGGACAGTAAATAAAGAAGGAACCCCCCTCCCAGGCTGAGATTCAGATCTACTTGGAGAGAGTATGGCTGCCACAGGAACACACAACCTGCCATTGGTGAAGAAACTTACCAGAGGGCTTGGGCCACCGCTGATCTATGAAGTCTTCTGCTATGGTGGCAGAGAAACTACCCCTTCCAGCCCCCAGGGAGCCCCTGGCTGTAGGCACACCAAAGAAGAAAGAAAAGTCCCTTCCTCCTGCTTCAGCCTTGCAGTGACCCTCCAGCACCCTTTTTGGCTAAAATCAAGCCCCAAACAGCCTTATCTTGCGTTTTATGTTTTTCTCTTATTCCACATGCAGTTGGTCGAAGTCCTACCAGGTCAGTCTTCAAATATATGCAAATCCTACCACTTCTCATCACCTCCATTGCTGCCACCCTATTCAGGTTGTTATCATCTCTTGATAATGATGAAGATAAGATGATGATGATGATGGCAGCGACGTTTATTGAGTGCTTACTGTTTGCCGGGCACTATTATACAAGCTTTTCATTTAATCTTCAAATCATGCTATGAGGTATAGGTACAATTATAGATGAATGAACAGGGGTACAAGGAATTGAGTAACTCGGCCGTAGTCGCTCATCTAGTAAGGGGCAGACCAAGATTTGAACCCAGACTGTCGGGCTGTATGTCCAGCACTCAACCACTTTGCTATACTACTTCTCAAAATGAATGCAGTACCCTCCTAACTGCTCTCCCTGCCTCCATTCTATACCCTCCCAAGACCCATTGACAGCCTGTCCTCATTTCAGCAGCCAGGAGGATCTGTTTACAAACATACATCAGATTGTGTTACTCGCCTGCTCAAAACCCTCCAGGACGTCTTCATACCCTTCAGAATATCATCTAAATTCATGATTTTGTCCCCAAAGACACTGTAGAATATGGCTCCTGCCTCCCTTTCCAACCTCACCTCCTGTCTCTTTCTCTCAGCCCATTCCACCCTAGTCACACTGGCCTTGTTGCACGAGTACTGAGAGCTCATTGACTTCACGGGATCTGTACTTGCTGTTTCCTCTGCTAAATGCTCTTACATCAGACCCTCTGGCTTTCTCAGTTTGACGATACCTCCTCAGACGCTTTCCTTGAACACTCTAACTTAAAAATAACTCCTCTCTCCCCACTCTCTTTTTCTTTTTCTCCATATAATTTATCACTTCCTGCAATTATATATGTATTTGTCTATTATCTCACCTCCTCCCTTGAGAATATATCCTAGAGGGATGAGACTGTGTTCTGTTTCCCCACTGCCTAGCATAATGCCTGGCATGGTATAGGTAATTTGTAAATACTTGTTTCATGAGGTAAGAATTTAAATAACTTAGTATTTGGTAAAGTTTCATTTGATATTTTAGAGAAACAGAAAGTGATTCAAAACATTGTAAAATATTAAATAATATTATTTCTTAACGTGTGGTTCTGAAACTTAGATCTTGCTAGCTAAAATTAATAATTGCCTATTATCGGATTTGTTTGTTTAAAAGCATTTTTGTAAAGATGACCTCATTTCTTAAATTTTGAATTTGTTGGATAGAAACTAAAAAGGTAGTACCCCCCCCAAAATAAAAACTTCCACATATATCATTGAAATTTTATGTTAGTTAAAATTTCACGTTCTTTTTTTATCAGTTTAATTTCTTTTAAGTTATAAATATTAGTACTTTGTTTTGCTACATTCAAAAGAGGAAATGGTTTGTATTGATGCTTGCTTATGATTCCATACCATTCATTTCAATAGAAAATTTTTATCTCTTGACTCCTTTTTAGTACTGATGTCAGACCATAATAAGTATTGGCATCCCTTTGATATTAAAGGTTCTTTAAGCACATACATTTTTTTTAAATAAAAGAAAGTTGTCTGATATATGCTGTCTTTCTCTTTTAGGAGGAAGGTGTTGCTGTTTTTCTCCAGATGGTAAAGCTTTAGCTGTAGGTCTCAGTGATGGAAGTTTCTTAATGGCAAATGCAGATACTCTAGAGGATCTTGTATCTTTTCATCACAGAAAAGATACTATTTCAGATATTCGATTTTCACCTGGTAAGATTCCATTTAAATCTTATTTGATTATTAACTTGAATCTGGCAATCAGTTTAAATTATCTCTCACTGTGTCATTTATATTAACTGTTACTTTATATTAGAATTTTCCTCTTTTTTTTTTTTTTTTGTGAACTAGACAAGGCAGTGTGGTGAGAGGTAAAAGCCTTGGATTAGATGGATGGCAAATTATCTGGCTTAGTACCAATTCTGTCACTAAATTTTCTGTGTAACTCAGATCAAGGCACTTCTCTGAGCTTCACTTTCCTCATTTATGACATGAAAGGGTTGGATAACTTCATTATATACTTTTGAAATTGCATTAATTTTATTTCTTCAATTTCCATATATTCATTACCAAAAAAAAAACCAAACATGTTGCCATCAAGTCTATTCTGACTCATAGTGACCCTATAGAACAGAGTAGAACTGCCCTATAGGGTTTCAAAGGAGTACCTGATGGATTCAAACTGCTGACCTTTGGTTAGCAGCCTAGTTCTTAACCACTGCGCCACCAGGGCCCATATATTCATTGCCTACTACAAAACTTACTGTAATATACAAATTACTAATGTTAAGGTAAAATTTACTTATGTCAGTTTAGTTCCATTGTTTCTAAGTTCAGAGGTTTATTTGTTTGTTTTGGTTAAATGCAAAGTGTATCAAAGTTTTTGACATTTGCTCTCCACTGATGTACTTAACTACAATAAAAAAATTTCATTTTGTTGATTACAATATATTTGAAAAATATATGTTAACATTTGTCATTTGACATATCTGTCTTGTTATAATTTATGAAACACCTAAGATTTCTTGAAAAATATTAAGACCAAAGTAACCCTAGTTGCAAAGTGTAAAAAATATTTGCAAAGGTAGAAAATGTCAAGCAAATGTGTTTCTATTACAGGGTCTGGGAAGTATCTAGCGGTAGCATCCCATGACAGCTTTATAGATATATACAATGTAATGAGCAGTAAACGAGTAGGAATATGCAAAGGCGCTACCAGTTACATAACCCACATTGATTGGGATATTAGAGGTAAGAATTTAAATAACTTAGTATTTGGTAGTTTCATTTGATATTTTAGAGAAACAGAAAGTGATTCAAAACATTGTAAAAAGCAAACATAATTCTCAAAATGATTTTCTACTACTTTACATCTAAAGAGGATAAACACTGTAGAGTTTAGAGTTTTCAGTATTTCATCTAATGTTATTCAAATGATACTACTGCAGATGATGACAGTGCTGCACTAAATTCTTTAATTGGTAAAGTGATTTAATATTATGCAAAAATAATTTTTAGTGATGATGATGTCGTACTTCTTGTCAGATAAATTTGATGTAAATAGTAACTTCAGATCTGGAAAGTAAGAAATATTAATGAGGATTTTAGAGTCATTTTCCCTTTGGTATAAAATACATTCCCTAAGTATAGTCATGATTGCACAAAATACAGAATTTTATGGGTATGTCTGTTTTGTAGCAAAATGCATGGTATGTGGCATATGATTATGCCAATAAGGCATCAGTGGGAATTTAGACAAGAAGCATAAATTTTAATAAGTTTCAATAAATCTTAAATATTTAAATGTTCTCTTTTAAAAGATTTTGTTTTACTTATTCGTCTAAAGAAACCGAGAATAGTGAATTAAATTTTTTTTCCAAATATAGTTAGGCCAAATATTTACATTTACTTTTTAAAAAAATTCTTCAACATTTGTTTCTGAGGGGTTTTTTTGCGTATCATAACAATAGAGATAGTGTTTATGTACATAAACCAAAACCAAAAACCAAACTCGTTGCTGTCAAATCAATTCTGACTCATAGCAACCCTATAGGACAGGGTGGAACTGCCCCGTAGGGGTTTCCAAGGAGCAGCTGGTGGATTTGAACTGCCGACCTTTTGGTTAGCAGCCTAGTTCTTAACCACTGCACCACCAGGGCTCCATTTATGTATATACATACACAAAAATTAACCGTGTATGTGTTTGATTACTTAATTATATGGAGATTAAGAAAATGAAATGATCTTAATACATGTTGACTGCTAAGGAAAATGAGTTTTAATATATGTGTGTATATTTATTATTTTTTAAGGAAAGCTTTTACAAGTCAACACTGGTGCTAAAGAACAATTATTCTTTGAAGCTCCCAGAGGAAAAAAACAAATCATTCCCAGCGTGGAGGTAGGAAGATAGTGGTGCTTGTAGTGTTGTTTATATGAGTAAAAGTGGTTGGAAAATTGATGCCTGCCTGCCTTCCTTTAGTTACATGTAAAGCCTGTTCTCAAATTACTCAAATTACAGATAGTCTTCGAATGTGTTTATTTCATCGGGCCAGAATATGTAGATGGGTAAGGAATGAATCACTTATATGTCTAGGTATGTTCAAATCACTTTCCCTAAAGAACAAGAAGCATGCAATAGCAAACAGAAGACATACCTTGTAAGATAGGAATACTGCACATCTGCCAAATCTGTTGGAATCCATATGTCTAAGATGCTTGTTGGAAAATTCCAGATTTAAAAAACAACAAAAACACACAAACACACAACCAAAAAAAATGTGTTTAGTTTTATGCCTAACAATATTTGCAAAATGTTTTATAGGAATAAAGGCTCAACAAATTTAATGTGAAAGTGGCTTAATAAGGGAAAGGAGTTGTAAGTGAAAGTTCTTAATTTCCAGTAATGGTTAGTTGGAATATATGCTTATGCCAATAATGCATCAGTGACAGTTTAGACATAAAGCATAAGAAGAAGTTTCTTGAGTATATGAAGGGCAGACAAAGTCCTATTTACTGTCACTGGGTGCCCAGCATTTAGTGCACACAGTGGATACATAATAAGTACATCTTGGTTAATCTTACGTTAAAATTTTTCTGCAGGAACTAGTAGACTGGAAGCTACAAAACGAAAACTGACTGCCTAGATTTGAGTTAGAAAGAGAATTATATATTGTTGTTCATGTTCTTTTTTGGCTCTAATAAATATAATGGTTGTTAATGTTTTAGGTTTAGGTATAAACTGACAGCATTTTTTTCCTCTTTAGGTAGAAAAAATTGGCTGGGCATCATGGACAGGTGTGCTTGGTTTATGCTGTGAGGGAATTTGGCCAGTAATTGGAGAAGTCACAGATGTAACTGCCTCTTGTCTCACCAGTGACAAAATGATCCTTGCTACTGGGGATGATCTGGGATTTGTGAAGTTATTTAGATTTCCCACTAAAGTAAGTGTTTTTGTTTAACTTTCTTAACAATGGTTATTATAAAAATAGTTAAGGTAATGTCATTTCATAGCATGTCATTGTTGTGATATGAAATGCTCAGAATTATGTTTGCTATTCTTGGCATCCTGTTAATAACTTTTATCTAGAAGTATTATAATTTATGATCCCATGCCTTAAGTTATATATTATATTGTATAGTGTTACTCAATCTTGAGCGATTTAAATATCCTTTTAAAGGAAGCATTCCTTTTTCTCCCTATATCAACTTAAATAATCTTAGGTATTCTTTTTATGAAATATATACCATTAACAGCCTTCAGTATGGATTACACCTCAGCATAAAGAAAACAAAAATCCTCACAACTGGACCAATAAAAACATCATGGTAAACAGAGAAAATATTGATGTTGTCAGTGATTTCACTTTTCTTGGAACCACAATCAACGCCCATGGAAACAGCAGTCAGGAAATCAAAGAATGTATTGCATTAGGCAAATCTGCTGCAAAAGACCTCTTTAAAGCGTTAAAAAGCAAAGATACCACTTTGAGGACTAAGGTGCACCTGACCCAAGCCATGGTATTTTCAGTTGGCTCATATGCATGTGAAAGCTGGACAATGAATAAAGAAGACCAAAGAAGAATTGATGCCTTTGAGTTACGGTGTTGGCAAAGAATATTGAATATACTATGGACTGTTAGAAAAATGAACAAATCTGTCTTGGAAGAAATACAGCCAGAATGCTCCTTAGAAGCAAGGATGGTGAGACTTCGTCTCATGTACTTTGGACATGTTACAGGCAGGACCAGTCCCTGGAGAAGAACATCGTGTTTGGTAAAGCAGAGGGTCAGCAAAAGAGAGGAGAGAAGAACCCTCCAAAATGATGGATTGACACAGTGGCTGCAGTGATGGGCTCAAGCATAGCAACGATTGTGAGGATGGCACGGGACTAGGCAGTGTTTCATTCTGTTGTACGTAGGGTCGCTGTGAGTTGGAACCGACTCGACGGCACCTAACAACAACAGTAGATATAAAGTCTTTATACTTACACCTCACATGTTTAAAACGCTTTAACCAATTAAATACTAAAAACCTACAACACCTTTAAAATTAAAATAAACCCTGATTTAATGTGGTGAATGCTGTTATTTTTCTTGAACCAAACTGTACAGGTTCCTTGTTGTGCTACATGCCTATGCTGCTGTGTGCTGTGATGACTGAATTCTCTTATCACTTTTCTCTATTCAAATTACTATAAAACATTTGTTTGTAGGCCAGAAATTCATTTTGCTTAGCATAAAAATGAAATTTATGTATAAAGTACAGATGTGTTTATTTCTTATTAATGCCATAAATTAATCTGACACCAACATGATCATAAACATAAATCTGAAACAGGGCACTGAAGTCATATTATCGTATTCAATATATGATAGTCTTAAATAGCTGCTCACATATTTTTAGATCAGTGTTGAAATGAAAGCACAGATTTAAAAATTCTAAGAGAAAACTCAGGCACCAAAGAAAATTTTCCACAGATCCCTGTTTTAGATACGCTTACGTGGTAGACTTAGTGCATAAGAATGTGTTCCAAACATTTTTTGGTCAGTTAATTCACTTCCAGCATTCCAGACAGTTGTAGGTGCCTTGCATTCTAAGATACTGATCTGTAGATTCCTCCCTTACCTCACTGTAGCAAGAACCTCAAAATCTTTGGAAACTACCTTCATACAGTGCTTTGATAACAGATTCCCCTCACTTTAGAGTCTTCATTCCCAGAAAATTCACTGACCTGTTATCACTGTGTTTTGTTTATTAAAGACATCTCTTATTCTAACACCCTTGAAAAGATGTCCACCTAAGTCCTGCTTATGATACATTGGTCTGAAATTTACTTATGTAACTTGGTAATGCTAGTTTTCTAGATTTAAAAGCTGCCAGTTTCTATAACTTGGGGTTTTCTTGAGATATACTCCTGTGTGTAGTACTTACAATGAGTTAAGGTAAAAGATATTTGCATGGGTATATACCAAAATGATTGATAATTTTTTGTGAATATAGCCATGCTGTATATAGACATTTATATCCTTATGTTCTCAGTGTGTCTGTTTCTTATAGTAATATGCCTGCATAATTGTTTTTAAAAGATAACACGTTCCATAGACATACACTGTAATTAAGTATTACTCTATTGAACATTTAATGTGTTGTAAACTTTTTATTGCTATAAGTAAATGCTATGGTAAATATTTTTTGCACACGTAACATTTTCTTAGTATAGATTCCTAAAAGGGGGGTTGGTGAGTCAAAGGTAAGAACATTTTTATGCTTTTAATGCAGAGCACCAACTTGGTTTCCAAAAGAGTTGTGCCCATGGCACTAGCAATGTGTGAAACTAGTAGTTTCATCCTGTCCTCACCAGATTTAGGAATTATTTTTTATTCTAGTGAGTTTCAGTGTTTATGAGAAAATACATGAGAGTGTGTTTACAAGTTGCATTTCTAATGATTCATTTCTAAACATATATTAAGAATGAAATAAAAGAAGTGAAAAATAACTGAATGTTTTCAAATAATGAAATTTCTCAAAGATTATGTTCGAATTTTTTTCATCTTTAGGGAAAATTTGGAAACTTTAAGAGGTATGTGGCCCATAGTACACACGTCACGAATGTTCGCTGGACTTACGATGACAGCATGTTGGTTACCCTGGGAGGTACAGATATGTCTTTAATGGTTTGGACAAATGAAATGGAGGGCTATCGAGAAAAAAGGCTTTGTGATAGTGAAGAATCTGATACGGATTCTGAAGAAGATGGGGGTATGTCATTTTTTAATATTTTATTTTAATGAAAATGTAGAAAACAATTTAGCAGAACTGATTTAAACTGCAGAAGTTAAAACAGGTAATGATAAAGTTTAAATAATTGTGTTTTTAGTATTTTTGTTCTGTTTAACACCAAAATTGGTTTTGTGACTCAAGATTACTGGGCTAGTGTGCATTAATGACTTAGATGTTCTTCATCTAATTTTAAATAAACCCATTGCCATTGAGTCAATGTCGACTCATAGCGACTGGTAGGATAGAGTAGAACTGCCCTGTAGGGTTTCCAAGAAGTGGCTGGTAGATTTGAACCCTGCCGACCTTTTGGTTAGCAGCCGAGCCCTTAACCATTGTGCCACCATGGCTCTCATATTTTAAATAAGTACTGTTAAGATAAATTTTATATTACTGAACCTCGTATTTTAAGAGAATTTTTTATTTTTTTTCCGGTATATCAATTAATATCAGATCATTATTGAAAAGCTAGAAAGTGCATTTTGTAGTAAGTAAACACAATTATCTTTGACCACTCAGAGGTAATCTTTGTTAACATTTTTGGGTATATCCTTAGGGGTATGTGCTTTTATTTAAATAATATTTTTAAATTATTTTTTATCTGCTATTATTAATAATACTTGGAAAACATCATTATGTATAATTAAATATTCTACATCATTTTTACTGGCTGCATATTTTTCATAATTTGAGATGCAATTTTTTAATTTATTTTAGATTCTTGATCATCCTTTTATCCAATTTATAAGATACTCCTCAGTTATCACTTAGAGAATAATTTTTATGTTGTCATGGTAGGCTATGACAGTGATGTTACAAGGGAGAATGAAATCAGTTACACCATCAGAGCCTTATCAACAAACATTCGCCCGATGTTTGGAATCAAGCCTCATTTACAACAAAAAGAACCCTCAGTAGATGAGAGGTAACTATCAAGTTTAATATTAGATGAAGAAAAAGATACTGGTATTAAAACTTGAATTTACTGTTTAATTAAATGAATTTCTTGCAAAAACTGAGTAACAGCGGTACTCTGTAGCTTCAGACACGACCTTGAAGACATGCTTGTCTTGAAGACTTTTTGATGATGATACAGTCTTTTCAGGTAGCTTAGGGAATAATACTATATAGAAAATCTGTATGATTGAAGTAATCTTATTAGCTAACTTATATATATATATATATATATATATATATATATATATATATATATATATATATATATATAGTGAGGCTGGAGGAGATAATAAAAATTGAATCTAATGCCAAATGCTTTTTAAGAAGCACATGAACAGATGAATGATTAAATTTTGAAAATGCCTTTGTATCCGTATACCTTTAATCAAGGATAATCTTTATCCCAAAAATTTTTCAAAAGAGCAGTTTGAAGTATAACTTGTCTCTAATGAGAATTATTGGTCTTTGTTTAAAATGAACAAATAAAAAAATAAGTGTAAAATAAGGATATGTGTGCAGCAATTTTATGCAGAGAGATAATTTTTAAAATCATTAGGGAAGATAGGAAACCATAAAGAGGCGTATGGATCAGTGAATGGCATGGGGTTCAGAATCGAAGGAGTTTTAAGAAACGATGAAAGAAAAATTATCCCAAAACAGCAGTAAGGAACAAAGAGGGAGTGGCAGGTAGGAATACCAGTGACTGCTTCTGAAGAAGGCCATGATGGGGAAAACTTCATTATGAAACGTTAGAGTACTTGAGGGAAAAGTTAAAAATGAAAGGCTATTCATTCACAGTTGAACAGGATTTGTGGAAAATTCAAGTGAAGGGACAGTCTGAGAATAGTGCTGAAGACTGTTGCAACTCAGCTAGATAGAAATGATGTTACAAAAAGCATTAGCAGAGGGATGATGGTTTGCACCAATAGGTATAATGTCCTGATGAAAGAGATGAATTTAGAAGGGTGAAATGTAAGTTAGTGTTGGGGAAGGGGATAACTAGAGATTCTGTGGAACTAACTGGCCCCAAACGTCCAACGGAACTTCTAGGTGTAATGTCAAGGTTGTGATGCTGCCACATCTCCCCTTCCAGGTGCCCTGTTTGCTGATGGTACCATACTGTACCCATTGCCCTTGAGTCAATTCTGACTCATAGCAACCCCATAGGACGGAGTAAAACTACCCTATAGGGTTTCTAAGGAGCGGTTGGTGGATTCGAACTGCCGACCTTTTGGTTAGCAGCCGAGCTCTTAACCGCTACGCCACTAGGGTTCCTTGCTGATGGTGTACCTCAGATAAAAGCAGTGCAAGTCACCTAAGGAAAGGGGTAGAGAAGTGACCATCCATGCTGTCATCAGGTATAAAGAGGAAGAGTATTCAGTAAGCAACATGTTTTAAGAAGGCTAACCATATACTGGGATCTAAAATACTTGCACAAGATTCGAATTGAAGAGACTTGGTATAAGGCAAAGGGCATGGTTTTTGGAGTCAGACAAATAGGTTGAAGTGTTAGTTACCAGTTGGATGACCTTGAAAAAATGAGTCATTCTCTCTAAACCTCATTTTTTTCCATGGTAAATGAGCATTATAATCCCTAATTTATGGAATATTTCCAGGTTTAAATGAAATAATGTATGTAAAGAATTTAGATAGTAGGTTTTCAAGAAGGATACTCCTTCCTTGGAATAAAACACGGAGTAACTTGAGGAGATACTTGGTTAATACTGAAATGCTATTTCTAAAATTAAATATTCACAGAGTAATGAACACTACCTATACATTTACTGATTAGAGAAATACGTACAAGTATGCAAATGTGAAGGTTCCTAATTGGAATATTTGCTGTATAGTGCTTAATATTATTTAAAGAAAATTCTCACATATAATGAAAACTGAAAAATGTTCTATAGGGAAGGAAAGAGCTCTAGATATTCTGTAAATCTCTTTCATTTGTTATGTAGGTTTTTTAAAGAAAAATATCATTTTTCAGATGAATTTGGTATATTAGAAAATGGGACCTAATCTTAAATCTCTAGGCAGTCGTTCATGGTAAAACACTTATTTTTTTCCCTCATTGCCAAAGTGACCCAAGTTCTGACAGATGGAAATATTTTACTAGTCACCAACAATGGTTGACAGTGTCACAATTTTGTAATCTTTGCTACTACCTTGCATTTTTCACAGCTCACTTTTTCAGAATTATTTTTGGAATTATTTTTCATTTTGTTCATTTACTTTATAATTTCAGCTCTACTTTTGCCAAGGCAGAAGAAGTAATTAATGTGACTCATAGACAGCAGTCTTTATTATTGCTGCTACACCTCCATTGTCGGGTGGTGAGATTAGGAAGTGGAGGCTTTCAATATTTAGAGTGTTTTATTTTTACAAAATGAAAGAATCAAAGGAGATAAAAATTAAGAGGTATTTCTTTTTACCAGTTTTGAATGTATTTGTGAGGAGATAATATGGTCTTTGTAAATGATTGTTTCATATTTTAAATAAAATGTACTACTGCCATGAAAGGTGAAACAAAACACTGAGCAGTTAAAACAAATACTTATCGAATTTTATCGTATCCACTTAAAAGGGAGATGTTTCTAATGACAATTGATTACTGTATTTGGTTGTGGGATTTTTTTCCCTAAATGACATTTTATGTTTTTCTATAAATGTTTTTATAGCAAATCTTGTATATTTAAAGTAGTTAATTGGCACTCAGATTTTCCTCCAAAGACATTATTCTAAAAATATTCAAAACAATTTAACATAAAATTTAGGTATTTTTGTATTTCCTTAAAATTTTGTTGACATGTTACTTTTATTCTGTTTAATAAACTGTTGCATTTTTATTGATCATCAGTTTTCATATATATTTCCCCATTTTTCCCATTGCTCCTTTTGAAGGCAGGGAGTAGTAAGGTAAGTGTTTTGTGAAATAAAATATTTTATTCAAAAGTTTAGTCTTTGTTCTGTTTTGATGTTTGTATTATTTTAAGGTATTGATATTTTTTTCCTGTAAAACATTGAACTGTATTTGTCCAGAAAGAATTAGAAAATGGAATAGGACAAATTCTACAAGAGTTGCATTTCTAGATACAGTATGTGGCTGTTATTGTGAGGGTCTTCGTTATATTAATTTGATTTTACAAATGACTTTTCACAAACTCCTGTACTCTAGAAATTTTTTGGACCACTGCACTAGCACTTTTGTTATATGTGAAGAGCAGCTTTGCCTCTTTATGGAAGCCTGGCTCAGCCACGCAGAGAGTTATCAGGTGATGTAGTTGCCTGTCAGTAATCAAATGACCACCATCAAAAGCCAACTTGCCTTGACTGTTTGATTACCTTACAGTCAGCACAAGGGACACTTGAACTGTTTTCTCAATACCTGAAACATAGTTCTCTAAGCCGTCTGTACTTTCTTAGCTTAGCCCTTTAGTGCCGTACGCGGTGAGGCGGCTCTTTTGCTTAGTGCTGTGGTGTCTAGACGCAATAATTTGTTGTGAGGTCTCTAATGGGGTACTGTTGGAGAAGTTGTTATTAGTGGTTGGATAAAAATAGAAAAGATACATATTAGGTTTGCCAACGAAATTTAGAAAAAGAGTTAATCTAAATTACAGAAAAAACAGAACCATCTCAATAAATGAGAACATGAAAATGAAACAATATTAAATTTAAGAGGAATCATTTGCTTTCTGCATTTTGGAGATAAATATGTGAAAAATCTTGAAGTTTTAATTGCTCAAGAGCTTAACATGAGTCCAGAGTATGAGATAACTTCTAAAAGGGCCCACTTAATCTTATGCTATTTTAACAGAAATGAAGCATCCAGATCTAGCCTAATATCTAGAGTAGTTTATTCAGAACTGACCTCTGAATTTAAAGGGGACATTGGCAATTTATACCTGTCTAGAAGGAAGCACAGGATGAAGAAAGGTTGGGAAGCCACTTAATATAAAGACTAATTGCTCTGTCAGTTGTTTAAAAACAGGAAAACTAAGTGGAGACATAATTGCTGTCTTGGGTGTCAGTGACTCATATATAAGTAGCTTCCCTGTCGGAGTTCCTGGGTGGTGCAAGCGGTTAATGCGCTCGTGCTACTGACCAAAAGGTTGGAGGTTCGAGTATACCCAGAGGCACCTTGGAAGAAAGGCCTGGTGATCTACTTCCAAAAAATTAGCCTTTGAAAACCCCACGGGGCACAGTTCTACTCTGACACATAGAGGGTCGCCATCAGTTAGATTGACTTGAGGGCAGTTGGTTTTTACTGGAACCTCCCTATTACAAGCAGTGTTAGTGCAGAGTTTGGATAACCTCTTGTCACGGGTGCTGTAAAGGTATGTTCTAGACATGTAAAGGAGATTCCTAGGTTTAGTGGGAGGAGGATTGATGAGATGACTTCTGTGATCCCCTCTGATTCTGTTTCGGTCATTATGTTATTAAGGAAAATTTTTAAAAGGTTGCTTAAATTACTCCCAAGATCCAAAATCCAGTGTGGTCCTGAAGTCTCTCACTCTGCCTTTCGTTGGGTCAGAGTAGGGGAGGCTTAGGCTCCTTAGACAATTTTCTTAATAGCAGCTCCAGTGCCACCAACCTTTTAAATTAGTTGCTAACATTATACTGCTTTTTGGAAGAACAAAGATAAGCTTAAATATTTTGTTTGAAATTCAGATTACAGTGCAGAAAAATAAGAATGGCAGGCTTTAACTTTTACAACAAAAAACATATTGATGAGTTCTCGTTTATTTTTCTTTTTTTATTTTCTTCTAATTTCCTGCCATTAGTAGAGTAACTTAAGCCTTCTTGTATATGAAATAATAAAATAAAAATAGGCCTTCAGTATATGCAGTATAGTTTATCTGCACTAAACTTGTGAAACTACTTTATAACGAAGTATTTTATCAGTGTTTTACATTCAAATTTGTGTTGTAATCTTTTCTCTTCTTTACCTGCTGCTGAAAAGGGGTTCCAGGTAATCCTCTTTTTGCTATGCTTACAGTGCCTAATTTTGTATTTTTATCATCTTTTATGTTTACCATTAATGAGCTGTGTTACTTGGTGTTCTTTGCCCATGTTCACAGTGTTCATGGTTATTTTCCCCTTGGAATTAGCATCACTGAGGTGAATAGCATCTTAATTACTGGATTTATACTACATAAATAACTACTTCACTAAAACTGTATCCATTTAACTTGTATAATTATACAAGTTGTATAATTTTAAACAATAATATGACTTATATAAATGGTCTTTACAAATTAAAATGTTTGTAACTGTTGGAAAGTATGGTAGAGATAAAAATGACGTATTCATTCGTTTGGATTATAATTAAAGCTTTTAGGCAATGACACTGAATAAAGTTTACCAACAAAATTGACTTGGAAGAAAAACCAAGGCTGCTACCATTCTTTGAAAGTGTCCTAGTGGAAATATTTTAAAATGTTAAATGTTATAAATTCAGTTCTGTTTTTTATTTATGGACATTCAAAACTATACATGAAGAAGATTTGAAACAAATTTCTGTGACAATTTTAAAAGTTATTTATATATTCTTGATAAGTGCACTTCATTTTTATGTCACCAATCATGCTTCTATACTGCATATTGCTTCATATTACATGCAACTTATCTTGTATGTTCAAGATATAACACTTCATTTACTTTTTAAAGATGTATAGCTTGAAAATCATTTTGAAGATGCATGCATATTTTTATGTCTTTAATTTATGAGACTTATTCATAAATGTTGGATACTTTTCCACAGGAAAGTTAGTCTTTATCATTTCCTGATTTAGTTGTTACAAAATGAATATTAATCTAAAATTGGGGAGGTGGTTGATGCATGGTTTATTTTGAATAAATTCATTATTTTGCTTATTAATATAATTGTTCAGGTTATTAATGTAATTGTTATTTGAAATAAAATAATAAACTAGTATTTTTAAAAATTAAATAGTTTTAGGGAAGAGCTTCCACATTTAAATGGTTCAAATTGTGAACTCTATACCTGATGAAGGAGCCCTGCTGGTGCAGTGGTTAAAGCGCTCAGCTGCTAACTGAAAGGTCAGCAGTTTGAACCCACCAGCCACTCTGCAGGAGAAAAGACCTGGCTATCTGCTCCCGTAAAGTTTACAGCCTAGGAAATGCTATGGGGAAATTTTACTCATTCTTATAGGGTTGCTGTGAGTCACAATTGACTCAATGGCACACAGTTGACTCAATGGAAGATTGTAAATAGATTCTAAATTAATAGAAAAGAGGGCGCTAGATTTGAGAGCCGCTAGGGTCACTGTGAGTCAGAATCGACTTGATAGCAATGGGTTTATATAGGTAGAGTTGATAAATGTTTAGTAAGTAGAGTGAATAAGGGAAGGGGAGTTTGAGGCAGTAGTAATAGTAATTACCATTTACAGGGTGTTGTATGGTTTACAATGCTTTGTGACTATAAAATGGTTGAGTAACTGCTGGTGATATTATTAACCAATGCTAGGGACTTCAGGAGGCAGAGAAGGTAAAAAGCATGAAAGAGCAGGTTCTGAGTACAAGTTTGAACTCAGACATGATTTATGTTGCCAACAGTGTAGAAAGCTCATAGAAATACTAACAATATTCAATTCAAGAAGAATGTCTTAAGTACCTACCATGTTCAAGATAAACTCTGTGAGAGCAGTGATTTAGGGCTTTTTTGATAATGCACCCCATCAAGAAGCTTTTGAGTATGTTAAGCTAACATTTGTTTATAAACAACCTGTTCCTGTGCTGTTATTTACATGATGAAACACACACCAAGTAAAATGAAAGTTCTGGTTTTTTCCTTCCACCTAAGATAGAGGGCACAGTCTAGTGGGGAAGACAGAATGGCTTCCTGTTTGTGAGGAGTGGCAGACATCTCTCTGGAGGACAGGAGAGGGAGGCTCAGGAGAGGGTGATGGGTGCCCTTCCTCATTCCCACTTCTCTGTTTCAGGCCCCCCGTGAGCAGGGCCCCACCACAGCCAGAGAAACTCCAGACAAACAATGTCGGCAAGAAAAAGAGACCCATAGAGGTAAGCAAAGCCCCATTGCCCAGTGTTAACTTGTACTTTAGAATATATCCAGAACTTGTTTCCTTTTATAAAACATACAAGTTTTATCATTAGTTATCATGAAAATAAGCATATTGAATAATTTATTTTGTTTGGTTGTAAAAATTGATTGCCTAACTGTTACCCAAGTTTGAGTTTTGGATTGTTAACCTTTGTTCTCTTTTTTTTTTTTTTTGTACTTGTCTTCTTTTACTTTTCCCTGAGTAATACCCTGAATTGACCTGCATCATAAAGAACTTCTAAACTTAATATACACAAATTATTTGTTGCTTATAGAAACACAGACATTTTGACCGTGTCTTATACTTAGTGGTTTAAGTTTTTAAGTTAAAGATTGAATACTTATGCCAAATTAAGAATTTTTACCCCATATGATGTTTTACTGTAGGGTTCAGTGAAGGCTCTGCTTTTCCTTCTGTCTGTTTCTAACCAAAGAATCCTTCTTCAGTAATTGAGGAAGAAGGAAAATTCTCCCAAACATTTCATGGTCCCAGTATCAGCAGCAAACTGTGCTGAACCAGGTTGAAAACAAGGGGTAAAGCTGTGGGAGGGTGATTATTGTGCCCCCTCCCAAACTCAGCCCCACAAGGTCAGTGCAGATGGACACTTACAGTAGCAGAATCATCAGCCAGAACTCTAGAATGAGTTGTCAGAGGGTGTGCTTGTTTTTGTCTACTGATGCTGAATGTACTGTTTGGATCTTGAACATAATTTATTCTGAGTTATGTTTGCAGATCAGATATTTGCTTAATGATGAATACAAATAGAAATATCTTTCTTTTGGACTCAAGAAATATCTCAATATTTACATGAAATCTTGAGAACTAAAATTCTTGCAATCAGATGACATTATGATTCCTTTTTTCCTTTAACTTTACATAGATTACAAATATCAATGATCAGAGCTCCGGAGGATGTTTCTTAAAAGTATGGGATATGCATTTCAGCTGCCCCAAACAGGTTATTTATAGAAGTTTGTTCAGCTTATCTTTGGGTTTCAAGTTTGTAAAATGAAAATGCATCCTCTATTTTGACAGAAGACTCTAGTACTGTGTATAAAACAAAATATAATAATGGTGACAGTTTAAACATGAAGAAGAATCTAATTGTATAACAGTTTTATCATTATTGTTATAGGACCTTGTATTGGAGCTTGTTTTTGGCTATCGAGGCAGAGACTGTAGGAACAATGTTCACTATTTAAATGATGGTGATGATATAATTTATCACACAGCATCTGTTGGAATTCTGCACAATGTTGCTACAGGTAGGAAAACCTGATTCTCCACCCCCCACTTTTTAAAATTTTTATTTAGAAGCTTAAAATTCTTTTTTGAAACAGTTGTTAAAACTATAAATAATGTAGAAGAAACAGTCCAGAATATTAGTATTTCATACTGCAGAACTTTCTAGTAATATTTCAAGTAACCAACGTTACAGTCTGAAGAGAGTGTAACACAGCAGAAAAGAATTTCATAATGCAAACAGCCCATAGGCCTCTACCAGAAGTGAAGGTTTACTGCATATTGAAACCATGTTTTATGATGAAGGCATTTGTAACTTTAATTCCATTTCCCCATAACTTCATCGTGAAAACAAATGGTTGTCTCTGATAATGATTGAAAGTAGCATGTTGAATGAGTGGTTATGGGGGAGGTGGTTGTTCTTACTGAAGCCTTGAAAAGCCGAGGAAGAAAGCTAAGAAAACTGCTTCTTTGTCACTTTGCTGATGGTACTTTGTTTGATCGAAGAAGGTGAGAAAATATTTCTTGATGTTTATTTAACTGATTGGATTGTTGACGAGCAAATACAGCTCTTTTAGCATCATTTGATGACCATAGTGTGACACCCCCACTAGTGACATCAAGTGCTTAATTTTGAATTCTGCTTGATCACATATAATTGCAAACTTTATAAAGTCTAGGGTTGGAGGTAAAAAGAGTCCATCTTTCCTGATTTTTCCTCTGAGAACTCACTCTAAATGGGTAAAGAATAGATTGTTAGTTACTTTCTCCCCCCAGCCCCCCCATGTCAATATTAATCATTAATATGATCTTTCTGCTTTAGTTTCCTAGAGAAAATGAGTCACCAGGATCTCACAGAAATCAGTGGTATTTTTCCATTTAAAACTTGGGCCGTTTAACAAGTACTGCTTAGAGAGAAGATCCTCTTTATTTGAGGCTTCAGGTATCCTTCAAAGAGAATGAGAAAGAGTAAGACAAGACAAGAAAGGGATGAATGTGTAAATAAATCCTCAAGTTTATGCTTGTAATGTTATTTTGAATTTCCTGATTTATAATTAATCACCTTTCTAATTAGGGGGGAGTGTAAAGAGGAGAGGCCAGAGGGGAGATTCAGCACTTGCTGCAGTTCTGATTTTCTGATTATTGGGTCTCCCGTGGATTTGGGGATACGTGGCTGTGTTCATAGTCTAGGAACGATGGAAGTGTAAGGTAGTACTGAATGGTTGATCGTTGATCTTCTGCCAACTTACCCAACAACGCATATTTGCTATTTGCTCCTTTAACTGAATTTTCAGCCCTGAAAATTGTGAAGCTCATTTCACTTTGAGAAGTTTTAAAGTAATATTGTTTTTTTTTTTTAATGTGATTATTGAATTTTTTGTTTTGTGTTTGTTTTGCTTTTGGAGAATGTGGTATCTATAGTCCTTTATAATCTGGACCCTGTTTAGTGTTCTGACCTCATTTTCTATGTCTCCATTTTACTTGCTAAGCCTGTCTTTATCACCTACTGCATATACTGCTGCCATAGTCTGCTAAGGTCTCTTCACTGTCACTACTATTGGATTAACACTGTTAACTCGGTGCCTCTCCACTGACGACAGAATAAACATGAGTGTAATAGACCAGGATTCAGAATCCTCCACTATTCTAACTTGCTTTTCCAACCGTATTTCTCAATCTTGTTCTTCATGACTCATACTTCAGTCAAACTGAGCCATTTTATGTGGATACTCAGTGCTTTCCTGCCTCTGTGCCTTTGCTTAAATTGTTCGCTCTACCTGGAATGACTTTCCCCACCCACATTCACATATACAGAGTCTGAGTTAGTCCAGGAGTGCCATATGCCCATGATGACAATAATCTTCTGCTTCAAATTCTCACAGCATTTTGATTCTTAACCCTCTTGTGGCCCTTGGTATATTCAGCCTTGGATGTCATGTTTTATCCCTTTAAGTGCTCTATCCCTTTAAAGACTTCTGATTCATTTTTTCTGTCCTTATGATACTATACACGTAGTAAGTGCTCAAAAATATGTGTTAAATAAGCTAGTAAATTAAACAGTAGTTTATTGTATTGAGTAAGTTGCATTTGGCTATTATACATTAAAGTTTTCAAACTTAATTCTCAAATTTCTTCTTTTTGTAGGGACTCAGAGTTTTTATCAAGAACATAATGATGATATTCTGTGCCTCACTGTAAATCAGCACCCCAGATTTATCAACATAGTGGCAACTGGCCAAGTAGGTATGTTTGTATATTTTAAAAAAGAAAACATTTGTCTTCAAATAAATTCAGTATCCTGAGGGGGGTGGGATATGATATATTTGTGGGTTGTTTAAAATCTGTGTTCAGAAAGCACACTTTGAATAATATATTGTTTGCTACCAGATACTTTTTTATCACTTTGGCTGTCTCGGTTCAGTTGATTTCAGAATTCAAAATAAACAATCTTGCAATAGTTGAAATAGTTGGATTTAGTCCTTTAGCAGAACTTTCTGGTCAGCAAAAAGGTTAATTCCATAGCATAAAAGGAGAGGGAAAGGACTAAAGAGGCAGTGGTAATAAGGGGAGACAAGAAGTAACTAGACTGCGATGGGGAGAATCTCTGTTTAAGTAGGAGCTAAGCTAGTATTGGTAAATCCCTTTTTCCTCTTCTTTTTTTATTGTTGTTTGATACCATTGAAATCGATTCTGACTCATAGCGACCCTGTGTACCACAGAAAGAAACATTGCCTGGTCCTGCACCACACTCACAGTCTTTGTTATGCTGGAACCCATTGTGTGCAGCCACTGTGTCAGTCCATCTCGTTGAGGGTCTTCCTCTTTTCTGCTGACCCTGTACTTTACCAAGCATGATGTCCTTCTCCAGGGACTGATCCCTCCTGACAACCCGTCCAAAGTATGTAAGCCGTAGTCTTGCCATCCTTGGTTCTAAGGAGCATTCTGGTTGTACTTCTTCCAAGACAGATCTGTTCATTCTTTTGGCAGTCCGTGGTATATTCAATGTTCTTTGCCAACACCACAGTTCAAAGGCATCAGTTCTTCTTCGGTCTTCCTCATTTGTTGTCCAGCTTTCCCATGCATATGATGCAGTTGAAAATACCATGGCTTAGGTCAGGCGCATCTTAGTCTTCAAGGTGACATCTTTGCTTTTCAACACTTTAAAGATGTCTTTTCTAGCAGATTTGCCCAATGCAATTCATCTTTTGATTTCCTGACTGCTGCTTCCATGGGTGTTGATTGTGGATCCAAGTAAAATGAAATCCTTGACGACTTCAGTCTTTTCTCCATTTATAATGATGTTGCTTATTGGTCAAGTTATGAGGATTTTTTTTGTTTTCTTTATGTTGAGGTGTAATCCATACTGAAGGCTGTGGTCTTTGATTTTCATCAGTAAGTGCTTCAAGTCCTCCTCACTTTCAGCAAGCAAGATTGTGTCATCTGCATATTGCAGGTTGTTAATGAGTCTTCATCCAATCCTGATACCATGTTCTTCTTCATATAGTGCAGCTTCTCAGATTATTTGCTCAGCATACAGATTGAATAAGTATGGTGAAAGGATACAACCCTGACGCACACCTTTCCTGACTTTAAACCACACAGTATCCCATTGTTCTGTCTGCACAACTGCCTCTTAATCTATGTACAGGCTCCTCATGAGCACAATTAAGTGGTCTGGAATTCCCATTCTTCGCAGTGTTATCCATAATTTGTTATGATCCACATAGTCGAATGCCTTTGCATAGTCAGTAAAACACAGGTAAACACCTTTCTGGTACTCTCTGCTTTCAGACAGGATCCATCTGACATCAGCAATGATATCCCTCGTTCTGCATCCTCTTCTGAATCCAGCCTGATTTTCTGGCAGTTCCCTGTCCATACGCTTACTGCTTCAGCTGCTTTTGAATGATCTTCAGCAAAATTTTGCTAGCATGTGATATTAATGATATTGTTTGATAATTTCTGCATTCGGTTGGATCACCTTGGGAATAGGCATAAATATGGATCTCTTCTAGTTGGTTGGCCAGGTAGCTGTCTTCCAAATTGCTTGGCATAGACAAATGAGCACTTCCAGCATTGCATCCATTTTTTTTGAAACATCTCGACTGGTATTCTGTCAACTCCTGGAGCCTTGTTTTTCGCCAATGCCTTCAGTGCAGTTTGGACTTCTTCCTTCAGTACCATCGGTTCTTGATCATATGCTGCCTCCTGAAATGGTTGAATGTCGACCAGTTCTTTTGGGTATAATAACTGTGTATTCCTTCCATCTTCTTTTGATGCTTCCTGCATCATTTAACATTTTCCCCATAGAATCCTTCACTATTGCAACTCGAGGCTTGAATTTTTTCTTCAGTCCTTTCAGCTTGAGAAATGCCGAACATGTTCTTCCCCTTTACTTTGTCTTCTCGAGCCACCCTTTGAAATCTTCTCTTCAGTTCTTTTACTTCATCATTTCTTCCTTTTGCTTTAGCTGCTCAACATTCAAGAGCAAGTTTCAGAGTCTCTTCTGACATCCATTTTGGTCTTTTCTTTCTCTCCTGTCTTTTTAATGACCTCTTGCTCTCTTCATGTATGATATCCTTGATGTCATTCTACAACTTGTCTGGTCTTTGGTCATTGGTGTTCAATGCGTTATATCTGTTCTTGAGATGGTCTCTAAATTCAGGTGGGATATATACTCAAGGTCGTACTTTGGCTCTCGTGGGCTTGTTCTTTTTTTATTGGCATTGATGTAATTCACTAATTCTTTTAAAATGTGCCTGTCTTGCTGTCTTCTTTTAACTCTGTAGAAAACATAAAGTCCATAACTCTGCAAGCAAAATGTTGAGAGGTTTATTTAGCACATATTTACCAACCAGTGAATCAGTGATCCCTATGAATGCTGCAGGAGCCTGGGCAGCGCAAGTGGTTTGCAGTCAGCTTCTAACTGAAAAGATTGACAGTTTGAATGCACCCAGTGGCTCCATGAAAGAAAGGCCTGGCAAACTGCATCCATAAAGATTACAGTCAAGCAAACCCTATGGAACAGTTTTAGTATGTAACATGTGTGGTTGCCATGAGTTGGGGGCCAGTTCAACAGCAACCAACAACAACAGCATGAATACTAATTATAGTAGACTTAGTCAATCAGCTATTCACAACTCTGGTGTTGTTTGCAAAAATGATTGAAATCATTGGGTTGATTGGATCTCAGTGGCTTAAGGTAGCTTTCCAGGTGTCTTTTTCTTCTTGAATAAGGTAAGCTTTTAGTGTCTGCATTTTCCACAAAAGTAGTTAAATCGATCAGTTAGAGACTTTTTATCTGGGGTTGCCTGGTTCTACAGTTATGCCACATGTTGTTGTTGTTAGGTGCGGTCCAGTTGGTTCTGACTCATAGCGACCCTGTGTACAATAGAACAAAACACTGCCTGGTCCTGCACCATCCTCACAGTCATTGTTATGCTTTAGCCCATTGTTGCAGCCACTGTGTCAGTCCATCTTGCTGAGGGTCTTCCTCTTTTTCACTGACCCTCTACTGTACCAAGCATGATGTCCTTCTCCAAGGACTGTTCCCTCCTGATAAAATGTACAAAGTACATGAGATGAAGTCTTGCCATCCTTGCTTCTAAGGAGCATTCTGGCTGTACTTCTTCCAAGACAGATTCGTTCGTTCTTCTGGCAGTGTATGGTATATTCAGTATTCTTCACCAATACCATAATTCAAATGCATCAGTTCTTCTTTAATCTTTTTTATTCATTGTCCAGCTTTCGCATGCATATGAGATGATTGAAAACACCATGACTTGTGTCAGGTGCACCTTAGTCCTCAAAGTGACATCTTTGGTTTCTAACACTTTAAAGAGGTCCTTTGCAGCAAGTGGAAACCTTGGTGGCATAGTGGTCAAGAGCTACGTCTACTAACTAAAAAGTTGGCAGTTCGAACCCACCAGACGTTCCTTGGAAACTATATGGGGCAGTTCTGCTCCATCCTGTAGGGCCGCTATGAGTCAGAATGAACTTGACAGCTACTGGTTTGGTTTTTTGGTTGCAGCAGATTTGCCCAGTGGTTGTGTCATTTGATTTCTTGACTACTACTTCTGTGTTACACCACACAGATCCTGGTATTTTTCCTTTCTGTAAAGTTTTCTACTTTTAAAAGAAAATAGACCATTAATTCGTCTGTTATATACAAAATATTCTAATCTTTGTATATAAATACATAGTCTGACCCCTGTTTAAGGAGTCCTGATGGCACAATGGTTAAGTGTTCAGCTGTTAACCGGAAGGTCATTGATTTGCACCCATCAGCCACTTCCCAGGAGGAAAGACCTAGCAATCTGCTTCCATGAAGATTACAGCCTGGGAAACCCTATGGGGCAGTTTGTCTCTGTCATATAGGGTCACTATGAATTGGAATCGACTCGATGCCACACAACAACAACCCCTGTTTGTGCTAAGTTTTTTGAAAGTGATGTTTTATTTTCACTCTGCATGAAGAATGAGACCCAGCTCTTAATGGAAGAGAAACCATGTTACCATTTTGGTCATCAAAGCACCTAGCTCAGTGCCTCTTGGTACATAGTTATTGCTCAGTTAAATTTTACTGAGTAAATTCATTCCTTCAACAAACTTACTAAGCACCTACCATTTGTGAGGTATTTTTTCATGCTGGGGATATAAGCAGCTTACAAAAAGACAGAACCCCTGTATTTACTTTACATTCTGTGAATAGAATTCTAGAAGGTATGATTCTTTTGTTTCTCAACTTTAATCTTTTTCTTCTTCTTTACCCTTATCTTTCTCTGTTAAGCAGATTTATTTAATGTACTGATGCTGTAGTTTCTCTTTTAGTTAGAAATGTCATGATCACAAAATAATCTTTTAGGGAAACTGTCACTTTTCCCCACTTCTTTCTCTTTATTTTGAAAGGCAATGCTATAGGGAACGTGGACTGGCCAATCATCCCCCTTTCTCTTTCCAAGTCAGCATCTGGGTAGTCCATGGTACAGAAGTAGATTTCAGATCATACATGTAGCCCTCTCCTTGCTCCCTTCCCAGCTTGTACCCTTCCACAAAATAGATAACAAAAATTCTTTACTCATGACTACGTTAAGTGTAAGACAGGTTCAGGGGAAGAGCAAAGAGTGAGGAGGGACTTTGTCTCTTCTGAACCATAAGAGAATTGTATCAGTAGTTACTTTGCTTTCAAGCTTGTTTAATACCCACAAAGCACAAAATCATATTTAAAATGTTTATAGTTCTTTTTGTTAAAAAATTATATAGATCATAGAGGAATTGAAATGTTTGCTTTTGTGGTATTTTTGCCAGTTACACTCAGATTTTCTTTTTTCTTGATTAGAATCTTAGAACCTCAGGGCCAAATATATCATTTTATCCAGTGCATTATTAGACACTTAAATCTCCTCTGTCAAACCTCTGATAAAAGGTTCTACATATGTTTGAATGCCACCGCCACTTGCTGTTTAATGAAGTAGTCTGACCTCTCCTTTAAAATATTGCTTCATATAGAACAGAAATCTGCCTCTCTGTGAGTGCTATTTATTGGTCCTCCATGAGGCATCTAGAACATCTAATCACTTACTCCCATGGCATTATCTTCAAGTATTTGGAGACAACTATCGTATTCTCCGTGCGTCTTATCTAGTATTGCCCCTAAACCCAGGCAAGAGTGGCTTCTTCTCTTAAGCTCCATGCTTTAGAAAGCCACTGTGGACATCTTCTAGCTACACTCCATGGAGCAAGGCGTACATGAAAGCGATGAAGTTACTCTTCATGGGGGGGCCTACTTCCCCACCTACCTCCCCACCTCACTTCTTTCTGGACTATGCTCTGGGATCCGAAACCCCAGAATTCTCTACCAAATGGTCCTGAACTTATTTCTGGGACTGCACAATCTTCTTCTGTGAGTCCATCCTCCCAAGTCCAGAAAGACTGCACAGCCAGTGTGTGCACTCCAAAAGGATGGCCAAGGGACAGCTGTTCATTGGGGTGGGGGTGGATGGAGTTTAGATGGGTAACTGCATATGAGCTTCCTTGGCCCCTTGTGGTGTGGCTGAAGCTGGGGTAGGAAGTGAAGGAGAGAGGCCAAGGCTGCCTCATGCTGTCCTAAACTCCAAGAAGTTCTAATTTCAACCAAGCCTTCCAGGTCATTATAGAAGTGTACTTGTCAGTATAGGAGGATAGAACATAATTTCATTTAACAGTTTTAGCTTCAGTGATAACTTTAAAATATTTATATCTATGATGTTTAGTCCTTCATTTGTACTCTTGCTCCAGGTCCTGCAGATATTCAGGGGCAAGCCTGATCTTCTCCAAACCAAATCTGCAGTATTTCAACCATTCTTTGTGGGGCATAGTTTCAAGTCCTCTCACCATTTGATTGCTATCAGAGCATGTTCAGAAATAAAAACAGTATTTCCTGTATGGTCTGCCCAATTACTTTATTCTTTTCCTTCATATTCCAAGTCAGGACACCATGGGCCTACATTATCAATATGTCCTTGAAATCATTACTTCATAGTATATAAGGCTCCGGCACAGCAGAAAACAGTCATCTATCTTCAAGGGATTCCTAGACTTCTACTCCTTTTTTCTTCCTAAAAAATTTTGCTTCTAAAATTTCGGTTAATAGGCATTTCCACCACAAATACAATAAACATAGGCTTTCAAGGTTCCTTTCTTGGCAGTCTTTTACTCATAAAGAAAATTTTAGTTAAAATAAAAATGATTGAGAAAGGGGTTAATTTGTAGGCTGAATTAAGACCTTTTTCTTTCTTGTGTTATATAGTGACCTTCACCATCATTTCTTTCAGAAAGTTTAGTTCTCCTTCTTCCCTGTAAATAAAGATGCATGGAAACTCATAAGGTCCTTTAACAGTGCACTTCGTAAACCAGAATAAAGATCAAAGCAATTAAAATCATATCAATATTGTTTTTAAAATTGTTATTAAAATTTCATGTAACTCATTAAATGCAAAGAAAATAAAGTTTTGACGCAAAGAAAGATTGAAAGGTCATACATAGAATGTTAATACGTATGTACAGTCAGAATGAGCGTACCATTTTTGTGGCTTCACAGTTTACTAAATTTAATGTAATAAAATGAATTTTATGTATAATACTTTATTACTTAAATTATTTTAAAATGATCTTTTTTTGTAGTAATTGAGTTTTTGCAGATTTTACTTTTGGTATTTATGCTGTTTATGGATAATTTTTTTTTTTGCTGCTTTTCCATTATAGGTGATTCAGCAGACATGTCAGGTAAGGAAAATTAAACATTTTGTGTTTTAATTATTGTAATATTTTCTGTTATGATAGCCCAAATTAGCCTAGATTTTTATAGAGTAATGAGACGTTTGAACCTATTTTGTGATTTTTTTTTAATGAAAACTACATCATTATGATGTCATGACAATGAGCACAGTCTGCAATAATGATAGTAGCAGTTTTTTTTTTTTTTTTAATCTAATAAATTTGGACCTATTAAGTGTGCCTGGCATTGTTATGAGGACTTTACATTATTAACTCATTTAATCTTCAAGAGAATTCTTACTTACCAATATCATATGAATGGTAGGAGGTGGAACTGGGATTAAAACTTATTCTTAAATGTAAATCAGTAAATTTTATTGCCTAAGAATAAAGTGTTTTTTAAATTTGTATATTTTCTATGTGCTATCTAAATTATGTGGATCATAACAAATTACGGATAACATTGCAAAGAATGGGAATTCCACAACACTTGATTGTGCTCGTGAGGAACCTGTGCATAGATAAAGAGGCAGTTGTTCCAACAGAACAAGGGGACACTGTGTGTTTAAAATCAGGAAAGGTGTGCGTCAGGGTTATATTCTTTCACCGTACCTATTCAGTCTGTATGCAGAGCAAATAATCTGAGAAGCTGGACTATATGAAGAAGAATGTGGCATCAGGATTGGAGGAAGACTTATTAATAGCCTGCAATATGCAGATGATACAACCTTGCTTGCTGAAAGTGAAGAGGACCTAAAGCACTTATTGATGAAGATCAAAGACTACAGTCTTCAGTATGGGTTACATCTTAACATAAAGAAAACAAAAGTCCTCACAGCTGGACCAGTTAGCAACATCATGATAAACAGAGAAAAGATTGAAGTCGTCAAGGATTTCATTTTACTTGGATCCACAATCAACATCCATGGAAGCAGCAGTCAAGAAATGCAAACGACGCATTGCATTAGGCAAATCTGCTGCAAAAGACCTCTTTAAAGTGTTGAAAAGCAAAGATGTCACCTTGAAGACTAAGGTGCCGCTGACTCAAGCCATGGTGTTCTCAGTTGCCTCATATGCTTGCAAGAGCTGGACAGTGAGTAAAGACGACTGAAAAAGAATGGATGCATTTAAATTAAGGTGTTGGTGAAGAATGTTGAATATACCATGGACTGCCAGAAAAATGAACAAATCTGTCTGGGAAGAAGTACAGCCAGAATGCTCCTTAGATGGCAAGACATCATCTCACATACTTTGGACATGTTATCAGTAGGAACCAGTCCCTGGAGAAGGACATCATGCTTGATAAAGTAGAGGGTCACTGAAAAAGAGGAAGACCCTCAACAAGATGGATTGACACAGTGGCTGCAACAATGGGCTAAAGCGTAACGATTGTGAGGATGGTGCAGGACCAGGCAGTGTTTAGTTCTGTTGTACATAGGTGCTAGTCAGAACCAACTCATCAGCACCTAACAACAACAACATCTATTTAAACCAGAAGGTCAGCAGTTTGAGTCCACCAGCTGCTCCCTG
Organism: Dugong dugon; assembly: GCA_030035585.1. Classification (NCBI taxonomy): domain Eukaryota; kingdom Metazoa; phylum Chordata; class Mammalia; order Sirenia; family Dugongidae; genus Dugong; species Dugong dugon. Next base: position 98,034,298 of record CM057472.1, on the reverse strand, counting down.
GAAACCCTGTGGGGCAGTTCTGTTCTGTCCTGTAGGGTTGCTATGAGTTGGAATTGACTCGATGGCAATGGGATCTATGTAAAAAGACATTTTGAAGATTGAAATGAGTAAAATCTTATTATAGATCAGCATTAAAAGGTGACCATTTGCAATTGAGTTTGATGATAGAGAACTCTTTAACTTTGAACCTCAGTTAAGTGAAATGTTATCCCTCAGAATAGTCCATTCTTTTTATTAGATGTATTAGAAAAATTCTTGCTTTATTATTATTCTGTTTTCAATTTCATCAATAAAAATGTTGTGGACTTTTGTTTTCTCTCTTGTATAAAAAATAAAAAAAAAAACAAACCCATTGCCATCAAGTCAGTGTTGTATAGGTACCTGCATAATATCTTCAATTTTGCCTCTTTATATGGCCCTTAACAGAAAAAGTTTGCCAACCCTTGCTCTAGAGGGAGACAGACAATAAATAAGTAAATTTTAGAAAATAACATGATGATTTGAGATGGCAATAAATATAATAAAAACATCAGACAAGGTGATAACAATAACACAAACCCAAAAGTGGGTGTCCCGCCCCCCAACCCTGCCCGCCAGAGGTGGTGACATTCAGCTAAGCCAAGCATGATATAAAAATGTATAGCCAAAAGATGACCTGGAGCAATGATTCTAGGCCTGTTTTGGGGGTTCCAAGACCACGCACCTATTCTCCTTTTAGGATTCACAGGATCCCGAGCATGGGAAATTGAATGAGGATGGGGTGTAGAGCAAAATGGAGGGATTGGCATCTGACAGAAAGAGAGGTACTTTATCCACAGACACAAGAAGGAATGGGGCATAGGTATAAATGCAAGAAGATACAGTAGGTTTAGGGTTGGGAAAATAGGGATGCTCCTGTCTGATAGCTTCTGTTTTCTTTCATCAGCTGAGAGTGAGGAGGTGGGGAAGTGGGTGTTGGTTTGAAGATGGTAAAGTTTTGAAATTGTCACTTTGGAATGTGGGAGAATAAATACATATGTTAGAAAAGACATGGTGTAACTATCATTTGGATACATTAGAAAATGTTTTCAGAGGACTTTAGGGGAACATCTTTTGTCCTTGACAAAACTATGTCAGTCCACCTAAGACTCTGGAGCTAAGAATTTGAAAATTTTGATCCTTAAGGCAATTCAAGGAATGAGCACTCTCACGAGTCCTGGTGACTCTATCTTGATAGGCGGTTTTCCATTAAATGCCTGTAGTGGTCCTCTGTGTACCCTTTACAACAGAAAACTCTATACTCAGAGCACAATCACCAGAATTCCATAAGGTAATATATTAGCACACAAAAGTCAAGAGGGAGGGTGTTCTCCTGAGTTGGCTTATTCAGGAGCTATACAATGTCATCCAGAACCCAGGTACTTTCCATCTCTTCCGGGCTGCCATCCACAGCATTGGCTTCACCCATAAGATGGTTGCATCTGTGTCACGCAGTGGTTGCCAGTAGCAGTTGGAGTTACATACTTCCTTGCTCTCAGCCAGTGGAGAAAGGGAAAAGACCCTTTTCAGAACCCTGACCTAAAAATCCTTCCTTTTAGCCTGATTAAGTCACTTCACGACACACACCAGACCCGGTACTAAGAAGATGCCGGGGAATGCCATGTGCAGATTGGCTTAAATCCAGGTTACTGCACTAAATCACTGATGTGGGTGGTGGGAGAGAGTGGGCTTAGGGAGCGTTATCAGAATGGGTGCAAACTAACCAGGTTTCCCCCTCAAGTTGAGCCTGCCGTTTTTTTCCCCTGAATCACACTTCCACTTCCACTCAAAACGTGGTAACCCACAAGGAGGGGGAGAATAAGAGCAGGAGTATCTGAGTGTTATCCCTAGCATCATTGATGGCCATTTTCAAATTATAGAGGCCAATAAAATATACTTAATTTAATCTTTTTTAGTAATTTAGCAAGGACCTGAGAATTTACAGTAATTTTAATTTCAAATACTGTTACTGCTGTAAATTTAGAACTCTCTAAATGTGTAGCGATCTTATAATACAGTCATAGGTTTTAAAACATAAATTCCTGGTATCAGTTTCTTGCCATCTCACTTCACTTTTTAAAAGAGTATGAAAAGCTCAATAATTCAATGTATTGAAGATTACTTGCTGTTTAAATTTTAGATAAATGGAGCTCTTTGTAATTTGTGGCGTGTGAAATTTGGAGGCAGAAATAACTGAGTGATGTTTCTTGAAAATCTACTACCTACCTTACCACGTTTTGGCAGATACAGTATGTGGACTGCTCAGAGGTGCTTTTTTGTAAACATATATTACAATGCTTCTGTATTTATCACTGGCAAAAAAATTGAAGTGATCTACTACCACACATCTACACTTTAAGTTTAAACCATGCTCGGCTGCTAACTGAAAGGTTGGTGGTTTGAACTCACCCAGCAGCTCCACGGGACTAAGACCCAGTAATCTGTTCCCATAAAGATTATAGCCTAGGAGACACTATAGTGTAGTTCTACTCTGAATGTACTGAATGTACCCTGATATTTAATATATGTATTGTGTAATATTTGAAACAAATAGATTTAACGTGCTGAACACTAATGACTTCAGACGAGTTGTGGAATGACATCAAGAACATCATACATGAAGAAAGCAAGAAGTCATTAAAAAGACAGGAAAGAAAGAAAAGATTAAAGTGGATGTCAGAAGAGACTCTGAAACTTGCTCTTGAACGTCGAGTAGCTAAAGCGAAAGGAGGAAATGATGAAGTAAAAGAGCTGAACAGATTTCAAAGGGCAGCTCCAGAAGACAAAGTAAAGTATTATGATGACATGTGCAAAGACCTGAAGATAGAAAACCAAAAGGGAAAAACATGCTCGGCATTTCTCAAGCTGAAAGAACTGAAGAAAAAATTCAAACCTCAAGATGCAATATTGAAGGATTCTGCAGCGAATATATTAAATGACACAGAAGGCATCAAAAGAAGGAATACACAGAGTCACTATACCAAAAAGAATTGGTCGACGTTCAACCATTCCAGGAGGCAGCATGTGATCAAGAAGCAGTGGTTCTACTGGAAGAAGTCCAAGCTGCACTGAAGGCTTTGGCAAAAAACAAGGCTCCAGGAATTAACGGAATACCAAGTGAGATGTTTCAACAAACGGATGCAGCACTGAAAGTGCTCACCTGTCTATGCCAAGAAATTTGGAAGACAGCTACCTGGCCAGCCGACTAGAAAACGTCCATATCTATGCCCATTCCCAAGAAAGGTGATCCAGCTGAATGCGGAAATTACTGAACAATATCATTAATATCACACACAAGTAAAATTTTGCTGAAGATCATTCAAAAGCAGCTGCAGCAGTATATCGACAGGGAACTGCCAGAAACTCAAGCCGGATTCAGAAGAGGACATGGAACGAGGGATATCATTGCTGATGCAGATGGATCCTGGCTGAAAGCAGAGAATACCAGAAGGATATTTACCTGTGATTTATTGACTATGCAAAGGCATTCGACTGTGTGGATCATAACAAATTATGGATAATACAATTTCATTCTGTTGTACATAGGATCGCTAAGAGTTGGAACTGACTAGAGGCACCTAATGACAACAATATTTGAAAATTGACTTGATGGCACATAACAACAGCATTCATTATTGAGATGAAGCTTGTCTGTGCCTCACAGTACTTTCTTTGACTTTTAATGAATGGGGAACATTTCTAATTTTTGTCCAGCACTTAAATTCAGTATTTAAATTATTGCGATTGGTCTTTTACAAATAAGTGCCCTATTTTATTATAGGATAAACTTTTATATCTATTTCCATATAATTTTTATTTTTTTACAGTTACCTTGACTCTTTTAACAAGTTTTTTTCAGTGATACTAAAATTTAAATATCTGGTTTAATACTTTTTAGATGCTTTGTTTGAAGAACTATCAGATTTAATTTATCAAATTGTGTGCTATAAATAAGATTGTGTACAGTATAGTCTAAATTTATCAGAATATTTTCTTTAGAAACCAAGATTTCTTTCTGCATTGAATTATTTTCTTCAAGGCAGTTTACCTTATTTAATACTTTTCTCCAATATTTTTAACAGATTTGTAATTTGGAGCAAATACAACTTAGTATTTTTATTATTTTACTAGAAATATTTATCTTCTGAGACCAAATAAACTGCTGAATTTACTTAAATATTCACTTTTTTAGTGTAGTTGATGAAAGAGACAATACAAAGCTATGACTTGTTAATTTAGAAAATACAGAGAACTGGGAGAATTTTTTAAGCAGCAGAAACAGACTACACAAGATGAATAACAGTAAGTATATATTTTTAAAAGATCAGCAGTTTTACTTATTTCTACTATGAAACCCTGTTTTTTAAAACAAACTGCCTTATAGTGACATGAACTTAGCTTTTTAGCAGACAGCTGTCCATATGTTTGAAAATTTCTTTTGCAGTCTATTCAGGTGATTTTCTACCTACTGCCTTTCTCAATTGTTTCCGCTTTTCATTTCTCCTGTTAACATCAATACTGAATATATCATGGTTTAATATTTTTATTGTATAATATTCATATAGTTCGCTAAACAAGACATTCAGTCAGCTAACAGACACACGAGGAAATACTAATCATTAGAGAAATGTAAATCAAAACTACAATGAGAGAACACCTCACCCCGACATGACTGGCATGGATCAGAAAAGCAGAAAATAACAAATGCTGTAGAGGCTTCGGGGAGATTGGGACTCTTATGCACTGCTGGTGGGAATGCAAAGTGATACAGCCATTTTGGAAAATGATATGGCGCTTCCTTAAAAAGCTAGAAATAGAAATAACATATGATCCAGCAATCCCATTTCCTAGGTAAACATCCTAGAATAATAAGAGCCACCACATGAGTAGACATATGAATACCCATATTCATTGCAGCGTTATTCACAATAGCAAAAAGATGGAAACAGCCTAAGTGCCCATCAACATACGAATGGATAAACAAACTATGGTACCTACACACAGTGGAATACTACGCAACGGAAGAACGATGATGAAACCGTGAAACATTGCACAACATGGATGAATCTGGAGGGCATTATGCCAAGTGAAGTAAGTCAATCACAAAATGACAAGTTCTGTATGAGACCACGGAAACCCTGGTGGCGTAGTGGTTAAATGCTACAGCTGCTAACCAAAGGGTCAGCGTTCATATCCACCAGGCGCTCCTTGGAAACTCTATGGGGCAGTTCTACTCTGTCCTCTAGGGTTGCTATGAGTTGGAATTAACTTGACAGCAACAGGTTTCAGGTATGAGACCACTGTTATAAAAACTCATGAAAAGGTTTACACACAGAAAGAAACAATCTTCGATGGTTACAAAGGAGGGGAGGGGTGAGGAGGGAAAAACATTAACTAAACAATAGGTAGGTGGTAACTTTGGTGAAGAGTAAGATAGTACACAATACTGGAGAAGTCACCACATCTTGACTAAGACAAAGTAAAAGAAGCTTCATAGACACATCGAAACTCCCTGAGGGACCTGCTGGGCTGAGGGCTGTGGGGACCATGGTCTAGGGGGACGTCCAGCTCAACTGGCATAACGTGTCTATAAAGAAAATGTTCTACATCCTACTTTGGTGAGTAGTGTCTGGGGTATTAAAAGCTTGTGAGTATCTAAGATAATCCACTGGTCCCACCCTGTCTGGAGCAAGGGAGAATGAAGAAAATCAGAGACACAAGGAAAAGATTAGTCCAAAGAACTAATGGACCACAACTACCACAGCCTCCACCAGACTGAGTCCAGAACAACTAGATGGTGCCCAGCTACCACCACCAACTTCTCTGACAGGGATCACAATAGCAGGTCCCAGACAGAGCTGGAAAAAAATGTAGAACAAAATTCAAACTTGCAAAAAAAGACCAGACTTACTCGTTTGACAGAGACTGGAGAAACCCCAAGAGTATGGCCCTCCGACACCCTTTTACCTCAGTACTGAAGTCACTCCTGAGGTTCACCCTTCAGCTAAGGAAGGATTAGACCCATAAAGCAAACAATACTACATACAGCTCAACCATGAATACAAGATTAAATGGGCACACCAGCCCAGGGGCAAGGACGAGAAGGCAGGAACGGACAGGGAAGCTGGATGAATGGAAATGGGGAACCCAAGGTGGAGAAGGGGAGAGTGTTGACACATTGTGGTTGGCAGCCAATGTCACCAAACAGTATGTGTATTAATTGTTTAATGAGAAACTAACTTGCTGTGTAAACCTTCATCTAAAGCACAGTAAAAAAAAAAAATTCGTATAGTTTGCCACATAATTATATAAAGGTTAAAAATGTATATAAACACAATATGTGTCCTGACTGTTAAATTGAAAACTATTTTTTCTGTAAACCTTCACCTAAAATACAATAAAAAATATACCAAAAAAAATTGTATATAAACGTGCATTATTTTTGAGTCGTTTAAAGATGCGACTGACTGATTTACTTGTCTTTTCCCAAAAATACAATTTAGAATGTAGCCTTAAGGAGTATTCTGTATTATTCCCTTCCTTCCCTCCGCTTCCTTTTGTTTTAATTTAGTCTTACTCTCCAGCTGCTCTGTATTAAGTACATAGTTTTTCTTTGGTATGTATTTCTCCATGTTTCAGAGATGAGTATACATCAGCTTTCGAAATGGAAATATTTCTAACAGGTGTGTTATACCTTTTGTATTTTATCTTTATTTAGCTACAGCCCCTTCTATCCACATCTGGGATGCAGTGAACAAGCAGACTTTATCTATACTAAGATGCTGCCATTCAAAGGGAGTGTGTTCAGTCAGCTTCAGCGCTACTGGCAAATTATTGCTGTCTGTGGGACTAGACCCAGAACATACTATTACCGTTTGGAGGTGGCAGGAAGGTAGGATTCTTTCTTCTTTGTGATTTTTTAAAAATAAGAATTCTAGGGTAATATTAATTCTGTATTTAATACTTGCCTTAACTTGAGGGTTGAAACCATTATTCACTACAGCCTTACACAGTATACAGTTGGTGGTACTGGAAGTATGTCCCATTTGAAAACTCCAGTGAAAACGTAAGCTCAAACAGATGAATTAATGAAAGTTATCAGTAGTATAAATAGTTTACTTCTATTTTTTTTTTTCGGTAAGAAACTACTTAAGTGTCTGTGCTAATTATTAATGATTTGATTTGTTAGGGAGGATCTTAACCAATAATTGAAAATGAAGTATATTTCATACGATAAAAACCAAAACCAAACTCATTACCATCGAGTTGATTCTGACTCATAGCAACCAGAAGATAAATAGGTTAATATTAGTTAACATGCTTTATACAAAACATTTTCATGAAATGAAGTTCATGGAGCTACATAGAAGGAAAAAAAAAAAAAAAAAGGATAAGGTCCCTGAAATCGAAAATGGCCCTTAAGTGGTATTGAAGCTGTCTCTCCAGACGTATACACATCACTCGCGAAGATATGTGGAAAGGATCCTCTATACAAGTAATTGTATGTCATGTGATTGCTAGGTAGCAGGGCAAGGGACAGGACCTTCATCTTCTTATAAGCATTTGTTTTTTGAACTGTGTATTTTAAATAACTATTTGATCTAATGAAAATTAACTTAGTTCTATTAACTGAGATAATGTTCTTGTATCTTCTTTACCAGGTGACAAAATTGCCAACAGAGCTGGTCACAACCAACGTATTTTTGTGGCAGAATTCAGACCAGATTCAGATACCCAGTTTGTGTCTGTGGGAGTGAAACATGTGAAGTTCTGGACCCTGGCAGGAAGGGCTCTTCTGAGCAAAAACGGGCTCCTGAGCACCCTGGACAATGTCCGCATGCAGACCATGCTCGCCGTGGCATTTGGTGCCGTATGTCTGTCCAGATGCTTGTGGTGGGGTAACTTGGAATGACACAAACTACTTTGAATGTTCTTGCCTTAGATGGTTAAGCCTCAGTGTGGTTTATATGCCACTGTAATCTGCTAATCATTACATGTGTTCTGGTAACACATGTATTTCATCTTTCAAAAGTCTGATACTGTCAGAATCAAGGCATGGGGGGGAAGTTAACGAGGGGGAGAAGGAGTGTGATGAGACACGCGTCCTTGGGCCATTGCCATGCCAGAAACCTCTATTAACCTTGTGATAGTCACCCTAAGTATCCTGATACTTCTTCCTTCCTAGTAGTTTCTCAAGGTCCTAAAAATATTTGTTAGATTAAAAGAAAAGTAAATCAAGAAACAAGATTTTCAAGTGATTTAAGGTGGTACTTGTATTTAGGATTTCCTTTGCTTTCTATAACCGTAACTCATTGCTTATCTAATTCAAAGGAGGAAGGAAGTAGAGAGACGAAAGGAGAGAGCACAATTCCTGGTCTAGATAGAAGAGGGTTCAGGAACCTCTCCTCCCTTCACCCACCCCCACCTAATCTGCCAGTGGTTTACAATCCACATCTCTTCCCTTTAATACCTTGCCTTGGCTAGGGTTTATAAATCTTCTAGTGCATCCAAAAACTAAGTGGATTTCCTTCTTAAAGTGTTCATGTGTGTATACAGTATTTAAAGGAAGAAATTAATAATTTTAGAACCTTTCAGTGCACTTGTGTTTTTGAGCAAACGACCATTGAAAATGTTGGACATGCAGTGTCAAAACTCAGTTGAACATCTTGGGGATTCTTAATACCAAACCAGTAATTCCTTTGCAGATCAAATGTTTCTTGCATTTAATCTGTCCGTGTAGATTAACTTTCTTTACCTATAAAATTCCTTATGTAATCAGTAAATACAAAACCAGTAATTCTTTGCAGATTGAATGTTTCTTGCATTTAATTTGTCCATATAAATTAATTTTCTTCACCTGTAAAATTCCTTATGTAGTCAATTGCCCATTCCCAGTAGAAAGTAAACTTGAAAATTAAAGAATTAGTCATAATTGACTTTTTATGTATGAAGCAATAGTGCAATCAGTGAGAATGTTTCCTACATAATATACCAAGGTAGCTTTATTGTCAGTTTAAGCATTTTTGAGCATCCTCTATGCTAGGAGCTGTGAAGAAAGCAAGGGAAGTAAAATATTGGTTTCTATACATAAAGCATTTACATTCTAATTGTAGATTGAGGCATGAACTAATGATGCGCCTAGTGACAAATTAGTGTTATGCACATATGAGATAGGAAGAATAGTCATAAATGCCAGAGAATTGAAAGCTAACATTAGATTGTTATAGGGAGCTCCATCTAGTATTCTCAGAAAGATGGGAGAAAAGAAAAATCTCAGTTTATGATTTTTATTGCAGTTCACCTTCTTATGTTTCTATTGATCTTTTCGTGTTGTTTTTGTGAAAGAAAGATCTTATACTACTTGCTCTAAAAATGAAGTTAAAATGGGATGAAAATAACATATAATGCAGGGTTTGATTTCTCACTGCATAAATGAACTATATCAGGATTGCAATTCTCAAAGTGATCTAGAGCAATTATTAAACTTTTTGCACGTAACAAATTTTTCGTATTTTGGATTGTTTGATTGGAGGAATACATTAACTTTTGCTATTTTGATTTTAAGAAATGGCAAATATTAATTTCATATATAACTGCATAAGTTAGTGAAATCTGAAAAACTCCCACAACTTTGCCATTTTTTTTTCCCGTTGCCTTCGAGTCGATTCCTACTCATAGTGGCCCTATAGGACAGAGTAGAACTGTCCCATAGTTTCCAAGGAGCAGCTGGTGGATTCGAACTGCTGACCTTTTGGTTATCAGCTGTAACATTTAACCACTGTGCCACCAAAATATTTTATCAGCCCTAATAAAAAGTTATCTTTACTTCCTGTTCTTTTCACTCTTAGTTACTAATGAGAGTCTCTGTATTTCTTGGAGGGAGGCAACCCAAAGGGACGATATAAACTAGGATTATAATATTTTAGGATTAGAAGGACCTGAGAGACCCAGCTCCCTCATTTTACACATGAAAAATCAGATACTCAGAGAGGTTAAAAGTCTTGGCCAAGGTTATTCCAGCTAATAAGCAATAGAAGTGGAAAAGGAAAAGGTCCTGACAAAGCTGAGCCTCAAGTTCAAGTTTTCTGACTCTTGAGTCCAATACTTCTCCCACCCTTCTATGCTTTTTCTATCAGATAGTATTACACTTAGAGAATTACGTCTGTTTGAACTCTGTTTGAACTTTTGATGAGTTTATCTCCCCCTCCCCCACTCCTTTTCAGAATAACTTGACGTTTACAGGTACCATCAGTGGGGATGTCTGTGTGTGGAAAGATCACATTTTGTGTCGAATTGTGGCTAGAGCTCACAACGGGCCTGTGTTTGCGATGTACACCACCCTGCGAGATGGACTTATTGTGACTGGTGGCAAAGAAAGGCCGTGAGTCTTCTTTCTTTCCACAGCCTCACTGCTTATCTATGCATCTGTGATCAACCTGAGGTTTGCTGTTAGATATTCTAGTTTTTTCTCGGCTACATCAGTCATTCTCTTCTCTGACCTTCCTTTTCCTGTGCATCTTTTTTGCCTTTTGTATGCCTTCTGTTGCTTTATTTCTGGTCTTAAATCAGGGTGATAGTTTTCCTGAGGGGTGCACAGGTAGGTGTCCTGCAGGTCAAGAACTGATTTTCTTAACGTGTCTGTGCGTGCCTGCCTAAGTATTTGCTGCGTGACGGGGGACCCACCTGAGAATCTTTACCACTGAATGCCAGCTGCATCGTAATCGTCTGTCTTCTTTTTTGTTCATACTGATACTAAGGGGTATGACCCATAACTGCTGCATTAGAAAAGGATGAGCAGGTGCTGAAGACAAACTTTGCCTTGTTTGCTTTTGCTTGAGGCAAACTTGTTAAATTATATGATAAAAGACCTCAAAATTTAAGTCTGTGAAGAAGCCTTTTTCTGAGTGATCTTCAAATCTCCCCACAGTAACCAGATACTTACAACTGATTTCCCATTGACATACTCATATGCATGTTAAAATGTGATATATAAGTGATGAAGAAGTAGTAAGTACAGTTCAGTACAGGATTGAAAGAACTCACATATACTAAACACGAGGGCAGAAGTTTTGCCTTTTACATAGTGAAAGAGTGTAGTATGGTACGTGGACAGGTTTTTGTTTCTCTAAGACTAGCAGTGCATCCAACAGAAAATGAAGGACTATTTTTATTCAGTTATCTCAAGAGGAAACTGTACATGGGCTAGCTTTTACCTTTTGCGTGTTCGTCAAACCCTGGTTCCCCCTTACATCGTCTCCTCTGGGTCACTCCTCCTCCTGAGTAGCCAGTGAACCTTTCCCAGTACACGTTTGACTAGTTACTAGCTTTACATTTCCATTATCCTTTTAATATTAAAAATCATTTTGTACATTTCCTCAATCAAGAATTGAGATTTAAAAAAAGAGAGACGATAAACGTTTATACTCATGTCAAAAAAATTTTTCACACTATAAAATTTGCTTAAACTAAATGTTTGACTGCCATACAGTATATCTTAAGATTGCCGTAGAATGTTTAGGGTATTAGAAGCAAATCACAAATTTCAGAGTCCTTTTTAGTATTCTGCTTATAATTTAGTATTTGTTTATAATGAAAAATTATTGTTTATAGCCACTAATAAATTCCTGTTTGGGTTTGGGTTGTTCACTTAGGTCAAAAGAAGGAGGAGCAGTTAAATTGTGGGATCAGGAACTGAGGCGATGCCGTGCCTTCAGGCTTGAGACAGGACAACTCACAGACTGTGTTCGTTCTGTTTGCAGAGGCAAGGTAAGATGTGTTCCTTCAGCCCATATGGCGCAGCAGAAAAAAGCAGTTATTACTGTGGTTCTCTTGCCCTTTGCAACTACTGAATATTCAATGTTAATTTCTTTAAGGAGGGTTTGCTTGCCAGTTTTACTCTGCCTTTTCCCTGCTGCTTTCCTTACAGGTCCACTGTTGGCACGGTAGTGCCCAAAATAGGAAGCTCCTCACTTCGTCTAAACACCTGTATTTGAAGCTACACATTTTCTTGAATCCGCTAACTGAACAATGGTAGACAGAATAGCATTTCTTTAGTTGACTCATTTTGAATAGAGCAGCTGTCTCCATTTAAAAAAAAAACACATATTCCTATTTAAAATGTGGAACATGTGTGCATCCCAATAAGGGTATTTGTAAGTTACGTACATTATCTTCAGTCTGTACATTAAATACAAGCTTTTTTTTTTTCTCCAGTTAAAAAGTAAGTATAAATAAAAGCCCTAGTATTTTCTTCCTATAGTCCAAATATACTTACTGTTCGGAGAGCATAAGATTAAAATATCCTAGTCAAAGTCAAAACTTTGATTATTGCAGCTAGTGCATCTCCTTAGAGAAAAGTTCTGTTATTTAGCATGGACTGTAACATGCAACCCAGCCCAACGCTCTTGAAAATGTGTACCTCTACTCACAGAGGTTTGCACGAGCAAATGATTCGCTTGCTGGTAAAAAAGTAAAAAGAACAGCAGAAAGTTCTCTGAAAGTAAAATAGCATCATTCTTATGTGATTAAGAAGAGCAACTATTGTATTACATCCGATGTATTTGTCCACTTGTTTCAGGGCAAGCTATTAGTTGGGACAAGGAATGCTGAAATAATTGAAATTGGAGAGAAAAACGCAGCATGTAATATTTTAGTTAATGGTCATGTGGATGGACCGATCTGGGGACTAGCAACACATCCTTCCAGCGACTTCTTCCTTTCTGCTGCTGAAGATGGGACAGTGAGACTCTGGGATATTGCTGATAAAGTAGGTACAAACTTTTTTTTAATGTTACAGTTTCTAAGAAGGGTGATGTAAGACCTAAATTGTTAGCACTTGAAGAACTACTTCAGAATTAGGCTGAGAATTTTGGGGGGAAAGTGGTTTAATTTCTGAGTACTATACTTAATGTAGTTCTTTGACTCTTCTATCATGCAGAAGATGTTAAACAAAGTGAATTTGGGACATGCTGCCCGTACTGTGTGTTACAGCCCTGAAGGGGACATGGTGGCTATTGGAATGAAAAATGGAGAATTTATCATTTTACTGGTGAGCTCTCTAAAAATATGGGGAAAGAAGAGAGACAGACGATGTGCCATCCATGATATCAGGTTAGTCAGCAAATGGAAAAGCATTTCCAGTATGTACTTAAATGACCCGGCATGCATTTGAAAAATTTTCCTTAGCTACACCTTCGAAAAAGGTTCCAAGTTCCTGTAGCATTTTATCACATCATAAATCATATGCTGAAATACAACTGTTTATATACTTGTTTATTTCTCCTTGCTAAGTTATAAGTCCACTGTGTACCACCACAGTGTCTAATACAAGCACTAGGGAATGCTGGATGATGAGTGTCCACTAAGTTCATCTTGTCAGGAACTATCTGCCACTGTAATACGGAATAGAGTCATCTGCCCTTCGGAAGTTGTCAGCCTGGAAAACCGAAGTTCTACCCTCAGACATCTCCTTACTACTTATTATTCCCTTAATAATCTCAATTGGAGAATATGAGTGTTGATTCATTTAATCAGTACTCATTGAACATCTTCTGTGTCCCAGAATCTGAGTTAATATAAAACTTTCTTAAACCCGTATTTTTCATTAAGCTATTTTAATAGTGGCTACCACTTACTCAACACTTCTGTGTGATCTGTAGATTATTAATCCAGGTCTGTTGAAAGCTGGTACTCTATTCACACAATAGAACTCTTTAAAAATGAAACCATACTCAGAACTTCAAGATATAAAACAGTAACATTGGCCTCCCGTAGCCCCACAAGTGTCCGTAAGTGACCATAACAAGACTCGGAATATTTTCCAAAGCCTGAATTGTCCCATACTTCCTTCCATGATTATGAGGTGAAATAGTACTTCATTTTGTCTTCTAAAAAATGTTTTCCAAGCTGTAAGTAGTGTCACTTTGTTCTAATAACCTGAGGTGTGTTAAGATCATCTGCTTTTTGCTGTTAAGACACCATTTTTCCAGATGGAAGAATCCTATTTTAGGGAATTATGGAATTTAGTTATGTAATTGTTAGTGATTTAAAAAAAAAATTTTTTTTTAAACGTTGTTAGGTGCCACTGAGTCGGTTCTGACTCATAGCGACCCTGTGTACAGCAGGAAACACTGCCTGGTCCTCACGATCGTTTTTGTACCTGTGCCCATTTTTGCAGTCCTTATGTCAGTCCATCTTGTTGAGGGTGTTTTTTTTTTTTTGCTGACTTTCTACTTTACCCAGCATGATGTCCTTCAGAGACTGATCCCTCCCAATAACATGTCCAAAACATGTGACACGTAGTCTTGCCATCCTTGCTTCTATGGAACATTCTGGCTGTACTTCTTCCAAGACAGATTGGTTCCTTCTCTTGGCAGTCCATGGTACATTCAATATTCTTCGCCAACACCACAATTCAAAGGTGTCAGTTTTTCAGTCTTCCTTACGACTTGAGAGATGAGAATTCAGGAAACATTTAATTTCAAGTAAAATATAAAAGCTTTCTTGTTTCATGTAACACAGATGAATTTCTGCATCAGCTGTGTCTTATCAGGTAAATTTATGTAAGTTTGAGACCGTATCACATATAACTAATTTTCAAGAGCTAGAAAGGAAGTTACTGGTCTTCATATATAGAGACTAATTCATGTGGTCTGACACATCTTTTACATGTTTTGTTACATATCCAGATTTAGTCCAGATTCCCGGTACCTGGCAGTGGGTTCTAGTGAGAACTCAGTGGATTTTTATGACCTAACATTGGGGCCCACCCTTAACAGAATCAGCTACTGCAAAGACATCCCGAGCTTTGTCATTCAAATGGACTTCTCTGCAGATAGCAGGTATCTCCAGGTATAGTACCAGTACTACCTGCCCAGTTCACAGAGGTGGTTCTGCTTTCACGTTGCCTGTCGGTGAATGCATTGCAAGCTCCTGAGTTCCAGAGCTTTGCACTCTCACATTTATTGACTAGTCATGATTTTAGCATGAATTCTGTAGTATCCTTCTTCTCGGTCCTTTCCTCCACTTTCTCTAACAGATTTTAGTAGTGATCTTTGTGTTGATAATGTTAGAAATGTAAATCAAGTAGCATTTTGCCAGGATACTATAAACCTCTTGCTGATTTTACCTTACATAAATGGAATTCTTCTCCCATTTTAATATGATGAAAGGTCTCCACTGGTTGCTATAAACGGCATGTCTATGAAGTGCCTTCAGGAAAACATCTTTTGGATCAGGCTGCCATTGACAGAATTACTTGGGCTACATGGACTAGGTAAATGCTTCATCTGTTCAGAAAGGAAGAACTGAGGGCAGTTAGAAAATCGGGAAATCCTGTTTCTCAACAGTAGGAGATAGTAATTGAGTTTCAGGTTTTTGTTACAATACTTTGAATTCTTCCTAGGAAGAGAATAATGGTTTGTGCATGCAGGGCTCCTTTCTGATTGGCCATTCTGTGCTATATGGGTGTGCTGTCTTTTAAAGAAACGAAATCAAAGTTAAACTTTAAAGATACCCCAATATTTTCCTTGACACTAGGCTTAATAACAGGTAATAAAAATATATGTGGTGCTATTGGCAACTATTATTTTTCTATCTAAAGGAATGCTATCTTGAAGCTGTTAGATAAAATGAAAGCTTAAATATTGGCTCACATTTGCTGGCTATGACTGGTAACCATGAGCATCCGCTTTTAATCAATGAAAATGAAAAATGCTATCAAATTCCCGTATCATCAGCATCACTTTTAAAAAATACTTGGTATCTGTTTTTTGTGAAGTATTTATTTGAATTGTTATAGGATGGTTAAGTCTGTAAGCCCTTTAAATTATAAAATTTCATTAGAGAGGGAGGAGAGGCCTCCAAACATCCACCTTATTTCCTGTGTTTTAAATAACATGATTAGGGACTTAAAGAGATTGCCAAGAAATTCCCTTCTTTCAGTAGAGTAAACCTGTGTTTGCTGGGTTGGTTTTTATTTCTTCCCTCTAGTATTCTGGGAGATGAAGTTATGGGAATCTGGTCCAGACATGCTGATAAAGCCGACGTCAACTGTGCCTGCGTTTCTCATTCAGGAATCAGCCTTGTAACAGGCGATGACTTCGGCATGGTTAAGTTATTTGACTTCCCATGCCCTGAAAAATTTGTAAGTCTGTGTCCAGTTTAGTATTTCCTGTCATTTTACTCCCAGCTGAGATTACTGAGCACATTAGTACTTTTCGCCTCATGAGTTGATAGCTAAAATATGTTGTTTTGTCCTGATCTGAAAATACTTTAAAATTTCTCCTGTATTCCTAAAATTTTTTCCAAACTTCCTACTTCTAGATCCATTACCCTGAACTAAAAAGCTATTTAAAATATTCCCTCTCCTTCCCCCGAGTAATGCTATCTTTGGAAATCATCCTAAGAAAACTGTGATTGGCCTTGTGGCAAACCTTTATCAGTGTATTAGCCAAGTTTCAAATTCCTCAGAGAAAAACATTTCAGAGTACCTGGAGATGTGACTGCCCGAATAACCGAGTTTGTGTTAAGTGCAGATCCATTCTAACTCTGAAAAAGCACTGTAATCACTAGCTTCAGTCCTCCCTTCTCTCTTCAGAGCCCTTGTAATAAAAGATTATGGTTCATTTGTTGACTGTTCACTGTTTCTGCTTTAATTCTGTAATATCCCATTCTTCTCAGTCCTTTCCTCCACTTTTTCTAATACGATTTTTGTAGTGATCTCTGGCACTCTTAATAATGGTAGAAATATAAATCGAGTTGTACTTTGCGAGTATGTATAAAGGAACCTTTGACTCTTTTGTGCATCACATGTCCTGAGCTTCATTTTTCATTGTCTTTTTTTAGGCAAAACACAAAAGGTTCTTCGGTCATTCACCCCACGTGACTAACATCCGCTTTACCAGTGGGGATCGGCATGTTGTTAGTGCTGGAGGTGACGACTGCAGGTTGGTAACTTTCTCAGCCCAAGAAAAGGAGCAGACTCTCTTACTAGTTATTAAGAGATGTAATATAAATTCTTCTACAGCCTCAGTTTATGAACTCAGCTAATCAACCTTACCAAAGGTAGCATAACCAGATGGTTACTCCAAGTCCTATACTATGTAAATACAGAATCAAAGGAGTTGAGGAAAAATTTTACACATGTGATTTGAAAGCTCATTTGAAAACAAACATTAAACTGTTCTCAAAATCTAGAAATATAATGCACTCACTGCAATTTTTTTCTCTGACTGCAGTTTATTTGTCTGGAAATGTGTACATATGCCTCACTGAAAGATACGGATGCCGAGAAAATGCTACGTAAATTAACAGCCTTGAGAGACCAGGATTACAAAGAGGAAAAAAAAAAAAAAAAAAAAACCTGCTTGCTCAAGTGGTGCTAACCCAAGATTGTAATGGGGGGAAAGGCCAAGAATCACAATAGAAGACTGATAAGTTCCAAATGTTTGCAATTCACTTTGGATAACTCTCCATAATCCATACACTGCCAGATAGTTAAATTTCGAGGAAAGACTGAATGCATATACTTGGTGGTGACAGCCAGCCCTTCATTTTGGGTAGACTGCAAATTTGGCAGACCTGCGGGGCAGATTTAGAGGGCAGCACCTCAACAAACCAACCAACCAAAAGCTTAAAACCCAACTTGGATAATTTCTCTTTTTTTTTTTTTTTTTAAAAGCAAAACTGTGTTCTCAACATTCATATTTTATTTTCAAGGTTCATGGTTTAATGAAATATTTTATCCTTGCATTTCCACAGTGAAACACCACCACCACTATAAAAGACCAGTTTTTAAAAGGCAAATACTGTTTTCCGTAAGGAGACAGACACAAGCTTTACTAGAGAGTACAGTGCTTCTTAAGCATTAATAAAGCTTTTTATAAAGGACACTTTTCTCCTGGCAGTTTTGAATTCAGGAATAGATGTAAAGGTAGTAGCGTATGATTACTGTATTTTCATTTTTGAGCTACTGTCAATCTTATGTTCAAAAGCCATCTCTATAATTGAAAAAACATGATAGTAGCCTCATTAGTGGAAAACCAGTATGATAAACAATCATTTCCAATGGTGTACAGTTTTTAAGGTTTTAGGTGGCAATAGCATTTAACTGGAAGAGAATACTCAATATATTTGGAAGATGTATAATCTCATATAAACATTTGCTTAACATGTAAATGAAAGGATTAAGTTCACATTTATAAAGTTATACAATTTAATAACTATTGGAATAAAATTTTTATAGTTTTCTATTGGAAAAATTTGTTCCGTTAGATGTATACCATACCATAGACCCCATCCAAAATGAATGAATACAGGTCCATCTGGGAAACCTGTCATTAAAACTCCTTTGTGGTATGTTGAGGCTGAACTCTCAGATTCTTACTCCTGTTCACCTTAAATGCTGCCAAAGATCAGTCCTGACCATCCAGGGATTTGCTGTTAGTCTACCTGTAGTTTCCTGGAGATTGGAAATTATGTAGACTGCTATTAAAAATATGTATATTTTTCTAAGTGTGAAGAAGTTGAAGATGCACTATTGGTCCCGTGTCAATTATCTTTGCAGCATAAGAGACCCCTTCCCTCGGGTTTCTGGAAACTTGTTTGACAGGACACACGAAAGTTCCAAATACCTAATTTCTATGTCCAATATTTGTGAGTATTAAAAACAGATGCGACTGAATTATATCACAGAAAGCCTAACCAGTGATTGAACCTCGTCAGTTTTACAGCTCTGAATAGCTGTGTCTGAAATATTAAGGCATTCGGAAGCTTGAAACATAATAATCTTTCATTATTCCCATAAGTGGGTTCTCCTAAATTAAGCTGAATTTTAGAATACATATTAAATTTCCATTCTGTCAGTAAATTAAAGGAAAAAAATATCCTAAACACTACACTCCCATAAAAATACTCCATTTTTTTGAGGCTGTTGCAGTTTTAAATTTTCCTTATGGGTCAAGTTTGCCAACTTTTGGCTAAAGAGAAACTCCATTTCCATTACTGTGTAGGTAGAAACTATGTAGAATAAAATTGCTTCTGCTGCATTTTTGCTCTTCAAAGTGGCCAACCTGGCAGAAGCCAGACTCACTCAGGCACAATCAATTTCACAGCTGAAGATCATGATTAAAGGTCACCTACTGACCACCCTGCTTGTACCAGCCATCAACCAAGGGAAGGTTAATAAATGTAGTAGGCCATTTAGATTCTGCCCTGTATTACTGTTTTTTAAACTCAGAGAATTATTTTTGTGCACAGTACCTGATTAAGCTCCTGGACTGGTAACCTGAACCGCCTCCTGGTACCTGGAGTGCCGGTTGCTGTCTGTGTATCAATGCATGCCAAAACACACTGTGCCCTCGGGGACAAGCTGTGGCCTGCCAGCCACACGCATTCCCATCCCTTTTTGTGACCCTTTTTTATGGTGGTTCATTTTAGACGAAATTACCCAACACAAGTTTTAAGGTCAACCTTAGCTTGTCCATAAACCATAGCAACTGAATGATAACATTACACTCTTAAATGTTTTCCGGTAGTCTCTGTTAAATAGCAAAAAATGGTCAGATTTTAGCATGTTATTTCCTTGACGTAAAATGGCTAAAATAAACCACTTAAGCCCTTTTTTCCCCATTTATGTTCTTTATAGTTAGTAGAACTATAAGAATGCAACTGTATGCCATGTATAAATAATGATAATAAAAAGTCTGTATTTTCAGAAATTTAAAACAAATTACTTCTGCAGAGATGGTAAAGCGTTATCAATTTAGTAACTCTGGAATGAACGCCTTAAGTTCAATGGAGTAAACTCTTTTGAAAGAAAGTAGGATTGTCATTTCACCTAAGCCTAAAGACATGATAGCTCTGTGCCACTGTGTGCTCTGTCTTTCCTCATGTTTCAAGTCTTTGAGATCAGCACAGCAAAGTGCAACCTACAAAACGGTTTAATAACTGGTTAATTCTCTCCTCTCCACTGGAAAACCGAAAGACCACAAAACCTTTGACTGCTGGCTTTATGCTATTGAACACGGACTTTCTTTTACACGTGTGGTTTTATTATGTCCCCTGGCTTCACGACTAAGCAAGTCAATGAATTTTTTTTTTTAACAGCACTAATTTAATTTGGTCCTGAGAATGTCTAAGTCTGTATTATCCGTTCTGCATTAATTCTTTTCTAACTACTTTTTTTTTTTTTTTTAATTAAAGCTACAAAGTATGTATCTTTAAATCAGTGATCCATTGGTTATTTAATTCTAAAGCATTTGACACTTCTTGCCTTAACAATTTTAAAAACCATACACAGAAAACTCTGTATATTAATTCAACAGTCCAGAAGTTTAGTCCTATTTTGAGGTTTACCCATCCGATCTCTATAATTATATAGCTGTCATTTAAAATATACTATTTAAATCTAATTTTTACATTTCAAAAATTATCTTTAGTAGTAACTAAGTGTATTTTCTGTGAGGTTATTTCAAAGAATGTTTTTTTCAGAATGTAAGAGTATATATATGTATGGCTATATCTTGTGAGTTTAAAATCTGTTTTCTGATACTTTATGTATATATACTTGTAAAAAAATTTGTATGATTTTGTGATAATGTAGTTCCCCAAAATATTTATTTAAAGAGCATATGTTAATAGTAAATGAAAGCATTTTAAGGAAGTGTTCACATTTTTTATACTTGCCATTCCAACAGTTTTCACACTACACATCTACCTCTCTAGTCCTTTCCCAGGAGGTGAGGAACCACTTTACCTAAGCAGCACTCAACCTGAGAGGCCTGTATGCTTCTCAAAGTAAATTCACTTAAAAGACAAACAACAAAGAAAAAACAAACAGAATTGAATGACTATTGTAAGCCACCTCAACACTTCCGGCCACGCTTCTGTTTTCACAGTGGATTCTGAAAAATACCACATTACAAATGCTGATACTTAAAATAGCAGTGTACAGACATGCCTCACACGTTTCAAAAGACTTTAGCTTTTCCTTGAACTGTCTTTTCATAGTAAAAACAAACAAAATAAACAACAACAGAAAACACTCCATGTTAAAACCACTAAACACCTTACAAGCTTGAAAAATTAGACACTTCAGATAGGCAATAAACTTGATATTATGAAAGCAATATATTCCAGGTTTCAAAGATTTGACAAGTTCTGTAGAATATCTTTCATCGGTAGATGGCAACTTTCAAAACCCACGATCTTCTGCCGGGTAGGACTGGGTGTCATTCACTGAATAAACAGAACCAACAATGTTACACTGCTTTGCATCCATACATACTATACATCTCAGCTAAAGTTGAATGTTTTCAGACAGTGAGTATTTGGTCTACAAGTTACAATGTAAATATCAGATTTTTAAGATAATTCAATTATGTTAGGTACATGTAAGATAATAATATATATAATTAAACTTACAGGCCACACTAAAATATTTTGAAACTTCAATGTTTTATATAATTGCTAATGTCTAGGAAAATAGATCTGATATTCATAAGGGGTGTGTGTGTGTGTGTGTGTGTGTGTGTGTGTGTGTGTGTGTGTGTGTGTGTGTGTGTGTGTGTGTGTGTGTGTGTGTGTGTGTGTGTGTGTGTGTGTGTGTGTGTGTGTGTGTGTGTGTGTGTGTGTGTGTGTGTGTGTGTGTGTGTGTGTGTGTGTGTGTGTGTGTGTGTGTGTGTGTGTGTGTGTATTCCTAAAGGCCTTTGTATTTGCTCACATAGTGGATGATCAGGAGTAAAAGAAATCTGATTCGGAGATGATCTAGGTAATCAATCACTGGATAAAACAAACTTTGGTCACTGTAACAAATTATTTTTCAAAGGACCCTTATATAATTAAACAGCAGAGAAAAATCACATTGCTAGCTTGCAGTTCCCCAATACTTATGAGTTTATAAATTTGAGAAACCACCCACCTATATTAGGAAAAAGTGTTTGAAATAACATTGGAAAAACTAAAGTTAATCTTTACCTGGTTTGAGGTCGAATCCATTTCAAGGCATGTCGTGGTGGTACAGTAATGGTGGGATGGTAAAACGCACAGTCAGGTCTTGTACACTGAGTGTTAAACCTACAGTGCTAAAGACAGTGTTGTTTCAACAACATTTGCAAATCTAATACAAGTAAACCCACAACAACCTGAGATGCAAGTACCCAGCCCACCCTAACCAGAAATGGCGCAAGAGATACCGCCCATCACGTTAGGACTACTGAAGCCTTGATAAATGAGCCAGACACAAATCCACCCCCGACCCCCGCTGAGACACAAAATCCTAGTCAGATCACAGCAAGTGAAATTTCAAAAGGAACCTCAACATACAGATTTCTAACCAATGTAGTATTCATCTTCGCACACCCAGCCCAGCATCATTTACATCTGTCACTATTCTCTGCCCAATTACAGTTTGGGGAAGTGAGGGTCTTTCATATGGTCGTCCGGCTGCTCTCTTGGGGAGATGAGGCACTCTGAACAAGCAGAGATACAGCACACCAATCTTCAGCACACTGCAACTATTGCTTCAAGCTTGGATGGTGCTGAGCAGTACGGGTAGACTTCATCATTTCAGTTCTGGCATTAGGTAAAATAAAAAACAAAAACACTCCTCATGCTTAGGGGAGGAGAAGAATGGAAAATGTGACTAATAAAGATGAGCTCCCTTTCCTGAGAGCTTAGGGATACTAACATTAAATAGTTCAGGACACCTGGCCTAAGAGGCCAGACTGGGGCACAGTAACATCGAGGGAATAACTTAAAGGTCTCAAGGGCTATCGAGCAAACTCTAACAAACAAGTTGAACTGGAAAAAATGCAAACCATTAGATGTACTCGTGATCTTCCAGATCTCAGAATTGAGAAGTCGTCACTAAATTGATTGCTGGGAAAATAAAAGTTCTTACTTTTGGATGATAGAAAGGACATTCCATTTTCTTACAAGCAGGGAAGTAACGGCAGAGCTGAGTACTACAAGGTGGTGCTGGTGTTGTAACTGCTGACGAAAATAAGGACAAAGATTGATATAAATCAAGTGATTTTTTTTTTTTTTAATGGGGGTGGGAACCATTTTAAAAATTAAAATAGAATAAGGTTTATACATTAGTCAAGATAAGACACGTCAGAATATTACAGGACAGACATAATTGCTCTTTAAAGACTGGTTACATTAACTGATTTTTTGTCAAAGTGATTTCTAACACTTTTTTTTTTTTTAAATTCAGTTTACATTCACAAAACATCGTTTTCCATTTTTTACTCAATGTAGTGCACAAAGTCGCTTACCTGGTTTTGGAGGCAGTACTGGGATTCTTCTACTCATATGAGTGAAGGGACAATCTGGCTTGGTACATTTTGCATCATATTTACAATTTGGATGAACAAACAAACATTTTTCAGCAAATTTACAATTGGGAAAGGCTCTGAAAAAAAAAGCGTAGTATTCACACTTAAGAGCTCTTTTATACACTATCATCACTGCTTATTTTGAGAAACACAGAAGTAACAGAAAAAAAGGATACTCCATTTTTAAATGAGGCAAGATATAGGACACAATTTGTCTATTCCAGAGCCAAGGATAATACCAAACTTTTTGAGCTCAAGCCAACTCACCATGAAAGGCAAAAGCTTTTTTGTGTGTTTGTGATAAGATCACACCACTTACTCGCTATTCAAAGTCTTATGTTTCTAATTGTTACGAAGTAAACCAAAAAATACAGTGAACATATCTTATGTGCAAGGCACCATGCTACAACTAAAGAGATCCATACCATGGTCTCCCAGTAGGTACGTCCATATTATTCCCACATCAGAAGTTCCTTAAAGAGGCTAGAACATGGAGAAATTCTACCTACAGGGCTAAAAAACAAATTCTTCTAAACATCCTCTCACAAAGCTCATTACATTGAACCAGCCAGTGGGTTTAAAAAAAAAAACCAAGTCCAAAACATCTTCTCACTACTGTTAACTAAAATTTTCCCAACTCTTCAAAATAATCTGTGTATGTCTGTATGAACACAGTACATACAAACGAGGGCAGTTGTCATGTACAGAACCCTCAAGGAAACCAGAAATTTCAGTATCTCCCAGGTTTGAGGCACCAAGAAGCCTCCCCACCTTCCCTTCCCCCGCAGCCCAGCAACCACACACACACACACAGAAGTGTACTGTTCTGGGGGGGCTGTGGCAAGTGCCACTGCGTTTAGTTTTAAAACTATAACAAGCTGCTGAAATTTGTCCATAGAGAAGAAAATAAGCAATAAGCTATAGACGTTAACCTGAACACCTAAATCAGTTTGATGCTACTCACTTGCAAGGTGAAACGGGGTGATGGTAAGCACACTCATCTCCATTTTTACAGCCAGGCCAATACTTGCAGCGCTCCAAAAGCTTTTCTGGTTTCTGTGCCACACTCAATTCACTCATCTCAGCTACAAAGGGAAAGGATCTCATTAATTATGATCACTTGGGTACATGGCCCCTTTAATAAATT
Organism: Dugong dugon; assembly: GCA_030035585.1. Taxonomy (NCBI): domain Eukaryota; kingdom Metazoa; phylum Chordata; class Mammalia; order Sirenia; family Dugongidae; genus Dugong; species Dugong dugon. The sequence goes on along the minus strand of CM057472.1, from coordinate 98,009,794 downwards.
TCCCTTAATCCCCAGTCTTAAAATCTTACATTCTTTTTATAGTAACACAAAACAAATGAGCCCAAATAATCTGATGAACACTGGTAATAGAATAAGATAATCAGGACAGAAACTGCAGTTCTTGTGAAAAGTAAACTGGACAGAGACTCTGTTACTACAGCCAAAGTTCTAGCACTAAACTCTAATTCTCAGTATTATTTCAGAGCTGGGTTAAATGTAAGAGAGGGAAGGATGTCAACTAGAAGCTGATAAAGTACATGGAAACTGAAAACACCTTTAAGGTGGTAAGGAATGTGAATTAACTCTAACATTCAGGCAAGACTATGAAGTCCAAATAAAAAATGTTCCCACTTACTGGGGTATATGTAGTTTCTAAGTCAAGTTGATAAACTCACAGCAATGTCTAAAAAAGGAGGGAGACGTTTTTGCCTAAATGGGTCACAAATACCATCACCTACAAGGCCCCAGGAGATCACCAGGCTGGTGTAAGATGGTGAATGGCAAGAACTTCTCCGAGCTGGGGAAACAAAGGGAGAGGCGGGCACTAGCACACCCACCATCTGCAGGGCTCCCTGACACTCCAATCACTATGTCCTGTCCAATTACAAAGTCAGGTACTCTGACATGGGAAAGAGGGGCCCGTGTTGCCAGACTGTCTCCTTTTTCAGGAAGCCCAAGATCTTTTTATGTTGACATTTAAATTTTAAATACTGGCAACTAAAATTTAAACCACTGAATAAAACAAGTGAAATTACACCTTTAGGCCCTAATTTAGTGGCCAACTTCTGGCCCAAGACACTCTAGCCAAAAAGAAAAAAAAAATCATGAGTATTAACATATCATGGTTTATATTCATGTTTATGAAGTCACGTAGCACTCCAATCCCATTCCTCTAGTCATTTGCCTCAGGTCAGGCAGTTCCAGTTTGGCTCTGTAACCTATTAGCTGAGTTATATACATTCTGGGCAAGTGTCATCTGTCATCTCTAAACTTCAATTTCTTCTATACGAAAAGAAAATAATGTCTTCCTTCGAGTTTGATGACTACATGTAAAGAATGCGAAATACCCAACAAACTGTAACCTAACAGCAGCAGCAACTAGTATTATGAGTGCTTATTGCTCTCATGAAGCTTGGTCACACGACTGTTTGGTCATGAAGACTGAGCTTCAGTGTTCATTATAGGTGTACAAGGCACAAATCCGCCACACAGCTCAGACAGGAGCATCATCAAACAACTATTATGGCTACACCCAATATATAAATTTCCCATGGTACTTTAAACATACTCAGTAAAGTTATTTTGGCTCTAGGATATGAAAGTATTCTTAGTTCCAAAGAAAACTGGGTAGGGCTAGAGGGAGGAGTTTCCCCCACTTTTAAATGGGTCTTTTGTCACCCCTGCAAAGAAAGTGTCGTGCCCTGCTCTTAAAGAACAGACGTTAGACTATGGTATATGTATGAGAGGCCGGTACAAATGAGACAAGACTAACAGAGCAGCTTGGCTGGAAAGTAAGTAAGGTGGCTGGATACTCACGAGCGATATAAAAGAAGTTAAATACAAGGGAATGTGTTAAGTTGTATATACAAAGGCCTCCGACTAACATTTATTTCATAAGCTACTAAAACTTCTCCTGCTTGAGTTTCAAGAAGCAAATTCATTTAATATTGAAAACTATAAAATCTGTGCTGCCACAGAATAACGGCTATTGGGAGTGGCTTAAAATGGAGGCTGCTTCTGTTGGTAGTACCTTTGAAACAACTAGCAAACAGCAGTTACACCAAAAGCAGTTACAAGGTTTCAAACTCCCTGCTTGAAGGGGAAGAGCAATGCGGAGCCAAAGCCTCATCCCTGAGCAGCAGAGGAAGCCTAAATCAAAGCCATGGGCAAGCAGCTCCCCACTGACCACAGTGGTCTCCGTACCAGCCTTGGCACCTGTACAACCTAGGCAAGAGTTTTCACATCAATGTGCTATTCATAGTGTCTCCACCTACTACATCTACACCAATGGATCCAACACAGAAATGGACATTTAAACAAAACTAGCATGCCACCCCCACAAAAAAAAAAAAAATCATTCTACCAAACTGAAACCCAAGAATTCTCTCATTTTAGAAAAAAATAATACGGCATCAAGAAATCTGTACTGCCTGACCATTACAGTTCTTACCACCTCTGCTGGCATTTTTGTCTTCCTTCCTGTTGATACAAAGATCTTGATATTTCAGGGACAAGCCTTCTTCCTCCTTATATCAAGGGGTCAGATTTTCATTGTTACAACTCCCTCCATCAATCACAACCATGACACTCCAATACTGACTCACTGCAGTATGGCTTTTAGTTAATGATCATTCACTCATGACCTCTTCCTAATGTCTATTTTTCATGATTAAAAAAAACGGTCAATACATTTTCATAACTATGCCACAAAAAGGATTACTTGAGAAATTTTTCAAAGTAATTATTACTGTATTGTTTTTTCTTTGAAACTGTGCATTTTTAAGATTCAGTAATTATCGTCCCTGACAGTGAAGAGGTTTTTCTAAAAACTTTAGAAGGTGTGAGGAGCATGCTTATCATTCTCTATCATGAATGAAAATGATCAGTGGTGCTTTAGCTACCACTGGCGTCCAGTGAGAGAAGAAACGGTCGTTAAGAAACATTAACCTGCCTAGAGGCATACCGCTATCTGAATTGAGTTCATCTGTCTTCGGCCAAATATTACCTTTCAATATAACTTTAGATATTAGGTCCTTTCTATACCTCCAACAAGTATCTTAACAAATCAGGCAAGAAACTCCTTTCAAGAAAATTTCATTGAAGCAGCAATAGCATCGAAAGCCAAATTAATTTTTCTCTCAAGATAAATTAGTTACAGGAAAGACTATTGCTAGTACAAAGGGAAATAAGTACCTAAAAAAAAAAAAAAAAAGTAAATAAGGCATCAAGAATGAGCATCCATCCTTCAACAAGCAAAATTAAGAGGGCTCCATGGCTGAACTCCATGTTAGCACTCAAATCACAGTCTCAAATTTAACTAGTAGTTTTGTCTGAAGGAATAAAAAAGGCTACCACTGGATACAAACAAAATACAAAGCCTCCAACCAATATTCATTCAAGGTAGAGAAACATGTCAAAGATTCCTTCACAATGAGAGCCCCCTGAAAAGGGATCATCTGAGCTCTCAACACACCATTTGAGAAGCTACCATTTGGGTCCTCAAGCTGCCTGCTCATCAACTGCAACTGCTGTGGGTGGAGGAGACCTTTGAGTCCCTTGTTTGAGGCTGCAGTTTGGTTTACTGGTTTCACTCCTTCAAAGCACATGTCTTCCTCTTGATCTGACATGTATCCTGGGGGGCTGGGGACACCATCCAGCGTCACTATAAACTTGGGACTTGCAGGTTTATCTGGTTGTACAAGATCTCTGCCAGACAGATAGAAAATACCATAGAATTAGGGAAACAAACACAAAAAGCTGTGTCTCCTAAAGTGCTCTTCAGAACTACCCCTCCCTGACTTGCTTCACATTCGTCCAGTAAAAAAGCCTTACTAGGACTTCAGGGATGGCGTTAAGGGACTGCCGCTAACACATGGTGCCGTACAGTCACTATGACAGCACCATCCACAACCCTCCAGCCTGCACTTACTGAGACAATCTCCCCTCAACACTGACCCCTGGGTCCATCTGACCCTCAGAGAGTCACATGGAAATAAACTTAAAAAATAGCATCTATGCTACAAATACACTGGCCAGCAGTTCTAGATTTACGCTGATTTTATTATCTGTATGTTCGTTCCTTTATAAAACATTTTGTCCATTTTCTAAGAGAAAAAATCACCCCAACCCCATCTGCTAACTCTCCCTAGAGAAATTTCCTGATTTTAATTACCTGGCTTTTTAAATTTCATCTCCTAGATGTGTATAAACAAAAGTCTTATTAACACAGCTAAATCATACACTGAGTTTTTATGTGCAGGCTAACTGATTTCTGAACAAGAAAGATGAGCTGGACTTTTTGAAAACAGAATCTGGCTTCTATGCATGGCCTCACTGTTGTAGCAATACAAGCACTCTACATCGAGGCCTGGGGCAGGAGGGGAGAAGCTGGGAACTAAGGTTAGCCTGTACCATCTAGTCAACACAAATGAGCTACACAAGGAAAAAAAAAAAAAAAACCATCTACCGTGGTGTCTGCATAAGGTGTCCTGAAAGTACCCGAAGGGTATCTGCAGTCTTCATCCCCGACTCGTGGTTTGGTGCCACTACTATCTCCTCAGACAGCTTTGGCTTCTTCAGAATAAATGATCTTGTGTCTGCATGGACCATGGATTCCATGTCATAGTAATCTGAGCCAAAAAAATTGGCCACAAATGTTTACTTTTGAATATACCCTGCATCCCCAACACCACACAACGTGAGAAGAAGGTCAGTCTTTTACATATTCATGATTATTTTTCAAAGGAAAATTACAATCGGTTCTCCTCAGGAACAGGCTGTGATTCTATGCCAGACACCTTTTCAGAGAACTCAGGTACTCTTTTCCTCACCTGGCACGTTACCAAGTGATTCTAATTAACACTCCCTGCCCACAATACAAAGAGCTTCTGTGAGGTATCTAATGGGATATTATTACCAATATACACTTAAAGTACAACCTTTTCTAAAAACATGGATAATTTAAGAGTCCTAATGCTATAACACACACATTTATGATACACAGACTGTTTAACTGCTTTTTAAAATCGATTTTGATCATTTTGGACAGTACCACTTACAAACAAGAATACATCTTGAGGAAATATTGAATTTGTATAATTTCTACCTGTTGGTAGGTAGAGAATTACTTGGAAAGGGAATTTTAAGATGAGAGTATTTACAAAGACATGGCAAGGAAAATATTCTGACATTCAATGTAAACAGCCATAAGCTAACATCATCCACAACTTACTTTTCGAGCCTGTCCACTTTATAAAACATGCCAAGACCTGCGCCTAGGATGGATATAGGTAGCATATCAATATGCCATCAACTGACAAAAAAATTAACAAGTTGTACTTCTTTTAAACAGCTAAATAACAGGGACCGAAATTCACAGAATAAATATTTGTGTTCATTCACTGAGAGAATATTGACTGAATACCTAACAGCCCTCTGCTAGGTACGCAAAGAAGAAAAAAGTAGAAAAACAGACGTATATGTAATTTTCAGAACAGCATGACCCAAAAGGTGGCCCAAAAAAGGGTATGAACAAGGTGTTGGAAGAATACAAAGCAATCTACTTAATTCTGGAAAATTAAGGAAAAGTTTACCAAGGATGGAACATATGAAGCAAGTATTAAGGGAATGAACAGAAATAAACTGGAAGAAGAGTACGCGCTGGAGAGCAAGTAGAGCATTCCAGGCAGAGGAAACCTTGCAGAGAAAGGCAAGGGCCATGACAAGGCACAAGGAGTCTGAGAAGTAGTGAGAAATGTGGTGTGGCTGGAAGGGCGTGTATGGTGGGTCGAGCAGGTGAGTGGCAAGGAAGGCTGAGGCGTACAATGCAGGGTCTTGTATGTCTTAATGAGTTTAGATTTTGGTCTAGAAGTAATAAGGAATCAAGGAAGGTTTTTAAGTAGGGAAGTATCCAGAAAGGTTTCTAAGTAGGGAGGTGACATGATTAAACTAGCTTTTAGGGAAACAGAACTAGGAATGGACTGAAGTCCTAGATACCAGGTAAGAGGCTGTTGCCCACAAGAGATGGTGAGGCTCTGAGTGAAAAGATTCTCAACCCCTTGTTCTAGTCTAACACAGCTAACAGGAAAAGACGACACACACCACGCTCCCATCAGCAGGAGCAGCTCACAGCAGCTGCAGTTTTCAACCACCATCCCAGAGGGGGCAGCAAAGATGGCAGAGAGAGACACAGACACAGCAGGAGCAGGAGGAGAAACCTGAGACGCTGGGCAGATGATGATGCCATTTATGGAAACAGGAAACAAAGGAAAGGAGAAAGAGCAGATTTAAAAGGGGGCAAAGATAAAGATACGTTTCATTTTAGATTTGTTTAGTTTGTGGCGCGCTCAGGCAGATACTTAGGAAAAAGGTGAAAATTCAGACGACCCTCAGTAGAAGAGGGAAAGAAGACAAGCAATGTCGACTCTGAAGGTAAAATAAGAGGGTTCAATAAGCTGTACATCTTCAGTGCTAGACATTGCTCTCACCTACCCGTCCTCACACAAAGCCTAAGAAGTAGATTTTGCCCCAGTACAGATGACCAATCTGCAGCTCAATGATGCACTGAAGGCTCCCGGCCAGCCGGGATTTGGTCCAAGGGCCGCTGGACTCCTTCCCACCGCCCTCCACTTCTTGAGGCCAAACGCTTCCACTAGTTTGCATCTTGCGAGAATGTGGAGGAGATGAAAATATTGCTGAGAACAGGACATATGGTAAAGTCAACATTTTAAGGGCAGTGGAGGAGGAGAGGTGCTGATAAAGGAGAATGAAAAGGAACAATTAGGAGAATAAAAAGAGAGTGAAGTCTTGGAAGCCAAAGGATCAAAAGACTGAAGAAAACCTGGGAAAGTGTTACATGCTATAGATTTTAGGAAGGTGAGCACTGAAAACAGATCTTCACAGTCTTCAGGAGCCGCTGGCCACCTCTGTAAAGGATAACATCAACAGCTTGGGTCAAGGGGAAACCAGACAGCTGGGAGAGTAAATGAGATCTTCTGGGTAAAGACCGCAGGCTGAACCCATGCATTTACTCTTGCTCCCTTCTGAAACCCCACTAAAATGCCAACAAAGGGTTGGGGGGGGGCGGTCATAAACCCACAAAGAAAATAACTGGTAAAGGAGAAACCACCATAGCATTTTAAAAACGGAAAGCAGATAAAAGGGAGGAACTAACTTAGTAGATCCGCAAAAGCTGAATCCCAAGCCAGTCACGGAGCAATTCAGATCCCAAATCCTCCATGGGCTGAGGAACTGGCAGCACAGTGGATTTTAGGAAGAGGTGGGGGAGAAGATTGGGCAAAAAGGACTAGTTAGAGTGTCTATTTAAGAAGCAGTTAGTTCTTCCTAAATTCTAATTCTATTTATCTCTTTTCTTGTCTTTGATACATATCACGCCTATTCCCCTAACTCTAAGTTGAACATATTTGGAGAGGTTAGAGATGTGTTTCCCTGTTGATCACTGTTGGAGAGGCCTATGGGTGAAGCATCATGGTCTCTGATGGCAAGGTGCTACAGTAAAAACAAAGCAAATACATAGTATTAAAATAAACGAGTTTGAGTTCCTGATAATCTTTGCTAATTTCATACATTCTCCCACGGATAAAAGTGAAGCTCTGGATCCTCGCGGAGGTAAAAACAGAGGGATGCTGGCAATCATGCTGAACAAAAAACTATTACGCAGAAATGGGAGCTGTTAACTGAACATTACATACTAACTGGGGTTGAGGCGCCTTCCCAGCCCTTTCTCCACTTGGCTCCAGAGCTCTGGCAGCCAAGGCATCGCCTGAAATGTCCTTCTTTGGAGACGCTGACCAACTTAAGAGGAAAGGCCTAAAGACACTGATGTCAGGGGTTCCCCCAAACTAGAGCCAAGACAAATCATTCTCCATGGCAGATCTACATTCAAATTTGAAGTCAAAAGCTCCCCTGACTCATGAATCAAGAACACCAATCATCATTTAAGTGTCCAGCCAAGGATCCTCAGACATCTGAAGAAAACATCTATCATGAAAGACAGCAGTCAAAACAAACAGCTTGGAGAAAACAAGACCAAAGAGGGAGGGAAAAAAATACCAAAATCTATCTTTACAAAAGGTACTGTACCCATGAAACAAAACCAGTATTCTTAAAATAAAAAATAAAATAAAAAAGGAACACGAAGAAACAAAAGTCTCTCAGAAATAAAAAACAGGACAGGAGCTAAGTGAGGACTGCAGTCATTTGTAGTGAGTCTCACAGAACTACCTGACACTTCCAACTATATGTACACTTTGGATAAAAATAAAATCTAAAGGAAACAGAATAGGAAAAATGAGCAAAAGCTTATGAAATGGACACAACATACACAGAATCCAGCTGCCAAACTCTTTGAAAGAAAATGTTCTTACGTAGAAAGCAGGACGGAACGTTGGAGATGGGAGGACAAAATCAAGGATGCAGAACATCTAAACGCTTCTAGTAGGGCAGCAAGGAGAAGCAGAGACGAAAGCTACAGGAGTGTGGCGACATCAGACATCTGGCAGGGGCTGGGCACTAAGGAAATGGAGATAAATAAGGTACTGGATCCAGTCCTAAAGTAGCTCATGGTGTGTGTGTCAGTGTGCACTGGGGACAGGGGACACAGGTAAACTAAATTACAGTGGTTCCAAGAAGTACTAGGGTGTGGCCCTGGTGATGAGATTCTAAACTGAAGTAAAACTGAGGGTCACTGGAGGTAAGGTTAACAGGCCAAAGAAAGGATGCTAAAGCAACTCAGGGCAATGAGAAGACTTGGGTACAGAGGGAGAGAACAGCTTAGGAACTCAGTCGTCCCTGATAGGCAAGGAGCACGCAGCCAATAGGTGGCAGGGACCTGGGTGGAATAGCATCAAAGAAAGGAAGTTTCTGAATGAGGTGGAAACACAAACACCAGGTGACATGAGGAGAACACAACCTTGTCTCCCAGCCCTCAAGTATTTTCACAGATCTAAATACAGCACATCAGGGCAGATCTGAGGCATACAAGAACATTAAATGAGGTGGAAATAGCAACTGAAAATGCTAGACTACAATGAAAACTTAGGATTATTACCAACCTTGACTGATATGCAGAGTTTCTGCCATTACCGGATCAATTTGCAGTCGGGAAAGCAACTGCCTTTGTTGAGGTCCTAGAATATAAATTTTAAAACTTCACTAAACTTAAAGTACAAACTATACCAATATGTGTTTCCCAGAAATTAAGCCAAAAATAATCTTTCTGGGTTCTTAACTGAAAGTCTAAGAAATAACTTAAAGCTTCAGGGACATAATTTAATAATATTTACAAAAAAAAAAAAAAAAAAGGCATATCTTATGAGCCAAAAAGCTGAACTCAGGGTTGAACCAAAAATGACAACGTAGGACACTCCTGGTCCTCCCACGGCAGGAAGTCAGTATTCTCAAACTGGAGGTAAACGGTGGAGATAAAGATAGAAAGGGTGGAAAAGCTAGGGGAAGGTACTTGACCGACCCGCCATGGGAGATGGAACACAGCCAACTGCAAGCACCTTCCTGCAGCACCTGAGCTCTCACCATTACAACCCACCTTTCCATTCCCTACTGTCCCCTCACTCCTCATCTTTTAACATAACAAAACCTATTGGAATTACAATATAAAACAAGACACTCCAGCTGTTATATGGTCATGGAGTTCCCAAAAGGCAAACTTCTAAAATGAACAAGTATGTCACTCAGAGCTCTGTGGTCCAGATCCCACATCTGCAAAGCATAAAAACCATCATTTGGATCACCTATAAGGACAGATGCTCCAAGCTACACTGTTGTCAGGTGCTGTCTAGTCGGTTCTGACTCATAGCGACCCTGTGTACAATAGAACAAAACACTGCCCGGTCCTGTGCCATCCTCACAATCATTGTTGTGTTTGAGCCCACTGTTGCAGCCACTGTGTCAATCCATCTTATTGAGGGTCTTCCTCTTTTGCTGATCCTCAACTCTACCAAGCACGATGTCCTTCTTCAGCTCAATCTATAGCATTTATTATTCCTTAAACAGGTTCACAATTCTCTAATAACCATACGAAAAACAAAACAGTGACCTAGGACTGATTTTCTCCAGCTTAGGTATGTTTGCAATTTTCATACAAGGCTTGATGGTAAGCTCCTTGAGGGATGGGTGGGTATCAATCTTCTCTGGAAACCAGAGTGCTTAGCAGATATCACGCACTCACTTGCTGATTTAAAACAAACATGTTACACCACAGTGTACAAAGGGATGTACTTGATAGGGTTCAAAATAACTGAAATATTATTAAGAAAGCTCTTCCGATCCAAGTACTAGGTTCAAATGCTACAACAGGGCTCTTTAACATGAACAGTGAATGAAGAAATTAAACATTTTAATTTCACTCAGATACATGAAAAAACCATTCTCTCACATTTCAAGTTTGGCTTCATCTTTACACTCCTCTACCTTTTCAAAACACTTATAAAGGACAGAATTCTGATAAACTCTAGGCTTCTAGGTTAAATCACGTAGAGTTCAAATTTGTCATTAAAGGTCCATGAAGAATTCAAGTTCTTTATGACTTACTGCCCCCACTCAGCTACAGTGGAATGATATAAAGGATGAATACCTAGAAGATACTGTGTACTACAAAGAGTTTACCTTTCTCAATGTTTCTAAGGAAGCTAATTATTTTTATATCAGTAGTCCTTGACTGTGATTCAAAGTCTAGTTCCTCTTGAAGATCTTCAAACTGTCTGCTGCATTCAGGCATAGATGCTGAATATTCATTCATTTTAACCTCCAAAGATGAAATTTTTGCTTCGTTCTGTGATACTCTAACATTCAGATCAAAAAGATTTGCTTCTACTGTCAAAATTGCTGCCTTCATTCCTTTAATTTCATTGATATCAGTTGAGATTTTCCTTAAAAGATGTGAAATACTGTCTAGCTCATTCAGTGAACAAGAGGAATTTGTTACAGAATCTAAATCAATTGGCCCCGGTGAGAAGAAAATCGGTGATGATGACTGAAACCTTGAAGACATTTTCATAAAATTCTCTATCTCCTTTACTATTCGGGAATCTTTCCTTCACAGCCCATTAAACTGCTTCATCAAAAGTAGAAGAAGTGATCAAGGCTGTTACCTGAGGAAGTATTAAGAGTAAATAACATTTCAAAACCTACAATTAAAAAGATAGGGTTGAGCATTTCTAGGGTCAGAACTCAAATTTGAAAATGCTAAACAAACCAGACCAATGTTCTCTTTGCTACAACTAAGAAGCCCTAATATGTGGCCCTCTTTATCTCCTGAGTCCTACTTACAGCTCCTCCCCCAACAATAAACTCAATTATGACATACAAAAATAATCCTGGCTCCTGATTGGCTGAAAACAGACATGTGACACCCGAAGAATTTTATTTTTACTTCACATGACAGAACACTGAAGAGGTGAAGCATAAATTCAGCAATATAACATTAATAACTACCTGATGATGTGAATTTAATATATTTTCCCCTTTCATCTATTAAACTATAATTTTCAAGCTTCAGATTATTTCTAAATTATGCTTTTATCTAGAATCTTGGGTTTCATTTCCCCTGGAAAATACTGTAGGACAGTACTTGGCATTTCCTTCATGGGTAGAGGCCAGGGAAGGTGGTTTGACCCATGATCATAGATAAATTCATTTAAAAATATATGTGGTAATAATGAATTCAACTGCACTGATATAACATAATGTAAATTTAATAAGGAGAGGGGAAATGAGGATTTGGCCTAGGTTTGATACTAGACCATTATCAGATAGCTGACTGGTGGATGTTTTCTCCCATTCTGTGGACTGTCCTTTTACTTTCTAGACAGTATCCTTTGAAGCACAAAAATTTTTACTTTAGATGAAGTTCAATTTATTCTTTTCTCTGGGTGCTTGTACTTTTAGTGTCACATCTAAGAAAGCACTGCCTAGTCTGAGGTCACAAAGATTTACAATTATGTTTTTTCCTAAAATCTTTATACTCTTAGGTCTCTGCTTTATTTGGAGCTCATTTTTTTATCTGGTCTAACTTCTTTCTTTTGCATGTGGATAACCACCTGCCTCAGCACCATTTATTGGGAAGTCTATTCTTTTCCAACTGAATGATCTTGGTTCCCTTGTCGAAAACGTTTGATCATAGATACATGAGTTTATTTCTGGATTCTCAATTCCATTCCACAGATCTGTATGTCTGTTCTTATGCAATAACACACAGTTCTGATTACTGCAGCTTTTGCAGTAAATTCTGAAATAGGGAAGTGTGAGTCCTCCAACTTTGTTATTCTTTTTCAAGACTGTCTGGGATAATCAGGGTCCCTTATATTTCCATATGAATTTTAGAATGATCTTGTCAATTTTTTGCAAATAAGTTAGCTGGGATTCTGACAGATTGAGTTGACTCTGTAAATCAATTCGGGGAATAATGTCATCTAAACAATATTATAGTCTTCCAATCCATGAATACAGAATGTCTTTCCATGGCCTTAATTTGAGAAAGGTTGCTTTGACTTTGATTTACTCCCTAAACAACAAATCAGCCATACTTTTAGGATACCAACTTGGCGGACATGACTCTCCCAACCTCTTCAAAAGAAGAATTCTAATAAAGAATTATAGCCTTTGGTTTCCCAGTTAAATAGATACCGCTAGAAAAACAGAATAAAGAGAAAGCTACGTGCTGGAATTTATATAATAAGAATCTTTATTCTTCCTCCACATATCTGAAAATTAATTCTTCAAAATTTTTAAACAATAATTTGCAAAATTTACAACAGGGCTGTGGATGCACACAAATGACATCTATTGTAAATATTAAGGACAAGTTTTTTTCAGCAGAACATTCTCAGCCAAGAAGCACCTGAAAACCAGCTGGTTCACGAGAGGGCAGCAAACACAGCCTCAAAAAGAAAAGTAGGAAAACTGTCTAACAGAACAAGTCACAAAGAAACAAGGCACCTAAAAAGATATTTCCAGTATCACCCACTGTGCCCAGGCCAACTTCAGAATGTAACATAAGCCAAGATCCTTCCAAAGCTTCCAGTGTAATTATCCAAATAGCAGAGGAAGTTTACATATTTGAACATTTATTTAGTCCTCACAATAATGTCGTGGTAGGTGCTCCTGTTATCGCTATTTATAAGACTAGGAAACTGAAGCAGAGAGATGAAGGTCAGCTAGTAAGTGGCAGAGCCTGGACAAAAGCCTAGGCAGCCTGACTCCAGAGTCCACCCTCGTAACGACTAGGTTATTAGGCTTCTCTCCACAGAGTAAGCTGAACAAACCCCACCGCAGCAAAACCCATGAAGTGTCATTCCTATTTTATATATACAGATATGGATGTGCGTATATAAATATGCACGTGTGCATATGAGAAATGTCTGGAAGACTGCATTGATACACACCAAACTGTTAGAAACACTTACCTCTGAGGAAGACAGTGGCAGAATGAAGGGGGTGCATTCTCCTGTTTTCTCTGAATATAAAAGTCCTCTTTACTAAGAGTATTTCACAGTGTTTCCAGTCTAACACGACATACTGACTATATGCATTTCTAGCCTCTCCTTTTAGAGAGTCAGTAAAAATTAAGTAAAGAACTTCAAAAGGCCCTAAGTCCTTAACACATAGCAGTGATTTCCAAACTGGGTTTTTAAGACCGTCCACTGAGATGCAGGAAGAAAATACCAGAAATTAAATTAGAAATACTTCTATCTCTATCTTATTCTCCTTAAATTTCATTTTTTACAATTTTATGACACACTGATAAGTGTGTGAGGGTGTATATATGTAAATAAAATACACATCTTGGGTGTACACACTCAAAAACAATTTTCTGTATTAAAAAAAAAATTGTATGGTCAAAAATTAGGAGATCACCGGGAACATCCAGCTCAACTGGTGTAACACAGTTTATAAACACACTGTTCTACATTCTACCTTGGTGAGTAGCGTCTGGGGTCTTAAAAGCCTGTAAGCAGCCATCTAAGACACTCCACTGGTCTCACCACTTTCGGAGCAAGGGAGAATGAAGAAAACAAGACACAAGGGAAAGATTAGACCAAAGGACTGATGGACCACGACTACCATGGCCTCCACCAGACTGAGTCCTGTACAGCTAGATGGTGCCCGGCTACCACCGACTGCTCTGACAGGGATCACAACAGAGGGTCCCAGACAGAGCTGGAGACAAACGTAGAACAAAATTCTAACTTACAAAAAAAAAAAAAAAACAGAGTTACTGGCCTGACAGAGACTGGAGAAAACCCAACAGTATGGCCCCCAAACACCCTTTCAGCTCAGTAATGAAGTCACTCCCGAGGTTCACCATTCAGCTTGGGACTAGACAGCCCCATAAAACCAAACAGGGCTAAGGAGGCACAGCAGTCCAGGGACAAGAGCTATAAGGCAGAAGGGGACAGGAAAGCTGGTGATAGGGAACCCAAGGTTGAGTAAGGATAGTGTTGATGTGCTGTGAGGTTGCTAACCATTGTCACAGGGCAACATGTGTACTGTTTAATGAGAAACTTTTGTTCTGTAAACCTTCATCTAAAGTAAGAATAGCAGCACAACTGGAAGAACATGGTCGATGTCACTGAACTGTGCATGTAGAAATTTTTAAAATGGTGTCTTTGGCTATGCATATTTTCACCAAAAAAAAAAAGTCGAGAAAGGAGAGGGAGACATGTTGTGGGGTTGTTAACCAATGTCATAAAACAATATGTGTACTACTGTTTAATGAGAAAACTATTTGTTCTGTAAACCTTCACCTGAAGTACAAAAAAAAAAAAAAAAGTCAAAAAATAAAATAAAAAATTAGGAGACCACTGATACAGAGATGAGGGGCTGGAGAGAGGACTATAGCAGATGAGATTTCAACAACTTCTGGAAGACAAATACTGGCTGGTGAGGACACGCTCTAACTTACAGTCTCAAAGGACCACTCTGCTGCTTTGTGGAACAGACTAGGTAAGTTTGGTAGCACACAGACCTGTTAGGTATCTATTCCAATAGTGGAGGCAAGTCATGAATGGTCACCTAAACCAGGATGGTAGAGGCAGAAGATTTGCTAAAGGTGGAGGAAGAGGGGGGATAGGAGAGGGAAAGCAAGACAGAAGGAGGAGAGGGAGAGAGAGAGGCACTAGGTTTCTGGCCCCAGCAACTGGAAAGATACAGTTGCCATTAACTTCATCAATAAAATGAGGAAGACTGCAGGAAGAACAGATTGGAGAGAAAGACCAGTAGGTGGTTTTGGACAAGCTTGAGATGCTTTACTATACATCCAAAAAGAAATGTAGAGTAAGCAGCTGAAACAATTCCAAAATCAGGGGCAAGGTCCAGGCTGGAGATATAAATTCGGGAGCTGACAATGCAGAGATGATTTTTAAAGCCCTGAATCTGGACAAAATGATCAGAGGGCCATTCAACTGAGAGAAGCTGGAGCGATGAGCAAAGTCGACCAAGAAGGCAGTGGAGCTGAAAACAAGGTTTGAGAATGGTACAGCCACAGACAGACATTTAACAGATAAAATTTTTAATTTTTAAAAGCGGTTCTTTTCTAAAGAAACTGAGCAAATTATCTGGGGAGAATCTAGTCAGCCAGTGGGGATGGCAGCACCCCCCAGAGAAACTCCTCTCCAACAGCAAAGCCCCTGGCATGTAACTGCAGCTCCCTGCCTGCTTCATGAAATGCTAACCCTGCATGCAGCAAAGCTTAGCCCGCACAACTCTAGGTAAGCCTTTGTATTACTACCTGTTCTTAGAGTAGGAACTACATACTTAGAGACTTTTTTTTTAAAGTTGGTAAATGAAGAGAAAAAACAAGAAAACAAAAACTGACCTTGAAGGAAATTATCAATTAGGGGGCAAAAGAATTTTCTGAAAAGAAAAAAACCCCTAATCAGGATATTCAGACAAATTTGAGACAATATTGTATCCATAAAACAAGGTATCGTGAAAAACAGAACAAGAGCAAGCTTGTGGAAATTAAAAATGTGCTTGCCTAAATAAACAAAAATTCAGTAAGGGAGGTGAAGATAAAGTCAAGAAAATATTCTAGAGAGTAAAACAAGATCAAGTCAAAAATAAAGAGAGAAAAGATAAGAGATGGGCAGACAGAAGATCAATCTAGGAAGTCTATCATTCAACTAACAGAATTTCCAAAAGAAGAGAACAGTGAAAACAGCAGAAAAAATGTTTAAAGAATAATGCAAGTGAAATTTTCCAAACTGAAGGGAATTAACTTTCAAGTTAAGATGGTGCACAAAGTATTCAGCCCAAAAGTGACCAGCACCTACAACCCACTGCTGTTGAGTCGATTCCAACTCACAGCAACCCTGTAAGACAAAGTAGAACTGTTCCATAGGGTTTTCAAAGCTGTAAACTTTACAGAAGCAGACTGCCACATCTTTCTCCCAGAGTGGCTGGGGAGTTCCAACTGCTGACCTTTTGGTTAGCAGCAGAGCGCTTAACTGCTACACCACAAGGGCGCCTCAACTAGCACCTAGACATATCACAATGAAATTTCAGAAAACCAAGAACACAGAGAAAATCCTAAAAGTTTCAAGACGAAAAGAAAAACCACAGGTATTTTACAATGGACTAAGAACCAGATGGGCAACCAACTTCTTACAGCAACAATGGAAGCTTCAAGATAATGAAGCAATGCCTTCAAAGTTCTTAGGGAAATGATTTCCCTATCTAGCCAAAATACCAATCAAGAACTTGGAAAATTTAACCACCATACGCTTTCCTAAGAGGTGTTTTCATAATGTGCTCACAAAACGAAGAAATAGACTGAGAAGACAAAGTGGGATCCTAGAAATGTGGAGCAAACTCCAGGAAGAGGAAGTCCTCGGGTGACAGGCTTAAAGCACCTAGAAAGCAACCAGTTAGATTAGCAAAAAAGTGGAGAGAGAGCTCTAGAGGAAGGTACCTAAAAAAAAGGGAGGTCAAAGATTTAATAGAATAAAATGATGGACCTTTAAGGTTGTAATACTGGTAGGCAATGCAAGAAGGAAAAAAATTACAAGAAATTAGAACCTGAGCAGGGAGGAAAAAACTGTACAACAGGAAAAAAATAAACTCTCGGGAATCCTGACACAAAAAAACTGTACAAGATTGAAAATGTAAACATAACTCTGTAATGAATAATATTTACATAATCTTAATAATGTAAATGATGCTTAGCTGTTCTCAACTTTTAGGGTCTACCTGCAAAGTATAGTAGCCTTAACCAGGAAAACATAACAAAATCTAAATATGATCAACTCCAACAATATAAAGTACCAAAGAGCAGCTGCTGTCTGGTCAACTCCAACTCAGGGTGACAAAAGTGTGTCAGAGCAGAACTGTGCTCCATATGGTTTTCAATGGCTGATCTTTCAGAAGTAGATCGCTAGGGCTTGCTTCCAAACCAAAGTACAGATGACAAAATTTACAAGTGGGATGGGAAAGAAGATGGAAGGGTTCAAAAATGGCATAAATATCACTGTCTTTTGGGAGTCAAAATATACTGAAAGATAGTTAATCAAACAAGAAATAAATATTTAGGTGTACTTAAAATTACAGAAGTAGCCAATAAATGACCTAAAATTAGTGATTTCACTATATGGCGATTCGCTGTGTGGTCTTGAAAGCTGGAAAAGGTGTAAATGAATCAGCTCTTTACATATTATAGTAAGAAGTCAACAGATACCATCTAGAGTTGGTGAATGAAGAAACAGTGGTATAAACTTATTATTATACACATGGAAATATTTTAAAAATATATAAGCAGAAGCATTTAAAAATGGTAGCCTCTGGGAATGAGAAGCCCTGGTGGTGCAGATCTCGGCTGCGAATCAAAACGTCAGCAGTTCAAATCCACCAGCCACTCTTTGGAAACCCTATGGGGCAGTTCTATTCTGTCCTATTGGGTCGCCATGAGTCGGAACCAACTCAACAGCACCTAACAAGAAGAACTGGGAAGTGAGAGTGGTGTAGAGAAGGATGGAACAAGAATGTCACTTTTTATTTTAAATCTTTCTATACTATTTGATTATTTTTTTAATCTAACAGGAAGTATTAGATTGCTTCCTTTTTCTAAATATTCTATGGTAAGCATATATTCCATAAAGTAAAATATTTTATTTTAAATATATATATGGTTTTTTACACTATATATACCAAACAGGAAAAAACAAAAGAAATATAAAAAAGGAAAGTAAAAAAAAAATCCATGCCTATACACATCTTAGTGAAACTTCAGAACAGCAAAGACAAAGAGATCTGGAAAGCAGCCAGAGAGAAAGGACAGACCACCTACAAAAGAACAACAGACAATTAGAATGACGGAAGTCCACTCAACAAGAATGAAAGCCAGAAGACAGTGGAATGATATAAACAAGGTAATGACAGCAAATACCTGTTTTTAACCTAGATTTGTGTATCCATCAACACTACTGCACACGAACAAGGAGAAATAAAAACACTCGTGTGAAAACAGACTTTTGGGAAATTTACCGGAAGACCTGTTTCAAGAAAGACTTCTCAACAATATACTTCAAAAATACTTCAAAACACTGGAAAATGATGATCCCCAAATAGAGAGGTGAGAATAAATAACTGACATGTAGGTAAATCCGCACAAACATCGCATGGGTAAAATTATAATAATGATGTCCATTTTATGCAACCAACAAAAAGACTAAAATGTTGGAAACATAATGTAAGTCAAGAGGATAAAGGCTGCAGCTAAAGGATTCTAAAGTCTGTTTACTGTTTGAGAACAGGTCAGGATTATCAATTCTTACCGTATTAAATTAAATTTGCATGGTAATATTCCAAAGGTAACCACTAAAAAGAACAGAAATTCAGTGTTTAAATTGCAAACCAGTCAAAAAAATGTTGAACTGCAGTGATTAACAACAATAACAACAGCAATTAATGAATCTAATAAAGGGCAAAAGAGGAGAAAAAAGAAACAGAAGAGCAAGCAAATGTACATTAAAAAGGAGATGGTAGAAATCAGTTGAACTACATCAATAATTTTAATAAATGCAAACGGTCTAAACTCTCCAATAAAAGACAAACTCTCACACTGGATTTAAAAAAAAAGAAACCTAGCTTTATGATATTTGAGAGAGATACATTCCTAAAGCTTAAGGACAAAGACAACTGAAAATAAAAGCATGGAAAAGACATATGAGACAAATACTAACTAAATGGCTTCATTAATATCAGACAAAACTGACTTTATGATAAAAGCATCATTTGGCATTGAGGGTCACAGATAAAGAGAAAAGGTTCAATTAGAAGGAAAGGTAACAATTTAAAATATGTATGCACCTAATATAATAGCCTCAAAGTAAACAAAGTAAAAACTGATCGATACATAAGGAAATTAAATTAAATCCCTCATCATGGTGGGCAATTTCAGCACCCTGTCTCAATTACTGATAAATCAAGCAGACCAAAAACTCGGCAAGGTCAAGTTCCAAACAATGCAATTGTCGAACTTTATCTATTGAATATATGCATAATTCTCAACCCAACAATTGGAGTTCACTTTCTTCCAAAATGCACCTGGAATATGTACAAAACTGATTATGCACTAAGCCAGCAATTTTCAAACAATTTTCAAAGATTATGTATCACACAGATCACATTAACTGACTACAATGCAATGAAGTCAGTAGTACATAATTTAAAAATTAAAAAGCAAAAACAAAGCCTCCATATACTGTAAATTAAAAATACTTTCAAATAACTCATGGGTCAAAGATGAAAATCAGAATGGAAATTAAAGATATTCAGAATCATAATGAAAATGCTATATATCAAAATGTGCAATATGCAGCAAAAGTGACATGCGAAGCAGTATGTACAGCTTAAATGCTTACATTTGAAAAGACAGGCTAAGATGAATTAATAAATTGGAAAAAATTTAGGACACATTAGAAATAAGAGCAGAAATCAATGAAAGAGAAAACAAAAAAAGAATCAATAAAGCCAGAATTGTTTTTGTTGTTGCTGTGTGAAGTCTTTGAAAAGACTAACAAAATAAAACAAGCTTCTGGTGACACACCGGTCCAAGACAGAGAAGAAAAAGCACAAATATTGTGAAAGCGGTAGGCTAGTGAAAAACAGAGGCTGGAAAGATGAGACAACTCGTGCCAATACATCTGCATACTTAGATTTTAAAAATCCCATCAGAGACAAAGCTTTAAGATAGCAAGTAAGCATGGTAACAGATAATGGCTGCTTACAAAGCATCACCTCTTACTTGTGAATACATGAACGTAGTAAGAGTGAGAAGTCCTTATAAGCAGAGGTACTTGATAGCACTGCAATTTTTTAAACCTTTTCTGTTTTAAAACAAAACAATGATACAGAAAACCACACAAAACATACAGTTCTGTAAATCTGTAGAGGGCAAACACCTTTTACCACCACCCAGGTCACTCGATAGAACGTGGCCAGCAACCCCAGAAGCCCCTCCATGTGTCCCATCCTGACCAGAGGCCCCTCTAAAATGAAGCACTACTTGCCTTTTAGAGTAATGACTTAAGTTTCTTTACTGTTTTATCACACAAGTGTGCATCCCTAGACACTATAGCTTAACCTTGCCACTTTTATCTTTTAAGTCTTTTAATCTGAAGTCCTGGCCTGATTGACTTATGGTGTCCCAGAGTCTGGATTTTTCTTATTGCACACTCATGATGCAGTTCCACATGTTCCTCTGCCTCTGCACTTCCTGCAAGCTGACTGCCTGATCCAGAGCTCTGATCACTCAGGTTCAAACCTATTGGCAAGACTAAGGTAGTGTCTTTGTGTTTCATAGGGAGACACAAAATAGTTCGTTTTCACTTCTTAAAAAAAAAAAAAGTTTTATCGGGGAACATCTAGCTCCATTGGCATAACACAGTTTTAATGAAAATGTTCTATATTTTACCTTGGTGAGTAGCATCTGGGTTCTTAAAAGCCTGTGAGCAGCCATCTAAGATACTCCACTGGTCTCACCCCTTCAGGAGCAAGGGAGAATGAAGAGAACAGGATACAATGAAAAGATGAGTCCAAAGGGCTAATCGACCACAACTACCAAGGCCTCCACCGGACTGAGTCCAGTACAGCTAGATGGTGCCTGGCTACCACCACTGACTGCTCTGACCAGGATCACAATAGAGGGTCCTGGACAGAGCTGGAAAAGGATGTAGAACAAAATTCTAACTTACAAAAAAAAAAGACCAGATTTACTGGCCTGACAGACTGGAGAAACCCCAAGAGTATGGCCCTCAGACACCCTTTTAGCTCAATGGTGAAGACACTCCCGAAGTTCACCATTCAGCAGGGGACTGGACAGCCTCATAAAACAAAAATATGGGACTAATGAGGCACAGCAGTCCAGGGATAAGGACTAGTAGGCAGGAGGGGACAAGAAAGCTGGTGATACAGAACCCAAAGTTGAGAAGGGACAGTGTTGACATGTCGTGGAGTTGTTAACCATTGTCATAGGGCAGTATGTGTACTAACTGTTTAATGAGAAACTATTTGTTCTGCAAACCTTCATCTAAGGTACAAACAAAAAAACAGAATTATCTATGTGAGATCAAATTGACAACAGCAACTCAAAAGGTTTGATGGGAAGCCTAAGGGGCAGTGAGTTGAAGATAATGGTGATGGAATAATTTGGAAAAGGATAGTGAGAATAGCAGCACAACTGGAAGAATGTAATCGATGTCACTGAATTGTACATGTAGAAACTTTTGAAATGGTGAACTCTGGTATATGTATGTATATTTTCACCAAAAAAAAAAAAGGTCCTCCAAAGTCAAGAAAGGAGAGTGTTGACATGTCGTGGGGTTGTTAACCAATGTCATAAAACAATATGTGTACTCACTGTTTAATGAGAAACTATTCTGTAAACCTTCACCTAAAAGTACAATAGAAAGAAGTTTTAGTAGCCATTCTGCTCAAGGCCTGGATTCTTAACTCACTGGGTATTTAAAAACAAGAGACTCAAATTCTATCACTTTGTTTTCACTTATTAGCTGGGATAATTTTAAAAGAGATGATTTTCCCTCATCTCCTAGCTCAGGGGTTGGCCAGCTTTCTCTTTTCCCCTTGGTGGGCTACACAGCCTCTCACAACTACTCCTCTCTCCCTCGAGGCACCTGAGTTGCTTCTAGTTTAGTCTTCATTTCTAAACGGATCTTTCCTCTTATTTCTAATTCTTGAGTTGTCACTTCATTTCTAAATCACTCTAATCTGATATATGTGGTTTTTCATGTCTTGTGTCATTTAAGTTTTTCATGTTTTGTGTAATTTCTTAAAGTCTCCTAGCTCATTTTGAAACAGTATGTTACAGATTTGACCCGTTTTTGCCGCGTATTTTCTCTGTAATACTATTTATTCTGTTGTTTGTTCCCTTTTTTTTTTTTTTTTTTAATAGTTTTTTTTTTGAGTTTTTGGTGAAAGTTTACACAGCAAGTTAGGTTCCCATCTGAGTTTCTACATGAATTGTTCGGTGACATTAGTTATAGTTATCACAACACACTGTTCCTTTCGTGTTCTGTTTTCTTCCCATTCCAGTACTCTACAGTCTCTGCCCCCGTATCTTCTCATCTCTGATCCTGAGCAATGAGGTTTTTAAGTAAGGCACTGATCTTACAGGTAATATCCTTTATTTTACGTGCCACTCTGCTATTTCACAAAAAGGTGATCTCAGGGAATAGGCTCAATTCTAGAATCAAAGGGTCTTTCAGGGCAACAGTCTCACGGAGTCCTCTCTTCCAGTTTGTCTGGTTTTTTATTTAATGTTCTTTTAATAACAATTTAAGTTCTGCTCCATGTATTTCTCCCATTCAATCCAGGACCAAATACTGCAGCACCAGTCAGAATGCTGAGTGGTGGTAGTCGGGCACCATCTAGTTCTTCTGGCTTAGGGTAGATGAGGTTGTGGGTCTTGTAGACTTGTTCCTTCTCTGTGCTTTTGTTTACCTTCTTACTATTTTGCTCCTGGTGAGTCAAGACCCATAGTTGTGTCTTAGATGGCCACTCACAAGCTTTTAAAACCCTAGAGGCTACTCACTTCACTAGATGCAGATACATGATTTTTGTGAACTATACCAATTGACTGAGTTGTCCCATGAGACTGTGGTCCTAATCTCTTTCCTGTTTTATTAACTTTGTATATGATCTGACCTTGACACATTTATTTCTGTTGCTTATCTCAGAAGGTTTGGTTCAGACAGCTTTTCTAACTTCAAAGAGGACCACTTTCTGTTGATTTTGGCATAATAAAAAATACAGTACTTTGCTTTTTGAGATTTCCTAACTGTATCCCTCCCCACTATTATCCAATATTCTCTTTCTTTATCTCTATTGTCTCTTCACTGTTACATTGACTCCACAACCAAGCAGTTTCTTCCCATCAGAAGTCCTGTCTTTGAAGGGAGCCCCAGCTCAGGTCCGTCGAATTTGAGACTTCACAGAGAGCAGACTGCTGCCACCACTCATCTGTCAGTTTGTCATACTGTGGTGGCTTGCATGTTGCTGTGATGCTGGAAAGTATGCCACCGGTATTTCAAATACCAGCAGGGTCACCCATGATGGACAGGCTTCAGGGGAGATTCCACACAGACTGGGAGAAGGACCTGGTAATCTACTTCTGAAAAAACCTGGCCGATGAAAACCTTATGAATAGCAGTGGAACACTGATACAGTGCCAGAAGATGAGCCCCTCAGGTTGGAAAGCACTCAAAAGATGACTGGGGAAGAGCTGCCTCTTCAAAATAAAGTTGACCTTAACGACATGGATGGAGTAAAGCTTTTGGGACCTTCATTTGCTAACGTGGTATGACTCAAAATGAGAAGAAACAGCTGCAAACATCCATTAAAAATCAGAAGCTGGAATGTACAAAGAATGACTCTAGGAAAGCTGAAAGTTGTCAAAAATGAAATGGAACACTTGAAGATTGATATCCTAGGCATTAGTGAGCTGGAATGGACTGATATTGGCCACTTAGAGTCTGACAAACAAATGGTCTACTATGCAGGGAATGACAAATTGGAAGAGGAATAGCATCACATACATCGCCAGGAACATTTCAAGATCTATCCTGAAGTACACCACTGTCGGTAATAGGATAATATAATGCACCTACAAGGAAGATAAGTAAATACGACTATTGTTCAAATTCACGTGCCAATCAGTAATGTCAAAGATAAGGAAATTGAAGATTTTTACCAACTTCTGCAGTCTGAAATTGATCAAACGTGCAATCAAGATGCATTGAGAATTACTGGTGATTGGAATGCAAAAGCAGAAATGAAGAAAAATCAGACATTAGAAAATACAGCCCCAGCGACAGAACTGACACAGGAGGTCATATGATAGAATTTTGCAAGACCAATAACCTATTCATTGGGAATATCTTTCTTTGACAACATAAACGGTGACTATACACATGGACCTCACCAGATGGAATACACAGGAATCAAATCAACTACAACTGTGGAAAGAGATGATAGAGAAGCTGAATATCATCAGTTAGAACGAGGTCAGGGACCGACTGCAGAACAGACCATCAACTACTCATACCCAAGTTCAAGTTGAAGCTGAAAAAAATTAAAACAAGTCCATGAGACCCAAAGTATGACCTTAAATACATTCCACCTGAATTTAGAGACCACCTCAAGAAGAGATTTGATGCACTGAACACTAACAACCAAAGAACAGATGAATTGTGAGATGTCATCAAGGACATCATATATGAAAAAAGTAAAAAGTCATTAAAAAGGAAAGAAAAGACCAAAATGGATGTCAGAAGAGACTCTGAAACTTGCTCTTGAATGCAGAGCAGCTAAAGCAAAAGGAAGAAATGAAGAGCTGAACAGAAGATTTCAAAGGGCAGCTTAAGAGGACAAACTAAAGTACTATGATGAAATGTGCAAACACCTAGAGTTATAAAACCAAAGGGAAGAACATGATTGGCATTTCTCAAGCTGAAATAACTAAAGAAGAAAATTCAAGCCTTGAGTTTCAATATCGAAGGATATTACAGGGAAAATACTGAATGGCACAGGAAGCATCAGAGAAGACAGAAGGGATACACAGAGTCACTGTGCCAAAAAGAATCGGTCAACACTCAACCATTTCAGGAGGTAACGTATGACCAACAACTGATGGTAGTGAAGAAAGAAGTCCAAACTGCACCGAAGGCAATGGTGAAAAACAAGGCTCCAGGAACTGACGGAATACCAATCGAAATGTTTCAACAAACAGATGCAACGCTGGAAGCTCTCACTCAACCATGCTCATTAATTTAGAAGACAGCTACCTGGCCAACCAACTGGAAGAGATCCATATTT
Organism: Dugong dugon; assembly: GCA_030035585.1. NCBI lineage: Eukaryota > Metazoa > Chordata > Mammalia > Sirenia > Dugongidae > Dugong > Dugong dugon. The sequence continues at coordinate 97,984,711 of CM057472.1, read as the reverse complement.
GCGCCCATTCCAAAGGTGATCCAACAGAATGCAGAATGTATAGAAAGCTATCATTAATATCACACACAAGTAAAATTTTGCTAAAGATAATTCAAAAACGGTTGCAGCAGTACATCAACAGGGAACTGCCAGAAATTCAAGCTGGATTCAGAAGAGGACATGGAATGAGGGATATCACTGGCGATGTCACATGGACCTTGGCTGAATGCAGACAATACCAGAAAGATGTTTCCCTGTGTTTTACTGACTATGCAAAGACGTTCAGCTGTGCGGGTCCTAGCAAGTTATGGATAACACTGTGAAGAATGGGAATTCCAGCACACTTAATTGTGCTCACGTAAACAGAGACCAAGGGGCAGTCGTTCAATCAGAACAAGAGGATACTGAGTGATTTAAAGTCAAGGAAAGTGTGAGTCAGGGTTGTGTCTTTTCACCATACCTACTCAATCTATATGCTAAGCAAATAATCCAAGAAGCTGGATTATATGAAGAAGAACACAGCATCAGGATGGGAGAAAGACTCATTAACAACTTGTGATATACAGATGACACGACTCTGCTTTCTGAAAATGAAGATGACTTGAAGCACCTACTGATGAAGATCAAAGACAAGAGCCTGACAACTAGATCAATAAGCAACATCATGATAAACAGAAAAAATACTGAAGTCATCAAGGATTTCACTTTACTTGGATCCATAATCAATACCTATAGAAGCAGCGGTCAAGAAATCAAACGATGTATTCCACTTGGCAAATCTGCTGCAAAAGACCTCTTTAAAGTGTTAAAAAGCAAAAGATGTCAGTTTGAGGACTGACATGCGCCTGACCCAATCCACGGTATTTTCAATCTCCTCATATGCATGCAAAAGCTGGACAATGAATATGGAAGATGGAAGAATTAATGCATCTGAATTATGGTGTTGGCAAAGAATACTGAATATACCACGGACTAACAAAAGAACAAACAAATCTGTCTCAGGAGCATTCTGTACTTCGTACATGTTATCAGCAGGGACCACTCCCTGGAGAAGGATATCCTACTTGGTAAAGTAGAGGTCAGCATAAAAGAGGAAGACCCTCAGTAAGATGGACTGACACAGTGGCTGTAACAATGGGCTCAAACACAGCAATGACTGTTAGAAAGGCACAGGACCAGGCAGCATTTCATTCTTTTGTACACATGGTCGTTATAAGTTGGAACCAACTTGACGGCCCCTAACAGACTGCTGCAGCCCCTCAAACCCTTACTGCAGCCTGTTATCCTCACCTGCTACTGCACTAGGCCAAATCCCTCCCAGTTTCCAGATGGTCTTCCCAAATTGGCTCATTCACAATTTCCAGGTGTGCCCACTGGCTATTCTGGGGTTTTCTTGTTCTCAGTCCACCATTTATCAGAATGGCATATAATGCTAATATGGCAAATTGCACATACAGTCAAAAATCTTTAAAAAAATAGATAACGAAAAGACAAATACAGGATGGACTCATAAGGCTTCCTGGAACAAGTAGATTTTTAGATGAGTTTGGAACAATTTAAAGACACAGTTGAGGGGGAGTTTTAAAAAAATGTATTACAAGGCTAGAAAAAGTATAAACAAGGATGTAAAATTAGAAATAACATAATGACCACAGAGATTTTTTGCTGGGGTTTTAAAATTCAGATTTTTGTAGATAAAAGAGAAACAGAAGAAACTGAAATCTTTCTTGACGGGAATAGAAGGAACAGGCTGAAGAGTAGTGGAAAAGGGCTGGTCAGGCCCAAGTGCCAGATGATGGAGCCACCTAAAGGCCCGGTTGTGTCGTCAGTCCTGGACAGTCAGCATGAGAGGGATAGTATAAATGCTCTCACAAGGGAGTCAGAGGATGAGAGTGACACTTGGGAAGTCAGACAGGAGAGTGTTTGTGCAGGAATGGGGACAGATAAGAGGAAAGGGGAAGCAGAAAGATCAGCTGAAAGCTAACTGCAGTATGTCAGACAGCAGGGATACAGTAGGGTCAAGGGAACTATAAGGCGGATCTGGCAGTCACAGACACAGAACACTAAGAGGCGAGATTTAAAGATAACTAAGATTTCAAGCTTGAGAGAACAGTGGTAGGATTAACAAAAAGAGGGGAAGTGAGACTGTAGATTATCTACATTATCTTTAAGCAGGAGGTTTGTAAAACAGTATCAAAATTTTGGTAATTTCTGAGGCTGGGTCACTGGGTTCATGGGAGTTCATTGTACTATCCTTCCCACTGTTGAAACTGTTAAACACTTCCAATAAATAAGAGTTAAAAAAATTTCTGAAAAGTGTAGGTTTCCTCATGGTCCCTTCTTATTCTATTTTTAGACCTAATCAGCACTTTCCCCATAGCATAAGTAACATTTCATAAGAACCCATCGGAAAATATTTAATCCCTCATGAAAAAAGTGTAATGAGGAGTAAATTATCATTTAAATTATTACCTTGACTTTTTTCTATATTATCTCCTTTTGTTTCCTCTTCTTTAACGGGGGGACTTATCCTGGGAGGCCTGCTTTGCACTTGGACCACTTCTGCTAGCAATTCTTCTTGAGAAGTTCGAGTTCTAGGAGCAACTGGAAGTGTCTGTTTCTGTGGGACTTTTATATGAGGAAAAAAGATGGAAATGTAAATTCAGTGAGACATCAAAACTCAACAGCAAATATGTTATATTAAACATAAAGGTTTCCTTGCGTTTATAACACATAAGGAGCTTGCAACAGTTCATAAATACCACCTCATTTTCTTACAACACTCCTGAGAGATACTTTATCTATTACTCAGACACACACACACACACAAACTATACGTGTTAAGCCACATGCCATAAACACATAATAGCACACATATATTTATTTGTAACCAAACGCAGTATAGTATTTGCTTTATGATCTTAGATCATCTAGGTAAAAAAAAAATTTCCATGCTATTTCTTTAAAACTTGTGGATCTCCAACTATTATAAAAGCAGGAAATTTCAAGGTCTCAGCGAGCATATTTCTCATCATTCTAAATGACTAACATTGCTAATGGACCAGAAAAAGGAATGCAAATCAGGTTAAACCCCTATGTAAAGTGTTGGGCTTTCCTTGACAATTCTTACCCTATATGCTAAAACCCATTTAATTTTATGTGCAAGATTAAATTAAAATGAAGAGAAACAAGAGGAATAGATGACTACTGGGATCAAAAACTGATAGCTAACAGTTTATTTTACTTTGGGAAGGAATCATCAAAAGAGGTGCAAGAGAGAATGGACAAGCAAAGCAATACTGGAAGAACATTCCTCAGATCCACAGCAGAAATAAAATAGATACATGCTAAAGAGAGTAGTCATCATCCGTGTGTTAACAGCAAGCTGGACACACTGGCTATAGCAGGTAGGGTACAGAGTACGGAATTTATTGACAACACAATATGGCAATCATCATTTAGTTTGCATTTCAGAATGACTTTCTGCAAGATCAGCTTATAGCTGATTCATCTCCTTTGTTTTAAATACATGTAACGCCTTTATATTCTCTCATAAATGATTTAGTACCTCCGCTAGGACTGGAGTCAGTTCTCGCCTTATATTTCATTAGTGGGTTCCACTGAAAGAAACCAAACTGTTCAAATAACACTAGTCTTTTTATTTATTTATTTTTATTTTTTAATTTTTTTCCCATACAAAGGTTTATACATACACTGTTATGTGACTCTAACTGCTCTCCCATACTGTGACAGCACACTCCTTTCCACGCAATTCCCCATGTCCATTCAACCAGCTCCTAACCGTCTCTGCCTTCCCATCTCACCTCCGGACAGAAGCTGCCTGTTTAGTCTCTTGTATCCTCTTCAGCTAAGAGGCACACTCCTCATGAGTATCACTTTATGTCCCACAGTCCAGTCCAATCCCTGTCTGAAGAGTTGGCCTCAGAAATTGTTTTATTTCTGGGCTGACAGAGAATCCAGGGACCATGCTTTCCGGGGTTCCTCCAGTCTCAGTCAGACCATTAAGCCCGGTCTTCTTACTAGAATTTGAATTCTGCACCCCACCTTTCTCCTGCTCCATCTGGGACTCTCTGTTGCAATACTAGTCTTAATCAAACAAATTTCCCTAACTTTGGCCACTTAATATTATCCAATTTTTCTCCCTTTTCACCCATAAATTCGTATCTAATATTGAGTTTAATGCTATTGATACTAAAGTTCCATCTGTATCAAAACTCCCTTTAAATTTTTTTATTATATATTTCATACACATTGGAATGAGAATAAAAGGCATTACATGGTGCTCAAAGAACTAAATTCTAGTGACAGCTGGGAAAGTTTCTCAAACTGCTCAAATCATCTTTTAAAATCACTTTTCCCTGAGCCTCATTTTAGTCCTGACATCTGGCAGGAGCCTTTAATTACCATGATTTAGAGAGCATTTATTTTCAGCTTACTCAAGAGTTACCGAAATCTCTCTTACATTTATTTACCCAATGTAAACATTTAAATTACCTGTAGAATAGTTTGTCGTTTTTGTTACAGATTCTTGAGCTTCAGATATAGCTTTCAAAATTAGATTCTTGTTAGCTTGTTTAGAAGGTGGAAGCGAAGGTCTAAAAGAGTTAAGAAAGGTACTTTTATCAAATCTTACGTTGAGTTCTCCTGGGGTAGCCATCCATTATGCTTTCCCTACCGATTTCTCTTAGGTTCTGAACAGACTACCTGTAGTTTTTAGGAAGTGCCAACTACACTGGAATCTTGTGACTTGTTTTTTTTTTAATGAGTCTGATCAACAGTTTTTCCCATCATATTACAGTTTATAACATTCTCTGCAATCATCTCCATGTTAAGAAATGTCTCTCTCATTAATATAAGTGCTTCTCAAACACCAAAGCAAAAATCTTACGTGTTATAAAATTAAAGTATTATTTATCTTCATGATTATCCTCTTCAGGAAACCCAAAAGACTCCACTGGGCAGCTAAAGACTACCTTACAGACAGTAGAGGACTAATTTACAGACGTGTTCAGGTACCTCCTCTCAGGCTTTGCTGGCACTGACACACTGCTGGAGACGCTTCCTGTTCGCGAGCCATAATCATCATCTTCCTCCTCTTCTTCTCCGTCGTGACTGAATTTTTTTACTTTGATAACCGAACTTACCACAGGCAACTTTCTCTTCCGAAAGTTTTCTTCCTACAATAGACAAATTTAGAAACATTTACCCAGTCCCAGAAAATAACAAAGTTGCATCACAGAATATTTTTCCTTTTTAATAAAAGCCAGTCATATGAAGAATTCATGGGATATATTTTTTTAAAATAAAAATATAAATGTTATCCTTAATAGCCAATTTTTAGCTAAAATAAAAATTAGAGCTTTACACTCATTTTATGAACATCTGCAGATAGTACTACTGAGGAACAGATAAAACAGAGTTACTTGGTTGCTTAGCAGCAACTACCGTAAACTATCTAAAACTGACCTAAAGCCTCCCAAAAGTTATGTTAAGGTGTGAAATATAATGATGATGATGACATGTAATCACATTACAGAATGTCTTAAAAGCATAAACAATGTAATTTTAACACAGATCTCTCCTACAGGTTACCTGCAGGAGAACCTAAGATTTGAGATCTGCTATCTCAGTTGCTAGCATCATAGGAAGGTATACAAGATAGAAAACCAGCTGTGGAGAGGAAAATCTGACTGGAGGAATGTGCTGAGTAGCACAGAAATCAGTTTAAAATAAACTTGACATGTATGTCTAGTTACTTCATGTACGTTTTAGTACTAAGAACTACCAAAGTTCAGCTGAACAAGTAAGAATTTAAAAGCATACACAAACCTCAATACTCATTTTTTCTGAGTTGTTTCTGAAGAAGGGACTGTAAGTCTTGTCTAAGCTGTTCAGCACTTCTGGTTCACACAAGCGTCCAGCGTCATATACCCGGCTGTTCTGTGTGTCGACTTGTTTGGCAGCTTGAACACTGTTTTGCTGCTGCTGAAATTGCAACCTGTTTAAATGAGCACCACTGTCTGCATTTCGACTTGCAGGTGGCCGATAGATTTCAATAGAGGGGCGAGAAGATGCATACGTTAGTGTCCCTGTAGGTTTTTTTTGAGATAAGGCATTCTCCTGCACAAAATTGAGATCTTCATCAATGAGATCATCTGGCTCAGGCTTAATATCAATCACATCTTCAGAGGGTGCGGGCTCCCTCAGAGGTTTCACTGTTGACATCAGTCGGGTTGCAGCTCCATCATCATAAGTCTGTCTATTTTTTTAAAAAAAAACTTGTTACAATCAATTTAGAGTAGTATCGTCCTATCTTCAAAGAAGAATTCACTTGAAATATTTTAATGGAAAAGTCTGCATACTCCCTTTGTGTAGTCCATTATACACTACTTCGAAATTGAATTGTTTAAAACTTTGATTTTCTACACTTGAAATAGAAGATAGTCACATTTATCCAAGTCTTCTTACCCATTCATTATTTTATTCAAAAAATTTCTCATGATTACCCCACTGTTTCCAAAAATTGCTACAAACAGCAATTTCAAGATATAAAAACTAACGTTAGATACCACATCCACATACCCACCCACCCAGAGCAGATCTACACAGGACTCTTACCTGACACTGGTGGTTTTCTGCTCCTGTGAACTTGTGGAGACTCTGGTATCTCTTTTTTCAGACCTGGTGCTGGAAACTGCAAGCGGTGGTACCGCAGCTTCGTGCCTTCTCTCATCTCCTCGACTGAAACTGCCCTTGTTGAAAGGCACGTTACTATCAAAGATGCTGCTATCGGATGACTTCACGCTAGAGGGTTCTGGCAAGAAAAGGGCGTGATCTTTTTCATCTATTTTTATTCCTTCAAACGTTCCCTTCCCTCATCATCAACTTAAAATCATCAATACGTGTTTCTTGCAGAAAATTTGAAACATATTAAAAAAAAAAAAAACCAAAAAGAACTAAAACCCACCAATTATCCCACTGGTGATTTTTCTGGGAAAAGTATACATACTTATTTTTTGAAAACTGATACATACATCTTGTGTGTGTATATCATAATTTATTCAATTTATTATTACTAAATTTTTACATAGTTTCCAGTTATGAAATTCTGAGACATCCTTGAGGCTAAATCTTTGTCCACCTGTATAATTATTTCCTTATAATACATAACTCTCCCTTAAATTACCTTTGAGTTATATTAAATTTATTGCTCTTAAATTCATAAAAATATATGCTTCCTAAAAATGTTCAAATGGACTACTGGTTTCAAATTTCTTTTTCTAAAGCAATATAAATGCTGAACTTCAGAAACAAATCATATGCTATAACGAAAAAAAAAAAGTTTTTACAAATCTTACCAGTTGTAACAGAGCGAAGTTTATCTAAAACACCATGAAGCCTAAAAGAAAAAGCGAAATATTAAAGCCTCCCTTAATCAAGAAACATTTTATTTCAACTGCCACTCTAAATTTGATGACATTATAAAAATCAGTACTTGGGTAAATACTGACAAATGATATTTAATAGAGCTAAAATTAATTTCCAAGTTTCGTATTAATAAAAAAGGTTTTACATGAATACTGCAGAGACTAATCAAAAATCAGATTATTTTTTCTTCACTGTTTTCAACATTTAGCCTCTACAAACATAAGGCTAAGTAAGGATCTCATCTGTCCACACCATCCTAACCTACAAATAATGTAACTTGGTTTCACAATGACTAAAGCCTCAACGTAAAGTATCATGTACACAATGTAAAGCCTCAAGATAAAGTATCATGTACATGTTACATAAATTATTAAAACTGCTTAAGCAGAGTTTAAATTTATTTTAACTACTTACATGGTTTCTTAGATAACTAAATTCTGAGAAGTGAAAAAAGTTATAGATAATTCCAAGATATGCTATACCACTTCACTATGACTATTACTTTTAAAATGAATGCTATAAGCAAACATTAGACCGCAACCCTGCTTATAACATAAGCTATTATCATAGTTACACAGGAAGCAAATTTGCCTTGCAGTCCTTCCAAGAGGTCGTGTTTGCTTAAAATATCAGAAAAATCACATTTTAACACTGTTTCACCCAGAATCCAGCCCCACGCCACTGTCCCCAAGAACACAACTATTGCAGGGCTCCCAAGAATCCAGGATAGTCTGTTTGGGGCTGGTGTCACGAACACTTAGCTGAGGAAAAGAGTGCCAAAATTGAGACACCATCACTTCCATCAGTATATTTCAAAGGTGAAAAAGTTGAACTAATTTGATTTTAAATTCAGATTCCATTACTAACCTGTTGATGTAAGAAATCTGCCTAAAGTATTTCATCAAGTTCTCTGAGAAAGGATCTACCATGCTAATCTCAGATCAGTGGGACTTAAACCCAAAGTGTCCAGAAGTTGAACCAAGTCAGATCATAAAAAAAGTACGGATGTAAGTACTGCTGAAGACTTAAAAAAAAAATCTGGGGACAAACTGTAACAATGGATTAGGCCACCCACACTGAAGCAGGGTGCGTATCAAAACCTTTCAGGACCGCTGCTCTAACAACGTTCTTCAGGATGTGCGTAATATAAACCCAGAAAATTCTGTGTGGAATTTCTTGCAAGACTTCATGAGAACTACAAAGCATATAGCTGTCTGCTGGGGCAAAAACACCTTGAAAATAAATCTTGGTTTAAAGACAAGAAGTTAACCTGCTTCATCGACCTCTTTAGTACCTCCGATTGAGACAGAATCGACTCAACAGCAACAGGGTTTGTTTCGGTATTCTTTCTCCCAGTCTCTTGCAATTCAAAAATGAAGCAGGCCATTTTGCTCCCTCAGCTCTTCCTTCATCATCCACTAGTGCTGTAATTTGTTCCTAGTCTGAGGGTTATATGAGTACTTCCTGCTCTTCTCTGGGTCACATCGTTACTCTCCCCCATCCCTCACTGTACCTCAGACCAGATATCAGGACATCTTAAACTGAATCGAACACTTTTAATCAGTAATTCTCAGGTAAGGTATATGTGGTTTGAAAAGGGACGTTGAAACGTATGTTAACTCATACCTGAAAACAAAGTTGCCTATTTCAAAATTTTAAACCTTAAAGATGATTGAGGTTTTTGTCTGTCAAATGAAGGCAGGAGTTAAAAAGTAAAAAAAGCTTAAAAAAAAAACTTTTGAACAAAAAAGAGTTAACTTGTTGGAGAAAGGAATATAAGAAGTCAACCCAGCTCAAACAACATATGTAATTGGTTTTAGTGGAGGGAAAGGAATTATGAGATACAGAAGTTTACAAACAAAAAGTATGTGTGAGCTGTAGTAACAAGGACTCACTACGACAGGCACATTGTAAGCATCTTAGCTCATTTAATCCTCACAACAAGCCTAAAAAGGAGGTGAGTTACTATCCCCATTTCACAGATGGAGAAACCAAGGCCAGCAGCAGAGCCAGGATTAAACTCTGGCAGTTTGGCTCCAAGGCTGTGCTCTCATCACTCACAATCTGCCTGTTCACACTGAACCTAACTCGCCTGTCAAGTAACTCTTTCCAGACAGAATGCCTACTCTGACTTTTCCAAACTGTGGTCTGAGGCATAGATATTCGAAACATACCATACAGTGAATCGAACTGTGTTGTTCCCTAGAAACAGGGACAGGTCCTCTGTCATTTGCTCCTGACTTTTCTTGTTGGCCACCATCACCATAATGTAATCAGGAAGTTCTTCATCTATTTAAAAGGAAAAACATATCAAAACTTTTCTATGTTTTCCTCAATATTTTCCTCTACTGATGTGCTCGAAAATATAGACGCAGCTCTAAGAAGAATCACTATCTCAGCTCTACTGAAATTATGTTGGACAAGAATGCATAGCTTTGATTTTTTTTCTCTTCATTCCTTAAGCATTTCAATGACTAGAAAAAAAGGAATTAGGAGTAAATAAAGAACGTTTGTAACTAGGATCTTCTAAACTACAGTATGAACTTGAGACTGCATTCACTTCTGCGAGAGGAATCTTTTCATTGCTCACTAATTTCAGAGATGCTTTCAGAAAGTATTTGGACATTCCTCAAAGAGAATAAATTGAGATTAGTTTTGTGTTTGTTTATAATGTTTCAAAATGATACTAATTTCTCAATGAGAAATTTTTTATCCTTTATTTAGGCAGATTTCAGTCACTCAGGGTAACAAACTTGCAACAACAACATCAAATAAACAAAAACCACCCCAAACTCTACATCATTTAAAGAACTCAATTTCAAGATTCAATAATTTCAACTCAATTCATTCTTTTACTTTTATACCCTCCCACACAGAGTTATGAAGAAAGAGCTCTAAGAACCAAAAAACAAACAAACAAAGCAACAAACCCACTTTAGTAAAAAGATGAGGAAGCAAAAGCCACTTATCAGGACTCTAACCCCTGCACAAATAACTCCTTTAGATTTCTTTAATACCTTAAATACTCATAATATTTCTATGTAGGCAGAAAGGTTCATTTCAGAATTACCATCAAATATTTGTTTCAAGGAGAAATATCAAAAATCCGGTTCTAGAAGAAGGCACAAATACATTAAGAAAGCCCAATCTATGAAAGGAAAGAGAGAAATCAGAACATTGGACGGAAGCTTACATTATGAAGTGAGAAAATGCCCCCAAGGATAAGTACCCAGCCATTTAATTATTCCCTATGCAGATTATCAAAAGGCTCCCAATGCTTTCTGGCAATTCTGATAAATAAGCCTGGTAGCTGATTTATGCTATGATTTCTTGAACACCTAGCATGGGCCATCACTCAATTCAGGAAAAGTCAGTAGACAAAAAATTGGGGTACCCTGGCAGCTTTGACCATTTTTCTCCCTCATAATGTAAGTGATGAAAACAAACACTGTGCTTTCTACACTACGTATTGGTTTGTATTTTCCAAAATTTTGTAAGATTGGATGTGGTTGCTTGGATGCAAACTAAGGGCAAGGAAGGGTAGGAAGGATGAAATTACAAAGGAGCCCCAAGAAACTTTCAGGGGTGATGGACATGTTCATTACCTTGATTATAGTGGTTTCATCCATATATACACTTCAAAACATACCAAACTGTACTCTTAAGTGTGTGCAGTTTAACGCATGTCACTTTTATCTCAATAAAGCTGTTAAAAACCAACAGGTTGTTTTCTCAGTAGATTAGAGTCTTTGGGTAACGAAAACGGTTAAGCACTCAGCTACTAACTGAAAGCCTGGCAGTCCGAATCCACCCAGAGATGCCTCAGAATGAATGCCTGGCAATCTACTCCCAAAAGGTCACAGCCACAGAAAACCCTTTGGATCCTAGTTCTACTCTGAAACACATTGGGTTGCCAGGAGTCGGAATCAACTCAACAGCAACTGGTTTGGCTGGATTTGTTTCTTCTCAGTAGACATACAATGGGAAATAAGAATGTAACAAAAAAAGTAAAATGTAATCATGATACCGCGCTACAGAATTCTGAAGGATTTCTCAGGTTCACTTGAAATTAGTATACTGAAAAGAAAAAGGCAGTAAAGTATTTGAAGGCTTCTTCTAAAATATCAATGAAAAACTGTTCTGAATTACAACTGCCATCTCACTAAAGTGCTCCATTTTAAACAAACACACAAAAAAGACCTTACCATCTCTAAAATGGGTTGTTCACCTTTGTATCCCATCCAATCTCTTTAAAATAGATATCCAAGTGCTTATTAAAGAATTGTTTTCATAACCTCAAACGCTAAGTGAAAATGCTTTGAAAACTATAAAATGCATATTTTTACTACAATTACATTTCCATCTTAGATTACATTAAACTTTAGCTAGGTTTTTAACAAACTCAAAATTCCTGTCATAAAATTTTTGATAAAAGATGTTATTGACAGTTGCCATCAAGTGGATTCCGACTCACAGCAACCCCATGTATACAGACTATAAATGATGTTGTTCAGTGATGTCAAGCCAAGTTTCAACTCATAGCGGCCCAATGTGACAGAATAAAACTGCCCCATAGAGTTTTCTAGGCTGTAATCTTTAGGGAAGGAAGACTGCCAGTCTTTCTCCCAGAGAGCCGTTGAGTGGGTTCGAACTGCTGACCTTTCAGTTACCAGCTGAGCACTTAACCATTCATTGAGCCACCAGGGCTCCTTGTATAAATGAGAGTAGTCACTAATAAAATTGAATTTATACTCAAACATGTTTGTGCTTTCATGTGCTAGAATAAAGAAAATTCTTAGTGTAGGTTTTCTGTGGGTTTCTCTTTTTGATCCAAAGCAAGTTCCTGGCACACAGGTGGCATCCATCAAATGTTAAAGGAATAAAAGGATAAATGAACTCTGGTTCAGCTTCATCTTTAACCTCTCTGAGCTCAATTTCTCATCTGTTAAAGCCTTACAATTCTGACAACAGATAATTTATGAAATGCACCCAGCACATGGTAGGTACTCCATAAATTAACAATCCTCAAACTTTTTGGTCTCAAGCCACTTTTACATTCTTCAAAAGTATTAAAGACCCCAAACAGCTTTTGTTTATGTAGGTTGTATCTATTGATATTCACATTAGAAACTAAAACTAAGAATTCTTAAAAACATGTATTTAAGAGTAATAATACAACCACTCCTCACTTATCAAGATGGTTAGGTTTCAAAGACTATCATTACGTGAAGATGGGCATTATGCAAAAATGGAGGAAGATCACATCAGATCACAAAATATTATGTGGGACACATATGTCCCTTTGGACCCAAGAGGCAGAAAAGGGAGGTGGATGTTCTATGTCCCACTGGTCATGAAAGGGTTACTGCCAGATGTATATTGTTAACGTGTAAAATAGTCAGTATATTTTTTACTATTGTTGTAAACGCAAAATGTCAGATGAGATAGTGAGTTTAGGTGTACACCTATAACATATTAACAATAAATCCATTCTGTAATAAAAGTAACATTATTTCTATGAAAATCAACTATATTTTCCAAAACAAAAATAAAGATTTAGCGCAAAGAGTTGTTTTGTTTCGTATTTTTACAAATTTCTTTAAGATCTAGCTTAAAAGAAAATGGCTAGATTCTCATTTCTGCTTCTGAATTTAATTTGTTGTGATATGTTGTTTCAACTGAAGATGAAAAAAATCAAGTCTCACTCAGATACGTAGTTGGAAAAGATAAAGTATTTTATACCCCTTTCAGGTAATGTGGACATTCTTGTGTGATACTACACTATAACTTGACAATTGGTAATTTCACAAAGGTTGGCTGAAATGAGGAATCTAAAACTTCATCAATAAGTTTTTTTTTTTTTTTTTTTTACTGTTACACAAAAATCCATTGATCCACCTGCACTTTTAATGGATCTTTTGACCATGAGTAAACTTGTAACATTATATATTGGTTATTGGGAAAATACTTGTTCACCGAGCTATGCAACCTGTGGACGTGTTGATATGTTTCATTATACAATAAAAAAAAGACTCATATTCCTTGATATCACCACTGATATCAATGAAAACGACTTTAAATACTAGGAAGCTGTCAAGGCCATGGAGACAGACACAAATTTTCCAAAATTCTAATTTTCATATGAAAGCTCAACTTTTGTCATTGGCAACAATAACTATCAGTTCTTTCCCTTTGCTCACTTTCAAGAGGCTGTCTGCCAAATACCTAAGTGTACATAACCACAGTCTATCAGTCCTTCTTAGACGTTAAAAATTATGTTCCATGTTTTGATCAAAAAGATTTTATATGAGCATCTTGATCAAAAGGGGGAAAATGTAGAATTTCAAATACTCATGGAATCCAGACTTTCTGGAGTCACTGACACTGGATGAACTCCCAAAACTATTGCCCTGCCATAATCTTTAAACCTTAAACCAAAAATATCCCTTGAAGTCTTTTTTAAACCAAGTAATAGTTTAGCTTAATTAGTAAAGAATGTCTGCCTTGAGCATTGCACTCTTTCAAGAACTATCTATATGGTATCAAATCAACAACATCAACTAGAAAGACTAGACAGGAAACTTAGGGTGCAGTGAGTTTACATCAATGGGAGAGGGACAATTCAGAAAATGAGGGTGAGAATGGTTGTACAACTTGAAGAATGTAATCAATGTCACTGAACTGTACATGCAGAAATTGTTGAACTGGTTTATGTTCTGCTACGTATATTCTCAACAAACAAAATTTTTAAAAAATGATATTCCATTCAAAGGTGGCTAGTTCAGTTCCCAACTCTATCACATAGAAGTTTTTCCATAAGACAGCATACTTCAGTATACAGAAGTGCTTTCAGAGTACTTCCTATTTACTCACTCTGAATATTAAAGAAATGCAGTCAAGAGCCAGGGATTAAAAACACACTGCTACTGCTTAATTAATGACATTCTTAAGTGCAACTGGCTTTTTCTTTTTTTAACTGCAAGTTGGGAGGGGTGAATAACATGATTTCTAGTAAGAGTTTGGTGTGACTATCTTGATTCAGGCAAGATACAACAATTTTACCCACCATTGCTTGTGCACAATCCAAATGTCAACACAGTGAAAATGGCAGGTACCATCTTAATATACTATGAAAATAGCTTTGACTTCAGACACCCTGGGGGTCTCCCGCACTTAAGAATTGCTAAGTAGTTGTTATTATTTTTATAGAATGTACGGACTTTGGAGCCAAATACACCCAGTCTTGCTCAAGTAGGTATTCAAAATCTGTTTCCACGCTTGTATAATTGTGGATATTAGCAGGTACCTTCCAGTGTCCTCCTGGGGATTATCATGTTAATTCACAGCAGTTAAGCAAAGTAACGGGCCCAGAATAAACATTCAAATTATAAACCACAAAAGAATGCGGGAGAGGAAACATTACTGTTGCAAGATGAGAGAAAAAGGGGTAGAATAAAGTTATCTGAAATCAAAACTCAAGAAACCATTAGAGACAAACGCCAGAAAGCCTCAACCGTTCATATCCAAAATAATAGTTCTGAAAACAAGACTAGGAAATGAAACTACGGAAAACAAAATAAAACCGGACAAACATTAAGGAAAATATGATAGAACCTTAACAGATGCGGCCAAACAATTTCCAAACCATTTTAGAAAGCGGTTTAAAAAGAAAAAAAGATTTGAAAACACAGAAGTGCCTCTCCAAAAACACGACGGGAAAAATGCATTCACTAAAACTCAGTAAGCTGCAAACTCTAAATTTTATTAGGCTAACAACAACAAAAAACAAACTTACCAACATAAGCTCCTAATTCTTGCAATTTCCCCTTAATGGCACTCTAAGGGGAGGAAAAAATGTGCATATCAGAAAAGTGGCTCTTAGAAGCAGCGCGGAGGCAACTCTGATGGTGCACACAGCTCCGCCTGCTCCTCGGGGGCCCGAGCAGGGGCGAGGAGGCGCCTCGGCATTCCCCTGCCCCCGCGGCGCCCACCTCCAGCCGTGAATCGAGAGCGGCTCTCACCCGGCTGGCACGCGTCCTTCCGTTTCCCGAGGGCTACTTCTTCATCCGCAGCCCGGCCGCGCAGTGGGAGGCTGCGTCTGCGCTCAGGCCCGAGGCGGCCTGTGCGAGGAGGCGCCGCTCACCGACCTACGGCCCGTCGGGAGCGCCCGGGGCTGGCAGGCCGCGGCGGCCAGGCCGGGCCCACCGTCCCCGTTACTCCTGACAACCGCAGGCCCGCCCGCCCTCCGCGGCCCAGCCCCGGGCCCGCTTCCCTCCTCCGCCCTGCGCCGGCAGGCGCTCACCCGGATCTTGCGGCTGATCTCGGTGCCGATCTCCATGGCTCCGCGGGCGGCGGGCTCGGCACTGACGGCGCTTCGCTTACCCGGAGCCCGGCACCGGCTCCACTCGGCAGACCCTCAGCCACCGCCGCCGCTCCGCCCACGGCCGCGCGCACTGCGTGCCCCACCCCCGTCGGCCCGGCGCACGAGAGCGAGCTGGGGCGAGCGCGGCTGCGCCTGCGCATGCGCCCGCCTCGGCCCACGGAGCCTGAGCTCCTGCGCCCTCTGCTGGCGGCAGAGAGGAGAGAGGCCCCGTCTGAGCCACTTCGGGCAATTCATGTCCCCCTTTCTGGCCTCCGCTTATGACTCTTACTCTCCTTTGGAAAATTAGAATGAATTAAACGTGCAGCAGAAAGACCCCGGGCTTTGATGTGAGATCTCAGTTCGAATCCGCCCTCCACTTACTGTTATTGTGGTTTTGATCCAGATATTTAAACTTTTGAGGCCTCAGTTTCTTACCTGTAAAAATATAGACAAAATAACTGCGTTTTTCACACAGCTTATAAAGACAATGCTCTACATTCTACCTTGGTGAGTAGTGCCTGGGGTCTTAAAAGCCTGTGAGCGGCCATCTAAGATACTCCACTGGTCTCATCCCTTAGGGAGCAAGGGAGAATGAAGAGAACAGGATACAAGGAAAAGATTAGTCTGAAGGACTAATTGTCCACAGCTACCAAGGCCTCCACCAGACTGAGTCCAGTACAGCTAGATGGTGCTCGGCTACCACCACTGACTGCTCTGACCAGGATCACAACAGAGGGTTCTGGACAGAGCTGGAGAAGGATGTAGAGCACAATTCTAACTCACAAAAAAAAAGACCAGATTTACTGGCTTAAAGGAGACTGGAGAAACCCCGAGAGTATGGCCCCCAGACACCCTTTTAGCTCAGTGGTGAAGTTCCCTCCGAGGTTCACTGTTCAGCCTGGGAGTGGACAGCCCCGTAAAACCAAATGAGACTAACGAGGTACAGGAGTCCAGTGACAAGGGTCAGAAAGCAGAAGGGGACAAGGAAGCTGGCGATAGGGAACCCAACGTTGAGTAAGGATATTGTTGATGTGTTGTGAGATTGTTAACCATTGTCATAGAGCAACATTTGTAGTAACTTAAATGAGAAACTATTTTATTCTGTAAGCCTTCATCTTAAGTGAGAATAACAGCACAATTGGAAGAACGTAGTCATTGTCACTGAACTGTGCATGTAGAAATTTTTGAAATGGTGTATCTTTGGCTATGTGTATTTTCACCAAAAAAAAAAAAAAGAGGTTGAGAAGTTAGAGGGTTGATATGTTGTGGGGTTGTTAATCAATGTCGTAAAATAACGTGTACTTCTGTTTCATGAAAAACTATTTGTTCTGTAAGCCTTCACCTGAAGTACAATTAAAAAAAAAAACAACTGTGTTTTAGAGGTTGCATTATATTTACACTTGGAGGGGAAAATGTAATACCCAGCAAACGGAACCAATCTATGACCATCCTTTCTTTGACTCTACACATGCCCTGCCTTTCCTACATCTGGTTCTCCCTCCCTTGTCCCAAGCCTGTCACTGGCCTTTCCCCAAGATCTAGTCCTCCTCTTCCTGTTCTAATCTCTCTGAACCTCTTTTGGAGGATTATTTTATTCTCAGGACTTCAACTGTCACCTCTATGCTGATGAGGACGAAATTTTCCATCAGACCCAAATTCTCACTTCAATTCCACTCCCAAACTCCAGCTGACTACAGACATTGGCTGGTATTTTCTACAAAATCAAAACTGAAGTCTTTATCATCATCTTCTCTTTCCCCACTAAGATTGGTTACTACTCCTGACCTACTTATTTCTGTCAATTGCAGCTTAATTCTCTCTGTCTGTATTCACAAAACCTGGGAACCAGAGTAGCCACGGAGAGAGGTTTCCGTTCTCCCCTTTACCTACTGATTCCTGAGAGTGAATTTGTGTAAATTGTACTCTCAAGAATACAATTTACACAAATGTAGCAGTTTAAAACAATACTCACTTATTATCTCACAGTTTCTGTGGGTCAGGAGTCCAGGCACAGCTTAGCTGGGTCTTCTGCTCAGGGTCTTACAAGGCTGCAATCAAGGGGGCCAGGCTGTGTTCTCGTCCGGAAGTCTAATTGAAGAAGAACCTGCTTCCAAGCTCATTCAGGTTGTTGGAAGAATTTATTTCCTTATGAGGCTGCCTTCAGGTTTGCCCTCAGTGCCTTGTCAGGTGTACTTCTCCAACATGGCTGCTTACTTAATCAAGCCCGCAAAGAGAGTCTCTCAGCTCAGGGAGGGCCCAGTCCCTCTTTTAAGGACGCTCACCTGATTAAGTCAGGCCCACCCAGGGCCTACTCAAAATCAATTGATTTAAGACCTTAACTGCACCTGGAAAACCTCTTCATCTTTGCCATATTCATTCACTAGAAGAAAGTCAAAGGTCCCACCCACATTCAAGGAGAGGGGATTTCACAGTGTGTGAACAGCAGGGGCAGGAATCATGGGGGCAACCTAAGGTCTGTCTAATACATGATCCCTTCATAATGTCACATAATCCTTTCTTCTTCTGAATTCCTCTAACATCTGTGTGGGAACTACTAGCTTAACAATATATTCTGTAATGCTAATTGTGTGAGTGTGGGTTTCCTCCCTGACAAAATTATAAACTTCTTATGGGTCTTTGTATTTCCCCCAAATTTCTTTCAGGATGTTAGACACACACTAAGCACTCATTAAATATTTGGAGAATAAATGAAATTAAAGACCTCAATTACAAAAGCATTCCTATGGATAAATCCAATGATCATGCCCTCACTTAGCATTGTCAAGAGGCAGTGGAGCAGAGTGACTGAGAACAAGGATGTGGTAGTTAGCCTGGGTTTTAATCCCAGCTCTGCCATTTCCTCTAAGTCCTTAGGCAAGTTGCTTAGCCCCTCTGTGCCTCAGTTTCCATATCTGTGACATGGGTATGCATTATGGATTTAATTATATCCCCCAAAAATTAGTGTCAACTTGGCTAGGCTATGATTCCTACCTAGTATTGGGTAGTTGTCCACCATTTTGTGATCTCATATGATTATCCTCTTGTAAATCCTAACCTCTATGATGTTAATGGAACCCTTATGTCGCAGTGGTTAAGAGTTTAGCTGCTGTCTTAGTCATCTAGTGCTGCTATAACAGAAACACCACGAGGCTTTAACAAAGAGAAGTTTATTTCCTCACAGTAAAGTAGGCTAAAAGTCCAACTTCAGGGCATCAACTCCAGGGGAAGTCTTTCTCTCTTTGTCGGCCTTCTTATCAGTGTTCCTACGGACTAGGAGCGTCTCGGCGCAGGGACCCCAGTTCAAAGGACACGCTCTGCTCCCAGCACTGCTTTCTTGATGGTATGAGGTCCCCCAACTCTCTGCTTGCTTCCCTTTCATCTCTTGAGAGATAAAAGGTGGTGCAGGCCACACCCCAGGGAAACTCCTTTTACATTGGATCAGGGATGTGACCTGGGTAAAGATGGTGTTACAATCCCACCCTAATCCTCTTTATCATAAAATTACAATCACAAAATGGAGGCCAACCACACAATTCTGGGAATCATGGCCCAGCCAAACTGATAGACACGTTTTTTGGGGGACATAATTCAAACCATGACAGCTGCTAACCAAGAGGTCGGCAGTTCAAATCAATCAGCCGCTGCTTGGAAACCCTATAGGGCAGTTTTGCTCTGTCCTATAGGGTCGCTATGAGTCGTAATCAACTGGACGTCAACAGGTTTGGATTAATTATTTGGTTTATGATGTTAATGAAGCAGGATTAGAGGCAGTTATGTTAATGAGGCAGGACACAATCTACAGGATTAGGTTGTTTCTTAAGTCAATCACTTTTGAGATATAAAAGAGAGAAGTAAGCAGAGAGGAAAGGGACCTCATTACTACCAAGCAAGAAAAACCAGGAGTGGAGGTGTCCTTTGGACTTGAGATCCTTGTGCTGAGAAGCTCCTAGACCCAGGGGAAGATTGATGACAAGAACCTTCCCCAGAGCTGACAGAGAGAGAAAGTCTTCCTCTCACAGCTGGTGCCCTGAATTTGGACTTCTAGCCTCCTGAACTGTGAGAGAATAAATTTCTGTTTGTTAAAGCCATCCACTTGTGATATTTTTCTTATAGCAGCACTAGATTACTAAGACAGTGTGACACTTAAGGTTGTGTGTCAACTTGGTTGGGCTGTAATTCTCAGTGGTTTGGCAGTTTTGATGTAGGTTGGCAGTCATATAATAATGTAATCACTTCTATGATGGGATCTAAGATAATGTGATCACCTCTATGGTGAGATCTGCTGTAAGCGGCCAATCGGCTGAAAGGGAGTTTCTTAGGGGGTGTGACCTATATCCAATATAGGTAGACTTTCTGGAGAGGCTCACAGGCTTTTGCTAGCTCTGGATCGTGCAGCTGTCTCCTGTTCATTTGACCTCTGGTTCTTGGGACTTGAGTTAGCAGCTTACCTGCCAGTCTTGGATTTGTCAGCCTCTACAGTCTGTGAGCCAGCGGCCTGTTGTCTGACCTGTCAGTCTTGGGGTTTACCAGCCCCTGCAGCTATGTGAGTCAGGAGAAGCCTCCAGCCTGACCCATGGACTTAGGACTTTCCAGCCTCTACAACAATGTGAGCCATTTCTTTGATATAAATCTCTCTCTCTCTTTCTCTCTCTCTCTATACATATGTAGATGCTTCACTGGTTTTGCTTCTCTAGAGAACTCAGCCTATGACAGAGAGTATGACATTAGTTTTGTCTTCATAGGGTTATTATGAGGATTAAATAAGTTAATACTTGTGAATCATTTCAAACTGTATCTGGCTTATAACAGCACTGTGTTTGTTGATTAAAAATTAAATGCCTCCGTTGAGCCAGACACTTTGCTGGGAGCCAGAAGCACACGGTTGAGCAGGAACAAGTCCTTGCTTTCAAGACCCTCACAATCCAATGGCTAAAGACAGATAAATTATTTCTATTTCTTTACCCACCATTTCAGAATTAAGAATAAAAACGTATCTTACCATTATTGGATGCAAAATTCTCAGTCAATATTTAGAGAATATTGAAAGAGTATTTTGTAGAGAATACAGAATGTTTTCATTAAAATGTATTCAAGAATAGAGAAAGTTTTACTAAAATGTATTCAAGATGGGGTTAACTTTTAGGACAATGTTTTGGATTTTATTGTGTCTCCCAAGAAGATGTTGAAAACCTAACCCCTGTGCCTGTGTTTGGGAGTAGGGTATTTCTTTTGTTATGTTAATGAGGTCATAACTGAATAGGATGGATTCGAAACCTAATTCCTTGTGGTGATGTCTTATAAGGATGGTACAGATACAGAGAGACACACATGCAGGGGGAAGACAGATGTCATGTGAAGATCTCTCTGTAAGGCAAGGAACGCCAAAGAACACCTGGGCTATGGACAAGGAAGGATCCTTCCCTAGAGTTGATGCCCTGATATGGATGTCTAGCATCTCAAACTGTGAGACAATAAATGTCTATTCTTTAAAGCCACTCATTTGTGGTACTGTGTTTTTGTTATGGCAGAACTAGTTAACTAAGACGACCAGTTAAAACTTTGGAAAAAGAGACTTGGAGGCTGATTAAGAATTCACACATTTAGATCTCCCAAGTACAGTATCCAGATCACAGAAGGAGTACCACCAATAAGTTGAGTTTGAGTTGGCCCACAAATCATAGTGACCCCATGCACAATAGAATGAACAGATCAGTGCAGGTCAACTGATCCACAGGATTTGTGATCCATAGAATTTTTATTGGGTGATTTTTCAGAAGTAGATCACCAGGTCTTTATTCCTAGCCCATCTTAGTCTTCAAGCACCATTGAAACTTATTCAGCATCATAGCAACATGCAAGCCTCCACAGACAGATGGGTTGTGGCTGCACATGAGGCACTGTGATCTTTAAGGTTGTGTGTCACCTTGGCTATATCATGTTTTTCAGTGGTTTGGCAGTTGTATAATGATGTGATCACCTCCATGATGAAATCTGATTAAACATGATCATCTCCAGGATGAGATCTGCTGTGAGTAGCCAAGCAGTTGGAAAGGAGTTTCCTTGGGGGTGTGGCCTGCATCCAATATAGGTGGACTTTCTGGCAAGGCTCTTGGGCTTTTGTTAGCACTGGATCCTGTGACTAGCTCCTGTTCGTCTGACCTCCGGTTCTTGGGACTTGAGCTAGGAGCTTACCTGCCATCTTGCCTGCTGATCTTGTGATTCGTTGGTCCTCTCAGCTTGTGAGCCAGAGCCCTGCTGTCTGACTTGATGATCTTGGGTTAGCCAGCCACTGCAGCTACACGAATCAGGAGAAGCCTGGATCTTGACCCATGGTCCAGCCTCTAAAACTGCGTGAGTCATTTCCTTAATATAAATCTCTCTGTATATATATTTATACACTTTACTGGTTTTGCTTCTCTAGAGAACCCAGCCTAAGATGGGGCATTGGCTAGGAACTGAACCCAGGTCTCCTGCAAGAAGGGTGAGAATTCTACCACTAAACCACAAATGCCCCTTCCCTGTAAGCTTCACAAACCACAGCACATCAGATGAAGGTGATCACAATAATGCCATTAGAGAAACCATTAAAGAGACAAGGGATATTCTACTTGAAAAGACTAAGCTAGATGAACATTTAGTCTTTTGGAGGGAATACACAGAGTCATTGTACCAAAAAAAATTTGTCAACGTTCAATCATTTCAAGAGGTAGCACATGATCAAGAACCAATGATACAGAAGGAGTCCAAGATGCACTGAAGACATTGGTGAAAAACAAGGCTTCTAGAATTGATGGAATACCGATTGAGATGTTTCAACAAACAGGTGTAGCACTGGAAGTGCTCACTCATCTTTGCCAAGAAATTTCAAAGACAGCTACCTGGCCAACTGACTGGAAAAGATCCATATTTATGCCTATTCCCAAGAGAGGTGATCCAACCAAATGCGGAAATTATCGAACAATATCATTATTATCATACGCAAGTAAAATTTTGTTGAAGATCATTCAAAAGCGGTTACAGGTGTACATTGATGGAGAACTGCCAGAAATTTAAGTTAGATCAGAAGAGGACGTGGAATGAGGGATATCACTGCTGGTGTCAAATGGATCTTGGCTGAAAGCAGAGAATACCAGAAAGATGTTTACTTGTGCTTTATTGACTATGCAAAGGCATTCGACTAGGTGGATCATAGCAAATTATGGATAACATTGCAAAGAATGGGAATTCCAGAACACTTAATTGTGCTCGTGAGGAACCTGTACATAGATCAAGAGGCAGTTGTTCTAACAGAACAAGGGAATACTGCGTGGTTTAAAGTCAGGAAGGGTGTGCATCAGGGTAGTATCCCTTCACCACATTTATTCAATCTGTATGCTGAGCAAATAATGTGAGAAGCTGGACTATGTGAAGAGGAAAGGGGTATCAGGATTGGAGGAAGACTCATTAACAGCCTGTGTTATGCAGATGACACAACCTTGCTTGTTGAAAGTGAAGAGGATTTGAAGCACTTACTGATGAAGATCAAAGATTACAGCCTTCAGTATGGATTACATCTGAACGTAAAGAAAACAAAAATCCTCACAACTGGACCAATAGGCAACATCATGATAAATGGAGAAAAGACTGAAGTTGTCAAGGATTTCATTTTACTTGGATCCACAATACCCATGGAAGCAGCAGTTAAGAAATCAAAAGACCCATTGCATTGGGCAAATCCACTGCAAAAGACTTCCTTAAAGTGTTAAAAAGAAAGATGTTTCTTTAAAGACTGTGGTGCGCCTGACCCAAGCCATGATGTTTTCAATTGCCTCCTATGCATGCAAAAGCTGGACAATGAGTAAGGAAGACCGAAGAAGAATTGACACCTTTGAGTTATGGTGTTGGTGAAGTATGTTGATTATACCATGGACTGCCGGAAGAACGAACAAATCTGTCTTGGAAGAATAAAGCCAGAATGCTCCTTAGAAGCGAGGATGAGACTTGTCTCACATACTTTGGATATGCTGTCAGGAGGGACCAGCATCTAGAGAAGAACATCATGCTTGCTGAAGTAGAGGGTCAGCAAAAAAGAGGAAGACCCTCAATGAGATGGATGGACACAGTGGCTGCAAAAATGAGCTCAAGCATAACAACGATTGTGAGGATGGTGTAGGACCAGGTAGTGTTTCATTCTGTTGTACAGTAGGGTCGTTATGAGTCAGAACTGATTCGACAGCACCTAACAACAACAACAGGTGGACACAGACAATTCTCACCAGACATGGAAGGGCTCTGGTTCAGGAAGAATGATATATTTTGCTCTAGGGGGCAGTATCACAACCAGCCTTCAGCGAACCATGGTGCCAGCTAAGAAACCTCTGGCTGTCTTCTGAAGGAAAGGTGACTGAGAAGAGTATTGGCTTTGAAGCCAGAAGCCTGAGTACCAAACCCAACTCCACGGAACCCCAAATCCTCTAACATTGGCCCCACTGAGATCTCCAGCCTTGTGTCAGGGCTGCATTCCATCCAGCTGCTGCACATCCAAGTAGTTTCAGGCTCTTGCAAGTGGCTTACTTTTAGCGAAACTTTATCCCTCCTTTGGAACTCAGCCAGAAGCTGATCAGAGTTATTAACCAGGGAAGTGAAGCCCTTCCTCCCAGAATTACCATTCCACTTAGAATATACATAAATATCCTGGAGTCCTGGGTGGGACAAACAGTTCAGTGTTTGACTGCTAACTGAAAGATTGGCAGTCTGAACCCAACCAGAGGCACTTTCACTGCTGGAAGTTCACAGTCTTGAAAACCCTTGAAAAGATAGAGCACAGTTTTACTCTGACACACGTGGACTCATTGACTCAATAGCAACAAGTTTGGATTTTTCAGTTTAGTAAACTTCCTAGGGAAACCTGGATAATGAAAAAGGAAGACCAGCGAAGAACTGACGCATTCGAATTACGTTGTTGGCAAAGAGTATTGAATATACCAGGGACTGCTAGAAGAATGAGTAAATCTGTCTTGGAGGAAGTACAAATGGAATGCTCCTTAGAAGCAAGGATGGTGAGACTTCATTTCAATTACTTTGGACATGTTATTAGGAGGAATCAATCCCTGGAGAAGGACATTGTGCTTGGTAAAATACAGGGTCAGCGAAAAGAGGGAGACTTTCAATGAGATGGATTGACACATTGGTTGCAACGATGGGCTCAAACATAGCCGTCATTGCAAGGATGGCACAGGACTGGGCAACATTTCTACTTGACGGCACCTAACAACAACAAACTTCCTGGTTTACTAGAATTATATAGTCACCTATTGTTCACACAGTGAGCCTTTGAGGATGGGCCATGCATCTTATTCGCTTTCATTCTCCTGACATCTGGCTTCCAATAAAAGATGGATGAATGGACAAAGTTGTATGATGGTGAATATCACATGGCCAGTCTGTTCTTAGATCAAAAGCCCTAAGTGCTGGGAACTATAGTAGCAGCAGCCACTTTTTGCTACTGAGGCTAACATAATTCTCCATTTCTTGTCCATTTGAACAAATAAATTGCCAAGACCATGACTTCTTTGATGTCCAGGGAAATCTGTCCCCTAAATTCTCACTCTTTTGGAACTGCATAGGAGACACTTGACGTGGTGTTAAATGTGGTTGGCAGCACACATGGCAAGGATTCAGAGTCAAAAGATTCCACCTTTCCAGCTCTGCTCCCACTACTCCCCTTCCTTCAGGGATCATTATCTCTGTGGGGTGGGGCATTTGTTCAGCTTAGATTCTTGCAGAGGATGGTAATGTATATAGTGGTTAGCATCCCTGAATCCTGCAAACAGTTAACATGTTTGGCTGCTAACTTAAAGGTTGAAGATTTGAGTCCACTTATGGGCCACCTTGGAAGAAAAGTCTGTGATCTAATTCTGAAAAATCAGCCATTGAAAACCCTATGGATCCCAGTTCTACTCTGACACACATGGGGTTGCCATGAGTTGGATTCGACTCAATGGCAACTGATTTTCCAACATCTATGTACCGATTAAGGTCCTGTTATGGATTGAATTGTGTCCCCTGAAAATTTATGTTCAAGCCCTGACCCCAAGGACCTGTGAATGTGGCTTTGTTTGGAAATAGGGTCTTGGAAGATGTTATCAGTTAACGTGAGGTCATACTGGAGCAGGGTAGGTCCTAATCCAATATGAGTGGTGTCATAAAAGACAAGAAGAGATAGAGAAAGACACAGAGGGAAGATAGCTATGTGAAGACAGAGGAGAAATTGGAGTGATGCAGCTGTAAGCCAAGAAACACCAAGGATCACTGGCTTTCACCAGAAGCTGGAGAGAAGCACGGAACAGATTCTCCCTCAGAAACTGCAGAAGGAATCGCTCTTGCTAACACCTTGATTCTGGACTTGTAGTCTCTAGAACTATGAGACAATAAATTTCTGTCCTTTTAAGCCACCTACTTTGTTTTAGCAACCCTACTGTTGTTGTCGTTGTTGGTTGCTGTTGAATTGATTCTGACTCATGGTGACCCCATGTGTGCAAAGTAGAACTGTTCCATAGAGTTTTCAAGGCTGTGACCTTTCAGAAGCAGATCTCCAGGCCCTTCTTCTGAAGTGCCTCTGGGTGTGTTTGAACCACCAACCTTTCAGCTAGTAGTCAAGGGCTTAACTCTAGGAAACTAATATAGATCTTTAACTAAGTATTCACCAAGCTATCAAAGCAGATTGACTTCTTAACTCCTAAGAAAATACTAGTCAATGTACCAACAAAACCATGAGTTTTGGAGCCCTGGTGGCCCAGTGGTTAAGAGCTTGGCTGCCAACCAAAAGGTTAGCAGTTCAAACCTACCAGCTGCTCCATGGAAACCCTATGGGGCAGCTCTACTCCGTCTTAAACTGTCGCTATGAGTCGGAATTGACTCGATAGCAACAGGTTTGGTTTTTTGGTTTTTTATTGAGCATCTTTTTATGTTCAGGACTTTCTTTAATAAGAAATATATTCATATAAAGTGTATGCATAATATGCCACTTCTTTGGGTAACAGTATGAGGTAAACCCCCCACTCCAAAACAAAACAAAACAAAACAAAACCCGTTGCTGTCAAGTCTATTCCAGCTCATGGCAACCATATGGGACAGAGTAGAACTACCCCATAGGGTTTCCAAGGCTGTAATCTTTTTTTTTTTTAGATGAAGTTTTACAGTGCAGATTAGTTTCTTATTAAACAGTTAATACACATATTGTTTTGTGACATTGGTTGCCACCCCTATGACATGTCAATACTCTCCCCTTCTCGACCTTGGGTTCCCTGTTACCAGCTTTCCTGTTTCTTCCTGCCTTCTTATCCTTGCCCCCTGGGCTGGTGTGCCCCTTTAGTCTCATTTTGTTTTATGGGCCCATCTAATCTTTGGCTGAAGGGTGAACCTCAGGAGTGACTTCAGTACTGAGTTAAAAGGGAGTCTGGGCCATACTCTCTGGGTTTCTCCAGTCTTTGTCAGACCAGTGACTCTGGTCCTTTTTTTTTTTTCTTTTTGTGAGTTAGAATTTTGTTCTACCTTTTTCTCCAGCTCTATTCAGCACCCTCTACTGTGACCCCTGTCAGAGCATTCGGTGGTGGTAGCTGGACATCATCTAGTTGTGCAGGACTCAGTCTGGTGGAGGCTGTGGGAGTTGTGGTCCATTAGTCCTTTGGACTAATCTTTCCCTTGTGTCTTTGGCTTTCTTCATTCTCTCTTGCTCCAGATGGGATGAGACCAGCGGAGTATCTTAGATGGCCGCTCACAGGCTTTTAAGACCCCAGACACTACTCACCAAAGTAGGACGCAGAACATTTTCTTTATAAACCATGTTACACCAATTGAGCTACATGTTCCCCGAGAACATGGTCCCCACAAGGCTGTGATGTTTATGCAGGCAGACTGCTACATCTTTCTCCCAAGGAATGGCTGGTGGGTTCAAACCACCAACCTATTGGTTAGCAGCCAAGCACTTAACCACTGCACCACCAGGGCTCCAATAGGAGGTAGGATACATATATATACAATTGCTTATATATGTATAGAATATTTATTGAAGGATATTTAGGAATATCTAACACTGGTTACCCCCAGGAAGAGAGCTGGGTGTCTAGCAGGCAGGGTGGGATGGAGACTTTTCACTTACACCCTTTTGTACCTTTTGCAGTTGAACCGTATAAATTACCTCACTTCCTTACATCCAAGACATAAGCCAATAATAATTTCATCTCTGACACTTTGAAGGAGTTGTTCAAGTTGCTTGTCATAGGGATGCTGTTGCCAAATTAACATGGTTGGGGGAAAACAGAGCTTAAGTACTTGGTCAGCAAATGACAACTGTTGACTGTGAGGGAGGATGCTCAACTTGGTTGTCTAACATCACTTGGGTTTTATGTTCATTTTCTGTTTTTAAAATTCTTTTATTTTCTTCCCGATTCAATTAACAAGTTTTTATTTAGTATCTACTCTCGGCCCAGTGCTGTCCTAGGAATTTGAGGAGATATAAAAGAAGCCTTCATGAAACCATTTTTCAAGTTCTTGCCAAGTGTGGAGATCACTGTGGAATGGTGTGGCTAGAAAGTTGTCTTGGAAGCAGAGAGCCTTGAACTGAGCCTTGGAGAGAAGCGGAAGGCTTAGACAGATGGAAGAGGGGCAGGACATGCTGCTGGCCAGGAGAAGCAGCTTAATGTGGGCAGAGAGTGCATGCTGGGGAGGAGAGAGACAGAAGAGTGGTCAGAGAGACAAGGCTGGTTTAGGAAGGTCGTGAAGGTCAGGCAGAAGAGCTTAACCTTGGGGGATCCACTGGGAGTGACAAAGCAAAGGGAGAAGTAAGCCTGGTGTTAACATGGAAAGAGGGAACAGAGAAACCAGATGTAAGGACACCAGGGAGTAGCTTGTTGCAATAATCCAAATGTAAAATAATGAGAGTTTGGATTAGAATATACCAGAGGGAACAGAGGAAAGAATTCATGAGACCTTGCAAAGGAAGAAATATCAAAGACTTGAGGACCATTTTCATCTCTTTTCTTTCCTCATGCACAAATTGACCCCTTCAAATCGTTCGGGTGAAATGTCACTTACAAACAGAATTAATCTATTTTTTCTATTAGAAGCATTTTGTTATTGTTAGTTGCCATTGAGTTGAGTCACCTCCAACTCATGACAATCCCATGTACAACAGAACAGAAATGTTGTCTGCTCCTATACCATCTTCATGATCTTTGGTATGCCAGAGTCTATTGTTGCAGCCTCTGTGTGTTTTGAGTGACTTCCTACCTAGGGGGCTTGTCTTCTAGCACTATATTGTACAATATTCTGTTGTGATCCATAGGGTTTTCACTGACTGGTTTTTAAATTAGATTGCCAGGCCTTTCTTTTTAGTCTGCCTTAGTCTGGATGATCCACTGAGACCTGACTACTATGGGTGACCCTGCTGGAATTTGAAGTACTGGTGGCATAGCTTCCAGCATCAGACCAACATGCAAGCCACCACAGTGCATCATCAGGGAAGTGGATTAAGGTATGTTACCTTGCTTGCCTTTAGCCACATGACCCAAGCTGAATCTTGCCCTGTGTTGTTCTCCAGTAACACCTGTACCTTGATTATAGGGCTCACCACTTAGGCCTTCCAGATGTAGCGGTGTAGGAGTGTTTATCACCCATCAGGCCCGAATTTCCTTGTGGGCAGGAACCACCTCTTATGGGTAGTAAGTATTCAGTAAGTGTTTGTTAATTGTTGAAGAAAATGGGATTTACATGAAATGAGACATAAAAACAAAAGTATTTTAAAAAATCCCTGAAATTAAAGTTTGCATGAATTAAAAGCTTCTCTGCTCTAGTCACTCAGACAATATGCTAAGGAAAGATCAGATACCCCATTGTAATGGTGTTAGGGTCGCACAGTTTTACTCCTTAGCTTAAGTGTTGCAATACGTTAATGATAATAATAGTTTAATAATAAACATTGCTAAGAGGGCCTGGAATTGGGTGAAATACTTCATATATATTTAATACAAGTTATTCCATACGGATTATTATTATTCCTGTTTTACAAGAAAGAAACGGGTATGGAGAGGTTAAGAAATTTGCACAAGCTCACCTAGCTAAGTAAGTGTTGGAGCTGGGATTTGAACCAGGCAATTTGAGCCTGGAGACTTCACCCATATTAGCTCTACTCTGTATTGTATATACGTATGGTATGTATAGTGCCTGTGTTTTAAATGACGCTCAGGAAAGGACCTCTTTTGGGAACCTACAGGTTATTTGAAGGAGCTTTGGTGGCACAGTGGTTAAGCGCTCAGCTGCTAACAGGTAGGTTGGAGGTTTGAACCTAACAGCTGTTCCTCAGGAGAAAGATGTGGTAGTTGGCTTCTTTAGAAACCCTAAGGCACAGTTCGTGTTGTTGTTAGGTTCTGTCAAGACAGTTCCAACTCAAAGACCCCATGCAAAACAGAATGAAAAACTGCCCGATCTCACACCATCCTCACAATCATTGCTGTGTTTGAGCCCCTTGTTGCGGCTACTGTGTCAATCTATCTTGCTGAGGGTCTTCCTCTGTTTCGCTGACCCTCTACTTAGCATGATGTCCTTCTCCAGGGACTGGTACCTTCTGATAACATGTCCAAAGTATGTACGACGAAGTCTAGCCATCCTTGCCTCTAAGGAGCATACTGGCTGTACTTTTCCAAGACAGATTTATTCATTCTTTTGGCAGTCCGTGGTATATTCAATATTCTTTGCCAACACCATAATTCAAAGGTATCAATTTTTCTTTGGTTCTCCTTATTCACCGTCTACCTTTCACATGCATATGAGGTGACTGAAAATACCATGGCTTGGGTCAGGTCCACCTTAGGCCTCAAGGTGACATCTTTGCTTTTTAACACTTTGAAAAAGTCTTTTGCAGCAGATTTGCTCAATGTAATATGTTGCTTGATTTCTTGACTGCTGCTTCCATGAGATCCAAGTAAAATGAGATCTTTGACAACTTCCAATATCTTCTGTATATCATGATGTTGTTTATTGGTCCAGTTGTGGGGACTTTTGTTTTATGTTGAGCTGTAATCCATACTGAAGGCTGTAGTCTTTGATTTTGATCAGTAAGTCGTTCAAATCCTCTCTGCTTTCAGCAAGCAAGGTTGTGTCACCTGCATATCAGAGACTGTTAATGAGCGTTCCTTCAATCTCGACGCCACATTCTTCTCTATGTAGTCCAGTTTCTCGTATTATTTGCTCAGCATACAGATTGAATAAGTATGGGGAAAGGATACAACCCTCACGCCCACCTTTCCTGATTTTAAACCATGCGCTATCTCCTTGTTCTAATTACTGCCTCTTGGTCTATGTACAGGTTCTACATGAGCACAGTTCTATCCTGTTCAATAGGGTCGCTGTGAATCAGAATTGACTCAACTGTAACAGGTTTGATTTTTGGTTTCACAGGTTACTTTAGGAATAGAGATTTTTTTGTGTGTGTGTGGGGTGGAGTGTTTGGGGGGGGAGAGATTGGACATTCTGATCCAGCATTGTTCGGTGTCTAATTTTTTGGGGTATATCCTTAGGAGTAATTATGAAAAGAAGAAATATAGTATTTGAATTGTCTTCAGAAATGTACAAGGGCAAATGACTAACTCCAGCCATAACTGCATTTTACAAACCACCTAACACACAGGAGCTCTAGCCGCAGTGATTAAAGCACTCAGCTGCTAACCAAAAGGTGGGTGGTTGGAACCCACCAGCTACTCTGCAGAAGAAAAACGTGGCCGTATAATTATACAGAGATTACAGTCTTGGAAACCCTATGGGGCAGTTCTACTGTCCTATAGGGTCGCTATGAGTCACAACCGCATGGCAGTGGGTTTTTGGTAATAATAATACAGGGCAAAAACCCTTTACCTGGAATTCAAATAATATCCCCCTCTCCTCATTTTATTAAAAGCCCCGCTTCATTTGGAAACTCTTGAAATAAGTGGCCATATGATTTAAAAAAAGCAGCGGCGCGCCCCCTCCCCGGCGGCCGGGCGCAGCTGTCCGCGCCTCCCCCGCGCCGCGCCCGCGCCCCGCCGCCGGCATTCCAACTCTCTGAGGTCACCGGCCGCCGCCGCCCGGATCCGCCGCGGGGCCAGGGGGAGGGACGCCCGCCGGCCCTCCGTTGCTCCGGCCGCGTGTCCTGTGTCCGGTCGTGCGTCCGTCTTCCTGCCGCCCCCGCCAGGCTTCTTTGTGCGGCGCCCCTGGCCGGCGGGTCGCCTATCCAGGCCGCTCCCTCGCCGCCGCCGCCGCCGCCCGACTTTGCCCAGGGGATGGTCTGCGGGCCGCGGTTCGGGAGACAGGAAGTGAGGCGCGCGGGCTGGCGTGCGGGCGCGGCTGCGGTGGCCGCGCGGCGGGGCCCCGGGAGGCGGGTCGCTGAGGAGCGCGCGGCCCCGAGGATGCGGGACCCGGAGCAGGTGAGGGCGCGAGGCCCCGGCTGGGGGGCGCGCGTGCCGGCCCTGGGGTGTGTCCGCGCGCGGGGACCCCGGCGCGCGTCGCCAGCCCGGAGCCCAGGAGGATGGGTCGCGGTTATCCGACCGATGGCAGGCGCGTAACAAAGAGAAACGTCTGCCTTTCCCAGGCTCCGTCTGATAGACTTGAGTAGTTTACAAAGGGGGGCTTGGACTTCTGAGCCCCTCAAATGATTGTTGCAGCTTACTTCTGGATCAGGGTTTCGAATGTTTTAGGCATAGTTGCGTCTCTTGGAATATATAGATGTGAAATTTGCCAGATAACTTGGGCGAGAGGGGGCGCAGGGAAGGACTGTTTTGGTGACGACTTTTGTTTTTGGAGTAGAGTGTTTACTCTGGATAAAGAATTCTCGGGTCTGCAAATTCCGACTTGTGATTTCTGCAAATCCTGATTAGACTGGCCGCTCTTGGCACGCTGGTCCTATTTTCTTCTTTGCTGAGAAAGCCCTATAATAATAGAGTATGCTCGCAAACTCATTAAAACAAAAACAAAAACAAGAACCTCGTGTGCTCCAGGTGGCAACCGCTGTACGCCTAATAGTTGCTGACAGAATTTTACTTTTTAAGTTTAGGACATGACAGTAATTGTACTCTGAAAAGAATAATCTGTTTTGTTTCTAGAGTATTTTATTCTTGAGTATCTCCACACAATTATGTTTTGTCCAGGAGAAACATAGGTTTGGTTTAATGCTATAAATTTAGATATTACTCCAGAAATGCCACATACTCTCTCCCTTTATTATTTTATTTTAATGTTGGCAAAATTACATGTGATGAGGACCTTAGCAACAAGAGGAAAAACTCTCCAAAACTGAGGATTAAAGTATATTTGAGAAACTTTTGCAAGAGGATACAGAGGGCAAAAATTAAAATGAACTCACAAAACAGCTCAGACTACCTTTTGAAGGCTTGTATTAAAGCAGAATTTAATATGTATCTGTCTTTTTACTACATAGAGAAACAAAGTATCTCCTAGTATTTTCCTTCAAAAGTTATTATTTACGAATTTTCTGTGTACTTTAGTAGTTATATAAATTATAATTCCAGACTCGACTGCCTTTTAATTATTGTACATTATTTTACACTTCAGATAGATCAAAAAAAGCACTTTAATTTCTACTTCTCTATTTTATTATTGCATTCAAACATTCAAAATTTTATGACATCATTTGGTAGCAAATATTGTATATAACTGAAAAGATCAGTAAATCATTGATAATTTTGTAAATACTGTATTAAGCAAAAGATTATTTTAACACAGTGGGTTTTATATACATAAGCAAAAGTCAAGCCATTTTCATGACTATATCACATGGGAAAAATGAAACTGATATACACATACCCTAATTTTTCCAATGACATAACATCTACCAAAATAAAAAATACATATATTCAGTAGAGAAAACATTGGCTTTTTCTTATACCTGATGCTGTAAAACATTTCAAATCTCAGGGACAATTGAAAGTTTTACTCCTGAGTTTGCTTAATCAGAGCAATAATTAAGGTATATAGTGTAGTATCTACTGCTTTCAAGGCTTGGTTCTGTCTTTATAGTGAAGAGACTGCCATGTTTGAATATCCTGTAATACAAATATTTATCTTCCCTCTGCATATATATCTTATTTGTTCATCTCTACTACTCAGTCTGCCCTGTTTCCAGTTACCATAATTTGTATATAAAAATTGTAATCTAACATCTTATCTCATGAAAGGATATTTAGTATTTATGATATGTGAAGCACATATAATCTTTTAAGTTTAAGCAAACACTGCTGGCTTATCACACAATTTTCTAGTTAAAAGCTTATTATTTAAGGTTGTCATTTGATTTGTTTTTTTTTTTCCATTTTGCTTCATCTAGCTATTCAGTTTGTATCCCCGAAACAACAGTGTTGGAAAATAATGCAGGTGGAGGCTGTATCTTTTTATAATAGTGATTTTCTGTTTCCCTCCTTAGTACGGTGCTTTTACTTACAGAAGGCACTCAGCAAATGCTGTTAATTAACACAGTCCTTTTGTGGTTCCATTTTTCCTGTGGCCTTCCTCCTCTATTCCTTGTTTTTAACTTTTATTCTCTGGCTATTTGGAGATAACCAGAGCGCAAAAACAAAACAGAAACAAAAAACAACAAAAGCAACAGAACACAGAAAAACAAAGAAAACCTCAGTGGGGATCTTTATTAGAGACACAGCTCTGTAATTATGGCATCCTCGTAAAATCTTTAAGGGCAGCGATGGCTTAGGAGTCGTCTTTGATTTTTCACAATGCCCACTATACACATTTTTGGAATAGAATTTTAAAATGTTAAGTTTGGCAAAGTATAGTGTACTAGCTAAATCCTACTAGACTTGATGCCCATCATCTCTGGGGCTGAGATCCAATCAGGAGAGCGCAGAATAGAGGACTGGGAGTGAGGGACTCGGGATCGATTCCCAGCTCAGCCCATCCCTGTGCGAAGCTGAGAACACCACTTCTCCTAAGTTTGGGGTCTCTGTTTGTCAGATGAGAGGGTTGGGGCGCACCTAGCAGATCCTTCCTCGCCCTGTGCAGCCCCTTCGGAAGGTCTACGTGAGGCTCCCCGCCTAAGGTAAGGGTAATCGGCCACGGCTAGGCCTAACTAAACAATTCCTCCTCGGGGCTGTCTTGGGCAAAGGAAGAATGGAAGCCGTCACCGGATTCTGGAAATATACGGGATTTTGTCGACTTGTTTAGACAGAAAAAAGAAAGTCCAGCCGATATAAAACCCCCCAGCTTCCGCCCGCCGCCAATTTGCCTCAGTCCAGGAGTTACCATCAATAGGTGTCGTTAAAAATGTTCTAAGTAGCGTATTTTGGGATCCTGTGGCTCCGAATGGGGAATCCAACTGACCCAACCCAACCTTTTCACCGCCCGTAGGGCTCGCGTTGGGCCCTTTAAATGTTCCCTCCGGGAGCAGAGGAGCCGGTCCTACCAGGTGCGACCGTCCGGAAACGCGGCCGCGTTAGGAGGGTTCCGGCCCCTCCGAGGCTGCCCGTTGGCCTGGCAACACCGCCTTCTCTTCCGGGTGGAGGACGCCGGAGGAGCTGCAGCGGGACTTTGTGGGCTTGCTCAGCTCCTACCGTCCCTCGTTCCCCCAGGATGGAGTTTAAGGCCTCACCCGTCTCGTCCTCGGGGCCGCGGCCCCGTTTAGGTGAAGGTCCACCGCGCCACCGCCTCTTTGGGCAACCCCACCCTGGAGAGGAGCCCGGGCCACGCTTTTCAGAACTGCCACGGTGCTGGTGTTAAACCGATAACAAACATTTGTAGGGTCTTTTATGATTTTACAAATATGTCAATTTGATGGCGGAAATATTTGTAAACCAGAAAGGGTTCAACAAATGGTTGTTAGGCACTTTGGCTTGCTTCACCTCGTTTGAACCTCTCAGCTGCCGTATGTGAGGGGGGAATTATTCCTTCCATCTGGACCTGGGATTAATTTGCCTAATGGGACAGCGCGTGGGACTTGAACTAGCCTTGGTGGTGCAGCGGTTAAGAGCTACGGCTGCTCACCAAACGGTCGGCAGTTTATCCACCAGCCGCTGCTTGGAAACCCTATGGGGGTAGTTCTGCTCAGTCCTATAGGGTCGCTATGGGTGGGAATCTGGCTCCACGGCAATGGGTTTGGTTTTTTTTATATTTTGGTTATCTCCCTTGAGGACTACAGAACTCTGACATTCGGAGTATTGAGGGAGGAGACCAATAAGTGTTATCTATGAAAAAATAAAAGCAAAAATTTATCCGAAAAAGGAAGAGAACCACTAATGAACCCTCCTAAGCTTGACGTTGTCCTGGTGCCTGGCATTATCTCATTACAGTGGTTGTAATCACCATTTGTAGGATGAGTGAGGGGTGGAGTCTGACTGAATCCAACTTTCAGCTCTGATGCTAAGCTTTCCCACTGCCTCCGGGATCCTATTGAGTGCCTTCTTTTTCCAGAGGAGAGAGAAAGATTATTCTTAGGGCACAGTTTGCTGATTTGTGTTTTTAAAAGCCAAGTCCAGAGTTGCCAGATTGCCCATGTAACTGGCGTCCCTCTTTCCTCAGCGCTGGCGTGGATGCTCCCTTCGCCTGGCCTTCGGCGACTCGATTGCTTTTTAATGGCGGCAGCGGCTGCTGGGTGAGCAGCCTGAGACCGGACAGACTCATCCCGTCAAGACAGGATCGCTTCCTCCCTTCGTCACCTCCCGTGGATTGGTGGGAGTGCTTTTCCCTCCTTGTCCCTAGACTCTTGAAGGGAGAAGAAGATGCCACTGCCATTTGGACTGAAACTGAAACGCACCCGGCGCTACACGGTGTCCAGCAAGAGCTGCCTGGTTGCTCGGATCCAGCTGCTCAACAACGAGTTTGTGGAATTCACGCTGTCGGTGGAGAGCACTGGCCAGGAGAGCCTGGAGGCTGTGGCCCAAAGACTGGAGTTGCGGGAGGTAAGCAGCAAAGGAGGCCCTGCCGTCTCTGGCCTGAGTGCGTTCCTTATTCCCATCCCTCTAACGCATGCTAGCTGTGTTTTCTAGCCCACGGGATACTAAAACATGTCGCTGGTCATGATATGAGTTGAGCCTGCAAGCCCCCTCTCCGTGAGGAAAGAGTAGTTACAGAGGGAGATGTCTTCTCTTGAGGGTGCCCCTTAAGGGAAATAACAGTGCCTGAGTGTTTGGGGAAGAAAGGCCTGACGACCTACTTCCAAAAAGACCATAGCCCTTGAAAACCCTATGGAGCCTAGTTCTACTGTGACACACCTGGGGTTGCCATGACTCAGAATCTACCGGAAGGCAACTTTTTTTTTTTCTTGAGCTTTTGCAAATGCGAATTTGTTGCCCCTGAACGTAATCCAAGATCAAATATGAATGCATCTTGGATTATCCAACTTCCTCTTTTCTAATACAATCCCAGATGGGTCATCCTGGTCTAGTACAGTTATTACATTCATTTCAGCAAACGTTCATTGACTGTTTACCACAGGCAGGGCTGAGATTCTAGAGACATACTGCCTGGATTTTAAATCTGGTTTCCTCACCAACCAGTTGTGTGACTTTGGGCAAATTATTTGAACTGTTTGAGCCCCAATTCCCTCATCTGAACCTTGGGGACAACAGTGGTGTCACAGCCTTAAAGTGATTGTTATCATTTAATGTGTATGTACAGCCATAAGCTCTAGTAACTAGCCTATTCCAGTGATCATAGGTTTGTCCTGGAAAACCTCAGAATCTAGTCAGGAAGAGTTGTGGGGGGCCTTGTGTATCCAGATAACGCCTTTTTTTTTTTTCATCTAGGGTCTCTATGAGTTGGAATCGACTCAAAGGCAGTGTGTTTGTATTGTGTTTTTGGTGAAAGTTTACACAGCAAATGAAGTTCTCATTTAACAATTTCTGTATTCTTCAGTGACATTGGTTACATTTTTCACAGTGTGTCAGTGTTCTTACTATTTCCATTCTGGTCATTCTGTTTCCATTACTCTAGCTTCCCTGTCCCTCCTTACCTTCTCATCCTTGGTCTAGGGTAAATGTTTACTGTTTGGTTTCATTTAGGTGATTATTTAGAGGAGCCCAGTACTCATGGGCGATTCCAGATAAGGCCTTGAAGAAAAAGGCTATAATTAAATCTAGGACTCTCCTTGCCTTTAGCTCCCTAGTTTTAGGGTAAGAGAAAAATGGAGAAACTGGTTATTCTACTTAAAAGCCCAAATTATATTCTGAACTGGAATCCCACTGATGTACTTCATTAAAAGTCAGGAGTAGATGAACTTTGTCCTTGATGACCATCCAATCACTTGATCATTCAATATTGAAGACCTGTAAGTTCCAGGCACATACTAGGAGTTTACCCTAGTGTTGATACCAACAAGAAAACAGGCATGATATGTGCTATGGTGGAGCAAGGAGAGGGTGCTGTGAGCTATAGGGAGGGTCAGCAAAGAGAAAGGTTCTCAAGACATGTGATATCTGAACTCTGGGACCTGAAGAATTGGGCAGAGGAGTCTTATCAGGGGCTGGAAAAGACTGTTCCAACCAAAGGAACTGCATGGCTAGTGGCTCTGGGGCAAAAGCAGCTGATCTGCCTGGAGGCTGAAGTGAGGAATGGGAAAGCTGAGTTTGGGGCTACATAAGGTGGGGCTTCTGTTAAAGGATTTGGATTTACCCTGAAGGTGGTGGGGACACTAGTAAAGGGTTTTTAAATGACGGAGTGTTATGACTGGTTTCAAAGAAAGGTCCCTCTGGAGAATGATTAGAAAGGAGTAGTTTTGGTGCGGAGCCCTGGTGGCCCAGTGGTTAAGAGCTTGGCTGCTAACCAGAAGACTGGCAGTTGGAATCCACCAGCCACTCCTTGGAAACCCTATGGGGCAGTTCTGCCCTGTCCTATAGGATCGCTATGAGTCAGAATCGACTTGATGGCAATGGGTGGGTTTTAGGTTCGGTGCAGTTGGTGACCACCTAATTTGGATGGGGGTGGGGAGAAGTGGGTGGAACCTGGAGATATTCAGGACTGTCTTAGCTTCCCAGGGCTGCTGTAATGAAGCACTACAAACTGAGTGACTTAAAACAGCAGAAATTTATTCTGTCACAGTTCTGGAGGATAGAAATCCAAAATCAAGGTGTTGGCAGGGCCGTGCTCCCCCCAGACCTTGAGGGGAAGATCCTTCCTTGCCTTTTGCAGCTTCCTGTAGCCCCAGGCATTCCTTGGCTTGTAGCAGCCTGACTCCAGTCGCTGCCTCCATCCTCACATGGTCGTCTTCATTGGTGCCTCTGTGTCTCTTCTCTTCTTATAAGGATACCAGTTAGATTGGGTTAGAGGCCACCCTAGTTAGTATGGCTTCAAGTTGACTAATTACATCTGTCCACCACCACTGCCATCAAGTCAGTTCTGATTCACAGCCACCCCATAGGGTTTCCAGAGCTGTAAAACTCTATGGAAGCAGACTGCCACATCTTTCTCCCTTGGATCTGCTAGTGGTTTTGAACTGCCGACCTTTCAGTGGCAGCCAACAGCTGTAACCACTGCGCCAGTAGAGACCTTATTTCTAAATAAGGTCGTATTCACAGACACTGGAGGTTAGGAGTTCACCATATCTGTTTTGGGGACACAATTAAACCCATTACAAAAACTTACCTAGTAAGTGTTGACAGAAAGGGCTAGTAAAGGGTCCAGGTAGATACTCAGGTTTCCAGCAGATGATGGGGACTGTAACTGAGAGAGGAAACATAAGAGGTGGAGCAGGTTTGAGGGGAGCAAGGAGAGACCTGTGGTGAGTTCAGTTTTGGGAATACTGATTTTGAGATGACACTTGGCCATGCTGAGCAGACAGCCGGGTATGTGGGTCCAGAACTCAGGTGAGAGATCCAGGCTGAAGGGAAGAGATTTGGGAATCATCAGCCCAGGTCAGTAATCAAAGCCAGGAGAGGGGATGAGGCTGTCCAGAGGAGAAAAAGATGACCTCGCAGACTGCTCATGGTTGACTAGAGGAGGGAGAGCCCAAGAAGAAAGTAAACCAGGAGAGTGGGCCTCAGTGACTGTCCCAGCTTATTTATGCTTATTCCATCTTTTTTGCTTCTTTCGCCTGTTTTTCCTATTTTGGCTTTTTTTTTTTCCTTTTCTTTCTTCTTTATGCAGCACCAGGTCTGTTTAAAACTCCTAGAGAGCCAGCTTCTTGAGGAACTATGATTTATCTACTTTTGTACCCGGAGTACCAGACCTGGAATGTGCTCAATAAATACAGGTTGAACTGAACCCAGAGGCATTGCTTTGCTTCTCTGTTAGTCAAGGAGTCCAGACAAGTTGCCATCTCGTGTTTGAGGTTGTCAGTCTCCAAGAACAAGCAGCTTCCTATAGCTGTGGGTATATTATAAGCTTTTTTCTTTTTAAACGAAAGAATAGGTTGCTTTGAGCGGGAAGAGGCCTGGTTTGTAGAGAATTTCTTGTTCTTGGAGAGATGATCCTATCATTTTCAACATTTAACAGCAGTCAGAATTAGGATGTTAGTTTATATAGCAAACTTGTCCTTTTAAAGCTGAGAAGTGCTGCTCTGTAGCATATAAACAGAAGGCTCAAGTCCCAGGCCTAATCTGAGTGGGACAACACCTGTTTTTAGTTTGTGTACATATCGCACGAGTGTGATTTATACCAAGAAATAATGGTATGTTGATAATCTCGCACTGTTCTCCCACCAGGCAAACTCAGAATTATAGCTTGTAGGTTTGGCATAAGCTTTGCCACTGCTCAAACTTAAGTTGGAAAAAAAAGTCTCTACGCTTCTTTCCTAAATGAATACCATTTCATCACTATAATGACAGTGACGAGGGTTACATAATAATACCATTATAAAGCTATACCCAGGAGATATGGTAGTATTTTATTTTTTAAGCAGGGTGTGTGAATATATGGGTGTTTGCTTTTTTAGTCATCATATGTTTTTTGAACATCTGAGATATTTTATAGTACATTAAAAGTTAAAAACAAAAAGGTTAATATACTTCTATCCAATTTAGTTAAGTTAGTGTGTTAACTTGTTTCTAAATTCTTCATATTTGAACTATGGGAAGTGACTTTTAAAAATGGAAAAAAAATTAATCTCCTTAGGAAAATATTGCTGTTCATTACAACAGCAGCTTCTCAGTGCTGTTGAAATTCTCTGCATCTCATTCACTGTGAGTTTCACAACACTTTTTCAAGAGAGGCTATGAGAGTCTTTAGAGGATTTGGGGGGAATTAGAAAATTTTCCTGTTTTCTAAGTGTACGTTGTAGAGGCTTGAAGAAGGTGGTGAGACTAGAGGGTGTCAGCAGGGGATGACCACTCCCGGGCCAGCAGTATCACCTTGATGGATTCAGCTCAATCTAGAGTCTGTCAGGTCAGCAGGCTTGAAAACCTGAGGCCTCGGGGAGGAAGACCTGTGTTAACCCAGCCCACTGAGGATGATGTGTAAAACCAGGATGCAAATTTAGTAATTTATGGGGCGATATGGAACTGCCAAAGGCCCCAAGTATGTGTGCCCTCTGGTCAGGCTGTTCTCACTCTGCACATAGGTTCCACGTGATCCAGGCAAACTAGAATTTGCTTGGTGATCATGGGTCAGAGAAGGGGTGTTACTGTTGTGTGCCCAATCCTGTATGACAGAGTAGAACTGCCCTATAGGGATTCCTAGGCTGTAATCTTTATGGGAGCAGATCCCCTGGTCTTTTTGCCCGAGGAGCCGCTGGTGGGTTAGAACTGTCGACTTGTTGGTTAGCATCTGAGCACTTAAGCATTGTGTCACCAGGGCTCCTTCACTTATCTACTAACCAGAAGGCTGGCAGTTCAGATCCACCCAGAGGTGCCCTGGAAGAAAGGCCTGGCAATCTACTTCCAAAAGGTCACAGCCACCGAAAACACTATGGAGCGCAGTTTTATTCTGAAATACACGGGTCACCATGAATTGGAGTCAGAAGGGAAGTTGCTCTGAAAGCCTTGCAGAGCTTCACACGGGAGATAGACCTGCCCCAGGACGAGACTGTTGTTCTTGGGCAGTGCTTAGGTGGGCACTGCTGCTGCACGCTTCTTGAGAAGACTGTTTAACAGATAAGACATTGGCCAGTAGAGTTAGAAAAGCTTGGGTTCGACTCCCAGCTCTGCCAGTTATCTGTTGTGTGACCTTGGGCAAATTACTTCCCAAATCCACCTGTTTCTCATCTGTAAGTTGGGATAATAGTGTCTAATTGATGGTGGTCATGAGGATTCAAGGCTAAGTGTAAAACATTTAGCAGAGGACCTGATATTTAGGAAACTCTCAAATGTTAGTCTTCATTACTGTTATTTGTGACCCCCATTTCTCTGTTGTGACCAACCAACTTCTCTTCAGATTAACTCTTGTCTTTTGCAAATAATTTTATTGTTTCCTCCATTACTAAAAATACATGCTTGTTTATAAATATTTTCTAGTACAAACAAGTATAGTGGTCACTGGTAATCACACTTTTTTAAAGAATTTA
This sequence comes from Dugong dugon, assembly GCA_030035585.1. NCBI lineage: Eukaryota > Metazoa > Chordata > Mammalia > Sirenia > Dugongidae > Dugong > Dugong dugon. The sequence continues at coordinate 97,942,454 of CM057472.1, read as the reverse complement.
TTTTTATTGTACTTTAGGTGAAGGTTTACAGAACAAATAGTTTCTCATTAAACAGTAGTACACATATTGTTTTATGACATTGGTTAACAACCCCACGACATGTCAGCCCTCTCCCTTCTCAACCTTTTTTTTTGTTGTTGAAAACATACATAGCCAAAGATACACTATTTCAAAAATTTCTATATGCATAGCTTAATGACATTGACTACGTTCTTCCGGTAATCACACTTTTTACGCATTACTAAACTGTTAAGATTTTAGGATGCCATCATGTTTTAGCTATCATGTTGGAATGTCTGTTTTCATACCAGCTGAAATTAATTTGTACAATGTCACTGCCTGATTGCCCTCAAAAAAGTGACCAACCAAGGGCTTCAGTAGGTTTTTCTTCCCTCTTGGCCCAGCCCAACTCCTAGGTTTTTAGAAAAATTAGTTTGTGAAATTCTAGATTGTCTCTATTGTTTTTTTTTTTCTTTATGGTCTATCTCTTTCAAGAGCTCTTTTTAACTCTTGTATTACACTTTGAAATCCTGTTTTTATTGGGCCGTCATGGTTTTTTTAGATTCATTGCAAACTCTTTCTTATACACTCTGCCTTCCTTTATCTTAAGGTTCTCATTCAGCTTAATTTTACATTCGGTTGGAGTTCTTTAAATTTTTTAATCCTCGGGATACAGGGAAGTTCTGAAATCCTGGAAGCCTTTTGAATATAATTTTTCATATTTTGCTATGGTAGATGATGTGTTTGTTTTATAACTTAAATCTTGGTGGTTGTGGTGTTGGTTACTGTTGAGTCAATTCCGACTCTTAACAACCCCATGTGTACAGAGTAGAACTGCACTCCATAGGGTTTTCAAGGCTGTGACCTTTCAGAAGCAGATTGCCAGGCCTGTCTTCCTAGGTGCCGCTGGGTGGGTTCGAACTGCCAACCTTTCAGCTGGTAACAGAACACTTAACCATTTGTGCCACCCAGGGACTCCTAACTTAAATCTTAGAGGACAGTTTTCTTTCAGCTGTTTCTGAGTTTTGTTTGTGTGGGGATCCTTATCATTTTCTCCATTTGTGACCTGCATTTTTAATCATGATTTTACAGTTGAGATAAATAGTAAATCACCACTAAAGTTATCTCTGTAATATTTTGTTGAATAAGCTGAAAAGCCTAGCAAAATTTAGAAGTTCTTGCTATGGCTTCTCTCTGTTTTTAGTGGCTTATCACAAATGTGCATAAAATGTTTCCTCAGTTGTATTTGAAGTGCATTGTAGTCTGTTGTCAAGGTTTTGTCCTTTGGAACGTAGGCTCCATAAGAGTAGGACTGTCTCTTTTGTTCACTCTTGTGTCACCAGTGCCTGGGATTGTGCCTTGCCACCTGATTGGTTTATAGTACATAGCTATTGAATAAATGTTCAGTTTAAAAATTAAGATTCTTGTTTTGAATTTAGATTGATTGCATGGACAGCAACAAGCCCTGGTGGTGTGGTGGTTAAGTGCTCGGCTGCTAACGGAAAGGTCGGTGGCTCAAGCCTACCAGCCACTCTGAAGGAAAAAGATGTAGCAGTCTGCTTCTATAAAGATTACAGCCTTGGAAACCCCACGGGGAAGTTCTACTCTGTCCTATGTGGTCGCTATGAGTCAGGATTGACTTGGTGGCAATGGGTTTCAAAGGGCATGGAAATCACTAACTAGATGGTAGACAAGTGTCAACTTTGGTGAAAGGAAAGAAAAAATAATATAGGGGAAGTCCACACAATCTTAAAAAGAAAAGCAAAATAAAATAAAAATAAAGGGCATGGACAGCAGTTAAGTCGGCCTTAATTCGCCAGATGGTTTTATTTCCCCAGAGAGTTGAATATTTACAGAGCTTTGTATACAGGTGTAAGTGCACGTTTTTCTTTAGACTTTTATTTCTTTTTCCCTTGGGGCTGCTTCTAAAACACTTAGAAAATTATCTAGTTTAAACAACAACCTAGGTAAGATTGCTGAGTAAAGGGAGTGGCAGCTTCCTTGCCAAACTTTGAACAGATTCTTCTCATAATGCCTTCTGGCAGATGGGGAAATTTCTTAGCTAAGGGGTATGTTGGAGCAGACAGGAATCAAACATACAGTGCAGGCCATCACTCTCAAGCACAGCTTTAGAAAGTGTTCCTGGCCATCGGATTGTTTTATTTTAAGTTAGCTTCTTAGGTATTTCAAATATCCTCTGACCTTATCTTGACTGTTACCTGAGTAGACCTCAAGAATTTCATGTGCATTTCCTTCTGTACTAGCTGTTTTCATTTGGACTTTAAAAATAGCTGAAATATGTGTAAGGTAAAAGTATAAAACCTGCAAACATTTTGGGCTAAGTAGTTATTCATTTGGGTATGTGTGTTATAAAACAAGATCTTTTTCATTGGTAAAAGGTATAGACAAGCTCAATAAATATTTTCAGTTGGATGCATTGGACCAGAAAGCACATTTAAATGTTAGATTGGTCTCCCTACCTATATAAAGCTTTCCACCTTCTAAAACCAATCATAAGTGATCAAGGATTTTTTTGTGATTTTTAGATTTTCTGTTACTTTCTTCATTTGGCCTAGAATATTAAGAATTGGCCACATAATTAAGTATAGGAATGACACATGGAATCATCGATACATTGTGCATTTTAAAATACATAATACATCATCACAGTAGTAATTACTCAATTTGGAAACCTATTTATTTAAAGAAATGAAGTATTATGAAGTATTATTCAACCTTAGCTTAACCCAGGAAAAACAAACAAACAAAAAAAAACCCCAGTTGCCATCAGCTCTAACTCATGGCAACCCCATGTGTGTCAGAGTAGAACTGGCTCCATAAGGTTTTCAATGGCTGTGACCTTTTGGAGGTAGATTGCCAGGCCTTTCTTCTGAGGTGCCCCTGGGTGTACTAGCGCCACCAACCTTTTGGTTAGTATCTGAACTTGCTAATCATTTGCACCACCCAGCAACTCCCAACCTTAGCTAAATGTCTAATACATTTAAGGTCAGGGATGGTTTTCTTAAATTATTGAGTTTTTCAGTTAAGAGATACCAAAAATGTCCTTTAACCTCACCATTAATTTGCCACAGTAGTATAGTCTCGTGACCATATGGACTTAAGTGTGAATTTGCTTATATGGAGAGGTCTCTGAGTTGAATTACAAAATGGCAGATGTTGGGGGAACTTACAGCGTTTTGGGGGCTTTCTCTTACTTCTGTCATTGTCCTTGGTGTGTGGTTTCAGATTCCATTTCTTATAATAATACTGGAAGCTTCAGTGGCTTCCTGCTGTTCTCCATTTGTGTGGATGAACATTATTGTGCTGGAAGCTTAACATGCATTATTTTATTTAATCCTCACAGTGAGTAAGGCATTAACTTTTCCATTTCAGGCAAAGTTACTGAAGTTCTGAAAGGTTGGGTGATTTCCTCAGGATCACACAGCTAATAAACAGAAGAGCCAGAATTTGAGTTCACATCTGTCAGACTTTGACTTTTAAATTTATGGGGTTCATGGACCTGTTTGAGAATCTGATGAATGTGTGGAATTTTGGAAACAATTTCAGGAGGTTTATGGATCCCCTGAATCCATCCATGAGCCCTGGCCGTGGGCCTGGAGGCCTTCCGGATGATGCAGTCTTTCTCCTTCTCTTAGCATAACAGGACCTTTCCTCCTCAGTGTTTCTTTCCCCAAAGTGAAGGTGCTAGTAGGATGGGACATTTGTGAACAATTCAAGACCTTCATATTTTTGTTTTAAATTGTACTTTAGATGAAGGTTTACAGAACAAATAGTTTCTCATTAAACAGCTAGTATACACATTGTTTTACGACAGTGGTTAACAACCCCACAACATGTCAACACTGTCCCTTCTCAATTTTGGGTTCCCTATTACCAGCTTTCCTGTCCCCTCCTGCCTTCTAGTCCTTGTCTCTGGACTGTTGTGCCCCGTTAGTCTCGTTTTGTTTTATGGGGCTGTCTGTTCTTTGTCTGAACGGTGAACCTTGGGAGTGACTTCATTACTGAGCTAAAAGGGTGCCCAGGGGCCATACTCTTAGGGTTTCTCCAGTCTCTGTCAGGCCAGTAAGTCTAGTCTTTTTTTGTGAGTTAGAATTTTGTTCTACATTTTTCTCCAGCTCTGTCCGGGACCCTCTGTTGTGATCCCTGAGCAGTCAGTGGTGGTAGCTGGGCACCATCTAGTTGTACTGGACTCAGTCTGGTGGAGGCCGTGGTGGTTGTGGTCCATTAGTCCTTTGGACTAATCTTTTCTTTGTATCTTGTTCTCTTCATTCTTCCTTGCTCCCAAAGGGGTGAGACCAGTGGAGTATCTTAGATGGCTGCTCTCAGGCTTTTAAGACCCCAGACGCTACTCACTGTGGTAGAATGTAGATAATTTTCTTTACAAACTGTGTTATGCCAGTTGAGCTAGATGTTCCCGGAGACCATGGTCCCCACAGCCCTCTGCCCAGCAGTTCAGTCCCTTAGGGAGTTTGGATGTGTCTATGGAGCTTCCATGACCTTTCTTTGTACAAGTTGTGCTGGCTTCCCCAGTATTGTATACTGTCTTACCCTTCACCAAAGTTACCACTTATCTATTTAGTTCCCCTCCCACCCCTTCCATCCCTCATAACCAACAAAGATTGTTTCTTTTTGTGTGTAAACTTTTTCATGAGTTTTTACAGTAGTGAAGACCTTCATATTTCTAAGAAAATAATTTGCCTGTGAAAGATACCACCTGCCCACCCTAGAATGCCCCTTTTCAGTGGCCCTTATCTTCAGATCTCAGAAAAGGCCATTTTGGGGATATTCACTTTCTCCCTGAAACAACTTCGTTGTTGTTAGTTGCTGTTGAGTTGACTCGCAATGCATGGCTACCTTACATGTTACAGAATAGAACTGCTCCACAGGGTTTTCTTGGCTTTAATCTTCACAGAAGCAGATTGCTGGGCCTTTTCTTCTGTGGAGTTGCTGGGTGGGTTTGAACCACCAATCTTTCAGCTGCTATTAAGGAAAAACCCTTTCAGGGAGGAAAGACAGGAGGTTGTGAGTGTGAATTTCTTCACTGCTCCTCTGATGGCACCTTTGTGTCTACTTAGGTGTGTGATAATGCTTTGATGATTGTTGTTAGGTGCTGTTGAGTCAGTTCCAGCAGAATGAAATACTGCCCAGTCTTGTGCCATCCTCCCAGTCATTGCTGTGTTTGAGCCCGTTGTTGCAGCTACTGTGTCTCTCGTTGAGGGTCGTCTTCTTTTTCAATGACCTTCTGCTTTACCAAGCGTGATATCCTTCTCCAGGGACTGGTCCCTCCTGATAACATGTCTGTAAAAATAGCCTGGCAGCAGAGTCTGACCTCCTCTAACTTCACAAGGGGGAAGGAGAATCAAGATCAACAGCCTAAGGCTGATTCCTATGAGGTGGAGGTCAGATATACTTCTCTCTGCTATCTTTACCAATTCTGACACCAATTGTCCCTCCCACAGCACTTCTCTGCTGAGTTTGATAATTCATTGCAATGGCCACACAGAACTCACAGACCATACTCACAGTTATGGGGTTTATTAGGGAAGTAACAGGTTATAATTCAGGTTCAGGAACGCTCAGGACAGCCTCTTCTCAGCCATGCCCACAGGCATGCTGGTCTCTCTCTGGACCCTCAGCCTCTTACTTGCCCAGGAAAGTGTTACAAAGCTCTTATAACTCTGCCGACAAGTGCCCAGAGGTACCCAGCTCTGCCAGTAAGCTTCGGCCTGAAGGCACTCAGCTCTAGCTCTGTGGGTTGGCAAACTTAGGTCCAGTAAGTGCCCAGAGGTGTTGTACTCCGCCAGCAAGCCTCCTGCCCAATGGCACTCAGCTTTCTCACTCTTTCTGCCAAGAAGCCCGCTGCACTGTCTCCTGCTAGTTTTTCCTGCCATGGTTTTTCTGCCACCACTTCTCGCTGTCTTCAGTGTTACAGCTCTCTCTCTCAGTCTCCTGGTTCCAGGCAGGGATCCTAGGTCCAAAGGACACGTTCCACTCCTGGCTCTTCTTCTTTGGTGGTGGTGAGGTCCTCTTTTCCTGCCTCTGGGATAGCTCGTTTTAAGCCTAGCAGGATGGCAAAACTGACCAATCTCCTTGTTAAGGTTCCATATACCTTATTAGCATGGTCCCGCTCAATCATTTGGTGGGAGTTACAAAGACTATGGCTAGAAGGGCCATATTAAGTAATTCATTGCACTGCAATGTCCAAAATACGTGAGACTACGTTTCGCCATCTCTACTTCCAAGGAGCATTCTGACTGTACTTCTTCCAAGGCAGATTTGTTTGTCATCTTGCAGTCCATGGTCTATTCAATAATCTTTGCGAGCACCACAATTCAAATGCATCAGTTCTTTGGTCTTCCTTATTCCTTGTCCAGCTTTCCCATGCATATACATGAACCAAATTCCTCAGCTAATTGTTAAGCCCTCTCCTTCATTCTTCTTGTCAGATACACACCCTACATTCTCTGCATTTTCTGTTCTATTAAACATGGACTTTGCTCATAGCACTTTCTTAACAATATGCTGGTTGAGCAAATATTTTCTTATTTGGTTCTCGAAGCAGTCGGTTCATAAACAAATGTCACTTAAATTTCCTTTCTCTTTCAGTGATCTGACAGGTTGTCCAAGTTGACTTAAATTCTTGCTTAAGATGCTAATTTCACTAGAAGAAGCTATGTATGCTGCAAATGTATGTGAGAATTAGCAGCAGGTAGTAGAAATAACTTCCGTCAACGGCATTTACCACTTTCTGTAGTAGATTACTCAGTTGAGATCACTGCAAGTGTGCAGTGTTTACATTTACTTATAAATAGGACAGTGTGATTGTGTTATTTTGAATAAGCTTTAACTGAGTAGGCTAATCTCATGCTAGATGGCACCAGTTCATTTTCTTTGTGAATATATAAACTTGTCTTGATTTGGTCATGTTATAATTATTTAGACGGCTCAGACTTTGTTGACTTGCCAAATCAATTTAGATTAAACCAACTGTGTCAAATGAAGGAATCCCTGGGCGGCGTAAACTGTTAAGTGCTTGGCTACTAACGGAAAGGTTGATGGTTCGAGTCCACTCAGAGGCGCCTCAGAAGGAAGACTTGGTGATCTGCTTCAGAAAGGTCACAGCCTTTGAAAACCCTCTGCAGCACAGTTCTACTCTGACACACATGGGGTTGCCATGAGTCAGAATTGACTCAATGGCAACTGGTTTTCTGTTTGTTTACTAAAGATATAATATGAAATTTTATACTGCTTAAGGGGACTTGAAAACTATGATAATAAGAGCTAATATTGCATGAGGACTTATTATATGTGAGGCACTTTTGTAAGTGCTTTAAATGTTTTCACCTATTTTGTTCCTCCCAATAGTCCTGTGAGTGAGGTACTATTATCTTCATCTCCGTTTTACAGAAAGGTAGACTGAGACACAGAGGTGTTAAGTAACTTGCTCCTGGCTCTATGGCAGAAACCACAACTGGAGTAGTTCTGACTCCTTGATCAGCATCTTCCCTCTCAGTTGCGTAGCTTTGAGCAGGTGACGGGCAGCCTGCTGTGGAGCTCATGCCCTTAAGGACAGCTCCACACAGTGCAGCCTCCTAAATCTGCTGGAGATTATTTAAGTACTCTTGGGATAATTTTTGTCACTTATTTTAATTACTGCAATTTATTATTTTGCTTGAAATTGTGCTTTTGAAGCCACATTAGGCAAAGAAAGAAAAGCATGAAAAAAAATATGAATCATAATTAGGCTAGCAAGACACCTTCGGGAATTCCTGAGGTGCTTAGGGCAGAGCTATTGGATAGGAAGCCTTTCATGAGCTTGTTCATGGCAGAGTTGGAGGTATCAGGCTGATGAAATACACCCCAGGAGAATTCCCTGCTGAGAGATTTTCCAAAGCAATATCTGGTTGCACTGTTTTTGGATGAGTTTGGGGGGCTTCTGGAGTTAGAATCTGTTCAAACAAGAAAAAGTGGTAGAACCAGTGAGTCTATTGAAATGCTGGCTGCCACACTGAGGGATGTGGATCAACGTGGTGTAGGTGCAGTGCAAACAGGTGTTCTTAGTGGTTGCTGTGGCAGTTTATACCACAGAAGTGTTTCTCTTCTGCAGTCTGAATGAGGGGCATGGGGACAGAGCCACTATACGTTGTTATTCCACTTTGAATTCTCTGCATGTCATGCTTCTGTCATTTAACCTTTACTGTCTATGTTTTCACTGAGACTTATTTATATTCCTTGAATATAGGATAATTGGATATAGGATAATGACTGTAGGATAATTCCTATTATCCTGATAGCACATACATACTCATGCCCAGTTCATCCCCTTCGACTTTTAAATGTAATGAAAATATCTTGTCTTATATATTTTTACATAGCACTTCTTGGAATAAAATGTAACTGGCATTTTGGTACTTAAACAAACAAAGTCAAACCCGTTTCCATTGAGTTGGTTCTGACTCATAGTGACTCATTTAAAAATACTGAGTATATGTTTCTGAGTTACACACCTTTACTTTGTTAGGCGCTGTCTGTGCCTTGGATCCCTGGTGGTGCAGTGGTTAAGAGATCGGCTGCTAACCAAAAGGTTGGCAGTTCGAATCCGCCTTGGAAACCCTATGGGGCAGTTCTGCCCTATCCTGTAGGGTCACTATGGGTTGGAATCGATTTGAGGCAGTGGGTTGTTTTTTCTGTACCTTGGTCATTGATGAGGAACATAGTTTAAGAGGAAGTCCATTAAACTTCAGTTGTGGTGTTGTTAGGTGCCATCGAGTTGGTTGCAACTCATAGCAACCCTACGTACAAAAGAACAAAATACTGCCTGGTCCTGCACCAAACTCACAGTCGTTGGTATGCTTGAACCCATTGCTGCAGCCACTGTGTCAGTCCATCTCGTTGAGGGTCTTCCTCTTTTTCGCTGACCCTCTGCTTTACCAAGCATGATGTCCTTCTCCAGGGACTGATCCTACTGATAACATGTCCAAAGTAAGTGAGACGTAGTCTCGCCATCCTTGCTTTCAAGGAGCACTTTGGTTGTACTTCTTCCAAGATAGATTTGTTCATTCTTTTGACAGTCCAAGGTATATTCAGTATTCTTCACCAACACCACAACATGTCAACTCTTTAGTCTTCCTTGTTCATCGTCCAGCTTTCACATGCATTTGAGACAATTGAAAACACCATGGCTTGGGTCAGGCACACTTTAGTCTTCAAGGTAACATCTTTGCTTTTCATCACTTTAAAGAGGTCCTTTGCCACAGATTTGCCAAATGCAATGTGTCTTTTCATTTCTTGACTGCTGCTTCCATGGGTATTGATTGTGGATTCAAGTAAAATGAAATCCTTGACAACGTCAGTCTTTTCTCCGTTCATCATGCTTTTGCTTATTAGTTCAGTTGTGAGAATTTTTGTTTTCTTTATGTTGAGGTGTAATCCATAGTGAAGGTTGTGGTCTTTGATCTTCATCAGTAAGTGCTTCAAGCCCTCTTCATTTTCAGCAAGCAAGGTTGTATCATCTGCATAATGCAGGCTGTTAATGAGTCTTCCTCCAATTCTGATGCTGCATTCTTCTTCATATAATCCAGCTTCTCGGATTATTAGCTCAGCATACAGATTGAATAAGTATGGTGAAAGGATACAACTCTGACGCATATCTTCCCTGACTTTAAACCATGCAGTATTCCCTTGTTCTGTTCGAACAGCTGCCTCTTGATCTATGTACAAGTTCCTCATGAGCACAATTAAGTGTTCTGGAATTCCCATTCTTCGCAGTGTTATCCATAATTTGTTAAGATCCACATAGTCTAATGCCTTAGCATAGTCAATAAAATGCCTTAGCATAGTGAACATCTTTCTGGTATGCTCTGCTTTCAGCCAGGATCCATCTGACATCAGCAGTGATATCCCTGGTTCTACATCTTGTTGTGAATCTGGCTTAAATTTCTGGCAGTTCCCTTTAGATATACTACTGCAGCTGCATTTGAATGATCTTCAGTAAAATTTTACCTGCGTGTGATATTAATGGTATTGTTCTATAATTTCCACATTCGGTTGGATCACCTTTCTTTGGAATAGGCATAAATATGAATTTCTTCCAGTTGGTTGTCAAGGTAGCTGTCTTCCAAATTTCTTGGCATAGATGAGTGAGCACTTCCAGTGCTGCATCCGTTTGTTGAAACATCTCAGTTGGTTTTCCGTCAATTCCTGGAACCTTGTTTTTCACCAGTGTCTTCAGTGCATCTTGGACTTCTTCATTTGTGACCTTTGTTAAATGGAACTTTATATTATTAATAAAAAAGGGAAAAATAGCTTTTCTATAATTAAAAAAAAGGAAACAGCTTTGTTATTTTCCTGTAACATTTGTGTAATTGAAGAAGTATTTGGTACAGCTGTGGAGAAAAGTTATTTCATGTATTATAAAACCATGATTTAATGAAGAAAACAAATACTGCTTTTAATAACAGAAATTTAGGTATTTCTTCATGTGCGTCTATTTAGGATTTTAACAACAAAAGTAATTTCCTTGATTTTATATCCTAACATTTTCTTTCTTAAATCTTAACATTTTTTATAATAATTCTAATTTAAGAACAGCAGAGTTGTGGTATTTTTTTTTTTTAAGGCAGCGGAAAATATGCCAGATAATATTCTTTTTGGCAATAGAAATTAACCTTGACTAGATTCTTTGTTAAAATGTATTTAAAATCCTCTTTCTAGTACTCTTTCTCTCTCCCTGTGGGCCCCTTCACCTAACATCACAAGTGTTTCTTTGTAACAGGGAACAACTGTAATTCTAACCTGACAAAAGTGAATATCAGGAGAATAAGTAGCTCTTCCTGAATGCACTTGCTTGAGTTCTTCCTTTTCATCTTTGTACTGTGTAATTAAACAGTTTCTAAAAATATTGCTCACACTGCTCAGTGTCCCTGGACAGACAAGATACAGAGGAATAACTAAGACTTGAGTTCAGGAAAACATTAAAATTTTTTTTCCCCTGTGAATTAATTGAAGCCTAAACACTGGAATATGGGCTGAATTAGCCTGAGACTGTTTTCCCACTGTCTTCTCAATAAAAAAAGAAAGGGTACTATTTATCCACTGCCCTAAAACGTAGGCATTTATGTATCTGTGGATTAAGCTAATGGGTAGGTCCAAAGAGGCTCAAATTTAGGAGATTTGAATAAAGAGAAAGCCCGACTGATTCATTTGTTGCAATGGGATATAAAAAATGGTTCTCCTGTACAACAAACTGAATAACCAAAATGATAGGAGAAGGGGAGGTTCTGGTGTACCCTTAGTTACACTGGCTTTAAATGGCATGGGTCCTAAACCTTCTGTGTGGTAGTACAAAACAGAGCACATTAGCCTTTGCCTATATTGAAACTGTGTGTGGTAACATCTTATACCTTTGTCATTCTTGGGTGGTAAAATGTTGTGTATACTGAACTTCATCATTTAATCCTAGTTTACTTTTAAAAACATGTTGATGTTGTTTTAATCCTTATAATTAAATATCTTTCTGCATGGCAGTTATCAGTGTCTGGCCTTCCATATCTTTTACTTACTCGTCTTCTTTCCTCCACTGGAATGTAAGCTGCATAAGGACAGGGATTTTATTCTGTTTTGTTCAATGCTGTATCCTCAGTACCCAGAACAGTGTTCCACACACAGTAGGTGTTCAGTCAGCATTAACTGAATGAATTGATTAATCTTTCTAAGATATTAATCCATTTTTCTTAGAGTATGATATACTTTTTTATCGTGGTAAAAATATAAATAACAAAACATTTACCAATTCAGTTTTTACATGTACAATTCATTGATAGAAAGTACAGTATAATATGCTTTTTAAAGAATAATCTTACTGTGTTTCAGGGTCTTTGTGTTCTGTGTAACATCCTAATGTCTAGGACAGTGAATAGAAAGGATACGAGCAATTCATCTGTGAAGATGATCCCAATTCATGCCTTGGACATTCCTCTTTCAATAAATCCCTGAAATAGGCTTATTATTTGACTCTTTTCCTGAAAGTTAAATGCTACAACAACAACAAAAAAATCTGGCCACTTGATGAGTTCAGTTACTTGAGCTTCAGCTTAACAAAAGTTTCACTATAATTAAAAAACCATGATATACTTTTGATTGCTATTTTTTGAGTCCTCATTTATATTTGAGTATATAGTGATACTGCGTAGTATTACCTTGGCTGTAAAATAGATACATTATTTGATCAAGGAGAGAAGAAGGTGGTTAAAACTAAACAGAAAAGGAAGAAATACTGCCTCTTTGAGGCAATGTGACCACCATACTATCTGTCAAAAGGAAAGCGTGAAGAAGTAGGATGCTTCATTATTCATGGGAGACTCAGTGTAGAGGTAAGCTCCGGGCCTTGAATTAGGTTAATACCTGTTTACTACACTTGTTAGATGATCTCTGTGCCTGGGATAGGCTTTATCTAGTGCTATCTCCTCTCATCTCTTTCCTAATGAAAAGTCTTCTGACCTCTGCCTAGTCTTAGAATGGCATCAGGATAAAATTCTATCTGCAGGTTTATATGGGATTAAGTTTATCAAACTCAGTGCATCAGTGGCTTAAAAAAAACCCTCCAGCTACTTTGTGTGTCCCTCTGCTCTGCTTTAAAAATAATACAACTAAAAAGACTCTTGAAATAATTAGACAAGAAACAACTTGGGGATTAGGAAAGGGTTTACATTCTGATGGGATTTAGACCTGCTTATAATAGCTAGTGTCTCTTTAGAAGGCTGTGACTTGGGCACTGCATCCTTTACCCAGGCTCGAAAATGTATAACTATCTTTTCCTTTGAGCAAAAAGCTTGATTATCAAATCACCTTGTTCTCTGCGTAAAGTCAGTTCATTTAAAGTAAGTCACCCATATAGTATCTGAAAAAGAAGCTAAGTTCTGTGGAGCTTTTGTTTTCATTTCGTTTACATAGCAGACATACAATTTTAGGGGTGTAGCTGTGAAAACTTTTAAGCAGATATGAAGAAATCATTGAATAACTTTATGAAAACTATTCTGATGTTCAGAGCAAAATAGAAAGGAGAAAGAGAATATAAAAATATTTGACAATGAAGAAGTTTCATAAAAATCTATTCAGTGATAAATGAGAATCAGTCTTGGAGGAGAGGATGCTAGATGAATCAGTGATTTAGAGGATTTTGTTGGAATGAGTTTCCCAGAAGTCAGATCGGCTTGCTTTGGTCGCCAGTGAGAGACAGAGCTATGGAGAAAGAGAAACCACATGGGGTTGAAGTTTCTTATCAGGAAAGGTACTGGGAAGTTGGATAATATGGAGTGGTGGCAGGCATGCACAAAAAGCCAGTAATTAAAGGCTAGTCTATGGAAAACTTTTATTACAATTAAACCAAGTCCATAAACAGCACCAGGACAAGCATAACCGAGAAGGTTTGGACTCAAGGAAGAGAGGACACACGATTCTGGGAAAATACCCTAGACCAGGTAATGATTGGTGATAGTTAACATTCAAGGCACCCAGGGAGCCTGCCTGTGTTGAGGTCTTTGTATTTCTTCAAAAAAAAATGAAAGATCCCATAATATCCTGACTTAAGCATGTAAAGGAAGAATTTAGTTTATTAGTTGCATAGTTATATATTCAAGGAAGAAGCATGCTTGACTCAAGTTTTCTCTTCTTTTGGCCACACCTGAAGAGATCATATTTGCTAAATTTATGTACTCATAATAAATAAAAGAGTTTTATCAGCACAATTATAATTTATGCTGTACTTTGACATAACGTTTTGGTAAAGGTAGGGCAGGTGTTATTTTCCCTGTGAAGAAACTGAGACTCAGCAAGAGAAGTGACTTGCCCAAGAGTTAGTGAGTGGTACATATTCTCTAGTGTTTTGGCACTACACGCCACTGGTGGCATCTATTGAATTGCAGGCATAGTGTCTTAGAGGAAGTAATTAGCTTCTATGCTACTAGTCAAACCTTTGAAAACATGTAACAGCAGGTAACAAAACAGCGAACAGTGAAAAATTTTTTGTGTTTGGCCTTGGAAAATATGCTTGAACTTAGAAGTGAATAAATGAAACTGCAGTTAAACTGACCAAAGTACACTAAAACCAAAAAATGAAAAACCAAACCTGTTGCTGTCGAGTTGATTCCGATTCATAGCGACCCTATAGGACAGAGTAGAAGTGTCCCCCATAGAGTTTCCAAGGAGCACCTGCTGGATTTGAACTGCTGACCTTTTGGTTAAAGCTACATATAAAACAAGTTATTTTCCTGACTGTCTTTGGGAAATAAAGTGGTCTTCATAACTAACTTTGCCTGATAACCAAAGTTTGCTCTTGCCCAAACAACTATTTTGAGGGCCCTTGTAATTTTTTAAATAATATTTTATTGTGTTTTTGGTGAAAATTTACACAGTCAGTTAGGTTCCCATTTGACAATTTCTATATAAATTGTTCGGTGACATGAGTTACATTGTCACAATGTGTCAACATTGTCTTTAATTGTGTTCTGGTTGTTCATTCCCAGTGCTCATTTCCCTGCCTTGTAATTCTGAATCACTTCCTTTTAAAGAATTTTTGTTTGTGTGCATGTGTTCTCCCTTGCTGAAAGGGTATTTACTGCCCATCACTTTTGCTGCTGCCAACATGCTTTTATTTAATATTTTTCCTTTTATTTCTCACTTTTTAAATCTGTTTTGGATTGGATAGCCAAATCACTAAACTCATTGAAACTGTGTGTAAAATAAGGAGGAAGAAAAAGTTCATGTGACTTTGACATGTATTTTTCATTACTCAAAATCATTTTATCTATAGTCTATTCTTTAATTATGTTCAGATAAATGAGATTGCCAAATAATTGTCAAACTCTACACAATCTTGACCTAAGTCTAGATATTAGAAAACAGAAAATTTAATTAACTTATTGCTAGGCTTGTCTACTTCTGGCTCATTTTTTTCCTTGGGTTTTTTTCTAATGAACTTAAATTGATGTAATTAAATATTTAAAGATAAAATTCTCAATATTGTTAGCCAAGACAAACCAAAGAAATGGACTAATACTGAAAATTCTTTGCCTGATGAGAATTTAATCACATTTTGTTGCCCAAGCCCCACTTACCCATCTTAGAAACAAATCATATTATAGTCATAAAATCTCATGGAATCAGAAGTATTACTTGATTATATATAGAAATTTTAAGAAAGCATGAAATTCAAGGATTATGATGTTAAAAGATTTTAGTTACCCACATGCATATAAATATTTCTAGCAGCAATTTTAGAAATACAATACCCAATTGAAAGTATTTAACAAGCTATAAACTTGATTTTGGCTGGCCTTACCACTTCTTAAGGTAGAACTTGAACAGATGAGCAAGAACCAAACCAAATAACTTTACCATGGGCCAATGTTCAAATGTCCAAGATCTTAGAATCTGCTGTAACTGAAATAGCTAATCAACAAATAATTTGCTAAATCCACCATTCTTTTCAGATGTTGCACAGTTAGGTATATTCTTTGCCACTCCTTCATAAGGCATATAATCTTGAAAAACTAATGATGCCATTTCATGAATGTATTTATGTGTTTCTGTCTGATTTTCTATCTGTATGTGACTTGAGTAATAAATGCACTGCTAACATAAATATATATCAAGTCATAGTAAATCTCAGAAACTTAGCACATTTAAAAAGTTTATTTATTTTAGAACGTGCAGGTTTTTATAATTCTAGCAGACATGTCAGCAGGTATTTCCGTGTACATCATACCCATTGCCATCAAGTTGATTCCGACTCATAGCGACCATATAGGACAGAGTAGAACTGCCCCATAGAGTTTCCAAGGAGTGCCTGGTGGATTCCAACTGCAGACCTTTTGGTTAGTAGCTGTAGCACTTAACCACTACACGACTAGGGTTTCCGTTTATATCATAATCAGTTCAAAAAAGGCACAGCTACAAACTATACAAGTCTGTTTAAATTCTTGGATTTGGAGCATTCAAGTTCAACTGTTTAAAGGGAAAAGTAGTATACACAAAGGGTATTTTAAAGATCTTTTAATGTTGGTTGAAAGTACTGTAATGCTCTGTTATGATCAAAACAGTTTTTAGATCCTAAAGGATACACACCCTGGACCTAACCAGAGGCCTTTAGTGTTTTCGCCAAAATAAATAAATAAATAAATGTTTATGGAATTAAGTGCATAGCAGTGGCCTGCGTTTGAGACCAAACATGGTACATTCAGTCCAGAAACTTGGGTTCTAGGGTGGAACACAAAACAAACATACATTTAACAGAAATGCATTGTGTTGTAATCAACCCAAATAAATGTAAGTAATTAGAATTTTTTTTTTTTTTTGGAGGGATTAGAATTGATGTTGGTGCTTGTCAAGAAGGAGTGAGACTAAATAATCTTTTTAAAAATACAGTGATTTTTTAGTAGCAAAATGCTTTCGTGTGGTTTCCTCTATTTAGTCCTTGTGATGGAGTTGTGAGGGAGATATTACCTTATTTTACACGTGAGAAAACTGAATTGGACCTACTGACTCATCCAATTCCCTCAGCTAGTAAGTGACCGAGCTGGAAGTCAAACCATGACTTCGGACTTTAAGCATCGTGTCTTTTCTATTAAACCAGATTTTTCTTTTTGTTTGTAAGTTGCAATTTAAAAGGGAAGGAACAGTACTTGTTTTCTGTAAATGTGATATGTATTCTATCCTTACAGATATAATGTAATCATTTAAAAAGTAATTGTAACTCCAGAAAGTAATTATCAATAAGATTTAGACTTTCTGCTACATTAAAGTGTGTTTTGATTTTCAGAATTTGATTTACATCAGCTTTGCCAGCATAGGTTGCACCTTAGTCATCTAGTGCTACTATAACAAAAAGCACAAGTGGATGGCTTGAGAAGTTTATTCTCTCACAGTCTAGTAGGCTGCAAGTCCAAATTCAGGGCGTCAGCTCCGGGGGAAGGCTTTCTCTCTCTGTCGGCTCTGGAGGAAGGTCCTTGTCATCAATCTTCCATTGGTCGAGGAGCTTCTCAGGTGGAGGGACCTCGGGTCCAAAGGACCTGCTCTGCCCCCAGTGCTGCTTTCTTGGTGATATGAGGTTCCCAACTCTCTGCTTGCTTCCCTTTCCTTTTATCTCTTGTTAAGATAAAAGGTGGTACAGGCCACACCTCAGGGAAACTCCCGGTATATTGGATCAGGGATGTGACCTGGGCAAGGGTGTTCTATCCCACCCTAATCCTCTTTAGCCACAGGCAGAGATTATGATTTATAACACATAGGAAAATCACAAAATGGAGGACAACCACACAATACTGGGAATCATGGCCTAAACAAGTTGACACATATTTTGGGGGGACACAATTCAATCCATGACAGGTTGGTTATATGACTTTTCTCCTGCGTAATGATGGGGCAGTGTGGCAAAATGCAGTGGTTTTCAAACTTTAATGGGCACAAGAATTACCTGGAAGTTTAGTAACTCTGGGGTATAGGGTCCAGGATGCTCTCCAGGTAATTCTGATGGAGGTGGTCCAGGGACAATACTTGGAGATACACTGGTTTCAGAGTTTTAGATAGGTAAAAATACCTACTTTATTAGGGTAGTGGTGAAGATTTAATCCACAACATATCTAAGTTTCTTAGAACGAACCTACCAGAAACGAAAACCCATTGCCATTGAGTCGATTCTGACTCATTGGCGACCCTGTAGGACAGAGTATAACTGCCCCATAGGGTTTCCAAGGAACACCTGGTGGATTTGAACTGCCGACCTTTTGGTCAGCAGCTGTAGTGCTTAACTGTGCCACCAGGGTTTCCAGAACGAACCTAATACATAGTAAATGTTAAAAATATTCCATTCCTGAAAAATTCAGAACGATTGATGGTGATGGTTGACCGACATGATGAACATAAGTAATGTTACTGAACTGTGCATGTGAAGACTGTAGAAATGACAAATGTTTTGTTACCTATATATTTACTACGATAAAAAAAAATCCCATTCGTATGTGATGGCTTGGATAGCAACTAAGAAGCAAGAGAATGTCCATTCTTTTATTCCACAAAATAGTCACTGAATTCCTGCATTATTCTAGGAGATTTGTGGGTATAAATGAAAATTGGGCATATTCCCCACTTGAATGGAGTTTATTTGATGATAGGCTCATTTTAAAGTTTATGATTTTTTCCCTCATAAAATATTTTAAGAGCAAAAATGTTGATAAAAATTGTAGGATGAAATTAAAATGAGGGCATGTTTGTGTAGTTCTTTTTTCTTGCAAATTAAAAATTCATTTTTTTATTTGAGGATTACAGGTCAAAGAAATAGCATGAGAATTACTATTTCTGAGTTTTATTGTTGTTGCACTAGGGCTGCACTATCCAATACAGTAGCCACTAGCCACGTGTGACTATTTAGATTTGTGTCAGTTAAAATTAAATAACACTAAAAATTCAATCCTTCTATTGCACTAGCTACATTTCAAGTGCTCAATAACCATGTGGCTATTTGGCTTTTGTATTGGACATTTATATTGGGCATTTATTTTGTATTGGACAGATACAGAAAATTTACATCACTATAGAAAGTTCTATTTGACAGCATGGCTCTAGAGTCAAGATCTACAAAGCAGTGGTTTTCCAATTGCCTTGATCTGTACATTGATTTGGAGGTAAATATTAGCAGTGGCTCGAGGCTGTCGTTCCATCTCTTAAGAATATTAAGTGCATTGATACCCGTGCAGATAGACCTGGCTCAGGGCCAATATGGATTTACCTTAGTGGTTTCATTACGCAGTAAGTGAGATCAAAATGCTAATTTCTGAGCACTTTTTTTTAAAGCTCTGAGTAATACACTTAGGTTATTTTACTGCTTTAGCTATAGCATTTTGTGTGTGTGTGTGTGAGTGAGAGAGAGAGAGAGAGAGAGAGAGAGAGAGAATTCACCTCCCTAGCATTAGTTGTTTAAATTTGTATCTAATGAACTTTTGGGGGCAAGAAGAGTTAGGATTGCCTTTCTAATTACTAGACTTTATGATACTTACATGAAATAATTTATTTATGGAAGCCAAATTCGAAAGTAGAGAAAATTTGGATTAACACTGTTTAGTCAGAAGAATTCTACTTGGTAGAAGTCTGTTATAGATTGAATTGTATCCCCCAAAAACATGTGTTGTAAATACTAACCTCTATGCTTATAATCCCATTTGGGAATGGGTTGTCTTTGTTATGTTATTGAGGCAGGATTAGTATAGGGTATATCTCCAGTTAATCTCTTTTGAGATATAAAAGAGATTAAAAAAACAAGTGAGCAGAGATGGGAGAGGGTATATGCCATGCCACATGAAGGTCATCAAGGAGCCAAGGAATAAGCACCTTCCCCCAGGGCCACCAGAGAGAAAGCCTTCCCCTAGAGCCGTCACCCTCAGTTTGGACTTCCAGCCTCCTAAACTGTGAGAAAATAAATGTCTCTGTGTTAAGGTCACCCGCTTGTATTTCTCTTTTAGCACCACAAGATAACTAAGACAAAGCCCAATTATGCTTATTTTAAAATAGTATGATAAATTTAGTATTTCAGTAATTTAAAAACTAAATATAATTTGTTAAGCATACTGGATTTTTGTTAAAACTTGTATGAAAAATCTAGTACCCATTACATTCTGATTTCTAGGCCAATATGTAAAACAATATAAATGCATTTTGTGCAGTTCAAGAAATGGCGTGCTAGTGTAATTGACTTTTTCCTCTGTTTCCTGAATAGGAGCTTCTAGATATAAATGATGTTGTTGGGTGCTCATAGTGACCCCATGTGACAGAGTTGAACTGCCCATAGGGTTTTTTAGTCTGTAATCTTTACAAGAGCAGATTGCCAGGTCTTTCTCTCGAACAGCTCCTGGGTGGGTTCGAACTCCCAACCTTTCTGTTAGCAGCTGAGAGCTTAACCATTATGCCGCCAGGGCTCCTTAGCTAGTCTTTTTTTTTTTTAAGTTTTTGTTGTCCCTTTCTGAGAAGAACAGCAACAGGTCCTAGGTCATGGATGATTGCAGTTAAAGTGATTGAATTCCTTTCGTACATTGTTGCCTCCTTCAGTGACCTTCCCTCTTTCCAGATCACTTACTTCAGCCTCTGGTACTACAACAAGCAGAATCAGCGCCGGTGGGTAGATCTGGAGAAACCTTTAAAGAAGCAGCTGGATAAATATGCATTGGAACCCACCGTCTATTTTGGAGTGGTGTTTTACGTGCCTTCAGTTTCACAGCTGCAGCAGGAGATTACCAGGTGAGAAATAGCTTGCCATTTGCTTTTAGGAAGTAAATCTAGTGAGATTCAAAACGTGAAACTAAGATGAGGAAAACTCAAGACACAAAGATTAGTTGAAGTGACTAACGGACCACAAGTACTATAGCTTCCACCAAACTGAGTCCAGCACAGCTAGATGGTGCCCGGCTACCACCACCGACTACTCTGACAGGGATCACAACAGAGGGTCCCGGACAGAGCTGGAGAAAAATGTAGAACAAAAATTCTAACTCAGAAAAATTTCAGACTTACTGGCCTGACAGAGACTGGAGAAACCCTGAGAGTATGGCCTCTGGACACCCTTTTAGCTCAGTAATGAAGTCACTCCTGAGGTTCACCCTTCAGCCAAAGATTAGACAGTCCCATAAGCCAAAATGAGACTAAATGGTCACACCAGTCCGGGGGCAAGGATGAGAAGGCAGGAAGGGACAGGAAAGCTGGTAATGGGGAACCTAAGGTCAAGAAGGGGAGAGTGTTGACATGACATGGGGTTGGCAAACAGTGTCACAAAACAGTATATATACTAATTGTTTAATGAGAAGCTGGTTTGTTCTGTAAACTTTCACCTTAAGTACAATTAAAAAAAAAGAAACCAAGACTGAAGTCTGAAGAAAAGAGACTGAAATGTTGCTCTCCCGCCCCACATTTGGAGCCCTGTTCCTACATGGAGGTTCTGCTGTGTGGTTATGTCTGTTTTACAGCATGCTGCACGAGTTATGGCTTCACTCGGCACAGAGGAATGATTAAAGGGAAAATGAGGTTTTTACCCTGGCTGTGAGCTCTTCTTGTAGTGATGTCACCTTTAATGTTTTTGTTGTTTTGTTTCTGATCCTTTGTAACAATGAAATGAGAGAAGAGATTTAAAAAAAAGAAAAATTAGTCACAAAATTTGTTCAT
The DNA here is from genome assembly GCA_030035585.1 of Dugong dugon. Classification (NCBI taxonomy): domain Eukaryota; kingdom Metazoa; phylum Chordata; class Mammalia; order Sirenia; family Dugongidae; genus Dugong; species Dugong dugon. Next base: position 97,921,232 of record CM057472.1, on the reverse strand, counting down.
TCCTCAGTGTGCAGAAGGGCTCTTATAATTCTCTGATTCCAGCATCTGTATTCTGTAGACTCTGTGAGTGTGAGAAGTGGGGTGTTTTGGGGTGCTGTCAAGTCAATTTCTGTGGAGTCAGTAATTTAAAAACTAAACATTTTTTCATAGGGTTTTCTTGGCTGTAGTCTTTACAGAAGCAGATTGTCAGGTCTTTCTCGCACAGAGCAGCTGGGTGGGTTCAAACTGCCAACTTTTCGGTTAGCAGTGGAGCACTTAACCATCATGCCACTAGGGCTCCTTGAAGTGGGTGAGGGAACATTAAAGATCAGAAGATTTTGGCCAGTATGTAATGTACTTTAAGGGGATAAAAACAGGAAGGGAAGATGAGATTAAGGAGTAAGGTAGAGGAACTATGTGTTCTCTTTTTTTTTTCTTGAAGACAAATAAAACAAAAAACAGTGGAATAAAATTTAGATTCTTGAGCCTGCTTTTCAAAGTTCTCTGAAATCCACCTCAACTTTATCTTTTTAACCTTATTTAGTATTACTTTTGAGCCCTGCTGGACTACTTACAGCACCTTGAACATGCCGCATGCTTTTTCATCTTTGTGTCCTAGATCTTTCTCTCATGTTATGTACTGGAATCTTATTCATCCTCCAAATTGTAGTTCAGAAGGCCCCTTCTCCATGAAGCCTTTTATGACCCCCAGGCTAGCATGAGTTTTGCTGTCTTCACACTGTCCTGGAATTTGCTTGTACTTGTGTTGTCAATTATCATGGCCTTTCATTATGGTTGTTTATATGCATGTCTTAATCTCTTACCTAGATTTTAAATCTGTTTTCTTCAGCTTTACCCTTCCCACAGTATCTAGAATAAAACCAAAACCCAAACCCGTTGCTGTCCCGTCGATTCCGACTCATAGTGACCCTATAGAGCAGAGTAAAACTGCCCCATGGGGTTTCCAGGGAGCAGCTGGTGGATTCGAAGTATTTATTTTTTGGTTAGCAGCCAAGCTCTTAACCACTGCGCCACCAGAGAGCCAATATCTGTAATAGTGCCCTGCATACACCAAGCACTTGGTGCTGCCCCATGTTTGCGGAATGTTGTTTTTAAGTACTGTGTTTGACAATTAATTATTGGAGGAGGAGGGAAAGCTAGGAATAGGTGATAGGGATAAACCCATGCTGACTGTAAAACAAGTCCATATTGAAGAGAGAAGTGGAAGCCAGGATACAAACAACACGGACTGATCATTTTGACTTATTTATTTAAACATTTATTAAGGATATGATATAGTATGATCTAGGAGCTTTCTTCAGTGTGGGAGATGAATACATGAATGAATACACTTTAATCCTACCCTAGAGGAGTTGCTCCATAGTCTGCTGGAACTGGCAGTCCGTGTAAATAAGAATTGTACATTACGATAACAAATGCTTTCATTAAAGCACTGAACTCCTAGTGGGGGTGTGGGAAACTTGAGCGAGAACAATGAGGAAGCTGACTTTTCAATTGACTTTAGAAGGAATTTTCTAGATAGAGGAAATAGCTTGTGTAAAGCAGGGGGAAAACTGAAAGAGATTGATGTTTTCAGGGAATTTTAGATGTTACTAAGAGGAGAGAGGGGGCTTGAAAAATAGGCGTGTGCCAGCTATGAAGTTATGGTACAATGGAGAAGACATTTTTGAGTTTTAATGGAATGGAATGATCCAATTTGACTTTTACAAAGATTACCCTGAAACCATCCTGGAGAGTGGATCAGAGGTGGCAAGACTATAGGCAAGACACCAGTTAGTAGGAGAGTTGATGCCATAATCTAGGTATTAGCCTAGTAATACAGATTTAAACAAAGTCTTTAGCAATAGGAAGAGTTGAGAGAGAATGAGCCTATTAGATTCAATCAGCAAGATGGCTCATTGATTAAGTATAGAAGAGTCTAATAGAGAGAGGACTTGTATCACTTAGGATTAAGTATAGCCATATATCACAGAAAACCCGAAATATCATTGACTTCTCCTGTAAAAGAAGTCCAGAGGTCAGCCTTGCAGAGTTTGTATGATAGCTCCACAAAGAAGGATCCATGCTCTTTCTCTCTTACTGTTCCACCATCCTCAGCATATTCTTTTTCCATTCACTAGGTTACTTCATAGTCCAAGATATCTAGAGAAGCTCTAGCTATTACAACCATATTCCAGGCAGCAGGAAAGGTAAAATCAGTCCTACCCTCAGCTAAATCATCTCCTCTTAAGAGGACTTTCTGGAAGCCCCACTGCCCCTTGAAGCTACTACTTACCTCTTATTGGCCAGAACTAAGTCACATGACCACCCCCAAGCTTTAAGGGAAGCTTCCTGGAGGCAAGCATACAGGTCCTGAACTCAAAAGCGAGGTCTGGACTGGAGATGATGATCTGGTATTCATCATCACTTCGGAGGTTATGTTATATCTGGAGGTTGTAGTTAAAACCTTGGGAGTGTAAACTCTGTTTTAGGGTATGTATACTGAGAAGAAGACAGAGCAGAACCTGGGACACATCAACATTAAAAGGGGGGAAAATACACACACACACACCTGTATTTGCAACTGTAGTATATATATATATATATATATACACACACACACATATATGTTTTACAACTGTATATAAATAATGAAAAGTGAGAACGATGTACATTCTTTGTCCTTTTGTTGAAGTCTGGAGCTACTTTGTCCTTTTGTTGAAGTCTTGAGCTACAGAAGAGCCCTGGTGGCGCAGCGGTAAAGAGCTTGACCTCTAACCAAAAAGGCTGGCAGTTCGAATCTACCAGCCGCTTCTTGGAAACCCTATAGGGAGGTTCTGCTCTGTCCTGTAGGGTCGCTATGAGTTGAATCGACTTGACAGCATTGGGTTTGGTGGGTTTTTTTTTGGCTACATAAAATTAAGCAATAAAACAACAGACTCAGTAGTATCATTTAGGTCTTTTTCAATCATTTACCTTGAAACAGAATTAATTACTAGGTACTACCCATTTATGTCTATGTAGAAAATCCAATGGAATCTACAGAAAGCCACTATAACTAAAAACTAAATTTAGCAAGATAGGAGGATATAAGATCGATTATATTTCTATATACCGTCAATGAAAATTGGTGTTTGAAATTCAAAAATACCATACACAATAGCATCAAAACTATGAAATATTTAGGGATAAAGCCGACAAAAGATGTGAAAAACTGGGTACTGGGAACTATAAAACATTGTTTGGAGAACTTAAAGAAGACATAAATAGATGGAGATATACCTTGTTCATGGGTCAAAAGGCTTGATATTGTTAAGTTGTTGTTGTTATTAGTTGTCACTGAGTCGGCTCCAGTGCATGTTGACTTTACGTATAACAGAATGAAATGTTACCCTGGCCTGTGCCGTCTTCATGATCATTGGTGTGTTTGAATTAAAAAAACATCTTGGCAGCTATTCTTTTTGAGATTTCATCAAAAAATATTTTAGCATGAGCCTGTCCTGAAATATCAGAAACTATTTTGCTCTGGCCCTGCTTTCCAGGGCTAGGGAATTTCTACCACACTGGGTCAGCAAAATCTAATATCCCCAAGCTACTAGACAGAGTTTTTAAAGTACAGGACTGACCAGTGATTCTCTTTTTCCAACTGAAGAGAACAAAGTGAAGGGACTGCCTTATAGGGCATGAGACAGATAACCAGTTGTCTTCTAGATGGTTATAGCCTTGAAGTAACTAAAGTTAGGGATAAGTGACTCAATAAATTGATTAAATTGTGTGTGTGTGGATATGGCCAAGGGCATTCCAGTCTTTTTTTGAAACCATCTGGTGTTATGGTTTATGCTCCTCTGCTAAGTTATAATAAAATGCATTGTATCTTAATTGGAGGTAATATTGATAATAGCTTTTTAAAAAATTGACTTTTTTTTTTTTTTTAATAGGTATCAGTATTATTTGCAACTGAAGAAAGATATCTTGGAAGGAAACATTCCTTGTACACTAGAGCAAGCAATTCAGCTAGCAGGTTTAGCTGTTCAAGGTAAATGAAGACAATAATGTAATCCTTCTATAAGATTAGAATGTGTTATAACAAAAGCAGCAAGGAATTCTTAAAGTAATTGACTTTCTGTATACATTTTTAGTAGTATTTGTATATTAGTGAAGTGTCATTCTGTTATCTAAGGGGCTTCCTTTAGGAAAAAAGTGAATTTGTTGTTGTTGTTAGGTGCCATCGAATAGGTTCCCACTCATAGCGGCCCCATGTACAACAGGAACGAAACATTGAGTTTGGATTACTTCAGTAAAATGTGAGACTTCTGGAAGCTTAACCATGTTATCATATGACAACAGAGCGAACAGTCCAATAAACAGAAATGCATATGTGTGTGTGTGTATTTATACATATGTATATGTTAAAGCATTTTTTTATTGTGAAAAATATATATGTAACCAAATAGTTGATATTTCAGTAGTCTTCACATGTACAGATCAGTGACATGAATTATGTTCATCATGTTGTCAACCATCACCCTTATCCATTCCCAAATTATACCATCACCCTTAACAGAAGCTCAGTGTCCCCTAAGCATGGAGTCCCCTTTTCCCCCTCCCTTCTGCTCATCCCTGGTAACCACTAATAAACTTTGGTCTCTATACGTTTTTTTCTTAATTTTATTTATTCTGTTGTTGTTGAGAATATACACAGCAATATATACAGCAAGTCAACAGTTTCTACAGGTACAGTTCAGTGATAATGATCACATTCTTCAAGTTGTGCAACCATTTTTACCCTCCTTCAGCAAGTTGTTCCTCCTCCATTACCATAAACTCACTTCCCCCTAAGGTTCCTATCGAATCTTTTGAGTTGCTGTTGTCAGTTTGATCCCATACAGATAGTTCTTAAAAGAACATAAAGCTCAAGGCAGACCTTTTTTACTAGTTAAGCTGAAGTATTGTTTGGTTTTAAGAAGACATCAGGGGATATTTTTGATTGAAATTTTAAAGATTATCTCGGGGCAGTAGTTTCAGGGGTTCATCCATCCTCCATGGCGCCTGAAATGGTCTCTATACACTTTTATAGAATTTAATATTTGTGTTCCTCTAGTTCAAGTACTTAATTTGCTATTTGGAAGAAGGCTCTCCTAGTCAATGACTGAGATTATGCTCACTTAATAAGTACACTTAATTTTGTTTGGTTTCTTAAACAGATATCCTGAATTTTAGAGCATCAGCTGTCATAATAGATAAAGATTTTGTATTTCACATTTATGAATTGTTTAAGTCTTTTATTCCTCACTTGCCTAATCTACATGTATTAGGCATGTATGTATATACTTGATGGAACCTTATTTCATAAAATAACTAGCATTCAACCTTGGGAATAGAAGTTCAGTCAGAAGAACAGTTTATAAAATTCCTCCAGATATTAGCAGGCATGGAGACATGTATTCTTTCTAGACTAACAAATGCCTGATACAGATGGAGCCACGTTCCTTTTCAAGATAACTCTGAGACTTCTTAAGTGTCATCTGTGGCTTTAAGAGTTAGTTCTTCATAAACTTTTTGCTAAACTGTCAATTTTTTTTAACACTTTTAAATTTCAAAACTGATAGATCTTGCTATAACATATTCCCATGATCTAATTCCATTTTCAGAGGTAATCACTTATTAATCCTGTAATGAAGTCCATATGGTAGATTTATCAGTGCATGAGTAAGCACCACCACTTGTCTGTCAGTTTGTCATACTGTGGTGGCTTGCATGTTGCTGTGATGCTGGAAGCTATGCCACTGGTATTTCAAATATCAGTAGGGTCACCCATAGTGGACAGGTTTCAGCAGAACTTCCAGACTAAGACAGACTAGGAAGAAGGACCTGGCAGTCTACTTCTGAAAAAATTGGCCAGTGAAAACCTTACGAATAGCAGCAGAACATTGTCTGACATAGTGCAGACCCGGCAGTGTTTCGTTCTGTTGTACATCGTGTCGCTAGGAGTCGGAGCCGACTCGACGGCATCCAACAGCAACAAGAAGTAAGCGTATGTGATTACAGGATTATCATGGTTGTTACATTCCGTTGAGTCGATTCTGACTCAACGACCCCATTGACAGTAGAATTGCCCCATGGGTTTCCTAGGCTGTAATCTTTATGGGAGCAGATTGCCAGAACTTTCTCCCAAGGAGCTGCTGGATGGGTTTGCATCAACAACCTTTCAGTTAGCAGCTGAGTGCTTAACCGTTGTGCCACTGTGGTTCCTTGATTACAGTGTAGGTTTTGTTCTTTATTATGAAAATTAGATTATGTTATATATCGTTTGTAACTTATTTTTTACTTTAGTCATAGGCATTTTTCCAAGTCTAGATACGTGGATCTATCTAATTAGTGGTTTTAAAAAGATATTTTAAAAATACACACTTTATAACTTTGTTAAGACAGATTTTACTTCTGAATCATAGGCATGCAGTCTATATTACTACACATGGAATTATTATTTAGTATATATTACTAAAGGACCCCTGATGGTACAGTGGTTAAGCACTTGGCTGCTAACTGAAAGGTTGTCGATTTAAACCCACCGTCTGCTCTGTAGGAGAAAGATGTGGCAGTCTGCTTCAGTAAAGAGTACAGCCCTGGAAACCTATGAGGCAGTTCTACTCTGTCGTATAGGGTCACTATGAGTTGGAATTGACAGCAATGGGTTTGATTTTTTATTTGGTTTATGTATTGCTATACGTATGAGATATAATAGACATGAATATTTGTCATTTTGTACAGCTGATTTTGGTGACTTTGATCAGTATGAATCCCAGGACTTTCTTCAGAAATTTGCCTTGTTTCCTGTGGTAAGTCTTCGTTTTACATTGGGGCTTTTTAAAAACAGTTTATTCCCATACGCTTAATAATCCATGAAATGAAGTTTATATGGTAGTTTTGCATTATGGCAGAATAGCATTAAGAATTCAATTGCCTCTTATAAACAATTCAAATGTGAATGCTTTCCTTGTTGTAGTCTTCTTGGTCCTTGTGAACTCACAGAAGCTGAGGGGTCTGTAGGCATTGTTCTCTGGCAAGAGAAATTAGTTTCGTATTTGAATGTGAGTCTAAAGTTCGGGATTAACTCCAGCTTCTGATGAACCACACTGATGTTGTCTTTTTAACTGAAGGCTTGAAACCTCACAAAATTACATTGAAATGAGTTTGGTTTCTCTTCAGCAACAGAAAGAATTTAGATACCAAAAAACACACGGCCTTCTACTTTTTAAGTCACCATTGATGGAATTGGCATGAAAACTGCACCAGAGCAGTGCTGTGCTCTGCTGAGCGCCTCGACCGTGGCAGAGAACACCCAAGATGCTGCTAACATGCTGGGCTCAGAACAGGCTGATTGAGGATGCTAACCTGAAAGAACTCAGCCGGAACTTTTCCTGGGGTGAATTGAGAAGACAGTGCACATTTTTTGGCTCCTGGGCAGAAGCCACTTAATTCCTTAAAAAGATCTTGAATCTTGATTACATACTTAGGCAAAACTCCTACATTATTAAGCGTACTCATTTTTGCCAGGTAGTGACAAGAGTTGGAAACAATCAATAGCAATGATTCTTCCTAAGAAATTTGGTTGATTTGTTTACGTACTTCTGTGTGTTTTGTTCAGGGGTGGTTACAAGATGAAAAAGTATTGGAAGAAGCAACCAAAAAAGTGGCCTCACTACATCAGAAACACAGGTAAACACTGAGAGATAAGAAATGGAAATAGTGTAGAACTCATGCGTATTCACTTCTGAAATACACATTGACGCAATTAAATTCAGATCTTTTTTGTTACTGTTACTGCTGCTGCTAGTTCTGTGAGCAGCCAGTGTTTACATAGCACTTAAATACATGCCAAGTGCGGTTCGAAGCACTTACCCACATTAACTCATTTAATTTTTCATGTTTACTGATGAGAAAACTGAGAAAGTTGAAAGCAGCCAGTTATTGAAGGGTACCAGTTCTTTACCCTATGAATTAAAGGCTGGTGTGGTAACCTAATCCTGTGTAGGTTAGTGTAAGATTAAGGAGATTTGTTTTCTTTTATGATGGCAGCAGGTCCAGGTTATTTCTCCCTGCACGCCTTTGGAGGCTGCATCTCTGCCTCTGGGGAAACTGTGCTCAGAGCTGTGGAGCGTATTGCCCTGACCTGTGCTTCTGCAGGCAGTGGTGTGCTGGTAGATACTGACTTTCTTTGACAGTGAATCTGTTATGTTGCCTGTAAGAAAAACCTTCTCCTAAAACTATATCTTAATCTAAACCTAATAGCCACACAGTTCTAGGTTCTCTCCCTACCCCTTGTGTGTGTGTGTGTGTGTGTGTGTGTGTGTGTGTATAGATTCTCAAAACAACTCTTTAAATATTATTATCTCCATCTTACAGATGGGGAAACCAAGCTCAAAAGGCTAAATAACTTGTCCAAAGTTATGTAATCAGTAAGTGATAGAAGTGGGATATGAACCCAGATCTGTCTAATAATAACTGTTTATTCCCTTCCCTTAAAAATAACGTATTGCTTCTAGTCTCTTCCCACTCAGATCCATACAGTTGCTTACAACAGATTGTTGTTGTTGGTTGTCATTGAGTCAATTTCAACTCATGGCGACCCCATGTGTGCATAGTAGAACTGCTCCATAGGGTTTTCAAGGCTGTGACCTTTCGGAGACAGATTCTCTAGGCCTGTCTTTCGAGGTACCTCTGGTGGGGTTCGAACTGCCAGTTTTTCAGCTGGTATCTGGGCACTTAACCTTTTACGCCACCCAGGGACTCCTTACAGAAGACTAATTTTCTTACAGTATCACTTTCCTCTTATCTCTTCTCCCCTTCCCAAATGCTTGTGAATATTTTCTTGTTATTCACTAGCCTGAATTCATACTCTGAAAGTAAAGGCCTCCCACAAGTTGGTTAAAGCTTGCCTTTCCAGCTTCACCTTCTGCTGTCCTGAATGAACCTTTTTTTCCGGCAGAATTGATCCCTCAGGCACACATTGCCCTGTCTTTTGTCACCTTCATTCATTCATTCATTGGTGCATTTCCTTAAAAGATAGTTTAGTACTGTTGCTCTATATGAGGCAGAGTGCTGGATGCTGTGGGCATACAGATAAATAGACTAACTCTCAAGGAATACATTCCCTGCCTTGCAGTCTATGGGGTAGACGGGACAAATTGTTATGACAGTAATTAGAATACATTTTGCAGTATAGTTCGCTGCATCATAAATTGAGTACAGCAGGAGAGGTAAGCACAGACAGGTGGGTCTGCACAGAGCAGGGCATCTGACTTAGACTCAGAAGAATTACAGAAGATGACAAAGAAATGATACATGGGCTGAGTCTGGATATTAGGGGTTGTCCAGGTACACAAGGGGCTGATGGGTACACCAGGAAGAGGAATTAGCATGTGCAAAGGCACAGAGGTGTGAGGAATCATGGTGTAGTAAAAAAAATGCAAAGCAGTTGGAATGGGTGCACTGGGGGCACGGGAGCAGTGGGAGAATGGGGCTGGAGAGGCAAGTCTCCATGTGTTTTAGCACACCTTCTTTACCCACACTGCCTTTCTACCCATCTTCGCAATTCTTCAGTCACCCAAGCTAACAGGGCTCTCTGTCCTCTGACGTCCTTGGACCCTTATTCCCTGCACATATTTGGCATTTAGCATATGATCCTTGGTAGTGCCTGATATTTTAGATAATAAGCAGTTACTCAGTGGTTTAGAGAACATTCCGGCTTTCACTTGAAGAAGGTTTTTTAGGAGTTTGTTTTATTCCCACCTGCTGCCTCCCCTGCCTAAAGTACAAAAGGGTAGGGTCTCATATAACTAATCCTCAGCATTCAGCACCGTGCTTTGCATGTAGTCGGTTTTCAAAATAAAAATTTTGATGGATGGATAATGAACAATTACAGATGCTGAGAAAACTTGATATATTTATAATATTTTATGCCAAATTGATAGGTAGTTTTTTGGAAAAGCTTTTTTTTTTCTCCTCCTCATTTTTTGTTTAGTGAACCATCTCACTAACTTCTTTGGGTTGCAGAGGGCTCACAGCTCCTGATGCTGAAATGCTGTACATGCAGGAGGTGGAGCGAATGGATGGCTATGGAGAAGAGAGCTACCCCGCGAAGGTAGGCCCGGTGCGGAGGCTTGGCCGCCTGCAGTTCATCTCAGCAGTTCTGATGGGGAAGCCCAAGGGTGCTCTGATGTGTGAAGGCTGAAGACGTGCCAAAGTCCGACTGCATAAAAGCTGAGGGCCTCATGAATGTAATTTTTTAGTAACACACGTGCCTTTTTTGCACTTTGTGTCTTGAAACAGAGTACCTTAAGAGGCCCATCTCTTCCCATTTCCATATATATTCACAAGATGAAACATTTATACCATTCACATTTTTTCCTTCAGAACAGTGCCTGTGTGGATCTCCTGAACACTGTATCTGGGAAACAAGTGTAGTGGGCCAGATATGGTAGTTGTAGTTTTATGCATCTGCTTCCCCAGTGTTTCTTCTTCTTCTCTCTCCTTTTAGGATAGTCAAGGAAGTGACATCTCCATCGGCGCATGTCTTGAAGGTATCTTTGTGAAGCACAAGAATGGAAGGCCTCCTGTGATATTTAGGTACATTTCTACATCTTTCTTTAGACATGAGTTTTCTGGGGCTCCTGCTGGTGTGTGTGTTTTTTTTTTGTTTTTTTTTTTTTTTTAGTACCTATAGGAGTTAAATTGCTCACTAGTCTCTCCCAAGTTCTCATTAGAAAATGGAAATATTCCCTTCCTAGAATAATATGCCAGCTGAATGTAGCTATTCTTTTTATAATTACAAAACCAAATGTGCAGAAAAAAGTGATGACAATAATGGCCTATTTATGAAATGCTGAGAAATGTGTGACCCTTTTCTTGCCACATGGAGGCCGTCGTTTGTTTTGATGTGCATTCTGCATTCTGCATTCGAGCTCTCCTTTCCAGGGCTCTTTCTTGGGGAAAATCTAGGCCTTTCTTCTGACTCTAGTTATGTACCAAAATTTCTAAAATACCAACATCCAAGAATATTTCAATTGCTTTTTTAAATGTTGCATCTTTTTTTGATTACAGAAAAGTGATACTATTCATTTAAAGAAATCCTGGAATGTATATAGTAAGAAAGACAGAAAGACCAACTCTGAATGATGAAATTACATATGATTTAAATTTTCTTCTCAGTATTAGTCTGTGCTCCAATTAGTGTCTTGTAGATAGTCAATTGGGCTGTATTGGTCAATTCCTGCCTTTTAAGTCCTTGAAATCCATAATCTAGAAAATATAAAGTATCATTTTATATAAATATTGGCAGTTTTACAGATTCTGCTTCAGTTTTATCATGATGAAAAAAACTTACATTGTTTTTATAAAGCAATAAAACTTATTATTATGTTATAAATGTGTTTTTGTTCTTTTGGTCTACCATTTATGGAGTGCTTATTGTGAGCCAGTCACTATGCTGAGTGGTGTCTCTTTTCTCATGTAATCCTCCCAACTCTGGGTAGTAGGTATTACTGCCATTTTGGACATGGGAAAATTGAGGCTTAGAAAAGAGATGAGTCCAAGGTCACCCAGTTATTAACGGATATAACCAGGGCTAGGACTCAGATTCTTGATGTCAGCCTGAGCTCTTAATTGCTGTGTTAAACAGCTTCTTTTATCCCCACTTTCCACTTTTTCCTTCCACTATTAAAGCTTTTGGGAGCCCTGGAGGCGCAGTGGATAAGCACTTGGCTGCTAACCAAAAGGTTGGCCATTCGAACCCACCAGTCACTCTGTGGGAGAAAGATGTGGCAATCTGCTTCCGTAAAGATTAACCAAAGCCCAAACCCACTGCTGTTGAGTTAATTCCGACTCATAGCAACCCCATAGGGTTCCCAAGGCCATAAATCTTTACGGAAGCAGACTGCTACATCTTTCTCCCTCGGAGCCAGTGGTGATTTCGAACTGCCAAAGTTTCTGTTAGCAGTCAGGCACTTTAACCACGGCTCCACCAGGGTTCCTTAAAGATTACGGCCTTAGAACCCTATGGGGCAGTTCTACCCTGTCCTATAGGGTTGCTATGAGTTGGAATCTACTCGACGGCAGTGGGTTTGGGTTTAAATTCAAGCTTTCTAAATCATCCCTACCTTTTCCTCCTTTTTAAAAAAAATATTGTGTTTTAGGTGAAAGTTTACATAGCATATTAGGTTCCCATTTAACAATTTTTATACAACTTGTTCCATGACATTGGTTACATTTTTTACAACATGTCAACATTCTCAGTATTTCATTCTTTTTCTGTTTCTGTTACTCTAGCTTCCCTGCCCCTCCTTAGCTTCTCATCTTTGTTTTATGGTAAATGTTGACCGTTTGGGCTCATATAGTTGATTATTTAAGGGAGCACAGTATTCACTGGTGATTTTGTTTATTTTATAAGCCAGTCTATTGTTTGGATGATAGGTGACCACTGGGAGTGGCTTCAGTTCCAAGTTCAAAGGGTATGTTAGGGCAGTAGGCTTAGGGGTTCCTCTAGTCTCTTTGGTCCAGTAAGTCTGGCCTTTTTTAGGAATTTGAGTTTTCTCTCTTTCTGTCTGGGACCTTCTGTTGTGACCCTGGTCAAAACAGCTGGTAGTAGTAGCCAGGCACAATCTAGTTCTTCTGGTCTCAGGCTAGATGAGGCCATGGTTCATATGGCCTGTTAGTTCTGTGGACTAGTTTCTTCTCTGAGTCTTTGGTTTCCATCATTCTCTTTTGTTCCAGATGAGTAGAGACCAATAGTTGCATCTTAGGTGTCCTCTTGCAAGCTTTTAGGACCTCAGACACTACTCACTAAACTAGGATGTAGGACATCATCTTTAGGAACTATATTATGCCAACTGACTGAGTTGTCCCAAGAGACTATGGTTCCAAGCCTTCAAACTCAGTAATTCAATCCCGCGAAGTGTTTGGTTATGTTTAGGAAGTATCCGTAACTGCCCCTCATGCAGTTTATTATATATATGAATATATATGCAGTGCACGTCAACAAGTATGTAAAGTATATGCCTCTGGATACACCTGTACCTGCATACCCATATACTCATATATGCCTTCCTATACACATATATGCATACCTGTCTACCTATGTAATCACGCACATATGTTTTTGGTCGTGATCGTTGTTGCAAAATTGTATGTTACAGCATTTACTATTTCCTCTTGAGAAATGATTTTTCCTTCTAAGATCTTTTTCTGTAAGCTGACATGTCTTCCTTTATTTCCTTTGCTTTACTGCCTTTTGGGCCCTGAGTTCTCCACCATGATTATGGCTACAGAGAGTACACAGAGCTTAGAGAGTGGAGCCCTACTCCTAGTCTACACAGGGGGCTCCCCATTGGCAATTGCTCTCTTGTCTCCAAGCTGTTCACTTGGTCTTCCCAGCACGCTGAGTCTTCCCAACATGACAAGGGGAAGAAAACAGACCTGGACTGCAGTCGAAAGGCAGCGTTCTGACAGTGTCCAAAGGGTCACTTGAAAACTTGAGGCATCTGATGGCCTTCCTTCATCACTGGATAGGAATTTTTCAATTGCTTTATTTAACATGGTGCTAATAATCTTTAGATTTAACAATTAAATACAGAATCATGGCAAAATTAATTTTAAATAAATAAATAAATGTAGTATAATAGGGATAAAGAGGAGTAGAAATTTTCTTCCAGCCCCATTTTTCTCTTTTATAAAATTATACATCTATGTAAGAAAATGAAATATTAGTATATAAAATCTAAATATGATGTAATAAAATTAGAAAGTACCAGAGAGGATTCTGAATCCTGTTGAGCACACTCAGAATAGTTCACACCTTGACTTCGTAGTATCTGAACTTTATCTTTACCCTGAAGCTTTTCCTGAGCACTCCCCCATCCCACTCACTTTTGTGTCTCATTTTACCTTGTAAGTGTTTATACCTGCAACACATAATAGCACTTGCTTGCTTCCATGTTCTCTCCCTCATCCTTACCCCCAGTCTGTGCCCCTTTGAGGGGAACCCGGTGCCGTACAGATCTTAGTATCCCTAGGGCCTAACACAATTTCTGGCATTATTATAGTGGAAACCAAAAAAACCCAAACTCGTTGCCATCGAGTCAATTCCAGCTCATAGTGACAACTATAGGACAGGGTAGAACTGCCCCATAGGGATTCCAAGGAGCACCTGGTGGATTTGAACTGTCGACCTTTTGGTTAGCAGCTAAATGCTTAACCACTGTGCCACCAGGGAAGCCCTGTGAAATATTTGTTGAATGAATGAATGAATGAGGCCTTGGCAGCCAGCTAAGACAGGGATTGAGCTAATTAGGCAAATGAGGATAAATGGATTTTCCATCTCCTCCCTTATTTAGTAATTCAGGGCTTTGACCTCTTCATTCTGGTTCAAACTCCTGCTGAGAATTTGCATTTCTAACAGACTAGTAGAGCAGTGGTTCTCAAAATTTATTATACATAAGAAGCACCTGGGGCTCTTGTTAAACTGATTCTGATTCAGGATATCTGGGGTGGAAATGCAAATTATCAGCAGGGGTTCAAACCGGAACAAACTGGTTGTGCAAGCCCTGTTTAGTTTACACGCATTTACTTTTTGCAACCAGTTGTAACTTTAGAGAATGAATGCTAGCTGAATAAAACAACTGTTTCCTTTCTAAAATGCTTAACAAATATTAACTTATGAATCAACCTTAGGAAGAAAAATGGATGCATCCTATCTCGTACTGTAAACATGAAGCACTCATGTTGCTGTTCTCTGTTTTTGTTCTTTAGGTGGTATGATATTGCTAACATGTCCCACAACAAGTCCTTTTTTGCTTTAGAGTTGGCAAATAAAGAGGAGACCATCCAGTTTCAAACTGTGAGTAAACATAAGGAATCTGCATGGCGTGTGAGTGTGTGCTTGGGGATGGGATTAAAATTATAGTATTTTATAATTTAATAAAGTATTATAAAATGTTATACTATTTCATAATTTGCATAATAGTACATGACAGAATGTCAGTGCTCAGTAAATACTGTTGAAAGACTGAACGAGTCCTTGGATAAATGCCATCTGATCATGATGACTTTTAAAGGGACTAGTAGGGGAAAGTGAGGACTGATCTCTTAATTTCCATTGATAAATGAACAGCTCTACAGAAATATTATTTTAACAGTTCTGTGCTGTTACTGGGGCCCTGGTGGCACAGTAGTTTAAAGAGCTCAGCTGCTAACCAAAAGGTCGGCAGTTCGAATCCACTAGCCGCTTCTTGGAAACCCTATCGGGCAGTTCTACTCTGTCCTGTAGGGTCACTGTGAATCGGAATCGACTCGATGGCAATAGGTTTTGGTTTTAATGCTGTTAACTCTCTTGACAAAGGCAGTATTCCATCACTGCATCAACTGTTTTGTTTAAAATTATCTTGAAGTATCTATTTGTCAAGAATAAAAATTGATATTTTCATCCTTTAAAATTTTTTAAGTCATTTTGAAACTGCTTAACGTAAGGATTATGCTATTAGAACATTTATGTTCTTTTGTCTTGGTAATTTAAATCCGAATGGTAGCATTCATAGGATAAGGCAAAGTATTAGCCTTGGAAAATGAAAGAATCAGTGTACTGAAAGGGACTTTGACCTAATATGTCACCCAATTATGTCTTGTTCTTAGACAAATTCTGCATTAAAAGTATCAAGTTGTATATGTACTTTCATATTACTTTATGCAATTTTGTTTGCTAGGAAGACATGGAAACAGCAAAATATGTGTGGAGACTCTGTGTTGCCCGACACAAATTTTACAGACTAAATCAGTGTAGCCTGTAAGTATATCCTGCTCACAGACATTGTAGAAAATAATGAATGTCGACATTTTCATTTTGAGCTTCATTGTATCAGCTAGAAAAGCAGATTTCATCAGAAGCATATCATCTTATTTTTATGACACTTTTATCATAATATCTTTGCTTTTATTACATGTTAAAATGTCTTTTCTTAATTTTTTCCCCTTATTTTAGCTTTGGCCAGCTCCAAGTAACTACATATATGTCTCTTAAGATTTCTTTTAAACAAGTTACCAGTCTTTTTTTTAAAGGATATTCCTTTTTAACCTTCGTTTTTTTTTTTTAAACAATCCTTGGTCAGCGTTTTGAGCAATTAAAGATTGTTTAGATTCTCAAGCCGTTGGAAGAATTTATGCCCCTTTTTCCTAATACACATTTTGATTAGCCTGCATGGGCTTCCACTTTCTACTGGATCATTCCCAGCGGCATACCTGCTGTGATATTTCACATGTGAAGACCCTTGTCCTTCACTCCACATCTGCCTCTAGCCACGGTCCACATCTCTGCTCTCCTTTATAGCAAAATTCTTCACAAGAGTTGTGTGTACCTGTACTTGCTTTCTCTTCTGCCTTTCGCCCTGCTTCCTCTCATCTACCGCACCACTGACCCCCCTTTCCCTCATCCAGCACACTACTGACCTGGCTTCCCCACCCCGGCCACACCGCTGACCCTGCTTCCCCTCCCCCGCCACACCGCTGACCATGCTTGTCACAGGCACTAGTGACCTCCATGCAGTGGTCATTTCAGGAGTTTTCTCATTCAACCACTCAATTGCACTTACCTACTGACTACTCCTCCTTGAACTCTGTTCTTGGCTGCTAGGATACCGCCCTCTCCAGGTTTTCCTCATTCTAGACTGTGGCCTTTGCTGGTTGAGTCGTTAGACCTCTTCTGTATCTACACTCATTCTGCAGGGGATTTCACCTTTCTCATGGCTTATAATAGCATCCATATACTGAAGGTGCATCAAACCATATTTCTGGCCCATCTTTTCCCTGAGCTCTCAACTTACACATCTACTGTCTTCTTGACATCTCCATTTGGATACCCAAGAGGCATCTCAACTTTGATATGTCTTGACTTCCTCCTCCTCTTCCTGTCCCCAAATCTACTTCTTCCCTTTTCTTCCCCATTTTGACAAGTGGCAGCACCTCATATTCACCCAGTTCCTTAGGCCTAAACCTAGAAGTCACACTTAATTCCTGTTTCTCTTTTATCTCACATCCAGTTCATCTGCATGTTTTATCAGCTGTACCTTCAAAATATGTCTGAAATCTGACCATTTTTATCACCCCTTCTGAACAACCTAGCATCAACCACCATAGTCTCTTATACTTAGGATGGATAACTAACCCAGAACTGCCGAGTTAGCAGAGGCTTTCCCATGGAAGTTGCATCTAAACTGAGACCTGAAAAGTTTCTCTTCATCCCCACAACCTTCCTTTGAACTGTCCTCTCTTCCCTGGGCCATCTGGCCTCCCTGCCCCACCTCACCTGTCTCCAGCAAGTCTCCTGGATAGATGAACAAAGGATGGAGCACAGTGGCTGTCAGAGTTATACGTCAGGACCACATCTGAGCATGTTCCCTTCCTCCCCTCCCTACCTGCTGTTAGCTACAGGATTAAGTGCTGCCACCTGTGATCCTCCTTCTACGGGCTCATCTGCCCCTGACCCAGCTTATTTTCAATCCTGGCTCCCAAAAGCCAGCAGTCCTGCTGTGCCATTCCCTCTTGAAGCCTTTGCTGGGGTGCCCTTCCCACCCTTCGCTGGCAGACTCTTAGTCAGTCTTTTTTTTTTTTTTTTTTAAAAATAATGTGTTATTGTGTTTTCAGTGAAAGTTTACACAGAAAATTAGGTTCCCATTTAGCAATTCTGACACAGATTGTTCTCTGACATTGTTAAACATTTTTCACAATGTATTAACATCCTCATTCATTCCATTCTGGATATTTGTTTCCAGTAATTGGTTTCCCTGTCCAGTCACCCTTTCATCTTTGCTTTAGAGTAATTGTTGACCATTTGATCTCATATAGTTGATTTTTTAAAGGTGTGTAGTACTCACAGGTAATATTCTTTATTTTATGAGCCAATCTGTTGTTTAGCTAAAAGGGGACCTTGGGGGCAGTTTTGGTTCAATGTTTATGGAGTACCTCATGGTAATAGTCTTGGGAAGTCCTCTAGTCTCAGCCAGTCTATTAAGTCTGGACTTCCTAAGAATTTGAGTTCTGGTCCACACTTTTCTTCACTTCTCTCAGGATGCGTCTATTGTGG
Source organism: Dugong dugon (assembly GCA_030035585.1). NCBI lineage: Eukaryota > Metazoa > Chordata > Mammalia > Sirenia > Dugongidae > Dugong > Dugong dugon. Next base: position 97,903,126 of record CM057472.1, on the reverse strand, counting down.
CCCTGATGAACTTCGTACTTTTGAAGAACCAGTTTAAACACAGCCGCCTTGGACTCTACCAAGTAGCTAATTTGCTCAGTCCTCAGTACCGCTCTGAAGTTCTAGGTTTTTCCAACCGTTCTAACCCAGCAAATGCTTACTATGCGGTGCAGTGGTTAAAGTGCTTGATTGCTAACTGAAAGGTCAGTGGTTTGAACCCACCAGCTGCTCTGCGGGAGAAAGATGTGGTGAGCTGCTCCTGTAAAGTTACAGCCTCGGAAGCCCTAGGGGAGTTCTGCTGTGTCCTATAGGGTTGCTATGAATTGGAATCAACTTGACGGCAGCGGGTTCGGGTATGTGCCAAGCATTATGCTGAGAGCTTTCATCTCTTTTAATCCTTGCAGTAACCCTGTTGTGGCATAATTATATACCCCTCTTTGGAGATGAAGCTACAGAGACTTAGAGCAGTGCGGTGTCTGCCCCTGCTGCATGACTAGTAAGTGGAAGCAGCAAGACTGGAGCCTGTGTGCTTAGCCTCCATGCTGGACTGTTAGAGTAGCTCAGTTCATTGTTGCTGCTTTCAGGTGGGGCTCCTTTGTCTGTTGTCCAGTGGAGCTCGTTGAGGACCGGGCCTCATCCCATTCGTCTTTGTGCCCTGGTGTCTGGCAAGGTGCCTAGTACATGAAGGCTTAGTAAATGATGGTAGATTGCGTGAGACAGAGATGGGAGTTCACAGAGGAGAAGAGCCCTTTTGTTCCTTGTCTGCTTTCCATTTATGACTGATTGCAAATTGGCAAAAAATCATAAAAAGACATTTTGGCCTCTAGGACCAGAAAGGAAAGGAAAAGGCTGTGAAGTCCTTTCTATTTTACGAGGATTCACAGTGTGAGAGAAATTCTGGTCAGGAGCAGTGGTGCAAAGAGAAACAGCCAGGTCCATCTTTGGGACTTGTGAAATCAAGGAAGTGAGCAGGGTCCTTCAGCTTATGAGAAATATCTGACAGCACTTAGGGCTCCAGTTCCGCTCTCCTCCCTTCTCCCCTTCTTCCAGCCATGTCTTCACCTGAGTCGTCACTGCGAGTCTGGTGATGGGGTTTTGGGAGATGCTAACTGACGGGGGAGGAACCTCTGCTTTTGTTGCAGCTGTAGGAAGCCTCTCCTGCTCGCTGCCAGGTTTTGGAGTTCTAGGTGCATTTGTGTATTCAAGTGCTCCCCCTGGTGGCTAGATTCAGTGGTGCTGTTGGTTCTGAACAGGTGCGTTGGGGCTCCTGTGGGCTGGCCTGGTTAGCCAACCATGTGTGACATTATTTCTATGCAGAAATGTGTTCTGAGATTCAAGCAATAGATATGCACTCTTTTGGAACATAGCCTTTTCATAAGTTTAAAGTTTTTCATAAGCTTAAGAGTATTTGTAATATTGAGCCATCATTACCTCACTTCATTCCCTTTCTGGAAAATAGTGGAGAATCAATTATCTTGAACAAACCATAAAACAGAATCCCTTTCCAATAGGCATCCATATTCATTTATTAGTTAATTGTTTTTCTTTTTTTTAAAGAATGTTTTTGCAAATAGCCACCTGGTAATGATTTAAATATTCATGGGGAAAATAAGTAAATGATTGTTTCTTTGTGGTAAATGGCTCAGTCTCCAAACAAACTCATTGTCATCGAGTTGATTCCAACTCATAGCAACCCTATAGGACAGAGGAGAACTACTCCATAGGATTTCCAAGACCATAATATTTTCAGAAGCAGACCCCCACATTTTTCTGCTAAGGAGCGGCTGGTGAGTTTGAACTGCCAACCTTTCGGTTGGCAGCCGAGTGCTTTAACCACTGCACCACCAGGGCTGCCTTGGCTCAGTCTAGGAAGTCTTAATTTTTGTAATATTGCTGTTTATTGCCAACTGTGAATGAAACTACCTGTATGTGGCATTCAGTTGGCATGTATTGTATCTGTACAGGGAAAATAAGATTCTTTTTAAAATGGAGTAATTATGTTTAAAGGGCTATTTTCCAAATTTTGTTTTTAATCACTATACATCAGATAGATTTATTGAAGTGCATTTCCACAAACTATTCCTCTGTTGTTATTTGTCGTGAATGATACCCACTTCATTCTGTGGGAAATTAATATATTTTGTTGGGAGTAATTGTTCCCTGTGTGAAGTAAATGAATTCTTCATTTTCAATATTTTGATGGGTAATAAAACTGAAAATAACTCATTTTTATAGTGATTTCTTTTAAGGCTCTCAACCCAGAATATTTAATTACATTTAATATTATGATGATTCTGAAGTATTGGTAGAACTTGTTCTCATGATCCAGGTGGGTAAACTTAGGTGTGACGAGCATATAACAAAGCTGCGGCAGGCCTGGACCGGACCAGTGGGTTCTGGAAGCCTCGGTCAGGCTGGGGCTGACTGGAGGACTCTACTGTTAGAATGTTTCCCTCCACCCCTCAGCCCTGGTCCTGATACATAATATAATAGAGCTTTGGATGGACTTAGGTGACTCATCTAACCTTGACCCAGATGACTGTATTTTAGTTTTTACAGAGTGGCAGGATCTGTCAGTCTTGAACCCCCCTCGCCCTTTAAAACAAAGGTACTTTAGTTAACAGAATAATCTTCCTGTGTCATACAAATATCTTAAGCTGTAAAAATGTTATATTGATCACAATCTCTCTTCCTTTTTAAATTTATAAACTGGAGACAGTGGGACCTTTACTTGCTATCATTTTAGAGTTAAGAATTAAATGAGATAATAATGTGAATCTATTAGGTCAAAAAGCTTATTCCAACCCTTTCTTTACCACCTTAAACCCCAGAACAGGGTGAGAGTGGGGACAAGTGGGCATAAGTGTCTCAGAGCCAGATCAGCAGACTTTAAGCAGCCTGGACAATCAGCTCTGGTCTACCCCATTATAGGGACAGGGGAGAACTTTTGTTCTTCCTTACCCTTACCCAAGCTCGAAAGGAAAGTCATTGAGACAAACATTTTCTAGGTATTTCATTGCCTTTTTTTATCAAATAAAATTTCATCTCCTTTTATTACCTATAAGTATAAAAGAAAGCAAGCACAATTAGCTCACAAAGTAAAATTCAGAAAACTAGAAATATGAGCTTAACTGTCAAGCTTGGTAATAAGCATCATCTTCATTCCTCAGTCATAATGCCCTTCATTTGTTCAGCAAACAATTTAGGGCTTCCTTTTGTGCTAGGCAGTGTGCCAGACACTAGAGACACCACGGTCTGTCCTCTTGTCTCCATGGAGCTTATTTATTTGGGATTGGGGTGGGGGCAGACAAATAATCAGTGTTTAGGAGCCTGTGCTCAGAAATCTGGCAGACCTGTCTGGTTTCAGATGCCAGCTCTGCTGCTGATTAGCCACATGACTAGGAGCAACTTATTAATTGCTCTGAGTATCAGTTTCCTCAACTGTAAACTCAGCGTAATAACCATACTGCCCTCATGGAGTTGGTATTCGGATTCCAAGAGATAATCATATACAGTCCTTAAGCATAATTTCAATGAATAATAATTGTTGATTTTACTCTGGCTGGCAGCCTTTTCTTGTTTGGACTTCTCCAGTGCACACATTCCAGTGATTTCTTCTAAGAGTTCCACAGTTGTCTTATTTTTAGCAGTGCCTATCAGCCTAGTAACTGCCCCCCAAAGTCTGAGGAACACAAGTGGTAGTTACACTGTTTTCTCATGTGTACTAAGTTTAGGATGGGTGATCTCAAAGTAAACTGCACTTACGAGAACATTGCCAAGAAGAAAGAGGAAGTTAGAAAACTGGAACTGATGGTGAGGCTACTTCAGGTCAGATAGTTTGGCAGGTGGAAGATGTACTGTTTGGTGTTGTATTTATCAGAACTGGCCCCAGGAGAAGGCAGTGCTCGCCTCCACACTAGGTGCTGCCAACAAGGGTGCCAGAATAGATGTCATGGGTGGGAGTCAACACCTACGCTCCTAAGGAAATCCTTGGATTTGGGATTTAACACATGTAAGTTTTCTTTTCGCTCCATATTGGGCAACTGTGAACATGTTGTTGGAGTTTGTTGCTAGAGGATTCTCTCAGCTGCCCTTTACCTCACATTTCTGAATTTGAATACTTTGAAACAGAAGTTCACTTTATCTAAAGAGAGTGAGTCTGTGGCGGACTGAATATAAACTTCAGAGGACTCGGTTCCCTAAACCTAGCTCTAGCAGTGGCGTTCTAGAGGAAAAGTCAGTTTCAAGGCTGCAGAATGCAATGCCTTCAAATTCTGGACATTGATTTTAAGTAATATAAAATACTAATGTGCCGTTAAGGAGTGTTTAAAAAAAAAAAGCCCAGACTTACTATGGAGACTTGTTTGATGAAGGAGGACTCAATTAGGACTCTGTAGTGCTTTACCAATGGATACGGGTACTTTTGTAGTCTAATAGAATTAACGGCCATTTTATTATTGTTGATGAACATAAATAATGGCAGCATGGAGCCTCCTTGGAAAAGAGACATCTATTTTCATCAACAACTTTAATAGATTCCAGTGATTAATGAAAGGAAATTATTAAAGAAAGCACTTAGTTTAAAAAAAAAAACAACTAGGAAAAACAGTTCTTGCCATGGATTGATGTTAAATTCGTAATAAGCGCTAGTATTCATTTATCTCAAAGGTCTTATAAAAATAAGTTCATGTTCAAGGTTTGAATATAAGGTATCAGTTGTTAGAGTGCCAAGAATAATGTTAATTTATGAGACATGAGACTCGATATTATGGTTAATTTTCTGATTAAATGGATTGTGTGTTCATTTTGTGATTGTGGAGTTTCTAGTAATTAACCCCTAGAACGCTATAACCAAAGGTCTCAAAATACTTTTTTAATTTAATTGTAGTAAAAGTATATATAACAAAACATTTTCCATTTTAACCATTTTTACATGTACAATTCATTGACATTAATTACATTCACCATGTTGTGCAAGCATCACCACTGTTCCCCAGTTTTTTCATCCCCCTTAACAGAAACTTGGTGCCCTTAAACAATCACTTTCTCTTGTCCCCTCCCACCTGCCCCTGGGAGACAGTAATAAACTTTGGTCTCTGTATTTGCCTATTCTAGACATTTCATGTAAGTGAGATCATACAATATTTGTCCTTTTGTGTCTGACTTATTTCCATCAGCATAATGTTTTCAAGGCTCATTCATGTCTAGCATATATCCGAATGTCATTTCTCTTTATGATTGAATACATATTCTGTTGTGTGAAAACACCACATTTTCTTTATCCATTCATATGTTGATAGACATTTGGGTTGTTTCCACCTTTTGGCCATAGTGAATAGTTCTGCATTGAACATTGGTCTACAAGTATTTGATTTTGTCCCTGCTTTCAAGTCTTGTTGGGTGTATACCTGGGAGTGGAACTGTTGGATCATATGACAATTCTATGTTTAGCTTTTTTGAGGGACTGACAAACTGTTTTCTATGGCGGTTGTACCATTTTACAATCACACCAACAGTGAATGAGAGTTCCAGTTTCTCCACATTTTCATCAACACTTATTGTTTTCCATTTTGCTGATAGTATTCATTCTAGTGGGTGTAAAGTGGTATCTCTCTGTGGTTTTGATTTGCATTTCTCTAATGACTAATGATATTGAGCATTTTATGGGGCAGTTCTACTCTGCCCTACAGGGTTGCTGTGAGTCAGAATTGACAGTAACAGGTTTGATTTTTTTTTTTTTGGATTAGCAATTTGTATATCTTCTTTAGTGAAATGTCTGTTCAGGTACTTTGCCCATTTTTTGATTGGGTTGTCTTTTGTTGTTGAGTTATAGGAGTTATTTATTTAAAATTAGTTAAAATATTTTGTTCCCAAATATTTTTGCCAATTCTATAGGTTGTCTCTTGACTTTGTTGATAAAGCCCTTTTATGGACAAGTTTTTAAAAATTCTGATGAAGTCCAGTTTATCTGTTTTGCCATTTAGTTGCTTGTTCTTTTGGTATCATATCTAAGAATCCTTAAAAAAATGTTTGTAGTCAGTAATTATGGGTCACAGTAGTGCCATGAGCCAAGACCAGGTGGTAGAAGGTTTAAAAAGAAGTGCTTTGATAAAATTACGTGACGTGTCATCAGCAAAGCCAAGAATCCAATGTGCTTAGGTTCCTAGATTTAATTTTCAATAAAACTGAGCAGATACACGCTCAGGCACAGGTATTCCACCACTACCCAGAACAAAAAAAAATTCTGCCTGTGTTTAAAAGCAGTAGAGTTACAAATGGACTTGTATGTTTTCTCTCTTTTTTTTAACCTAATTAGTTCAAAGTTGGAACCTGCTGTGAAGAGTTAAAAAATCTCAAATTATCCGGTAAATGTCTGTCTGGCATTCCTTAATGTTCGTTGGCATTCCGAATTACACAGTGTCAAGCAAATGCCGGTTCTTAAAAGGCATCAAAAGGCAGATTTCATTTCTGGAGATAAGTGACTTTGTTTTCAGTATGAATCCTGGTGGTATTTCTCACCGCTTTGGGCTTGGGCTTCGAGAGTCCTTCTTTCTCCTTTGGCAGTGGCCTGTTTGTGGATGGCGAGGCTTTGTGGTTGGTTCTCTACACTGTAGTGATCCTGAGAGAAAGGAGCATGTGCGTTTTCCTCCAGTATGCTTTTTAAAAACCAAAATGTAATTCTTTGTTCAAATAACTAAACACACTACCTTAACCAGTATTTCTGATAACTGTATCATGCACTATGAGAACAATATTTAAAGCAATACAGTCTTGCCCTGCATAATGTCGGTTCGGGCAATGACTGACCGCATATACATCTGTGGTCCTATAACGTTTTTTTTTTTTTTTTTTCCCATAAACGAGAAAGCAGCTCTCCTTTTGTGTATTATTTCCCCCTAATGGTTGACACAGTGTCTGCAACAGTGGGCTCAAGCATAACAACAATTGTGAGGATGGTGCAGGACGGGGCAGGGTTTCGTTCTGTTTTACATAGGGTCGCTATGAGTTGGAACCGACTCGAGGGCATCTAACAACAACAGTGGTTTTAAAGACCGCAGAATTCCAGAGTGACTGAACAGTGGGGCTCCCGGGCGCGTTCCAATCCCCAGAGCACCTCTCCTCCGCCTCTTCCTTCTTCCCTCCTCCTGCCTTCATCCATCTGCCCAGCTGCGGTGCAGCCGTTCACTTCCTGCGCACTGCCGCCGCTCCTCCCCTCATTCCATGGGCTCCAGCAGGCCTAGGGTGCTTGCGGGCTGGTGGCTCCAGGCAGCGACTGCACATGATCAGGAAGCCGCTAGACCAACAGGGTGGCAGCAGCCAGGTTGCCACCGGCAGCTGTGCTCCTAGCACCCGTATATCCACTCCCTACCCGGTCCCCATGGCCACTTCTGTGCTCGGACATGCGCGAAGTCCGTATCCAGCTGCCAGTGCAGCCCCCGCTCGGCCGCAGCCGCACATCCAGCAGGACCTGCCTACTGTATCCAGTGGCTATAGCTCTCAGGCATTGTCCAGTGGGCAGGTGGCAGCAGTGGCTGTGGGACCTGGGCAGCTTCTGCTCCTGAGGGCATGGAACACCGGGGGCTGCTTGTGTAAATGGTAGTATGGTGTTCAGATAACGTCCAAATCACATAATGTCCTACTTCACAGACAGTATCGTGGCTGTTAAGTGATGCATGACTGTAATAAAGACATATGAGCAATTGATGTTGGTTGTTATTGATTCCTAGTCATAGTGACCCAACAGAGTAGAACTGCCCTGTAGGGTTTCCTAGGCTGTAATCTTTCCGGGAGCAGATTGGCAGATCTTTTCTCCAGCGGAGCTGCTGGTGGGTTCAAACTGCCCACCTTTCGGTTAGCAGCCTAATATTTAATCATTTTACCACCCGGGCTCCTTTGATGTTGGTTATGGATTAGCAAATCATATCCACTGTTGGAACCTAGGACATTTGCATCCTTTTAAACTCCTCCCATCCCCCTTCCCTCATTCTGGTGCTCAGCTGGGCACAGCTGTCCCTTAACTGATGTTTCTCTAAGTTTCATAGTTTTACCTTTTACATTTAGGTCTACAGTCTATTGGCTCCTTTGCACCTTTGCCAAAAATCAGTTAACCATATATGTGTGTCTATTTCTGGACTGTTTATTCTGCTTTATTGATTTATCTATCCTTTTGCCAATACCACACTGTCTTGATTAATGTAGCTATATAGTAAGCCTTGAAATCAGATATTGTTAGCCCTCAAATTTTGTTTTTTCCAAATTGTTTTGTCTATCCTAGTTTCTTTGCCTTTTCCTACAAATTTTAGAACAGCTTGTTGATATCTATAAAAAATCTTATTAGAATTTTGGCTGGAATTGTGTTGAATCTATGGATCAGCTTGAGGATGATTGGCATCTTAAAAATACTGATTCTTGCAATCCACAGATACGGTATATTTTCTGTTTGGTTGTTTATTTTCTTATGAATGGTCATTGATTTTTAAAAAAAATGCTTTTTCTATATCTGTTGAGATGATTGTTTTTTAAATCTCTCCATTAGTCTGTTAATATGGTGAATTACATTGATTGATTTTGAATGTTGAAACCAGTTTTGCATTCCTGGGATAATTCCTACTTTATAATGATGTATATGATAAATTTTTGTTAAGAACTTTTCATGAAGGATATTGGTCTACAGTTTTGGTTTTTTTTTCCCCTCTCTGTAATATCTGTCTGATTTTGGTATCAAGGTAATTATTATTGGCTTCAAGGAATCCTGGCCCTCCTCTTCAATTTTCTGAAAGAGCTTATGTAGAGTGGGTATTATTTCTTCCTTAAATGCCTAATAGAATTCACCAATGATGCCATTTAGGCCTGGGTGCATTTTTTTTTTTTTTTTTTTTGGTGAGAAAGTTTTTAACAACAAATTCGGTTTACTTAGTAGTGCTATTCAGATTACCTACTTTTTCTTGAATGAGCTTTGGTAGTTTGTGCCTTTCAAGGAATGTGTCTGTTTCCTTTAAAATATCTATTGGTCCTAAAGTTGTTCATGATGTTCCCTTATGCTATTAATGTATGTAGGGTCTGTAGTTGTTATGTGCCATCGAGTCAATTCCAATTCATAGTGACCCTGTAGGACAGAGTAGAACTGCCCTGTAGGGTTTCCTAGGCTGTAATCTTTACGAGAGCAGATCACCTGGTCTTCTCTCTCATAGAGTGGCTGGTGAGTTTGAACTCTTGACCTTTTGGTTCACAGCTGAGTGCTTAACCATTGAGCCATCAGGGTTCCTTGGGATCTATAGTGATGTCCCCTTTCTCATTCTTGTTATTGGTAATTTGTGTCTTATCTCTTTTTTCCTGATTTATCTGACTGTACCTCTTTAAAAAATCTTTTTTGGCTTATTGTATACACCTTTAACTTATCATAATTACCTTCAAATAATGTTATAATACTATACGTATAGTATAGTAACCTATAGTATACTTCCATTTCCCCTCTGCCAGCTTTTGTGGTATTGTTGTCATACATTTTGCTTCTACAGTTGTTGTAAACTCCACTATACGTTCTTTTTTCTTTGAGCAGTGATGTTGTTGTGTGCTGTTGAGTTGAATCTGACTCGTAACAACCCCATAGGACAGAGTAAACCTGCCCCATAGGGTTTCCAAGGCTGTAATCTTTATGGAAGCAGACTGCCACATCTTTCCCCTGCAGAGCAGCTGGTGGGTTTGAACCGCTGACCTTTGGCCAGCAGCTGAGAGCTTAACCACTAAGCCACCAGGACTCCTTTAAGCATTAGATTATATTTTTAAATGATAGAAAAGTAAAAAAGGTACATTGTATATTTAGGCATATATTTACTACTTCCAGTGCTTTTTATTCCATTGTGTAGATCCAGATATCTGGTATCATTTTCCTTCTTACCCGAAGGACTTCCTTTAATACTTTTTGTAGTGTAGGTCTTTAAGTGTTAGAGTTTTGTATGTATGATAAAGTCTTTATTTTGCCTTTGTTTTTGAATTGTAGGTTGACAGTTTTTTTTTTCCTTTCTTTCTATACTTTGAAGACATTGCTCTACTGACTTCTGGCTTATACTGTTTTGAATGAAAAGTCTCCTGTCATTCTTTGTTTCTCAGCACGTAATGTTTCTATTTCTTCTGCTGCTTTTATGATTTTCTTTTTATTGCAGTTTTTAAGCAATTTCTTATACCTTGATATAGATCTTTTCATATTTCTTTTGCTTAGGACTCATTGGTTGGCTTATAGTTTACATTAGATTTAGGAATTTTTCCACCATTATTTCTTCAAATATTTTTTGTTCCTCCTCCTCCCTCACCCATTCCCAGAACTTCAATTACATTTATATTAGGGTGCTTGAAGTTGTTCTACAGTTCACTAATGGCCTGTTCATTTTTCTCTGTGTGCTTCATTTTGGATAGTTCCTGTCATTACGTCTTCACTTTCACTGATGTTTTCTTCTGCACTGTCTAATCTGTTAATTCCAGTTAGTATATTTTTCATGTTAGAAATTGTATTTGTCATCTCTACAAGTTTGTTTTGGGTCTTTTTATATCTTTCATGTCTCTCCTTAACATGCTTATGTTTTATTTTATTGAACATAGTTATAATGATTGCTTTAATGTCCTTGTTTACTACCTCTATTACCTATGTAATTTCTTAATTGATTTTGATTGAGTTTTCTCCTTATTATAGGTTGTATTTTCCTGTTTCTTTGTATACCTGGTTATGTTTTATTGGATTCTAGACACTGTGAATTTTACCTTGTTAGTCATCAGGTATTCTCGTATTCCTTAAATAATTTTAGCTTTATTCTGGGTTGCGGTTAAATTACTTGGAAACAGTTTGAACATTTTGAAGCTTGCTTTTGAAGCCTTTTTAGGCGGGACCTAAGCAGCCTTTATTGAATGGCTGGGTTTCCTTCCCTTTGCAACAGGCTGGAAACTCTTCAAGCAGAAATCATGGGCAATTGCAGGGCCCACTTCACTCGTTTCCCCTTTCTCAAGGGTCAGTGTTCTGTGCTGCTTGATTTCCAGTGTCTGAAAACTGTTGCTGTTGTTGTTTTTTCCTAGTTCTTATAGTTGTTCGGGGTGGGAAGGTAAACCTGGCTTGTGTTACTCTATCTTGGTTGGAAACGGAAGTCTCCTGATACATTGCTTTTTAAAAACATACATTTAAAGCTAATCAGAGAGAAGTTTCTTACAAAGAAATGCAGAGTGGTTTTACTACAGGCCCATTGAATCAAATTTTCTACTTTATTGTTTTCGCTAAATTAGTTCCTTAGAGGAAATATAGCTTCTGAAGTACCAAAATTATAAACTTATCTCTTCATTATATTTGTAGTCTGTGGGCTGATAGTTGATGGTCACTCCTCAGGACAGTTAGTGGAGACATTCAGTGCCAACCTAGGCCACAGGAGAGATGTAGTCGTACTGAATCTGCTTCCTCTGGGATGAGTTTGTAGGTGATCTAGCCTTGTGTTCTTTCTTCCCTTCTACTAGCCACCCCAGTAGTTTTACCTGGATGGGCTAAGGAAGGACACTTCTGGTGCCTTCACTGGTGGTGCAGGCCCTTGATGCTCCAGGAAGAGGCCCAAACCCCAGAATGTGGTCATAGGGTCAGGGCTGCAGGAAAGGGCTGAGGCCCCAAGTGAGGACAGAGAACCGCCTTTCTTTTCTCTAATTTGTAATTCGTTTGTTTTGTATTTTTTGGTTTAGATGATTTTATCTTTTTAAACCTTAATTTATTTTGGTAGAATTAAGAAGATTGTATAGTTATATAATGGAAACTCTGGTGGCGTAGTGGTTAAGAGCTATGGCTGTTAACCAAAAGGTTGGCAGTTGGAATCCACCAGGCGCTCCTTGGAAACCCTATAGGGCAGCTCTACTGTGTCTTGTAGGGTTGCTATGAGTTGGAATCAACTCGATGGCGATGGATTTGGTTTTTGGTTTTTTTATAGTTGTATAATAGACTCTTCTCAAAGACATGTCTTATTTTATAGGCAAACTCAGACCGTCACAGTGAACCCAATTAGGAGGAGGTCTTCTTCAAGGATGTCTCTGGTAAGAAAGAAAGAAAACTATGATTGCTTTTTTTATTTGAGTGATGCCGTTTTTCTTAATAAAACATTCTTTTAGTAGTTTTAATTTTGCATCATTTTTAACCAAAGAAATGACAATTTTGTATAGATCCAATCTAATATTTATTATATTGCATATAGTTAAATTTTAGGTCCAATCTAATATTAAAAATGTTACTCTTGACTACTTAGCCAAGAGTAATCATAAGTTAGTAGGTACTTAAAAGACTACTGCACTTGGTCTAATAAGGTTAAATGTACTACATATAAGCTTTTTATATTCAGATGTTTTATACAATAATTGAGGAAATTGGTGCCTGTTCTTTTTTGCTCTTAACTTTTTGTATGTATATTGTTTTGTTGTGTCATCTAATGCCCTTGGCATCAGTATGTAGGGCTTGACGTTGCATTAAAGGAATATGGAAAATGATAGAAATGGTAAGGGCTATAGCATCTTAATGCTTATTTTCCACATGTAATATATTTAACCCCTTTAGAAGCTTTTTAACAGAGAGAAAGTAACCAACAGAGAATTACTTTATATATATTATATAAAGTAATAGATTACATATACATATTACATATATAGATATATATATATATTACATATATATTATATATTATGTATGTATGGGGCAATGTGTTCTAACCCTGCTTCCAACCCTCCATTTCATAGCCTAAACCCCAGCCCTATGGGATGCCTCCTCCACACCAGCTGCATTATAATGGACAGTATACAGAACCATACACTTCTTCCCAAGGTAAAGTACACTATCTCTGAAATGCCTTATTAAATTATTACTATTAATAAATCTATGAGGACTTGGAGATATTGAAGCCAGGCTAGTTACTAGCTGAAGTTACGCCATGGTTATAGCAATTCTGGATTCAGAGAAGAGGAAGCCATTAGATTCACTTTCTTGGAGGTGTGTAGAAAATATGCAGTATCACATTTGACATTCACATGATCCCAAATTTGATCAATGAGAGCTGTCCTTTTAACACTGCCCATTATTCTTTGAGTGTGTCCTTGCTTTCTGGCAGAAGATGTCCCAAGGTCAATTTGGTTTTCTCCTGGCTGGGACCTTTTCATTGTAAAGGTTTAAACATTTCATTTCTGCAGTGACTAGTCTAGGGAGCTGTATGTAGGACAACACCTGCGATGCTGAATCTCAGGCATCCATGTAACAGACATTTACTCTCAACTCTGTTTACAAGGCTCTACTAAAGGCCAAGGAGATTTATGCAGATGCATAATCCCACATTTTAAGAAGCTTAGAATCTTAGTGGGGGCTAAGACAAATACACAAATAACTTGAATACAAAGAGAGCATGACTGGTTTGATAAGAGAGAGCAGGCAGTTGCTGTACCTTTCAGTGCAAGAGAGACTCTTGTCATGATGGGGAGACTGGACAAAGGTGAGGTGGACTTTGAGAGATGGGTGGATTTCAACAGGTAGGGGTAGCGGGCAGGTACTTGATTGGGATTCCTGCTTCTGGTATTGGGGAACAGTGAATGCCATGGCATCCATGGCACAGCATTAGGAATCGGGTGTTTGGTGAGCAGAGCTGTCCAATGGGCTCTATGGTAGGAAATTGTTAGGCAATGGTGAGTGGAGGGACCAAAAGGTGGGCTGAGAGTGTGTTGTTTGTCCCAGGTGTTACGTGTAAAGACAAGGATTTCCACACAGTGAGGTAGGCAGTCGAGGAGTAGTGCTTTGGGGGGCTTCACCTCAGGATGTGTTTGTCTCTTTGTTGCTCTCCTCTCCTCCCTGCACTCTGCCCTTGTCTTGTACTTGTGACCCCAGCCCCTTCCTCTCCTCTCCGCCTTGTTAGTGTTTGCCCTCAGTCTACAAACACCCTGAAGGTGTTTTGTTCTCCTCTGTCTCCATACTATGGTTTGAGTTATTTTCTTCTTCCCTTTATCACCCACTTCTTCTAAGAGTAATCTTCTGCTTGCCGATTACCTCTTACTCCTCTGCTACTCTGTTGAAGCTGCCCTCTTGGAGGACCACAACACCCAGGCCCCCTTGTCCCTCAGTCCAGTCACTCTCTCCTTGAAAATCTCTTCCCAGTACTCTGGGTCCTCCCTTCCTCTCTTACTCTGCACCTTGCCTCGCACCGTCGTTGTCCTTTGCTGTGACCCAGAGGGCTGCCCATGACCTTTTTCCCTCCTTTGGCAAGCTGCCTTAGCAATCTCATCCAAATTTCAGCTTTCAATAGGGATAACTGCCACATCTGTGTTTTCCATCCCATCCTCACTCCTGTGCTCCAGCCCCACATTTCCAGCTGCCTCATAGGGTGGCTGTGACGATTAAGGGAGCTCCTGAATGTCAAGCCCTCCATGGAGTACCTGGCATACGGGAAATACCCAGTACATTCTACTAGAATTATAACTTGATGAAAATGAAAATACATAATAGATTTAAACTTATCCCTCTATTCCATAAGCTTGTCCTTCCCAAGTTCCTTCATTTTAGCATGAAGTCACTCTCCTGGTTATTTGGATTCTAAACTGCATATAATTTTGCTTTCTTTCTTTCTTTTTTTTTTAAATCTTTGCCCTCAACATCCAATCGGTCACAAATCCTATTGCCTCTTTGTGTTTCTTCATGTAATATCTCTTGTAGACCACCTTCTCCCATCCCTCCCTCTGCTTCTGATCGAGTCTAGTCCTTTTTCTTTAAACCTCTCACTGGCTGTTGCAGCACATGAGCTGGGATCTTCGATCTCTACTCTCCCAGTTCATTTAGTACGTGGCTGCCAGGCTAGTTTCTCTGACATGCAGCCCTGACAGTGTCATTCTTTGGCCTGGTGTTAAAGACTCTCCCCATCTTCCCTTGTCCTACTTTTTCCAGCCTTTCTTCCCATTGTTACTCTACTCCTCTCTAGCTTCCTGATGCTGGAGCCAACCTGAGCGTGCCCTCTGAGAGTGCTCTTCCAGCTTTGCCCATGCTGCTGTCTCTCAGAATGCCCTTGTCACCTGCACCTCCTGCCCACATGCTACCGTTTAGTCAGGGTAGGCTAGGTAAGGCTGTGGTAACAAATGATGTTAAGCTCTCAGTAGCTTAAAACAGCCAAGCTTACTTCTTTCTTAGGTCACCTGTCCCTTGTGCACTGGCAGAAGGGCTCTGCTCTGGGTCAGCCTCCCTCAGTGGCTTGGGCTGAGGGTGGGGAGGGGCTCTCCCTCCTGGAATGGGGTTGGTTGGGTGGCAGGGAGAAGAAAGCATGGACATTTCACTGGCTCTTAACCCTCTTCTCACTTTTCTTGACTGTTACTGACCCATGGCTGTGTCTAACATCATGGGTAAGGAGGTGTAATTCTGTGTACCCCTGGAAGTAGAAAGACCTGACTCCTGATGAAAGCTGGACATGCCTTCCCCACCCACCTGCATCTCCAGTCCTCTCAGATGCCATGTCTTCTGTGAGGCTGTTCTTGATTTGCCCTTCTCTGTCCCCATCAAGCCAGCCTGAGCTGGGAGTGACCCTTTCCTCCTCCAGACTCCTATAACATGCATCTCTTCTCGCTTCCTTGAGTTCTGCTGATTTTTGTGCATACCTTTCCCCTTTTATTCACCTGTATTTGAGTCATCTTCAGTTCCTAGGATTTGCTTTTACATTACAGGCTCGCTAGTGATTGACTGGTTTGTGGGGTGTAGGAAGCCTGGAGGAAGAGAGACCAGGCAAACCAAACTTGTTGCTGTCAAGTTGATTCCAACTCATAGCGACCCTGTAGAACAGAGAGAACTGCCCCATAGCGTTCCCAAGGAGCAGCTGATAGATTTGAACTGCTGACCTTTTGGTTAGCAGCCAAGCTCTTAACCACTGTACCACCAGGGGGTATTATTCCAGCCCAGATGGGGAATTGCCACCTGAGCTACTGAGCTGTGGTGAGAGTGAGCAGAAAGAGGACTCCAGAGACTTACAGATGGCAGAGTATTACACATGTGGGAAAAGTACAGCGACAGGGAAGCATTGTGTGTCGGCAGGAAGAACACAGTACGGCCTTCTGAGGGCTGTTTTCTTTGAGTAGCTGCGTGTGCCATCAGAATAAAGTCCACATACTAGACTGTGGTCTATCACTTGGATAATCACTTGTCACTTAAACCATCATGGAGTTTTTGAATCACAAAAAGATTGCTTTTCAAAGGAACTGTTCTCTTAAGGATTTGATGCTGATTTTCTCTGAGATGTTAGAAATCACCCTCATTAGCAGCAGTGTTTCAGGTGAGCCACAGATTGGCAGGAACAAATACGCCCCCTGCCAACCCTGCCACTGTAAGACTAGATTGAGCTCCTGACTCTGTTAGACTGTTAGCCACGGATCCCCTATCTTACTGAAGCGTGGTAGCCAACGCAGGGGCCTAGTTCTTCTTGGTCACTGGACAGGCCACAGCGTGTGTGCAGCTACTGGAGACACTGTTGAACTGGAGGAGCTCAGATCCTGCTATACCATTGCCCTTTCACAGTCGAAGCTTTTATTGCCATTCTGGAAGAACCTATACAAATAATCTAGAATTCTGTTTAAGGAAGTGTCTGCAGTCATTTGGTTCTTGACCCAGCTCAGCATCAGCAAAGCCACATCCCTACCCATGGAGAGAAAGCAGAGTCAGTGGCCTGACACCTTGAACATTGTATCTGCCTCCAGCTCCCAGAGTTCTAGAAAGCTCGATTCATATTTCTAGTAAAACACGTTTTTGACTTTCATAAAAGTACAGTGTTTTGTGATGCCAGTGTATTTTTAAAAAAAAATTATACACTTTATTTTTTTAGAGCAGTTTTAAGTTTACAGAAAAATTGAACGGAAAGTAGAGAGAGCTCCCATATACCTGCTCTCCTTCCACACAGTTTCCTCTATTATTAACATCTTGCATTAGTGTGGTACGTTTGTTACGGCTGATGAATGGCTATTGGTACATTATTATTAACTAAAGTCCATAGTTTATATTAGGATTCAGTCTTGGTGTTGTACAGTCCTAATGGTTTCGACAAACTTATAATGTCGTGTATCCACCCTTAACAGTATCATACAGAATAGTTTCACCACCCTAAAAATGCCCTGTCCTCCACCTGTTCATCCGTCTCTGCTTCCCCACTCGCCGCCTCCTGCCTTGAACGCCTGACAACCACTGATCTTTTTACTGCCCCTAAAGTTTTGTGTTTTCTAGAGTGTCAGATAGTTGGAATCATATACTATGTGACCTTTTCAGACTGGCTTCTTTCACTTAGCAATATGCATTTAAGTTTCCTCTATGTCTTTTCATGGCTTGTTAGCTCATTTATTTTTATTACTGAGTAATATTCCATTGTATGGACATACCACTGTTTGTTTATCCATATTGAAGGACATTTCGGTTGCTTCCAGGTTTTGGCAGTTAGGAATAAAGCTGCTATAAATATTTGTGTTCAGGTTTTTGAATGAATTGCTCTCTTCACATTGGACTTAGATTTGGCTAATCTTTATTGAGTGCCAGATCCTGACTAGCAAAAGCAGACAGAGTCCCTGTTCTCTAGATGAGGAAGCTGAGGCTCTGGGAAATGAGGGGCCCAGGGTCACTGATAGATTTTCTATAAGCCACATTGAATGTTATGATGGTTCAGCGCCTATCTCAGTATTTGGCTATAGTAATTGGTCCAGTTTAGTACATTTTAAAAATTTTATTTTAAAATACATTTGAAATATATATATATATATATATATATATTTTTTTTTTTTTTTCCAGATAACCTCTTTGTGAACAACCAGAACGGATACTATTGTCACTCTCAGACAAGTTTGGATAGAGCCCAGGTTGACCTCAGTGGTCGAATCCGTAATGGTAGTGTCTACAGTGCACACAGCACCAACTCCTTAAATAATCCCCAGCCCTACCTGCAGCCCTCCCCTATGTCATCTAATCCAAGTATTACCGGAAGCGACGTCATGAGACCTGACTATGTCCCGTCACACCGGCATAGCGCCCTGATACCCCCATCCTACCGCCCTACCCCAGACTACGAGACTGTGATGAAGCAGCTCAACAGAGGGATGATGCATGCAGAAAGGCAGAGTCACTCGCTGCGAAATCTCAGCATTGGCAATTCATATGCTTACAGCAGGCCTGACGCCCTGGTCTACAGCCAACCTGAAATTCGGGAGCATGCACATTTTACCTCTCCCCAGTCGGCCCACTGCCCATTCAACTTAAACTACAGTTTCCACAGCCAGTCTCCCTACCCCTACCCTGCAGAGAGGCGGCCTGTGGTGGGAGCGGTCAGTGTGCCTGAGCTCACCAATGTGCAGCTCCAGGCCCAGGATTACCCTGCTCCCAACATCATGAAAACACAGGTATATCGCCCACCACCCCCTTACCAGTACCCGAGACCTGCCAACAGCACCCCAGACCTGTCCCGCCACCTATACATAAGCAGTAGCAACCCGGATCTCATCACCAGGCGGGTCCATCACTCGGTGCAGACGTTCCAGGAGGACAGCTTGCCCGTGGCTCACTCTCTCCAGGAGGTCAGCGAGCCGCTCACTTCGGCCCGGCACGCTCAGTTGCAGAAGAGGAACAGCATTGAGATCGCTGGGCTGACTCACAGCTTTGAAGGCATGAGGCTCAAGGAGAGGACCATGTCTGCCTCGGCAGCAGATGTGGCACCACGGGCAATCTCAGCAGGCTCTCAGCCCAGTGTTTTCATTGAAAGAACAAAAGCAGAAGAGACTGATGAGCAGGAAAGCCTGAGATACGGTCATAAGAAATCTCTTTCAGATGCTACTATGCTGATACACAGCAGTGAAGAAGAAGAAGATTTTGAAGAGGAAAACAAAACGTGTGCGACTCTCTCTCCATGTGCACATGAGCCCCGGCAGCTTCCGGCTGCTGTGGGCAGTTAC
This sequence comes from Dugong dugon, assembly GCA_030035585.1. Classification (NCBI taxonomy): domain Eukaryota; kingdom Metazoa; phylum Chordata; class Mammalia; order Sirenia; family Dugongidae; genus Dugong; species Dugong dugon. The sequence continues at coordinate 97,884,199 of CM057472.1, read as the reverse complement.
TCCCAAGAGCCACAACTGAGCTATTCCTGCAGTTCGGTCACTCCATTTGCCGGCCCTCTGCATATTCTCGAGCCCAAGTCCCATGTCACAGAGACTGAGAAGAGAGTGAGGGACGTCAGCCCAGTTCACATGACGGCCGAAGCCCAGCGGCCTAGGAGAGATGGGCCCCTGATGCCCTCCATGTCAGAGTCTGACCTCACGACATCTGGGAGATACCGCGCCAGGAGGGATTCTCTGAAGGAAAGGCCAGTGTCTGATCTCCTCTCAGGAAAGAAAAACATCGTGGAGGGACTTCCACCACTAGGGGTAAGCGTTCCGTGCGTCTCTTTCTGTGTGGGCCTCTATAGGCAACTAGAAATGTTGTTCTTAGTTGCTGTCAAGTTGATTCTCACTCATGACGACCCCGTGTGTGCAGAGTAGAACTGTTCCATTGGGTCTTCAAGGCTGTGACCTTTCAATAGTAGATTACCAGGCAAGTCTTCTGAGGCACCTCTGGGTGGGTTCAAACTGCCAATCTTTATTCTAGTAGTCAGCGCTTAACTGTTTGTGCCAGGACTCCTTAACTAAGAATAAACCAAAATCAAAACCAAATCTGTTGCTGTCAAGTTGATTCCAACTTGTAGCAACCCTATAGGACAGAGTAGAACTGCCCCATAGGGTTTCCAAGGCTGTGATCTTTACGGAAGCAGACTGCCACATCTTTTTCTCACATAGCGGCTGGTGAGTTTGAACCGCTGACCTTTTGATTAGCCTCTGAGTGCCTAACCACTGTGCCACCAGGGCTCCCGACTAGGAATAGCATCCTTTAAGTTTTTGCAACATGTAAACAGCAACTGTCCGCTAAGCACTTCTTACATATTTGAAGCAAAACCTAAAAGAGCAGAACATCAAGGATAGCCGCCTGTCTCAGCATTCATTAGCGCGCGCGTGAGACAGTGTCTGTGTCACCACCTTGTTTATAACAGGCCTATTATTGTTCTCGTTTTGCAAATGAGGAAAGAGACTCTGAGAGAGTAAGTAACTTGCCCAGGGTCACACAACTAGTAAGTGGCTGACCTGGGGTTCTAAACCTGTATTTATCTTTGTCACCTTCCCTTATTTTCTACTGTTCTGCATTGAAGTATTACATATATGATACTGTCTTCAGTGATGATTGCTTGACTAAGCCTTCCTTGTCTTTCCACGGAAACTTTTTAACTTTGAGTCTCCAAACTTTGGCCAAGCACTTGTGGGTCTTGTCATGCAAACATGTCCCCTCTGTCATCTTGTACTGGTGCTCACACTTCCACCCCTCCCCCCATGCTCTGCATCCATGCCATTAGCCAAGCTAAAGCGATAGGCGCATCCATTCTGTCACCCTACGTGCCACCTTTACGTCTTTGCTCTCAGTGTCCTGGTGGCCGGGACCCTCCGCCTATCTTGGCCAGACTGCATACTTAGACTGCAGGGCCCATCTCTCAAGTAGGGTGCTGACCTGGTGTATTAGATCTTGTACAGTGCTGTGAACCTCTTCATAAGCAGGAAAAACACACATGATTTTATAGGGCCTGTGAAATAGATCAGTATGCACAGACTACAGCTACTTACAAAGTGCAGTGGATTAAATGTGTTTATTTTCTTTTCATCACTTTGGGTTAGAATTTTGAGTTTATTTTTAATTCTTCCAGGGAGTATAATCCTATTCATCTACCTGAACAGCAAAGGCCAGTGTGTCACATTGGCTGAGACTGAGAACATGGGCTAATAATCAGTGATTCGTGGTGGGGCCAGGGCGTGGTGTGTTTTCCAGAATCACTCTACCTGAGTTCCTGAGCCAGTAGGACAGGGCCCAGTTATAGTTAACCTTCTTCCCATTACATCAACAGCTTATTTTTTGTGTGACCTGAGTCTGTTCCCCAAAGATACTTGCTTTGAGTACAACCCCATATTGAAGCCTGTTTTGTCCCTCTGTGTTCTCAGTGGCTTCTGGTCAGGTTTAGCTAAATCTCAAGACTTTGATCAATTTGGTTCTCTGAAAATACAAATTTTCTTCTCATTGATTTTGAAGACCTACAATGTTAATAAAAAATATGATTGGATTGTGTTTTTGGTCCCCTTCTTTTTGCATGAGAGAATCTCCTCAGAGAATGTGTATGGCAAGGGGAAAGGGTATAGGACCTAAGATTTGAAAATGTGGGTCTGAGTCTAAAAAAACCAAACCCATTGCTGTTGAGTCGATTCCAATGCATAGCTACCCTATAGGACAGGGTTGAGTTGCCCTGTTGGGTTTCCAAAGACTGGCTGGTGGATTCGAACTACTGACCTTTTGGTTAACAGCTGAGCTTTTAATCACTGTGCCACAGGGATCTGTGGGTCAGAATCTAGACCCTGCCATTTACTAGTTCTCTGCTCAGTGGCAGGTCCCTTTGTTCACCAGAAACTTGGCTTCTGTGTAGTATGGGGATGGCTGTCCCTGCTCTTCCTGCCTTGTGTCATTGTGTAAAGGCCCACAGAAAGTTAAGCATGAAAAAATGCATTCTCAATTCTATGATGCTGAATTACTGATTTTAATGGAACATTGTTTGTTTTACCACTGATTACCTTATATAAAGAAGTATGTCTGTGACTGTGGGCAAGCCATTTGATCTCTGTGACTCAGTTTTCTCATCTGTAAAGAGTTGTTGGGGAAATAAAAACAAGGTCCTGGCATATAGAATGTACTCAGTAAATACTAACTTATTACTCTGAAGTTGCATTGTATGTTAACTTGCTGACTGCCCAAGGGTTGAAGAGCCTAACCTCATACTAAACCCTCCAGCCTCTTCGTGGGGTTGCCATTATCTTGTTTAATTGTTACAACAAACAATATACTAATGTGAATTCAGTTTATAGAGGCTTAATATTAAAAACAGTGAAGTAAATAGCTGACAAGCGGGAAGATTTTAGAATTCTCCACCTATCTCCACCTCCAGGGACTTGTTATTGTAAAGGCAGAATGGTTTGAGTGCTAGTACAGCTACGTATAGATTTTCTTTTTGTTTCACCCCTTAATCTTGCATGGTGATTCTTACGTAAGAAACCACTGTGTAGGATATGCATTTAAAATGATGTGCTATGTACTGTAAGTGTGATTTAAGGGATATTTGAGGCTAGTTTTGAGTATATACCACATTCGTCAAATACTGGCTTTAGAACTGAACTTATAGTCAATCACACTTCATCCAGCATGTCAGTGTGGGACATTTTGAGTCATTTTCAAGCAGTGATGTGCTGGAGCTAGCTCCTACTGGCTGACGAGAGCTGACTGATAAATTTGTAGGAATTTTGCAAGCCAAGTAGATGTCATATTGATAGTTTGAAATCGGACATGGTAGGAGTATTTACACCATAGAAATGGGCAAACACTACAAATTAGAACTTTCTGTCCAGTTGTTAAACATTTACCAGCACACCACTATTTTTAGTTCACATTAAACTCGTGAAATTTTAGCCTAAGTAAGAACCTTTTAGTCTGTCTGTCTCTGTCCAGCTGAGATATAGAGAGGAAAAGTGATTTACCTAAAGCCATTTGATCAGTTAGAGGCTGGACTGGGAATGCAACCGAAGACTTCCTAGTCCAGATCTCATTATGTAGGGAGCTCATTTTTAAATGTGAATTATAAAATTAAAAATTAATTCAGAACAAACAGAACACAATTAAAGGGAATCTTGACACATTGTGATAAATGTAACTAATGTCACTGAACAATTTGTGTGGAAATTGTCAAATGGGAACCTAACTTGCTGTGTAGATTTTTATCAAAATCTCAATCAAATATTATTTAAAAAAATTAATTCAGTTAACTTTTTGAGTTTGGTACCAGTCATATTCTCCAATTATAGGAACAGTTTTTAGTTATTTATTTTTGCTGTACTTTAGATGAAGGTTTACAGAACAGACTAGCTTCTGATTAAACGATTAGTACACATAGGTTTGTGACACTGGTTACCAACCCCTCGACATGTCAGCAGTCTCCCCTTCTTGACCTTGGGTTCCCTATTACCAGCTTTCCTGTCCCTTCCTGCCTTCTAGTCCTTGCCCCTGGACTGGTGTGCCCCTTTAGTCTCGTTTTGTTTTATGGGCCTGTCTAATCTTTGGCTGAAGGGTGAATCTCAGGAGTGATTTCATTACTGAGCTAAAAGGGTGTCTGTGGGCAGTACACTTAGGGTTTCTCCAGTCTCTGTCAGGCCAGTAAGTCTGGTCTTTTTTTATGAGTTAGAATTTTGTTCTACATTTTTCCGGGACCCTCTATTGTGATCCCTGTCAGAGCAGTCGGTAGTGGTAGCTGGGCACCATCTGGTTAGCTGGACTCAGTCTGGTGGAGGCTGTGGTAATTGTGGTCCATTAGTTCTTTGGACTTATTTTTCCCTGTGTCTTTGGTTTTCTTCATTCTCCCTTGCATAGCAACAATTTTATAGAACCTTTTTCTTAACCTAAATGTCTTTTCCTTTTGTTCTTGGCGCCATTATCTTGATCCTGGGGTCTTATAGCTTTTTATGGCCTGATTGAGCGGGAGTAATGCTGATTTCATTTATGAGACAGAGCTGAGAAAACCATTTCTTTCAGATTGGGGTTGCGCTCATTATAATTCTATGGCTTCCAAGGAGGTAGGTGTAGCATATCTAAGGAGAGTTAGTATTCTCAGGCTTATTTGCCTTCGACAGGAAAATAATTAGCTTTAATAATAATTTTAGGAAACACCTGTTTTCAGGAGAGAGATGTCTGTGAGCACTTTCTTTTATATCCTGTCCCCCTGGTGTCATGGTAGCGATTTCACTCATATTTCTTGGTATAAAAGCGTGGCAGCTCTGAGAGGTATAGTAGTACAACCCCACTGACAAGAGCCTACAGCAGAATGGAGAACAGAGTGTGGGAAGGCAGTACACAGCTACCACCAGAAGCATATGCTTGGTTCAGGATGATTTAAAGAATTATGTTTTTTAAAATTATACAGGCTTTTTACTCTCACGTGACTGCAGCAGATTTTCTGTGTTGTGTGTTGAAATTGGGGAGTTCTGTGAAGGAATGCTGTCTGCCTGGAACCTCACGTCTCATTACAACACAGCCTTGTAGCCAGTTGAGTTTCAAAACCTGATATCTGGAAGACTTATCGGGGCTTTGGCCTTGAAAGGAATGCCTTCTTCCTAGTGTTGGTTAAACAAATGTGTGAAGGCGTGTAATCTCTTTTGTGCTTGTTAGCAAGCAGGACACTGTTTGTTTCCAGTCTTCAGTCCATCGAAATTTCTTTTCAGGGGGATTGTATTTGTGCTTATTTCGTATATACATATAAATATTTTTACAGGGAATGAAAAAGAGTCAAGGAGGTGCAAAAAAAATTGGTCCTCTTAAATTGGCTGCTTTAAATGGACTCTCTCTATCGCGATTGCCTTTACCGGATGAAGGAAAGGAAGTGCCTACCAGAGCAACCAATGATGAAAGGGTACGTACACAGCATTGGTGATCATGTCTTCTCTGGGACTATCAGGAGCATGCTGCAAAACTGCTTTCATGGGGTTTTCTAATGTATATTTAATAATTATAAACGGGTGTTAAGGAGTTTTGTAATTTGGGCTTCAGAATTGGGGTAAACTTCTAGCTCATGTCTTAATAGATAGTTTCAGGCTAGAATGTTGATTAATTTTGTTTGTTTCTTTGTGAATGTTGTTCTTTACCTTCTTTCACCCATTTGGGGCAGTCTTGATTTTTGATGGTTTTAAAGTTTGAAGAAATCTGCAAATGCATATGAGTATACATAGGAAAGAAAACAGAAACTGTTTTCATTATGTTGAAAATCTATTCCAAGAGTAAACAGTTACTAAATTTTTCAGGACTTCCTTTGAGGACAAATATTATATGAGACCACTATAACAAGAACTCAAGAAAGGGTTTAAATACAGAAGAAAACATTCTTTGGTTACGAGGGTGGAGACGGGGGGAGGGAGGGATACATTAACTAGATAGCAAACAAGAATTATCTTAGGTGAAGGGAATGACAGCATACACTACATGGGAAGTCAGCACAACTGGACTAAACCAAAAGCTAAGAAATTTCCTGAATACAACCAAATACTTCGGGGGACAGAGTAGCAGGGGCAGGGGTCTGGAGACCATGGTTTCAGGGGATATCTAGGTCAATTGGCATCACAAAGTTTATTAAGAAAATGTTCTGCATCCCACTTTGGTGAGTGGTGTTTGGGGTCTTAAAAGCTAGCGAGTGGCCATCTAAGATGCATCAGTTGATCCCCAACCCACCTGGAGCAAAGGAGTGAAGAACACCAAAGACACAAGGAAAATATTAGCCCAAGAGACAGAAAGGGCTGCATAAAAGCAGAGACTCCATCAGCCTGAGACCAGAAGAACTAAATGGTGCCTGGCTACTACCAGTGACTGCCCTGACAGGGAACACAACAAAGAGTCCCTGATGGAACAGGAGAAAAGTGGGGTGCAGAACTCAAATTCTGGTAAAAAGACCAGACTTAATGGTCTGACTGAGACTGGAGGAACCCTGGAAGACATGGTCCCCAGACTCTCTGTTAACCCAGAACTAAAACCATTCCTGAGGCCAGCTCTTCGAAGGATTAGACTGGACTAAAATGATACTCATAAGAGTGTGCTTCTTAGTTCCAGTAGAAACATGAGACAAAATGGGCAGCTCCAGTCCAGAGGCAAGATGAGAAGGCAGAAGGGTCAGGAGCTGGTTGAATGGACACGGGAAATCCAGGGTGGAAAGGAGGAGCGTGCTGTCACAGTACAGGGAGAGCAACCAGGGTCACATAACAACGTGCGTACCAATTTTTGTATGAGAAACTAACTTGAGCTGTAAACTTTCACTTAAAGCCCAATTTAAAAAACAAAACAAAACAAAACTTCAAGATTGAGATGTATTTCCTGGGAGGTTTTATTGTGTCAAAATCAGATAGGCATGAATTATGCTCAGCAAAAATGAATTTGCTTCCAGTTGCATCCTGGAGATAGTTTCCAATACTGACTATTGTTTTAAATTTTTTGTATATCATATATCATGAAATTGAAGCATTTATGCATAGAGATTGGAACTGATTATCCTTTTCTAGAATTGCTTTTCTCCAGGACAACTTTCTGTTTCTTAGGGGTCACGAGATTGATTGTAGATACAGAGAAAATGCATTCAAGAAACTGTTCTGGGCCAACTTTCAGCTTTAAGTAGAATTTTGAATTATGTTTCTCACCAATAAGATTATTTCTTTGATTCTTGTAACTCTTTTTTCATGGCTTGTTAAAATTTCAACTTTTTTGTTTCGTCCAGAATTTTCAACATTAGACTAATGCTAGACTTGAAGCAGAAAACAAGATTTCAGATGTACACTCAAAAATGCATGTGGTAATGTAGCATGTGGTAATACTTACATTTTCCCACATATTCTATCTTTTTCAGTGTAAAATTCTGGAACAGCGGTTAGAACAGGGAATGGTATTCACGGAATATGAAAGAATTCTTAAAAGACGGCTAGTCAATGGGGAGTGCTCCACAGCACAACTGCCTGAAAATGCAGAAAGAAATCGATTCCAAGATGTTCTTCCTTATGACGATGCCAGAGTGGAGTTGGTCCCAACAAAAGAAAATAATACTGGCTACATCAATGCGTCACATATTAAGGTGAGAGAAACGTGTAGAGTACTAAATGGCATGTGCAGTTTGGAGCTAAGTTACAAGAATGGTAAGAATTATATTCATGTCTGGTTCAAAAAGCACCCCAGTTTTGAACCATCGTGACAAGCTCTGTATTTAAGCTGGGAAATCCGTGCACCAAGGCGAGATAAAAAGTGCTTATCAGACAGGGCAGGTGCCATAGCTACTTTCTGCACGTGGGAAACCACTCTGCCCCCACGTCATTACAGGGCAGAGGGCTCACGTATTTGCCTGCGTTTAGAATGTTGCCTTTCTCAGTCTGGAGACCTCTGCTCTGGCTCATCAGTTCTCTCCTGAGCAGCTGAATTGCTAGTTAGTGCTTCTCATCTTAGACCTCCGTGCATTTTACACAGCAAGTGTCTGGGTGTTTGATGGTGTTCACAAAAGCTGTTATTTATGAAGGCGCCATCGGTTCTCTTTGCATACTACCTGTAGTCATTTTTTTAAACATCATTTTTTTTTTAGAAGAAGCAGTCCTTTTCCTAGAAACAGTAAAATGGCATTTACTTGGGGTAAAGTTACAACCATTAGGATGGAAAACTTGACGATTGACAGCAAGTGGGTAAATAAAGCCAGGCACTCTCTCCTTTGCCATCAGTCTGCCCTTTGTTCATGCTGCCTGGAGATTCGGTTCTTTATTTTGTGAAGGAGAAATTTCCTTCTCATGAATGAGTGAGTGAGTATCTACGGTCAGGTGGTGTTTTTCTTTTCTCACATTTTCTTTAGGTTGCAAGTAATATTTTGATAAGAGAGCAGTTTGACACTTGAGGCTTTTCGAAGCATGTCAGTCTGCTTCTGAATGTCAGTACTCCTTGATGGTCTTTGGGAATCTATGCTCATACTACTTTGTTTTTTAATATAGACATAATTTATTTAAAAACTGAGCTTTTTAAAAAATAACTCATCACTATATCTCTCATCACTGAATTGTAGTAGCTCTATAGTGATGTTTCAGAATCTTCAGGGGCAACTGAAGAATAGTGGAAAGGGCATGAGCTTCAGAATTGGATAGCCCTGCGTCTGCCTTCTGGATCACCAGTAACCAGTTGTGCCACCTCACTTTACTTATCTCTAAATAAATGATGATGCCTCTCCTCCAGGCTGCCCATTAGAACCTTTCTTCCTACATCTTGTTTGGTTTTATAATCCTGGTACCCAGCATGGTGCCTGCCACTTCCAGTGCTCACTGAGTGGGTGTGGAGTCTTGATGGGGGGAGGGCAGTAGGGGGAAGGTCTGGTTTTACATCTAGTGGGCACTCGGAAAACAGTTACTGTAGTTACTAAATACTGGTGCAGCAGCTGAGATTTAACCCAGGTCTCCTGACTGTAAGTCCAGACTGTTCTCAAGGATGTGAAATCTTAAACAGAAAACTTAGTATTATTGTGGTGGGTGATCTTGACTCAGGTCAGAGGTGACACTGCCTTAGGTAGGAGGATTTCGTTTTTTTTCTTGGAGCTGGATATTTAACTTAGATTTTGGCTTAGTTGTTAATACTTTCTTCCAGTGTGTTTAACTGGTATTTTGTGAGCCAAAATTGTGTTTGAAATTTGGGGTACTATGATGTTGGTATTATTTTTATTAATTTCTTTAAAAACCACCACCATAGCAGCAGCTGTCACAACTGTTATTGAGTTCTTATTATGTGCAGTGCACTTAATCTGTTATTGACGTCTTTAAAACTTATGTGCTATGAACTCACATACTCTCTCTGTGACCTTGGGCAATTTGCTTAACCTCTCTGATTCAGCTCAGTTTTTTTGGTAGTATCCACCCACCAGTGCCTCAGAAGTAAGGCCTGATGATCTGCTTCTGGAAGGTCACAACTCTGAAAACCCCATGGAGCAGTTCTACTCTGCACACATGGGGTCACCAAGAGTCAAAATTGACTCAGCAGCAACTAACAACAATGTATCTATATCTGTTTTTACCTTTTCTAATTTCAGGTCTCTGTCAGTGGAATTGAGTGGGATTATATTGCCACGCAGGGACCATTACAGAATACGTGTCAGGATTTTTGGCAGATGGTGTGGGAACAGGGAATTGCCATTATAGCAATGGTGACAGTGGAAGAGGTAAGTACTCATTTCTCTTCATGAATTTTCTCAGCCTCAGAAGAACAGTTTATGTTACTCATGTAGAGTGCTGACCTTTGGAGGATAGGATTGCATTTCTAGTTTTCAGACACTGTACTTGTCTTTTAAGGAGGGTGGCAGAGAGAAGAGCTTCAGGTATTGGCCACGACTTGGTTCCAGGCACAACACCGTCACCTATGGAAGGTTTAAGATCACCACCCGGTTCCGCACAGATTCTGGCTGCTATGCCACCACAGGCTTGAAGATGAAGCACCTTCTCACGGGGCAGGAGAGGACAGTGTGGCATCTCCAGTACACAGATTGGCCTGAGCATGGCTGTCCAGAGGACCTCAAGGGATTTTTATGTAAGTGTCTTAGTTCCCAGGACAGCCTCCTCTGGAGCTGGTAAGTCAGTGGCACAGAGGGGGACTGAAGTTTCTCAGATATTTCCTACTTTATGTTGTCCTTTATAAGCTTTGGATTTAATTTTAAAATAAAGACCACAGATGTTTTGGGAAGGCTTAACAGAAGAATTTTCTGAAATTATAATTTGGTAGTAAGTAACGTGATATAACTGACTCCCAGAGGGTCTTTTGTCTGCTCTGTTTCATTTTGTAGATGGGAACATGGGAGCCCAGTCAGTCAGTGACTTGCCCAAGATCACCCACTGTCACCTAGTGACTGGGGTTGACTAAGTGGCACCCTGAACTCTTTGTCTGGAGTCTTCTCAATCAGTGGAGATAATGTGAAAATTGAGCTGTCATTTTGACAGGCCTTAATCCCTCTGTATTTTTCTATTTTATTGATTTTCACAGCGTACCTTGAAGAGATCCAGTCTGTTCGACGCCATACAAATAGTACAAGTGAACCAAAAAGCCCCAACCCTCCATTACTGGTCCATTGCAGTGCTGGAGTAGGAAGGACTGGCGTCGTTATTTTGTCAGAGATAATGATTGCCTGTCTGGAACACAATGAGGTTATTATTTTTTATGTTAAGCCTCACCCTTTTTGGTGGGGGCAGAAGTAGGGTGGGAACAACCTGGGAAGGAGGGGGATGTTGTGGCCTAATAGTTCTTTTTGAATAAATTTCTTTGGACTTGGAGGCCTCAAGTGTTATTAGGTGTTCCCTGACAAAAAGGCTGTGTCTTCTTGGAGATTTACAGTGTGTATTAGCATATTAAAGACTCTGAGACATCGAACAGTACAAGTTGTTGGTAGGTGCTATCACATCCTGGTGGTGCAAATGATTAAGCGCTCGGCTGCTAACCGAAATGTTGGTGGCTCAAACTCACACAAGACCTGATGATCTGCTTGCATAAAGAGTACAGCCGAGAAAACCCTTTGGGGCAGTTCTACTCTGTCACATGGGGTTGCCGTGAATACAGTAAATAAAGCTGTTTAATTTTGTTTTACCCAGTGTTTGTCAAATTTGACCTCAGAACCCTTTTTTCCTGGAACACCTCGTTACATTTCAAGGATAGTAGTGCTGGTCAGAGCCCTGTGCGGGGACTGCTGAGCTACATACCAGTAGCACTTAGTACACTGCATCGTGCTGAAGCTTGGTATTTGGTGAGATGTGTTAATTTACATCTAACAAGACAGAGTCAGTGAGCTACACCCAGGGGATGGGGGAGAAATAAACCTTCAGGGACAGTCTAGTTGTAGTTAAAACTAGTCAGAAGTAGGCTGTCATGGTTTTTTATTGTAGAAAATGGTAGGGGTAGTTCGAGCCTGTCCATCTCCTAACCAGGTCAGCTCCTCGCGCCCCCTTCTCCCCCAGAGAACGCATGGCCTCCATTGCCTTTCTTGCCCTCTAGGTGCTGGATATCCCAAGAGTGCTGGGCATGCTGAGGCAGCAGAGGATGATGATGGTGCAGACGCTCTGCCAGTACACGTTTGTATACAGAGTTCTCATTCAGTTCCTGAAAAGCTCAAGGCTCATATAAGCTCCCACAACTTGTTATGGGGACCCAATCATGTGAAGCGTTTACAGCTAAAAAAAAAAAAAAAAGTGCTTTCCTAACTCGTGCTTTCTCCTTGACGTTTGATTCACGCAGAGCAATACATCGGGACATAGACGTACGGTATGAATGGCAGAGCACGGAGGGGAATATGCAAAGCACAAGGGGGAATCTGAACTTGGGAAAGGTGCTGACGAAGAGGGCATTGCCCTGCTCTGCTCTTTCGGATTTGCAGTGCTTGCACACATCTTGGAGGTTGTATTTTCTAGACAGTTCTTTATCTTACTGAAGCTACACTGAGCAGTTCTGGCAATCATTAAGGCGTATAGATTTCTAAAGCTAGTTTTCAATAATGGAATTTTATTTTATGACTAAAATATTGAGGGGTTTTCTTAGGAAGAAATTGAACTTTCCATGAAGATAACCCACAGATATGAGTGGTTCCTGTATAACTTTGTATTTAAAACCATGTTATTATCTTTTGTTATTTTTAAAAAACCGTGAGTACTTATGGTTTAGTTATCAAGCCCAAAACTATGAAGAGAATCTAAAGGAGTTATTTTGAAGCATAGAAAGCCTTTTTTATATGCAGAAAATTTTTTATCCTAAAAATTCTATGTATTTGTACCTTCTGTATTTCCCAAGCAAGAGCTCAACTCATTAAGATACTGAAATGAGTCAGTTAATATAAGGAAAAGTTTGGAACGAAGGCACATTATTTAAAATGTAAAAGAATAATCAAATTCACTATTTTTTCAGTATTATTCATAAACCTAAATGAGTTTAATTTTATTGGTTGAAAACGAAGTGAAAAACAATTGTATATGATGGTTTTAAGCACTTTTTTGTTCAAAGCAATAAATTTGAGCTTTTATATATGTGTTGTTTTATAGGTGAACCATATCAATAATAACAGTGGACATTGTTTCAGAAGAGGTGTTTTGGAAGAGATAAGGATTCAGAGTATGTAAGGTGACTAGGATGAGAGTACGTGCAGAGTGAGGGTGAATGCAGGGTGCCTTTGTTGTTATAAACACACAGTGTTATCTATACTCAGACTGCCATGCATGCAGGCTGAGCCTCCAAGAGCCATCCCCAGGAATTCAGGGCCTGTCACTCTTGGGGAGTTAGAGGACTCTATTTCCTTGGGCTTCTTCAACCTAAACCTTTATTCATTTTTCACAAATCAAGTCAGTTTTATATTATCATTCAAAGAAACCTTGAAGAGGCTTTGTTTTCTTTTGGTTGAAAGAAGGAAATCATTAGTAATAGTTTTCTTTTCTTTTCTCAAAACCACAGCCTAAACTTGTCAGGCCATCAGAGATTGCTGTGGTATTCAAGAGGTACTTGAATTTTAGCTCCTTAATCCTCTGAATTCACCCAGAAGTTAATTTTAGCTCTTTAGTCCTCTCCACCCCTCAGCCCACCCCACCATCAAAAGCTCACCCATCCCATTTAGGCACATCCCAATGGACAGAACCAGGTTGAACTAAAGGTAAAGGGGGAGAGTGTTGCCTTTGGCCCAGGCTAAGATGGCCTGTCACAGTTGCAATGGAGTAGGTAAGGACTAATTGGTACGTTTGGCTGAGCACCATCTACTTTTTTCCTTCTTCTAAGGCTGCTTCCCTACAATGTAGAGCTCTCAAAATGTAAAATCTAGGGCGATTTCCCCAAATCACAATATTCTAGGGATGGTTCTGATTCCGGTGCTAACTCCTGAAGCAGGTTTATTCACTGTTAAGCCCACTGAGTGTGTGTTGTTTTGTCATGAGACAGCATTTCCTACTATCTGTGCATGTCAGCCTACCTCTCTGAGTTACCCAGAAACCAGCCACTTCAGAGAAAAGTTCAGAAGATGTTACTGAAAATGAATACTCAAAGTGGGCACGTTTCACTTAGGAACAAAATGTTAATTTTAATTCCAAAGTTGTTATTTAAAAAGTCCTGTTTAAAGAAAAATAGACCTGATTGGCCATATTCAGAAAGAGCTCCCTGGAAGAATGGAATACAAGTTTTTGTGGTAATATCTCTCACCTCCATGTTGTACAAAGGACGGGAATGTTTCTAATGCTTTTTTTCTCCTATAGCATGTTTTTAAAAACAATGCGCTTCTGTCAGGTTTAAACATTTTGAAGTGCGCCGTTGACAAGAACATATTGTAAAATGAAAATCTAATTAAAGAGTAATATATGGCGTATCGTCTCCCCTTTGTAATAATTTGATTCTAAGTACATTACTTAAAAGGGCAAAATTACACTGTTTAAATCTGTTACCCTTAAAATGTTGCATGTTTGACATAGCTCCTAATTTTTTGTCCCTTTTGAATTTTAAACTTTAATTCCAGTTAGTGAATATGAAAGTATTCCTGAATAAAAATAAATCTACATTACTAGACTTTGAAATAATCTGATTTTCAAGAGCAAATGTAGAACATTGAGGTTTTGTAGGCTTACCATGTCTGAACTGAGCCTGGGATTGTCTGCCAAGCTTACGCAGTGCTTCATTTATCTTTGTGCCTTTTAGTGCCTTGGTATTATTTTTATATAAAAATTTCCAAAATTAGATTTCACAAAATTCGCTTATAAACCGTATTTTTTACTGATCAATTTTGGTCGTCTCTGGCATCATAGTTTTTCTAATTAGTGGGGGCTTTTGATGACATATTCTAGTTGATAGTTTTAAGCAGAGAAAATGCTCGTTTTAGAATATCATTTGGAATGTTAATTGCAATCATTATTAATTATTTTCTTCTGGAACATCTACTGTGAAGTGCTCAGAAAGCCTTAGAATTTAGCCCTCTTAAGACCCTTTGGCAGGATTAAAACAAGATGGACCTGTGCTTCTTTGCAAACTTCCAGGAAGAACCAGGTCTGGCCAGAAGCACAGCAGGAGAGTGCTGTGGAGCAGGACTGAGTGATAAGAGCCTGGCTTGGCCACGTTTTCTGTGATGCTCATCACTGGAAGAGAACAGTAATTTCAAATGGGTTAATGTTAATGTTCACAGTATTAAGAAAACTGAAGGTCAGCTGCATCTTACCAAGAGCAAGTTTATTCTTTGAAGATTTGCAGGAACAAGTGGAAACAAGAATGACTAAATTTTGTAAATTTTTTAAAAATCAGACTTTTTAGAACAACTCTTAGATTTAAATTCAGGGGAATTTGCTTCCCGCCAGGACTTCCTGTGGAACAAACTAAAAATATCCCTTTCCAGTTTAAAGTTTATTTAAAAAAAGACTAAATTGGAGGAGACTTTTTTGAGCTGAGGGATAGACATTTTAAAAATAGAGGAATATGGTAGGAATTTGGAATTAGGAATTTGCTGGGGAAACATTTCTGAAAAGCACATGAATTTTTCAAATTCGTGTGGATAAGGCTCCATTCACCTAGTATCTATACCATTACTGGAAACCCTGGTGGCGTAGTAGTTAAGAGTCTGGCTACTAACTGAGGTCGGCAGTTTGAAACCACCAGGTGCTGCTTGGAAACCCTATGGGGAAGTTCTACTCTGTCTTATAGGGTCGCTATGAGTTAGAATAAACTTGATGACAACGGGTTTGTTTTGTTTTGTTATACCATTACTTGTAGAAAAATGAGGAGAAATCAGAAGATCCAGTTGTTTAAAGTTTGTATGTGCTGGGGGTAGGTGGGTAGAAAGAGGATTTTAGAAAACGTTGGAAGGGGTCCTTGGATTGTCACAGTGGCATAATTTTAGGTATATTACAGGCAGTTCACAAGTAACAATTATGCTTTGAAGGTTCAGTTGTAAGTTGAATTTTTGAGATATTTCCCCTTGTAAACAATGCTCTAAATGGGTGTTAAATTTCTTGGCTTGTTCCCTAAAGCTTATTTAAACCTAGGGGACCTGAAGTGTAAACAGTGGTATGGAACCAAATCGCCAGTCTGTATGCCAAAAAACATATGCAACATTTCTCCCTACTGCACCCTGGTGGTGAGGTGAGCACATCTGTCAGGCAGGGCGCGGAGACTCAGCAAACTGTTGCAGTCAGATTGGTCAGTGTTTCATGGGAAAACGCCACATAAGTGAATATCCCAGCATCTGCTACAGAAGCTTGATTGGAGCCTGTGGGGTAAGGGACAGAATGGGAGACAGGAAGTGAACAGGATGCTGCCTCTATGAGGTGGAGGAGGGAGAAAGGCAAAAAAAAAAAAAAACAAAAAAAAAAAACCCTGCGTTTCCTGTTGCCACACATATCCTCCCTTGGATTGTCACTGACATGAAATGGGAAGTAGGGGATGGGCAAGAAGGAAGTTCAGGGTCTGCAGCACCCAGCTGAGGGAGCTGCAGTTCCAAGACAGATATGACTATGTAAAGGCTGTCATCACATGCGTGTAAAATAAGGTCTGCGTGCATGACATGTATCCAAAAATATTTAAATTATCCATGTACACGTGCAAAATTAACAGTTTTCAAAAATTTAGAGTAAAAAATTTTCCAATGTTTTGATGGGTTAAGAAGGAGGTAGTAATCACATACTTATTTTAAATTGTGCTTTAATATTATAAATAGGTACAAGTGGATAACAAGACAGGAATAACTTTGTTTGAATTTCTAACTGTAGAACTTCTAACCTTATGGCCAACGTAATCCAAATTTCTGAAAATTACTTATTAGCTAAGTAAACGTTTTGACCATAACTGCCTACCTTCCATTAAATGACAGTTGTGTCATAAAAAAGTTTAAAATCCGAAAACTTTGAACATGTGACTTGGTTTCCTTGTACTGGCTATAACAGTACAGATGTAGTACTATTCCAGGGTAAGAAATTTGCAATTTTTACTGAACTGGTAGGTAGTTTTTAAACTGTGCAAAAAGATGACTTTATTTCAGTTGTCACGTGTGTATACTACCACAACGTAAGTGTGCGTGTGTGCTTTAAATTCCCACCCTACAACTTGCTGAAACAAACAACTACAGTATTCACACTTTGGAGCCGGTCTGTGTAGCCAAAGAAATTCAGAAGGTTGAATCATTATCTGGGTTAACCAGACGTGAATCTCTCCAGGCCTCAAGGTTTTGGGTAGGTTGATGAGTCTAGTACAGGCTTAATGGTAACTGGCTTTCTATCTGCTTATTATTCAGCAGAGAAAAACTGAACAAATGAATGAGGAGTATGAGCATAGTCCCTCAGTTTTCATAAAAGTGCAGATATCACAGGCCAGACTGCTTCCCCAAATGCCAAGAGAGTGTCCAGATTTTCTTTCCCTAGAAGTTTATTAGAAATCATTTGAAATTAATGGACCATTGAATGGTACATAAATCTTTGTTACTTATTTTATGGTAATATTTATTAAAATGTAATTTAATATTATAGTTAAGTGTCCCAAAAGGATCTAATGGTTTTGTAGTTTTAACTGGAACAATATCAGTGCAATGGTAGTTCAGTTCAAAAAATAACCTGACAAAAATAAGTATTCTCCAGAAGTGACAAACTTGTTTCCAGCACAGATTTAAAAGAAACAAGATTAAAAATAGTACAAAACCCTTAAATCAACATGAGTCAAAAGTGTGAATTGTGTTTCTATACTGTGCAGTTTTGAATATCATGTCCATTTTAAAGACCTATATTATGGGAGTTGTTTTTCTCAAATGATTTTGAATAAAAATGGAGAGAAAAAAATCAAGAGTACTATAATTTGCAATTGTTTTTGAAAGTTTCTGTTAATGTGATCAATTTAGACACTCTCCTCCATATTAGATTTTTAAAATTCGGTATGAAAGGTAAGCTTAATTTCTCAGTGTAAAATTGAGCTATTACATATTTATTAGTAGTGTCAATTTCTAAGCAATACATTGAAAATGGGAAAAAGTAAAAATAATTGTCAGTGTATTAAACCTTTTTAAAACTTGGATATAAAGTTAAGCCTTGCTCACAACATTGATTAGCACTGGGCCATTAGGATATATTTTTGCTTTTTACTTTGTTCTCAGCTAATTTTTTACATTAAAGTATAAAACACTTGGATTTTTATCATGCATAAAAATAATGTTAAATGTTAAATAAGTAAACATTTTCCTATGAAAAACACCTCAATGTTTTACTCTGTTGTGCTTAATAGAGGGAAAAAAAGAAGCTCTTTAGTGCAAATGAAAGAATTACGTGGTAACAAACCACAAATGTATTGCATTATCTGGTTAAAAACAAGCAATTAAAATGCCACCTGTAGTAAATTTGGCAAAGCATAGTTTAAACATATAGATAGCAAGTCTATATAAATAAAAACTCCAACATGTTGATATGATTTAAAAGCCCTAACAAACTTGAAACCAAATTTGGAGAAAATTTACACAAAATACATTTTCTTAGAAAGCTGCCCTGTAATTAAGCAATGCAGTGGAAATTCTACCTTTTTGAAATGGTAGTCTAGTTGTCTAGTATTTTCTAGTTTAAAAAGTTTTGTGCTACTGTTTTGATGATCAATAATGTAAAAATGTATAATCAGAAAAGCTTGATTCTTCTAAACTGTAACTGGTTTGTAAAAGTGTGTACATCTAATGGGCAAAAAAATTCAAACGACTGAATGTAATATATGTGAAATGACTATATTATAGTCTATTTTTGCCATGAAAATAAATATTTGAAGCAAGATATGATTTGTGTGTGAATATAATAGTGTACTTTAAGCTACTTGGCCTTTTTTTTTTTTTTTTTTTTTTACTGTAGGTCTTATTGCATAATTAGTCCTGATTTTTCCACTAGATTATTTAAAATAATGTACTAGATAATAGATTTTTTTTTAGTAGTTGCCAATCTGTCATCACACATCTCCACAGTAATTACTTCAGTTAGAACTTACCTTGCCAACATGGCCAGCTTCGATAAGCAGTGTATCTGTGGGCCAGTTAATATACTTGAATAATAAATATTTGTTGACATATTTCCCCACAATATCAACACAGCAGATTAACAAGGAAAAAACCAGGCTTTAGAGACTTGGGAAGTAGCTTCATGGCTATGGGCAGGTTATTTAACTTATCTTGGTTTATCTGTCAAATGGAAATTACCTACTTACAGGGTTCTTAGGAGGATTAAATAAGATGGCAAATAAAGTACAATGTCTAGTATCTAGAAAAGTTCAAAATTCTGATTTTCCTCCTTTATTCCAAAAAACAAACAAAAAAACCCACCAAACCTGTAGCCGTCAAGTTGAATCTGACTCTAATAGGACAGAGTAGAACTGCTCCATATGGTTTCCAAGGCTGTAATCGTCACGGAAGCAGACTGCCACATCTTTCTCCCTCAGAGCAGCTGGCGGATTCGAACTGCTGACCTTTTGGTTAGCAGCTGAATGCTGAATCACTGTGCCACCATGGCTCCTTTCTCCTTTATTAAGTAATCTTAATTATAAGTTTTACTTAGCAACACTATCTTAATAAGGATCTGTGTTTGGGTCATATTTGAATCTACTATTTTTTTTCCAATTGGAGGTATAGCATTTTACATAGTACCTGGTGCTACAAAATGATTAAACTGGCTGACATAAGAAACCATGTGTATCAAAGAATAGGGGAGACAAGAGGGCCTCAGATTTAGCTAGGAATTAAACCATCTCTTAAAAGTAAATACACTGAAGGGAACAAATGGGTTGAGGATTAGTGGGTGAAACAATGACCAGAAGTTACTGGCTATCATAAGGACACTCAAAGGCAGGGAGAAGATGATGTCATGAACTCACAGAACTTCCGCCTCTGGTATACACATGTAGAACAGACACAACACGTGCAAGGGAGCCCCTCATCACACACTGGTATACGACTGAGTACCTGATACATCACAGAGGACACTCGCCTGGTACCAAGTATTCAGGACAGCAACAGATCCTTGCAAGTGAAGGTTTTGATTTAGCTCACTTTCTGAAATGCAGAATTCCAGATAGCAGAAAGATTGCAACGAAGAGCAGCCTTGGTTTTAAAAGTCCATTCGATGTTTTCAAGCTAATCACAAGTAAGACGCTAGTATGTTTTTCAAGTATAAAGGGTAGCAATATATGATAGTGTAGCAGAAAAAAATTTTAGTTGGTTGCTTTTTCTCCTGAAGTGTCAGATACACCAGCCAGCCAGCAAATACTTATATTTAATGTTTTCCTCTCTCCCTGTCAAGCCATTAATGAACACTTTGGTTTGTGAAAGGCTAACTTAAAAAATGACACATATAACTTGATCCCTTCCCTTTCTTTTGGGTGAATTAAAACTTTGCCATTTTAAATCACTTAATAGGTAAGTATGTTAAAACTATTCAGTTGGATTGTCTTTAAGAGAAAATTTTACTTGTCAACAATGGAAAAGAAAAGACCATCATTTGAGACTACACTATTTTAGTGTTAATAATAGTACACGATGATTTTAATATTCAGGAGGCATTTTAGAAATGAACTATCCAATAAAGACATGTTCTAACAAACATTTTATCTAGTATTTGAGTTGAAGGATTTCAATGTCCATTACTCCCTTTAATCATCACCACAACCCTTTGGGGTATGCCATTTCACCTTCACAGCTGAAGACAGCAATCTGAGAATGAAGTTACTGGTCCAAGATCACATACCAGCAGAGCACCCAGACTCAGTTTTGGTCATCTTCACTACACCTCAGAGTGCTGAAGCTTTTCACGTTCACAAGATCTAAACCCCATTTGTTGCCTAATTGACCCGACTGGGACATCCAGTACAATGTTGACTAGAATTGGCAAGAGTGGACATCCTTGTCTTGTTCCTGATGTTAAGAAGAAAAGCACTCAGTCTTCACCATTAAGTGTGTTGGCTATGGGTTTTTTGCATAGATGCTTTTTATCAGGTGGAGGAAGTTCCCTTCTCTTCCTAATTTGTTCAGTGTATTTTTATCATGGTGTTGGATTTTGTCAAATGCTTTTCCTGCATCTATTGAGACAGTGTTTGTCCTTCATTTATATGGAGTATTAAATTTTTTTTTTTTTTTTGGATGTTAAATCAATCTTGCATGGCTGCTCATGGTGTATAATCTCTTTAATATATTGCTGGATTTGGCTAGTATTTTGTTGAGGATTGCTTCTATGTTCAGAAGAGGTATTCATCTGGCGTTTTCTTGTGATATCTTTCATTTTGGTAGCAGGGTAATACAGGCCTCATAGAATAAGGTGGGAAGTGGTCTCTCTCATTGTTGAAAAATTTGTGAATAGTTGGTATTTTTCTTTAAAGGTGTGGTAGAATTCATCAGTGAAACTGTCTTTGATATTTAATACAGATCTCAATTTGGGATTCAGAAGGAATTCTCATTACATAGTCAAACTATAATACATATTATATTATGAACTATAATAGGTACTAAAATGTTTAGGTAATTTTTATTAGGTTAACGATATTTACAATTGTGGAATGCTGAATAATGACCCCCCCTCCCCCAACGATGTCCACATCCTAATCCCAAGTTTGTGAACATGTTATTTTACACAGCAAAAAGGACTTTGCAGATGTGATTAAGGATCTTGAGATGAGGAGTTGATCCTGGATTATCCAGTTGGCCCAGTGTAATCACAGGGATCCTTGTAAGAGGGAGGTGGATGGTCAGAATGAGAGGAGATATAACTATGAAACAGGTGACAGGGAGAGGGGACGAGAAGAAAAGAGAGATATCTGAAGATGCTATACAGATGGCCTTGATGAAGGGGCCACAAGCGAAGGAATGCCGGCAGCCTCTAGAAGCTGAAAGAGGCCAGGAAACAGATTCTCCCTTACAACCTTCAGAAGGCATGCAGCCCTGGCAATAACTTGATTTTAGAACTTCTGACCTCCAGAACTGGAAGGTAGTAATGTGTGCTATTTTAAGCCAGTAAATTTGTGGGAATTTGCTACAGCAGCAACAGAAAACTAATACAACAATATATTATTCTCCTCTCAGGAGAAACTTGAAGCTTAGCTCACCTATTTTAAGGGTCTTGTAAAACTAGATGACTATGGAAGTCTCCCATCCAGGACTGCTAGGTGTTCTTGCCTCAAAACTTGAATGTTGGCCCAAGACAGGATTCCTTAGGCAACAAAGTTGACCTTGGAAGCAAATCAAAAAAGTTTCTTCCTCCTGGCCTTTGAATTAAACATAGGGATTTGTGCCTTTGGGAAAAGCCATTATTAGTTTCATCTGGCTGCTTTTAAAAGGTCTGGAAAGAGTAATTAAATTGTTTGCGCGTGTCTTCATCTGTCACTTAAATGTGAATCCATATAGCAGATCGCTTTCCAGTATTACACTAGCACATAGAGTTAGTAGCTGTTTCTAGATGTAAATTATTTCAATTATACTAAATTTATAAAGACCCTAAGAATTAAGCCAACTTTGACACATTAAAGCTGAAAGGATTTTCTGGATCATCTAGACCAAACTCTGTTAAACCAAGGCCCAGAGTGAAGCAATTCATTGGGAATTAATTCACAGCCAGTTAATTCACTTGGCAAATTACAGATTTGCCCCGGAAAAGCTGCTCTCATCTTCTCTGATTGGCCTCACTACTATCTAGAGAAAGAAAAAAAGTGACCTTTTAAAGTGAGGCTTTTTGGGAAGATTTTAATTTATATTTTATACCATTTAAAATGTGAGCAAATGAAGAAATTTTCATATAATTTAGCAAGTTGCTATATTCTCCCTTCTACAATAGGGAATTTGCACTTTGAGTGTAAAGAGACAAGAAACGTCTATCCTGTCTGCCCTATAACCTTGTCTGTAGCTGAGCCTCCCCTGAGGCTCTGTCTCCTTCCAAGAACAAATGCATTTGTTCAAGCAGCTACTCTGTGCCAGGCACTGACCTGGGGGTCCAAAGAGAAAGAAAATCCTTCCTCTTGAGAAGCCCACAGTCTATAGAGAGAAGACAAATCAAGCAAAAAACAATATTATGATTCATACTGTAGATGGGAAAGACCCCAGATCCCAGAGGAGAGTGGGACAGATGGAGGGGCAATCACTCAGGGCTTCCCAGGAGGTGTTACATTTAGTCTGGGCTGTAAATGAAGGCTCAAGGGCCAGTGCGGAGTGGGAGGGATTGGTGTTCTGAGCAGAGAGCTTGGAGGCAGAGGACCTCTGTGTTCAGGGAACACGCAATTAGGTGTCATAGGATGCTTGGGAGATCAGGGTGGATTATCCAATAGGTAAGATAAGCATTGTGCTTACCTTGCTTCCAGATCATCTGTAGTGAACAATTTCACACTTTTTCACCACATCAAAGATTCTGCTTCTAGGTATGGCTGGCATCTGTCTCCCAACCCCACAGCACCTTCCTGCAGAATCCAAGCCTCTTCTAATTTACAATCCCTGATAGGCAGATTACCCAGTAAGCAAGGTAAGCACGAGCTTGCTTGTGCTTATTTACTAATCGTTCATACAGATTAGTAAGTAAGTGCAAGTAAATCCGTGCTTACCATGCTTTCTGGGCAATCCGCCCCTGGAGAAGAGAGCAAGAGATGAGCGTTGTAAGAAATGAGAAGTGGTATGGGCTTCATCTTGTTGGCAAGCGGAAACTCTTCAAAAGCTGTTTTAAAAAAGGGAGGAACCCAACCAGCCTGTGCTCAGAGTTCTGACCCACAGAAACCGTGGGATAAATAATGTGCGTTGTTTTAAGCTGCCACATTTGTGGTAATTTATTATGCAGCGTAAGGAAACTAAAATAGAACTGTTAATATCTTAAAGAAAAAAAAGTGAAGAAACGGAATATTGAGTTCCCGGCCATTTGAGGTATTTATTGATGAAGATCAAACATTCAAAGGACAGTCGTCAATGCTCATTTCCATGATTTTAAGAGTTGGCCCTTCCACGTCATGATTATTATCACCTGTGACCCTGGAGAACTGGACGGACCGGGAAGACGGTGGGCTAAGACAGGCTAATGCATCTGGAGTCTCAACCCTTTCAGTGTCACTGTCCACTTCGATGACATCCACAGAGATTTCCTGGTCTATTAAGCTGTCTGAAACACTTGGGTTTTTTTCATCCCATGTTGAAAGTTCAAGGTTTGCTTCATCGTTCACCTGTTGAATTAAAACTCCTTCTGAATTCTTTTTTGTTTTAAAGATGGGCAGGAAAAAATCACTTGGTGGAGAGAATATCTCGTTCTCATCTTTCTGTGCGGACAATAACATATCCAAAGCTGTTTGGTATTCTTGATGTTCCTGTTGAATTGTTATTTCATGTTCTTTTTTAAATTCATTTTGTTCTGAATTCTCAGTCTTTCCAAAATCAAGTAAAGTCAACATATCGGCATCATCTAGCTTTTCTGAGTTTTGCTCGGATATACAGCCCAAGTTCACCTTTAGGACATGTAGCAGGTGGCGCATTTTTCTCTAGGATTAAGAAAAAGCGAACAATTACATTAATTAAGCTGGTAAATTGAATTACTTTTGTCTGCAGTGCTGCTAATCTCAGCAGGATTAATGCTCTACCTTCTTCTCCCCCCCAGCCAAAAAAAAAAAAAAAAAAAAAAAGGGCAAGGGAAAAAAAAAGCACTTGCTTTTAATGTCTTCTTTGAGGGTAGGAAAAAAAATCTTAAAATTATTACTACATTAGAATTTTTCTAATGAAGTTCTAAGGAAAGACAAACCTCCTCCAAATGATGTTTGTTTTCCTTGACATGTCTCTCAAACAGTCGTTCTAAAAACCTATAAGTCATAAATAAAAGTGTTAATGTCTCAAAATCAAGCAATCAAATATAAAACAACTATGCAATAATTAAAGTTCTAAAGGTTGGAAAATAGTTTTTAGATTAATCTTTTTCTCCCCAAACTAAAGACTTACCCTTTCCCGTTCTGTCAAGTTCTCCAACTTGGAAACTAGGTCTTCCACTATGCATTTGCGTCAAGTTGCATAAGGAGGTTGCAAGTTTAAATGAGGTACAAAAATGCTCTCGTGCATGCACTTGTGCACGCACGTACACACACACCAAAAACCTCATTTTTTCTTACACACATACAAATACTAAAAGCCTCTCTCTCACATACACACACCCTAAAGACCAAACCCGAAGATCCTCTTATGAAGTAAATAATTATTTTACAACGCTTCCTAAATTACTCTTGAAGGTAATTCCACTGATGGTAAAACCATGTAATAATGTAACAACTCTGATTTATTAAGTACCATTAAGTGCTAGACATTTGTGGCAGACACATAATAATCGAATCCTTACCAGTGTTGGGATAGAAAGCTATTGGAAAAACCATCTGAAAGATGAGAAAAGGACATCTGTAAGATGTTCATTTACTTTCCGCCAAGCCATTAAGAGAATTCAACCCAGGTGTGTATGGCTCCAGAGAATTTCTTCTTTTAACAATACTATGATTGTCTTTTTCACCACATGACTGGATCAACAAGCTTCTTGCAAAACAACTAATTTCCTTTGTTACTATTTATCATCAATTAAGTTATGAGCCAACGTTACGTTTAGTAGTACTGAATTATTTAGCAATTTTTTAAAAGCCCGAGGATGGAGGATGTTTATTCTGCCTTTTAAAACTACTGTTAATGTTTTGGAATATTCACTCATAGTCATTTTTCTATGTATATATATTTAACAAAACTGGGATCAAACAATATGTACTTTTTGGTTACCTATCTTGTTTTTCTAATCAACAATTTACTGTGAATATCTTACTACATCAGTAAATTCACTTCTACGACATCATTTTTAATAAACAGCACTCACTCTTATGGATATGCTATAGTTTATTTGACCAATCTTTTATTATTCAACATTCAGGCTGATTACTTTTTTTTCCTACTATAAAAAACGCTGCAATAAACAGCTTTATAATGTTAAGAGAAAATTTTTAAAAATTAGCATGTATTATTTTTTATGCAAACATTTTCAACCAGCTTTTTCAGTGGAAGAAATAAATAGAATCATTGCCAAAAACTTAGGTCTTTTTGATACATGTTTTTATCCAAATAATGAAAAAGTCTGCTGTAATTAAAAAAAAACTTGATGTAGGGGATAGAAAGAATTCATTAGAGATGTCTGCACTTGGCATATTATTATAACAGAAAGCACACAGTGTACATAATAGGGTCCTATGCTACATTATATATGTTAGACAAATTTATATGTTATATATATTTATTGTATAAAGTGAGGCCCAGTAACCAATGAATTTTAGATTCACAAATGTTCAAGCCAGATAACAGGGTCACACAGTTTGCTTAAGATATATGAAATAACTGATCTGGCTTTGCAAATTTTCCATTTCATTTATAGTGTACAAACCTAATTTTTATGCAAATAGGAAGTAAAAATTTATTTTACTAGTCTGGTATAACAGAGATGTGATAGTATTTAAATGAATAAAATCTCTATTTTTTTCTATAACTCCCCCAAACTGTGGACTTGCCTTAGAACAGGAATTAAACATTCTTCACATTTTGCTATCAATTACAAGAATATGACCCTCCTCAAAAGCAATACAATTTTTCGCTTCCTAATATGTGGAAATAACTAAAAAATTAACACCATGCCAAGAGCACTTAATACATACTTCACCACCAAATGCAATTTAAAAAATCTAACCTATTTGAGAAGAAACCAAGTTTCAAAATTTCATCTGTTATATCTTCAATGAAACTCAGATACAACAGTTCTTCTTCACTGTGAAAGCAGGGCAAAATATAGCATAAATTATTCTTTACTTATATCTGAAAACTACAAGAAACGTATCTAATTAGAAATATCTATCTTTACTGTTACAAATGTACTTCTATCTCCTTATATTAAAAGGAATACTATAAAACAAGCATGTCTACCTTCTCAAATTATGCAAGAATATTATTAAAATAAGAAAATACTACCTAATAGGGTAAGATTTTACAGATGTTTGCAACATTAATAGCAGTAAAAAAAAAAATAAGCAAACAAAATGAGCAACCAAGGTCAAGAAGGCAATCAAATGTGATCCATTTGGAGCAAATATTCCTGATGAGTTTTTTGAATTTTACCAGGTCCAGTAAGCAGAGGCGCAAGCTCCTCTGTGAGGTACTTAGAGGGGGAGAAAAAGGAAAGTCTTCAATTTCAACTGTGAAATCCTGTTCTGCTCCCAGAGAGCATCTTGTTTTAAGGTTGGGAAATTTATTGAGGGAAAAAATTTATTTTCTTTTTCAAAATGTTTGGAGAGGGGGAAAAAAGTTCTAATAGGAAAATTTGTACTCATAAACATAGTGGTAATTTTTAATTACTTGAACATGTTTCTGTATTACACCATCTATGGAGCCCTGATGACACAGTGGTTGAGAGCTCGGCTAACCAAAAGGTCGGCAGTTCAAATCCACCAGCTGCTCCTTAGAAACCCTATGGGGCAGTTCTACCCTGTCCTATAGGGTCACTATGAGTTGGAACAGACTCAACAGCACTTAATAACAACAACATGAGATCATTATTTTAGTATCTATTACAAGAAAATTAGTACACTATTTTAAGTTTGTATTAATTATCAGAAATTAGTGACTTAGTAGAAAATGTAAATAGCAACCACTCAATTAGCAAATAAGTAAATATAAGGGGAAGAGTTAATAAGCAAGTAAGATAATAGAGATTAAAATGTCATATAAAAAGTTACACTTTCAAATTGATTCCCAGGCTCTAATATTTAAGCAACAAGTTTGGGAATAAGTAAAACTCTATAGATGATTTTCTCTGGGAAAAAAAAAAAAACAAAAAAAAAAAAACAGCTTAACTAAAACATTAAAACCTAGAAGTATAACATCTGCAGACATCTGATGAGGTTAGAAACTTTTTTTACTTGTAAAAATAAAAAAGGATAAAACCAAAACCAAAACCAAACCAGTTGCCACTGAGTTGATTCTAACTCATGGTGACCCCATGTGTGCAGAGTAGAACTGCTCCACTGGGTTTTCAAGGCTGTGACCTTTTGGAAGCAGACTGCCAGGCCTTTCTTCCAAGGTGCTTCTGGGTGGGTTCAAAATGTCAAACATTTGGTTAGCAGCCAAGCAGACTGCACCACCCAAGGGAATCGATTATTAAAAAAAAAAAAAAAGCAGGTATTATTAACATAGGTACAAATTGCTACTGGGGATAAAAATGACATGATCGATAATTATTTCAGAAGATTCCAGTCATTTTCCAAATTTTGCATATATTAGGTGACTGAAACCCCAAAGCTTGTTGTAAGCAAAGCTAGTGTTCAATCCTGACTTATTTAATAGCGGCTTGTGTAAGTCTTAATTCTTGATTTCCGCTAAGCAAAATGAAAAGGTAAAAATGATCTTACTCAGAGTGAATTTTTCTCCCTGAAGAAGGTTGTAGGGAATACTTGGAAATTGTCCTGGAAAGATAAATGAAAACATATGAGCAGAACAATGGTTGGCACACAATAATGTTTAGCAGTATTAAATGTTACTGTTTCAGAATTTATTAAGCACTTTCATAACCATGATGTAATTTAATCTTCAGAACAACTCTGTCAGGTATGTTGGGTAGGTACTACTTTACCCATTTACTAACGAGCTCACTGTGGGTCAGAGAGACCAAATAACTTGTCAAGGTTTCGTGTTAGTAACAGCAAAGACAGATTTTTAAACTAGTTTTCTAATTATAAATCCACAATCCTTTTTTAAAGTACACTATGGCACTTCCCTAATATACACAATGACACTTTGACTAAGGTTAATATACAAATGGAGCCCCTAGGTAGCACAGATGGTTAAGTGCTTGGCTACTCGCTGAAAGATTGGTGGTTCAAATCCACCCAGAGGCACCTCAGAAGAAAGCCCTGGTGATCTACTTCTGAAAAATCACAGCCACCGAAAACCCTATACAGCGCAGTTCTACTCTGACATACATGGGGTCTCTATGAGTTGGAGTCAACTTGCCGTAACTGGTTTGGTTTATTAATACATAAATAATGTTGGAAACAGATACTTCTCCAAGAAAAAATTTTTAGCTGGTCATTATGATAAATTTTGTCCTTAGTTATGTCACTATTAACCGATCCTAAGCTTTTTATTCAGGTATACTCAATTATTGTATTTTACTTTACAGGTAGTCCCCGACTTACAATGGGGTTCCATTAGACTGAATCTGACACAAGTCCGTTCTGACTTAAGTCGAATACCTCTTTATTTTTTTTGTTTTCACAGCCTGCTATACGGCAGTGCTTTGAACAGTAAATCATAACACTGAAAATCTGTGAGTGACCATCTGAAAATGATAACATCAGCAAATTATGCACTGCAACATTGTATGTAGTACATATCACTAACATTAAGATGTAAAAAACAAGCAAAAAACAGACCGTCATAAGTGCAGTTCCTCTTAACTGGAATACGTTGTAAGTTGGGGACTACCTGTACTTCTTCTAGACAGAAATCACTAGAAGAGATAAACATTCCTTTTTTTAGGTCATTCTTTATGCTCATTGAAGACTGGCTCAAGTGTAGTTTATAAATATTATGAGTATTGAAGCACCATGAATTTTCAGGACAGGAAGGTTAGCAATAAACTCCTAGATGAACCCAAGCATCCTGGACTGCTCCATAACATCTCATTCCTGCTCCATTTTTAATCCCTAGTCTTCCTTTCTGCCACCCCTTCATCTCATATTCAATCCCTGACACTTGAAATGCATTTTGATAGATGAAATTATTAAGGGCATCTTTTAGGTCCTCTACTGCCTGCTAATCTATCATTTTTGTTCAGGTGTAGTATTCCATAATTATTAAACAAGTACCTCCACAAAGCATGGAAAGATCAGCACTAGCATATGGTAAATACTCAGAACCACAAATGATGACTCCTCAGATGGTCAGGCCCTTCAGTAGTGTATGTGCCACGTGAGCTGATGAACTCACTGCCAGAGGACCCGTCTCAGCTGGAAATCGGTTCTTCTATGACTAGTGATGGTGACTAATCCAAGTTAGTGTTCCCTTTTCCTTGATCAATGGATTATCATGATTACTTCACTTAAACGTTTATTGAGCACCTACTTTAAAAAATTCCTTAGTAAAATTAACAATACCACTGAATTGTATGACACCAAAATAGATTATTACAGCATATAATTAAAATAGTGCTTATGTTGCAAACACTACGTGTCTGTTTTACAGGAAAGCAATCAGATAAAGACAGCTGACATGGTTTCTCCTGTGTGTTGTTTACCTGGGTGCGGAATGCTGAAGAACGCCCTCTTTAATCTCACCCCATGTTAAGCCATACTTCTGTGAAGGTAAAGGTGGTGTTTTTTCTTTGGTACCCTGTGTTAAACAACTAGGTGCCTGGGATGCAATAAGAAGAATAAATCTTTATTTACTTCAAAAATATATATGAAAGCAGAAATAAAACAAAACACAGCAAATTGCAAAAAAGAGAATAGAGATTTCCAGTAGTTATAAGTGGCTGATTTATGATGATAAAGGAATGTTTTAGAATCATTTTTCCATCCAATCAACACTTTTTTTTCCTTAAGCTTGTTTAAAGTAAGACAAAATAACTTATTTCTTGTATTTTAATGAAAAGACATTTTAAATGACATTAAGAAATCACCACAAATAAACATTTAAAGAGAAAATGAAACAAATTTGAAAATTTTAAGTACATTTGAGAAAAAGAAATCTCATTATACAGAAATTCAAATAGCCCATCTGTTCCACATGCCAGCGTGTCACATATGTAGAAGCAGTGGTAGCACTGGCAATATGGACAATAATATTAACAAACAAAAATAATGGCAACTTACTTTTATATAATCTTTACTATGTGTATGTGGCACGTAGTGTGCCAAGCACTTATTTGTATAATTTTCAGATTTAATCTTTACAGTATTCATTTACATACAGTGCTCCAGTTTAATAAAAGTGCTGATAAAATGTGGGTCCATGGCAGTGAATACTAGTTTCCTCAAGTCAACTGCCAGTGGTATCTATTATTGGTTACTGGGTATGGGGACACACCATTTTCTTGCATGGTTATGGATAAACATTTGGAGCATGTGTAATAAAAATGAACTTCTTCTGCTTTAGTTTATTTAGTTACCTGTAGAGCTAACTTCCTAAAGCTCAAGCTAGCAGTAGCCATCATGATTTATCAAACACATACCATGCTAGGCACTTTACCTACATCATTTATTCCTCTCAGCAATCCTACAAGGCAAGTGTGGTTTTTCTAGATCAGGAAACTCAGTTCTCAGGGGATAAGTGAGTTGTCCTTGGTCCTCAAGTGGTAGGGCCCTATGTCAGACAGCTACTAATAGCTAAGATGTAAACCTATGATCTACTCATTTTCAGAAAGGAAAAAGGAAGTTAAGTGGAATTATGTTTTAATAGACAAACTATTTTTACAAACAATAAACTCAAATTAGGATGCAAGTGTTTACGATGGATACCCCCCCCAAAAATCAATTTGTCTCAAAACCAAATTTAAAGCTGTAATACTTTACAAGAAATTATTACTAAGTCTTCAAAATATAAATACGATAAAAAACTTAATTGTCTAGAAACAGTAAAGGCAAAGATAAGAGAATGATATCCATCTATTTTTATAAAATACGTAACTTCCAAAAATATAATCAGTGGCAATTTTTAAAAGAAAACGCAGCTAGAAAAATTCACATGGCTTCTGCCTAGCTTTGCTGGCTCCTTTAGTAATTCAAGTTTGCATCTTTGAAAACCTTTAAGCTATTTCATTCATCTATCCAGCCAATCAAGTAACCATCCAGAAAAGATACTAATTTAACAAATGATTTCCCAGACTGGGCAGGATCCATCTGTCCATTCACAGAGAGTTACAACCATTTGTAAATAGGTAACCTTCTGTATACTGGCTATGGCATACGCAACAAAGTGTTGCCAAGAGATTATACTTCATAGTCCTCATAATTACACAAAAACATTCGCTACAAATAGCTATACATATTCTTTTCAAGTTAAAGCATCTATAATTCAAATGTGGCAACATGAAAATATCTCATTTTTATTACCTGCTTTATGTTCACTTCTGAATCTGTCAAATTCTCAGTTTCAGCTCTCTCAAAATCAGAGTTAAAGCTGTAATATTTTAAAAGAAATGACTATAAGCCTTCAAAATATAAACACTGTGATAACAAGATTTACTGTCTAGAAAAAAAAAATAAACCCAAACATAAGATTAGTGAGACTGATCTGTTCTCATAAAATGTGTAATTTCCAATAATATAATCAGAAAATAGATATGGCTTGGATTTCAGTTGGACAGAACAGGACTAGGAGATGGGAAATAATACCTTCCTGAGCAATCATAACTATAATCAGACATGATGTACTTGCTTTCCTCATCTCTCCCCAACTTCACAAGTTCTGTCATAGATTCAATTCTTTAATCCTTTGGCTAAATGTCTAAATATTAGTCTAAAAAATAGACTAATATTCTTTTCATGGGTATAGATATCTATACCTTTGTTTTTTTTTTTTTTGTTTTAACTTTCTAAAATAACTAAAACCTAGTACCAGATAAATATTTGTTCACATAGCACTAGGAAAAAAATCACAAATCAGCTAATGTTTAATACTGTACAAGATTTGTTTGCTTCTTCATTCATTCGGCAAACTCTTATGAACATTTGTTGTGTGCTAGGCACTATGGTATATGAAAACATTATTGAGGTAAATTATACTTAATTTCTAGAAATTATCCCAACTGTCTAAATTTTTCTCGGAGAGTTGTTGTT
This sequence comes from Dugong dugon, assembly GCA_030035585.1. Classification (NCBI taxonomy): domain Eukaryota; kingdom Metazoa; phylum Chordata; class Mammalia; order Sirenia; family Dugongidae; genus Dugong; species Dugong dugon. The sequence continues at coordinate 97,851,804 of CM057472.1, read as the reverse complement.
ATACAAGACTGGGACTGAATATTTGCAGGAAAGGGAGAACAGGAGTATTTGGTTAAACAATTGTTTTTTTTCCCTCGATAGCCATTGTTTTGCTATTTTTAACATGAATCAATAGACGTGTTTACCCAAATGCTGTCTGATGATGTATTTTAAGGATACTCTGAAAATAATGCATAATATCTGAATACATGCACAAGGTCTAGTACCATGTTTGAAACAATAAAGCAGGTATCAATTGCTATGAGTCAGAATTGACTTGATGGCAACTTTTTTGTTTTTTAACATTCATCTCTATAAAGAGCATGACAAGTTTAATAGCTGACTTTTCTGTATTTTTTCAATAATTACTCATAGTTTTAATGATAAATGTAAAATGAAAAGTCACATTAACCTTATTCTAATCAAAAGGACACTACTAGACGTTAAGTATGGGACTTGAGGTGAATGATATAAAATAAGGAATCCTAATTTCATTTCTACAACACCTGGAAGGATCTACCACTGGCTGGTGATAAGCCATACCTGCTTACTTCAGTCTGGGTTTCAGCTTCTGTCCGCTGATCCCTTTTTCTTCTGGCAGGTGTATAATATCGATACTGTGACAGGAAAGATTTCGCTTCTGTTTTTAAAGTGCGTGGAGTGAATGGCAATTCCTTGTTAGAAAACAGTTTGGAATGTTTATCCAAAAGATCCCCAGTGGGTGCTTTGGAAATAACTAACTGAAACCGGTGGGGATTGTGGCATGTGCTCCTGGGCCCTCTGCCACACGGGGTTGCAGACCTCAGTTTTCTGGGCCAGGAAGCTGTGTAATCCGTACTGGAGAGGGAGGGACTGGAGTTCTTCTCAGTACTGTTCATGAGGACTTTATTGGATTTACGTGGACCAAGGTGTAGTCTCTGTAAAGAAGGTATTGGTGACCTTGCAAAGGATGAAAATTCGCTTATTTCTTCTATTAACACATCAGCCTCGTCTTGTGGTTCCCCTGAAGGCTAAGAACATTTGGTTTGATAGTCAATTGCATTTACAAATTTCATATTCAGTTATCTGTAGTTTCTTTACTTAGACAAATCAGTATTAGGTTAGCTGACTTGTTCACTACCAGGAAAGAAGTCAAAATCAGTTTAAGATTCTTAGTGCTGTAAAAAACCTAAAAAGATAGCATTGTCAAAGGAGTTTTTAAAATAGATAGTATGACGCAATGGTGAAGAGCAGAGGCTCAGCCTGAGTTCGAATCCGTCAGATCCTGTGCCTCAGTTTTTTCATCTATACTATAGTAGTAGTAATTGTACCATCTCCCAGAAGTTGCTGTGAGGTTTAAATGAGTTAATACATGTGACAGTTTCATAGCTCTAACCACAGTAAGCACTCTGCACATGTTGATGGCAGGGAAAGAAGTTATTTTTATTCTCCTTCTCTTATTCTGCTCAGTGGCAAGACAGTACCTATCATATAAATAAAATTACTGAAATTATTTAAAACTAAAATAAAAATGTTTTTATATTTCACATTATTGTTTTAAAGGGAAAAGATGTCAATCATAGCTTAATTTACAAACTCAGTAAAAATAAGCAAAGGAAATCCTCTTTTAAAGAGATTGTCAAATGACTAGGAGTTGCAATAAGATTTTGTACTTGTGAGTAGACTCAATTACAGGTTGAATGGGCAGGTTGGACAGATCACATGATTCTTTAGCACATCCATATTTACAGTCCCTCATGTGCAATGAAATGGAAATCAAAGCCGCATTTGTTTTCTTCACCAGAGGCAGTGCTGGCGATTTTTAAAATAAAGAGTTTTTGATATATGATCTCATGTATGTAAGTTGCTAATACATTTGTTTAGAAGCTAAAGCTAGCATTTACTTTTTAAAAGTAAATTATAGTAAACATTCACTGAATTTATATTGTAAAAGGTATCTGTTAACCATAAAACCCATCTAATTATCAAAATAAATATACTTCCCAAAATAATAATTTTAAGACAATTTGCATGCGCCTAAAATGTTTATCATCAAGACTTATCAAAACTCTAAGCAAATTGCAAGTTTCTGTGACTTCTAAATGGAGTCAATAATAAATATATATATATAAGTATAAATGAACTACTTGATGGAGGCAAAAGTTATAGAGTTGCAGTGGCTAACAAAAAATGAAAACATCTTACATTTACAGACTTAATTATATATTTTACTTTCTTCAACAAATCTCATTCTTATCTAAAGATAAAATCATTAAATTACATTAAAAATGCTATATAATAGAAAATATTTTTAATTTTCAGTCAAAAAGCACACTCACTAAAGATGAAAATATACATGTGAGTCAAATATTGATAAACAGATTCCCAAACAGAAGCAGCCTGCCACATCTTTCTCCTGTGGAGTGGCTGGTGGTTTCGAACTGCTAACTTTTCGGTTAGCAGTCGAGCACTTAACCACTGTGCCACCAGGGCCCCTTAAAAATGAAAATATACATGTGAGTCAAATATTTATGAACAGATTCCCAAATGGCAAAGTACAGTATGGAGTACAGCAGATTTATTCTAAAGGAACTGGCTCTATTCCTGGTCCTTTTATCTATATATATAGTGCTGGGGACTCTCATATTCACAGCTTCACTGATGACAGGGTTGTTGGGAGGTTTAGACTATATGTGTATGTGTTTAAAGCATTATTCAAAGGTGAGGTATTTTAGTAGGAAATGTAGTTTGGGATTAAGAATACCAAGCTAAAAAAACCCAAAAATTGTTTTCATAAAACTCTTAGCTCCTCAGTCTTTAATAATTAAGCCTTAAGAAATAGAAGAATATCAATCCAAGATTTAGTGGAAAATGTTCTACTATTAACTTAGTCTGCAGTAGAGACTTCAGTGCAGAAACTCTCATCTTTAATCTAACCCTTATGGTGTAAGCATAAATAATAACATTCATAGCACTAACTGTGATGATTAATGTATCTCATTCCCTGGATTAGATGTGCTGGTTCAATTTTCAGTTAAGCATCTCAGTAAGAACAAATTAAAGTTCGTTTTTGTTATAAAAACCCAGCATTCTTTTCCTCAAAAGATAATGTTCTTTTCTATCCATAAGTGGCAGAAACAAGAGCTAGGAATGAAGCCCTGAAAGCTACAAGCGACTATAAGTAGAGAATGAGAAGCAAGCACTTAAAGGGGCAAGAACTCAACAAGTGAAGAATGGACACAGAAGCAGACGTTATCGTAATGGCACTTCACAGTGTCATCTGTATAATGTCATCATGATTTAAAACTTAGACGTTTATGCTTCATATTCACCTATCATGCGACCACCACTGAAAACACACTGTGACGAGATTCTCAGGCCAATAAAGACTCCCCACGGGAAAGAGAGGCGGGTATATTACAAGACGTCATGTTGTTGTTAGCTGCCATGGAGTTGGCTCCCGATTCATGTCGACAAGCCCGAGTAAAATTCCCTCTGTGTTAAAATATAAATTTAGAACTTTTCTGACAAAAAATAAGGTAGATGGTCACCAAAAATTCAGACTGTTCCAATAATGAAGTATCTTAGAAATACTTGCTTTTAAAAGGTAAAAATACTATCTTACCTTTTGAAGGGTGTTTAATAATAATGACTTGGAATTATTTTTAGAATTGGCCTGCTTTGCAGTTTTAGCTAATCTCAACTCCTTCTCACATCGTGCTAGTTCCCTTTTGAGTTTCTCTCTTCGTTGTTGGTCTGCATCTAAGGGGGAAAAACAAATCACTAAATATCTAAAATATGGAACAAAATAGAAAACTTAATTTTTTGGTCTTCTTATAAGACAAATAAAAGGCACATTTTTTTCTTGCTAAAAATGTTTACACTATTGATATGTAAATTTAAAAATCCATAGAACCTTTCTTTATACAGATAAGGAGTCTCTGGGTGATGCAAATGTTTAATGCGCTCAGCTGCTGTGATAATTAAGGTTGTGGGTCAACTTGGCTGGGCCATGATTCTCAGTGGTTTGGCAGTTACGATGTAGTTTGGCAGCTATGTAATGATGTAATCACCTCCATAATGAGATCTGATATGAGCAGCAAATCAGTTGAAAGGGAGTTTCCTTGGGGGTGTGGCCTACATCCAATATAAGTGGACTTTCTGGCAAAGCTCGAGGGCTTTTGCTCGCTCTGGATCCTGCAGGTGGCTCCTGTTCATCTGACCTCCAGTTCTTGGGACTTGAGCTAGCAGCTTACCTGCCAAACTTGGGATTCGTCAGCCTCCACAGACTGTAAGCCAGAGGCCTGCTATCTGACCTGCCAATCTTGTGTTTGCCAGCCCCTGTAGCTACATGAGTCAGGAGAAGCCTCCAGCCTGATCCACAGACTTGGGACTTTCCAGCCTCTACAACCACGTGACCCATTTCCTTGATACACACACACACACACACACACATATGCTTCACTGGTTTTGGTTCTCTAGAAAAACCAGCCTGAGGCAGCTGCTAACCAAAAGGTTGAAGATTTGAGTCCACCCAGAAGTGCCTCCAAAGAAAGGCCTGGTGATCGACTTCTGAAAAATCATCCATTGAAAAACCTATGGAGGACAGTTCTACTCCAACACACATGGGGTAGATGACAACTGTCCTTTTGGTCGACAGGCCCTAAGTCTTAGAAGTCATTCTTGACTCACTCCTCTTTTTCTCTTACACCCTGTCTACATTTAATCCATGAGTAAATACTGTTGACACCCTTTAAAATGTATCCAGAGCCCAACTATTTCACATTCCCTCCACTGCAACCACTCTGCAACCATTACTCCTCACCTAGATAATTGTCACCTACCTGGTCATCCTACTTCTACCATTACCCCTTCAAGACTATTCTCAACACAGTAGCTGGAGAGATACTTTAAAAGTTAAATTGGCTCATGTTACTCCTTGACTCAAGGCCCTCCAATGGCTTCCAATTTCATTCAGAGTAAAAGCCAAACTCCTTGCAGTGGCCACACCCCTACATGATTGGCATCTCTTTGCCCTATCACAATGATCTTATCACTCTCCAGCTGTCTCATTTCACACCAGCTATAAAGCCCTCATGGACCTTGCCAGATGGAATACACAGGAATCGGATCAAACTGCTAACCAAAAGGTCGGCAGTTCAAATCTGCCAGCTGCTCCTTAGAAACCCTATGGAGCAGTTCTACTCTGTCCTATAGGGTCGCTATGAATCGGAACTGACTCGATGGCAAAGGGTTTCGTTTTGGTTTTTGGATCATTAATATCAGACACAAGTAAAATTTTGCTGAAGATCATTCAAAAGCAGTTTTAGCAGTAAATCGACAGGGAACTGTCAGAAATTCAAGCTGACTCAGAAGAGGATACTCCTAATCCCCATTTCCTGCTTCATATTTTCCCATAGCATTTATCACTTTCTGACATATTCTACATTTACTTGTTTGTATTTGCGTATTGTCTCCTCCAACTAGAATGTAAGCTTTATAAAAGCAGGTACTTTATTTTATCCACCTTTTTAGTTCCAGCCCTTGGAACAGTATATAATGCATGGTATTAGAACAGCATCTAGCACATAGTAGGTGTCCAATAAATACTTGTTGAATTAACTGATGAGTGCACTCTAGCGAAGTAAGCAAAATATGCAAAATCCCTGTTATTCTAAATTGGTGAATTTGGATTTTAAATCAAAGAGTTTGGCTGAGCAAGAGGATTAATACATTCAGGCTGTTTATTATACAATCTTTTTATTACACACATACACACAAAAGATAATCTTATTTTATATATCTATTATTCAGGAAATTAATACCAGTATAAAAATTTAGCAAAGCTCTCCCATTTAGAGGTGACCACAATTAAAGAGGGTTATCTGAGCTAAAGACAATTAGGAAAAACCATCTTAATTCAAATGATGTGAATTTTTAAAAACCATAAATATTGAACAAGCCAGTTTTTCATTTTTTTAGAAGTTATTAATATGATACAGAAAAATAAAATACAAAGCAGCAGAGAAATTCAAAGTCTAGGAGGGATCTGAGAAATTAATTACTCTTCATTTTACAAAAGAGGAAAGTAAGACGTAAAATGGCTTGCTTATGTAGCTAGTGTGCTATGGTTTTGAAAAACACATACTCAAGCTCTACCTTGCCTAGAATGCCTTTACCCCGCCTGTAAAATGATATGAATCCCTAGATTCCTTCAAAGATGTAAGAGCCTACATTAGGGTTTGTTATAAACATAAAGGGCACAAAAGAGGGGAAATATAAAGTGCCAAGCACTGGGCCTCACAAAGACTCTGCTCACTGAATGGCAGCTGCTGGCCAAGAAGAGGTGGGTCCAACCAGCCCTGCTCACTGTGATCGTCCCTCAATTGCATCCAAGCGGCATTTCCCCATCTATGCCCTCATTCATCACTTACTATGCACTACCTTGGGTTGATATTTTTTAATGTAGCTATCCTCTCTCAATTAGACAATAACTACTAAATTTAAATAGTAACTTAAGAAAACACTATACTTAAAGCTTATGATACTTTGATTTTTTTTGACTCCTAGTAAGACAACTATAGGCTGTGATATCTACCTTCCTGAGCTATTTTTAAAGTATGCATTTCTTGACTTGAACTCAAACTACAAATGCCTCAAATGGTCTCAAATTTGTTGCCTTCAGAAAATTTTTAAATAGGAATTTCAAATTTTGTGGTCTAATTATTTCCTCAGTAAAGATTTGTAAAAATGCAAATATTGGGTAGTCAAGGGTAGTTATTTCACACATTTCAGGATTCTATACAATTATAAGTCAATACGGCTTTTTAGATGCATATAACTACTGTGTTTATCAGTTAGGCTATTAGGATAAAAACAGTAGACAATATTTATCTGGAGAAAAGTTCCAGTTATGGTATTTTTAATGAACCATGTAGTTATCTTGACGATAAGCCAAGAGCAATGAAAATCATCCAATTTTAGAGTTTAAACCTTGGCAAGTCTTTTAGTACAACCCACGTTTTTATATATACAAAAAGTATTAAATACTATATCCAAAGTTACATAAAAATTTGGGAGCAAAGTCTGGGCTAGACTCTAAGTTTCTAACTTAGAAATATAATACAAGCTTCTTTTATTTATGGACAATATAAAAAAGTTAGAAAATGTTTTCTCAAAAAGCAACAGGTCAAAAAGTTACTTACATTTGATACTGGTACTCATGCTTACTGGAACTGAGCAGTCTACTGCAGCTGAAAAAAGAAAAATTAGTTGTTTAATAATACTCTTAATATTTATAATTGACAATAAGTATCAAATGTGGAAATCACAAAGAGTTCCTAATATTTTAAAACTTAAGCTCTTCAAATGAGAAAATAAAAAAAACTTTAAATGGACATTAGTGACAAACTGGTAAAATTCAAAAAAGGGCCATAGTTAATAGTATTATATCAATATTAATGTCCTGGTTTTGATAACTGCATGTAATATTTTAGTATTAGAGGAAGCTAGGTGAAGGGTATATGTTAACTCTTTACTAGTTTTGCAACTTTTCTATAAGTCTATGATTATTTCAAAATAAAAAGTAAAAAAAAAAGAAAATGAAAAGACACGCCACAGACTGTGAGAAAATACGTGCAAAACATGTATCTGATATAGGACCTGTATGTAATATAGAACTCTCACAAATCTATACCAAGAAGACAAATAACCCATTTAAAAATATGAGCAAAAGATTTGGACACTTCACCAAAGAAGACATACACATAGCAAATAAGCACAAGAAAAGTTGCTTGACATCAGTAGCCATGAAGGAAATGCAAACTAAAACCATGAGATATACTACTACATATTCACTAGCATGGCTAAAATAAGACTGCCAATACCAAGTGTTGATGAGGATGTAGAGGTGATGGAAATGCAAAATGGTATGGGAAACTGTTTGGCAGTTTCTCATGAAGTTAAACATACACTTACCATAAAAACAAAAACAAAAAAACCCCAGTTGCCTTTGAGTTGATTCAGACTCATGATGACCCCATAGGTGCCGTCGAGCTGGTTCTGACTCATAGCGACCCTACGCACAACACAACGAAACAGTGCCCAGTCCTGTGCCATCCTCACAATTGTTGCTATGCTTGAGCCCATTTCTGCAGCCACTGTGTCAACGTGTGCCACAGTACCCCGCAATTCCACTCCTAGTATTTAACCCAAGTGACATGGAAACATGTTTGAGGAGTGCGTGGGAATGCTTATAGCAGCTTTATTGATAAAAGCCCAAGTGAGTGAAAACAATCCAAATGTCTACAAACTGGGGAACTGATAAAGCAATTTGTTGTATGCACATTAAATGGAATACTACTGAGCAGTAAGAATGACGAAATACTGATACACCACAACAAACATGGGTTAATCTCAAAAACATTATGCTAACTGAAAGCAAGACCCAAAAGGATACATATTATATGATTCCACTTACACAAAATTCTAGAAAAGACAAAACTATAGTGATAAAAACATCAGTGGTTGCCAGGGGTTGGCGGGAAGGAATTGAGCCCAAAGTAGTAGAGGGAACTTTTTGGGGTGGAAATATTCTGTAACAGGGGCCAGCAAACTTTTTCTGCGAAGGGCCAGAAAGTAAACGCTTTAGTCTTTGTAGGGCACTATCGTCTCTGTTACAACTAGTCAATTCTGCCTTTTAGTGCAAAAGCAGCCAGAGGCAATATGTAAAACAAATGTGGCTGTGCTCTAGTAAAACTTTATTTACAATGAAATGTGAATTTCATATGATATTCACATCTCAAAATATTGTTTTTCTTTTGATTTTTTCCCAACCATTTAAAAATATAAATACCATTCTTAGTTCACAAACTGTAAAAAAAACAGGTGGCAGGATTTGGCCTGTAAGCTGTAGTTAGCTGACCCCTACCCCCTACCTTATAGCATGGTGGTGGTGGTGGTGGTGGTTATACAAATGTATACATTTGTCAAAACATTTAACTGTACATTTAAAGTGAGTACATTTTATTGTATGTAAGTTATACCTCAATAATGCTGACAAAAAAGAAAAAAAAACAGCGGATAGCATCTTCTTTGTGCAACTTCTTTAGTGGATTCAAAAACAAAAAAGCTGTTTATAGAACTTTTATATTAAGATCAATATCTTGCCACAAAATAATATTAGGGATATCACAGTTACAATAAATAACATGGGTATTATGTAGATTCTAAATACAGTTAACAAAAATGGTATTCTGAATTTGCTATGTATATAAAGTTAGTCAATAATTTTTTTTTTGTTGTAAAAATATATACAACACAACATTTACCGATTCAGTATTTTTTGTGTGTACAATTCAGTGACACCAATTACATCAACCATGTTGTGCAACCATCACCAATATTTGTTGCCAAATTTTCCATTACCATAAACAGAAAGTCACTGCTTCCTAAACAACAGTCAATAGTTGTTAATTAAACAACTATATTTTACTTACTACACCAACCACAAAACCTTTTCTATATAATGTATTTATTTTTGCTACAGATTTATTCTAATGAGAAGCAGAAAGTTAAAACTAGGTGCTCGAAGTTCCCATCTGCACATTTTTACCTTTGGCGGAAAGGATTTTATTATAGTGGGCAGCCATGTGAGTCTTGACCAGGTGGAGAGTGCTTAGTCTGAGAGAGGAGGAGTCAGTGCAAAAAGCTAAAAATGAAAACGTATTTCATCATTATATATTTAAAATTAACATAAAAATCAAGAGATAAACAAGCTGCTGTTAATTTAGCTCATTCTTATAAAAGTTCTGAAACTCAATGACAAAGATACTGACGTTATAAATTTGTGATGCTGAATACATTCTAGCCTTAATCTTGTACTGATAACTTCTGACAGGCAACTGGCCACTTGAGTTCAAGCCTTTCCAAGAGTAAGATTTACAACCCTGAGTGTTTTGGGAAGAGATTGTAAAATATAATCTTTCATTACATTTACAAAACTGTTTCTTACTGTCAGCACTCAAACGCAAGTAAAAAATGTTTAGTCACTTACTTGCTTGATTATAAAATAATACTCGAACAATCCATCAAGTTTGGGAAAATACACAAATCCCAAACCCAAAATCCTATATAAAGATTCTATTCTGAGAGGCAAATTTCTAACTTTACACCTGAAAATAAGATCTCCTACAAATCAGTTTACTACATTCTTTTTGAAGTACTAGGACTATCTTAAGACAGGTATGATCACATGGAAGTTCCATGACACTGAACTCCTTGACTTCATCTGAACTACTTAAAAGAAATCTTAGAAATAAAGAACTTATATAAGTAAAAAATATACATGTAACTACAATTTTTTAAACATTAAGAACAGTTTTTGAGAATACATGCATGTGGTTAAAAAATTTAAAAGCTAAAAAGGTATACAGAGATTGAAAAATTAGTGACTTTCCCACCCTGATCCCTGGTCTCCCATCCCAGAAGTATACCCTGCTACTTTTTAAATGCATTTTTCCAGGGAAATTCTATGTATAAGATAAGCATATACAATAGGGATGAGCTTGTTATTAGTACTACTAGTACTGTTGTTGTTGTTATGGGCTACTGAGTCGATTCTGACTCATAGCAGCCTCATGTTACAGAGGAGAACTGCCTCATAGGGTTTCCTAGGCTATAATCTTTATGGGGAGCATATTGTCAGTTCTATTTCCCACGGAGCTGGCTGCCAGGTTCGAACTGTCAACCTCTTGATTAACAGCTGAGTGTTAACCATTGTGCAACAAGGGCTCCTTACTACTACAGTACTACTACTAAAAACATTTGCTGAATGTTTACCATTTGCCATGCATGTTTTCTTAAGCTCCTTACATACATAAACTCATTTAGTCATTACTATCATCATTTAAGGAACTTAGTGACGCAGTGGGTAAGAGTTCAGGCTGCTAACCAAAAGGTTGGCAGTTCGAGTCCACCAGCTGCTCCTTGGAAACCCTATGGGGCAGTCTACTCTGTCCTATAGGGTTTCTATGAGTCAGAATCAACTCGACAGCGATGGTTATCATCACTTAATAGAAGTGGAAACTGAGGCACAGATGTGTGAGTAAGGTGTTCGAGGTCATACAGCTTATAAAGGATGCAGTTTGGATGTGAACCAGGCAGCCTCATGCTGATAACCACTATAGCTATACTGCCTCTAAATAGTCTTTCCTTAAAAGAAATGTTAGCAAACTTTACATATAGTTCCTCATCATGTTTTTTTATGTATATATTAAATATAGCTTAAAATTTTTACTTAAAATTCTTTTTCAAAGAAAAGTTTACTATTCTGGCTCTAAGTGTATATATATACCTTAATGCAAGAAAAATAAGTGAGATCACTGAAAAATGTGATTCTACCTTCATATTTGGAGGCAACCACTATCAAAGATTTTTCACATAAATAAGGACAAAAACTTTCATTTTGCCTAAAAACCTACTGACTTACAATTTTTAAGCTACAATTGTAAACATATTTTAAATTCATAACATAAAAAATTTACTTTGAAGACTTTAAAATGTAAGACCATCACAAAAATACACAGTAGACTTCCCTTTCATAGGTCCCAGAAATCCAATTGGATAGAAAGGCCCTGTTTGCTGATACAAAATGCTTTATTCAAGTGTTCTCTTTCTCTGCACAGCTCTTCCTTTTCAGTGCTCTTGTCTTTAACACTTGCTAATCACCATTTTAGCAAGGAAGGCATGCCTTAAGCCAGAGTAGTCTGCCTGCAAAGAGAAGAGCCAGGCTGGAGCTGCAGTGGGGAGCAAGAGGCAGCCAAGCCCATATCCAGTGACACAGTAATAGTTTAAAATGATGGACTCCTTAATTTTCTATTTCAAGAACTCCTATATTTATAGCTACTCTAACATTACATTATGCAGTCATGAAATCTCAAGTTCATATATTCATTATATGAGGTAATTTTTCATCATGTCATATAACTTGCAAATAAAGGAAACACACACTTAATCTGTTAACAAGCTACCATTAAAACCAATACTTCACTTACCATTACTTTTGGTGCTCAGGTGTCCCTTAAATAGACATGGTGGATCATATCTGGGAAGGACTTAACAATAAAACAACAACAAAAAAACCCCAAGAATTATTAGGGTAAATGAAACACAAGTTCCACAAAAACAATATTGAACATTTAAAAAAATAATAAATTTATCTTTGATTAAACTACTAGGGTCATTTAAATTTTTATTCAATTGTATTACTAACCAGCAACATTACATCACACAGCAAAAATTCTGCAGCCATAGATAAAAAGTTTTTTCTTTTAAGATAAAAAGTTATTTTCAAAATAGTTGTACCTTGAAACTTTAGTTTCACTTGGTAAAATGATAAATGCATTAATTATGTTATTTGGCACAGCCCAACTATTCTGTACGTCATTGACCTACTAGAGTTTTCACTGATTTTGAGAAGATATGTATTAACTATTTCAGTCAATCACAGGTTAGTCTGTCCTTAAAAATAATTTAAAGAAAGTAATCTTCTCTCACAAAGTGAATGAGAAATTATAGAATATGTTGGTATGTAAAGAATAAGTAAATATAAAGGGTTTACTTATTCTTAAGACATCTTTAATGATTAAAAGATGTCTTGAGGTTTATCTGGTCTAACTGACTTATCCCTTGCTTGGATCCTTTCTAGATATTCTATATTTAAAACCAATTCTAGTAAAGGAAAACTCATTAGGCAGTGTCTCATCTTTCAGAGTACATAGGCTATCATGAAATTAGATATACACTTCATCACAAAATAATTTCCCTCTCCAAAAAGTGATTATGTTTTGAGGGGTAACCTCCAAAATAGAAAGGCTGAGTTACAGAGTTAAATGAAATTTAACATGCAAGATATGAATAGTAAATTATACCTCAATAAAGTTGTCTAAAAAAGTGAACAAGCTCTCATTCTTCTCCAAAATGAGAAAACACACAGTCCCAACAGTTATTAAGCCTTCAGAGGCTATGTGAATTACTCCTTAAATCTAGTCATTATCCACCCGAATATTGTTATCTAATTAGTAAACTGTAATGTTAACCTCCAATAACTTGTGTATAAAAATGAGAGAAAAGAAAGAGAAGAACAGAATGGTTAGTATACACCCTCTCCTTACTCATGGACATGGTTAGGTTCCAAAGACCAGGTCGTTATGCAAAATCATGTTATGTGAAAATGAAGGATGACCACATCAGATCATAAAATGGAGGATAACTATATTGTTATATAACTGCCAAGTTACAGCATTACATAGCTTCCAAACCACTGAGAATCATGGCCTAGCCAAGTTGACACATAACGTTAACCATCAAAGCCAGCATTACACTTGCCTCATCTTGGTGTTTGTTACTGCCAGATGTATGTTGTTAATGTGTAGAACAGATTTTTACTACTGTTGTAAACGTGAAATGTTAAATAACAAGATAGTTGATAAGTGAGGAGACAAAAACAAACAAACAAACAAAAAAAACCTGTTGCCGTCAAGTCAACTCCGACCTATAGTGACCCTATAGGACAGAGCAGAACTGCCCTATAGGGTTTCCAAGGAGTGGCTGGTGGACTTGAACTGTTGACCTTTTGGTTAGCAGCTGAGCTTTTAAACACTGAGCCACCAGGGCTCTAAGTGTGGAGACCAAAAAAACCACACCCGCTGATGCTGAGTTGATTCCGAGTCATAGTGACCCTACAAGACAGAGTAGAACTGCCCCATAGGGTTTCCAAGGAGCAGCTGGTGGATTCGAACTGCCGGCCAACTGAGGAGAAAGTGTACATAAAAACTGAGAAAAATCAAATACCACTTATCTGACACCAAATGTGTAGATCAATCAAATCCCATTTCTCTGACACAAAATGTAAGGATCAACTGCAATGAATCTATAGATTCACTTCAGTTTATTCCACTTCTCACACCAACTAAATGGAATCAATTCAGTTCTAATTCAACTACACATGCAGCACTTATTCCTCTGACCCTACCCACCTGGAACTAGGTCAGGCCTCACAAAAGGCACAGTCCTCCAGACTGCCAAGTCTGCCCAAAACTTTAAAGGCCGGTCGCAAGCTTGGAGACCCCATGACACCCTCACTTCTGACCTTCTTGCCACAAATTCAGGGTTCTCCCACTACCCCTTCAAGATACCTTCAGGATATTACTTACTGATGAAGACTAAAGACCACAGCTGTCAGTATGGATTACGCCTCAATATAAAGAAAATAAAAATCCTCACAACTGGACCAATAAGCAACATCATGATAAACGGAGAAAAGATTGACATCAAGGATTTCATTTCACTTGGATCCACGATCAACACCCATGGAAGCAGCAGTTAAGAAATCAAAACACGTATTGCATTGGGCAAATCGGCTGCAAAAGACCTCCTTAAAGTATTAAAAAACAAAGATGTCACCTTGAGGACTAAGATGCACCTGACCCAAGCCATGGTGTTTTCAATCACCTCATATGCATGCGAAAGCTGGACAATGAGTAAGGAAGACTGAAGAAGAACTGACGCTTTTGAATTGTGCTGGCGAAGAATACTGAATACACCGTGGACTGCCAAAAGAAGGAACAAATCTGTCTTGGAAGAAGTACAACCAGAATGCTCCTTAGAAGCAAGAGTGGAGACACTACATGTCACATACTTTGGATATGTTATCAGGAGGGATCAGTCCCTGGAGAAGGACATCATGCTTGGTAGAGGGTCAGCAAAACACAGGAAGACCCTCAACAAGATGGACCGACAAAGTGGCTGCAACAATGGGCTCGAGCACAGCAACGATTGTGAGGATGGCGCAGAACTGGGCGGTATATCATTATGTTGTGCATGGGGTCTCTATGAGTTGGAACCGACTTGATGGCACCTAACAACAACTTCAGGATATCAAGAATAAGCTTGGGGTTCCCAGGATCCTCCCATTCACTTCTAACCTGCTGGCTCCCACTATTCCCTTGGGTTTGTCACTGGAATGACTCACAGAAAGAAATGATTACAGCTTTACTGTAACAAAAGGATACAAATGAAGAGATGCATAGGGTGAGGTTTGGGAATGTTCCCAATGCAAAACTTCCATGTCCCCAAAAGGGATGCATTACCCTCCCACATGCATCAATGCCTTTCACCTACGAAGCTTCTGTGTCCAGAGCCTTTATTGTGGCCTCATTATACAGACATGATTGAGTGGGTCATGTCCTCCAACCCCGAGACCGTAGATGTCACAAGGTGGTCTTTCTGTTATTGATTTCTAATTTCACTCCATTATGATCAGAGAACATATTTTCCTTCTGCTCCATTCTCCCTTGCCTCTCATTTTGGTATTTCCGTTATGCATGTATTTGTGTACTTAATAGTGTTCCACATTTCTCTAGGGCTCTGTTCATTATTCTTCATTCTTTTTTCTGATTTTTAGATTGCATAATTTTTATCAATCTGTCTTGAAGTTTGCTGATTCTTTCTTCTGAGAGTTCAAATCTACTAGTGATAATTTTTCATTTTTACTGTATTTTTCCACTCTAGAATTTCCATTTGGTTCTTTTTCATAATTTCAATCCCTTTATTGATATTCTCCATTTGATGAGACACTGTCATCATAGCTGCTTTTTACTTACTTAAGCATATTTCCTTTGGTTCTTTGAACACATTTGTAATGGCTTCTTTGAAGTCTTCCTTAAATCTGTTAAAAGTGACAGAATTGAAGGGAGAAATAGACAATTCAATTCATCTGGGACCTTTCCCAGTCAGTTTCTGGTGCCTGCTTTGTTTCCTGTGCATGGATCACATTTTCTTGTTTCTTTGTATGGCTCATGTTTCTTTTTTTTTTTTTTTTTGTTGTTGTTGTTGAAAATCAGTTATTTCAGTTAATATATTCAGCAATGGGTTTAATTTGGGTTTTTATATTGTAGCAACTATGGATATTGGTTCCCCTCCCTCCTCTCTGGGGCTTGTTTTTTTGTTGTTGTTAGCTTATTTGTTTAGTGACTAGCCTAAACTATTTTAGTGAAATCTATTTCCCCTGCAAGGTGAAGCCTCTGCTGTCACTCCTCAGAGGGTGCAGCCTTGGGCACACAGTCACCCTGGAGTGACTGGTTTTCACAGGGCTTTCTCTATTTCCTTCATCTGTTAAGCTGTCTACCACCTTTGGTATTATACTTAGATGTCAGACTCTACTAATTGTCGGCTGATTGCTCTATGCAGCAATGCCTTGGGGCCTAAATTGCTCCACAGTCTAGGCTCATTGCCATCGAGTTGATTCTGACTCATAGTGACCCTACAGGACAAAGAAGAGCCGCCTCATAGGCTTTCCAAGGCTGTAATCTTTATGGAAGCAGACTGCCACATCTTCCTCCTGTGGAGCAGCTGCTGGGTTCAAACCACTGACCTTCTGGTTAGCAGCCAATGAGGCCAGTTTTTGGGATTTGTTCTGATTCTAGGAGGGTTATTATTAACTCTTTCCCTGGTTCTTTCTGGAAAACTAGCTGGTCTACAGTTTAGTTAGTTGCTTTCATAGAGTTACCAGCCTCTTCTTAATTGCTTACTACCAAAATCTCCATTTTTTTGAGTGTGTCCTTAGGCTTGAACTTCCCCATTCTTTGTTTCAAATGAAGTCCGTTCCTTTGGGGAGAGCTTCTGAGCTGTCTGGTTTTAGGTATTCCTTCTTTCCCTGGGTAAAATTTCTGAGCAGGGCTCTGGGTCCTGGATGGGGTAGTAGCCCCTGATGTTCTCAGCTTGCCTCTATTGATATGCAACCTCCACCCTATTAGCAAGCTGGGGTGAAGGCAATTCGGCCCCAATATTCTAGGCCTGCTGCAGTGGGGGTAGTTTCTCTGCCCTATGAGGCTGTGTGGAAAAAGAAAGCCCCTGAATTTTTGACTGTACTTACCAGGAATTTAGCGCCTGCAAATCAATCAGAGCTGGAGGGGATGAGAAATGATAGTGGCCTGTCCCTCCAAGGAAGATGGCATATCCTTTGATTGGGAGCTTAGGGGAGAGGAAGCCCCATGTTCTTGGCCATATTTGCCAGGAATGGAGTTGCTGAGCTGGGGTGGTAGGGAAGGAGAAACGGGGTTGTTGCTCAAGTCCCACAGACACTTGTTGTTTTTATTGAGATTTAGTAGATTTTCCTGAACACATGTTTCTTTACTTGCTGTGTATCCTTTGGGTACTTCCCAGAGACTTTAAAAGCTTTTTTTAAAATAAATAATTTTAACCAGTTATGCCTGTTTCACTGCAGAGTGGGTCATGCTGCCATTCCAGAAGTGAAGTCGTTCACTTTCAAGTAGGATAGCTACATCTTTTCAGGTAGAAATGGACTTGTTTTGTTGTTACAATGAACTTCAAATATGCGTGGTACAGTGCTGACAGAAGCGGAGTAGCCAAAGGGATAGACCGTGCCAGTTATCAACTTATTTCCTCTCAGCTCCAAATTCACCCTTCAATAGATGCTCTACAATAACAAACAGAATTCCTTCAAACAGTTCTCCTTTCTCAGTAAAGGGCACTGGAGGAACACTCTAGGAGGAAGGGGCTCTCCTGTTCTTCCGAGCTGCTGAATGGTGGGTCAGCATTTTGGGTGTGGGGACATCTGGTGGTGCTTTTCCCTCAACCATGCTCCTAGAATGCGTGAGCAGAGGGAATCAAAGCAACAGGGCAGGCAGTAGGCCTGAAGCATGCAGTGTCTGTGTCAAAACCAAACCAGAATGCCATTGAGTGAATTCCAACTCTTAGTGACCCTATGTAAAGTGATCACAAGGCCAGTTTGGTTCCTCCCTGATCCAGAGGTTTGTCTCTCACAGTAATCTGATACTGCTGTTGATGTTCCTTGTTGGGTGCTGTCAAGTTGATTGTGACTCATTGCCACCCCATGTGACAGAGAAGAACTACCCTGTAAGGTTTCCTAGGATCTGATACTGCAGCCCTCCTGACAGGGTTACTACCTGTTTCAGGCCTCCTGTTGTCCCATTGTCTCCATTCTCTCAGAATGCCTATGCTTGGCTGCTCTCTGGAGGGTTGATTCCTGTTCATCCAGTGACTGCAGACACCTCTGGCGGGGGCACCAGTGAACTCTCTGTCATCTAGGGGGCTGCAACTACACTTTCTCCAGTGAGGTCTGAACCCCAGCCTTTGGGAAGAAGTTCCCCTTCCAAACATATCCTTTCCTGAGTACTCTCCCTTAGCCCTAGGGTACTATATGGAGTTTTCTTATACCTTAAAGTTACTCTTATATAGTTTAATACTTCTTTATTTTAAACTTCCTTTTTTAAAACCACTGTATGGTTTCTATCTCCTGAGTGGACCCAGACTGATAAACGTGGTATGGAATAGTCTCAAACCCAATGCCAGGAAAAGCAATATCATCCTCTATTTCATGACTAAAATCCTGTCTCTAAGATTGAATGAAGGTCTTGGTAAACCTGTTGCTGTCAAGTAGATTCCAACTCAGAGCAACCCAATAGGACAGAGCAGAACTGCCCTATACGGTTTCCAAGGCTGTAATGTTTACAGAAGCATACTGCCACATCTTTCTCCCATGGAACGTCTGGTGGGTTCAAACCGCTGACCTTTCAGTTAGCAGCCAAGCGCTTAACCAGAAGATCTTGGTAAGGTAGTAAAATTCATCTGTATGTGAGAGCAGCCCTGTTTCCAATACCATGTGATTTCAGTAAGGTAGCCAGAAGGAACTCTGCTGAGGAGAGCTGAAGGTATTTCTTTGGCAGGGTTTCCCAGGGATACGGGAAGTTTGGGAATCCCCTTGAGGAGTGTCTCTGTGGGATTAACAGATTTTATTTTTTTCAAACTATTTTCAGTTACTCATACTAATAGGTTGCTTCCTCTCCTCTTCTCCCCCAAGGTCACTGACAATAGAAGGGATGGCAAATTGGTATTTTCAAACTTTTCTCCCCCCTCTCCCAAGAGAAGTTGGAAAGAATACTTCATAGATTATCTAGTCCAAGTCCACCATTTTACAAACAGCTAAGGCCCGGGAAGGTAACTCGACTTGCTGAAGACTGTCTAGCTAGTTAGTACCAAACAAGGATTAGAAACAAGACTGACTGTGTTTCAGACTGGTACTCCTTCTGCTATACCACCATTCAGAAGGTTTACCTTACAAGGGAATGTCTAAAATGTGACTGCAGTGAGAAAGTGAAAACAGAAAAGTTTTTCTTCAGGTGTTTTAATATTTTGTACTCTGAAAACAACAAAGGTAACTTCCCAATGAGATCTAAGAAATTTAGAAAGTGCAATATTTTCATTTAAAATTAAGTATTTTAGCTCTGGTTAAAATTATCTCTGATTTCCTATTAATAATAATTATTTATGGTACGTGAGAACTGACTGTTGCAGATACTGTATATTACATTTATTTTAAAATCTCAATATCAATAATAATGCTTGATATTACTATATATTACTAAAAAAACCTGTCGCCATCAAGTGGACTCCAACTCACAGTGACCCTACAGGACAAGGTAGAACTGCCCCACAGGGTTTCCAAAGAGCAGATGGTGGATTTGAACTCCCGACCTTTTGGTTACTAGCCAAGCTCTTAACCACTGTGCCACCAGGGCTCCATATATTATATAATATATATATATGTATATTTATGTATATACATACATAAATACAAAAAAACTCAAACCAAACCATTTGCCATTGAGTGGATTTCAACTCATAGCAACCCCACAGGGCAGAGCAGAACTTCCCCACAGGGTTTCCAAGGAGTGCCTGGTGGATTCAAACTGCCGACCTTTTTGGCTGGCAGCCAAACTCTTAACCACTATGCCACCAGGGTTATAATATCAAAAACAAAAACAAAAAACTGATCTAATTAAATTAAATTAGGTAAGTTATAAAAATATAAGCCTTAGTTTTACATGACCTAATTTTAAAAAACATTCAGTAAACAAATACTGAGAACTAACCAAGTATACACAGCCAGAATGCTCCTTAGAAGCAAGGATGGCAAGAGAAGGACATCACACCTGGTGAAGTACAGGGTCAGCAAAAAAGAGGAAGACTCAACAAGATGGATTGACACAGTGGCTGCAACAACAGGCTCAACCATAACAAGGATTGTGAGGATAGCTCAGGACCGGGCAGTGTTCCGTTCTGTTGTGCATAATAGGGTCGCTATGAATCAGAACCGACTCCACGGCACCTAACAACAACCAAGTATAATACTCTACAATCTACACATATCCTTCTCCATGCCCCCAACCCACCATGAGATAGTAAGCAAAGGCACTGGCTCTGGGGTTTTCATTCCTCACCTGGATTCAAAGCCAATTCTGTCACTTGCTGTGTGACCTTGGACAAGTTATTTATGATCTTCTGTTTTAGTTTATTCCCTGTAAAATGAGGGTAATACCTATCTAATAAGATGCTTTTTGGATTAAATGAGAAAACTTGGGCATGTAGTTCCTGGTACACAGGAGGGACTTAATAAATGTTAGTTTATGTTGTAAAATTTCTGAAACCCTAAAAGGCATTCTGGCTTGCTTTTTCTGGAAATTGCACTGATGTAGTGTTAGAAAATACAATTTGCTGGTCGCTATGAGTCACAATCGACTCGACAGCAATGAGATTTTTGGGTTTCGGGTCTTACATTCAGAACAGCAGTTATTTTTATCAATGATTACCTAATAAAGGCACACTCATACCAAAGCAAGACTTACTTCAAGGAATCACCAAGCAGCTTGGTTTAAAGGTATGCTTTTAAACAGATAAAAATACTGACGGGGTAGGGGGTGTTTGGAAATTACCTTACTTGGCTTGAGGAAAGAATGCTGCTTGCTGAGACAGTGTAAGATGCAAATTATTTCGATTGGGTTCACTCATAGATATTTAAGGTTATATGGCCCGAACCGTTCCACTTGACCCATAAAGTACTGAGTCAAGGACAGGCGTACACAGCAAGTATGGATTAGTGCTTTGTTACTAAAAATGTAGTCCGGAGAACAGCAACACGGGCATCACCTGGAAGCTTATTATAAACGCGGAGTCTCAGCTTCCACCCCACCCACCCCTCCATCCCCGCGCCACTCCCCAGACCTACGGAACATAATTTGCATTTTAACATGATTCCCAAACGATTCCTATTCACACAAAAGTTAGAGAAGCTCTGGGTTAGGCAATAGTTTACGGGGAAGGAGTTAGGTTACAGAATGGAAGATTTCTATTTACTGAATACTTATAATGTGCCAGGAGAGTTATATGTACTATCTGCATTTAATACTCAAGAACTCTATGACATGAGCATTTCACCTCTGTGGAGAGCAGCGGGCTTGATATTGGGCTCAGGGAGGTCTGACTCCAGAGACCACACTCGGGTCCTCCGCCTCGGAGCTACAGAGGTGACCACGGCTGCACGACCCCGAGTTCAAGGGACGGGACTCCTGGAGTCCCGGCGTCAAATTCAGAGCAAGAAAGCGGATCTACAAGCCCGGGAAGCAGGGCCTCCTATGCGCGACCTGAGCAGCTCACAGCAACAGTCGGGTCAACATCGGTGACTAAGCCCGGACCCCAGAGCCGAAGCGGGAGCGCGGGCCGGCGCGAGGAGCCAGGCAGCAGTCGCCCGCCAGAACTGCCCTTTACCTCTCCGGCTGCCGTCCATGTTGTTAGATCCTCTTGCAGCCGCCCGGGGGACAGCTGGAGCCCCCTCACTCCTTCCCGAGGCCGGGCCCAGCCCTGGACTCCCAGTCAGCCCCACCCTCGCCGGGAGCGGAAGATGTGAAAAGAGGAGCCGGCTGGGGGCTGCAGCGGCCAGGAGATGGTCGCCAGCCCGGTTGCTAAGGGCCCGTTCCACGGCGTCGGGATTGTGACGTCACAGCGCAGGGGACGTGCGCGCCCGCAGCCCCGCCCCCGTGCGGTACACAGAAGAAGGCGGAGAGCAGATCAGGATGGAGGGGAGGAGCGGGGCGGGGTCAGTGCCCCAAACACCAGTGGCTGCTCTGGGAACCTAATGGTGGTCCAGAGTGGCCTCCTGGCAGGAGCCAAGTCACCAGCACTTGGCAGGCCTTAGTTCCTGCAGGAGAAGGTGGGAGAGAAGGCGGTCTCATCTGGTATGTACGTCTCCTGGAACCCAGAAAAAAAGTGAAAAGCAAATGTTAGTTGTACTAGGGTAACATTTAGCCAGTTCCAAATAATTCAATTTCGAAGCAGTCCGTGAACAGTTGGGTTAGTGAAATTACTGGAGATGAAAAACACCTACATAATTAATTCTTAACCTCAGTAATTCAGACTAATTTCCTTTACGCCTTCTGAGCCTCCTCCCCTCTGCACCCATTTATTTTAAGGCTCCAGTTCGTTTACCTTTATAAAGGAATAGAGCTGCATCATGGATAAGACATTGATTTATTCATGACTTTCTACAGTTTGTTTAATTTTGAAGAATTTACCTTTGAATCCTTGGAAATAAAATCAGAGTAGGACAGGGAGCATTCTGTAAGATAGGGTTTCTCAAGAGTGACATTGTTGACATTTTGGGCTGGATGAATATATTTTTTGTGTTGGGAGACTGTCCTGTGCATCGTAGGATGTTTAGCAGCATCCCTGGCCTCTACGCACTACATGCCAGTAGTAACCTTACTCCTAATCGTGATAATAAAAAATGCCAGATGTCTCTTGGGGGGCACTCATCTTCGCCAGAGAATCATTGCTGTAATGGAAAGAGTACTGGCTTTGGACCCATGCATGTGGATCTTAACTGTGAGTTTTGAATTAGTTCCCAAACTTCTCTGATCGTCAAGTTCCTTTTTTCTAAAATGTAAAAGGCGTTACTTTGTAGTTGTAAGGATTAATATGTACATGCCTGGAAAATGGGTATTTAACAAATACTTGTTTCCCTTCTCTAAGACTCCTATCTTGAAAGAACTCAGGAATCCAAGCTTAAGGCAGTAGGTCAGGAACCCTGTTACAAAGAAAGGGGAATATACTAGAAATACACTGATAGCAACACCTGAACCCCTAGTTCTCTGAGACTAGGTTAGGGAGAGAATTAGAAGAGTGTGGAAGTGTGTGTGATGGCACTGTGGTCACAACACATGTCAGTTATTAGGATCCAGGGGCAGACAGTCACATGTTATCCAGAGAATAAAAAACTCTCTTTCCTATCTGCTCCGTAATGCTTGAAATCCCTTTCTAAGAACATGAATCCTTTTATTCCCTCCTATCAGGTAGAAAATACCTTGCACATAATAAACCTCCAGCAAGCATTTGTTAAATTGAATTGGAACAAACACTTAAAGGGCAAACACTCCTGGGAGAGGCAACACAGTGACTTGATCCACACAAGTGCCAGCTCCTATTATGAAAGTAGACTTGAGGATGAAAAGTAGATTTTGCTTTGAAGTAGAAAAGGGCCTCCATGATCAGGAAGGGACAGCAGAATGGGAGAGGGTTCCAAAGAAAATATTACCTGGCACTCAACTTTGTCCAAAGCCATCCTCATCTCATTATTTTAAGTATTTTGCTCCAATTCTTTCAAGAATGTGCATGCAATAAGGGCCCATTTCTCGCCAATTTTAGCAGTGAACATATTATCCTAAGTGAGGTTTAATTTATCCTTGACTTTCACTCCATGGGTATAAACAAGAGAGAAGATCCTTTCTGGCTGTTATTCTCGGGAGATAATCCATGACCAGGGTGCTGATCTATGCAGCTGGTATGGACTTATGATAGAGTTAGCTCCCAAGAACTCCCTTTCATTCGAGGGATCACTGCCAGCTGCAATGGGCTCAGAGAGTAGGCATTTGTGTAACGTGAATTTCACATTGTTCAGAAATGATTCCGATGCTGTATTTTTGTTTATTGATAGGTAGAAATTTGTATATCTCTATTTTAGAAGGGAAAAAATTGTTTCCCAAAACGCGTTGGCATGCTTACCTTTATTATTGGGTTTCCCTTTTTGGTCTTAGCTGACAGGAAGCTCAAAACTTAGATTTGTGCTCAATTGCAGTAATTATTCATAGCCTATGTTTTTGGTTTATCTCTTTAATTCCTTTTACTAGGCAGGTGGCTTTTATTCTTTTATTTTAATGGTCCAGTTGTACTTGTTTTTTATTGGATGAGCTGTAAGTTCTTTAGAAATGGAGGTATAAATAAACAAGATATTATACATTTCATAATATATAGTTTAGTATATATAATATATAATTTAATTATTTATCATATTTTAGGAGTTCCTGGGTGGTGCAAACAGTTAAATGCTCGGCTACTAACAGAAAGGTTGGAAGTTCAAACCTACCCAGAGGCACTTTGAAAGAAAGGGTTGGCGATCTGCCTCTGAAAACTCTATGGAGTGCAGTTCTACTTTAAAACACATGGGGTCACCATGAGTTGGAATCAACTTGATGGAAACTGTTTTTTTAAAAAATTATATTTTATTTATTAACACATATGCGAGAGAAAGATGTGACAGTCTCCTATAGGGTTTCTATGGGTCAGAATGGATTTGATGGCACACAACAACACTAACATATATTATGATATATACATTTGGTCTATATCTTTACAGCTGACCCTTAGTTTCATAATTCAGAGGATTCCTGGAAGTCATGTTTGTCTGTTTGGACATGCTTAGCATCATCGCTGAAAACTATCCAACGATGCGTTAAAAGCAACGAGAGACAAAAGGCCAAGATAACCTCCCCCCATTCACTGAGGTATTATGAACATATTTTAATCCTTAAATCTCTGAAGGACAAAAATGAAGGAAATTTAGGGAGCTTTGTTTTATATTGTTGTGCTTTAAGTAAAAGTTTGCAATTCCAGTTAGTCTCTCATAGAAAAATTATACATACATTGTTAGGTGACCCTAATTGCTCTCCCTATACTGTGACAGCACACTCCTCCTTTCCATCCCTGATTTCCCGTGTCCATTTAGGGAGCGTTTTTTAAGGTACACATAAAAGGGCAGAGTAGAATTAAATGGAGTGTGCATACTTTGTGTTGACCTCAGTCTGAAAACAAAATCCCTTCAGTGATTGAAGAATACTTGAGTGTTTGAGCTATTGACTATTTCTCAGCCATTCTGCAATCAAAATCCTGTTGCTGTTGAATGATCTAATAACTATATGAGAAAACAGCTTTATAGCGTGGTGATATTAGCATGTTACGAAGTAACGGATTAATTTGCCGTTTGTTGCTAAGGGGCTTCAGGAAAGTTTGAAGCTGCATTCCTGTGAGGAAGGCAGCCATGCTAAGACAATAGTAACCTACAATCTTACTCAGGGATTGTAAGGTGCAGCTGACAATCATTTTTAAAGTGACCCCGAGTTAGATTTCCTGAAACTATAGTTAGTGACGTACACACTGAGTGCTTTTTTAAAAATATAATTTATTTTTGTTGTTGTAGAGAATGTACACAGCAGAATATACACCAATTCAACAATTTCTACATGTACAATTCAGTGACATCGATCACATTCTATTGAGTTGATTTATGAACATGGGAAAAATTATTATATAAACA
This sequence comes from Dugong dugon, assembly GCA_030035585.1. Lineage (NCBI taxonomy): Eukaryota > Metazoa > Chordata > Mammalia > Sirenia > Dugongidae > Dugong > Dugong dugon. The sequence goes on along the minus strand of CM057472.1, from coordinate 97,826,324 downwards.
TCCTTAGGGGATAAAAAAAAAATCTTCATCACTGTTAATCTATAACTTGATTTTTCTTAATTTCATCGTTAAAACAGGAGAGAAGAGGACAGGAATGACCATAATTCTCTATAAAGCAACAGGTGCCTAAAGGGAGTACACATAGACAAAAGAGAAAGTTCATAGCATATACTGACCCCAAATGACCATTTTGAGTTCTCTTAAGGACTAGAACTCTGATATCTGAATACATATATGATCTTTCCCATAGAAAAATGACCATTCTCTGCACTATAAAAACCACATGGCATTTTCACTTCACTTTGCAACATGCTTCATTCCACATGTTTTCATTTTTTCCTACAGTTGAAAAGAGCACTAAATTGTGGCTCTGTAAGTAGCTTAGTTTCTTACTAACAAAAGGTTCACTTATATTGTGACACTTTGGCTAAGGCTACTGGGATTGTGGCTTTTAGGCTCCATAATAACTGCAGTTCTCCTGTGCTCCCTTTTCTCTGCCCCTGTGTTCTTAAATCTTTTTGTGCAATTAAGAGAACAAGACTGTGAAGAGAACTTAATTGTTCTGTGGTTTCTAGGTGTCTTAGGCTGGGTTCTCTAGAGAAGCAAAACCAGTAAAGTGTATGAATATATACATAGAAATCATATCAAGTAAACAGCTCGTGATTGTAGGGGCTAGAACGTCCCAAGTCCGTGGATCAGGGTAGAGGCCTCTCCCAAGTCACACAGCTGCAGAAGCTGGCTAGCCCAAGATCGGCAAGTTGGAGAGCAGGGCTCCCGCTCACAGGCTGTGCAGGTCAACGAATCCCAGGTTCGGCAGATAAGCTGCCAGCTCAAGTCCCAAGAAAGGGAGATGAGACGACAGGAAGGAAGCCGCAGGATCCAGAAGAGAGCAAAAACCCAGAACGTCTGCTTATATACACATGTGGGCCACACCCCCAAGGAGACTCCCTTTCATCTGATTGGCTACTCACAGTATATTCAATCATGGGAGTGATTACATTAAAACACGGAGAATCATGGCCCAGCCCAGTTGACACACAATCTTAACCGTCACACTAGGTAACCTGTCCCCACAGCTTAAGAATACCGTTTTTATCTATTCTTCCACAGCCGATCAATTGCTGTTAGACTTTAGGGACAGTATTCAGCCTCAAGATTTATCTCCACCCAATAAACCAGAATCTCAAAATGTCCTCTTTTACAATGGTCTCACCATTAAAAAACAAAGCAAACCAAAACAAAACCAGGCTCTAGTCTATCTGGTAATAATTTTTTTTCCACTTAAAAAATAGCATTCACAGATTTAACAATTTCCAGGAGGTTCAATCAAGCGCTTATAGGTGCATCAATGATTCACAAACTGTAATACACAAATCAATGATAAGAAACTGATTTCTGTAAGCTGCCAGTGAAAACCATTCTTGTTACTTTATTGACAGTACACTCTGAATTGCTATAGATACATGCCCTCTCTAGCTTTTTCTAAGGGACCTCCACTCCTGGCACACTTTACTCTTTTGTCTTTTTGGATGTCTGCCAGCAATGTTCTCCTCAAACACTTTAAATGATTAGGCAGAATGACACAGAATTACTGTTTTTATAAATCAAGATAGGCAATATCATTTGATTTGACCTAATAATTTAAAGTGTTTGAAGATTGGAAACTTAAATTTAGATTGCAAGAATTATTTCTTTGGAATATTTGAGCAGATAAGCTTAGAGAAAGGAAATGGGGTAGAGGAGTCCTTAACTCCCCAGAAATGCTCAGTCTTTCCCTTGACTTGGCTGAAGTATTAGGTTTCTCTTACCCGTTTCAAATCATTCCATGTGTTATGTCAGCTGGTGTCGAGTTGGCCTCTGACTCATGAGACCCCATGCACAACGGGATGAAATACTGCCTGGTCCTGCACTATCCGCCTGATCACTTGCAGATCAGACTGTTGTAATCCAGAGGGTTTTCACTGGCAGATTTTAAGAAGGCCTTTCTTCCTAGTCTGTCTTAGTCTGGAAGCCCCACTGAAACCTGTTCAGCATCATAGCAACATGCAAACCACCACTGACAGACAGATGGTGGCTGCGCATGAGGTCTATTGGCAGAGAATCAAACCCAGGTCTTCCACATGGAAGAGGAGAATTCTACCACTGAGCCACCATTGTACCATTCCTTCCATTTACTTATCTACCAACAATTATTCAGTGTTCATTATTTTTTATTCAGATTTTTTAACAAAATCTCGTCCAACAGTATGAAAATGTGTTATGAAAACAACTTCTAGTGATGTAACATCACTTGTCCACTGAGGATTATATCCACAGGCAACATCAGATTAAGGGAAAACATTGGGGATCATAGAGTGAGTACAGAAGGCATTTCCCACAGAGCGCACGTTCTAGAAATGTAGGTGGTGAACCAGCCACAGAATGATTTCCTCAGTGCCATTGATAAACACAACGGGGCCACGCAGAGTAGATGCCTGTGTAAAATAAACCAATAGTGGGGCATGAGTGCTGCTCTGAGCCCTAAATTTACTTTTTAAACAGGGCTGGCAGCAAGTAACTATTTTCCCTTGTATGTCAGAGAATTTTGGGCCTAGAAGAATGTCTGTGATCACTAAGCTTCATTTAACAGAAAAGACCAGAGCCCAGAGAACATAAGTAATTAGTCCACACAACTCAGCTTTCTGACTCCCGACTTAGTGCTCATTCCACTAAATCAGGAAATAAGCAGCAAGACAATTATCTCAGTTACTTTTCATTATGCGTGTTTATTCTCTTAAGCACATGCTACCTAAAATAATGGAAAAATAATTCCCTTATGCAACCATGGACACAGAAAATGGAAAAGGTAAGTGGGAGTTGGCTTAAGTCCCTTATCTTAGGCAAGCCTGTACCTAAGCTGCCTGAAATAATTGAGAACATGTGTATTTTAAAGTCATATTTTCCCCCTTAAAAGATCAACATGTATTATTTTTCTAAATAAAACAGAACACAGTTGAGCCCGATTTTCTCCTACCCTGGAGATGATTATTTTACCCAAATCCCGAGAGATTGTCATTTGCATTGAGTTGAGGAAAATTTTACACTGGAGAATTATCCCTCACCAGGGGCAGCTCTTTTTTTCAAAGATAGTGGAAAAGAGCAACGTTAATGATTTCCTATAAGCTGAAAGTGGCCACATGTTATTTCAACCAATATTAATGAGCACCTGCTATGTGCGAGACACATGGATGTTCAGTTTATATTTTCCCCTCTGATTCTACAGGACACAACTGTACCTTCACTAATTCATTTCCAGCCCCTTCAGTGAAATGCTGGGCTTTTACCTGATTTGAACAGAACCTCTGGAGGCTGGGTATCTACAGGGATATCGTACAGTATGAGGCCACATAGATGAGTGTGTGTTGGGCTTACCTTGGAATCCTGGCTCTGCTGTTTCCTAGCTCTGTGATCTTGACCAAAGGACTTACCTTCTGGACCTATTTTCTTCACCTGTAAAAGGTGCATAATAATAACGTCTACTTCATGTGGTGGTTGTGAGAATGCAAAGAGGCAGGACATGCAAATAGCTTACACCGGGCCGGGTTGTCATAGTGTCGTTCCCCTAGAAACAGACCCTGAGACAAGGATTCAAGTGCAAGTTTGTTTAGGAGGTGATCCCAAAAACCCAGTAGGTGAGTACATAAGTGAGGAAGAGAAGGAAGGAAGCCAGTAAAGGCAGTGCTATCAAACAAGTTGGAGTTCCTGGTTGGTACAAACAGTTAACACAATCAGCTGCTAATTGAAAGGTTGGAGGTTCGAGTCCGGCCAGAGGCACTTTGGAAGAAAGCCCTGGTGATCTACTTCCAAAACACCAGTCATTGAAAACCCTATGCAGCAGTTTTATCTGACACATATGGCATTGCCAGGAGTCATGATCGGCTTGATGGCAACTGGTTTTATCAAACAAGTTATCACTGTGGGCAACTGGAACTCAATCCCGATGGGGAACTCTGGGAAATAGTGCAGAATATGCACCTCACAGTTATCCTACCAAAGGGGTGGGGTGGCAGGGTATTTATCCACCATCTACCATAGGTCTGTGTTTAAGGACCAGGGTTAATTCCTTGGCCTTCTCGCCTGTGCCACAGGCAGGCAAAATAGGCTTCAATGGTTAGAGAAAGCTCTAGGCAGAGAGGCACAGGTGCTGGCCATAGAAAATTTGGACTGGCATGCAAGGAAATGACAAGGGTTGAAGAGACTCAGGCAAAGCATCAATAGCGTCTGCTTCCCTAGCTTCAGGAACTATGCAACATGCATTTACTTTTGCATTTTTAAATATTATTATTGTAAATGATCTTTCCGGTTCATTTTAAAATTAAAGATGCCTGGCTCAGAGGACACATTTTGTGTGTGTGTGTGTGTGTGTGTGTGTGTGTGCGCGCGTGTGTGTGCGTGTGCGTGTGCATGCGCACGTGTGTGTGAACATCTGTTGTTTTTGTCTGCCTAGCATCCCTCTCTTTTCTTTCTGTGGGAAACTCATTTCATATCCTTTGGCTGATATTGTCTCCATCTCCTCCCCTCCCCCCACCCATCCTCCTTTTCTCACCTGCCCCTCCATTGCCACAGGAAGGGGAATGTGATACTGGCTAAGAGTACTCCCAGCCAGCTGGCCACAGGGGTTGATTCAAGGTGGGTGCAGGACCCTAGTCAGCATCCCACCTTATCAGTGTCCTCCCTGAGACCAGCTGCTAAAGCTATTGGTATTCACTCTTTCCTCTGGGTGTGCTAAGCAGGGAAGAGTTCTGGGTGCTGTCGGCCATCTTGCTGCCTGTGGAAAGCATGTGTCTAACAGATGAGAGAGAGGGTGAGGGCATTATTTGAGCTCCCGAATACAGCCATGATTGAAGTAAGCTATGCCCTTGGACCTCCCAGTTATACGAGCCACTAAATTCCCTATTGTTACTTACAATGAAAGAGTTCTAACTGATACAGCATTCAATACATGTTTGTGGAATTTCTAAGATTCTAAGACGTATCTTTTAACAAGTCACCTTCACTGTCACCAGCCAATGTAAATTCCCAAGTACAACAACAACAACAAAAACAAACCTGTTGCTGTTGAGTCAATTCCAACTCATAGCGACCCTATAGGACAGAGTAGAATTGCCCCATAGGGTTTCCAAGGAGCAGCTGATGGATTCGAATTGCAGCCCTTTTGGTTAGCAGCCTTAACACTTAACCACTGCACCAGCAGGGCTCCCAAGTACAAGTAGTCCCCAGTTTATGACGTATTCAAGTTACCATGAATTGCACTTATAACCATCCTTTTTTTTTTTTTTTTGAGGACGTGTTTTCCTTAGTAATATGTACTTCATGCAACGTTGCAGTGTGTAATTTGCTGATGTTATCATTCTCAGATGTTCACTCACAGATGTTCAAAGATCAGATTTGTAAAGATACTAATAATAGAAGGCATTAATAATGAAAACTGAAAATAAAAAATAAATAAAAGTATTTGACCTACATCAGAACCGATTTAAGACAGAGTTGTTGGAACAAAACCCCGTTGTAAGCTGGGGACTACCTGTTGGTGTAAAAGCTGCTTAGCAAGATGTTGGAGGCAGGTATGTACTGGCAGCATCTCTGCATCTCAGAACATTCCTCCTCTCATTTGAGGTTTTAACATTTTATATGTTATTGCTAAGTCACAGCATTAAATAAGTTTGAGCCACCAGGTGAGAAAGTTATTCCCTTTGTAATTCTTTCAATTATAATTACATCAAGGAGAAAGTCTCAGTTTGATATTAGTATGTCTTTAATGCCTCTCACCCTCGCTAATCTCCCTTTCTAACAGAGCAGCTCAGGCTCTGGCTGTAGAGCCTAGATAGGATTAGAGAACATAGTTTTGTCTTTGTTGTACTTATTTTGAAGGTTGCTTCCTATTTATTGCAATTACTACTATTGATTCAGTTACAATTGAGATAATTTCTTTTAAAATTATGTTTAGCAAGTGAACAAATTTTAAGGAAAACTATAAAGCAAATAATAGTATGGATGGCATGACAATATGGCAAAAGTCACATAGGTGGTATTTAAAACACTGAAGTTTGGGGATCACTTGCTAAGTATAACGGTATCCCTACTTCCCGGCAGTCTACTTCTGAAAAGAATTAGCCAGTGAAAACCTTATGAATAGTGGTGGAACATTGTCTGATATAGTGCTGGAAGATGAGCCCCTCAGCTTGGAAGGCACTCAAAAGATGACTGGGGAAGAGCTGCCTTCTCAAAGTAGAGTCGACTTTCATTTGCTGATGTGGCACAACTCAAAATGAGAAGAAACAGCCACAAACATCCATTAATAATTGGAATGTGGAATGTACAAAGTATGAATCTAGGAATATTGGAAATCATAAAAAATGAAATGGAATGCATAAACGTTGATATCCTAGGCGTTAGTGAGCTGAAGTGGACTGGTATTGGCCATTTTGAATTGGGCAATCCTATGGTCTACTATGACAGGAATGATAACTTGAAGAGAAATGGTGTTGCATTCATCATCAAAAAGAACGTTTCAAGATCTATCCTGAAGTACAACGCTGTAGTGATAGGACAATATCCATACACCTATCAGGATGACCAGTTAATACAACTATTATTCAAAGTTACACACCAACCACTAAGGCCAAAGATGAAGAAATTGAAGATTGTTACCAACTTCCGCAGTCTGAAATTGATCGAACATGCAGTCAGGATGCATTGATAATTACTGGTGATTGGAATGTGAAAGTTGGAAACGAAGAAGGATTGGTAGTTGGAAAATATGGCCTTGGTGATAGAAATGATGCTGGAGATTGCAGGATAGAATTTTGCAAGACCAGTGACTTCTTCCTGGCAAATATGTTTTTTCACCAACATAAATGGTGACTATACACGTGGACCTTGCCAGATGGAATACACGGTAATCAAATCGATTACATCTGTGGAAAGAGATGTTGGAAAACCTCAATATCATCGGTCAGAACAAGGCCAGGGGCTGACTGCAGAACAGACCAATTGTTCATATGCAAGTTCACGTTGAAACTGAAGAAAATTAGAACAGGTCCACGGGAGCCAAACTATGACCTTGAGTATATCCACCTGAATTCAGAGACCATCTCAAGACTAGATTTGACCCACTGAACACTAATGACCGAAGACCAGACGAGTTGTGGGATGACATCAAGGACATCATACATGAAGAAAGCAAGAGGTCATTAAAAAAGACAGGAAAGAAAGAAAGGACCAAAATGGACGTCAGAAGAGACTCTGAAAATTGCTCTTGAATGTTGAGTAGCTAAAGTGAAAGGAAGAAATGATGAAGTAAAAGAGCTGAACAGAAGATTTCAGAGGGTGGCTTGAGAAGATAAAGTATTATAATAATATGTGCAAAGACTTGGAGATAGAAAACCAAAAGGGAAGAACATGGCCAGCATTTCTCAGGCTGAAAGAACTGAAGAAAAAATTCAAGCCTTGAGTTGCAGTACTGAAGATTCTATGGAGAAAATATTAAATGACACAGAAAGCATCAAAAGCTGATGGAAGGAATACACAGAGTTCAAAAAGACCCTGTGGACGTTCAGTCATTTCAGAGGTAGGATGTAATCAGGAACCAATGATACTGAAGGAAGAAGTCCAAATTGCACTGAAGGCATTGGCAAAAAACAAGGCTCCAGGAATTGACAGAATACCAACTGAGATGTTTCAACAAACAGATGCAGCACTGGAAGTGCTCACGTGTCTATGCCAAGAAATCTGGAAGACAGTTACCTGGCCAGCTGACTGGAAGAGATCCATATTTATGCCTGTTCCCAAGAGAGATGATCCAACCGAATGTCGAAATTATCGAGCAATATCATTAATATCACACACAAGTAAAATTTTGCTGAAGATCATTCAAAAGCAGCTGCAGCAGTATATCAACAGGGAACTGCCAGAAATTCAAGTTGGATTTAGAAGAGGATGTGGAACCAGGGATATCGCTGCTGATGTCAGATGGATCCTGGCTGAAAGCAGAGAATACCAGAAAGATGTTTACCTGTGTTTTATTGACTATGCAAAGGCATTCAACTGTGTGGATCATAACAAATTATGGATAAAATTGCAAAGAATGGGAATTCCAGAACACTTAATTGTGCTCTTGAGGAACCTGTACATACACCAAGAGGCAGTAGTTTGAACAGAACAAGGGGATACTGCATGGTTTAAAGTCAGGAAAGGTGTGTGTCAGGGTTGTATCCTTTCACCATACTTATTCAATCTGTATGCTGAGCAAATAATGTGAGAAGCTGGACTATATGAAGAAGAATTGAGCATCAGGATTGGAGGAAGACACATTAACAACCTGTGTTATGCAGATGACACAACCCTTGCTTGCTGAAAGTGAAGAAGACTTGAAGCACTTATTGATGAAGATCAAAGACTACAGCCTTCAGTATGGATTACACCTCAACATAAAGAAAACAAAAATCCTCACAAATGGACCAGTAAGCAACATTATGATAAATGGAATAAAGATTGAAGTTGTCAAGGATTTCATTTTACTTGAATCTGCAATCAACACCCGTGGAAGCAGTAGTCAAGACATCAAAAGACTCATTACATTGGGCAAATCTACTATAATAGACCTCTTTCAAGTGTTAAAAAGCAAAGATGTCACCTTGAGGACTAAGGTGCACCTGACCCAAGCTATGGTGTTTTCTATTGCCTCATGTGCATACAAAAGCTGGACGATGAGTAAGGAAGACCAAAGAAGAATTGATGCCTTTGAATTATGGTGTTGGCAAAGAATACTGAATATACCATGGACCGCCAAAGAAAGAACAAATCTGTCTCAGAAGTACAACCAGAATGTTCCTTAGGAGTAAGGGTGGCGAGACTATGTCTCACGTACTTTGGACATGTTATCAGGAGGGATCAGTCCCTGAAGAAGGACATCATGCTTGGTAAAGTAGAGGGTCAGCAAAAAAGAGGAAGACCCTCACAGGATGGATTGAAACAATGGCTGCACAACGGGCTCCAGCATAACAACGATTGTGAGGATGGTGCAGGACCGGGCAGCGTTTTGTTCTGTTGTATGTGGGGTCACTATGAGTCAGAACTGACTCGATGGCACCTAACAACAACTTCCTTAAGTGAAAAAAGAGGGATTAGATAAGGATCAATTCAGATTTGCATAAGTCTGATTCTCTGATGAGACTTTGATTTAAAGGACAAAACTGGCTTTTGAGGAGCCCTGGTGGCGCAGTGGTTGAGAGCACGGCTGCTAACTAAAAGGTCAGTAGTTTGAATCTACCAGCCATTCCTTGGAAACCCTATGGGAAGTTCTACTCTGTCCTATAGGGTCGCTATGAATCAGAATCGACAGCAACGAGTTTGGTTTGGTTGATTCAATTTTTAAAATTCAGCTGTGTTTATTTTAAAATTTTAACCTTCTGTCAGATGCAAAGCTTTTCTCTTCCCCTCCCCCAGCACAGGCTTGACTGGTGGGCTCAAGTGGCTGGTATTGGAGGTGCCTCTCCCCACCTCCTTGCATTAGTGCTCCTGATGCTGAGATGGAGAGGAAGAGGGACTCACACCTAGCTCCTTAATTGAGGGCAGTGGTGGTTTAGTCACTGAATTCTCACCTTTCATGCAGGAGGCCCAGATTTGATTCGTGGCCAGTGCACATCATATGCAGCCATTACCCATCTGTCAATGGGGGCTTATGTGTTGCTATGATGCTGAACAAGTTTCAGCAGAGCTTCCTGACTGATAAACTAGGAAGAAAGACTTGGTGAACCACATCCAAAAATCAGCCAATGAAAACCCTATGAACCACAATGGACTCATCATGGGGATGGTGCAGGACAGGCAGTGAACCGGCTCACCGTGAGTCTCAGGTAGACCCCACGGCAAACAACAAGAAGCTCCTTAATTGATGGCTTTGCTTATCTCTCCAGGGGATGTCAACACTGTTCTTCTAGTTCTTTGTCTATGGTCTCTGTATGGACAAAGAGTGACTTCATTATGCCCCTCTGATGGGAGCTCAGTTCCCAGCACTCCTCCCTAGATGTTGCTAATATGTTGCAAGATTTGATCCCAAATGAACCCCATCTGCCTGCATCACTCCCCACTGCTTCAGTGCACCTGCCTCTCCCTGCTGCTACAGCAGTCCCCAGCCAGACTCAGGGACTTGCAGATGTGTGGGATTCTCTTCTGTACTTTTTGGGTCCTGAAACAATGGGAGGGGTGTGGGGGAGGGGAGTGGACCCTTTCTGTCTGGCCCTCCTCCATCATGCTTTATCTCCTAAATTCATCTCCCTCTGCCTGAATCACAGGGGCTGGAGAGCACATCCATTGACTCACACAGACATTTAACCATGGGTGGAGTCACAGTTCCCCTTCTCATAAGCACCCTCACATCTGTGAATGACTCTCTTGGGGCCTGCCTCCCTTGGTTTCCAAGAGGGGAAGCAGCTCTCCCCTTCCTGGTGACACAGAAGAGAGAGGTAGGGAATGGGTTCTCCTTATAAAAACTGCACTCCCCCAAAAGGTGACTTCCTTTTTCTCCAGTCATACTCACATTTTCTTGTGGGTAGGTATAATAGGCTGAATAATGACCATCCAAAGATAGCAAGCAGGCCCTACTCCCCATCACCTGTAAATGTTACCTTATAAGGAAAAAACATTGTTGCAGCTGTGATTAAGTCAAAGATTTTAAGGTGTGGAAATTATCCTGGATTACCCAGGTGGGCCCTTAATCCATTGCAAGCGTCCTTACAAGAGACAAGCAGAGGAAGATTTCACACACCCGTAGAGGAGAAGGCAATGTGAAGACAGAGACAGCGATTGGAGTGATGCCGGCACAAGCCAAGGAATGCCAGCAGCCACCAGAAGCTGCAAGTGGCAACGAATGGATTCTCCCCTAAAGTATCTGGAGGGGGTGTGGCCCTACTGACTCCTTGATTTTGGCCTAGCAGTACTGATTTCTGACTTCTGGCCTCTAGAACTGCGAGAGAATAAATTTCTATTGTTTTAAGCCACCCAGTTTGTGGTGATGTGCACAGGAAAATAATAGAGTCGGGTAGGAGTCTTTTTGCTCAAATCATGTCTCTCAGTAACTGACTTTAAGACAAGAATGTCTCAGTGTGGGTACCCATTACTTCTTGTTGTCATTTTACACCTTGGACAAAATTCAGGGAGCCCAGAAAACAGTCCTACTAAGCATTTAACACCATCTTGTTCCAAAAAGAAATATCACCATTAACTCCCAGTGTGGACATTAAAAAAAAAAAAAACACCACCTTGCTCTTCCAGACAATTGAGAATGTTGGTTTTCTTTTATATATAACAAATAGAAGTTGCTCTCATAAATTACAGCAGAGGCTACTAATGCTCCTGATATCTATTTTCCCTTATATAATAATAGAACTCCCAATGTTTAGTTGGGCCATATGGGATAAAAACTTATATTTCTCATCCTCCTTTGCAACTGGAATGCATATATGACAAAATTATGTTTAATTGGATAAAATGGAAGAGGTATGGGCAACATTATGGATGTGTTTTTACAGGAGGAGGTGTTCCTCTTATCCTCGTGTTCCTTCTTCCTGCTTGCCTGGAATGTGGATGTGATGGCAGGACCTAGAGCAGTTATCTCAAACCATGAAGTGACCTTGGGAATAAAGGCAAAGCACAGCACAGTAACCAGTGAGAAAGAGCCTGAGTGCCTGATACCGTGGAGTTTCATTCCAATTCTGGAGGATCTATCTTCACACTTCCATAAGAGAGAATTAAACCTTTGGGCTTTCTATTACGCATTCCAAACCAGTTACCGATGAGTTGATTCCAACTCATGGCAACCGCGTGTGTCAGAGAAGAACTGTGCTCCGTAGGATTTTCAGTGGCTGATTTCTTGGAAGTAGATCACCAGGCCTTTCTTCCAAGTTGCTTCTGGGTGGACTTGAGCCTCCAACCTTTCAGTTAACAGCCAAGTGTGTTAACCATTTGTACCATCCAGGGACTTTTCTGTTACTCATAGTTATGTATAATCCTAGCTAATCATAGTTAGGATTATTGTAATGTTCAAACTAAACAATGGAATTGGATTCTCTTAGAAAGTACCTGTGATGGTTAAGATTGTGTGTCAACTTGACTGGGCCATGATTCTCAGTGTTTATATGGGATCACTCCCATGATGGAATCTGCTGTGAGTAGCCAATCAGTTGAAAGGGAGTTTCCTTGGGGGTGTGGCCTGCATCCGAATATAAGCAGACGTTCTGGCTTTTTGCTTGCTCTGGATCCTGCAGCTGCCTCCTGTTTGTCTGACCTCTGGTTCTGGGGACTTGAACTGTCAGCCAATCTTGGGATTCATCAATCTTCACAGCCTGTAAGCAGGAGCCCTGCTCTCCGACCTGCCAATCTTGGGTTTGCCAGCCCCTGCTGCTACGTGAATCGGGAGAAGCCTCTAGCCTGATTCATGGACTTGGGACCTTCCAGCCTCTACAATTGTGTGAGCCATTTCCTTGATATAAATCTCTCTCTGTATATATTTATACACTTCACTGGTTTTGCTTCTCTAGAGAACCCAGCCTAAGACATTTCGTACTGAGAAAGTAGGGTGCTGCTCTAACAGATACCTAAAATGTGGAGGTTGTTTTGAAACTATGACTGGATAGAAGTCTCAGAAGGAAGTGAAGAGAACTGTTAACACCAGAGAAGGCACAGATGGTGAGAAACAGCAGCAGAGGACCGGAAGCAGCAGCAAACCAGCAGCAGCAGAACCAGGAGACTAGTGCTAAACAGGGCTGGAACCGACCCATGGAGTGAGAGAGCTGACTGTCTGTGCGTAAGAGGCTTCCTGGTGGAGTGGGGTGCCTCTGGGCACTTATCGGTGGAGCTACTGAGCTTTGGAACACTTGAGCCAGCAGGACAGATGTGGGCATGAGGCCCGAGGGCCAAGAGGTCAAGGAACACAGGAAGCAGAGCTGCTTCAGCCTCAAAAGGTATGGCCACAACCTCTGGGGTTTCCAAGAGTGGAGTCACGGCCTCTGGTGTTTCTAAGGGTGGAGTCATCACTCATATGGACTAGGAGAATGGTGCGCCTAAAGTCAAGGGAGCAGAGGTGCTGTCCCAGTGGGCCTGGAAGGTGGAGCTGAAGCCCAGGGCCGAGGGGCCGCCACTCAGAATCCGGAGAGTGTGGCCAATACCTAGAATCTGGAGGGCAGGGCTATTGTGTAAATGGTCTCAGAGAACAAAGGATTATTTTTAAAGCCTTGAGGGCTAATGTAATGTGTTCTCCTGACTTGCTTAGTGCCTGTTATCCCTTCTTTTCCTCCAGTTTATCCCATTTGTAATGGAAATGTCTAGCTTGTGCCTGTTCTGCTGTTGTACCTTTGGAAGCAGATAACTTGTATTCTAGATTTCACAGATGAAGAGGAATTTTTGGGTTTTGGGCTTGGAGTTGATTTAATACTTTTGCTATGATATGATGGGTGAACGTGTCTTACATGTAGCAAGGACATAAAGTTTTGGAGGCCAAAGGGTGGAATGTCATGGATTGAATTGTGTCCCCCCAAAATATGTGTCAACTTGGTTGGGCCATGATTCCCAGTATTGTGTGGTTGTCCTCCATTTTGTGATGTTAGAGAGGATTAGGGTGGATTGTAACACCATTACTAAGGTCATAGCCCTGATCCAATGTAAAGGGAGTTTCCCTGGGGTGTGGCCTGCACCACCTTTTATCATATAAAAGGTAAAAGGATGGGAATCGAGCAATGAGGGGGGACCTCATACCACCAATAAAGCAGTGCTGGGAGCAGAGTGTGTCCTTTGGACCCGAGGTCCCTGCGCGGAGAAGCTCCTAGTCCAGAGGAACATTGATGAGAAGGCCGACAGAGAGAGAAAGCCTTCCCCTGGAGCTGACACCCTGAATTTGGACTTTTAGCCTACTTTACTGTGAGGAAATAAAACTTCTCTTTGTTAAAGCCATCCACTTGTGGTATTTCTTTATAGTAGTACTAGATGACTAAGACAGGACCCTTATTGACCACACTTGGAATAGTCAACCAATGCATAGTGCCTACCTGGGTTGGCCTGAAAATATAATAGCAGTTTAATCTTTGTACCTGGGCATTTTCATAGTTTTTGATAGGAACAATCAAGAACTGACTTGAAATAAACCAGATCTATATTCAAATTTTATATAGTGTTTGGCTTTCCTCACTAAATTCTCTGCTTTTGGGAGGTTTGGCTTATGGTAATGTGGAACCATTATAGAATGAATATGAGATGGGGATCCTTGTGCTATATGGTCTTAACTAGTTATATGAATTTGAGCAAGATACATCTCTGAGCCTCAGTTTCCTAGCCTGTAAAATGAGTTAGATTGCAACAAATGTGACTTTCAACCCTTTACTTGTATGAAAAACTGGGTATTTTTAAAAGACTACTTTTTCCTGTTAGTATGTGCCATTGAGTCAGTTTCAACTCACCGTGACCCATGTGACAGAGTACAACTGCCCCGTAGGGATTTCTTGGCTGCAGTCTTTACAGAAGCAGATCACCAGGTCTTTCTCCTGCAGAGCCCCGGGGTGGATTCAAACCACCACCATTTTGGTTAACAGCTGAGTGCTTGCCTATTTGCGCCACCAGGCCTCCTCCACTTTTTCCTAGTGTTCTGGTAAAAGTGAAGCCTCTAAAACATTAGGGTTCTTTAAGGACCTATGCTATCAAGCTGCTCTATGGAAGTTGGCAAATTTAGTGTTAGTGATTTCACTGAGATTTTGTCCTTAGAAAATTAGTCATGGTCTTAAATCATGTTCAAACTCTTGGATTGTTGACACTCCCATTTATAAAAAATGAAGAGTTGCAGGGCGAGGAAGTGAATTTTCTGCTTGGTGCTTACTTGACCGGCTGGAGTGAGGCACCTTACATTAAACCTGTTAGAAGTTGGTTTCTTTTCTCCACGTTCATCATGCTTAGCGCCCTCTATTGGTCACAGTCGAAACCAGACATCACAAAAGCCTGCAGGGGGCAGGCAGTTGACATAAATGTGTGAGGACAAGAGGTGCTAAGTCACTACCCAGGTACTTTGCCTTTTCAGTGACAGACATAACCAAACACATTCCCAGGCTGCACATCACACGTCAGTGCCCATTGATAGCCCATGATCTGAACAGGGAGCCCTGATGGTGCAGTGGTTAAGAGCTCAGCTGTTAACCAAAAGGTCGGCAGTTTAAATCCACCAGCTGCTCCTGGGAAACCCTATGGGGCAGTTCTAATCCATCCTATAGGGTCGCTATGAGTCGGAATCAACTCAGTGGCAATGGGTTTGGTTTTGCTTTTTGGATCTGAACGGATTGGTGCCCAAACCTGGCTGCTTATTAAGAATCTTCTGGGGAGCTTTTGAAAAATACTGATGCCCGGGCCTCCCCATCAGAGATTCTGATTTAATTAGTCTTAGGTTGGGCCTGGGAAATTGTTTTTTTTTTTTTTCTTCTCAATCCCTGTAGGTGAATCTCATTTGCAGCAGAGTTGATAAGCATAGGGAATATACTGTTACTAGGTCCTTACACTACAAATAAAGTATAATATATTTTTAGTTAGACTCTAATTAAAGATACATATTTTAAACTTAGGGCAACCTCAATTTTTTTTCCTTTTTCTTTTATTGTGCTTGAAGGTTTATAGAGCAAATTAGTTTCTCATTAAACAATTAAAACGCATATTGTTTTGTGACATTGGTTGACAACCCTGCGATTTGTCAACACTCCCCTTTCTCTGCCTTGGGTTCCCCATTTCCATTCGTCCAGCTTTCCTGTCCCCTCCTGCCTTCTTATCCTTGCCCCTGGACTGGTGTGCCCAGTTAATCTCATATACATGGTTGAGCTACGTGCATTATTGTTTGTTTTATGGGCCTGTCTAAACTTTGGCTGAAAGGTGAACCTCAGGAGTGACTTCAGTACTGAGTTAAAAGGGTGTCTAGAGGCCAACATCTAAAATATTTTAAGAACTAGTTTAAGTAAGTCTAGAGAGGAATGGACTATAGAGGACTTTATGTAGTCTGTAGAGGTATTCCAAAAGGAACCTAAAAAATACTCAATGAACCCCAGAGAAAGAGGGAACAAGAGACAAAGAAATGATAGACCAAATAAAAACAGCTAGTAAGAAGGTAGATTTTAATGCAGTCACAACAATGATCACGTAACCTGTGAATGGTCTTAACACCAGTTAAAAGACAGAACTTGTTAGATAGATTAAAAACCAAGACCCAACTATATGCTTATTTGTAGATATCAACCAGCTGATTCTGAAATTTATACAGAAACATGAAGAAATTAGAATAGCCAAAACAATTCTATAAATTAAGTCTACTGAAGTGGTTAAGGAAGAATGGAGCTGACCTACGGAATGTTGGAAAACACTGTTTTGACTAGATATGCTAAGGCTAAACACAAAATGAACTGTACATAAACACCATGCTCTAGTTGTTAAATTTGTTTCTCACAGCGGTGTGGGTTAGCAATTCTGAAACTACATGTATACTTCTTGTTGTTGGGTGCTGTTGAGTCAGTTCCGACTCATAGCAACCTCGTGTCAAAGTAGAAGGGCCCTATAGTATTTTCTAGGCCCACCAGGGCTCCTAATCTTTATGGGGCAGGTCATCAGGTCTTTCTTCCGCAGAGCTGCCAGGTGGGTTCCAACTGCCAACCTTCCGGTTAACAGCTGAGTCCTTAACCATTTGCACCACTGGGACTCCTTACGTATATACTAGGGTTGAACAAATGAGTAAATATATTTTAGATAATGAGAGTGAGGTTTCTCACTGTCAGAGAAAGAAATTATAAATAAGGATGGGGGAGGGCTAGAATGGTGCTGAACTGGAATCAGAAGTATCCCTGTGAACTCATGTTTATTTAATATATCGGCATATATATTTATACATATATTTACAAATATATATGGATATAAATGTAGATTTGTGTGCATACACGGGTCATTGTTGTTAGCTTCTGCTAAGTGGACTCTGACTCATGGTGACCTTAAGTACCACAGAACAAAATGCTGCCCGGTCCTGTGTCATCCTCACAATCACTGCATATTCAAGTCCATCACCGTGGCCACTGTGCCAGTCAATGTCACCGAGGGCCTCCCTTGCTCTTGTTGGCCCACTACTTTGCCAAACATGATGCTTTTCTCCAGTGATTGATCCCTCCTGATGACATGTCCAAAGCAAGCAAGTCAGAGAATGTTCTGTTGTGATATTATTGGCTAATATTGGCTAATATTTGAAAGTGGATCAGCACGCCTTAGTCTGGAAATTCCACTGAAACCTGTCCGCCGTGGGTGGCCCTGCTGATATTTGAAATACTGGTGGCATAGCTTCCAGCATCGTAGCAACATGCAAGCCATCACACAGTAAAACAAACTGACAGACAGGTGGTGAATACATGGGTTAGTATACCAAAACCAAACCAAAGTCGTTGCCATCCAGTCGATTCTGACTCACAGCAACCCTATAGAACAGAGTAGAACTGCCCCATTCGGTTTCAAAAGAGCGCCTGGTGAATTCCAGCTGCCAGCCTTTTGGTTAGCAGCCGTAACTCTTAACCACTATACCACCGGGGTTTCCTGGGTTAGTATACATAAATATATTTCCTAGCTCTGTCAGCTGAGAGGATTTACAAGCAGTGACACCTTATTACAAGCACGTGTAGTGCCCAGACATTGGTCTTTAAATATCAGAAAGTAAGGAAGTGCTCAAACAAACAAAAAAGCAAACAAACAAACAAGCAAACAAACAAAAAAATGAGGTGTGTCTTGGTTATCTAGTGCTCCTATAACAGAAATACCACAAGTGGATGGCTTTAACAAAGAGAAATTTATTTTCTCACAGTCTAGTAGCTCCAGGGGAAGGATTTCTATCTCCGTCAGCTCTGGAGGAAGGTCCTTCTCATCAACCTTCCCCTGGACTAGGAGGAATCCTGGGTCCAAGGGACGCGCACTGCTCCCGGCACTGCTTTCTTGGTGGTATGAGATCCCCCGTCTCTCTGTTCACTTCTCTCTTTTATATCTCAAAAGAGATTGGTTCAAGATACAATCCAGTCCTGTAGATTGAGTCCTGCCTCATCAACATAACTGCCATTAATCCCACCTCATTAACATCATAGAGGTAGGATTTACAACACATAGGAAAATCACATCAGATGACAAAATGGTGGACAACCACACAATACTGGGAATCATGGCCTAGCCAAATTGATGCACAAATTTTTAGGGGACACAATTCAGTCCACAATGGTGTTAAAAGGACACAGGACCAACCTGAAAGAGCTTGAATGCCTAAAAGTGGAACAATCTGAACAACAAAATAATGATAGGATTGGATTATAATTCAAAGAATAAAATAAGTATCCTTGGGTCCTTACTGATGTAAATGTTTGAATAAATGTATAAATGAATAATTCTAATTAATGAAGGTAGAAAGAATGTGGGAAGTAAAAAATCGCCGTTAGAACACCACAGTAATATTGCTACAGGCAAGATTCAAAAATGAATCCTAAAATAGATGGTTGAAGGTTTAAGGAGAAACAATATTTTCATAGTCTCATAATATTTCCCTAAAATATTTATTAGTTACTATGACGGTCATAAGGTGTATTCATAAGCTCTTTGATACTGCTTGCTCCAGGAGGTGAAATTTTTTCTCCTGTTCTTAAAAAGTGACTCATTTCTATTGACAGAGTATTTCATGGGAAGAAATAACTTTGCAGTGTAAAAACCTGGTAGATACCACCTTAACCAAGTATACTAGTTTTCTAGTGCTGCTGTAACAAAGTCCCACAAATGGGGTGGCTTATAAGAACAGAAATTGATTGTCTCATATCTCTAGAAGCTAGAAGTCTAAATCCAAGTGTCAGCCAGGCCATGCTCCTTCTGAAGTCTCTAGAGGAAGTTTCTTTCTTGTCTCTCTCAGCTTCTGTTAGCTCCAGGCTTTCCTTGACTTGTAGATGCATCTTTACATGGTTGTCCTTCCTCTGTCTGTCTTGTCTTTCTGTTTGTCTGCCTTCCTGTGTCTCCTCTCCTGTTAATAAGGACACTACTCAGATTGAATTAGGACCCACCCTACCAGCTTGGCTACTAACTAAAAGGTCTTTAGTTCAAATGTACCACTTGCTCCTTGGAAACTCTATGGGGGCAGTTTTACTCTGTCCTATAGGATCACTATGAGTTGAAATTGCCTCCATGGCAACGGGTTTGGTTTGGGTTTTCCACTCCAGTATGACCTCATGCAAACTCAACTGATAACATCTTCAAAGACCATATTTCCAAACAAGGTCATTTTCAAAAGTACCAGGGGTTAGGACTTCAACATATCTTTTTGGGGGACACGATTCAGTCTATAACACAAAGATTAATGTCACCAGCAATAAATCATGTTGTTATCACCTAACTCTTGATGCGATGTGATGTAAAGGGAGCATCACCTCTGTAATATCCTTTCCTCAAATCTGTAACCTCAGTCTAATCAAGAGTAAACACCAGACAAACCCAGATTGAGAGACATTACACAAAAAATGTGACCAGTACTCTTCAAAAGTGGCAAGGTCGTGAAGTACAAGGCAACTGTCACGGATAGGAGGAGACTAAGGAGACATGACCACCAAATACAAGGTTGTATCCTGGAACAGAAAAAGGAGATTAATGGAAAACCTGGGGAAATCCTAGTAAAGTCTGTCATTTAGCTATTAGTACTGTACTAATGTTAATTTCTTCTTTTTGGTCATTGTAGCACGGATATATAAGTTGTTAACATTAGGGAAGGTGGGTGAAGGGTAGATAGGAACTCTCTTGCAACTCTTTGGTAGGTTTAAAATTATTCCAAAATAAAACGTTTATGGAATTAACCCTATTTATCAGTTATCATCCCAGTTTAAAGAGGAGAAAGCACAGAGTGATTAATTTTCCATAGATTTAATAAGTCACATACCTGGTATTTCAACTCAGTTCTGTCTGTGAAGCTCATCCTCTTTCATCAGCCAACCATCTTTCAAGTCATGTTTTCCCAAATAGTTTGTAAGCTTGTTGAGGGCTAGTATTATATCTTTTTTGTTTCTGTTTTAATTCCAAAGTAGGGATGAGGATTTATACCTTTGTATTCCCAGCACCTAAAAGAATGACTTGTTTAGAGAACATGTCCTGCAAACATTTGTTGATTGGGATAACATTTCTCACCTCAAGAATATACATTCTTTACCATCTTCACTTTCTCTTTTCCAGAGTCATATCAGCATGCTAGTGTGTAACAACCCAATATGTTTTTCTCCATTATTCTCCAGCTCAGGGTAAGTTATTAGAGAGTCATTATAAGCGGAGGGATAGGTCCAAGAAAAGATAACCAGAAAGGCTGCCAGAGTGGGTATATACAGTATGCATGTCCACTGGGCTCCTGCATGCTGTATTAGGGAAAGCTAACTGCTCTAACAACCTCCACCCCTGGTCCAAATTTCAGGGGCCTGATATCATGGAAGTTTATATTTCCTTATGTTAATTCCAGTTGACAGGAATATTGGTATTGGTGTTTTTTATGCTCCACACAACCATTCAAGGATTTGGCATATGGAGGCACCACTATTCTTCAAACACAACTTTCATGGTGACTTAGGCATGGACATCTAGCTAAGAGGAAGAGAGAATGAGGAGAGTAACCCATGGGAGGTTTTTATGGACCAGGCCTGGAAGTGGCCCACATCACTTCTCACATTCCATTGCCTATAACCTCAAAGGAGGCAGGGAAGTAGGATGTGCACAGGAGGAAGAGGTTGTGGGTTTTGTTGTCCACATGCATATTGATGCCCAAACATGAAGTCGTTTGCAGGGACAGGCTGATTTAGCACTCTCAAAATCATCATAGTAGCAACCACTGAAAATAGAACTCCTGACAACTAGTCCCTCCTCCACATTAGTTGGGTAGAATTTCTCATCTCTTTGCTCTGTTGTGTCATCTTCTGCTTTGCCCTCTGTGTGAGCAGTTAGCAATGACAAATGCATCAGAACAAATGGACATAAAAGAGAACAAAGCCGCACTTGTTCCAATAAACCCCAGCTGTCAGGACATATCTCTAATGCCACAAGTACTGGTCCCAGGTGTTTCTTGGAAGTGATCTCATTAAGCCAGATCAAGCCAGAACACTTAACATTTGTCACCTCCTGCTTTTATATGGCTCTATAGTGTGAGTTCTGTGGGATCCTTGTCATATCCTTTGTTGTTGAGTAATTTGTTTGTTAAAAAAAAGAAAAAGATGGCAAATTAGAAAGAGCATAAGTCTATTGCAACAAATATAGGAGGCCCACTTTCTTCCTGGGAGCGGCTGTTCTGTCTCCTGCAGAGGCTAAACTTACAGTGAGCTAGTCCATGATTTAGGACTTATCATGTCCAAGAGTGTTATGGATTGAATTGTGTCTCCCCAAAATGTGTGTCAACATGGCTAGGCCATGATTCCCAGTATTATGTGATTGTCCACCATTTTGTCATCTGATGTGATTTTCCTATGTGTTGTAAATCCTACCTCTATGATGTAAATGAAGTGGGATTAAAGGCAGTTATGTTAATGAGGCAGGACTCATCTACAAAATTGGATTGTGTCTTGAGCCAATCTCTTTTGAAATATAAAAGAGGTAAGTGAACAGAGAGGCATGGGGACCTCATTAACACCAAGCAAAAAGAGCCAGGAGAGTGTGTCCTTTGGACCCAGGGTCCCTGTGCTGAGAAGCTCCTTGTGCAGGGGAAGATTGATGACAAGGACCTTTCCCCAGAGCCAACAGAAAGAGAAAGTCTTCCCCTGGAGCTGGTATTCCTGTTACAGCAGCACTAGATGACTAAGACATCGATCTTCACAGTCTGTAAGCAAGAGCCATGCTCTCCGACCTGCTGATCTTGGGTTCACCAGATCCCGGGGCTATGTGAATTGAGTGATGCCTCTATCCTGATCCATGGACTTGGGACGTTCCAGCTTCTACAATTGCATGAGCCATTTCCTTGATACAAATCTCTTTATGTATATAAGTATATATATATATATATATATATATATATATATATATATGCTTTACTGGTTTTGCTTCTCTGGAGAACCCAGCCTAAGACACTTAGCTTTCCAGGCAGATTAACCTGCTCTGATCTTGATCTTATTTAACCCCTTCTGAGTCCTATATTGCTATAAAACAAAAACAGATATCACAAAAAATTGTGTTTCACATACTTTAGATGCTCAAGGTTAGCTTCGCTTCTCTATAGATGCTTGACAGAGGAATGAATTAAGGACATTTTGTAGAATTGTAAAATGTTAAAACTGGAAGAGGTTTTCAAAATCATCTACTTCAACTATCTCATTGATTTTAATCATATCTCTCCTTTCTTAATGATGGGAAAAGAGCTGCTACCATCAAAACATGATGACATCTTGTCTATAAATTGGAAAAGAGAAAAAAAAGACTGAGATACCTAGTAACGGTGCTGGTGTAGAGAAATGTTACTGTCATGCATTGTGTCAGTGTATAAATTGGCTCAACTTCTCTATAGGACAGTCTGGTTGATGTGGATCAAAAATTTGAATATACATACCCTTTGACCTAGCAATTTCATACCTAGGATTTTATTGTGGGGGAATATTTGGCCAGTTGCACAAAGATACATATGTAAAAGAATCTTCTTTCTAGTGTTGTTCATAATATCAAAAAGCTGGAAACATTCTAAATATTCCTAAATAGAAGTTTAGTTAAATAAATTATGGTACACGTATGCGGTAGAATATATGCCCAATATATATTGATTGGTATGGAAAGATCTTCTCAATGAAATGAATGGAAAAAGAAGTCACAAAATGTCATGCAATATACCATCTCATGTACAAAGTTATTAGGGCATGCATGTGCTGCATCATAGAGGGTTATTGGGAGGATGGTCAGCACAATTTTAACAGCTGCTTCTGGATGATTTGGGCTGATTTTTACTTTCTTTTTTATACTCTTCTAAAAAGCATGGCCACC
This sequence comes from Dugong dugon, assembly GCA_030035585.1. NCBI lineage: Eukaryota > Metazoa > Chordata > Mammalia > Sirenia > Dugongidae > Dugong > Dugong dugon. The sequence continues at coordinate 97,803,278 of CM057472.1, read as the reverse complement.
ACCTGTCTGTCAGTTTGATGTACTATGTTGGCTTGTGTGATGCTGGAAGCTATACCACTGGTCTTTCAAATACCAGGTGAGTCAGTCATGGGGGCAGGTTTCAGCGGAGCTTTCAGACTAGTACAGACTAGGAAAAAAAGCCTGGTGATCTACTTCTGAAAATTAACCAATAAAAACCCTATAAATCACAATAGAATATTGTCCAATATAGTGCTGGAAGATGAGCCTCCTAGGTTGGAAGTTACTCAAAATACTCAGTGGCCGCAACAATGGACTCGAGCATACCAACAATCATGAAGATGGCACAGGACCAGACAATGCTTTGTTCTGTTATACATGGGGTCACCATGAGTCAGAGCCAACTGGACGGCAACTAACAACAAACTATGTGGATTGTCTGCTTGAGCGTGTATTAGTTTTATAATCAGAAAAAAAATCATAAAGCTGTTTTCATTTGGAAACAAAATACAAAAAAAGAAAGAAAGATCGCTTCCTATTTTCCAATAATAGTGATACTTGGACAGTGTCATAGTGCAGGATCCAATTTTATTATTATTATTCATCCTGACTCTCAAATCAGTTGTTTTGTGCAGCCATTAATGTCAAAAGCCCACACACCCCAATACTCTTTCTTATTTTATCCATCGCACCTCTTGGAGATCTTCTGGCTGCCTTGCCTCAGATCTTTTTCTGAAATAGAGCAGTAGGTAAATAAATAAATAATAAAGATTACTTCTGGCTCTTCCCAATTGTAAAGCTTACAGTAGCTTAGACCCATTTTTTCCTAAATAAAAGCAGATGATTGACTCTCCTAGAGTGTAACTCTGCCCTGAAATGACATACAAACAAAACAGATTTCCTGTCTTCTGATGAAAGAATTTTAAGGACTAATGGGCAAGATGCAGGATGTGTACTGTGTATTGGTTGCCATGGTTTTGAGCAAGGATGGGTTATTTAAGCTTATCCTTAATTTGGATAGATGTGAATCTCAGCTTTGCAGGGTTAAAAATGGTGCAAAAGACAAGGCTATTTTTAGACTGAATGGGAGCCTGGCTAGAGTTAACAGCTAAAAATAGAAGTTCCTATCTGTAATTAACCCTTTGTCTACCAAAGTCGGTAAAGAATTAAATGCAAGAGATTCTCTGTTAAAAATAAAGCTAGGCACAACAGAAAGAAAGCTGGTGTCTAATTATACAGGCATTATTGGAACCAATCGCCTGCTTGAAAAAAAATATACCTCAGGTGTATATTGAAAAGGCTTGTTTTAAGCTTTAAAATTAGCTTGTCAGTTCCCATGGCAGCCTTACTAGGTTGAAAGATTTCAGATTGGAACCAGTTTAACATAGTTAGCAGCTAATTTCTTTTTCCATTTGTAGATAGCACTTTGGAGCAAACAGGAGGTGGACCCTTAATAGTTTGTCTTTGATTCTATTATCCCTATTATTTCACGTTTTTATTATCCCTATTATTGAAATGCAGGTGGTCTCTGTACCAGGGGCTTTAACACTGAAAGTAAAGGAATCTATAAAGGCTGGAGAAATAAACACATGATATTTTCAGACTCAAGATTTCCCACCCCTCTTTTGAGAAACTGTGTCGGCTCTTTGTAAGTGCTTTGGAAAGCCCATTCAAATGGGAGTCAGAAAACAAAGGTCCAGTCCTGTGCCGGGCTCCATCTGGGATTTGGGGCAAATCATTTAACCTGTTTAGGCCTCATTTCCTTGACTGTAAACTCTTCAGTTTTGAGGAGACTTGGACCAGATGAGTTGTAAACTTTCAAAATCTTAGTATTTTAAATTTTTAAATAGTTGAATGCTTTCTTCAAATGAAACCTCAGGTGGAAGTTCGTTATGAAAACAGGAAAGGTGGGGACCCCCCTGTCAAAGTTGGCCTGGGTTGGTCCCCACATGACCCTTCCCCATCCAATCCCTGCCTGCCCCTGAAACACCTAGTAGGAACCCCCAGGGCACTTGAGAGCACAATTTGAGGACCATTGGTTTAGACAAGCTTTAATGTCTTATTCAAGTTTAAAAGTCAGTTTATGGTTCTGAGAAATTGCAAAAATAATGCCGTTAGAAATTTTTAGAGGTAGAGAGACTCTGTATTGCATCAACAAAAATAAAGTATAGCAACTTCCAAAAGATGCATTATTCTCAACATCATAGGCTAGAAAAATTCTTGCCTTGATTTTTGTGATCATTAAGGTTATGTGTCAACTTGGCTGGGCCATTATTCTCAGTGGTTTGACAGTTTTGATGTAGTTTGGCAGTTGTATGATGATGTGGTCACTTTCATGATGAGGTTTGATGTAATCCAGTCACCTCCATGATGAGATCTGCTGTGAGTAGCCAGTCAGTTGAAAGGGAGTTTCCTTGGGGGTGTGGCCTGCATCAAATACATAAGTGGACTTTCTGGCAAGAGTCTGGGCTTTTGCTCTCTCTAGATTCTGCAGCTGTCTCCTGTTCGTCTGACCTCTGGTTTTTGGGATCTCAGCTAGCAGCTTATCTGTGGTCTCGCCTGCTGATCTTGGGATTCCTCAGTCCTCACAGCCTGTGAGCAAGAGCCCTGCTTTCTGACCTGCTGATCTTGGGTTCATCAGCCCCTGTGGCTACATGAATCAGGAGAAGCCTCCAGCCTGACCCACGGATTTGGGACATTCCAGCCTCGACAACCTCATGAGCCATTTCCTTTATATAAATCTCTCTGTATATATATATTTGTACACTTCGCTGGTTTTGCATCTCTAGAGAACCCAGCCTAAGACAATTTTCTTGACACGAGCCCTCTCTCCACCCCTATTTGTTACTGGGTGCTTACCCTTTGCTACTTTGTCTGTTTTTACAAATGTCCATCCATTAACTCGTTTCATAATTTTTTAAAGTTTTACATTCTCTTGAGATTTTTTATGCTTTGCATGAGACATGAATGCCATTATTCTGAATAATAGAAAAGTGCTTATAGGGATAACTTGTTGATTCTCAGTGCTAATCCAGCCTCTATCTGTATTTCTGAAAATCTCTTTTCCTTTTATTTACAGAGGAAGTTGCGGCACTGAGAAGAGCTCGGGTTGGATAAAATATTTGTGGACTTATGTGGAGGAAATGGGAGTCTGGGCCATAAAATGGAGATTTTTATTAAAACCTGAACTTTAGTTACTGTAAATCTGCTAAACATGGGAAATAGCAAGACAGTAGTATGAAAAATGATAGAAAATCTTCTCAGACTTTCTTCATTATTTCAAAAGAGATTTCAGGACAGCAATGGAGGCTTTATCTGATTCTTGCCTTAATTTAATAGTTCTAATAACTATGATCTTCAAAGAATCAATTGAGGTATAATCTGAAGCTGGAAATTGTAAGTACTTCTGGGTGCTATGCTACACTTACGAAATAAAGCTAAGTAGAAGTTCTATGACCTAATAGTGTAATCTCTGTGAGAAAAAATATGTGTACACCCACAGATGCTCAGAGCTAACATTTATATTGTGCTTCCTAAACCACTATGCAAACTATTTATAGAGAAATCACATCAAACACCCACCACTTGTTAAAACAGAGCAAGTATTTTAACACTAAAGGCAACTTTGTAAAACAGCAACGGACTTGGAAATGGGAGGAAATGTCAGGCTGGAGACTTAACTGTTTCTTCCTTTTTTATTTTTAACATTAAAATGTAGTATCCATACGGAGAAGTGCACATAAGTAGCAGTTAGCTGAATTTTCACAAACTGAACACATTTGTGTAACCAGCACCCATATCAAGAAACAGAATATTACCAGGACCCCCTCAGCTCCCCCTTCCCCTTCCAGTCACTACCCTTCTCCCAAGGTTAACTGGTATCTTGCCTGCTAGTAGCATAGATTAGTTTTACCTGTTTTAATCTTTTATCTAAATGGAATCATATAATATATATTCCTTTGTGTGTGGCTTCTTTAATTCAACTTTGTGGGACTCATCCATGTTGTTTGTTCATTCTGCTGCAGAGTATTAAATTGTGTGACTCTACCACAATTTATTCATCTGTTTTATTCTGGGTAGGCATTTTGGTGGTTTTCAGTTTGTGACTGCTACAAATTGTGCTTCTAATAAACACTCTCGATCATATCTTTGGTGAACAAGTACACAGTTGAGTATATATTGAGGAGTGAAATTGCTGTGTCGTAGGATAAGCACATACCTACTTTAATCTTGTTGTTATTGTTAGGTGCTGTCAAGTTGGTTCTGACTCATAGCGACCCTGTGTACAATAGAATGCAACACTGCCCAGTCCTGCACCATCCTCACAATCATTGCTATGCTTGAGCCCATTTGTTGAAGCCACTGTGTCAGTCCATCTCACTGAGGGTCTTCCTCTTTTTCACTGACCCTCTAATTTACCAAGCATGATGTCCTTCTCTAGGGACTGATCCCTCCTGATAACATGTCCGAAGTATGTGAGATGAATGCTTCTAAGGAGCATTCTGGTTGTATTTCTTCCAAGACAAATTTGTTGGTTCTTTTGGCAGTCCATGGTATAGTTGATTTTCTTCGCCAACACCATAGTAAGTCAAAGGTGTCAATTCTTCTTTGGTCTTCCTTATTCACTGTCCAGCTTTCACATGCATATGAGGTGATAGAAAAGACCATGGCTTGGGCCAGGCATGCCTTAGTCCTTAAAGTGTCGTCTTTGCTTTTTAACACTCTGAAGAGGTCTTTTGCAGCAGATTTACCCAATGCAATATGTCATTTGATTGCTGGACTGCTGCTTCCATGGGTGTTGATTGTGGATCCAAGTGAAACGAAATCCTTGACAACTTCAGTGTTTTCTCCATTTATCATGATGTTGCTTATTGGTCCAGTTGTAAGGATTTTTGTTTTCTTTATGTTGAATTGTAATCCATACTGAAGGCTGTGGTCTTTGATCTTCATCAATAAGTGCTTCAAGTCTTCTTCACTTTCAGCAAGCAAGGGTTGTGTCATCTGCATAACACAGGTTGTTAATGTGTCTTCCTCCAATCCTGATGCTCAATTCTTCTTCATCTAGTCTAGCTTCTTGGATTATTTGCTCAGCATACAGATTGAATAAGTATGGTGAAAGGATACAACCCTGACAGACACCTTTCTTGACTTTAAACCATGCAGTATCCCCTTGTTCTGTTCAAACTACTGCCTCTTGGTGTATGTACAGGTTCCTCATGAGCACAATTAAGTGTTATGGAATTCCCATTCTTTGCAGTGTTATCCATAATTTCTTGTGATCCACACAGTTGAATGCCTTTGCATAGTCAATAAAACACAGGTAAACATCCTTCTCTGCTTTCAGCCAGTATCCATCTGAATCTGGTTTGAATTTCTGGCAGTTACCTGTCAATATACTGCTGCAACTGCTTTTGGATGATCTTTGGCAAAATTTTACTTGTATGTTTTACGTTAATAGGTACAGCTGAATAGTTTTCCAAATGGTAGTACCAATTTACATCTCACTAGTAATGGATGAGAATCCTGGTTGCTGTATATACTTGCCAACACTGATATTTTCTGGTGGCTGTCTTGTGGTATCACATGGTTTAATTTGCATTTCCTTGATGGCTAATGAAGTTGGCACCATTTCACATGTGTATCAGTCATTTGGATAGCATTTTTGGGAAGTGTCTGATCAGGGTTTTCGTCCAATTTTCTGTTGGATGTTTTTTCTTATTGATTTGTAGGAGTTCTTTGTATATAGTGGATAATTTCTTCATTTTCTTATGTACAATGTGGTTTTAAATGTTCAGGTTTCTACTAGGTATTTTTTATGTTTTCAGATATTCTGTTTACTATGCACCTCATACCACTGTACACTGAGGTCTGAAAGGTTTTTTTAAAATAATATTTTATGGGTTATAAAAACTCTTGCCTTGATTTTCTTGATATTTGACATCAAGGGACACTGATACATGTTTTCAGTGAAGTTTTACACAGCAGTTTATGTTCCCATTCAACAATTTCTACACAAATTGTTCAGTGACATTGGTTACATTCTTCATAATGTGTGAACATCCTCACTATTTCTGTTCTGATGATTCCATTTTCATTAATCTAGTTCCTCTGCCCCCTTATATTCTCATCTTTGCTTTAAAGTAATTGTTGACTGTTTGGTCTTATATAGATGATTTTTTAAAGAAGCATGGTACTCACGGGTGATATTCTTTATTTTGTAAGCCAATCTGTTATTTAGCTAAAAGGTGACCTTAGGGGCTAGTTTTAAGAGTGTCTCAGGGCAATAGTCTTGGGGAGCCCTTTGGTTTCAACTGGTCCAGTAAGTCTGTTTCTTTTTTTGATTTTAGGAATTTGAGGTTCTGTTCCACATTTTCCTCTGGCCTGAAATGCTTTTGATAACTCTTAGGTAGAAAAAGTAATTTTATTCAAGAATTGAATGTACTGTATGCAATCTGCTACCATAAAATGAATCAACATTATTTAATAAAAATTTAAATTCATAATCTGTTTTTACTTTTTAGCTCTTCATATTGTTTGATTCATTTCTTAAAATTGAATGTAAAGATGAAGATATGCTGGTTAAGGCTGTGTGTCAACGTGGGTGGGCCTTGATTCTCATTAGTTTGGCAGTTATGATGTAGTTTGGCAGCTATGTAATGATGTAATCACCTCCATAGTGAGATTTGATATAATGTAATCAATTCCATGGTGAGATCTGCTATTAGCAGCCATTCAGCTGAAAGGGAGTTTCCTTGGGGGTATGGCCTACATCCAATATATGTGGAATTTCTCCCAAAGCTCACCGCTTTTGCTCGTTCTGGATCCTGCAGCTGACCTGATGTGTGGTTCTTGGTACTTGAGTTACTGTCTTACCTTCCAATCTTGGGGGTTTGTCAGCCTCCACAGCCTGTGAGCCATTTGCCTGCCATCTTACCTGCCAGTTTTGGGATTCGTCAGCTGTCAGGTTTGAATTATGTCCCCCCAAAAATGTGTGTATCAATTTGACTGGGCCATGATTCCCAGAATTGTGTGGTAGGCCTCCATTTTGTGATTGTAATTTTATGTTCAAGAGGATTAGGTTGGGATTGTAACACCACCCTTACCCAGGTCACATCCCTGACCCAATGTAAAGGGAGTTTCCCTAGGGTGTGGCCTGCACCACCTTTTATCTTACAAGAGATAAAAGGAAAAGGAAGCAAGCAGAGAATGGGGACCTCATACCACCAAGAAAGCAGTGCTGGGAGCAGAGCGTGCCCTTTGGACCTGAGGTTCCTGTGCTGAGATGCTTCCAGACCAAGGGAAGATTGATGACATGGACCTTTCTCCAGAGCCAACAGAGAAAGCCTTCCCTTGGAACTGATGCCCTGAATTTGGACTTGTAGCTTACTGGACTGTGAGAGAATAAATTTGTCTTTGTTAAAGCCATCCACTTGTGGTATTTCTGTTAGAGCAGCACTAGATGACTAAGACATCGGCCTTCTCAATCTGTGAGCCAGCTGTCTGACCTGCTGATTTTGGGTTTGCCAGTCACTGCAGCTCTTTGAGCCAGGAGAAGCTTCCAGCCTGACCCATGGGCTTGGGACTTTCCAGCCTCTACAACTATGTGAGCCATTTCCTTGATCTAAATCTCTTCCTCTCTATGTATATATATGCTTCACTGATTTTGCTTCTCTAGGGAGCCCAGCCTAAGACAAAGGACAAAAAACAAAAAACAAACAAACAAAAAAACATGCAAATAAACAAACATGAGAGGATAATGATCTTGATACGAACTTGTTAGAATAGATCACTATGTCTCTCATTTTGATAAGTATCTATATTGAAGTTCATAAAAAGATTAAAATCCTGGGGTTAGGTTTCAGTTTTGCATCTTACTAATAGTGTTTCTTCCTAGTAGACCACCAGGTCCTTCTTCCTAGTCTGTCTTAGTCTGGAAGCTCAACTGAAACCTGTCCGCCATGGGTGACCCTGCTCGCATTTGAATACTGGCGGCATAGCTTCCAGCAACACATAAATCCCCACAGTGCAACAAACTGACAGACGCGTGGGGGAAATTGGAAACAAATAAGAAGGATCAGTAGTTGGAAAATATGGCTTTGGTGATAGAAATGATGCCAGAGATCGCATGATAGAATTTTGCAAGACCAACAACTTCTTCATTGCAAATACCTTTTTTCACCAACATAAATGGTGACTGTACACATGGACGTTGCCAGATGGAATACACAGGAATCAAATCGACTATATCTGTGGAAAGAGATGATGGAAAAGCTCAATATCATGATCAGAACAAGGCCAGGGGCCAACTGTGGAACAGACCATCAATTGCTCATATGCAAGTTCATGTTGAAACGAAAGAAAATTAGAACAAGTTCACGAGAGGCAAAGTATGACCTCAAGTATATCCCACCTGAATTTGGAGACCATCTCAAGCATAGATTTGACGCATTGAACACTAATAACTGAAGAACAGGTGAGTTGTGGAATAACATCAAGGACATAATACATGAAGAAAGCAAGAGGTCATTAAAAAAACAGGAAAGTAAGAAAAGACCAAGACAGATGTCAGAAGAGACTCTGAAACTTGTTCTTGAATGTTGAGTACCTAAAGTGAAATTAAAAAATGATGAAGTAAAAGAGCTGAGCAGAAGATTTCAAATGGTGGCTCGAGAAGACCGAGTAAAGTATTATAATGACGTCCAAAGAGTGGGAGATAGAAAACCAAAAGGGAAGAACACGCTTGGCATTTCTCAAACCGAAAGAACTGAAGAAAAAATTCAAGCTTTGAGTTGCAATAGTGAAGGATTCTATGAGAAAAGTATTAAATGATGTTTTAAGCACCAAAAGAAGATGGAAGGAATACACAGAATCATGATACTAAAAAGAATTGGTTAATGTTCAACCATTTCAGAAGGTAGCATATGATCAAGAACCAATGGTACTGAGGGAAGAAGTGCAAGCTGCATCAAAGGCATTGGTGAAAAACAAGGCTGCAGGAATTCACAGAATACCAACTGAGATGTTTCAGCAAACGGATGCAGCACTGGAAGTGCTCACTCGTCTATGTCAAGAAATTTGGAAGAGAGCTACCTGGCCAACTGATGAGAAGAGATCCATATTTATGCCTATTCCCAAGAAAGGTGATCTAACTGAATGTGGAATTATCAAATAATATCATACAAGTAAAATTTTGCTGAAGATCATTCAAAAGCGGCTGTAGCAGTATACCAACAGGGAACTACTGGAAATTCAAGCTGGATTCAGAAGAGGACGTGGAACCAGGATATCATGGCTGATGTCAGATGGATCCTGGCTGAAAGCGGAGAATACCAGAAAGATGTTTTCCTGTGTTTTATTGACTGTGCAAAAGCATTCGACTATGTGGATCATAACAAATTATGGATAACATTACAAAGAATGACAATTCCAGAACACTTAATTGTGCTCAGAGGAACCTGTACATGGATCAAGAGGCAGTCGTTGGAACAGAACAAGGGAATACTGCATGGTTTAAAGTCAAGAAAGGTGTGCATCAGGTTGTATCCTTTCACCATACTTGCTCAATATGTATGCTGAGCAAATAATCTGAGAAGTTGGACTCCATGAAGAAGAACGGGGCATTAAGATTGAAGGAAGACTCATTAACGACCTGTGTTATGCAGATGACACAACCCTGCTTGCTGAAAGTGAAGAGGACTTGAGGCACTTACTGCTGAAGATTAAAGATCACAGCCTTCAGTATGGATTACGCCTCAACATAAAGAAAACAAAAATCCTCACAAATAGACCAATAAGCAACATCTTGATAAACAGAGAAAAGATTAACGTTGTCAAGGTTTTCATTTTACTTAGATCCACAATCAACACCTGTGGAATCAGCAGTCAAGAAATCAAAAGACCCATTGCAAATCAGCTGCAAAAAGTGTTGAAAAGCAAAGAAGTCACCTTGAAGACTAAGATGCGCCTGACCCAAACCATGGTGTTTTCTATTGCCTCATATGCACGTGAAGCTGGACAATGAATAAGGAAGACCGGAGAAGAATCGATGCCTTTGAATTGTGTTGACAAAGAATATGGACTATACCATGGATTGCCAAAAGAACAAACAAATCTGTCTTGGAAGAAGTATAACCAGAATGCTCCTTAGAAGCAAGGATGGTGACACTTCATCTAACATACTTTGGACATGTTATTAGGAGGGATCAGTCCCTGGAGAAGGACATCATGCTTGGTAAAGTGGAGGGTCAGCGAAAAAGAGGAAGACCCTCAACAAGATGGATTGATACAGTGACTTCAACAATGGGCTCAAATATAACAATGATTGTGAGGATGGCACGGAACCGGGCAGTATTTCATTCTGTTGTACATAAGGTTGCTATGACTTGACACCTAACAACATATACTGGGGAGGACATTTGTGTTTTTTGGTTGTTTAGTATCGTCCTTTTGATAACAGCACCCAGCATTTGTTTGGAGAAAAACTACCTTTGATACCTTTGACATACAGTTATCCACCACCAGCTCCAGTAGAGAGCATATGTTACTCATTCAGACCTGGCCAATTGGAGCATCAAATTCCTAGGGGCACAGTAACTGGTTCAGGGATGGCCATGTGGCCCAGGCAGAACCAATGACATGTAGCCCTACTTGTGCTGGAAGCTGACTGGACTTGACCTTAGGAAGATGTGGTGTGGGAGTACTATGTCCACCTTGCAACTTTGTGAGGAAATCTTGTTGAAAATATCGCCGGCCCAGAAGAAGTGAAGCTGAGAGATGGACAGAAAAATGGGATTGGAGTAACATTTTGAGCTCTTTGGGTCAAGCCATGACTGGAGTCACTGATGCCTGGACTTTTCAGTAATGTGATGCAGTGAATCCCTTATCTGCAGAAGATGGTTTGAGCTGGGTTTTCTGACACTTGAAATCTCAATAGCTTTGGTTGATGCAAGCATTTGTCTCAGATGTGGTTTTCAGCATTACACGTGATTTGTAGAGCAAGGTAATGATATGGTTTTGAGCAAAGCCTTCTCTCTGAAAGGAAAATACTGTTTTAAAATTTAGGCACCAGGAATTCCCTATAAAGGAGCCATGGTGGTACAGTGGTTAAGTGCTCAGCTGCTAACTGTAAGGTCGAAGCTTCAAACCCACCATCCGCTCCAGAGGAGAAAGATGTGGCAACCCGATTCCATAAAGATTACAGCCTTGGAAACCCTATGGGTCAGTTCTACTCTGTTCTACAAGGTAACTACGAGTCAGAATCAGCTTGAGGGCACACAACAACAACAGCAGCATTTCCCTGTAAGTCGATAAGATAGACCACATAGTGTGGAAGGTGCACAGGGTATTGTGGGAGCATAGAGGACAGCTCTCTCATGCTGTCAGGAATCACCAGAGAGTCTTCTCAAGTGCCCATGGCTTTCAAGTTGTAACAGCAGTCACAGTTTTATTTATAATAATCCAATAGAATCACAACAAACATGCATTTAACTAGCACAGATTCAGCTATATGTGCCTGGTAGATGGAGAGAGCCGGAGAGAGAGAGTGAGAGAGTAAGAGCGAGAGAGAGAGAGAGAAGTTTAAATATTGAGATCATTTCCGTTGACTTGCTCCTGCATGGATGAGTGTGAGATGGAGAGACTAGAGATGCAAATCAACAATTGCCCTATTAATTGGTCTCAGTTCCTGTGGTCCTGTCATGGTTTGATCATCTTACCATATTAACTGTGATTTTAGGGCTTTTGTTCAACATGGAGATTAAACATTAGCTGTCTACTTTGGCGCCCAACTGCAGAAACAGCAAATCATTTCATCAGTGGAGAAAAAGCTGGTTGGGTTGGGTTTATTAAGATACAACATTGTATTGTAGCCCCACAAGGGGACCTTCTTAGAGGTTCTTCAAGGGAAATTTTGACGATTCGCCATTTTAACCTCACACGCTGACTTTTAAACCTAACTCTGTGTAAGTTGTGACTCCACTGTATATTTGTGTACTGGCACTATATGTAGTTTTACTACTTGAAGAGACCTTAGAAATTCTCTGGTTCAAGCTTCTATCTTATGAAGGAATCCCATTATAGTTTCTTTGCTACATTTTCTTGCAGTCTTTATTCACTGCATTGTGAAGTGAGCCAGCCCATTGTTGATAACCCCAATGATGATGAGATTTATCCTTCTCCTCAGTCAAAATACATGCCATTGAGTTTGGATGAATTGCTTTTAAAACAGAAGCAGTAATTCATGTTGAATACATTGGAAAACATGTAAACAAAATGTAAATACTCACCCCCTGAAATAATGGTGTTAAGGAAATGGTTCCTGATTCCTGCACCTGTTCTCTATATTACTCTTGAGCAGGTTATTTTGTTTTGCTTCATCTGAAAAAAATACTAGCAGAATATTTCAAAGGCACCATGTCTGGTATGTTCTTCCAGAATATATGTTTAAATATCGTAAATATATGATTGTGTAACTTGGTAACCTGCTTTTTTCACTTAAAAATGAATTGAGAGTACGTTTTCATGTTATTGCAGGTACAGCTTCATCATTTTTTTAGGCTTCTGATCCATATTTCTAAATTGTCCTCCCAAGAACTTGTAACAATTTGCATTCCCACCAGCAGTGCGTGAAAATGCTCATTTCCTCCCTTTTAATTTCTGCCAATCAGAGAGATGAAAAGTAGCGTCCCATTATTGTTTCAATTTGCATTTCTTGGATGATAGTGAGGTTCAACTTTTTTCTTTTGATACTGCTCACCTGTAGTTCTTCATAATTGTGTAATTAAAAGTGTTTGCATACACTTTAAAAAGAAAGCATAAGGATCAGCGTGAATCCAATTTCCAAAATGTGGCAATGGCTCCAGTTCCCACCTTCCCACTTCTCCACCCTTGTCACCAGATGCTTCCATGGCACTCTCTCTGACACTAGCCATCCAGAGCTAGGTCAGAGCTCACAAGTTTAAAGGACATCGTACTTCAGTTGACCTAATAGGCAGAAACCAGCCACAAGTGTGGGAAGTCCACATGACACCTCAATCCTCTGGCCTGTGGGCCACAAATTTGGGGCTGGTTTCCTTCTACTCCTTTAGGATGCCAGCCCAAAGCTTGGGAGTCCACATGTCACCATTTGTTTCTGAACTGCTGGCTCCTACTACCCTTTTGGGTTTGATAATTTGCTGTAACGACTCACAGAACTCACTGAGAATATAGCACACTTACAGCTAGAGATTTATTATAGCCAAAAAGGATACAAATGAAGAGATGCATAGGATGAGGTCTGGGAGTGAAAATCCCATGTCCCACTACCTTCCTGAGAGCAGATGTTCTTGCTAACCAGGAAGCTCTCCAAGCCTCCATGTTCAGGGCTTTTATCAACCAGTCCTACGTGGTAGCCTAAATCATGCTTCCTGAGGCTGGTGGATATTGGCCTCCCAGGTGAGTCATTTCTGGTCTTGCCAGCTCCCATTCACCGGTGCAGATTCTCAGGTGTGTTCTGGAAGTCCCAGACTGAAGCACCCCAATTACTCCAAAGATTATTTCTCCAGAGCCAAAGACAAAGGGCATCTTACTTAGGGTAAAACTAGGTCCTTTACCCCGCACAGAAACCCTGGGGGTGTAGTGGTTAAGTGCTATCTATGGCTGCTTACCAAAGGGTAGGCAGTTTGAATCCACCAGGTGCTCCTTGGAAACTCTATGGGCCAGTTCTACTCACCCTGTCCTATAGGGTCGCTATGAGTCAGAATCAACTTACTACCTAAGGAAGTGTTTTTTCAGCCACTCAGTGCCACACTGCAGTGACCCTCCCTACCATTCCCTAGGAAATTCTGCATGATCACTTTAAAAGCTGGTTGATTGCATTTTCTGAAAATGTGGGGAGAACAAATATGAGATGTAGGATTTAAGTTTCATAATGTGGCCCAACAATGTGCACTTGCATGTTACTGTTTGGGGTTATGATCATCTTCAGGTTTCAGCTTGGAGTTCAAGTAACTTGATGCATCAGAATATTCAATAATAATGTTTCCTGTTATATTTGTTTCAGCAAGAAGGTCAGAGAAAAAGTGTAAGGAAATGGTACCTGATACTGGCACCAGTTCTCTACATTACTCTTGAATAGGTTATTTTATTTTGCTTCATCTGAAAAAATACTAAGAGAACATTTTAAAGACACCATGTCTGGTATAGTACTGTAGATTTAAAAATGTAACATAATTACTTACATGGTGACAAACCAGAGATTACAGCATCGAGTATTTTTTAACTGTCCAAGGTCCTGAAATCTCCAGCTATTTTTGGTTTACGGTCTTGTGTATTACTTTGAACTCGAGTGTTTTGTTCACCGAATACACAGTTACTATCGTTCCATACTTCTTATGTCCTCTTTTATTTATGCTTTATCTGAAGTTAATACATTTGAAATGTGAATCAACTGAGCGAATAGAATGGTTTTGTATGTGAGAGCGTGTCATGTTTAAGGAGCTACTTTTCTGAAACAGAACAAAACAAAACAAACAAATGTAACTATGATTGTGGCCACAAGACCAAGTGTCTTTTTAAAAAACTCAAAAACAGAAAACCAAATAGCCCAGAGCTAAATAGAGACCTCACTGCAAGTGGAAATAGGAAGCAAAGAGGTGACCAGACCAAGTCATCAGCTATATGAAAAATAGTATGACTCAATAAATGCAAAAACCAGGAGTGCTATACTTAAAAAGAACCTGCAAGATAAAAGGGATGCATTAAACAATGCTTTATTTTAATAACAAATGTGAAGGACCACAGAACAGGACGTGCCGTTCCATGGGAAGGAATCATAACATTGGAAAGGCACACACTTTGTACTATTTTAAAAAATCTAGTCTCTATGGGAAAAAAAATCACAAAAAGAACCCCAGAGGTCAGCTGGGATCAGAAGTGTGGTTCATGCACAATCTGTGATCATGCAGATGCATGGGTCAAACTAGACCAAGGAGGTGTCAGTGTTTATTGAGTGAGCATTCTATGTAGTTTTATGAACAGGGACCAGTGAGAAGAGGAAACTAAATTTGAAAAGATGGTTCCATTCTTAAAGAGATGGGGCAGACATATAGAAAGAAAGGACACAGAATATCAGTTTAACCCCTTCATCAAACAACAGAAACCCAGAAATAGTAAAGTAACTTTCTCAAGGTCACAGAGCTTACTAATGGCAGAGCTGGGGCCAAAAATTAATAGTCTAATATCTATCTATCTTGGTGGTCTTTCTAATATATGATAACTGTTTCACAGGTAAAAAAACCTTTAATATTCATATAAGCAAGTGTACACTAAAATTAGGACTAGAAAAATAGAGTAGCAAAATGAAAGGATGGTAAAGTGAATGAAATGGGAAGGAATTATGCATCATGAGGGGCACATGTCTGGTATGATAGAAATTTTAAGGAGATAAAAAGCATTGTCCAAGAGGCATGAGGAAGACAGAGGTCAGGATGGGCCCAAAGTTACCCAGGGGAGCCCAGTAAACCATATGCAAGCAGGTTTGGGCAGCCAGTCAGAGAAGAGGGAGAGGAATACATTCAGCAAATAAAGGATAAAGGTATCGTGACTGTTTGATTAACCAGAACACATCTGGTGTTTCATGTAACTGTAATTTCTGATGAATATTCTGAGAGCAATATTTGCTTTTTTAACAACCTCTAACCCACACAAAAGGAGCCCTGGTGGTGCAGTGGTTAAGCACTGGACTTAAAAAGTCGGTGCTTCAAACCCACCAGCTGCTCCACGGGAGAAAGATGTGGCAGTCCACTTCTGGAAAGATGACAGCCTTGGAAACTCTATAGGGCAGTTCTGCTGTGTCCTGTAGGGTCGCTATGAGGTTAAAATGCAATGGTTGAGAATGCTTTCAAATATGAAGAGTTGACGCCAGCCAGGCTATTTCTGTTCTAGACCCAACTCTGTCATGGAGCAGCTGTTTGGCCTTAGGAAAGTTGTCTTACCTCTCAAGACTTTCCCCTCCCCTTGTAAAACAACGGGCTTCAGTACATTAAAGCTTCCTAGATTTTGCATAAAAGAATCACCAAGTGCTCTAGTTAAAGAAATCCATCCCTAGGTCCCATTTTAGACCCACTGAAACACTTGGACCAGGCAATCTGCTGTTTGTCACCAGCAAAGCTTGGGAAGCTCTCACTGCATGATCTCTAAGGTCTCTTCTAATGATTACAGTCTGATTCACCAGAGTAAGCACCGAATTCCCAAAGCAACTGCATCTCTGTTTTATGGACTCAGGGTCTTACAAGACTCCCAGAGATCACTGTGAATGTAAATTATAATCATTGTCATGGCCTGCAGCTTTTCATGGAGAAAGGACAGGGGAATGAATGAATGCACTAACTTCACGTTACCGTTTTTTGAATATAGCATTTAATAGATGAGGTCTCTGAGGTCAGCTTCAAAAGAATTCTATTTGCCAGGAAAAAATACTCTATATCCAGTGTGCCTATATTACAAATAAAAGTCCTAGCACCAAAGGCAGAAAATAATAGATGACATTATCTCCTAGGGGTGGAGTAAAGCAAAGCAAAATATCACTGCAAATGTATGAGCTTCACATCTTCTGAGTAACTTTCTTATTAAAATATCAAGTTACCTAGCTGGTCAGAGGCAGAGTGTGGATTTTTCCCTCTCATATTTTACAATTAGATTTATTATTTTTTATCATCCATGACTCAAAAGCAATGGAGGCATCACAATGATGTTAAGTTCAAGCTTAATGTTATGGATTTCAAGAAAGAATATAGTAACAATGTTGCAGAGCTATAATATTTTGATTTTCTACTAACTGAAAAAAATAAGAGAAGCTGAAAATAGCCAGAGGTGGCAAACATTAATATATTTCCTCCTCAAAATTATTCTAAAATTAATTTTAATTCATGCATGACACAAAGCTCTTAAATATCTTTTCCAACAATTGACCATGAATAATTGGAATCCATCATATACTCCTGCTCATTGTATACATCGTATATCTTATACAAAGGCCAGGGCATACGGTTGTAAAGTTTGTGCACTGAACACAGGCCGCTAGGCTAAACGAGTAAGTGGAGATTGAAATCCAGTCCAAGTTCTGAACACAATGCTGTGCTCCTGGCATTGGCTTCTCCCCAACTCCCACTCCTAGGGAAGGAGGAAGGCATGTCTTCTGACTTGCACGAAGACAGTCAGCAAGTCAAGCCAGTGTGTCCATGGGTCTCTTTTCCACCTCCAGGGGCATCTTGCTCTAATTGCCATACATGCTAGCAGTGGCCTTGCTTATATAAGCTAGTTACCATATAGGTTTGCGGTGGTCACCAAAGCTTGCAGTGGCCTTGTTTACATACTGGCAAAAGTTTGTACTTATTATTTATTCCTATTTTATAGATGGAGAAACTTAGTGTGGTTCAGAGTGATTTTGATTTTCTTTTGTGAAACTTGGAGTGAAAAAGACACTTATAAAAAAAAGCATGAGTTGGACAAACGTTTCCTACATAGTAATAAAGTTGGGTAAAAAGAGTTTCCTCCCATGCAGAAGAGAACAATGGTCAATTTAATCTCCAGTAGATGAAAACATTGTCAGGGTTCTGCTGTTCTTTATCTTCACTTAAATATTGGAAAACTTAAGGAAGGACAAGATTTAGACTGGAAACAAGAAAAGATTTGGCAGCACCGAAGTTTCTTAAGTCTTGAGAAAGCCTGTTGATTCAGGGTTTGGAATCTCTTTCACAAGATATATTTAGAAATCTTGTATGGCCATATAAATTGGAATCCTATTCAGAGGTGGACAACTGGATCAGGAAGCATCTTAAAATGACCTCTTCCAAATCTGGTTCCATGATTCAGCAAAGATTTAGATGACTTAGTGGTAGGAGAGGAAAGTTCTAACATTACATTTATTGCAATTGTTTTCAACCAAACACTTGCTTTAAAAGTGAAATGAATGAATATATTCCAAACATTCCCCCTGGATTCTGAGACTATGCCCCACTCCCTACTGAATAAAACCTTTTCTATTGGTTAGAGACTATCCCAGGCTTTCCATTAGTTAGTTGCCTGGGAGAAACATCTGTTAATATGCTCAGATGGTAGGACCCACTAAAGAATTTCTAACCCTGTGCCAAGCTGAAAGACTCTGGGAGTTAAGGCTTGCCCATAAATATACGGGGCATTTAAAGCACATATGCCTTCAAGTTTTGGTTCAAATTACAACCTTTCTAGAATTACATGTAAATCAGAGCTCATTCATTATGAATGGCATGTAACCTTGCTAAGTTCTTATTTTTAAGCTTAGTAAATACCATATGTGCCTGTCAGCTTGGTGTGTATGTGTGAAAACACTCATCCATCCCTGAAACATGGCCTTTTTGGGAATAAGAAACAAAGATAACTTCTTTGACTAAAGCTAGGACTTCTATTCCATGGATATGGGCATGGGCAGTGAATTTATAGAAGGAGTTGAGTTATTTTAATGACCTGTATAGTCAGGAAATAATTTTTCCCTTTTGACTCAATTTATCTTTAGCTACATCATAACATTGAACATTACCAGAAAGCAAATGGGTTTGTACTCTTAAAAAAAAAAAAAAGGTGGTGGGACTTTTATAGAATAAAATATACTAAACAGGCTAACAATCAAATGCAATCTTTGATTGCATCCTGGTTTTTACCAAACAACTATAGCTTTTCTGCGTGCTTGAAATTTTCGAAGCAGAAAGTCAAGGGGAAAAACAAAACAATACAATTTCAGCTTCACCTTTGAAAGTATTGCCTGGGGTTGTGTTTTGGTGGTAACCCAGAGCAAAGGAATTACCTTAAAACTTGTTTTCTGAGAAGCAATGGTGACTGAGGACATGATTATAGCTCTGTGCATCTTTGGTAAAATGTTTGCCACAGTGCCTTACAGGAGCTGAAACAATACTTCTCAAGGGCTAAGATAAAAAAAAAAAAAACAAAAAAAAACAAGGGGGGGGGCAGGAATGGGGGAATTTACAGGGTGGTAGAAGCCCTTACTGGTTATGAAACATGTTCATCAGCCTGACGCTTTAATTATAACCTCTTTGGAGTTCATGGTATGTTGTCTTCATTAATCCCCAATCAGAGGACTGAGTCACCAAAATAAAGCTGCAAGACTTACGCACATGGGGTTTGTTATTGAACAGAGCCTCCGCTTCCAGGGGCAGGTTACTTGACACCCTCTGCCCTTTGTGCTGAGGTGTCCCAGCCCTTCCAAGCCAAAAGGCAGAGCCCAAGATTAGAGCAACGTATATTTAAGGGTGTGTTTTTGCAGATGCCGTTGGGACATGAAGACAAATGTAGGAGTGATTAATGCTGAGAACGAAGTGCGAACTTTGCTGGGAGAAGAAAATATTTCTGGAACCAGAAGCTTTAGTTAACTTTAACTAACCCTATCAGTTTTGCCACTAAGTGGGTATACACAGGGCCAAAGAGGAAGGGTAGGAGGGTGGAGGATCTTCACAAAATGAAATGGGAAGCTCTCTGCAGTTCTTTCGAGAAGAGGGTTTGGAGGTGCCTTGAGGGTGGGGAACGGTTGCGACACTGGGATTTCTTCTGGACTTCTGGGAGAAATGATGAAACCAAAGGAAAACAGTACTAAGGCTGATTGATGAACTCATTGTGATGTTCGCGAATTCAAAGTAGATTCTAATCAGATCCCCCGCCCCTTTGGTTTGCGGAGCCAGCCCTAAGCAAGAATCGCCAAGCTACTTCATCACCCCCAGCGATTCGCGGTCCCAGGCAATTCCCCTGCCTCAACCGAGTCCGTCTTCCCCTCTTCCCTGGCAGAGCCGTTCATTGCCAGCCACTCCGAGGCTTCCCGCGCAGCAGGCAGCACCCCCTTCGGCCTCACACCCACCCGGGCCTGCAGCGTAGCGAAGGGGCAGAGAAGCCAGCTAACTCCAGGAAAACTTCCTTGCCCGAGATGACTGGGGTGCTTCTGCTTCCCCAGCCCTCCCACGCCGGGACCCACGGCATTCATTACAGTGGTGCGGCGGCGATTGGTGCTCTACCACCCGGCGGGTTCTGAGCTGCAGAGACCCGGACAACTCGCAGCGACGCGTCCCCCGAGAGGGACGGCGCCCTTTCCCACCGAATGCTCCCGGGACCCAGCTGCCGCCAGCCCGGGGCTGCTGGCGGAGCACGGCTAGCGCAGGGCGACTCTGAGCCACGATGCTTTGTTTTCCTGCCGCAGGCACCCGAGGCGGTCTCTCCTCAGCAGACTTAACCCGCCCGCGGCAATAGCCATGGAAGTTGCGGCGGCACTGATGGACAGGGAACCGCTTGGCGCGGCATCTTTTTTGGATGTTTTTTCTCTGCACAGATCATTTCTTTCCTCCTTCGTGGGGTAAGTGAAAGCCAGCTTTTAAGAACCAAAGGGTGGAATTGAGGAAGGGGATTGCAGTAGCACAGAGGGTTAATATGTTAAGTTGTTTTCCTGGGGGTGGGGTTCCCGCCTAGTGCGGTCCATTGGAAATACACAGTTTGGGAGTTGAACTTGATTGCAGGCACGTTAGGGGAGGAGGTGTTGGGATTTATTTTGTTTTTGCTGCAAACTTGTCTTTGTCCACGTTCTGAGAAGGGAGAATGAAAGTGGACGCAAGAGAAAGCCCCAGGAGTTGGGGTGGGGGGTGGGGTAGATGGCACCAGAATGATTTAGCAGAGAACTGATCCTAAGGGCCAATGACTAGAGCAAGCCTTTAACCGAGACCAGGAGCTCTAAACCCCTGGTCATACTCTCCCACCCCAATGGCACCCACCCCAAACCAACCCTGCATCCAAATAACCATGCTGATGCCTCCCTGAGAAAGGCTCTCCAGGAGCCAAAATGACTTCTTATGAGGATCTGCAACCTCCCTTGCATATAGGGGGTGCTCAGTAAATGTTTGCTGATTGACTGAATGATACATCCCAAGGCTGCCTTTTGTGCCACAGGAATTTTCTTTGGACAGTGAACTGATGCCCTGACGTAGACCCCAGGGCACCAGGATAGTCCAGTTCATTTTGCAAAGGCGAAGAGCTGGAGTCTTAGATAATATAGTACTTAGATCTTTATCTTCCAAAAGAACCCATCTGACAGCTTCAGGGTCAGATCTATGGGTCCAGGGACCAGGTGAATTCACAAGGTTCTGGCATAGTGAAGCAGGCACAGGCCTTTGGGTCAGAGATTTGGATTTGGATCTTGATGTTGTGACCTTGGATATCTTCTTTTACCTCTCTGACCCTCGGTCTCTTCATCTATAAAATGAGGCCAGTGAGAGCTTCCTTAAAGTGATGGAAGATTAAGGGAGAGGAAATCAGAGAAGGTGAGGAGGGGATTTGATAAATGTCAGTATTGTCTTGGAGGATTCAGGAGAGAGGGTATCTTGGGTCTTCTGACTTCTCTGTTGGCACTTCACTCACTCTGGTGTAGGTCAAAACACTGCGTAGCAGTTATGGCCCCAGGAACAGTTAAGGATGAGCAGGCAGCGTGAAGCTTGGAGCCTTTCTCAAGAGCTTAGCAGCTCGGGAGCTGCCTCTGGGCAAGGCAACAGAATTTACACACATACTGGTGTTTCTGGGATGTGACTGAGTGATGACACAGAAATTCGTTGTTTGCCTCATTGCAGCCAGCACCTTATCCATCATCCCCTCAACCCTCTTCTAGTGGAGGGAGGCAAAGTGCGAGAATGCAGTCACAGAGAAGGTGGCTCAGAAGCACCTGGGAGACCTGCGCTTGCCCAGAGGGCTGGGGAGTCAGAGTAGGGCCATCCGCAGTTTTGCCTGAGCAAGGTCTGCAGAGAACTCAGGGCTGCCTGTAGGGTCAGTGACAAAGCACGGACCAACCTTCCCACAGCCCAACCTTCTGTGGATCTCACGAGGGGAACTTAGGAGCCTGGTTGTGACATTGGGGATGGGGTGGGGTGGAGTGGATGATGAGAAATGTGCTGTAGACACAGCGCTCCCCAGAGGCCTCAGGGTGCCCTAGAATGGCATACAATTCAGAGAGCAACTGTTAGTGTAGGGTTTAGAGCCACTGCCAGCAGGCTTGGGATGACCTTGGCAGTCACTTTCTCTTTCATAAGTAAAGACAACGACAATCTATTCCAACGTCGTAGCACTAGACAGTAAGCTCCATGAAGGCCAGATCCATGTCTGTCTTCTCTGCCATCTTGCCAGCACCTTGCACAGTGATGGCTCATAGGGAGGAGTTCAATATATATATATGTTGAATGAACACTGAATTTTAAAGATCTCGTCTATAACCCAGAGTAGGATTCAAGCTACTCCCTCTCCAACACTGCTCCAAGCAATTCATGCCTTCATTGAGCGAGTATTTCTTGAGCATCCACTACGTGCTAGTCTCCGTTGCCAGTCATCCGACGGAATTCGTACACCTCATTGATATTGATACTTCCAGTGGCCCCTTCAGAAGCATCTCAGCCCCACCTGACTCTTCGGGAGATCGAGGACCCACCGCGAACCCCTGTGCGGCTTCAGATGGGGACAGGGGAAGGGGAGTGCCGGGTGCAGAAATGCTGCAGGGCAACCTCTTCCCTAGAACACGTCAATGGTCCCTTCATCTGCCGGTGCTGGGTTCCAGGCTCCCGGGGCCGCCGCTCCCCAGAGTCGCCGAGCTCGGCAACTCCTCTTTCCTTCGGGGCCGCCGCGTCTCTCTCCAGCCCCCCTCCCCGGCCTCCTAGCGGCGGCCCCAGCGGGCGGCAGGTAGCTGGGGAAGGGACCGGGCTGCGCCTGGGGAGCGAGCTTTCCCGGGCTGGGAGAGCGGCCGATGAGGAGCCGTCCCAGAACAAAAGGCTAATGGCTGGCACCGGCCTCCTCCGAGCGAGCTGGAGACCTGGGCGCGGGGCGCAGGCGGGAGAGGCCGGCGCAGAAGGAGACTGAAGTGAGAAAATGAAGTGAGACAAGAAAGGGGGGCGCCCAGGGTAGGAGCGGTGAGAAGAGGTCACCCCCGAGGCCGAGGTCTGCGGCGGGACCGCCGCGACCCTCCCTCCGCCTCCTGCAGCGCCTTCCAGGCAGCAGAGCGTGTCTCCGGCTGCAACTCCGCGGAGCGCGCCCCGGTCGCCTCCACGCCTGCCGGCCGCCGAGCCAGTAAGTAGCGGCGCGCCAGCCGCCCGCCCCACTGCCCCCGCCCTCGCACAGCCCGGCGGGCCACTCCGCCACCCCGGGCTACTCCACAGCCACCCAAGCCTGGCGGTCGAGCGCGCCTCCCTGGCCCGCGCTTCCGCCCGCCGCGCTCCTGCACCCTCCCGCCGTGGCGCGGGTCTGCGGCGCGCCGCGGAAACGGTCGCCCTCGCCGCGCGCTCCCCGGGTGCCGCACCACCCCCACGTCCAATGGCTTTCGCGGGGTGGGGAGAAGGGGCGGGGGGCGTCGCCGGGGGCGAGGAGCGCGGCCGAGGTGGGGCGTGTGCGCTCAGCGCCGCCGAGCGAAGCCGACGTGCCCGCCGAAGCGCGCGCCCGGGCGGGTGTGAGCGAGTGTGTGTGTGCGGGAGTGTGTGCGTACACGCCTTCGGGGGCCGGTGACACTGCAGTGGGCTTCTTCGTTGAGCCGGCCCTCTGGCTGCTCAGTCCCCAGCCAACGGGCACCGCATTTAGGAAACAGCTTGGCTCTGTCATCTTCCGGAGCCTTCCTCTGCATCCACACCTCGCTTAGCTTACTTTTCCCTTGACCCAGGGTGCCACAGCCGGCCACCCCCCTAATCGGTACAAACACCCAAGCTTTCTCCAGTTCTCCCCTAAGCCAATATTTTCCCACTTATCTCTCACTGGGGTTTCTCTTTGAGCCAGGTCAGGCTCCCCCCATTCTTGGGAATTGTTTTATTGGACTGCTGTACCGAGGCGTGCAAAGCTTAAGGACTTTATTATTATAAAATAGATTCTTTTCAGTTCCTCCCCTTCCGAGCAACGGAGCAATGAAATTTCCAATCGAGACTCCAAGGAAACAGGTGAACTGGGATCCTAAAGGTAGGTATCTCCGACTTTTGGCCGCCCTCACCCTGCCTCCATCTCCTGTATGTGCGCGCCTCCTTGAGCGGAGGACTCGCTTCTCGCAGCGTGTGTCCTCAGGCTGGGATCTGAGCTCGGGAACTGCAGCACTGGTGGGAGGAGGGCGGAGGCCGCGTGGGTTCCGAACCCAGACAGTGCCTGTCATTATCAAATAATCATTGTCCTTCCTGGATGGCTTTAAAATCTATTTAAAGATACACCAAGTCCGCTGTTTGGCTTGACACGGCACTAAGCGTCGGTATTTGCTTTTGACTTTGTGCGACTGTGTGTGTATGTGTGTGTGTCCTTTGTTTCTGGTGATCTTTGTCTCTCTGGCAGATGGGTGGGGTGGCTCCCCTTGGACCCAGAGCCGCGCCGCCTGCCCGGGTGTCCTCAGTGGGAAAGGTTTCCTGGCAGCAAGTGGAGAGCGGATCTGCACAGCAGCGGTCCCTGAGGGTGACCCTTCTCTAAGGGCGTGCGGAATAATGGAGCCCACTGGGGCCTCCTGAGTCTTGGCTCAGTCTTACTACCAAACCAGGCAGCTGGTTTGGTTCAGGTCATAGTAGGAAGGAGAAGAGGAGTGGTTGGCGAGAAGGGTGGGGCTGGCAGGGGCTGGGGAGGGGGCATGCAGTGTGCCTGCTGGAGAAGTGGTGTCATTTATAAGAGCTTATGAATGTTGGATAATGTTCCCTGGACGCAAAAAAGGGCGATTAAGACCGATTTGTGTGTTGTTCCCAGTGTTGGCCACCGTGGCTTTAAGTAGCATACAAATGTTAAGGCTCCTCCTCAGTATCGGGATGGGAGCAGAACAAGTTGAAACCGAGTGTTCAGTTTTGACAAGAATGCTCTTCAGGATTTGTCTTAGCTCGGCTGAGCTGGGCTAGGCAATGCCTCTGTGTGCTTTGGCTTGAAATTCAACCAAGCATGTGTGTAATGTTTTTTATGAGTGCATTTCTTCTTTTCTCCCAACTGGAGAAGAAACCCACTCATATCTTGACTAAATGTCTTATGAATTGACTGGCTATATACAAGTGCGTGGTATTGGCTTTTTTACACACCAAGGTTCTTACACCTTATATACAATGCAAACCTTCAATTTTTTGTCTCTAATCTCTAGAAATATGGAGGTATGCTGTGTCTTTTTTTCTTTTTTTAAATCCTTGCAAAACATATTTATTGAAAACCTACTACATACTATACCAAGCACTGTCTCAGTCCCTGGGGATACAGTCAGAAGAAGACAGACAGAAGGTCTGCATCCTTGGCGTTTACAGTGAGGGAGATGGATGCAAAGCAATCACTGCCCAGAAGAGTGCATGTTGACAAGTTTATATATGTTCCTTGAAGGAGAAGATCGGTGCTTTAAGAAGGTGTCTGATTGAGCAGACTGTCTAGGACCAGGAGATGGGTGTGGTCAGGGAAGGCTTCCCTGAGGAGCTGACACTTACACTGAGACCTAGAGGATGAACAGGAGTTAACAGACTAATGAGGAGAGGAAGGTGTTCCAGAAGAGGGATCAGCAAGTTCAAAGGCCCTGAGGTAGGAGGGAGCATTGTGTATGATGAACTGAAAGGAGGTCCCCATGGCTGGCGTGGGGAGTGAGGGAATGTGTATTTTGAAATGTGGCTGGGGATGGGGGGTGGTCCACAATGGTCAGACAAAGGGCTGTGCTGTTGGGGTGGGTTGGGATTCTGGGGTGGGGGAAGGAGTGTAGCCTTTATCTTAAGCCAATGAAGGGTTTCAGGCAGAGGAGGGACATGATCTAAACTAAGTTTCAAAACACTTGATATGTGGCTCCCATGGATGGAGGAGACCAGAGATGATGGTGGCATGGACCAGCATGGTGGCCGTGGAGACGGAGAAGTGGACGGAGTTGGGAGCTATAGAGGATGTGAAGTCAACAGGCTTTGTGGGAATAAAGTATGCAGGTGGAGGAATTGGAATGACTGGACAGTAGCCAGGGCAGGACCAGTCTTGAGGGAAAGCTCATGAGTTTGCCCTAGGACTTGTTGAGCAGGAGATGTCCGTGAGTCATTCAAGGAGTGTGTCATGTGGACAGTTGTCTAAAGGGTTGGAATCTTCGAGGAACTTGGTGGGGGGGGGGGGAGAAGGGAAGTGGGGAGAATTTTGTGAAGCTTGCCTTGGCTTTTAAAATACATTTCTGTATGATGATCATTCTAAATCTTCATGTCGCAGTGATAGATCCAGCCATCAACATTTTATAGCCTGGGACAGTGGAGAAACATGCAAGAAGCATCTACAGTCACAACCAATGGCTGCTGCTAGTAAAAAGAGCCCAATAAAAATAACATTCAGAAAGCAATCGTCTTATGCCAGGTGCTTTCTGCACCCTTTTATTTCACTCTCACAGTAGTTATCGGATGATATGAGTGTTATTGTCTCTGTTTGACATGCGATTGCCACCATGACACCACCAAGCTGCTTTCCAGTGACATGCTCTGGCGTCACACATGGTTGTTCTTGAAGGTGGAGGTAGCAGTAGTCTTTCTAGCCGGAGGACAGAGGTGGTAGTGTGGGAAGTGAGGGTGGCAGACCTCTCACCTATATAGAACTATATACCAGGCATTGGTCTGGTGCTTTACATACATTAATTTAGTAAATCTTCACAAAAAAAAAAAATTAGGAGGAAGATACTATCCTAATTTTACAGACAAGGGAACACAGGAAGAGAGAGGTTGAGTGACTTGCTTAAGGTCACACAGCCAGTAGGTGGTGACTTTGGAATAGAATCTGGGCTCTTAAACACTCTTCTAGTCTGTGTGTCTTAAGTAATTGGAACTTTTGACTCTTGCCTGGTGAGGCTCCCAGAGTGCAGCGACAGGGGTAGCTTGTTGCGCGGAGGAGGAGCAGGAGAAGGAGGAGAGAGCAGAGGAGAAGGAGCAGAAGAGAGAGGAGAAAGTGAGAGAGGAGGAGAAGAGGAGAGAAGGAGGGGGAAGAGGGAGAGGAGGAGGAGGGAGAGGAGGAGGAGGGAGAGGAGGAGGAGGGGGAAGAGGGAGAGGAGGAGGGGGAAGAGGGAGAGGAGGAGGGGGAAGAGGGAGAGGAGGAGGGGGAAGAGGGAGAGGAGGAGGGGGAAGAGGGAGAGGAGGAGGGGGAAGAGGGAGAGGAGGAGGGGGAAGAGGGAGAGGAGGAGGGGGAAGAGGGAGAGGAGGAGGGGGAAGAGGGAGAGGAGGAGGGGGAAGAGGGAGAGGAGGAGGGGGAAGAGGGAGAGGAGGAGGAGGGAGAGGAGGAGGAAGAAGGAGAGGAGAAGGAAGAGGGAGGAAGATGGGGAGGGAGAGCAGTGGTCAGCACTTCCTCACTCATTCCTTTCTCCACTAACCCATCTAGCCAAATAACGTTTCCACTTCTGCTTCTGGTGGGCCAGTCACTAGGCACTGAACAGATTTTGAGTCTGTTCTTTGGTGATTTGTGTTTACACAGACCAAAATGTGTTTAGCAGGGCAAAGATGAAAGGGACCCTAGTATCACAGTGGAAAAATCAGAGGGACAGTTTGCCTTACATAGGCTGTAAGCTTTGGGTATTAACAGACTTGACCCTTCAGGTGGAGATGCTTGTGGGTAGTGGAAGGAAGTTGTAATCATGATGTTGTGCTTACAGCCCCGTTACCTGACAATTTAATAGCACAAAATGAAGGTGGTTTGAGAACAGATTGGTTTTGATTGTACCTGGGTGAGTTAAGGAAAACAATGTCAAGAGGTTTAGGTGTAAAAGTAAGACCTAATGTAAGATGACTATCTTCTGGTGGGCTATGGCCTTTCTCCATATTCATAAAAACAAGACTTCAGTAAACAGGGTAACTGTGTGTAGAACCTACACGAAAGTAGATTGGAATACCACAACTTAGGTGCATTTAAATCACCGACATCGCTTGTTGATGATTTTCTGCTTAAAATTGGGATTGGCTTGGCACTTATGTATATTGACCAGTAAAAAACCAAACCAGTTGCTGTTGAGTTGACTCTGACTCATGGTGACCTCATGTATGTCAGAGTAGAAGGCGCTCCATAGGGTTTTCAATGGCTGAGTTTTCAGAAGTAGATCACCAGGCTTTTATTTCAAGATGCCTCAGGGTTGACTCGAACCTCTAACCTTTTAGTTAGCAGCCACAGGTGTTAACCGTTGGCACCACCCAGGGACTCCTATGTATGTTAAGGGCTTTTAAGAACCAATAAAATTAGCAAATAGTATTTCTACAGCTTGAGGGAAGCAGATCAATATGCTGTAAGAAACTCTAGATTTGGGGACAAAAGAATTAGGTTTGAGAACCAGCCATACCATTAATTAGCTGTGTGACTTTAAGCTGCTCATTTAGCCTCTCTTCGTGGAAAGGGGCCATTGACATAGCCTCTGCTTACCTCTTTGACCTTCCTCAATTTCCTCCTTTTATCTGATTTTTGGGCCACTTAGCTTTCTTTTGTTCCTCAAACAGATCGAACTTCTTTCTGTCTCAGGGCCTTTGCACTTGCAGTTCCCACTGCTTATAATGCTCTTCCTCACATATTCACGTGGCTGGTACCTTTCCATCATTTGAATCTCATCTCAAATGTCACCTCATTAGTGAGAGCTTTCTTGCTTCATCTGAAGACCTCTCCTCCTGTTCTCCAGCCTCATTACTATTATGTCACCTACTCAGTTGTTTTCCTGACTCTTGTTATGATCTGAAACCATCTTAACTTCCTCATGTGTCATGTTTGTTGCCTCCTCCCTCACTGGCACGTGAGCTCCATGAGCTGGACTGTCTCTGCCTTGTCCACTGCCATATCCCCAGGGCCCCGGGAAGTGCCTGGCATAGTGTTGTTATTGTTGGGTGCCATTGAGTTGGTTCTGACTCACAGTGACCCTGTGTACAGCAGAATGAACACTGCCCGGTCCTGTGCCATCCTCACAATCGATGTTATGCTTGAGCCCATTATCGCAGCCACTGTGTCAATCCATCTCTCCGAGCATCTTCCTCTTTTCGCTGACCCTCTACTTTACCAAGCACGATGTCCTTCTCCAGGCAGTCCCTCCTGATAACACATCCAAAGTATGTGAGATGGAGTCTCACCATCCTTGCTTCTAAGGACCATTCCGGCTGTACTTCTTCTAAGATAGATTTGTTTGTTCTTTTGGCAGTCCATGGTATAATTCAATATTCTTTGCCAGCACCATAATTCAAAAGCATCAATTCTTCTTCCGTCTTCCTTATTCATTGTCCAGCTTTTGCATGCATATGAGGCCATTGAAAACACCATGGCTTGGGTCAGGCGCACCTTAGTCCTCAAGGTGACACTCAGTAATCACATAGTAGACACTCAATAACCTTTGCTGAATGAATGGATGGATAGTGGGATGGGTTGGAGAGTATCCCTAAGGCTTCATGCATCACAGAAATTCCAGGACCCCTCTGAACTACTAATGGTGAAGTACGAATAAGGAGAAAGGAAGAATATCCCTAAATAGTGGGATATTTGGAAGAAAACAAACCTGTTGCCATCAAGTTGATTTTGACTCATGGTGACCCCGTGTGTTACAGAGTAGCACTACTCCATAGGGTTTTCTTGGCTGTGATCTCTATGGAAGTAGATTGGGGTCTTTCTTCTGAAGTGCCACTGGGTAGGTCCAAACTGCCAACCTTTTGGTTAGTAGTCAAGCGCAACTGTTTGCATTGCTCAGGGACCTGGGATGTTGGAAATCACGCCAATATTCCCACTTTCTTAAAGTCTCCCAGCTCTTCAAAGCCTCCAGAGGATGGTTTCCTTCTTTTCTCCCCTTTCACTGGAGTGAAAAGTCTAATGGGGGCTGTGCTGATCTAGTCTGATAAAGATATGATCAGTGTCCAATGAGTAATTTGGTTCATATTCACCACTGGAGCATTTTTAGGTATTTTAATCCAGTTAAGACAGAAGCAAAGACGCAGAGCAGTAGCTGGATTTTTAAAAAGCTGTACTTCTAGTGCATACTTTAATGCAAAATTTGGGAGAGGCCTCTACTGTGAGTATGTAGCACCTTTCGGTTGACAGAACACTTTTTACAAATTATCTTGTTTGCTCTTTAAACAACTCTAGTTCTGTAGATATTAGAATCTTAGCTTTGTGGATGGGTAAACTAAGACGTAGCAAGAGTACATGACCTATCTGGGGGCCTAAAGCGGCAAACAGGGCAGAGCTGGGCCCAACCCAGGTCTTTTGATTTTTTTTAAATCGTTATAAAAATACATATGCAAAACATTTGCCAATTCAAATTTTTTACACGTACAACTCAGGGACACCAATTATATTAATCATGTTGTGCTGCCAAATTTTTTATCACCATAAACAGATACTCAATGATTCCTAAAGGAGACTCCTCCTTTCCCCCCTCCCTCCTGCCCCTGGTCAAAACTTGTATTGCCTTGGGCAAATCTGCTGCAAAAGCCCTCTCTGAAGTGTTGAAAAGCAAAGATGTCTCTTTGAGGACTAAGGTGCACCTGACTCACCATAGTATTTTCTTTTTCTTCTTTTTTTTTTAGACAGTAGGGAGCTCTAAAAACTTTTATTTATTTTACTTTGAATGTGAATCAGTGTTATAAATTTCATATCAGACTTCTTTTTTTATTGTACTTTAGATGAAGGTTTACAGAACAAATTCTAGCTTCTCATTAAACAATTAGTACGCATATTGTTTTGTAACATTGCTCACCAACCCTACGACTTATCAACACTCTCCCTTCTCGACCTTGGGTTCCATATTACCAGCTTTCCTGTCCCCTCCTGTCTTCTCATCCTTGCCGCTGGGCTGGTGTGCCCCTTTAGTCTCATTTTGATTTATGAGCCCTAATCTTTGGCTGAAGGGTGAACCTCAGGAGTGACTTCATTATTGAGCTAAAAGAGTGTCCAGGGGCCATACTCTCAGAGTTTTTCCAGTCTCTGTCAGGCCAGTAAGTCTGGTCTTTTTTTGTGAGTTAGAATTTTGTTCTATGTTTTTCTCCAGCTTTGTCCAGGACACTTTATAGTGATCCCTGTCAGAGCAGTCAGTGGTGGTAGCTGGGCACCATCTAGCTGTGCTGGGCTCAGTCTGGAGGAAGCTGTGGTAGTTGTGGTCCATTAGTCCTTTGGACTAATCTTTCCCTTGTGTCTTTAGTTTTCTTCATTCTTTCTTGCTCCTGACGGGATAAGACCAGTGGAATATCTTAGATGGCTGCTCACAAGCTTTGAAGACCCCAGACAACAAGCCATAGTATTTTCAGTCACCTTATATGCATATGAAAGCTGGACAATGAATAAGGAAGACTGAAGAAGAATTTACACCTTTGAATTATGGTGTTGGTGAAGAATATTGAATATACCATGGACTGCCAGAAGAAGGAACAAATCTGTCTTGGAAGAAGAATATCCAGAATGCTTCTTAGAAGCAAGGATGATGAGACTTTGTCTCACATACTTTGGTCATGTTATCAGGAGGGATCAGTCCCTGGAGAAGGACGTTATGCTTGGCAAAGTAGAGGGTAAGCAAAAGAGAAGAAGACCCTCAGTGAGATGGATTGACACAGTGGCTGCAACAATAGGCTCAAGTATAACAGCAATTGTGAGGATGGTGTAGGACCGGGCAGTATTTTGTTCTGTTGTAGATGGGGTTGCTATGAGTCGGGACCGACTTGACAGCACCTAACAACAACAATGACAACAATAACTTGTCTGTGGTAACTACCAATAAATCTTGGTCTCTACTTATGGGGCTCTGGTGGCACAGTGGTTAAGAGCTTGGCTGCTAACCAAAAGGTCAGCAGTTCGAATCCATCAGCTGCTCCTTGGAAACCCTATGGGGAAGTTCTACTCTGTCATAAATTGACTTGATGGCAACAGGTTTTGTACGCTTATACTTCATATAAGTGAGATCATACAATATTTGAACTTTTGTAACTGATTTACTTCACTCAGTATAATGTTTTCAAAGTTCATCCATGTTGTAGCATGTATTAGGACTTCTATTCGCTTTGTGACTGAGGAATATTCCATTGTATACATGTACCACGTTGTATTGATTCATTCATTTGTTGATGGACACTTAGATTTCTCCACTTTTTGGCTATTGTGAAAAGTGCTGCAGTGAACACTGATGTACATGTGTCTGTTTGCATTGCTGTTTTCAAAGTATGAGCTCTGGTGACACAGTGGTTAAGAGCTCAGCTGCGAACTAAAAGGTTGGCGGTTCGAATCCACCAGCCACTCCTTGGAAACCCTATGAGGCAGTTCTACTCTGTCCTATAGGGTTGCTATGAGTTGGAATTGACTTGATGATGGTGGGTTTACGGGGCCAAGTCTTTTAATTCTTAAATCCAGGACAATTTCCCTTAAGCTCTCCTTCGTTTTAGGGTTCTTGTCCATTGCATACTCTTGCATTCCGTCTTACGCAAAAGTGTATTCAAAAGTGTATCTGAGAGATTTAGAGGAAACTCTTCCCTGATCAGTGAGTCCTCAGACAATAGCTGTGCTCAGCAGATTGTGCTTGTGCAGGTTGGCACTTCCTTTTCCCCATGAGTTCAAGTGAAGACCCTTGGACTCCATTTGTGCTCCGATGGCTAAAAGGAGATTTTGGTCTCTTGTGAATTCGAGGTATGCCCAATTTGCACAGTCGCTTTAGTGCTGTCTTTATTAATGTGTTTCCAAACACACATTTGCATAACTTAGATTTTCTGGAAAGAAAATAATCTATTTTTAATTTAATATCCAACTTTCAGGAGAACAGCCTTCCAGATGGGATTAATAATGTGCCAAAATCACCACAATTACCCTAGAAAGTAAACAGTAAAGATGTTCCAAAGATTGTCTGGGCCAAGATTTGGTTCAGCGTTCTTTTCTAGCAGTGTCTAAGGGGAGCATCATTATACTTTTACAATCCCAATGATTATTGGTTGGAATTAAGACCGGGCAAGTTGGCTTTGCTATTCCACACCATTTCTAAAACATTTGTGCCTTGGCTCCATATGAACATCAACTTAAATCAGATGTATTTGAAAAATACAATCCCCATCTTGCCTCAAATTGAGCAACTTCAACCACTACGAAGATACGATGTAAAGTGTGTTTAATATAGAAACAGTGCTAGTGGCTGGCTGTTGGCAAAAAGGTGTTTTGGAGCTAGTGGACTACTATATACTTTTGGCCCATAGAGAGTTAGACAGAGTTTAATGATAAAACAGAGTGAAGCCATTTTACTAATAGGCTATTATGAGTTTTCAGTTTGGAGAGCTCTCTTGGCTGTGGCAGAAAGGTGAATAAAATGACAATCTTCTATTGTCTTCAGATTCTTTTATAAAGGGCACTTACTGGATGAGCCAGCCTAGTTAGGGTTGATTAGGGGGTCAGCTCTGCATGACTTGGTTACAGAATCTACCCAAACATGGTACCGGGAACACAGTCGCCATGTTGGTTACACCCACGTGGTAGATTTCTCTCTATAAGAATTATGGTGGTCAAAGGACCTAGCGGTACTCTCAGGGGAGACTTTGCTATTTATCTGTGTCAGACTTATTACTGTCACCCAGAATAGGGGAACAAAACCCTCATGTTTACTTTCTAGAACATTTATTGTGGTTTGTGAACAGTTTGAGACCCCCTGCCTCCTCTTCCCCGCTGTAAGTGTCTGGGACTGAGTACTATGAATTCAAATAAAACTTGAATTTCTAATCCTCCATCTAGGGTGGGGGCAGGATGAGGGCCAGAGCCATCAGCATGGGAGGGGTCACAGGGGAAGATGGACTAAGAAGAAAGGCCTGAAAGTCTACTTCTGAAAATCAACCGATAAAAACCCTGTGGATCACAATGGCGTGGTCTGCAACTGATCATGGGGATGGTGCAGGTCTGGGCAGCATTTTGTCCCATTGTGTATGGGGTCGCCATGAGTCAGGGGTCGATTTGATAGCAGCTAACAACAACAACCTGATGTAGGGGCATTTACAGTTTTAAAAAAGATGCTTGAAGAGACAATCCAGATTTGCTCAAGTGGTGGAGAACCTGCAAGTCACAGGGAGCTTTGCAGAATGGCCTACACATATGAATATTTGTAATCCTGACATATAAGCTGGGAAAAATTTTACAACCTGGGAAATGAGTTTCTTATATGTAAGCAGGCCTTTAGGTTCCCCAAATAATAACACATCGTATTTTAGCAGGATAAAGATAAACAGTATAACCTACCAGATTTAATGTGATATGAGCCAGACAGGCTAAATGGAGATGCTTGGTGTCAGGTGTTATACTTGACAATTGAACATTCACTCATTTTGTCATGTGAGACAAGAAGGCAGGCTCCAGATGTTTAAGAGAAATTGGTGGAAGGAAAAGCTTAGAGATGAAAAGATACTATCCATTAACTTATTTTTTTCCCTTTGCTAATTGGGAACAGTCTATTGTTAGTCCATTTTAGCCATGGACCATCCTGGGTCAGCTCCTCAATTCCACTGTTGAGAATGTTGCTTTAGGCCAAAAGCATTCATTTCTCATGGTGAAAGTTGAGGCCATGTGGAAAGTAGTTATGGTGGATCTGGTTCAGCTTATAACAAAAATAACCCCGTTGTCACTGAGTCAATTTTGACTCATGGTGGCCCTATGTGATACTGAACAGAACTGCTTCATAGGGTTTTCTTGGCTATAATCTTTATGGAAACAGGCCTTTCTTCCATGGAGCTGCTGGGTGGGTTTGAACCGCAAAACCACCTTTAGGTTAGCTGCTGATTGCAAGCCACATGTGTCACTCAAGGACAGTTCAGCATATACATCCTTAAAATAACCTGATAGAAGATAGGACCTAGCCCCTGAACAAGATAGCACTCTCTGTATAGCATAAGAGCTTAGGGTGGGCACACCTGGTTCTAGTGCTTGCTTTGCCACACCACCTCATTTGCCTCATATAGAAAAGGAGGGAATTGGGCTGTTGATGGTTAAGATCTCTTCCTACCCTGGCATTCCTAGGTTGCATGAGTCCCAGTTCAAGCTACTTCACTTACTAGTGGGTGATCTTGGACAAGTTGCTTCATCTCTCTGTGACTTGGTCTCCTCATCTGTAAGACTGAGATAATTACAGCCTGTATTTCCTTGGTTTGTTATGCAGATTAAATAAAGTGATGTGTGTAAAGCTCTTAGAAGAGTTCCCAGGGCATTGTAAGGGCTCCATGAGTGGTCCCTGCAGTATGTGGTTATCAGGGTTACAGAGCACCTATTCTATGAAGTCAGGGCAGGCTCCAACTCCAGCATCTTGAGAAGCATCCTGTTCCCTCTCCAGGACATCTGGGAGAGTGACCCATAGCAGAGCCTACCCTTCTGAGTCCTGAGACTCTCTTAGGTCCCCCAGTATTTTTGTTGTTGTCATCTGATGTTGAGATGCTGCCCAGACTGTTGTGATCCATAAGGTTTTCATTGGCTGATTTTCAGAAGTAGATTGCCAGGCCTTTCTTCCTACTCTGTCTTAGTCTGGAAGCTCTGCTGGAACCTGTTTGGCATCACAGCGACACACAAGCCTCCGCTGACAGACAGGTGGTTGCTGTGCATGAGGTGCATTGGCCAGTGATTAAATCCAGATCTCCTGCATGGAAGGCCAGAACTCTACCATTGAACTACCAGTGACTCTCCAGCCCCTCCAGTATTCTTAGTCCGTGTTTAACACACCTGGGCTATTCTGGCCAAACCAGGGGAAAGACCAGAGAAAGAACATGGTTTGAAATCACAATACTTGAGTATGAGTTATTATTATTCTACTGATTTTATTAGCTGTGTGAACTTGGGCAAGTCATTGAAACTTTCTGAGCCTTAGTTTTCTCCTGCATAAAATACAGGTAACAGTGACACCTACTTCACAGTTGTTGCAATGAGCAAATGAGATAATAAATGTGAATGAGCTCTATCAACTGTTAAGTTCTAGACCAACACTTCTCAAAGTATGTTCCATGGAACACAAACTGGTCTCATCAGATGCTCTGAGGAAAAAATAGTTTCATGGTCAAGTTAGTTTGCTGAGTGATATGTACTCAGTCCTTCCTGGAGAGTTGTCATGCACATTAGCATGCTATGAGTTATGTATTGCTGTGTAACAAATAAACCCAACATTTAGTGGCTTAAATCAATGAAAGACATTTATTATCTTAAAGTTTCTGTGAGTCAGGAATTCTGGACCAGCTTAGCTGGTGGTCTGGCCAGGGGTCTCTCATAAGGTTGTGGTCAGACGTTGTTTGGGGATGCTGTCTTCTGAAGGCTTGACTGAGGCTGGAGGATATGCTTCCAAGATGATGTACTCACCTAGCAAACTGATGAGAGCCCTCATTTCCTCCCAACTTGGGCCTCTTCACTCCTCTTGAGTATCCTCACAACATGGTGGCTGGCTTCCCCTAGCACAAGCAATCCAAGAGAGAACAAGGTGTAACTGGCAATGCCTTTTATGACCTAACCTTAGAAATCGTACATCATTACAACCACTACCACATTCTTTTTATTAGCTGTGAGTCACTAAATTTGGCCCACATGCATTCTGGGAGGTGAATTAAGCTCTGCTTTTAAAAGGAGGAGTGTCAAAGAATTTGAGGATATATTTTAAAACCACCATATGCGTATTCCCCCTATAATTTGTTATATACTTACTAAGTACCAGGCACTGTGCTAAGTGCTTTACTTTCATTATCTCTTCCTAGTCCAAAGAAATAGGTGGCATTATATCCTCATTTCTGGATGAGGAGGTTGAGGCCTACAGAATTTGAGTAACTTGTCTACAGTTGCCCAGTAATGCTATGATTCGAACTTGGCTCTGTATGAATTAGTGCCTGAATTCTCACCTTTACACTGTATGCCTTCTCCAGATAATCCGAGCAGTACAGAAACATGTTTAATTTTGTTTAATCCTGAGTTTCCTACTCAACCACAGAACCATAATTCATTTAACTCCATTTACCCCAACTTTGGACCCACTGTTGGAAATGATATTCTAGAAAGACAGGAATATGATGATAGTCCCTAGGTGGTGTAAGTGGTTAATACATGCAGCTGCTAACTAAAAGGTTGGAGGTTTGAGTCCACCTAGAGACACCTCAGAGAAAGGCCTCATGATCTACTTCCATGGTTCTACTCTGCTACACATGAGGTTTCCATGATTCTGAATTGACTTGATGGTAACTTGTGGTGGTGACGATGGTAATTTATATAAAATGTGAATGTATAGTCTTGTATCAGATCCCAGTATACCTACCAGTCCAAACAGATTATTCAATTCTGAAAAGTGTCTGCTGAGCCTATCTTGTGTGGGCACCATGCTACATGTAAACCTGTAAGGAATTATCAGAGAAATGACCCCACAGAATACCCTATTTTTTCTCACTGTGAAACAAGAGTTTGGGTGACCCATGAGTCTTCTCCCTTGCTGTTATGGATTCAGTGATTGAGAACCCAGTTTCCTTGAATAAAACCAGAAAAACCAGGTGACTGAGCACTAGAAATGTCAGGGAGCAGGGAGTCTGCTGTGTGTCTGGTGTGTTTCTGTAAGGACAGCAGGCCACGTGTCTGGGTGACTGAAATGCAAGTGAGCATGCAGCCAAGATGGTAGGGACAATGTGACTGGGGGTGACGGGGTGTACCACATGGTGCCAAGTCACTGTTGGTGGTGTTAGCACACTGTGTCATATTTTGAGTAAACTTTTTCTTTTTTGGCTATCGCGTTGCTTTTTCCACACACTCTTGAAGACAAAATGATTTCCAGGGAGCAGGATGCATTTGATGCCTTAGAGGCATATTTCCAGAAATGAGCGCCTGGCTTATTTATTCCGAATAAAGTTTTGGAGCTGCTGGGTCCCCAGGGAGAAAAGAGTGATGAGATTACCTTGGTATCCTCATGGACTTGAGAACGATCAGGAGCTGGACATTGTTGAACATGTCACTTCCCACACTAAAATGGCAAAGAGAGGGCCTACAACAGGGTGAGAGTGGGGTGAATGAGGCTGCCTGAGGCCCTAGTCATGTTCCAGAGCCAACTGTCATGGCGTCTGTAACCATAGTAACCAAGGGCCAAAAAATTCTTGGGATACAGATCTGCCATTGCACCCACCTTCTGGTTCTGCTGTTTCTCCTCTATTCCTCCATCCAACTATCCTTGTATACCCTGCCCCCTACACACAGTCACTGAATTTT
The DNA here is from genome assembly GCA_030035585.1 of Dugong dugon. Classification (NCBI taxonomy): domain Eukaryota; kingdom Metazoa; phylum Chordata; class Mammalia; order Sirenia; family Dugongidae; genus Dugong; species Dugong dugon. The sequence goes on along the minus strand of CM057472.1, from coordinate 97,765,172 downwards.
AGGGTGGCTCCTACACGGGTATTTCACTTTCTGACTAACTCTACACTTCCTGAGGCCCCGTTTTCAATCCCTACGCCCACAGCAGATTCATTATGACCCAGACGGAGCTACGCGCACATTATTTTCTCAGCGTTTCCATTTTAACTATGAAAAATTAGCCATCAGTCACGTAGTGTACTTCGTCTAGGTTTAATTGTAGCCGTGCGTAATGATGGCGGCTCACGGCCCTCATTGTTTTGAATAACACTCCTTCACTAGCAGGCTGGTTGAGATCTTGAGTTTTAGACGTGTTATAAAGTAGCAGAGACCCTGACGGAGCAGGAGAAAAATGGGATGCAGAACTCAGATTCTAGTAGAAAGACCAGACTTAATGGTCTGACTGAGACTGGAGGGACCCGGGAAGACATGGCCCCTGGACTCTCCGTTAGCCCAGAACTGAAACCATTCCCGAAGTCAACTTTTCAGACAAAGATTAGACTAGACTGTGGGACAGAAAATGATACTCATGAAGACAGTGCTTCTTAGCTCAAGTAGATACATGAGACTAAATGGGCAGCTCCTGTCCGGAGGAGAGATAAGAAGGCAATAAGGGGCAGGAGCTGGTTGAATGGACACGGGAAATCAGGGATGGAAAGGAGGAGTGTGCTGTCACAGTATAGGGAGAGCAGCTAGGGTCACATAGCAAAGCGTGTATAAATTTTTGCATCAGAAACTGACTTGAACTGTAAACTTTCACTTAAAGCACAATAAAAAAAATTAAAAAAACAAAACAAAACAAAACAGAGAAAGCCCATGAAGTGCAGTGGTCTCTAGTCAGGAGACCTGGATTCTGGTACTGGCTGGAGAGCGCGGTGCAGCAGGAGGGCCGAGAGGTGGGTGACAAGCAGATTATGCAGGGTTGTTGTTGTTGTTAGGTGCCGTCAAGTCAGTTCTGACTCATAGCGGCCCTCTGCACAACAGGATGAAACACTGCCCGGTCCTGCGCCCTCCTCACAATCGTTGTTATGCCTGAGCCCATTGTTGTGACCACTGTGTCAGTCCATCTTGTTGAGGGCCTTCCTCTTTTTTGCTAACCAGTAGGTAGTAGGTCCTAGTAAGAAGTTTTATCTTTTTCCTGAAAAAAAAGGCAGGCACTGAATGGTTTGAAGTAGGAAAGCGACACAATCGGATTTGTACTTTAAAGATTATTTAAGCCACTCATAAATTGATTAATTGATTCATTCCTTCATTCAGTCAGTGTTTACGGAAGATACCTATTACGTACCAGGCACAATGTTGGGTGCAGGACACCCCTGGGATGTCCTGTGTCTTCTTGTAGGGAGCATAGGAATTTTTGAAAAACATTTAGGCAGAGAAAAGCTTTTCCTGACACTTTTAGTTTAAAGCAGCCGATTCCAAACTTCTGGTTGCTAATGGGAAGTCTATTTTAAACCAATGACCACCACCTTTTTAATTTCTGTTAATTAAAAATGGAGTCCCTGGGTGGTGCAAATGGTTAAGGCACTCAACTGCTAACCAAAAGGTTGGAGGTTTGAGTTCACCCAGAAGCAGCTGGGAAGAAAGCCCTGGTGATCTGCTTCTGAAAAATCAGCCACTGAAAACCCTATGGAGCACAGCTCTACTCTGACACACATGGGGTCTCCAGAAGTCAGAAATGACTTGACGTTAATTAAAATAATCCCTTTCCTTGGCTTTGTTACTCAGCCCTTGATTCTGCGATAATTTGCATATCTGGAGTTGACTAATAATAAACTCAAAATTCTGGCATGCCAGTATTCAAACTTCAAACGCCTTTTAGAAGCATGCGGCTATCGGTCCAGCATAATGGGCCTAATAGAAATTGCCGGCGTCTCCTCCATGCCCACTGTCTCTTTGTTTCTGCTGTGTCGGGGGCATTGTGACATTAGGGCTATTTCTCTGTTGACTATAATGGGACCCCTGCCAGTCATGTCTTTGTGGACCCGGCTCAGAGGGCCGCACAGAAGCCTGTGATGTGCCGGTCCCTTTCTCTGGCAGGGTGAGAACACAGCTTCTCTAGGCGCATGAATGCCTGCTCTGTCAGGCAGTAATCTCCACATTCAGCCTCCGTCTCTAAAGACAGGCGGAGCAGACAGCCACAGGGGGTGGGATTTGAGGAGATCTGTAAGTCCCTCTCCACCAACGACTCAAACCATTCCTTCCCAGGCCTATCAGGGTGCCTCACAGCTATCAGTGTCTCTATTCATTGCAATGCTTCATTCATCCATCTGGTTATTCCATAAGCATTTAGCCCTGCAGAAATGGGGCTAAGAACTAAACACAGAAAGGTAAAGACACGAGTCTGTGTATCCAGAGAACTCGCGATCTATCTGCCGAGACAGGTGCATAATCAGGTAATTATGATAAACTGTGATAAATGCTTTGAGAGGGATATGGATTAAAACATCATCTCCAGAACACAGCCTGTTAAAATGCAAATATATTTTCTGAGGGTCACACACACAAAAAAACAAAACAACCAATTGCCGTTGACTCCAACTCATGGCGACCCCTTTTGTGTCAGAGTAGAACTGTGCTCCATAGGGTTTTCGATGGCTGATTTTTCGGAAGTAGATCGGCAGGCCTTTCTTTCCAGGTGCCTCTGGGTGGACTTGAACCTCTAGCCTTTTGGTTAGCAGCTGAACACATCAACCGTTTGCACCAACCAGGAACTCTGAGAGTAACATACTAAGTCTCAATTACCCATCAGTACAGCCAAGTTAATCAAGTTCTGTGAGACAGCTGGGCCATGAGGGAATGGGACACTGGGCCGATATGTATCGATGGGTTGATGTCAAGTGGGGAAGGGAGAGATCCAGAACGTGAAACGGTAGTCTGCAACAGGCTTTGGTGAGGTGTTGTGTAGGGAGCAGACTGAGGGCCATGGTGCTGATAGATTGTGTGATGGAGGTGGGGTGGGGATGGAGGGGCACAGGTGCAGAAGGAGGACAGAAGGCACTGGGAAGAGATGGGAAGGGCACTAAAGGCAAACTTCTGCTCGTGTAAATGTTGGCCAGGGTGCACCCTGTTCCCACTAAACTCGCCTCAGAGATTGGAAGGCACCTTTGAGATATACAAGCCCTACACTTTTCAGAGGACAACACTGAAGTACAGAGGGCTCAGGCGACCTGTCCTTGGCCAGACAGCAAAGAGGGGACAAACCCATCCTTGAACTCTTATCCCCTAAACTCCATTATTCAATATTGCCTTTCCTGGTAATGCCAACACGTGCTGGTGCCCTTTTTCTCTTCCCCTGAAGACATCCTTTAGGAAGAAGAATTAATGTAGAGCTAGGGTCGCTATGAGTCGGAATTGATTCAATGGCAATGGGCTTGGTTTTCTTTTTTTTGGTATAGCTCTACTGAGGAGCCCTGGTGGCACAGTGTTTAAGCACTTGGCTGCTAACTAAAAGCTTGGCATTTCAAACCCACTGGCTCCACAGGAGAAAGATGTGGCAGTCTGCTTCCGTAAAGATTACAGCCTTGGAAACCCTATGGGGCAGTTCTACTCTGTACTATAGGGTTGCTGTGAGTGGGAATCGACTAGACAGCAGCGAATTTTATAGCTCTGCTAAAGTCAGGAGCATATTGGTTCTGAGATTCCAATACAAATCCTCTGTAAGTCTATAACAAGTATGGATGTAAGTATACATCCAGCCTCTTGGAGAAAACATCCCTTCATTTGTTCGGTAAACATGTACTGAGTGCCTTCTTTGTGCCAGGCACTGTTCTGGACTCTGGAGAGACAGAGATGAAGTCTCTGCCCTCATGAAAATTTCCCTTCTAGCCAAAACTCAGCATCTCTTACAGATACCCAGGTCAACTTCTGCGTTTTAGAAATCTGTTTCAGACACACATTTGACAAGTTGTTGTTAACTGCCATCAAACCAGTCTCCCACTATGGCTATCCCACGCACAATGGAACTAAATGCTGCCTGGTCCTGTGCCATGCGCCATCCCCATGATGGGTTAAAGATTGAACCATTGTGACCCATAGGGTTTTCACTGGCTGATTTTCTGAAGTAGATCGCCAGGCCTTTCTTCCTAGTCTGTCTTTGTTTGGAAGCGGAAACCTGTTCAGCATCAGAGCAATATGCAAGCCTCGCGTGACTGAAGAGTGGCGCCTGCACATGAGATGCATTGGCTGGGAATGGAACCCGAGTCTCCTGCAGGGAAGGTGAGAATTCTACCACTGAGCCACCGATGCTCCCCTATTTGACAAGTAAGGAGGTTTAAACAACTTTGTAATAAAGATGAAAACGAGACTACTCTGATATTACATTGCTTTGCAAAAAGTGCTTAGTTTGGTAATTTAGTATGGGATGAGTGTTGATCCCGCCGAAGGCAGCAACTTTCTGTTAGAAAATTCAGTGATTTCAAAGAAGGCCTCAGAACTGCCTAGTTTGTATTTAAATTTTATTAAGAGCCTTTGTCAATTAGGATGCTGTGGCTTCTGCCTGTATCACTGGGACTAGACGAGGGTTTTAGTCTCCTCTATGATGATAAGATATAAATTAATCTCGAGGAATTGCAAGAGTCCAAAATGTTAGATACCTACACACACACACACACACACACACACACACACACACACACACACACACAAAAGCGCTCTCTCGCGCGTGCGTACTCTCTCTCTCTCTCTAGAAGATGGAATTTTTTTTGCCACATATGATTTCCAAAGTTTCTAAATTTACATGTCTTCTGAATGGGGGAGAATTGGGGTTTCTCTTTATTATGAGCTGGTAGGCTCTTTGCAGGATCTGGGCCGCTGAAGCCAACAGAGAATCCAGGATGCCGGCCTGGGTCCCGAGGGGTTAAGGAGGCAGCAGCTGGCTGGACTGGCTGAGGTGTCCGCAGAGAATGCAGGGGACAGTGAGACTCTTACTTGGGGTCTGAGGCAGGGTTATGGGTGAGGACACGCTTCCACTGCCAAGACTCTGTGCTGAGTGGTGGGACAGGCCTGTAGGAGCCATCCCACCACCAGCTACCAGAAACTTCTGCTTTGTTTTAAACTGGGCCTCATGAGCGAGGGAGTCCCTGGGTGGTGCAAATGGTTAATGTGCCCGGCCGCTAACAAAACTGTTGGTGGTTTGAGTCCACTCACAGGCACCTAGGAAGAAAGGCCTGGCAATCAACTTTTGAAAAATCAGCCGTTGAAAACCCTGTGGAGCACAGTTTTACTCTGACACACATGGGGTGGCTATGAGTTGAAATCCACTTGACGGCAACTGTTTTTTTTTTTTTCTCCCCTCCTTGTCTCTCTTTTCCACTCCCCTACTGGTGCTTTCTTCACTCTCTGAACAAACTGCTTATGCTCAAATCTTTGTCTTATGCTCAGCTTCTAGAGGGACTCAAACTAAGACAGATGGTAAAGTTCAACCTTCCTTTGCCTCTCTGCCGCACACCCCAGCTAGCGAGCTGTGATGACGGGAGAGAGCGGACATGGTACAGTGCCCCTGAGACGTTCGACTTCTCAGGCAGGTTAAATGGTTCTCAGGGGACACCATCTACAGCTGATCACCAGATGTCACCAAGACATCTTCAGCACAAATCCCAGTGCTGGTGGATGCTACATAAGGCATGGAAAGAGAAGATGAGATTCGTTCCTGCCTTATCAGGCCATATCGTTTCCATAATTCTATTCTCAGAAGAAGACAGCGTGAAGTATTTCTTAAGCCAACACAGTAAGACTCCACTGCAATTCAGTATATTTATTAAACATTTGTGCTAGGCTTTGTGATGGATACTGAGATGTTAATAAGATGGTTTCTGACCTTTATGAGTTTCCATCTGGTAGTACTGAGCACCAAAACTATGACACAAGACAGAATACATACTTGGAAAGAGAGATAAAGGTTCTATAGGAGTGTGAAGGAGGCAATGGAGAGGGCAAGGTGGGAAGGACTTCACAGGGGACAGAGTGTTTTAGATAGGTCTTGAAAGACCTTTCATGTTTTGCATACCTCACACATCATTGAAAACAAAGGAAGCAATTGGTTGGAACAAACTCATTTCCCTCTTCCGGGTCTGTCAGGCTATCTGGTCTGTACCCACCAGTCCTGTGTTTATTTCTTTATGGATGAAATGTGTCCGCTCCTATCTAAGGCCAACCTCTCCATTTATGCTGGGGACCCCACCTCTTTGCTTTCTCGAGGACTTTGCTCCTTTGGTTATTCTCTTTTCTCCTGAACTGTCAATCTCTCCCTTTTGCTAGAATATTCTCATTAGCATATAAGCGTGCTTCAGTATCTCCCATCATCTTCCTTCACCCCGTGTCCTCTCCAGCCACCTACTGACTTATATGCTTCTTCACAGAGCAGTTGCTGGAAAGAGGTGTCTACAGTCATTGTCTCCACTTCCTTGCCTCACATTCTTTCTAAGACACTCTGCTTGGGCTTCTGCTTTTATCAGGGTCACCAGTGGCCAGTGCCATCAGCTTTCTGTTTTTCTGTCTTAAGTATCAATTAGGATGCTTTCAGCTGCATGTTGCAGAACGTCCTACTGAAAGTGGCTTAAACAACATGGACATTTACTGTGGAGAGAGTTATTTTCTCACTTACCAAGGTGATTCTGGAGTTGGCTCAGCTGCTTTGTGATGCCACTGAGGACCCAGGCTTTGTTCATCTTCCTGCCATGCCTCCCTTAAAAGACTCCCTGGGTGGTGTGGTAAGAGGGCTCCAGATGTTCCAGGCATTATGCCATCTCAACACGGGGAGGAAGGTGAAGTGGCCTTTTTCCTATGATTCCTCTTTTATTATGGAGGATCTTTTTCCCTTGAAGTCCCATAGCATACTTTCCCTTATAGATCAACCCCTAAACCAATTACTGGTAAAGGGGAATGGTATTGGTATTGGCTTGGACCAATTAAGGTTCATCTTGTGAGGCTGTGACTGGGGCCCATCTTCCTTGAACATACGGCCATTTAACCAGCATTTAAGGAAAACGGGGGTCTGTGAGCAACAAAAGCAAAAGTACCTGGCAGCATCTGCTACATCTTTCTTCACACTCTGCAGCAATTTTGACATCCAGTCATTCTCTCCTCTTGAAGCACTTCACTCTTGCCTTTTGCTTTGTGACATTATTGTCTCTGGGTTTTCCTTCGACTTTCCTGGACATGCCTCAATTTCCCGTTGTCTCCGTTTCCATTGCTCTACCTCTAAATGGTGGAATACCCATGCAGTTGGACTTAAGGCCCTTCTCCCTAGATGATGTCATCAGGCCCTTAATGCCATGTGTATACGGTCTCTCCTAAGAGTGTATCTTCAGACTTGCACATCTGACTTGCCTGCTTGACATTTCCACTCACGTCTAATGGCCATCTCAGGTTTACAAAGACCAGAACAGAGCTGTTGACTTTCTATCCCAAACCTGCTCTTCTTCAAGATTTCCTTATGTCAATAAATTTTACCACCATCTCTACCATACCAGTTGCTGTCCAGTTTATTCTGACTCATGGTGACCCCATGTATGTCAGAGTAGAACTGTGCTCCATTGGGTTTTCAATGGCTGAGTTTTCAGAAGTAATCACCAAGGCTTTCTTCTGAGTGCCTCTGGGTGGACTCGAACCTCCAACCTTTCTGTTAGCAGCCGAGCTCATTAACCATTTGCACAACCCAGGGACTCCTGTATAGTTGCTCAAACCAAAATCTAGGCATGATGCTTGATTCCTGTTTTCCTGCCACTTGCCATTCCACATTCTATTCATCGGCAAGTCCTGTCAACTATGATCACTAAACATCCAGAATCTGTTCATGTCTTTCTGTTTTGTTCCCATCTCCCTAATTCAAAGCATCTTCCAGCTAGAGGTGGACATAGCCTTTTTATTGGTCTCCCTACTTATACTCTTGCTCCCTATAATCCATGCCCCACGGAGCACCCAAAATGATCTTTTAAAAATGTGAATTAGACCATGACCACATCCTCAGCTTAAAACTCTCTAATGGTGACCCTTCCCACATGGCATAAGATCCAGGTTTCTTCCGCTGACCTGCAAAGCCCTGTGTGACCAGCTGCTGCTTATCTCCTCCCCAAGCCTCCTCTTGCTCCATCTTTCCTGGCCCACTCTGGAATTCCTTCTGTTTTTTTGAGTCAGCCAAGCTCCTCCTTATCCAAGGGTCTTTGCAGGACCTGCTTTCTCCTCCTGGACATTTCTTCCCTCTGCTGTTCGTATGATTGGCTGCTCTTTACCTCTGAAATCTCCACACAAATATCCCCACCTGGGAGAGGCTTTCTCACCCATTATAATTCTCTGCATTATGCTTGTCACTCTCTGAAAAATTTTATTTTTTATTTACTCATTTAATAAAACAACAACTAAAAAATTAATAAGCTAAAAACACTAAAATGAAATCTCCAGAAGTCAAGGGAGGAGAGAGTTTTAAGAAGAACTTAATTAAAAAAACAAAAACAAAAACTGTTGCCATCGAGTCAATTCCAACTCATAGCAACCTTATTGGACAGAGTAGAACTGCCCCATAGGGTTTCCAAGGGGTGGCTGGTAGATTCGAACTACTGACCTTTTGGTTAGCAGCCGAGCTCTTAACTGCTAAGCCGCCGGGGCTCCCTCTAGGAACTTAATTAAGGGCATTAAATACTGTTTTATTAACAACAACAAGTGCTGTACAAAGACTGAAGCTAACGATAAGAATAATGATGTAATGATGACAGTAGTAACATTTATTATTACTGTGAACCTGGCAGAACACCAGGGATTGTGCACAAAACTCATCGACGTTGAGTTGATTCCGACTTATAGCGATCTTACAGGACAGAGTAGAGCTGCTCCGTAGGGTTTCCAAGGCTGTAATCTTTATGGAAGCAGACTGCCACATCTTTCTCCCATGGAGTGGCTGGTGGATTCAAACCATCGAGACCTTTTGGTTAGCAGCTGAGTGCTTACCCACTGCACCACCAGGACATAAATGATCTTGTTTAATCCTGACAATGACTCTATTGTCAAGGAATGCTATTATTCCCATTTTACAGATGAGAATTTCAAGGGGCTTAGGGAGGTTAATGTTTGCTGTGTGAATACATGAATTTTCCCAAGGTCCTGGAGCTGGTAAATGGTAGAGTTGAGAGTCCAACCTAACTAAGTCTGAGTGGGTCCAAAGTTCATCTTTATAACCATTAGGCTACACTTCCTCAGGTAAATGAGGTCTGAAATACTGAAATAATATGTAACAGATTGAGAAAGGGAGTATAGTATAGGATAGGTGATTTCTTACCATTTATTTTAAACACATGATAAATAAAATTAATTTTTAGGCCAAAAACCTTCTCAGTTCTTCTCAGTTTTGGACTCTTGTAAAGGAACAATTTGAGTTTTGTAAAAATGTTAGGGATGAGCCCAGACTGAGTAATTTCGTCATTAAAATACCCAGCAGGTGCATTCTAATGATGAGTCTACCGTTCACTGCAGGTTAAGTGGGTCTTTGTGAGGAGTACAGTAAAGACCACCTGGACGATGTGGTGGATGATCGCACCCTACACCGGTTTCCATGTTTGACAAGCTCGTAGAACACCTAGTGTTAGACATGTACTGAACACGTTGGTTTTTGGTTTATTCTGTCATGACACACGTGTTTAGCACTGGTCATAGGCTTGACACTCTTGTAGGCTGTTTGAGACTTCACAAAATGTTAGGGATATAATGATCGTTCTTGCTGAGTTCACGGTCTAACTGGGGTAAGGCAACATACACGGTGAAACCTGTGAGAGCCGGAACTCAGCAGAGCTGGCTTGCTTTTCTGTGTCTTGCGTATTTTCCACTTTTGACAGGGTGCAGTCTTACCTCTCTTCTATCGCTGTCTGTTAGTGGAAAACATCTTGGTTTTCCTTCTCTGACAGGTTTCTGCTTACACAAGTTCTGGCTTTCCCAGGTTTTACTGTAAAACAAACAAATAAAAAAAACCCAAAACCATTGCCATCGAGTCGATTCTGACTCATGGTGACCCCACGTGTTACAGAGTAGAACTATGCCATAAGGTTTTCTTGGCTGTAATCTTTACGGAAGAAGATTGCCTGGACTTTCTCCTGCAGCACCGCTGGGTGGGTGTGAACGGCCAACCTTTAGGTTAGCAGCCAAGTGCAAACCATTTGCACCACGCAGAGACCTGATGGAACACATGCATGTGGGTAAATAGAAAGTCACAAGTGAAAACCATTAATGTAACTGATGAGGAACGTGTCGTACGAGGGTGATTGGATAAGAAGTGGAAGAAGCGGTTATTTTTGAACTTCCATTACTCGGGGGCAGGAATGCATATGGATTAGTGGAGAGGAAAGGGGAGGGAGAATGGTCTAAGCAAAGGCAAGACCGTGCACATTTGCAAGATTTGCCCAAGAGACAGAAAGGGCCAATTCTCACTGGGGAGGAGCCAGAAGGGGGCTTGGAAAAGAGGATTAGGGAAATAAGAACGCCAGTAGAGGAAGTGAGATGAGGCTTTTCTTGGGGAGCTGCTTGGGGTTTCAGAGACCTGATGTGACACGGAAAGAATATTTGTAAGGATAAATCTTGCAGTGGGTGTGGGACATTTGGCAGCAAAACTAGATTCAAACCGGAAATACTAGTCAGAGCAGAGCTTCTCAAACTTCAGCCTTTCCTAGCCCACCGTCACTTTATGTTTGCCGTATTTCAATATTACCTGTACCACTGTTTACTTAATAGTTATTCTTTAAATTGATTCTCTGTTTCAAAAATGTAAACAAATTTAGCTCTGCCCTAAGCAATATCTACCACTATTCGCTTAATATTTTTCTTTAAATTGACTCCCCCTGCCAAAAAAAAACAACAACAACAAACAAACCAAAAAACAACAAATATTTAGCCTTACCTCACGCAATAATACCTATGGCATCATGGGTATTCTGTGCTGGTTAAGTTTTTCTTAGTGCACGTTAAAAAACCCTTTCATCCACGTGTCGCCTAACATCATCTTGCCTACCACCAATTGTGCATATGTTACACTTTTGGAAACTCTCAGGGCACTGTTACAGCTCTTTAGTCTCACATAATGAACTTGAATAAATGTGATTCAATCTACATTTGTAACTTACTATGTATGGAGGAGACGAAAATATGAATTAGATGCAGTCTTTGCTCTTAATGAATTTTAGAGAACGGCACCAATAAGAAGATGAGCTGCAGTCTCCGTGAAACCGATCCCAGCTGTGTGGAGCAGTTTTTAATTATGACATCTGGGCAGCTGAATGGGTTCCCACTGCAGAACAGGACTGGGCAAGCTCTCCTCAAATTCAATTCACCTCAGCAAGTGTTTGCCAGGCACTATATGATGCTTCTGTGCATATGAGGGAGATTATAGTGTTTTGTTGTTGTTATTTACTTTCAAGTTGACTCCGAGTCATGGTGACCTTACGTACAACAGAACAAAATGTTGCTCAGTTCCGCACCATCTTCACATCGTTGGTATGCTGGAGTCCATTATGGCAGTCACTGTGTATTTTGAGTGCCTTCCAAACTAGGGGGCTCATATTAGACAATATTCTGTTGTGGTTTATAGGGTTTTCATCAGCTTATTTTTGGAAGTAGATTGCCAGGCCTTTCTTCCTAGCTGGTTTTAGTCTGGAAGCTCTGCTGAAACCTGTGTGCCATGGTTGACCCCACTGGTATTTGAAATACTGGTGGCGTAGTTTTCAGCATCATAGCAACATGTGAGCCACTATGTTACGACAAACTGACAGAGGGGTGGTGGTACAGTGTTTTAGGGACTGGTAAACCAGAAGCCTCATCATCACCTGAAAACTATGCCACCAGTAGGGTCAACCATGGTGCACAGGTTTCAGCAGAAAGATCGACTAGGAAGAAAGGCCTGGCAATCTACTTCCAAAAATTTGCCGATGAAAACCCTATGAATCACAGCAGAATATTGTCTAATATGGTGCTGGAAGATGAGCTCTCCCTAGGCTGTAGTCTCTCACAATACCCAGTGCTTGTAACAACTGACTGGAGCATACCAACGATCACGAACGTGGTGTATGTGGTGTAGGACCAGGCAACGTTTCGTTCTGTTGTACACAGGTCGCCATGAGTCGGTGCCGACTAGATAGTAACTAACAACCACAGAAAAATCACTACGATCTCCTTCATATTTACAGAAACATCATTTTGACTCAATGGCAACGGGTTTTTAAACCAGAAACCAAAGGCTGACAGTGGGAGGCTGGGGGGATAAGGACATAGGCGAGATGCAGTGCGTCTGCGCTCAGGGTTTATGAGAGGAAGAGGGCATAGCCAGCTCTGGAGACCAGGAACGGCTTTCTAGAAGACGTGGCATTTCAGATGGACTTTGAAGGACTAAGAGCTGTCCATTTGAGTGGTGGAGAAGGTCTGGGAGAAAGGAGCGCGTCAAGAAGACACCAGTGAGGCACACTGAGGCATCTGTTTGGGGCAGAGCGAGCCTCCAGCTGTTTGGAGGGAATGTGTGGAGATGAAGGCTGGCGTCTTGTGACACCTTAGATGCTAGGCTGAGCATGGAATCATTCCCATAAGTGACTAGGAGCCCTTGAAGGCTATGATATGTGACAAGTTGCCCTTTACGAAACAATTTGGCAGGGGTACATAATACGAGGGATAACTGTAAGCTGGAGACTATTAGGAAGAAAGTGGAGGCATTGGGGTGAGGAATAATGAGGTCCCGAGTGTCACAGTGACAGAGGTCTGGGTCGGAGGGGCCCTTGCAAGAGTGGAGAAGAAAAGTCTAACAGAGGGTCCGTGCAGGGGTCTGGGCACTGACTGGCCATCAGCATAGCAGAGTCAATCGTTCTTAAATCACAAAAAGGAGAGTGATGTCATTCATGAAGTTTGGAATAGTCGGGAGCATTGACTATATGAGGGGGTACAGAAGATAATGATTGCAGTTTTTAGCACGTTATGGGCAAAAAGGAGAAGGCGTCCTACAGTTAACCCTTCATTGTGAAAGAACAGTTCATGCTGTATTTAATTCCTTTTATTGTGCCTGTAAGTACACTCAAGGATAAGTAGCTGTATAATTTCTGTGTGGACTTTCATGCCAGGAAGGCATTAAGGTCATGCTGAAAACGGACGACATTATTGCTCTTGACTTGTACAAGGGTAAAGTGTCCTGGGAAACTGGCCCACAATATTCTGTGAAAGGTCATCTGAGTGACTCATTTTTCTCCATAAACTAGATCTTTCTCCTTCAATTTCTTTATATCTAGGGGTACTTGGTTACTTTGGGAGCCCTGGTGGCGTAGTGGTTAAGTGCTACAGCTGCAAACCAAAAAGGTCGGCAGTTTGAATCCATCAGCCACTCCTTAGAAACCCTTTGGGACAGTTCTACTCTGTCCTGTAGGGTCACTATGAGTCAGAATCGACTCAACGGCAATGGGTTTGGTTTTGGTTTTATATAACAGGAAGAGTCCCCAGGTGGTGCAAACAGTTAATGCTGCTAACTGAAAGGTTGGAGGTTCTAGTCTACCCGGAAGCACCTCGGAAGGAAGGCCTGGTGATCTACTTCTGAAAAATCAGTCATTATGGAGCACCATTCTACTCAGACACATATGGGGTCGCCATGAGTTGGAGTTGACTCAATGACAACTGGTTTGAACTGACAGAATTCCTCTATTCCTATCCCTTGTTTTCCACCTGAAAAGGATCTCACAGTCAGTAGCTGTGGATGCAATTTTGCCTTTAAACAGACAAGAGTCTAATGTGAATATGTTTAAGCAAAGAGCAGATGAAGGTGTAACAAGAGCAGAGTCTGGATGCTGATATTCCACTGCAGAGCACAGGGAAGGTGGCCCTCTGATGCTGGTGGCACCAGCCACCGGGAAATTTCCCAGAGAACCTTCTAAATGTATGAATTTCCAAATACACCCATTTCTGTTGAACTTTTCTTCTCAAGTTCTTATTCTCCCCTCTATATAATGCCTATCCCTGTAGTGTCTGGGATGAAAAGTACCAATTTTAATTGCAATGAATAGGGCACAGCAACTGTTGGGAGCTGCTCTGGGCAGGAAGCGGAGGCTGAATTCTTCTAATGGAAATTTCTCTGGGGACCATGACTCACTCGCCTTCATTCCCATCCCGACGCAAGAATTGGTTGCTTTCCAAGAGACAGCTAGAAGACTGCAGCCAATTTAATGGTACAAAGAAGGGAGAAGGTACTGTTAAATGGATCGGTATTGCTAGTTGTTGAAGGCGCTAGCACTGTCTTCCAGCTAATAGATACCCAGAATGTGCTTGAGGATGCTGCCGGCTGTTTCTCAATTGGCCCCTTTCATTTTATGGTCCTGAATACTTCACACTTGTAAATAGTGTCTACTTTAAGACTGGGTACTAGGTAGACACTAAACTTTTGGAATCTTTTACTGAATCTGGGTCTTCATTTTGCCAAAGCTGCAGCAAACTTTTCAGAGTGAAGTTTAGTATTTTTTAGAAATGAATTTAAGTGAATGGTATGGTGAAATGATGAGTATTTAACCTTAATTTTTATGTGTGATTTTTCTATTGTATCAAATTTTCTTTTAAAATGGTAGCACCTCATTGTAGTGATCTGTTAGGAAATTCATTGATTTTGTGAGTCCATTGATTCATTTAACAAATATTTATTTACTGTGTGCCACGCTCTGAGCAAGACTCTGGGAAATAAGGATAAGAGCCATATTTTGTACTTTTTATGTTTTTTTTTTTTTCAGGAGAAATGTTCTACTGTACTGTATTAATTCTAAGATGTATTTTTTTTTTTTTAATGTTTAACATTTCTGAAATCAGAATGTGGCTTACTACCAATGACATGTCATGGTTTAATTGACAATTTTATTCTTTTTTGGAGGTACATAAAATAATGATGCATTTTGTAATTGGTGGTGTCTTAGATCCAGGAAAATAGGAGCTGTTTGCACAGTACTATATTGTACAAGAAGAAGCCCTGGTGGTGCAGTGGTTAAGCATTTGGCGCTAACTGGAAGGTTGGTGGTTCAAACCCACCAGCCACTCCACAGGAGAAAGCTGTGGCAGTCTGCTTCTGTAAAGATTACAGCTTTGGAAACCCTGTGGGACAGTTCTTCTCTGTCCTATAGGGTTGCTATGAGTCGGAATCAACTCCATAGCAAGAGGTTTGGTTTGTTTTTTGTATTGTACGATGCTTTGACCAGTATTATGGCCCCATTCGGAATTCTGTACTAATGTTAAGCCTCTAGTTTTAAGCACTGAGGTTGGTCCAGGGATGCCAGGACTCAAATGTGCAGATAGTCAGATCCAGGAGAGAAGAGACAGAAGGCAGATGGAGAAGCATCAGGTTCAAGCTGCGTAAGCAGTAACAGCAGGATGAAGATGAATTCTCTGTTACCATGTGTCTCCATCTTCCCTCCCTTCTTGTTCTGCCACATCAATTCAGGGCAGCATGCCTCTGCTGGGCAGCCTGCCTCTGCCAGGCAACAGAACAGAGTGGGGGGAGTGACAGCCCAGAGATGAGAACTCACTCCTAGAGAGACTGGGTCAGTGTGTGTACCTGATGACGGTGAAGTGACTGGCAAATTAGAACGAGAGTTGTTTTTGTTGCTGGTTGCCATTGAGTCAGCTCTGACTGATGGTGACCCTATATACAACATAATGAAACAGTGACCAGCCCTGCGCCACCTTTATGATTGCTGGCATGTTTGAACCCATTGTTGTGGCTATTGTTTAGTGCCTTTCAACCTAGGGGGCTTATCTTTCAGGACTGTGTTGGACAATATTCTGTTGTGACCCTTAGGGTTTTCACTGGTTCATTTCTGGAAGTAGATCACCAGGCCTTTCTTCCTAGTCGGTCTTAGTCTGGAAGCTCTGCTGAAACCTCTGCACCATGGGTGACCCTGCTGGTATTTGAAATACCGGTGGCATAGCTTCCAGCATCATAGCAACACGCAAGCCACCACAGTACGACAAACTGACAGATGGGTGGTGGGTAGTGATAGGCACATCCATTTATTGAGTGTTTTACTATTACCCATTTAAATACACGATCTTGCAAGATAGGTATTCATTGAGTATCATTCTTATTTTTGTTCTGTGTGTGAATCTGGGGCTTAGAAAGCATAAGTGACTTGCCCAGTGTCAAGTAAGTAGTAGAACCAGGATTCAGACTTTGTCTATGAGGCATCAACATCCATGCCACTTCTACTATGCTGCACATCATCCCAAAGTCTCAGAACGTGCAGTGACTTTACATCCAGTCATATGAGGTCCCAGAAGCCAACCAGGGGAGACCAGTACATGGAGAGCTATGTAAAGCAGCCCCAGAATCCAAAATTATGGTCAGTGAGCAGGATTACACTGATGTAACATCCCTGTGTATTGTAGCCTAGGTGCATGGATTGGATGAATTGGGAGGGGGCGGTTGCCCAGCAGACTCAGGGAAGTACTTGGTAGTCTAGTGGATTAAGTGCTGAGGTTCAAGAATTGGTTACTTTACTCTAATCAGACCCCCAAAGAGGCAGAAGTGCTGTTGTAGCTAAGATTCCAGAACTCAGTGATGGGTTATTTTAATGAAGCCCATGATCCCAAGAGGAGCTCGCTGTCAGGATGAGCTCACAGTCCATAGTTGGGAGCTGATGACATTTCTAATAATGTTTCTGATACTTGTGGGAATGTTCTGCTGTAATGGGTTCCCTTTAGATTTTAATCCCATGTAGATCTCAAGGAAATTTAAGATGTGTTGGTTCGTTAGTTAAAAACACTATGTTATGTGCTTAGAGCTATGAATAGCCAAAACAAATTTTACAAGTTATAAGAAAAAGTCCAAACTTTCAAACAAAAATCCTCACAACTGGACCAATAAGCAATACCATGATAAACGGAGAAAAGATTAAAGTCATCAAGAATTTCATTTTACTTGGATCCACAATCAATACCTACGAAGCAGCAGTCAAGAAATTAAACGATGCATTACATTGGGCAAATCTGTTGCAAAAGACCTCTTCAAAGTGTTAAAAAGCAAAGATGTCACTTTAAGGACTAAGGTGCTCTTGACCCAAGCCACAGTGTTTTCAATTGCCTCATATTCATGTGAAAGCTGGACAGTGGATAAGGAAGACCATAGAAGAATTGAATTTCTGGTGTTTTGAGTTGTGGTGGCCTTCGGGTTGTGGTATTGGCGAAGGGTATTGAATATACCATGGACTGCCAAAAGAATGAACAAATCCCAGAATGATCCTTAGAAGAGAGGATAACAAGATTTCGTCTCATATACTTTGGACATGTTATCAGGAGGGACCAGTCCCCGGAGAAGGACATCATGCCTGGTAAAGTGGCGGGTCAGCAAAAAAAAGAAAGACCTTCAACAAGATGGACTGACACCGTGGCTGCGACAGTGGGCTCAAGCATAACAACAATCATGAGGATGGTGCGGGACCGGGCAGTGTTTTGTTCTGTTGTACATAGGGTTGCTATGAGCCGGAACCGACTCCATGGCAGGCTAACAACAACAACATAAGATAAAAGTCTTAGCTTTTAAAGATAGCTATTCAAACCTCAGAGCCAGGAACAGGTAAGAATTCTAAGTTGTTTACCTTAGCCTATTTCTAATCTTTTCCTCCAAAAACAAAAAACCCACTGCTGTCAAGTCGATTCTGACTTATGTGACCCTATAGGACATAGTAGAACTGCCCCATAGGGTTTCCAAGGCTGTAAATCTTTATGGAAGCAGACTGTGGCATCTCTTTCCCAAGGAGTGACAGGTGGGTTTGAACTGCAGACCTTTTGGTTAGCAGCCGAATGCTTTAACCACTGCACCACCAGGGCTTCTTAATCACTTCTTACCAGGGTGATAAATGCAGTGAATTTTTATTAGTTTAGGGCAACTATCCCTACTGAATGTTCAGAACAACTGTCCTTCTGATGATGGGCTGAACATGACCACGGTCATCCTTGTCATCACTGTCTTTGTCATCAATAAGCATTTATTTAGTACCTAACTACTTGTTGCCTTGGACAAGGCGTCCCACAAAAAGGCTTACAAAAGTCTTGTTCCCTGTCGTTTACAGTTTCAAATACAAGAACATATGGATTAGGAAACATGAGAAATACATTGAGCGTGAATATTGTGAATTAGGATGTTAATGAGTGCACAACGAGAAATTTATAGCCTATAAAAGTCACAGGGGACTGCATTTAAATGATTTATAAGAGTAGGAAGCAACATTATTAGTACACTCAAGAGTGGGAGGTTGAGACAGTATACTTGAAGTTGCATATTAAATTTAGGTGTGGAAAGAGAAAGCTGGTCATTTCTCAGGTCAAGAATTGATCCTAAAGGCAGCGCTTTGCTGCTGGAATTGGGGCTCTGAAGCATGATCAGAATTTTGTGGGCCTTGAATTGACTTGGCATCACCCAGCTACAATAACAACAACAGCATGAGGCCATTAGTATGTTTGGATTGTTTAAGAACCTGACCCTCATGGGCATAAACAGTCACTGAATCAGCCAGGGTACTGTTAGGATAAGTTCTGTTGCAAGTTACAGGGAATCCAGTCCAAATGGGATCCAGCCCACAGGTGAATTATTGATTCTTAGAATGGAACAATCTAGGTACAGGGCTGAAAAGATGTCTCCAGGACTGAGTATTTCTTCATTTCTTGATTTGCCATTTTGAATTGCTCTCTTCTTAGGCAAGATTTCCCTGGTGGTTCTAAGATGGCTGCCGATGGCTCCAGGGCTCGGTCCTTCCAGATTCACATCTTTGGAAAGAGAAAGCTCACTTCTCTAAGCTCAAACAATAGTCTTGCGATTGAATCTTTTTGGCTTTGTTTGGTGTATCTAGCTAGGGCCCTACGATCATCAATCACTGTGGCCAGGGGAATGGAATGTGCGATTGGCTTAGACTGGCTCATGTGCTTCACTTTCAGAATCTAGGGGTGAAACTCTGTGAAGCCCCCAGCACATGGCTGAGCATTTCCCTAAGTAAAATCAGGGTAACACAACAAAGGGTCATGGATGCTGAGAGAATGGATTGAGGGTTGAGAATGGGAGCAGGGATAATGTTTGGGAGGTTATTGAAGTCCAGGCAAGAGATCATGATGGTTTGGACAAGGAGGATGGCGTTGAGATGGAGATGGCTGGACAGATTTGATTTGTATTTTCTAAATGGAATTCACGAGATGTCATGGACTGAATTGTGTCCCCCCAGAAATGTGTGTGTCAATTTGGCTGGGCCATGATTCCCAGTATTGTGTGTTTGTCCTCCATTTTGTGATTATAATTTTATGTTAAAGAGGATTAGCATGGGATTGTATAACACCCTTACTAAGTTCACATCCCTAAGTTCCCCTAGGGTGTGGCCTGCACCACGTTTTGTCTTACAAGAGATAAAAAGAAAGGGAAGCAAGCAGAGAACTGGGGACCTCATACTACCAAGAAAGCAGTGCCGGCAGCAGAGCGCGTCATTTGGACCTGAGGTTCCTGTGCTGAGATGCTCCCAGACCAAGGGAAGACTGATGACAAGGACCTTCCTCCAGAGCCGACAGAGAGAGAAAGGCTTCCCCTGGAGCTGATGCCCTGAATTTGGACTTGTAGCCTACTAGACTGTGAGAGAATAAATTTCTCTTTGTTAACCCATCTACTTGTAGTATTTCTGTTATAGCAGCACTATATGACTAAGACACAAGATTTGCTGATGGAATAAATGTAAGGAAAAGAAGAATTAAAAATAACTCCTAGGTCTGTGGACTCAACAATTGAGAGGATGTGGTACCATTTTTTGAGAAGGGAAAGACTGGAGAAGGACTTTTTTTTTTTTAATCAGCTGTGAAATTTGGCTCTGTGTAATTGGAGGAGTTTGTTAGAAGTGGGGAAATTTAAAGTAGGCAGTTGGAAATAGAGGGAAGGGCTGGGAATATAAATTTAGGGAGTCATAGATAAAATAATGGAAACCCTGGTGGTATGGTGATTAAGTGCTATGGCTGCTAACTAAAGGGTCAGCAGTTCAAATCCACCAGGCGCTCCTTGGAAACTATGGGGCACTTCTATTCTGTCCTACAGGGTTCCTGTGAGTTGGAATCAACTCGATGGCAATGGGTTAGATATAATAATACATAAAGAAGGGGATGGCTGCAGGAATTTTTAAAGCATAAACAACAATAAAAAAACGTCGCCGTCAAGTCGACAGAGTAGAGCTGTTACATAGGGTTTCCAAGGAGTGGATGGTGGATTCAAACTGCCAACCTTTTGGTTAGCAGCCGAGCTCTTAACCTGCATGCCACCAGGGCTCCTTTTAAAGCATGTAGGTGGTTTATTACATGGGCTGGACTTGTTGGGAGTGCAAACAGAAAATGGCTTTATTGATCTCCAGCTGCTACCTTCATACTTGCTCTGTTAGATCTCCCTCTGGAAAACACCTCCAACATATCCCACAGCTTCTTTAGACACCTTTAAAATAAAATAAAATAAAAATAAGATACTTATTTTCAGGTATTAAAAACTTCGGTTTAATATAAACCAAGACAGCCACCTCTCATCCGATTCAAAGCTTCTCCTTTCCCCACGGGTCATGGCTGACCTGAGATGCCACAGATCAGCAGTGGAAAAGGGAGGCCTTTGTTCTTTTTCTTGCCTTGTCCAAACTCTTTCCTCACTTGCTTTGATGCTTCTGGTTCCTCCAGAGGCAGGTGGCAAAATTAGAGGCAAAGCCGTTGTACTTAGCTTATGTAGTGGGTGGTTCTCTCTAGGACTGGACTACCCTGTCTTTGCGTGAGTTTTTACTTGCCGACTTTCTCGTACGGGCTTTTGTGCATTCTTGGTTGACCCCATGTGAAGACTTCCAAAGTTTCCTGTGGCAGGTATGGATTATTGCTTTCCCGGGGCTGCCGTAACAAAGTACCACAAACATTTATTGTCTCACTGTTCTGGAGGCTAGAAGGCTGAATTCAGGGTGTCGGCTGCACCATGCTCTCTCTTTCCTGTCTTCCCCAGCTGCTGGTAGGTAGCTCTAGGTGTTCCTGGGCTTGCTGCCACAGCCTGACTCCAGTTTCTGCCTCCAATGTCACATGGTCCTCTTCTCCCCGTCTGTCTCTCTGTCTCTCTTTTCTTTCATAAGGACACTACTCAGATTGGACTAGCGCCCATCCTACTCTGGTGTGACCACAGGTTAATTTATCTGGTAACTTGGTGCTTCAGTGGTAGAATTTTCTCCTTCCATGTGAGAGACCTGGGTTTGATTCCTGGCCAATGCACCTCCTGTGCAGCCACCAGCCATCTGTCAGTGGAGGCTTGGGTGTTGCTATGATGTGGAATAGGTTTCAGTGGAGCTTCCAGACTAAGACACACTAAGAAGAAAGGCCTGGAGATCTATTTCCAAAAACTCAGCCAACGAAAACTCTATGAAACATGAGCCTGGGACTGACTCAACAGGAGCTAGCAACAGCATATCTGAAGAAGGTCACATTCACAGGCATCAGGGGTTAGGACTTCAACATATCTTTTTAGGGGACAGAATTCAGTCTGTAACACCATCCCTGGCTGGTCTCTTATGACTCCCCCATCAGCTTCTGCCTTGAGTGCACCCTGAGCTTTTTTGGCTCTAGTAGATAGACTCTTGGAGAAGGTTTTTTTATTTTGTTTGTTTGTTTTTTATGCCAACTCTACCCTAAGCTACCCTCTACCGCATCCCAGTGCCCACTTGGCCCATGGGAAATCATTACGCATCTTTGTCGGCCAAACTTGGGAAGAGCAGGCCACTCCCACTGCTGCCGTTTCCACTCAGCCTGCCACAACAGACAGAACTCCGGGAGCCCAGGTCCACTTCTCCAGGGCTGTCTCATTGTACAGTTCCAGGGGGCACCATTAACATCCACAGCTCCTGGAGTTGTGCAAGTGATGTGGCTGTGAGTCCTAACTCATCTCTCATGCTCCCATCTGTGAAAATGCATGGCAGACCTATGGAGTTTGCAGCTTAGCAAGCATCCAGCTGGGGTCTGAAGTGCCCAGACCCTCTTCTGCCAATCCTGTTGATCTCTCTGAGCCACTCTTTTGCTGCCCCCTTCATTTACCACTGTGCTTTCCAATGCTATGATTTTTCTCCTAAGAAATGCCTTTTCTCCAGTGAATTCTCTTACATGGGTTATAGGTGGTTGGTGGTTTCTGAACCAATCTGACATCATCTTAGCAAGTTCTGCAGAGATGAATGATCCATCTTCAGCTTTGGGACTTCAGTCTAAACCCTGAGATAACAGGAAAATCCCCACTTAACATCTCATTGTAGATAAATCTTTTCTTCAAATACAACCTTGCGGGCAAGTCCAATATATCAATCAGAGATAGACATGGCGCTACGTGGTTGTTAGTAGGGAACGGAGGTGGAGGGATGCTCAGGGTTGGCTCCTGGGTACAGTCTGAAAACCACTGCATCTTGCAAAGCAATCGCAGCCTCCATGACGAAGAGAATTTCTTCTATTTACAGGTCTGCAGTGTCTGGCCTGTTCCTGACTTTCTGATGAAAACAACAGTTTGTGAAGTCGCTTGGGAATGACAGTAGTCCTAGCGCTGCCCCAGAGCCCCTGCTGAGGACGGCTGATGGGCCTGCAGTGGTGGCCTCTGTGCATAGCTGTCACACCTGCTTCCTGACACTGTTACAGCGGCAATCAGAAGCTGATGCAATCGGTGACATGTACTGGGTGCCTGCTCTACTCCAGACACTGTTATGCTCTCATGAAGCCTCACAACAGTCCAGAATGGAGGTTCCACTCTTGGTCCAATTTTACAGATAGAGAAGCAGAGGCCCAGGTTCCTGCCTCCCTGCTTCCCGACCCTGACCTAGAAGCTCCTGAAGAATGCCGTCCTTCTGGGCAAACTTGCTTGGTGGTGCCTCTTTTTTGGTGAATGGAAAGATGTACCTGTGGCTCTGAAAATAGCCACTCTCAGCACCTACAGAAGTAATTTTGTCATTTTCTTGTGGCCATGTAGCATAGGGCTTTGCTCCTTGTTGGAAAATCAGCGAGGATTTTCTATAAACATTTTTCTGCACAAGTTTTCTTCTTCGCACATAGTAGAGTGCTTTGGAGGTCAGTCCCACTCGATCTTTTACAAGTTTTGGGACACTGGGAAAATTAGCTAACCAGCCTGGACCTCAGTTTCTCCATCAGTAAAACTAGACCGAGAATGGAACCTCCGTTCTGGACTGTCATGAGGCTTCATGAGAGCATAGCAATGTCTGGCCCAGAACAAACATCCAGTACATGTCACTGATTGTATTAGCTTCTGATAGCTGCTGTAACAGTTACCACAAACTGGGTGGCTTAAAACAACACAGATTTATTATCTCACAGTTCTGGCAGTCAGAAGTCAGAAATGAGTCTTATGGGACTGAAATCAAGGTGTTGGCAGGGCGGCATTCCCTCTGGAAGCTCTAGGGGTGAATCCATTCCTTGCCTATTCCAGTTTCTAGGCACTGCCTGCATTCGTTGGCTCTTGGCTGGATCACTCTGACCTCTTTCTGTCGTCACATCTCTTTCTCTCACTCTGAACCTCCTCTCTCCCTCTTATGAGGTTCCTGGTGATTACACTGGTCCCGCTCAGATAATCCAGGATAATCTCCTCATCTTGAAGTTCTTAACTTAATCTCACCTACAAAGTCCCTTTTGCTGTGTAAGCCAAAAACCGAGTTGCCATCGATTCAGACTCATGGCAGCCCCACGTGTTCCAGAATGGAACTGCGCTCCAGAGGGTTTTCAAGGCTGTGACCTTTCGGAAGCAGATCGCCAGGCCTTTCTTCTGAGGAGCCTCTGGGTGAGTTCGAACCACCAACTTTTTGGTTAGTAGTCAAGTGCTTAACCATTTGCACCACCCAAGGACTCTTTGCCATATAAAGAGTTTATATATTTAAATATATTTCACAGATTCCAGGGATTAGGATGTGGACATCTTTGGGGTCCATTATTCTGCCTACCACACCAATTATTTTAACAAATTATCTTTTAACTATCTGCAATAAGCCAGACCCTCTTCTGGGTGCTGGGCATTAAAAAAAAACAAAACAAACAAACAAAAAAACCCGAATAAGATACAAATGCTTATACCAGAACACATCTAGGATGATGATAATGGTAATAATCATAATTGTTGACATTTATTGAGTGTTTATTACATGCCAGGTATTGTTCTAGCCACTTTAGGTGATCATCTTGCTAATGTCTCACCACAGCACTAAGGGAAAGGTATTTTTCCTATTTTAAGGATAACACCAAGGCTCAGAGAGCTTAAATACTTTTTCCGAAGACCACATAGCTAATGACATGAACTCAGGACTGTCTGATTCTAAGCTTATACAATTAATTAGTATATTACACACTGCGTCTTAAAGGACATGTGGGTATACCTCTGATCGTCTTCCTAATTTGTTGTCCTTAGCTACCATCAAGTCGGCCCCAGACTAACGGTGACTTCATGCACATCGGAACAAAATGTTGCCTGGTCCTGCGCCATCCTCATGGTTGATTGCAGACTGGATTGTTGTGATCCACAGGCTTTTAAAAATTTTATTTATTTATTTTGTCGTTGTTGAGAGTATATACAGCAAAACATAAGCAATTCAACAATTCTACATAAATAATTCAGTGACATTGATTACATGCTTTGTGTTGTGCAACTCTTCTTGTCCTCTTTTTCTGGGTTGTTCCTCCCCCATTAAATAAACTCACTACCCTTTAAGCTTCTTATCTAAACTTTGGAGTTGCCGTTGTCAATTTGATCCCATATAGATAGATGTTGAAAGAGACAATGATCAAGGCAGACGTTCTTTACTAGTTAAGCTAAACTATCATTTGGTTTTAAGAAGACTTCAGGGGATATTTTTGGCTTAAGGGTTAAAGAGTATCTCAGGGCAATCGTTTCAGGGGTTCATCTAGCCTGCATGGCTCCAGAAAGTCTGGAGTCCATGAGAATTTGAAATTCTGTTCTGCATTTTCTCCCCTTTGATCAGGATTCTTCAATAGAATCTTTGATCAAAAAGTGCAGTAATGGTAGCAAGGTACCATCCAGTTCTTCTGGTCTCATGGCAAAGGAGGCAGTTGTTCATGGAGGCAATTAGCCACACATTCCATATCCTCCTGCCATTTCATATCCTGACTCTCCTTCTTTCTCTCTTGCTCCAGGTGAATAGAGACCAATTTTCATGCCTTGGATGGCCGCTTGCAAGCTTTTAAGACCTCAGACGCTATGCAATGAACTAGGAGGTAGAATGGAAACACTAAACATGTTATAGGTCAGTTACTGGGTCGTCTTGTGAAATCATGACCCTAAACCTCCAAACCAAGGACCAAATCCCATGAGGTTGTTGGTTGTATATAATCAGCCTCACCACCCATTCTTTTTTTGGCGGGGGGGTCGTTGTTGTAAATATATCTGTCACACAACTTTTGCTAATTCAGCTTTTTACAGGTGTACATCTTATTGACAGCAATTTCAATAATCGTCTGTGCATCCTTACCCTTAATCAGTACTATTTTCCATTACCATTAACACCTCCTTTCCCCCTCCCTCCCACCCTGGTAACCACTAATAAACTTTGATCTCTACACGTTTGTCTTTTCTTGTCTCTTTATATAAGTGAGGTCGTACAATATTTGTCCTTTTGGTATTGACTTCTTTCACTCTGCATATAGTCTTCAAGCTCCATCTATTTTGTAGTATGTATCAAGAATTCATTCTTCCTGCTGGCTGAGTAATATTCCATTGTATGTATGTACCACATTTTGTTTGTCCACTCATCTATTGGTAGGCATTTAGGTTGTTCCACCTTTTGGCTATTGTGAAGAGTGCTGTAGTGAACACTGGTGTACAAGTCTCTGTTTGAATCTCTGTTTTCAAGTCTTTTGGGTATATACCTAAGAGTGGAATTGCTGGGTCATATGGTAGTTCTTTTTTTTTAGTTTTTTAAGGAACCACTACACTGTTTCCCACAATGACTGTACCATTTTGCATTCCCACCAGCAATAGATAAGGGTTCTACTTTCCCCACATCCTTGCCAACATTTGTTATTATTATTATTTTTTATCTTAACCATCATAATGAGAGTGAAATGATATCTCATGGTGGTTTTGATTTGCATCTCTCTGATGGCTAATGATGTTGGGCATCTCTTCATGTGTTTGGTGGCTATAGGGTTTCCCTCGACTAATTTTTGGAAGTAGACTTCCAGCCCCTTCTTCCTAGTGTTAGTCTAGAAGTTCCACTGAAACCTGTTCAGCATCACAGCAGTATGCAAGCCTCAACTGACAGGTGAGTGGTGGCTGTACATGAGATGTATTGATTGGGAATCGAATCTGGGTCTCCTACATGGAAGGTGAGAATTTTCCCATTGTCTTCCTAACTGTATGTAAGTAAAGGCTGACCAATTTCAGTAGCGCAGACCACACAAGTGGCTGTGATTCAGGACCAGTCGGCAGAGTTTCAGGGGAGGCAAATGCTACTTCTCTCCCATCCCTGCCGTGGACCAAAGCTGCAACTTCATGGCCCTGACTATTGGGCAGATGCTACTCTGTCTTCAAGAGAATCTAATAGCATGTGTTAATCATTCCACTGAACTTGTCCCTTCCCAGGATCATTTCTTATCATGCTAATGGGGTCTTCCTTAACCGAAGGTTGTGTGTGAATAAAAGATGAAGAGTCCAGTGAAATTCTTTTATTAATTAATATAAAAACCACCTGGTGATTGTAAAAGGTAAAAAGAAGGTACATTCAGGTGAGTCTGAGGGGAAGGAAGCATTCGAATACCGAAGGCTGCATTATTTTTAATCTTTGCTGGAATTTCTGTCATGGAAATGGCAATAGTACAGGAAGGGCAAAGTTGTGGTGAAGGTTGACCTAGATAGAGTAGTGTTATAATGAGACAACCCTGCTGCTGGGTAGAGTAGGATGGCCGGCATCAGCTCACCAGGGCCATGTCAGATGCACGTAGGACAAGGAGGGGGCGTGGTTACGGAGAGGGTCTACCTGAGTCTGTGATGGGCTGATGAGGAGAAAGCAGAGAGCGCTGAGTGCTGATGCCTTTCCTGCTCTAAGCAGCTGATGCCACGTGAATGTTTCCTGGTTCCCTTCTGCTGGTTCTGGCAGGCTGTTCAAGGGGTAGGGTTTGGATTTCCACCTTCCTGTTCTCTTTTGGGACAACTTCTCTCTCTCTCCACCCCTTTGTTTACATCCCTGACTTTAGGAAACATTGCATTTTAGACATGCTCACAGGTTGGCTAACAGAAAAAATGTGTGTTAAATTATGGCAGATAGAGTTAGGGTGCCCATACACCCTGGACTTTTTAGGATAGTCTTGATTTTGAGCAATTATTTTTCAGCAATGATGACTGATTAAATGAATACTATATATGATTTAATTTGTGGATACTGCAAGACTTTACATCTATAAAATCTACAAATCAGAAAAATTCAATGGCACACCATGTGTCTGTCATTCTACCTTCCTTCCTTCCCCCCTTCCTCACTCCCTCGCTTCCTTCTTCCTTCCCTTACTCTCTCTCTCTCTCATTTTCTTTCACTACCTACTGTGGGCTAGGATTTGAGATACAAAGATGAATAACTGATAGTCTCTGACTGACAGGGAATTACAATCCAGTAAAGAGATTTATTAATTTGACAGATACTCATTGAGCAACTGTTATGAGTCAGAATCGACTTGACGGCAATGGGGTGTTATGTCACGGTAGCCCTAGTGGCACAGTGGTTAAAAGCTCAGCTGCTAACCAAAATGTCGGCAGTTCAAATCCACCAGTTGCCCCTTGGAAACCCTGTCGGGCAGTTCTCCTCTGTCCAGCAGGGTTGCTATGAATCAGAATGGACTCGATAGCAACAGGTGTGGTTTTTTTTACTATGTCACAGGTGCTAATTTCGGTGCTGGGATGCAGTAATGAATAAAACAGAGCAAATCTTATACTCTAGATGTGAAGTTTATATTCTAAATGGGAGAGTCACAATATATGGGTAAATAAGTACATAATATCATTTCAGCTAGTGATAAATTACTGTGAAGAAAGAAGCTAGGCAGTAGGATAGACAGGGACTGGAGAGGAGAATGGTCTAATTGCAGCGGGGTTCTGAGGAGGGTCAAGGAGGCTGATGGCGCAATGGTAAAGAGCTCGGCTGCTAACCGACACGTCTGCGGCTGGAACCCACCAGCCGCTCCGTGGGTGAAAAGACCGGTCAGGTCAACCGGCTCCCGTAAAGATTACCAAAACCAAATCCGTTGCTGTCAAGTCACTTCCGACTCACAGCGACCCTACAGGACAGAGTAGAACTGCCCCATAGGGTTTCCAAGGTTGCAATCTTTACGGAAGCCAATTGCCAGGCCTTTTCTCCCATGGAGCAGCTGGTGGGTTTGAACTGCTGACTTTTACAGTTAGCAGCTGAGCGCTTAACCACTGTGCCAACAGGGCTCCTTCCCCATAAAGACTACAGCCTAGGAAACCGTACGGGGAAGTTCTGCTTTGTCCTACAGGGTCGCTGCGAGTCAGCAGCGACTTGACAGCAACGGTTTTAGGTTTGTTTTTATTTGTTTATTGAAGGAATTGAGCACTCTTAATCTAAGTTGCATTAGAATTGAAAGATTGACTTGTTGGAACAGGTAGACTTCCATCCATTTAGCAAACACTGATTGAATACAGGCTCTGCGAGATAGCGTGCTAATTGCCATGGGGGCAGATGGAGATGCCCCAAGAAATCAAGAAGCTAACAAGGGAAGACAAATACACTTCGCTTTCATTTAACTGGTCTCTGGAGAGGTAGAAGGCCAATGACAATCTCTAATGTTAGTTAAGATAAATCTAGTCAAAACAAGACACAAAAGAGACTTAATGCAAACATGTTCAGTTAGCATTTCATTCAGCATACAGAACACATATCCCATTCTGTAGACTTTTCCTATTCATTAATTATTATTGCAGCTAGCATTTATTGGGTGCATACTAAGCACTGTACGAGTACTATCTCGTTCAGTTCCCAGCATCACCCAGTGAGGCAGGTAGTCTTATTGTCTTCTCCGTCTTACAGATGAGGGAGTGAGGAGTAGAGAGGCTCAGCCACAACAAGCCAGGATTTGTACCCAGGTCTTCAGGTCCCACAGCGTGTGCTCAAGGTGACAGGGCTATTAATGCAAAGCTGAGACTAGAACCCATTTCAGCTTTCTTTTTTGGTGCTCTTTCCCCTAGACTTGTGGTTTCCAGCTGTGTTCCATCAATCTTCTGGGCCCTCAGGAGGTCCTGGGAGCTAGCGCAGGGACTGAGAGGGAGGCAAAGCTCAAATAACTCCAGGCTCCCACTCTGAATTCCAGCCATGTAGCCTGCCTTGGTTTGTGTTATATTATATTACGTTCATATATCATATAACATAAAATACATATTTAATATCAAATACATGTTATATGGAGCCCTGGGGGCACAGTGGTTAAAGAGCTTGGCTGCTAAATAGAAAACTGGCAGTTCGAATCCACCAGCTGCTCCTTGGAAACCCTATGGGGCAGTTCTTTTCTGTCCTGCAGGGTCGCTATGGGTGGGAATCGACTCAAAGGCAATGGGTTTGGTTTGGTCATATGTTCTATATTTCAATATATATTATATTTATAAAATACACGTAATATTCTAAGAGCTGTGTGGAATAGATCAGAGGTGTTCAAGCTTTTAGAATAAACTTTTAGAACCCTTCCTTCCAGTGAAAGAATTTTGTTCTAAAAGTTTGAATTTTAAGTAGAAATTATATAGGTAGATAAATAGCTAGAGATATAAAATTCCATTTGAAGGAAGGTGTTGTTTTAAAAGTGAACGACTTTGGTCCTTTCCCTGCTCTTGGATATTTTTAGTTGAAAGATTTGGTCCTTAAGCATTGTTGGTGTCATTATTTCAGCTTCAGAGTCAAGGTCTCGGTGACGAGCGGAAGCAATATCTGAATTGTCATCTGCTGTAGGAAACAGCCCTTGCAGTGTCCATGCAAGCACAACCCCACAAAACCAAACATCGTAGAAAAGGAAGAGAGTTTATTCCGTTTTTTAAAAGTTTACATCTTATGTCTGCCAGGTTTTCCTGACTGATTCCATGCATAAACATGTTCCAGAAAGAATGGTAACGCTGTGATCCTTGTTTTTAGTTTGCCTTTTTCACATCAAGTTTTCTTGATGGAAAGTGACTGGAAAATAACAAAACAAAACAAAAAAAACCTTGAAGCGCGATAATCACTCTCTTCTTTAGCAGATAACTGAGTCTGATAGCGGGATCCAGCAGTTGTTCACTTGTGATAAAAGGAAACGTAAATCTTCTGGCAGACACACACAAAATGTCTAGTTCCTTCCCAAATTGTAGGTAGCTCATAAGCTTGACCCTTAGAGCCGAAGTAGGCCTCAAGAGGTAGGGATGCCACGTACAGCGGTGCGGGTTGTGCACTGTACAACTGTGAATGGTGCCTTCTGGAGTTGTGCAGCACGGCAGCCCTGTCAGGGGGTCATGGATTCCAGCCTCTGTTGATTCTGAAGCATGATAGTGCTTCCTGTCAAATTTCAAGGTACTAAGAATAAGATGGTGTCATTTCCAAGACAGTGCTTTTATAAGTCTACATTAGTTTCAGTTTGGGCATTTCTTCTGGAATTTTTGGTGGCTGCCTAAGAATAAAAGGGTACTTTGTTTGAGACCCTGTGCAGTTGTGCTAAAATGGAGGATCCTGGGGATAAACGTGGTTCACCTTCCTATCCGTGGCTAACTGGTGACTCCTTGCTGATTTGTTCTGGAATATGCATGCAAAAACACATGACCTCAAAGCCCTGGCTTTGGGCTTTGAGACATGGCATGGCTGCCTGCTGTCTGCTCCCACTGGGATAAATACAATTCTGAATGCCAAGGGTTGAGATTTGGGGTTATAGAAGGATTTATTAGAACCAAATCAAGAAACTCAACTGTGAAAATTAGTACAGAATCAAGGCTTGAGTTCTTTTTTCAGAGAATTTCTTGTAACAGAACATGAAGGCAGCTGCCTGTCTTGATAGAGCATGGAGTTTAGAACTGGATGGACACTGAGTCTTGGGTTAATTATTTACATCCTCTGGTTGAGGGGGTTGGACTAGCTGTTTTCTAAGACCCGTCTTAGGTAAAAAATCGTATTGTTAGTCTACAATAAATTTTTTCTTCTTTGGTTTAATTCATTTACTCAGAATATTTTTTAAAATAATGTATTTTGTGTATTTTTGTTGTTGTTGAAAATATACACAGCAAAACATACCAAATGGAGGCTGGAATACAGAGGGCTAGGGATAGTGTTATGAGAAGAACTTAGAAAGGTGGGAAGATGCCCTCTTATCAGACCTTGGAAGCCATGGTAAGGGGTTTGCATTTTATTCTAGATGCAATCGAGAGGGGATACTGAAAGGTTTAAATATGGAGGGATGTGATGTGATTTATATTTTGGAAGACTTTTTCTGAATGCTAAGATGAGAATGGATGGAAAGGGAGTGAAAGTAAAAGTAGGGAGCCCTGTTAGGAGCCTACGTAGTTAGCTGCCCTTGAGTCAACTCTAACTCATAGTTCTTACGCATAATAGAACCAAACATTGCCTGGTCCTGCGTCATGCTTACGATCGCCAACATGTTCCAGTCCATCACTGCAGCTATGGTGCCAACCCATCTCACTGAGGGTCTCCCTCGCTAGTCTTCTACTTAACCAAACAGGATGTCCTCTTCTAGTGATTGATCCCTCCTGATAACATGTCCAAAGAAAGCTAGTCTAACAGTGTTCTGTTGTGATATATAAGGTTTTCATTGACTAATGTTCAGAAGTAGACTGCCAGGCCTTCCTAGTCTATAGCTGTAACCTAAGAGATATATGGTAGCCTGGACCAAGGGTAGGGGTAGGGAGATAGAAGGTGAAAGATTGTTTTTAGATCTATTTTGGAGGTAGAAATGACAGAATCTGATGATGGACTATTATTGGGGAGTGGGGAGAGAGTGAAGGAAGGCCAGAAAAGTAAGGCTGTATGTCAGGATCTTACCTTTTTGACTCGAGAAAACTGGATGCATGTGAATATCATCCTGGGAGATACGCCTTCTTTTTCGATTGAGCTGGACAATCGAGTATAATCTGGATGTACTAAGTCGGAGATATAATTGAGATATCCAAATGAATAGCAGGCAGCTGAGTAAATGAATCTGGAGCTGAAAGGACCTTTTAGGCCTGGGCATATAGATTTGGGGGCCATCCGCAAGTGGTGGTATTTAAAACCCTGGACCTGGAAGAGATTACACAGGGAGGGAATGTAGAGAAAACAGCCCTATGGAAGTCCAACGTTTATGTAGAAGAAGAAAAAGACTTGGCAGAGTGAATTAAAAAAGGCAGAGAAGTTGGAGAGAAATCTTGAGGGCGTGGTGTCATAGAGGCCCAAAGAGGGAAGCATTTTAAGAAAGAGCAAGTTCTTCTTTGTGGAGTGCTGTGAAGAAGCCATGACCGTGTCCACTGGATTTGGCAATGTGGCAGTAGTAGTAATCCTGAGAAGAACGGTTTTGGTGGGAGGAGAGCACAGCTGCTTTTATACAGGTTTACAATCGTTCTCACCCAGTTTAGTACTTAACTGCGTTTTTGGATGGTTGTTTTGAGTTGTGTTCCTTTTGTCCCCATAATTTAGGGTTTCCTGATAAAATACAGAATGCCCAATTAAACCTCGGGGGGGGGGGGAGCAACCAAAGTTTGTAGTATAAGTATGTCCCAAATATTGTATGGAACATACTTACACTAAAAAAAAGTTATTGTTGATCTGAAATTCAAATTTAACTGGCTGTCCTGTATTTTTATTTGCTAAAGCTGGTAACTCTACCCTAGCTAGACTGCCACATAGAAGCCACCATATGATTTGCTTCTGAGTTTAGCCACCAGGGCCCATAAAGAAAGGTAACCTTGAAGGACGTTATCTCTGGTGATAGCTTCTGCTTCTGCTAAATGCCCTTAGTGCACCTCATAGAGTT
Source organism: Dugong dugon (assembly GCA_030035585.1). Lineage (NCBI taxonomy): Eukaryota > Metazoa > Chordata > Mammalia > Sirenia > Dugongidae > Dugong > Dugong dugon. Next base: position 97,732,202 of record CM057472.1, on the reverse strand, counting down.
CATCAGTGTAGGTTTGATAGAAACCTTGTATGTGCTTTTGGGGAAATTATCTGACAGTGATTCCTCAATGGAAAAAAAAAAATACCCTGGAAACTGTGGTGGAAGTTAGAGAACACCATGGAATGGGCCTCACTTGGAAGTTCCCAATGAATTAAGTGGTGCACACAGCAATTTTGGCCGTGGCTTGAGGAACTGAGTACGAGTAGGTATGATATACTTCTTCTTTAGCCATTGTGGCTGTGGTGCAAATGGGTTTGCTGAATTCTGCACCTCTCAGTTCTATCTGCTTAAGTGCAACTGGCTCTTGAGAGGCCATTAAAGATCTTTAAATGAGAGAAAACTCTTGGAAATGCCCACGAATCCCAAGAGAGCCGGGCTGAGTTGTTTGCTATTTTAATTGGCCACACCAGTTTCTACGCCTTCCTTTTTCCTTCCTTTCTGTGAAGTGGAAGAGCCATAACCACAAGATTGTATTTCCTGTGACCTCTTCAGAGACAATTTCAAAGCAATGAAGTATGGGTTGAATCCAAAAAGTATGACGAATTAAATATCAGCTAGGGTTTTTCTGTGAAGATTCTATTCCTGGGCTTAAAACCAAGAACCCAAAGATCAGATTTAACTATCCGTATAAACTGGTTTTCTCACTTGTGGTTTTTTCCTTCAAGCTTCGTGTTTATAAGGATCTTGCATCAACATTTCATTAACAGTCATTTATATGGATAGCTGAGTGTGGTACTTTTGTTCTACACTGATTCATTGAGCCCTACTGTGTACCATTCTATCGCATGATAGAATTTTGAAGGAACAAGACTTAGTCTTTGCAAATACCTTTCTTCAACAACTTAAACATGTGGACCTCACTGAATGGAATACACAGGAATCAAATTGACCACATCTGCGGAAAGAAACGATGGAGAAGCTCATCAGTCAGAACAAGGCCGGGGGCTGACTGCAGAACAGACCATCATTTGCTCATATGCAAGTTCAAGTTGAAGCTGAAGAAAATTAAAATAAGTCCCCGAGAGCCAAAGTACAACCTTGAGTATATCCTACCTGAATTTACAGACCATCTCAAGAAAAGATTTAATGCGTTGAGCATTAATGACCAAAGACTAGATGAGTTGTGGGATGACATCAGGGACATCATACATGAAGAAAGCAAAAGGTCCTTAAAAAGATGGGAAAGAAAAAAGAGACCAAAATGGATGTCAGAGAAGACTCTGAAATTTGCTCTTGAACGTAGATTAGCTAAAGCTAAAGGAAGAAATGATGAAGTAAAAGAGCTGAACAGAAGATTTCAAAAGGCTGCTTGAGAAGACAAAAGTAAAGTATTATAATGAAATATGCAAAGACCTAGAGTTAGAAAACCAAAAGGGAAGAACGTACTCGGCATTTCTTAAGCTGAAAGAACTGAAACAAAATTCAAGCCTTGAGTTGTAATATTGAAGAATTTTATGGGCAAAAAATTGAACGAGGCAGGAAGCATCAAAAGAAGATGGAAGGAATACACAGAGTCACTGTACTAAAAGGAATTGATTGAGTTTCAACCATTATAGGAGGCAGCATATGATCAAGAACAGTTGGTTCCGAAGGAAGTAGTCCAAGCTGCACTGAAGCACTGGCAAAAAACAAGGCTCAAGGAATTGACAGAATACCAATTGAGATATTTCAACAAACGGATGCAGCACTGAAAGTGCCCACTCATCTATGCCAGCAAATTTGGAAGAGAGCTACCTGGCCAACTGACGGGAAGAGATTCATTTTCGTGCCCGTTCCAGAGAAAGGTGATCCAACCAAATGCAGACGTTATCGAACAATATCATTAATATCACATGCAATTAAAATTTTGCTGAAGATAACTCAGAAATGGTTGCAACAGTCCATCGACAGGGACCTGCCGGAAATTCAAAATGGATTCAGAAGAGGGCATGGAATGAGGGATGTTGTTGCTGAGGTAAGATGGAACTGGGCTGAAAGCAGCAAATACCAGAAAGATGTTTACCTGTGTTTTATTGACTATGCAAAGGCATTTAACTATGTGGATCATAACAAATTACGGGTAACATTTCGAAGAATGGGAATTCCAGAACACTTAATTGTGCTCATGAGGAACATATACATAGACCAAGAGGCACTTGTTTGAACAGAACAAGGGGACACTGCATGGTTTAAAATCAGGAAAGTTGTGCATCAGAGTTGTATCCTTTCACCATACTTATTCAGTCTATATGCTGAGCAATTAATCTGAGAAGCTGGATTATATGAAGAAGGCAGCATCAGAATTGGAGGAAGACTCATTAACAACCTGTGATATGCAGATTACACAGCTTTGCTTGCTGAAAGTGAAGAGGACTTGAAACACTTACTGATGAAGGTAAAAGACCACAGCCTTCAGTATGGATTACTCCTTAACATAAAGAAAACAAAAACCCTCACAACTGGACCAATAAGCAAGTCAGGATAAACTGAGAGAAGATTGAAGTTGTCAAGGATTTTATTTTACTTGGATCCATAATCAACGCCTATGGAAGCAGCAGTCAAGACATCAAATGAAGTATTGCATCAGGCAAGTCTGCTGCAAAAAGACCTTTTTAAAGTGATGAAAAGCAAAGATGTTAGTTTGAGATGTCACTTTGGGTCAGGTGTGCCTGACCCAAGCCATGGTGTTTTCAGTCACCTCATATGCATGTGAAAGCTGGACAATGAATGAAGACCGAATAAGATGTCTTAGTCATCTAGTGCTGCTATAACGGAAATACCACAAGTGGATGGTTTAAATGAAGAGAAGTTTATTTCCTCACGGTCAAAGTAGGCTAAAAGTCCAAATTCAGAGCGTCAGCTCTAGGAGAAGGCTTTTTCTCTGTGTCGGCCTTCTTCTCTTCAGTGTTGCCCCGGACTAGGAGCTTCTCTGCGCGGGGACCCCGGTCCAAAGGACGCACTCTGCTCCCGGCACTGCTTTCTTGATGGTATGAGGTATCCCTGTCTCTCTGCTCACTTCTGTCTTTTATATCTCAAGAGATTGCCTCAGGACACAATCCAATCTTGTAGACTGAGTCCGGCCTTACTAACACAGCTGCCACCCATCCTCCCTCATTAACATCATAGAGACAGGATTTACAACTAGAGGAAAATCACACAATATCAGGAATCATGGCCCAGCCAAACTGACACACACATTTTTTGGGGCACACAATTCAATCCATGACATAAGAATTGATGCATTCGAATTGGTGTTGGCGAAGAATATTGTATATGCCACAGACTGCCAGAAGAATGAACAAATCTATCTTGGAAGAAGTACAGCCAGAGTGCATCTTAGAAAGGAGGATGGTGAGACTTTGTCTCAGGTACTTTGGACATGTTATTAGGAGGGACCAGTCCGTGAAAAAGAACATCATGCTTGGTAAAGTAGATGGTCAGCGAAAAAGAGGAAGATCCTCAACGAGATGGACTGACACAGTGGTTGCAACAATGGGCTCCAACAGCGATGATTGTGAGGATGGCACAGGACCGGGCAGTGTTTTGTTCTGTTGTACACAGGGTCACTATGAATCAGAACTGACTCAATGACACCTAGCAACAAAATGTGCCCAGGAGCCCTGGGCACACAATGGTTAAAGCAGTCAGCTGCTATCTGAAAGAGCGGTGGTACGAGGTCACTAGCCCCTCCGCAGGAGAAAGATGTGGTAGTCTGCTTCAGTAAAAATTAGAGCCTTGGAAACCCTATGGGGAAGTTCTACCCTGTCCTATGGGGTCACTATTAGTCAGAATTTACTCAATGGCAATGTGTTTTTTTTTTTTTTGTTTTGTTTATGTGCCAGTATTCAACATGTAATTTGTCTTTTGGTGGTAGATTTTTAAATAACGTCCCTGGTTCTTATAACTGGAGTTTGCATTGATTAATTAATTGTGACTACGTCATCACATAGAGATTTTGCTGGGGTAAAGATTTGGTTCTGAGGATCTGTGAGAGAGTGGTGCTGAGGAAGAGGGAATTAAACCCTGAAAATAACACCCAAGCAAGCTTCTGTACACCCTGCTTTATGACCTACTACTTGGGGAGTGGAGTTCTTCAGTGGTGCAAATGAATAACATGCTCAGCTGCCAAACAAAAGATTGGAGATTGGAGTCCAACCAGAGCACATTGGAAGAAAGTCCCGGTGATCTACTTCTGAAAAATCAGCCATTGAAAACCCTGTGGAGCACAGTTCTACTCTGGCACACATGGAGTTGCTGTGAGTTGGAATCAATTTGATGGCAACTGGTTCATTTTTTACTTTGGGAGCAGCTGAAGGACCAGCACAGCAGTTCGGCTGGCTTCCATGTGATCCATGTCAGAATCTATTTGCTCACTAGGATTTTGGATGCCTTCTCCAGATCCTGAGTTCTGGGCCTTCACTGAATTACATGGGGTGAAGGTACCTACCTGCTCCTCATTTCATCCATCCTGGACAGCAGGGATTCTACTCGTCACCTTATGCCCTCTGTGCCTGAAGCACAGTAGGCATTCAGCAAAGGCTTGTCCAGTTCATTCTGTGAACATTATTTGAGTTCTTATTATATGTTTGCACCGGGATTAGGATTATGGAAGATTCAGAGATGGGAGAGCCCATCTTCAAGGCGCAGCTAGAGGAACTTACCCTCTAGCAGGAGGAAATGTTACTGAGCCAGGACAGTATATTTTTTAGGGCGTCCGGTGTTGGTCTAGTTAGTAGGTCTAAGCTGCGTTCAGCAGGTGTCTGGTGTGGAAAAGCCCCCAGAAGGCTGGCTCAGCCCGAAGAACTCCTGGCAGCTCTGAACTTTGCCTTAAACAGACCCTATCTTATCCCCCAGGAGGCCCTGGGTGGCTCAAACGGTTAAGCGCTCGACTACTAGCTAAAATGTTAGTGGTTCAAACCCATCCAGAGGCACCTTAGAAGACAGGCCTGGCAATCTGCTTCCAAAAGATCACAGACTTGAAAACCCTATGGAGCGGTTGCACACATGGGTCACCATGAGTCGGAATCAACTCTACAGCAACTACACAAGAACCCATTTCATCCCCCAAACCTAGGTGAGTCGGGAGCACACTAAGCCATTTTGTTGAAGGGAATCCACTTTCCCTATTTTTTTTACTAAGTCTGTCAATTCTTTGAAGACCTCGCTAATTAGAGCTATTAATAATGTTTCAAAACACTTCCTGCGATGAATGGATGTGTACGTTTTCTATGTCACTGCCTCCCCAGCCTCATGAAGAACAATGTGGGCGTGCTTTTCCATTTAGGTTTCTCTCTTCCTCTAGCCCATGCTCACTTGCTGGCAGCCTCTGATAGCAACATTCATGACAATGTTGCTGACGCCGGCAGCCCTGATACTAAGCCACTTTAGAGGAAATTACCCAGAGGGTGATGCTGAAACGCAAAGCCGTTTCGTAGAATATTTTGTAGAAACCCCGTTTCTCCCTTTGATGGATCTTGTTCATTTTTGCGACTCAGTATGCTCAACGAAAGAAGAAGCATGTAAAATTTTTTTTCATCTAAGTTGTTTGTAAGAGGCTTTAGCGGCTATGAAATGAACCAAGAGTGCCGAGCAGCTACCTTGGCAGATGAAGGTGGCCGAGGTTACCTTCATAGCAGGATGTAATGGGGTGCTGAGCTCCCTCTTAGGGGCTCCTTGGAGAAGGGCAAAAGCGAGGGTCCACTTCATTCCACATAAATGGTTTTTTTTTTAAAATACATAAATAAAAGCCTATATTAGATGCATGCACACCTTGCTGTTGAAAAGCTTTCTGCAGAAAATCCTTTGGTAAAGTAAATGCGGATCTTGCTGAGTAGGATTTCCATATATGACTTGAGGTTTCTTTACAGTGAGGTATACCTGCATCTTCGCAACACTTATCTTGACGGCTGTCTCTGACCAGGGAGCCATGGAAGGATTGCTCTGTGTCACTGAGGGCCAGTCTAGGGAGCAAACTATGAATTCAGAGTGGCAGCAGTCCCTGAGGCCATTTGATTTCTCTAGCAGCATTTAGCAGTCTGCATGTGGACTCTGAACAGAGAGAAGGCATAATATAGGAGGGCGTATTTCCAGGTAGGAGTCTCTGGGGGGTGCAAACGATTAACATGCTCAGCTGCTAACTGAAAGGTTGGTGGTTGGAGTTCACCCAAGGGTGCCTCAGAAGAAAGGCCTGGAGATCTATGTTAAAAAAATTAGCCATTGAAAACCCTATGGGGCACATTATGCTGAGAGAAGTGAGTCACAGCATGACAACTACTGTATGATCTCATTTATATAAAAAGACAAGAAAAGACAAATGTATAGAGACCCAAGTTTATCGGTGGTTACCAGGGATGGGAGGTAGTGAGGAAGGGAGGTTGACAGTGATGAAAAATTGCATTGATTAAGGGTAGGGTTGCACAGCTGATTATTGCAATTGCTGTCAATAGGTTGTACACCTGTAAAAAGTTGCATTGGCAAATGTGTGATAGATATATTTACAACAACCACCAACAAAAAGAAAGAGTAGCTGCTGAGGCTGCTTATGTACAACCAAAAACCTCATGGAATTTGGTTCTTTGGCTTGGAGGTGTATGTTTATGGTTTCATAGGACACCCCAGTTAATTGTCCTAATAATATGTTTAGTGCTTCTGTTCTACCTACTAGTTCATTGTGTAGTGACTGGGGTCTTAAAAGCTTGTAAGCAGCCATCCAAGGCATGACAATGGGTCTCTATTTGTCTGGAACAACAGAGAAAGAAGGAGAGTCAGGAATGAATAGGAAGAGGACATGGAAAATGTAGCTAATTGCCTCCATGAAAAACTTCCTCATTTGCCATGAGACCAGAAGGACTGGATGGTGCCTGGCTACCAGTATTGAACATTTTGATCAAAGATTCTATAGAAGAATCCAGACCAAAAGGGGGAAAATGTAGAACAGAATTTCAAATTTTCATGAACTCCAGACTTTCTGGAGCCAAAGGCACTGGATGAACCCCTGCAACTATTGCCCTGAGAGCATCTTTAAAACTTAAACCAAAAATATCCCTTGAAGTCTTCTTAAAACCAAACAATAGTTTAGCTTAACTAGTAAAAAATGTCTGCCTTGAGCATTATACTCTTTTGAGAACCGTCTATATGGGATCAAAGTGACAACAGCAACTGAAAAGATCAGATGGAAACCTGAGAGGACAATGAGTTTATATTAATGAGGGAAGAGCAACTCAGAAAAGGAGGGTGAGAACGGTCGCACAGCTTGAAGAATGTAATCGATGTCTCTGAATTATATATGTAGAAGTGGTTAAATTGGTGTATGTTTTGCTGTGTATATTCTCAACAACAAGAACAAAATAAAATTAAAAGGAAAGACGAAAAAAGAAAATCTATGGCGCACAGTTCTACTCTGGCTCACATGGGGGTTGACAGCACCTAGTTTTTTTTATTTCTAGGTAGCTCCAGGAAAGGACAAAAAGAAAGGAAGTTGAGTCTGTTAGCTAAAGAGTGAAATGTTGAACATGAAATCTAAGCTGGGTGAGTTTGAACCACCAACCTTTCGGCTAGTGTTTGAGTGCTTAACTGTTTGCACCACCCAGAGACCCCTAGGGGATAAAAAAAGGGTCTGATTAAAGGCAAAGTGCGGAGCTGGTTTCAACAGGAGGGGTCATAGACTTCACCTCTTGATGGAAAAAGTATCAAAGGATTTGCCGCCATATTTTAAAACTACTATATGCTGTGGGCTTCTAGAGGGCAGGGAGGGAGCCATATGCACCCTTGTGTCTCCGGGGCCTGGCAGAATGACAAGAGCTCAATGAAAGCTTGCAGGATATAGTTTACACTATCAGATTCTCCTCTTATAGCTCTGCAGCTTCCTTCACTGCTGTCAGTGACAATTATAGGGATGCTTTTAATCAGAAGTAAGGTGATTCTGTGCTTCATGGACAAATCCAAACTCCCTTAGGGACCGAATGACTGGCCTGAGGGATGTGGGGACCATGATCTCAGGAAATATCTAGCTCAATTGGCATAACATAGTTTATAAAGAAAATATCCTGCTTTCTACTTTGGTGAGTAGCGTCTGGGGTCTTAAAAGCCTGTGAGCGGCCATCTAAGATACTCTACTGGTCTCACCCCTTCAGGAGCAAGGGAGAATGAAGAAAACTAAAGACACAAGGGAAAGATTAGTTCAACGGACTAACAGACCTCAACTACCACGGTCTACACCAGATGGAGTCCAGTACAACTACATGTTGCCCGGCTACCACCGCTGACTGCTCTGACAGGGATCACAATAGCGGGTCCCGGACAGAGCTGGAGAAAAATGTAGAACAAAATTCCAACTCAAAAAAAGTCCAGACTTACTGGCCTGACAGAGACTGGAGAAACCCTGAGGTTCGCCTTTTAGCCAAAGATTAGACAGGCCCATAGGGCAAAATGATACTAAAGGGGCACACCAGCCTAGGAGCAAGGACTTGAAGGTTGGAAGCGACAGGAAAGCTGGTGATAGGGAACCTAAGGTCGACAAGGGGAGGGTGTTGACATGTCATGGGGTTGGCAACCAATGTCACAAAGCAATATGTGTATTAATTGTTTAATGAGAAACTAGTTTGCTCTGAAAATCTTCATCTGAAGTACAATAAAAAAATTAAAAAAAATAAGTAAAGTGATTCTAGAGAACGCATGTTCTACAAGACTAGTAATTGGAGCCCTGGTGGCACAGCGGTTAAAGCTTGGCTGCTGACTACAAGGTTGGCAGTTTGAACCCACCAGCTGCTCATCAGTAACCCTATAGAGCAGTTATCCTCTGTCCTACAGGGTCTCAAATATAAAAAAGAAATTGTAGGAAGTCTTTTAGAGAGTGGCCACTAATTTTTCCTCTATTATACTTTCCAGTGGTCAGTTCATTCATACCAATAATATTAATAATTATAACAATAAGTTAATAAAACTTAATCCAATATTTAGTAGGCAGCTCTTAGGTGCCCAGCACAAAGCTCGATGCTGCGAAATGCTGATGAACAACATATGCACAGGCTCTGGAGCCCTGGTGTCGCAGTGGTTAAGAGCTCGGCTGCTAACTGAAAGGTCAGCAGTTCAAATCCACCAGGTGCTTCTTAGAATCTTATGGGGCAGTTCTACTCTGTCCTATAGGGTCGCTATGAGTCAGAATTGACTCCATGGCAACCGGCTTGCGCTGCCCTCTCAGAGTTTATGATGGGTTAGAGGAGATAGAAGTCAATGGACATTTCAACATAGAGTGAGAATTTTCTTGGGAGGGGATGTGCAGGAGGTATGGGAGCCTAGTGCACATGGGAAGCAACTAACCAAGATGTGGAAGAAGCAGGAGAGGATTCCTACAGGAAGTGCCTTCCACGCCAAGACATAAGGATGAAAAGGAACCAGCCAGGAGTGGTGGATGGGGGAGGGTCTCAGGCAAGGGGCAACATGGGTGGGCAGCGCGTAGAGGGCGAGAGTGTGAGGTTAAGCTGGAGAAGGAAGCCAAGCCCAGAGCATACAGGGCATTGAAAACTGTGTTAAGGGCAGTGGTAGTCACTGAGGGGTTTTAAGTAGGAGCAAGATTGGAGTTTTAGAAGGGTCACCTGACTGCGGTGTGGAGACTGGATACCAGTTGCTGTTGAGCTGACTTCTGACTCCTGGCGAGCGCATGTGTGTCAGAGTAGAACTGTGCTCCAGGGGTTTTCAATGGCTGATTTTTCAGGAGTCCATCACCAGGACTTGAACCTCCAATCTTTCAGTGAGCAGGCGAGCCTGTTAGCAGTTTGCACCACCCAGGGACTCCAGAGGCTGGTTAGGAAGTGAATGATGCATGAAGCCTGGTGAGGAAAGGTAACTGCTTTTGACAAGACACCTGGGAAGGAGAAACCTCTATCTCAAAGGAATGGACCCCTGACAATAGGATTTAAAATACTTGCCCCTGGGTAAAGGAGATACTTTGAGAACTGCGACTGCCTATATTATTTTTTAATCCCAAAGGGAGGAAAAGGATCTTTCCTTTAAAAAATGCTCTAGTTAATTTAAACTGTGGGGGGCAAGCTTAGGGCAGGAGACAACATACGTTATTCAGGAAGCGTTTTGGAATAAGACAATAAAACCCCAGCTGTGGCTGTGCTACCTTGACGAAGGAGGCAAGACAAAGAGTTCATCTTGCCAAGATGGCAGAGTCTGTTGGGAGAACCACAAGGCAGGCAGCCGTGGGCCCTGAAAGATGACCAGTCCGGTGAGATACAAAGGGCCGTTCTGACAGCTAGAACACACAAGGAACAGCTCTGGTCCTGGGCTGTTTGTGTCCTGGGTATGTTGAGGGTTCTTTTTAGTGTGGGAATAATAAAGGCATTCCATCTGCTACCAGAAGCAGACCTATAATGCCTAGAAGTTCTGGAGCAGGGGTTCTGTTGAAGAGGGGTTTTCTGGAAGTCATGGAGAGAAAATGGAGCCACAGAATGATAATGTATGATAGTAATTGGGTCATCAAATCTACTCTGAGATCTCCTGTGGGCCAAGCTTTGTGAATGATGCTGGGGGCACAAACCAGAATAGGACCCACTTTCTCTGACATCTCCCCCTTTCCTCTCTAGTTCTTTCTCATTCTGCCTTGTGAATTTCCCCCTTCTGCTGTCCCTTAAACATTGCTGCTCCCCTGAGCACCATCTATCACTCCCTTCTCATTCTACATCTCTCTCTGGACTATTTCATCCCGTCCTGTGGCTTCCATACCACTTATATGCCAACCAATCTCAAACCTAGGGTTCCAGCTAGATTTCCCCACTGAGTTCCAGACCCTTCTGCCTAATGTCTACTAGACATCTCTACCTGGATATGATACAGGAGGTGCAAGTCTAATTGTCTAACACTGAGCTGTCCCTCGAAGCCTCCTGCACTTCCTGTTTTAGAGACAAGCACCATGCTCTTCCAAGCCAGGTACCTGGGAGTCATCCCAGATCCCTCCCTCTCCACTCTTTTCACTTTCTATCAATCACCGAGACCTGTAGATTTTACTTCTTTAACAACCCTTGCTTCTGATCCTCCTCTGTATCCCCTATGCTGCCTCCTGAGTTGAGGCCCTCATAATCTATTCCAGAAAATTCCCAGCCTTGCTGCCTGGTGATAGTCTCTTGCTTCTCCAATCTTTCTTTCACACCATCGCCAGAGTCAGCTGTGGCCCCTCTAACCATGTTAGACTGACAGCTTCCCAAACTCGTTAATATGACTTACAAGATCCTCCATGCTCTTCCCTGCCTGTCTCTCCAGCTTTATTTTTGGGTAGCCCTCTTCACACCGTAGAGTCCTGACACAGATCTGGTGTAATTTCCCAAACATCCCAGGCTGATTCATGGCTAAATGTCTTTGCACCCATTGCTCTCTTTTGCTAGTCTGTCTTCCTCTTTGCCTTCCCTGCCCTCTGGCAGACATCTCATCCTTTTTCTTCACCTAGCTCAATGGACACCCCTTCTTGAGGTCTTTTCTAGTATCCTCTTTGCTAGTATTGAGTGCTTCCTCTTTGTGTCTCTCTGTACACTGTACATGTGTCTAGCATAGTATCTGCATACTTTGTTGCATTTATTTGCATAGTTCATATATTTCTTACCACCTGCTAATAATGTGAATCGTTCATGTTGATTGAGTGCTTGCTTTGAACCAGGCACTGGGCAATACGCCCTACATTATTGTATTAATCTTCCCAACAGTGCCGCCACTTCTGTACCTTGCCAGGTAGGAGGGAAGGAAGCCCAGAGAGAGGACACTCATTCTTAAGAGCCCTGGCTGATGTTTCCGGGGAATAGTGGGGTCTGCAGTGACACTCAGACCTGTGATGAGGGGAGGAATGGATGACCACTGAAGTCCTACCCTTCCCTGTTTTTTCCTAAACGTAAAAGTCTCATTCTCTGACTCTATCTGCTTCTGGAGAAGGCTCCTGACTTTGTGCTATGACCTTTGTTTATAAATATGAGATTTGGGGACAATCAGAAGCCATTTGCTTACTAGCCTTGAGAGGGAAGTCACTGGCCCTTTGGGCTCCAGGTGAACCCAGCTCCCTTTGTCCTCTTCCCAGGTGGGGAGTGCACTAATGGAATGGGGCAAGAAAAGCCTTTTGGTCTTTGGAGGCTTCAAATCCAAGGAGATGCTGTTTGGTCCTAGTCAAAGGGAAAGACTGGAAGGAAATTCTGCCTGCCTAGTACTAAAGGGGTGACTCACCAAGGGTGATTCATACCATTCAATAGACTTTTTTTTTATCTAACAAAGATTTTGTACCAATGAGTAAAAGAGAACTGTCTAGCCCTTCATGAAGAGAACACGAACACCCAGTACTGAGTGTCTGGAGTGCAGTGAAGTCAGTTACTGCTCTGTCTCCTTTCTGTTCTTCCCTAGCAATTGGGAAAACCATGAAGAACTCTCTTTGGACTGTTTGCTTTCCCAGAACCTTAATACCTCGACTCTGGGAACCTGTCTGTGGAAAAACGCACAGTAGTGCCAGGGATGCTCATGTCTTCCAGATAACTGTGTGGTTGAGTTTTCTTTTAGGCAGGTGTGTGAACTTAATCTCATAAATACTCGCCTAAGGCAAGTTTGTGAGTGGATGAATAAACGTATTCAAGAATGGAGCAAATCGTAATTAGGAGCCACCCAGTTGTAGGTGTTACGCTAAGTTTCACTTTGGAGGAATGTACATAGAGAAAGGGCAGTTAATCAGGCTAAGGAGTGAGAAGTCATGGAGGACTTCACGGAGATGGTGACACAGGAAGTGAATTTTGAAGTATGAGAAGGAGTTAGCCAAATAAAGAGTAGGAAGGAGAAAGCAACCCAAGAAGTGAGACCCATTCCTCTGGGAAGGCCTAGAGAGGGACATCGGCGGTGGCTCAGCATGTGCAGGCCTGGGTGCCTCTAGGTTGGTTGGGGCAAAGGTTGCTTGTGTTGACGTGGCAGCAGGTGAGGCAAGGGAGGCAGGTAGGTGTCAGGTCCTGGAAGGGAGAGTCTTGGTGCAAGCTTGGAGCCTGAACTTTATTCTGAATCTCTGTGGTGACTTCAGAGGATCTTCGCGTCTTGGAGAACGCCACCCGACTGGGCTGTGAAGGATGGATTCCAGGGAATCAGGACTGGAGGCTGTCACAGTGACTCAGGTGAGAGAAGACAAGGGCCTGGACTAAGGAGAGAGGAGAGGACAGATGCGAGACAAGGCGGCAGAATATTCTTAGTTCCCTCTTCCTCAGCTGTTTCCTCTCTCCTGGCTCTTTGTCCCCATAGGATCCCAGTCATTTCATGTTACCATGGTTTCTTCCATCTGGAAGCAAAGCCTGAAGTTTTAAAGAGGGCTAGAAGGAGAGGGTAGTGCTTAACCTGGAGAACTTCTCCTGTGGTGGAATTTCAGGATCATGGCTTGCTCATTTGATGTGGTAGATTGAGCATCATCGCCATTCCTACTGGGGCCAGTTTGTGTGTCTCCCAGGTGCAGCTGTCACATGGAAACAGGTTTGACTGCTGGAGTATCTGATTAAGAAAGGGCACACACACTCTCTGTGCTTTCTTAGAGGCAGGTGATGGCTGAAACCAGCTGCTGTGACAAGGTGAGGCTAAGGCACCTGCCCTCTTCTGACTCCCCATCCACCTACCAGCCTGAAGTCTGAGTATGTCCAGTGAAGCCTTTTGGCTTTAACAGGGGCCCTTTGTAAGCTTTGCACTGCCGGCACAATTGGCCCTGGAACGATTCCAGACCTGGGAGAGGCGGGTGCGGTGTTCTCTGCCTTCGGCAGTCACATTTGTACTTTGCCTGGATCAATAGGCAGAGTCATGTTGCTGTGTGATGGTGACACCTCTGAGGTGGCTGTGTTGCATGTTTCCAAGAGACCCTGAAGCCTTTGGATGTCATTTTATTGTGTTGGTGGTATTGGCGAGAGGAGGCACTCGGAGTGAAATGTCTGAAGATGTATTCAAGGACACCACTGCATATTAGCTTGTGGTAGGCTAGCCAGTGTGACCTCTCTGGGCCACAGTTTCTCACCTGTCAAGGAGGCAATAATGACCACTGCCCTCCACACAAGATTGTTGTGAAGATAAAATAAGCGCAAGCATGTGAAAGATCTTTGTCACCTGTCCCACTACCTCTGATGGCAGGACTATGTCTCATTCATTTACATAGTATTCCCAATGCATAGCATGGTGCTCAGCAAACTTGAATGTTTGTTGATTGAACAAATGAATGAATGAGTAGAGTCTAAGGGGCATGGGAAAGCCAATAATGTAATATCAATAATAATATTTATTTAATAAATATAAAGAATAATATTTATTTAATAAATATAAAGAATAATATTTATTTAAAATATATAAAGAATAATATTTATTTAATAAATATAAAGAATAATATTTATATAATAAACATAAAGAATAATATTTATAGTAATAAATATAAAGAATAATATTTATAATAATAAACATAAAGAATAATAAAATTACTAAGAACTTGGTCAGCCAAGAAACAGTAGATTTCTACATGTATCCTGGTATCCGCTCATATTTAGGTAAAGATGGATTATGCTAACATTCCCAAGGAAGCATTTTAAAGTGAAAATTAACTGAAGGGATATTCATCATTTCCTTTCTCCTCAATTCTTGGCAGCACTTTTGCTGCCAGATACTTTTCTGTTAGAGTCATGAATGATGATGGCCCATTACTTTATATGAGCCATCCATTACTGATACATTATGTGGGGAAAACTCTGTCACCACTAGGAAGCTGAAGGAGTCAATCTTGTAGACTGGAAAATATTTTTATGTCCCTTGGAAACAAATGCCTTTCCCATTTTTGGAAAAAAGTGTCCCTTTCACCTGGAATTGCTTTGCTTCTTATTTTCCTGTTTCTATAGTCGGAGGAGAACTGACTTTGAAGTCAGATTATTTTAGTTTTCATTCTGGCTCCACCATTTTCTGGCTACTTGGCCTTGTCTTAGTCATTGGACCTCTGTGGGGCTCAGTTTCCTGATCTGTTAAGTGGGGATGTGTGGTGGCCACGAGCTCCCTTACAGGGAGGGTAGCTGACCGAGAGCCCTAGCTGCAGCCCTGAAATCTCCCACTAAGCTTCTACTGAGGAGACCTCACCCATGGGCTTCTCCCAGCTGGGGACCAAGTGTGGGGACGATGCTGAGACTGGCCTCTTTCTGGGAGACATAGGATTCCTCTATGGCTGACTTTGGCTCCAGAGCTCCTTGATGGCCTTGCTGAACCTTCCTTAGACTGCAGGCAGTTGAGCATGCTTACATCTGTCCTTCTTCCCTCTCTCCTTCACCTGGGGCCAGAATTACACTGTGTCTGATGGCTATCTTGATTTCTCTCATGCACACATTTCCCCTAGTAAAATCTATGTATATTTAGTTCTGCCTTGACATTTGCTTCTTGGAGGGCATGAACAGCACAGGATGGTAATACCTTGTGGTGAGGGCCAAATGCAAGGATGTAAGCAGAGTGTTTATCTGAGTGCCGGGTCCAAAGTAAGTGCTCAAGAAGGTCTACCACCAACATCACCACCACCACCACCACCACCACCGTCTAGCCAGTTTTACTTCTTTGTTGGCTCCAGACACAGAGACCTCCAGAAGCATATCCAAAGCCACAAGGCAACTTTGTATTAGCACGAGAGCCGCTGTGGTTTCTGAGATGGAGAAATGGATTAATTACAATCACCTTTGGGAACGTAGGCAACCTAAGGAAAAGGCACAAATCCAATCCTTTCCCAGCCATTAGAAAGTGCAGTCATATTTGCTAAAGCAACTAATTTCATGTTTCCTTAAATACACAAAAGGTATTGTAACATTTTCTGACCCCAGCCAGTACTTCTGACATCAAAAATATTCTCCAGTCAGTAAACTGGGGAAGCTCATTTGTTATCTCCAAGAATCCTGTGGGGGAAAAGAGTGAGCATTATTATTCACATTTCACAGATAAGTAAACAGAGAAACTAAATGATAGTTTCAAGGTCACCCAGTGACTGACAGGTTTGAGACTGAAGCTCTAGTTTTTGCTCTGGTACTTTGGAAGCTCAGGGGTTGGTGGATTCTGTTCAAACTCTGCTCCCAGGGACGATCTCTTAGCAAACTGGCATGAGGAACTGGCCTGAGTGTGAAAAGACCTCTCTCATAACCAGTTCTGCCCAGCCCCAGTAGAAGCTCTGGAACCCTCCACAATGCAGGTCGGTGCAGGACATGGCCCCAGCTCTACCGGGCTTCCATGCCCAGGCACAATTTGTTACCTGGTGAGGATTCATCTTAATGCCAGTGACCTGGTGCTCTGGTGTATGCCCCCCCTGGGTAAACAGCAGACCCCTGACCCTTGGCAAGAACTGTGACATAGCATAGCCCCTTGGGCCTATTTGGTGCTAAATCAATGCCTGCTAGTGCGGGGGGTGGGGGTGATTCTGATGGAGCTTTTGTTTATAGCCTGAAGGAAAGATAATCATCATCAACAACGGAAAACAAATGTTTGCTCCATGCCAGGCACTATGCCAAGAAATGGAGATACAGTGATTAAAAGATGAGCTTCCTGACCCCAGGAGTCTAGTGGAAGAGAAGGCAGGCTGAATCTGCCTGGTAAAGGCCAGGAGGACTTCACAGAGGAGGCAGCTTTAAGCTGAGATGGAGGAGGATGAGAGTTTTCCAGGCAAATGGAATGGGAAGGGGTTACTGACCGAAGGAACAACATCTGCAAAAACATGGAGGTGTGAAAAGAACACTGCTGAGTTTGTCAAGTTTGGTTTTCATTTGACACTACTCTTCCACAGTGTATGTGTGGTCTGGATGTACCAACATTCCTTCCTTCCTCCCTTCCTCCCTTTATTCAGCATTATTGATTACATACCTACTGTGTGCCATGCACTCTGCATGGCACTGGGGACACGGAGGTGAAGGGTAGACATAGTGTCTGTCCTCATGGAACTTTCAGTCTAGTGCAAGAAATGGACAAGTAAACAGGCTCTGGTGCAGTAGTTAAACTCTTGGCTGCTAACTGAAAGACCAGCAGTTTGAACCCACCAGCAGCTCTGCAGGAAAAAGATGTGGCACTCTGCTTCCGTAAAGATTTACAGCCTTGGAAACCCTATGGGGCAGTTTTACTCTGTCCTATAGGGTCACTATGAGTGGGAATCGACTCAGTGGCAATGGATTTTGGTTTTGTTTTTATCACCAACACAGGGCAGTGAGTGCTAGGCAAGGTAGACCTACCTAGTTGGAAGGTGTATTAGTTTCCTATTGCTGCTGTAACACATAACCATAAATCTAGTGGCTTAAAACAACACAAATTTATTATCTTACATTTCTGGGGGTCAGAAGTCCAAAGTCAGTCTCAGTGGGCCAAAATTGAGATGTCAGCAGGACTGGTTCCTTCTGAAGGTTCTAGGGGAGAATCCATTTCCTTGACTTTTCCAGCATCTAGAGACTGACTCCATCTCTTGGCTTGTGGCTACATTGCTCCTCTGCTTCCATTGTCACATCTCCTCTCTCTGACCTTCTTGCCTCCTTCTTATGAGGATCCTTGTAATTGCATTGGATCCATCTGGATAATCCAGGATAATCTCTCCCATCTCAAGATCCTTAACTTAATCACAACTGCAAAGTCCCTTTTGCCATGTAAGGTAGCATATTCACAGGTTTGGGGATGAGGATGTGGATATTTTTTGCGAGCCATTATTTTGTTTGTCACAGAGGGTCCCAGGGAGGAGGGGAGGAGGTGGTCCCAGAAGTGGTGTTTAACCTGAGACCTAGTGGGTCAGAAGCTGGACAAAAGTGGAAGCTGGAGGACACTTAGGAGGCTGTAGAACTGGACCAGGCAAGACATGATGGTGGTCTCGGGGTGGTAAGAGGTGCAAGGGATTGAAATGCACAGAGGTGAAATGAATGGGAAATCCACCCTAGATAAGGATCACCTTCTCAGTATCAACAAGGGCAGCTAAGAATCTGAATGTGGCATCTTTCGAGAAGGGTTAGCAAGAACATCTACTGTGAATTGCCAAAAGAATGAACAAATCAATGTTAGAAGAAATATAACCAGAATGCTCCTTAGAAGCGAGGATGGAGTTTGCCTTACTTTGGACATGTCATTAGGAAAGACCAGGCACTAGAGAAGGACATCATGTTTGAAAAGTAGAAGGCCTATGAAGATGAGGGAAACCCTCAATGAGATAGATTGGCACAATAGCCATGATAATGGACTCAAACATACCAATGATCATAAAGACAGCATAGGACTGGGCAGTGTTTCGTTCTGTTGTACGTGAGATCTCCGTGAGTCAGAGCTGACTCGAGGGCAACTAACAACAACAAGAAGCAAGAACATAATGTCCAGGTTGCTGATTCTAATTTATATATCATTCAATCAGAGATTCTAGAGAATTCTGAATTCCTGTTAGTCAGAAAGAAACTTAATATTTAATGATTTTATTTGATAGAGTAATAGACAGTAAAAGGCTTATTCTTAGATTAGTTTTCAAAGTGAAAAGCTGATTTTGAGGTTCTAAAGAAAAACACAGATGGTTACAAGCCCGTTTCTTCTAAGTGGCCACCCCTCTGGCCAGGTATTGTCAGGGTCATTGGTGTTTTGAACAAGGATGACATTTCTGATCTTCTATTCACCCCAAGTTTCCCAAGCCAGAGAGTCAGCAGTGTGACTCCCACTAGAGTGGAATTGTTTGCCCCATTTAGGTAATTAGGTTTGTTATCTCCTAATACCTTATTTATACAACACTGGGGCTGCACCCTGACAGATGCCATCGTAAGAATTAGAATAATAAAGGAAGAACAGAATCTAAGAGAAATGGCCGTTCATTGCTGTACAACACAGACTTCTGTAATGTATTATGCAGCATTACATGTACAACATTACCCTGAACTTCCTGCCATTAAAGAAAAGGCTCCAGCTTAACATATTTATTTCTGAAGTAATGAAATTGCCCTTACAGAGAACAGCGACCTTAGAGAATTCTATGTGTCTCGAAAACCAGAGGAAATTTCCTATCCAATGGCTCAGTGAAAGAAAATAGAAGCAAAATTCTATTACTAATGGATCGGGGTAAACACCAAAAGCCAAACCTGTTGCTGTCAAGTCAATCCTAACTCATCGTGACCCTATAGGACAGAGTAGAAACTGCCCCATAGGGTTTCCAAGGCTGTAAATCTTTACAGAAGTGGATTGCCCCATCTTTCTCCTGCAGAGCAGCTGATAGATTTGAACCACTGACCTTTTGGTTAGCAGCCAAGCACTTAACCACTGCTCCACCAGGGCTCCTGAGATCACAGGTAGTTACATCTAAGTTATGGCCTTTTCTGTTGAGAAATACATGTAGGATACGTTTTATTATTATGGGAACCCAGGTGAATTGATCTAAAGTATCACTCACCATTTTCTTGTCTCATTAAGGCCACCTTCCTTTTCCTTCACTCTTAGTCATCTCTGGACACTTGAACTTTCGCTTTACTGTGTCTGTTTTTTGACACTTCTCCCTCATAGTGAGCTCACCCTTCTTTTTTTTTTTTTTTTTATTTTAGTCCCCATAACCCTGGATAAGAGAATGTTTTAATTTTGCTAGATGTTCATCTCTTCTTCGCTCTTGGTATCACCTAGACTTCAGTACTTGGACATGGTAACTAGGTATCTCTCTCCTATTTCTATCTAAGTTGAACAATATTTCTGTTTCTCAAATACGGCATTTTGTCACATATCTTACCTTTTGTTTAAACAAAAAAGCTAAGGGAGGAGCTAAATTATAAATAATAGAGAGATGGCTTTTAAATTTGGACCCTTGTAGAAAAAAATATAAATATTTCAAACTCAATTTATACTATTTTTTTAAAACTAGAACTCCTGGGGTGGGGTTCAGTTTTAAAACTCAAATCATCACCTAGCAACTGATCAAATGCCCTAACCACAGCCTTGGTGAACACATTTTTAATCCTCAAATTTGAAATCTGGCTTAAGCAAGACATCTGTGCTTTGTTTCTGACAAGTTTTGTGTTTCGTATTTATAAACAAACTCTCTTTTCCCCTCTCCCTCTCCCCCACCTTTGTTTCCTCAGTGGCTGTTCCCTCAGCAGCGCCTGCCTGTCAGCCCAAGAGTGCCACTAACGGGCATTACCCAGCCCCACGCCTCGCCATCTCCTCCCGAGCCACGGTGGTAGCCAGAATGGAAGGTGCCTCCCAGGGGGGCCTGCAGACTGTCATGAAGTGGAAAACAGTGGTCGCCATTTTTGTGGTTGTGGTGGTCTACCTCGTCACAGGGGGTCTCGTCTTCCGGGCACTGGAGCAGCCTTTTGAGAGCAGCCAGAAGAATACCATTGCCTTGGAGAAGGCAGAATTCCTTCGGGATCATGTCTGTGTGAGCCCCCAGGAGCTAGAGACCTTGATCCAGGTAAGCAGCGTAGGGGTCAACCATAGAACAACCTGTGGGGAGAGAGGAGAGCATTCATTTCATCTTTCTGGGTCTCTGAGTTTTGCCTTTTGCTGAGCTGCTCCTGGTGGGCAGGGAAGTCTTTTTTTAAAATTTATTAATCTCTGAACCGAGGCTAAGGACACCCACACTCTCCACATCAGAAGACTCTATGATGATCACTAGGTGAGCAGTGGCCATGTGGGTTTCAGGAGGTCTGAGCTCTAGTTTTGACTTTGGCATAACCCAGCTGTATGACTGTTAGCAACTTAGAAACCTGTCCTAGCCTCAGATTCCTCACTGGAAAAATGAATGGATTGGGCAGAATCTCTAAGGTTCCTTTGAGGTCTACGTAGTTATTAAGTCAAAGTACAATAGGAGTGTCTGCTGTTCTCCCATAAAATAATTTGTGTTGACCCTCACTCACTAAAATTTAGTTCCCTAAAGAAAGCAGGCACGGTGGTTAGTCTTACACATTTTATTACCCTTTGGGACAAATAACTATGAAGCCCATTCTCAACGTAAACATTTAATTCACCAAATTGGCAGGCAGCCCAATGCTATAGCTATCAGACTGTGGTCAGGGAGAGCCTACATTGGTATGGGGTGCTTTCACCATCATCAGCCTGTCTACTTTGGCTGCACATAACAGAACTGGGGAAGGAAACAAGCCTAGTCCCAGTGTCGTCTCATAGTCTACCATTCTCCTGTTTGACACATTGGCTTTCTGGCTGTTCTCGAACATTCTAAACTTGTTTCTGTCCCCGGGCCTTTGCACTAGCTGTTCTTCCTAGGGGAATGTTCTTCCCTCAGACATTCTAATGGCTTGCTGCCTTACTTCATTCCTTTGTTGACCGTCTTATTGAAAATAGAGCCCTGCCTGCATTTCTTCCTTTATTCTCTTACCTTGCTTTATTTTATTAGTATTTATCATTGCCTGAAATAATGCTAGGTATTTGTTTCTTCCTTGTTTGTTGTCTGTCTCCTTTGCTAGTATGTAATCACTGTGAAGTCAGGGATATGGTCTGTTTGGTTTATTCTTATATCTCTAGTGCATTGAACTAGTGGATAAAGATCAATATCCTAGGCATTGTTGTTAGGTGCCGTCAAGTTGGTTCCAACTCATAGCAACCCCATGTACAATAGAATGAATGAATCCTAGGCATTAGTGAACTGCAATGGACTGGTATTGGCCATTTTGGATTGGACGATCATATGGTCTACTGTGTGGGGAATGACAACTTGCAGAGGAATGGCATTGCATTCATCATCAAAAAGAACATTTCAAGATCTACCCTGAAGTACAATGCTGTCAGTGATAGGATAATATCCATACGTCCACAAGGAAGACCAGGTAATATGACTATTATTCAGATTTATGCACCAAGCACTAATGCCAAGGTGGATTCAGAAGAAAATATGAAATGAGGGATATCATTGCTGAATCAGATGGGATCTTGGCTGAAAGTGGATAATACCAGAAAGATGTTTACCTGTGTTTTATTGACTATGCTAAGGCATTTAACTGTGTGGATCATAACAAATTATGGATAACATTGCAAAGAATGAGAATTCTGGAACACTTAATTGTGCTCATGAGGGCCCTGTACGTAGACCAAGAGACGGCCGTTCGAACAGAACAAGGGGATACTGCATGGTTTTAAATCAGAAAAGTTGTACGTCAGGGCTGTACCCTTTCACCATGCTTGTTTAGTCTGTATGCTGAGCAAGTAAACCGAGAAGCTGGACTGTATGAAGAAGAACGCGGCATCAGGATTGGAGGAAGACTTGTGATATGCAAATGATACAACCTTGCTTGTTGAAGGTGAAGAGGACTTGAAGCACTTACTGATGAAGATCAAAGACTACAGCCTTCAGTATGGATTACACCTCAACATAAAGAAAACAAAAATCCTCACAACTGGACCAATAAGCAACATCATGAAAAACGGAGAAAAGATTGAAGTTGTCAAGGATTTCATTTTACTTGGATTCATAATCAATGCCCACGGACGCAACAGTCAAGAAATGCAAGAGACATATTGCATTGGGCAAATCTGCTGAAAATGACATCTTTAAAGTGTTAGAAAGCAAAGAGGTCACCTTGAGGACTAAGGTGCACCTGACCCAAGCCATGGTATTTTCTATTGCCTCATATGCATGGGAAAGCTAGACAATGAATAATGAAGACTGAAGAAGAATTGAAGCATTTGAGTTATGGCGTTGGAGAAGAATATTGAATATACCATGGACTGCCAGAAGAACGAACAAATCTCTGTTGGAAGAAGTATAGCCAGAATGGTCATTAGACGTGAGGATGGCGAGACTGTTTCTCAAGTACTTTGCACATGTTATCAGGAGGGACCAGTCCCTGGAAAGACATCATGCTTGGTAAAGTAGAGAGTGAAAAAGAAGAAGCCCCTCAACGAGATGGATTGACACCGTGGCTGCAACAACGGGCTCAAATATTATGAGGATGGTGCAGGATGAAGCAGTGTTTCGTTCTCTTTGTGCGTGGGGTTGCTATGAGTCGGAATCGACTCTATGGCTAACACGACAGTAGAAGGTGGGATTAGCTAGAGAGAGCGACCCCTTGACAATGCACTGAGTCATACCTTAGAAACAATGGCCACCTCATTGTTCAGGGTGAACTGTTGTTGGGGGCTACCTAACAACAACAACAACATTTATTTTGGGGGGAAAGAAGAGAAAACCCCAGAAAGCCCCCTAAATTATATGCATCCTGGGGCTCTGCTAAGGGAAAAGCAAGGAAGGCTACTGAAATGCCCTTTGGGGCTTCAAACCCTAATTTTTGAATTGACAGATTTTACTAGATTTGTCTCCTTCACAAAAGTCACTCTCAAGTGCTTGGCTGGGTGCTTATACTCCAAGACTGTTGTTTTGTAGCTGAGAGCCCAGGGAAACAACACAGCAAATTTCTATTCCATTTAGCGGGTTTACCTGGCCACCTAGGTAATTGTCTGTATCTGGAGCTTTGGTGGGAAGACTCAGCCTCAAGTGTATCAAGTAGACATGGGGCTGGCTCTATTGATCTCTGTTCCTTCTACTTGTTCTCCACGTGGTTTGACACATGATTTCAGAGAACCCCAGGGATCCAGCAGGCTCAGGCAGCCCCCAATGACAGGTCACCCTGAACAATGGAGTGACCATTGATTCCAAGGTGTGACTCAGTGCATCATCAAGGGGTCGCTTTCTCTAGCTAATCTCACCTTCTACTGACACCAATTTGTGCCAAACCAATCCAGGGAGGCTGGTCCAAAGATCTCAGCTTTTTGCCCCTGGTCAGTCCTGACACCAACTGCTCCAGGCAGCCCTTTCGCTCATTCCAGCCACCGGGTCTAGGTCAGGGGTACCAGCTGCAAACACAAGGGTCCACATGACTCCCTGCACTTCAGACCAGGTGGTCCCTAAATTTGAGGTTTTCCTCTAATCCCCTTAGGATACCAGCCACAAGCTGGGGAGTCCTCCACCCCCTAACTTCTGACCCGCTGGCTCCCACTTCCCCTATGGGTTCCATAATTCATTGAAATGGCTCACAAACCACAGGAAAAGGGTATCTTTAATCTAGAAGAAAAAAGGATGAAAACACAGGTGAGGTTTGGGAGGGGTCTAGGCTCAGAGCTTCTATGCCCCCAAGGGACACCCTAACCCTCTGGAACAGAATGCTTGCTCTCTCCAACCTGGAAGATCCTCTGAGCTCTTCCACTGAGTCTTCCATAGCCTTTATTGGCCTCACCACATGGCCATGATCATGCCTCTTGAGGCTTTGTCATTATCAAGCCCCCAGGTGAGCCCTCTTGGGCTGGTCAGCCCTCACTCATTGACCTCAGGTGTGGACCAACTCTCAGGAACCAGGACCAAAGGCTAAATTGTTTGCTGCGAGTTTCCACACCTCGCACTTGGTAAAACGGTCTATTCCCCCAAGGCCTGGTTGCTAATGAACTGCCATTGAGGCATGTGGATTTTTCTAGGGAAAGAGTCAGGCCCCTTTAATATGGACTCATCTGGAAAAAGGAGCCAGGAGACAACACTAAATCCAATTCCAATAGGACTCGTTTGATGCCTTGGGGCAAGCCACTTAACCCAAGCAATTCGGCTCGTAAGGAAATATAAAATCCATCTGTCTCTGGAATCTCACCCCTGAGACTGTCAAGGAGTCTGCGATGACTAATAAGGAGACTTCCTGCAGAGCTGCTGTAAGAATAAAAAATAGCTATTGCTTATTGGCTGTTTACTTTCCTCTGGGCTCTGTTCTGAGTGCTTCAATCTTTTAGTTCATGTAACCTCGTAACAAACCTAGGAGGTAGTTCTATCATCATTGTCGTCATCATCCCATTTTATGGATGAACAAACAAATTCTAAGGAGTTAAAAACTCGCCCAAGGCCACCCAGTCTATAAATGAGGGATTTAAGACTTGGAAAGCCAGACTCTAGAGCCCGTACACTTACCTATTGTGCTGTATTGCTCACTTGTGTCAATGGTCTTTTTTAAATCAAAAAGAAATTAAATTTTTCATTCCTTTATTATTACTTTTATTTAAATATATGTAACAAAACACTTGACACTTCAGCAATTTTCACAGGTACAGTTCAATGGCATTAATTATGTTCATTATGTTGTTCAACCATTAGCCTTATCCATTCCCAAGTTTTTCCATCACCCTTAACAGAAGCTCAGTGCCACTGGCCTTTTCTTAAAGCTTTTATTCGAAGGAAGAGACTAGAGGGAGAAGGAGAAATGATTCGGGAAAACTGGACTGTCTGACGTGGTACTGTAGCACTCCAGGCATGGAATATCGTGTCTTTAAAGAGGAGGGGTGTGTCAAGGATGGAAAGGAGCATGGCATTATCATCAGACAGACTTAGTTCCTTAACCCCACTGAATCTAAGGCTCCGTCTCATATTGAACGGGACAGACAGTCCCTTTCTTTTGGATTATTGGGAAGAGTGAATGAAAAAAAAACAAAAAAACAAAAAACACAACACTGTAAAGTGCCTAGCGGAATGCCTGGCACATACAGTAATTAGTATTCAGGAAATGTTATTTCCTTCCCCCTGTTCAATCTTTCTTCTCCAAAGCGAAGTGCACGGAGTGGAACTGAACAGACATTGATAAACACACCTGGGGTATTTGCATTTCCTTGGCAGTGGAATCAAGTAAGCGAAATACGTGGCCAAGTTGCAGTTCCCACAAACTTGGTTTGACAGCCACTCTGTCCCAAGAGCTTCTTTGTCCTGATGCTTCACAAACCACCATCACTTATGGCCCTTTTCCCTGTGCAATTGTCTCAGAAGCTTCTGTCCTGATGAGTCTTGGAAAAAGCAATTAAACGTTCATCTTCTGTAATCCTCAAAGAATAGCATCCTGAGGATGCTTCCCTCTCTGACAAGGAGCGGAAGGTGCTTCAGCCTGTGTAAATGATGATTTGTGGCAGTCGTTTTCAGGTTGTGAATTCTTAGACATTGTAAGACCTTGACTGTCTTCTGTGTAGCTCATGTGGTCACATGGCTGCTGTTTCTCCTGGTAACAGGCATATTGAAGGGAGGGGTTTCATGGGGGTGGGCTTGGTATTGGGCAAGGTCTCCACCAGGGCAGGTGTGGGATCTTTCATTCTAAGCTCCCTCATAGAACATGGGCAAGGAGAACCCCTCTTTCACTAGAAGGCGTTTCTGAGGTCAGCTTGGTCTATTCCCCCCAGAGTGAGCAGGTTGCCTGACTGCCTTGAAGGCTGACTTTCTCCCTGGCATAATTTAGTCCTTGACTCGGGCAGGTTTCTTAACTACCCAGAACCCACTTGACCTGACATGGGTACCTTCACTTTATGGTATCTCTTTGTCTGAGGAAAGCCCTGGAGCTTTCATTTGCCTGGCGTGGGTTACGTCTGGAGTTTCTTAGAAGTATAAACCTTTGGGGAGCCCTGCTGGTGGAGTGGTTAGGCTCTCGGCTGCTAACCCAAAGGTCAGCGGTTCAAACCTATCAACCACTCTGCAGAAGAAAGATGGGGCAGTCTGCTCCCATAAAGATCACAGGCTTGGAAACCCTATGGGACAGTTCTACTCTGTCCTACAGGGTAGCTATGACTCGGAATTGACTCAACAGCAATGGGTATATGGGTATGAGCCTTTGGGGATTCCTTCTCGCCTTGTTATGCCCACCCCCCCCCCCCTCACCCCCACTGGTTCAGTGACTTTTTATGGTGGTGAACAGGAGCTTTTCCACAGATCTTCATTTTATGACCTCTTAGGGATTATTATGCTTTATTAATAAATTCTCAGAGTCTTAGCACATTGTTCAGTCATCAGGCTTCAGGCTGTGCTTGAAGAATGCTATTTGACACCATTTATTAAGCACTGCCTGTATGCAGGCTTGGTGCTAAGTGCTTTACATGCGTTAGTAAGCCTCATTTGACTCTCCCTATTGCCCCAAGGCGTCGCCACTGTTAAGGCCCCATTTTATAGGGGCTAGGTAACCTGGTGAGCCCTGGTGGTGTAGTGGTTAAGGCTGCTAACCAAAAGGTTGGCAGTTCAAATCTATAAGCTGCTCTTTGGAAGCTCTGTGGGGAAGTTCTACTCTGGCCCATAGAGTCACTATGAGTAGGAATCGACTCAACAGCAACGGGTTTGGTTTTAATTTAAGTAATGCGGTAAGGAGCCCTGGTGGTGTAGTGGTTAAAGTGCTTGGCTACTAACCAAAAGGTCAGTGGTTTGAATCCACCAGGTCTATTCTGTCCTATAGAGCCCACATGAGTTGGAACTGACTCTACGGCAAGTGGGTTTGGGATTTTGGTAAGTAACTTGGTGAGGGCAGTGGTAGTTCAGTGGTAGAATTCTACCCCCCACCCCTTAATATGACCCTGGTTCGATTCCGGCCAATGAACTTTATGTGCAGCTACCACCTGTCGTTCAGTGGAGGCTTGTGTGTTGTGCTATGATGCTGAACAAGTTTCAGCAGAGCTTTCAGACTAAGACAGACTAGGAAGAAAGGCCTGGGGATCTACTACTGAAAACCAGCCAATGAAAACCCTATGGATCACAGCAGTCTGATCTGCAACCAGTCATGAGGATACTGCAGGACCGAGCAGTGTTTCCACTCTGTTGTGCATGGGGTTGCCATGAGCCGGGGTCCTACTTGATGGCAGCTAACAACAACAACAGGTAATTTGGTTAAGTTCTTACAGCTAACTGGTGACAAAAGTAACACTGGAATCTGGATCTCTTCAATTTCAAAGCCCATGGTTAATCACGGCTCTATCCTGGCTTGACATAATGGGGCTAGAGAGT
The DNA here is from genome assembly GCA_030035585.1 of Dugong dugon. Classification (NCBI taxonomy): domain Eukaryota; kingdom Metazoa; phylum Chordata; class Mammalia; order Sirenia; family Dugongidae; genus Dugong; species Dugong dugon. The sequence goes on along the minus strand of CM057472.1, from coordinate 97,704,505 downwards.
GTGTTATTACATCAAGACAAATTCTTTCTGACTAAGGGAAAATCCACTCAAACGAAATGCCTTGCTGATTATGGGAAAGCTCATTCGGGAGAGTCAGTGCTTGTCTTCTGGCACAGAGCCCCCTTTACCTTCTCCCCCTGGATCTGTAACCTTCCTGACATACAAGTTCCCAGGGAGTATCCATGCCAAGGCCAGAACTCTAGGCTGTTGGCCTCTGGCCTTCCGACTCGTTTCACTGGCCCAGCTCATTTGCTTTGGTTGAGGAAGATTTAATTTAAGATATGGGTGGCTGCATGAAAGGCCTGGTACCATGCTGTGTCCTGGGCGTGGCTTTGGCCCATACTCCTTTGATGTGGTCATGGTGACCAAAGCTGCTGTTCTGTAGATGAGGGAAAGGCTAGCGCTGAGCTGCCAACTGAAGGGTTTGTGGTTCGAACCCATCCAGTGGCTCCATGGTAGAAAGACTAGATGATGTCTTTCCTTAAAGATTACAGCCAAGAAAACCTTATGGGCAGTTCTGCTCTGTTACATGGGGACGTTATGAGTTGGAATTAATTCTGTGGTACCTAACAACAACAACAACAGAGGTCATGAGCTGCCAAGCCATTCTCTGCAGACACAGGAGATGTTGGTTAACTTGCATGCCCCATGGATATTTCCCAAGGCTCCTTTTCTGCCAAGCCCCAAATCATCCACTTACTCATTCATTCAACAAACTTATTGATTGCCTACTGTGTGACAGACATAGGGCAAGGACCTGGGGACATAATGGTGAATAAAACACAGAAGTAGTCCCTGCCTTCTTGGAGCTTATTCTGAGCTGACCAAACACTCAGTTTTGGTGGTTCTGGAGTAGTTATTAATAGTGCCCCTTTTCTCTCTTAAAAGTGTCCTGGTTTGATAGGGAACCCAAGGTTGAGTAAGGATATTGTTGATGTGTTGTGAGATTATTAACCATTGTCATAGGGCAGCATTTTTAGTAACTGTTAAATGAGAAACTATTTTGTTCTGTAAGCCTTCATCTTAAGTGAGAATAGCAGCACAACTGGAAGAGCGTAGTCAATGTCACTGAACTGTGCATGTAGAAATTTTTGAAATGGTGTATCTTTGGCTATGTGTGTTTTCACCAAAAACAAAGGTTGAGAAGTTAGAGGGTTGACATGTTGTGGGGTTGTTAACCAATGTCATAAAACAATATGCGTACTACTGTTTCATGAGAAACTATTTGTTCTGTAAGCCTTCACCTGAAGTACAATAAAACAAAAACAAACAAAAAAAAAAGTGTGCTGGTTTGAAAGATAAATTATGTGATCACCCTACTTCTAGGTAGTGGAGGAGGCTGACCTTATACATATAATCACACAAATAAGTATAAATAAAAACCACAATGATGGCTACAAAGGTGAAAGAAGTAGAGATATGGGGCGCTTGAGCAGGAGAACTGACTTCACAGGGCAGGGATTGGGAGCGAGTGCCGAGGCCCTGTGGTGGGAGGAAGCAGCATGGCATGTCTGAGGACCTGAGAGAAGGGGAGCAAATGTGGCTGGAAGTCATTTATCAAAGGGAACTTAGAAGGTGGTTAGGCTGGAGACAGAGGCAGGGGTCAACTGTGCAGGACCTGATTTTGGTTTTTATCCCAAGAGCACTGGGAAGCCATGGTGATGTTTCAAGCAGCAGGGTGACACGATCTATCAATCAGTACTCTGCCGTTTTGGTCCCTCATATAAACCCAAAGGGTAGCAGTGGTAGTTATGAGCTTGTTCTAAGTCATTTATTCATTTACTCATTCATTCATTCAACAACTAAACATTTATAGAGTGCCGGTCATGGCACTCTGCTAGTATTTTGCTCTGAATTTCCTAACTGATTTATCCTCAGTGGTGTCAAGACTCAAATCTGGGGGGAGCCTTCACAGACCCTTTTTATTAGGTGGTGCCCTCCCTGCTTGTGCCCCATGCCACTGAGAGCTCATTTGCTGCTACACTTATAATATTGTATTGGGTGATTGTCACTTGACTCATCTTTGTCCTTCCCCAGACTGTGAGCTCTTTGAGGGTGAGCCTGTGTCTTTTATCAAGGTACCTCTCATGCCTGGTGCAATGGCTGGCCGGTAGAAGATGTATACATTTTGAGGAATGCATGAATGGTGTTTCTTATATCTGTTTTGCAGAGCAAGATCCCCCTCATTTAGAACCTTCATGGGCGCGAAGCAGAAAATTCTTTTGTTTCTATGCAATATAAATCCTTTTTTTTTTTTGGTCTGGTTGTCAATCATACCCTTCTCAGATCCTGAGGAGATTCCCTTGGGGTTTGTAGTCCAACAAGCTTTCCATATTTAGGAACTTGAGGATTTAAGGAGAGCAGACCATGGAAAAGCATGGCAGCAAAGAAGCTGGTCATTCACCAGCCCGTGGGAATCCTTGCTGTGACTTCAAGTGCAGAACCAGATCTGCCCTCTCCCTTCCTGCCCATGCCAGCCCCCTTTTCCCAGCAGCCTTTTGTCCAGGAAGTTTAAGCAGCAGCCCAGGCTGCAGGTGACCTCAGCGAGTGCAGGTTTGGCTTCTTTGTGTCCGAGGCATCAGCTCTGAGGAGTTGAAGTGACTCCTCCTGGCTGTTGCCTTGAAGTCGTAGGTGCTGCCTTTTCACCAGTGAAGCGGCTGCGCAAAAGATTGTTCACTGCGTGCAAGATTAGACCTGCAATTCCCAGCCTGTCTCTACAGGCCTCCGCTTCATTATTATTATTGGTTTTATCCCTGGGGTTGTTGATTCCGTCATTACGTGGTGAAGAAGAGCTAAAGCTTTTAAGCCAGAAATTAAAGAGCTAATGGAAATTGACGTGCCTCTGGAAAATGAATTTGCAAGCGAGAATCCAGTGTTCCAAAACAAAACAACAAAACCCGTAAAAATAAAACAAAGACCCAGAAATGAATGCTACTGTGTCCACATTTATATGCAAATGTGCATGTGTTCGCTTTTGTTTAAAGTGTTGTTGGACACACTGTGGAATAATGAGATTTTGATGATATGTAGCTTGTAGTATTATTCTCATTATTTATAATCAAATGTATTCATTGAGATAATTAATATTTACTAAATGCCTGTCATGAAGCAGGTGCTGTGTTAGGCTCTAGTAATTAAAAAAAAAAAAAGCAGGATGTGTACATCCTGCCCACATGTAGCTTACAGCCTAGTGTTAATTACAGCAATAGCTAACACAGAGTGTTACTATGGACAGATACTGCTCTCTATGCTTTTTTTGTGTATTAACTCATTTAATCTTCAAATGATCCTTTGAGGTAGGTGTAGATAACTGAGGAATAGAGAAGTTAAATAAGTTGCCCAAGCTTACCTAGCTAGTGAGAGGTAGAACTGGCATCCAAACCGAGGCAGTCTGCCTCCAGAGTCCACGCCTTTTAACTACCAAGTCGTGTCTTTTCAATCACCTCACGTGCATGAAAAAGTTGGACGATGAAAAAGGAAGACAGAAAAATCGATGCATTCGAACTGTGGTGTTGGCGAAGAATATTGAATGTATTGTGGACTTCTAGAAGAATGAACAAATCAGTCTTAGGAGACATATAACCATAATGTTCCTTTTAAGTGAGGATGGTGAGACTTCCACTGGCTTACTTTGGATCCATCATCAGGAAAGACCAATCACTAGAAGGAAACATCATGTTTAGTAAAGTACAGGGTCAGTGAAAACAAGGGAAACCCCTCCATGAGATGGATTGACACAGTAGCCACAAGAATGGACTCAAACATACCAACAACCGTGAAGATGGCACAGGACTGGGCAATGTTAAGTTCTGTCATACATAAGGTAGTTATGAGTTGGAGCCAGCTAGATGACACCTAACAAGAGCTCTTCTTCCAAGTCATGGAGACCAACTTGGTCTGCACAGTTAGAGTCCAGTGTGATTGTTTCTAGACAACAAGGAGGCTGAGGCCCCTATTCATGGAGCAGAGGTCTCCTTCATTTACCTGTGTGAGGACTGCAGAGAGCAATGATTACCCATTAGTTGTTCTCTAGAGGGGCAAGGCTTTGTGTCTTGTGTGGAGGCTGGGTCAATATATTCTGTTTAAAACTAAAGTCTTCAGGTCTACAATCAAGAGTTGCAGATCAGTCTATATTGAGAACATATATTGTCTCCTCCTTCTCTGTGGAAATGGGCAGAAAAGATGAAAATCTTGCAGATATAGTTCATCATAGTGAGTTAGTGATGGTTTAACTTTTTGTTCTTTTTAAAGCGAGGACCAGAAATACATTTCTTACTGCTCTGTACTGTCCCTTTTCAAGCAGAAGAAAGCAACATTAACAGATGAGCTTTAGGAAAGTGTTTGCAAGCTGGACAGAGAGCTATTTGTGGGAGACAGGAGAACGTGAGAGTTAAAAGGGTGGATTTAACCAGTCCCAGCTTTGCCACTTAATGTAACCGTGGGCAGGTTACTTCTGTTTTCTGTTGTTTCATCTATAAAGTGGGATAAAAATAGTAGTATCTATTATTACGGGGTTTTTGTGGGGACTGAATAAGGTAAGAAGGCAGTACCTGGCCCTTCACCAGTGCTGGATACTATGATTATTTTTATGAGTATTTTAGCACTTTCTTCAAAGTCTCTGGGACTGTCTTCACTTCATGTCTGCCCCGCATCAAATTGTGCTCATCAGAGAGGTGGTAGTATTAGGTGCTGATACACTCTCTAAGGGGGTACAGGAAGTGAGATATCAATTTTGGATTAATATTGAGCACTCATGAGCAATAAAGAGCCCTAAGAAAATAGCTACAATGAAAACAAGATAGCAGACCTGTCTTTTCTTCTTTTTTTTAAAATTAATTGTCTTAAAGTTCAGGTTGTCTTCAATGCAGTGGCAGCGAAAAGAACAGTAGTCTTTCATTAGCTCACACTGCAATGATCCAGAATTCCTGTAGCTGCTTTGGTAGCCCAGTACTTTTTTTGAACAGAAATTAGACTCATCTTTGAGAGGAATAATCTCAAATGCAGAGACAGTGGGGCGCACATCAAACATTCTTCTCCGGACCAGGGTGATACTCCAACATCACTCAGCAAATTTGTTATTCATTCTGTAGAGGTTGAATCCAAACTGAGATAAAAGGGTGACAGTTAGTGAGTCTGAAAGTTTATTGATCATATCAGATCACGTATTTCTGCTTCCTCAGTGGCCTGGATGCTTTCCTCGGGGTTGAAAATTTCTCTCATTTCATCCTGTCATACAGTCAAAGAGAGACAATTCTATGTTGTACGGCACCATTTGGAAGGTAGAAGAGCTTCCCGTGAGTCTGACTTGGCCCCACATGACAATATTTAGATAGATGAATCATTAGTGTATATTCAAAGTGCCAATGAATTGAGTTCTAGAACATTCTTCCCCCCAAAGGATTAACTAGTGGTAGCAAGGAGCCCTGGTGGCACAGACGTTAAGAGCTTAGCTGCTAACTGATGGGTTTGGTGGTTCAAACCCACCAGCCACACCCCGGGAGAAAGATGTGGCAGTCTGCTTCTGTACAGATTTACAGCCTTGGAAACCCTAAGGGGGCAGTTCCACTCTGTCCTCCAGGGTTGCTGTGAGTTGGAATTGACTCCACGGCAATGGGTAGCAAGGCAAGCTAGCTTGTCTAGAAAGAGTGCTGCTGTCAAGTCGCCTCTGACTCACGGAGAACTTAATGTACAACAGAGCAAACGTTGCCTGGTCCTGTGTGGACCTCATTATCACTGGCTTGTTTGAATCCATTTTTGTGGCTACTGTGCCCATCCATCTCATGGAGGGTCTCCCCCACCCTTGTTGGCCCTCTGCTTCACCAAACATGGTGTCTTCCTCCAGGGATTGATCCCTCCTGATGACACGTCCAAAGCAAGCAAATTGGACAGTGTTCTATTGTGATCCATAGGGTCTTTATTGGCTGATGTTTTGGAAGTAGATCTCCAGGCCTTTCTTCCTAGCCCATCTTAGTCTAGAAGTGCCACTGAAACCTGCCCACCATGGCTGCTCCTGCTGGTATTTGAAATACAAGTGGTGCAGTTTCAGGCATCACAGTGACATGCAAGCCACCATAACAGGACAAACTGACAGACGGGTGGTGAGCTTATCTAAGACCAGAGGTTTTGGATGTGAGGTCCAGCTTGGGAACCAGCTTATCATGGGTTTCTCTCTCTTAGTCTCCACTCGCCCTGTCCATTCTGCAGGTGGCCTTCGCTGTAGATTTATAACCAGGTTGTAAAGTTCCCATGAAAGCCTGCTGCCTGGCTCCCCTAGGGACCCAAGCAAAGGTTAATATTTACACATAACTGCATGCTTAGAGCAGCAGGAAAATAAACACACCACGATACTACTCACCAGCCACTGAAGGTGCCTTTCTCTTCGCCTTTTATATGGTCTTTGTGAGTGTCTGTTTGTGGGAGACTCCGAGGTGGTGTGGCAGTTAGGATGCTCACTTGGTTGTGGCAAACCTCTAGTCACTCAGCTTAGCACAGGCCTAGCTGCCACAATGGCTGTCTGCCTGGGGGCGGTGAAGGTACGTGTACATGACTCCCCTTTCCCTTCCCCTGGTCCTCTCATAGACATTTTAGGTCGGGGAGCTGGGCCAAGCACGTCTATCATCTGAGATGGGGAGAAAGAAGAACACGGGGATGGAGGAGCAGACTTTCCAGCATTTAGAATGATACTCTTCCTGTTAACGAGTCTAACAGCATCTGCTTGCTGGCTTTGCCCTGCACTGGATGTGTGACCATGGACAAGGGATGGCCCCATTCTAAGTCTCATGTGTCCCCTGGGGACAGTAGCCATGCCCACCTTACAGAGTTGTCTTGAGGGTTAACTGAATTAATCTAGGCACTGGTCAGTGATCAGAAAGGATTCCTATCATTATTAATATTATTATCATAAGAAATGACAAGGCATGGTGCTGGAAGTCATTTTTTTTTTTTTTTTTTTTTTACATTACCATTTGATTCTGACTCTTGATAATGCCAGGTGTGTCAGAGTAGAACTGTGCTCTATAGGATTTTCAGTGGCTGATTTTTTGCAAGTAGATCATCAGGGCTTTCTACTTAGGTGACTCTGGGTGGACTCAAACCTCCAACCTTTTGGTCAACAGCTGAGCGCTTAAGCATTTGTCTCCTAGAAGCCACAGACACCTTTTAAAATCCCAAGAACAGGATTTGTTGATGAGGAAACTGAGGTCCACTCTGAGCATTTGCTCCTTTATCTGAGAACTTTCTATGCTGTAAGAGTGACATATGAGGTGTTTGCACTCTCTACCTGCCTGAAACAAAGACTTCTTTGAGTCAGCCACAGGTGGGCCTTGCTGGGTGTGGCTTTAGCACTCCTCTACGACACCCTCCTCCCCCCACTGTTATCTGAACTATTATGATGTGACTTTGCCCCTCCCTAGCCCCAGCATATTCACTGCTGCTGCTGTGAAATATTTATTTAGGAAATACTTCTGAAGCAGGAGAAATAAATAGCAATGGTGGCCAACAAAGTATTATCATGCTTCCATTTCTCACCTAATGCCTTTCTGCTGTAAGGGTGTAAGTATGGAGGAGGTAGAAAGATGCTGCTACCCTGGTATTGGGGTTTTGGATCATTAGGGGCCTTTTTCAGTGGTAATGAACTTGATCTGCCAGTTGCTTCTCCATCTCTCACAGGGTATATGGTTTTTCTTCATCTCTGAATGGCTGGGTATGCTCACTTTTCATACATTTATGAAGCCACTTCCCATGTCCACCCCCTCCCCAGCCTTCAACCCCTGATGAAATATTTAATTCATAAATCCCTTTGATATCTGTGCCTTCTAGGGACTAAGAATGTTGTGGACACAAGGCCACTGTCATACCCTTGGATGAAGTTCTTTCCTTTGTCCCAGTAACATAAGCTATTAATAAAGTGACCATATGGGTACGTTGGTGGTTCAGTGGTAGAATCCTTGCCTTACATGCAGGAGACCTGAGTTCAATTCCCAGCCAATGCACCTCAGGCACAGCCACCACCCCTCTGTCAGTAGAGGCTTGCAAGTTGCTATGATGCTCAGTAGGTTTCAGTGGAGCTTCCAGACTAAGACAGACTAGAAAGAAAGGCCTGGCAATCTGCTTCTGAAAACCAACCAATGAAGACTTTATGGAGCATAACAGTCCCACAAGCATTTCCTTCCTTTGTGCATGGGATTGCCATAAATCAGGGACCAACTGGATGGCAGCTAACAATGACAACAACAACAACAAAGTGACCATATGTCCTGGTTTACACCTGTCCCCGTTTCCCTCAGCAGGTGTCCAGGTTTGCACAGTAAATCATATGGTCACCCTAGCTATTAGTGTTCATATATATGGCAAAAATCAGTTGTTTTTCAGCCTATCTGAGGCACACTGAGTGCTTGTTGCTCTGCTTTTGTCTGTCTTTCTTTTGGTGTCACATAAGGAAACAGATGATTTCAGTGAGCACACAGATCATCAGAAAAAAAGCCACAGGCAGTTAGTGGTCCCCCGAGGGTCATCACTCATTCCAGTGAGGCGATAACACTGACGACGGAGTCTCTCACTGTCTGGACCAGTGATTGACCGCAGCCAAGCAATGCCTTATGGGATGAGAGCTCGAGAGGCGCTGGAGGGACCCTCTGAGGGGAAGAGTTATCTGCCACCCTCCTCTCTTCCTTCCCTTCAGCCTCAGACCCGTCTCCCTCTGTGCAGTTTGTGAGAGGCCGCAGCATCTCTTTGCTACCTCTTAGGTGGTCCTAATGCGGGGGTTGGGGGGTGTGTGGAGAGAGAGAGTGGGAGGAGGAGGGGGGGCAGAGAGGAGAAAGAAGGAGAGACAGAGAGAGAGAGAAAGGGAAAGAGAAGGAGAGAGGGAGGAGAGAGAGAGCTGTAGACAGAGAAATAGATTCTTTTAGATTTTCTTCTCCTGCAAGTCAGCTCTCCCCTTTTCTTTTTTTGAAATAAATTGATAATTAGATTTTGTTGGTGTTGTTGTTGAGTTACTGTCTTGTGTTTTTCTGATTTTATAAAGAAACACGTTTCTTTCGTCTCACACCTCTAGCAAGATCGTGTGCCTCAGTTTATTACTTGAGTGTGTTCATTCATTCAGTTATTCACCTAAACCTTCACGCGTGAATCTCTTACTGGGTGTCTGGGTGGGGACTTAAAATCCAACTTAGAGGCTAAAAAGGAAATTCAGGGATGGGGGAAATTAAAGTGTAAAGTAATGCTTCTTACGTACAGAACCCTTTCCAGAAGCTTGATGCTCTCACATCACATATAGCGTAATTTTTTTTTTTCATCTTCATAAGGCCTCTCTGAACTTGATAAGGGTTGAACTGGTCAGTGAATAAATGAAGCTTATTGAGTTCAAGGTTGTGGCCCAAAACGATGCTGGTATTGGTTGAATCTCTACCCTATTCGTATTACGCATTGGTCTTCGAAGCTAAGCTTGCGTGTTTCTGTTTCGATACTTCATTATCTCAGCACCTAGCCATTACTAATGGGCTGGATTATCTTCACTTTTACATCCTGAATACAGATAAAAAACTGGAAAACAAACGAATTCAATCCTAATGTGATTTACTTGAGTTCCAACAATTAAGATCATTAGAAAATACTCTTGAAAATTACCAGGATTTAGAACCATGAACTCAGTTAGAAATACTGTTATTGATTGAAACTGATGCTATTAATTCAAGTGCCAGCAGCCAATTAATACTGAGTTTTCCTTGTATGTACATAACCCGAGTTTGCTGATTCATTTTAACTCTGACTGTTAGCTGGAGTCTTTCCAACCCATAAGGTCTAGATAGATTCCAATCTCATTCTAGAAATTGGGAAGAGTCCAAAGACCTCCCAAGGGTTTAGTGACTTGTTGGAGGGCTTATTTTTCTCTTCCTTCCTCCTGGTTCTAACTTTCGCTCTCGGTGAATTAGTTCAGCTCAGCAGTGGCACCGCTGTGCCTGTCAGAGTCCTGAATCTTAAATTTCTACAAAACAGCTCCCCCAAGGCATTTGCGTGTGTAGCCCATTTCATTGGGAGGAGAGAGGGGGATTTACATCACTGATATGAAGGAAGTTAAAAGGGGATACTAGATGGAGCTGCCTTTAACAGTTCCTGGGCATTGTTGCTGCTGACCTTGAACCTTCCACCATGTTGACTGACACTGCTTTCTCTTTTGTCTTTCTTTTCTTCCACCTTTTTTCTGGCATTTCTTTCTCTTTTCTCAGCTCCCTCCCTCTCAGGATATATAAACAACTCCTCCCCCTCCCCCCCTTTTTAAAAATTTATATGCGGAATAATTAAGCTCTCTCCAGCGCTAACAGCCAAATGAGATTGGGTGCCTCTGTTTGCATATTCAAGGAGCGCTTAGAAAGGTCCCTTCTAAGGAACCCCGGTGGCACAGTGGTTAAGTGCTTGACTGCTAACTGAAAGGTTGGTGGTTTGAACCCACCCAGCAGGCACCTTGGGAGAAAGTCCTGTCGATCTGCTTCTTTCTGTAAGGATTACAGCCAAGAAAACCCTATGGGGCAGTTCTGTTCTGTCACATGGGGTAGCTATGAGTAGAAAATCGACTTGACGGCAGGTAACAACTAATTTAAGCCATCTGCTTAAATTCTTGAACAAAGGGAGTCCATTTCCCAATCTCTATCTGGAGTTGGTGGGGAAGGAATGTGTTCTGGGTCCGTTATATAGAGGACAGAGGCTTGGGGTCAGACTGACAGGGTGAATGCCGGCTTCTCCTGTTTCCTGGCTGTGTGAACTTGGGTGAGTTACTTAATTTTCCTGAGCCTATTTCCTCATCTATAAAGTGGGGATAGTATCACCTTCCTTGCAAACTGTGGAAAGTATAAAATGGAATGGGCCTTCTAGAGCTTCTGGCTAAATGGAGACACTCAACAAATGTTAGTCTCTTTTGCTCTTCAACCGAAAAACACTTTCCTGAGGCTTACATATGTATACGTTAAGTATTTATAAGTTGAATAATTAAAAAAAAAATGAAACTTGAAAGGAATCTTACTTTGAGTTTTTTGATAAAACCAATAATCATCCCAGTTTGTCTTTCCTGCAAATCTGTACCTTTAGAGACTGCCCTGGGTCTGCGTATGAAGTTTATCTGCAGTTCCCAGCACTGTGAGACCTGATTGAACTAAAGCTGTCATTGTGGCTATGTAGATACCGTCAATATTAGGTATTGATGGTGGGATTTGAGGCAACGTGAGTGACTGAAGCCTAGAGCTGTCCCTGAGGTGGGTCCTTTAGAGCTGAACAGGTGATGAGGATAGAAACACTGATTAAGGTCTTGTGGAGAACTAATCCACTGAGAGCAAGAGTTACTAACCGAAATGTGTGTTTTGAATCCACCCAGAAGTGCCTCAGAAGAAAGGACTGGTGATCTCCTTCTGAAGACCCTGTAGAGAACAGTTTTACTCTGAAACACATGACTTATCATGAGTTAGGATCAACTTGATGGCAAATGATTTGGCTTTTGGTTTTTTAAGGCATTGTGGTTTCATCTGATGACACGTACACAGCACAGAAAAAGTGGGTGTTTGACCAGTGGCGAGAACTCACCATCTCTCCCCCCTGTAAAACAGAGCACAATGAGGCCTTGGATGAATTAGTCATTGCTATCAATTAGGAGCCCTGGTGGCCCAGTGGTAAAGAGCTCAGCCGCTAACCAAAAGGTTGGCAGTTCCAATCCACCAGCCAGAGAAAGAGAGAGATGGGGCAGTCTGCTTCTGTAAAGATTTACAGCTTTAGAAGCCCTAATGGGCAGTTCTGCGCTGTCCTATAGGGTTGCTATGAGTTGGAATGGACTCCACGGCAACAGGTTTGGTTTTTTGGTATCTATGCAGAGGTTATTCCAACATGCCCAGGGAACACCATCTCTATTTATTGTTCCAGGAGTAGCTCCTATGTCCCTCATCTGTCACTTCCTCTCTGAAGCCTCCACCAGTTACGTCCTCACCTGTGTTTGAACAGCTTGTGTTCGAGTTGATTTGATGGCACTTTCCACCTTCTCCCTTAGCTTGAACATGGTTGGCAGGGGCCAGCGCAGGAAGGGTCCACCCAAAGGCCCACTGGGAGTTTTCAAGTTACCCTGTGTGTGATGAGGCTCTGGAAGAATTTTCAGCAGGGAAATCTGTGATCAAAAGCAAATTAATTATACATGTGCAGAAGTAGAGAGCCCAGGGAAGGGGCGATTGTGGGTGCTGTAGTGCATGGATTGGGTCTCACAGAGGGAGTAGAGCTTGAATTAGACCCTGAAGGATGGACACAGTTTGAGGGATGGCAAAAGCAAAGGTACAAGGGAGATGTTGAGCGGCAGGAGTGAAGGAACTTCTCATGGAGTGTCTGGCCCGGGATGGGGGCTCTTAGAGTGATGTGAGATGACATTGGGTCATCAGTGAGACCAATTTATTGGGACTTTACAGTGTATGGAGGAGCCTGGGTGACATAAGCGGTTTGTGATCACCTGCTAACCTAAAGGTTGGCGGTTTAAACCCACCCAGAGGCTCTGTGGAAGAAAGGCCTGTAATCTGCTTCCATAAACAGTACAGCCAAGAAGGCTCTATGGAGCAGTTCTACTCTGTCACACATGGAGTCACCACGAATCGGGCCCTGATTCAATGGCAGCTAACAACAATAACTACACAGCGTACAGAACTTCAAATCTGGTAGTTGGTGAGTAATCATCATAGTTTCTTTTTAGAAAGAGGAATGTGTGTGTTGGGGGGAGGGGAAGCAAATGATAATCATGAAATTGGCTACTGTTTGTGAAACTCTAACTTGGTGCCAGGCATTGAGCTAAGTGTGTTAACACGGACCATCTCATTTAATCCTCCCAACAACTCTATCTATGAGGGAAGAGACTATTATCCTCAGGTTGCAAATGAGGAAACTTGGACTTAGGGAAGTTAAAATAACTTGCACAAGGTTTTGAAGTTAATCAAGGGCAGAGCCAGGAAGATCTGATCCTGGAGCCCAAGCTCTTAACTCCCGTGCTACCGAAGTAAGCTCAGTGCAAAACCTTCTAACGAAACAGAAAAGAGTGAAAAAGCAACCGAAATCCTGCCCCCCAGGAATGACCACTTTGGGTGAAAATCCTTCTAGACATCTTTCTATGTATATGCACAGCAATATGTATGCATTTTGCATATTCGGGCCATTTGTGCCTGCAATTTTTACATAAATAAGACTGTACTATGTATCCTATGGAATCCTGGTGGCACAGTGTTTAAGCACTCAGCTGCTAACCAAAAATCGGTGGTTTGAATCTACCCAGGGGCTCCTCAGGAGAAAAGACCTGAGGATCTGCTCCTGTAAAGATTACTGTATTTTCATGCAAATAATGCACCCAGTAAAAAAAAATTAGCATATCGGGCTTACTAAAATACCTGGGGGTGGGGTGGGGGGACGGGCTTGGCTGGCAAACAAACATAGAACGCACGCATTATTTACGTAAAAATACCATACAGCATAGGAAACCCTATGGTGGCAGTTCTACTCTGTCCTATAGGGTCACTATGAGTCAGAATTGACTTGAGAGCACACAACAACAATGCCAATGACAACAATAACACTGTGTATCCTAGGTGTTTTTTTTTTTACTTAAAATTATTTATCTAATTTTAATAGTCATTTTATGATTGTACCCTCCTCTTAACCAGAACTCTAGATCATTGCAGGATTTTGAGCAGGGAAATGATTTATTGAAACTTTAAAAAAATTTTTTTTGCTAACCAAGCCTTATGCTTTCTCACTCTGTTTGCAGCATGCCCTTGATGCTGACAATGCAGGAGTCAGTCCAATAGGAAACTCTTCCAACAACAGCAGCCACTGGGACCTTGGAAGTGCCTTTTTCTTTGCTGGAACAGTCATCACCACTATAGGTATCCATTTGTTTGGGAATATCTTTTCCTCTGCAGGCCACCTTGAGTAATGGTGCTTAGTCAACGTTTTATCCTAGAATACATGGCAGTTTCAGGTTCAAAGGAGGCTTATAAAACACTGCCAAATTAATGTCTTTGTGGTGGCTTTCAGTGAAAAGCCAGGCGGAGGGAAACATCTCTTTCAGAATGAAAGGCTGGGAAGCATTCATTTGAAAGGACCCAATGGAAAAGTTAGAGTGAAAAATATGAATCGGTCACTTGAACTCAGACTGCTCAGCTAAGCTCAAATTTCTTTCTTTTTTTAAATTATACCTTTTATTAAGGTTGTATGTGTAAGAATTAAAATGTTCTACAAAGTTTTTTTTTTTTTTGATGAAAAATAGCAGTCTCTGCCCCTCTCCCCTTTTTCTACCTTCCCAGAGGGAACCACTTTCATCTCTTTTAACTGATCATTTTGATATTCATCTCCATGTCTTCTTGAATTTTCAGTTTTATTTCTTGACTTCCTGTTTCACTGCGGAAGTGCTCTCCTCCCATCCTCCCATCTTCCCGATACAGTTTGATTAGCTCAAAATGGACCATTGGCATTATTTTGACTGAGTAAATGCTTTTTCACAACCAATCATACAGTGAACTGTGACTGCTTCTTTCCTGCACTCACTTTTGTCTCCTGTTGTGTGTGTGTCTGTGTGTTTCTTCTGAAACTTGGGAAGGTTTGGATTATTGTTTTAGGGGTTATTTTTATAAATATAATTGTGTCCAATAACTGTATTGCTCTATTCCTTTAGCAGTATCTATTAGTTCCTTATTATAAGTGATGCCATCTCTTCTCCCTCTCCTTCTCCAGCACACTATTTTAGTCGACACCATCTCTTTATTGTTTACTTTTAAATTATTAAGTATACTTATCCTTCTATTATATGATTTGCCAGTTTTAAATGATAACTCTCGGCTCTCATCTATTTCACATAATGTAGTCGGCGAGCTTTGTCAGCATCTCCACTTCTTCCTCTCTTTCCCTACTGATTTTTATTAAGTCATCATTTTATAACATCAAGGAATATGATTTACATTCTGCTCTTTTACCTTAATACTCGTATTTGTTTTAGTCTTAGTTTTACAGTTAAATATTCTCAGTGTTTATTCTCTAGTCCTTCTGTCGTGGTTTCTCTTGTCATCTCTTGTGGTTGAAAGGTGTCTTCAAGTAGTTGCCTTAAGAATGGCTCTTAGGAGCAATATTCCCTTGCTTCTTGAACGTTCAAAATTGTAGCCTTTATACTTAAAGGACAGTTTGGCTGGAAGGTGATCTTTGACTCACATTTTCTTTATTAAGCATCTTTTAAATGTTGCTGTAGAGTCCCTGGGTGGCACAAACAGTCTGTGCTCAACTACTAACCTAAAGGCTGGGGGTTTGAACCCACTCAGCAGCACCGTGGAAGAAATGCCTGGAGATCTGCTTCTGTAAAGATCGCAGCCAAGAGAACCCTCTGTAACACTTGAGGTTGCCATGAGTTGGAATCTACTTGACGGCGAGTTTGATTTTTTGGTTTAGGTGTTGCTGTGGAGAAAGGCATCTGGAGAAAGATGCCAGTCTGATTTTTTTCCCCTTTTATAAGTGACTTGGTCTTTTTGCTTGGCTACCCAAAAGATTTATTTATTTATCTTTCATCTCTGATAACACTACTAAGTTTCGTCCCTTTCATTTTAGGAAAATTATCTTTAAAAGTTTTCTCTGCTGTATGGTCTTGGTTTCATTCTTTGGGGATTTCGACTAGACATATATCATAACTTTTTTCACCTGTCTTCCATGTCTGTCATTTTCTCTATACTCCTTTTCAACTCTTAACATTTATTTCTCATTTTGTTAATTTTATCCTCTATTCCTTTTTGTGTATTTTCACAGTGCTTATTCTCCCCTGTGCTGCTTCCAGTTTTGTAATCATTTGGGAATTCCTCTCCCCCATTTGTTTTTTTTTAGCATTAATTTCATTCACTCACATTTACTCTCCACTTGTTATTTCCCATTTCTTCCCCGATTTCTTGCATTTCTGCTTTGTGATTTCTCTGTGAAGATTCTTAGAGGTGATTATTTCATGTTTGATCACAATTCTTATCTGACTGAGGTAACATTTTTCAGGTGAGTGTCTTTCATCTATTGGTAAATTTTGCTGCTCTTTTCACAGTTTTCTTATGGCAGCTTTATATTTATATCGGGCCAGCCTCCTTTTCAATTCTTGACCTTGGATGAATTGGCTATTCCTGGGTCAATTTATCTGTCTGCTGAATGTTTCTGTGGGTTAGGGGAGAGGAGAACAGGGAGAGGCCAGGGTAACCTTCCAGGTTGTACATCCTAAGACTCTCTTCTTCTCTGTTGCTATAGAGACTGAGTGTTTACTGCAAATATGATCCATCTGTGTTATTCTGTGTATAGTCCTGCCTCTTCTGTTTTTCTGAACCACATCAAGTTCAGGGGGGTCTTCTGTTGTTAACCCTCCTTACCTTATCTGTATTCCACACTTGGTGCAAACAAGGATATCCCCTCTGGACTTCAAGCTGAGCCCTCACCTTTATAATTGAGTTTTTTGCTGGCACTTTCTGAGATCTGTCATTGGTGGGTATTCGCATCATTCTCTGTGCCTCTTTATTTACTCCCATAAGGCTTGTGCTCAATCTTAGCTTCTTTAGGTGGTCTTTACACATATGCTTCAATACAGATTATATCCTTCTCCCAGATCCACTGAAAATGAGTTTGAGGGTTTTCTGCCCCCATACAATAGTGAATTAGCACTGCCATAAAAATTCTCACTCAGAAGATGGAAGAGTAGGAGATACATAGCACGCACAGGTCCATAGAAGGATGGACAGGCTTTGAGAGGTCCCTCTGCCCTCATAGTGGGGAGATTCCTTCATTAAACCCTGCTCATACTGTCTGGGAAGAACTCCTTTGTCTATTGCTCTTCAAAACCCAGCTATGCCTTCTGGGAGGTTCTTCCCTGGCCCTTATTGTACACTACTTCATCTTAAGTGGGCTTTGGAGAGTATGCGTTCCTTGGGGGATGCACAGTTTTTGTAGTGGACTTCCTGTTGGCACCAGTTCCAGGTTCTAAGGCTTGTTTTATAGACACAGTTTTTTGTTTTTAGACCAAGCCTTCAGTACCTGTGTTACGTCTACATTGATGAAATCATGTAATTTATGTGCAACAAGAAAATTTGGGATGAAAAAGAAATGTCATTCCTGTTTAGAAAGCCTCTTAATCTAATTACATAACATACCAGGTTCACACCTGCGAATCCGCAAAATATTAACATTAGCTATTATAGATATTAGAGATAAGCGTTACACTGGTGGGTCTGGGACCTAGAAGCCTTTTCTGACACTCCAGATTAGGTTAGGTCACATTAGCACACAGTCTTACAGCACCCAATAAGAGAAGCCAGGTGGTCTGGCACAATTTGGTATAAGGGTAAAAAGTGTTATGAACCTTAACAGCACCTGAGGGCATCAGGGAAGACCAATGTCAGGCTACTTTTTTGTTTAACAGCCTGTTTATTATGATGGGAAAATGTGCGACGCATTTTAGGAGGATTTATAATAAAATAATTAAAATTGAGAACGTGTAGGCCATTTCAAGAGGTAACACTTTGGAAAATGCACTGTAGGATCCAATATTGGGTCAGTGAGACATGTAAAAAAATTGGCATAGCGTGCTTACGAAAATACCTCACGGGGGTGGCGGGAAGGTTTGATTGGCAAACAAACGTAGAACACGCACATTATTTGTGTAAAAATATGGTGTATTAAAGAAAATAGGAAAAGGAAATTGCTAATTTTCTTGTTTTATGAAATGATTGACTGTGAGGCCTGTGTGATGCATTGAAGAAAACTATAGCTACGTTGGCATACCCACTAATGGTATTGACGTGACTTGGTTTATAGGACAACTGTGTATATTGACCAACATGACATTGTGCGAGGGGAATGGTGACCCCATTTACCTAATGAGGAACATTTGACATGTAACATTTTCTGTCTGCCCCTTTTTTTTTTTAGCGTGTTTTTACTGGAATTGTTGAGTGTGTGCAAATGACTCCTAGTCCTTCAAGTAAGAGTCTTTGGTTTCTGCTGCCCAACATCCATTTGCTCATTCACCCTTGTTCTGATGACCATAACCCAATGGTCCCCTTTCCCACTTTTGGCCTCCAGGTCCCAGAGGAAGGATCACCCTGGTTAGACTAAGGAACCCAGTTCCTTGTATTCCCCTGGCCGCAGTCATTAACTCAGAGATGGGCACATGATCTGGATTAGGCCAATCTGAACCTCAATTCCTGGGCTTTTTCTTGAGCTTTGGGAAGTGACTTCCACTCTTTCTTACTGGATGTAAATTTTGAAAGAGACAGGCCCAGGGCACTGCCAGTCATTTTCTTCCCCAATGGGTTGTTTTGCTGAAAATTCAGCTAATGCTAAAAAAGCAGAATCAGAACAGGAGAGTGATAAATGGTCCTTTTTATATGCTTTGAGCTCTAGATTGAGCGATCCATGAAATATTAAAAAAGTTAAATATGCTTCTATTTACCAGACTCAGTGCATTTCCTTTTTAGCTTAAGCCAGTCTGCATCGAGTTTTCTATCACTTGCAACTGAGAAAAAAACAAAACAAAACAAAAAAAACAAAAACCGAACTCGTTGCCTTTGAGTCGATTCCAACCCGTAGTGAGTGACCCTATAGGACAGAATAGAACTGCTCCATAGGGTTTCCAAGGAGCGGCTGATAGATTTGAACTGCTGACCTTTTTGGTTAGTAGCTGAGCTCTTAACTATTGCACCACCAGGGCTCTGCAACTGAGAAAAGTCCTAACTAATATACCCTTATGGGTCACAGATCATGGAGGGGCCAGTGAGTATTCTCTGATCTCCATGGCCAGGGCCTGACCTGCTGGCCATTGCAGTCACTATCTCCACCATCTTTGGATGACTTGCTCTTGATTTAAAGACTTAGGCAGAGGATCCTACTGGATAAGCCTCTAGGTTCATGTGCCCGTGTTCTGGCTGCCTGGAAGGCTGTTTCCTCCATAGTGGAGGGCACAATTATGCACAGGATGGGGACCTTTCCCCAAAATCAAAAGGAAGGTGGATTCAGAACAGGAAACCACAACAAAGTATACAAACCAAAACGAACAAAAATAAAACCCAATGTAAACCACAAGTCACCTTCAGTATCCTGGAACAGTGTTAGCACTAAGATGAGGCATTTGTTCTATTTAATGGAGAAAATACAATTTTCTCTCTCATGCTCTCCCTTCATTGCCAAATAATGTATTGTAAGTTGAATATAAGTTAGCTGGCTAAATTTTAACTCCAGTATGGAGGGTCTTTATGAAGTCATACAGGTAAAGAAAACCTTAGTACAAGGTTAGTAAGAATAATGAGGTGAGGTAATAATTGTTCTTCCAATTACTTAATAGGAAATTCATTTATCACCCATGGGGGTTTAAGGCTTAGAAGAAAACTCAGAGCCTAGTAATTCTTTCACTTCTTTCTGAGACATTTTCTACTGCTTAGCAGTCAGGCAATGGAACAGCTGGAACTAAGGAGCTATCTTTTCATTAGTTGTGAAGTACATACATATTAGCACTCTTGCTTGGGTTAAGCTGAAAGGTTGGCGGTTCGAACCCAGCCAGAGGCACTTTAGAAGACAGGCCTGGTGATCTGCTTCCAAAAACTCTATGAGCAGTTCTACTCTGTAAACATGGGCTCACCATGAGTTGGAGTCAACTCAGCGACAAGTAACAACAACAACAGATTCTGTTCATATAATTTGTGACATAATACTGTGAATTTTTGCCCATATTACTAAAGTTTTTTGAAAAACATGACCTTTGATGGACTACATTGAACCCACCATCCACTCCATAATGATATGTTGTTGGAGGTTTAAGCTGTTTTGAGTTTTGTAACAGTGTAACACCATGATGAAAAAAATTGTTGTGTTTGAAGTGTGGTCTTCATCTCTGGCTGTTTTCTTTGGAGAGAGTCCCAACGGATTGCTCTGTCAAAGGGCATGGACCTTTTAAAGTCTCAGCAGATTGCTTTCCGCGAAGGCTCTCACGAGCAGCATGAGGTCCTTTTCAGACATGTAAAATGTGTCCATTATTTACAATGTATATAGGAACAGCTTAGGAACAACAGGGTATTTTATGAAAAGCAGTGATACTACTCAGTATCAATGGTCCCTTTTATCTAAGGATAGCAACACATTTCTTTTTAAAAAAGCTTTTCTTGTGTTTGGAGTCCCTGGGTAGTGCAAATGGTTAATGCACTCAGCTGCCAATTGGCAGGTGCCTTGGAAGAAAGGCCTGGCCATCTACTTCCAAAAAATCAGCCACTGAAAACACTATGGAACTCAGTTCTGCTCTGATACACACGGGATCGCCATGAGTTGGAATCAACTTGATAACATTGTTTTTTTTTTTCTCCCCCTTGTGTTCAGATATATAGACGTGTAAGTGTATAGCAAAAGGGAAGACGTTCTGGCACTTTCCCAAAACCAGTCACCATGCCAAAAGGAAGAACAGACTCCGCTTGGTCTTTGTCCAGGGTGCTCAGCTCCTTTCTTAGTAACTGATTCTGATGGGAGGGTTTCACCTGCCTTGGGTTGTTGATCGTGCTGCTGAGTCCCCAGCAACTATTCTTTCTAAACTGGAGGAATGACGCTCGCTCCTGTGTGAAGCTGCTCTTCCACAGACTATCACTTGGGGATGAGCAGTAAATGATTGAATTCTTACCAAGAGCTGTATACTGCAATTAGACTTTAGTCTTTGGGGGCATTTTCAGATTGAGTCACCTGGCTAGACCCACATCAGCAGGAGTATCTGGTCAGGTCCCTGGTGGCAACCAGTGACTATGTCATTTTCTGGCAGCCTCAATTAATGGTTGTAGCTGCAAAGATACCTAGGTTGGTGTTTGTACTTACCCAGCACTTGGAGTGGATGTTTAACCCATGGCTTTGGAAATAGCAATCATTATGACTAGGTGTTTACTAGGTGCCAGGCACATGATCTCATTTAATCCTTACATTAACCACATGAGTTAATTACTCTTATTGGCTTCATCTTACTGATGAGAAAACTGAGAGACAGAGAAGTAGCTCGCCCAGTATCTCACAATTACAAGCGATGGAGCTATCTTCACTCGTCAGGACCAGCTACATAATTAGCAGACCCAGTGCAAAATGAAAACTTGGTCCATTGTTAAAAAATTATGAAGAATATCAGGCTGGGAACAGCAGAGCTTTAAGCCAAGCACAGGGCCCGTCGAAGTGTGGGGCCCTGTGTTCCTGCACATAGTTTGGCAAAGATTTGACTTCAGCACATAAAGAGCAAATGGAAGCATTATATGTGTGCTACTCAGGCATAGGAGTCCCTGGTGTGCGAACAGTTAACACACTCAACTGCTAACCAAAAGGTTGGAGGTTCGAGTCCACCCAGAGGAGCCTCGGAAGAGAGGCCTGGTGATCTACCACATGATGTGGTGAAATCCATGTGAAATTGTTCATTACTGATTAGTAAGTAAGCTTGTGCTTACCTTGCTTACTGGGTTATCCTCCCCTGCCAAGGCCTTTGCTTTAATTTTATTTTAGTGTTCTAGTCTGTGACACTGAACAAATAAGGAGCTGATTGTTATAATAACAACAACAGCAGCAACAATAATGATGGTAATGATACTTTTGCATTGGGATAGTCTCGGCCTTGTTGATTCCTTCCTTGTCGATAGTCCTGGGTGTTCCTTGGTTCCTTGGTGAACCTCGCCTGGCATCTGTCTTCCCCTAAGTGTGCTTATCTCTGTGTCTACTCTGCTCTTTTTTGTAACTCAGAAGTGACTAGTTTTAGAACCACCCTGCTCAGGTATGATCAAATTAACATAACAAAGTAAACCCTATTTCCAAACAGGATTACACCCACAGATATAAGGGTTAGTATTCAAACACATATTTGGGGGAGGGAGGCAATTTAATCAATAACAACATGAGGATTTGAAGAGGCTAAGTGTATCTAAGGACAACCAGGTTGTACGAGACAGAATTGGGGCCAGGGCCTCTCTGTCTTGTGTCTTGCTCACGCTCCTTGGATGGAACTGGAGATGTTGTATCAGCTATGTACCTTGCCCAGGAGGTGGGGCGGATCCTCTGAAAGCTGGAGGAAGAGGCGCAGCACTTGTCAGGATTGATAAGATTCCTATTCAGCAGGTTCAAAGCCTCGATTTGTTTGCCTGTGCCTGCAATCTATTTCTTTCTGAGACACGAAGTCTAAAAGGAAACCTATCTTCCCTGACTATAACCAGGCAGTTATCAGACAGTGAAGCAAGAGTCTTAAATGTTTCCACCGGTTGCGAGAAAGTTTCCAAGAGTCATCATAAACCTGCACGGAGTTAAGGTATACAGGCGCATCAATTAAAAAACCCGTCACCATCGAGTTGATTCCAACGCATAGTGACCCTATAAACAGAGTAGAACTGCCCCATTTCCAAGGAGCAGCTGGTGGATTTGAACTGCTGATCTTTTGATTAGCAGCCAAGCTCTTAACCGCTGCACCACCAGGGCTCTGGCACATCAGTAGGGCTATGTTAATATAAATCAGATTATTGGAGAGGGGAATGCTTAGAAAATGCTTTTGTCCAAGCTCCTGAAAGCACCTGGAAAAAGTTCTGAGCGCTTTCTTTGTAGAATTAAATTGAACTGGGGGTGAGTAAGAGAAATGCAAGATTAGGAAGGCTTGCCTGAACACTCAGTTAAGAAATAGAAACTGTAATTTAGATAATTTGTGATAAGGGGTTTGAATGATTCCGAACAGAAAAGTGAAAAGGAAAATAGCCAGGTGACTCATTCCCAAAGGCAGGAAGCAACAGTGAGTTTTCCAGGGCCGGAGGAGAATGGATGATGGACCATCCGTCAACATTCCTCTTTACCGTGCTTTACTATTCTTTAGTATAGCACTATACTATTAGTGCTATTATAATAAACCCCAAACCAAACCTGTAACCGTCGAGTTGATTCTGACTCATAGCAACCCTATAGGACAGAGTAGAACTGCCCCATGGGGTTTCCAAGGAGTGGCTGGTGGATTTGAACATGCTTGCCTTTTGGTTAGCAGCCCAATGCTTAATCACTGTGCCACCAGGGCTCCGCTATTATAACAGTATTAACGTTATTTGTATTGTGCAACATTACTCTTGACTCATGCCGATAACCATGAACCCAATAACTGGCCCCATTGCACAAATTCAGAAACAGGTTCTACATGAGTTAACCTAACTTGGGAGAACAGTTAGGTAACACTGTAGACTCTAGTTAGCATAATATTGTAGTACTAATTGGCATGAAAATGAATATCAATTAATTTAGACTCTCATCTATATAAAATGTGGTAATGCTATAAGCCTTTTTTTTCCCAGCAAAACTTTCCTTAGCACCATCCATATAGAATAGGCCCAATACTCTTAACTATAAAACTCTTAAGAATACAGATGTTGGTGTTTTCAAAACACAGTTTGAAATATGTATTAATAGGCTTGGCTGTAAAAGGATTCTCTTGTATTTAAACATCCAATCCCTCAGCAAACATTTATTTGGCAACTGATTACCCTCACGCTTGGTGCAGGAAGTGGGCGGGGGGAGAGGCAAGACTCAAAGATGGTATGGAGTTCCTAGTCAAGAGGAAGGCAGTCAGGCAGAGCTCAGCATTGCTGTCAGTGGGGAAAAGAGGCACAGTGTCTTTCCTCCCTCCCTCTTCACTGTTTTCTGGCTTCCCAGGTTAGGGTGCTATGGTTCACTGGTCCTGCAGAATTTGTACTAAGTCACATATCCTCCTTAAGACAGAACACCCATCACCCTAGGAAGGCAAATGATGAAGACAGCCACAGGTAGTCCAGGTGGAAGGGATGCCCACTGGATAAGATGGTAAAGGAGAAGCCCTTTCAAGTCTTAAAAAGACAGCGGGGAACCCTTCTCAGATATCCAGGGCTCCCAAAACCAGACATGTCTAGTCAAGTCTGTGATGTTTGGTCTTTCTGAAAAGGATGGTACCATTTGCCATCAGAATTACAATTCTGGGTAACTACAAATTTTCTAAAGTATAATCTAACTAAACATATAACAAGCCAGGATCTCTTTGAGACTGTTTACAAGGAGAGAAGCAACAGAAGCAATGGAGGGGTGTTCTCAATGTCATAGAGCCTTTGAGATGACGTTCTATTCCCTAAGGCTCATGAAGTGGGGGTTATACAGAACTTTTTTAAAGAAGATAAGCCTGTGAGTTCTTTGGTTCAGTATTCTAATTTCTCTGTCGCCTTACCATTCTCCCTCTCTCTTTTTAATATTTCTCACCAGGGTATGGGAATATTGCTCCAAGCACTGAAGGAGGCAAAATCTTTTGTATTTTATATGCCATCTTTGGAATTCCACTTTTTGGTTTCTTATTGGCTGGAATTGGAGACCAACTTGGAACCATCTTTGGGAAAAGCATTGCAAGAGTGGAGAAGGTCTTTCGAGTGAGTACTGCATCTATTTAAACCTAACCAGTGTGATCCAATTGGCTTTAGCCTGATGGGACCCAGAAGGAATTATCAAAGGTGTCATATCAGGTATGCTTCCAATGGAATAGTTTAATTTCCTGATGGTATTTTTTGTTTTGGCCGATGGAAGTTATAGGTACTCTGCTTAAACTCCCTTCTCTTGAGTAGCTTCCTACTTTGGAGTGGTATTTCTGGAATCACAACTCAAGAGGGTAGAGTACGGATTTTCCAACCCATATTTTCTGAAGAGGTGAAGTATACTAAGTTTCTGCTTGAAGGTGGAAGATGGGTTCCTTAGTGCATTTATAATAAAGTAGAGAATTGTAAATCCATCCATTTTGCTGTTGGAACTCCTTCATCCCATTTTATTTCCAAGCACAATGTCTTCAGACTAATCCTGGCATCTAGATCTGTCTTACAGAAGACTATCTTCTCACAGTTCTGTGCTTTTCACCTGTCTTTTCACGGCTTCGTGTTCCCTCCTCTCCCACTGCTGAGTGCTCACTCAATTACAGTACACCGATATACTAATTTATGCTAAGGTGTTGATGATTGCTATTGGCTTAGTGGTTTTTTCCTCTTGGGAACACTTTCCTTTAAACAATAGACAAAAACCTCAACTCATAATTGTTTACTAAAGATGGCATTTCTGGCATCAGTGACAGGCATGTGGAGTAGATGTGATTGGACTGGGGTTCCCAATACCCTTTAACTCACACCCATTCATATGATTTAACAGAATACTTGTTTTTCTCAACTGTAAAGTCATTTCTGTCCTTTTCTTCTCATTATTGACCCAATTCTCTAGTGTTTCAAATCTTCTTCAGGGGATTCTTTCTTATGAAGACTTAATATTTTGAAATGACATTTGGAGATCTTTTCCAGAATCTAGCAGTGATGAGCAAAGATAGAACAGTAATAAGCTCTAAAGTTGCACTTTTTTCTCTGTGAGACAAGAACTCTTAAACTTTGAGTCTAAGGCTGTCTGTCTCTGACATCATGGTGTATACTTATCTTTAGAGGAAGAGAGCAAAAAGCAAAACAAAAACAAAAAAGAAAACCAGCCCTGTTGCCATTCTGAGTCATAGCGATCCCATGGGGTTTTTTGGCTGTAATCTTTACAGAAGCAGATCATCAGGTCTCTCTTCTGTGGGGCTGCTGGGTGGGTTTGAACCACCAAAGACATCCCTAATTGAAGTGTTTCAGAGGTTTTGTCTGAGTGGTAGGACTAAGGTGCTACAGCTGGGTTGGAGCCACCACTTCTAAGCTCAGTGACCCTGGGTTAGCTGCCTCAGTTTATTCATCAGAAAAAGGGGATAGAATTTGAATCTACTTTATAAGTTTTTGATGATGAGTAAATGAAATAATCTATGAAAAAGGGGTTGGCACAGGGTAAGGCACCCAGAGTTGAGAGTTGCTACGTGCCTGTCTCCCAAGAAAAGCACCGCTTGGCAGGCTTGACACCCATTTAGGTTTCATCTGAGTGGCTTGGTGGCATGTGACTTTTTCTAGAATGTCTGACAACCTTTGCTCCATAAGTGCTGGCTGGCCAGCAGGTCTCATTAGAGCACGTACCTGGGCCAGTCAGTGGTCACCATGGAGACCGTCGGTGCTCAGTGCTCTGCTTCTCAGATGTTCACATCTCCCTCAACCAGACATGGCAACCTTGACTCCAAAAACTGTTTTGTACTTCTTGGAGGTGTCCTCATAGCCCTCCAAGTTAGAGAAAGACGATTCTGGCTTATTGAACAGAGCAGGATTCAAATGGAGAAACGACTGATCTGGAATTGTTTATTTTTATGTAGTTTCTCTAGATCTGTTTCCGTGTATTTAGAAAGAAAGGATTGCACTGAAAGCCTTTGAAATCCCCTTTAGGTTGTTCTTGTTGTTAGGTGCTGTCGAGTCGGTTCCGACTCATAGTGATCCTAGGTAGTACAGAATGAAACACTGCCCAGTCCTGAGCCATGCTCACAATCGTTGTTATGCTTGAGGCCATTGTTGCAGCCACTGTGTCAGTCCATCTCATTGACGGTCTTCCTCTTTTTCGCTGACCCTCTACTTTACCAAGCATGATGTCTCTCTCCAGGGACTGATCCCTCCTGATGACATGTCCAAAGTATGTAAGATGTAGTCTCGCCATCCTTGCTTCTAAGGAGCATTCTGGCTGTACTTCTTCCAAGACAGATTTGTTTGTTCTTCTGGCAGTCCGTGGTATATTCAATATTCTTCACCAACACCACAGTTCAAAGATGTCAGTGCTTCTTTGGTCTTCCCTATTCATTGTCCAGCTTTTGCACGCATATGATGCGATCAAAAATACCATGGCTTGGGTCAGGTGCACCTTAGTCTTCAAGGTGACGTCTTTGCTCTTCAACCCTTTAAAGAGGCCTTTTGCAGCAGATTTGTCCAGTGCAGTGCCTCTTTTGATTTCTCAGTTGCTGCTTCCATGGATGGTGATTGTGGATCCAAGTAAATTGAAATCCTTGACAATCTCAATCTTTTCTCCATTTATCATGATGTTGCTTATTGGTCCAGTTGTAAGGATTTTTGTTTTCTTTATGTTGAGGTGTAATCCATACTGAAGGCTGTAGTCTTTGATCTTCATCAGTAAGTGCTGCAAGTCCTCTTCACTTTCAGCAAGCACCCCTTTAGGTAAACATCTTTAATTACTGTATTCTAAATGAGCGAAGAGGTTCCATACATTTTGACGATGTCTGCTATCAAATCTGGGAAGAAATCTCCCCTGATGTACTTTAGACTACTGGTAGAGAGTCCCATTGTCCTTTCTCTTGAAGCTGCCTCTCAAATGGATCCATCAATTGGCTCTGAGACAGAGCCTTAAAATCTCACATTTCATTTTTATGCTGAATTACCCACTCTGTTCCCTTAACACCATCAAAGACTGGGAGTCTTTCAGGAAGGCAAGATATTATCGAATTGGCAGCACACAAAGTGTTCATTTGCAGAATGTTGGAAGGTGCTATTGGATGGGGTGACTGAGTTCCAGGAGTAATATAAGTGCACTTCCTGAATATGTATGCAACTAATATCATGGCAGTTTGCTTGCTGCATGTAAAGTTTTGGTAGAAAATCTCAAAGTTCTTTGCTATTCATTCAAATTACATCTAAGGGGCCAATTACTCTTTAGTGATTATTTGAGAATTGGATATTGCATATGCCAACACAAGCTTAAGATGGTGAATTTTTAGTCTTCATGGGGAAGATTCATTTTCTTCCTTTCTCCTGCTCAGTTGTTGTTATAAGCCTTTTGCCTCATCTGTTATGCTTTCTCTCAGTCTTTGGGAGGGGAGGATTTATGGGGAACAGTGGTGGTTTTGTGGTAGAATTCTCACCTTCCATGAGGGAGACCTAGGTTTGGTTCCTGGCCAATGTACCTCAAGCACAACCATCCCTCGTCTCTCAGTGGAGGCTTGTGTGTTGCTATGAAGTTGAAGAGGTTTCAGTGGAGCTCTCAGACTAAAATAGACTAGGAAGAATGAGCGGGTGCTCTGGGTTGAAAAATCAGCCAGTAAAAACCCTACAGATCACAACGGTCCGATCCCGGATCCCCTTGTGCATGGGGTCACTATGAACTCAATGGCAGGTAATAGCTACAACAATAAGAAAAATACAAGATAAAGTCAGCTTTCCAGACACTAGTCACCTGAGGCAACCCTTGTTCGCGTCCTTCTAACACATCCCAGGTCCTGAGCCTCATTTTAAGAATTTCTGGGGGGTGCTGTATTAGTTAGGAATGCCCTTGACTGTAGAGTGATACAAAGCCTGACGGTTGGGGCTTTTATGGGATGAATAAATAAAAACTCTTTCTTCTCCTATGAACTGAGAAATAGACATGGGGTCAGATGGAGACCAAAATGTCAGTTTTATTGCTGATAAGCTGATTGGAGAATGTGGCTTTAGCTCTGAGGCCAAAAAAGCTTACTGACCACTTCATCCCTGAATTAGAAGGACTTCACCACTGTGGTGGCATAGTGGTTAAGAGTTCGGCTGCTAACCAACAGGTCGGTAGTTCAAATCCACCAGGCACTCCCTGGAAACCCTTTGGGTCAGTTCTACTCTGTCCTATAGAGTTGCTATGAGTCGGTATCAACTCAATGGTAATGGGTTTGGGTTTTGGTCACCACTATATCAGATTTCTATGGCTATGTAACAAATTATTGTAAATGTAGATGCATAAAACAACACCTATGTATCATCTGACAGTCCTGTAGGTCAGAAGTCTGCGTGGGCTTGGCTGGGTACTGAGCTTAGGAGATCATAAGTCTGAAATCAAAGTGTCAGTTAGGCAGGGCTCTGGATCTGGGGAAGAATCTGATTCCTAGCTCACTCAGGTTTTGGTAGAAAATAGTACCTTGTGGTTGTAGGACTGAGGTCCCTGTTTACTTACTGACTGTCATTGGGGGCTCATTCTCAGTTTCTAGGAGCCACCTGCATTCCTTGGTACATGGCCCCTCCATCTTCAAAGCCAGCAGTGGTGCATCTAATAATTCTCATGCTTTGAATCTCTCTGACTTTCCCTCTGTCCCTTCTGTCACCAGCTGGAGAAAGCTCTCTGCTTTTGAGGGCTTATGTGATGAGATCAGGCCCACCTGGATAATCCCCCTATCTTAGGTCAACTGTTCTATATAGCATAGCATAGTCATAGAAGTAGGGGGTAACATCTTTAGGGGACCATTTTAGAAATGCTGTGTCCCACACCCACTCGGTCATAGGAAGCCAGACCTCCTCCATAAATGCTGAGCCTGCCCCACTACCCTTGCTACTTTGTGGAGGGCAAAGCAGAGGGCACCTCTCTGTAGGCAGATGGCCTCCAACCAGGAGAAGAAAGGGGCTGAGCTGAACTCACTCCATCCTTTGTGCAGAATTCACCTGGCAAGTCACTTGTCCTGGATGAGTGACGGGGAAAGAGGTCCAGAGTGCTACTCTAGCCAAAGTCCTGCTACAGGGAACATGGGGCATGGAGAATGGACATTCTCCCCAATTCCGATTAACAGTGGGGTAAGAATTTGGCCACTTAATTATGTCACATAGTAAGGAGCCTGGAGGTAAGTTGTTCCAGATTTGGTGCATTAGCTCCACAATGCCAGGTCTACCAGGTCTGTTCTCTCTTTCGGCTTTCCTTGGCACTTTGGCTTTTCAGCAGCACGATTGCAAGATGGCTGCCTAAGGACCGAAAAGCATGTTTTCATGCAGTCACATTTAAGGCAAGACAAAAAGGCTCTCCTTTTATGGGTAAAAAATCTTTCCTTTGCAGACTTCTCCTTATGTCTCATTGAGCAGACTGGGTCACATGACAATCCCCCTCCTACAAGGGAGATTAGGAATGTGAGTATCTGACAAAGGAGGCTGAGATTGCTAAGGCTGGCCTATGCTAGTGGTTCTCGAAGTGTGGTCCCTGGACCAGAAACATCAGCATTTCCACGGAACTTGTTAGAAAGGCAAATTCTTGGATTCTGGGGTTGAGGCCCAGCAATCTGTGTTTACCAAGCTCTTCAGGTGAATCTGATGCCTACTAAAGTTTGAGAATCCCTAGCTTGGAGAAAAGATGGTTCACTGTCTGGGGCCAAACACATTGCTGTTACGAACAAACTTGGAATTCTGGTAGCAAAGAAGTTGAGGTAAGCAAATGACAGCATCTGCCACAGATATCAACTAACTGCTAGCCACATAGGCCACTGGTAGGAAAGCTGTTCTCCCCCTCCCCGTGCCCCCCCCACCCCCTTGTTAGAGAATTAGGTAGCCTTTGGGATCCTTGAATAAGTCAGGAGATTTATGCTATGGTAAGAAACAGCACGAGCTTAGTTTCTGCCCTGCCAGGTCTGGGCAGCTTCCCAGGCTTTAAGACCTGCAACAGCAGGGGAAGAGAGCTGGGGCATTGCATACTAGCTCTTAAGAGCTTTGACCTCCCGTTACAGCCCTTTAGTCTGAACTATGGGCCACTGCAGAGGGGGCTGTGGAATGCATTGTTCAGCAGCCAGGAAGTGGAGAGGATGAGAAAATTGGAGTACCTGCATGGTATAAACAGTTAACATGCTCAGCTGCCAACCGAAAGGTTGGAGGTTTGAGTCCACCCAGATTTGCCTTAGAAGAAAGGCCTCGCGATCTATTTCTAAAAGATTACAGCCCTTGAAAACCGTATGGAGTACAATTCTACTGTGACACGCATCGGGTCACCATGAGTTGGAATTGACTTGATGGTAACCGGTTAAGTAATGTCATGTGCATATTCCCTGGGACCTGCCCTGGGTCCAACTTCTGGGTGACAAGCATCCCCGGAATTTGGGTTCAGATCACTCTTTGAGGCGTTCTACAATAGTGAGAGACATTCATTTCACATTTGAGAAAACGGAGGCCATGATTTGCTAAGTGACTTGCCCAGAGCCAGACGGTGAGTTGGTGGCAGGGCCTGGACGAGAACAGGCAGTGGGGTGGAAAATACTTGCTATCAGATACATTAATCCATTCCATGAAACCAACTTGGAGTTTAGGCTTTTTGAACATTCCATGCTAATTTATGGAAATGATTTATAAGTATTTATATAATACAAAGTAAAAATAATTTGTCTTGGGTTTCCCGGGGGAAATCTGGGCAGTTAGCAAGGAAGGGTAATTATTTGGGATTAAACAGGCTGATGCCAGGCTTCAGGACAGCCTCTTCCTCCCCTGCTGCGGGCTGGCTCTTTTGCTGGACCAGGCCGGCTGTCACTCAATAGGATGCTGTAGGAGAACTGGTCACATTTTGGACTCGATCCCATTTACTGGCTCTGAGCTGGACTTTGGCCTCTGGTACGAAGCAGCTGCCTCTTTTTATCTGGCTGATCAGCAGGCTTTCTGATATTTCTTCTGAAACCCACAGACACTCTTTTTCTTCTTTGGCCTTTTCCCCCAGTGATAAGGCAGAAATGTTTATTTGTCTTTGGAGCCTAAGGAGTCCGGGTGTAGCTGACAGTAAGAACACATTATCCTGAGTTATTGGTGCCATGATTACTAGGGAACTTTAGAGCCTGCCAAATGCTTAAGACGGGGTGATAATAGTCTCAGTCTGCTCATGATGTTCGATTAGTGGGCTAATCAATCACTTTGGATTGCAGGAAGAGGGAGGTTGGTTGAAGCCAAAGACTATTGGAGGCCCCTGCCACGTGCCTGGCATGTGTCAAAGAAAGACCTTGAAGAGCACACTTGGCAGAAGGCTGCTGTTTCTTACAGGGTGTCCTTGAGCTAGCATCCAGCAGCAAAGGAGTTAACTTAAAATACTTATTTCAAGGAGATAAAAATCCCTCCTTTGGAAACTGGGTGTTATTTTCAGCTCTGTGGGTTCAACTTCAGCTTCCGGTTCCTGTTAGTAGTGAAAATGTTCATTGGGGTTTCAGTTATGCATGCCTGTGTTGTACCCACATAGGCAGGGGGATTGGGCTGAATATTCAGTCTGAAACATGGCTGCCTTTCAGTAGTATAGAAAAGATGTCATATTAGTGAAGTTCAGTTTACAGCTTCACGAACATGCTCGCGTGTCTGTGTGTAGTGTGTCTGCCTCTATAACATGACAGTGATTGAAATATATGTATATATATATAAAACCAAAACCAAACCAGTTGCCATCGAGGTGATTCCAACTCATAGTGAACCTATATGATAGAGTAGACCTGCCCCATAGAGTTTCCAAGAAGCACCTGGTGGATTCAAACTGCCGGCCTGCCGGTTAGCAGCCGTAACACTTAACCACTCCGCCACCAGGGTTTCTAATACGTATAGAGATATGTTGTTGTTAGTTGCTGCCCAGGCTGCTCTGACTCATTACAGCCTTATGTATAACAGAACGAAACATTGCCCAATCCTGCGCCATCTTCATGATCATTGTTATGTTTGAATCTATTGTTACGGCTATTGTGTCAATCCATCTCATTTTCATTGGCCCTGTACGTTACTGAGCATGATGTCCTTTTCTAGCGACTGGTCTTTTCTGATGACATAATCGTATTATAAAATCTTGACAAATAACTGGGTAGGACTAATGTTACATGTATAATGTGAGGAGTTTATTTTTATCAGAGACAAGACCCTGGCTCTAATGTAAGCAATTGCTTTCTTACTTTCTCTAAGGGGCTAGAAAGAGTGGAAAGGTAATTGTTTTGAAACGCAAAAAGGGCAAATGACTTTAAGGCTTTATCAACCAGTCCCTTCTAAATTGGTTTAGAAGTATTGTCTTGCTTAAATGATAGGCCCAGAATGTGGGTTTCCTTTTTTTGGGATGAAACCACATAAATGACACCCACGAAACAGACTACACAGCATCTCTCTCTTTTTTTTTTTTTTGGCCATTGGATATTAATTAATTTTTATTTTTTTTATTGTACTTTAGGTGAAGGTTTACAGAACAAATAGTTTCTCATTAAACAGTCAGTACACATATTGTTCTATGACATTGGTTAACAACCCCATGACATGTCAACACGCTCCCTTCTTGACCTTTTATTTTTTGGTGAAAATATACATAGCCAAAGATAAACCATTTCAAAAATTTCTACATGCACAGTTCAGTGACATTGATTACGTTCTTCCAGTTGTGCTGCTATTCTCACTTTAGATGAAGGTTTACAGAACAAAATAGTTTCTCATTAAACAGTTAGTACACATCTTGCCCTATGACAATGGTTAACAACCCCACTACAAGTCAACACTGTCCTTACTCAACCTTGGGTTCCCTATCACCAGCTTTCCTGTCCCCTTCGGCCTTCTGGGCCTTGTCCCTGGACTGCTGTGCCTCATTAGTCCTGTTTTGTTTTAAGGGGTACACAGCATCTCTTAAGGACAGCCATGACACAGTTTCCCATGAACATTCCCTTCTCTTCTCCCTTCCTCTAATGAGGGGTTGCTCTACCTTGGCACTACTGACGTTTTGATCTGGATAATTCTTAGCTGTGGGGGACTGTTCAGTGCATTGTGGGGTGTTAAGCAGCATTCTTGGCTTCTAGCCGCTAGATGAACATTGTCTGATGTTATCAGGAGGGACCAGTCCCTGGAGAAGGACATCATGCTTGGTAAGGTAGAGGGTCAGTGAAAAAGAGGAAGACTGTCAACGAGATGGAGCGACACAGTGGTTGCAATAATGGGCTCAAACATGGCAATGATTGTGAGGGTGGTGTAGGACCGGGCAGGGTTTCGTTCTGTTGTACATGGGGTTGCTACAAGTCAGAACTGACTCGATGCCATCTAACAACAACAACAACACCCATGAGATGCCAGTAGTACCCCTTGCCCAAGCTGTGACAATGAAAAATACATCCATTGTGAAATGCCTCCTGGGGGACAAAATCGCCCTGGTCGAGAACCACTGCTTTAATGGGATGTTCAAGGATACCTGCCCCACAGCCCCTAGATGTATGCTCTGCTCCCCTGGCCAGTTTTCTACATGGGCTCAGTGTCTCCACCAATGGTCCCAACCAGTTCTTCAACGTCAGCTCCCTCCCTCCTCTCTCCTATGGGCCTTTAAAGAGGGCTTTGGAGATTTTATACTCTAGGAGTAAGATAATTTCTCCCCAATAAGGGAAAATGCCTGGGGACTTGACCCTGATGAGTGTACATAAAGATGGATCATTCTGCTATTATCTCCAACAGGTAAATCATCTCAGCAGGAACTTCAGCTGATCCAGTAGCGACTTATCTAATAGACTGCTCATTCTCTTTCTCGGCTTCTCTTTGATAACTGGCCGGCCGTCTGAGACTGCTATGGGAGGTTTTAATGGCCTATAAAAGACATCTTCACTCTTTTTAGTAAACAGCAAAGCTATCAAAGTCTGAGTAACAGGCTTAAAATATAACTACTTAAAATACTGCCTGAATAATGTTTAACATTTAAAAATTTTTAAGGTAACTTTAACAGAGTCTCTCTTTTTCTTTCTGGTTAACTTGGATGGCAGGTGACTTTTGGGAATCTGATGGTTACTCGGGGGTGGGCAATTCTGCATGAACTTCTGTGAACTTCTATACATAGGGACCTTTGTAGGGAGCTTTGAATTTGCCATTGACCAATAGGGTTTGCTTGAGGTTAGGCTGAGCCTCAGTGGCTCTTGAGTATTGAAGTAGAAATATTAATACTCGTTGCTCATGTTTTTTGGGGCCCTACTGTATGTCAGACACTGCATTGTGGGCTTTACCTAGAGTAAGCTGTCCAACAGCCCTCCCATTTTTGTCTTTCTTAATTTTACACAACTGAAATACTTTGTTGGAAAGATTTTGTGACCTGTCCTAGGTCAAACAGCTCATAAGTGACACAGCTAAGATTCCAAAACCAGGTTCCTGCTCCAGAATGCATGCAGAGGTTTGACCATTCCACTATCCTGCCTTCCTTCTTTCTCCGGTAACATAGGGATAGCATCTGATGGTTCAGAAGAGGATTCACAGAATCCTCTTTTTTTCTTTTATTGACACCTGGGACAGATAAAAATGGCCAGTTGAGAAAAAGATAATATTGGCCCTGTCTTCATCTACCCTCGAAAGGTTTTAGTTTTCCAACTTTATACCCTTTATTGCTGCTTCGAATTAGACCATAGCCTCTGATTCTTCTCCATGCACCTGCTCTGTTTCCCTAATACTTGTTGTTAGCTGCTGTGAAGTCGATTTCAGCTTGCCGTTGAGTCGATTCCGACTCATAGTGGCCCCATGTGACAGAGTAGAACTACGCCGTAGGGTTTTCTAGGCTGTAATCTTTACCAGACCAGATTGCCAGGTCTTTCTCCTGCAGAGCCGCTGGGTGGGTTAGAACCAGTGATCTTTCGATTAGCAGCTGAGCATGCTTAAACACTGTGCCACCAGGGTTCCGTGCTTCCCTAAATCTTGTTCATTGTTAGCAAACATCTCTCATGGTGTTCTCTTGGAAATTAACCTGGAATTAAAGGCTGTTTGCTTATGTCTGCCATGTGATTAATGTGAAAGTGGGTTTCTAAGATAGAGGCCTATACTGTCTGGGAAGTCTCTGGGTGTCGTAAACGGTTAACACACTCGGCTGCTAACCAAAAGGTTGGAGGTTTGAGTCCACCTGGAAGTGCCTTGGAAGAAAGGCCTGGCAATCTACTTCTGAAAAATCAGCCATTGAAAACCCTGTGGAACACAGTTCTACTCTGATAGATGGGTTCGCCATGAGTCAGAATTGACTCAACCACAAGTGGTTGGAAATTTTCACCCAATAGCGGAAACTATCTAGAAAAATTTTATGGATGTTCGTTATCTGGTGAGCCTTGCTCACTGAAGACATGATCACTTCCTAGGGTCACAGGTGTTTTATTAACTAAAATCCTTTATATCTTGGCATTTAGGTGCCACTCAAAGTTCTTGATTCTTTAGATCTACCCCATGGTAACCTGTTTCTAAAACTTCCAGAATTTTTGAGTTATGAATGTAATGCAAGGGTTTTATTAGCACTCACACATTTTAATAGTATCTTAAAATCAGCTTAATAGGCTGATTATTTTCCACGTTCACCTTGTATCACCAATTTTCACAGGCTAGTTGGGTTCCTCTGGAAGTCATTGATTTAGTAGAATAATAATCCTTTGCCCTTTTATAGAACTTTTAACTGAAAAGTCAGAAGGTTTTTTTTTTTAAACACACATTTATCAAAAAGGGCTCATGTCACTTCTGCAAGCAAGCAATACCCCACTCTGGTGTAGCTTCTGACAACTTAGGATTTTGAGAGTTGAGAGATGTCCTTGTTGTGTCTGACCATCATGGGGCTGTGTGTTTTCACTGGGGAGGAAGGGCTGAGCGATTCATAAATGGAGTGACTGGTTTGTCAGTTGTCATGGATAGACTCTGAATAGCTTTAGGTCTTTTTGCTTCAGGAATGGGAAAGCATATTTAGAATAGATTGTTACTGAGGGGTACCACCATTCTGGAGCCTTCACCCCAAAGAGTCAGCTTCCTTGGGAGGTGGCAGCAGGATGGTCATATTACAGCCATGCTGCTGAGCAGGCTCTGATGGGCTTCACGTAAGGAAGGGCTGTCAACACACCACACTCCCCAGAATCGGATCTAGCCAAGGAAACCTGCTGCATTCCTGTTAGATGAAATGCAGCTTGTATTTCTTGAGGGAAAAAGTGTTGTCTCTTATTTTCTGAGATGAGCGGCACTGGTGCATTGTGGCCATTTTTTTACTTAATGGCCTTGCACTACCTCTTGGAAGGTGACTGCTGCACTTTAGTCTCTTGTTGGTGTGGAGCTGGGTTCTCCCCCTGTGGGTGGGGAGTCCCCAGGGGCACACAGTGTTATTTTAAAGGATCAGGGAATATTTTTCTGCATCAAGCATTGCTGGTAGACAGAAAAACAATATGTCCCCTTCACATAGATACTAACCTTTTTCAAATGTATGTAAGGGTTATCATCGATAACTCATTTACATTCCTTTTAAAAGGTGATTCCTGAATTCATAGTATCTTTTTGTCTTTATATGCTTCTTAGTCAGTGGGTACCAAAATTTCTATTATTAAGTGGGGATTCAAGATCTTTTTTTTTTTAATGTTAAAAAAGGATTCCAACATTTAGACAAAACTTGTTGCCATTGAGTCGATTCCAACTTATAGTGACCCTATAGGATAGAATAGAACTGCCCCATAGGGTTTCCAAGGAATGGCTGGTGGATTCAAACTGCCATCCTTTTGGTTAGCAGCTGAGCTCTTAACCACTGCACCACCAGGGCTCCGTACTCAGACAAATTAACTACTAATGGGAAGAGCAACACAGGCTTTTCAAACCAGCTCGCTGTTTCTGTATCTCTCTGGGTTCTTTCTTTTCCTTGGTGCTAACATTTTTGCCCTGGTTATAGTTACTATTTCAAAGAGCTTCTCTTTTCATGGAAGGTAATCTCAGGAGTTATATGGAGCCTGCTTCAACTTCTATAGGTTCAAAGACAGCAGTGGGCAAATTGCTTTCTGACTTAGGTCCTGCTTGCTTCTACAGCTGCTGTTCTCTTTGGGGAGGCTGGCTGTGCCTTGTGGCTGCCTTCCTCTTGTGGGACACCTCCAGCTGTCTCTGCTGTACCTGCTTCCATCCCTGCTTCCTCAGCTCCGGCCGTGCCCACAGGATAGCTGGCGGGAGAGAGAGGGGCTCCACGCCAGACAGACCTGGACCTCTATGTATTGATGAGCCTGGATTCCCACCTGGCCTTGCTGCTGCTCTGAACTCTTTTTATTCACTCACAATGATCCCCCAGGTAGCTTCCCATTGTCACCGCTCCTTCTCACTGTCCACAAGTCAATGTAATAAGCAATTATCAAATAACACCTCTGTGTTCTCAACACTGTGGGGGCATGGGAAATAAACAAGACAAGGCAGTGGGAAAACAAACATGTATAAAGACCAGTGCTTGCAATATTGTGCAGAATGATACAGGGTTAGGGCAGGCAGGCTCTGAAGCCACAGTGATCTACCTGGGTGGTGCAAATGGTTAATGTGCTCCGCAGCTGACTGAAAGGTTGGAAGTTTGAGCCTACCCAGAGGCACCTTGGAGGAAAGGCCTGGAGATCTACTTCTGAAAAATCAGCCATTGAAAACCCTATGGAGCACAGTTCTACTCTGACACACCTGGGGTTGTCATGAGTTGGAGTTGACTTGATAGCAGCTGGTTAAAAAAAAAAACATACTACTTACCAGCCATGTGACTTTGAGTTACGCATCAGTTTCTTCATCTGACAAATGGGGATAATGGTAGTAATTAGTAAGCTTTTGGTACTTAGTGGATGCATGAGAGCAGTGTCTGGCACATAGCATTCAATAAATGTTATTTACTAATAGTATGTGCACACTGTTAGCTATGGGAGCCTGGAGGAAGGATTTGTGAATTCTAGGTTGCATATTTGTGGCACCAATGGTTAAGTGCTGAGCTACTAACTGAAAGGTTGGTGGTTTAAACCCACCTATCGGCTCCGCGGGAGAATGAGCTGGCGACGTTCTCCCATAAAGATTATAGCCTAGAAAACCCTATGGGGCAGTTCTACTCTGTTACACGGGGTCACTATGAGTCAGAATCGACCTCACCGCACCTAGCAGCAGCAACAACAACAACATATTGACGTCACTCAAGCCTTCAATTATGTGCCAATTTTGTATTATTAACAGGTTCATCTCCCCAGCTAAAGCTTCTGGGCCTTGAAGGTAAAGACTATGCCTTTCTTTTCCTATCTGCCTGCGGTGCCTGCTCAGTGCTAAGCACATTGGAGGTATTCAGTAAATACTTCTCGACTGTGAATTGACTGAAGACTAGACAGAAATGGACCACGTTCCTTTCTGTGTGCTCAGGCCGTGCAGGCAATGCAACACCCTTGGACAAACTGCATGAAGAAGAGACGTTTGCTGATGTTGCCCTCTGCCCTACCTGTCCCTGGGATGGCGTGGTGTGTGTGGGAGTGGAGAACTGCAAGGGGTAGCAAAGAGGGGAGTAACAGACCCTGCTTAGCAGAGAGAATCCAAGGGGCAGCAGGGAAATGCTTAAGCTTGGGACAAAACTCTGTCATCAGTCATTGCCCCTAGGAAGAAGGCAAGCACTGGCCATGACTCAGGAGCGCTTTCGAAAGTCAGGTGAAAAAGGAAGACTACAGACCATCGCTTCCATGAGGCTTGACTGAGCGTGCCCCTGCCTTTCCATCTGTGCAAGGTAGGGGGCAGGGAACATCCTCGCCATCCTTGGCTGCGCTTCACTGGCCCCAGCTGTTTACGCAAAAGCATCCATAAAATTCTACCACTTGAGTAGATTCTAGTAAAAAAAAAAAGAATAAATAAAAGAATAAAAAAAGAATTTATTTTAGCTATACGCTGATTGATTCTCAGCTTGCCTGTTCTCTTACTAGATCTTGAACATGTGGGCCAGTTCTTATTTTTATAAAGCATCAAAGCATTATTAGACTCTCCTTCCAAAGATGCCAGGCCCTTCATATATCAACAAGGGGTCATGGGAAGATGGGTTTTGCTTCAATCCAATGCCATCTCTCATGTCATTACCACATTATTGCCACTGTGGCTCCATTTAGGGCCAAACAATGCTCCCCCCAGCCCCCTTGGAGCCTTGGTGGCGCTGTGGTTAAGAGCTGTGGCTGCTAACTAAAAGGTTGGCAGTTCGAATCTACCAGCCTCTCCTTGGAAACCTTATAGGGCAATTCTACTCTATCCTCTAAGGTCGCTATGAGTTGGAATGACTCGATGGCAATGGGTTTTTTTAATAGCCCGCTGTTAGTTTTTTCCATTCTTTGGCAGAAATGAATTTACTGTGAACAACATCAACAAACTTTCTCCATGCACCTGGGGGGTGGGGTGGTTTTGTCTTCCTACTGAGTAGGCGCAAATCAGTGTACTGGGCATCTCGTATCAATGATCAGGACTTTGTCTTCTTAATTTGCAGTTTAGTTTGAACAGGGAGAGACGATGCTATACACAGCATGCAGATAAAAGAAGAAAAGGAATTTATGTATGTTTTTGGGATACAGTTAAAAAAGTGTGTTTTTTTAAAAATGAATTTTACCAAGTGTCATAACAGAGTTGGCAGTGAAGCTAACAAGAAAGCAAGTATCAACATTGCAAACGTGATGTATGACATCGAAGTGCCATATGGGGTTCTTGCCGTGTTATTCTTTCTTCTGGGCCTTCATCCTTTTCTTGACATCGCTGTTTGCTTCCTTCCTCTGTCTCCCTTTGAAAAATTCTCAGTTGTCTTTAGCCCTTTTAAGTCTTTATTTATATTAAGTGTCTTTCTCTCCTACTTACCCTTTGGAGGCTAGTCAACCTTTTCCCCAAGGAAGAAGAGAAAGAGGACCTGTCCGGATGGTCGTATAAATATGTGACACCTGCTTCCATGAGTCCTCATTGGAGGAGTCTGAAAGTTGATGGGATTGCCCCCTGTTGAGAAAATGGTCACATTCCTTCCATCTCATTTCTGTTTTTTTCAAGTTACCATATGCCTTTATTTTTAATAAAGGTCCCTGGGTGGCCCAAGTGGTTTACGCTCAGCTACTAACTGAAAGGTTGGCAGTTCGAATCCATCCAGTGGTGCTGTGGAAAAAGTCCTGATGATCTGCTTCCGTAAGATTACAGCCATTGAAAACCCAGTGGAGCACAGTTCTACTCTGAAATGTGTGGTCGCCATGAGTCAGAGTTGTCTCTAGATATATCTGTCCATAATATTTCCAGAAATGGCTTGAATTTAATCATCTCCTATGATTAAGAGAGCAACAAAAAATGAATCAACCAAATTTTGTGAAAAGTTCGTGCTAATAAAAATGTAGAAGTTCTTCACAGTTCACTTTCTTGCCTGGATTAA
Source organism: Dugong dugon (assembly GCA_030035585.1). Lineage (NCBI taxonomy): Eukaryota > Metazoa > Chordata > Mammalia > Sirenia > Dugongidae > Dugong > Dugong dugon. The sequence goes on along the minus strand of CM057472.1, from coordinate 97,663,729 downwards.
GCTCCTTGATGATCCTGTTTGGGGAGAAATCTGTGCTTCCACGAGGGAAACTGGAAGGGCTCGTGTGTTTCTCCTGAATGTACCCTACTGTCTTTCATCCCCAGGCTTTTACGTGTGATATTTACGGTACTTCAAACACTCCCGCCATCATCTTTCTGGTCTCAGCGAAACTGTCACTTCCTCAGGGAGGTTTTTCTCACCCCTAAATGAGGTCAGGAGTCCCTGGGTGGTGCAAATGATTAATACGCTTGGCTGCTAACTGAAAGGTTGGTGGTTCTAGTCCACCCAGAGGTACCTCAAAAGAAAGGCCTGGCAATCTGTTTCTGAAAAATCAGCCATGAAACCCTGTGGAGCACAGTTCTACTCTGACACATATGGAGTTGCCATAAGTTGGAACCAACTCGATGGCAACTGTTTTTCTAAGTGAGGTCAGCTCCCTATAGCACTTCGTGCATCCCTGGAATAACGGTCATCACCCTCTGTTGGAGTTAGGTATGCCATAGCTGCCTTTCCATTACTTTAGAGCTCTGTGAGGGTGGGTCCCATCGACTCATTCACTACCATGTTTCCAGGGGCTAGCCTGGTGGTGCAGTGGTTAAGAGCTCGGTTGCTAACCAAAAGATTGGCAGTTCAAATCCACCAGGCATTCCTTGGAAACCCTATGGGGTAGTTGTACTCTGCCCTATAGGGTTGCTATGAGTCAGAGTTGACCTGACGGCACATAACAATAACAACAGCAAGCACAGGGCCCGGCACCCAGAATGCACTTAACCAATACCTGATGAATGAATGAACATTGCTGGACATGACTGCATACATTTTGATGTAGAAAATAACCTTGTAACCAAAAGTAGTATTATATGTAGATAAATCTCAATGGAAAAATGATCTTAACCTTTGAAGTGTAATTATTTTGATGAAAGGATGCTTCAGTAGGGAAGCTGTCCTCTGAAATGTTTTTTTTGCAAATGGTGTTTAAGGGTGCGCGCGTGCCCGTGCGCGCGTGTGCGCGCGCACACACACACACACACACACACACACACACACACACACACATACAACCATTTGCAATGGAGTTGATTCTGATTCATAGTAATCTCATAGGTATCAGAGTATACCTGTGATCCATAGGGTTTTCAGTGGCTGAGTTTTTGTAAGTCGACCACCAGGTCTTTCTTCTGAGGGTGAACTCGAACCTCCAACCTTTCAGTTAGCAGAGGAGCATGTTAACTGTTTGTACCACCCAGGGACCCTGTTTATATGCACAGGGACTTATATCTCAACAGGAGATACCTATAAGTGTAATTCTATAGATACCTCAAGTTAACCTTCTTAAATACAATATACAATTTACTTTTAGCCAGTGGCTCTCAACCCTGTAATACCCGACACTCCTTTTTATAACCAATATTTATTAATGCCCCTTTTCTACATTGAAATGGATTTCATGCATAGTACAACTTACCTAGACATGAAATTTTGAAAAAGTCAATATTATCCTCTAGCTATACTATAAAGGAAAAAAATAAAAGGAAAGTAATTTATAATAAAAACAAGACACTTTTCAATAATAAGTGCTCAGTCATGAAACCCTGGAGACTACTGAAGCAGCCAGGTCCTCGCATTTAAGTCGAATGCAGCAGCTCCAAATGCAGACTGAGTCACGTGTGTTCCATCATTGACGGAAATGCTGCAAGGGACTTTCCTGCCAGCGATGTGGTTTTCCAAAATGGAGAACATCTCTCAGCACCCACACCGGACCAAACCCATTGCCATTTCGTCAATTCCAACTCATAGCGACCCTACAGGACAGAGTAGAACTGCCCCATAGGGTTTCCTAGGCTGTGATTTTTACAGGAGCAGATTGCCAGGTTTTTTCTCTCATAGAGTGGCTGGTGGGTTTAAACTGCCGACTTTTTGGTAAAATGTAAAAATGGCATGGGGATATCTGACCTCATCTAACTTCATAAGGAGGGAGAATCATTAGCATCAACAGCCCAAGGCTGATTCCTGTGACGTGGGGGGGTCAAACATATCTCCATCCTCCAAACTTTTTACCAATTCTGACACCAGCCGTCCCTCCCATGGCCCTCTCTACTTCCCTGCTGGGTTCGATAATTCATTGCAATGGCCACACAGAACTCACAGGCATTACTGACAATTATGGAGTTTATTAGGGAAGTAACAGGATTCAGGATCAGGAACAACTCAGGATACAGTTCTTCAGTCAGGACAGCTTCTTGGCTGTGCCCATAGGTAGGCCTCTCTCTGGCCCTCAGCTCCTCGGCTCTTGGCCCCTTGGCCCCTTGGACCTCTCAGGCCCCTTGGGCCTCTTGGGCTGGCCAGGCCTTTACCCTGCTTAGTGAAGTGTTACAAAGTTCTTTATTTCCTCTGATAAGTGCCTGGAGGCACCCCACTCTGCCAGGAAGCCTCCTGCATGAAGGCATTCAGCTCTCTTGCTCCGTGGGTCAGCACACCCAATGTAGCTGCCTTGCTCCATGGGCTGGGAAGCCTACTGCGCCATCTTGTGCCAGTCTTCTGGTTCTGCTGCCGCTATTTCTCTACATCTTGCACCATGTCTGGTGTTACAGCTCTCTCTCTGTCTCCTGGGTCTAGGAGTTCTCAGTGCAGGGACCCTGGGTCCAAAGGACATGCTTCACTCTTGGTTCTTCTTTCTTGATGGTAGTGAGGTCCCCTCTCTGCTCTGGAATGGCCTAGTGGAATGGCAAAACTGACCAATCCTCTCGTTAGGGCTCCATACACCTAATTTGTATGGTCTTACCCCCTCAGGGTTCCATGCACTTTATTTGCATTGTTAGCAAGCCATCCAGTTCCCTTGGTGGGCCATAAGCACCTTATTTGCATAGTCCCACCTAATCATTTTATTGAATTCACAAGACCGTGGTGAGAAAGGCCATATAAAAGTAATTAAACACACCACACAGCTGAGTGCTTAGCCACTGTGCAAGCAGGGCTCACCTCTCAATAAGGTTCTAACAAATCAAAATTCAGCCTTTCCTCAGTTTACACTGGAGTCATATTCCTGGATAATTCAGCATATATTGAAACACTGCAAAACATTTTTTTTTTTTTTTTACTGTAACAGAATATATATATATGTGTAAATATATATATATTTGGCAGCAAAAAATCTTGTTAGTTGCCGTTTAGTAAGCGTGGACTCACGGTGACTTTATCTATAACAGAACAAAACAATGCCTGGTCCTATGCCATCTTCATGGTCATTGGTATGTTTGAGGCCATTGTTGTGGCTACTGGGTCAATCCATCTCACTGAGGGAATGCTTTATGTTTATATGTAAAAGGGGGTTAGGTTCTTGGCTCACGTAATTATAAACAGGATTTTTTTCTCAGAGGGGTGTTCAAATTTATGCTAAATGTGGAATAATTCTCTAATTTGTGAACTATCTCTTGTATTGCAGGATGTTTGAACATTCTTGCCCCTACATGCTCCATGCCAGGGGTGCCCATCCAACTGTTGTGACAACCAAAAACACCCTTTCAGACTGACAGATCACGTATTGTGGTACTATAATCTAAACGGGGTTATAAAAAACATCTTCCAGAAAGCTCCTGTGTAACTTTCAAGAATTGTTGTTGTTAGCTGCTGTCAAGTGGGTTCCTGACTGATGGCAACCTCATGCACAATCGAGCAAAACGCTGCCTGGTCCTGCACCATCTCCATGATCTGTTGTGGTTTGGACCATTGTGATCCATAGGGTTTCCTTTGGCTGATTTTTTTTTTTTTATTGTACGTCAGGTGAAGGCTTACAGAACAAATAGTTTCTCATGAAACAGTAGTACACATACTGTTTTATGGCACCGGCTAACAACCCCACAACATGTCAACCCTCTAACTTCTCAACCTTTTTTTTTGTTGAAAATACACATAGCCAAAGATACACCATTTCAAAAATTTCTACATGCACAGTTCAGTGACATTGATTATGCTCTTCCAATTGTGCTGCTATTCTCACTTAAGATGAAGGCTTACAGAACAAAATAGTTTCTCATTTAACAGTTACTACAAATGTTGCCCTATGATAATGGTTAACAATCTCACAACACATCAACAATATTCTTACTCAACCTTGGGGTCCCTAACACCAGTTTCCTTGTCCCCTTCTGCTTGCCGTTGTCACTGGACTACTGTACCTTGTTAGTCTCATTTGGTTTTATGGGGCTGTCCACTCCCAGGCTGAACGGTGAACCTCGGAGATAACTTCACCACTGAGCTAAAAGGGTGTCTGGGGGCCATACTCTCAGGGTTTCTCCCTTTAGGCCAGTAAGTCTGGTCTTTTTTTTGAATTACGTTAGAATTATGTTCTATATCCTTCTCCAGCTCTGTCCAGAACCCTCTGTTGTGATCCTGGTCAGAGCAGTCAGTGGTGATAGCCAAGCACCATCTAGCTGTACTAGACTCAATCCAGTGGAGGCCTTGTAGCTGTGGACTATTAGTCCTTTGGACTAATCTTTTCCTTGTATCCTATTCTCTTCATTCTCCCTTGCTCCCGAAAGGATGAGACCAGTGGAGTAACTTAGATGGCTGCTCACAGGCTTTTAAGACCCCAGACATTACTCACCAAGGTAGAATGTAGAACATGGTCTTTATAAACTGTGTTATGCCAATTGAGCTAGGTGTTCCCCGAGACCATGGTCCCCACAGTCCATTGGCTGATTTTTTGAAAGTAGATCACCAGGCCTTTCTTCCTGGTCCATCTTAGCCTAGAAGCTCTGCTGAGACATGTTCAACATCATAGCAACTCATAATCTAACACATGTGTATAATTTCTATTTTTGTGTAAATGGCCATGTTCAAATAGTTAAGAACACCCCGTTGGTGCAGTTCCCATGCTATTAATATTCATTTCAATTCAACAGATATTTATGGTGTATGATGTCCATCTGCCTGTGTCTCTTTACAATATATTTACTAACATTCTGTATTATAAAATCCTCAGTTTATCTCTTGTTGGTTAAATAATTTTATTTCTTTTATAGAATAATTTACCTTAAACAGTTACACTCATATTTTCCCTGTGTGCTACAAGAGAAGGGGAAAATGTAGAAAATGCACTGTTCTGGGCACCCAGGGCACAAAGACAAAGGAGTTCACTGTCCAGTGGAGACGTATGTATGGCTAAATAGCAATGCAAGTGGAACGATTCCATCCACAGAGGCTCATGCAAGGAACAAAGGCAGCAGAGGCGGGGAACAGTAACTTTTGTTTTTTTCCCTTGGTATAAATGATCCCTTTTATTGTAAGTAATGCACGACACTGGCCTGGCTTTGCACTACAAGCCCTTGGTCAAGATGTAGTCAAATAACTATGGCTGTAGGTTCTCCTGCACAATCCACAAGAGACTTCTTTCAGGAGGTAATATCTGCATTGTGTTTTGAGAAGTAAACAGGAGTTGGACAAGTCTAAAAAGGGAGAAGACTATCCTATCAGATTGAACAGCTTCTAAAAAGGTACAGAATCACACAACCGTAGTGTATTTGGGCCCCAATAAACAATCCAGCACCTCTAGAGGGTAAGCTACAATATAACTGTAAAGCAAGGGAGAGAGGGAGACTGCATGTTTGCCATCAGTGGGGCTCCCTGACAGTCAGTTCCTCTAAGGACGAAGAAGTGTCTCAGGCAGCAGGCAGGATGCAATTACCTGAGCTGAAACAAGGCCAGGTCCTACAGCTTCCATTTACCATTGGAACACTTCCAGGGATTCTGAAGGCTCAGACAAGGCCCATCTTTCTTACTTTACCGTGGGGAGTATCTCCTCCTCCTTCTCTCTTCTAGTTTTCCTCAAGGCCATAGCTGTCACTTTATTCCCAAAGGAAAGGAAGCCTAAAGGTGTGATTTTTCAAGAGCTTTGTATTATTTTTCGAGAGAACCACCACGGGATTCATGAGCACATTCACTGTTTTCTCTGTTTCCCTTTACTTCTCCTCACCCCTCTTCCTCTCACCCTTCCCCTCTCCCCTTTCCTTTTGTTACAAAGATTACAAAGGGGATGCAAGGTCATGGCAGGGACTTTGGAAAACATTGAGGAGTACACGGGAGAAAATAAAATCACGTGTAAATCCATTGTCCAAAGAGATCCACCATTAACATTTTGATAAATGTATTTCTGAATCTTCTCTCTTTGCATCTATATCTAGCCCAAATGTCTGCTGCTCTGTTCACATTACAGCCTTCCACCTCCCTCCCCCTGCCCCAACTGCCCTTTCCAAAGTTCCCTGGATTGCCACAGATGTGTGCCCCTGTCTGTCCCTGCTGCAGCCTATGCCTTCCCCATCACCTCTTTCTGGACTGCCAATCTCTGCTCTGATTACCAACCCCTGTCTGCTGGTCCCCTCCTGAAGGTGGAAACCCCTCTGCCCCTACTGCCCTGCCAGCCTTGGGGAGGAGGCTAGCCCCACTCTTCTCTTTCACACTCTATCCCATAGTAGGTACAGATCCTTCCACATCACAGCTGAGACCAGCTGTGATTTTTAACAAGACTTTCCAGAATATTTAGGGCTGTCAGAAAGATATTACCCAATGCAGTTCCATCATACCTGGTTGCAGCTCAGGCTTCTTTTGGAGCTCAGGATTCTAGGCCTGTCATCAGGTGACCAGTTGGGTTGTGTCCCTGACCTGCCTCCAAGTAGCTGAAGCCAGCTTACCCTGACCTTCTGGAGTGGTTGTTCTAGGTTGTTTCAGGCAGGCAGCTTAGCTATAACTAATTGAAGCAGAAAAGAAACAGGATCTTGGATAGCTACAGAATCCTTAGGATGGTTGGAGAACTGACTTGGAAGCTACCCAGCCAAGAACAATGACCAGAATCAGGCCACAGAACTGGCCCTGAAGAAGCTACTGCTGTGTCTGCCTGACTCATACATGCAGCTGGCCCTGCTGACCCCACTGATGCTCGAGCCTGGATACTGCTGCTAGAGTCACACTCATAATTGCCCCTAGAAATTGGATATACTGCCACCATTGTGGCCACCCTGGAATGAATTTCACATGGCCTCTACTTCTTTATGTAACATCAGTGGGTTGTCTACTGCTGCCCACCACCTCCACCTGCCTGAAGAAGCTCCCACCTGCTGTCGTTCAGTTCAACCTGGATCGGGGCAAGATTCCTCCTCCATGTCTCCATCCCACTCAGTGTCCAAACCCCTCACCCTCTGTTAAAGGGACTTAAGAGGATACAGGACCCTTGAGAGGTGGGCTATACGTAACGGTAAATCAGTGATTGCCCACACTAGAAAAGAACTCTGTATCTACTACCTCCCCCTTTGCTTTCTGCTCTCTAGCCTGGAGGTCCTGCTGGTCCCTCTTAGAAGACCCCCAGTCCCTCCCATGGAGTTGCCATTCCACATTCCCTCTCTCCTTCCCCTGGCCTAGTCTTATTAGTCCCTGGGAGAGGAGAAAGTGGTTCTGAAAGCATGCCTCTGAGAATCTTCAGCTCTCACTTAGGAGCAACCCTTGGGGTATCAGTGAGAGAAAAGAGGGAAAGGGAAACACACAGAAAACCAACAGATGAATACTTCAGTATGTAACCCAACCACACCTGCATCACTAGTTTCTGGTTCAAAGTCTGGCATACATTTCTAGGATCAGGAAACCGGGGTCACATGTTTGTGTTCTAGCATCAGGAGAGGCTGGAAATCGAGTGGCTGGCATTTTTCAGCTTCTATACTATGCTGGAAGCCACCGGTATTCAAATACCAGCAGGGTCACCCATGGCAGACAGGTTTCAGCTGAGCTTCTAGACTAAGACAGACTAGGAAGAAGGACCCGGTGGTCTACTTCTGAAAAGAATTAAACAGTGAAAACTTATAAATAGAAGTGAAACATTGTCTGATACAGTGCCGGAAGATGAGCCCCTCAGATTGGAAGACACTCAAAATAAGACTGGGGAGGAGCTGCCTCCTCAAGGTAGAGTCAACCTTAATGACATGGATGGAGTCAAGCTTTTGGGACCTTCATTTGCTGATGTGGCACAACTCAAAATAAGAACATCCATTAATAATCAGAACCTGGAATGTACGAAGTATGAATCTAGGAAAATTGGAAATCATCAAAATGAAATGGAATGCATAAAGATCGATATCCTAGGCATTAGTGAGCTGAAATGGACTGATATTGGTCATTTTGAATCAGACAAACATATGATCTACCATGCCGGGAATGACAACTTGAAGAGGAATGGCGTTGCATTCATCATCAAAAAGAACATTTCAAGATCTATCCTGAAATACAACACTGTCAGTGATAGGATAATATCCATATGCCTACAAGGAAGACCAGTTAATATGACTATTATTCAAATTTATGCAACAACCACTAAGGCCAAAGATGAAGAAATTGAAGATTTTTACCAGCTTCTGCAGTCTGAAATTGATCCAAAATGCTATCAGGATGCACTGATAATTATTGGTAATTGGAATTCGAAAGTTGGAAACAAAGAAGGATCGGTAGCTGGAAAATACAGCTTTGGTGATAGAAATGATGCTGGAGATCACATGATAGAATTTTGCAAGACCAAAGACTTCTTCACTGCAAATACCTTTTTTCATCAACATGAAGGTGACTATACACATGGACCTTGCCAGATGGAATACACAGGAATCAAATTGACTACATCTGTGGAAAGAGAGGACAGAAAAACATCAGTCAGAACAAGGCCAGGGGCTGACTGCGGATCAGACCATCGATTACTCATATGCAAGTTCCAGTTGAAACCAAAGAAAATTAGAACAAGTCCATGAACGCCAAAGTACAACCTTGAGTATATCCCACCTGAATTTAGAGACCATTTCAAGAATAGATTTGATGCATTGAACACTAATGACTGATGACCAGACAAGTTGTGGAATGACATCAAGGATATCACACATGAAGAAAGCAACAGGTCATTAAAAAGACAGAAGAGAAAGAAAAGACCTAAATGGATGTCAGAAGAGACTCTGAAACTTGCTGTTGAACATTAAGTAGCTAAAGCAAAAGGAAAAAAAAATCTGAAGTAAAAGAGCTGAACAGAAGATTTCAAAGGGCAGCTTGAGAAGACAAAGTAAAGTATTATGATGACATGTGTAAACAGCTGGGGATAGAAAACCAAAAGGGAAGAACATGCTTATCATTTCTCAAGCTAAAAGCACTGAAAAAAAATTCAAGACTCGAGTTGCAATAGTGAAGGATTCTACGGGGAAAATATTAAACGACGCAGGAAGCATCAACAGAAGATGGAAGGAATATACAGTCACTATACCAAAAAGAATTGGTTGATGTTCAACCATTTTAGGAGGTAGCATATGATCAGGAACCAACAGTAGTGAAGGAAGAAGTCCAAGCTGTACTGGAGGCATTGGCGAAAATCAAGGCTTCGGGAATTGATGGAGTACCAATTGAGATGTTTCAACAAATGGATGCAGTGCTGGAGGTGCCCACTCGTCTATGCCAAGACATTTGGAAGACAGCTACCTCGCCAACTGACCAGAAGAGATCCATATTTATGCCTATTCCCAAGAAAGGTGAGCCAATCAAATGCGGAAATTATCAAACAATATTATTAATATCACATGCAAGCAAAATTTTGCTGAATATCATTCAAAAGCGGCTGCAGCACTATAGCAGCAGGGAACTGCCAGAAATTCAAGCCAGATTTAGAAGAGGACGTGGAACTGGGGATGTCATTACTGATGTCAGATGGATCCTGGCTGAAAGCAGAGAATACCAGAAAGATGTTTATCTGTGTTTTATTGACTGTGCAAAGGCATTCGACTGTGTGGATCATAAAAACTATGGATAAAGTTGCGAAGAATGGGAATTATGGAACACTTAATTGTGCTCATGAGGAATCTATACATGGATCAAGAGGCAGTTGTTCAAACAGAACAAGGGGATACTGCATGGTTTAAAGTCAGGAAAGGTCTGCGTCAGGATTGTATCCTTTCACCATACCTATTCAATCTGAATACAGAGCAAATAATCCAAGAAGCTGGACTCTATGAAGAAGAACAGGCATCAGGATTGGAGGAAGACTCATTAACAACCTGCGTTATGCAGATGACACAAGCTTGCTTGCTGAAAGTGAAGAGGACTTACTGATGAAGATCAAAGACCACAGCCTTCAGTATGGATTACAGCTCAACATAAAGAAAACAAAAATCCTCACAACTGGACCAATAAGCAACATAATGATAAATGGAGAAAAGATTGAGATTGTCAAGGATTTCATAGTACTTGGAACCACAATCAACATTCATGGAAGCAGCAGTCAAGAAATCAAAAGATGCATTGCATTGGGCAAATCTGCTGCAAAAGACCTCTTTCAAGTGTTGAAAAACAAAGATGTCACCTTGAGGACTAAGGTGCACCTGAACCAAGCCATGGTATTTTCAGTCACCTCATATGCATGCAAAAGCTGGACAATAAATACGGAAGACCAAAGAAGAATTGACGCCTTTGAATTGTGGCATTGGCAAAGGATATTGAATATACCATGGACTGCCAGAAGAATGAACAAATCTGTCTTGGAAGAAGTACAACCAGAATTCTCCTTAGAAGCAAGGATGGCAAGATTACAGCTCACATACTTTGGACATGTTATCAAGAGGGATCAGTCCCTGGAAAAGGACAACATGCTTGGTAAAATGGAGGGTCAGTGAAAAAGAGGAAGACCCTCAAAGTGATGGATTGACACAGTGGCTTCAACAATGGGCTCAAACATGACAACACTTGTGAGGACGGCACAGGACTGGGCAGTGTTTAGTTCTGTTGTGCATAGGGTTGCTGTGAGTCGGAACTGACTTGATGGCACCTAACAACAACAGCAACATACTAGGGAGCCCTGGTGGTGCAGTGGTTAAGTGTTTGGCTGTTAACCAAAAGATCAGCAGTTTGAATCACCAGCTGCTCCTTGGAGACCCTAGGGGACAGTTCTACTCTGTCCCATAGGGTCACTATGAGTTGTAATCGACCTGACGGCAACAGGTTGGTCAGGTTGTTCTGGGAGAGGTGTCTGTTTTCCACCAAACCAAAGAAGGTGTTAAGAATATAGGAAGGTAAAAAGAATGACCACAGTCCTCTAAAGTGGTTATACTTATGATACCATTAGCTCAATTCCATTCTAACATGATAACAGAATGTCTTAGTTGGTCTTCAACAGCATCATTGGTGGTCGTTAATAGTATACTCTAGGCCAAGCTTCAGAAGGGTCAGTACAATTCCATTTTCTAATCTTTCTTCCAACATGAGAAGAACATCAGGAAACTTAGATGCCCTTTTTGTTGTCTTTGGGGTTGCAGTTTGTGGTCCTCTGTGAAGAATTGTTCAAATGAGAGCATGCACATCTCTGTTAAGCACTGTGCAGGCACAATGCAATCTAAAACGATATTTTAGAGAGAATACTTTTTGAATAGAAATATTGTCAGCAGAGACGAACCCTGCCTACAGCTTGGGGCACTGTTTATCTTATAGAACGTGTTCCTGGAGTAACAGCCTTGTGATGGCTACACTTGCTTTCATTTGCATAACTAGACAGCTCTTTCAGTGAGTTTCCCCAGAAGAGATGGATTAGTTCATCCCAAAGTTTATAATGGAGTCCCTGTGTGGTGCAAATGGTTAACATGCTCAGCTGTTAACCAAAAGTTTGAAGATTTGAGTCCACCTAGAGGCACCTTGGAAGAAAGAAAATCAGCCATTGAAAACCCTATGGAGCACAGTTCTACTCTGACACACATGGGGTCCCCATGAATCAGAATCAACTGGATGGCAACTGATTAGGTTTATAACAGGGCTCCATCTCTTCCAAAACAAAAAGTAGCATATGAATTTGAAATGGTAATCTTATGGCTTCTACCATTGCCAGCCATTTTCAAAGATCTTTGGGGTCAAGTTTACTTCAGAGCTCAAGCTCCAGGTATCACCTGAAAATCCACTGGAAATGTGGGCTCACCTCTGGGTGCCAGCCTTGGTAATGAGGTCCTGTCCTATAGCCTGGAATGAGGCACTCAAATATGCCGAAGAGATTTGAACTCACTGGCTTGGACAGAAACCCAAACAAAATATTTTTTTAGTGTAGAATTAGAAAATAATTACTTTGTGAAAAGTAAAGACATACTTCAGCTATTACATTAGGCTGTGTACATAATTTAATTATTTTAAAAGAAAAAAGTATCAACTAACTAAAAATAGGAACATTTATTATGTGTGTTCAGTAATCCAAATGGAGCCCTGATGGCTCAGGGGTTAAGAGCTTGGTTGCTAACCAAAAGTTCGGCAGTTGGAATCCACCAGCCACTCCTTGGAACCCTATGGGGCACCTCTACTCTGTCCTATAGGGTCGCTATGAGTTGGAATTGACTCGACTGCATGGGTAGTAATCCAAATAGGCTTCTATCTGTGATTCTAATCAAATTCATGTGGGCAATACTACTTTTTAATCATCAGGGCAGATGAATTATTGTTCATGCATTTGTCCACAATTCATACAAACGTGGAGTCTCAACCTTCCTTGAAGACTTTGTATAAAACTTGGGTAAGATTCAAAGAGGGCATGTCTCTGAGGATGCACAGTACCCATCCTGGATGATTCTGCCCTGAGATCATCAATGAAAACTTTGTCAGGAGCAGAAAAGAGCCAATGTAAGTGAAGTCTTGGTTCATTGGACTTGATGGCCTACTTGCAGGGTTAATTCTCTCCAGCACCAGTCCCCTGTGTTGAATCATTTGCAACAACACCCTTTACTTAAATGGGGGAGTCTTCAGGTATGGGCAATATATATATGGCGGAATGTGATAAGTAAGCAGTTCAACAGGGTCATTAGGTTCCCTGCTATACTGTCACTGTTCGGGGTCCCTTCCCTTCACTTCTCACAAGCTGTGATTATGTATTTGCTTGTGTGATTATTTATTTAATGTGTGTCTCTCCCCTACTATGAGGCCAGGATACATTTTGTTTTGCTCACTACTGCCCCTGGGTAACACAAATGGCTAAGCACTTAGCTGTTAACCAAAAGGTTGGTGTTTCAAATCTACCCTGAAGCACCTCTGAAGAAAGGCCTGGTGATCTACTTCCGGAAGATCACAGCCCTTGAAACTCCTATATGGAACGCAGTTCTACTCTGAAACACATGGAGTTGCATGAGTTGGAATTGACTCAAGGGAAACTGGTTTGGTTTTTTGGTTTGAATTTAGCTCAGTACCTGACAGAGAGAGGGTGTACCATCCATACTGATTAAATGAAAGGACGGAAAAATTATAGAGTTCAATTCAGTCACAGCTTGGAAAATATCCTGCAGAAGAAATGTTCTCAGTTCTAGCTTGTTTCTCTGGAGTTCCCACAATTCAGGGCTTCCCAGTTTAGGATTTATTTCTGGGTGGCTTTCTGTAAAGTTGTGCTCCCTAACTAGAAGGTTCATACATATCTCTTTGTCACTTCCCTCTATTTTCATTCCATCTCGGAAACAATTAGATACATGCCCAGCTGGGAGACCTCCTTATACCTCCCAGAAAATTCTGGCTCTTCCAAACTTTTGTTGCATTTCTTATTTTCCAATGTGCTCATTCTTCTCAAGATCTTTTCTAATTTTTATTGCTTCTCATTGCCTTTTTTCCTTCTAGTTCACACATGTTTTCTCTATAAGATGCCTTAATACTTACTCCATTATTTTTAAAAGTTTTATATGGACAAGCATCCCTATGTCCTTACATTAAAAAGTGTTGGTTTAAAAAGAAAGAAAGAAAGGAAGGAGGAGGCAGTGGGGATGGGAGGGAGGGAGAGACAGTGGAAGGTAGGAAGAGTTACTGGGGAGGGATTTGTTTACTACTTACCCAATAATATCCACGTGTTTATACAGCTATTTACCCAATAACACACAGGCATTTTTATAAGTATTTACCTGAGTCTGGCTGATCTTGGGGGAATGAATCAAATCTTCTAACAGGCAAGATAAATAGGGCCACAGAAAATGCATGTCTGTTTGTCACTGACGTTGATTCCTGGGCATAGAGACAACATTGCAGGCATTCCACCAGAAGCTCACAAATGCCTTCTCTCTGGTCTACTCATACCTGAGCATGGTGCAGAGATGAAGGCTTTCTTGCCCCCCACACTTCCAGAGTACTCCTGGATGCTGGTTCCTATGTACAGTGACATGGCTAAGAGGTGGTTAAGAAGGGTGAGGAAGAGTAAAGGGCTCCTAGACAATCCTTAGGTGGACAAGTGGGCGCTTTACTGCATGGTGCAGTGTAGCTGCATTAAGTTCATTGTCTCCCAGCCCTGTGCAAGGTCCTGTCCCTCCCAGTCAGCTACAGCCATGACATGGACTTCCTTAATGGCTTTCCTAATTCCTTATCTCCTCCTAGGAGAGTGTCTGGCTTTACACACCCTCAGCAGAGTCCCTCTGTTATCTCGTCTTACATTTCTGCTTTTAATACATATATTCCTTCATGGTTATTGTTGTTGTTAGGAGCCGTCGAGTGGGTTCTGAGTCACAGTGACCTTGTGTACAACATAACTAAATACTGCCCAGTTCTACACCATCCTCACATTTGTTACGCTTGAGCTCATTGTTGCAGCCACTGTGTCAATCCATCTCATTGAGGTTCTTACTCCTTTTTGCTGACCCTCTACTTTACCAACATGATGTTCTTCTCCAGGGACTGGTCCCTCCTGATAACATGTCCAAAGTATGTGAGACGTAGTCTCGCCATCCTTGCTTCTAAGGAACATTCTGGTTGTACTTCTTCCAGGACAGATTTGCCCATTCTTTTGGCAGTCCATGGTATATTCAATATTCTTCGCAAACATCACAATTCGAAGGCATCAATACTTCTTCAATCTTCCTTATTCATCATCCAGCTTTCGCATGCATATGAGGCAATTGAAAACACATGGCTTGGGTCAGGTGCACCTGTCTTCAAAGTGACATCTTTGCTTTTTAACACTGGAAAGAGGTCTTTTGCAGCAGATTTGCCCAGTGCAATGCGTCTTTTGATATCTTGACTGCTACTTCCATGGGTGTTGATTGTGGACACAAGTAAAATGAAATCCTTGACAACTTCAGTATTTTCTCTGTTTATCATGATGTTGCTTATTGGTCCACTTGTGAGGATTTTTGTTTTCTTTATGTTGAGCTGTAACATACTGAAGGCTGTGGTCTTCGATCTTCATCAGTAAGTGCTTCAAGTCCTCTTCACTTTCAGCAAGCAAGCTTGTGTCATCTGCATAATACAGGTTGTTAATGAGTCTTCCTCCAATCCTGATGCCTGTTCTTCTTCATAGAGTCCAGCTTCTTGGATTATTTGCTCAGCATACAGATTAAGTATGGTGAAAGGATACAACCTTGATGCATACAGATTGAGTAAGTATGGTGAAAGGATACAACCTTGATGCACATCTTTCATGACTTTAAACCATGCAGTATCCCCTTGTTCTGTTAGAACAACTGCCTCTTGATCTACGTACAAGTTCCTCATGAGCACATTTAAGTGTTTTGGAGTTCTCGTTCTTCACAGTGTTATCCATAGTTTTTATGATCCACACAGTCAAATGCCATTGCATAGCCAATAAAACACAGGTAAACGTCTTTCTGGTATTCTCTGCTTTCAGCCAGGATCCATCTGACATCAGCAATGATAACCCTGGTTCCACATCCTCTTCTGAATCTGGCTTGAATTTCTGGCAGTTCCCTGTTAATGTACTGCTGTAATTGCTTTTGAATGATCTTCAGCAAAATTTTACTTGTGTGTGATATTAATGATGTTTTTTTTATAATTTACGTATTTGGTTGAATCACATTTCTTGGGAATAGGCATAAATATGGATCTCTTCCAGTCAGCTGGCCAGGTAGCTGTCTTCCAAATGTCTTGGCATAGGTGAGCGAGCACTTCCAGCACTGCATCTGTTTGTTGAAACATCTCCGTTGATATTCTGTCAATTCCTGGAACCCTGTTTTTCGCCAGTGCCTTCAGTGCAGCTTGGACTTCTTCCTTCAGTACCATCGATTCCTGATCATACGCGACCTCCTGAAATGGTTAAACTTCAACCAACTCTTTTTAGTGTAGCGACTCTGTGTATTCCTTCCATCTTCTGTTGATGCTTCCTGTGTCGTTTAATATCTTCCCCATAGAATCCTTCACTATTGCAACTCGAGGCTTCACCCTTCCTGGTGAGGGGCCACAATCTGAAGAAGGGAACTCACTGTCCCATTAGGAGAACTTGCCCATGGATGATGGTCTGACCTCTTTTCCTCCTTCATAATGGAATAATCCCTGAACTTTTAGCTAAAATATAAATCATGACACCAGGAGGACTGGAGGAAGAAGAATCTTTGTAAGAGCTCAATAAATAGCATCTTCTCTTTCCCACCAAAGATATGCACCAACTGAGAAATAAGGCAAAGATAAGTATTGAAGATTAATGCTATTATATTCCCTGGATACTGGAGAACATGTGGTCCCTGGGTGGCACAACGGTTTGCACTCAACTGCTAACCTAAAGATTGGTGATTCACGCCCACCCAGTGATGCCATAGCAGAAAGGCCTGTCAATCTGCTTCTGTAAAGATTACAGCCTAGAAAACCCGATAGGGCAGTCCTAGTCTGTAACAAACAGATACGGTCACCATGTGACGGAATCCACTTGGTGGCAACATGTTTGGTTTTATTGGAGAATATGGCTTACATCTGTGGGAAATTGGGTTTTCTAATCCTGAATCCCAGAATTAGGCAGCAAATCACAAGGGGCACTTCTTAGCGGTAGGTTATTCCCACAAGGAAGGGAAGAGGAAGCCCCTGGGTCAGAGTAAGAGGCTTGAGCGAGGCCTTGAATGTCATAACTGGTGGGGCTCCCTGAACAGGGAGGAAGCACCAGGAGGTGGGAAATGAGCATTCATCCTAACAGGGGGATCTTGTGGCCTAACTGTTGTGCACTATTTGGCCAATAAACTGTGACCTTGAACCCTTGTTAGCCAGTGGAAGGAGAAGAGTGAGTCTACCTTTCAGAGGTCTGTAATATTACTGCTATTGTTGTTAGCTGCTGTTTACTCATGGTGATCCCATGTACAATAGAACAGAACCCTGCTCAGACCTGTGCCATCCCTGTGATCAGATGCAGACTGGACTGTTGTTAACCATAGGGTTTTCATTGGCTGATTTTTAGAAGCAGATCACCAAGACTTTCTTCCTAGTGTAATATTGCTCCTGTAGTATTATTGTCTGCTTGTGTGTGTGATGGTGGGGGCATTGTTCCTTGTGCCACTGAAATCTGTGTAAAATAAATTTAGATTTTGCATAAGTGGGCAGCTGGACGGGTATCTATCAGGATTGCCAGGATTTATTCCATTTATGTGGCTGATTAGCAGATGTCCCTTTCCTTCTCTCCTTTTCTTGGATCTACCTGTCACACTTCAACTAAAGAGAAGGCTCATTCTTCAGCTAAGATCACCTCTGGATATTTCCCATGTGTGGGGTGATGGCTTATCTGTTGTTCTGGCCTCTAGGCCATAGCTTCTGAGTGCTTAGATAGCAGAGATCCAACATTTCTTCATCACAGCAAAGATCCAAAGGTCCAAAGCAAAGATCCAAAGATCTTCTATTACAGTTGGCACGTCTTTATATTCCACAAACCAGAGCTACAAGGATGTTATTCTTTTCTTTCTTCTCTCCCAGATGATACTTTAATCACTAGGATGTCATTGTGCACTAAACTTTGTCTTCAATATGGAGCCTTGGTGGCGCAGTGATTAAGAGCTCAGCTGCTAACCAAAAGGTCGGCAATTCGAATCCACCAGCTACTCCTTGAAAACCCTATTGGGGAGTTCTACTCTGTCCTATAGGGTCCCTGTGAGTCAGAATTGACTCGAAGGCAACGGGTTTGGTTTTTGCCTTCAAAAACTGCTAGCCTGGACACCATGGACAGCTCCATGAGGAATGTTTTCAGCCAAAGACTCAGAGTCTACCCCCTCGCTAGACTTTGTGTGCTTGAGGAAGGAATTTTGCATTTTTCTTTCCATTTTTTTTTAACTGCTGTGTCCCTTGTGACCAAAACAATGCTCAACATTAAAAAAAAAAAAAAAAAAAAATCTTAATAATTACATGCTGAATGAATTAACTGGTTTAAATTTGAATGCAAAAGCTAGTGTTCCAACAGTCTTATGTTTAAATATTATCAGCTACCAACTTTTAGAACAGAAAACTTTTAAAGATCTGAATTAAAGTCTTCCTGGAGAGAAATGGCTGAGGGTTTTAAAAAAAAATTGTGGATTTTAATTTTATTTTTTTCCATCCCAGGTGTACCTACTTTGGCGTTTCAGTGATAAAACAATTTAATTGTGTATATCAAAAGCTTTGTGTCGCCAAACCAGCAAAGCACTTAATTGACCAATAATCTGTTAGATGCTGCAGTGTGGCTCTGAGCTGGATACAATTTTTTTAATTTGTTTGTTTGTATAGGTAAGATCCATTTGTGTATTCAGCTTCTGAGCAGGACATTTTCAGTAGGCTCCATGGGGATTTTACTGCAGGTCTCTCACCAGTATGTGTTCAGAGTAGGCATCTGTGCCATGGAGATCACAGGCAACAGTGTTTAAAAGGTCTCCTCATAGTTTATAGATTTACTGCTGCTACTTGTCTGTTCATTGTGATGTTGAAACTATTAGCTAGAAGCAGACCTTTAAAAAAAAAATCTTTGCAGAAAACCATAATAGAAGCAAATAAAGGCAATTCTTTTGTGAAGCAGTTCCTGTTATCTTTCCATTTTGAGAAATTATCCTCAGTTCAATTGTATTACCATGGTGATGTGTTTGCATTTCAGCAAAACCAAGCCAAATCATAACCTGGAGCTCTTTGCATGTCTAGCTCCTGTCCTAGGATTTTTATTGCTGTATCTTTATTAATAAAATCCCATTGTCCTGGCTAAAAATCACAACAAAGACACACCATTTCTTAGCCAGACTATGATCTGGATTGTTTATTGCAGAATCTAAGACAGCTCATAAAGGTGGAAAGGAGAACAGAGAAGAGCAGACATCCAGTAAAGAAAGAGCCTGCAAATGAACGTACTCACTCTCTGAAATAAGTTTGCTGATGTAAACAAGGGCAGGTAGGGACATCATGCTTAATGAGAGTTAGACTTGTGGCTTAGCCTCTGAGGTCTGAAACAAGTAGACACATCTACAGCTGTCAGTACATATATCCTTGCCTCAACGGAGAGTTCTTAGAGCTGGCTCCCCCAGCTCCCAGCCCCCTGTTTATAAAGCTTATTTGGCTCTTCTTAGTAATTGCACATGTAATTTTGACAGCTAAAGGAACTCTAAGGAAATGGGTTTGGAGCTCTTCAGAAACTCCTAGTTAGTGCCAACTGGACATGGGGAGATGGTTTTGTATCACTCTTTGTGTAAGGAGAAGAGAATACCATATCATCTATTCTAACCAATCAGCAAAGTGTGAAAACACGATTTGGATAGAAATCCATAACCACCCTACCACTTCAGCCCCAACAGTATATCAAACCATCGCTTCCCAGATGACAGTTTGCTTAGCCCAGGGGCTCTCTCAAAGCTCTCTGTTAGCTGCTCTGCTTGCTGGTAAATAAGCAATGCAGTTTTGCCTAGCAACCCACTGTGGAAACACAGATCACACAGATCGGCTCTGTAAGGGGTGGGGGGAGGTGGGGGAACAGGGAGAGTGGGGTCCGTGCCTCCCAGGGTCTCTCTGCAGCTGGTTCCTGACATTGCAAACATTCTCTACAATTCTTGGCAGTTTCAGAAGGATGATGAAGAACTAGGGGGAAATTAATTGGAAGGCAAATAAAAAAGCTTCCAAGATTGTGAGACGAGATTGTCTGAAAGATTTAGAGTCAGCACAGAAGAGCCATGGAGAAGGAGGACTTTTTTTTCTCATTGAAAATGAGGTCGTTAAATGAGATAATGTATTCAGGAAGGGGCAAGCAACAGTGACCTTCTGAAGCTGAACAAAGATGATCTTAAGCCATACGTGGGGGAACATTCCTCAACAGCAAAGGGCAGCATTAAATCTGGGACTGTCCTGTCTAAGAAGAGGTTTAAAGTTTGACATTAATAATGATATTTAACAACTATTGAGCACTTACCAGGCACTGTGCTACACTTTTGCACACTTTACTCATTTGATCTTCTAAGCAACCCTTCGGGGCGGGTATTTTATCTCCATTTTATAGAGGAAGAAACTGAGGCACGGAGAGGTTAGGAAACTTTCCTGAGATCACTCAACTATTTAGCAACAAGGATGGGACGTGTCTCAGGCAGTCTGTTTCCAGAACCCACATTACTAAACATGTTTACACAGGTAGTAAGTAGTTGGAAGGCTAATGGTGTTAAAAAGCCTGCAGATGTCCACACTGTGCATGAGACAGTCTGTGGTTCCATCTTGAAATCTACTGTTTAAAGTGTTCAATGAGGGCAACTGTGTTTTTAGATATCTAGAGGGTAACAAAAACATGTGTATCCCGAATAACAGATACTGCTAAAACTTCACACTGTAAAAGAATTTCTGCACAACAGAACACTCATTTTCATCCCTAAAGAGACTCAACAACCCTCAGCGTACAGGAATGATTCAAGAAAGACTTGATTTATTACCTTATTATATATGGAAGTAGATATTGTTTGGCAGCTTAATTGTGAAGAAATCACTGAAGAATTTGTAAGAGCAAAGAATAGAAATGTTTTTAATTATAACATGTTAGAGAAGAAAGATCTATCTAAAAATAAAATATGGTAATTTGTTGGAGTATTTGTTTTCTGATCATTAGATTTCCTTTATGACATCTTTTCATTTGTTTGTTTATAATTATAGCATTTATTATGAAACAAGCATCAAAACTGAAGTATGAGCTGTTTAAAGCAAAATCGGTGAACTGACTCATTTTCTTTGTTGTAGAATATGTGGGATAATTTTATAATCCAGTTCATCTCATTGGGCTAAAATGGCATATGTGACTTTTGCGTTCAATCACTAATATTACAGTTGCATTTAAAAAGAAGTTACATAGTGGATAGCTATGATACACGCACACACACACACACACCCACACACCCACATATACTGTATATATGTATATATCTCACATATCCTGTTCAAATGTGTGAGTAAGCAGAGGAGGCGACGCCACACAGATTATCAGTGTTTATGGCCCTCACATGCCTTAATCTGGCCCTGCTGTCGATTATACATAAATCTACAGAAACATGCTAATTACGAATTCTAAAAGTTTACTTAGCATCTTAACCTTTTGCCTTGTGAAACCAGGTAGCAGCCACGCTCTCTTCTGGACCGGGCATAAGTAACTCCATCTTTGTTTTTAGCTTTCACAGCCAACACCCACACCTCTTTCTTTTATAGTAAAGTATGAGTTACACATGTTTTTGTACTCCTGCGCATGCACAAACACACGCACATGCATACTCACTTGATTTCTTAAGCCCCTAAAATACCCCTGTCTTAGTTTCCTAGGGCTGCCATAACAAAATACCACAAAGCGGGTGGCTTTAAAGAACAGAAAGTTATTTTCATACAGTTATGGAGGTTGGAAGTCTGAATTCAAGGCATCAGCAGGCTGTGCTCTCTGTCTGCTCTAAGGGAAGATCCTTTTTTGTTTCTTTCAGTTTCTGGTAGCCCCCCGGGTATTTCTTGATGTTCCTTGGCTTACAGATGTTATCTTCACATGGCGTCTTCCCCCTTTGTGTGTGACTCCATTTCCTTTTTCTCCCTTTTTATAAGAAACCAGTTAGGTGGGATTAAGACACACCCTACTCTAGGATGGGCTTGTTAACTGATAATATCTGCAAAAACAAACAAACAAAAAAAATCAAACCAAAAACCCAAGCGAAACCAGTTACTATTTAGTTAGTTCAGACTCAGGGCGCCCCCCTGTGTTCCAGAGTACAACTGTACTCCATAGGGTTTTCAATGGCTGATTTTTCTGAAGTAGATTGCCAGGACTTTCTTCCAAGGCACCTGTGAGTAGATTCGAACAGCTAACCTTTCAGTTAGGAGCCAAGCACCTAACCATTTGCAACACCCAGGGACTCCAACATCTGCAAAGAAAAACACTATTTCCCCGATCAAGGTCATATTTAAAGGTACAAGGGTTAAGACTTCAATATATCCTTATGAGGCCCACAACTCAATCTGTAACAACCCCAGTATTTAAATTCTCCAAGCATCCTCTGAGCATCACCCTTGGATATCTGGGAGAAGCAGGGCAGGAACACACGGGGTGGCTTGGGCAGTGAGCAGTGCTAAAATGTTTATCTTGCCGATAAGGCGGTAAGTTGCCAAGGTCTTGCCTTTGCTGCTCGCCTCCTTCTCTGCCACGAAACAAATCCACTCCTCTTCCATGCCAGCTTCCCTTCTGCCCCATCTCCTGCAGCTCGGGAATGTCTCCAGCTTCCTGCGGACTTGCTGTCCTCCTTTGCCAACCTCAGCCTCATTTCGATTGCAATTGCATTTGCATCCTAATTTACGACTTAACAAGTGTCTCACAAACATTTCATTCACTTTAATTTCATTATACGTTTGAGGAGGACGATTTATAGAGGGGGAAAATTGATGTTCCCACTGCTAGCGATTAGATGAACATAATGATCTGTGGTAAAAGCTCCTTTTGGGCTTTGGACTTTTCTTACATGTCTACAAACAAAACTAGTCCTCAGAGGGGCTCAAATGTATCCACAAAGTCCTCCTATAATATCCAACATGGAAATTCATGAAACAGGAACAACGTGTGCCTGACCCAAGCCAAGTTGTTTTCAATCGCCACATATGCATGCGAAAGCTGGACAATGAATATGGAAGACTGAAGAAGAATTGACGCTTTTGAATTATGGTGTTGGTGGAGAACATTGAATATACCACGGACTTCCAGAAGAAAGAACAAATCTGCCTTGGAAGAAGTACAACCAGAATGCTTCTTAGAGGCAAGGATGGCGAGACTGTGTCTTACATACTTTGGACATGTTGTCAGGCGAGATCAGTCCCTGGAGAAGAACATCATGCTTGGTAATGCAGAGGGTCAGCAAAAAAGAGGAAGACCCTCAGTGAGATGGAGCGATACAGTGGCTGCAACAGTGGGCTCAAACATAGCAACGACTGTGAGGATGGTGCAGGACCAGGCAGTGTTTTGTTCTGCTGTACATAGGGTATCTCTATGGGTAGGAACCAACTCAATGGCGCCTGACAGCAACAACATGATTCTCAGCTAGTTTATGTCTTATGATACTTTTGTGAAAAAAATTTTTGTTTCACATCAATTTCAACAATATTAATAAATTGTAATTTTTTTCCAGATAGCTTTTCTGAGGAGATAGGGAGGGAACACATCACATTGTCTTTTCATGTTCCCACTCTATATACTGAGTACCCTCTTACGGGGAGGAGGGCAGTGGAGGTTCAGTGACAGAATTCTCGCCTTCCGTGTGGGAGACCCAGGTTTGATTTCTGGCCAGTGTACCTCATGCACAGCTACCATCTGTCTGTCAGTGGAAGCCTGCATGTTGCTATGATGCTGAACAGGTTTCAGCAGACCTTCCAGACTAAGACAGACTAGGAAGACAGGCCTAATGATCTGCTTCTGAAAATCAGCCAGTGAAAACCCTAAAGATCACAAGGGTTCGATCTGCAACTGATCACAGGGATGGCGAGGGACCTGGCTGCATTTCATTCTGTTGTGCAACAATACCCTCCTAGGAGTTAGAGCAAGTGACTCCTTTTTATAAAGAAGGACTGTATTTCTTAAGCTTTTCCTTTGAATGTTGTCTAGGGACTATATTGATCCAGGAATTGGGGTGCAAATAGTGGTGATCTAGATTTGTGCAAATAAATATTCTCCACCTTTCTCAGTTATTTATATAATTGCCCACCCCATTTTTCCCTATTGAACATAAACCAAAAAAAAAAAAAATCCATTGCTGTCAAGTTGATTCTGACTCATAGAGACCCTATAGGACGGTGTAGAGCTTCCCCACAGGGTTTCTAAGGCTGTAAATCTTTACGGAAGCAGACTGCCACATCTTTCTCCTAGGGAGTGGGTTCAAACTGTTGACATTTTGGTTAGTGGCTAAGCATTTTAACCACTGTGCTACCAGGGCTCCTTATATTGAACATACCTGGGGTTTATGACCCCACTGAAGTGGGAGTGGTTTTGAGCCATGTTTATAAAGGAGACCAAACTTCTTTCAATTCCTTCATCCCTAGGAGCTTTCCAGTGAAACAGAAGCATCAGTATTTCTTCCCATAAACCAGGGAAGAGGAGGGGGAATGGAAGAAAGGGAAACAAAGCCACAATTGCCTGACTTTCTTATCTCTAAGACCTAACCATTTTCTTGACTATCATCCATGGTTGAGCCAAGTGGCTGATCTTAGGAAAAATAATTCTTTCTTGAGCATTTCTGTCCTGGGAAACCTGGATGAGGAGACTGAACCTGGTGTAGGAATGAAGCTTCCAAATTCCTGGACAGATTTTGCAGTGACTACATGATTACGGAACTGCCAAACCACTGAGAATCATGATCCAGCCAAGCTGACATACAACCTTAGCTATCACAGGCAGCAACCATCTTGGGAAATAATGAAGTCTGTACCTGTGAGGGAGTTAGAATCTGTATTCAGGCTGCAGTTACTAAACCATGTGAGGGACATTCAAGACATGAGCTAAGCTGAGTTTTTTGACCTGCTGCCCATGAACAGTCTTCATGGGGCCTGAGAACCTCCTAAGATCATGCTGAAGAGTTAATTAAACCAGTACTCTGTTAGGAGCAAAAAAAGAAATGAGTTTTATTGAGGAATAGAAACATCTACATAGCTGGGCCCCATCCACTCAATTCTGACTCACAGTGACCCTATAGGACAGAGTAGAACTGCCCATAGCGTTTCCCAAGGGGGGACTGGTGGATTTGAACTGCTTACCTTTTGATTAACAGCCGAGCTCTTAACCACTGTGCCACCAGGGCTCCTATAGCTGGCATCACTAGGTAAAAGTACAAAGTTCAAGCAGAGAGAAGGGTCTTTATACACAAAGGAAAGGTAGGGGGTTAGTAATTGATTGTAGATAAGATCAGCTACGTCTTGAAGTCCTTTGAAATGCAAAAGTCAGACACCTGACTAGGAAGGAGTGAGTTGCAGCCTAGGTGAGAGGTGCTAACTGGTTTGGCCATACATAATTTTGAATTATAGTTGGTTATACATTTTTTGTGGGGGTGGGGGTGGGGAGCAAATTGTTTACATCTCGATACATTCTTCCTAAATGGTTTGCATCCTGATCTTTTATTTCCTGGGAATGCATGTTGGCCCCAACATTCTTAGTCCGATACAGAGTGCCTCCAGTTTGAAACTTTTCAGTTACAACCGTCTGAAATTTCTGAATGTGCTTTTTCTAAGAGAACGTCTACTGCTTTCATTAGATTCTCATACAGCAGCCTATGACCTGAAAAAGGTTTGTTGCCGCCAGCATAATACATTTTTCTATGCCTCTGTCTTCTGAGTCCAGGATGATAGCACTAATTTGCCTTTCTTTCTTTTTTGTTCTTCCTAGAAAAAGCAAGTAAGTCAGACCAAGATCCGGGTCATCTCCACCATCCTGTTCATCTTGGCTGGCTGCATTGTGTTTGTGACGATCCCTGCCGTTATTTTCAAATACATCGAGGGATGGACAGCCTTGGAGTCAATTTACTTTGTGGTGGTCACTCTGACCACGGTGGGCTTTGGCGACTTTGTGGCAGGTGAGCACTGTAGGCATCCTAGTCACCAGGATGACGATCTGTTGGCTGGGAAAGGGCAGGGAAAATTATCTGTTGACTGAGCTTTTCAAAACCACGGTAAACAATGTTGTGGAGAAGCAGATGACTCAGGTGTCACTGCTGCTGTACACGGGGTCCTATGTGATGTAAATAGCAGCAGCTTTCTGCCGTGAAAAGAATGCAATCTTCTTCCTCCCCAGGATTCCTATGGCCCTTATCATCATATGAATTATGCATGAACGAGATGAAATGTCTCATTGAATGTTGGACTTTGCAATTGTGTTAAGACTCCTTGAATCAGTTGATAAAGGCTGTATTGGCAGATAGAAAACTCAGGCGAGAGTAGCATAGAGCTTGGCCTGCAGTGGCCTGCAGGCTAAGCTTCCTGACGCTGAGGTGACAGCCATTGTCCTGGGCATGCCAAGACATGCCGAGACAGAAGACTCAGAACGTAGGTGACTTCCAGGAGCTGAGGGAAGATAATATTATAATGGGTTCTGCATGAGGAGGTATAGAAGCAATAGAAGCTTTCTTTGTAAAAAATAAATGTCGATGAGCTATGTTTAAGTAAAAAAAAAATTAGTCATCAATTTCACCAGAGGACAGGAGTTTGGAAATGAAACGAGATTTGGCTTCTTATGTGTACCACTTCCCCAAAGTGTGGTAAAAAGGCAGGAATAGAAGAAGAAGGCCATCTTTCTCGTTTCCCAATAGGATAGTTCTAGGTGGTCAGACAGTCAATAATTTTCTACTCTAACAAGTGAACATTTTGTTCAAAAAACACCCTCATAATCTTGAGATGTTTGGCTTGAGAGTGTGTGTGTGAGTGTGTGTGTGTGTGTGTGTGTGTGTGTGTGCAGGTGTGTGTGTGCACACACCCCTGCCAGTTTCTGGTTAAGCAGCAGCCTGGACATTTAAAGACTGGGCTCCCGGGCTGACTGTTTCTTATTTGGTGTGTGGTCCCAGCAATGCTTTAGTTCCTCCGTGGGCTTCAGTAAGGGGGATGGGATCTAGTCTTTGGGAATCTGCTGAACAGGAAATTAATGGAAAGGATGTTGAAGGCTCATCAGTAGGAATAGGGGTGCCTCCATGTTAATTCTATAACACAGATAGCTGAAAGGGTGGTTTTGTAGCTGTTTCAACTGGGCAATGAAGACTGAAGTTCACTTTGTAGAAACCTTGGGTTTTTTTTTTCCTTCCTTTTTATTGACTAAGAATTAGAAAGTTAATGTGATTAAAACCTGTTTATGTAAAGACTGGTGCCTAGGACCCCACCAGTCTTCCGTTACCCATGGTGCTCAACTGGTGTGCAGCAAGCCCCTCAGCCTTGGGTGAGAATTCACCTAATGCCATCTGATTCTGGGCCCGGAGAGAAACCACACGGCAGGACGGAGAAGGCATGTCCCTGTCCATTCCTTAGCACAAGCCATAGATGGTCTGTGGGAAAACTCAACTGAAGCTCTAATCTAAGGTCAAATACATGTAATGGTAACTGGATTTTAGAACTATTTTCACAAACTTTTTTAAGTACCCCAAAGCACAGTTTGCCTTGGGTTATGTCTGGGCTTACACTGGGCTGCCTTGTGGATGCTCTGTTTTAGGACATTTATGTCTAGACTCTGCTCTCTAACCAACTGCTCAGTTCAGTAATTCCAGAGCTGTTACTGGGGCACAAAGCCCAGAGCCCTGGGGGTGAGAGTAAAAAAGTATTTATGATTTTATTTTATATTTGATTCCAGTTCATTATTTATTATTATTAGGGACCACAGACGGAGCATTGAGCATATTCTAGCATTTTACTTTACATTTACTCACTTAGCCAGGGCACAGTTACAAGGCATCACACTGTTTTAATTTCTTCACTGCTGATTACAGAGCCATATTTCATTTGCCACTGTGGTTTCCACAGATTGGGGTCTGTTATAATTCACAGCATTGACAGCAGTTAGATGAGGCCCTTCTAAGCACCTGTTTCAAGAGCTTAGGCTGACCACTCTGAAGAACACATGCCTTAAAAGACGGGAGGTTTGTCACTCCCTTTCGGTAGTATTCGGAGAGCAATAGGGAAGGATGACCAATAATTTGAAAAGTACATTGACAAGAGTTGATTGTCGCTGTGATCTGACGAGGTACTATCTCTACTAGAAATATAATCGCAGAGTTGACCATGCAGGATTCAGTGCTGGTTTATTTTATAGCTGACTCACCTTGGGACAGCCTATCAGCATTGCAATATTTGGCAACCCTGCCTGGGAGCTCACACTGAGCTCAGAATCTCAGATAAAGGGACAAGCAAAAGGGTGCCTACTGTGTTGATTGCTAGCTCCCCCTAGTGACAATCTTTGTTGGGTGATTAAAAAACAGAAAGCAAACCTGTTGCCATCAAGTCGATTCTGACTCATAAAGACCCTATAAGACAGGGTAGAAGTGCCCATAGGGTTTCCAAGGCTGTAATCTTCACGGAAGCAGACTGCCACATCTTTCTCTTGCAGAGCGGCTGGTGGGTTTGAACCTCAGACCTTTCAGTTAGCAGCCGAGGGCTTTAACCACTGTGCCACCAGGGCTCCTTCAAGGGTAACTATTTAGCCTCAGATAGCCCAAAGGAAAAAGCTACAGAGCTTTCTGGCCTGACATAGAAAGGAGACGAACTGCAAAAACTACTTAATGTTGCAGGAACTCCAATAATATCCTAAGAAAGCTGTGGAGGAGAGTTCTAGCTAAAACCAAAGGCAGCTAAACAAAATGATGGGGTCTTGCCACAGAGCCCTTTGACAATATTTGGAATTTTAATTTTAGGAAATGGCAGTAGCTGTTAAGACCTTGTGGGCTGCATTGCAAAGTGGGTTCAGATACAATGAGAAGAGCCGCAGGCCACAGCTCCTGCCCAGCTGCCTTGGGGAGGTATTATTGATACCCTGAGAGCTCAATCTGTATTCAGCGCTAGATGTGGTTACAACCATGCCCCAGCAGGATAATCTAATAATCATTCATCATGTAATACCATAATTACTAATACATTGCTAATATCAGTCATCTTGGAAATGGCCACCTGCCTGCTTCATTGGGCAACAATGTCTCACAGAGTGAGAACAAGGCTTGTGTCGATTGATTTCCCTTCTCTTTCTCACCTCTTCTTCAGGAGAGTGGGCTGGGCTTAGATTCTATTTTGCGTGGCTAGCTTAGGCAGCGCCTGTAGGAAGGTTAGAATAAATAGGCTAATTATCTGGAATAAGTGACTGATACCTTCAGTGGAACAGCCAGTCAATTCAATGAGACAACTGGCCAATTCGGTTTGATGGATTTTTACTGGAGTCCCTATTTATAAAATAAAGAGATTGGGCTAGCTGGGCTGTAAGTTCCCTTTCAGCTCTAGCTTACGATGATTCTAATTAATCGGCCTAATTGACCCTTGTATTAGCGACATGTAAACAGGATCCCTCAGTTAGCATTAAATCACTACTTCTTGGATCAAAGTCTCGGTAATGCCATTATGTCTAATTTTACCTCCACACATCCATTCATCTCTTGGTAAATGCATGAGTGCTTAAGAAGGAAATGGCTCCAGAATTATAGACCATTGGGGATCATTTAATGATATTTGATTTTTATTAAATAGATTTAAAGAAGTTAAAGGACAAAAAGGAGCCATGGTAGCGCAGTGGTTAAGCGCTCAGCTGCTAACTGAAATGCTGGCGGTTTGAACCACCAGCAGCTCTGTGGGAGAAAGATGTGGCAGTCTGCTTCTGTAAAGATTACAGCCTTGGAAACCCTATGGGGGTACTTCTGCTGTGTCCTGTAGGGTCGCTAAGAGTTGGGATTGACTCGACGGCACACAACAACAAAGGAAAAAAAAAAATGGCAGCCGGGGTCATTCTGTAGGTTTCTAGCTCAAGTCACTGTCAAAACTCAGGTTGAGAATAAGTGGATCAAGTTAGCCACTGACCATTTTTGTTATGACTATTAAGGGTAGTGGTTGAGAATCAAAGGAAGCCAAAGCACGGTCAAGCTCCTTTAGGAAAGGGACACATATTTTCCCTGCCCTCCAATCCCGGTTGTATGACACACATAGCAGGCGTAACAGTGTTAGACATTAGGAGTGTTAGATGATGATGGAATGACACCTCCACATGGACTGGAATATGTTTGCTCTGCAAAGACCATATGCTAGATCACGGTTAAAGTAACGTTTGGTTGTTTTCAGGGGGAAACGCTGGCATCAATTACCGGGAGTGGTATAAGCCCTTAGTGTGGTTTTGGATCCTTGTTGGCCTTGCCTACTTTGCGGCTGTCCTCAGTATGATCGGAGATTGGCTACGGGTTCTATCAAAAAAGACAAAAGAAGAGGTAGGATCCTTTCCAGATGCTATGAATGTTCTGAGATCAGATGAGCTCATTGTCAAGAATTGCCTGTCTCTATCCTGTGGGCTAGAGTGTTTCTTGCTAAATGGAGGACTCATCAAGGCTTCCTTGTTTTGAATCATTCCCTAAAAGCCAAGTTAAATGGAATAGCAGTTATTTCTGAATCCTCTTTTTGCAGGGGAGGAAATATGATGACTCAATTACCAGCCCACGAATCCTGGAAAGCCTAGTAAACATGAACTTATTTCAAAAAAATGAAAAGAAATGGAAATAGTCAGCAGAGGTAGACTATGGCTGAGGGAGATGTGCAGTAGCCCCTTATCAGCAAATACATGAAGAGGCTGAGAGAATTCATAAAAAACCCAGCAATGTCAGGCCTGTCCTTCAGGTCTCAGGGCCTGGATGGCAATGCAGTTGAACACCATGAATTTTTCTCCATTCGGTATGGGACTGAAATCATCAAACAGTGACCAGCCATGGGGAAGCCATGGGGATATAAGTCTCTTTTACCTGTATCCCCTCCTGGTTTTTTGTATGCTCCCTAGACCAGGGCCATGGAGTGTTCCCTTCCTCATAGAAATTTATGTGAAAATTTACACAAAGGCAAGAGCAGAAAGACATAAAAAGGCAAGATAGACCTTTTGATTACAAAAAATACTCATGTAGTTCTTCCAAGAAGAAAGGAAAAGAAATAAGAAGGAAGGAGGCAAGAAAAGGAGAGGGAAAGAGCTGAAGGAAAGGAGGTAAGAAAAAAAGAAATGCCACGAGGGATAGCCTCTTTATGGGTAGCTGTTTACGTCCCAGAATACTATCTTTCCATGTAGAAGACCCCTGGGAGAGAGTTGCTTAATGGAGAACTTTCCGATATCATTACTGGGCCCAAGTGCTAAGTTTCCAGGCATACGGGAACACCGTCAATGCAATTTCCAGTAGGATTCCCCAGATAGCTAATTGACCTGCAGAAAATGAGCTATTAAAAAAAAAGGACCAACATACTGACTTTTCCTAAATGCAAAGATATGAGTTATTTTCCTGTTCAGAGAAGCACGGGGCTTGTGCTGTTTGCCCTGCTATTAAGAGCCAAGAAATTTGGTGCTAATCCTCATGCAAAGCTCTACTCTATAAGGGAACATGTTCTGTGGGCTTTGGCTGATCATGCCGTGCCCCCTTCCTGCACTTTGGCCAGGGGAATTTTGTTACCAGGTGCCCCGAGGGTCTTCTTAAGCCAGGACAAGCCTGATAGCACATGGCAGCAGCATGGTCCAGATAGAGGGTGACCAGCTATCTCATTTGCCTGGGACTGAGGGAGTTCCCAGGACACAGGACTTTCAGTTTTAAAACAGGTACAGTCCCGGGCAAACTGGGACAGGTTGGTCACCCTATGCAGATAGAAGAATTAGAGGGATACGGAAGGGCAGAGGACCTGCTGAGCACCTGCTCTGAGCCCAGGACTGAGCTAGGTACATTTTCCTACCTCATGAAACACTAAAAGCTCCAAGCTAGATATGATGACCCCAGTTTACGTCGGAGGAAAGAGGCCACGCAATTCAGAGGTGGAAACATAACTAGAACCCAGGCCTGTCCAACTCCAAATATAGGTCTCTCCCCTCAGAATGCTGCATGCTTCTCACTTAGTCCCTGTCTCCAGATCTCAGGCCTCCTTGGGGTGGTCTGACATGTGTGTCTCTCTGAGCTACATTAGTCGCTAGCCAGTTTGAGGTGTGTATTTAGGTGGCAGGAAGAACTAAGCTAGGAGTAGCGTTTCACCCCCTCCCTGGACGAACCTCCATCTCCCAGCTTCCCCCGAGCCCGGCTTGCCATTGGGACACGGAATGACAATGGGTGCTGGGAGGTGCGAGACAGAGAGGACTTTCTCAGTATGTTGTTGTTCTTCCGTCTCTCGGCTAGGTCGGTGAAATCAAGGCCCATGCGGCTGAGTGGAAGGCCAATGTGACAGCCGAGTTCCGGGAGACACGACGGCGACTCAGCGTCGAGATCCATGACAAGCTCCAGCGGGCGGCCACCATCCGCAGCATGGAGCGTCGGCGCCTGGGCCTGGACCAGAGGGCCCACTCTCTGGACATGCTGTCCCCCGAGAAACGCTCTGTCTTCGCCGCCTTGGACACGGGTCACTTCAAGGCCTCTTCCCAGGAGAGCATCAACAACCGGCCCAACAACCTGCGCCTTAAGGGGTCGGAGCAGCTGAACAAACACGGGCAGGGGGCCTCCGAGGACAACATCATCAACAAGTTCGGGTCCTCCTCCAAACTCACCAAGAGGAAAAACAAGGACCTCAAAAAGACCTTACCCGAGGATGTCCAGAAAATCTACAAGACCTTCCGGAACTACTCCCTGGACGAAGAGAAGAAAGACAAGGTGATGGAAAAGATGTGTAACTCGGACAACTCTAGCACCACCATGCTGACTGACTGCATCCAGCAGCAGTCTGAGATGGAGAACGGGATGGTACCCACGGACACCAAAGACAGGGAACTGGAGAACAACTCATTACTTGAAGACAGAAACTAACCCTGGAGGCCACTGGACTTGGACTAAGCATTGTTAGTGTTTGTTTTGTTTTGTTTTTTAATATTCACACTGAGACACGTGCCTTAAACCGACTTCTTGTTAGTCCAAAATTACATAACATTGAAGAATATATTTCACTGTGCCATAAAATGACTGAAAGCTTGCTCTGCCAAAAGGAATCAAAGAACTTCATTTCTGACAGTGACAGCAGGACACGCAGGGAGCATTTGCACACCGAGGAGGTGACCACCGTACACGGTGAGGGAATTTTCATGGCGACATTATGCGGCTGTACAGTGCCGCCCCTGGCCTGGCACTTCTAAAAGGGCAGCTACTCCTTTGACCAGCCTTCTGAAGGGAAGAGGTGTCTTTTAAGTGTCTCATGTCCTGCACCTACCGTTAGTGATACATGCACACAGAGAAGCGGACCCGCAGGGGGTGAACTGGTAACTGCAGTTAGGATTAGATGTGACATTGTGGCATGTGCCCTGAGCTTGAATTTTGATACAAACCATTCTGTGCATACCTAGTCTTTCTAAACTCCAAATGAATGTCCATGGGACCTGAGAGCACCTGGAATTTGTTGGAAGCGGATCAGAGCACATGTATTAAAAGGTGCAATTGCTTTCCTCATTACAAAAGAAAAACAAAAAAAATAAATAGTCACAAAAACATCACACTGTGGATATTACCTAAACCAATGACAGAAGCCTACTGAATCTTTTCTTTCTCCACGGGGTAGGTAGTCCGAATGAACTTGTAAGCATTGATGAAAATTCAACCTCAACCACT
Source organism: Dugong dugon (assembly GCA_030035585.1). NCBI lineage: Eukaryota > Metazoa > Chordata > Mammalia > Sirenia > Dugongidae > Dugong > Dugong dugon. The sequence goes on along the minus strand of CM057472.1, from coordinate 97,630,262 downwards.
GCATGGTTAAAGGCAAATCATGCGTTTTCCTCAAGGGGTCCAATGGTGAAGATGAACTGGTTTTGAAATGTCCATATTCACTTTTATAGTGGAACTTTGGTTATAACCTGCTTTGATTAAGAGGGGGAAGAATACCAAAACTATTGCCTTGCATGATGCCAGCAGCCCGCTGTTCTGTCTAGCTGATCCTATGTTTTTATAAAAGTAGACATCCTTCATTTCTGAGACATACTGAGGAGGACCACGGCATCATTCCATCTCAGGGCTTTCTGTCCCTTTGGGTGTCTTAGGGTAGACATAGATATGAGATCCAGTCTTGCTATCTCCAGACAAAAGGAAACGTAATCCCTTGAACCAACCCTTGTATCATAAGATTGAAATGTTTTAATTGCTTGCAGCTTAAGTGCCATTAATGCCATTTTTTTAAAAAAAAGATACTTAAAAGAAGTACTTAAAATATTTAATTTTACTTTTCCATTTGAGCGTTCCTTTCTTCTGAAAGCATCACTTTTTCCTTGCCTATTTCGTTGTCTCAAATCTGTTACGAAAATTGGGACACCATTGTGAATGATTGTTTCAAGTCAAACAATAACCCACATGTGATAATTATAATTATTCTACGAGGTTAAAATGTTCAGTGAAGGAAAGTGGGGGAACGGCTAGTCAAGGTTTTTGAGGGGATGATTTTGAATGTATTTTTATCAAAAAAGGAAGAATAAGGGAGCTGTATATACCAGGCCATCATCCTGTGTGTGCCTCAGGCTTCATCATGACTGGCTGAACGTTGTACTGGCTCAAACTTGGCTATTTGAGCCACACGCTTTAGCGTTTGGATCTCAAAACACCAGGAAGTTGCTGGTTATGGACTGTCTGTCTCAGTGCCAGCTTTTGGGGATTTCAGATAACTAATCCACAGAATGGATTTATCAAAAGATCACAGGACGAGCGGGGACTTCCATAAATCATCGAATGCTTTCTGACTTTTAGAGAAAACTATGCTCACCACATCCTTGACCCCTGGTACCATGGAAGACCTTTCCCTGCCCATTCCCAAAAATGCACAGCTCTTCCCTGCCTAGAGCACACACAGTCCTCTCACCCCTGCTGCTAAACCTTTAGGCTCTGGTTGAAGTTCTGGCATTGCTTTTGGGAAGGAGCCACATAAGTTATTTGTCTTTGGTGAGGCCCTTCCTGGTACAGGGTAGGCTTAGGTTAACTCCTCCATTGGGCTGGAGTAGGGGTCTCACTGATGGCATTCCGTGTCCATGCAATGAAAATGGATTGCTGGGAAATGTTTATGCGGGTGTGGACTTTGGTTCTTTCTATGTGAATGGGTCCAGCCTGACAAAATGTGTTTGAAGGAATTGGTAGATAGCCAAGACCTTCCGTCTTATTATTCTAACAAGTTAAAGCCTTCCTGATTAAACTGCCCATGGATTTTGCTCACTTAGGTTTCCACCCTATATTACCTGGGTACCTTCTTTAGAGTAGTGTGTTAAAATTCTCGGCCGTATAGCCAAATCTGGCAAAGGGGCTTCCTCCTGGAAGAATAAGGATAGCACTCATTTATCGGGTGCCTTCTGTGGGCCAGGCACTGTAGTAGGCACTTTATGTATGTTAGCTCACTGAAACCTCAGAGCAACACTGTGTGGAAAGTATTTGCAAGCCCATTATACAGATGAGGACACGAAGGCTCAGGGAAGCTAAATGACTTACCCTGTGGCACACAGCAAGAAGGTGGTAGAGTGGGTTCATACCTGTCTGACCAAAGTCTGCTTTCAACTTGGCTACAGTGTCCATATCATGCACCCTGTGAGTATGTGTGTGTGCGTGTGTGCATGTGCACCCATGTGTGGGTGTACGTTTCTAGTTTCATGGACACAGCAAGCAGAGGTAGAAGAGGTTTGGAGAAGTCCTTACCACCAAGACAGCATGAGGTCTTTGTGTAAATGCGGCCTAATGCAATACCCTTGCAGACACTGTACAACTTTTTTGGGGGGGTTGGTCTTGGAATGTTGTATGTGGCACCCTTTCTGTATTGTGAAAATGCCCTTTAAAAGCACTCTTTTGCACTTTACTTGCTTACCTTGCAGGACTCTGCTTATAGCAGGAATAAAATAATACAAAACACTAAGCTGCAAACTCTACCAAATGGAACAGGGGCATATGTGGGTGCGCTGCATAGACGCTTCCCCAAAGGAGTTAAATCATAGTAATATGGGGAGGGGGTTCCAAAATAGCCCTTGAGTTGGGAGTGGGAACATATTTAATATAATCCATTCCCTGAGCACAGGTGGGGCCAAGACCCTGATGAATGAAATCAAAGGAGAACCCTCTGTAGAGGTTGATCCGTCAGATACGTGGGTAAAATGTTTGGCAAACTATAAAGTACTCTCTTCACAGGAGAAGATAGGGGGGAATAAGAAGTGAGACTCTTTGTTGTGCATAAGCTAAGATTCGGGAGAGGCCAGTTGTTTTGAAGTTACTTGAATGTTACCTTATTTTTAGACTGGGTCAAATAGCATGTAGAATTCATGGGATAAGGCAAAACTGCTCCAGATTGGACACACACATTGGTACAGCCCTCCCCTCATATCCTGCGTTTCCAACCCCCACTGTAAACTGGGAATAAACATTCTGATTTTGGACATGGAATGAGAGTATCTTCAGTGGGCAGTGTCCTTTGCTTCACCTGGTTATAGGGTACTGAATTTTCCTTCCATAACACATCTAGAGGTTTATTGGTGAGGGCCAACAGGCAATTTGAAGAGATGACAGAACAATCCCCCAATTCCCACCCAACAGGGATCTAAGAAATTCATCTTTTGGGGGAGGATCACAAAATGGAGGAGGTGGAGAATGCCCCTGGCCTACAACTGAGATGTCTGGGACTTAGTCTGTGTTCAGCCAGTCACGGCACTTAGATCTCTGTCACCTCATCTGCAAATTGAAGGACTTGAACACAGATCATTGTCAAGGTCGTTTTTAGTTCTATAGTTCTTTGACAAAAATATTTCCTGGTTAATTAAATTTATTAAGAAAGTTATTAGTTGAATTTGTGAATACTAATGGTCCTACTCATTTTAGGTTAAGATGAACTCTTGGTCTCCTGTCCTTCTGAGTGATTGATGGAAACCACATGCATCTGGAGACTGGACTACTCCAGATTAGGATCATATCCTGTGTAGGCTCACTCTGTCCTCCCTTACAGCTTTTTAGCATGCTGTCACCAGGAGGCCTCATGCTAAACGGGCATTTTTTGCATGGTATTAAGACTATTTAAACAATTTTAAGCGATTGCTATTTGCAGACTGTTGTACTAAAGGCTCTCTGTGATTACTTCATGAGTTCATGTATTACAGACATCGGACACCTCTACCATTCTCTGTCTGTCTGTCTCTCTCTCTCTCTCTCTCACACACACATGCACACAGGAAATGGTTGCTGTGAGTTCTATGGGGACCATTGCACGTTGAAGTCCTAGTTGTGTTAACAAACCGCCCTCTTGACTCCCCGGGAAATATCATACTCCTGACTAATCTGATACTACTCTTCTGTTCAGATGCTTGGTTTGAGGGGATTAGTGAGAACGTGACCATAGTTTGGGCGGGGCAGGTGTTTAGCCAGTGGATTCCTTAAGAACGTGGACCATCCAATGGGTGCTGTGGTTTCCTAACCATGGGGAAGGCATAGGCAAACACAGGAACACCCCTGCAGGCGCTCTCTGAAAAAAAAAAAAGGAAGAAAAAAGCCAGGATGTTTTTCACAGCTCTACTTTCTGCGTTCCGTTGAGGTTTCAGGTGGGGGTTATTCTTTCTCACGGTCATGATGTGACTCTGTGCATAAGCGGAGCGAGCTCTTGGTGGTATCGTGTAAGAGCTAGTTAGTAATGGGCTTAAGAAAGAAAAACAGCAGCTCTGTGAAACAAAGGTCACTTTAATTTGGCATAGTGAATGCTGTTTATGCTGCGTATGGAGACTTTGGACCAGCATGCTACTAGCAGGGCTGTACACAAAGTCCTGCACTCCGTCCTTGCACGTTAAACCAGCTGCGTTGTACTTCACCAACCTGTTCGTACTCCAGGTCAATCTCTGTCCTCCCGCGGCGGTCTGTAAGTCAAGTGACATTGGCACAGTGGCATTGAGAAGTAAGAGGTGTCTCTGATTTTACCGAAAGCGATTATTTTTCACAGGTGCCTAAGAGATTTGCAATCTACTTTTTGTTCTTGGTTCTTACGTGAAAAATCTCAGAGTTCTCTGTGTGTTTTTAAAAATTCCTCCAGAGGACTCCTGCTCCATCGAGACAGCAAGCCTGTGCTGCAGAGGATAGCTGCAGACTCTCTCCTTCGCCGGCAGGGTGCTGAGCTTAGAGGGAGACGGTGCAGTGGTGCCTAGAAACGATATGCAAACCCATTCACATGCCAGCCTCCGGCCTCTTTCCCGTCCCAGAGTCACAGGCAGGGGACTACGACCATAAACCCGTGTGTGGAGGTGTTTTACCTATTTCTCTCTCTGTAGGATTTCATGGTGCTTTAAAAAAAAAAAAAGGCATTTTACAGAAAATAATGGGGTGGGGTGGGGATTTCATAATGTTCTTAGGAAGAGTACAAAAGCAAACCTGAGTGTAACATTTCAATAAGCTGTGCTGCTATTGTCTTTATTCGATGATGTAATGTTTTGTTTTGTTTTTCCTCAATGATGGAGAAAATTGCAACAAAGACCTTCTGGAAGATACAATCCAATGGCTCTCCTGGTTTCCTTTCTTTTGTGGGGCCAAGCGTGGTTCGTAGTGGCTGGGTTGGGAGCTTTGCTCAGGACCACACATCTGCTGGGGACAGGGTCCTTCCCTACCTGTGCACACCCCTGCCCCCCCCCCCCCCCCCATGCATTCATAAGTGTATAGTGTGTTCAAACTGCCCTGCAAGAGGAGGCATCCAAAGCAATCCTAGAGGAGGAATCTTAACCGGGTACCACTGCAGCACAGTTACTTTCTCCTCCCTATTCTCATCTGATCTTAACTGCACGTTGCTGGGGTTGGACAGCATCACGTATCACATTTTCTAGGTGAAAGACTAAGTGTGGACACTGTGCTAAGTCTGCCAATATGAGATGAACAACTCCCTGAACGGACAGCTCAGGCTGTCTTTGGTTTTGTTCTTGCTGTGCCGTTCACCAGCCGTGTGCTTGTCGTGGTGAGATAAAATGACTACCATTTTTGAGCACCTGGTTTGTGCCAGTTATTATGCTAGGCGGAGTCCTTGGGTGGTGCAAATGGTTAAGTGCCTGGCTGCTAACTCAAAGGTTGCCTGTTCGAGTCCGCCTTGGAAGAAAGGCCTGGTGATCTACTGCTAAAAATCAACCATTGAAAACCCTACAGAGCACAGTTCTACTCAGCAACACTGGGGTGACTGTGGGTCAAAATCGACTCAGTGGCAATGGTGGTTTTCCTATGCTGGGAAGTTTACAAATATCCCATTTGGCCTTCCCAATTAAACAATAAGCTGGGTATTGCCATTTTGTAGATGAAGACTTTGAGGCTTGCATAGAATAAGAAACCTCCAACCCAAGGCAATCAGCTCCAAACCTCTTTCTTTCTTTAGATCACCCTGCAGCATGGGGCATGTGCTTTAATCACTTTTCCAGTGAAGGCCATGTGGAGCTGACTTGCCTTCACTGTTTCTTCCCCCCGTTTGTGAGAGAGACAGGTCATGATGTCACAGGTACATTCCTGGCCATGGAGATGAGCAAGGCCAAGTGGCCTGCATGGAAGACAAACCTAAGACTTTTGCCCGAGCTGCTGGTCAGGAGCTGGGCATGGGTAGACCAGGCTCTTTATTTTTACTACGTGATCTTCCTACAGTGCAGATTGTCCATTCCTCAGTGCATGTCCTTGGCCTTCAGGAAAAGAAAAAAACCCAACAGCATTGGTCTCTCAGGCCCCATGTGCATTCTTGCCTCACTGTAGACCAGTCTCTGCCGCCACCATTCTGAATGACTTGCAAGCTCCCCAAATGGCACATGCTTCCTTCTTCTATCTGCAGGTCTTTCCAAGTGCTGTCCTTTTTGAAAGTCCTCCAAACTATGTGCCACTTCACCCGTTCTACTTCCACCTGATCCATTCACATCTTTCACAACTCGAGAGGTACCTTGGGGGAATTTTTCCTCACTCTTCCCCATCCAGTCAGAGTGGGTTAGCAGCCTTCAACACTGCTTCCCCTATAGCACTTGTTAGGTTGGGTGACAACCGTTAGCTTCCTTAGCTGTTGTGTGCATATTGTAAACTCCTCAGGGCAGGGATTGCGTTTTTCTCATGTCCACCCCAGCACTAAGCACCATGCCTGGTACCATATAACCCGTTGCCATCGAATTGATTCCAACTCATAGCAACCCTCTAGGAGAGAGTAGAACTGTCTCATAGGGTTTCCTAGACTGTAATCTTTATGGAAGCAGACTGCCACATCTTTCTCCTGAGGAGCAGCCTGTGGGTTTGAACCGCCCACCTTTTAATTAGCAGCAGAGCACTTAACCACTGCACAACCAAGGCTTCTTGGTACCATTCAGGAACTTGTAAATTATCAGAGATAAGTTTCAGTACCCCTACTGGTGGCACCTTTCAAGGTGGATTTGGTTTTCTCACGAATCGGAAGTCATGTGGAGCCAATTCTGGTAAGTTAAGTGATTTATCCAGCTCCTAAATATTTTTGGGTCAAAACAAAGTTTTCCTATAAGGTAATGAGTTTGTTTTAGATTTTTGGTTTGCAAAGAACTCCGAAATTTTAATAGCCTGCATGGAGGACAAACCTAAGACCTTTGCCTGAGCTGCTGGTCAGGAGCTGGGCATGGGCAGACCTAGCTCTTTATTTTTACGATGTGATCTTCCTAAAGTACAGATTGTTGAAAAAAAAAAAAAAAAAACTACAGATAAAAGAAACTAAAATAATCTAAAGATGAGTGCTCTGAAGGACAGCTGTCATTCAGATGTATATATAATGGAATATTTATTTTAAAACCAAAATCTCATTATTATAGACACATCTTGAATGTCTGTGCACTCAGGGAATATGAGATTAAGCTTCGTGGAAGTGTCAAATATATGGAAAGAGTGCCACCATCACTCATGAGTCACAAAACTCCTTCCTTATTAATCCAGGCACGTTCTCAGACTCCATTTTAAAATTATACTTCAAGTCAGCAGTCCTTAGCGTATAGCCCAGGGACCTTTGTAGGTCCCAAGATTCTCTCTGGGGGTTTATGGGTTCAGAAGTATTTTCTGAACAATACTAAGACTTTGTTTGCCTTTTTCACTCTTAAGCTTTCCAAGGGTACCACATTTAGAATTGAATACCATTAATCACTCACAGAAGGAGCCCTGGTGGTGCAGTGGTTAAACACTGCTAACTGAAAGATAGGTGGTTCAAACCTACCAGCTACTCCAAGGAAGAAAGATGTGACAGTCTGCTTCTGTAAAGATTTACAGCCTTGGAAATCCTATGTGAAAGTTCTACTCTGTCCTACAGGGTCACTATGAGTCGGAATCGACTGAATGGCAGTGGGTTTAGTCACTCAGAGAACAGAGGCAAGGTAATCTGATACCTCTTGTTGAAAATTAAAAGAATATTCTAAAATGATAGTAAATGGACCTGCATTTCTAAGAGAAGTCAAAAGCACCTAGATATAGTGTTGCCATTGGAAAGGGCTTCCTGCTTACCCTACTAGGAATGCATCATAGTGTAGGCCATAAAATACTATTTGTCTGGCCTTGCCTCAGCTGCTCTGTGGGGCCTCCAGCCACTCAAGTTTCTCTCCAATTAGTTCTGACTCACCAGCAGCTTCCTAGAAGCCTTTCCTGCACCTCCAGGACTGAAATACATGACTTTCCAGTGTCCTGGCAACAACAAGCACTCCACTATGTAATTTCTATCTTCCCGGTACTGAGAGCTCCTAGAGGGAGCCCCCTTCTCCCCATTGTTTTTATGGGCCTGACTCTGTGCAGGGCATATGGTAGGAGCTCAAAAGGTGTGAGCTAAATAAATGACAAATCCCAAACCATGGTGAGGAAAAGCAAAGGGGCTCAGTGGAGAGCAAGAACGGAGAGAGAGAGCCCCAAGTCTGGGGTTGGCTGGAGGGGGTACTGGAAGGACACAGTGCAAAAGAGGAGCCCAGGGCAAAAGATAGTGGTCCAGGCAAATGGGAAGTACTTTAGAAGATTTCTGGAAACAGAATACTGACTCCAATGACAACTTTCTACTTGGTCGTTTCTATGAACATGCATCAACCAAAGAAGCCAGAATGGTACAAACACTCTTAAAACAAAATTATTCCTTGTTTTAAAATGCTGGTGGATACATGGCTATATGAATTTGAGATGGCAAACAAGTCAATATGCATCCATTGCCTTCATGTGAAATATTAAAAAAAATTACAAATTTATGATAGCTTGTTCTTAGAAGTAAATCTGAAAAGATATCGCAGGATCCAAAATAAAAATATGTTTTTAAATGTTGCACACAGCCTGTTTAGAACAGCCGTGTTTATGAAATGAATTTTAAAGGTCATTCTTCATTATTTGGGATCATTCAGGTTAAATAAGGATATTTCCTTGCTTGGAATGTGATAACACTAAAATGTTTTCCATATGTGATAATCTGTGTTATTATCGATAAGCTGCCTGTTATCAATGGTTCTTTTGAGTTATTTGCAAACACCCGGAGCAAAGAACAACTACAGGACCTCAGTAAGATATAAATTCATTTTGAAACAGAGAACTTAGGCAAACTCTCTAACATTCTGGAATTAACAGCATTAATTACAAATGCAAGAAACAGAAATACACATATACACAATTAATGGTTGCACATTTCAATATTTTATGTGGAACATTAATCTATGCCTTAAAAAGCATTCTGCTCTTTAGTTGTCTGATTCCATAGAAAGAAGAGAAATAACAGGCCATTCCATTATTTCCATGGTGAACAAATATGGATAAATCCCAAACAATTTCCCCACTGAATTATTGTTGAGGAAAAAAAAAAAAGAGAGAGAGAGAGAGAGAGAGAGAGAGAAATAGCTAACGGCCGATAGTAACTGGTTAAGATTATTCAATTCATTCATTGATTCATTGAACAAACATTTACAGGGCCCTACTATGTGTGAGGCCCTGGGAGAGTGACTGGGGATGACTGGGTGGTGACCCCTGCCCTTAGTAATCCCTTATTGTAGAGTCAAGTAGCCCTGTACGGTGTGCTCTGGGGAGACAATAAGCCTGCAATCTGACTGGAGGACGAACAATCTGGTTGGAGGACAATATGTGATGAAGTTCAAAATTTCAAGGAATTATCACAAGGAATTGAAAGAGCATGAAGATCAGCATGCACCATGGCAGTCAAGGCAGGCTTCCTGTAAGAGTGGGCATCTTAAAGAAGGTGATTTGTAAGGGAATGGAGAAAAACAAACTGCTCCAAAGCATAATTCTGCATCATAGTGTTTAAGATTGATCCATTTGTCTTGAGGATACTGCAAATAAATCCTCATTTGAGATTACTTTGTTATAAAAAGTTTTCTGTTAAAGGAGGAATGCGCTTAAATGACTGAACTAAATCAACCTTAAGTCAAACTTAAAAGACAAACAGATAATAAGCACTATTAGTCACCAGTTACAACAGGAATTGTAACTCCTTCTGAAAGCAAGTGGGACTGATTAACACAGATTAACTTTTCTCCCCTCTTCCTGTATATTTCCCTTCTTCTTCTCTCACAGACAAGCAGATCCCAGGTTCTGGCTTCATTTCCTCTCAGGGAGTGGGACAGAGATAATAGTTGGGGAACCTTCCGGGCTCTTTGTTTCAAAAGCCAGACCCACAGCAGGATTTCACTTGGCAGGAAGCAGAGTGACTTGGAACACGCTGACAGGAAAGAGAGGCTTCTCCCAGGTTCTAAAGAGTTTCCCCCGGGCTTGGGCTACAGCAGAAAGAAGTTGGGGTCCTACCCAGAGAGGGCCCTGGGTGGTCCCTGAAGAAAAGGTCTGCATGGTGGACTTCAGCAGAGAGGACCTAGGGCTGCCCACGGGAAGGGAAGGGTCAGAGGTGGGTGGGTAGGTACAGGGCTCTGCATGCCCCAGCACAGCGCACTAGTGCCTAAGAGTTTCTTTCCCACTCGCCTGGTAGGACAGGTCTTGAAACTGAAGTCATGTTGATTTACAGAAGATAAAGAACTTCATCACCTGTTGCATATCTGAGCTTGGTTTTTTTAATTCTTAGTGGTTCTTTTTCTTGGTTTGAACCTGTATCGGCTTGCTTCTTATAGAAGCAGAGAAAATGAATGTTCTTCCTAATTTGTGGAAGATTCTTATCCGGGAAGCGCTTTGTATATCCATGCAGTCCCCTGGACTGGACAATCTCTTTTTGAGGACGGGGTTGGGGAGGCAGTTTCCTGTATCTACCTGGAGACGAGGAACACCCCAGCTGAATGCAAAGGGCGCAGAGAAGAGAGCCTCCCAAACACTCACCTGAGTCAGCCTTGTCTCTGAGGCAAAGAGGAATGGGTCGGGGGTGGAACTGGAGGAATCCGGTGGGGACAGAAGGGATCCAGCAGGTCTATCCAGGCTTAGCTATCCTCTGAGATTGGGAGAGGCATATTCCATGCCCACCCCTGAGGTATCTCCTTCCCTTCACCAACTCAGTGCTTTGCAGGGTGGGAGCTGAGAGCTGGCCTAGGCAGTGTCAGGACTGACTTCCTGTCAACGAGAGGAAGGGCTTATCCCAGAAAATAAGAGGGCGATCAGCATTGTGTGCATCAAGGGGAGAAATGAGGAAACACCCCTACCTTTTCTCTCTCCCCACTTCTCCTCCCTAGTCCTCTGAGGAGCTCCTAGAAAAAATAACTTTAAACTTATCACAAAAATTTGACTGCATATTCGGACTGGGGCAGAATATTATTGTCTAATATAAAACTTGGGTTTTTTTTTCCTCTCTCTTCTTGCATTCCCTCCCCCCACCCCCACCCCCCATTCCCTGCAATTCAAGCAAAAAAAAAAAAGATGTGACTGGGTGGAAAGCAGAAATAGCCTAGTCTTTTCCTGGCTTTTTATTAAATATCTGAACCCTGGGGGTCACCAGGAGAATTCTGAGAAAAGGTAAAGAGGAGAGACGTTATGGCGTAGAGGCAAAAATATCTCATAGAGATCAAAAGGCAAAGGAATTTACTTCTGGCAAAAAGATTCCCTCAGGCTTGAGAAAGAAAAGGGAAAGACCCGAAAAGGAGATGCCTGCAAGGTATATCTGGGTAGATGGGACCAGAGAGAGGCCTTCTGCTTCCCAACTGGGGCTGGATTCCTTAAAGGGCAAGGATAAGGGGTCTTATTCTAGTGTGTTACGGTGGTGGGAGGTGAACTGAACCCACCGCGTAGGGGGTCCCCACCCAGGTTACTCCACCCCGGCCCAGGCACCGAGGCCTGTCAGGAAGCTAGAGGCAGCCTCAGGCTAAGGCAAAGCCAGGCTTTGAGCAGGTGAGAAATTTCACCAAAAGTGATTTCGGAAACAGCCTGAAAAGACAACAAGAATCCTCAGGTGATTCATGGCTATGAAAGGATCCGAAAGGAACTGAGTTGAAGGGATTAGGAAGGACTTGAAGGAGGAAGTGGGTAGAAGGCTTAGAATCCTGTTTACTGCCCCTGGAAGCCCCCACGAAGCCAGGGATCTTGGCAGTCACCCCTTCCTGCGCTGTGCTCCACAAGAGGAAGAAAGCATTCCCCCAATGGACAGATGCGGAGGCTTTGGGGGACCAGCCCCTCCAAGAACCCAACTGAGTACGCAAGAAAAGACAACCCCCTCCAGCGACGCCTGAGAGTGTGCAGGGTGCCCTGTGCTCTGAGCAGAGCAGTTTAGAGGATGACGGTGAATTTCGAGGCCAGATGTAGAAGGTACTTGGGCCTTGCCTCCGCATATCTCCAGCCAGCGTGAGAGCGGAGGGGTCAGCTGGTCCCCATTTGGTAAGGCTTTGTACCTCTGCAAAAACAGCTCTCAGCTATTTAAAGTGATGCAAACGAGCGTGTCCACGATGGATGACAAACATAGGAATGTCGAGTGGTTTTATTAAGGAGCAGGCCCTGCTCCCCATGTACCTCCCCCTAAGAGGTAGTTTATTGGGTTATAATGCCAAGAGAGCCAGCAAATAAGTGAAGCCTCCTTGAAATATGAGTCCGCTTTAAATAAAGACTGTCCACTGTTTAAGGTGGCAGGAATCTCCATCAGATCTGTGCCTTCTGGACCTTTTCTGACTAGAGACCCAGAAGATGTCCCAAAGGCGATTAGAAGAAAGCACGAGCTGGCCCTTTAAAACAGAAGATTAAAAAAAATAAAATCAACAGGTTAGAATTTTCTGAGTTAGAATCCCTCAGGGGATACTGGGAAACCCTTGACTACGTACCACGCACTCACAAATATTGATGATTTTATTATTAAGTATGTAAATAAGAGGTTATTTAAAAATTTAGTATTAAAGATTAACTATTAATATTACTTCCACTATTATCATCTTTTACCCTATGTGGCGATCTATATAGAAAAATATAATTGATCTAGGGGAAAAAGTATACAGCTCATTATCTGGCCACTGTAGACAAGTCTGTCTTGTCAGAGAGTACATTTCATTTCCTTTTTTTTTTTTTAACCCTTATGAGAAATTGAAAAGCCTTTTAACAGCTGCTGACTTGTCAGACCCATTGGAGACAGAATGAAGTTCAAAGCTTGACAATCTCTTCTGTTATTAAAAACAAAAAGACAGTTACTGTTTCCTATGGAGGGCAGGCATCCTAAATAACAGACACTCTAGCGATGTGCCCAGGGTCATATCCACCACTGGTCGTGACCAGGCTGGGATATAAAATCAAGACATGTGTAGCTCCAGTTCTCATGTTCTTCTCCTTGGCACTTCACCGCTGTGAAGCGTCTGATCTGAATACGAAAACCATACCATAGTAGAGGAAATGGGGACTCTGGTAGATGCCACCTCTATCCCATTCATGAGTTTTCTAAGGCCAGGCTACCAAGCCCAGGAGTCAGGGGACTGTTCTCCTGGCTAAGCCAGAAGATGAGCAGCACACCAGATGGGCACCATCTGCACCCTGGGGCCTCCTCCCAGGCTCCCTTCCGCAGTGTCACTGCTAAGGCATCCAATTAGAAAAGAGTAAGTGATAGTGATAGGGCGTAATGGCTGGTACGAACGGCACCCCGATCTGTCTCAGGTGGGGAAGATGAGGCAGCTCTCAGGTGAAAGGCTGGCTGTAATAGCTAGGACAAAGACAATATTATTGTCTCCTTAATAAGGAGTGTAGAGGTTAAGAGCTAGGGCTGCTGATCATAAGGTTGGCTGTTTGAATCCACCAGGTGCTCCTTGGTAATTCTGTGGGGCAGTTCCATCCTGTCCTATAGGGTCGCTAATGAGTCGGAACTGACTCGACGGCAACGGGTTTGGTTTTTTTTGGTTTTCTTCACTGATTGGAAGATGTATCAGGCAGCCAGAGAAGGTAAACGAGTACAGTAGAAAAGGAAGATACTTCCCTCCTTTTCCGTCTGCCCTTTTTGTTCCCAAAGACCCATCTTCTTAGAAGCAGCTAAGGGCAAAGGTCTAGTGCAAAGCAAGTGGGCTTTCCTCCATAATGACACTTTGGAATTCCTCCCCTAGGCCACGTGGGACCCCCATTGTGGCTCCTGGGGAGAGGAAGTAGAAATGACTAGCTATTCCTCCACCTCCCTCCCACCTGGTTCTCCTTCCTTGGTTTGGCAGGCAATGGGGACTGTTGTATCTGTGTGCTTTAGAGTGTTTCACATGGACACTTTTAAGCCCTGCATGATTCTAGTCAAAAATACCTCTCGGCATTTAGAGCTCATCTCTCCTTGGAAGGGTCCACTTCCTCCAGCCTTGGGAGGCCAGAAAGGCTGGAGGTGGGGTGGAGCAGGGTGGTTGGGAGCTGTGCATATTAATAATATTTGGGTGCTTTGGGCAGTCTCTCTGTTCTGTAGACTTTTCCAGTTTTGTTTTGTTTTCAAAGGTCCATTCTATGAACCTTGTGGGACCTGTAGGTGGGGAAGGGGTGGGTGGTGGCAGTGCAGCAATGGGGCCTGATATGGCATGGCCTGTGCCCTTCCTTAGGCAGGGCTGTGACAAGCAGTGGCAATGCATCCCATCGCCCTACCCTGCACAGAACCTGCCCTACTGCCCTGTCAGCCCAGGCAAAGCACTCCAAGGTGCCGGCGGTATTTTCTGGTCTGCATGGGCCAGAAACACCTTCCCACCAGTCATAGGTAATTAAAATAAAAAGTCGTTTGCCTCCTCTTGCTCCCATCATCATCATCATCATCTCTCCTTCATGGCTGTCTGTCTGTCACATCCCTCTGCTTTTATAGCCGACCACGACCCTTCACTGAGAGCCCTGCACTGGAAGTGGCAGGCTCTGCTGCCAGCCCCACTCCTTGGGGTTCCTTCGTGCAACCCAGACGGCCATTCCTCTTTACTCCCAAACTCTTCTTCAAGTGTCAGGCATTTTAGTCCAGCGTTCTGAATGCAGCAAAAATACACAGGGAAAACACCATCACCCTGTAATTGTAGCAACAGCCGCAAAACAATATTTCGCTGGCCCTGCCCCTACCCGCCCTGTAGGGCTCGAGCCTGTCAAGCTTCTCTCCAATAGTCTTGAGAATCCTCAGAACGTGACTCTCATGTGGTGCTCATCATTTTCCTTTTCAACTGCTCCAATTGGCCAGGCCAGGGGTCTGGGCTGCTGCAAAATGTTCAAACTGGCAGGTAGGCCACAGGACATGCCAGAAGGTCCTGCAGCTGGTGTTTAACTACTGAGGTTCAAGCCAAGGTTCAGGGCAGAGCTTGTGCTGGAGGCAGCAAGCCTGCTGCTGCCGCTGTCACCCATATGGCCTTGACCAATCAGGGAGGAGACATGTAAGTTGGTCATCAGTAGGACCTAAGGGTGGGTATTTTGGGTTATTTGGGTTTTGAGAACTGCCTTTCTCTATAGCTCTAATTTCCACTTTTCTTTCCATAGGCTTGACCTTGGAAGGACACATTGGAGGAGAGCACTCAACATTTTGCTAGGGCAGAGCCTGGAAAAGGCACATGTGGGGCTTTGGATCCTTCCCAGACCCTGCAGGGTAGGGATGAGATAATAGGGTCCAAATCACAGCCTCAATCAAAAACTTACTACAGTTTCCCCAAATTGCACTCAGAGATTGAGACCTGCCAGTATAGGGGCAGAGAACGTCGAGGTCATTTATTCTAACCTTCCACCAGGACCCAGAGCTGTTTCCCTAAATCATTCAGGCTGAGCTCCATTTGTAAGAACAGACGAGAATGGAATGAAGAGCAGAAATGTGTCTGAAGTTGGGGATGAGCCCTCTTCTTTATAGGATTAGGTTACATAGGTTGCTCCAGTGTGGGCAAGATGTAGAAGAGACTTGCGTGGTGACGATTGTCAACCAAGACGGTAGTCAGAAGGCAGATTCTTAATCTTGACTCTTCTCCCAACCACAGCGTCTGCTGCCATAAATCGGCAGAACTGTCTTTCACAGAGAAAACATGGGTTTAGTTGGTAATAGCAGCAAGCCCCCAAGCTGGAACAGTGAGGTTCTTCTCAAGGTCAAGCTTTCACCTCTACCTCTCTCTACCCTCAAATTGCAGTTTTATCCATCTCAGTTTTGCCAGACCCCCACATGGAGGTGAGAGGGATTTAGCTGCCACCGGTTATCCTAAAGTGTGGACTCCCATAACGTCAGAGCTGGTAGGGGCCTTAGAGATGAGCTTTGCATTCATTCAACATGTTCTGGGTGAGCACTTGTTTGCCAGGCCCTGCGTTAACTTCTGCTCCCAGCTCACAGGGAAACAAAGACTAAGGAACACTGGTCTCTGTTCCAACCCTCAGGCTGGCCCTGCTTCTTTTGACAACCAGGGACATTTTAGACCTCAGATGAGCTAAGCCTGCTCAGTTTCTCAAATCCACAACATTTTATGGGTCTTTCAACTGTCTGTTTAAGTGCTGCTGCTCATTTCAGTTCTTGTTTCTTCTGTGTCTGTTTATGTGCTTTCCAGTTGCTCTTCCTGCCTTCCTTCCTGCCTTCCTGCCTTTCTTCCATCCTTTCCTATTGACTGAGTGCCTACTATGTGCCAGGCTCTGCTGGGGACACCAAGATAAATTAAGTGGCTTATAATCAAGTGGAAGATGAACAAGAAAATGACTAGTGAGCGTCAATTAAAAGTCATGTTTTCATTTGTAATGTGAGAGCCATCAAAGCCTGATGCCCAGAATTCTCCCCACCCCCAGGTTTGGCGGTTGCTTCTTGCCTTCCAAAGGTTCCATTCAGTTGAACTACCATTTGAGCTGTTCCTCTCAATACTTTCGTCCCCTCAGAGAAATAGCATCCGCCTTCTTCTGTGCGTCCTTGATGACACCTTGAATCTCAAGGTCAAGATCTAATTTATCCAACTATCATTATTTTCTTCTCTACATATGTTTTTTATGAGGATTGCTCCATTCTTCAGTGTGAATTACACATTGACTTGGGTCCAAAGGTTTTTCCAGGGGAACGGGAAGCCTGTTCTCTAATGAAAGCTTGAGTGGAAAGCTACTTTGAGGAGGTGGCACATTTGTGGATTTTCTAACCTATTTTCTAGAGAACTCATAGGGTAGGTGGCTGAATAGGGCCTAGAGGGAGATAGGAATCATGGTTCTTGCTCTGAGTATCACCTAAAATCTTGGGATCCAGTTGGAATCGTCTATTAGGAAAGGAGAAAACAGTAAAACATCAATGTAGAATGCTTTAGCTATATATATTTTTGAATTGCTTTTACACTGCAGGGGTATTTATTGAGTAGCTAAGGAAAGTTAATTCCCTTGGGAGAAAGTAACCTTGTAGAAGAAGTGATTTTAGATGTCTGTTATCTTTGGGGATAAATGCCCTCACCTTATCCTCAACACACACACACACACCCCACATATACCCATCTGCCATCTCTGAACCATCCAATGTAGTTCTTGCTAGTCTTCACAATCTATTTCCAAAGCTAAGCAAAAGAGGGAAGGATAACTCTTTTGGCTAATTGGAAATCATAGTTAGGTTAGAGGAAAAGCCAAGGAAATAACTTCAAGGACTTCTCATTCCACCT
This sequence comes from Dugong dugon, assembly GCA_030035585.1. NCBI lineage: Eukaryota > Metazoa > Chordata > Mammalia > Sirenia > Dugongidae > Dugong > Dugong dugon. The sequence continues at coordinate 97,613,097 of CM057472.1, read as the reverse complement.
TCCCCCACTACCCTCATGGAAGAGCCCAATAAAATTATAGAAATGACTAGGATTTTTTAATTTAAAAAAGTGATGGAGGTGAAAGACAGTGACTAAGATTGAAGCCTCAGGAAAATGTATCCAAACTCCCAAGGATTATCTGTTATGAGTTCTGAATGTCCACGGTGCCAGCACTTAAAGCAATTTTGGAGTGTACAAAAGAAATTCCCTTATCCACATGGGTAGTGGGGAGAGAGGGCAAGGGTGGTAAAGAGTCAAAACTCACCAGATGCACAATGAATCATGAATCCCCTTCTTTCTCTCCCATTTAAAATCCAACATAATGGTTTAGAAAAGACTAGAAGTGAGATTTAACAAAAACTTTACAAATATCATTTGGAAGGGAAATATTATTTCATATGACTATTAGATTTTATGCTCCTAAAAAAGAAAGGGACATTGGGATAATGGGAGGGCATAGGAAAATATTCCCCAATCTTTTGAGTTTATTAGATTTTGTGACATTCCTTTTTCATTCAATGCATATTCATTTTTAGAAGCTTGTCAGACTTTTCAATTTTCCTTCTCTCCACCTTGACATTTCTCTTTCCAGGATCGCCTATTCCTTCTTTCACGCCTCAGGGAGAGAGCTGGTTGGGGTTTGTGTCTTGACTTTGGCACTTATTAGCTTTGACCTTGGGTAAATTAACTTGGTTATATATTCCCTCTTCTGCAAAAGAGGAATAGGAATCCCTACCTCACATGATTATTATGAGCATAAACTGAATTAATATAAGCCAAGTGCTTAGCACTTTGTTTGCACCTGCAGGCACTCAATAGATATTAGTTTTATCCTTCAGAAGAACTATTACTTTTTCTTTCCAAAGCTAAGCCCACAATAATGCCATTCTTTTTTTTGTAGAGACCTTCCTCCTCTCTCTTACAACTTCGACCTTTTTAACTTCTTGAGACCCTTTCCTATACGAGGGGACTTAGTGAGTCCCTCTTTGTGACTTGGAAGTTGCAGGAAAAGAAGAATCAGTCAGGAAATGAGATACATGTGGATTCCTTAGAAAACTTGAACCATGAGATCGTTAGAAAAGGTCTTCGTTGCTTATCCAGCCAAGAAATAAGATCATGAGGGTGAGTAAAAACCCTCTATCTGAGCATGTGGACTGAAAGACTAGAACCTTGGGGAGCCCCAAGGAAGAGAAGAAGCCAGACAAAGAGGCTTAGAGGAAGTTGATAAAGAGGGGGTGGGGGAAGAGAAACAGGCAAGTGGGATTAACCAAAGTCAGAAGCCAGGGCTAGAACAGGGTGAGGAATTTTTCAGAAAAGAGTAGCAAATTATTCACGTATGGTCTGAAAGGTGTCCATTGAGTTGAGCCTACTGAGTTTGTTATTTAGGAGGTGACCTGTATCCTTTGCCAGAATATTTTAAGTGGTAGAGGAGTGAGAAGCTTGATTTCAGTGAGCTGAAGGAGGCAGTGAAGGAAACAGGTGTAGCTGATTTCTTTGACAAGCTTGGCTGGGAAGATGGAGCAGTTGCCAGAGAAGATACAAGATCGAGGAAGAGCTTTGCTTTTTTCATAAACATGACAGCACTGAAGCACATTTGTAAGCTGTATGAAAGGAAAATAATGAGAGAGGTTGAGAATACAGGAGAGAGAGGAAGCACCAGGGAAGGGACAGGGTCTGGGGCCAGGAAGACGGGAGAGGGGATGGATGCAGAGCATTGGTGATGGGATTGCCTTGAACACAGGGGTAGATAACATCCTCTGAAAGAGAGGGGGCAAGTATGGATGTGGATTTTGATACAGCCGTGGGCATAGGGGATCTCTTTTAAGGTCTTTATTTTCCTCAGCGATGTAGGAGGCAAGGCCATCTGCTGCTGGCAGGAAGTTGGGGATGGGATGGGGATTTGGGAAGAGTAGTGAAGATTTGGAATAGCTGTGGTGTGGGATATGGGAAAGGGTTGTTGCAGGACACTCAGATCCCAGGGAATGCTGGAGACCCTGCATGGTGACTTTCTCCAGCAATGCTCAGCAGCATGGGGTTAGAAAGAGAGGAATGTTTGCACTGATGTATGGGTAACAATGGGCAGGGAAGGCTCGGCTGGAAGAGAAGAGGGCTAAGACATTAAGGATGATGGGAAGAGTTGGGAAGTGGTTCTCTACGGGAATAGGAATAGGAAGGGAAGGAAGGGAAGTCACAAAGAGGGGATTGGCTGGGCAGAAAGTAGGGAGCGTAGGATTAACGAGGCTAAAGAGCACGTGAAAGGGGAGTGAAGAAATTAGAAAGCTGGAAAGAGAAAGAGAGATGGTGGCCAGAACTTGGAATTTAACATTTCAGAAATGATGCTGTTTTAGGGGTGTCAAGGTCTATAGAGAGAGTCTTTCTGTTGAAGGGATAAGTTCAGACTGAGGGGGCTTATTGTTTGAGCCAGTACTAAAATTACACTTCTCTATGTCTTGATAGAATAATCTGTATCCCTAAAAGATCTTTGATAGTGGAGGTAATGGCATCTAAAATTCCTTCTCTTTCCCAACCATTTCGGGATTCTGAATATGAGTCCCTGTATTTCTCTTTCTCTCTTCTCTCCTTTCTATGATATTGAATAACTTTTAAAAAATGTTGCTCTGACAACTACAGGAAAGAAATTACAGACCTTGAATATATGGTAATACTTTTCTCCTCCTTAATTCTTAGATTCTTTCCCAGCTGGGCACGTCCAAGTTTTTGCTTCTGACTATTGAAATCAGGGGCAATAAAAAGAATATTCTTCAAGTAAAAGCACCATCTTTCACACAGGTGTCAGAAGTAGGCTCCTTATCTGCCAAAAAGACCTGTCGTTTGATCCTTCTCAAAATGAGGACAAGTCATCTCAACCGGCCCTCCCCGCCTCACGTCCCTGGGGCTGTGAGTCATACTGGATTCTTTCATGGAATCTGCTGTTTTCTGTCAGCAGTCACTGCAGAGGAAAAGTATACATTTTTGCTACAATTTCTTCTTTTGGCCTTAAGTTATAACATACTCTTTCCCTGAAGCTTGCAGTTTGGGAAGGCGAAGGAAATTATAAATGAGTTATGAATCTGGGCCAAAATCCATACATTTAGGTTGTACGGAGCTTCTACGGTTCTTCCATAAATGACTCCTCTTCCTGGTGAAATAAAATGTTCCCTCAACTGGAAGCCAAGAGGCCTTGGGTTCTAAGTTGACCATTTAGCCAGTCAACTATACAGTTTACTTTTTGAATTTGGACATTCACTCTGGACCTCAGTCTTCTGTGGATCTGAGTGTGGGTGTATGAGCCCTTCTAACCTTCTGTCCTCCCAGATCTGAACACATCTGTATACTCCTATCCACTTTATATAAATGGAAATAGTGGGCATCTTTGATAGACTAATGAAAAGAGCTGGTGTAAATGTTTCATTTAGGAAGAAAGTAAATGTATTCTCCCCACCCCCCCAAAAAAACCCCCAAAAAACCACTGCTGTTGAGTCATTTCTGACTCATAGCAACCCTATAGGACAAAGTAGAACTGCCCCACAGGGTTTCCAAGGACGTAATCTTTATGGAAGCAGACTGTCCAACTTTCTCCTACGGAGCTGCTGGTGGGTTCTAACTGCTGACCTTTCAGTTTGCAGCTGAACGCATAACCACTGTGCCACCAGGGCTCCTTGTATCCTCCGCAGGTGTACTTATTTCATGTATGCCTTGCAATCATAAAACATTGGAAATTAGAAATGGAAGACTCTCATTATTGTAACCTATTTACTTAAGCTTCCCTGTATTACATTTGTTCCCACAATTGCGTTTGTAATGTGAATGCCCAGAGAGCCCTGTCACTGGTGACTATATGATCCACTTTTTTCTACCTGAAATCCTTCCTCTTTATCCCAACATTTTGGATTCCAAGAGAAAGTAGCTAAGAAAATCAATAGTTCTATTTCAGTTTTGTTCTGATTCTGTTTCCAGAGTTGTTTTGGTGCCTGGTTTTCTCTTGGTTTCAGTGAAGAGTGCGCTATGCCTGTTTTTAACCCCTTCAGCCTCTGGAGGTACCTTGGATATGTCCAGCCACTCTCTGTCACTCCCTGTTTCTCTTGCACTCCCTTTCTCCCCTTTCTTCCCATTTTTCTGAGTGTCCAGTGCACAGAGGTACTGGAATTCTTTCATAAAATTCCCTCGTCAGTGCTGAGTCCCTTATCATCAGATTAAAATTTGCTGGCCTTGGATCACCATGAGGCAAATTGGTTTTTTTTATTTATTTTTATTTTTTATTGTACTTCAGGTGAAGGATTACAGAACAAATAGTTTCTCATGAAACAGTAGTATACGTATTGTTTCATGACGTTGGTTAACAACCCCACAACATGTCAACCCTCTAACTTCTCAACCATTTTTTTGGTGAAAATACACATAGCCAAAGATACAGCATTTCAAAAATTTCTACATGCACAGTTCAGTGACATTGATTATGCTCTTGCAGTTGAGTTGCTATTCTCACTTAAGATGAAGGTTTACAGAACAAAACAGTTTCTCATTTAACAGTTAATACACATGTTGCCCTATGACAATGGTTAACAATCTCACAACACATCAACAATATCCTTACTCAACCTTGGGTTCCCTATCACCAGCTTCCTTGTCCCCTTCTGCCTTCTGGTCCTTGTCACTGGACAAGTTCCATTTGGTTTTATGCGGCTGTCCACTCCCAGGCTGAATGGTGAACCTCAGAGATAACTTCGCCATTGAGCTAAAAAGGTGTCTGGGGGCCATACTCTCAGGGTTTCTCCAGTCTGAGGCAAATTGGTTTTTAATGAATTATCTCAACCAACAGAATCTAGAAGAGGCCAAGCTTGGAAAGGGCAAGGTCCTTGCTACCTAAAGTATGGTCCATGGGCCAGCCATATCATAAGCATCATCTGGAAACTCATTAGAAATCCCAAATCCTAGGCTCCAGCCTAGACCTAAGAATCTTCATTTTACCAAGATGCTCAGGTGGTTCATATGAACTTTAAAGCTTAAAAAGCATCAGTCGTGATGATATGTTAAGAGTATGGAACAGTCCTTCTGAGCAGGTGGAGAACACGAAGAAACCCACTGTTAAAAACCTTCAGTTTTATTCTTCACCCCAGTCTGATTTATGACCATTAGAGTTAGACTACCTCAGAGGCTGTTTGGGTTATTCTTCTTTCAGAGAACGAAAGAAGTGGAGACCATTGGGAGTTTGTTGGAAGACAAGGGGGCTACCCTGCTAAAGGTCCGGGCATTATGGGAATTTGTCCTGTCTGGTTGGTGGAGTCTGTCATTCTGCTGCCAATCTCCTGTGAAATATAGTGACAACTTCTTTCCAAGAAAAGAAAAACACAGAGAAAGAAAACATGTATGATATGCTCTAGTTTCCATCCTAAAACTTAAAGATGCAAAAATGAGTGCAGCCCAATAGTGCTAATTACCAATGGGTTTTTCAGATAAGTATTGAGGAAGAATCAGCAACCTGTCTTGATAATAAAACAAACAAACAAAAACCCCACTGTCATTGAGTCAATTCCAACTCATAGCGACCCTATAGGACAGAGTAGAACTGCCCCATAGGGTTTCCAAGGCTGTAAATCTTATTGGAAGCAGACTGCCAGAGCTGCTGGTTGTTTCAAACTACCAACATTTTGGTTAGCAGCAAAGCACTTTAACCACTGTGCCACCAGGGCTCCATGTCTTGATAATAGCTACTACATATTGGCAGATTCATTTTGAGTAACAGTGTAAGGAAGCCATTAAGATAAATAATACTACCCAAAGGTGTGTTTTGTGGCATTCTGGCAGCAGGCAGGACAGACATTACCTGCCTGTGGTCTCTTACTGCGGGCTTAGGCAGGTGGTGACCTAGGATGGGTCACCAAGAAGCCCTTCTCTTCTGCACTGCCTTGTGGTGTAGTGAGATGCATTGGTTGTAAGCACATCACTTCGGCAGCCATAAACTTAGGTAGTATTTGTAAGTAATGAAGTGTTTGAGGGCACGTGAGAGCATACAAAAGCCTTAGATGAAATACTTTGAATTACTTATCATTAGTCTTTCTTGAATATTCATTTTTATTTCTTGGACATTCATCCAACTCCCACTCTACCTAGGTGAACTTAATCACTTGTGGAAATACCTGGAATCATGATCTCTCAGACGCCCTGGAAAACGCCCATATTGGCAGTGGGGGAGGACTGGTAACGAGTCTAAATCAACCAGAGACTTCTTTGTGCCCTTTCTGTTGTCAGGTTGCTTGGAAGGTGAAGGGCAAAGGACTCAGGAGTCTCTTCTAACTAAAATTTTGATCCTCGTGTTGTTTTACCCCACATTTGCATGCAGTTTTAAACAGTGACACAGTTCTTTATTAGTTGAATGCTCAGTATTAAACTTGAGTAGCAGCATTAAGGGAGAGAAAAGCAACAATAACAACAAAAAACACCTGTGGTTGCCTCCACCCAAATAACTTAGTATTTTGCTTTATTTGTTTATATTTGCATTTAGTAATGTATTACATTTTCTCACATTAATAAATACCCTTTACTTTGTGCTTTTTAATGGCCACACCCTGTGAAGCTTAGATCCTCTAAGAAATGGGGATAACTAGAGGTATGGGTCTACTTAAAACAGGGAACAAGAACAGAGAAGACCTCTAGTTCCAGGAGCATTTAAGTCCACTTGCAGATCGAGGGCAACTTAAGGGTCTAAATAAATCTCATTTCCACTGGGAGATCGTATGACTGAATGGTTTCTTGTTCTCAAATCTTATTGAGTATAAATGTAAGCTTGCACTTACTTTACTCCTAAACGGGTCTTTGTATGGTGTTACGGATTGAATTGTGTCCCTCTAAAATACGTATTGCAGCCCTGACCCCTGTATCTGTGAATGTGATCCTGTTTGGAAATAGGGTTTTTCTTTTATTACATTAATGAGGTCATACCAGTGTAGGGTGGGTCCTAAACTTAATTGCTTCCAAGTTATAAAAATAGCAGAATAGACACAAAGATACACACAGGTAGAAGACAGGTGCCGTGTGAGGTCCCATCTACAAGCAGTGGAATGCTAAAGATTGCTGGCAGACACCAGAACTAGGACTCTCAGCCTCCAGAACAGAATAAATTTTTCTTCTTTAAAGCAGCACCCGTGTAGTCTTTTACTATCAACTCTTGCTGACTCTGCCCATCATTTTTAAAAATGATTTGGGGATCCAGAGATTTTCTTGTTCCAAGTTTCTTAGGTGTCTCAACCTTCTTCTTTCCATCTGCCTCTAGAAGTATCTGACCGATGCAGGTGCAAAGCCTCATGGACATACGACAATGTGGTACTGGTGAAGACTATTGTCAAGGGGGAAAAGTAGTTTTTCTTCATCTGTTCTTGTCAGAATGAATTGCCCTTTCTTGTTGTCTGCATTCACTTTAGATAATAGCCTATAGGTGATCTTGGAAATTTGGCACTCTCTGTGGGGTATGCCACGTGATCCTCCAGAAACACAGCTGCTATCCTGAATCTTCCCTGCGGCACACTTGAACATGGTTGCTAGCTTCCCATTGGAGAAAGTCCCAAGTAGTTGGCCCAGATCTCTCAGCCCTGAATACCATGGCCCTGACCTATCTTTCTCCCCTTATTTTGCAGTGCTTGCCTCCAATAATCTTGCATCCAAACAGGGGGGCCCATCCATTCACATCCCTGAGACTAGCTCCTCTAGCTCTGCAGAAATCCTTGGCAGGCTTCCTCCTCCAATAGGACCTCCTTCTTTCTCTTCCCCTTATAAGTCTAACCATTCTTATTCAAGACTCAGCTCCTCCATGCAGCCATACTGCCTTGCCAGCAGACTTCCCAGGCGCTCACAAAGCTTATGCCACAAATGGGCTTGTTCACCATCGTAGGCTTATATACCACTTGGTATTCCTCATGTGCTTTAGTCACTAGATTTAAGTGTTTGTGTGTATACTTGGTTAGACATCTGTGGGTGTAGACATGTCCCTGTATAAAGCAAAAACCCTTTCCATGGATAAGTCAGATTTCTCATAAGTTGATCAAAGGGCTTTTGCTTTCATTTCATGGAAGTCCCAAAACCTCATCAATAACTTTGACACTGGTAAGACGGCAATGGATTTTAATTCTCTTGAATCAGCCATGACTGATTTTAAAGTTCATTCAAAAAATGAATTAGGATCTCTGTGTTTTCTTATGTCCTCAGAGAGACATGTACCCTTTGCCTGAACTGTAGTTTGCGATCACAACAAACGTGCAGTAATAGGGTGCTTGCGGGTAGGTGGGAGGTAGTAATACACAAAATAATATAAAGAGTCTGCGCTGATGAAGGAAGAATCCAGATGATTCATAAACAACATGGAGCTGAAAGCAAAAGTTTCCTCCTTTCCCACTTCTCCCTCCCTCCTTTCTCTCCTTGGTTTTCATCTATGCTCCAGACTGCTCTGTGTCGACGTGAGTCAAGCATAATTTTCCATATCTCTTAGATTGCGGTCGGTGCCTTTGGGAACAACTCCTGTAAGGGGAAATTTGCCCATGTCAGGTATTTAATAACCCACAGAGCATTTATAGACCCTGATTGCAGGACCGTGTTGTATATTTCCTTGTGTTTCTAGTGGGGCCTGGTACTAGGTCTTTATGCATAGAAGCTGCTTAATGAAATGAACTGAGGCATTTGGCACACTAGGATGTGAGGACCTCTGATTCCAATAAGCTGCCTGTAGTGATTCTCTCATCCTCTCCCCTAGGTATAGGTATAGTTACCCCATGTCCTGCTAGACCTAACTCTATGGAAGACCAAACATTTCCATAATGACATTCTGCCTTCTTTGAGTGAGAGGGTAGGGAGGCTATTCTTTGATTCTTTCCAGCAGTGGGTCCATCAGAATAGGAACATAGGGCCATGCCCCTTAGCAATCATCTCAAGTTGAGTCTCGTGGTTGTGTTTGTTGCGGGTGGGGTGGGGGAATAGTACCTGTATCCATCAGGTACTTCTAGAGGCAGATGGAGAGAAGGAGGTTGAGACACCTGAGATCCTTGGATAGATGGATAGATTGTCCAATATGGATGAATTGGTAGGGCCTCCTTCCCCATAACAGGGGGAATAGAACTGATGTTGAGAATACAGAATATTCACTATAGATATAGTAGAGGAAGAGAGAAATCCAGAGGCCCAGACAAGCCCTTTGGGCTCAAGGACAGAGGAATTCTTTTCTGCCTTCCAAGTACTGACAACCTCAAACCCCCCTCCTACCCTTGTCAGCATCAATATTACACTTTTAGGTGAACTCAGTGGGTGAAAAGAGTTATCGTCTGCCTTTAAGATTCTGCCTACCTCCTATGCTCAGGCTGTTCCTAGCAGCCTTCTCCTTTAGCAGAGCACTTGGATTTCTCCCTCTTTCTGGCTTCCTCCCAACTCATCTGTTAGCAGGTAGCACTTCCCAGTGAGAACTATTTTTGCGAATTTGAAATCACTCTCTGGCTCTACTTTTCTCCGCCTTCTTGCAGGTAGATAATAGATTTTGGAAACAAAAGAGGGCTTTGTATTTCTCTGATCAACTCTCCTGATCTTAGAGATGGTGTTGAGTGGCTCCCTCGATGTTACACCTGATACTGTACACCTGGGAGGCCAGGGCCAGGCCTTTCCCTAGGGTCCGAGCACATTTAGAAAGCACCTATACTGGTGGATTTCTTTGTACTCACGATGGGCTGAAGTACAGGCAGAAGGGTAATGCGCTGACCTTGACGATATGGCATCATCTGAATTATTCAGCTGTTAGTTTAACCAAGTTATTTGGAACATGGTCCAGTCCAAGCTTTAGACTGAGGACCCATCGTATACCCACCGTCCCACCTCCTCTAGTTTCCAGGTAAAGAGTAGTCAGCAAGATGGACTGTCTCTTACTTTCTGAAGATCACAATATCAGTGTCACAGAGTAGAGCAACCCTAGGCTCTTTCCTTTTCTAAGTCATGAGCCTCACCACCAGCACAGGGGTCCCCACTCTCCTCTAGCTCACCCTTCATACTACTGCTAAAGCGGCAAGAGGTGTCTCCTTCCCTCTATGGTTCTCCATCATCTGCAGGATCAAGTCTCTCTCCTGGGCACAGTGGCTGGCCTGCTTTGTGGCCTTGCACCCGCCGGGCACCCCTGCCTCCTGTTTTCCTGCTGCTTGCCTTAGCTCTTGGGATTTCCAGAAAGTTCTTACAATTTCCAAGTATGTCCTGTTGTCTCACCCTCTGCGGTTTTGTACTTGCTTTCCTTTTGCCTGAAGTGACCTGCCCAAATTCCTGTCCCTAGCAAACTCCCTTTCCTCCTTTATGGGCAAACTTGGAAGTTTTGCCCTCTGCGAGGCTTTTCCTAACTTTATTTTCTGCAAGTTAACTAAAGTATTTAGTTTTGTCCTTATCACTATTTGCTTACACGTTTGTCTCCCCTAAGAGCCTCTGAACTCTATGAGGACAGGAGCCTGGTTAGATTCATTTTTTTGTCCCTAGAGCCCAAGACAAAGCAGGCACTCAGTATGTTTGTTAAATGGATATAAATCCATACCAGTTTGTGTTTATATAAATTCATGACATATTTGCTTAAGAAGACCCCAGTCTCCCGTTTCTCATTATGTGATTGGTTGGTTACACTAACCACTTTCCCAATTGTCATGAACTCTTAAATTTCCCAGGGCTTCAAAAAGGTCTAAAATTGTGTTCCTTTTCTGCTCACCAGAAGGCTTACTGTTAAATGATTAAAGAAAGGATTTGGAGTCCTGGTTAACCTATTCTCCTTTGAAAAGGAGGCAATGACCCAGCTCACCTGAGACAGATAAATCATTATGATGGCAAGGATTGGTGCCAGGGACCTGTAATGATGTTAGAGCCAACTAGAAATCCAAGTTTTACAGAAAATATTGCCAGTGAAGGACTGATACTTGCATCTTCCATTTGCTCGAAGATAAGGTCATTTATTGATTGCCAAGCATTTTGGAGACATAAAGTCATCTTCTTGACAGTGGTATCGAAGGATGGGGTTGAACATGACATTTTGGAGACGAAAAGAAAAGAGCAGAACTGATCCCCAACTACTCTGTCTTCTAAATTAGGAAATGATACTTATGTCAAAGGACAAAGGGAGGAAGTCTGGCTAGCTGAAAGGAGGGAGGGATGTGGAGGGAAAGATAGTCACTTTCATTAGGGCTATTTGCTCAACACTCGGCTAGGTACTTGACAGACGTCATATAATGTAATTCTTACAACAACTTTCCCAGGTAGAATAATTTCTTTCCATTTTACAGATGTAGAAACTGAGGCTCAGAGAGAATACATAGGCTTGGCATAGGTAAACATGGCTAGTAAGTGGCAGAGTCCAGGCCTGCTTGACACCAAAAATCATGTTTTCTGCACATCGTCATAGTGCTTCTGTGTCCTGACTAGCCAAAAAACCAAACCCATTGCCTTCAGGTCAATGCTGACTCACAGTGACCCTATAGGACAGAGTAGAACTGCCCCATAGAATTTCCAAGGAGAGCCTGGTGGATTCAAACTGCTGATGTTTTGGTTAACAGCTATAGCACTTAACCACTATGTCACCAGGGTTTCCTGTGTCCTGACTAGAGTGGTTTAAACATCATGCCAGTTTGTGGGACTAGGGGAGCCAATGAGCATTTTGGAGAAAAGTTTGGCTTTATGTAAGGCAATATCAGACTTTCAGTTTTTAACCCTGACATTTATGATTTTACCATTTTCTGCCCTGAATCCTATGGGGTCTATTTTGCCTACAGCCAGAATATTTAGAAATGACAGCCTTAGGGAACTGATTGAGAACATAGGTGTGGTAGGCTGGTAAAAAAAAAAAAAATAAGTACCTAGTCTTCAGAAATAAAAGGGTGTATTTTCCTGGGAAAAAGTAATAAAAGTTTCCTTGACTTGGTTACTTTTAGATTCAGCCAGTGCAGTCATTTTAGGCAGCCTGACTATCAAATGTCCAGGGGACAGTTTTAGGTGACTAAGATGGATGGTTGTTTCAGTAATGTTCCCCTACAACTCTAAAAAGAAGGTTGGCATTAGACAGTTCATGATCTTCTTTTAAATTTTCACCATTTAGTAAGTTTGGGCATGTTGGTTTCTCTTGTGAGGAAAGAGAGAGTGGGAGGGAGGGAGGGAGGAAACAAGGTAGAGAGGGAGGGGAAGGGAGAGAGAGAGGGTATGTGGGCATTATTTTGTTACTGGATAGGAAGACAAAATGTTCATGTCAGTGGAAGTAAAGTCTTTACAATGAAATTGTGTTGAACAGAAGAGTGGTATAAAGGGATACGTGGAGATTCTCTGCCCTGATTTTGATAAATTATTAGGATAGTGGAATGAGATAGAAAAAAGAGGAGGAGATTCTATAAGTCAACCAGAGAGATCAAGCACAGAATCTTCACAGGGGTTCTCCAGGGGAGTGAGTTCATCTGGACAAAAATGTACAAGGAGAAGTGCTGGTAAAGATGAGAGAGAGCGAGAGTGAGGGAGAGAGAGTAATTTGATGTTACAAAAATGGAATAAACAAAACAAACTTCTGGCTAAGCATGAGGCAGACAGGCAATATGGAAGATGTCTGAGAAGATCTAGGGTAAGGTGAACAGGGAGAAAGCTGACTAAGTTGTCAATTTCGTTCTTCTGAAACTAACAGGGCCCCACATCTTCCTGTCTTCCCTAGCGAGGGATCGCACCTTTAAGAACCAAGTCCCCATTCCAAGGACCCTGAGAGATCTAGTGCCCTTCCCAAATACAACCAAGGATTTATGGTGAGCCTTGAATTTCTCTGGTTTTTTTCATTCTCCATTCTCTGGATCCTACTGAATTTTCCATTTCACTCCATCTGGCCTTTTACAACTCTTTTTTTGCCCTTGTCAGCCCGGAATGGAACGCAACCACTTCTCCTTTGTGTAGCTGAGGGATTGGTGTTAACAGAAGAGATTTCAGCACTGCATAGAGTAGGAATCAAGATTCACTAGTTATTCCGAGCTATGGGGATTTTCTCAGGGGCGGCATCTCTTCCTAAATCCCCCACTGCCACTATCTTAACTACCTTCCCATTTCTTTCGTTTCTTGTAAGATCCCTTTTCTCCCACTGGTGACATCTACAGACAGCTCATGCTCTAAAATTCTGATTGCTTTAGTTAAGCAAAGCAATTTAGCTGTCTTTGGCTTGCTCCACACCTTTCTAGACTACCTCTGTTGCCTCACTTCTCACATCCCCAAATGCCCATCAACAACCATCAAGCAATATCTGGAACAGAAAAACCACCTGCAGGGATATGGAGCATGCTGGCCCTCCACCCAAGGCAGAAGCAGCTGTAAGCCCCAATTGTTTCCAGTAGCATTTTTTTTTTTTTTCCATTTTCAAATTTTGAGAGTGGCTATGTTAGGTGAGAAGAGTTTAGGGGTCAGAGAAGAGTGGACTCAGCTCCTGGTTCTGGCAATAGCTGAGGAGTCTGCCAACTCCTTGTGGCAGGTTTTCAACTGGATTTAGCTTTACCCTAGGTGAGGTGAGGGGGTTGGTGATGGGCATGTTACTTGCTGAATAGACAACTTGGGAAATTTCATGGAATTGATGATTCAAAGCTTCAGTTCAACATGGGGACAAGTCCTTAACAAAAAGGCAAATGGCCTCTCTAACACAGTGTCCCCCTCCCCCCCAAAAAAGAAACCTAAACCACTTGCTGTTAAGTTGATTCTGACTCATGGCGACCCCGTGTGTGTCAGAGTAGAACTGTGCTCCAAAGGGTTTTCAATGGCTGACTTTTTGGAAGTAGATCGCCAGGCATGGCCATTTCTACAAGAGGTTCCCCCTCGTTCAGTAATCTCAGATTACACCAGCCAGTCACTGCCACCTCTCTGCTTCTCATATCACTCGCCACACTCTGTCATTAGGCGTTGAAATGTCTTCTCACATAGAGTGTGTGCTCTCTGCGCGCAGCACCTCAGTGCTGGGCAAGCAGGCAACAATCACTCTTTGTGAGTAAAGAAGAGAAGGAATCACCGCATTGGATTTTTGGCTTTGCTTTTCTTTGTAGCCTTTTTCGCCTCTGCATCTACAGTCACATTTGCTCTCGAGTAACTTTTCTTTCCCTGCCATTTTATAATGCACCGCTTGAATTCAGGTCCTACCAGCCCCCAGGGTGAAAGGGATGTTTAACTTGCCCCTCAAACAGAAATTTGCCTCTGTTTAGTAAGATGTTCAGTTCCGAGGGACAATGATAACCTCCTGCTGAGAAACCACCAGGTGCTGACCAGGAAGGGCCAAAATCAAGGGTGGCCTCAATTACACGTTTGTGGTGTGGAATTGACCAACAGTGCCCCTGTTAGGGGGTGGGAGTTACTGTGTCAATCCAATCCACAGAACAAATGAATGGAAAAACAAAATCCAGGGCTAATTTGGAGATTTTCCCCCACTGTCACTGCGGCACATATTGCATAGGCTATTTGTTTAGTATCAGTTCACTGAACTATATACACATTTCCTTTGCTGAGAAACAAGTGCATGGATTGCACTGCTGGCTGCTCACAGTTTAAATAGACCTTGTGTTTTAAGGAGATACGTCTACTACTTTCTTATTCTTTTCCAGGGCCCTCTAAAGGCTCCAGTTTCTGTTAGATGTCTCCCATTTCTTATTCACCCTTCACAGACCACCCCACATATTGATCTCATTCAGGAGATGTTTAGTGAATGTTTGCCAAGTTTGACAGGGACCAGTGAGGCATTTAGGTTTCTAAAAAGCAAAGAAAACCATCTAAGAGCAGGCCTAGCAAAAGACTTCTTGGATTTCCGTGGGCCTGTGGGTGATGAAGGACCCTGTGATCTTTGAGAGACCTTTGGCTTTCTGCAGTTCCAGCTTTCCCAGCCATAATGTGTCTGTAGCACTAAAGTGCAGGCCAGATCTCTGCGAAGTGCTGCATAAATTCAAGTTCAGATTCATTTTTTAGAATTCACATTGCAACATATTTAGGGGCCTGTTGGGATTGTGATAGGTCTACAGGGTCCCTGTGGTTATTATTTTCCTTGTTACGTACAAGTTGAAACGGGGGAGTCTGTAGTTTGGTGGCTCAGGTTTGCACGGCCAGATCGCAATCTCAGGTCCGATGATCTAGATGCTTGTTTTTCTCCTCCTTTCTGCTTCCCTTATGAAACAATGCAGCAGATGAGGCATGACTCTTCTGTTGGGTGACAGATGAATATTATTGGCCTCATTGTCTAAAGGCAGAGGCATAATCAACTCCGTGGCCTTGATTTGCATATGTTTTTGCTACTTTCATTTTATAAAATCCCACAAGAGTGCCATCAGAATCAAGAGTCAGAATGTGTAATCTCTTATACTCTTCCATCCCTTGCCCAGCATTTTCCCTCTTCCCATCTCCAAACTTACCAGGCTATGCACTTGGATTCTGATTGAAGTAGAGGGGGGAGGGGAAGGAAAAGGAGAAAAGATGTGAGTCAAAATGGGCTAGCCCTGTGATTGCTGCCTGAATTAGGGACGCATACAAAGCTGAGGGGAGTACTTCCAAAATGGTAAATGTATCACTGTCATGATCAGGAAAGATGGACTGTGATACACAGATAAGGCCAAGGCCAAGGTAAGGTGGGTAGGGGGATGCTGTCTAGAAGAGGAGTGACAAGAGTTGGGGGTGCCGAAAGGGCCCTACGGCATGTTCCATCCTGATCCTTTCTTTCTTAGATAACCTGCCTACTCATGGACACAGGGAAATTGGGGCTTATGTGAATCCTGCAATGGAGGTTAAAGGTCCACTCCGCCAAAATGTTGCTTTCCTGTCCAATCACCAAGAACACTTACTTGTTAACCCACATCCAGATAGGTCTAGTGGCTCCCAGGAAGGAAGGGAAAGACTATGAGGTACCCCAAGGGTACCTGCAAATCAAGACTAGGGACAGTGCTTCAGTGGCCCACACGTGTTCTCTCCCCTCTGTGGGAGAAAGCAGGCAATAGTTACAAGGGGTAATGCCACAGACCCAGGAAGTCTCTCTCAATGAGCATCCTGCTAGCATCCTCAGGCACCAAGGCAGTCAGTGAAGGAGGAGCAACTGTCAGGATGAGGTCCAACCTGCTGGGCAGGCTTTCTGTGGACATTGCATCCCTCAAGACTGCAAGGAAGCATCTGAACATATCAGGGCCTCCACCTTCCATATATAGGGACAAGGGGGGAAAAGAAACTCAACAGAATACTCAGTTTGTTTGCTCTGAGAAGTTCCAAAAAGCAAAATGTGGGCAAATTTACTGCCTGGAGGTGATGCTTGAAATGCCCTTCTTTCTCCCTAAATATTCCAAGGATCTGAAAAACTTATAAATATGACACATCTTCTAGGAAGCCTTCATAGGCAGATCTGAGGAGGTGGGAGGTGGGAAGTGGGGGAGTTTAGTCAGACTGGGTGGGGAAAGGTCCAGAGGGCCAAAGTGTTAGCATATTCTTTACCAAGAGCCAGAATGGGGGTTTGACATGCAAAGCAAGAGCTGAATGAGTCATTAAACCAGAGAAAGTAATTCAAGAGCTTCCCTGTCTGAAACCAAGAATCACAGGAATGAGCGGAAGAAATGGATAGTCAGTGAGGTCTTGGCAGGGACCAAGCAGGAGGGTGGTCCTGGATGAACCCACTAGCAGAGCACTCTTGCTTGCGGTGGTCTTCTGTATGCACTCTACAAAGGAACGCATGAGTACACATAGCTGTATTTATAGGTCCAGGGACAGGTAAATCACAGCCCCCAACCTTTGGGTGCCCTCCCACTGGAAGATCATAACAAGTTGTTCCTGAATCACCCGATGGAAGGCAGTACCCAGAAGTTTCTCCTCTGGCCTATGCCCTTCCTAGTGGAAGCAGGTACCAAAGCCGGCCATGGTGTCCAAGGAGGTGGGTGCTTCCCCAGTGATGAACTCTGAGACCCTCGTGTTGGGTCACCATAATCGGCTGAGGCAGTGATCAGGGACTAGGTGAGTCAATCATGGCAATACCCAAGGGGATATGGGGTGCATGCCTGTAAAAGGAGGTTGACACAACTGGAAGACTATGGGGTTGATGGCACTGGTTACCTCAAAAGTCTCCTGGAAATGGTTGTCCAGTTTTGGCACAGGAAAGTGGTATATTTATAAATAGGAGAGCCAGAGGGTAACTCCAACTTGACTAGAATACACTTTATGCTAGTGGAACTTAATATCGTTTGTGTCACAGATCCCTGTGAGAGCTGATGGAAGCTATGGAGCATTTCTGGAGAAAGAAAAACATTGCTTATTGTGTGTTTATGGACCCCTTGGTGCTCATCTGTGATCCCGGTTTGAAAGCCAATGCCCTTCACTTTTTTTCTTTTCCCATACCAGAGGGTGTTTAAGAATCCTATAAGGTATTGGCCAGCTGCCGAAGTGATGATGGGAATATTGGGATGTGACTGTGCTGATGTCAGAAGGAATGTTCTGGGTGGAGAAGCACAGTTAGCTGTGTGCAAAGTCCATTTTAGTTTCATGGGAAGATGAGTTTGTTGTTTGTAGGGCATACAGCAAAATTCATTTTTTTTTCAGAATAGGTGTCATTTGTCCACTGTACTGTGGATGGAGGGCAATGGATAGATGGCTGGATGGATGACTTTGAATAGCTCCTCAAAAACTGGCATACCTATTGGATGCCAGCTGTGTGGTGAATGGGGGTTGGATTTTTCCTTGTCAAACTAGGTGACGGTGGCTGATGTGACATTACCGACAGTGTGAACTCCAACACAAACATGTGGAAGGACCACCTCTTACCTGGCTTTGTAAATGCTGCATGAATTAGGGGAGAATACAAAGCTGAGAGAATACAAAAATGGTAAATGTACCCATGTAATGATCAGGAAAGATGGACGGTGATGCACAGATAAGACCTAGGCCAAGGACTTTGATGAGTGGTCAATAAAGGAAGAGCCGGGGAAGTCTCATCCTTCAACATGGTACTCCTTGAGTTCATGTGGATACAGCCTATTGGACTCTTCAGTACTTCCCACTTGAAATAATTTGCTCCTAACCGATCCAAAAAGAGGCTTTTAATGGACCTAGGAGGCAGCCTCATTTGATGTCAGTGATTGCAGCTTTCTAATGCCCATAGTCTCGTCTAGTACCCTATCCCATCTGAGAATTGTCCCATGGCATACATCCTATACCTACTGCTGGGAAAAATCAGCTCCCACTCCTCTGACACCATACAGTAATGATCAATTCAATTTATTATCAATTGTGTTCCACTTCTGTCCTGACACCAGCTGCACGTGCAACTTTTCTTCCTCTGACACAAACCACCTGGAGCTAGTCAGATCTCACAAGTTGAAGGATGAAGTCCTCCAAATTTCCAAGTCTGCCTGAGACTTCAGACACCAGTTGCAAACTCAGGAGTCCGCAAGACACCCTTACTTCTGACCTGCTGGCTACAAATTTGGGGTTTTCCCACTACCCCTTCAGGATGCCGGCTGTAAACATGGGGGTCCCCAGGGCTCCCTCTCACTTCTGACCTGCTGGCTTCCACTACTTCCTTGGGTTCACTAATTTGCTAGAATGACTACAGTTTTATTATAAAGGATACAAATCAGGAACAGCACAAAGAAGAGACGTACAGGGCAAAGTCTGGGAGGGTTCCAGAAAGGGACAAGCTACCCTTCCAAGTGCATCGGTGTCTATCACCAACCAGGAAGCCCACGAAATGTCCATATCCTGAGCTTTTATCGAGGGTCTCATTGTGTAATTCAGACTCCAGCCTCTCTCCCTTGAGGTCAGTCAATGTGGCAAAGTTGCTATCATGAATTTGATATCATGAGGTGATTCTTTCTGGCCTGGCCAGGCCAGGCCCCACCCAAGATTTACCTCATCAGCATAACCTGTTAGGTTACGTGTGTGGTCCGGGGCCCTTATCTTTGGGCAAAGTTGGCCCCATACCCACCTTGTGCTGGTAGGGATGCTCTCTGCTTTAGTATTCTCTCCACTCCTGCTAGAGGGTGGATGCTTTCTGTGCACTCCCTGAGGATTCTCAGAAAAGCTCAAGAAGCTCCCTCCTAATCTACCTGGTGAAGCACTTTTCAGGGAGGGTGCAGCTCTAGCTACAGAAGTCCTCAGTGAGAGGACATCTATGCTAGTGTCTATCAATGGGTGCCATTTTTTTCCCCAAGCCTTAAGTCAGGACACATGGATTCCTAGGTGTGAGAGATGGTCCAGGAGATACAGTTTGGATAAGAAAATGTTAAAGTAATGTTTGATTGTATGACAGGTCTGAATATTTGAAATCAGGACTGTTCTGGAAAGTCGAGCATGATGGGGCCCCATATTTCAGAACTGGAGCCCTTCCAAATCTCCCCAAAATGGAGTGGGCTCTCCTTAATATCTCCTTTGATTATTTATCTGTTTATTTGCATGAGGCACTGAGACAAATGACACACATCACATCAAAACCTGTCAACAGTCATGGTTAAATGCAAGTTCTCTACATGTTGTTGGAGTCCAGTGACTAAGAATCTTAAAAAGTTCTGGCACTTACTATCTGGATAAATTATAAAATCCTCCTCCTTTCTC
Organism: Dugong dugon; assembly: GCA_030035585.1. Taxonomy (NCBI): domain Eukaryota; kingdom Metazoa; phylum Chordata; class Mammalia; order Sirenia; family Dugongidae; genus Dugong; species Dugong dugon. Next base: position 97,593,534 of record CM057472.1, on the reverse strand, counting down.
TTCCTCCTCTCTCTTCCGTAGCCTGTGAACTGGTTGTTTGTGAAACAAGAGTCAGTTGAAACTAGAATATTATTTAAGAAGACACATGGCAATGCCATTCAAAAAATGGTACCAGTTTGCATACTTTAAAAAGGTACGGAGTTACATGCCAGAATTTGTTAGTGTAACCAGACAGTTTACTCTCTGCAAGGCATGTCAGAGTAGGGAGTGGTCAGAAGGGCTGGGGTGTTGCTAGATATCCTACCACCAAAACCACCACTAGGGTTGGGTAGAATCTGGGGCACTCCACCCAGCAGCAGATCCTGAGAGCTCAGGTTCTGTTAGGTGGGCACAGCTGCTCAGCTTTCCTGGGGGGCCCGGCAAGCTCTCATCATGAGGCTGGACCTAGATCATGGAAATTCAGAGGATTCTAAGTCCAGGCTGGCTTAGCAAGTATTCATTAGAAAGTTCATCCATTCTCACATTCATCCATCCAAAATTCTTCCAATGTTTATTCACATCTTTGTGCTAGGCATTTTGTTTGCACTAAGGCTATAGACGTGGTCAAAACTTTATCTTTGCTTTCAAGGAGTTCACAGCCTACTACACTAGGCAGTCAAGTTGAAGCAGAATGACAACAGAATGCAAAGGTGGTATCCTGGAGACAAACTATAGGGGGTTCTCAACTCAAGGTGAGGCCTCTCACCTGCACTGGAGTGGGGAGAGTCAGGAAAGGCAGAAGGCAGAGGGTTTTCTGCTCTGGATCTGGATCTGGATCTGGCCCAAGAGAGAGCAAGGAGAAGGAATGTGGAAATGGACCTTCCAGCAGAGAGCACCCTGGGTTTTACAGTCCAGACCTGATTGGGGTGAGGGCCATGGCTTCTGTCCTCTCGGGGATTGGAGAATCAGACTAGCCAATCTGGGGAATCGGACTGGAGAATCAGAACAGGACCTTGGAACAGATCCAAGGCAGAAACCCTGTCCTATAATCTGGGGTACACGGAGATTATCTGGGCTTGGAAACCCCAGGGTGCAGGAGGCCTGATGCTCTGTTACTAGAATGCACACACCAAAGGTATTTAAGTGCCCTTAGGGAGTGATGTGGGAGCCCAGGGTTCAGTTTTAGGGCCCAGACTCCCAGGTCTGGAAAACAGCCAATATAGTGTCCTGCACAGTGCTGTAGCCCAGCCACCATGTCAGTCTAACCAGTAGGGAACCTAATGCTGGGTGGGGTCAGAAAGTACAAAGGGCAGGCGGACTGAAGCAACTCAGCTACTTCCTTCCTCCTGCCAGGCTTGGTTGGGAACTAGGGTGAAATGCTGGCCCAGCTGCGGTAGGAGAAATGAAGGGCTGGGGTAGGAGCTTGGATGCACTGACAGAGAGATGGTTAATAAGGGTATTCTGTATAGCTGGGAAGTTTTCTGCTTGAGGCCTGGGCTGTACCAAAACAATCATATACAAATAGGTGCTTAATGTTTTTGTAGAGGCTGGTAATAAAGTTAAGCAGGAGCAAAAGGAAGAAGAGTTGTTGGGGTTTACCTGACCAAACTTGGACCAGTGGAAAACCCTCTGTCTGTCTGCTCCAAGGTCCCTTGCTGCATATGCATCTGCTCAGGACACCTTCTGGGAGACGGTGGAAGCCAGCAGGCAGTCTTTGGATGCACAATTGTCTGCCTCTTTATCTTGATTCCCCCCAACCCATCCCATTATAAACCCAGAAGGTATTTCTACCTGTACCTGTGCCTTTCACATTCTGGACCTGGCCTGATGCCTGGATCCAGAGCCTTGACTTAAGAGAACCAAGCCTTTAGCTCCTGGTTTTGATCCTGACTACTTTTTGACTTGCCTCTATAGTCCTGTCCCTCCAGGACATCTGATCCTGGACCCCAGCTTGGCCAAACTTGTCTCTGGTCAAAATGGTGCTCTTGTTTATAATTTTATACATGGCCTATCTCAAAGTTAAATTAAACCTCTACGAGAGGAAGATATAAATACTCAAAGGAGAATGTTGTAGCCATGGCCTAAACAAGTAACTTATGAGGAAGAGAGACTAAGAATAACAACCGCCTTTTCGGTGAGAGGGCCAGAGTGTTTCTTATAAAACCTCGGAGCATTTTCTAAGCTCAAAGCCACAGACAGCTCATTAAGAGGTATCAGGTTCTTGAAGTCTACATAAAACTCAGCCCGTAGGTTCCAACTAAACTGGTAGGAAATGATATTTCTCCTTATGTTCTGGACTCCGATGGTGGTTGGCTTCTTGTTTCTTGCCATGTGTGGCCCTTTTCCTGCCAGCCTCAGATAATGTGCTTATGTGTTTTCTGAAAAATCGAAAGCATACCCAATGCTCTTGTCGTGTGATTGTGCTTTTATTCTTATTCTTTAGCCGATTCAGCATATCTTCTCTTAGACTGGACCTGCCTTCTTATTATCATACCCCATAGATGCCCACAAAATGCCAAATTAAATGAGCAAGGCCTTTGCCCTCTGATAAGGCCATTTTACTCCACAGCCCTAGCAATCAATTTGTCTCCACTGGGGCATTCATTCCTTGGCATTTTGGGTTATTTGACTACTTTGAAAATATATATATATATATATATGCTACGTAATTTTACTGTATATTAAAATATACAAAATATATATATTTTGTTTCAGTCCAAATCTTCAAAAGTGGCAAAACATTATGGCAAAAACAGGGAGGTTTATCACCGTGATTTTGCGTCTAATGTTAGCTATACTTGCTATACCAATTCAGTAATAAGAAATAGCCAAGAATTTTTTTTTTTTTTTTTTTGAGGGAGGGAAAATTAGCCTATTTTAACTGTAGGGTCCAGACTAGTTGCACAGATGTGGGATGCTGGTGAGCTAATGTAGTCAGCATCTTTTTCTCCATGGAAACCCTGTCATGCCAAGTGCTGCTAAACTGATCCTTGTTTTACACATTCCCCAGGGAATGTGAGAAATAGATAGCACATCTATATTTGTTATGTTTAGGGTATATTTAGATGGTAACTGTGACACTTGAAGCAGAGCTTTCCCTGGAGATTAATTGCCAGCTGGTGTTGATGACACTTTGGCCTCCCAAACACCTCCGGATGGGCTTTTATTTCCAGGAAATGGCTGGTGTCTTAATCAGGACTACCTAAATGAGCAGCCTTTGCCTATTAGAATAGAATTTATATTCGGGAATCTTCACTTGATGGGAGCGTCTCCCTCGAATGCCAATCGGTCTCTTATTTGGGGAGGAATAAAACAGCTGGTGTAGCCCTATTGGGGTGGTAAAAGAACAACTGGTTACGATCATGTACTTCTTCTTGAAACATCCCCCCTCCTCTGCTAACCAGTTCAGAGTGACGAGATTCCTTGCAACTTCCTGGTAGTTTCATGGTCTGATGGCAACATGGAAGGTGCTTGTCTTTTGAAAGGAAAGTTGTTTCAAAAAAATACATTTGTCGAAATTAAAAGGCCTAGGTGTGGGGATGCTTATTTATGGGTGGTGTTACCTAAATGTCAAAACGTCAGCAATGGCATGACAGATCTTCCCCTGAGAGAGACAAGGCTCTCTTCTCCCTAAGTGCTGTGCTCAATCAAGCTAGCTGTAACTTCAGACTCCTGTAGAACTTTTGAAGACCACTAGGGCTAACCACAGAAGAAAAGGTCCCAAATGCAGGCCTAAGTTTGCTCATCCATTCTTTGTGATGCGCGCTAGCCCTTCCATGCTGACTGTTTACTACTGGGATCCATTCTGATTGGTTGGTGCCCGTACCCTATACCAGTTGTTAAATATTTTGAAAATCAGCTCCACCTGACTGAGAATACAATTGGAAAAGAAATAGCATTTTAAGGGATGCCAATGCCCTGCAGGTGATGCTCCTTGTTGAACTACCCCAGTTTTGACAGTAGTCAATGGGGGGGTGGGGGTGGGGGTGGAATAGGATGGTGAGGGGGGAATTGACTGGACCCACAGAATCGGGGCACCAGTAAATCTGAGTCCTTAAAAGCCTTTTCAGAAAAAGGTCTGAACGTGGAAAACACATTGACCTGTGAAGCCCAGGGAATGAGAGTGGGCTGAAAAGTTAGACAAGGCCAGGGTTCAGGAGCTGGTGAAACCATGAGGTTGTGAGGCCAGGAGGGTTCCTGAGTGAGCACAGTGAACAGAGTTGGGGTATGAATAGTTTGCCTCAATGGGTCACCAGTCCTTTGGCAGTTGGAACTGGCCACCCTGGAGGCATCAGATAAAGGTGGAAACAGGCTGAGTGTCCTTCCCTCACATCTGTGTCCCCTAGCACCAATACCAGGGAGCTAGCCCAGACTACAAAGTGTCCTTGGGGTCTTCCTTGGCTGAGGCTCAGCTCCCGCCCGCCCCCCCCACCCCCTCAGGGTATCCTTCTCATGACCCTCATTACTTGCCAGAGTGTTGAGAATGGATCCCAGCTGATAATTCATGTTTTTCCAGTGCTGGGAACTCTGAGAGAGGAAAGGCTCAACTTGCCTTATACTGTGGGTATGCTATATCACCATCACTTTAACTGTCAATAGGTTTGATGGGTAAAAATGCAAGCATATGAATGTTTTAGTTTTTCTTAGCAGATTCACTGTTACTCACAGATAATTTAATGTAACAGAGTTTCTGGAAATGATTTGTATTTGGCTTCAGGATATGCTATGTGGTTTTTTTCTTGAGGAGTGATGTTAAGTAAGATTTTATGCCTTGATATCACACCAACCAAAGGGGCAGGTGAGCCAGGCACAAACTGAGCCTGAATAAAATGAAAATTTGGCTCTCAGTACATCACACGTGGGTAAATCAGAATGGACAATATTAATACAGTTCCATGAATCTCTTATCTTTTGATATTTCTTAGATTAACTACTTCTGGCAATTGTCTTTGGGATTAGAAGAAATGTTTCCCATTTATTAAACATGAATATGAATGAATATGTTGCTGGTTAAGGATTTTCTATTTCTTGTATGTATGTAGCCAGTTTTCATAATATGATGCTTCAGTGCCTTACAGAAGTAAAGGCCTGAAGACCCATCCAGGTGATCTGAACGCCCCTTGAAAATTGGTTGCTAGTCCTTTAGGAGGAAGGATACCCAACCTCCTGTAGAGGGATCAAAGTACATAGGGCGGGGGCTAGACACAGATCACTCTGAGCAGAGGATCAGAGCTCAAGACTCCTTGTCATTAGTTGAAGAGAAATTCAGTGGAGATGGTAGGATCACTGTTTGAAGCAGACAGCTACTCCGTCACCTCATCTATGACTTTTATATCCTGGTTGGGAGACATCTCACGTGCAAAGAGGCAGAATCTGTGTAACGGCATGTGGAAAGAGACTTGACTCTCTATACTGGAATTTCAGCTAAAGCTTTAAAGCTGAGGGCAATGGACACAAAACAACTCCACATTCATTCGGAACTTACCAAGAAGGAACTTGTCCTTGGAACATTTGCACCCATCATCCAAGTCTACCTTATAAATTGGAAGATTGGAATTAATTCAGGTGAAATATTTTAAAAGGAATTTCTAGGAGTAAAGCCAGTTTTGGATCTCCCCCATGAGGAGGAGAAAAGAGGAGAGAAGAGGGTGTTGCTTCTTTTTCCTCTCATTCGTTAGCCTAGCCAAGAGGACCCAATAAAACCACAAGAACAGTCTTTGCCGTTGTCTGCTAGAAGGAGAGACCAATGTCACATCCCCTGGCTGAATGCTTGCTGGGGTTCAGAAACTCATTAGCTTGCTTTGGGTGCTGTAAGAGCTCTGGAGAGTTCTCTAGAAAGATTAATAGGTGTCCCTGAAGAAGTGGGAGGCTGGCTGGGGCAGCTCACAGTAACAGGGCAAGAACAGCAGGGTCAGTGGCTGAGCAAGCTGCACTTGCACTGTTTTAAGGGGCAAGAATTATCCCCAAAGCATCAGGTGGACATGTAAAAGGAGCCAGGATCAAGGTGTCTGGAAAGGATCCTTCCCAAGAAGGCTATCTTCTGGGTTAAGTGGACTCCAGAGATAAGCTGCCAGAGCAGGAGCTGGTGGGGCTGTGGTCACAAGAGCTCAGCCAGGGGGAGAATTGTCTGGGTCGGGAGATGGTGCTACATGCAGGTCTCCTAAGTGGTCTTCAATGCACCCATAAGTGCCCCCCACAAAAATAAAATTAGTATTTATATGATAGAGGTTTCTTTAATAGCCTATAGAGAACTACAAACAGTACCAATTAAGTAAAAATTCCTTTGAACTTCTCCTTCTCATCCCTCTTGTACCTGGAGAACCCAGAAGCAGGCATTGGGTGGAGTTGGCTGGGTAGGACATAGAACAAAGAGAGGAATAGTAAATGACTCCTCCCCCAGTGCTGATACCCAAACCTGACATTAGTCCTGAGCTGGCTGGAGGAAGACGTTTTAATTGGATGTAAGGTTAGTTTTGATTTAGAATGGTCTGCACTAAGTTTTTTTAATTCCTGAAGAGGAGACTGATTTTAGTGGCTGGCATGGGTTTGCAAGTGATGGGATCTACCCCAGGCAAGGAAGGGAGATTCATCAAGAGTATGTTTGAAGCCACTGATGGAAGAATACAAAGCTATTTCCTGATTATATCATGCCCTGTTAAGCCCTGTGCAAACCTGGCAAGATTTTTCACTCCAAATGTCCAGATGCAGCTTGCTTGCTGCTCTTAGCTATGTTGGATTTATCCTGAAGACCTATCAAGATGTTGATAGTTCCAGGCACAAAATGCGTTACCCCCACTTCGGATGTTTAAGGATAGGCAAGAACTCACCCTAGCGAGATGGGAACATAATACTTTCTAAGGAAGGGTATCACAAGGAAGACCCGTTACAAACCATCTTGTCCTCACTAGAAGCCAGAAGACTCTTTGGTCTCTGGATGAATTTTCTAAGATGGTTTCCAGCCCCTCTCCCTGGACTCACATTGCCCTTTCCTCTCCCTTGGGATGACCAATCCAGTGTTTGCTGAGCCTGCTTTCTCTACAGGAAAGACTCATCTTAAAGGATTGAAAGGATCAAAGTGAGCTGCTGCTAGGAATATGGACAGCCACAAACCAGTGATGCCTCTCGGAACTTTTCCGACATGTTCCACTTAAAATCTTCAAATTTCAGAAGAACCCAGAATCGCTTTTTTATTGTCCGTATTCATACTAAGAATCAAAAGCAGGCAAGGTTTTGTCTCGTCTGTTCCAAGAGTATTTTCTTCCTTCTCAGAGGTCACTTTTGAAGTCTTACAATTAAGCCCAAAACAAATAAGAGATAAAGAAGCTTCAACAACTTCCTCCATGAATGGCTGATCAATAATCATTTATGCTCATGATCCTGGTTGAGTCTCTTCTTCTCCCACAAATGGTTCCTCTTTATTCTCTCTCAACCTGAGGATAATTTTCTTTGACTGGATGCCAGAGTTTCCATGTTAAATGACCCATGGGAATATTTTCTGCAGAATAGTAAGGCTCCACTAAGGTACCCAAGGACTTATTGGAGCCGTTCTTTGACAGTTCTTTCTTCTGTAGATGAGAAAGCATAGCCTGCCATTACTTGAGTCATAGCTCCTCCCTGCAGAGGCAGGAGAAACAGATGAGCAGGATTGCAGAAGCAAGAAATCCTGAGCTATCTTTCCAACCCTACCATGGACTTCCAACAAAATCTGAGGCTCAAAACAAAAAATGTTACTGAACAATTTAAATCCAGAGGGAGATGCTACAAAGAGGGCACTCAGAACCTTTCTGGAAGCTATGCTTACTTTGCTTTTTGTTTTGAAAGAAGTCTGCCCCTAACACCTAAATTCTAGTCCATAAGACCTTTTCCTTAATTTCAATACCAACCCCTAAAATCTGGCTTTTAATCATTTCATGTTTTCTCTAGAGCTAGTCAGAATTTGACAATGAAGATTTCTCATAACCAATGCCGTATTTTAAGTTCTTTCCAGATTGAGCCCAACCTTTTTTTTTTTTTTTGATGGCATAGGAAAATCTTGGAAAACATACTCTCAACTCCTCAAAGTAGAAAAAGTTAGTAATTGGGGGAATCACTGCATTATGTATGCTGAGACAGGACAGTGACTGAGGGTCGCAGGCATTTTGGTTGACTGCTCCTCACTTTGTAGGTACCATAGAATGAAACTTGTAAAAACCTTTTATATTTTTTTAAACTAGAATTTTTTGACTGGGGACTCATGTCTTCTTTTCTCTCATCCAGCAGAAAACTCAACCTTGTGTGGCTAATTCACACCTATGTTTAGCTTCAGGTAATGCAGAAAATTCCTACACAACTGAACCCTGTCTGACCAAAATTAATAAATTTCCTTTGTTAAGTTGGGGCTGCTTTGTTTTAAGCAACCAAGAATTAAGGAGAAGTAAAAATTTACGGACTAAGTGAGGAAGTAGTCTTTTGATTAGACCTCTCAAATAGCCTAGAGATCAAAAAGGCCAAGTTCATTGAAGGCAGCCATCAGCCTGGATTTGTGATGATCCTCTTCACATCCTTGCTGGGATTAGAATCTTTCCCTGACCCTAACACTTGCTTGGCCAGCTGACAATTTTCTTAGATATTTTTTACTCTTCTAGAAGGGAGGACACTGATAACACATGCCCCTAAACACTCACTGGGGTCTTCTTCAAACAATAGGCTACCTAGATTCACTGCACAGCTGGCTTTCTGAATTGTAACTTTCTTTCTAGAAACATCCTCCCATGGTTGACCCAACCGTTCTGACAGCTTTGAGTATGAATGCTGGTTGAAATCTTGCCAAGTTTCATCATGTCTGTCTGGGGACTGTGTCTTAGTGCTCCTGGTTGTTGATTCTCGTGGAAAGCAGGGAGGTTAGCCCTACAACCAAATCAGTTCCCCAAGTTCCCACAGTGCCAGCTTCTTCTCTGTCCCCACTAGCCCAACTAAGGTACAAAGCACGCCTTGATGTTGCTCCCATCAGAGTAGTGACATGTAAAGGTTATGTCTAGAGGGAAACATTTTTTAAACTGTAATTTCTGAGATCTAATGTTTTCTGTTGGGTGGTCCTTAACCACAGGAATAATAAAAAGTCTATGTAGATCCTCTTAACCACCAGAACTTTCGCTCTCTTTATTATATACTTTTGAGACTATCCTATACAATTCTGAAACAGCCGGACAGTACTATAAACCACTTACTTGGCACAGAACAGGCAAATGTAATAGTGCCTAGACATTCCAGGTGTAGTTTCACTTGTTTTCTATCAGCAGAGAGGAGGGATTCCGTGACATCTCAAAACAATGTCCTCTGGCAAAGATGTTAAGAGTTTTACAATTCAAATCAGTATAGAGTTGAACAAATATTCATTGGGCTTCTGCAGTGAACAAGGCATTATGCTAAACACTATGTTGGACCTAAGGACGAATGAGGCACAATCATAAGATACAGTGAAAAGAATAAGATACATGAAATGAGAAGACCTCAAAAACTTATGGAAAATTGAATTGAGCCAAGGGGAAAAAAAAAAACATGAGAGGAAAACTTGCAGAAGTGTTCCTGTGCAAAAAGCACAAGGTTAAATATTCCTCGTGATCCTCCTCTTTGGCTATGCTTCACTGAGTAGTGATAATGCTGACATGACAAAGAGATGCAAAAGGAGGGCAAGAGCCATAGCAGATATGAGATGTCTCACTCCTGGAAAAATGGAAATGTCTCACGTAGAGAATGAAACTGGGGTACATTTTTGGTTCAAGATGGTGGATTGCACACACATGACCAATTCTGTTCCCTCCTGAAACACCTTTAAAAATTTACAGTGAAAGGTTTTAAGGTCATGAAGCTATAAAGAAGGGAGCAGGCTACCGCTAACATTTGTGGAGCCTTTAGCAAGAGTACCTATGAAGGACCACATGGTATGTTTAGTATTTCAAAGTTATAAATCAAGCTAACACACCGTTATAGCCTATCCTCCCACCTTGACAAATATACCTTCATAATGAGAAGATTGAAATATATGTGTACATTCATACCAGTTCATACCAAATAACTTAGATAGTTGCAACTTCAACATTAGTTTCGCTTTTGTCAAAGACGTGATTCATTTTGGGAAGAGGCAGTGGTACGCACACATGAGCACCCCAAATACATGGGCAGCTCCATTCTCATCCCTTGCAAACAGTCCTTTCTTGGCCATCCCTCAGGCCTCGCGTGCATACACTGGCATTGCAGTGTTTACAATTAATTCAGGAAGAAATCTTTTCAGGCCCAAGATGTGTCTTGTGGTGGAGGACTTCTTGGAAAGGGAATTTGGGGCTCCTACATACACAGAATGTGATCCCAAAGGGAAAGGTAAAAATTCCTCTTGCTTCGAAGAATTTGTGCCTCTTTGGGAGGGGAGCAGTTCAAAATCAGACTCCCTTCTGCCCAGATCTGAAGTGATACTGTGGTGGGGAAAACTGGACAGGAGTGCAATGTCATACAATTTCTGAAACTGGAAAACAGATGGATAAGTGGTAACTGACTTATTAGATAGGAGAAAGCCCAATTCTCAACCTGCAGTGGGGAAAGGGAGTAACCAACCTGGTTTATACTACAAGAAAGAGATAGCCTTAGGAAATAATTGGTTAATCTTCAAAGAGAACAAAAGGGAATAAAAAGGGCCAGAAATATGGGCTGAGAAAGCCATCTGCTTCTAAACCACAAAAGCGAGAGACATAAAACCTAGAGTAAAAGTTCTTATTAATATAAAGTGACTAGGGTATGATGGTCTTATTGGAGCCTAATCACCCTCAAGATAATTGTCATTAAATTGAGAGTAAGGTGTAATGGGAGGAAGAGGCAACAAAAGTAGTCAGTCTGAGAACCAAGTCTAGAAAAGAACTTTGGGTATGGTTGTTGGAATATGAAACCAATTAAAGCAAGTACATCAGAAACTTGGGTTTTTGAAGAAACTGTATTGTCGAAGAAACCATGTGTCTGATCTAAAAATTCTCAAGCTGCTTGAGACAAAAAAGGACCCCTGTGGCCCCAACCTCCACGAGAAGCAAAGGGGCTTCAAAGGATCCCTCAGTCTCCCTCCCAATGGGACATGCTCACCAATACTCAGGTCAGATGTGATCAAGGAGAATAAAAATCACAGTCTCCCAACAAGCAGAGAAACGGGTGGCAGAGAATAATAGCCAAAGGGGTTTCTTTAAGAGAGCAGAATCTGGGTCCAGTCCAGGATACACCCCTGACCCCAGGTTGGGGGGTCCTTCCCTCCTAGCGTCCAGCAGGATTTCAGAATTGCTATGGGTCAGTGATTGTCTTAGTCTCCTGTTCTTCAAGTTTATGAGCAGAAGTATTGTCCCTAAAGCTACACTTTTACTTTGGTGTTCGTGCAGCCAATGATTTTGGTTTTTAGTCAATAAGTTGTTAGACCAAGAGAGTCAGAACCAATAGAGATTATTGCTTATCAATAAGATAGGACTTTGGGTCATTTGCTGTCTACACATGGGAAGAACAATACAATATTTGGTAACTAAAAGGGCATATTTAGCAGAGATAATGCTAGATGTTCCCCACATATTTCTTCTTCCTGGCACACAGGAAGATTACTTGTCCCAGTCCCAGTGAGTTTGAGGTGCTGTGATTGAGGTATGGTCAATGGGAGATGGGCAGAAGTAATGTAAACCGTTTTCAGTCCTGGAACCTAAAATATTTCCCATAGTCCCCCTGTGTTCCTTTCCCTTCACTGACAGCTTCAGAGTCATGTGTTCCACAGTGCGTAGTAACAAGATGCAGACCCATGACACACGGTCATGGTCATGGTCACCACTGACTGTGACAAAGTGAGAAACAAAAATGTATTATGTAAATCCCTGAAAAGTCAAGGTTTGTCTGTTGTGGTAGCTAACATCTTTTATTCAAATGTACGTATTATACTGGAACTAGGAGATGCAACATGGCAGCAAGGCATGGAGAATCCCCAGGATGATGGTCAAGGGAGATCCCAGGAGGGCCGCAGTGCACCAAGCATAGCAGGCTACCTTCCCAGATTAGGGAAGGTGTGAATACCTGGTGTGTGGATGTTTTAAGAGGAAACTTAGAATTCTGGTGGAAAATTTGAGGTTACTCATAAGAACATAGAACTAAGTCTGGGAAAAACAACCATAACAACAACAACAACAACAACAAAGGCAATAATTAACTCCAAGAAGAAAAAAAGTATTTCATTAAAAACAAACAAAAAACAGTAGCAGTTTGTAACATGTTTCACCTTTAATTAGCATACAGAGTCATAATAATATAAGCACTGGCATAATAAACTTGAGCAAAAGGAGGCGAGGGATGGAAAATGTGCAAGTGTTAGTAGGAACAGGGGAAGAAAGAAGTAGACTTCTCTTCCACAACAGGAAGCCAATAAGTAATGCCTAGGATCAAAATAAATAAAGATATAGCAATAATTGTATGTTAATCAGAGATATGCATTTTTCATACCAAAAGAATCAATTCGAAAGGTCCTTTCTGATGTATTTCATGTCAGAGAAGGAAAAAGAATTTTAATCAAAACCATTTTCAATGGTTAATTTCTTGTGACAGTTGCCTTTACGGCAGCCACTCTTCAGCTAAGCTATTTAGAGAAATGAGCCTGGTGGTGTTGGAAGTATAAATTCTGACAATCAAATGAATCATTACCCAATTTATCTACATGATCCTATTTTCCTGTACAATCTTTGTCCTGCACAGATGTCCCAAAACGTAACCAAATAACAGCACAAAAATCACAACGGTTGTTCCTTTCTTCTGAGATGATGTTGTAAAACTAGCCATGGTATATGAGTACATACAAATGATCATTACCGTGGAAAGTTTGTTCCTTGGTTTTCTTTCTCTTTCTACTTTTGTTGAGTATGTTCTATGTCAGGGGTGAGTAAACTATAGCCTGTGTATCAAATTTAGCCTGTTGCTTCTTTTTGTATGGCTCATGAGCTAAGACTGGTTTCTATATTTTTAATGGTTGGAAAAAAACTAATATTTCATGACACATTAAAGTTTTATGAAATTCAAATTTCAGTGTCCATAAATAAAGTTTTATTGGAACACATTCATGATCATTCATTTTCATATTGTTTAATGCTGCCTTTGTATTACAATGGAAACCCTGGTGGCATAGTGGTTAAGAGCTACGCTGCTAACCAAAAGATTGGCAGTTCAAATCCACCAGGTGCTCCTTGGAAACCCTATGGGGCAGTGCTACTCTGTCCTATAGGGTCACTATGAGTCAGAATCCACTCGACTGCAACGGTTTTAGTTTTTTTGGGTTTTGTGTTACAATGGCAGGATTGTGTAGATGTGAGACCATATGGCCACAAAAACAAAATTATTTACTACCTGACCCTTAACAAAGTTTGTACTAGGTGCTAAGGATAGAGGGATGTATTCTTGCCCTCACATGGGTGGATATGCGGGATGGAGTGGTGAAGCCATATAAACAGGTCCCATTTAAACCAAGAAGATCAACGAGAGAGGCATGCTCATGGGATTATGGGAAGATAGACAAGGGACATCAGGAAGAAACATATGCCAAATTTTACATTGCATTTCTAAACTTTATCTTCAATAATCACCAGTCATGGACGTAAAAGCAATCACTCAATATAGAAAAAAAAAAAAAGATATGCTAAAAAACAAAAGAATCTCGCATAATCCTACCACCAAGAGATTAACTATTATAATTTCCAATAAATTTTTAACCAAAGTAGGATATATGTATATATTCTTAAAACTTAATGTATTTTTGTTTTACTCAACAATATTCTATGAACGTATAGTAACCAAAAAAAAAAAAAAAAAAAACCAAACCCGCTGCCATCGAGTCGATTCTGACTCTAGAAGTATTGTATTTCTTTATACTTATGTATTGTAATTTTCTAGCCAATCACTTACTATAAAACGTTTAGTTTACAATTTTCAGTACCGTGAACAATCCCCCCTGCACGGCTGTCAGTTTGTCGTACTGTGGGGGCTTGTGTGTTTTGCTGTGATGCTGGAAGCTATGCCACCGGTATTCAAACTGCCTCCTCAAAGTAAAGTCGACCTTAATGACGTGAATGGAGTCAAGCTTTCAGGACCTTCATTTGCTGATGTGGTACAACTCAAAACGCGAACAGCTGCAAACATCCATTAATAATCAGAACCTGGAATGTACAAAGTACGAATCTAAGAAAATTGGAGGTAGTCAAGAATGAAATACAATGCATAAAGATCAATATTCTAGGCATTAAAAAAAAAAAAAACCTGTCGCCAACGAGTCAATTCTGACTCATTGTGACCCTATAGGACGGAATAGAACTGCCCTACAGGGTTTCAAAGAGGTGGCTGGTGGATTCAAACTGCCAACCTCTTGGTTAGCAGCCAAGCTTGTAACCACTGTGCCCTCAGGGCTAGTAGACATTAGTGAGCTGATATGGACTGGTATTGGCCATTTTGAATTGGATAATCATATGGTGTACTACCCTGGGAATAATGAAGAGGAATGGAGTTGCATTCATTGTCAAAAAGAACATATCAAGATCTATCCTCAAGTACAAATCTGTCACTGATAGGATAACATCCACAAGCCTACAAGGAAGACCAGTTAATATGACTATTGTTCAAATTTACCCACCAACCACTAATGTCAAAAATGAAGAAATTGAAGATTTATACCAACTTCTGCAGTCTGAAATTGATTGAACATGCAATCAGGATGCATTGATAATTACTGGTGATTGGAATGTGAAAGTTGGAAACAAAGAAGGATTGGTAGTTGAAAAATATGGCTTTGGTGATAGAAATGATACCAGAGATCGCATGATAGAATTTTGCAAGACCAATGAATTCTTCATTGCAAATACCTTTTTTCAACAATCTAAATGGTGACTATGCACCTTGCTGGATGGAATACACAGGGATCAAATTGACTACATCTGTGGAAAGAGATGATGGAAAAGCTCAATATCATCAGTCAGAACAAGGCCAAGTGTTGACTGTGGGACAGACCATCAATTGCTCATATGCAAGTTCAAGCTGAAGCTGAAAAAAACTAGAACAAGTCCAAGGGAGCCAAAGTACGACCTTGAGTATATCCCACCTGAATTTAGAGACTATCTCAAGAATAGATTTGAAGCACTGAACACTAATGACTGAAGACCAGACGAGTTGTGGAATGACATCTAGGATATCATACAAGAAGAAAGCAAGAGGTCATTAAAAATACAGGAAATAAAGACAGGACCAAAATGGATGTGAGAAGAGACTCTGAACCTTGCTCTTGAATGTTGAGTAGCTAAAGCAAACAGAAGAAATGAAGTCAAAGAGCTGAACAGAAGATTTCAAAGGGCTGCTTGAGAAGAAAATAAAGTATTATAATGACATGTGCAAAGACCTGGAGTTAGAAAACTCAAAGGGAAGAGCACACTTGGCATTTCTCAAGCTGAAAAACTAAAGAAAAAAATTCAAGCCTTGAGTTGCAATAATGAAGAACTCTAAGGGCAAAATACTGAACGATGCAAGAAGCATCAAAGAAGATGGAAGGAATACAGAGTCACTGTACCAAAAAGAATTCGTTGACATTCAACCATTTCAAGAGCTAGCATATGATCAAGAACTGATGGTACTGAAGGAAGAAGTCCAAGCTGCACTAAAGGCACTGGTGAAAAACAAGGCTTCAGGAACTGATGGAATACCAATTGAGATGTTTCAACAAATGGATGCAGTGCTGGAAGTGTTCACTCATTTATGCCAAGAGATTTGGAAGAGAGCTACCTGGCCAGCTGACTGGAAGAGATCCATATTTATGCCTATTCCAAAGAAAGGTGATCCAACTGAATGTGGAAATTATTGAACAATATCATTACTATCACGCAAGTAAAATTTTGCTGAAGATCATTCAAAAGTGTTTGAACAGTACAGGGAACTGCCAGAAATTCAAGCTGGATTCAGAAGAGGACGTAGAATGATGGATGTCATTGCTGATGTCAGATGGATCCTGGCTGAAAGCAGAGAATACCAGAAAGATATTTACCTGTGTTTTATTGTCTATGAAAAGGCATTGACTGTGTGGATCGTAACAAATTTTGGATAACATTGTGAAGAACAGAAATTCCAGAACACTTAATTGTGCTCATGAGGAACCTGTACATAGATCAAGAGGCAGTCCTTTGAGCAGAACAAGGGGTTAGTGCGTGGTTTAAAGTCAGGAAAGGTGTGCCTCAGGGTTGTATGCTTTCACCATACTTATTCAATCTGTATGCTAAGCAAATAATCCGAGAAGCTGGACTATATGAGGGAGAATGGGGCATCACTGTTGGAGGAAGACTAATTAACAACCTGCATTATGCAGATGACACAACCTTTCTTGCTTAAAGTGAAGAGGACTTGAAGCACTTACTGATGAAGATCAAAGACCACAGACTTCAGTATGGATTACACCTCAACACAAAGAAAGCAAAAATCCTCACAACTGAACCAACAAGCAACATCATGATAAATGAAGAAAAGATTGATGTTGTCAAGGATTTCATTTTACTTGAATCCACAATCAACGCCCATGGAAGCAGCAGTCAAGAAATCAAATAATGCCTTGCATTGGGCTAATGTGTAGCAAAAGACCTCTTTAAAGTGTTAAAAAACAAAGATGTCACATTGAAGACTAAGGTGCGCCTGACCCAAGCCATGGTGTTTTCAATCGCCTCATATGCATATGAAAGCTGGACACTGAATAAGGAAGGCCAAAGAAGAATTTAAGTGTTTGAATTATGATGTTGGTGAAGAATATTGAATATACTATGGACTAGTGGTTAAGAGCTACGGCTGCTAACCAAAAGGTCGGCAGTTCGAATCCACCAGGCACTCCTTGGAAACCCTATGGGGCAGTTCTACTCTGTCCTATGGGGTCGCTATGAGTCAGAATCAACTCAATGGCAATGGGTTTGTGGGCCAAAAGGATGAACAAGTCGGTCTTGAAAGTAGTACAGCCATAATGCTCCTTGAAAGCGAGGACAGTGAGACTTCATCTCACACGGTTTGGACATGTTATCAGGAGGGATCATGCGTGGTAAAGTAGAGAGTCAGCGAAAGTCAAGATGGATTGACACAGTGGTTGCAACAATCGGCTCATGCATAACTACGATCACGAGTATGGCAAAAGACCAGGCTGAGTTTCTTTCTATTGTACATAGGGTCACTATGACTGGTAACCGATGTGACGGCACCTAACAACAACACCATAAACAATTCAGCACTGAATATCCTTTTAGCCAAATCTTTATTTCCAACCTTAACTGCTTCATTAAGAGAAATTCCTATGGTCTCAGGACCTTTCTGGTTCCCTCCCTAGCATGAAATACTAATCACCTTGTTTCTCCAAAAATAACTAGATTTGTAATTCGCTTTTACCTGTCCTCAATTCATACACATAAAGCATAAAATGATAGACTAGAATCAGAGATTTTTAAATAAAGAGGACCCAGTCATTTAGTCAACTGTTGTTGTTAGCTGCTTTAAGTTGGCCCCTGACTCATGGCAACCCCATGTGTTACAGAGTAGAACTGTTCTACAGGGCTTTCTTGGCTGTAATCTTTACAGAAGGAGTTTGTCGGGCCTATCTTCCAAGGAGTCACCGGACGGGTTCAAAACACCAACCTTTGGGTTAGCAGCCAATCAAAAACTGCTTGTGTCACCCAGGCTCCTTATTTAGTCAATAAACATATGTATATACACCCAAATCAGTTGCTGTCAAGTTGATTCTGATGAGCCTATGTGTGTCAAAGTAGAACTGCACTCCATCAGGTTTTCAATGGCTGATGTTTTGGGAGTAGATCACCAGCCCTTCTTTCTGAGGTGCCTCTGCGTGGACTCAAAGATTTGAACCACCAGCCTTTCAGTTAGTAGCCAAGTACTTAACTGTTCGTGCCACCCCAGAGATAATCAATCAATCAATCCATTACCTTCTAGTTGATTCCAACTCATGGTGACCCCACAAGTTTCAGAGTAGAACTGGGCTTCATAGGGGTTTCAATGGCTGTAATATTACAGAAGTAGATAGTTAGGCATTTATTCTGTGGCACTGCTGGGTGGATTCGAACCAGCAATCTCTCCATTAGTAGCCAAGACCACATTGTTTGTGCCACCCAAGGACTTACATAAACATATATAGCAGGCATTAATCAACTTGTCAAAGATGGAGTTTTGTTCAATATCTCTAGAGTCCAGTACAGTGCCTGTCATAGAGTAAATGATAGTAAATGCTTATTGAATTGTCATCCCAATACCTGGTACATAACAGGTTCCTGAAAAATGAATGAATAAATGATTGGGCAAACAATAGTTTGCCAACCAAGTCACCAAAGAGGTATTGCTGAGACGCTGTCACATGTGAAACATGGTGGGTTTTTAGTATAAGAAGTGATCTTTGAATCTAAGATTCTTAAAATGTCATAAGATTAAATATTTTATGATGATAACCATCAATAAACAATTATCAGTTGAACTGTGCGATACAGACAAGTTGCCTTCAAACTGGGTACTTTTACCCCTGGAGTACTCTTTCCTGGCATTAGGAAGTTTTCCTTTCCCATTCCCCCGTTCCATAGCCCATCTCCCACTTCATCAAAAAAACAAAAAACAAAAAACTAAAAAACTTCATCTTTCCCACACCTTACTGTGGCCCATTACTCTGGGCTATGAAAAACCCCACAGACAAAGAATGAGTTGAAATTTGAAATTTGGATTTGAGAGAAGTGTGTTAATTGATTAAATTAGGGACCCCAAAAATCTTCCTTTTCTTTCTGTCTTGTGCATATTTCTATCAAGGATAAAACATGGTATTATGAATTAAATTGTGCACTCCCAAAATATGTGTTGAAATCCTCACCCCTCTACCTGTGGATGTAATCCTATTTGAAAACAGAGTTTTCTTTTTTATATTTATTAGACCATTCCTGAGTTGGGTAGGTTCTAATTCTAATCACTTCCGAGTTATAAAAACTGCAGATTAGACACAGAGGCACACACACACAGGGGAAGGCAGATGCCATGTGAGGAGCCTGTACAAGCCAAAGAACCAAACTACACCTGGGACTATCAACAAAGAAGGCTCTGCTTTGGACTTTCAGCCTCCAGAACTGTGAGATAAATTCTATTCTTTAGAGACTTCCACTTGTATTTTTGTTACAGCAGCACTAGGAAACTAAGACACAGGGAAGTAAAAATGAGGATATTTTGATCCTATTTATTGGTGTGTTCTTAAATCAGAAATATTAACTACGGGCCATGGGTCTGATTTTTATTTAGTGACATATTCTTCTATCCCTTACTTTTGTCAAGAAATGCATAGCTCTTGAGAGTTTGATGAAGACAGAGGAAAGGGAGCATGGATAAGAAATAATGAAAGTGAAAATGCTCCCCCTCCATAGTTCACATAAGTGATTCATTTCAGCTGTTCTCAATGCTTATTGCTAGAACAAATCATTAGCTGGAAGGAAAGACACCTGGAGAAGCCCAAGTAAAATAGGTTAGTGATGATTAATTTTTACAAATGGAATTTTTATAACTGGAGTATTTTCCTTGGTGAGGGATAAGTTGGGGTATAAGAATCAGTATGAAGCTGGTTCCTGTGAGGCAGAGGTCAAATATATCCTCGCTTTCCAACTTCTCCATTATCTCTGACACCAGCCGTTCCTCCCACACTGTGCTCCATGGCGTTCTTTTTCTCTGTTGGGTTTGATAATTCACTGTAATGTTTAATGGAGTTCACAGACTATACTTATGTTTATGTGGTTTATTAGGCTGAAAGGATACAGTTCAGGAGAAACAGGACACAATCAGAAGTAACAGGATATAGCTCTGGACCAGTGTCAGAAAGAGGTACCTGGGAAGGTCTCCAAAGCCGAGAGCATGTCCCTTCCTTAGTCAACCAGGAGGAATCTCTTCAACCAGGAAATGCTCCGTGACATCTCTTGGGCAGTGCCGCTTCTCAGCTGACATTGCTGCCACTTCTTGGCCGGTGCTGCTTCTGGGCCGGTGCTGCTTCTCAGCTGGTGCTGCTTCTTGACCAGCATGGCTCTAAACTGGCACAGCTCTCAGCCAGGTCTGGGAGGGTTTTCAGCATGAGGTTTCTGTGTCCCAAGGGATGCGCCATTCCTCCTGACTCTTGTCAACAAGAAGCCCCCAAACCTCTCTGTTCCAGGGCTTTTATTAGCCAGTCCACATGCTCCTTGTCAGTTCCCAGGTGAACTTCCTAGCCAAGCTGGCACCTAACAAATCATCAGGGGTAGTTAATTACTTAGGAAATCCCTAAGGTCAATTTCCCAAAAATCAAGGGCAAAAGGCCACATGAGGGAACTCATTGAATCATACTTGGATAAATCCTACAGATAAAAAATTTCGTGTGATTCCTTTTATTTTAAGTCTATATTTATCATCTTAATAGGCAATACATATTTAAATTACAGATAACGCTCTCTTATTTTATCATATAAAATGTTAAATATTTTCACTTCTTCATATAAAATAAAAGCATATACTAACTAATGAACCACATAGTTTTTTTGTGCTATATAACTTTCTGTTTACATAAAAAGTTTAATTACAATGTCTAGTAAAATTAATGGTGCTATTTTTTAATCTCACATATTATTATTATTTAATTTTTCCCTCTAATGTGAATTTTCTACATTACTTGAGAATATTCAATTCTTCTATAAAAAGCAAGAAAACAAATGGGATGGATAAAACTCATAAGAAATGTTAAGCATAGTAAAAAAGCTAGTAGCTTATGACATATAGGCAATCTGCATTGGATGTATTTAGTATAGATAATGGAAAAACAAATAGTTTGTGAGACACAGGCAGAATTCATAAGTGTGTTAAATACAAATAGTGATTAGTAGCCTGTGCGACATATTGGTCAACATTTAATCATTTCAGTAGGTAGCATATGATCAAGAACCGATGGTAATGAAGGAAGAAGTCCAAGCTGCACTGAAGGCATTGGTGAAAAACAAGTCTCCGGGAATCGAGCGAATACCAACTGAGATGTTTCAACAAACGGATGCAATGCTGGAAGTGTTCACTCATTTATGCCAAGAAATTTGGAAGAGAGCTACCTGGCCAGCCGACTGGAAGAGATCCATATTTATGCCTATTCCAAAGAAAGGTGATCCAACTAAATGTGGAAATTACTGAACAATATCATTAATATCACACACAAGTAAACTTTTGCTGAAGATCATTTAAAAATGGTTGCAGCAGTACATCAACAGAGAACTGCCAAAAATTCAAGCCAAATTCAGAAGAGTACATGGAATGAGGGATGTTGTTGCTGATGTCAGATGGATCCTGACTGAAAGCAGAGAATATCAGAAAGATATTTTCTTGTGTTTTATTGACTATGCAAAAGTATTAGACTGTGTGGATCACAACACATTATGGATAACATTGCAAAAGATGAGAATTCCAGAACACTTAATTGTGCTCATGAGGAACCTGTACTTAGGCCAAGAAACAGTTGTTTGAACAGAACAAGGAGATACTGAGTGGTTTAAAATCAAGAAAAGTATGTGTCAGGGTCACATCTTTTCACCACACTTATTCAATCTGTATGCTGAGCAAATAATCCGAGAAGCTGGACTGTACGAAGAAGAAAGTGGCGTCAGGATTGGAGGAAGACTCATTAACAACCTGCGTTATGCAGATGACATAACCTTGCTTGCTGAAAGCAAAGAGGACTTGAAGCACTTACTGATGAAGATCAAAGACTACAGCCTTCAGTATGGATTACACCTCAACATAAAACAAAAATCCTCACAACTGGACCAATAAGACACATCATGATAAATGGAGAAAATATTGAAGTTGTCAAGGATTTCATTTTACTTGGATCCACAATCAACACTCTTGGAAGCAGCCGTCAAGAAATCATGATGTATTGCATTGGATAAATGTGCTGCAAAAGACTTTAAAGTGTTGAAAAGCAAAGACGTCAACCTGAGGTGCGTTGGACCCACGCCATGATATTTTCAAATGCCTCATATGTGTGTGAAAGCTAGACAATGAATAAGGACACCAAAAGAAGAAGAATGCATTTGAATTATGGTGTTGGCAAAGAATATTGAACATACACTGTGGACTGCCAGAAGAACGAACAAATCTATCTTGGAAGAAGTACAGCCTTGGAAACAAGGATGGCAAGGCTTTGTCTCGTGTACTTGGACATGTTATCAGGAGGGTAGAGTTTCTGGAGAAAGACATCATGCTTGGTAAGGTAGAGGGTCGGTAGAAAAGAGGAAGACCCTCAACAAGGTGGACTGACACAGTGGCTGCAATAATGGGCTCAAACATAGCAATGATTGTGATAATGGCATAGGACTGGGCAGTGTTTTGTTCTGTTGTACATAGGGTTGCTATGAGTTGGAACCAACTCAATGGCACCTAACAACAACAACAGGTCACAATGTTGAAATAACCCCCTAAACCAACATTGCTGAATTACTGAGGACGCTTAGTCTGAAAGTTTTAGTTGACGCTGAATTTCAGTATCACCACAGCTAAATTAATAAAGAGAAATAGACATGCTGTATTATTATGAATTAATCATTCCCTTTAGATCACAAAAAGGAATGAGAGTTTCTGGAGGAAGTTTTGCTTACGTGTTTACTAGAAATTTACTTTCCTTGCATCTTTGAAACCTGTTTAGCTATTTTATTCAATATCCATTATTTCATAAGAAAATACAGTATCTTCAGCCACTAAAAAGTTAATCAGAGTGAGTCTTAGTTACCTAGTGTTGCCATAACAGAAATACAAGAAGTTAGTGACTTTAAATTTTTCTAAGGGCAAGAAAGTTGTGATATTGCTTTATGGAGAAAATACGTGTATTAGATAAGCTTCATTCAGGCATGACTTATAGTATCTTAAAGCTGTGGGTTCATTGTTAATGGCTCAACAATATTTATTAAATTAGGTGTCTTTAAACAGAAACACACATACAAAAGGTTATATATTGATTAGTTGATGAAAATAGTGTAACCTGATACTCTCATGAACCTAACCCAGTATTTCAGCAAGAACAGTATTTGCTAATTCAATATTCAAAAAACTTAATAGAATATAACAACCACAAATAATGAGAGTCAACTGCATTGTGGAGTTTATAACACATATAGAAGTAAAATGTATAATATCATTAGGACAAAGGAGAGGAGGGGGAAAATGAAGGTATACTGTTGTAAGGTTATTACAGTCTGTATGAAGTGGTTTTAATAACATTTGAAGGTAGATTACAATAATTTAATGATGTATATACAACGTAAACCCTAGAGCAACAAAGACAAAATACAAAGAGGAGTAGCTAATAAGCAAATAGTGGAGGTGGAACAAAAAATACTCAATCCAAATAAAGGCAGGAAAATAGGAAAAATGGAACGAAGAATAAACATCACAAATAGTAAACAAACGGCAACATGGTAGTTTAAAACCCAACCATATCAATAATTACATTTATGTAAATTTTGTAAACACTCCAATTAAATGTCAGTGATGATCAGAATGGATAAAAAAGCTAGACCCAGCTATAGGCTGTCTGACTCCCTTATCAATGAGATGAGAAGGAAATTTTTATGGCCAGGACCTAGAATTCCTGAACATTGAATCTCTGCCTCTTCCTCACATGGGCTTGCATGAGAAATATACAGAAGGATACATCAGGAAAATGCAAACTTGATTTTATTAGCTTGGACTTTGTCTTAAGCCTTTATGCAGAACCACCCACCTACGTGTTTGTTACAAGGCCTCTTATCACTCCTTAGTACAAAGGCACTAAGAGCAATATGAGTGACCTCCTTGGTCCCTTTCCTCTAGACTGGGGTGAGCAAACTACACTCTGCAGGCCAAATCCTGTTCACCATTTTTATTTTTTTTTAATAGCAGCTTTATTAAGATATGGAGTCCTGGTGGTGCAGTGGTTAAGAGCTCAGCTGCTAACCAAAAGGTAAGCAGTTTGAATCTACCAGCAGATCCTTGGAAACCCTATGGGGTAGTTCTACTCTGTCCTATAGGTTCGCTATGAGTAGGAATCAACTTGACGGCAACAGGTTTGGTTTTTGTGGTTTTTATTAAGCTATCATTCACATACCATACAATGTACTCATTTAAAGTGTACAATTCAAGGGTCTTGAGTATATTCACAGAGCTGTGTAACTATTGCCACCATCAATTTTAGAACATTTTCATCACCCTATAAAGAAATCCCATACTCTTTAGCTATCGCCCTCCAATCTTCCTCTCCCCATCTTCTTCTTCTGGCCTAAGCAACCACTAATCTGCTTTCTGTCTCTATAAAAATGGAGTTATACACTGTATGGCCTTTTGTGTTTTGCCTATTTCACTTAGCAAGACATTTTCAAGGTTCATCCATGTTGTAGCATGAATCAATACTTTATTCCTTTTTGTGGCCAAATAATATTCCATTGTATGGATATATCACCTTTTGTTTATTCAACAGTTGAGGACATTTGAGTTGTTGCTACTTTTGGGCTATTATAAATCATGCTGCTATGGACACTTGTGTACAAGATTTTGTGGGGACCTAAGTTTTTATTTCTCTTGACTATATACCTATGAGAGGAATCATTGAGTCAAATGGAACTCTATGTTTAACATTTTGAGGACCTGGAAGCCTGTTTTCCAAGGTGGCTTCATCAATTTACATTCCCAAAGTATGAGTTCAATTTTCTCCATATCCTTGCTAGAACTTGTTAGTTTCTGCCATTTTTATTATAGCCATCCTAGAGGCTGTGAAGTGGTATCTCATTCACAGGATATGTTTCTATTTGACCTGATTCAGAGCCCACTCAGTGAGAAATACTCTATCCTCAAAACATTTGTTGGAAAAAGTCAATGGCAATTGTCTAACATTGCAGCTGCTTGAAGTGGTGATACTACTCAGAGCAAACAAGGAGGCTGCACAAAATACTTGAAAGGAAAATCTTGGGAATGAGATATCCATAGTCGTTTTGAAAGTGTCAACATATTCCTAAGAATCTATGAAGCCACATGAAGGTGGATAGCTGTGTGAATGCCCCAGAAAGACCTAATATCTCATCTGTGGCTGACGCTGAGTCTCAGCTCAAACAGGAAGTGAAGGTTAAGGCAGAGTTGTAAACTGCCACAATACTGAAGGCAAAGCCACCCTGCAAAGGCTGGGAAACTTATTTATTCCTAAAATTTAAGGAAACCTCTGTTTAATCCTCAGCAGACCACTAAGATAGCCAGTCTTCCTTAAAAGAAATATTAAAGGGAGTCCTTCAAGCTTAAATGAAAGGACACTAGGCAGTAACTCGAATCCACATGAAGAAATAAAAAGCGCCAGTAAAGGTGATTATGTAGGTAAATATAAAAGACAGTATAAATGCATTTTTTCTTTGTAACTTTTTTTTCTCCTTTCTGATTAAAAAGACAACTCCATAAAGCAATAGTTTTGAATCTGTGCTGATGGGCATACAAAGTACAAAATCTAATTTGTATGACAATAATAGTTCAAAGGAGGGGGAGGAACTGGAGCTATATAGGAGAAAGGTTTCTGTAAACTAATGAAATTAAGTTGATATTATTCTGAACTAGATTGTTGCAAGTTAATATATTAAGTATAATTCCCCAGGGAAGCCACTAAGAAAATAACTTAAAAATATAAGCAAAAAAAGCAGCAAAGGAATTAAAATGGTATACTAGAAAATATCTATTTAACAAAAACGAAGGCAGTAATGGAAGGGTGACCCATTACCATTGAGTCGATTCCAACTCATAGCAACCCTATAGGACAGAGTAGAACTGCCCCACAGTTTCCAAGGCTGTAATTCTTTCTGTAAGTAGACTGCTACCTCTTTCTCCTGCAGAGCAGCTGGTGGGTTTGAGCCACTAATCTTTTGATTCACAGCCAAGTGCTTAGCCACTGTGTCACCAGAGCTGCTTTTAATGGAGGAATAGAGGAACAAAACAGACATAAGACATATAGAAAACAAATATCAAAATGGTACACATAAATATGGTTTCCGAGGAGTGCCTGGTGGATTTGAAGTGTCAACCTTTTTGGTTAGCAGCCATAGCTCTTAACCACTAAGCCATCAGTGTTTCCCTCCATAATTACATTGACTGTAAATGGATTAGGCACTCCAATCAAAATGTGATATTAGCAGAATGGATAAATAAACATGATCCAATTATATACTGTCCATAAGACACATACTCTTTTTCAAAGACACAAATAGATAGTTAGTAAAAGGATAGAAAAATATAAATTACACAATAACTAAAAGAGAGCTAGGTGGCTAAGTTAATATGAGAAAAAATGGAGTTTTAAGCCAAAAACATTACTAGAGACAAAAAAGGACATATTATAATATAATGATAAAAGGGTCAATCTATTAGGAAGACATAACAATTACAAATGTACACTTAACAAGAGAGCCCCAAAATACATGAAACAAAAACTGACAGAATTGAGGGTAAAACTAACTCATTAATCACAGTTGGAAACTCTTATATCCTGCTTTCAATAATGAATAGAGCAATTAGACAGAAGATAAGCAAGAAAATAGACTTGAACAACACAATAAACCTACTAAACCTAACAGACATCTATAGAACACCTAAACGCTGAAAAACGTATATTCTTCTCAAGGGCACATCAAATATTCTCTAGGATAGACCATACGCTAGGCCATAAAATAAACCTCAATAAATTTAAAAGGATTAAAATTATACAAAATATCTTCTCCAACCAAAATGGAATGAAATTAGATATCCTTAATAGAAAGGACTTGGGACATTCACAAATATGTTAAAATTAAGCAACATACTTCTAAATAGCCAAAGGGTCAAAGAAGAAATCACAAAGGAAATTAGAAAATGCTTTGAGATAAATAGAAATGAAAACATAATATACAAAAACATATGGGATAAAGCTAAAGCTGTGCTTAGAGGAAAATTTATAGCTCTAAATGTCTATGTTAAAAAAATAGAAATATCTCAAAGTAATACCTAATGTTCCACTTAAGAAACTAGAAAAATAAAAAGAAAACTAAACCCAAAGCACACATAAGGGAGGAAATAATAAAGATTAAAGCAGAAATAAATGGAATAGAGAATAGAAAAACAATAGAGAAAATCAACAAGACTTGGAAATGATCAAAACATTGACAAAGCATTAGCTAGACTGACCAATGATAAAAGACAGAAAACTAAAATTACTAAAACTGTAAACAAAAGAGGGGAAATTTCTACTGACCTTACAGAAATATGAAAGAGTATAAGGGAATACTATGAAGAACGTTATGCAAACAAATTAGAAAACAGATAAAATGGATGGATTCCTAGAAAGATATGAACTATTGAAAATACATCAAGAAGAAATAGAATGTTTGAACAGACCTATAACAAGTTAGAGATTGAATTAGTAAACAAAAAAACCACCCACAAAGAAAAGTCTAAGCCCAGACGACTTCAATGGTAAATTCTACCAAACATTTAAAGAAGAATTAATACCAATTCTTCACAAACGCTTCTAAAATATAAAAGAGGAGGGAGCACTTCTCACCTCATTCAGTGAGGACAGTATTATCATGATACCAAAACCAAAGACATCGGCAGAAAAGAAAACTACAGACCAATACCCCTTGTAACAAAAATCCTCAACAAACCACTAGCAGACCAAACCCACCAATATACAAAAAGGATTATACATGATCAAGTGGAATTTACCCCAGACCTGTAAGGTTGATTCAACATATAAAATCAGTGTAATACATCATATTAATAGCGTAGAAGACAAAAAAAAAAGATGATCATCACAATAGAAACAGAAAAGCAATTACTAAAATCCAACAGTCATTAATGATAAAAACAACCTACAAGCTAAGAATAGAAGGCAACTTCCTCAACCTGATAAATGACATCAGTGAAAAATCCACAGCTAACATATATAATGGTGAATGATTGAAAGCTTTTCCACTAGGATCAGAAACAAGATAAGGATGTCCACTCTTGCTACTTCTATTCAACATTGTACTGGAGGTTCTAACCCATGAAATTAGGCAAGGAAAAGAAATAAAAGACATCCAGGTTGGAAAGAAAGAAGTAAAACTACCTCTATTTGGAGATGGCATGATATTGTATATAGAAAATTAGAAGGAATCTACACTAAAAAACCTATTAGGGTTGTGAGATACAAGACCAATATACAAAAATCAATTGCATTTCTATATACTAACAACAATCTGAAAATGAAATTAAGAAAACAATTCTATTTACAGTAGCATAAAAATAATAAAGTACTTGGAAGTAAATTTAACAAAAGAAGTGCAAGACTTGTACATGAAAAACTACAAAACATTGTTGAGAAAAATTAAACAAGCCCTAAATAATTTATTTTAATAATTTAATTAAATAATTTAACTTAAGGACTAAGGTGCTCCTGACCGAAGCCATGATATTTTCAATTGACTCATATGCATACAAAAGCTGGGCAATGAATAAGGAAGATGGAAGAAGAATTCTGGTGCTGGTGAAGAATATTTAATATACCATGGACTTCCAGAAGAATGAACAAATCTGTCTTGGAAGAAGCATAGCCAGAATGCTCCTTAGAAGTGAGAATGGCAAGGCTACATCTCACATACTTTGGACATGTTATCAGGAGGTTTCAGTCCCTGGAGAAGGCCATCATGCTTGGTAAAGCAGAGGGTCAGAGAAAAAGAGGAAGACCCTCAAGAAGACGGCCTGACACCGTGGCTGCAACAATGGGCTCAAGCATAGCAATGACCATGAGGATGGTGCAGGACTGGGCGGTGTTTCCTTCTGTTATATACAGGGTCGCTGTGAGTCAGAAGTGACTCCACGGCACCTAAAACAACAACACGCTACAACATGAATGAACCTTGAAAACATCATGTTAGGTGAAAGAATCCAAACACAAAAGGCCATCTTTTGTAAGATTCCATTTATATGAAACGCCCAGAAAAGGCAAACCCATAGTGACAGAAAGTAGTGGTTGCCAGGCACTGGGAGCAGGGAGAATGGGAAGTAGTGACTGATAGTGGGTAAATAGTTTCTTTCTGGTGTGATGAGAATGTTCTGGAATTAGATAGTGGTGATGATAGCACAAGTTTGTGAGTATACTGAAAGCTACTGTATTGTACTCTTTAAAATGGTGAATTTTATGGTAAGTAAAGTATATTGCAATAAAGATGTTAAAAAAAAAATCCTTTTTTTTTAAGCTTACACCCCTGTAGGTCATAGTGTGGCTGAGTTCGTTGTTCAAGGTGAAATCAAGATGTTGCTTGGCTGTGTTTTCATCTGAAGCTCCATGTTCTCTGCCAAGCTCATTTCTGTCATTTAACAGAACTCAATTCCTTGCAGTTGTAGGACTGCAGTCCCCATTTGCTTACTGGCTCAGCAGGGGGCCAATGTCAGCTTCTAGAGGCTGCCCACTTTCCTTGTCATGTGGCCCCCTCCATCTTCAGGCCAGCAAGGGTGCATTGACTATGTCTTGTGATTGAAATCTCTGACTTTTCTCTTTGCTACGAGCTGAAGAAAACTTTTTCTACGCTAGTAAGAGAGCAAACTCTCTGCTTATGTGATTCCATTAGGCTCACTCACATAATCTCCCTCTTAAGGTCTTGGTTAAGGAGCCCTGGTGGTGCACTGGTTAAACACTTGGCTACTAACCATAAGGTCGGTGGCTCAAACCTACCAGCTGCTCTGCAGGAAGAAAGACCTGGTGATCTGCTCCCATAAAGATTATAGCCTAGGAAACCCTATGGGGCAGTTCTGTTCTGTCCTGCAGGGTCTCTGTGAGTTGGACTTGACAGCATACAGTAACAACAACAAGGTTTTTGCACTTGATACTTAATTGCATCTGTAAAATCCCTTCATGACAGTACCTAGATTAGTGTTTGGATAACCACGGATGGGAATCTTGGGAGGGGCATATTTGGAATTCTGCCTACCCCAATCCATATTGGTGCTCATCCTCATAGGGAGAGGGGCAGCTCTGAGTCTCATTTAGCTAAAGGTTCCATGTTGCTGAGATTCTGTCCAGAATTTTGTCTTCTCCAAATGGACATAAGGATCATCTCTCAGGAACTGTACACATGAACATCTGGAGTTGTTCTGTTCCAGCCTTGGTCTCAAAGGGTTAGTGTCAGTGAGTTGAAATGCCTACTTAAGAAGGACCCATGGAAGGTTACTGATGGTGGGAACCTCAGGCAGCCTTGCCCGGGTGATTGCAATCATCCTGGGGTATCTCCACTGGTGAAGAGAGAGTTGGTAGGAGTAATGTCCAGTCCTGTCACTGCTGCCTTGACCTGGTGTCTTGTGAATGCCATTCTAAGTTGCTCTGAAATCACCTCTCCCTGTTTTTCCCCATTAGGATCACTGCCATTTCACACTAAACTCTTTATGGCACTAAATGTTCCATGTGGCGTGGTGGTGGGTGTTTGGGGGCCTTATGACGAGAACCATCATGTGGAAATAGAAAAAAAAGAGAAATTAAATTTCCTAGTACAGAACTGAATGAGAATGGCACAAAATTCTACATGCTCTGTTTAAAAAATTCACTAAAAACATGCATACTGGCAGTATGCAGGAAATACCGGTGGAATGAAGAACCCAAGTCAGGCTATTTCAGATACCCGAATGTGACTATTTCCTCTTAAATTGTTTTCTTGCAGTCAAAATACAGACTATCTCTTCCAATCTATGACTCAGTAGATTTTATTATTCATGGGCTAGAAACATCCCGCATTCTGAAGAAGAAGTTTACAGAATGAGGTTCACATCAATGCCACATGATTTCGAGCCTGATGAAAGACGGCTGGTGGCAGGCCAACTGCTCTCTGGGCCCTCACTGCTGAAATTTAATCCTTACATATGGATACTGAACAGGCCTTGTACAATCTGGGTGAGGCACCCAAGGAATATTTTCTTATTCAAAATTATCAAATTTTGAGAATATGCTACAGGGAAAATGTGTCACATGGCATTGGATTAGCACTGTGACTTATACGAAAATTGTCATGTAACTCAATTGCCAGGGCCTAATCTTCCACAGACATAATTTAGTTCACATAGAGTTAAGAGAATAAATGGCTAATAAAATGTCCTATTTGGGCTTGTTGAAGGCGAGCAAGAACCTGTGGTGCATTGGACGGTTCACAGGAGCTCAGGAGCTGGCTGCTAAGATTAGAGCAAGCATAGGAACACTGTTTAATACCTCATGAATGCTTATGATTATATTATATTGCTCTCTATAGTTTACAAAGCACTCTAACTTATTGTCTGCTTTGATTCTTAGGGCAATTCTGTAAGGTAAGCATTGTTATTATCTCCATTTACAGGTATATGTCACTTAAAGTCCATGATAGGTTCTGTGAAATAGGACGTTATACAATGCGCCAACACCATATTATATACAGGCAGTCCCTGTACAATCTGTAGTCAAATCCCTGTATAATCTATTATATTAAAACCTTATGGGAGCCTGATGGACAAAGCCTCGAGAGCTGTATCCACTGGATACAGGAGGCCGGCCTTGCCGGGTGTGTGGCTGGGACGGGTCGGGGCCTGTGCCGGCAGGTGGATTGGGACTTTGTGCAGGGGGGCTGGTGGGCATACAAGGCGTGTGGAGAGGTGGCCACGAGGAGCAGGTGCGTGGGTGTGTGGGTGCCAGGGAGAGTGGCTGGTGGTGGCAGTCCTGGTTGCCACCACCCTGTTGGGGCTGATCATGTACAGCCGCCACCGCTGCCCAGAGCCAGGAGCTCAGAGTGACATGGCTATGCTGGTGTCCACACTAGCGCCAGAGGCATTAGAGGAGGAACCCCTGCAGGCGCTGCCCTGCACCCGGAGTGTTAGGCTGCATGGCTGCTGGGCGGGTGAATGAAGTCAAGAGGATGGAAAGGAAGAGGCGGAAGAGGAAGAGGCCCTGCAGAGACTGGGATGCGCCCTGGAGACCTCCTGCTTGTTCACTCTGGTGGTTGGGGTCTTTAAAACCATTGGGGGGAATAATAAACAAAATGAGGGCTGTTTTACCTTAAAAAAAAAAAAAATCCTTATGGGACCACTGACGTACACGTGGTTGGACGTTGCCTGAACGGACGTTACGTGGGCACATGACTACAAATGAT
The DNA here is from genome assembly GCA_030035585.1 of Dugong dugon. Taxonomy (NCBI): domain Eukaryota; kingdom Metazoa; phylum Chordata; class Mammalia; order Sirenia; family Dugongidae; genus Dugong; species Dugong dugon. Next base: position 97,561,408 of record CM057472.1, on the reverse strand, counting down.
GATACTGAGGCTCAGAGGAAGTGCCTTGTTCAAGACCACTTGCCCGGTCTGTGATGGAGTGGGATGGAAAGCTGAATTTAAGTTTCTAACAATAATAGAATCTTCCATTTATAGTGCCCTGACTGTGGTCCGGGTACTTTACATATATTATCATGAAATCCTTTAGGAACCCTTCAAGGTATACTATTATCAACAGCCTTTTCAAGACATGCCTGTGGTCAAATAATACAATAAAACCTGAGAAAACTGGAAGCTGTTAGAGGAGGGAAAACTCAAATATTTTCCACTACATGGAGAGGCTGCATCATCACTGTCAAAGGTGGAAAACTTCTGAGACTCAGAAAAACAATGGCTCTCACAGGTTTTACAGTAAATTGATGGAGCCGGGATTCCAACTCTAGGATGCCTGAATTTAAGCCTGTGGCTTGCCCATTGTGTTCCTAAGCCATACTGTTGTCTAAAATGTTTGTGACAGTGTTAGGGAGGGCAACCCTCAACCATTTTTGGGTTGCTTCTTTATTCTAGGTCTCCCAGACAAACTCTGACCTGGTTTGAACTTCACATGCTAATTGGTGTACTATGGAACAGACCATCAACTGCTCATATGCAAGTTCAAGTTGAAACTGAAGAAAATTAGAACAAGTTCACGAGAGCCAAAGCACGACCTTGAGCATATCCCACCTGAATTTAGAGACCATCTCAAGAACGGATTTGATGCATTAAACACTAATGACCAAAGACCAGATGAGTTATGGAATGACATCAAGGACATCATATATGAAGAAAGCAAGAGGTCATTAAAAAGATAGGAAAGAAAGAAAAGACCAAAATGGATGTCAGAAGAGACTCTGAAACTTGCTCTTGAACAACGAGTAGCTAAAGTTAAAGGAAGAAATTATGAAGTAAAAGAACTGAATAGAAGATTTCAAAGGGTAGCTCGAGAAGACAAAGTAAGGTATTATAATGACATGTGCAAAGATTTGGAGGTAGAAAACCAAAAGGGAAAAATACACTCAGCATTTCTCAAGCTGAAACAATTGCAGAAAAAATTCAAGCCTCGAGTTGCAATATTAAAGTATTCTACAGGAAAATACTAAACAATGCAGGAAGCATTAAAAGAAGATGGAAGGAATACACAGAGTCACTATACCAAAAAGAACTGGTCGGCATTCAACCATCTCAGGAGGTAACATATGATTAGGAACTGATGGTTCAGAAGGAAGAAGTCCAAGCTGCACTGAAGGCATTGGCAAAAACAAGGCTTCAGGAATTGACGTAATACCAATTGAGATGTTTCAACAAATGGATGAAGCACTGAAAGTGCTCACTGGTCTATGCCAAAAAATTTGGAAGAGAGCTACCTGGCCAACTGACTGAAAGAGACCCATATTTATGTCTATTCCCAAGAAAGGTGATCCAACCAAATATGGAAATTATTGAACAATATCATTAACATCACACACAACTAAAATTTTGCTGAAGATCATTCAAAAGTGGCTGCAGCAGTATATTGATAGGGAACTGCCAGAAATTCAAGCTGGATTCAGAAGAGGACATGGAACAAGGGAGATCATTGCTGATGTTAGATGGATCCTGGCTGAAAGCAGAGAATACCAGAAAGATGTTTACCTATGTTTTATTGACTATGCAAAGGTATTCGACAGTGTGTATCATAACAAATTATGGATAACATTTTGAAGACTGGGAATTCCAGAACACTTAATTGTGCTCATGAGAAACCTATACATAGATCAAGAGGCAGTCATTTGAACAGAACAAGGGGATACTGCGTTATTTAAAGTCAGGAAAGATGTACGCTAAGGCTGTATCCTTTCACCATACTTATTCCATCTATATGCTGAACAAATAATCTGAGAAGCTGGATTTTATGAAGAAGAATGGGGCATAGGATTCGAGGAATACCTGCAATATGCAGATGATATAACCTTTCTTGCTGAAGGCAAAGAGAACTTGAAGCACTTACTGATGAAGATCTAAGACTACAGCCTTCAGTATGGATTACACCTCAACATAAAGAAAACAAAAATCCTCACAACTGGACCAATAAGCAACATCATGATAAACGGAGGAAAGACTGAAGTTGTCAAGGATTTCGTTCTACTTGGATCCACAATCGACACCCATGGAAACAGCAGTCAAGAAATCAAAAGATGCATTGCATTGGGCAAATCTGCTGCAAAAAGACCTCTTTAGGTGTTCAAAAGCAAAGATGTCACCTTGAAGACTAAGGTGTGCCTGACCCAAGCCATGGTGTTTTCAATTGCCTTATATGCATGAGAAAGCTGGATGATGAGTAATGAAGACTGAAGAAGAACGGATGCCTTTGAATTGTGGTGTTGGTGAAGAATATTGAGTATAGCATGGACTGCCAAAAGAATGAACAAATCTGTCTTGAAAGAAGGACAAGCAGAATGGTCCTTAGAAGCAAGGATGGCGAGACTACATCTCACATACTTTGGACATGCTATCAGGAGGGCTCAGTCCCTGGAGAAGGATATCATGCTTGGTAAAGTAGAGCGCCAGCGAAAAAGAGGAAGACCCTCAAGGAGACAGATAGACACAGTGGCTGCAACAATGGGCTCAAGCATAGCAACAATTGTGAGGATGGCGCAGGACCAGGCAGTGTTTTGTTCTGTTGTACACAGGGTCGCTGTGAGTCAGAACCGATTTGATGGCACCTGACAACAACAACAACCCGCTAACTTGGATGCATTTATTATGAACAATTATCAAAAAACAGCACGTAAAATAAATAAAAAGCTTGCTAAGTATTTGTTTAATGAACAGTAATAGCAACCCTTTAACCTGTTATAGGAGCATCTCAAACTTTACAAAATATTTTCACGTAGATTCTTGTTAAATCATTTAAATAATTTGAAGAGTGCTTTAGCGTGTTCTTGTCTTTCTTTTTCCTTTCCCCCACCTCCTTTTATCTGGTACAGTTTTATCACGTCACCTGCAACCAGATAGATAGTAAGCTTCTATCTAGAAGGTAATGAATAGGTCATGTTTTCTTTTCTTTCTACTTGTACAATACTGGTTCTTCAATTGGTTTCGCCAGATGTAGACTTATAGTTTGAAATAATCACCCATGTCATCCTGTTTACAAAGAATGAACTGGATTGCTGTTGTTGTTGTTAGTTGTAATTAAGTCTGCTCTGACTCCATGACAACCTTACCTGTAACAGAATGAAATATTGCCTGGTCCTGTGCCACCTTCATGATTATTGGGAAGTTTGAGTCCATTGTTGTGGCTATTGTGTCGCTCCATCTCATTGAGGGTTTCCTAGGTTTTTGCTGACCTTCTACTTTACCAAACATGATATCCTTTTCTAGTGATTGGTCTTTCTTGATGACATGTCCAGGGTAAGTGAGCCAAAGTCTTGGCATCCTTGCTTCTAAAGAACATTCTGGTTGTATTTCTTCTAAGACTGATTTGTTTGTTCTTTGTGCAGTGTATGACATATTCAATATTCTTCTCCAACACCACAATTTTAATGCATCAATTCTTCTGTCTTCCTTTCTCATTGTCCAGCTTTCACATGCATATGAGCTGGTTAGTCACCAAAGTAACGTCTTTGCTTTTTAAAACTTTAAAGAGGTCTTTTTCAGCAGATGTGCCCCATGCAATACATCGTGTCTTTTCTTGACTGCTGCTTCCATGGATGTTGATTGTTGATCCAAGTAGAATGAAATCAATGACAACTTTGATTTCTCCTTCATTTATCATAATGTTGTTCATGTTAATGATCATGAATTGGACAATCTACGCATAAAAAGCAAGAACAGAACAATCAATTTTCATTTTCCAAATCATAAACAACTTTGCTAATGTATCCTGAGTGTTGCTGTGAACTACTTTAAGTTCTTTCCCTCCTTTACTCCACTGTCAGGTGACCACTGATACCATTATACTCTGTACTCTATCGGACTCAGGGGTAGGGAGGGATCAACCTACCTGTTCAGATCTCCATAGCTCTTGGGGTCCAGAAAGATGGGAAAGTCCCCCCAGAACATTCACATAGGCTCAGATACAAGATATACCACACCGTGTTCTCACGTGTCATGGTGTTTGGCCTTCTTAGGTGATTGCTAAGTCCTTTACTAGTTTTAACATGCTATGATTCATTTTTATTTTTTTGAATATTGGGTTTCAAAATGCTTTTGTCTTGTATAACTTCCCTAGGCAGCTTATTCAAAGTTGAGATAGGCAAATCTAAATTTACATGCTCAGACTTTAGTGATATAGGAAATGCCCATGACAATACCATTAAGTGAAAATAGTAGATAAAAATACGTGCAGTATGATCCCAGTTCTCTTATCTATTTTTCTGCCACTGGTAGATGTGTGACTTTGGGCAAGTCTCTGCAAGCCTCATTTTCCTTCATGTGCGTAATAATGTATACCTTGCAGGGTTAATTAAGAGTACTGCATTTGCCAGTCCTTTAAAAATCCTGAAGAATTATACCTCCTGCGCATCCTTCAGTCTATTCCCACTAGATTCTGCTGTTTTTGCAACACTTACCCTGTCGACAGGTCCAGACCATCCTCCTTTCCAAAGTCTGGCTCAAATGTAGGAATCTTCATGACGTTGTCTTAGTTACCTGGTGCTGCCGCAACAGAAGATACCACAGGTGGGTAGATTTATAGAAAAGAAATTTATCGCTTCACAGTTTTGTGGGCTAGAAGTCCAAATGAGGACATCATCTCTGAGGGTCCTTCCTTGTCAGTAGCCCCAGGAATTCCTTGGAGTTCGTTGGCATTCCTTGGTGTTTGCTGGTGTTCATTGAAGTTCCTTGGTGTTCCTTGACATCTGTCTTCCTGTGTGTGTCTCTGTGTCTATTTTGCTCTTTTCATAACTCACAAGTGATTGGGTTTAGGACCCACTCTACTTGGGTACAGCCTAATTAACATAACAAAGACAGCACTATTTCCAAACAGGATCACATTCACAGGTACAGGGGCCAGTACTTCAATGCATATTTTGGGGGAACCCAATTCAACCCATAACAGAAGTGTTTTCCAATCGCAACCCAACCGTATGGAGTTGATCTCTCCCTCAGTTTTCTAGGTATCTTTGCTCTAGGTATATATGTCAGAGCAACACTATATTTCTTTCATTTACTGCATTCCCTATAGGCCAGGCCTAGGATTGGACCTGGCACATAGTAGGTGTTCAAGATATAACCTGTTGAGCTGCACTGAACACCAGTTAAGTAAACCAATGTGTTTCCTTTGCCTGACCTATCTGGAAAATTCCTTCATTTGACTAGCAGTGGAGCACCCTGAAAGGAACAGAGACCAGGAGGAGTTAACATGGACCCAGACAACTCCTTAAGACATTTAGGATAAACAAGTTCGTTTATCTGGTCTTCCTTTGGGTATATTTTATGAGTAACAAACTTATTTTAAGATATGTTTGAGACAGTCTAATGTTTATGGATGTTAACATGACTGTTAAGTGACTTTCTTGATTTATAGATATACTTTAAATTTTTAATCAATATGAGAAAAGCCATTCTATTTAGGAAGTCTGGAATATCATGTAGAGTGATTATTTAAACTGCTTGTAGGGGAGGATAAGTAGTATAAAAAGAAAATGTGTTGTGAAAATGTGCAGAGTTTAAACAGGGCTTATTTTAAAATGTGTGGAATTTACATATGCATATTTATTTATTTGTCCTGACAGTTTAATTTAAAATGAATCTGCTAAGTATACTTGGGATTGTGGCACAGCTAAATGACAAGCTATTTTCTCACGGTAATGACTTTCTCTTTCTTATCTCATTCTATCTCAATTCCAAACAAATGGACTTTTATGAAATTCTAAAACTAAAAATGTACCTCACATACTTCTCTCTTCCAAGCTAGCTGCTTGTGCAAATCTGAAACCACATCAAGCCAGGAGGTAGTTGGTCTTTTGTTAGTAGCTCAAGCAGTGGAAGGTCCAACACGTCTGTCCATCGTCTAGAGAGTTGTGTATTTTACTACCTTTACAGTTGCTAATGTGTACCTTTTTTTTTTTTAATCCTTTGTGCCTTATGCATAGTGGGATTTCAATAGAAGTTATTGGAATGGATGATCAAGTGAACTGAAAACTGGAAGGAATTTAATTTCTCCTGTATTCTCGCTCTTCATTGATGGCTGCACCATCCACCCAGTCTTCAAGTAAAGGTGCATACGGTGCACAGTTGACACCTCCCTCTCTCTTGCTTCCTACAACTTGTCAGCAAGTTCAATGATTTTTCTCTAATCTCTTATCTCTGCTCCACTCCCTCTTCCCTGCCTCAGACCATCTCCTTACATCTAGGCAACAGCCTCATTAATCTGTTATAATGTAGTTTTGACTGTGTATGTCAGAGACCCAAAGTAACAGTGGCAAATTCAAGGCTGGCTTGGGAGCTCTTCCTCTGCAGGGGCCTAGGTTCCTTCTGTCTTGTTGCTACCACCATCTTTAGGGCTGCTCTCATTTGCATAGCCTAAGAGGGCTCACCATCATGTCTGCCTTCAAGTAAGAAAGGAAGGAGAGATGGGAAACGAGAAGGCATGGCCCTTCTCTTTCAGGCATGACCCAGAGGTCTCACAGGTAATATAAACTCACATCCCATTGGACAGAATTATTCACATGGCCTCACCTCACCTCTCTTGTTCTCTTAGCACCCGATTCTCAAACACTGAACTGTTATTTTCCTATGAATAATGTGGTGTTTCATACCTCAGTGCCTTTGCACATACTATTTCTTCTTTTGGGAATGTCTTTCCACTTGGAAAATTTCTAGTTGGCTTCACAAACCGAGCTCTGAAGTCACTGCCATCAGGAAACCTTTATTAACCTTCTCTCTCCCACCCCTATCCAAGATAATTAATTGGTTACTCCTTACTACCTCAGTGGCACAAATGGTTAAGCACTTGGCTAATAACTGAGAGGTTGGCAGTTCAAATCCACCTAGAGGCAAACTTGGAAGAAAGCCCTGCTGATTTACTTCTGAAAGATCACAGCCATTGAAAACCCCAAGGAGCACAGTTCTACTCTGACACACAAGGGTCACCATGAGTTGGAATAGGCTCAACGGCAACTGGTTTGGTTTTTTGGTTTTCTTTACAACCTCATACCTTGTACTTACCAGTTCCATGTTTGCTCTTAATATATTATGTAGTAATTTATCTGTTTGCATATCTGTCTCCTTTTCTACACTATTAGCGTGATCAGATTCGTGTTTATATCCTCAGAGTCACAGAGCTTGCCACAGTTCCATAGGTGCTTGTTTACCCTTGACTACATGAATGCATGAATGAAGGAGTTGAAAGAGTGATTACATTACAAGCCAATCCTGCTTAACACTTCTTACCTTTAATACGGGGCCTTGTTTTAATAGAATACTACTATCGAGCACTTTCTTTGGTTGAGGTACTGTGTTAGGGTCTTAGCATGGTTATCTAATTTAATTCGTACAAATAGCCCTGTAAGGTAGGCATTATTACCTCATTTTAGAGATGGGAAACTGAGGCATTGATAACTTAAGTAACTACCCGATTTCTTTTGTAATTATATTGATTGTAGGGAAAGTGGAAAGTAGAAGAGCATAGAGTAGAGTTTTATATGGAATAGTATGCTACAAAGTATATTGGACTGGCAGTGCTGAGCCCTTGTCCAATTCTATAAATTATTAGCCTGAGCGACCTGGGACATGCCACCTTCCCCCTCTGGGCCTCAGTTTTCTCATCCATAATGGGAGAGTTTGGCTTAAAGATCCCTAAGTTTCCTTCCACATCTAAAAGTCAGTGATTTTCCTACTTTTCTAATATACCAAGTTGAAATGTAATCCTCCTCCACACCAATATGCTACATTCAGACAGCTGTGATTTTGCTAAAAATGGACACTTGCTGAATGTTAAAACAGTACATGGTAGAGAATAGTCAATTTAGATTCAAAACCTCCACTCTGTTAAAAGATTAACACTAAAACCGTGGAACCCACTCAGAATAAAATCTTTTCAGTATGGAGGATGTGAAATGGCATAGCTTTCACTGGAGCTTTTTAAAAGATTGCATGCAGATATATTTAGCTACAACAAAAATTTTGAGTTCTGTGAGTATTGCAATTGAAATGTAGCCTCAGTGCACTGCGGATTCTCTCTTTGGCACGGTCCCACAGTGTAGCCAAGTCTATACAATCTCTGTGTGTGTTGATGGATATCATGCAGGTCTTTTCTTCATTGAGTTATATTGGAGTCTTGAGAGGTCTCAATAATATGACCACTTTTCACTCGCTGGATTCTAAAACAATTGAAAACAGGACAAACTTGCTCAGCAGATAGAGATGAAAATATCACCTTTGTTGATGTTAAAGATGATATTGGACAATGTGACTTATATTCGTGGCCAAGGTAACTTCCTAATACTGAACCCCAGAATTAGACAGATTTATCTGCCTACCCCTGCTGGATTAGGATGATTGTTTTCCCAAACTAGTGTAGAACCATCCCTTCAGGAGCAGAGAAGTTCACACGCTCCTTTTCAAGAAGGAAAAAAGAAGAAGCTGAATTGAACATGCTCAATTTCTCCTTACAAACACACCATGGCTTGTTCTTATTGTTGTTAGGTGCCGTCGAGTCAGTTTTAACTCTTAGAAACTATGTGTACAACAGAACGAAACACTGCCCAGTCCTGCACCATCCTCACAATAATTGCTATGTTTGAATTCATTATTGTAGCCAATATGTCAATTCACCTCATTGAGGATCTTCCTCTTTTTCACTGATCCTCTACTTTACCAAACATGATGTCCTTCTCCAGGGACTGGTCCTGTCATGGACTCAATTGTGTCTCCCAGAAATATCTGTCAACTTGGCTGGGTCATGATTCCCAGTATAGTATGATTGTCTACCATTTTATCATCTCATGTGATTTCCCTCTGTGTTGTAAACTACTATGATGTAATAAGATGGACTAGCGGCAGTTATATCGATGAGGGCTACAAGATTAGGTAGTGTCTTAAGCCAATCTCTTTTAAGAAATAAAAGAGAGAAGCGAGCAGAGAGTCGTGGGGGCCTTATACCACCAAGAAAGCAGCGCCAGGAGCAAAGCGCATCCTTTGGACCTGAGCTCAGATGCTACCAGACCAAGGGAAGACTGATGACAAGAACCTTCCTCCAGAGCCGACAGAGAAGAGAAAGCCTTCCCCTGAAGGCTTTCTTTCAAGTTGAGAAATGCCATGCACGTTCTTTCCTTTTGTTGTTCTAACTCCAGGTCTCTGCACATTATAATACTTTACTTTGTCTTTTTGAGCCACCCTTTAAAATCTTCTGTTCAGCTCTTTTACTTCATCATTTCTTTCATTCTCTTTAGCCACTATACATTCAAGAGCAAGTTTCAGAGTCTCTTCTGTCTGGTCTTTTCTTTCTTTCCTGCCTTTTTAATGACCTTTTGCTTTCTTCGTGTTTGATGTCCTTGATGTCATTCCATAACTCGTATAGTCTTCAGTCAGTGTTCAATGAGTCAAATGTTTTCTCTAGATGGTCTCTAAATTCTGGTGGGATATACTCAAGGTTGTGCTTTGGCTCTTGTGAACTTATTTTAATTTTCTTCAACTTCAAAATGAACTTGCATATGAGCAGTTGGTTGCCTGTTCCATAGTCAGTCCCTGGCCTTGTTTAGACTAATGATATTGAGCTTCTCTATCGTCTCTTTCCATAGATGTATTTGATTTGATTCCCATGTATTCCATCCAGTGAGGTCCATGTGTATAGTCACCGTTTATGTAGTTGAAAAAAGGTGTTTGCAATGAATAAGTCATTGGTCTTGCAAAATTCTATCACACGATCTGCAGTGTTGTTTTTATTACCAAGGCTATATTTCCCTACTACAGATCCTTCCTCTTTGTTTCCAACTTTCTCATTCCAATCACCAGTAATTATCAATATTTCTTGATTGCATGTTTGATCAATTTCAGACTGCAGAATTTGGTGAAAATTCTTCAATTTCTTCATCTTTGGCATTAATGGTTGGTGTGTAAATTTGAATAACAGTCATATTAACTGGTCTTCCTTGTAGGCATATGGATAATATCCTATCATTGACGGTGTTGTACTTCAGGATAGATCTTGAATGTTCTTTTTGATGATGAATGTGACACCATTCCTCTTCAATTTGTCATTCCTGGTAAATAGAACATATGGTTATCTGATTCAAAATGGCTGATACCAGTCCATTTCAGCTCACTAATGCCTAGGATATCGACCTTTATGCATTCCATTTCATTTTTGATGAGTTCCGGTTTCCTAGATTTATACTTCATGCATTCCATATTTCAATTATTAATGGATGTTTCTCAGCTGTTTCTCTCATTTTAAGTCATGCAGCATTAGCAAATGAAGGCCCCAAAAGATTGAGTCCATCCATGTCATTAAGGTTGACTCTACTTTGAGGAGGCAGCTCTTCTCCAATCATTGTTTGGGTGTCTTCCAATCTGAGGTGCTCATCTTCTGGTGCTATATCGGAAAATGTTCCACTGCTCTTCATTAGGTTTTCAGTGGTCTATATTTTTCCGATCTAGACCGCCAGGTCCTTCTTCCTATCTTGTGCAAAAAAACCAGACGAATATTGGAGAATGACAGTGGATTACTGTAAACTTAACCAGGTGGTGTTTCCAATTGTAGCTACTGTTCCAGATATGGTTTCATTGCTTGAGCAAATTAATACATCTCCTGGTAACTGCATGTAACTATTGATCTGGCCAATGCCTTTTTCTCAATTCTGGGTTTGAAGGAACACCAGAAGCAGTTTATCTTCAGCCTGCAAAGCCAGCAATACTCCTTCACTGTCTTACCTCAGAGATATAGCAACTCTCCAGCCCTATGTTATAATATAGTCTGTAGGGAACTACATTGCCTTTCCCTTCCATAAGACATCACACTGGTCCATTACATTGATGACATTATGCTGATTTGACCTAGTAAGGAAGAAGTATCAATGACTCATGACTTATTGGTAAAACATATGCATGCTAGAGGGTGGGAAATCAATCTGACAAAAATTCAAGCACCTCCCACCTCAGTGAAATTTCTAGGGGCCCAGTGGTGTGGGGCATGTCAAGATGTTCCTTCTAAAGTGAGGGATAAGTTACTGCATCTGGCCCCTTCCACAATTAAAAGGGAGGCATGATGTCTGGTGGGCCGTTTTGGATTTTGAAGGCAACATATCCCTCATTTGGGTGTGCTACACTGGCCTATTTATCAAGTGACTTGAAAAGCTGCTAGTTTCAAGTGGAGCCCAGAACAAGAGAAGGCTCTGCAACAGGTTCAGGCAGCCGTGCAAGCCACTCTGCCACTTGGGCCATATGATCCTGCCAATCCAATGGTTCTTGAAGTGTCAGTGGCAGGGAGAGATGCTATTTAGAGTCTTTGGCAGGCCTCTGTTGGTGAATCACAGTGCAGACCCTTAGGATTTTGGAGCAAAGCCCTGCCATCCTCTGCAAACAACTAGTCTCCTTTTAAGAAGCAGCTTTTTGCTGGGCCTTAGTAGAGACTGAACACTTAACCACGGGCCCAAGACACCATGTAGCCTGAGCTGTCCATCATGAACTGGGTGTTATCTGACCCACAGAGTCATTAAGTCAGATGTGCACAGCAGCACTCCATCATTAAATGGAAAAAGGTAGTTCTAAATACCAGTTACAACCATGTGACCAGTTGCAGAAAGGAGGATTGTAATTGTTATGAGTAGTTCTTCCTTGTATGTGTACATGAAATATTTTTATTCTTTTTACCCTATGAGTCAGAATTGACTCCACGGCAATGGGTTTGGTTTGGTTTTGGGTTTCACTTATAAAATATAAGATGTAAACAGGCTAATGCATTTTCAGTTGTACATATGTTAGTTGTGTTAGGTGGAAGTATGACTTTGTAATTGTCTTTATTTAGAGACTGTGTCTGATTTAAGGAGATGTATACATGTGCCAAGTTGACAAAGGGTGGACTGTGATCCTTAAGGTTGTGGTTGTGTGTCAACCTCGCTGGGCCAAGATTCTCCGTGGTTTGGCAGTTATGTAATTATGTAGTTTGGCAGTTATGTAGTGATGTAGTTATCCTCCATTTTGTGATATAATGTAATTACTTCCATGATGTGTTCTGATGTGATCAACCAATCAGTTGTAAGGGAAGTTTCCTCAGGGGTGTGGCCTGCATCCAATATATATAGACATTCTGGCAAACTTGCTGGCCTTTGCTTGCTCTGGACCCTGCATCTGGCTTGTCATCATTTGACCTCTGGTTTTTGGGACTTGATGTAGTGGCTTGCCATATTACCTGCCGATCTTGGGATTCGTTGGCCTCCGCAGCTTGCGAGCCAACAACCTGCCATCTTTCCTGCTGATCTTGGATTTGTCAACCTCCACAGCCCATGAGCCAGCAGCCTGCCATCTGACCTGCTGATCTTGGGTTCATCAGCCCCTGCTGCTACGTGAGTCAGGAGAAGCCTCCAGCCTGACCCATGGACGTGGGATTTGCCAGCCTCTACAACCACGTGAGCCATTTCCTTGAGATAAATCTCTCCTTTCTCTCTCTCTCTCTCTCTCTCTCTCTATATATATATATATATATATGCTTCATGGGTTTTGTTTCTCTAGAGAACCCAGCCCCCAAATATATTTTCCCCTTCTTTTACAGTAATAGAACTCCACTTTTTAGTGAAGCAAGTACCCGTGAGTGGTGCAAATGGTTAATGCTTAGCTGTTAACTGAAAAGTTGGGAGTTCAAATTCCCCCAGAAGTGCCTCAGAAGAAAAAATCAGGTATTGAAAACTCTATGGAGCACAGTTCTACTCTGACACAGATGGGATTACCATGAGTTGGAATTGCCTTCATGGCAACTGGTTTTGGTTTATTGGATAGAAGCAAATTGTAGGCCCCACTCACTTTTAAAGAGAGGGACTTTTACAAGGGCATGAGTCGTTGGGGCTCATCTTAGAATTCTGCCTACCACACTACATATAGAGAATCCCTCTATCAGCCCCTGCTGCTACACGAGTCAGAAGAATCCTCCAGCCTGACATATGACCCATAGACTTAGAACTTGCAAGCTGCTACAACCATGTGAGCCATTTTCTTGAGATAAACCTCAAGTGCCATATACATGACACTCTCCCTCCCATATGTTGTATTTGTGATTCCTTTGTTTTCCTTTCTCTGTAAATTTATTACATCTATGTGTTTTATAAGAAAACCATAGTTTATTTTTGTTGTCTTTATAAAAACAATATAATATTGTATGAAATCTTTTGAGACTTGCTTTTTTGTCACTTAATATTATATTGCTATGATTCATCCATATTGGTGTGTGTATTTATAATCCATTTTTGTTTCTACTAATTTGCAGTATTCCATTATAGTAATTTTTACACGATTTATTCATTCTCATATTGATGGGCTTTTGAGTTGTTTCTAGATTTTTTGCTATTGTATACTGTGCTGCTGTGAACATTTTTATACATCTCCTGCTGTATATGTGTAAGAATATATTTTGGGAATATATATACGAGTGGAATTTCTGGGTCACAGGATATATGAATGTTAAACGTTTCCAAACTTACATTTCCATCAGCAGCGCAAAGATGCTATGGCTCTATATCATCTCCAACACTTGGTAGAGGTATAGTTTCATATTTTAACCCAACAACTGCTTGGAAAATGATTTATCATTCTGGTCCTGATTTCTCTGCTCACTAGTAATGTTTAACATCTCTTCTTATGCTTATTGGCCATGTGTTTCCTCTTCTGTGAAATATCTATTCGTGTCTTTGCCCATTTTTCTATTGAATTGTTTGTATTCTTTTAATATTTACTTGTAGGCTTTCTTTATATATACAGCTTTACTTTTCTTGTCAGAAATATAAAGGAACTGGACACGAGGACTGCTAAGTTCCTTCATATGTAAAGTGGGATAATGACGCCTGCCATGCTTACTTCTCAAAGTTGATGCGAAGATCAAATGTAAGGGTGCGATGAAAGTCCTCTGCACACTAACCACAGAGTAACAACTTGTTTTGGGATTAAATACCCCAGATAACTGATGTTATGCATTGAACTGTATCCTCCTAAATGATGTGTTGAAGTCCTAACCCCTGGTAGTGACCTTGTTTGAAAATAGGGTCTTTTAAGATAAAATAGGGTGGGTCCTTATCCCGTCAGAGTGTTGCCTTATAGAAGAGAACAAACACAAAGAATTAGACCGAAAAAGAGCCAGGTGACTACAGGGGCAGATACAAGCCAAGGATTGCCAAGGATTGCCGAGAGCCATCTGAAGCTAGCACAGAGGCATGGGCCAGCTTCTCTCTCAGAGCCCTCAGAAGAATTAGTGATTACACACAGATTTTTTTCACCAGATTTCTTGGGTCTAAAAATTAGCTCTGGAAGTTACTAATGGTGTGACCAAAAGTCATTTATTTCACCTCTTTGCCTCAGTTTCCTTATCTGTTCCAATGGGGATAATAATAGTATCTATCTCATACGAATTTTTAAAGAATTGGATGGATTAACATATAGAGAACACTGAGAACAGAGTCCAGTTCATAATAAGTACTCTGTTAATACTTAATTGTTGTTAGTTGCCACTGAGTCGATTCCAACTCATGATGACCTCATGTGTGCAGAGAGTTTTCAAGGCTGCTCCATAGGGTTTTCAAGGCTGTGACCTTTTGGAAGCAGATCACCAGGTGTGTCTTCCAAGACACATCTCGGTGGGTTTGAACTCCCACCATTTGGCTAGTAGGCTTAACTATTTGCACCACCCAGGAATTCCTTTTAATAGTTGCTGAGAGTATTATTTGACGTGGCTTTCTACAGGTCCCACTGGTTGCACAGGGTAATCAAATAAGGGAGAGCCACTTTCCCACACACTTTCCTGTGTATATTATTTTAGTCTTGACTCATTTCTAACAAGTCAAAATAGATTATTATTTTTTTCTACATGAATAACTCTTTCGCCAGTAGTGAATTAACTACTGAGAGAAAAATTAACTCTTTCAGGCTACTGATATATCATATAATATATATACATAACATATCATGTAATAATCATATAACCTATAATTCTTCCTCTAAGCTCTCTTCCAGCTTTAATAATCTGTGGTTCTATAAGGGATGCTAAATTTCTTATTCCAGGCTGCCTAGTGCCTGACAACAAGGCAGTACAGAACTTAAATTACTCTGCTTTGTTGAGTCTGAAATCACATTCCGAGGCAATAGTCATGATCTAACTAGAATGGACTGCCAATTATGTGAATAAAGAGAAGTGGTATTGTCTGGGATCAGCTATCTTTTTTTCCGTTAATGAAGTTCAATTATAAGAACTCAAGAAAAGGTTTAAACACAGAAGAAAACATTCTTTGACGCTTATGAGGGTGGGGAGGGAGGGTGAAGGTTATTTACTAACTAGATAAGATAAGAATTATCTTAGGTGAAGGGAAGAACAGCACACACTACAGGGAAAGTCAGCACAACTGTACTAAACCAAAGCTATGAAGTTTCCTGAATACAATCAAACACTTTAAAGGACAGAGTAGCAGGGGTAGAGGTCCGGGGACCATGCTTTCAGGGGACTTCGAGGTCAACTGGCCTTACAAAGCTTATTAAGAAAATGTTCTGCATCCTACTTTGGTGAGTGGCGTCTCGGGTCTTAAAAGCTTGTAAGCGGCCGTCTAAGATGCATCAATCAGTCGCAACCACCTGCAGTAAAGGAGAATGAGGAACACCAAAGACACAAGGAAAGTATTAGCCCAAGAAACAGAAAGGGCCACATAAACCAGAGACTTCATCAGCCTGAGATCAGAAGGACTAGATGGTGCCCAGCTACCACCAATGACCGCCCTGACAGGGAACACAACAGAGGGTCTTGGATGGAGCAGGAGAAAGGTGGGGAGCAGAACTCAAATTCTAGTAAGAAGACCAGACTTAACAGTCTGACTGAGACTGGAGGAACCCCAGAAAGCATGGCCTCTGGATTCTCTATCAGCCCAGAACTAAAACAATTTCTGAGGCCTACTCTTCAGACAGGGATTGGACTGGACTGTGGGACATAAAGTGATACTCATGAGGAGTGTGCCTCTTAGCTCAAGTAGATACAAGAGACTAAACGGGCAGCTTCTGTCTGGAGGTGAGATGGGAAGGCAGAGAGGGTTAGGAGCTGGTTGAATGAACATGGGGAATCGGGCGAAAAGGAGGAGTGTGCTCTCACAGTATGGGGAGAGCAATTAGAGTCACATAACAATGTACATATAAATTTTTGTATGGGAAAAAAATAAAGTTCATTTGTTCCCATCTGTCCACCTTCTCCTTTGTTCTGTAGGAACTTTCTTAAGATTGCTGAATCCATAAATGCTTTGATCCACTCCAGACAGACGGAAGGAGTCTGATTCTTCTAGTGAATATATTTTTAGCAGCAATTAAAGCTTATGTATCCTGCTTTTCTGAGTAACTAGCATCCTGCAGCATTGAGAACCACCTGCATTCAGCCTTCAGGGAACTGGACTGCTTTGCTGATGGTTTAGCTATCAACTAGAGGTATAAACATTGCAGGTTGTGTGCAAGCTTGAGAAGGTAGCTAATAATGCTAAATAGGAATATTAATAAAGTAAGATATACAAATAAAAACACTCTTACTAATTTCAAGGCATGATTCTTCCCTTCCACTTCCCGCTCCCTCACTCCCCACTGATCTGAAAGACATAATAGGTGGGTCTCCTCCAGCAGATACTGGGCCCCAAAAAACAAAAGATGAAACTGACAGGGAAATCACCCATCATGAAAAAGAGAAACACCATCTTTGCCTAGGAACAGGGATTTTAAGAAGGTATTGGAAAACGTAGTCCCTGGGTGGTGCAAACAGTTAATCCACTCAGCTGCTACTGAAAGGTTAGAGGTACGAGTCCACCCAGAGGTAGCTTGGAAGAAAGTCCTGGTGATCTACTTCTAAAAAACCAGCCATTGAAAAGCCTATGGAGCACAGTTCTGCTCTGACACGCTTGGGGCTGCCACAAGTTGCAGATAACTCAACAGTAACTGGTTTGGTTTTGGAAACCATAGAGTGTAGTTAACGGTAAGAGACTGATTGATTCTCTCACAGAAACTCAAGTTAAAGATCAGGGAAGGGCATTATTAGAGACATTCTAGGTCATTCTGTCACAGCCCAGAAAAAGGGAAGGATTGACATCTGGATGGGTAAGGGTTGAACCTATTGGGAGGATCAAACTCTTCTTTCCTGCTTTCAGAATGAGAACACCTGAATAAATGTTATCAAGAGACCCTGTCAGCTGATATAAACCTAGTTCTCTCAGGCTAAGCCCCTAAATGAGTCTTAAAGTGGTCATTAGCAGGTATTCTAGTTATCTACTGCTCTGTAACTAACTACCCCAAAACTTAGTGGCTCAAAACAATAATTTATTATTGTCCATCATGGTTCTGTATGTTGACCAGACTCAGCTTGGAAGTTTTTGCTTAGGGTCTGTCATATGGTTGCAGTTAAATAGCTGTTGAGGCTAGAATCATCAGAAGGCTCAAATGCGCTGGATGTCCAAGTTGACCTTTTCACTTATGGGTCTGGTGCCTCAGTGGTCTTCCGCATGGCCTCTCTCTGCAGTTGAGTAGCCTGGACTTTTTACATGATATCTCTGGGCCGCAAGAGAAAAGAATCAGCACTGGCACAGCATCACTTCTACCCCCTTCTATTGGGCACAGCAGTTCAAAAAAACAAAAACAAACAGACAAAAAAAAAACCACCAAACCCATTGCCATCGAGTGAATTCCAACTCATAGTGACCCTATAGGACAGAGTAGAACCGCCCCATAGGGTTTCCAAGGAGCACCTGTTAGATTTGAACTGCTGACATTTTCGTTAACAGCCGTAACTCTTAACTACTACGCCACTATGGTTTCCCTCAAGTTTGAAGGCCCTCAAAATACGACTGGGGAAGAGCCACCTCCTCAAAGTACAGCAGTTCAAGGCCAGCCCAAATTCAAGAGGGTAGAGTGGCGTGTGGGTACAGGGAAGGAAGAAATTGATGACAGTTATTCTTGGAGACAGGTAGTTGCCCATTCCTCTTAGAAGTCCCCCAAGAAACTTACTGTCTGAGAAGCACAGAGTCCTTCAGTGCAGGGCCTGGCTGAAATTCCTTACTAGTTAACTACTTCTCATTCTTTGGCTCTCAGCTGATATGTTATTCGCCCCCTGCCCCATCACCCTCAGGACACCTTTCTAAGTCCCCCTCACTAAATTATGTTCTCCTGTACTTTTCCTTCATTGCATTCATCAAGGTTGTAATTGCATGTTTGTATAATTACTGATTCCGTGTATATTTCCAGCAGGAGGGCAGGCACTCTTGCTTGCAAACTCTCCATTCCCCGTTCTTAATGTAGCACAGGTTCTCAGTAAAAGCTCAGGAAATAGTTGTAGCAGAATGAATGAATAAGTGGTTAATGTGAACACATCTGGTCTTCCCAGTTGACTTCTGTAGTTCACACAGAGGTTTTCATAGAGGGGAGTCAGAATCTCTTGTCAATACTTTATTATTTTTTAAAGCCATTATTTACTGAGTGCCGAGCAGGTGCTAGACACTGTGCTAGATTATAGGAGTAGAACCAAGGACAAGACAGAAGTGAACTCTGTATTTACAAGGACTACAATCTATTTGAGAAGGCAGACAAGTCAATTCATTAATATAATCCAGAGCGGAAAGTGCTCAGGTGAAGCCTGCAAGTTGCATGAGGGTGCATTGTGGAGAACTTACTATAGGTTGTTTAAGTCACAAATCTCTTTGAGAATAAGTTGAAAACTACTCTCTCTTTGTCTCTGTGTCTGTCTCTTTCTGCCTATGTCCCTGTCCCTCTCTTACTCTCTCTTTTTGTCTCTCTGTTTCACATACACACAAACACATGTTCCTTTTGAGTCAATTCCAACTCATGGAGACCCCATGTGTGTGAGAGTAGAACCACACTTCTTACAAAAGTAGGTCACTAGGCCTTTCTTATCTAGTGCCACCAGGTGGTTTTAAACCACCAACCTTTCAGTGAGTAGTTGAGTGCAAACAGTTTGTACCACTGAGGGAATCTTTACACACATGGAATTTCATTTACAATTTCAGGAACCTATAGATTCCAGATTAAGAACTTCTAGTGTAGATACTGTCTTATAAAACTGACTTCACTCATACTTATGGTTATATTATTTTGGGTTTATTTAGAAAGATCAGGGAATGTCCTTCATTGATGAGAAGATTCCAAAAAGTAAAATTGCTAAATTTTAGATGTTTATCATAATGGGGAAGCTAGAATTCATGTCAAGAGAGCTAGAAACTGCAAGGGATCAAAAAGTTTATAAAATATTTCCAGTAACAGAGCCGGAGGGTCAGTTTTTTTTTTTTCTTTTGGATCTGCTTGCATTTCAGATCATGCAAACCAAACTTAACTTGAATCTGCTCTGCGCATATTCCCTACAAGCAGTTACCTAAATGTGGACAAAATACAGAGCAGTTGCAAAATTGCCCAGCATTGCTGAGACTTTATTCTTCCAGGTCAGCTGGCAATCACACTCTGAAAACAAAATAGCAACTCATATAGTGAAGACAAGAGTATGGATTCTGTTCTAAATGTGATGGGAAGCTGTTGGAAGGTTCTGAGTGGGAGAGTGACATGATAATATTTACATCTGAAAAATAAAGCAAGAAGACCAGTCAAGAATTTCCTGCAATTGTCCAGGATTGGACCAACGGCTAACAGGGGAGAGTGGAGGTGAATGGTTAGAATAATGAAGTGGTTGAAGATCATGTCATATTTGTATTTTTAAAAGCCAGGGGAGGCTTAGATGTTTCAACTGGGATGTGAGAGATGCTTTCAAATATGTGAAGGGCTGTCATGTAAAAGACAGATTAAAATTATTCTGAATCCCAGAGGCAGACAGATGGATGAAAACCACAGGGCATGAGATTTGTGCACAGAATAAGGAAGAGTTTTCTTTCAGAGCTGTGCAATCACAGAAGGGGCTGCTTGGGGGTGGTTAGTGAATTCCCATCCCTGAATGTGTTCAAGGAGGGGCTGGTGGACCTGCCAGTGGAGATGTGGCAGAGAGAGAGTCTGGGAAGTGATTATGAGACTGTATGCTCTACAGACCTCACTCATGAGATTCACTGATTTTGGGAACTCATAGAACATGACAGTATTGAGAGCTGTGGATATTCTCATTTTGCTGTAATATCACTAAAATAGAGAAAACTCATAACTATGTTACTCATTTTAGGACTTTACAGAGAACACCCAAGTATTTGACCCACAGCGTATCTAAGCTGAGGTGTTATTGCTGGTGACCTACTTAGTGGAAGAGGGTAGCATTCTCCCACTTCTTGGCTATATTTCTCAAAACATTAAAAAAAAAAATCTTTCTTGGAGAGGCAGTGTAGTGTAGGGGAAGAGACTTAGCTCTGGATTAGAGAAACCTAGCTTGAAATTCACTGTCCACACTTGTTAATTGCATGAATGTAAACAAATTATTTAATGACTCTCTTTGAATGTCATTCATTCATTTATTAAATGGGGATAACATTACTTATATGGGGATCATCTGCCTCCAGGGCTTTCTAAGATAATCTATTGATCCTGTTCCTACCAACATTCTACCACACACTCCCCAACCATCTATATAAAGAGAAGATGCAACATTTCAAGGGAGCTCACCCAATAGTTCATTGCCATGGAGAATTTGGGTCTAGTAGGACATTCTCCAGGAACCCTGGTGGGGCAGTGGTTAAAATGCTTGGCTGCTAACCAAAAGTTTGGCGGTTTGAACCTACCAGCCGCTCTGTGGGAGAAAGATGTGGCAGTCTGCTTCCATAAAGATTTACAGCCTTGGAGACCCTATGGGGCAGTTCTGCTCTGTCCTATAGGATCACTATGAGTTGGAATTGACTTGACGGCAGTGGGTTTTTTTCAGTGAGTGGGAGGGACATTCTCAACTCCTGAGCCAAGTAAAGGGGTTTCAAGAAACCTCTCAGGGGTTAGGGGAGTGGGTGTTACAAGAAGGGGAGGTTGACATCTCAATCCCTGGCTGGATTTGGTTGAGGTCAGAAGCATAGCAACCATCCCGGCTCTGCCAGGAGGGAGCAGGGTGAAAGCATGCTTAGAGAGCTTGACTCATACACTCTGGAGTGTAGGGTATGCTTGAACATGAAGAATGGAGCTAAATTACAACCTGGAGAATTATGGAGGTAGGAGAACAGATGATACCACCTGTAATGGCTAGGAAGAGAAAAAGAAGGAGAGGGACAGCATTTGACCTGCATTTTGCTTGCCACAGAAGGTGAACAAATGTAAATCATTTTGAAGGAAAGTCTCCAAGAGGGCAACATGCATGGGGAGGGCACCCAACTGTGGGAGGCACCATGAGAGGCAGGAGCTGAGAGGTGGTCCAAAGAGGGCAACTGGAGAGCACAGTATCCCCACTAGGAACTGAGCAGTTCCCACTGCAACTCTGAAAAACCCACACTTATGTCCCATAAAAAGTCAAAATTTGAATGGACACAACTCAGAAGTGGCCACCTGGGGACATAACAGCGACCATTTAAGGACAAAAAAAAAAAAAAAAAAAGATAGCCCCTTCCTCTAATCTCACTTTTGCCCCTTCCTCTCATCTCTCTTCTTCATGAACTTAGAGAACCAGAAGAGAGGGGAAAAGGTGGGGGAACAGGTCGTGCTTGACTTCCTGTGCAAATCCCCAAGCAAAGGTCAGGCCTCACTGGGGAAGAGTTGGCAGTGGAGGCAGGTAGTGGGAAGAAGCTTGAAATTAGATATGAGATTCAAGTTTTATTCTAGGTTGGGCAGGACTTTATAGTATCTGAAAATAAGTATTTATTACTGAAAGGAGATTGTTCGTGAAACCAAAGGGACAAGAAGGCCACAGGGACTGCCTAGGATGTCATCCAAAGGTAGAAAAAGGAATTCCATCCACTGTTCCTGTTTGTATCCTTGCTTTGTTCAGACTTACTCACTAAACTGCTTCCATGAGCAATGTAGATTTTACTGAAGAATTCATAGGTGAGATGGAGGAGAGGACTTATACCACACACAACAGACACCCCAAGCATCCTCACTAGATATGCCTTTCTTATCCAAATCTCCCACAGCTCTGTGGAGCTATTGGTCCTGCTCTCCTTCATGGTGCTTAGTCTCTCCTGTTTGCATACTCCTTTTCTGAAGGTACATTAGTAATACCTGCATGTGATGGGCATGGCACTGAGGTCAGTGTGCATGGGAGGGCAGCAGACAGTCATACACACTCTCTCTAGACTGGCTTTTTCCAAGAATAAAGTCTGTAGGTAGACTTCTAAGTTGAGCTCAAGCTAGTAGATGCTGCTTTCCCTTAGGTTAAATAAAGCAGGTAGTGGGCTCAGAAAGGAAATCAAGGACAAGTTCTTAAGGTAATCTTGGACTATTACTGAAAAATCTAATGGGATCTCTTGGATATTAGATATGAAAGGCTCACAGTGACATTGCGTATGTGTTTTTTTATACCCTCTTTCCAATCTTCAGGCTAATTTCCTACTTTGAGACATTGTCTCCGCTTAATTGAAAATTGCTGAATTCTTAAATTATTATCCAGATGGCTTTATAAAATGATTTTGAATTCTCATTTGCTTCTAGTAGATGAGTTCATTTGGAGTAAACAACAATAAAAAACATTAACATACAAAAATGACAGTGATGGGTCTTTTTGTGGAAATTGCAATAAGATGATAAGCGGTTAGACGAAGTTAAAAGTATCCTTTCAGATGGACTCTCCAGGGCAGGATTGTGGTAGAAGACAAGGAGTGATAACACTTAATATTTTTTAATTGTAACAGCCTTTTGTCAGTCTCTACTCCCACAGTCTGTCCTACTGTGCAATCTTTGAAGGCAGGAACATTAAATCCACCAGTGAGCCTTTGTTTTTATCTCCAAAATTTATTTTCAATTAATTTTCTTCTCTCCACCTCCACTGCCACCACTTTAGTCTGGGCACCTAAGTGGTCCCTTTGTTTCCAAGTTACCTTTCTTCGATCTGCTCTTGTATGGTAGCTGATGTGACCTTAAATAACACATGGGAGACTTCTGGATTAAGATGAATTAAAACCCACTAAAATAATTTCTCTTCTCTAGTTAGGTGCCATTGAGTTGGTTCAGACTCATAGAAACCCTACGTACAATGGAAGAGAACACTGTGTGGTCCTGTGCCATCCTCACAATCGTTGCCATGTTTGAGCCCATTGTTGTAGCCACTCAATCCATCTCATTGGCGGTCTTCGTCTTTTTCCCATAACCCTCTATTCTTTACCAAGAAAGATGTCCTTCTCCAGGGACTGGTCTCTCCTGATAATATGTCCAAAGTACATGAGACGAAGTCTCACCATCCTGGCTTCCAAGGAGCACTCTGGCTGTGCTTCTTCCAAGACAGATTTTTTCATCCTTCTGGCAGTCCATGGTATATTCAATATTCTTTAGCAACACCATAATTCAAAGGCATCGGTTCTTCTTCGTTCTTCCTTATTCACTGTCCAGCTTTCACATGCATGTGAGGCAATTTAAAATACCCTGGCTTGGGTCAGGCACATCTTAGTCGTCAAAGTGACATCTTTACTTTTTAACATTTCAAAGAGGTCTTTTGCAGCAGGTTTACCCAATGCAATACGTTGTTTGATTTCTTAACTGCTGCTTCCATAGGCATTGATAGAGGATACAAGTAAAATGAAATCCTTGACAGCTTCTATCTTTTCTCTGTTTATCATGATTTTGCTCATTGGTCCAGTTGTAAGGCTATTTCTTACCTTTAAGTGGAAGTGTAATCCACACTGAAGGCTGTAGTCTTTGATCTTCATCAGTACATGCTTCAAGTCCTCTTCACTTTCAGCAAGCAAGGTTGTGTCATCTGTCTATGGCAGGTTGTTAATGAGTCTTCCACCAATCCCGAGGCAGCATGCTTCGTCATATAGGACAGCTTCTTGGATTATTTGCTCAGTATACAGATTGAATAAGTATGGTGAAAGGCTACAACCTTGACGCACACCTTTCCTAATTTTAAACTACACAGTATCCCTATCCCCTCGTTCTGTTGGTATAACTGCTTCTTAGTCTATGTACAGTTTCCTCACGAGCGCAATTAAGTGTTCTGGAATTCCCATTCTTTGCAATGTTATCCATAATTTGTTACAATCCACACAGTCGAATGCCTTTCATAGTCAATAAACCACAGGTAAACATCTTTCTGGTATTCTCTGCTTTCAGCCAAGATTCATCTGATATCAGCAATGATATCCCTTGTTCCACGTTCTCTTCTGAATCTGGCTTGAATTTCTGGCAGTTTCCAGTTAATGGATTGCTGTAACTGTTTTTGAATTAGCTTCAGCTTAATTGTACTTGCATGTGATATTGATATTGTTTGATAATTTCCACATCCTGTTGGATCATCTTTCTTTGGAATGGGCACAAATATGGATCTCTTCAAGTCACTTGGCCAGGTAGCTGTCTTCCAATTTTCTTGGCATAGACTAGTGAGCACTTCCAGTGTTGTATCTGTTTGTTGAAACATCTCAGTTGGTATTCCACCAATTCCTGGAGGCTTCTTTTTCACCAGTGCCTTCAGTGCAGCTTGGACTTCTTCCTTCAATACAGTCAGTTCTTGATCATATGCTACCTTCTTAAGTGGTTGAAAGTCGACCTGTTCTTTTTGGTACAGTGACTCTGCATATTCCTTCCATCTTCTTTTGAAGTTTTCTGCGTCGTTCAATATTTTGCTCATATCAAACCAAAAACTAAACCTGTTGCTGTCGAGTCAATTCAGACTCATAGCGACCCTATAGGACAAAGTAGAACTGTCCCGCAGGATTTCCAAGGAGTGGCTGGTGGATTCGAACTGCTGACCTTTTTGTTAGCAGCTGATCTCTTAACCACTGAACCACCAGGGCTCCATTTTGCCCATAGAATCCTTTAATATTGCAACTAGAGGCTTAAATTTTTTCTTCAGTTCTTTCAGCTTGAGAAATGCCAAGCATTTTCTTCCCTTTTGGTTTCCTAACTCCTGGTCTTTGCATATTTCATTGTAATACTTTACTTTGTCTTCTCCAAATGCCCTTTGAAATCTTTTCAGCTCTTTTACTTCATCATTTCTTCCTTTAACTTTAACTACTCTACGTTCAAGAGCAAGTCTCAGAGTCTCTTCTGACATCCATTTTAGTCTTTTTTTTTCTTTTCTCTCTTTTTAATGACCTTCTACCTTCTTCATGTATGATGTCCTTGATGTCATCCCACAACTCAGCTGATCTTTGGTCATTGGTGTTCAGTGCGTCAAATCTATTCTTGAAATGATCTCTAAATTCAGGCAAGATATACTCAAGGTCACACTTTGGCTCTCGTGGACTTGTTTTAAGTTTCTCCAGCTTCCACTTGAATTTGCAGAGGAGCAATTGATGGTCTGTTCCACAGTCGACCTCTGGCCTTGTTCTGACTGATGATTCTGAGCTTCTCCATTGTCTTGTTCCGTAGATGTAGTCGATTTGATTCCTGTGTATTTCATCCAGCAAGGTCCATGTACATAGTTACTATTTATGCTGTTGAAAAAAGGTATTGCCAATGAATAAGTTGTGGGTGTTGCAAAATTCTATCATGCGATCTCCCGTGTAATTTCTATCACCAATGTTGTGTTTTCTGACT
Source organism: Dugong dugon (assembly GCA_030035585.1). Lineage (NCBI taxonomy): Eukaryota > Metazoa > Chordata > Mammalia > Sirenia > Dugongidae > Dugong > Dugong dugon. The sequence goes on along the minus strand of CM057472.1, from coordinate 97,535,665 downwards.
ACTGATCCTTCTTCTTTGTTTCAAACTTTCACATTCCAATAACCAGTATAGGCAGTCGCCGGGTTACGATCTTCCGACTTATGTATAACTCGTAGTTACAAACCAACCCCAGTAAAGTATATTACATTAAAAATTTGAGATTCACAATGATTAGAGAGGCCCATAAAACAAACAATAATACACATAGCTCAATGATGTATATGAGACTAGATGGGCATGCCAGCCCAGGGGCAATGACAAGAAAGCAGGAGTGGACATAAATGCCAGAAAAATGGAAATGGGGAGCACAAAATTGAGAATGGGAGAGTGTTGACATGTCACGGGGTTGGCAACCAATGTCACAAAACAGTACGTGTATTAATTGCTTAACGAGAAGCTAATTTATTCTGTAAACCTTCACCTAAAACACAATAAAAAATAAATAAATAAAAATTCGAGGTACATATAATAGTTCGTAATAACAAGCATGTACTACTTTGTGACACACATCAAAACATTGTTATTGTTATTACTGTATTATTGTATTAAAATGTGTATCTGGCACACAATGGAGTACTATGCAATGAGAAAGAACAACAATGAATCTGAGAACCATCTCATAACATGGATGAAACTGGAGGACATTATGCTGAGTGAAATAAGTCAATCACAAAAGGACAAATATTGTATGAGACCTCTACTGTAAAAACCCATGAAAAAGTTCACCCACAAAATGTAACAATCTTTGTTGGTTACCAGGGATGGGAGGGGTGGGGGGTGGGGAATACTAAATAGATAAGTGGTATCTTGGGTGAAGGGTGAGACAGTACACAATACAGGAGAAACTAGCACAACTTGTACGAGGAAAGGTCATGGAAGCCCCACAGACACATCCAAACTCCCTGAGGGACTGAATTGCTGGGTGAAGGGCTCTGGGGACCATGGTCTCGGGAACATCTAGCTCAGTTGGCATGACACAGCTTATAAAGACAATGCTCTACATTCTATCTTGGTGAGTAGTGTCTGGGGTCTTAAAAGCCTGTGAGCAGCCATCTAAGATACTCCACTGGTCTCATTCCTTTGGGAGCAAGGGAGAATGAAGAGAACAAGATGCAAGGAAAAGATTAGTCCAAAGGACTAATTGTCCACAGCTTCCAAAGCCTCCACCAGACTGAGCCCAGTACAGCTAGATGCTGCCCGGCTACCACCACTGACTGCTCTGACCAGGATCACAACAGAGGGTTCTGGACAGAGCTGGAGAAGGATGTAGAGCATAGTTCTAACTCACAAAAAAAGGACCAGATTTACTGGCCTAAAGGAGACTGGAGAAACCTCAAGAGTATGGCCCCCAGACACCCTTTTAGCTCAGTGGTGAAGTTATCTCCGAGGTTCACCGTTCAGCCTGGGGGTGGACTGCCCCATAAAACCAAATGAGACTAATGAGGTACAGGAGTCCAGTGACAAGGGCCAGAAAGCAGAAGGGGACAAGGAAACTGGTGATAGGGAACCCAAGGTTGAGTAAGGACATTGTTGATGTGTTGTGAGATTGTTAACCATTGTCATAGGGCAACATTTGTAGTAACTGTTAAATGAGAAACTATTTTGTTCCGTAAGCCTTCATCTTAAGTGAGAATAACAGCACGATTCGAAGAGCGTAGTCAATGTCACTGAGCTGTGCATGTAGAAATTTTTGAAATGGTGTATCTTTGGCTATGTGTATTTTCACCAAAAAAAAAAAAAAGAGGTTGAGAAGTTAGAGGGTTGATATGTTGTGGGTTGTTAACCAATGTTATAAAACAACATGTGTACTTCTGTTTCATGAGAAACTATTTGTTCTGTAAGCCTTCACCTGAAGTACAATAAAAAAAAAAAAAGTGTATCTGGAAGTGTTTCTCTAATGTTTTTTATGCATATAAAGGTACAAGGTACACTATATACTAAAACAAGCATTTGACTAACTGACAATAGATACAAACCATACCTAATGGTTCCGACTTAAATGTACAAATTCAGCTCAAAGACAGAATTAGGAATGGAACTCATTCATAATCTGGGGACTTCCTGTAGTTATCAGTGCACCTTGATTGCATGTTTTATCAATTTCAGATTGCAGAAGTGGGTAAAAATCTTCATTTTCTTCATTTTTGGCATTAGTGGTTGTTGCATAAATTTGAATTATAGTTGTATTAACTGGTCTTCCTTGCAGTCATATAGATATTATCCTATCACTGACAGCGTTGTATTTCAGGATAGATCTTGAAATTTTTTCTTATGATGAATGCGACGTTGTTCCTCTTTAATTTGTCATTCTCAGCATAGTAGACCATATGATTGTCCAATTCAAAATGACCAATACCAGTCCACTTCAGCTCATTAATGCCTAGGAGATTGAGCTTCAAGTATTCCATTTCATTTTTGACAACTCCCAATGTTCCTTGATTCATACTTCGTATATTCCATGTTCTGAATATGAATGGATGTTTGCAGCTGTTTCTTGTCATTTGAGTTATGCCACATCAACAAATCAAAGTTCTGAAAGCTTTACTCCATCCATGTCATAAAGGTTGACTCTACTTTGAGGAGGCAGCTCTTCCCCAGTCACCTTTTGAGTGTCTTCCAACTTGAGGGGCTCATCTTCCGGCAGTAAATCAGGTTGCCATCTGTAAAGTTTTCCCTGGCCAATTTTTTCAGAAGTAGAGCTCCAGGTCCTTCTTTCCAGTCTGTCTTAGTCTGGAAGCTCCACTGAAACCTCTTCACCATGGGTAATCCTGTTGGTATTTTAAATACTGGTGCCATAGCTTCCAGCATCACAGCAACACACAAACCACCACAGTTCAAGAAACTGATAGACGAGTGGTGGTAAGGTGTAATGGTCCATATTCTCCACAACATTTGACTGTGAAAAGGATTTTGAGTTGCAATTATAATTATAATAATAGCTGCCACTTTTTGAGCACTTATCAGTTTCAGAATGTTCAGTAACTTGCCTAAAATCACAGAGCTATCATAAGAAAAGATGGCTTTGTTGAGGGTTGTGAGACTGGCATTGATGTGATGGGGGGAGTTGGAGCAGAGGGGAAGCTGGAGTCACCTAGAGCTCTGACAATACCATATAACTCTGGACACCTGTGGGGAGGCAAACTGTGGATTTCTTAGCTTCAGTATCCAGAGGCAGCATACAGTGGTGGACAAGCATGAGTTGAGTCCAGAGAACTGGGCCATAATGTGGCTTTTCCATTTAGTATCTGTGGAAACTTGGGAAAGTTACTTTACCTAAATATGCTGTATTTCCTAATCTGTAAAATGGGTAAATGCTACCTACTTAAGATGATTGTTTGAGAATTACATGAGACAATATGTGTGTTCTAGTTTTTGTTGTAATAAGCCATCCCAAGTATAGTGGCTTAAAACAACAATCATTTCATTGCACTCACAATCCATGGTCAGGAATTGGGGTTGGGCTTAGTTGGGTGATTCTTCTGTTACGTCTGTCATCTACTAGGATCACTCTGATAATTAGCTGGTGGCTAGGCTTCTCTGGAGGGTTCACTCACATGTCTGGGGCCTTGGTAGGGATGGCAGGGAGTCTGACTCAGCTGAACCACTTACCCTTTCTATGTAGTCGCAAGCCTCTCCACCTGGTCTCTCCAGGAGGGTAGCTGGACTTACTACATTTAGGTTCAGGGCATTGCAAACTGCCAGACTTTTAAGATCTGAGCCAGGAAACTGGCACAATGTCACTTCCTCCATGTTCTTTTAGATACTTACAGTATCTATTGGTAGTATTAGTAGTATCTATTAGAGACTACTTAGATTCATGGATAGGGGACTTAGATTTTACCTCTCGTGGAGTGTCAAAGAATTTTCAGCCATCTTTAATCTGCCACAGTATGTGGTGGATTATGTGGATTGAGTAATAGTTCGGAGCTTAAGCTGTAAAGGCAGAGAGTATTTTGGTTTTACCACTTATTACCTGAATATCAGGCACACTCCTTATTCTAATCCTAAATCTGTTTCCTGGTCTAAAAAATGGGCTAAAAATTGTTAATATCTTATAATGCTAAAAGAATATCCTTCTGCTTCTTATTCTTGAATTTTATTACAAAAGCCTTGACTCCAGAAAAGAGAGAACAGGTAAAACAAACAAAAACTCACGATATAATTAAGTGTATTGAGACTTCATTGCATTCTTCATAGCAGGCTGATTATTTTATGCATGTTCCTTCATTTAATTTTCATAACGACTCTGAAAGGTACAAGTTGTCTCCATTTTTAGAAACGAGAAACCTCTGAAGCCCTGAGATGTTAAAGCAAGTCTAACGTCACACAGCTAGCAAGTGTAGAGCCAGAATTGTTCCAACCAGAAATGGTTGGCTGACTCCAGTCTCTATTTGTGCAGCAACTATCTGTCCCTGAGACTTATTTTTTCTGCTACAGATAATTAAGGGTTTTGAGGGCTATTACCTCTATAAGCTATCACCAATAGCAAATTGTCTGAGCTGGTCAGAGAAGGTATTAAGATAAAAGTAGAAGCGTGTTTCCCTAATTTTTGAACATACCATAAAATTTCTTTTTTGATGCTGCACATTTACCTTCATGATTAGTTCTGTCTTATCTTAAATCAGTGACTCCTAATTTTCAAAGAATTTTGATAGCCTATTATTTCATAGGATCCCTGGTGGCTCAATAGTTTAACAGCTTGGCTGCTAACCAGATGGTTGGCAGTTCAAATCCACCAGCTGCTCCTTGGAAACCCATAGGCAAGAGAGCCTGGAAGAAGACAGAGTTTTACAAAGTTTGGAAAGGAAACTATTGCTGGTACTTGGACACAGAATGGTTATTTTCACCATGTAGTTATGGCAAGTAATACTGTTTTTTAAATTTACATTAGCAATATAAATGTTGTTTTTCAGTAAATTTAAGTGAAAATCTGAGTTGATTTAAAGAAAACTATTACATAAGTAATAGTAAGATGGTGGATGCCTATGACAGACTGGGAATTGTGAACTACTGAAATTTGGGAAATACTGGTGCAGTGGATAGAGATATCTATTACATATGGGATCCTGGAGTAGATATAATGATACAGCTATAGACAGATATATAGAAATATCCTATTTATCAACAGAGTTGTGTTTAGCTCTGACAAACACTAAGTAGCTGTGTGACTTTGAGTGACTCACATAACATTCATTATGGACATCAGTGTTGTCATGTGCAAAATTAAAGAATGGATTTAATTTATCCCAAGAATTCTTTTCTTACTTCAAGATTTTGTGACATTACATCTCTTCTTCCAACAAACCACTAAAGGAAAAAGCATTTGCATTATATTTTATGTCTGAAAGAAGTACAGATGGCAGTGCTTTTAACTCAGTGTCTTTTCCTAAGAAAAAATATTTTAAAAATAATTTCTAGGGAGGGGCTATTATCTGTGAACTTTGTTTTTCTTCACTGACTTTCAAATATATTTTTGTCAGCATCATTAATTCCTCATCATAATTACATCTTCAGTCAACGTCATAAAACGTGAACACTATTATTATTTATCATCGTTATTCACTGAAATGGGTCGTCAAAGACGATCCCAAGCCTCCATAATTGCATTGCCAGTAATCTGTTGCGTGTATCACATTCAGGAAAATCACGCAGAGTCCATGAGCACGGATCAGAAGGAAACATCCTGAATACAGGAATGTTTCCTGCTGAAGTCAGGCAGTCACTGAGGGGCTCAATAATGTCTCTTGCCATCACTGACCTTGGAGTTGACATTTTCCAAAGTGGACAGGCCCTAAGCTATTGGAGGCTTTCACTCAACCTACACGACAACTCTCTAACAGCCCCTTAAAAGAAACTGAAGGGGAAGGATAAAAGACAGAATATTAGAATACTAGAGGAACAGGGCTGCACCAACCTGAGTTGTGATGGTCTCCTGGTCATAGTATTAGCTTTAGAGACTGAACCTCTGTTCCATTCTTGGTGCTTAGATGCAGTAGAATTGTGGACTTTAATGCTGAAAAAGACTGCCTCATTTCTTAGAAGAGGAAATTGTGGATCAGAGAAGCTAACTGATTTGCTCAAGGTCACAGAGTGAAGTAGTAGCACTCAGGACTAGGATTGACTCCTGTTAGCCCAATGCTTTATTGATCCTTACTTAACAAATAAGAGCAATACTTCCTGCCTTGTTGGACTCACAGGGTTACTTCCTCTGTGGAGAAAAGGAATTTAATGACTACTTTTAGAGAAAAAAAACTCTGAATTTTAATCTCCTGAACCCAATCACATTTGGGCTACAATCTCTGCAATACTGGTTACTGGGTGATGAAACCTCCTAAATACATCCCTATCCCAGAATGTTTCTACAATCACCATTTATATTTCACAAATATTAGCTGAGTGCCCACTCACTTATTGATCTATTACCTGTTCATGCATTGATTGATACATTTAATAAATGTTTATTGAGCATCTCGTATATGTCAGCATCATGATAAGCACTAGGTGAGTTCCAATGAATCAGACATGGTCACTGCCCTCAAGGAGCTCAGTCATTAAATGATATCCATGTAATGAAGTGCCACAGGCTCTGTAATAGAGGAATGTGCTGGGTGCAGATGGGTCCCAGAGCAGGGAAGACTGGTTTTACCCAGGGAACTTCTCCATGTGATTGAGGAGCAATGAAGTCAATGGTCTCACCCGCCTGTGACTCATATATCACATCATCTCTGATAGAAGTTCCAATGGTCCTTCACATAGAGACAACTGAGCATGAGAGAGCCAGACTAGCAGGAAGGCCTGCAATAGAACCACAGGCTGTCCTGTGCAGTGTAGGATGGTTAGCAGCGTCCCTGAACTCTACCCATTAGACGCCACTAGTACCCTCCCAGTTGTGACAACCAAAAATGTCTCCAGACATTGCCCAATGTCCCCTGGAGGGCAAAATCACTCCTGGTTGAGAACTACTGGCTGGCTGATGTTAGTCAACTCCCAGATTCATGAGCAAAATAAATTATTGACATTGTTTTAAACCACTATTTGAGGTGATTTGTTATGTAGAAATAGATATCCAAAGGGATGAAGGGAAACTAGGATGCAGAATATCTTTTTCGTCTATTTCACCAAACCCAAAAAAACCAAACCCATTGCTGTCAAGTTGATTCTAACTCATAGTGACCCTACAGGACAGAGTAGAACTGCCCCATAGAGTTTCCAAGGAGTGTCTGGTGGATTCAAACTCCTGACCTTTTGGTTAGCAGCCATAGCTCTTAACCACTACACCACCAGGGTTTACATCTGTTTCACAAGTTTATTTAAATAGTCTGCTTCTACCACCCCCGGAATTTTTATAGTGGTCTATCTTCTACATCCACCATCCATCTGTTAGTTTGCCATACAGTGGTGGCTTACGTATTACTATGATGCTGGAAGCTATGCCACCAGTATTTCAAATACCAGCAGGGTCACCCCCATGGTGGACAGGTTTCAGCGTAGCTTCCAGGCTATGAAAAACTAAGAAGAAAGTTCTGGCAATCTATCTCCAAAAATCAGCCAATGAAAATCCTGTGGATCACAACAGAATATTGTCCAATATAGTTCTGGAAGATGAGCCCCTTAGGTTGGAAGGCACTCAGAACACACAGTGACCACAACAATGGACTCGAGCATACCAATGATCATGAAGATCGAATAGGAGCGGGCAGCGTTTCATTCTATTGTACACGGGGTTTACCTGAGTTGGAGCTGACTCCATGACAATTAACAACACAAGAACAACCTTCTACTTCTGGTATTTAGATAGGAATTTATTTATCATTTATCACTTATCATTTATTGATCATTTATTGAAGGGTTTTAGAGGTTTTAAATAAAACGCATGTACCATATAAACAACCACTTTATAAAATGTATGCAAAGAAGTTTTAAAAAACTTAAAGAAAAAATTAGAAATTATTTAAGACAAGCGGCAAATAAGTGTTTTAGGAAGAAAAAAGTGGCTACTGATTTCATTTGCTTCTCAGTTTTATGAAAACTAAGAGAAATGCTTTGGACTTTTAATGTGAACTAATTTATGAGTGTTAAATGTTTTCCTGTCCCTAAATCCTAAGAGGAATTTAGGACATGGATTCTTACATGAAGGACATTGAAAATGTCATGAACAACAGTTTTAGTTTTACATAAGTTGCAGAAAAATTCCTCCTCTGGCCAAGGACTTTACACTAAATCATAACTCACTGGAGGTGTTGCTGTCAGAATGAAGCTGACGCATCCCAGGTGTTTTTGATGATTTAGCAAGGTGCCAGGCTAGCCCTTAGAAAAAGGATTCAAGCAAAGACTATAACTCGAATTGTAGCCAGCTGATCAGCAGTCCTATTTCTGGCAAATTCTACTTAGTGAGATCACCTGTTAGTTTCAGTCCTTCCTGTTTAAGAATCCTAGTTCTTAAAAACCATATGTTGTTCTTGTTAGGTGCTATCTAGTTGGTTCTGACTCATAGTGTCCCTATGTATAACAGAACGAAACAATGCCAGTCCTGTGCCATCCTCACAATTTTTGCTATGTTTGAGACCATTGTTGCAGCCATTTTGTTAGTCCATCTCATTGAGGGTCTTCCTTGTTTCACTGAATCTCTATCTTACCAAGCATGATGTCCTTCTCCAGGGACTGGTCCTTCCTGATAACATATTCAAAGTACATGAGACAAAGTCTCTCCATCCTCGCTTCCAAGGAGCACTCTGGCTATACTTCTTTCAAGACGGACTTATTCTTCTGGAAGTCCATGGTATATTCAATATTTTTCACCAATGCTATGATTCAAAGGCATCAATTTTTCTTTGATCTTCCTTCTTTATTGTCCAGCTTTCACATGTGTCTTACAATGGGTTCTCTAGAGAAGCAAAACTACTGGTGTGTGTATATATATATATATGTATATTTATCAAGGAAATGGCTCCCATGGTTGTAGAGACTGGAAAGTCACAAGTCTGTGGGTCAGGCTGTAGGCTTCTCTTGACTCACTTAGCTGCAGGGGCTGGCTGACCCAAAATCGGCAGGTCAGACAACAGGCCTCTGTCTCACAGGCTGTGGAGGCTGACGAATCCCAAGATTGGCAAGTAAGCTGCTTGCTCAAGTCCCAAGAACTGGAAGTCAGATGAACAGGAACCAGCTGCAGGATCCAGAGTGAGCAAAAGTCAATGAGCTGTGCTAGAAAGTCCACCTATATTGGATGCAGATCACACCCCCAAGGAAACTCTCTTTCAACTGATTGGCTGCTTATAACAGATCTCATTATGGAGATGATTACATTGTATCAGATCTCATTATGGAAGTGATTACGCCATTACACAGCTACCCAACTGCATCATAACTGCCAAACCACTGAGAATCATGGCCTAGATGAGTTAACACACAACCTTAACCATCACAGCATGCATATGAGGCAATTGAAAATACCATGGCTTGAGTTAGGCACACCTTAGTCCTCAAAGGGACATCTTTGCTTTTCAACACTTTAAAGAGGTCTTTTGCAGTAGATTTGCCCAATGCAATGTGTCTGATTTCTTGACTGCTACTTCCATGGGTGTTAATTGTGGATCCAAGTAAAATGAAATCCTTGACAACTTCAATATTTTCTCCATTTATTATGAGGTTGCTTATTGGTCCAGTTGTGAGGATTTTTGTTTTATGTTGAGGTGTAATCCATACTGAAGGCTAGTCTTTGATCTTCATCAATAAGTGCTTCAAATTCTCTTCACTTTCAGCAAGTAAGGTTGTGTCATCTGCATATTGCAGGTTGTTGATGGGTCTTCCTCCAATCCTGATGCTACGTTCTTCTTCAAAGAATAAATATAAAAACCCTATATTGCATATATAAAAGAATGTTTATTTTCTCTTTTTTTGTTTCTTGGGAAGGAGGTGGCAAATCCATGAATTGTATTAACAATTCAAAAATGAAAATAAGGTGGGAGGACAAAACACTCCCTGAATTTCCATGACCATGCTCTTAACATCCTTGATGGTTCCTTCCAAAGACTTTGACTCTTGCAATTGAGATTATGGTGCAGGAACTTTACAAGCATTCCTAAACTAGGATCTTGACCCAAAACTGGTATCATAGTCAATGACCAAGAACAGGTCAACTAAGACCTTAAATATGTCATATTGTTCATGGTGATTTTCTCCTCAAGGTAATGTGTGCAACTCTAGATTGTGGTAGAAGAGCCTGGGCTAAAACTTGCTGACTCTAGAGAAAGAAGTGGTTAGAATGCCCTTTGGACCATTTTCTCCTTAACTACAGGGCCGTGATGCTCTTAACAAAACTGTCAAATGAAGCAATTCTGCAGTGTTGCTAGAAATCTATTGACCTGAAACCATGCACTGCCAGGTGGTCCCAGGCAAGGGTTACCCGCCTCTGCCTGGGAACAGATAAAACAAGATCTATGTGGACACACAGCATTATTTTCGGTCGTATTTGAGGGATTGAGTATCAGTATCATACCTAACATGTATGATGCTTAGCCTGGTAATTAGGGGAAAAGATTCAATGTCATAAATTCTGGATTCTAACTTCTGTCTTGTACAGTCAACCATAATGACTAATTTGTGTCTCTTAATTTCTATAGTTGCTGAATGGGGAGAAAAACTGGTCACCCCGTGGGTACATAATGATGATTATTAGTGATGAAGAAATTTGTCGTTGGTCACTTCCCACAAGTCCCTGGCTGGGCCTAGGATCATCAGTGTTAGTATACCATGACTTTTACTAGAACATTCATACTCTGAGTTGAGAGGTAGACAAATCTGTTCTCCTGGTATGCAGACTACACATCATCTCTGTGGGAGGCAATATGCTGCTTTCTTGAGAACAGATATCCCCCAAAGACCCTCAGAACTCTTGAGATAGCCTTTGTTGTTGTGGTTAAAGTAAACCAACACCTCTGATTTCAGTGGGTAGAGTTTTATATACGACTTGTCCTCTGCAGTAAGTGACTACTGTGGGGTGGGCAAGCTTTGCTTCGGGAATGTTCATTTGTCTGCCTGATGATTCCAAAGAAGCACTTGGAGGTCCTCTGGAAGGACCCAGGGTTACTGGTGTGAGACTGTTGATGGGAGGCAGGCTCAGGAAAGGTAAATGGCCAAGTATGAAGTGTGGACTGACTGTCATCAGATCAGGCTGAATTGAAGACGTTTACTATTAAGGTCCCTACCGATTACCCATTGCCACTGAGTTGATTCCGACTCATAGTGACCCTATAGGACAGAGTAGAACTGCGCCATAGAGTTTCCAAGGAGCACCTGTGGATTCAAACTGCCGACCTTTTGGTTAGCAGCCGTAGCACTTAACCACAACACCACCAGGGTTTCCATTAAAGTTCCTAGCTGGCGCAAACACTTTTACTCAACTACTAACCTAAAGGTTGGCAGCTCGAATCCACCCAGTGGTGCCACAAAAGAAAGGCCTCATGATCTGCTTCCACAAAGGTAACAGCCAAGAAAATCCTATGCAGCAATTCTACTCTGTCACATGGGGTCTTCATGAGTTGTAATGTACTTGGTGGCAACGGTACTATGAACATACATTCATTATGTACCTTGAACTTCACTTCAAGCTTTTGTCTCACTTTTCAAGAATACCTGCGTGTCACAGATGAACCAGGGAGATCATGGTGTTTGTTAGAGTTAATTTCATGCCTCCTACCAAATCCAAAGTCAACTTGGATCACCAAGTCAGTTCAGAGTCACTGGGGGTGGGGGGCAGGTTTATTTGTAATGTCATACTGTGAGAGTGTATCCTGCCTTTGGGTCTTTGGAAAGGAATGCATTTTGAACTTTTTGTTTCAACTCCTCGTGATGGCTTTCACAGTCTGACTGGGAGACAACTTTTCTGTAAATCACAGTGATGAAGAGTGAGGTCTTTGTGTGCCCCTTGAGAAGTGGATTCTTGGAGCAGTTTACTAAGATGTCACTTTCAGAAGGGCCTTTAATCTTCATGTTCAGAACTCAGTAATACATTGGGTCATTTTTGTCCACCCTGATTTCAGCCACTTTGGAAGTTAAAACTTTGGGTCACATGGAAAGAACACTTGGCAAATAATCCTTTCAAGCTACGATACATTGATTAATCATGGGCTTGGGTCTTGATTCCTCTACAAACTAGCTGAGTGATAATGTGCAAGGTTTTAGCCTCTCTCACCAGCAGTTCCCTTTTCTGTAAAATGAAGATAATAATAGCACTTTTCTATTAGAGTTGTTAAAAAAAAAGGATGAAATAATGTAAAGTTCTTAGTTCAGTTCCTGGAAAACAATATGCCCTTGGAAAATATTAGCTATTATAATGATTACATATAATGAGGAGGTAGGAAGAATCTATCAAATGTACTTTTTAAAGCCCAAAGTATTGCTAAATGGCTCAGTTCTTATGTAATTGCAGACAGTAGAAATGTTTTGTGATAATGTGTAATCTTAATTTGGAAAACAGTGAATTACTTTTTAATATAATCACAGGGATGATAAGAAAAGAACAAATTTTGTTTTCTAAGGATTTTTCCAATATTAGCATAAATTATTAAGCATAATTTTTCTTAAGGTAGAATGTTATCAAAATTAATTAAATAGACACATACATCCCTGGCTCATTAGAAAAGTCATTTTAATATGTCTGGGGATGTTCATTTTTCTTCAGACTTCCCAAATTGCAGTGTTCTTGGGTGGTGTAAACAGTTGACATGCTCAGCTGCTAACCAAAAGCGTGGAGGTTTGAGGCTACCCAGAGGTGCCTTGGAAAAAAGGCCTGGTGATCTACTTCTAAAAAGTCAGCCATTGAAAATCCTATGGAGTACACAGTTCTACTCAGACACACATGGGGTCACCATGAGTATATATGTAGTATATATGTAGCTTACAGCTTCTCACTCACTACTTACATACTGCATTGACTACAGCTGAAATGAAGTCCTTGCATCCACTGGAATCACAGGGAGGATGTTTTGGTTTAAGCAAGATCCCATGCTTTATTTTGGCTATTTTGGATTGTGACTCATGTCTTCTTGTTCCTTAAAATTATTTTCTCAGGGTTAGATTTGTTGCAAGATTTGCTTGTTTGAGCTAAGTGATAGTCTTCTTTTTCAGTTCCTGTGGAGGACAATGTTTAATCATGCAGAAAAGTTTAAATCTCACAGATATACAGTTCCATCAAGGAACAATTCTAGAAATACAGTTCCAGTGAGGATGAGAAAATTGTAGTCAAGTGGAAACAGCAAGCTCTCTGAAGTCAGCCAGGTCTGGGTTTTGATCCAGATTCCACTTTGTACACAAATGTACGTCCAAGGGCAAATCAATTCCCCTCTCTGAGCCTATTTTCTTACCTGTAAAATAGGAAGCTACTACATTACTAGGTATAAGCACTCTTAGAGCACTTGGAAGACTCCATAGTTTATAGTAAAAGCTCAACATATGTTGCCTATTATTAGGGCTATAATTATGATTATGATTATTGTAACCTGGTAAAGTCATTGAGACAATATTGTGGTATAATGCATACAAAGCAACTAGCACAGTACCTGTTTGCAGAGGTACTCAATAAATGATAGCAACTAGCACAGTACCTGTTTGCAGAGGTACTCAATAAATGATAGCCATTGATATTATTATCAACAGCAAATTTAAACCAGTCGCTGTTGAGTTGACTCTGACTCATGGTGACCGCATGTATGTCAGAGTAGAACTGTGATCCATAGGGTTTTCAGTGGCTGATTGAAAGTAGATCACCAAGCCTTTCTTCCAAGGCACTTCTGGGTAGACTTGAACCTCCACCTTTCAGTTAGCGGCCGAGTGCGTTAACCGTTTGCACCACTCAGGGCCTCCATGGCAAATTCACTTCTTGTTTAATAGACACTTGAGGTCCCTGGGTGGCACAAGTGATTTGTGATCTATTGCTAACCTAACGGTTGGGGTTTGAACTTACCCAGCAGCACCACGGAAGTAAGGCTTTACGAACTGCTTCGGTAAATATTGTTGCTGTTGTTAGGTGCTGTCAGTTGGTTCCAACTCATGGCGACCTCATGTACAATAGAACGAAACACTTCTTGGTTCTGCGCCATCCTCACCATTGTTGTTATGCTTGACCCCATTGTTGCAGCCACTGTGTCAATGGGTAAATATTACAGCCAAGAAAACCCTATGGAGCACAGTTCTAGTCTGTAATATGTAGGGTCACCATGAGTTGGAATTGACTTGATGGCAACAGGTTACTCAGGATTCTGCTGAATGTGTGAGGGAAGAGCTAGAAGGGGTAAGCCTAACGTGTCTCTGCTGCTTTCTTAGGACTTTGAACAGGGCCAGCCTCAGCTCGCTCTGGAAGTAATACAGGGAAGGGAGGAAGACAGAAAAGAGTAAGATAATGAGTAAGTACTGCTGACTGAAAGATTGGAGGCTCCAGTCCACCCAGAGGCACTTCAGAAGAAAGGCCTGGCAATCTACTTTCAAGAAATCAGTCATTGAAAACCCTACGGAGCACAGTTCTACTCTGACACACATGACATCACCATGAGTCGGAATAGACTCGACGGCAACTGGTTTTTTACTGTAGTGGATAACTGGGGCTCCATCCTGTTGGGGCATCTCTGAGAGGCTATAGAACATGCCTCAGAGTTGTCCCACTGAGGAACGAGGAAGCTGGAGTGTTTATCCACCAACTACCACCCATTTGATGGTGGGATGGGGTGGGTGTTAACTCACCAGCTGTTCTGGCTGGCCCTGCCTGTCACCTAAGTAGGTTATGGTGGCCAGGGAATGCTCCCGGGCAGAGAGACACAGATTCTGGAGCCAGGAAACCTGTGCATGGAAGGAGCTGTTCACCGTTTGGTGGGTCAAAGCACCCAAACTTCTCCGCTCCAGTTTACAGGTGCAGAAACTGGCCCATTGTGTAGCTGAAATTCACATCCAGAGCCTGCAATCATAACTGTGCTATTATCCTGGACCCTGTATTCCTTGGAAGACCTGACTGCTAATAGGCCCGCAGTCTTCCAAAACCCAGAGCAGATCTGAGTCCCTGCTAGTGGTAGTTGATTCTTAGCAATAATCCCTGCTCCAGGACTAACCCTGAGGTTTAATCCGTTTAGGGGAGATTAGGGCCTTCAACCAGTGCTAATCTGGGACCCCCAGAATGTTCCAGGTAGGTAAGCCTATCCCATTGGCTTTAAATAGGCAGGTCATATCCAATGATTTAGGCAGGCAGTGTGGTCTGGACTAGAATTTGGGTACTCAGTTTGTGTCCTAACTTTTCCATGAACTATTTGGGGCAGCTCCCTTAAACTTTTTGAGCCTCAGGTCCCTTAATTATATTATGGGATATTAACACCACCACCAGCTCCTTCACAGGATATAATATGCAAGCATCTACGTGAGAATGCTTTGCAAAGTGCAGACACACGCTGCTAGTTACCGAGATTCGCAGAGGCCCATTGCACTGCCACGAGGTCCAAGACCCCAAGCCAGGCTGCACAGGTTTGAATCCTGGCTCTGCCACTCCCAATTCCTTGAGACTTGGGCAAGTTACTTAACCTTTCAGGGCCTCAGGCCCGCAGACGGGGAGGGGTCTGTGCTGTCTGTGATTTCTCTTTGTTATTTTCCCTTGTGGGCTTGACAAGCAATCCATTGCTCTCTTGGTTATGAGGCCCTTGCACTGCCCTGAGTTTAGGGACATCCTGTCTTTAGCAGTCCTTCTGAGGAAGTCAATTATCTTGACAAACTGATATGTTCCTATCTATGATGCACGTATGAACTATTGGTAGCATCAGATATACAGCCCCTTCCTTCACCAGGGAAACCCCTTTCTCAGCTTTGCTCTGGAAAGCTAGTGTGACTTAGCCAAGGTTCTCAAGAAAACAGAGCTTGAGGCAAGGATTAACAGGCTAACACTTTATCTGGGAGGTGCAAACCCAGGGCATGGAGAATGAGGAGGAAGGGAAGGGAGGCAAGGAAAAATGGGAAGCAATGCATCATGAAAAATGCCCAGTCTGGCTACCACTTCTTAATGAGCTGGGGCTGGAGGCCCAGCCAATAACTCAAGTCTCTGAATCAGCTTCAAGAAGGATTCTTGAGACAATGATTTATTAGAAAGTGCTGGGAAAGGGCAGAAAAGGAGCACAAGCAAGAGTATGATATCAACGACACCTTATGGAGGGCACCTGTCTCAATCCCAGGCATGATCTGGAGAGATGTAGGCCAAACCTCCGAGCTGTCCTGATCAGGTGTTGGGGAGCTGGAGTGTTAAACCTCTGCCCCATCAGGCATGGGATAAGAACTGACCCCAGGTACTTCTAGCTGTCTCTGGGTGCAGGCACCACAGGCTCAGGCAGCCTGAGGGCAGCCCTCTGAAAAGGAGATGCAAGGACTGGCTGGCATGAGTGCCAGTGTGCAGGAAAATGGCAAAGGATCCAGTGGCTTATGGCAGTCACTGACACTGTCTGCTGCAGGTTATTTGGTTGATTAAGAACCCAGACCCACTATGACTATGTCTGTGCTGATGGTGCCAGATCTTGGATGGTAAATTATAAGCTCTTTCATAATACATGCTGGATATGATCTCTTTAAACCCTAGGTACCAGAAGTAGTGATAAAAATGATAATGGCTGCCATATATCAAGCTCTTATGATGTGCCAGCCTCTATGAAAGCACGTGACTTATCCTTCCTTATCCTAATCCTTGCAATAGCATTGTGATTTGATCTGTAAGGTGAGTAAACTAAGGCATGCTGTTGTTGCTGTTGTGTGCCATCGACCTTATCCAAGCTATCTAGTAAGTGACAGAATCAGGATTTGAACCTAGGCCTGCCTGATGTCAAAGCACGTGTGCTTTCCATTGTAGCACTTTGTCTTCCAACCAGAGGGAAAATAGAACAGAATCTAGATCAGAGATGGGCACCACAGGTTTACCCACAAACTAGTGGTTGTGACTGCTAAAAACTCAGTTCCTCCAGAAATCTATCACTCATTTGTGATCTTCCTACAGAAGAACTCCACTTTGTCTTCTTCTCTCCATCCCTCTACCCCTGGACTAGCCCAAGCTTTTACCATCCCTCACCTGGTGGCTGTAGTCATCTCATAGCAGGCTGCCTCCCTTTCACTCTTGTTCCTTCCTACCAGCACTCCACATGGTAGCTAGAGTTGTTGCTGTTAGGTGTCGTAGAGTTGGTTCCAACTCAAAGCGACCCTATATACAACAGAGCGAAACACTACCCGGTCCTGTGCCATCCTCACAATCATTGCTATGCTTAAGCCCATTGTTGCAGCCACTGTGTCAATCCATCTTGCTGAGGGTCTTCCTCTTTTTCGCTGACCCTCTACTTTACCAAGCATGATGTCCTTTTCCAGGAAGTGATCCCTCATGATAACATGTCCAAAGTATGTGAGATGTAGCCTTGCCATCCTTGCTTCTAAGGAGCATTCTGCTTGTACTTCTTCCAAGACAGATTTGTTCGTTCTTTTGGCAGTCATGGTATAGTCAATATTCTTTGCCAACACCACAATTCAAAGGCATCAATTTTTCTTCTGTCTTCTTTATTCATTGTCCAGTTTTCGCATGCATATGAGGTGATTGAAAATATCATGGCTTGGGTCACGCACACCATAATCTTCAAAGTGACATCTTTGCTTTTCAACACTTTAAAGAGGTTTTTTGCAGCAGATTTACCCAATACAATGCGTCTTTTGATTTCTTTTTTTTTTTTTAAATTTTTTTTATTGTACTTTAGGTGAAGGTTTACAAAACAAATATTTCCTCATTAAACAGTCAGTACACATATTGTTTTATGACATTGGTTAACAACCCCATACATGTCAACACGCTCCCTTCTTGGCCTTGGAGGACTTTTTTTTTTTTTTGGTGAAAATATACATAGCCAAAGATACACCATTTCAAAAATTTCTACATGTACAGTTTAGTTACATCGATTACGTTCTTCCAGTTGTGCTGCTATTCTCACTTTAGATGAAAGTTTACAGAACAAAATAGTTTCTCATTAAACAGTACACATATTGCTCTATGACAATGGTTAAGAATTCAACGACATGCCAACACTGTCCTTGCTCAGCGCTCGGTTCCCTATCTCCAGCTTTCCGTCCCCTTCTGCCTTCTAGTCCTTGTCCCTGGACTGCTGTGCCTCATTAGTCCCATTTTGTTTTATGGGGCTGTCCAATCCCCGGCTGAACGGTGAACCTTGGGAATGACTTCACCACTGAGCTAAAAGGGTGTCTGGGGGCCATACTCTCAGGGTTTCTCCAGTCTCCTTTAGGCCAGTGAATCTGGTCTTTTTTTGTGGGTTAGAATTTTGTTGTATATCCTTCTCCAGCTCTGTCCAGAACCTCTGTTGTGATCCTGGTCATAGGAGTCAGTGATGGTAGCTGGGCACCATCTAGCTGTACTGGACTCAGTCTGGTGGAGGCCTTGGTAGCTGTGGTCCATTAGTCCTTTGGACTAATCTTTGCCTTGTATCCTGTTCTCTTCATTCTCCCTTGCTACCGAAGGGGTGAGACCAGTGGAGTATCTTAGATGGCTGCTCACAGGCTTTTAAGACCCCAGACGCTACTCACCAAGGTGGAATGTAGAACAATGTCTTTATAAAATGTGTTATGCCAATTGAGCTAGATGTTCCCTGAGACCATGGTCCTCATCGTCCTCTGCCCAGCTATTCAGTCCCTCAGGGAGTTTGGAAGTGTCTAGGGAGCTTCCATGAACTTTCCTTGTACAAGTTGTGTTGGCTTCCCCAGTATTGTGTACTGTCTTACCCTTCACCAAAGTTACCACTTATCTATTGTCTATTTAGTATTTCCTCTCCCCCCCCATCCCTCGTAACCAACAAAGATTGTTAATTTTTGTGTGTGAACTTTTTCATGGGTTTTTACAATAGAGGTCTCATACAATCTTTATCCTTTTGTGATTGACTTATTTCACTCAGCATAACGTCCTCCAGTTTCATCCATGTTATGAGATGCTTCACAGATTCATCATTGTTCTTTATCGATGCATAATACTCCATTGTGTGTAGGTATCATAGTTTGTTTATCCATTCATCTGTTGATGGGCGTCTAGGTTGTTTCCATCTTTTTGCTATTGTGAACAATGCTGCCATGAACATGGGTGTGCATATGTCTATTCATGTGTTGGCTCTAATTTCTCTAGGATATATTCCTAGGAGTGGGATTGCTGGATCGTATGGTATTTCTATTTCTAGCTTTCTAAGGAAGCGCCATATCATTTTCCAAAATGGTTGTATCATTATGCATTCTTACCAGCAGTGCATAAGAGTTCTGATCTCCCCGCAGCCTCACCAACATTTGTTATTTCCTGTGTTTTTGATTCTTGCTTGCCAGTAACACCGGGGGTGAGATGGTATCTCACTGTGGTTTTAATTTGCATTTCTCTAATAGCTGGTGAACGCGAGCATTTTCCCATGTGTCTGTTAGCTGCTTGAATGTCTTCTTTGGTGAAGTGTCTGCTCATTTCCTTTGCCCATTTTATAATAGGATTATTTGTCTTTTTGTTGTAGAGGTGTTGGATTTTCTTGTAGATTATGGAGATTAGACCTTTGTCTGACTTGTACTGTCCAAAACTTTTTTCCCAGTCTGTAGGTTCTCTTTTTACTCTTTTGGTGAAGTCTTTTGAAGAGCATAGGTGTTTGATTTTTAGAAGATCCCAGTTATCTAGCTTATCTTCTGGAGTTTGTGTGTTGATGGTTATGGTTTGTATCCTGTTAATGCCGTGTATTAGGGCCTGTGGCGTTGGTCCTATTTCTTTGTCTATGAACTTTATAGTTTTAGGCTTTATATTTAGGTCTTTGATCTATTTTGAATTAGTTTTTGTATATGGTGTGAGGTATGGGTCCTGTTTCCTTTTTTTGAAGACGGATATCAGTTTTGCCAGCACCATTTGTTAAAAAGACTGTCTTTTCCCCGTTTGATGGACTTTAGGCCCTTGTTGAAGATCAGGTGACCATAGGTGGATGGATTTACATCTGGGTTCTCAATTCTGTTCCACTGGTCAATGTATCTGTCATACCAGTACCAGGCTGTTCTGACTACTGTAGCTGCATAGTAGGTTCTGAGGTCAGGTAGTGTGAGTCCTCCAACTTTCTTCTTTAATAGTGCTTTAGTTATTTGGGGCTTCTTCCCTTTCCGTATAAAGTTAATGATTAGTTTTTCCATCTCTTTGAAAAATGTTGTTGGTATTTGGATTGGGATTGCATTGTATTTGTAAACTGCTTTTGGTAGAATTGTCATTTTCACAATGTTGAATCTACCTATCCATGAGCATGGTATGTTTTTCCGTTTATGTAGATCCCTTTGGGTTTCTTGCGGTAGTGTTTTGTAGTCTTCTTTGTATAGGTCTTTTACATCCCTGGTTAGATTTATTCCTAAGTGTTTTATTTTTTTAGGGGCTATTATAAATCGTATTATTTTCCTGATCTCCTTTTCATCGTTCTCTTTACTGGTGTATAGGAATCCAACTGATTTTTGAATGTTTATCTTGTATCCTGCTACTCTGCTGAATCTTTCTATTAGTTCCAGTAGATTTCTCGTGGAGTCTTTAGGGTTTTCTATGTATAGTATCATATCATCCGCAAACAGGGACAGTTTAACTTCTTCATTACCAGTTTGGATGCCCTTTATTTCTTTTTCTTGCCTTATTGCTGTAGCTAGAAATTCCAGCACAATGTTAAAGGGAGTGATGATAAAGGGCATCCTTGTCTTGTTCCTGTTCTCAAGAGGAATGTTTTCAGCCTCTGTCCATTAAGAATGATGTTGGCTGTTGGTTTTGTATAGCTGCCCTTTATTATGTTGAGAAATTTCCCTTCTCTGCCTATTTTATTGAGAGTTTTTATCAGGAATGGGTGTTGGACTTTGTCGAATGCCTTTTCGGCGTCAATTGAGATGATCATGTGATTCTTTTCTTTCCCGTTATTTCTGTGGTAGATTTTGTTGATTGATTTTCTAATGTTGAATCATCCTTGCATACCTGGTATGAATCCTGCTTGGTCGTGGTGTATTATTTTTCGATATGATGTTGAATTCTATTGGCTAGAATTTTTGAGAGCATCTTTTGATTTCTTGACTGCTGCTTCCATGGTTGTCGATTGTGGATCCAAGTAAAATGAAATCCTTGACAACTTCAATCTTTTTTCTGTTTATTGTGATGTCGCTTATTGGTCCAGTTGTAAGGATTTTTGTTTTCTTTATGTTGAGGTATGGTCCATACTGAAGGCTGTGGTCTCTGATCTTCATCAGTAAGTGCTTTGAGTCCTCTTCATTTTCAGCAAGCAAGGTTGTGTCATCTGCATATCACAGGTTGTTAATGAGTCTTCCTCCAATCCTGATGCTCATTCCTCTTCACATAGTCCAGCTTCTTGGATTATTTGCTCAGCATACAGATTGAATAGGTATGGTGAAAGGATACAGTCCTGCAAGAGCCAGAGAGCTCTTCTTAAAATGAAAATCACATTGGCCTATGTCACAACCTAAAACACTTCAAGGGCTTCCAGTTGCATTTGGGAAAAAAAAAAATCCAAATACCTAACTATGGCCTGCAAGTCCTATCTGTTTCACTTTCAGTCAATCTTGTTAATCTCACCTCTCTCTTCCACTCGCTCTGTACATTCCAGCCACACAAACCAGATGCATCTCCGAAGAGTCCTTCAGCTTCCTCTTTCCTTCCAGAGCTATTGCCCATCTTCTGGATCATGTTGGGCAGCCCACCAGTAACCTGTCTTGGTAGAACTGGACACTTGACCAGCTGGGCCAACCACCCAGAGTTTCTGGCTTTTCCTACCACTTTCAGACTTGGATGAAACACCACATGGCAGGGGGTAGGATCAGGTAGCACAAGAAACATGACAGGTCCAGACGATGCAACCACATAGAGTGGCATGATAACTCCTTGTGGGGTAAATTTTGACTGATAGGAAACAGGAGACAGGAGAAAACTGGGCAGAAAAATTCCTCCTCCTTCTACTTTCCTAGAGATGACTCCAAGATACAGTTCTTGAAGCTGATACAGACACTTGAGTGACTGACTGGGCCTCCAGCCCCAGCTCATTAAGAAGTAGTAGCCAGACTGGACATTTTTCAAGATGCATTGCTTCACATCTTTTTTTGCTTCACTTCCCTTCTTCTTCACTCTCCCTGCCCTGGGTTTGCACCTCCCGAATAAAGTGTTGGCCTGTTAGTCCTTGCCTCAGGCTCTGTTTTCTTGAGAACCTGGGCTAAGTCACTCACCTTTCAGATCTTTGAATAGCCAAGCTTCTTTGTGCCTTAGGGTGTTTACATGGGTTATTCCTTGGAGCATTCTTCAGCTGCTCTTTGATTGCTTGGCTCCTTCCCATCATTTGGCTGTCAGAGTAAAGGCACTTCCCAAGGCCTCCTCTGACCATTTTACCTAAAGTAGGTTCTCCTTTTGTCAGAGGTTGGGTTTCCTGGGAAACAGGCTCTGAAATAGATATTTGCATGCAGGTGGCATGTAGTTGAGTAGTCTTGGGATCATCACCTGTTAGGGGCAAGAGGAGCCCTAATGGGGGAAGTTGAACTGTGAGGCAGTTCTAACAGAGGCCTCAGCTGATCCTGACGTATCAACTTGGGGCAAGGAGGCCAGGTTGACACCCCTGCATTCACCAGTCATTGGATGTGGACTGTCCCCAGGGAGAGAGAATAACCTTGGATGAGGTAGTTCATTTATCTCAGGGAAATTTCTGGGGAAATACTTAGCTCACCAGGCAACACTCCCAGCTGCTGGAGGAATGAGTGCCAGAAGAGGCTCTGTGGGGCTTGTCCCTTTACCCATCATTTGCACCTTGTACCACTTACATTTACTTGTTTCATATCATAATTTCACCCTATCTGCTGGACAACTTTTTTCCTGGAGAAACCTATATGAGGAAGGTTACTTCTTCAGCTGGTCTCAAGGCTATAAAGGGTAATCATCATCTCCCTCCTTTATTATCCATTCTAGATGCCCTTCACCTCTTCCAGCACCTCTGCTGGTCTAGATGAGAGTTATGGATTGAATTGTGTCTCCAAAAAAGATTTGTTGAAGTTCTAACCTCTGTAACTGTTAATGTGATCCTGTTTGGAAATAGGGTCTTTGATGATGTTATCAGTTAGGTTAACGTGAGGTCATACTGGAGTAGGGTAGGTCCTAATCCTATATGTCTGGTGCCCTTATAAAAGAGGAGAAGAGACACAGAGACATAGAGACAGAGGAAGGATGCTATGTGATAATGCAGCTGCAAGCTAAGGAACACCTGGAGCTATTAGAAGCTAAGAGAGAGGCATAGAATAGATTCTCCTTCAAAGTCTCAGAAGGAATCAACATGGCTGACACCCTGATCTTCTATTCCCAGTCTCCAGAACAGTGAGACAATAAATTTCTATTGTTTTAAGACACCCAATTTGTGGTACCTTGTTACAGCAACCCTAGAAAATGAATACAGTGATCACCCTAAAGGGCCTGAGCCCATGGTCACCATGCCTTTCTCAGGCCATGGCTGCTGTACTTGTCCATTTACCATCAAAACTGGGTAGAGGGATATAAAGAGTCATCCTAGTGGATCATCTAGGTCTCCCCATTGTGTAACATCAACTCTACCTGCTCCTAAGAACCAGGTTCAATGATCCTTGCCAGGATGGTGGCTCTTTTCCTTGCCTACTAATCTCTTGCCCCAAGGAGCTTGAAGTGACTCGGTGGCAGTATCATTTAATGGAATTCTTATGATGTCCTCTAGTGGAGATGTTTCCTTTCTGGGAACCAGGGCTCTAGCCCAGCGAGCCTAGAGTAGGGGGACTGAAAGCACAAATTTCCCAGTGGTTTATTGAATGTAATGGGAAGTGAAGTCACTCCTACTTCTCCCTGTTGGTCTCCAGACTTATGTATTCTTACTACTGGCAACAAGGAGTCACATAATGGTCATCATTTTAGGGAGCACACTATGTCCTGGAAGATGGCACCCATCCTCACAGGGTATCATTTTCAATCTGGTACCTCATCCATGCATTCAAAAAGCTGACCCATTGCTTTAGGTGGTGTGGCATGTGGTTGGACCAGTGGATGCACAGTTCGAGTGCTCACTGCTGTATATCTTTTGTTGTAAGGCAGGGTTTTTAGTCTGCACTGAGAAAATTTCTCTAAGCCTACCCTATTTTTTGAGCCTAGGTTAGGGAGAAGCATCACATTATGTGTCCTTATTACCTACTGTCAGAACACTAAAAGAGAATTCAGCTTCCCAAGACTTAAGCAGCTGGCAGAGTATTAGGAACAATTGCACAGGCGCTGCTGGTGGGGAACAGATGTGAATGCAAATGTGGGTGGTAAATACTGCAGTAAGCATGGGCACAGGGTGCTTGGGTAGCAGTAAAGGGGCCAAGAGGGGGCTGCTTTGTGTTATTGGTAGAGGCCTCTAGCATGGGGAACCTAGGGAAGGAGAATTAATCATAAAGGACCAGTCCTGATACCCAAGAATCCAATTAAAAAGAATTCTTACAGCTAGTACTGTTCTTGAGCCAGAAGCCAAAAATGGAAAATTCGATAATCCTAGAATTTTGTTGCAGAAAGGGATCATCTTGTCCAACTGTTCCATTTTCTTCAATAGATGAGAATGATGGGGTTAGGAAGATGGAACCATCGTCAAAATAGAGCCTACTTCAGGTGCTTGGGAGAAAGTTGGGGTGGGAGGAGTTTGCACAGCCATGGAATCATTAGGCTGAGAGGTTAGGTGAGTCAGGAGATGAGGTTCACAAAACAGAGAACAGGAATTAAGCAAAGCCCAGCCACAGAAGGAGGCTAGGTCAACCCAGAGTAAAGAATCTTGGTTACCATAACTAGCAAAATGCAGAGAGTTGTCAAAGTTGGATGCTGTGTACAAGGGGCCTAATCACACTGTGCTCTCTATGTATGTTTGAAATTTTTATAATAAAAAGAAAAGCGTGTAGGTCAGGTTTGGGGGGTGATGGCCGAGGTCAGCTATGGACATTCCATGAGCCAATGAGGTTGGGAGCCTTGTAGATGTGGATTACTTAGTAAGCACTACCAGGTAACTCACAACTGTACAATTCAAAATTTAATATAGGGCTAGAAGCAGAGGGAGCCTCAAGTTTGGGTGGCCCTGACTGTGTATGACTGAAGTGACTCTGGGAAGACCCCTAGCTAAAGTATGGGCTTGGTCCTAGGGCCTGATATTACATCATTGTAACTTTTGCCTCTTTAAGTAAGAAAATATCTCTTATTAAAAACATAAACACCTCTGAGAGGGACAACAGTATTTATTGGTCATTAATTCCATGGGGCTCATTCATTCATTCCACCATTTGTCTGTCAATAAAAATCATTACAACTGGACCAATAAGCAACATCATGATAAATATAGAAAAGATTGAAGTTGTCAAGGATTTCATTTTATTTGCATCCACAATCAACACCCATGGAGGCTGGAGTCAAGAAATCAAACGACATATTGCATTGGGCAAATCTGCTGCAAAAGACATCTTTAAAGTGTTCAAAAGCAAAGATGTCACCTTGAGGACTAAGGTGCACCTGACACTAGCCAGGTATTTTCCATCACCTCATATGCATGCAAAAGCTGGACAATAATTACGGCCAAAGAAGAATTGAAGCCTTTGAATTATGGTGTTGGCGAAGAATATTGAATATACTACGGACTGCCAAAAGAATGAACAAATCTATCTTGGAAGAAGTACAGCCAGAATGCTCTTTAGAAGTGAAGATGGAGAGACTTTGTCTCACATACTTTGGACATGTTATCAGGAGGGACCAGTCCCTGGAGAAGGACATCATACTTGGTAAGGCATAGGGTCAGAAAAAAAGAGGTAGACACTCAGTGAGATGGACTGACACAGTGGTTGCAACAATGGGCACAATACCAATGATTGTGAGGATGGCATAGGACCAGGCAATGTTTCTTTCTGTTGTACATATGGTCGCTATGAGTTGGAACCTACTCAGCAACAACAACAACAACATTCATTCATTCACTGATTAAATTGTTATTAAGCATCTGTTGATGTTGTTGTTAGCTGCCACCGAGTTGGTCCCCGACTCATGGTGACTCCATGTATGTCAGAGTAGAATAGTGCTCCATATTAGTGGCTGAATTTTTGGAAGTAGATTGCCTGGCCTTTCTCTCGAGGTGCCTCCGGATGGACTTGAACCTCCAACCTTTTGGTTAGCAGCCAAGTTGTTAACCATTTGATAGGTACTAAAGGGATACCAGAGCCCTGATGGCACAGTGGTTAAAATGCTTAGCTACTAACTGAAAGGTCGGCAGTTCAAACCCACCAGCCACTTTACAGGAGAAAGATGTGGCAGCCTGCTTCTGTAAAGGTTACAGCCTTGGAAAGCCTATGGGGCAGTCGCTATGAGTTAGAATTGACTTGATAGCAATGGATATCTTTTTTCTTTTTTTAAGAGAGAACAACAATAACACTAACACTTTTTATGTGGTGGACACTGTGCTAAAAGAGCTTTGAATTCTCATTTAATCTTCGTAAAAATATTAAATATTTGGGAATACCAAGATATATAAAATCCTGTTCAAAGTTGTTATGGTTAGGAGAAACATATGTCTAACTACAAATGGGAATGCAGCGTAGTGGAGGCTACCGCAGAGGTATCTACCCAGGGCATTAAGGAAGCCCAGCAAAGGGTGCCTAACGTAGCCTCGGTTCTGGAAGGAGTAGGTCACTGTTTCCAAGAAAGGTCAGGACAGAGATGAGTCTTGAAGGGCAGCACAAAACAGAAAGAGCACTGACTGTGGAGTCAGCAAGATGCAGCTTCAAATCTCTGCCCTACCACTCACCTGGGATAAGTTATTTAACTTCTGGGCCTCAACTCTAAAAGAGTTGTAATACCTTCTTCATATTGTTCAGTGAGGAGGCAGAGCAGAGATATCAAACGTGGCCAATACTGTATGTGGTTCACTCAGCCTCCATTTCAACTTTTCTGTCGTTTGCCAATCTGAGAAGCTAAGAAGCATATTTCCCATGACTCCTTGCAGCCAGGCTTGGTCAAGCATTTGCACCTGCATGGAATGGAAGAAAGAAGTAAGCAATATGGCCTAAGGTTGGATGAGGGGAACTAGACTCTCAAGGCAATCAAAATGTGGAAGTATCCAATTCTTCTGGAGTAGCTGTGGTAAATCTTGTGGTGTCTAGTTCCTGTCTAGTTGCATAGGGGCTGAGCAATAATTGGTGGTGATTCTGATACAACAGTCATGTGATATGGCTGGGAATTTCTCTTGACTACTTTGTTCCTGGCTGTGAGCCTTGCAGACTAGGCTTTCTGGTCCTCCTAGAGATTGTGTTGCCTCATATCTTTTAACAAACCACTTTCTGCTTAACCAGCAAAGAGAATTCTATCTTCTGCAACTAAAAGCCAGAGCACAGATGTCATCTTTAGTTCCTTTTTCTCCTATACCGCAAGATCCAATCAATCACCAAGGCCTGTTGATATTATCTTTTCAGTCCTTCCCCACTGCTGCTTCCCTGGTTTAGAACACTACCATGTCTTACCTCAATCCCATTCACAGCCTCCTCATGGGTCTCTCTGTCCCTGGTGTCACTTCCCCTCAAACTCATTCTCTAGACTGACAGCAGAGTCATCTTCATAAAAACTCAATATATTCATGACACTCCCCAGTGCAACCTACCTCCCCATATACTAGGCTTCAACCGTATAGAATTAATTTCTATTACCAGTGTGTGTAATTGTTTCTCTGACCACCAGGGCTGTGAGCATGAGGCTCTTTGTATCTAGAACACTCTTCTCTGCCTTTACCAGGGCAACTTCTATTCATCTTTCAGGTCTTAAGTGCTATTTTCTTCAGGATGCACTTCTTGACTCCTTGAACATGAGTTAGAGGCCCTTCTGCTCCTATAGTATCCCAAAACATAATATATTTACTGTCTATTTATTTGTATTGCCTACTAGACAAAAAAACCAAAAAACAAAAAACCTATGATGGCAAGCATCTTGTCTGTTTAGTGGACAATTACGCCTCCAACATCAGGCACAGAGCCTGAAACATTGTGGGCACTCAATAAAAACTAGTTAAAGGAACGATGGTATCAAATGCCACAGGAAGGTCTAGAATATAAGTATTGAGCAACATCTGTGAGTTTTGGCAATCTAGAGGTTACTGATGACCTTATCAGAGGCAGTTTCAGTGGTGAAGTGGCAGCAGAAGCCTGGTCCCAAGTGGGCGATGAGGAAGCGGCAATGGAAAGTCTACTGGTTTATCACATCCTAACTCTGTTCTTAGCCAAGATGTTACGACAGGGCCAGCAGGCAGGACAGGCATTAGAAACATAAGATATTAGATGTCTGAGAAATTTGTGTGAAAATAATGGTGCTCCAAAGGGGGCAAACGTGCTGAAGCACCAACTTTAGGCCACTTCTCCATCAGGAACAAGAGACACAGTGCCTAGAGACGTGCGAAAATGTTTTAATTTTAATTTTTTTTTTAAATCAGAAGAACAAAACAGTGACTTTAAAAATAATGAATTCAGCCTGGATGATGTTCATCTTTATACTGGTGCAGCTGTAAAACAGAATTTTTAGTATTACATTATGGAGAAAGGAGCCCATGAAGGCAAAAATGCCAAGGGCCCATGAAAGTCATAATGCAGCTCTGAGCAACTTTGCTGACTTTACAATCTAGTCTTGCCTATGAGATTCACTTGTCATGAAATAGGTCACCCCCTTTCTTCCATCAGCCTCTGACTCCCACCCTGAACCTCCCGTGCTTCCTGGGCCCTGTTGGTGTGGGCAACCGTTTCCTTTGGTGACAAGGGGACTGTGGTTTGCATAGCACTTGTCAGAGGCTAGCCAAGGCCATAGGTGGTACTGTTTTTTCATGATTTTCAAAAAGATATTCGGTTCAGCCTTTGGGTATGTCTGTTTTTTTTTTTTTTTTCCCTGTTTCTGCTCAGGGTAAACAAGATCTACAAGTAAAGATACCATCTTCCTGTAACTGTTGAGAGAGAGAAGACCCAGCTAGACTCTGCCAGCACAGCAGAGTGTATGAAAACAAGAAGTGCTGACTTTGTTCTATGAAGCAATTAGAAACTACAGTGAATCACCAGATGGGTAAATGAACCCGGGAAAAATAAAAGGGGGCCCTGGGCATCGATTACTTTCCCTCCAAGGAAACTAAGAGGAGCACAGAACATTAGAAAACTTTTTAACTTGCAGACTCATTTCCCAACAGGGTATTCTTTGTTCAAAGTAGAAGACTAATTTGCTTTAGGTGATGCAGAACATCAAACTGTGGAGTTTCCCAACTTCATATGATGCATGCCAAAGCCAGATAATGAAGAAGAAAAATAGAAGAAGAATTCGTACATTCGACCTTTGGTGTTGGCAAAGAATATTGAATATTCTGTGGACTGCTGGAAGAACACAGAAACCAGTCTTAAAGGAAATACAACCAGAGTGCTTCTCAGAAGCGAGGACTTCTGCTCACTTACTTTGGACATGTCGTCAGGAAAGATCAATCATTAGAAAAGCACGTCATGGTTGGTACAGAAGAAGAAAAGTGAAAAGGAGGGAAACTCTCAATGAGATGGATTGACATAATAGCCACAATAATGGACTCAAACATACTAACAATCATGAAGCTGCAGGGACTGATTGCCCAATAAGCAAGGTACGCACGGGCTTAATTACGTTTACTTACTAATCTGTATGTACCTTGTTTATTGTAAGCCCATGCATACCTTGCTTACTAGTTAATCTGCCTTTGGGAAGACGGCACAAACTACAAAACGACAAGTTGTCGTCGAGTCGTTTCCGACTCATAGTGACCCTATAGGACCAAGAGAACTGCCCCATAGGGTTTCCATGCAGTGACTGGTGGATTCAAACTGCTGACAAATGCTTAACCACTACACCACCAAGATGGCACAGGACTGGGCAATGTTTTATTCTGTTATATGCAAGGTTGCCATGAGTGGGAGCTGACTTGATGGCACCTAATGACAATAACAACAACAAAGAATCCCAACACTTCAGAGGAGGTGAAAATCTCAGCAGTGGTTTTTCTGAAGCCGGTAGTGGTGAGGGGGCCAGATGCCAAAACAAAGGCTTGTGTCTCCAGAGGTTTTTCCTTTTGGAAACTACGTGCAGCCAGCACACAGCTGGGCTCCAGTTTGCTGAACTGAAAGCATGTGCCTCCCTTAACCCCACCCCACTCTATGCCTATAAAGCAAACGTTCTGCCTGAGTCAGAGGTTCTATAGAGTCTACCATATTTAGTCATTAATCCATTCATCCTCTTGAGTTCCTTCTAAGTGCGAGGTGCTGGCCATACAAATGTGGCTAGGACTCCATCCCTGCCTGCTTTGCTATCACTTTTCTTCATAGTTCTTAAATTTACTTGTTTATTATCTGTCCCCCCCATCAGACTGCAATCTCCACTTTGCTCTTTTGTTTACTGCTGTAAACTTAGTGCTTATAGAAGAGTGATTGCCGTAGTTAGATAAATATTTGTTACAGGAGTTTGACGAATTAATGAATAGATTAAATTATTTCACAGTAATTCCTGGACAAAATGCTAAAAAGAAAAGTCCATGAGTTGCATCCAAAACACTTTTTGTTAACCACTTTCCAAGAAAGTTGTGTTGAAACTGTTTATGAAAATGGGTTAAAACTAACATGGAAACACCACTATTTCTCTTCAATGAAAACTCGACATGACTATGTAACAGGGCACTACAGAGCTCTGTAGAAACCTCCTTACACGTTACTCATTTTGATGAATTTGAACTTCACTTGAACTAGCAGTTGCTCAAATTTATGTCTTTAGTAACTTCTAAATATAGCATTTGCCAGCTCAATAATGTAATTTACCTTTTAGTTGTTTAAAATAGGAGTTTCTTGGCCCTAGGCTGGATCTTTTCTAGGGAAAATTAATCTGTTTGCAATAATCTCTGCTCATGTTCAGAGCCTGGTTGGCCTATAATGGCATTTCAAAAGAAAGCAGACTTGGATTCTGAACCAAATCAAACAGCTCTCCAGTAATGATCCATATGGCTTTGGAAAAAAATCAGGTCAGCTGAGCCAGCCTTAAGAGTAGTAGGTGTAGAAAATTACTGTATGGAATCACTGCCTCTCGATGCCTGGAATTTCTTTCGGTCTCAAAGGCTCTCAATCTTTGGAGATTTCCCTTATGTATATGGCAGAACTAATACACTTTAAGTCATTTTTAGCCAATCAAATGTCTTCAAGGCCTACACAAATATTATGAATTAGTGAAGCAGGTGGGTGTAAGACTACAGGGAGTTGGGGGAACTGTAAAGTGTAGAGTGCCAGTGACAGTGGATTTCTAGACAGGGGCAGCTTTAGATGTTTCATTAAAAGATAACGATCTAGCTGGGAGTGAGGATGATGTGGAAGGTGGTGGTGCTTGAAGCTAAATTTGCATAGGACTCTACATAAAATAAACCCAACATCCGTTGCCCATCTAGAGGAATGGGAACAAAGTACTGATGAAAACTATATGGGAAGAATAACTGACATTTCTGCTTACATCCCCTTAGCTACCCCAAGCTACAAGAAATGTTAGGAATTATCATCTACATTCTGGGGGGCCAGGTACTTAGTTAAATATCCTATTACTATGGAAGGAGAGGACATGGATACCGGGAATGAGTGAACAATTTTGACCATAGGATACTGCTGCGGCGATCTTGGTGAGAGATTATGGTAATGGGGGTGGTGAGAAGTGGTCATATTCTGGATACAGCTGGAGAAAAACTGAAGAGGATTTGCTGATGCCCTGTTGTTGGTGTTAGGGAAATAGTGAAGGATGACAAAGGTTTTGGCTTAAGCAACTAAAAAATGGAGCTACTTTTTTTTTTTTTTTTTGGCTTTCACAAAGACAAATTTATTTTCTCACAGTCTAGTAGGCTAGGGTGTCACATCCAGGGGAAGGCTTTCTCTCTCTGTCGGCTCTGGAGGAAGGTCCTCGTCATCATCAGTCTTCCCTTGGACTAGGAGCTTCTCTGTGCAGGAACCTTGGGTCCAAAGGACACGCTCTGCTCCCTGTGCTTCCTTCTTGGTGGTATGAGGTCCCCAATTCTCTGCTTGCTTCCCTTTCCTTTTATCTTTTGTAAGGTAGAAGGCGGTGCAGGCCACACCTTAGGGAAACTCTCCTTTACATTGGATCAGGGATGTGACCTGGTAAGGGTGGTATTACAATCCCACCCTAATCCTCTTTAACATAAAATTACAATCACAAAATGGAGGCCAACCACACAATTCTGGGAATCATGGCCCAGCCAAATTGATACACACTTTTTTGGGGGGACACAATTCAAACCATGATGGTGGGTTATAAAATAGGAGGCATATGGGAAAAGAGGTGTGACAAAGAAACAAATATTTAAATATATTTAACTTAGTAGTAATAAAGTTATTCTCAAATTTTCTGTTGAATATAAACCAATTGCTGTAGATCAATTTCATCTCATGGTGACCCCATGTGCGTTACAGTAGAACTTGGCTCCATAGAATTTTCATTGGCTTCTTTTTTGGAAACAGATCACCAGCCATTTCTTTCCAGGGGCCTCTGGGTTGACTTGAACCTAAAAATGGAGCTACTTTTATCGAGCAGGTTTGAGGGTGAGGATAATTAGAAGTTTGATTTTTTGGAAATTCAATTTCGAAATAACGTTGAGACATCCAAATGGAGAGGTTAACAAAGCAGTTGGATATACAAGCCTGGAATTAAAGAAAGCCGTCTGCATAGATATGGTATTTAAAGTTATGAAACTTGACAAAAGCACCAGGGACTGAGCCTGGGACACTCCAACATTTAGAGGTTTGGGAGATGAGGAGGAGTGACCAGGAAGGAAGGTAAAGAATCAAGAGAGAAGGGTCCCTGGAAGCCAAGAAAATAAAATACTTCAAAAAGGAGTGAGTGTTACATCATATCAAATGCTGCTGCCAGGTTGAGAAAAATGGAGATTGTAAATTGACCATTGAGTTTGGCAACATGAAGGTCATTTTTGACCTTGATACAACCTGTATTGATGGAATGGTGAGGAGAAAAGCCTGCCTGAAGCGGCTTCAAGAGAGAATGAGATTAGAGAAAAGAAGACAGTGAGTATAGACAACTTTTTTCAGGAATATATTTATAAAAGCAAGCAAATCTGTCCTGGAAGAAGTACAGGTGGAATGCTCCTTGGAAGCAAGTATGGCTAGACTTCATCTCACATACTTTGGACATGTTATCAGAAGGGACCAGTGCCTGGAGAGGGACATCACCAAAAACCTGTTGCCGTCAAGTCGATTCCAACTCATTGGTAAATTAGAGGGTCAACGAAAAAGAGGAAGACCCTCAACGAGATGTATTGACACAGTGGCTGCAACAATGGGCTCAAGCATAACAACGATTGTGAGGATGGCACAGGACTGAGCAGTGTTTCTTTCTGTTGTACTTAGGGTTGCTATAAGTCAGAATCGACCAGACAGGCTCCTGACAACAACAAAATCTATAAAAGCTAGAAAAGAAATGGGTTGGTAGTTGGAGAAAGATGTGGAGTCGAGTTTATATTCCTTTTTAAGATGGGCTATATTGCATCATAGGAGCCCTGGTGGTGCAATGATTAGGCAGTCGGCTGCTAACTGAAAGGTCAGTGGTTTGGACCTACCAGCAGCTTTGCAAGAGAAAAGACCTAGCAATCTGCTCCCATTAAGATTACCACCTAGAAAACCCTATAAGACTGTTCTACTCTGTCCTATAAGGTTGCTATGAATCAGAATCAATGGCACACAGCAACAACAACAACCTATAGTATCATGTTCTATGTGCTGACGGGAATGTGCTAGTATAGAAGGAAATTTTGATAATGGAAGAGAGAGGAGAGAATTGCTGGAATAATATCCTTGAGTAATGAGAGGAAATTGTGCCCAATGCACATATGGAGGATTTGGCTTTAGAAAGGAGCACAGGCAATTCACCCAGGAGGGAAGGCAAATTACACATGAAACAGATATAGGTAGGCAGCAGAGGAGATGGTGGGAGCTAATGGATTTTCTCTTCTGATTGCTTCTATTTTCTCATTGAAATAGAAATCTAACTCATCAGCTAAGAGTGAAGAGGAGAGAGGAGGTGCTTAGGATTTGTGGGGAGGAGAGAAAGTATGGAATTGCTATGTAGGAGATTGAACAAATGGAGGGATTATGGAAAGGTAGTGAGATGGCTGGACAGCACTATGGACCGAATTTAGGTCAGTGGTTACGAATTGAAAGTGAACCTAGTCATAGTCAGCTTTGTAAGTGTGGGAGTAGGTAAAGAGTTGGATGTAAGCAGCCTGGGGTTTTTCCAGGAGGTTATGAGAGAGACGGGAGAATCTGTCCCTGGGTGGCACAAGCGGGTAAGTGCACGACTACTAGCCAAAAGGTTGGTAGTTCAAACCTTCCCAGTGGCACTTCGGGAGACAGGCCTGGCAATCTGCTTCTAAAAGATCACAGTCTTGAAAACCCTATGGCGCAGTTCTTCTCTGCAACACATGTGTCAGATAGGCAGTTATGAGTTGGAACCAACTAGATGGCAACCTACAGCAACAATGTGAGCGAGACAGAGAGAGTGAGAATATTAGGCAAAAAATTAAGAGCGTATTCAAGGAAGTCATAAGAAAGGACCATGAGACTAATCTGTCATGAAGTGTTGGTGGTAAGGAATATAGTAAAGTCTAAGATTCAATAGATCAACTATAACTTTTCTTGGAAAAAAAACTTAGCAAATTGTGCAAAAATAGACACTTCTGCTTTTAACAGGCTGTGTTACAGAATGTTAAATGCCAGTTAAAATAAAACCTAAATTTTAATGGCTTTAAAAATAAAAACCCCTTGTAATAGGTTGATGGTCACTCTCCTCCACATAGTCATTTAAGGAGCTAGGCTGAGGGTGGCTCTGCCATCTTCAATCTGTGGCATCTGGAAGTCATCCAAAGCATTGCCTCATTGGTTATCATCCATTAGAGGAAAACGGCATATAGGAACAAGCGTGAGAGGTTTCTATGGACCAAGCCTGAAATTGGCATATATCACGTCAATCAGAGTCCACTGAAGAGAAATTAGTCGCTTCACTGCAAGGAAGGCAGAGAAATATCATCTATCTTTTTGCCCAGAAAGAAGGGAGAATGGATTCTGGTAGCTAACCTGCAATCTCTATCACGGTTAGTCTCATTGGCCACCATCTTCCCTTACGTAAAAGACACTCACATGCTCCGTGGGGGAGAAAACACAAAATTGCATTCAGTTATCGCATCTATCTCAACATCTGGGGTCTCCAGGTGATGCTTAGATCTCTCCTTCAGGTCCAGATATGGTTTCTTAACGGCTGTTGTTGTTGTGCCGTCGAGTCGATTCCAACTCACAGCGACCCTATAGGACAGAGTAGAACTGCCCCATAGGGTTTCCAAGGAGCAACTAGTGGATTTGAACTGCTGACCTTTTGGTTAGCAGCTGAGCTCTTAACCACTTCCCCAGCAGGGCTCCAATTCTTCCTATAAATATAAAAACTAAACCCATTTCCATTGAGTCGATTTTGACTCATAGTGACCCCATAGGACAGAGTAGAACTGCCCCATAGGGTTTCCAAGGAGCAACTAGTGGATTCGAACTGCTGACCTTTTGCTTAGCAGCCAAGCTCTTAACCACTTCGCCACCAAGCCTCCAATTCTTCCTATAGGATGATTTAATATCTTTGAAGTGGTTTTTATTACACTAGAAGAATTAGAGGAGGTCATGAGATTTATAGAAGGAGCCAAGGGTTAGGTTAAATAGAATATAATTGAATATGACTGGAATTAGTTTTAACAAGTGCCTGATAAAGATAAAACTTGATTTGATCTGATTTTCAGCAATAGGAGTAGATGGAGGAGAACTATCTTTAGAAGATTGTTTGGAGTTTTCCATTTCTAGAAGTTGAGATTTCCTTTGTTTTGAGGAAATTGCAAGATAGAATTTGAGAAAAAAATCCCAACAGAGAACCTATTTTACAGGAGAAAACAGTGTGCCATTCACCTTAATATTTTAGAATAAGATGATTATGTCTTGGTTATGACATAAATTTAAGTCAAGTTTAACTTGAACATGCTTTTAAAGAACTAAAGAAACTAAATATGTAATTAGACTCAAATGGTGATGTCTACCACATGGTGTTACTCATATTGAATAACCCAGATTTTGGTAAAAACATTAACAGCCATTATGATTCCTTTTCTGAGCCACAGCAGTCAGATTACACCCTGTGATTAGAAGGGAGAGTTTTCATTAAAGGAAGTTGTCACTGTCAATCAGTCTGGGGCAGGGAAGAATGAATAGACCTTATTCTGGGGATGGGGCAGACCTCTTTCTCTTCCTGATACTAAAAGGTGGAAAGATGGAATGTTAAAAAAAGCTTAGACATTTGGCTGTATAGGATTTGAACAAGTTTTTCTCTCCTGGAACCCAGCAGGAGCTAGACAGAAATTCTAAGGTTAGATTTTGGCTTGTGATCCCGTAAAGTAAGTCGTTTTAGTAGCATTTAATGTCTTGAATGGTAATACTGTTATCCCATTAAGTACCCAATAAAGACCTTTTAAAAACGTTTTTTTCATTGTAAAATGAAACACAAATACAGAAAACACCATGATGCAAAATTATACTTTAGGAATTACTATGAGGCAAATACTCTCGTAACCACCACCAGGTTAAGAAAAAGAACTTTGCCAGCTACCTCAGGGTCTTCCACATGCTAGGTCCCTCTTTTCTAAAAGTAACCACTATCTTGATTTTTACTGTAATCACTTCCTTTAAAAAAAAGGTTTATCACTCAACTGTGCATCCATAAACTCTATAGTTTAATTTTGTCTGTTTGTAAATTTGGCTTTTAAATGTCTTTTAATCTAAAGTTTCTTCCCTCACCACCTCCTATCCCTTGTAAATTATTTATTGAAGGACCTAGGTTGTTTGAGACCCCCGTAATCTAGATTTTTCCTATTACATTGTATAGTGTAGTTTAACATGTTCCTCTGTCCTCTTTATTTCCTGTAATTTTGTGGTTGGATCAGATGGAGGCTTGGTGTTTTTGGCGAGACTGTAGGTGATATGGTGTTTGTTCACTGAGAAGCACATAATGTCTGGATGTCTCCCTTTTGGGATGTTAGCAACTGTCATTGCTCAATGCCTACATCTACAAACTGAGTACAGACTGCAAAGTGGGGATTATTTAACACAATACTGTAAGTTCTGGAAAATTTTCTTAAAGAAATAACACAAGATTTCAGATTCTAGAAAGCTGGTGGATCAAATTAATACAAATATTTGCGTAATGTGCAGAATTTCAGGATCATATACAGAGATTTAAAAAAATGTGATTTAAAAAAATGCTGACTTCACATGAAAGAAAGAAAATCTCCAGGTGTAAGAAATAAAAGGAATTGAAAACCAGAACTGTAAGTCCAGATGATGTTACAGGTAAGTTCTAACAATTCTTCAAAGAACGTATAATTCTCACCTTATACAAAGGGTTCAGAGAATACAGAAAGAGGGAGAGATTTTCATCTCATTTTATGCCATGAGATAATCTCTATAGATGCGGAGAAAGCATGTGTAAAATCCAATGCAAATTCATAATAGAAAACTCATAACATTCTTTTTTGTTAGCCTGAAAAAGGAAATATTCTGAAACCAAGAACAAACGTTGTACTTAATGATGAAACCAGACAAAGATGTCTGCTATCCCAGTTTTATTCAACATTATTCTGGAAGTCCAAGTTGGCACCTACAATGATTAGGGGAAAGCAAGTAGGTGATTTATTGAGATTTTAAAATTGCAGCATATAATAGTCCAATCATATTATTGGCTTACGACTTCTAAGAAAAGGTATGCCAACCATCCTTGGGGAATGGGAGAAAAGTCTCTGCTCTTATAAAGACTGAATTCTTCCTAACTTCCAGAAAAGTGTTTGCTTTATTGTGAGATTCCCAGCGATCCCTGAGAAAGTAAAGGGCAGAGGGTGGTAAACCTCCAAGTCAAGGACAGCTGCAAGTATGCTAGAGAGAACTGAGTAGGCAGAAGGACCACAGGGCAGGAGCATCATAACTGGACACTCAAGCAAAGGACAAGAGCTCCACAGCAACATCATGTGGAGGCAGAGGGCCCGGGCCTTCCACCATTTTTCCATGATCATGTAACCCCGGGGTTCTTGTGTGATGCAGTGGAGTAAGGGAAGGAGCCCCAGGAATGACTGATGCAGCGAAAGCTCATAGGGCGGGAAGCTTTCTCAACTAAACATTCTGCAATCCCTGTCTCCAACCCCACTGAGAATCATGACTGTAAAAATTCTGACGCCTCTTTCTTAAAAAGGAAACTTTCCCAAGAAGGGCCCCTTTTTTCCAGGTTCTTCGTTCTCCAAGCTTTTCTGTAGTAACTTTGGAGTGTTGTTATTGTCGTTCATTGCCACTGAGTCAGCTTCGAATCCTGGCAACTGTATATATAATACCAAACGTTGCCTCGTCCGGATGCCATTTTCATGATCATTGGTATGCTCAAGTCCATTGTTGCGACTATTGTGTAGGGCCTTCCAACGCAGGAGGCTCATCTTCCAGCATTATATCAGACAATATTCTGTTGTGATCCAAGAGCTTTTCACTGGTTAATTTTTAGAAGTAGATCACCAGGCCTTTCTTCCTAGTTTGTCTTAGCCTGGACGCTCTGCTGAAACCTGTCCACCCTGGGTGACCCTGCTGGTATTTGAAATACCTGTGGCATAGCTTCCAGCATTATAGCAATGTGTAAACCACCACATATGACAAACTGACAGATGGGTAGTGGCTTGTGTGTTGCTATGATGCTGGAAGCTATTGTGTGGTTATTTAGATTATATATAAAGTTTCTATCTGGAAGAGACCTTCAGGATCATCTAGCCCTCATTTTACAGATGGACAACTAGGAATCTGGGTGAAGTAACAAGCAAGACTGTGGTATAGCTGGGATGAGAATTCAGGTCTCCTGCCTTCCAGTCCATAACTATATCCATCATATAGTTTCCGTTTCAGTAAAGGTAACCTGGCCCAGGAGCACATACTATTTCTAAACTCCTGATATTAAATGTCAACTGCTTCTCAGTTTTCTTCCAACTTATGGAGTCACATCATGAACGTACAGTATTAGAAATTCAGCAGGATGAATTCTTAACTTTCCGGCTCCCTATTGTCCACACATATATTATTTCAGCTCTCAACGAGGAATTTGAGTTTCAAAGAATCGGTGAAACAAATCCTGCAGAGGCATTACATCATGTTAACAACAGTTTGAGGATAAATATTCATAGACTACACAATGCCTCAGGCAGGGGTAACAGCTTGTTTAAAAAAAGACTTATCCCCCCTCCACCCCAACACACACATATTGAAAAGGAAAACAACTTACTGCTGTTTTCAATAGAAAAAGTAGGCAAATTCAAAACGTGTTAATGTGTCCTTATATATCTATGTCTCCTGGTCATTTCTTGCAGAAAACATCCACATGGCACCAGTAATCCATACGTAGGTCAGAAGCA
This sequence comes from Dugong dugon, assembly GCA_030035585.1. Taxonomy (NCBI): domain Eukaryota; kingdom Metazoa; phylum Chordata; class Mammalia; order Sirenia; family Dugongidae; genus Dugong; species Dugong dugon. Next base: position 97,496,078 of record CM057472.1, on the reverse strand, counting down.
GTATTTCCAAAGTGACTCTTAGGGAATCTGGTTCTTTGAAATATTTCGTGAGAACATAGAGAGCTGCAGTCTAGACTTTTCTCTTAAAGAGTCATCATGCTCATTAGCATATTAAAGGCTTTGGAAATCCTTCCCTTTGACCCAATTCCCAAACTTCTTTGATCACGGAAGCCTTGTTACTTTCTTTCATTTAACGTCCTCAGGACTCAAGTTCCATGGAACACCCTTTGGGAAGTGCTGGTTTATAATTGCTTTCCAGGAGCTAAAAACTCTGGATGTGCATGTACAATCACGTTGGCTCTCTATATTCGTTGCCATCGAGTCGATTCCAACTCATACGGACTCTATAGACAGAATAAAACTGCCTCATAGGGTTTCCAAAGCTGTAATCTTTATGGAAGCAGACTGCCACATCTTTCTCCCACGGAGTGGCTGGTGGATTCAAACTGCCGACCTTTTGGTTAGCAGCTGAGTGCTTAATCACTGCACCACCAGAGCTCCTTTGGCTCTCTATGGAACCTCATGAATGTAGCTCTAGCTGTGAGCCCATCAGCAAGGTGACCTCCCAACATTAGCAAATTCTCTTCTGTCACAATATGAAAATATCTTTCAACCTTTTTTCCCTACTCCTGAATGTCTAAATTACTCTCAGTGAGTATTGGCCATTACCGTGGTTGAGACCAGACCTCAGTGTGAGACTTCCCTGACCCTCTAGCTTCTATTTTCATGTTGCCCAGGTCACCCTGCAAAGCAACCTTACCACTTACTCGGCGTCAACAAGAAATTTTTATCTGAAGCAACAGGAGCTGAGTTCATGGAAGATTTGGAGGCTCACAGCAAGTTGCTTTTCTGTTTTCCCTTTCCTATCCCTCCCTCTTCTTTGCATTCTCTTCCCCAGCCCCTCAAAGGAGACATCTAATTCTTCCCCTTGTCATATACATGGGATTTTGGAAACTATTAAGAGGGCTCCCCTCCTCCCCAGAGTAGCTTATCAAAGTATTTCACCCAAACTCAAAGGGTATTCTAATCACATTTCCTTTTATCATTGTTATTGAAACTATGTGAGAATAAGGAGGAAAGATGTCAACAATGGTGTCTGTTCAATGAATGTAAGTTTCTTTCTTCCTCTCTCTGTTGGACTAGAAGCACCATACTCAACCCTGGCTGCACATCACAGTCATGTGAGGAGCTTTGAAAATACAGATACCATCTGGGTCCTACTTTTAGAGATTGCAGCTTAATTGGTGGAGACCACACATCAGTTTTTTGAAGCATCCCAGGCAATTCAATTGTGCACATCAATATATAGTCTCACTGATTTAGAATAGGCAGTCAGTGAGGGTAAAAGACACCATCAATTACCAAATAACCAGAAAGAAGAAATGTTTATATAGTCCACAGGGAATAAATACACTTGATTACCCACAGTACCTATCAGGCTCTTCAGACAGAGATTTCTTTATAGATACTCAGAAGTGTGTGACAACATAGTAAATTATCACTGCTCCTGGCCAATTGAGCTTCAAGCTTGTGAGAATGAGAAAATAAATCTAAAACATTTAGGCACTTTACTTCTAGCTGTCATTTGTATGTTGTTACCTTTGAAAATTTACAGCTGGGGTTGACTATACAACCAGCTCCAGTGTGCCCAGTCCAGGGTACTGGTGACAAGCTTGCTATTTACAGGCTGCTGTTACAATCTGCCTATCTCAGAAGTGCTGGCAGAGTCTAGCAGAGATCACTGATAAAGGGGGCCACAGTAGCCCTTCAATGAGGTGGTGAACAGAGGCAATAGTAGTCAAGGCAGCCCAGTTAGACAGGAGGGGTAAGTGGTCCAACATCTTGTCTCTGTCCTCTGCTCTGGGCTGCCATCATTCCCATATCCTCACTTCTGCCTCAGCTGCTATTCATCCTTCAAGACTCAAGACAAATGTCACCTACTCAGTTGATGCCTTCCCTCCCTTCTTGGTGCACAGATCTCCCATTATCTCATGTGTTTTCCTACTAGATTCTCAGTTCTGCAAGGGCAGCATCCCATATATTAACTCTCTTTGCATCAGCAGAGCCAAGTACAATGCCTGATACTGAGTGAGCCTCAAGAAATATGTCCGTGATATACAATTCCAAATAAAATGGTGATGGTATCTATTGTCCACCTTGGGATGAGTTTAAGAAATTCAACATCCCTTACAAATCCACAAGGTCTGCTTAAAAGATTGACGTTAACTTATTATCAGTGTGCACAGACAACAGATCTCAAGTTATGCTTTGACAATATGGCAAACATAACTCTTCTCTTGCTTTTGGAATAGAGGGAAAATAGTTACTGAAATGAGGACTACTGCTGAGTGTTCTGTCGTACATAGGGTTACTATGCGTCAGAATTGATTCAGTGGCACCTAACAACAACAGCAACAGCTGAGCTAAAAATGAAATGGTGAGGAAGAGACCAGGTACAGTTATCTTTTTTGTTTAAGAAATCGCATTACATAAATGAGCCTGCTTAAAAATATGCAAATGCCTTCTTCTATTTCCCAAAAGCATTAAGCATTTTCCTAAAAAGAGGCTGCTACTGTTACCAACATGTGCACATGTTCTGGGAATGAACTAACCCTGTTGCTTCCCTGCTCACTTGTACTGGGAAGCCCAAAGAAGCTCAGGGAATCCAGGCCTTAGCTCACTTTTTCCGGGATGCGTGAGTCATTCTCATCTAGAGGTTGCTGAGAGTAATTTGGATGGAAAATTTGCAGCTAGCTAAACCCACCATGTTTTGTTACTGAGATAATCCCAATCCTCAGAAGTAATAAGCCCAAATGCTTTCAAGAGTCAGGCAGGGAAGGGAAATGTGTAGACTGAGCTAGGTGTAACCAGTAGGGATTGGTAGGGACTATGGTAAATGGGGAAAAAAATGCATGCTCTGCCTAAAGACATTTAATTAAAAAATTTATGGAAGTCGGGCTTGTCAAGCAAAATACACCTAAAGGCCAATTTATTCTTAAGGGCTAAATTGTCATCTCATATATAGTCATTTGGCTTCTCCTGTATCCACATCTCCACACCTCCCTATGATTCTCCTCCCTTGACTAACCTGCTATCCACCGTTTCAGATCCTCTCAGCCTCTGCCTCTTGTTCCAACTACCCCTGTGGCAACCAGCTTTGTATAGATTCTGAATGATTTCATGCAGGCCAACTTAATTGCCTCATCTCTTGCCTGTGTCTCTTGCCTCCTGGCCTGGGGCTTCTCTTTTGATACTGCTGTTGAACCCTACACAGCACATATGTATGCATAATCTCGACTTGCAAGGGAGTTAATACCCACCCCAAACATGAGCCTTTAACCACTAGGATATTGGAGACTGGAGCTAATAGAGAAATTCTTCCCCTTTCTTTCTTTTCACCAATGGAAAGTGCTGCTCAGATGCAGTTTTTATGCCTTCTCAGGGGATGGGCCCGCAGAATCGAGCAATCAGTCACATCTAGTGGTAGCCTGGTTGCATATTAGCTCTCCTTATGTCCTTTACTATTCTTGTTCTTCATTTCTGATCGCCAAGATTATATTCAAGTCTTTTGCTTTAGGCTGCGCTTTCTGGGGAATCCAGTTACAACAGTATCAGGAGTAGTCCTAGGAATCAGATACTCAGGATGGAATTTTCAAGCTAGATTACCCAGAAATCTGATGGCAATGAATAGCTAAACCATTGCTGGTGGTAAGTGGAGTGGTGATAATCCTTGGCTTGCCGTGGCATCACGATTACTAAGGCATTCACCTGAGTTAATTGGAGTGAGGTGTATGTAGAAGATGAGGCACTGGGGTACGTTGTACTTGATTGTTACAAGAGCAACAATTATAAGAATTTTTGAGTGGGATGACTTTGTTAACTGCATTGAAAACTTGATACGAGAAAATGAGAAGCTCTCGATAGTCAACTGACAAGTAAAGGCACTCTCTGAAAGCCGGAGTGTTCTATGGTAACTTTGAAGGAGACGCTCATTTCCTGTAAACTATGCTGAAAATCAGGCCCAGGATCTAATTTTAAGTGTAGCAGAGCTTCACGGGAGACGCAATACACAGCCTCGACAGGTGTCATATGTCAAAGTTAATGCCCTGATAAGAAAAGAGTGGGGCTCTGTGACCTGTGTTAGATATTTGGGTGGATAAGCCTGAAAACTGTGAACTCTAGATTCCCCCTGAACTCTCTAGAATGTCAGAAGTAGTGTCCTCCATCTTGTCTGAGGAGAGAAATCTCCTCTTTCCTGGAGAGGGTTCAACAACATCACTGAAGGCAGGTGCTCTGCAAAATGACACTAGTTCCCCTCAAGATCCACCTCTCATTACCTCCAGGCTAATAACCAGAGGCACATCTTATCACAGCCTGATTAGCAATGTACAGCTTTGAGGAATAGCCTACATGCTAAAGGATTTGTAGGACCTAAGGAACACATGTGGGAGTAGATCTAAAAGGTGTTGGCCTTCAGTTGGGGAGGAAGATATAAGACTGAATAAAGAACATTTATTGACAAGAGAGAGCTCATTCTTGACTTGGGTTTCAGTGTTCTGGAAACAAAATCTCAAGTTGATCCTAAAAATCTGTTGGGATGGCTCTGGGTAGCTTTTACAGGATGATGGACCTCAGTAAATGAGGTAGAGATGCTAGAACTTCATTGGTATAGTATTGAGGAAAAGGTTGGAAGGCTCACAGGGGTGAATATGTTAGAATTAATTTATTATGTAAGACCTAGAAACCTACCACTTGACCATGTCTACTGGAAGGACGCAGAAGACAGTCCCTTAACTAAAGCAATGAGAAGTACTGGCAGCTGTTTAGAAGTTTGATGGAGGCTGTCTTTGTAAAAAGGACTGATGGTGGGAGACGTTGCCATAAAACTGGGCCTCACAGTATCAATGGGAATGGCAGGATTCCAGAATGGTAGAGCCTAGTGGTAGCACTTAACTAACACAGACAAGATAGACATAATGTCTATAATGGGCAGCAAGGTTAGAATGCAATTCAAAATGCCTTAACAGGGATCTTTGGTGTTGGCTAACAGACCATGGAATTCCTGGAAGTAAGATACACTACTGACTAGGGTTGCTGACTCGTATTATTATATTTAAAAAAATTGAGAACTAGTGAACAAAAGGCTGACATCAGCGACCAGAATGGATATTTGTGGTCCCTCTTTCTGTTTCAAGATCTAAGTTAATTCATAGACTCATAACCCATTTATTGAAAGGGAGTCTAGGTTCTCTTGAAGAATAACCCCGCCATCTACTATATCTACATCTACATCTCTATCTATCTACCTACTAAGTAATCTCCCAATCCTTGCTCAAAGGGAACTGAGACCATTTGTCAGGATATCTGCACGCTGGGGAAAGGGAAATACACAGATTTTTGGAGCACTCTTAGATGTAGGGTCTTATCTGTCTGATACTAGAGTACTCAAACTTCATCATGGTCCTCAAGTTAGAGTAGGTGCTAATGAAGTTTAGGTGATAAATAGAATTTAGGCCCAAGTTTATCTCATAGATATTTCCATAGTCTCCAAGGGCATAGTTATCTTCAGCAGCTAGCAGAATCTTCACTTTGTTTCTCTGATTTGTAGTGTATGGTAGGAAGGGCCAAATAGAAGCCCCAGAAACCTCTGCCATTCCTTCTCCACACACACACAAACACATTCCTACCCTCTATGGTTGTGAGAAGCATTCTGCCTGCCAGGAGAAATTGTAGAGATTATCACACCATCGAAGATTTGAAGGATTCAGGTGTGGTGGTCCCATCATATGCCCATCAACTGACCTGTCTGGAATCTGTAAAAAGAAGATGGATCGTGGCACACAACCTTAAGATTTTCAGAGATTTCTGCTGGCCATCACCTTGAAACAGACTCTGTGACAGATTGGACCAGTGAGTGCTTCCCAGCTTGTTGGCTCAAAATTTCACAGCATGAAATTGACTCTTGAGGAAAAGATGAGGATAACTTGTTCTCACAAAATGGATGCCCCATGTTGTAGTATGGGAATTGGATACAATGGGAAAGAAAATTGAACCCGAATGGTATAAGAGGTGGACTGTATTATGCACCTTTTATGCACTACTTTATATTCTCTTAATCTTACCTCTTTCACTCAAGTTGCTACCGACATAACTTGTTCAGCATAGGTTCTGACCACTTGCATGCAGGTGTAACCCAACAGTATCACAACTTCTTGCCTCCTGCCCTGGGGCTACCCTAGTGATACCTCCACAAGAGCCTTATTGCTCTCATGTATGTGCAGTATTGAAGTGTGGGGAAGTTCATGCCCTGTGAGATAAACCTTCGGCCAATGGGAGACTGGAGCCAGTGGCTAAACACCTCCCCTCTTCCCTCTGCGATGACATTATATAACTTCTCAGAGGATGGTCCTTTGGCAGTGAGCAATCAGCCAAATCCATCAGCAGTCAGCTCTACAATGTGTCTTCATATGGCTCTCCTTTCTCTATTTCATTCTCTTGCTCCTCACTCTTGCACCCTGGGATTGGACAATTAAATAAACTAATACAGATAAGTCTTTGCCCTCAGATTCTGCCTTCTAGGGAACTCAGGCTAGGATAAGCTCCTACCTCCCAAACTAGTCCACTTGTGCCCTCTGGATATTCAATTACCACAATGAGCATTTCCTCAACTTCAACTTGAATGAAACTGGGCTGTCTTCTGAGGATACAACTTTCTCTGCAGCCTGCTCAAATGAAGACTGCTGGCGCATCAAATTCTATTTTTAGTTCGTCTTTCTTCTTTTTTGCTCCTTTGAAATATATACCATCCAGCTAAAGTACCCTCTAGTCCTCCTAAATGTCTCTGTATCTCGCCATCTCTTGCTACATCCTTAGTTCAGGTCTCCACAAAATCTTGCCTCATTATTTCAACACACTTTCCCTTCCAACATCAAATAACTTTACCTCTAATCTTGCCTTCCTCCCGATCATTCTTGGACGCTGAGACAAGAATAATCTTCCTAAAGCACAAATTTGATTGTGTCATTCATGTGCTTAAAACTTTTTAACGGTCATTTAATAACTATTATGGACTTTAATACAGTATAAAAGTTCAAATTATTTAACTTTGCACAGTGGTTAAGTGTTCAGCTGCTAACCAAAAGGTTGGCAGTTAGAATCCACCAGCCGCTCCTTGGAAACTCCATGAGGCAGTTCTACTCTGTCCTATAGGGTCACTATGAGTTGGAATTGACTTGACAGCAATGGGTTTTCTTGCTTTCGAAGAGTCTATAGGAGCCCCAGTGGCACAGTGGTTAAGAGCTTGGCTGCTAACCTAAAGGTCAGCAGTTTGAATCCACCAACTGCGGCTTGGAAACCCTATGGGGCAGTTCTACTCAGTACTACAAGGTCTTTATGAGTCGGAATTGACTCAATGGCAGTGGGTTTGGTTTTTTGGTTAAGAGTCTATAAAATTAACTTCTGTTTCTTTGCAGCATTAATCTCTTGCTACTTCCCCTCTCACCGTCAGCTCCAACAACACTGAACTACTTTCATTTCCTTAAAATGGATCCAGGTCTTTGCACGCAATGCCTCCCCCACCGCAACCCCTTCCCCATTGCTCATTTGATTAATGCCTACTCAGATTTTAGGTTTCAGAGGAAACATCATGCGGCCTGGGAAGTTTTTTGGATCCTCTAAGATTAAGCTAGTAGTGGTCATTCACACCACTGTACTTACATAATTTTTAAAAATTTCATGTGTTTTGTTGTTTTTGAGAATATACACGGCAAAACATGCACCAGTGCAACAGTTTCTACATGTACAATTCAGTGACATTGATTATATTCTTTGAGTTGTTCAACCATTCTCACCTTCCTTTTCTGAGTTGTTCTTCTCCCATTAACATAAACTCACTGCCTATTAAAGTTCCTGTCTAATCTTTCGAGTTGCTGTTGTCAATCTAATCCCATATAGATAGTTCTTAAAGGAGCATAATGCTCAAGGCAGACATTTTTTACTAATTAAGCTAAGCTATCATTTGATTTTAAGATTTCAGAGGTTTTTTGGTTTAAGGTTTAAAGATTATCTCAGAGCAATAGTGTCAGGGGTTCATCCAGCCTCTATGGCTCCAGGAAGTCTGGAATCCATGAGAATTTGAAATTCTGTTCTGCATTTTCCGCCTTTTGATCAGGATTCCTCCATAGAATCCTTGATCAAAATGTTCAGTAATCATAGCCAGGCACCATTCAGATATTCTAGTCTCATGGCAAAGGTGGCAGTTGTTCATGGAAGCAATTAGCCACACATTCCATATCCTCCTCCTGTTCCTGACTGTCCTTCCTCTGTTGCTTCAGGTGAATAGAGACCAATTGTTGTGTCTTGGATGGCTGCTTGAAAACTTTTAAGACCCCAGGCACTACGAAGTAAACTGGGAAATAGAACAGAAGCATTGAGCACATTATTAGACCAATTAATTGTGATGTCCCATGAAACCGTGACCCAAATCCTCCAAACCAAGGAACCAAATCCTAGCAGATTTTTAGTAGGACATAAGGAGCCTCAGAAGCTATTCTTTTTTTTTTTTTGTAAATATATCTATCACACAATTTTTGCCATTTAACTTTTTATAGATGTACAACTTATTGACAGCATTTGCAATAATCAGCTGTGCAACCCTACTCTTAACCAATGTGATTTTTCCATCACTGTAAACCGAAACTCAGTATTACATGAGCAATAACTGCCTCTTTCCCCCTCCCTCCTGCCCCTGGTAACCATTAATAAATTTTTCTCTCTATAAATTTGCCTTTTCTTGTCTGTTTATGAATCCCTAGTGGCACAATTAAGAGCTCAGGGTGCTAACTGAAAGGTTGGCAGTTCAAATCCACCAGCTGCTCCTTGGGAACCCTATGGGACAGTTCTACTCTGTCCTACAGGGTCTCTATGAGTCGGAATCAACTTGATGGTAAGGGGTTTGCCTTTTTATAAAAGTGAAGTCGTACAATTTTTGTCATTTTGTGATTGGCTTATTTTGCTAAACATAATGTTTTCAAGCCGCGTCCACATTGCGGCACGTATCAAGACTTCATTTCTCCTACTGGCTGAGTAGTATGCCATCGTATGTATGTACCGCGTTTTGTTTATCCGTTCATCTGTTACTTACTTAAATTTAATTGTAACATTTGCTACATTGCATTATTTATGCTTTTGACTCCCCCATCAGACAGTAAGCTTTCCAATCCCGCTAAAAACACCAAACCGGTTACCGTTTAGTCAGTTCCACACATGGTGAGCCCATGTATTACAGAGTAGAACTGCTACATAGAGTTTTCTTGGTTGTAATCTTTACAGTGTTCTGGAATTCCCATTCTTCTCACTTAATTCCAGAACACTTAATTGTGCTCATGCCAAACTTGTACACAGACCAAGAGGTAGTTGTTCGAACAGAACAAGAGGATACTGCATAGTTTAAAAATCAGGGAAGCTGTGCGTCAGGGTTGTATTCTTTTACCATACTTATTTAATCTACATGCTGAGCAAATAATCTGAGAAGCTGGACTATATAAAGAATGTTGCATCAGGATTGGAGGAAGACTCATTAACAACCTGCCATATGCAGATGACACAACCTTGCTTGCTGGAAGCGAAGAGGACTTGAAGCACTTACTGATGAAGATTGAAGACCACAGCCTTCAGTATGGGTTACACCTCAACATAAAGAAACAAAAATCCTCACAACTAGACCAATAACCAACATCATGATAAATGAAGAAAATATTGAAGTTTTCAAGGATTTCATTTTACCTGGTTCCACAATCAACACCCTTGAAAAGCAGCAGTTAAGAAATCAAACGACGTATTGCATTAGACAAATCGGCCCAAAACGTCTCTTTAAAGTGTTAAAAAGCAAAGATGTCACTTTGAGGACTAAGGTGTTCCTGACCCAAGCCATGATATGTTCAATTGCTTCATATGCGTGTGAAAGCTGGACAATGAATAAGGAAGACTGAAGAAGAATTGATTTCTTTGAATTATGGGGTTGATGTGCTATTGGTCTATTTTGACTCATAGCGACCCCACGTGACAGAGTAGAACTGCCCTGTAGGGTTTTCTAGGCTGTAATCTTTACAGGAGCAGATCTCCAAGTCTTTCTCCACTGGGTGGGTTTGAACTGCCAACTTTTTGGTTAGCAGCTGAACGCTTAACTGTTGTGCCACAGGGCTCCTTCCAATACCACTAGCGCCAAGCAAATTAATAAATATCCACTGAAAGAATAAATAAATGAATCAAGTGTTCTTCTATTCTTTCTATTAAAATTTTCACCATTGTTTATAGTTTAATTTTTAAAAATGACTGTACATTTTTTTCACATATACTTCTCCAGTGTACTTAAGAAGTAAAGTTAAATGAAATAGGAGCAGCATAAAATGACTGACAGAAATTTACCAGGGGTAGTTTATTTCATTAGGCTTAATCTCTTACATTCAGTATTTAGGAAAAATAGATTAAATTCCATAAGTAGATTTTCAGCCATTTAACAACCTCATTCTACATTCTTTATATTAAAAAAAATCATGTGTTGTATTTTTATTACAATAGTGCATCACAATGCTTAGCACACCTCCTCCTGAACATTTATCCCTGATGGCCCTGAATTTTATGTAATAGCATAAAAATTAGAAGTTAGAATTTATGGGGACTCATAAAGAATAGCAAATTGATAATGCTGTCCCCCTCTATGCTGTTAAAATGGAGTCACCAGGGAACAGTATTAGTTTCTTCTCCTGTAAAGAGTCTTTAATATCTTTGCAATACTATGTGTATACAAAGATTTCCTGAAATTCTAGGAGCAGAATCCTCTATGCATTTTGACCTAATTAAGACCTCTTCGTCAATAGTGATCATTCAGATTTTACTGAAAGAAAGAAAAAAAAAAAAGAAAGAAAACAAAAAACAAACATAGAGCCTGCTAGAACATCGTGGAAACAGACTATATAGTAATGGTGGCTAAGGTCATTAGGCTTTAGATTCAGACACTTGGGTTCAATTTCTTCTTCTGCTTTTTACCCTCTTTAAGCTTCAGTCTCTTCATGTACAATAGGGATAATATCTAGCGCATCAGGCTGTTGGGGAAATTAAATAAAATACGGTATGTAGAGTTCTTAGCACATAGCACACTCTCAACACACTTCTGGGAAACAGATGAGCTTCTAGAAACCTGGAACAATAAGGCAATCTGGTCAAAGAGCCTTAGGAAAGAGAATATTCGGGATAGATGGGTAGAGGAGTAAGAGGGAAAGGGAAGACGTGGGAGGAGCGTGGCCATTTTCTCCAAAGTAGTTTTTATTAAAGAATGGCTTCCAGTTGGGATTTGGAACTCTAGGCAAGATCCTCGGAGCCAGCAATGCAGAAATAAATTGTGATAAGCCTAGTTATGCTATGGAAAACATTCTCAGTGAACTGCAGCAGAAGGATAGCAGGGAGATCCATGGCTAATACAATGCTTTTAAAGGACTTCCATAATCCACTGGGACACACAAGAACACTTTTTTTTTGCCTAGTCATAAACAGATAATAAGCACCGTGACTCACTTGTCAGGTGGAAAACTTGACTAATTTTTTTCTAGCAATAAACATAATCATAGTCAATACTACATATCCTTTATGTAAACCTGGAGTAAACTGGAGATTAATTTAGCATTAATTCGTTTCCATTTTCACATGGTAAAAAAAAAAAAAAAAAAAAAAAATTGCCGTGTATGGAATAAGCCAATTGGGCGTTAGAACTTTCCCTGACATCAGAATTACAAAAATCCATACCCATAAATAAAATATATGAACACGTCTCTTATGCTAACATATTAAAGTTGAAATGGTCAATATATAATTAGTAATTTATCATTCTCAAAACACTTTTAAGTCCAATATTTTATGTGCACCACTTCACAAATACCATTAGGTGGGCAGGGGAGATAATAAGAAGCTCACATTAAAGATGAAGGACTTCAGTTTCTAGAAGTTATCTTATTTTTTCAAGGTCACGTAGCTAAATAAAAGAACAAAAACTAGAACAAGTCCTATGCCTCGTAACCAAGAAGTATCCACAATGGACCACACTGACTTGGTAGTCATACATGCTCACAATCCTATGACTTCAGTGTCTACAAGGCCCTTTTAAACATAGGTGATTAGCAATCAGTGCCCCAGTCTATGAATATAGGTAAGAGCCACGTGCTCAGACATCTCACCAATATTTCCCCGATTTGGCCTATGAATGGAGTGTAAGTGTAACTGAGAAAATGAATAGCTGTGTCCTCCTTGGAACCCACTCTTTGTTCCTCTCCATCCAACTTTGTGCTCTGGGAGGCTGACCTTATGAACTGCGTCAATGGGCTTCCTGTGGTCTGGATTCCTTGTGGTTCATCCAGTTGGGAGCTCCTGCAGAAAACTGGAGACAGAAAAGAAGAATGAGATTTTGTTATTTCCTCCCCACGCTCACCTTTCATCTTAAGGGGCAGCTTCAACCTGGCTGCATCCTTCTGTCCAGCAGCCCTCTCCAGACAGTCCTCTCTGCCCTCAGGTTTTGGTAACCACTCCCTCCTTTTGTCCCTTCAGGGCCAGAGATGTCAGGGCCCCCAGGTGCCCCAGCGTGCTGCACCAGCCCCGTGGTTTCCTTACACCCTGCCCATGCTTTTGCGAATGTCTCTTTATCAAACTCTCAGGCTGTCTGAATTTGAGTTGCCCTCAGTAGACTACCAGGATGCTACCTGACGTATTATCTTCCAGAACGAACCTTATTGAAGATGTCAGTTCTCTGTGCAAAGAAGTCTAACCCTCCTCACTCCCGCTTATAATTGGCAATATTGCAGAGTGTCTTTCGGGTGTCACAGGTGTATCTGGACCATGCGGCCTAGAAAGGTAAATTCAGTAGTCATAGAAGACAATTGGCCTTTACAGCCCTGTCTCCTTCCCTTCCTCTCAGTAACAGAATCCTGGTTTTTCTTTGCAGAACTGCCCTTTCTTATCCCTTTAGTCTCTGAAGTTAGGGTGGGGCTGACCTCACATTCTAGGGGTAGATGTGGGACTCAGCCCTGGCCTATGAGAAAACCATACACTCCTTGCCAAGGTGATTGGTTTAAAGACGAGAACAAGGGCAGGGGAACCAGAATTAGTCCCACAAGATACCGGGAAAGAGATTCTATCTTCCCACTCTATTTTCTAAGCTGTGGAACCTAAACCTGGAGATGCTGGTAGACCTATTTGATGTCATATAAGAACTTGCCTGAGAATAAAGCCAAGATAGCAAAAGGTGGAGCTAAGAGATGTAAGAGATGGTGAAAAATGTCTTCCTGACAGTATCAGCTGCGTATTTGAATTTAATCACTCCTGAAATTGCCCCTGGACTTTTCTTACCTAGATAGATAGACATATATATATTTGGTTTTTCCCCCTTAGTCACTTTGATCTGTTGCCTACAACCAGAAGAGTCCTGCAATCATGAGGAAACTCTTGATCTGGGAGACTTGAAACTCTTTCCAGTATTTGTCATTTAGAAGCTGCGTGGCTTTTGGCAAATTACTTTGACTGTCTGGGCTCAGACTCCTATGAAATGAGGATTTTGTATTGGTTTGTCTCTAAATGCCTCGCTAGAACTCAATCTGAAAAATGATGAAGAACGATGAATCTTCCAGCTCAGCTAGGACCAAGAGAAAATTTACGTCTGAAAGTGAGCTCGTTCTGTTTCTAGCTTGTTCATCATAGCAGACAGCCCACCCAGTTAATACTGCTGTTGTTAGTTGCTAATAAGTTGATTCCAACTCACAGCAACCCCATGTGTGCAGAGCAGAACTGCTCCACAGGGTTTTCAAAGCTGTGACCTTTTGGAAGCAGAATGCCAGGCCTGTCTTCTGAGGTGCCTTGGGTGGACTCCAACTGCCTATCTTTTGGCTAGGAGTCCAGTGCTTAACCATTTGCTCCATATAGGGACTCCTCCAATAAACGTGACCACACATAATGACTATACGTAGCCCTTGTTGGCCCCATTGATATTCCTTGGAGATCTCGGCTCATCTTCCCCACTTCAATTCAATCGATCCAAGTACACCACGTAATTTTCATATCTCTTTTCAAATCAAATCAGTACATCAAATGAGCAAATGAATATTCAATGTGTACCCTACATAAGATGCATTGCTAGGTATTGTGATTATTAGCATTCTGTCCATATGCATTGGAAGAGACTGAATTCATTTTCATCCAGTGAACGACAGAGAAACGAGTTTTGAAGGGAAGATGAAACAAAACTTTGAATAGTATTTAATCTTCCTCATTATCCATCTGCTCATTTTTCCAGCCCCCAATAACCAGGGCATTGTTCCCAGGCTGTTTGCAATGGCAATGTTTTCTGCCACTGTTTTCCAGTAGATGAAAATTTAGCTTAAATAAACTAGGCTTATGTAAAATGGGGAGTCCCTGGGTATTGTAAACAAGTATGAAATTGGCTACTAACCAACAGATTGGTGGTTTCAATCTATCCAGAGGCACTTCAGAAGAAAGGTCTAGCAAGCTACTTCCAAAAGAGCACAGTCAGCTGAAAATCCTATAGAGCACAATTCTACTCTGACACACACGGGGTTACCATGAGTCAAAATCGACTCAGTGGCAACTTCTTTTTTAAATGAAAAATGAGTGAAACATCATAATCCTGCACAATTTTCCAGTCATTTGTTGAGTTGAAAGTTCACATATTTACACTGCATTTAGACGTGGGAAAGAAACTATTGTCATGTTGCTCTGAAAACACTGATGTGGGAAAAACAACCCTAATCCTGTACATGGAAGGTATTTCAGTCTCTGCTGGTTTAAACAGTCTTTTAAAAGAGTAGTTTAGTGTCTTTTGGATAAATAGTCAAATTCAAGGTTCATATGCCCTCTTAGTACAGTTTCTCTTCTTAGATATTCACCTCCCTCAAGCCACAGGATGGCGTCTGGTGGAGGGGAATACTTACTTGTCTTCTCCGCAGTGAGGAAGAGGTGATGTCTACCTTCTGGCCTTGGTGCTGTCCTCTGGGTCCTCTGGGGCCTTTGAGATGATAACCTGCCTGTCCGCTGTGCATCTGCTGGTAGACGCTGTGGCTGTCCACAGGCCGTGTGATTTGTGGTCTGGTGGCCTGGCTGGGGTCCAGTGTTTCACCCTTTGCTTGCATTCCCCTGCCTTGGGTCTCACTAGTGCTGAGATCCTCTGCATCTCAGCTGCCTTCTCTACCCCTCCGTTGGCCTAGGTTGTCCTCTCTGTGGCTCTACCACAGAGTCCTGTTTCCTTCCCATAGTCCTCTGGGCCCACTGGCCACCTTGCTCTGTTTCTCCTTTCACCACTTGTAGCTTGTAGGAATGTCTGGACACCGCCCTTGCCCCACAGGAGCTGACTTATCCAGGGCTGCTATTCCAGATACCGCCCTTGCCCCACAGGAGCTGACTTATCCGGGGCTGCTATTCCAGACACCGCCCTTGCCCCACAGGAGCTGACTTATCCGGGCTGCTATTCCAGACACCGCCCTTGCCCCACAGGAGCTGACTTATCCGGGGCTGCTATTCCAGACACCGCCCTTGCCCCACAGGAGCTGACTTATCCGGGGCTGCTATTCCAGATACCGCCCTTGCCCCACAGGAGCTGACTTATCCGGGGCTGCTATTCCAGATCGCTATCTTTTCAAGTAGGCAGCATCCTACCATGTCTATTTTTCTGATCTGTTGTGTATATACAACCATGTACGTTAGTCTCCCCCTTATCTGTGGTTCCACTTTCAATGGTTTCAGTTACTCGTGATCAACCACGGTATGAAATGTTAAATGAGTAGTGTGATGAGAGAGACCACATTCACATAACGTTTATTACAGTATATTGTTATAATTGTTCTGTTTTATTGTGAGTTATTGTTATTAATCTCTTACTGTGCTTAATTTATAAACTAAACTTTATCATAGGTATGTCTGTATAGAACAAAAGCTTAGTATATATAGGGTTTGGTACTATCCACGGTTTCAGGCATCCACTGGGGGTCTTGGAACGTATCCCTCATGGATAAGGGGGAGCTATTGTATTTTAAAAATGTCTTATTGGTTTTGTTTTTCTGGAGAACGCTGACTGAGACATTACCATTCTTAGTTCATTCCACTAATTAACATTATTTACCCACTCAACAAACAATTCTGGATACCAGTGAGGACATCCTTAATAACAGTCTTCTTAGTGGTCAGAACAAGAGCTGCAGAGTGAGAAAAGAATCTCTGCTTGTTCCTGACCCTGCTCTGCCTTGGCAATCCTTTCAGGCAAGAAGGACTGGAAAAGTGCTCAAATGCATTAGGACGTCCAGTTCTATAGTCCTTTTAAAAACAGGGGGTCACACTTCCCTTCCTTGGGTGAATTTCCAGAGGAGCACTGAAGGCAATGCCTCCCTCAGCATCTTCCCTTAGAGTCAGCAAGTACCAGTCCCTGGGGTGGGTGGATGGTAGGGAAGAGGATATTTTTTCATTATATGTATAACTAAAGAAAAAAAAAACAAAAACCCACTAATAAAGACTACTAGAGTCAACACGCATTGCATGCATGCTTCTAAAAGTTCACTGTACATCTCTCTGTGACATTTCTACAAAGGCAATTTCAGTCTTTGATATGGTACATTTAACTGTCAAAGGAAGCCAGGGTTTGAGAAATTAAGTCATTTTCCCCAAGTTAAATCATTTCTAGTAAGTGTCAATAGTCTTGAAACCAATCCTTTCTGGAAAGGATTCTTTTAGAAGGATGTTTACAAGTTCAATCAAAAATCCAAGTGTCTTTGAAATGGTAAGACTTGAAGTTAATGCTTTTCGTAGTATTGACAAGTAAAGCCATTGCAGAGTAAGCTTATCGATTGTTTTTGGTTTGAAATTAATTGATCACACATTGGCTAGATAACAGAATTTATATTTTTTTTCTGGAGCTCACAGTGAACAATAATCCTGAGACTTCCCTAGCTTATTCCTCTATTGCTTATGTAAACAACTCGCTTTCTGAGCACCTAATGGCAACAGTATTTGAGCAATCACAATCTGTATTTTTTAATGTATAAAAATCCACAGGTGGTTCATAAATGGCTTGAGAAAATTATAGTCAGGAGAAAAATTGATGACAGTCCATTATACGTTTAAATGCTATGCAAATGCTATTAAATTAAAACATGACTGTTATTTGGGAGAGAACAGATTTGAACAGTTCAAAAGAACAGATGTAATTTTTTAGTGCTGAGATCTGATAATAACAGATTAGAAATTAAAAATCAGACATATATTAAATTACATCTTGACTTCCATAGCTAAAAATTTCAGAACAGTAGATAATAAATGCAGATGGCTTATAACTTAAGGGGTCTACATTCTGTTTATGTCAGTGTTGTTACGTGCCTTCAAGTCGGTTCTGACTCATAGCGACCCTATATACAACAGAATGAAACACCGCCTGGTCCTGCACTACCCTCATGATTGTTGTGATGCTTGAGCCCGTTGTTGCAGCCACTGTGTCAATCCATCTCATTGAGGGTCTTCCTCGTTTTCGCTGGCCCTCTACTTTACCAAGCATGATAACCTTCTCCAGCGACTGGCGTCTTCTGATAACATGTCCAAAAGTGCATGAGATGATGTCTGGTCTTCCTCGCTTCCAAAGAGCACTCTGGCTGTGCTTATATGAATGGTAGCCTGTATTTTCTTATAGAAGATAATCAAATAAGGACAATTTATGGTTGTTATAGCTGCAATCTTGTAGAAATTCCTCAACTTAGCCTATATTCTCTCACATGTGGACTAACCAATTTTAACCAGTTAAAAAAAAAGTATTGGAATGACATATGGGTTTAAACCAAGTGAACTATCTGATGATCACTGAGCTATTCAGATGTTGTTGTTGTTGTTAGCTGCCGTCAAGTCAATTCCAACTCATAGCGACCCTGTGCACCGCAGAACGCAACACTGCCCGGTCCTGCGCCATGCTCACAATTGTTATGCTTGAGCCCACTGTTGCAGCCACTGTGTCAGTCCATCTCATTGACGATCTTCGTCTTTTTCGCTGACCCTCTACTTTACCAAGCATGATGTCCTTGTCCAGGAAATGATCCCTCCTGACAACATGTCTGAAGTCTGTAAAACGTAGTCTTGCCATTCTTGCTTCTAAGGAGCATTCTGGCTGTACTTCCAAGACAGATTTGTTCGTTCTTCTGGCAGTCCAGGTATATTCAATATTCTTCGCCAGCACCGTAATTCAAAGGCATCCATTCTTCCATGGTCTTCCTTATTCATTGTCCAGCTTTCGCATGCATATGATGCGATTGAAAATACCATGGCTTCGGTCAGGCACACCTTAGTCTTCAAGGTGATATCTTCGCTTTTCAGCACTATAAAGAGATCTTTTGCAGCAGATTTGCCCAATGCAATGTGTCTTTTGATTTCTTGACTGCTGCTTCCATGGATGTTGATTGTGGATCCAAGTAAAACGAAATCCTTGACAACTTCAGTATTTTCTCTGTTTATCATGATGTTACTTATTGGTACAGCTGTGAGGATTTTTGTTTTCTTTATGTTGATGTATAATCCATACTGAAGGCTGTGGTCTTTGATCTTCACCAGTAAGTGCTTCAAGTCCTCTTCACTTTCAGCAAGCAAGGTTGTGTCATCTGCATATTGCAGGTTGTGAATGAGTCTTCCTCCAGTCCTGATACCCCTTCCTTCTTCATATAGTCCAGCTTCTCGGATTATTTGATCAGCATACTGATTGAATAGGTATGGTGAAAGGATGCAACCCTGACGAACATCTTTCCTGACTTTAAACCACGAAGTATCCCCACGTTCTGTCCGAATAACTGCCTCTTGATCTGTGTACAGGTTCCTCATGAGCACAATTAAGTGTTTTGGAATTCCCATTCTTCGCAATGTTATCCATAATGTGTTATGATCCACACAGTCAAACGCCTTTGCATAGTCAATAAAACACAGGTAAACATCTTTCTGGTGTTCTCTGTTAGGATCCATCTGACATCAGCAATGATAGCCTCTTCTGAATCCGGCCTGAACTTCTGGCAGTTCCCTGTCAACATACTGCTGCATCTGCTTTTGAAGGATCCTCAGCAAAATTTTACTTGCATGTGATATTAATGATATTGTTCAATAATTTCCACATTCAGTTGGATCATCTTTCTTGGGAATAGGCATAAATACGGATCTCTTTCAATCGGTTGGATAGCAGAGATATAAAAGCTTCGAAGAGAAGCTTCAAAGAGAATTCCAACATTTTTCCCCCATTCATTTCCAATTTGTAGGAGGTATTTCTTGTTTCTTGGTTAGGAAAATGTCCTGGGCCACTCTGTTCTTTGGAAGTGGCAGCTGGTCATAACTAAACAGTTCCCTGATAAAGCACTGTCGTCACCTAGTGGCCACACGCAGGACTCCCATGTGGTTTTTCTTGGCCAGCAACGAGTGAGCAGTAGGAAAATGATCCTCAGGAATCTCGATGCCCCCATCACTTCTCCCTTGCCCCAAGTTTGACCCACTTTTGTCATTTTCATGTTTTTCTGCAAACAAAGGGCATTCAGCTGATGTAACTAATATTACGGAGCGAGTTGCGCTGTGCTCTGTCTTTAAGCTGTTTGAAACGCCGAAGAATAAAAGACAAAAGCTATAGTGGGCATGCATTTATTTTTTATTTTATTACTTGAATAGAATTAGGTGTTTATACTATGAACATTGAATAATTCTAGAATAGTACGTTCCTGATTTCTTTTAACTTAACTTTCTGCTATTTTCCCCAAAGGTATTTACCCAGGAGAGGTGAATGAAAGAAAACATCTGCATCTCAACTGGATTTTTCCAGGAACAGTACAGTAATAGCAACCATTGTGAGGATGGTGCAGGACCAGGCAGTGTTTTGCTCTGCGGTACATGAGGTCACTATGATTCAGAACTGACCCAGCAGAACCTACCAACAACGTAACAGTACAGTAACGAAAAGAAAGCATATGTCAGAACTTGGCAGCCAGCTTTGGATGGGGGAGAAAGAAGGAAGGTGGAACAGGGAGGGAGAATATGAATAATGTACTCCTGGCTGCTGATTTAGTAAACAAGAAAAAGGAAACATTCAAATGAGACGTTATATCAAAAGTTAAGGAGTTACTGTGTTTTCTACTAGTTGGTGTTAGACACTTTACAAAATGATACAAGAATATGCTAAAAGGCCCAAGAGATTTTGTTAGTTTTTGTGAGATGGGGCAGGTTGTTTGTGTGTGTCTATGAATATGTGCTGTGTATGTCTATGAATATGTGTCATATGTGTGAATATGTGTTCAATGTATCTGTGTGTGTATATCTGGGTATATGTGTTATGTGTGTCTGAGTGTATGTGCTATGAATATGTGCTGTGCGTGTGTGAATATGTGTTATATGTGTCTCTGTGTATCTGGGCATGTGTTATGTGTGACTGTAAATATGTGATGTGTGTGTGTGTGTTCGTGTGTGTGTCTGTCAATGTGTGTTATGCATGTCTGTGTGTGTGTCTGTTGGAGGAACAAACTTCTGATTCTATGGCAGGGTCACCTGATGGACCTAGACAAAGAAATCTATTATCACAAATGCCTTCCTTGGTCAGGGTATTATAGTAGCTGTCATGTTTCCATAGCAACCTTTGGATGGGTTAGCCAGAAAAGAACAGGAGCCTCAGACATGGGTGACAAAATGATGACAGAGATGATTGGGGAAAAAGCACAGGGCAAGGTAAAAGTGTTGGCAAAAGCAAATGCCTGCATGCGCTGCATCACAAAAAGTATTTTAAAATCGGTATTGTCTAATTAAAAAGAAATAAATCAAGTTTAACGAAGCCAGCAGAGGCAATCAATAAATATTTTTTTATTTGATCATAAAATTGAAGAATAGAAACCTAAAGTCTTGAGGAGCCTTGTTAGCTTAACATAAAATATCAGTTTGGTTAAGTAGATTTACTCAAGGGGTTCCTGGGGAGCTGATGCTTTATAATTTGAACAATAGCAACAAACCCTAAAAATCGAACCAGTTGCTGTCAAGTCAACTTGCCACTCACCCTCAACAGAATTTTCAATGGCTATGATCTTTTGGAAGTAGATCATTAGGCCTTTCTTCCAAGGTACTGGGTGGATTTTAATCATTAATCTTTACGGTTAGTAGCAAAGCACTTAACCATTTGCACCACCCAGGGACTCCATACCAAAAAAATCCAAAACCCATTGCCATCAAGTCGATTCTGACTCAAACTGACCCTATAGAACAGAGTAGAACTGCCCCCACAAGGTTTCCAAGGCAATAATCTTTACTGAAGCAGACTGCCACATCTTTCTCCTGAGAAATGACTAGTGGGTTTGAACCACTGACCTTTTGGTTAGCAGCCAAATGCTTAACCACTGCACCACCAGGGCTCCTAGGGATTCCATAGAGGTGGTTATATTTGATGTTTCTTAATTGTTTTTTCATCCATGAGGCCTGCACAGACTAGGAAGGGGAAGTGAAGACTAAAAAATGTACTCAGTCCCTTCACTGTCCTATCCAAGACATCTAATTTGAGTTTGTTAAATTAAACATCATTCTGAATAAGAAAGAGCAATCACAGAGCTTATGTGCTTTCTATCATGGAAGAGGCCTCCAGACACTCTCTCAGAGCCTATTAACTTTTACTTTATAGAGAGGTCTTACAAGCTTGATGACTAGGTTTCCTAACTGATGTAAGCCTCAAGAGGCTTAAGACCATTTCTTTTGTAATCCCAACACTGAGCACACAACTTAGCACTTGGAGAGGCCTCAATAAATATTTGGTAATGAATGAGAGAACATTGGGAGCAGTATTTAGTAGTTGGTGTTGTTGGAGGCAGGTACATACAGTTGGAAGAAGTGACAACTGATAGCCTAGAATCCATAGAAAGCTTGAGAAAAATAATTTCAATCAGGCATAAAGATAGCTGATTTAAATATACACAATTCTACACACCTTACTAACCTCTGAGGTACATAGCACCAATACAAATAATTGCCATTAACAAAATGACCACAAGTCATTAGGAAAATATTGAATTTGCTTAATACACCTCATTTAACAAAAGTCAAGGAGCTGCACAGCACACTTTTTAAATATTTCCATTGGAGAGGAATAAATATTCACTCAGCTGGAAACCTGAGATCCTTCCTGTACTAATGTTCCTTTTCAAAATGTAGTCTTGATGATGCAATACTGTGTGCCTCAGAACCAAGGCCAAAATAAATCTTTTTGGTCTATTCCAAGACTTCTAAATCCACAGTATCTTTTGTAGACATGGAAAGTACACTCTTCCTTTGTCTTTGTGATTTATTAAGTTTGCCATTCCAGAATTTTAATACATTCCATATATCAGACCTCCCTGCTTCAGTTACAAAACAGTACAGAATTGGATCAGCGATGCAATTTAAACTTGTTAATGCGACCGTGATTCTATATATTTTATAAGTCTGCTTCCAAGACTTGCCATCAAATAGACCACCAAAGCTCGCATCATGCTCTAAAATGCTGCGAACCAGCAGCATCACATGGAAGGGAGTGAAGCACAAGACAAACGTCAGTGTGATGCTAGCCAGAAGCTTTATGATTCTATTCTTCTCGCCGTCTTCTGTGGCTTGATTGTGCCGCACAGCTTTGCAGACTTTCTGGTTGCAAAACATGATGATGACCAAAGGGATCACGTAGCCAGTGCATGTCCTAAACAAGTTGAGACGAATTTGCCATTTCTCCAACGGGTATTTGTCATAGCATAAAGTAAAGTTAGACTTTTCGGCATTACAATACTCAATGGCGATTTCATCTTCCCACAACATGACTGCGTTGAAGATTGTTTCCAATACCCAAATGGAGAGGCTGACCATGAATGCAAATCTTCTTGTCCTTAGATAAGAAAACTTCAGTGGGTAGACAACGGCTAAGTATCGATCGAGAGCAATGCAGGTGAGGAAAGCTGTGCTGCTGTAGAAGTTCAGGTACATCAGGAAAGCAGTCACTTTGCACAAAGCAGCTGAGAAAGTCCAGTTGTCATTGTTCCAAGTATAATTAATCCAGAGAGGGAGAGTTAATGAATACAGCAAATCTGAGAGTGATAAACTGAAAAGGTAAATTCCTAGTTCATTGTCCTTCTTTGCTTGCAGAAAAGACACACACAGGGATCCAATATTGGTTGGAATGCTGATTATAACCACAAAGATGTAAACAATCGGAAACAGATAGTGGTCCAGGTCGTGCTGTCCTTCAATACATGTGCTGTTCATTTTTTTTTTTTTCTTTTAAAGTGGCAATTATGTCAGTTCTTAGAAAGTAAGTGGAAAAGTAAATCTTACCTCATTGTAGCTGGTTGTCAACATAAAATGCACTTTTGCTAAGATTTTTATCAGTTTTTCTTTACTTTCAAAATTTCTGATTAATTCACCAGTGCCTGTAAAGGGTTTGATGTAGATCAGTGTGCACACAGCTATCAATGCTCAGAAGTCAGTATCCAGGCTCCCAGCAGTTACTTAATGTAGCCAGCCGAGTTTAATGGGCAGAAGGCCATGTGCTCATTACCACAGAACGCTGACCAAGGACCCTCAAGAATCCACGGGGTTGTCCCTCAGGCTCCACAGAGTGTCATCTTTGGTTTGTTATTCTTCATTAACTTCAGAGATCGGTGCAAACATGAACATATAAGGTCTTAGCTCCACAGAGATGGACCTCTCTTTATAAAATGCCTTTGTTTCTGTAGTGAAAGATGAACTGAAATAGTTTAGCTGTTTAAAAGGTACATAACCTCGTTACCATTATTTTGAAACAATCTGTTTTTTCAAATTTCATTCACTGAAGAAAAATAAAAAGAAGGAAGATATTAAAAATGCACTGGATTACGAGAGGGTATTAATATTATTTAATTGATTTTGGTAAATAAAATCAAGCAGAGATAGTTAAGCTATTTCAAATAAAAATTATCCATGGCTGCTAGATTTGAGGGAATTCTGTATCTCACTGGGCATGACCTAAGAACACAAAACTACGGCTCAAAAGTCATTTTAGCAGCTAATAAAATGACAGAAAATTCAATGATTTGTATACAATCAGTAAGCACCTTTGAGTGTGTGATAAACTCCATGGGTATACAATTTAAAATCCTACATGTAAATTGGTATAAGACCCTTTCATAATTAGCTTATTAGCTAAGGAAATATTGTTACAATAAATACTATTAAGCTGTAGAATTTTAGAATACAGCAGCTCTCTGAACATTATTAAATAATTAGACAGCTCTACCTCTTCTGTTTTTCTTTCTGCTTTCTTTGTGGCCAACTCTCTTAATCTTTTCTATACTCTTATAAAAAAAAAAAGAGCAGAATGGTCACAATTCTTGGTATAATACTGTGATCATCAATTTTACCTTTATGCCTGATTGTTAATGAGGTTGGTTTATTTTTTAAAATGTCCTAGATTCACATGGAATAGAGAATCCATCTTTCTCTATACACTGGAGTAGAGAAACCCTTCTATGTTTCCTTGTTGGTGAGGCCTGTTAGTGGTTTGGATAATTTACCTGATGGCAGCTTTACAAATAAAACAAAATAACAAAACCCACCTATGGTGGCAGATAGCAGAGAAAAGTCGACAAGTTCTCTGCTTCAGCTTTGTTCCTGCAAAGAACTATAATAAAAATCCTTTTATGAGTATTCATGGTCTTTGGCTGATCCTCACTTGGGTATAGGGACTGAGTCTACACTGTTATTTGGGTCCTAAAAACCTCAGGCCAACAATGAAATAAAACTGGACTTAAGCGCTCAACTTCTTTAGTCATCAGAGAAATACAAATCAAACCATGATGCGATGCCACTATACATCCACCAGAATAAATAAAATAAAAAAGACAGAAAGCACCGAGTGGCAGTGAGCATGCCAAGTACGTAGGACTCTCATTTATTGCTGTATGGAATGGTTTAACACTATCTACTAAAGTTGAACTTATGCAGTCCCTAAGGTGCCCCTGACCCGAGCCATGGTATTTTCGATTGTCTCATATGCATGCAAAAGCTGGACAATGAATAAGGTAGACCATGGAAGAATGGATGCCTTTGAATTACGGTGTTGGTGAAGAATATTGAATATACCTGGACTGCCAGAAGAATGAACAAATCTGTCTTGGAAGTACAGCCAGAATGCTCCTTAGAAGCAAGGATGGCAAGACTTTATCTCATGTACCTTGCACGTGTTATCCGGAGGGACCAGTCCTTGGTAAACAGAGGGTCAGTTAAAGAGAGGAAGACCCTCGATGACATGGATTGACACAGAAGCTGCAATGACAGGCTCAAGCATAGCAATGATTGTGAGGATGGCACAGGACCCGGCCGTGTTTTGTGCTATTGTATAAGAAGAGTCAGAAATGACTGGATGGCACCTAACGACAGAGGATATAGTTGAAGAAGGGAAATGGTACTAAAATAAAGGTCTGAGATGCATGAAGGATTGAATAAGCTACTGAGGGTGGGGCTCTGAGGGGTACGTAGCATCACACCCACTGCTAGGCTCATGCATCTGAGGGAGAACACTTGAACCATGAGCATCTCCTGCCTGGGGACCTGGACCAAGAGAGCAAGGGCATGACCAGTGGGTGCCCCTTCCTTCTATGTGCACATTACTCAATAAGTGCACATCTTTCCTCTTATAAATAGTAGATAAGATAAAAAAATGATTTTAGGAGGATTTACATAGTTCTGAATCTCTCTGTCTAAAAGCATTTCCTGTCTTGACTAAAACCACCATGAAGACCGGATGGTTATGATGAAGCAGATTCTAGAACTATTTTTTGTTGGGCAACGGAGGCAGTACAAGCTGTGATCGTGATCGTGGGTTCTGGAGACAGTTTGGCAGTCTTTCAAAAGCCCTCACAGTTATGTGTGACACTGTGAAACTTCCCCTAAGTTTCAGTTCTACGTGTATAAGTTAATACTCACTTCACAGTGGTGTTGTGAGGATTAAATGAGATCACATATAAAACAGAGGGTTTAGCACGTGGTAAGCATTCAGTCTACCTTAACCCATTGCCATCGAGTCGATTCAGACTCATAGAGACCCTATAGGACAGAATAGAACTGCCCCATAGTTGTTTCCCAGAGGCGGCTGGTGGATTCAAACTGCCTACCGTTTGGTTGGCAGCCGATCTCTTAACCACTGACGCCAGAGCTTCTCAGTCTACCTTAGCTGATACTATTTTAAGGACATACACTTGTAGTCTGCAGGTGTCCTTGGTGCTGTTCTCTATATTTCCTTAAGGAAAGCATCTTTGGGCCATCTAGGAAGAGCATAGTAGAGAAGCCAAACGGAGGCACTTAGTATGTAATTTGTACAATAACATTTCACATATGACACCAAGGCCGGCAGATCCCCGTTGCCGTTGAGTCAATTCCAGCTCATAGCGACCCCATAGCCACCTTACAAGACAGAGCAGAACTGCCCCATAGGGTTTCCAAGACTGTAATCTTTATGAAAGTAGACTGCCACATCTTTCTCCCGCAAAGCGTTTGGTGGGTTCAAACCGCCTTTCGGTTAGCAGCCGAGTGCTTTAACCACTGCACCATCAGGTCTCCTCTAAGGTCCAGAGTAATGAGCACCCAGGGGCAATCTCTAAGTTTGTCACCCCTCCCCTCCCGGCCTCAGCGATGGCGTGGGGGGTGGGGGGATGTAAGGGGACCTGTGATGGGCTGGCTGGCCTTGTCTGGTGCCCCCTTGGACTTGCGCCTGGGGGGCAAATGCCCTCCTCTAACCCCCTCTCACGACACCTCTGCTAAGGTCTGCAGATAACAGTTGCTAATTTCACTGCATGGATAAGAGGTTTTAATGAAATATGTCATTCTTATTATTCATACACTTTTTTTCAGGTATTTTTTGGCTACTTGAATCAAATTTTGGGAAAATTGTTTTTATAACTAGTGCCGAGAAACTTGGATACATTTTTTAATTTTGATTTTTAATTTTTGCCAAATGCCAACCTACTCCTAAAATACTCCTAAAGTACAAATCACTGACAGCACAACCAAAAATAAAATGTTTTCTTACATATTATAGTAAATGCCTGCTTCCATTAATCAGTTGAATAGCTGTTTGTTATTCAAGACCAGGCTTCAGACCCTGTGCTAGTTCCTTCCTAACATGATGTGCTTATTAATACTGGATACATTATGTCCAAACTACACATTATTTCTGAGGGCTGTAAAAAGTATCACTAGACCATTTTACAGGAAATGGTGCCAGACAGCTCTCCAGCCAGCAGCTGGTAGATGTCTTCCTGAACGCTTAATTCAGTTTGCGAGTACACTGTTTCCTGAAGAGGAAATGGAGCATAAGCATCCCTTCTTTGTGTATGGATGGAGAGTTTTACCTGACTAGTTCTAAGTTTAAATTCTGACACCCCTTAACCACTCTTTCTAGTAGAGAAAACCATGTGTCTTCCTCATTTCTCCCTCTTGTAACACTCTGCATTACCACGTTTATACAGCCTGACTAGGAAAAAAAAATGTTGCAAGTCTTACCGACAACCATACTACAGTATGTTATCTACTTAAAGTCTTAATTAATATTTTAATATTAAACTTACCTATGTTTCTTGGGAGGATGGTTTTGTTGACTGAAAAGCTAGCAAATCTGTCTCTGTCTCTCAAGAAGAGAAACCAACACTGTTGACGGGGCAGGAAATTGCACTCATATTTCATCAGAAACCAGTGAGGAAGCAACCTCCTACTGAGAAGGATGTAGGTTGTCCAAGTGAGAACAAAAGAAGTTGCCTAAGTCCTTGAAAAGATGATTTCATTTATTATTTATTGTAGAATTATTTTTATAACTTGCTTTTCTCTTCGCATCTTAATTACAATTATATAATGATATTACATGTGCTTTACTTGATAGAATATGTACTAGAATTTTATTCATTCATTGACTCATTCATTCATTCATTCTATCAACACATACATCCACCATACTCTTAAGACTGTGTTGGGAAATGAATAAACCAAAAACCAAACTCGTTGCTGTGGAGTTGACTCAGACTCATGGTGACCCCATGTGCTTCAGAATAGAAAACTATGCCCCATAGTGTTTTCTTGGCTGTAATCTAACGGAAGCAGATCACCAGGCCTTTCTTTTGCAGCACCACTGGGTGGATTTGATCCACCAAGCTTTCAGTTAGTAGCCAAGAACAAACCATTTGTTCTCCCCAGGGACGTGTATATTGCCCTCAAGGAGTTTATCACCTAGTGAAGAAGAATCATATGTTCAAAAATAATCATAGCACAAAGGCAAAAATGGATACATACTCTGAGAGAGGTACAAATAAGGTAGAATCAGTTGTTTGGATGTGTGAGATAGGAGAGAATACTGTAGACACATTCAGGTGACTAAGTCCCTAGGAGCAAAACAGTAGAGAGAGAAATGTTCAGCAGCCTTCTTAGGAGTGCCGGTGGTGTTGCATTGTTTAATGGCAATGATGGATGGAGCAAAATGAGTCAACTTTGGAACTTTGTATTTTTATTTATTTATTTAGTTTTTAATAGGGACTAATGGGCTCCACCACACGTCTGTCAGTTTGTTGTACTGTGTACGACACTCTTTAAGGTGCTTAGCACTCTTCAGAGCATTTAACATTCTTTAAAGCATTAAAAAACAAAGATGTCACTTTAAGGACTAAGGTGTACCTGACTCAAGCCATAGTGTTTTCAATTGCCTCGTATGCATGTGAAAGTTGGACAATGAATAAGGAAGACCGAAGAAGAATTGATGCCTCTGAATTATGGCGTTGGTGAAGAATACTGAATATGCCATGGACTGCCAGAAGAATGAACAAATCTGTCTCGGAAGAAGTACAGCCAGAATACTCCTTAAAAGCGAGGATGGAGAGACTTTGTCTGATGTACTTTGGACATGTTGTCAGGAGGGACCAGTCCCTGGAGAACGACATCATGTTTGGTAAAATACAGGGCCATCAAAAAGGAGGAAGACCCTCAATGACATGGATTGACACAGTGGCTGCAACAACGGGCTTGAGCATAACAGCAATTAGGAGAATGGAGCAGGATTGAGCAGTGTTTCACTCTGTTGTACACAGGGTTGCTGTGAGTTGGAACTGACTCAAGGGCACCTAACAACAATAACAACAATGGGATTAGATGTATTTGACTATAATATTTGACTGTAGAATCATTTTCTCTTCGATTGTCAGCTTGTAATAGAAGACAGAGATTGCTAAGACCATACTAAAGCCAGTTCAACTAACTGGCCAAGCAAATAAATAGTTTTGTGAAATGTGAAAACTTATTTGAAAAATGCGTAGACTGTTGTGAAAATTCACACAATACGCAACTTACTGTCAAATCTGTAAGTGGTTTAAAATGACTTGAAATTAGCTCCTAGAACTTCCTACTCTTGAGATATAGAAAAAGTCAGAAACACCACTTTTGAATATTGCCCTCCTGAACTTCTATTAGAAATGAAAGGAATAATATTATTTTATAAGGAAGGAATTGATTTTGGACGAAAAATTTAATTCAGTTTTTAAAGCTGCAGCCGGGAAAATCTAAGTCTGTTTTTGTAAAAGGATAATGAAGTTTGTTGTTCATGATGATTTTCTTTTTTTCTTACTCAGAAAAGATGATTTTGCGATATAATCAAGACTTTTAATCTTTAAATAGCAGGGTTAGTAATGATGTGTCAGGATGTATAAGTTGTCTATGCTTCCTTTGGGGAGCTTTCATTGAGAATAATAGAAGTAATACCTGATATTTACGGAATGACAGTATACAGAACAATTAGCATACAGTAACTTAAAAGTTCAGAATACTTTTTTTTACTGAAATAATAAAAAAATTCAAGTACAGTGTCAAAAATTAACGATAAAACCCTTAAATCTTTAAAATAATACCAAGATGAAGGGCGTGGTTTCAGGATACTCATCACTGTAATCCAAAATTCTCATTTTTGCTTGGTTTTGCACATCCGCTTATCTGTTTCAATACAGGGATAGTTCACGATTTTCACAATGTCTTATTTTACCTAAATAGACTATACTTCTCCTTTTAGAGGAAGGGAATTTTCATGTCTGTATTAAATATCATGTGTATTTTGCTCTTCAAAAATAGATGCAGTTAAAAATGAAAACAATTAAACTTTCGCTGCTCCTGATGAAACAGGAGAAAAAGTAACTGTGGCTGACCTGGGCTAAAACCTTGCCAACTCTACACAATAAAAACTCTAACAATTTTTAGTAAATTTGCCTTTTGTTTGGCCCAGAATGCATGGCAATACTGTGTGTACAATCACAGGGCTATCTAATGAACAACTGGGAAGAACTAAGTCATTGTGGCATTTTTAACAAGACAAAAAATGAGAAGAGCAGCCGTCTAGAACATTGACCTTAGATGGCTGGTGTTCCTGGTAAGTCCGTTGTCTGATCTTCTGAGGCCACAGACTGGACACCCAATACTGGCCAGTAGTCGGGCACTTGGGCGGCCCACAGTCGAAGAGGAACAGATGTGTAGATTTGCCCATTCCAACTTCCTATGGGGCAGACCTTGCAAGAGCCTATTTGGCTAATGAAGGATCCTTTGAGAGGCCGCATTGTCTGTTTGGTGGAATCTCACTAGTTACAACAGCAACTAAATATGGCAGGATAAGGTTTTAAAACACTGATCTATTTTCCCAGACATATTTTCTTTTCCACCTAGACTTACCCATGCACTCAACTATCCATTTTGCGTTTATTGGTTCAGTGAAACGATTCTTGGTGGAAAGTAGGAAAAAAAGGGGAGGAAGAGGAAAGGGAGAAGGAAAAGAAGGAGGAGACAATCTTAGGTTTTTAGTTTCAAAAGTTTAGGCTACATATTGGAATGGAGCAGTCTCTGGGTGGTGAAAATGGTTAATGCACTTAATTGCTAACTGAAAGGTTGGCGGTTCAAGTCATCCAGAGGTGCTCAGAAAAAAGGCCCGGTGATCTACTTCAGAAAGATCATAGCCATTTAAAACACACATAGGGTCACCATGAGTTAGAGTCTAGGGTAAACTTTTTATTTAGTTTTTATTTTTTAGGGGAATGATGGAAAGGACTCAAGCAGAGACAATATGCTAGGGGAAATATCTGTTGAGATAAAGCTAAACTTCCTGCTCCCAGAACCAGAAAAAAGTTGCCTGTCTGGTGGATATGGGGCCCCCAAGGGGCATAGTGAGAGAGGAAGTAGTGAGAGCTTAGATGTGGTTAAGTATCTATGAAAGGGGCCCTGCATCTGCACTGAGGTGGGACTAGGGTGACAAATACCTGCTGAGCTGTATAATCTGGGGAGGAGAGTGGACCAGTGCCTCATTGCCAGTGTGAAGTCCAGAGAGGTGGCAAGACCTGAGAGTATGTATGTGAGAGGTCTGAGCCAGCCTCATCCAGTTCCCCCATGCCCAGCATAGATAGCACAGGAGAATAAAAATTGTTTCTGGGAGGCCATGAAAGGCATAAAGTGATGGAAGCCTCAGTCTACCTCTTGGTGTTTCTGGTGGCCCAGTGACACAGAAGCAGCTTGGCAACAACTGGTGAGGGACATCTCAGGTGAGTCCTGCACGGGCTAACTACTGAAGTAAATGAGACCATCTCAGGAGTTGCCAGCATTGACAGAGGGCAGTGCTGAGAGCCATGGGTTGAGTTGCCCCCACTGGCAAGATATAAGCTCCTGAATCTGAGATGGAGCCTGAGGAAGGAGAGGTGGGACCCAGAACTGACTGAGATTACATTTCCACCACCTTAGCAAAATAGGAGATTGAAACAGAATTTTAGCTGAGTTACGGGAAGGTAAAGAAATTCTATTCCTTGCATTGGTGACTTTGGCCTAAGATTGGAATCTACAGCCAAGACCATATATTTGAGCCAAGGTGTGTAATACAACAAACATTTGTTAAGCATTTGAACAAGACTACCGAGCAAAAATATCTTCCTCATGATTTTTCAAGGGGCTTAAAATGTAAATATTAGAAAGTCTTTCTTTTAGGACTTGAAAGTTTCACCTTCTAGATTCCTTTCTAAAGAGGCAAATATTCCTGGGAGGGGTCAAACATTAAGTTATCATCTAAAACCTTAGTAGGCTGCTACCTTATGACAAAGCTCCTCGGGACTGGTTTACATCAGTGGTTCTCAAAGTGTGGTTCTTGAAGTAGCAGCATTGGTGGCACCTGGGAACTTGTTTTAGAAGCAGATTTACAGAAGCAGATCGCCAGGTCTTTTTCCTGCAGAGCTGCTGGATGGGTTTGAACTGACGACGTTTCGGTTGGCAAATTCTCAGGCCCCACCCCAGGTCCTGTGAGTCAGAAACTTTGGGGGATGGGGCCCAGCCATCTGTGTTTTAACCAGCCCTCCAGGCGGTTCTATACTCTAAAGTTTGAGAACCACTATTGTCCAGCATGGTGTCAGAGTAAGAGAGTGTAAGGGAGGAAGAACAGGAGTCCTGAAAAGAGAAGAGGGTGGAAACACATTTTCGGTTCAAGTTCTTGCCTGGATTGGGTGTTGCTGTTGTTAGTTGCCACTGCATTGGCTCCAACTCTTGGTGAGCTTGTTAGGTGCCCACAAGTTGGTTTCGACTAATAGCAACCCTGTGTCAGGGGCAGATTAACCAGCAAGCACAGTACACACCAGTTTACAGTAAGCAAGGTATGCACGGGCTTAATGTGTTTACTTACTAATCTATAGTGTACGATTTCACATAAATTTCACCACATTTTTTATTGGGTAATCTGTCCCTGCCCTATGTACAACAGAATGAAACACTGCCTGGTCCTGCACCATCCTCACAGTCATTGCTATGTTTGAGCCCATTGTTGTAACCACTGTGTTAATCCATCCCACTGAGGGTCTCCTCTTTTTCACTGACCCTCTATTTACCAAGCATGATGTCCTTCTCCAGGGACTGGTCCCCCCTGATAACATGTCCAAAGTACATAAAATGAAGTCTTACCATCCTGCTTCTAAGGAGCATTCTGGCTATAGTTCTTCCAAGACAGATTTTTGTCTTCTTTATGTTGAGGTGTAATCCATATTGAAGGCTGTAGTCTGATCTTCATCTGTAAGTGCTTCAAGTCCTCTTCACTTTCCGCAAGCAAGGCTGTGTCATCTCATCCCGGGTTGTTAATGAGTCTTCCTCCAATCTTGATGCCCCATTCCTCTTAATATAGTCCAGTTTCTTGGATTATTTGGTCAGCATACAGATTGAATAAGTAAGGTGAAAGGATACAACCCTGACGCATCCTTTCCTGACTAAACCATGCAGTATACCCTTGTTCTGTTCAAATGACTGCCTCTTGGTCTGTGTATGAATTCCTCATGAGCACAATTAAATGTTCTGGAATTCCCATTCTTTGCCATGCTATTTATAAAATTGTTATGACCCACAGAGCCGAATGCCTTTCATAATCAATAAAACACAGGTAAACATTTTTCTGGTATTCTGTCCTTTCAGTCAAGATCCATCTGACATCAGCAGTGATATATATCCCTCTTCTGAATCTGGCTTGAACTTCTGGCAGTTCCCTGTTGATGTACTGCTGCAACATTTTTGAATTATCTTCAGCAAAATTTTACTTGAGTGTGATATTAATGATATTATTCAGTAATTTCTGCTTTCTGTTGGATCGCTTCTCTTTGGAATGGGCACAAATACTGATCTCTTCCTGTTGGTTGGCCAGGTAGTTGTCTTCCGAATTTCTTGGTATAGAGGAATAAGCGCTTCCAGCATTGCATCTGTTTGTTTTGAAACATCTCAGTTGGTATTCTGTCAATTCCTGAAGCCTCATTTTTTGCCAATGCCTACAGTGCAGCTTGGAATTCTTCCTTCAATACCATCAGTTCTTGATCATATGCAACCTCCTGAAATGGCTGAACTTGCACCAATTCTTTTTGGTACAGTGACTGTATTCTTTTCATCTGCTTTTAATGCTTCCTGGTTCGTTCAATATTTTGCCCATGGAATCCTTCAATATTGCAACTTGAGGCTCGAATTTTTTCTTCTATTCTTTTAGCTTGAGAAATTCTGAGCATGTTCTTCCCTTTTGGTTTTCTAACTCCAGGTCTTTGCACATTTTTGGTAAAGTGCCTGTTCATAGCCTTTGCCCATTTTTTTAATTGGGTTATTTATCTTTTTGTTGTTGACTTTTTGCTGTATTTTGTAGATTTTAGAGCTTAGATGATGATCAGATTTGTCGTAGCCAAAAATTTTTTCCCAGTCTGTAGGTTGTCTTTTGACTCCTTTGGTGAAGTCTTTTGATGAGCATAAGTGTTTGATTTTTAGGAACTCCCAGTTATCTAGTTTCTTTTCTGGTGTTTGTGCATTGTTAGTAATGTTGTGCATTCTGTTTATGCCATGTATTAGGGCTCCTAGTGTTGTCCCTATTTTCTTCCATGATCTTTATCGTTTTCGATTTTATATTTAAGTCTTTGATCCATTTCAAGTTAGTTTTTGTGCATGGTGTGACATATGGGTCTTGTCTCATTTTTCTTGCAGAAGGATATCCAGTTACGCCAGCACCATTTGTTAGAGACATTACCCCAATTAACAGACTTTGGGACGTTGTCAAATATCAGCTGCTCATAGGTGGATGAATTTATGTCTGGATTCTCAATTCTGTTCCATTGGTCTATATATCTGTTGTTTTACCAGTGCCAGCCTGTTTTGACTACCATGGCAGTATAACAGGTTCTAAAATCAGGTAGTGTGAGGCCTCCCACTTTGTTCTTCTTCTTCAGTAAGGCTTTACTTATCTGGGGCCTCTTCCCTTTCCACATGAAGTTGGTGATTTGTTTCTCCATTTCATTAAAAAATGCCATTGGAATTTGGATCGGGATTGCATTGTTTCTGTAGATGGCTTTGGGTAGAACAGACATTTTCACAATGTTGAGTCTTCCTATCCAAGAGCAAGGTATGTTTTTCCGCTTATGCAGGTCTCTTTTGGTTTCTTGCCATTGTGTCCTGTAGTTTTATTTGTATAGGTCTTTTACGTCTCTGGGTAGATTTATTCCTAAGTATTTTATCTTCTTGGGGGCTATTGTAAATGGTATTGATTTGGTGATTTCCTCTTCAAAGTTCTCTTTGCTGGTGTAAAGGAATCCAACTGATTTTTGTATGTTTATCTTGTATCCTGAAACTTTGCTGAAATCTTCCATTAGTTCCAGCAGTTTTCTTCTGGATTCTTTGGGGTTTTCTGTGTATAAAATCATATCATCTGCAAATAGAGATACTTTTACTTCTTCCTTACTGTCATGGTTTGTATTATGTTCCCCCAAAAAATGTGTGTATCAGTTTGGCTGGGCCATGATTCCTGGTACTGTATGATTTTCCTATATGTTGTAAATCCTGCCTCTATGATGTTAATGAGGGAGGATGGGTGGCAGTTGTGTTAGTAAGGCAGGACTGGATCTACAAGACTGGATTGTGTCCTGAGTCAATCTCTTGAGATATAAAAGACAGAAGTGAGCAGTGAGACAGGGGGACCTCATACCATCAAGAAAGGAGTGCCGGGAGCAGAGCGTGTCCTTTGGACCGGGGTCCCTGCGCCAAGAGGCTCCTAGTCCAGGGGAACACTGATGAGAAGGCCGACAGAGACACAAAGACTTCCCCTGGAGCTGACGCCCTGAATTTGGACTTTTAGCCTACTTTGACTGTGAGGAAATAAACTTCTCTTCGTTAAAACCATCCACTTGTGGTATTTCTGTTATGGCAGCACTAGATGACTAAGACACTTACCAGTTTGGATGCCCTTTATTTCTTTTTCTAGCCTAACTGCTCTGGCTAGGACCTCCAGCACAATGTTGAATAAGAGTGGTGATAAAGGGCATTCTTGTCTGGTTCCCGTTCTCAAGGGGAATGATTTCAAACTCTCTCCATTTAGGATGATGTTGGCTGTTGGCTTTGTATAAATGCCCTAATTATGTTGAGGAATTTCCCTTCTATTCCTATTTTGTTGAGAGTTTTTATCATGAATGGGTGTTGGACTTTGTCAAATGCCTTTTTCTGCATTAATTGATAAGATCATGTGGTTCTTGTCTTTTGTTTTATTTATGTGATGGATTACATTGACTGTTTTTCTAATGTTGAATCAACCCTGCATACCTGATATGAATCCCACTGGGTCATTGTGAATTATTTTTTTGATATGTTGTTGAATTCTATTGGCTAGAATTTTGTTTACGATCTTTTTTTGTCTATGTTCATGAGGGATATTGGTCTGTACTTCTCTATTTTTGGGGTGTCTTTACCTGGTTTTGGTGTTAGGGTTATGCTGGTGTCTTAGTCATCCAGTGCTGCTACAACAGAAATACCACAAGTGGATGGCTTTAACAAAGAGAAATTTATTTCCTCACAGTTAAAGTAGGCTAAAAGTCCAAGTTCAGGGCATCAGCTCCAGGGGAAGGCCTTTTCTCCCTGTTGGTCTTCTTCTCTTTGTGCTCCCCTGGACTAGGAGCTTCTCTGCGCAGGGACCCAGGTCCAAAGGACACGCTCTGCTCCCTGCACTGCTTTCTTGATAATATGAGGTCCCCCAACTCTCTGCTTGCTTCCCTTTCATCTCTTGAGGGATAAAAGTTGGTGCAGGCCACACCCCAGGGAAACTCCCTTTACGTTGGATCAGGGATGTGACCTGGGTAAGGATGGTGTTACAATCCTACCCTAATCCTCTTTAACACAAAATTACAATCACAAAATGGAGGCCAACCACACAATTCTGGGAATCATGGCCCACCACATTGATACACACATATTTTGGGGGACATAATTCAAACCATAACAGCTGGCTTCATAGAATGAGTTTGGGAGTATTCTATCCTTTTCTATACTCTGAAATACCTTTAGTAGTAGCGGTGTTAACTCCTCTGAAAGTTTCGTAGAATTCTCCAGTGAAACCATCTAGGCCAGGGTTTTTTTTTTTTGCGGGGGGGGGGGGGGGTTGGTTTTTAAGTTATCTTTTAAATCTCTTCTTTTGTTGTTGGTTTATTTAGTTGTTCTACATCTGCTTGTGTTAGTTTAGGTAGGTAGTGTGTTTCTAGAAATGTCTCCATTTCCTCTAGGTTTTCAAACTTGTTGGAATACAATTTTTCATAGTGTTCTGTTATGATTCTTTTAATTTCAGTTGGGTCTGTTGTGATATTACTCATCTCATTTCTTATTTGGGTTATTTGCTTCCTCTCCTGTTTTTCTTTTGTCAGTTTGGCCAATGGTTTATCGATTTTGTTGATCTTTTCAAAGAACCAGCTTTTGGTATTGTTAACTCTTTCAATTGTTTTTCTATTTTTTATTTCATTTAATTCTGCTCTAATTTTTATTATTTGCTTTCTTCTGATGCTTGAGGGCTTCTTTTGCTGCTCTCTATCTATTTGTTCAAGTTGTAGTGCTAATGTTTTGATTTTGGCCCTTTCTTCTTTTCAGACGTGTGCATTTATTGCTATAAATTGACCTCTGAGTACTGCTTTTGCCGTGTCCCAAAGGTACTGATAGGATGTGTTTTCATTCTCATTTAATTCTGTGAATTTGTTTATTCCATCCTTAATTTCTTCTATAACCCAGTAGTTTTTGAGAAAGGTGCTGTTCAGTTTCCATGTATTTGATTTTTTTTCCCTTGCTTTTTCTATTATTGATTTCCACTTTTATGGCTTGTGGTCAGAAAAGATGCTTTTTAATATTTCAGTGTTTTGGATTCTGTTAAGGCTTGCTTTATGGCCTGATATGTGGTCTATTCTGGAGAATGTTCCATGTGCACTGGAAGAGAAAGTATATTTGGCTCCTGTTGGGTAGTGTGTTCTGTATATGTCTATGAGGTCAAGTTGGTTGATTGTAGCATTTAAATCTTCTATGTCTGTATTGAGCTTCTTTCTGGAATGTTCTGTCCTTCACCAAAAGTGGTGTGTTGAAGTCTCCTACTATTATTGTGGAGCTGTCTATCTCTCTTTTCAATGTTGTTAGAGTTTGTTTTATGTATTTTGGAGCCCTGTGGTTGAGTGCATAAATAAATATTATGGATATGTCATCCTATTGTACTGACCCTTTAATCATTATATAGTGTCCTTCCTTATCCTTTCTGGTGGATTTTACTTTAAAGTCTATTTTGTCAGAGATTAATATCACCACTCCTGCTCTTTTTTGATTATGGTTTGCTTCATATATTTTTTCCATACTTTGAGTTTTAGTTTGTTTGTGTCTTTAAATCTAAGATGAGTCTCTTGTAGGCAGCATATAGACGGATCGTGTTTTTTTATCCATTCTCCCACTCTCTGTCTCTTTATTGGTGCATTTAGTCCATTTACATTCAGTGTAATTATTGATAGGTAGGCGTTTAGTGCTGTTATTTTGATGTCCTTTTTCGTGTGTTGTTGACACCTTTTTTCCATTTAATTTTCTTTGTTGAGTCATTTTTCTTTATGTATTTTCTTTTCATCTTTTTCATTGTTGTTGATTTTGTATTTGCTCAGTCTTTATGTTTTTCTTATTTTTTATTTTGATGTGTAGGATTGTTAGTTTTCTTTGTGGTCACCTTAATACTTGCGCCTATTTTTCTAAGTTTAAAGTAATCTTTTATTTCTTTATATCACCTTGACTTCCTCTCCATATGAAAGATCTATGATTACATTTTTTTTAGTCCCTCTTTTTTGTTTTTGATGTTGTCATCTTTTACATATTAACGTCTTTGTTCTCCTATTTTCAGTGTTTTAGCTTTGATTTATTTTTGTGACTTCCCTATCTAGGTTGATATCTGGTTGCTCTGTTCTGTGTTCTAGTCTTGGGTTGTTATCTGATGTTGTTGATTTTCTAACCAGAGGACTCCTTTTAGTATTTCTTGTAATTTCGGTTTGGTTTTTACAAATTCCCTAAACTTCTGTTTATCTGGAAAGGCCCTAATTTTGCCATCATATTTGAGAGACAGTTTTGCTGGATATGTAATTCTTGGCTGGCAATTTTTTCCTTCAAGGCTTGATATATGTCATCCAATTGTCTTCTCGCCTGCATGGTTTCTGCTGAGTAGTCCAAGCTTAGTCTTATTGACTCTTCTTTGTAGATGACTTTTTGTTTATCCCTAAATCCATTTAAAAAAAAAAATTTCCGTTGAGTCGATTCCGACTCATAGCATAGGACAGAGTAGAACTGCTGCATAGGGTTTCCAAGAAGTGGTTGGTGGATTTGAACTGCTGACCTTTCGGTTCGTTTATCCCTAGCCGATCTTAAAATTCTCTTTATCTCTGGTTTTGGCAAGTTTACTTATGTCTTGGTGACTTTCTTTTGGGATCTACCTTATGTGGGCTTCGATGAGCACCTTGGATAGATATCTTCTCATCTTTCACGGTATCAGGGAAGTTTTCTGCCAACAAATCTTCAATAATTCTGTGTTTTCTGTTATCCCCCCTGCTCTGGTACTCCTATCACTCGTAGGTTATTCCTCTTGATAAAGTCCCACATAATTCTTAGGGTTTCTTCATTTTTTAAAATTCTTTTATCTGATTTTTCCTGAAATAAGTTGGTGTCAAGTGCTTTATCTGCAGTCTCACAAATTCTGACTTACATTGCCTCTATTCTGCTCTGACGACTTTCTATTGAGTTGCCTAATTCTGAAATTTTATTGTTAATCTTCCAGATTTCTGTTTGCTGTCTATGGATTCTTGCAGCCTGTTAAATTTGTCATTGTGCTCTTCTATAATCTTCTTAAGTTCCTCTCTTGCTTTGTCTGTATGTTCCTTGGCTTGTTCTGCATTTTGCATGATCTCCTTCCTCATCTCTTGAAGAGTTATCTATATAGTAATCTTTTGTGTTCTGCCTCTGGTAATTCCAACAATTTCTCTTTCTCCAGAAAGTTTCCTGATTCTTTGTTTTGGGAGCTTGCTGAAGCCATCATGATTTGCCTCTTTATGTGATTTGATATTGACTGTTGTCTCTGAGCCATCAATAAGGTATTATATTTATTTATTTTATATTTGCTTAATGAGTCTTAGCTTTTTGTTTTGTTTTGTTTTGATATGCCCAAATAGGCTGCTCATGTGAGCTAGTTTGAATTACTGGCACCTTTGAAGCTCTAACGGCCTGTCACCAGGTGGTTAGATCTACGTGGTTACTAGGCATGTAAGCCCAGGTGTCTGTTTACTTTTCTTGTATGGATTCAACTCAGGTGTCCAGATATTTGGTAACTAAGTGTGTGTTGCAGGCTCTCACCTACGTCCTAGATGGGCAGGGGTGATTGGAGCAGGCACAGGTATCTGGCTGCAGTAGGGGGTCACGTGCTGAGCAAGGCAGGGGGCTGATGGCTGCCCCTAAGTGTCTGAGAGGAAAGCATGTCCCTGTTCCCTAGAGTGTGTAGGTGGGTGGGTATTGTAGCCAGACTATGGGCACCCAATGCTGTTGGCTGTGAGGACTGGGAAGCACCACTTATTCTTGGACCACTGTCGCAGGTGGCTAGATGGTATGGGTAGAGCCACCAGTCCTCAGGCCCCTGATGTAGGTAGGTGAGGACCCTGCTTAATGGGCATAGCGGTATCAAATGTCACATACCTGCCACTCCACCATATAGCTGATACAGTGAGGTTAGGCTTCAGGTGTATACCCTGTTGTACTGTGCTAACGAGGGCCTACGCTGTTGAAATGGGCCCACACTGGTCTATGGAGGGGTGAAAGGCATTCAAAGTCTGTGGACCCCTGATGCCTGTGCCTAGACAAAGGAGCTGTGCCTGCCCTGAGTTCCCAGCTTAGTGAAGCTGGCAGATTATTTTTTCCTGTTTGTTAATTTGTTCCCTCTCCAAGGCCGGGAGAATGGCTCAGGGCACCTGATGGGTCCTACTTCAGTCCTGGGGGATGAGGCAATCACTGAAGCCAGCCTGGGACTGGCGCAGAGTAGGGAGAAAGCAGGTAAATGGGAGAGAGTTTCTTCCCAAAGCAGGTATTTTTTGATCCGCATGGTAGGTTAAATGCAGGTACTTATCTTTTGCCAATGGAGCACTGCTTTTCACTGGCTCTGGAGGCCTGAGAAAACTCTCTGCCGCTAGGACTCTCCTGATGTGGAAAACGTGTCCCGAATGCCACTGCCCGCCTCACCCTGCACACCGGCTAATATGGCCAGCAGGGCACCAGCTCCCACTGGGTCAGGTCTGACAACTCCTTGCTGCTTCTGAACCGTCTCTCCCTCCCCCTGCCACTCAGTCCAATTCCTCAACTTTGCCTTTGATGTTTAGGGCTCCTAGATTGTAATATATTGATTCAGTTGTTTTTCGAGTCTTTGTTGTAAGAGGGACCATGGGAAGCATCTGACTACTCTGCTATATTGGCCCCACTTTCTATTTCCTGTCTTTTTAATGACTTCTTGCTTTCTCCATGTATGATGTCCTTGATGTCATCCCATAACTCATCTGGTCTTCAGTCATCGGTGTTCAATATGTCACATCTATTCTTGAGAGGGTCTCTAAATTTAAGGGGATATACTCAAGGTTGTACTTTGTTTTAATTTTCTTCAGCTTCAACTTGTACTTGCATATGAGCAACTGATGGTCTGTTCTGTAGTCGGCCCCGGCCATCATCTCTTTCCACAAATGCAGTCAATTTGATTCCTGTGCATTCCGTTTGGTGAGGTCCACGTATATAGTCGCCATTTATATTGTTGGAAAAAGGTATTTGCAATTAAGAAGTCATTGGTCTTAAAAAATTCCATCATGTGATCTCTGACATCGTTTCTATCACTAAAGCCATATTTTCCAACTATCAATACTTCCTCTTTGTTTCCAATTTTCATATTCCAAGCACGAGTAATTATCACTGCATCTTGCTTGCACGTTTGATAAACTCCAGACTGCAGAAGTTGGTAAGAATTTTCAATTTCTTTATCTTTGGCCTAAGTGGTTGGTGTGTAAATAGTCATATTAACTGGTCTTCCTTGTAAGCATATGGATATTATCCTATCACTGACAGAGCTATACTTCAGGACAGATTTTTAAATGCTCTTTTTAACAATGAATGTGCTGCCATTCCTCTCCATTTTGTCATTTCCTGCATAGTAGACCATATGATTGTCTGATTCAAAATGGCCAATACCAGTCCATTTCAGCTCACTAAAGCCTAGGATGTAGATCTTTATACATTCCGTTTCATTTTGGATGACTTCCAATTTCCAGATACGTACTTTGTATATTCCACATCTCAATTATTAATGGATGTTTGCAGCTGTTTCTTCTCATTTTGAGTTGTGCCACACCAGCAAATGAAGGCCCCGAAAGCTTGACTCCATCCACGTCATTAAGGTCGACTCTACTTTGAGGAGGCAGCTCTTCTCCAGTGGTATTTTGAGTGCCTTCCAACCTAAGGGGCTCATCTTCCAGTGCTATATCAGACAATGTTCTGTACCTATTCATAACATTTTCACTGGCCAACTCTTTCAGAAGTAGATCGCCAGGTCCTTCTTCTTAATCTGTTAGTCTGGAGGCTCTGCTTAAACTTGTCCACCATGGGTGACCCTGCTGGTATTTGAAATATCAGTTGCATAGTTTCAGCATGACAGCAACAGGCAAGCCACCACAGTATAACAAACTGATAGACAAGTGAGCCAGTAGCCTGTTGCC
The DNA here is from genome assembly GCA_030035585.1 of Dugong dugon. NCBI lineage: Eukaryota > Metazoa > Chordata > Mammalia > Sirenia > Dugongidae > Dugong > Dugong dugon. Next base: position 97,453,434 of record CM057472.1, on the reverse strand, counting down.
TGATCTGCCAATTTGAGTTTGTCAGCCTCTGCAACCATGTGAGACAGGCGAAGCCTCCAGCTGACGCCTGGCCCATGGACTTTGGGACTTGCCAGCCTCCATAACTGTGTGAGCCATTTCCTTGAGAGAAATCTCTCTCTCTCTTTATATAGTATATATATATGGAGCCCTGACGGCACAGTTGTTAAAGTGATTGACTGATAACTGATGATTATTTTGAAACCACCAGCGGCTCTGCAGGAGCAAGATGTGGCAGTTTGCTTCCACAGAGATTTATAACTTTGGAAACCCTATGGAGTTTCTATGAGTCAGAAATGACTCAAAGGCAGTGGGTGTTTATATATATACATGTATACACGTCATTAGTTTTGTTTCTCTACAGAAATCAGTTTAAGATATTTGGTACTGAGAGTGGTTCTAGAGAAATAAAATTGTAAGGATAAGTTTCCTAAATTGGTTCTCAAGTCTGACTAGTCCTGAAAGTACTGATGGCTCTGCCTCCAGTGGTGAAGAGGGTGCTGCTAATCCATGGAATGAGGTGGTGATATTAATAAGTAAATATCACCACCAATAGATCAAGTATTGGTGAGAGGCAAGGCTCTTGATGATCACGTGTTTTGTACTTTTCTACAATTTTGTCAGACTGAGAAATATAGGGAAAGTGGTTGGTTGGTCCTACTTTCGGTAGAGAAAGTGGTGAAAGAAAGAAATGAGCTCCAGGCTTCAGAGTCACAGCTCAAGTGCTGCATAAAAGACCTCAAAATTGCCACTTGTGCTCTGAAACAAAGCCTTATGTCTTGAGTAACAGATCAGATACTGCCGAAAACCAAACCCAGAGTCTTATTACAAGAGTGGGTAAATTACAATGCCAATTAAATTCCCAATCTTGAATGGTGTCTGAAGTTAAAGTAAGGGCATTGATTGGGAAGAAATGGGATCCTGAAACTTGGGATTGGTCTATACGGGCAGATAATCATGAAGCTGAGGACACTGAGCCCCTAAATTCTGTTGAATCACTCTGTGGAGACACAGAAGCTGAGAATTCTTTGCAATGATCACAGCTCCGGATGGTAACCTGATGGTAACCTCAGTGCTGCTGGCAACAGAAACCACCTGTGGCTAGCCTGAGCAGTAAATGAGAAATTAAAAAGAAATAAGGATACCTCATAGATAGATGCAAAGGCTAAAGAACCAGGCTTGAAAAATGGGCTAGAGTCAAGGGAACAGAAAGACAGCTCATGTCACCCTGTTTGAGAATTCAGGTTAGGATGGCACTTCTGACCTCACTGCTCTAGGGACTTGAGGTCACTTCTCATGGAGCTTCTATGCTGCTGCCTCCTGGACTCTGACATGGCTCCCATAGGATTTCCCAACTGTCCATTCATCTAGTCACTCCTCCAAGATGAAAGTCTCAGGTTCAACGGACTGGTTGAGGGAGCCTGGTCACTGCCAGAGCCTGGGGACAAGAAGGCGGGGGTGGGGTGGGGATCTGGCCCCTTCACACACGAAGGAGGCAGGATCCTGCCTAAGACTTTCCCAATGAAGAATTAGTCAAACTGGACATGGATTTGGATGCTCATAACCCATTGCTGTTGAGTTGATTCCGACTCATAGCAACCCTATAGGACAGAGTAGAACTGTCCCATAGGGTTTCCAAGTGGCTGGTGGATTCAAACTGCCGACCTTTTGGTTAGCAGCCAAGCTTTTAACCACTGTCTCCTTGGATGCTCAAAGACAGGGGGAAAAATATTCAGACCAGTACAAAAACAGGAATAATCTTTTTTTTCTTAGGGTTGTCCTAGTTTTTGGGTGCAGCGATAAACTCAAAAGTTATCTTATAGTTAAATATATATTTCATTTAAGTTTTTATTTATATAATAAACACATTTATTAAGTAGTACGTGCTGATCACTCTTGTAAGTGCTATATGAATATTAACTCAGCTAATATCATTATCAACTCATTATCATCATCACCTCCATTTTACCAATGGGTGAACTAAAGCCCCGAGAAGCTAAGTAACTTGCCCAAAATCACATGGCCAGTAGTTGGTAGGCGAAAGATGATTTGAAGCCAAGAGTCTGGGGCTCCAGGGCTGATCTTTTAAGCACTATACTACATTGCTCCTTGCTATATATAGCACTTGTTAATTGTAATTCTACTTAAGAAACCACTAACTGTCAGTTTGTCATACTGTGGTGGCTTACCTGTTGCTGTGAGGTTGGAAGCTACACCACCGGTATTTCAAATGCCAGCAGGGTCTCCTATGGTGAACAGGCTCCAGACCAAGACAAACTAGGAAGAAAGGTCTGGCGATCTACTTCTAAAAATCAGCCAATGAAAACCTTATGGATAAGAACAGAACATTGATATAGTGCTGGAAGATGAGCCCTTCACGTTGGAAGGCAATATGGATTGACAATGAGCTCAAATATATCAAAGATCATGGAGATGATGCAGGACTGGGCAATGTTTCATTCTGTTATACATACGGTCGCCATGAGTTGTAGCCATGATGGGTACAGCAACTAACAACATCAACATACTTAAGAAAATGTTCAGTAAGCAATAATTGATTCCATTGCATGAATTCTGTTCTCTCAACCATTTCCATTGTCTATATAAAGTCCTGAGTAAACAGAATCTCTTCACAGGATAGTTCGGGAACAGAACATACTTCATACCCTTTTATGCCTAGGGGGATACAACTTCAAGAAGTGTTTCCAACTCCTTTTGTGAACAATCCCTTTTTGCTCCCCTTATGTGATTGTTCAGTGATTTAATTTTTTAAGTCAGTAAAACTAACATTTATTGAGTACCTACCATGGGTTGGATACTGTGCTCAGAAGTACAAAGAAGAAAAAGACTTGGTGTCTGCCCTTGATTTTCTAACAGCCTAATTCATATTTCTAAAAGTAAAGCTATTTTCTAAACTGAGACAGCAGTTGTCTACTGAACTTTCAGTCAACTTCCATTACTAGACAGAATCTCATCTTTTTCAAGAGACCACCTGATTTTGATCATATTGTTCACTTATGAACAAGGAGAGATTTGCAGTGGCTGAAATATCAGTATCACTGGTACTCAGAAATACTGATTAAAGGAAAGCTGTCCTTATTTTTGGTCTTTGAGAACTGGCACTCACTTCTCCCCTAATGCCTTGTTTATCTCACAGATCATGAGACCACAGACGCAAGGGAAGCCAAACCCACGGCTTGTCTAACTATTTCCTTTATCTGACATCTTGAACAAGTTGAGTGCCATACCCAGCAGTCCAATGGTCCAATTCTCAGCTTGCATGCTTTTTTGTTTGAAACTTGTCTAATGGTCTCCTGAGTATAGACTAGAAACTATTAACAACAGAAATATTTTCTCTGATAAGTAATTACATTGGTATATGAACTAATAGGAACTAGTGGTGTTTCCTGGGAATGAGGCTACCTTTCCGTTAAAGATCGTCTCCTCTTCTGCAGTTTTCATACACTGCACAAATATTTGCTATGTGCCTTCCAAGTACAAGATGTAATGATATGCCACATGATGACGTGAGCTGAGTACTGATTTCAACTTCCGAATTCCATGCATTTCATGCGCTATTATGTGGTTCTTATGTGTATACGCCTATTACAGATGTAAAATCTCAGGGTCAGTGGAAAAGTTAACATTCACTTGATTTATCATCAATGGCTTGTACACAGCTGCAGCTCAATCTTAAAACATTGTGTGGAGAGCCGATGGATTAGTATGAGTTCTGATAAGGTAAATCTGTGGAACTTGGAAAGTTGCTGCCTTGTATCATAGAATGGTGGTGGTAGCCAGAGGCAGAGAGTTCAAATAGGTGCTGTACTGGGAAAAGAAGAAACAGAAAAAAACAAGTGGCTCCAATATGGAGGACCATCTAATTTACCACTCAAACCAGAAGAACAATTTTGAGGGTGAAAGGGGGATGCTATTAAAAATTATGTTGAGACAGAAGACATAAACTGGGGTTGTCCCTGGGAAACCAGAACAAACCTGGCATAATTTAAAACAGAGAGGAACAGGAAGCATAACTACTGTCCATTAAGATCCTGGGGATATCAGAAGGGCTTGATGAAGGTGTTTATGCACTGCCAAGGAAGAAATATGACCTCCTAGTATAGTTACACTTGTGGTCCTGAAACTTAAATTCAGGTCTGAGGTTAAGGGGCAAAATAATCAGATTCCACATAGAACCCTGCAGATAAAGCCCCTCATGTCCTATAGCTTTGGGGTCTTCTTGCCATCTCGTATTTCCTTGACATTTTGGTTTCCCTGTGGCTTCTGTGGACACTGATAACCAATTCCATGGCTCTGCCAACGACGACTTTGTGATCAGAAAGGCTTTCTCTACAGCCTCTTAGAGTCTCCTCAAATTGCTCCAATACCAAAGGAATCAGGAATCTCAGGACAACGCTGGACATAGCAGAAACCCTAGGACGATTCACTTTTCTACCAGTCTAGGGTTATCTGCCTGGAATCATTTCAACGTGCAGCAGAAGGTAATTTCTGAAGCTAAAAGCCCTGGTTAACAGTGTAGTTACCAGAATGGAGGATCTTCTCAGCTGACGTCTGCCAAGCGTGTAACACATTTAATTACATCCTTCTTTCATCTCGATTAATAGTATGTCCCCCACGCGGCCGCACTCTTGCCTCATTTTACATTAAGAGGAAACTTAGGCATAGAGTCAAGTGACATGACCACGATGATAGCTGAAGTAGGACTTGCTTAGAGCCTCCAAAACCGGTCCTTTCTCGCACTGCCACCGACGGCCACGGGGTAGACGCACCCTGACGTGCTAGGGTCAGACAGGAAAAGGCTCGCTCTGCCCTCTCCACACGACTGCGGCTGCGTCGGCGGCCCGTGGCCCGCACGCAAGATGGCAGCGTCAGCGTCAGCGGCCTCCTGCCCTTCTCCATCATGGCGGCGGCCGGACCCGCCTCCCTGGGCGCCAGAGTCATGTGACCCATACAATGGCTGAGAGCCTACTAGAGGCTTCCCGGCGACGCCGAGCGAAAGCGATGACAGCCGCCGCGGGTTCGGCGGGCCGCGCCGCTGTGCCCTTGCTGCTGTGCGCGCTGCTGGCGCCCGGCGGCACGTACGTGCTCGACGACCTCGACGGGCTGGGCCGGGAGTTCGACGGCATCGGCGCGGTCAGCGGTGGCGGGGTGAGCAGGGAGCGGCGGGGAAGCGCGGGGGGCGTTGGGGGCCTGCCCGGTCGCGCCCCACAAGTCTCCGCGGCGCAGCCCCGCGTTTTGGCACACTCCTGCCGCGGCCCTTCTGCCCTCGGGAGTCCCTCCGCTGGCGGTCGGGGCGCGCCCACTAGGGGTCTCCAGACCGGCTCTTGCTCCTTTGAAATGAACTTGAGAAACAGGGGTGAAAGTACAGGACACGAAGATCCGGCGACTAAGTGACAGGTTTGGATAGTGACAAGGCCGAGGAACGAACCCTCACCCTCACCCAGGGTACCAGGGCCTGACTTTCCTCGTCCCGGAGACGACACTCAGGGAGGGTCGCTCCAGAAACCGCAAGGGAGCCAGGGCCGTCAGTCTGCAGAAGACGACATCCCCGTAGGCTGCTTGCTTTAAGCCGCTAACTTTTTTTGGGAGTGGGCGTGTCGGGAAATCGGAACCCCGTGGTTACTAGGGCTTTTTCAGAGGGGCGAGTGTTGGGCAGGTCTGTTTGGAGGCACGACAGGTGCCTGGAGGTCTCTTTAGGAAGGTAAGAGGCCTGAAACTAGGACTATTTTTTTTTTTTTTTTTTTTTTTACGCCGTAGCAAGTGTGCTAGTATCACCCGATAGCCTAGGGTTGTTTACTGTTGGGGGTGGGAGGGACTGTGTTGTCCCGCGGAAGGTCAAGGCCCGAGAAGGTCATTTGCCTCTCGAGGACTCGTGCCTCGTTGGTGGCTATTTCTTTGCGCCAAAACCAGTTGCCGTCGAGTCGATTTCCACTCATAAAGGTGGAAAACAGCTAGACAGTGGCTCTCCATGTTTAGGCTGCATAAGAAACCAACGCCACCATCTGATATGCTGTTAAAATGTAGGTTCTGTCCCCCACGTCTCCATCCCGCCTTTCTAATTCTGGAGTGGGGCAGAGAATCTCCTTTGTAATGATGCTTAAGAAGCCACTTCCACCTGGCATACTTGTTAAAATGTAGGTTCTGCCCTACCCCCATTTGTAATTGTGGAGTGGGGCGTGAGCGTCTGCATTTTAACAAATAACATCAATTGATTCTGACCCTAGGTCTTGAGAGACCTTGTTCCTCCTTCTAGGCTCACAGGAGTAGGGAATGAGGGTTTTTTTTTTTTAATAAAAAATCCCTTTAATTTTTAATTTTAGAATAGTTTAAGATTTACAGAAATGTTGTAAAGTTGGTACTGAGAGTTTCCACATACATCACACCCAGTTTCCCCTATTAAAGTCCCGCGTTAGTATGACACCTTTGTCACAACCAGTATTGATATTATTAAGTAAAGTCATACTTCATTCAGATTTCCTTAATTTTTATCTGAGGCCCCATTTTTGTTCCAGGAGCTGATCCAGATACCACATTAGTTGACATGTCTTCCCAGGCCTTTCTTGGCTGTGGCAGTTGGGATGAGTTCTTTTTCTGTGGGCATTTCATCCCTAGACCCACTGCTGTCGAGTCAGTTCAGACTCATAGAGACCCCATGAGGTTTCCGAGGCTGTAAATCTCTATGGAAGCAGACTGCCACATCTTTCATCTGCAGAGCCACTGGTGGTTTCGAACCTGTGACTTTTCAGTTAGCAGTCACTGCTTTAACCACTGCGCCACCACGGTTCCTTGGGCATTCCATACATGTGGGCACTTCAGCTTTGTGCAAAATTGTCAGTGGGGACAGCTCTTCATTCCTTAGCTCCTTGGTAACTCAGGGTCTTTCTTCACTAGCATAATTGTGCTTAACTCCTAATGAAATTTACTTGCCTACTTGCCCCATGCTCTTTGTAAATCTTTACCTTGTCTTTGTTTTGTCTTTCTCGCTATGTGACCTTTGGGTCCCTGGGGTTTATGGTAACACGAGAGCTAATTTTATTTGAAAATGTTAAGGTTGGACTCTTGAATGGGTTATTTGTTGGGTGGTTTGACAAAGGTCCCTCCAAACTAGATGGAATGCTTGCTTGCTGTGGGTGACCCAGCCTGATCACATTCAGCCTGATAGGAGCTGCTTGGGGGGGAGGGAGGGAGATCTTTTCTCTAACCCAACTGATCCTTCTTGATTATTACACTTCTGTATAATATATCAGATAGAGAAGGCAGTATGGTGCAGTAAAGAGCATGGACTGGACCAGATTGACAGGGGTCTAGTCTAGGCCTTGCTGCTCACTGTATGGCCTTGGGTAGGTGCCCATCTGTGCCTCAGTTTCTTATCTGAGATAAAGTGACACCTGCCTGGTAGAGCATTATAAGGAGCACAGGTGGCTCAGTGGTTAAGTGCTTAGCTGCTAACTGAGAGATCAGAGATTTGAACCTACCAGCTGTTCCGCAGGAGAAAGATGTGGCAGTCTGCTTTCGTAAAGATTTACAGCTTTGGAAACCCTATCGGGCAGTTCTAAACTGTCTTAAAGGGTTGCTGTGAGTCAGAATTGACTTGATAGCATTAGGTTTGGTTTTGGTTTAGGGGTATTGTGAGGATTAGATGTAAAGTGCAGGGGATATTGTCTGGCAGGTAACTAATGTTGGTTAATACCCCATTTCAGGGATTAGGGAGGAAGAAGTTATCCCATGGCCTTTGGATGAAGAAATTTGTTCTCAAGGCTTCTTCCTGGTCTTGTTGTAAACAGCTCCAGGCCTTATTCAGGCAGTGTGGTTAGTAATCTGGTAATTTGTTACTGTTTGGTGGTACAATTCAACATTAGGATTTACTATTACCATTGACTAATGCTTTTGCATTGGTTGTGATTGCAGGCTTGAAATAGCATAATGATGTGCACTTGCCTAAAGCCGGCACTTTCTATGTTAAGGATAGGAGCGTGTGGAGGGCAGAATAACCCAGAAACAGCAAAATACAGTTTTAATGGCATCATGCCAAGCAGGAAGCTTTGTTTACCTAGGGGAAAGGATTTGTTAGTGTGCATATGTAGTATTAGTCACTCAAAGAGCCTTTGCTAGGCTGTAAGCTCTTTGAGAACAATGCCCTTTTTTTTTTTTTTTAATTTGTGTATACAGTGCCTGCCATTTATTAAGAGCTTATTATGTGCCAGGTACTGTGCTAAATCTTTTATGTACATCATCTTATTTTAATTTTGCAACAGCTGAATGAGTTAGATATCCCACTTTACAATAATTTGCCCACAGTCACGTAGCTTATAAATGATGGAATCAGGATGCAAGCTCCATCTGACTCAGAACCTCCTACATTATGTCGCCTGTATCCATGCTACAAAAGATAACACAAAACATATTAAATAAATGTTCATTGAATAAAAGAATGCATGGGAATATGAGCTTGAATAAGACCTGGCCCTGTCCTCAAGGAGCTTAGAGGTGAGACGGATAAGTAAACTAGTGATTAGGGCCCAAGGTTAGAAGTGTTATGGTAGAAATATGGACCTGGTGCTGAGGAAGCCCAAAGGAGAGGCACCTACATCAGACTCATGGGGAGGAGTAGAAGGCATCCTTCTTGAAAGCGATGTGTTTGACCCAAAAACCAAAGGGGGAGTCGGAGTTGGCTAAATGAGGATGTAGGGCATATTCCAGGCAGAAGGAAGAGAAAAAAGTAGTTTGGTATATTTATGTAGAAGATGTGAGAGCAATATGAGGTGAAGTATCAGAGTTAGGATAAAATAAGTAGGGGGTTTGGGTACCAAGCTAAACAATTTGAACTTTATCCTAAATCTGTTAGGGGAGAGGAGACTTAGCAGGTTTAAACAGTCATTTCATAATATAGATTTGTGTTTTGAGAAGATCAGTCTGTTAATTAGTGTGGAGGACAGAATGCAGGGAGGCATGTGGGAGACCCTGACACCATTTGACTATTCTGATAAGTGAGGGCCTACATTCAGGCAGTGAGGTTTAAGAAAAGGGGATGGATTTGAAAGATATTAAGGAGTTCTTGGTAACTGTAGAAAGATGGAAAGTTTGGTGAAATGGTGACCCCAAGTTTAATGTTTAGGCAGATAATCATTCTTTACTAAGATAGCAAATGCAGAGGAAGGCTCAGATTTAGGAAAAAGTGCTCTGTTTGGTTTGGGATGCATTGAGTTTGAGGTGGTTAGAAAGCAGCGCTATGGGCCTGCAGCTCAGCGGCAGAGCCTGGGGAGGTTCTGAGTGTGAGGGAAATAGATATGTGCACCACCAGAATGTCAGTGGTGACCTATATCCGGGTGTAAAAGAACTGAGCCTCATAAAAGTCAAATATCTTGCCGCTATCACACACCTGGTAAGGTGTCAGTGGTTTGAACCTAGGTCTGTCTGGCTTCCAGGCCTATGAACATTCCACTCTTCCATGATGAAAACCTACCTCTTTTATTCCCCTTGTTATATATTGCTCCCCAAAGGATAGATTATTGGCCAGTTATTGGTTTTGTGATTTCTCCTATCAAGCAGTCGTTAGCCGTAGTCTGGGTAGGATTATCAGTTATGTCTTTCCGTGCATTGTGATGCCAGCCTTGGATGAGGTTTCCTTAGTACAGCCTGGCCTGGGGATTATTGTGTGGTCATTCTTAATTCTTCATCTGTTCATAGCACATACAAATACCTAACAAGGCTGAGGAAACTAGTGCTTTCTTTCAGCATTCTTGCTTGTAATATTTTCTTGCAAGATGTTGAGGGTAAAAATTAGCTGAGATTCATTTCTCTCATCCCAGCACCCAGATATTATTGTTGACAAATGGTCTTAAGATAGAAAACCTAAGTTTCATTTCTTCTAGTAACTATTCTATTAGTTAAGATCCTCAAGATAAGTTTGCAGTCATGTATTTGTCAATGGTACCAAACTTACCTCCCAGCCAACCCTCATCCCAGCAGAAGACAAACTTGCTTGTTGCTCAAAACCTGTCTTTTATCTGTTGGACAAACAATAGCCCTACCTGCCCAGTGATGGGCAGAAGAAAGGCAGACAAACAAACAACCTAGGGAGTAACTTTCCACAGCTCAGCCTGTCCCAGGAGTTGGCTAAATATGGGTATGGGGTGGGATGCATGGGCACTATGAAAAAGTATTCATTATTCGACTTGTTTTATTCATGCTCTTGAAAACTTTTTCTTTTTTTTTTAAGGCAACCTCCCGACTTCTACTAAATTACCGAGAGCCCTATCGTTCTCAAATATTGGATTATCTCTTTAAGGTAATAAAAAATAATTATTGAATGGTAATTGTGGTATCTTAGAAATTATATGGAGAATTTCATCAGTAGAATCTGTCAGGTTCACAATTCTAATTAAAAAACAAAAGGCAAATTACTGTTGGAATAAGTTGCTATCTGAAGTTTTGCTTTGGTTTTCTCATTTGCAAAACCAAAGGCAGTAATTCATAATTGTCTTAAAGTGCTATGTCCTTCAAATAATGACGAACAGTGTTAATACTGTTACTTCTTTCCCCAGCCAAACTTTGGTGCCTCTTTGCATATTTTAAAAGTCGAAATAGGTGGTGATGGACAGACAACAGGTAGGAGTATTTGGGAAATGGGATGTTTCCCTCCCAACATTTTTATTTATGCCTAACCACATACACTGTGATTTCAAAATATAGTAAAAGTGGTGACTTTCGATATTGATCGTTGTTTAGTAGATTGTTCCTTACTGTTCCTCTTTTAACTAGTTATTTAAAAAAATTTATATCAAAATATGAATTATCCATCAAAAACGGCTTTCTGACTTCAGATTACTTGTTTAGTTGAAGTAGTCCGTATAAACAAATCTGTAGCTTCTAAAAACTACGTGTACTAGACAGAGCATAAAGACAATTCGGAATTTTATAGAGAAGTTAAAAAATATTTTAATTATGTATTAAACAGTGTTATCAATTTCAGATAAAATTGTGGTGACAATATAAATAACCAGTATTTCAGTTTTTTTTTTTTTTTTAAAACAAAATTATTAACCACCAATTCATTAGTCTTCATTGTCACCATTTTGATTGGCTTTGTGTAGTACCTGCTATCAATGAATAGTTTATAGCCCTCTGGTTTTGAGTAAGAAGAAATAATTTAATTCTGTCAATGATTATCTCTAGCTTATTATGTATAGGTCAGATTCTGTGATAGTGAACTTTAGAGTATTGTCTATATGCTTGTGTTCCTGTTTGTGCTTTGGAGATAGTTTTTGTTAAACAAATATAATCGTGTAGTTGTATTAGTGTTTAATCTGTGTCAAAAGAAAAAAAAAAAGCAAACCAAAACAAAACAAAACAAAACAAAAACCCAGAAACAAGTGAAAATCTCTGCACAGAAACTTCCCTCAAGCTTTTGTAAGAGGACATGTATTTTATTGTTACAACATTTTAGGTAGAATTGATGATAACTGGCCAGCTTCATTTGCTGAAGCTAAATTAAAGGTAGAGATGCAGAAGCCGGTAGTTTTTGTGAATTCTGATGTTTACCTTTAAGAAGAAATGGGCAGTGGCCCCTTTTCTTATGAGGTCCTACTTAATAAGGGAAGGTACTTGTGCCCATGTAATACCTCAGGACTTTGATGTCAGTTACCTACCTTGACACACTAAAGAGGTTAGTATAGAATTTTGTTGTAGTGAGAATGTGTGCTCAATCCTTTGTCCTCAAAAGTATTTTCTTGCAATAGCAAGGAGTGTTATATGTTCAAGGTGTAGGATATGAGAATTGCAGCTCAGGAGCCTGGGGATTTACTGCCAGGATCAGAAAGCTGGAAGTTGAGGTGATGTGAACTTAAAATTGGAGATGGGGATTTGAAAACTCCAGAGAGACCGAAAGCCCAGGAAAATGTAGTCCTAGGAATTTATAATTACGTAAGGTTGCAAGGTGTAGAATCACCTTGCAAAAAGCAATTTGGCCTTTTGTTCTTGGTTCTTTTGAGCTGTACCAACACCTGAGGCTAATGAATGGGGCTGACCAGACCAAGAGGGACCCTCTGGGGGCTGGATGCTGACTAAGCCTCATGAGGCATGGTGTAACTATTATGGCCATGTGGTGAGGGAAATAAGACCCCTGAGGATCAGATGGAGCTTCCTGGTTGGTGAGCACCCACGGGAGAGAGTAACGTGTCCTTCCTGGGACATGGAAACTTTGCGCTATGACTCCTCCCAGACTTCACCCTGTGGATCTCTTCATTTGGATCCTTTTTGATTGTAATAAATCTGTAGTAAGTATGGAATGTTGTTGTTAGGTGCCGTCAAGTTGATTTCGATACACAGTGATCCCATGCGACAGAGTAGAACTGCCCCGTAGAGTTTTTTTTCTAGGCTGTAATCTTTACGGCAGCAGATCGACAGGTCTTTTCTCCTGTGGAGCAGCTGATGGATTCAAACCACCAAACTTTCAGTTAGCAGTTGAGGCCTTAACCATGGTGCCACTAGGGCTCCTTAAGTCTGGTATACTGTCTGTGAATCCTGTGAGTTCCTCTAGTGAATTAACAAAACCACAGGGGCAGTGAGAGCCAGCAGGGCCTGGCATCTGCCTATTTGGCAGTCTGAAGGAAGGAGTGAGTTCTGACCAAGTTCTTGGTGGCTAGGGTCTGAGAAATGCTCTATTGGCAGCTGGACTAAAAGACAGTATCTGTCTTAACTTGTGAGCTCTGACTCAGCTCTGGGTGGCTGGGGCTGAGAGATGGAGCACCCTGTGAGTGGCTGGTGACGACGATGGAGAAGTGGGAAGGTAAGCACGGGATCCATTTCCTGGTGGGAATTGGATTCACACTGATCCTTACCAGGCGATCAGCAGTGAAGGTGAGATGTGCCCAGTGTGCCCGTTGCTTAGTGCAGAAGTGATAAAACTTCTTTTAACACAGCTTATAATAGGGTCGCTATGAGTTGGAATTGACTTGATGGAAGTGGGTTTTTTTTTTTTTTATAATAGAAAGTTATGGTTAGATTGTTTAAGACCTTTGTGATACTTAGGGTTGTGAAAGATGATTAAATAATGTGCTTGGATCATTCAACCTCAAGTTATATAAGATTATTCTCATTTGCCCGACTTCAGGATTGGAACTGGGATACTAACACTGAGAAATGTGTGTGTGTGTGTGTGTGTGTGTGTGTGTGTGTGTGTGTGTGTGTGTGTGTGTGTGTGTGAAGGGGGCGTGGCCATGGGTCTCACCATTAACAGATTATTTCCTTTCCTGTTTTGCTTGCCCCCATTCAGATGGCACTGAGCCCTCCCACATGCACTATGCTCTAGATGAGAACTATTTCCGAGGATATGAGTGGTGGTTAATGAAGGAAGCTAAGAAGAGGAACCCTAATATTACACTCGTGGGTAAGAAATGACGTTTGTGATTCTTCTGCAGTCTGTTTTACCTTAACTTTTAAGTTCTGAATCATGCTGGAGGAGTTCCTATTGTCACAGAAGTACTAATAATACTGTTATGCTACCAGCTGCAAAGCGTGTATCAGGCATGATCTTGTCTTTGGCGTAGCGATCTACTTCTGAAAGATCACAGCCACTGAAAACCCTATGGAGCACAAATCTACTCTGAAACGCATGGGGTTGCCATGAGTCAGAATCAGCTCCATGGCAGCTGGTAAAAATTATTGTCTGTCTGTGGTGTCTGTTTATCCGTCTACCATCTATCAATCTATCATCTATCTGTCTATTAGTCATCTATTTATCTATCTAATGTCTGATCTTAAAGTAACTCTGGAGTAAGGTATTACTCTTCCCATCTACAGAAGAGACAGTGGAGGCTGAGAGAATTTGAGCCATTGACCTAAGGTTACAGACAGTTAGTAAATGGCAAAATCAGATTTAGAACCTAATTCTGTTCTGGTTTTGTTACGTGACTCTAAACTACTTTCCTTAACAAAATCCTCAAAATTTGTAAAAGAGCACTACTGTTCATAAAACCGTGTATTATGTGCGGTAGTTTACCCCAACTACTTACAAAATTGTGTTACATGCTGTTGTTAGCTGCCATTGCGTCGGCCCCCAAACTCATGGCGACACCATGCACAGCAGAATGAAATGTTGCCTGATCCTGTGCCATCCCTATGATCGGTTGCAGATTGGGCTGCTGTGATCCATAGGGTTTTCATTGGCTGATTTTTGAAAGTAGACTGCCAGGTCTTTCTTCCTGGTCTCTTGTAGTGTAGAAGTGCCACTGAAATCTGTTCAGCATCATAGCAACACACAAGCCTCTACTGACATACAGGTGGTGGCTGCACAGAAGGTACATTGCTAGGAGTTGAATCCAGGTCTCTTGCGTGGAAGGCAAGAATTCTACCATCATGTGCAGTAGACCACATTTCTGGAAGTGCATACAAAAGTGGTTTTTTTTTTTTGAGCCTCAGTGATATGCCAGTCACTGTTCTAGGCACTAGGGGTACCAGCAAACCAGCCTCAGATCCCAGCCCCTTGTGTCTCTTGGGGTCTAGCAGCAGGATCATTGGATGGTTGCTCAAAGGGGATTATACTCATTTCATGGTTCTCCTGTAGCAGTGTGGACAGAGCTTGTGAAGTATTTCAGACATTCACAGTGGTAGAATAGTTTCATCATTTGAGATGAATTTTATTTTTTGAAACAGACTTACATTCAGACTAAGTGAAATTAATGATCCATTTGAAATATTTGATTTCAGATTATTTTTAAAATCATTTTAAACAATCAAAGGAGAATAGTAATTCTAAATTAAAAAAAAAAGAGGAGTGTGTTCTTTCTAAATGGACTTTATAAGAAATTCCAGAAATGTTTTGAGTAGTAAAAAGTATCATTGAATTCAGACTGTACCCTCCCACTAGGCTGCTTCCAAGGTCAGCAAATATAGAAAATCTGGCACACAGAACCACATCCTAACAAAGACTTATACACATGGTGGGCCTTGAGAATGTATTTGGCATTACATTGTTTAAAAATGTTGCATTATTTTAACGTCACGTTTCTTATGT
Organism: Dugong dugon; assembly: GCA_030035585.1. Taxonomy (NCBI): domain Eukaryota; kingdom Metazoa; phylum Chordata; class Mammalia; order Sirenia; family Dugongidae; genus Dugong; species Dugong dugon. Next base: position 97,438,382 of record CM057472.1, on the reverse strand, counting down.
TGATACATTTATGCATTCCTCCTGAGTTTAGAAAAATAAAGAAGCATTTTGTCATTTTGAATTTGATATTTTTCAGTGGTGAACTAGATTGATAATATATTGAAGAGCTATGGAAACTAACTGTTGACTTCATGTTAAAATACCAGTAATAGAATTAGCGTTTAGAATTGTGATTAGTGCTTCTCTTTTTTCAACTTGAAAATAATCATGGTTATTGGAAGTATGTGGATGTATTTGATCTGTATCATTTAACAAAAATGTATTTTCCTTTTAAATCACTGGCATTTATATTGATATAAGGACAAACTAATTTTGTTAAATTTGATTACCTAATTAGTATTTTTAAAATAATTTATTTATTTTTTTTGTTGTTGAAAATGTACACAGCAAAACATACCTGACTACTTAATACTTTAAGTAACCTTAAACTGTAAGAAGATATGCTAGTAGATGAAGGATATGTATTAAACCTACCTCACAGGAGTAGTTAAGTATCAGCTTTCCTGAACTCTTTGATTTGACTTCCAAGAACAGAGGTTATAATATTGAATATTCCCTACAGGGAGAGAAGATGTTAAATTAAATTGTATGATACATTTCTTTTTATGGTACATGTCTTTGAGAGGGATGTTTTTGTTGTTTGCTATTCTTATTTTTTCTTGGAAGAGCATTTGGGATTATGGAACTTGACTCTTAATGGGTCACTAAGGAATTATGCTGTCCATAACCTGGAAGGGGTTTTGAGAAATTGTGTGTGATATACACTCTTTCCTTTAGTCAGATCTATATTGGCATTTTGCTTAGCTGAACATCCTTTTTGTTTTGTTTTGTTTTAAATGAGCAAGCACTGTTATCCATTCCATCTTTGCCTCTTCCCTTTTCTCTACAGGGTTGCCATGGTCATTCCCTGGATGGCTGGGGAAAGGTTTCAACTGGCCTTATGTAAATATTCAGCTGACTGCCTATTATGTTGTGGCCTGGATTGTGGGTGCCAAGCATTATCATAATTTGGACATTGATTATATTGGGGTTTGTAACATACTTAAAATATGATTAATTTTTGGACATGCATTTGTAATTTTTTAAAGTAATTTGATTCCATGACACTTCACTGACTAACCATTTTGTGTCATGAGACTAATTTGTTGTATTGGTGTCTAATAATAACACAGATTAACTACATGGGACCTTTTATTCCTCCTCTTTGTCCATTCAGATTCTTGCCACTTTTGAAAACTGTACTGAGTGTGCTATTTCTTTATTTGTGTGTGTGTGTGTGTGTGTGTGTGTGTGTGTTTGTGTGTTTGTATCACCTCAGCTCAAATCCTCCTGTAAAGCTTTTCCTAGTTTCTCTAGTTCTGACAATAATACTATGTTTACTATAGAGTTTAATGATTAATTTTGTTTTGCTCTATGCATCATCTATTGTCCTAATCCAGGGGTTGGCAAACATTTCCTTAAAAGGTCAGAAAGTAAATAGTTTAGGTTTTGTGGATAAAGAGATAGAATTGAGGATATTAGGTAGGTACTTACATAACCATTTAGAATGTAACCATTTGAAACTGTAAGAACCATTTTTAGCTGTCAGGCTGTAGAAATACAGGTGGACTAGATTTGGCCAGCCGGCTGTAATCTCCCTTACTCCAGTCCTAAACTGCTGTTTAACACTTTCTAATAATTAAAAAGTGTAAAACACGATATCCTGTCTCCCCAGCTGGTCTGTTGGCAGGCTGGAGGAGTGCCTCACATGACATTATACCCCGTAGAGTCTTATACTCACACACGTAGTTGAGTCTCAATAAAAGTTTGCTCATTAATATGCTGTTTGTCAAAAGTTTCCATGCAGTAAGCAAGCACTTCCTGAGCTTCTGCTGTGTTGAAGGCACTGTGGCTGTGTTCTAGAGATAGCAAGATTAATAAGCTCTTGAGAGGTTCAGTGAAAGATGTCAACACTGGAATAGATAAATTGCAGTATCACAGGGTGATATACGACATGGGTATCAACCAAGGGCTATAGGAAGCTGGAGATAAGAATACGCTTGTTTTTATTACCCTTCTCCAAATTATAACTGAAAATTAATTTGCATTTGAGAGCTTTCTTAAATGGCAGGGTATTTTTAACCCACAGTGAAGCTAAATGCAGGTTTGGGTCTAGTAGCTTTCTATAATGGTAATGTCACATTTAGGAAATGTATCTGGCAAAGAAGGGGTGATTCACATCTCTTTTAGACTCTTGATGATCATATGTTATGGCAAGGAGCTTCTTAGATCAGAAACTCTTTTCCTGTGTAAGTAGAGTAGGAAGATCTTTTGGAGCTATAGCACCTGGGCCTTAGAGCCATCTCTGTTACTAACAGTTTTCTCAGCCGCAAAATGAAAGTCTTCGTGATTCTAAATTTAAGAGATTTGTTCCTTTTATGTTTCCTCATTAGGAGTTTGCTTTTGTGATCTAACACGTCTGTGATTCTCTCTGTGTGTGCTTAAAAAATTACTACTGTACAATGTACTTATTAATACTTTCAGATGTGCCTTCGGGATCCTGTACTGATTATGACGACAGTCTCCATATCTGTTAGTTCTCCAGTGCTTAGTATAGCGCCTGGCACACATTACACTGTCAGTATTTGTTGAATGAGTGAATGAATATTCCACTGTCTTAGAAATCTCTGGAATAAAGTCTTTTCTTAAAAATACCAAATATTTTAAGACTTAAAAAAAATAATATTTTAATTTACATAAGTTATATTATAAATAGCTATAAATTGCCTGGTAGGTCATTTCATAAAGTAGGAAAAATGACATATCAGATAATATGAAAGATGATGGGAGAAGTGGTATCTTAATGGCAGTGTCTACTTTCTGTCACTTAAAACTTTCAACTCAGACTTGTTGACTTTTTCTTTTGTAGATTTGGAATGAGAGAACATTTGACATCAGTTACATCAAGGTCTGTACAACTTTAAAATCTTTTTATCTTCTATTATTAGTGAATAATTCCTTCATAGAAAGTTTGTTTTTGCTATTTACATTGTATTTACGGTTTACTCTGGTTTTCAGTATATTCTCACAGTTTTTAAATTGTGTCTGGAGAATCCCAGTGAGGTTCTGAGTGTAGTGGATGGAAATGGATTTATGAGTCTCAAGGCCCTCACTCAGTTCAACTAGAACAGTTTCCCTTTCATTTGTCCTATTTAGGGTTTCCATCCAAAACATTTTTACCCCTGTGGTTTTTTTTTTCTTTTTACATTCCCATGATATAGGTATCTTAAAGATAATGTTTTCATTTTCCAGAGGAGGTACGTTTGTACTGAGAAATAATATTGAAACTATCTTCCAGGATGCTGGTTTTTGAAGATACTTTAGCTATCTTTGTAATAATTCAACAGCTAAAAATGTATTGGTGACCTTTCCTATGTATTCTGTTTACCTCTCTGAAAGATGTTAAGAAAAATGCTGAACCATCAAGGTCTCGAGCAGGTGAAAATCATAGCAAGTGATAATCTCTGGGAGCCCATTTCTGCTTCTATGCTGCTTGACTCTGAACTCTTGAAGGTGATTGATGTTATAGGGTAAGGAATGTTTTACTTTGAAAACTAGTTATTTCCAGTTACTTGCTCTGTGTGTTAGCTGTGCCTTTGTTTTTGCCTTCCCCTCCACATTTGATTATGTTTTCAGAAGGTAGCTTTCTGGTATTTACTTAACCAAAGCATGTATAGCTGAATGTTCATTACTTTCTCTTTGAAATGTATGAATTTTAGGATCTTCCTATGACAGTGAAATGGCATTTGTAAGTTTTAAAATTTTGCATAAATGTTTGGAGTGTACTAAAAGAGGGCTTTGTTTAGATTAAGGGGCAGAATAGTATTTGATTTTAGATATTATAAAGGCAGTGTCTTGAAATTAGCTCCCAACTCTCAGGCTTTCTGCGGCTGGCAGTTCTCAGCCTGAACACTTATGCAGATGGTATATCACAAAGTTCAGGAGTCCCTAAGACTACCCTCACTTCTGACATCAACTGTAAGTTTGGGGGTCCCCACGACCACCATCAGGTTCTTTAAACTTGCTAGGATGACTCGTTGAACTCACTGAAAATTGTTATACTCATGGTTACAGTTTACTACAGTGAAAGGATACAGATTAAAATCAGCCGAGGGAAGAGATATGTGTGGAAGGGTCTAGGAGAGTTCCAGGCAAGAAGGTTTTAGTTATCCTCTTTTAGTGGAGTTGTGCAGACAGCACCTATTTTTCCCAGCAACAATGTGTGACAATACACATGGAGTATTGCCAACCATGGAAGCTCACCTGAGCATTGGTATCCAGAGTTATTATTGGGGATCAGTCATATATAAGTAAGTTTGACTACTTGCATGGCTGAACTTAGCCTTCAGCCCCTCCAGAGGTTGAGCTGATACTATGTGGCCCAAAGCCCCCACCATAAATCACATTGTTAGCATAGACTATCTAGCATGGACCAAGGCCCCCAGACCTAGAGGTAAACAAAGGCATTCTTTTCAGGCTGGATGTTCCAAAGGCATAGAGGTTACCTTCTAGAAGCTGGGGGCTATGGCCAGACTTCCCTTTAGGAAAAGTTAATCTTTTACTGTATGGGTATGTTCACTGATTATGACTTTTGTCATATCTCCTTAGCAGTACAGTTTTAACCTACTTCTTATTCCAATTCTGCCTTTCAGCTCTCCGGAACTTGACCTCATTGGGCTCCAACTATATGTATATATTTTAAATAGATTTGAAAATTAGTCATCATAACAGCATGTATAAACATTGAAAGATAGGATACATGTATGTGTGGAACTTGTTCTTTATTCAATTTGAGGACTCTGCTTGATCTACATATACTTTAAAAATTTTTTTTTTTAATTTGGAAGAATTTTGAACATACACAAAAGTAGGCAGAATAATGTAATGAATATCCATGTTCCTAACACTCAGCCTGTGTAACTATCAATCCATAGCCAGTTCCTATCCGTTATGCATATTCACTCTTCTCCATTTCCTCCCCATATTATTTGGGAACAAATCTTAGACATTGTATTATTTAATTTATAAAAATCTTACTATTTATTTATAAAACGGACTCTTTTTCTTTTTACCATTAACAATACCATTATCACAGCTAGAAAAAAAGTTACTAAAATATCTCTTATTATTGTTTTATAGTCTTTTTTAATTGAATCTAGATCTTATTAAGATCCATATATTGTCATCGATTGGTTAATAGTTCCCTAAAGTCTTTTCTAATCTTTAGGTATCTGTTCAGTTTCTTTTTTTGTCCTCACAATTTATTTGGTGAAGAAACTGGTTTGTTTGCCTGGTAGGGTTTCCCACAATCTGGATTTTACTAATTTCATCCTTACAGTTTAGCATGTTCATTTATCCTGTTTGTTGTTGGAAATTCACTCCTCATTTTATGTTTCTGAAACTAAATTTAGGTTTGATTTTTTTTTGTTTTTGGTCAAGAATTGTAAGATATTTTTGCATTTATATTCAAATATTTCATAAATTAAAATTAGGATAAAATTTTTGCCTACATTGTTAAAATTTTCATAAATAAATCTTGAGGGAACACAAAGTTAAATATATTAGTTAGGAAAGGTGAATATATTTAGGAAAAAAATTAAATGAAAGTATGGGTTTGTTTTACTGTATCTTCATGAAAAAGTTGGATGCTTAATTCAGTTTATTTTTACTGATACCAGTATTTAGTGCAGTGAGTTTTCTTTCCTCTGAACACTATTTTAGTTTTATCTCAGAATATATGTTGTGCTTTTGTTATCATACATTTCTAGTAGTTTAACTGAGTTGTTTTTCACTTCCCTTTTGATTCATTAGAGTGTTTCAGTTTCTAGGTGGCAAGACTTTTTTGATTTTTGATTGTTTAATGTTTACTTTTATTGCTTTATGGTCATTTAAAGCTAAATGTATCATGTAATTTTAGAAAAAAATTTATCGTGACTTATTATATTGAGGTGTTTATCAGGATACAGAATTGAGTATATACTATTTACCTTATTGATTGTTTTGTTTAGATTTCTGTATCCTAATTATCTTGTCCACTCGAACTGTCTAGGCCTACCAAGAGTGTTAGTTTCTTCTAATTAGTGTGTTTCTAAGGAGTCCTGGTGGCTCAGTAGTTAAGTGCTCTGCCGCTAACTGAAAGGTCGGCAATTCAAACCCACCAGCCAGTCCACGGGAGAAAGATGTGGCACTCTGCTTCTGTAAAGATTAAAAAACCAAAACCAAACTCATTGCTGTTGAGTTGATTCCAACTCATAGGGACCTTGTTGGACAGGGTAGAACTGCCCCATAAGATTTCCAAGGCTATAGTCTTTACAGAAGCCAACTGCCACATCTTTCTCCTGCGGAGCGGCTGGTGGGTTCAAACCGCTGACCTTTTGGTTAGCAGCTGAGCACTTAACCACTGCTCCTAGGAAACCCTACAGGGGCAGTTCCACTCTGTCCTATGAGTCAGAAATGACTTGATGGCAGTGGGAGTGTGTTTCTGTTTCTTTTTTCAGTCTTATGCCGTTTCTGCTTTACAGAAGTTTTGTACATAGATGGTAATGATTATTTTATCTTCATTGTGATTTCTAACTATTATCATTAAAAAATGCTATTCTTTCTCTCATTTGATGCCTCTTGGACTAAATTCTGTTTTGTGCGTGACTCTTGCTTCCTTTTTATTTGTATGTGCTTGGTATGTCTGTGCCTATCCTTTTCTTCTTGACCTTTCAGGGGCACTTGTTTTAGGTCTGTTGCTTGCATATAGCATAGAGTTGGATTTTCTTTTCTAGCCAGTTTGAAAGTCTTCATATTTTAATGAATGAGTTAAGCTCATTTTTTCTTACTGGTTTAACTGATGTATGTATTCCATCATATCATCTTTTGTTATTTAAAGATTAATAGCGTGTATGAGGCATTCCTGCAGCCATCCCCACTGTCTGGCTCCCAGACATGTTCACCATATGCCAAAAGAAAACCCTGTACTCTTCGTGCAGCACTCCTTCCATCTTTCTCCCAGCCCCTGGCAGCCTGCAGTCTGCTTTCTGTCTCTGTGGATTTGCCAGCTCTGGATAGTTCATGTAAATGGAATCATACAATATGTGGACTTTTGTGTCTGACTTTTTTCTCTTAGAATGATGTTTTCAAGGTTTGTTCATGTTGTAGCAGGTGTCAGTACTTAATTCTTTTTTATGGCTAATTAATATTTCATTGCGGGTTTTCTTAGATAATATGCTATAGAGTTTGACTGGGACAGTCAGATGATTTGAGTTCATGAAGCCAAAGCCATTCTGAGGCCTGATGATATTGAATGGAGAAATAAATACATCTGTATAGAAGAACCTTTTGATGGAAAAAAAAATACAGTCAGAGCTGTGCATGGAAAGCAGAAGTTTGATATGATCAGGGATCGATTTTCTTTTTTAATAACTTTTTTTTTTAAATTGTACTTTAGGTGAAGGTTTGCAAAACAAACTAGCTTGTCATTAAACACTTTGTACATACATTGTTTTATGATATTGGTCAACAACCTCACAACATGTCAATATCCTCCCTTTTTGATCTTGGGTTCCCTATTACCAGCCTTCTAGTCCTTGCCCCTGGGCTGGTATGCCCCTTTAATCTCATTTTGTTTTATGGGCTTGTCTCATCTTTGGATGAAGGGTGAACCTCGGGAATGACTTCATTACTGAGCTAAAAGGGTCTCTGGGGGCCATACTGTCAGGGTTTCTCTAGTCTCTGTCAGGCCAGTAAGTCTTGTCTTGTCTTGTGAGTTAGAATTTTGTACTACATTTTTCTCTAGCTCTGTCTGGGACCCTCTAGTGTGATCTCTGTCAGAGCAGTCAGTGGTGGTAGCCAGGCGCCATCTAGTTGTTCTGGATTCAGTCTGGTGGAAGCTGTGGTAGTTATGGTCCGTTAGTCCTTTGGACTAATTTTTCCCTTATCTTTAGTTTTCTTCATTCTCCCTTGCTCCCAAAGGGGTGAGACTAGTGGAGTATCTTAGATGGCTGCTCATAGGCTTTTAAGACCCCAGATACTACTCACCAAGGTAGAATGTAGAACATTTTCTTTATAAACTATGTTATGCCAGTTGAACTAGATGTTCCCTGAGACCTTGGTCCCTACAGCCCTCAGCCCAGAAATTTGGTCCCTCAGGGAGTTTGGATGTGTCTGTGGAGCTTCCATGACCTTGCGTTTATAAGTTGTGCTGGCTTCCCCAGTATTGTGTACTGTCTTACCCTTCACCAGAGTTACTACTTATCTATTGTCTATTTAGTGTTTTTCCATCCCCACCCCTTTCCTCCCTCGTAATCATCGAAGATTGTTTCTTTTTGTGTGTAAACCTTTTCATGAGTTTTTATAGTAGTGGTCTCATACAATATTTGTCCTTTTTGATTGACTTATTTCGTTCAGCATAATACCCTCCAGATTCATCCATGTTGTGAGATGCTTCAAAAATTTATCATTGTTCTTTATTGTTGCGTAGTACTCCATTGTGTGTATGTACTATAGTTTGTTTATCCATTCATCTGTTTGGGCATCTAGGTTGTTTCCATCGTTTTGCTTTTGTGAACAATGCTGCCATGAACATAGGTGTGCATGTGTCTATTCGAGTGACGACTCTTATTTCTCTAGGATATATTCCTAGGAGTGGGATTGCTGGATCATATGGTATTTCTATTTCTAGCTTTCTAAGGAAGCGCCGTATCGTTTTCCAAAATGGTTGTGCCATTTTGCATTCCCACCAGTAGTGCATAATAGTTCCAGTCTCCCCGCAGCCTATCCAACATTTGTTTTCTGTTTTTTTGATTCCTGCCAGTAATGCCAGGGTAAGATGGTATCTCACTGTGGTTTGATTTGCATTTCTCTAATGGCTAGTGATTGCGAGCATTTCCTCATGTGTCTGTTAGCCACTTGAATGTCTTCTTTGCTGAAGTGTCTGTTAATTTCTTTCGCCCATTTTTTAATTGGATTATTTGTCTTTTTGTTGTAGGAATGTTAGATTTTCCTGTAGGTTTTAGAGATTAGACCTTTGTTGGATTTGTAATAGCTGAAAATTTTTTCCCAGTCTGTAGGTTCTCTTTGGTGTGTTCTAGTCTCCTACTATTATTGTGGAACTGTCAGTTTCTCTTTTCAGTGCTGTTAGAGTTTATTTTGTGTATTTTGGAGCCCTGTCATTGGGTGCATAGATACTATGGTTTTGTCTTCATGATGAATCGTTCCTTTAATCATTATGTAGTGCCTTGCTTTGTCTTTTATGGTGGATTTTGTTTTAAAGTCTATTTTATCTGAGATTAGTATTGCCACTCCTGTTCTCTTTTGGTAGCTGTTTGCTTGATATATTTTTTTCCATCCTTTGATTTTTAATAAATTTATGTGCTTGTTTCTAAAGTGAGTCTCTTGTAGACAGCATATTGATAGATCCTATTTTTTTTAATCCATTCTGTAACTCTCTGTCTCTTTATGGGTGGGTTTAGGCTACATTCAGTGTAATTATTGATAGGTGTGAGTTTATTGCTGTCATTTTATAGTGCTTTTTTTTGTGGTGCAGATGATTTCTTTGTTCCTCTTACTTCACTATGCTGAATTCCTTTTGTTTGTTGATTTCTTTCATTTCTTGTGTTTTTGTAGATTCTGTTTTTACTGAGACTTTATGTTCTTCTTCTTTATTTTGATAAGTACGTTTATTAACTTTCTTTGTGGTTACCTTGAAATTTACCCTTATCTTCCTAAGTTTGAACCAGTCTATTGTTACTTGGTATCACCTTGCCTTCCTCTCCATTAGAAAGTTCTGTACCTACACTGTTTATTCTGTCTTTTATTGTTCTGACACTGTTGTCATTTACAGATTAATCTCTCTGGTTCCTTCTGGTAAATCTTTTTGTGTTGAATAGTCCTTGAGAGTTCATTTCCTAGGTTGGTATCTGGCTGGTGCAATCTTGTGTCCTAGATTCAGGCTGTGGTCTGATGTTAATTTGTTCTTAAATCAAAGGACTCCCTTTAATAATTCTTGTAAGTTTGGTTTGGTTTTTACATAGTCCCTTGATTTCTGTTTATCTGGAAATGACCTAATTTCACCATCATCTTTGAATGAGAGTTTGGAGGATATATTATTCTTGGTTGACGGTTTTTTCTTTCAAGGTTTTATATATGTCATCCCATTGCCTTCTTGCCTGCGTGGTTTCCGCCGAGTAATCAGAGCTTAGTCTTCTTGTGTCCCCTCTGTATGTGACTTTTCATTTTTCTTGAGCTGTTGTCAGGATTCTTTCTCTGTCTTTGGTTTTAGTGAGTGTAATTATGATATGCCTTAGTGATTTTCTTTTGGGGTCTATCCTATATGGAGTTTGTTGGGCTTCTTGGATGGTCAGCTTTTCATCTTTCACGATATTAGGTTGGTTTTCTGTCAGCATTTCTTCAGTGATCCTCTCTGTGTTTCCCATTTTCTCCCCCTGTTCTGGAACTCTGATCATTCACAGACTTTTGCTTTTGATTGTATCCCACATCATTCTTAGGGTTTCTTTATTTGTCTTCATTCTTTTTTCTGATTTTTCCTCAAAGTTGTATCCAAGCATTTGTCTTCAATTTCGCTAATCCTGTCTTCCATTGTTTCACATCTGCTCCTTAGGCCGTCTATGACGCTGTCCATTTCTGAAAACTTGTTTTTTATCTCTTGGATTTCTAATTGTTGTTTTTGTATGATTTCTAGCTGTGAATTTATTTTGACATTTTTTTCCTGAATTCTTCCATTTTTTTGTCTGTATTTTCCATGAATTTGTCTGTCTTTTCCATAAATTTGTCTATTTTTCTCTCATGTTTGTCTGCTTTTTGCCTCAAGTTTTGAATAACTTTGAATATTAGAGACTTGAATTCCCTATCAGGTAGTTCTAGTACCATTTCTTCTACTGGAAAGTCATCTGGTGTTTCATTTTTGACACCTGCTGGAACAATCCCCTTTTTTTTTTTATGTTTTGATATTATCTGCTGTCTTTGGGACATTCAGTAGTTATTTTCTTTGTTTATTGATTGCAGATTTGTTTTTACCTGCTTTTTTGTTTTATTTGCTTACATCTGAGCAGGTAGGTTGTGTGTTCTTTGTTGTTTGCTTGTCTGTGGGCACGATACTTTTCACCACCTTGTCCAATGGGCAGGGCCAGTCACTCAGCCATGGTGCAGCAGGGCAGGTCCAGCTGAAGGGGAGGGGCTGGGATGGATTGCTTATGGCACTCACTGGGGCCCACAGGGCAGTCCGGGGTTCAGTGCAGGGCAGATTGCAGTAGGCCGTGCCTGTGCTGCTCAGGTGTGATGTTCCGTGCATGTTGCAGGTAGGCAGGAGGGAAGGGGGAGGTTGTGATGTGTGGAGCTAAGATGGGTATGGGAAAGAAGAGAGAGAGTACAGAGAAACAGGAGCCCAAAAAAAAAAAAAAAAAAACAAAAGTGCTGAGGGAGCTTACCGTTGGAGTGGAGAGACAAGAAACTGAGAAATGAAGAAAAACAAAAAGGATTAAAAAAAACATAGCCCCAGGGAATCCCACCAACAACTGTGAAGTGGCTCCCAGGCCTCGGGGCACAGCCTGTCTAGAAAGGGCGGAGATGGCACACAGTGCCAGGTATTCAGGAGACAGGAAAAGAAGGAAAGCAGAGAGAGATGAGAAACTGAAAAATGAAGAAAAACAAAAAAAGGAGAAAAGGAAAAGATAAAAGAAGAAATAAATAAAAAAGAAAATAAAGAAAGGCCCCCAGTGATCCCCCTGGCATGGTGGCGCAGACTGGGGAAGTGGCTCCTAAGCTGTGCAGTACAGCCTGGCTAGAATCGGCAGAGATGGCACACAGTGCCAGGTATTCAGGAGACAGGGAAAAAAAAATAAGTGGAGCGAGACAAGAAACTGAGAAATGAAGAAAGACAAAAACAGAAAAAGAAAAAAATAAGGAAAAGAAAAAACATACTAAAAAAGAAAAAAGCTCTCAGGGATCCCACTGGTGCAGCTGGGCAGACTGGGGAAGTGGCTCCCAAGCCTTGCAGTATGCCTGGGTAGAAGGGTCAGAGATCGTGCCAGGTATTCAGGAGACAGTAAAAGAAGGTAAGTAGAGATGAGAAACAGAAATGAAGAAAGACAGGGATCAGTTTCTAAAGTCATTGCACAGATTGAAAAACGAAAGATTTGAACAGTATACTGCCTTTAAGAGCTGCCATCGATTTGAACAGTATACTGCCTTTAAGAGCTGCCATCCTGAAAAGATAAGTGTACTCTGTTTCTTAATAAATTCTTGAGAAATAAAGAACAATAGTAACATAATGCATTTTGTTTATCTCTATCATGGCTTCTTTTAAATTATAGTTCTTGTTTTCATGTTTTATTTTTAAAAGGACGTGCTTACATGAAGATTACATATTTTATTATGACATTTCCTAATAAAACTCTTTGATTAAAAAAAATTTGTTATAATTTAGCTTCAGTAGCATACAAAAACTCTGCTCCTATACAATTCCATCCATCCTCTCTCTGTGTTGTTCTTATCCCATTTTGTTTATCCGTTCATCTGTTGATGGACATTTTGGTTGTTTCCCTCTTTTGGCTATTGTTAATAGCACTGCTATGAACATTTGTGTACAAGTTTTGGTTGAACACCTGTTTCTAATTTTGGGTATATACCCAGTAGTGGAATATCTGGCTCATATGGTAATTCTATGTTTAAGCTATTGAGGAACTGCCAAACTGTTTTCCAAAGTTAGCGTACCGTTTTACAGTCCCACCAGCAGTGTACAAAGGTTTCAGTATCTGCACATCTTCACCAACACTTGTTATTGTTTGCCTCTTTGATTGTAGCTCTCCCATTGGGTGTGAAGTGGTATCTCATTTGGTTTTGATTTGCATTTCCTGATTGACTAATGAAGGAACCCTGCTGGAGCAGTGATTAGGAAGCTTGGCTATTAACTGAAAGGTCAATGATTTGAACCCACCAGCAGCACTGTGGGAGAAAATAACTGGCTATCTGCTCCTGTAAAGATTACAGCCTTGGAAACCCTATGGGGCAGTTGTACTCTGTCCTGTAGGGTTGCTGTGAGTTGGAATTGACTCAGTGGCACACAACAAAAACAGCGTTTGAATAATGATGTTGAGCATCTTTTATGTGCTTTTTGGCCATTTGTATGTCTTCTTTGGAGAATTGTCTGTTCAAATCCTCTGCCCATTTTCCAAATGCTTTGTTTGTCTCTTTGTTAAGCTGTAAGAGTTCTTTATATATTCTGATTACCAGATTCTTAGCAGATAATGATTTACAAATATTTTCTCCCATTCTGTGGGTTGTCTTTTCTCTTTATTGATAGTATATTGTGATGCACAAATGTTTTTAATTTTGATGAAGTCCAGTTTATCTAGTTTTTCTTTTGTTGCTTGTGCTTTTGGTGTTATATCTAAGAAACCATTGCCTAATCCAAGGTTATGAATATTTACCCCTATGTTTTCTTCTGAGAGCTTTATGTCTTAACTCATATTTAGGTCTTTGATCCATTTTGAGTTAATTTTTGTATATGGTGTGAGATAAGAGTCCAACTTCATTCTTCTGCATGTGAATATACAGTTGTTCCAGCACGTATCAAGAATAATTGGAGACTTATTTCCTCCACTGAATGTTCTTGGCATCCTTTTCTAAAAATCAATTGACTACAGATGTATTTTTTTTTTTTACTGGACTGTCAATTTTATTCCATTGATCTATATGCCTGTCCTTGTGCCAGTACTACACTGTTTTGATTACTGTAGCTTGGAAGTAAGTTATGAAATCAGGCAGTGTGTCTTCTAACTTTATTTTTTTTTTCCAAGATTGTTTTTGTTATTCAGGGTCCCTTGCAGTTCCACATGAAATTTAGGATTAGCTTTTCCATTCCTCCCAAACAGGCATTTTGATAGGGATTGCATTGAGTCTGTAGTTTGCTTTGGGTAGTATTGCCATTTTAACAAGTTATTTTTTTAGTGATTACCCAGGGGATTTCAATTAACATCCTAAATTTGTAGTAATCTATTTGTTATAATTTAGCTTCAGTAGTATACAGAAACTCTGCTTCTATACATATACAGCTCCATGTACCGTCTCTATGTTGTTCTTACCACAAATCACATCTTTGTACATTCTGTACACTTAACATGGATTTATAATTATTGTTTTGTGCCAGTGAAGCTGTTCTTATTTATAAAATCACTAGCTTCCACAGTCATCATTATGGCAGTATTTCACTCTTGCTATAATAAGTTCTGCAGCTTACACAGCCAGTCACTAGTCCCCTTTTCACGTCCATAGTTTCTGAATTGTTCTGTCTGCTGATCTTAGGACAGTTTTGACTCTCCGTGGCTCCTGGGGATTCCCGGATACCTAGTTTCAATGAGGATGCTATCTATGAGTTTTTCCTTTCCCTCAACTGGTTGATCTGTTTGGTTTCAGTAGGAGTTTTAGGAGTTTCAGAAACGGGGCTGCTGCTGTGATCTACCTTCTCCAGAAGTTATAATTTTTTTTTTTTTTGATACAAATATGTTGTTCTGTTAAGATAAACTCTAAAGTTGCTTGATTTTCAGTGATAATAATTTTAATTTTATTTGTCTTATGAAGTTTTAGAATATATTTCTGTGGAATGATAGAGAATTTAGCATGGTATGTACATTTTAAAAATTATATCCTTAAAGAGCCTTTACATTCTGTTGAACTAGCAGTGGGTTTGGACACTGGGAGAGACCCATTTTAGTATTAGTTGTGCTCTTTGCTCAGATGATTTTAACAAATCACTCAAGTTTTGAACATAATGTAAAACAGTTTTGCCATTTTCTGAATGAGGGAGATAACACCTATTTCCATAACTTCAATTGAGACACTTTTTCAGGTTATGGAAAATAATGTATACTCAATATAGAAAATTTGGGAAATTTAGAAAACTATAAAGATAGAATTAAACTTACTTATAATCCTAATATCTGAAGATCATTGGTAGCAAGATAGTATACTACTTACCAGGGTGTCTTGTTTTTTTTCCTTATACGAATATATTTTAACTAGAGATACAGCAAACATATATTTGGCTGAATAACAATTAGATCAGTATTAAATTTAATATTTGTCTGAGGCCAAAGCTGAATATCACCATTATACAATGAAATTCTGGGATATAAGAATAAATCTAAAATTTAAAAATTTATTGAGATTGTATTATTAAAAAGATTATAGTTACATTTTCCAAGTTAGACATTCTAACGTCAGAAAACTGATTTCTTAACCCTGTTCGGTGCTAGATTACTCCCAGGGTTTCTATAGTTCGTATTTGCAATACTGAATAGGTGCCCGCTTTTAACTGAGTTCAGTGACTCAACAAAATCTTGGTGGAACCTAAGTTTTTTAAATGCTTTTCTTCGTGTTCTTTATATTCTTCATTATGTCTGGATTGAAGATGATATGCCATACACATTTGACCTGATTTTGAACCTTTTCCTCCTAATGAAATTCTGAGAAACCAAATTGATGTGTCCTAATTGCATCTTCACTAGGCATAAAGAATTCCCCAATAGGACTTTTTCTTAAGAGTCATGACCTAAAAACAAAAACAGATCTTCACAGTAATTCTTTTGATGTTATAAATATTGTTATGATATAATTCAACCTTCATTACTTTGCTTGTAATATTGTTAAAATGCTAGCAAATATTTTTTGGCCTAAAAAGTGTGTAATCTTCTTCCTGAATTTGTTTAGCTAATGTACTCTCTTATTGTATTAACTACCAATCTGTTTTCTGTTTTACAATTGAAATTTCTTAATTGTTCTTATTTATAAAATCACTAGCTTCCACAGTCATCATTATGGCAGTATTTCACTCTTGTTATAATAAATATGCATTTTTATGTCAACTTGCCAACTCCCTTCAAGTGCTAGAATGAGAGAAGGATCCATTATTATTCAGGGTTTCTCAACCTCCACACCAGTGACATTTTGGACTGGATAATTCTTTGCTGTTGGGGCTGTTCTGTGCCTTGTAGGATGTTTAGCAGCATTCCTGGCCTCTACTCACTAGATGCCAGTAGCATCCCTTCCACCCCCAGGTGTGACAATTGAAAATGTCTGCAGATGTTGCCAAATATCCCTTGAGGGCCAAAAATCTTCCAGGTTGGGAACCACTGCTCTGGAGTAATAACTTCTAATTCTCCCAAGGTAGATTATTCTTTTCCTTCAAGAAAGAACCCTCTGATTTTTACTTTTTGGTTGGGAGTAAATGCCAAGCTGTCTTTGTCTTAGTGGCAGGAGTGGGGAAAGAGTCCTACTTTACATGGTAAACAGACTTTCCTTAGTCTTATTTGTAGCGTCCTTAATCTTGCCCTTCCTTCTTACTGTTCCAAGTTCTCTGGCTTCCTCTGGAGAGTCTGACTCAAGTATCTACCTGGGTCCCCTCCTGGAGTGTTCTGGAGCTGCTTGCTTCATTCATCACTAGGCTTCCATACATTTTATGGTTTCCAGAAACAGATTTAAATCCCTCATCCACTGATAATCTTTCCTATTCTGTGTGCCAGTATAGTTTTATCCCCCTTTTTTTTTTCCTTTGTTGTTATTTTAACAGGATCCTGGAAAGAAGGATGAGAGGCAGATACCTATATTCAGTGTGTCATCTATCTGGAATCTGCCCAGTGTTTTAAAATAGAAAACTTGGAGAGGACATGTATTTTTATTCATGGAACAAATGTATGTAACTGCCACATTTTGACCTTTCTCCATTTCTTTTCACCCTTTCTTTTCTAGGGCTCATTATCCTGGCACCTATTCAGTAAGGGATGCAAAGCTGACTGAGAAGAAACTTTGGTCTTCTGAAGATTTTAGCACTTTGAATAATGATGTGGGTGCAGGCTGCTGGGGTCGCGTATTGAATCAGAATTATATCAATGGCCACATGACTGCGTAGGTTATTAAAATTTTTTAAGCTTTTTATTACACAAACTTTCAAAAGTAGAAAAAAGTACAATGGATATCCATATTCTCACAACCTAGGCTCAGTGATTTTAAACATTTTACTTATTTCCTTCATTTATACCTATGTCTGTACCTATACTAGTTGCTGTCAAGTCTGTTCTGACTCAGGACAACCCCATGTGTGCCAGCATAGAACTGACTTCTGTGGGGTTTTCAGTGGCTGTTTTTCTTTGAAGTAGATTGCCAGGCATTTCTTCCCAGGTGCTTCTGGGTGGACTTAAATCTCCAACCTTTAGGTTAGCAGCTGAGCACGTTAACTATTTTCACCACCCAAGGACTCCTATACTTATACCTAAACCTAATTTATATCTATCTTTCTATATATAGTCAGTTTTACTGAAGTATCATGTATAGATAATAAAAGTCATGCAGTTGTATAATTTTTGACAAGCTACATATATTTCCATGAGTTGGAATTGACTCAGTGGCGACTAACAACAGCAACAACAATATATATTTCTAATAAAACAATTGTAAATTACAGATGTCATGACATTTCACCCCTACATATTTTATCACACGTCTCCAAAAATACAGTCTCCTACATGATCACGGTATCATTTTTTTACATAACAGTATTTTGTAATATTTCAAAGACCCAGTCTATATTCATATTTTCTCAGTTGTCCCAAAAAATGTCATTTGTTGGTTTTTTAAAAATTTTTAACCAGAATCCAGGCAAGCACCATGCATAGCATGTAGCTATTATGTCTTTTGAGTCTTTTTAAATCTAGAATGGTTCCCTTCCTTCCCCATTTTTTATGACCAGTTTTTTCGAGAAGACCAAACCTCAGGTCTCAGTCTGTCTAATTCATCCCTTAAGGCATCACTTAACTTTGTGTAACTATCTAAACAGAGGCTTTTGTGGGGGAAACACAGCTCTGTTTACTCCTCAGGGAAACATTTCTTAAATGATTTGAAAACACTTTAATTGTAATTAGAATCAAATTGTCAGTCTAAAACAATGTTAAACAGAATGAAAGCAAGGTAAATATACTTTAGTGATATTAATGCAGGTTGATACATTCTTTGGCAAGCCTATAATTGTTTTTAATCTCTTTTTGAAAGCAAAGATGCTTGTCATAGAGAATTTGGTTTAATAACTTAAATTGGTTG
Organism: Dugong dugon; assembly: GCA_030035585.1. Classification (NCBI taxonomy): domain Eukaryota; kingdom Metazoa; phylum Chordata; class Mammalia; order Sirenia; family Dugongidae; genus Dugong; species Dugong dugon. Next base: position 97,420,250 of record CM057472.1, on the reverse strand, counting down.
CAAGAGTAATTCATATTCATGGAGAGAAGTTAGAAATGGCAGATAAATACAAAGACAGAAACAGAATTACCCATAATTTTGCCATCCAGAAATAACCACCCTTTAAGATTTTGGTGTATGTCCTTCAAATTTAAATTTACATGTATAAATTTTTAATACAAAATTGATATCATAACACATAATCTATTTAGTTTGCTGCTTTTTCACTTAACAAGGCATGATGAACATTTTCTCATATTTAAGTATGTTTCTACTTCATCATTTTAACGCTTTATGTATGTATATTCTGTTACATAAAGCAGTAATTCCCAAACTTGCCTTATTGCCCAAACTCTTAATGAGCACCTGAGGCACTTGTACTGATTCTTTGGCAGTTGCCCAGACCAGCTGACTCAGACATCCAGGAGAGGCCCCTGGGACTCTTGTCTGTCCAGTCCAGGTGCCAGATGATTCTGATGCCACCTAAGTGTGGAAACACTGATACAGAAACTGTGTCTGCCTTATTGACTGGTCCCTCTTCCTAGAAATGGAAGTTGTTTTTATTTTTTAATTAACTGCTTTGTACAAACTGAAATGAAAACATTTGTATACATGTATCTTTGTATACATCTGTAACTATTTACTTAAAGAGTGTATTCTTATAAATGGAATGGCTGGGTCAGAAGTATATATATTTTTGAAAGATTTTAGTACATATTATGAAATACCCTCCAGAAAGTTTGTCTCAGTTTATACTCTTACCACCAGCCAGAGAGGATACCTGTGTCCAGGTGATTAACAAACTGTAGGTAAAATCCTGAGAAAGGTTTTTTAAAATTCTCACTGATAGTAAGGTTTTCTGAAAATTGGGACTGTTGTCCTCTACTTTGTGTTGACAGAATTAAAAGGCTGATGTTTTCTAACAGTGTTATTCTATCATTTTTTGATGGGTAAGGACTTGATAAGAAAAATTTCTGTGGGTAAGCTCGAGTTTTTTAGCTGTGAGGAGCCTAGCAGTCCCAGGGCTCCAGAGCTCCCCTTTTGCCCAGGTGAACTCATGGCCTTCTCTGGGATTTTCCTGAGAACCATGAAGTCGTAATCTTAGGGTTCAGGCAACTGCTGTGGACTCTTAGGGCCTGATCATCTGAAAGAATAGCCAAGGGAACAGACGAGCATGCTGGAACCAATTAGTACTCGTAAATGAAGCAGAATAATAGCAGTTACTGCAGTGCAGTCCTTATTCTACAGTCTTTTCTATTTTAATACATTTAGTCCTCACAACAGTCACATGAGCTAGGTACAATTACTATCCTCATTTTACAGATGAGGAAACTGAGGTCCAGAGAGGTTAAATGGTGGAGCCATGATTTGAACCCAGGCAATCTGACTCTAAGACCTGAGTTCTCAATTGTAAAAGTTTGGAACAGTTCAGACTCAAGTTCATAAAATTATGTCATGAAACGGGGGCATTAAGAAGGCTGGCTGTTGAAAGGAAAGCAGGTATGAATAAAGCCTTTATTTGTATTTGACTCAGATTTGTGACACGTTCACGACTGGTAGGGCATGTGTCATCTTCTGGCTACACCATTGTCTCAGTAAAAAACTTGTATAACTTATATGTATATGCATTGTTTTATTATGTGATGAACCATTTAAAAATATCTAGATGCATCTAACTAACGCTGGATTTTTCAAAATATGAGTGAACTTAGGCAACTCACACTTTCTTGTGTTGAGTGGTGGTTTTGTGGTCATTTACATATACTATCATAAGGTCTTTTTACTACAGGCTTCTAGACTTACTTTTTTTAATCACAAGTTGTTTTGATGTTTCTCTTTTATCAAACAAATCTTTTAGCACAATCGCTTGGAATTTGGTGGCTAGTTACTATGAACAGTTACCTTACGGGGGATGTGGATTGATGACTGCTCAGGAGCCGTGGAGTGGGCACTATGAAGTAGAACCTCCTATCTGGATATCAGGTATGGTTCAGATTCCTCCTCTAGTTCCCAGAATTTCCTGTCTAGGAGACAGCAGAAACACTTGGAGGGGAATCACACAAACTTACTGTATGTGTGTGCGTTACATGTTTGTGTGCATGTGTGTGTGCATGCATATGTGTGTGCCTATGTGTGTGTATGTGTGTGTATATCTCTGTTTCAAGCAAGATCAGCCATAGTGTTTTATAAGAATCTTTTGGGTAATTGGAGCCTTGGTGGTGTAGTGGTTAAGAGCTTGGCTGCTAACCTAAAGGTTGGCAGTTCAAATCCATCAGCTGCTCCTTGGAAACCCTATGGGGCAGTTCTACTCTGTCCTGTAGGTTCACTATGAGTTGGAATTGGCTCAACAGTAATAGGTTTCAGTTTTTTTTTTTTTGGGTTAATTAGGCTACCTTTCGAATTTCATTATTGATTATTAGGCTAAGACCTGGCTCTTAGAAAAAAATAGCAAAGGGGAGATGTGTATTTTATCGATCATCTGGTTAATGTCCATCGGCAATTAAAGTTTCAGTAATACTTAGTTTTTGTGCAAGTGTTTTTGGGTGTGCACTGCATACTGGCACTGTGCAAGGTCCTGGACTTTTCAGTGGTGAGTGGAAGCAGAGTGATCTCTGTCCTCACTGAACTCTCTGAGGGAGAATCAAATGATCTAAATATATAATTACAGATTATGGTAATTGTTAATAAAATGGATTATCTGAAGACTCTTTACAATTCAGAGTATCTAAAGGTGATTTAAAATTAGTCATGAGGACACTTTTTTGTACTAGTATAGTTTTATTGATTAGAATAGCATGCTAACAAAATCAAAGGTGAGTATATAGCACTCATTACATGATTAACAAATACTGTATTTATTGAATTATTAAATGGATAAGTACATGTAAAAGTTTTATGACATATTATGGTTTCAGGTTGTGCCCTAAACCTACAGATGTGTGTTGTTAAAAGATCATTTTCAGAAAAAGGAAAAATCATGACTCTTATACAGATGTAAAAATGAACACATGTTAAAGAATATCTACTACTCAAAAGATGTGAGGGAGCCAACCAAGTGTTATAACTAGCTCAAAGGAAAAGCACAAATTTATATGGAGTAAAAGAATTTGAGATGAATTGCGAGTAGAAACAAAACTGGTTTTCCCACAGCAGAGAGGAAGTCAGTTAAAACCTTACCAGACAGGACATAATTTACTTACCTATCAGTCACCTAAAACATACGGAGTTGCAGAATATCTCAAAGATAATAAACAGGTTATAGATGGTGCATCCTTTTCCATTGAAACACAAAACTTATTCTATAGTGTCATTAGTCACAAGGGACGTTGTGATGCAGACAGTGGATGGCATGGTATAATTTTTTCACAAAAGGATAAAGGTAGCCATACTAATAATGAATATAATCTAAACAAAAATTCTTTTGTCAAATTACCTTTGTTATTTTCTACAGTCTTTTTTTGTAAAAAAATTAAACGTAACCATTTTGTTTTAACATCATAACCACAATTCCCTTTTAAAAATCAATTCCTTCAAAGGTAAGATGCTTTCATAGGAAAATTATAAATTTGAAGTGAATTTGTTTTAATTTTAAACCCCTATTGTGGTAATTTTTAGCTGACGTATTTTCCTCAAAGAGATTTATAATCATGCCAGTGAATTTGATTACTAGAATAAACTCCTTAAATTATTCTTCTAAAATATGGAAAAGTTAAAATGAACTTGTATGTCTTGTTTGTTAACCCTTTAAATGTTGACATTGCTGGCCCCATATTATCTAGGTGGACTAATGTGCTCTGCTCATTTTGTGAGTGTTTATTTTGGGAGAGTGGAGACATGGAATAATTGCTTAGTATGTTTGCACAGCCATCTTTGGAGGTGCCCAATAAATATATATTATGGAAATAAACTTGTTCTTACGGTTTGGAAATGCATGAACACTTTTTAACTTCAGGTCTTGTAGTTGTATTATGATGGGTTCAACAGAAATGAACAAGGGTTGACGGAATAAGTTTTACTATTGGGGGAAGAAAAGGACTAATATTCTTGAATTCTTGGATGATTCGTGATTCACAGAGTGTGGTTCATTTATTTTTACCAGTCTTTCTAAGATTCTTCCTGAAATTGTACCATTTAACTCAATTAATTATTTAAAAGTTGAAAATGAGGTCAGTAGATGCTTTCTTCCAAAACAGAAAAAAAGCTTGGCTTGTCAGACTCAAACTATGTTATGAATCAGTAGACAGCCCCCACCCTCCCTCCCTCTTTTTTAAAGAATCCTTATTGTTGCCATTTTTATCTTATTTGGGTCTTTCTCTGCTTTTCTGTAGCTCATACTACTCAATTTACGCAACCAGGTTGGTATTACCTGAAGACAGTTGGACATTTAGAGAAAGGAGGAAGCTACGTAGCTCTGACTGATGGTTTAGGCAACCTCACCATCATCATTGAAACTATGGTAAAGTTTTGTTGTTGCTGTTGGATTAACTCTACTTCTTTAGGATTGGAAATACAGCATAATACAAAAGTGAATACATTTTTTTAACCAGCTTTACTGAGATATAATTGATGTATAATAAATGGCACATTTTAAATAATATAGAGTGTGCAGTTTCATAAGTTTTAATATTACGTATACACTCAAGAGACCATTACCACAATTAAGATAGTGAACATATTTATTGCTCCCCAAAAGAGTGCTTATATCCCTTTATAATCCCTTGCTCCTTTTCCCCACACACCTGTGGCTTCCCAAGCAGCCACTTATCACTGCTTTAGGAAGTCTCTGATGTTGCTTTTCAGAGGGGGCAGCCTTGGCCTGTGCACAATACCTAAGTGAACAGTGGTTTTCCCAGGGCTGTCTTTGTTTCTTCCTGGATTACACCTCCTTGTTAAGATCCACTAATTGCTAGTTAATTGCTGTATTGTTTTTAACAATGTCCTGGGGCTCAAATTGCTCCATAGTCTCCAGTTAAATTCTGACTTAGGGGTGTTTTTGAGGTCAGTGAGGTTTGTTCTGACCCCAGAAAGGCTCTTCTTAGCTGTCTCTTTCTCTAATTTTCTCTGTTAAGCTAGCTGCTCTAAGATTTGGTTTATATCTCTAATGAAGCCACCAGTCTCCTCTTAATTGGTTTTCTTAAAACCTTTATTATTTTTGAGAGTGCCCCGTGGTTTGAACTTCACACTCTCTGTTTTAAATACAAGCAGTTCAATCAGTTTCTTTAGAGGAGAGTTTTGGAGCTCTCTGATTTATGGTCCTGGTGGCACAGTAGTTAAAGACCTCGGCTGTTGACTGAAAGGTTGGCGGTTTGAACCTATCATCTGCTCCGCAGAAGAAAGATGTGGCAGTCTGCTTCTGTAAAGATTATAGCCTAGGAACTCCTATGGGGCAGGTCTACTCTGTAGTATATAGTCACTGTGAGTCAGATGCAACTCCACGGCAACGAACAGGTTTTATGGCCTGCCTCTTCTCCTGGACTGAATCCCTGAGCCAAGTCTCTGGAGCTTGAAGTGGGGACAGTGGCACACTTTTCTCTCAGTGATACCTCTGATTGATGAGTAGGGCACTGAGTGGGTCGGGGGCAGTAGCCTTGGGTCTTCTCATTATGCCTGTCCCTGTGTGGAACTGCTGCCCTATGAACGAGCCAGGGTAAGGGTAATTGGGTAGGATCCCAGTATTTTCAGTACACCATGCCCAAGGTAGAGCCTCTGCTCACAAGTGGGTGCTGTGCAACGAAGGGAATCCTGATCACAGCTGCCCTTACTGGCACTTAATTGTTGCATTACATAGCTGGGTTAGGGTGGGATAAAAAATACTGACATTTTGCTCCTACCAGGAAGATACTGTCACCCTCGACTGGGAGGAGAGGGAGCCCTGTGTTCTTGGATGTACCCACTTGGAGTGGAGTTTCTATCAAACTGGGCTGGGAGGGAGGGCTGAGAGACTAAGAGAGTAGAGAGTGAGTCATAGTTCATATGCTACAGACTATTGTTGTTCGTACTGATTTTTCATACATTTTCTTGAGTAAATGTTCTCTTTTGCTGTATGTGCTTATGCTTATTTCCAGAGACTTAATATTTTAAAATTTTCACCCGTTTTACTTGGATGCAGGTCCATGGAGCACATCATATTACCATTCTGGAAGTGGAACTCTCCTTCAGTTCTTAGCCATGGTTTTCATTAGTTCTTTGAACATGTTTAAAATAGTTGATTTAAAGTTTTTGTCTAGTAAGTCTAATGTATGGGTTTCCTCAGAGAGTTTCTGTTGACTGTTTTTATTTTCCCTGTGAATGGACCATTTTTTCCTGTTTCTTTGTATGTTTCATAATTTTTTGTTGCAAAGTGGACATTTTGAATAATGTATCAACTCTGGGAAATCAGATTTTCCCATATCTCCAGCATTTGTTGGTGTTGTTTGCTGTCATTGCTGCTGCTGCTGCTGTTTGATGTTAAGTGTCTTTCCTGAATTAATTCTGTAAAGTCTGTAAACTTTGTTATGTGTGGCCATTGATGTCTCTGCTTGGTTTTGTGGTCAGCTCATGGCTGTACAGAGATTTCCTTAAATGTTTGGAAACAGTACATCTCCCAGCCTTTGACAGTGGGCTCTGTGTGTATGTTGGGACACACCTTCAATGCTCAGGCAGGCAGTTTACAACTCTGGCATGGCCTTCACTTCCTGCCTGTGCAGATTTCAAAGTGAGCTTGAGGTAAGAGCTCAGGGCCTTCCCAGGTCTTTTCTGGGCATGCACAAAGCTCTACACGTGTGTATGACCTTCTAGATTCTGAGGAATATGTCATAGCTTTTTAAAAGCCGTTACAAATCTCATTCCCCATCTTTTCCCTTTAATTTTTTGGTCAGCTTGTTGTTCATTCTAAATGCTCCTGCCACCTCAGGCAGCTGCAATGTTAAGAAATTGCCACTAATTCTTTTCAACAAATGCCTCCAGGGAAAAGGCTGTTCTCCCTGGACAAGTTCTGCATCAAGTCACATAAAGACAGACCCTGTGAGTGGGGTCTTCCAAACTTCCAGACAGGTCAGACAAAGGTATTTCCCTGGGAACTGGGCTTTGGAGCAGCTCCATCCCTGTTCTGCCCCCTCTAGTAGTTCCTAGGCTGCTGGTTTTCACCATGACTGTGGGGCTCTTGGTTTTCAAGACAACTGAGGAGCTAGAGAGAAGGGAATGTGAATAGAGCAAGTTTAAGCATCATAAAGCTCACTGTTCTTAGCGACGTTTAGGCATTTCTTTTGAATAAATAACCTGCAATTATTGCAAGCCTTTGCTTAATCACCAGTGTTTTGAAAAAGTTGGTTTTGACAGTCTTTTCCAGTATTTTGTTGCTTTTATGGAGGAGATATTCAGAGGTTCTTACTCTGCCATTCTTTCTGAAGTGTCCCACTTAACGATTTTCGATTGTTAAACCAACCCTGCATTCCAATCATAAACTACTTGTTAATGATGTATTACCCTTTTACCATATCGTTGGATTCAATTTGCTGAAATTTTGTTTAGAATTTTAGCAATTATATTTCTCAAGGATATTAGTTTATAGTTTTCTTGTAATGTCTGCTTGGTTTTAGTATCAAGGTAATGTTGGCCTTAGAATAAATTGGAAAGTACTCCTTCTATTTTTTGATGAGTTTTTGTAGAATTGGTGTTATTATTTTAAAAATTTCTGTTAGAATTCCCTAGTACACTTTTCTTTATGGGAAAAATTTTTTAACTACAATTTTAATTTTCTTTATAGAGATTGTGCTCTTCAGGTTATCCATTTTTTCTTCAGTGATCTTTTGAGTTTTTGTATCTTTCAGGAAATTTGTCAATTTCATCTCAGTTGTTGAATTTATAGATATAAAGTTAATCACACTATTATTATCCTCTCAATATCTGTAGGCTCTGTAGTGATGTCACCTTTCTTATAATAATAATGGTAATTTGTGTTTTTTCTCTTTTTTCCCCTGATCAGTCTGACTAGAGACTTAATCCATTTTTTTGATCTTCTCAAAGCTTTTAGTTTTTTTAATTTTTCTCTCTTGTTTTCTTGCTTTCTGTTTAACTGGGTTCTGCTTTGATGTCTGTTGTTTTCTTTGCTTACTTAGGTTTTAATTGATTTTTTTTTTCTAATATCTTAAGGTGGAAGGTGAAGTCTCATGACCTTTCTTCTTTTCTGATCTGGGCATTTAGTGCTATAAATTTCTCCCTAAGTACTGCATTAGTGACATCACACAAATTCTGATATGTTGTATTTTCATTTTCATAAATTCAGAATTCTCATTTCTCTCTGAATTTTGATTTTTTCTGAATTTCGTGAATTATTTAGAAATTGGGAAGTTTCCAGAGATCTATTTATATCTTTCTGTTGATTTTCTGTCTAGTTGTACTAGCAATTGCTGAGAGTGGGGTATTGAAATCTCTAACTGTAATTTTTTTCCCCTACAAAGTGTGTCACAAAACATCGTACTGTGAGTGCTTTGTAATTGTTGACTCCCCTAATGTAAGGATTATGTCTCATACCTTTTTATGCTACCTATATTAATGGTTTTTTAGTTAAAAAAAAAATCATATCGACAAGCTGAGAAGTATTTGTAATATGTATTTAGATGATCACAGTGTCTATTTGAAGGTGATAGCTAGAGGAGATGCTTTTTTAGTAAAAAAAAGTCAAACTTCTGCTTTTTAATTTCACGTATTTTACTTGGAAACAGAGTTATAACTTAAAAAATTAATCCATATGCCATAAAATATCTCTGGAGATTAGCTTTGAATTTAGTTTCATTCAGTCAAAATAACATTATTGTTGTTGTTATTAGGTGCCATCGAGACGATTCCGACTCATAGCGACCCTGTGAACGATAGAACAAAACACTACCCAGTCCTGCTCCATCCTCACAATCGTTGTTATGCGTAAGCCCATTGTTGCAGCCACTGTGTCAGTCCATCTCATTGAGGATCTTCCTGTTTTTTGCTGACCCTCTGCTTTGCCAAGCATGATGTCCTTCTCCAGGGACTAATCCCTCCTGACAACATGTCCAAAGTATGTGAGACGTAGTCTCGCCATCCTTGCTTCTAAGGAGCGTTCTGGGTGTACTTCTTTCAAGACAGATTTGTTCCTTTTTCTGGGAGTCCATGGTATATTCAGTATTCTCCAGCACCACAATTCAAAGGCATCAATTCTTCCTTGGTCTTCTTTATTCATCCTCCAGCTTTCACATGCTTAGGAGGCAATCAATAGCACCATGGCTTGGGTCAAGTGCTCCTTAGTCTTCCAGGTGACAACTTTGCTTTTTAACATTGTAAAGAGGTCTTTGGTAGCAGATTTGCCCAATGCAATGTGTGTGTTGATTTCTTGACTGCTGCTTCCATTGGTGTTGATTGTGGATCCAAGCAAAATGAAATCCTTAACAACTTCAGTCTTTTCCCTGTTGATAATGATGTTGCTTATTGATCTAGTTGTGAGAATTTTTGTTTCCTTTATGTTGAGGTGTAATCCATACTGAAGGCTGTGGTCTTTGATCTTCACCAGTAAGTGCTTCAAGTCCTCTTCACTTTCAGCAAGCAAGGTTGTGTCATCTGTATAACTCAGGTTGCTAATGAGTCTTCCTCCAATCCTGATGCCCCATTCTTCTTCATATAGTCCAGCTTCTCAGATTATTTGCTCAGCATGCAGATTGAATAGGTATAGTGAAAGGATACAACTCTGACACACACCTTTCCTGACTTTAAACCACGCAGTATCCCCTTGTTCTGTTCGAATGACTGCCTCTTGATCTTTGTACAGGTTCCCCATGAGCACAATTAAGTGTTCTGGAATTCCCATTCTTCGCAATGTTATCTACAGTTGTTATGATCCACACTGTTGAATGCCTTTGCATGGTCAACAAAACACAGGTAAACATCTTTCTGGTATTCTTTGCCTTCAGCCAGGATCCATCTGACATCAGCAGTCATGTCCCTGGTTCTGCGTCCTCTTCTGAATCCGCCTTGAATTTCTGGCAGTTCCCTGTCGATATACTGCTGCAGCTGCTTTGGAATGATCTTCAGCAAAATTTTACTTGCATGTGGTATTAATGATATTGTTCGATAATTTCCACATTCGGTGGGATCACCTTTCTTGGTAATAGGCATAAATATAGATCTCTTCCAGTCGGTTGGCCAGGTAGCTGTCTTCCAGATTTCTTGGCATAGACAAGTGAGTACTTCCAGTGCTGCATCCATTTGTTGAAGTATCTCAATTGGTATTCCAACAGTTCCTGGAGGCTTGTTTTTTGCCAGTACCTTCAGTGCAGCTTGGACTTCTTTCTTCAGTACCATTGGTTCCTGCTCATATGGTACCTCCTGAAATGGTTGAACGTCGACCAGTTCTTTTTGGTATAGTAACTCTGTGTATTCCTTACATCTTCTTTTGGTGCTCCTGAGTCATTTAATATTTTCCCCGTAGAATCCTTCAGTATTGAAACTTGAGACTTGAATTTTTTCTGCAGTTCTTTCAGCTTGAGAAATGCAGAGCATGTTCTTCCCTTTTGGTTTTCCATGTCCAGGTCTTTGCACATGTCAGTATAATACTTTGTCTTCTTGAGCTTCCCTTTGAAATCTTTTGTTCAACTCTTTTACTTCATACTAAAATACCATTGAATTTTACTTTGACTAGGCATGCAGAGGAGTCCTTGGGTGTTGCAATGGTTAATGTGCTCAATTGATAACTGAAAGCTGAGAGGTTCTAGCCTGCCCAGAAATGCCTTGAAAGCAAGAAGGCCTGACGATCAACTTCTAAAAAATCAGCCATTGAAAACCCTATGGAGCACAGTTCTACTCTGACGCACGTGGGGTTGCCAAGAGTCAGAGTTGGTTTGACAGCAGCTGGTATTTTAGGCACAGAGGGTAAACATTTTAATAAATGTTACATTAGAAGAAAGCCTTTGATATAGTTAATTAATTAACTTCTTTTTGAAATAAACTCATATTTGTTACCTAGTAAATACCATTTCTGTTAATAGTGTGGCATTAACTACTTTTTTTTTCTAAGATACCTTGTACATCATTTGGTTAACTTATGTGATTTTTTTTTTCCCCTCCTTAGAGCCATAAATATTCTATGTGTATACGACCCTTTCTTCCTTATTTCAATGTGTCACGACAAGTTGCTACCTTCACCCTTAAAGGATCTTTTGTAAGTAAATATGTGGGATTTTTATTTTAATTTTAATTTGAGAATTTATGGAGCCCTGGTGGCACGGTGGTTAAGAGCTTGGCTGCTAACCAAAAGGTCAGCAGTTCAGATCTACCAGCCACTGCTTGGAAACCCTATGGAACAGTTCTGCTCTGTCCTGTAGGGGCATTATGAGTCGGAATGACTCGATGGCAATGGGATTGGCTTTTGGTTATCACAGTGTAGCAATTTTTAAGTGAAGTCTTTATAAACTCTTCAATAGTTTGTATAAAAACTCAAACCCAAACCAGTTGCCATTGAGTCTATTCTGATTTATAGTGACCTGTAGGACAGAGTAGAACTACCCCATAGGGTTTCTAAGGAGTGGCAGGTGGAGTTGAACTGCTGACCTTTGGTTAGCAGCTGAGCTCTTAACCACTATGCCACCAGGGCTCTGTAGGAATGTACGTATATCACGGTGTCTTCTATATAGAAAATGTTAGGCCTTTTCTGACTCCTAATGGCATAAGGATTGTGTTTTAATACCAGAGAATTCTTATATAACACACAGGTACAATAATGAGTATTTTTGAAGCAAAGGCTAAAAAGACACTAAAATTGTTTTTAAATTTTGCTAAAATTCTTTAGTATTCATAGGAAATAAACTGTTTCCTTGAATAATGTCTTCTTACTTTCAAAAATGTTGCTTTTTAAATTTGAGATGGATGTTTTGTAAATAGAAATGGAGTCATTGGACCATTCTTGCTGCTACTGATTTTGGAAATCTTAGAGGATATGGTGAATCACTCAACCATGCTTTTTTTTTTTTTTTGTGTTTCCTTCCCAGAGCCAAATACCAGAGCTACAAGTGTGGTATACCAAACTTGGAAAACCATCTAAGAAATTTCTTTTTAAACAACTGGATCCTATATGGGTAGTTTTAAAATAAATTCCTATATTTTGGGCTTTGCAGCAGTAAAAGGGAACAGAATTTAATTAATGAATTAAGAATTTTTAATTGTGTATTTTTTTTAGCTAAAGCATAGTAGAGATAAAGTTGTCTCTAACTTTTTATTTTATAGAAATCCTCTTCAAAGCAGTAAAGGAGTTTATGTGTTTATAGGTATGTTTTGCTCTTAGGTACTTAGTTTGTCTTGGTGAATGGTGCCACTAACACCTGTCTGTCAGGTGAAATGCCCATTAGAAGTTTGAATCTCATTCTTAGTCTCTGTGTATTTTTCACTTACCCTCTACACCTCATCAGTGATCCAGTATAGAAGAGTCTGTCATCCACACATTTCTCTTAACCATTCCCACTGCTACTGCTTATTTCAGTTCTTCATTCTCTCTCTCCTAGATTTCTGATTACCTCCTGTTTTTCCAGCCTCCAGTCTGACTCCCTTCAGTCCACTCACGACACTGCTGCCAGAATGATCTGTTAAAATGCAGATGTGATTTTTGTCAGTCCGTTGCTCATAGTACCTCCGTGATTTTTCCTTTAAAGTTTACACCTCTTTGCATAATACTTCACTATCTCCGCATGAGGTAAAAGACTGCCTCCCTCTCTAGCTCCATGCTCTACTAAGTTGGCCTCTCGTGACACTAGTATTTTTCAGAACATGGCAAGCTGACTTACTTGGCTCTGTTTTACATATGGTTTTTTCTTGTCTTAGAATGCCTTTTTCTTACTTCTTTTGTCATCCTTCAAGACTCAGTCCAAGTGTCACTTCCTCTGGAGCTGTCTGATGCACCCTTGCCGCCCTCCCCAAGCCTTAGCTCCATGGCAGCGTAGGACAATGTCCTTATCTACTTGAATACTCTCCCACTGGACTAGACACCTTGAGGACTGGGGCCCTGCTTTATTCAGTTAGCTTTTATATCTCAGGTGCTTTCTCTGGTGCTTGGCACTGGTAGTTTCTCAGGAAAAGTTTCAAAGAATGAATTGAGCCACACAAATGCGTTGCTTCACCTAATCGACACAAATCTGCTACTACTTTTAGAAATTATTAATGTTCTGTGAATCAGCTAGTCACTATCAGTGATTCAACACGCATTATATATTAATTTCTAAAAAGGGACATTCTCTACTTTTTGTACAACAAATTGTTGCAAATAGCATAATAAAATTGATCTTTCCCATAGGAAAAATAATATCATTTGTGATTATTCCTGAGCCAGAGTGAGGCATCAGATGTTTCAAAGAACTGACCAAAATTTATTATTAAAACAAAGTTAAATGATATAAACTCAAAATAGAAAAACAAAGCTACTCAAAGTTTCATAAAATGAGTATACATTTAATGCCTACATTTATTATACAAGGGATTCTGATGCCTTCAAAATAATATAACAGCTATGATATAGGGAGGATGTCACTTTATAACACGTATCTTGTTTAATCCTCACAACAGCCCTCTGAGATGTTTTTTCTTCTTTTTGTAGATGAGGAGGTTGTAGTTTAAAGAGATTAAGCTGTAAGGTCATAAATATGACATAAAGCTAACATGCTAATTGAAATATATGTTAAACATATAATGAGCAAGACTTTCCTTTCTTAATATTAAAAAGTTTTCTGGGTCAACAGTAAGAGTTAATGGATTTTTCTACCTTAGTAAAGTTTTAAAAAATAAACAAGGAGGTCTTTGAGTTACATGTAATGACTATACACAAGCTTTAAGGAGTTTACAGTCTAATGGACAAGAATAAGCTAATAGAGATAGACGTTGAGATCATCTAGTCCTTCCCTCCATGAAGTGAAATTCTTTTAAAATCCTGTCTAAAAAGTATAGCTTTATAAAGTCTTCTAAAATCCTTAAAAAAGATTCCCAGGGCTTTGATATGGGTGTGTCTTTCACAAGTGGTTCAGTAGTTCTAACAGAAATGAGTTTGGTTTTTCTTTAAGCTTCTTTTTTTCAATACTATTTTGCCCAAGTGAGATGAACCACAGGACTTGGTCTTGAATACAGGGTTGTCTTCTCTTTCAGATCCTTGACCTCAGTGGCCATTTCACGCTGGAGCTGGAGGAGGATGAGCTCTTCACACTCACCACCCTCACCACGGGTCAGAAGGGCAGCTACCCGCTGCCTCCAGAGTCCCAGCCCTTCCCACCTGTCTATAAGGACGATTTCAATATCTGTGAGTGTTTTCTCACTAGAACTTAACTCCGTCTCCATCTCCAGACAGTTAGATTTCTACCTATCAAACTATGTGCATGCTCTCTCTCTGTGGTAAAAGGAAACCTAATTTTCTTAGTACTTCAAGGTAGACCTCAACTTGAGGATCCTGTATTTTTTGGTACTAAAAAAGACATAAGGGTTATTTTCAGAATAAAAGCTGTAATTCTAACTTGTTTTTGGTGAAACTTAAGATTTGAGACTCATGAAAGCCATTATTGACACTTCCCTTTTGTGTGGAAGTTAAGGCATGTTATTACCTGTTTTTTCCCATGGTGCTAGTGAATGGAGTTCTTATGGTGAGTTATACTGTGCTTGAGTAGTCCAGCTCATCATTTACTCTCTAGCTATACCTAGGAGTTTTATATTTGTGCTCTTCTGGTGTTCTGTGAATATGTGTCCTAAAACTATTTGAAAAGCCTTGATTATAGGTAATTTAGGAGAACCATTTGAAAAGTTAGAAGACAAGGCCTTCATGGTCATACTCCTAGAAAATTAGGTAAGCCATAAAACCTGTTGACTAGTAGATGGTGTTGTATAGGATTATGGGCCTCACAGACAGGGTCAGGTGGCTCTTTGATCTGCTCCTAAAATCTGAAGCTGTAAGATCGTATTAGGGAGTAAGACTGGCATTGCACAAGAGCAACACGAACTTCCTGTTGCTAAAGAGTTGCTTGTTCTGCCAATGATGGAGACTCCTACCACCCACTCCTGGTCACTTTTGCAGGATCTCAGCTCCCTTTCCTAGGAAATGATCTCCTTGGTCCATTGGAGTAAAAGGCCCTTTGGATTGTGTCCTTGAGTCCCTTCAGTTATTTGGACAATACAAACAACTGTGACCCTCAGGGGAGCTTGGTGGTTTGTTTTCCAGCAACTCCCTGAAGACATCTGTTAGACGAGTCCTTTAATTTTGCCAGCCATGAGTATCTTACCACATCTGCTGCTCAGTTCTCTGTTGACAAAAGTAACTTTTTTTTGCCTTAAGTAGTTAAAGAATTTGTGTAGAATATGGGCTAGTTAGTGAGGTTGAAGAGCCCTGGTGGTGCAGTAGTTAAGAGGTCAGGCTGCTAAGGCAATTCGAATCAACCAGTTGCTCCTTGGAAACCCTGTGGGGCAGTTTTACTCTGTCCTATAGTGTTGCTGTGAGTTGGAATCAACTCGATGGCAACAGGTTTGGTTTTTGGTTGGAATGATGTTGAAGAGCTTTTGCCAACAGCAAAACTGTTTGTTCTGTGACTGTAAAGACTGAAGAGCAATTCTAAACCTTCAAATCTAAAATGTAATGCTGAATTAATAATAAAAGTTAAAAATTAAAGCCAGACTTTGAAGTTACTCAGTGGAGTTATTAATATCTCAAATGAGATAATGAATGTGAAGACACTTGGGAAAGCATGAAGTGTGAAATAGCTGTAAGATATTATGATTAAAATTTCTATTCTGTAACCGTCATCATTGTAAGACTATAATTTAAGAAAACTAAAAGGTATTGATAGATAGCTTAGGCCCCAAACTTGTTTTTGCTTCATTTTAGAAGTAGAAAATGTGTAAATTTCGCACTTGATATAGTAAGCCTTTTCTAATGTTTGGGTGCTGAGTGTAACCAGTGATTTAGAACCTGGTTTGACAGATAATAGAAGAACAAAACTATGCTTTTTTTAGCTCTTGCTAGATTCTGATGTATATGCACACTGTATATACATTGTCTTATTTAATCTTCCTGTCCCTTTGCCCAGTTAGAAAAGAGGAACTTTCAGACTCAGGGCAGTAAGTAACTTGCCCAGGGTAACAGACTGAACTAGAATTTGAACCCAGGTGTGCCTTACTCCAAAACTCATCTTTCTGCTTAACCGAATGCATGGATTAAATATGCAAAGCCTATATATCAGACTCATCATACTGATATTTAATAATGATGATGTAAAAGTCGCTATGCATCTCTTTATTAGCCATAAATCCTACATTTTGACTGGTTGTAAGTACTATTTTTTAAAAATTTTCAGAAGTGTTTCAAAATGTGCCATGAAATATCAGAGAGGAGAGGTTCTTTAAAGGCTTGATGCTAAGTGGAAAATTTATTGTCTTCTGAACAGATGACCCACCTTTTAGTGAAGCTCCGAATTTTGCTGATCAGACAGGTGTGTTTGAATACTTTGTAAATAGGGATGACCCTGGAGAGCATCACTTCACACTCCGCCAAGTTCTGAATCAACGACCCATTACTTGGGCTGCTGATGCATCCAACACCATCAGTATCATAGGAGATTACGAATGGTATGTAAGTTGATGTCTGGCAGAAATAACCTTGTCATGGTGTCCAGGGCATTCTGAAGTGACACGTTCTCAACGGTCCTTTGTGTCCACAGACCTAATAGTGTGTGATAATTGTTGACTATCATGGTGACTGCAGAACAGCCAGTTGCTTTTTTTGCTGCCTCAGTGTTCTTCCCTCAGATATTCCTAGTTTAATAGTAATTATTGCAGAAGCAGTTTTTTTGAATATGAAAATGTGGGACTTTGAACCCGGTTATAGTTTAATATTTATTTCTAAATCGACTTTGTGATTTGTGTATTGTTTTTGTTTCGCTGGAGACTTCATTTGCTGATCTCCTTTTGCCATCTGCTGGATCAGTACTCGAATTGCACTGTCTAGCCTTTGTAGAAAATCTCTTCACCAGGTGACAGTAGATGGCAATAGTAAAAAGCAAATCAGCCTCTAGTTTGCTAGTGAATTCAACTCCTGTCTTTAGGCATCTGATAAAGGGATAAGTTGTATTTCTTCTTCACTTAAAAATACGACAACCAAAACAAAATGTCACCTTCCCCTTCAAGTCCCTTGTAGAATTCCAATGTGCTGACTTACTATACTTGTTTTAGATACTTCTTTTCTAGTTTTCCCTTTAAATAGTACAATTCCACTGTGAAAAAAACCACAAGCCTTCCAGGTTTAGTGATAGTAACTAGTAATGCTAAGTCTCCAAACAGCCATGTCTCTAGCTTAGAAGTTGGATAGGGAAGGGAAGGTAATTCTGAAAAGAGCCTTGAATTGCTTATCTGTGAAATGCTGCAGAACATAGTTATCTCTCCTTTGTTGTCTTACTCTTGTGAATCCTGACTCCAGTCTCAAATTCTGACAGAAATCTTGAGAAACTTTTAGTTACCTAGAATTCTCGGAAACCTTGCAGTGCTGTGGAGAGTTACTGGGCAGAAGTGAAAAATGCTTGACTAATTTAGGGTCATGTGGGTGGGCTGTCTTTTTACTCAACAAAAATGCTGCTTATGCCATCATCTCTGAAGTGAGCACTTTACCAGGGTTTTCTGATTGTAGCAGTGGGGTCTGTGACTTTCTCATTTGTGACTGATGGTCTTATCGTAAGACAAGTGGCTGAGTTTAAGTGTCCAAAGGTATGGGCTCCATAATCTTGATCACCAGTTTGGAAGCCAGCCACTATAGGACATCTTTAACTTTCCTGTCACAACCCCATGTCCCCATGGCTCTGAATACTATAAAGGACTCTCTAAACCCAGACTCTCTTAATTTTGGTTGGGACTCCAGCAAAATTGAGAGGCTTCTTAATTGTAGTATAGTTAAGATAAGAGTACTATCCAAAGGTTATCTAATACTCTTCACAAATTTTAAGATTTTCAGTATTTAAATGACAATATTCAGACTTAACTAGGATCTGTTGCAACAGGTCAGGAGTAGGGAAGAGGGAAATGGGAAAGCATGACGGGAGAAAGAGAGGAAGAGGATACATTCTGAGGGGAAAGGAACCAGAGGGTAGCCATTAGGTATGTCAGGAAAGGACTGCATGTTTTCACCTGCCTTGAAGCCCGCTTTTGCCACGTCATTGCGCTGCTCAGGAATCTGCAGTGGCTCTCCTGCTACCCAGTCAGAGCTAAACTTCTGTGCCTGACTTCCAAGACCCTTTATAATTTGGTCTCATTCCATTTATCATGTGTTACTTCCCAGTATTCCATCCTCATTCCAGGTGGCCAGTTCTGTTCATAGATCCACACACATCCCATGTTCTTTGGCTGCGATGCCCCTCCTATTGTGGGAAAGGGGAGGAACAAACATTGGGCAATATTGAACACTTCTATAAACTTTCCACAACTACCCTGTGCTGGAGGTGTCATTCTTGCCACTTGAATAGATGAGGAAACTGAAGCTCAGGATAAGTGACTTGCCCAAGATTCCATACTTCTAAGTGGCACAACCAGGACTAGAAGCCAGGTCTCTCTTTGGACTACACCTCACAGCCTAGTTCTAATCATTGTCTGCCTAAGAGTTACGGGAGGGAAAATTAGTTTATCTACAGTGCTACTATATAGAAGGAGTGCTGGTGGTGCAGTGTTTAAGCACTTGGCTGCTAACTGAAAGGTCGGCAGTTCGAACCCACTAGCTGCTCTGCAGGAGAAAGATGTGGCATTCTGCTTCCATAAAGATTACAGCCTTGGAAACCCTATGGCGCAATTCTGCTCTGTCCTACAGGGTTGTTATGAGTCAGAATCCACTTGATGGCAGTGGGTTTATAATGCTACTCTAGATAGTCCACCGGCAGTTCTTAGAATTGTGCTCTGTGGTAGAGCTTCTTGTTTTTGTTAGTCGCTGTCAAGTTGATTCTGACTCATGGTGACACTGTGTGCAGAGTAGAACTGCTCCATAGAGTTTTCAAGGCTATGACTTTTTGGAAGCAGATCGCCAGGTGCCTATAGGTGAGTTTGAACCTCCAACTTTTTGGTTAATAGTCCAGTGCTTAACCATTTGCACCCCAGGGACTAGTTTCTCAGATTTAGTAAAGTACAAGCCCAGTAATTTGACATAAGGAATAGACTTACCCAAGCTGTTTAAGACTTTCCATCTTGTTAGTAAGCTTTGGTTGGGGTTAGAAGGCAACCACAAAATTGGCTTTCACTGCATATATCTGAACTCTGCTTCCTTTCTATCAGATTCCTAATATATTGGCTAGTTTTGGTCTCTCAGTGCTACTGAAGAGATAGTGGTTATGGAAGAATAAAGTGCACTTTTATTCTGTTTCATTCATTATCTGCAAAATTATCAAGTTCTCTTGCAAGAATCACTTATTCTGCAATGTGATGTATAAAGAAGTAAAAAGTTTGATCTTCGCTTGTTCGAACTCTAAATAGAATAGTTTTATGGTGCTGAGAGTATCTGTAACACTTCTAAACTTTTGATGCACACCAGGAAGGAGGTAGGGAGTGTAGGAACAGTGTTGATCAGAGCTGGTGTCATGCTGGTGGTAATATGTAGAGGGAGAAGACTCCTTCTAACGTCGGGACACACAAGAGAGACTCAACTTCAGTCACTTAGCATTTGCTCTTCCTGTGAAGTCAGATAGCCCAGCTCTGATAAGATGATTAAACGTGCATTTCCCTGATTATGTACCTGTTGAGATGTTTCTTTTTTGTATTCTCCTTTAAATAATATAAACCCACTGTGAAAAATTAACTCATAGAAAGAAACTCTGAGAAATGGAAAAACCACATAATTCTAGAGCAAATTTTCCCTCTATTTCCAAAATATATTTCTTGGCGGTCTTAACTTTTCAATTCAGACAAATTGCTTGCTTTATTACTTGGTTGTGTACAGGCTTTCTTTTTTCTTCTCAGTTGCAATTAGTCATTGAGTAGGAAGTGAATTATTTTCAGAGATAACATGGGTGGGATAGTCATCTCCCAGGGGAAGTGTTGTATTTAGTAGCATTTTTAAAAGGCAGATTGGAGGGGAGTTATTGTAAAAGCTCTGGTAGTTCCTGGTCACCTGAATCTTTTCTCTCCTTTGATATGCTTCTGAAGATTGGTGACCCCAGAATGGGAGTTTTACTGTCTCTCTATATGGAGATGTACTGCACGCCAGTGTTTCTTAAAGTGGGATCCCTGGACCAGCAGTATCGGCATCTCCTGGGAATTTGTGAGATATACAAATTCAAGAGTCCACCCCAGACCTACTGTATTAGTTTCCTATGGTTTTTATAACAAGTGACGACAAACTTGGTGGCTTAAAACAACACATATTAGTCTCTTAAACAATTTTGGAGGCTAGAAGTTCAAAAATCAGTTTTACTGGTTTGAAATC
Organism: Dugong dugon; assembly: GCA_030035585.1. Taxonomy (NCBI): domain Eukaryota; kingdom Metazoa; phylum Chordata; class Mammalia; order Sirenia; family Dugongidae; genus Dugong; species Dugong dugon. The sequence continues at coordinate 97,399,858 of CM057472.1, read as the reverse complement.
AAGGTGTTGGCAGGGCCATGCTCCCTCCAGAGGCTCTAGAAGAGAATCTGTTCCTTGTCTCTCCAGCTTCTGATGGCTGCTAGCATTCCTTGGTTTGTGGCCACGTCACTCCAATCTCTGCCTCTATGGTCACATTGCCTTCTCCTGTTCTCTCTCTGTCTAATCTCCCTCAGTCACCCTTTTAAGGATACATGTGATTACATTTAAGGCCCACTCAGATAATCCAGGATAATCCCCTCATCTCAGGATCACATCTGTAAGCTCCTTTTTTGCCATATAAGATAATATTCACAGGTTCTAGGGGTTAGGATGTGGATTTCTTTGGGGAGACATTATTTAGCCTAAAACATCTTCTGGATCAGAAACTGTAGGGGTGGGGCCCAGCGATCTGAGTTAACAAGCCTTCCAGATGATTTCGATACTGTCAGCTTTGAAAAGCACTGCTGAAGAGTCAGAGTAGAGTTGATTCTTTCTTTGTAGCGAAACACTTTTTGATCTTTCTTCTAGAATTTAAGTCTTACTAGGTTTATAAATATAAAAATTAGCCCAAAGCAGTTTGTTCCCAGAGACTCCTACCATTGTCTTCACTGCTCCTCTTTGCTGATGGAAATGTGATTAAACTGTTTTATTCAGAATTGTGTGGGAGCTTTTTTACCTTTTATGTCCATAGTAAAAGTGGCTTGTTTTTGTACTATGTTCCTAGGGTGAAAAGTTGTTTTATTGTATAGAGACAAGAAACATACTCTTAAGAAACTTCGAACAGTAAATACTGTTTTCAGAAGCCCATTAAAAGAGGCAATGGAATGACTTGATTTAAATCACGTAAGACTTTAGTTATAAAACCGTTATCATGAAGATTCTTGAAGCCCATCCCCGTTACTTAAGAAATCAGATTCTACCCTAAATAGAAGTTTGGGAGCATGTGGCCGTGAAATGGCACGTCTGTGCTAGATTAGTGATTTAAGAGTACTAACCACCAGTTTCATTCTGCAGGAGCAATCTGACTATAACATGTGATGTTTACATAGAGACCCCTGACAGGGGAGGTGTGTTCATTGCTGGAAGAGTAAATAAAGGTGGGATTTTGATTAGAAGTGCCAGAGGAGTTTTTTTCTGGATTTTTGCAAACGGAACCTACAGAGTTACAGGTGACATAGGTAAGTGACTTCTTGTATAGCACATGACCCAAAAACATTTATTGAGGGCTTACTATCTGATGTGTTATTTTGAGCATCTGCTTGTAGCTTGTGGGAGCGACAAAAGAACTCTACCTTGGGGCACTTGGACATCTAATGAGGAAGGGATTCAACACATGCAAAGCAAATACCAAAGAATTCAAGATTATAGAGTTATTTAAGTAATACAGAGTAGACCAGCTTAGTAAAAGCTAAAATAATTGTACAAAGCTTTTTAGGGTATTGTAGAGCTAAGGTGGGTCGTGAGGTGGGATTTGCATACACGTTGGGGAGGTGGTGGTAATGGGGAGAAAATGCTTAGGAAACAAACGTTAAATAAAAGCAAGACTATAAGAATGTTGTTCATGTGTTTATGGAAATAAAGAGAGAAAGATTGACCTGCTTAAAATGGAGAAACCCTATTTTCTAACTTAGTTAATAGCTTGAAAATGAGTTGTCTCAATCATTTTAACAGCCCTTGTCTTAGTTAAATCAGTTGCCATCCAGTTGATTCCAATTCATGTGTCTTAAGTAGAATGTATTTTATCCAGAATAGGTACTTAGAGTATATATTCACGTTGAATTTTGTTCCACACTGCTCCATTGAAGCTAGACCTTATTGGTTGTGACTTTTCTTGGTTCTCACTTTCTATAATTTCCTCCTTCGTTAATAATTTTATCTCTTCTATTGTTTGCTGCTCATTGCCTCTTTCTGAGGCATAAAGAGGCTCTGTAAATAACAATTCCAATGTATTAAAAAGGGAACAGGTAGTAAGGGCATTAGAATAGGAGTTGCAAAATGATAGCATAACCGATCTAAAAGGTACCTCACGGATCTTTCCAAACCAGAACAGAGAGCTGGGGTTAATTGATTTATCTAAGGTATCAAAACTAATTAGTGGCAAAATTGGAAGTAGAAATTTAAATCTGTATCTCCAGTCCCCGCTGTTCTTTATTTTAAACTGTATTTTATCTCATCCTGGATTTCTCACAGGCATTCAAATGCAGTAAATCCAAAAATAAAGTCACTATCTCCCCCTAATTCTCAGTTAATGCCATTTCTGCATAACTAGTTACACTAGCTGAAAGTCTTGTAGACTTTGACTACTCCTTTTTATCCTCTGTATTCATTCCAATCAGAATTATAGGCTCTCATGCATCATGCATGGCTAGTTTGCGAGTTTACCTCAACCATTCTGTTGTGGACCCACCCACTGTACATGGCTCAGAGCAGGATCTCAATACATGCTTATTCAACATGCATGGCAATAAAGGGACATGGTTCATTTTTAGGATGGACTTTACTACACACGTATGCCACTTGAGAGCTCCCCACTGAGTTACGTGATTCTGTGATTAGATTAAAAAAAATCTCAGGATAATTTTTTTGTTTTACAGCTGGATGGTTCATATATCATTTAGGACATGTTGATGTTACTGCAAAAAAATGGTATACACTTAGTTTAACTATTAAGGTAAGTCTCACTGATCAGAATGCCTGGAGGTAAAATTCTCTTTTCTTGTGCCTTGCTAGCATTTTCTGTTATCAGAGGGGAGGGAGGAGAGTATGATAAGTAATGGAAAGAAGCAGGGAACCTACCATGGTACCAGCAAACCACCAATCCCCGGGATGATAGTGTAGTCAGAGTCACCCACATGAGAACCATCAGTGGCTGGCTTTACTGGAGCATTATTATTTTTACATTTTGGTTTTGTTTTATAAACTGAGGAGTAATTGGTAGATAAAGTCGATAATTGAACTATTTTTTCAAGGTTACTTGAACTGAGACTATAATTAGAACTTAGAGGTATAAGCAAAGTAATATAAATTGATTAATTAATCAATTAAAAAACAAACAAACCCATTGTTGTTGAGTTGATTCTGACTCATAGCGACCCTACAGGACAGAATAGAACTACCCTGTAAGATTTCCAAGGAACAGTTGGTGGATCTGAACTACTGACCTTTTGGCTAGCAGTTGAGCACTTAACCATTGTGCCACCAAGGCTCCTTAGGGAAATTTCAGGTTTATGGAAAAACTAAGCAGAAAGTACAGAAAGCTCCTGTATATTGCCCCCCGCCAGTTTCCACTATAATCAACATCATACATTAGTTTGGTACATTTGTTGCCAATAAACAAGTACTGATACATTATTGTTAGGAATAATTTGGAATGCGTAGTTTACATTAGGGTTTACATTTTGTCATGTATAGTTCTGTGGGTTTTGACAGACGTGTGATGCCATGTATCCACCATTACGGTATCCTTCAGAATATTTTCACTGGCCTTAAAATGCTCTGTGCTTTACCTGCTCATCCCTCCTGGCCTTCCCTGAGCCACTGATCAGCTATGGCAACCACTGATACACTACTGTCTCTATAGTTTTGCTTTTTCCAGAATGTCGTATCATTGGAATCATATAGTATGTAGCCTTTCTGACCAGCTTCTTTCACTTAGCAATATGCATTTAAGGTTCCTCCATATCTTTTCATGGGTTGATAGCTCATTTCTGTTGATTACTGAATGATGTTTCATTGTATGCATGTACCACAGTTTGTTTATTGAAGAACATCTAGGTTGCTTTCAATTTTTGGCAATTATGTGTAAAGCTGCTATAAACATTCATGCGCAGGTTTTTATGTGGACATATGTTTTTCAACTCATTTGGGTAAATACCCAGGAACATGATTGCTGGGTCATATGTAAGACTGTATTCAGCTTTGTATAAATTATTTTATTTATTTATTTATTTTAAATATTTACAGAGATTTCAGTGGAAGACAATGTTTATTTTTTATTGCAATGAAAATACACACAACAAACCATTAACCAATTCAACAGTTTCTACATGTTTAATTCAGCTGACATTGATTACAGTCTTCATGTTGTGTAACCATTATCACTGTCATTTTCCAGATTATTCTGCCACCCCACCATTAACATAAACTCAGTGCCACCTTAGCAAAACTTCCTGTTTTCCCCTTCCTCCCATCCCTGGTAATCCCTAATAATCTTTGGTTTCTATATATTTGCTTATTTCAAGTAGGTGAGATGGTACGGTATTTGTTCTTTTGCGACTTTGTTTTTTTCACTCAGCATGATGTTTTCAAGGTTCATCCCTATTGTGGCATGCATCAGGACTTGATTTCTCTTTATGGCAGAGTAATATGCCATTGTTACGTGTATACCACATTTTGTTTAGCCATTCATTTGTTGATGAACATTTTGGTTGTTTCCACCTTTTGACTGTTGCAGAAAGTGTAGCAATGAACATTGGTGTACAGATTTCTGTTTGCGTTCCTGCTTTCACTTCTGGATATATACCTGGGATTGAAATTGCTGATCATATAGTAGTTCTGTGTTCAACTTTCTGGGGAACTGCCAAACTGTTTTCCACAGTGGCTGTACCATTTTACATTCCTACCAGCGCTTCACAAAGGTTCTAGTTTCTTCACAACCTAACCGACACCTGTTGTTTTCGTTTTTTTTCTTTTTAATCATTGCCATTCTAATGAGGGTGAGGTGATGTATCGTGCTTGGCTGCTGACGAAGACCTCAGCAGTTCAAATCGACTAGCAGCTGCTTGGAAACTCTATGGGGTGGTTCTACTCTGTCCTGTAGGGTTGCTGTGAGTTGGAATTGACTCAACAGCGAGTTTGGTTTGGTTTTTTGGTAATGGTCATAACTTTTAGCATCTTTTCATGTGCTTGTTGGCCATTTTAATTTTCTCTTTGGTGAAATGCCTACTCAAATCCTTTGCCTATTTTTTGATTGGGTTGTCTGTCTTTTTATTGTTAAGTTGTAAAAGTTTTTTTTGTATATTTTGAATATTTTTGGTTCCCAGAAATTTGTACCCAATCTGTAATTGTCTTTTCAGTTTGTTGATAAAGTCCTTGGATGAACAAATAAATTTATTTATTTATTCTTTTATTGATTATTGTGGAGCTTTTTATGTAGCTTATTTTTTTTTATAATAATAATAGCTCACATTTATTGAACTACATGTTTTTTTATTGTGCTTTAGGTGAAAGTTTACGGAGCAAATTAATTTCTCATTAAACAATTAATACACAAATTGTTTTGTGACATTGGTTGCCAGCCTCGGGATGTATCAGCACTCTCCCCTACTCAACCTTGGGTTCCCTATTCCATTCGTACACCTTTCCTGTCCTCTCCTGCCTTCTTGTCCTTGCCCCTGGGCTGGTGTTCCCATTTAGTCTCATATACGTGATTGAACTACGAAGCATGTTCCTCACGTTTGTTACTGTTTGTTTTATAGACCTGTCTAATCTTTGGCTGAAGGGTGAACTTAAGGAGTAACTTCAGTACTGAGTTAAAAGGGTGTCTGGGGGCCATACTCTAGGGTATTCTCCAGTCTCTGTCAGCCAGTAAGTCTGGTCATTGTTTTGTGAATTTGAATTTTGCTGTACATTTTTCTCTCCCTCTGACCAGAACCCTCTATTGTGATTCCTGTCAGAGCAGTCGGTGGTGGTAGCCAGGCACCATCTAGTTGTTCTGGGCTCAGTCTGGTGGAGGCTGTGGTAGTTGGTGGTCCATTAGTCTTTTGGACTAATCTTTCCCTTGTGTCTTTGGTTTTCTTCATTCTCCTTTGCTCCAGACAGGGTGGGACCAGTAGATGTATCTTAGATGACCCTTGCAGGCTTTTAAGACCCTAGACGCTGCTTCCCACAGTTGGCTGTAGAACATTTTGTTTATAAACTATGTTATGCCAGTTGAGCTAGATGTCCCGAGACCATGGTCCCCAGCCCTCAGCCCAGTAACTCGGTCCCTCAGGGAGTTTGGATATGTCTAAGAAGCTTCTATGACTTTGCCTTGATCAACTTGTGCTGACTTCCTCAGTATTGTGTACTGTCTTACCCTTCACCAGAGTTACTGCTTATCTAGTATTTAGTTAGTGCTTTTCCCTCCCCACCCATCCCCTCCTTTGTAACCATCAAAGATTGTTTCTTTCTGTGTGTCAACGTTTTCTTGAGTTTTTATAATAGCGGTCTCATACAACATCTGTCCTATTGTGATTGATGTATTTTCCTCAACAAAATGCCCTCCAGATTCATCCATGCTGTGAGGTGGTTCACGGATTTTTCATTGGTCTTTATTGTTACATAGTATTCCATTGTGTGTATATACCATAGTTTATCTGTTCATCTGTTGATAGGCACTTAGGTTGTTTCCATCTTTTTGCTGTTGTGAATAATGCTGCAGTGTACATGGGCGTGCATATGTCTATTCATGTGACAGCTCTTATTTCTCTAGGATATATTCCTGTGAGTGGGATTGCTGGATCGTATGGTATTTTCTGTTTCTAGCTTTTTAAGGAAGCATTGTTTTCCAAAGTGCTTGTACCATGTTACATTCCCACCAGCAGTGCATAAGAGTTCCAATCTCCTGCAGCCTCTCCATTATTTGTTATTTTCGGTTTTTTTGATTAGTGCTTTCATCATGGTATCTCATTGTAGTTTTGTTTTTCTAATGGCTAACAATCGTGAGCATTTCCTCATGTGTCTGTTGGCTGCCTGAATTCCTTCTTTGGTGAAAGTCTGTTCGTATCCTTTACCCATTTTTACGTTGGATTATTTGTCTTTTTGTTGTAGAGGTGTTGGATTTTCTTATAGATTTTAGAGATTAGATGTTTGTCGGATATGTCATAGCCAAAATTTTTTTCCCAGTCTGTAGGTTCTCTTTTTACTCTTTTGGTGAAACCTTTTGATGAGCATAAGTGTTTAATTTTTAGAAGATTCCAGTTATCTAGTTTATCTTTTGAAATTTGTGTATTGTTAGTTATGGTTTGTATCCTATTTATGCCATATATCAGGGTACCTAGTGTTAACCCTATTTTTTCTTCCATGATCTTTATAGTTTTTAGTTTTATATTTAGGTCTTTGATCCACTTTGAGCTAGTTTTTGTGTATGGTATGAGGTATGGCTCCTGTTTCATTTTTTTACAGGTGGACATCCAGTTTTGCTAGCACCATTTGTTAGAAAGACTGTCTTTTCCCCATTTAGGAGCCGTGGTGTCACAGTGGTTAAAGCAATCGACTTCTAACAGAAAGGTCAGTGGTTTGAAACCACTAGCAACCCTCTGAGAGAAAGATGTGGCAGTCTGCTTCCATAGAGATTTACATCCTTGGAAACTCACTTGATGGCAGTGGCTTTTGGTGGGTTTTCCCCATTAACGGAATTTGGGCCTTTGTCAAAGATCAGGTGACTTAGGTGGATGGATTTACATCTGGGTTCTCGATTCTGTTGCATTGGTCAGTGTATTTGTCTTTGTGCTAGTACCAGGCTGTTTTTGACTACTGTAGCTGAATAGTAGGTTCTGAGGTCAGGTAGTGTGAGGCCTCCTACTTTTTTCTTCTTCTTCAACAATGCTTTACTTATCCAGGGCCTCATTCCTTTTCATATAAAGTTAATGATTAGTTTTTCCATCTCATTAAAGAATGCCATCGGTATTTGGATAGAGATTGCATTATATTTGTAGATTGCTTTTGGGTAGGATTGACACTTTCACAATGTTGAGTCTGCCTATCCATGAGCATGGTATGTTTTTCCATTTATGTAGGTCTCTTTTGGTTTCTTGCAATAGTGTTTTGTAGTTTTTTTGTATAGGTCTTTTACGTCCCTGGTTAGATTTATTCTTAATTATTTTATTTTTTTTTTACTGGCTATTATAAATTATACTGCTTTCCTGATTTCCTTTCAGTAGTTCTCTTTATTGGTATAAATTTAATTTTGATGGTTGAAAGTAATTTGGTTTTCGACTATTAGCAGAGTTTTTTTAATTTTTTTACTCTAGCAAAATAACTTTAGGATTTGGTTGCCAGAAATATTTTTTGTCAGAGAAGATACCAGATTGATTGTAATATAACATGAATTTAAAAATATTTGTCAAAATTGCTGGCTGATCATGAATTATTGATAGTGCTTATAGTAGATGCTGTATATGGAAATTCTCCTATAAAATATAATTCTTTCTTCTAAGACAGCCCTGCCATAATTTTGTTTAGGTTGAGATAGAGATTAAAAGTGGAATTCATATAACTTTTTGAACTTGTCTGTCTCCTGCCAGCCAACCACCAAAATGACAATACAGGTAGTCCCTGACTTACGACGGGGTTCCTTTCTGATGACTACTCTGTTGTAAGTCAAATACCTAATTTTTTTTTAGTTTTCATTTTTATTGCCGTTTATTATCAGTATCTTTGTAAATCCCATTTCATTTACTGCTGGCTCGTCAGTACCTTAGAAACGTGCCTGGCACATAGTCAGAGCCAGAGCCCAGTGAGTACTCATTGAATGGAAGACTGGATATCCACTGGGACAAGTTCCTCATTGTTCTTCTTTAAAAATTATCTTTACTATCCTAGTGTATTTATTCTTCTATTTGAATTTTTAAAACAACTTTTTTAATTCCATGAAAAATGCTGCTGGAATTGCACTGAATTTATACATCAATTTGAACAACAATAACATTTAAAAAGTAATGTGTTTTCCTATTCTGTGTCTGCTGTTCATTTAGGACTCTCACTGTGTCATTCAGTAGAGGGTTATAGTTTTATTTTTGTCATTCTGGCACATTTCTTGTTAGGCTTATTTTTAGTAATATTATGAATCTTTTAAAATCATGTTGCTGTTGTTAGGTGTGGTCGAGTCAGTTCTGACTCACAGTGACCCTACGTACAACAGAATGAAACACTGCCCGGTCCTGCGCCATCCTCATAATCGTTGTTTTACTTGAGCCCATTGTTGCAGCCACTGTGTCAATCCATCTTCTTGAAGGTCTTCCTCTTTTTCGTTGACCCTCTACTTTACCAAGCATGAGGTCCTTCTTCAGGGGCTGATCCCTCCTGATAACATGCCCAAAGTATGTGAGACACAGTCTTGGCATCCTTGCTTCTAAGGCGCATTCTAGTTGTACTTCTTCCAAGACAGATTTGTTTGTTCTTTTGGCAGTGAATGGTATATTCAGTATTCTTCGCCAACACCACAGTTCAAAGTGTCAGTTCTTCTTTGGTCTTCCTTATTCATCATCCATCTTTTGCAAGCATATGATGCAATTGAAAATACCATGGCTTGGGTCAGGTGCACCTTAGTCTTCAAGGTGACATCTTTGCTTTTCAACACTTTAAAGAGGTCTTTTGCAGCAGATTTGCCTAGTGCAATGCATCTTTCAATTTCTTGACTGCCGCTTCCATGGGTGTTGATTGTGGATCCAAGTAAGATGAAATACTTGACAACTTCAATCTTTTCTCCATTTATTATGATGTTGCTTATTGGTCCAGTTGTGAGGATCTTTGTTTTCTTTATGTTGAGGTGTAATCCATACTGAAGGCTGTGGTCTTTGATCTTCATCAGTAAGTGTTTCAAGTCCTCTTCGCTTTCAGCAAGCAAGGTTGTTTCATCTGCATATCGCAGATTGTTAATGAGTCTTCTTCCAATCCTGATGCCCCTTCCTTCTTCATATAGTCCAGCTTCTCGGATTATTTGTTCAGCATACAGATTGAATAAGTGTGGTGAAAGGATACAACACTGATGCACACCTTTCCTGACTTTAAACCACGCAGTATCCCCTTGTTCTGTTCAAACACTGCCTCTTGATCTATGTACAGGTACCTCATGGGCACAATTAAGTGTTCTGGAATTCCCATTCTTTGCAATGTTATCCATAATTTGTTATGATCCACACAGTCGAATGCCTTTGCATAGTCAATAAAACACAGGTAAACATCTTCTTGAAATCATGAATGAGATTCAAAAAATAAATTTCCTTGATTTTTTAGATAATTTGCTCACATGGTTAAAAAGTTAGCTAGTATGAAAGGGCTTATTTTTTTTTTATTGTGCTTTAGGTGAAACTGCAGAGTAAATTAGTTTCTCATTCAACAGTTTATACACAAATTGTTTTGTGACGTTGGTTGCAATCCTTGCAATGTGTCAATACTCTCCCCTTCTACACCCCAATTCCCCGTTTCCATCCGTCCATTTTTCTTGTCCCTGCCTGCCTTCTCGTCATTGCTTTTGGGCAGGTGTTGCCCTAAAAGGGCTTATTGAAAGCAGCTACCTTCTGCTTCACCTCTTGCTCCTTCTTCCTCACCCCCATTCTGTCTGCTGCTCCTCTGAGACAGCCACTCTTAAATATTGTAGCTGTTTCCTCTGGTATCTCTTTATTACAGTGTGATTTATTACTTCTTAATAGCAGCCCTTCACTTGCTACTATGGTGGATGGGGATTTAGCTGACGTACACGCCCCATCCCCTATTATCTGTTGTCCCGTCAACTATGGGCATTGTTCTTATCACTTGTATCTCTGAGAATCCTTCTCCAACCACTCTAATATATAGTGTGTCAGGCACCCATCATCACATCAACCTATTTTAATTCTCTGCATGCCACTTATCACTTAGCTCTTACTAATTGTGTTTGTGTTTGCGCGTTGCCTCCTACTAGAACGTAAACCCCATAGAGCAAGAACCTTGTCTTTCTTGTTCATCCTAAATTCCCAGTGCATAAAGTAGCATTTGGCATAAAAATAGTTCTTGCATGCATGAATAAAAAAATCCATCATCTATGTTGTCCATATTCCAAATTACAGCTAATATGAAGATTTTATCATTTTAATGTTAGCAGTTTGGTGAATTCTCAGCACGTGTCAAGTGCTGTATGTGCAGCACTGTTGCATGGTGGTTAGGACAATAGACTGTAAAGCCTTCTAGGTTCATTTCCAAGTGTTTTATATCTCTGAGCTTCAGTTTTTCCACCCATAACATGATAATCCATCCTTCTTATGAAGACTAAATGAGATAATATATATGAAGTGCTTGGACAGTGCCTGAGATGTGGTAAGCACTTAATGAATCCAGATCAAGGTAATACTCCTAGGAGTGGAGTGTTTGGAACTAGACAGACCAGCATTCATCTTTCCCTGCTGACACCTAATGAGACTCCAGCAAGCTTTTTCACCTCTTTGCCCTTCTTTTTCCTCATCTGTAAAGCAGATAATGACTTCGGTAAGGTTGTTTGAGGGTAAACTGTGTTTCTTTCTTTCTTTCAGCACATTTTTATTAAGCACCTACTGTATGCACTGTTCTAAGTGCGAGGGGTACAGCAGTGAACAAGACAGACAAGATCGCTAGTCTCTGAGAACCAGTGTTTTTTTTAGGACAGGGATTGGCAGACATTTTCTGTAAAGGGCCATGTGATCTCTGTTGCAGCCACTGAACTCTGTTGGTGTGCAAAAGCAGCCAAAGATGATATGCAAATGGATGGGTGTGGCTGTGTTCCAAAAACACTTTCTACAAAAACAAGTGGCCAGCCTACAGGCTGTAGTTTGGTGACCCCTGTTCTAGGACAATAAACTTGTAAACAGATAAATAAATTAAAAAATATTATGAGGAAAATAAAATGAGGTCATGAGGAAAAGTATCTCCCCTGCCCTGATTCTCTAAACAAAGTTGTCAGGGAAGATCTTGCTGAATTGGTGACCTTTCACCTGAGAGCTGAATGATGAGAAAAGCAGTCTAAGTGGGGGGAAAAGGGGGTAGCTAGCACAAAGGGTGGGGATGGCTGGCCTTTGTGAGAAGCAATCAGGAGGCTTGGATGGCTGAGGCCTGGGGAGTGAAGGGAAAAGAGGAAGAGATGAGGTCAGAGAGGGAGGAAGGGCCCGTACTGTTAGATGCTTAATAGGGTTTGTATATGTGAGTTTCTTGCCTCAGTTTAATATTCCCTGTCCCATCATGGCAGAAGAGGGTCAGTAAACACTTTTAGAGTTGAAGATAGCTGTGCAAATGTGTAATAACAGAAACATGGCTCTCAGTTTGGAGTTGGGCGACTTGGATTCAAGTCCTAGGTCTGCCTTAGTGTCTCCTTCCATAAAATAAAACAACTAAGTTAAGGCCCTTTTGCAAAGAATTCTGAGAATTAGAAACATATTTCAGTTTGGTTCTTGGCCTTGTGCTTGGGATCTCCAGCTTATCTAGTTTAAAAAGATAGGCTACAATTGATATGCTGTGGCTATCTACTCATAAATTGCCATAATAAGAGCTAATATTTATTGCTCACTGTGTGTCAGGCACTATGCTAAGCAGGAATGGCAGCCTCATGGCAACCCTCTGAAGAAGCCATTACTTTTGTCTTTCTCTCTAAGTGACCAGTAAACCCTGTCTTGAGGACACTACCCTTTTCCCCCAGTGATCAGTTTAACTGATGGTTACTATTTTTCTAACTCACGGGTAGGTGCTTCTGACATATCATATGACTTTGAAGTGATCATCTGTACATGGGAACAGAACAGTGAAACTATGGTTAATTAATCCTCTTCTGGCTGAGCTAAGGTTCCTTAGAGAAGACCTCAAACAGACAGTTGGGTAGAGGCAGACATTTTAGCCCCAGCACAGTTGCATCTGAAGAGCTGGTGGCTGTTAGCTACAACACATGTACGTGGACTCCTTGTCAATAAGAAATGCTTTTTATTTTAGTACGCTTTTGTCTAAAACTTCATAGTAATGTTATGAAAAGTTTTGCATTTGTTTATTTTAGGACGTTTTAGTGGAGCAAAGGAAATACTGAAATATTCCTTTTACTTTGGAAACTATTTGAATAGGTACATAAGAATTTCCTTTGAGAATATGTTTTCTGTATTTCAAAGTTGTGCTAAAACTTGTGGAATTGCATTTTGTCTTGAGTAAGAAGACATTTGCTTCATTAGGTAGGTATGCTATGCGTTATTAAGAAATAGATTTCAGAAGATCATTTTCATATGTATTCAAGGGATGTGTCTCTTTCCATTCCAGGGTCCTTTCTGCTCTGGCGTGTTGAATGGTAAACCTCTCTGGACAGACGTCCGTGTGAATTTCCCGAAGAATGGCTGGGCTGCGATTGGCACTTACTCCTTTGAATTTGCACAATTTGACAACTTTCAAGTGGAAGCCCAAAGCTAATTCTCACTGAGCACCGCAGAACACTCTTTGGATTTTCTTCCCTTTTTTTTTTTTCTGCTTTTGGTTCAGAGCCAGTTCTTGTTTCGATGGACCAATATGTGAGCCTTTTGGAGGCTAAAGAGAATGAAGAGTAAATAGGGAGAAAAGTATATTTTTTCTTAAGTCTCTGGAAGATTTTACTAGAACTAATTCTGAATAATAGATGAATCTTCAGCAGTACCTGATGTGTCCTCTGAAATTCAAATGATATATTGGGCCTGTCCTTAGGAGTGGTCTGGGTGGTTCAGACCTTGAAGCCTTGGTTTTAATGTTGAGGTTGCTCTCTTCATCTTATTTGCAAGTGATCATGCAGATGTCGATGACTTAATCATCACTGGGATGTATTTATTAATGCTGACTGCCGACCATGCGTCTCAGTGAGCTGATGTGCCTGTCTTGAGATAATGCTGCCATAATAAGAAGCTGAAGAACACTGGATGTGCTTTTTTTCTGAAAACCACTGCTACATATTGTCCTTACACTCTAAAAAGCATTTTTTTTCTTTTGCTTTTTAAGATGATGCTTTTGAATTGCAGGATGTGATGAGTGGGATGGTTTGAAAAATCCCTCATTAATCAACTGCCTCTAAAGCTATTTTTGCAGTAATAAATATTAGCAGATTAATTTGCTCCTTTGTATTTTTTAATTCTTTTGGATCTAACTTTTAGTCTTGTAATTCTTCCAGACTGTGAATGTTTTCCCAGATGGCTGGAAGGAGGAAGAAGCCCAGTAGAGCTGATGCTGTAACTGAGTCTGTAGACAAAGCTGTAGCAATGTTCCCGTGACTCATTTCATTGTGCCTTTTGTGGTCTGTCTTCCCATGAGGCACGGGTAGCAGACTAAAACAGCTAATCACTTCTTTTTATGTGTGTGTGGAAGGAGGAGAACATTAGCCTTTTGCTAGCTCATAGTTTGGATCACCTTCTAATGTTTTGTGTGGTTACCAAAAAAAACCAAACCAAACCAAAACAAAACAAAACCCATTGCCGTCGAGTCGATTCTGACTCATAGTGACTCTATAGGACACAGTAGAATTGCCCCACGGAGTTTCCAAGGAGCGCCTCATGGATTCCAACTGCTGACCTTTTGGTTAGCAGCTGTAGCACTTAACCACTTTGCCACCAGGGTTAGGTGCCCTTAATTCTCTGGAGTACAAATCTGTTGATACTTAAATATGGGTTTTTCATGTGGTATATGTTTCTCATGCAGTAGAATTTATAACAGCCTTGGTGCACCTCTTAGAAACAACTCATTCATGTGGCTAAAGTAAATTCTAGGATGTTTAAAAACTTCATTGAACTAGTTCTACTATTTTGCAGTTTTTAATGGTACAGTGTAGGCTACACACGCACACACACATACATAAAGACACACTGGTAGTGTAGTGGTTAAGAGCTCAGCTGCTATATAAAGTTGGCAGTTCAGATCCACCAGCCACTCCTTGGAAACCCTATGGGGCAGTTCTTCTCTGTCCTATAGGGTCACTATGAGTTGAAACCAGCTTGATAGCACTTAACAACAACAACGACAACAACAACAATGTAGGTGAAGCTGACTTGAAATTTTGCATTGCTATTGAAGATCAGAAGCTAATTACAAGAATAAATCAGATTATAGAGAAAAATTTGAATGAAAACTGAATGATCTCTATGCATATTTTTTAAAAATTAATTTTACTGTGGTATAATTAACATACAATAAAGTGCTCCACTTAAAGTGTACAGTTCAATGAGTTTTGTTAAATGGATATACCTATATAACTAACACTCCAACCAAGATTTGAGCAATTACATCACCCCAGAAATTTCTATCATACACCTTTGCAATCAATCCCCCCTACCCCTCACACTCCCTATCTTAAACCTGTTGCCACCAAGTCGATTCCGACTGATAACGACAGGTCCTGTCAATCAGATTTTTATCATGATAGATTAGTTTGCTTTGTTTCAAACATCATTAAAAGTGGTAACATACACTATGTATTCTTTTGTGAATGGTTTCTATCAGCATAATGCTTTTGAGATTTGTCCATGTTGCTGCGTCTATCAGTAGATCACTCCTTATTGCTGAAGAGTGTTCCATTGTATGACTATAGCACACTTTGTGTCCCCTCCCTCCCCCAGCTTTCGGTATTAAAGCTGCTGTGAACATTTGTATGCAAGTCTTTTATGTGGGCATATATTTTTATTTATTCAATGTAAATATGGAGGAGGAAAATTTCTGGGTCTTAATGCTAAGTGTACCTTTAACTTCATAAGAAGCTGCCAAACTGTTTTCCAAATGATTTTATAAATTTAATTTGCATTCCCACTAGCAATGTTTGAGAGTTCCAATTGCTCCACATTCTTGTTAATGCTTCATCTTATCATTCTCTCTAATTTTAACCATTTTTTGTAGGTGTGTACTAGATGCTGAGCATCTTATCATGGAATTATTGGTTATTCATATATTTTATTTTGTGAAATGTCTGTTTAAATCTTTTGCCCATTTTTAAAATAGAGTTGTTTGTCGTATTACTGAATTATAAGGGCTCTTTATATATTCCAGATAAAGTTTATTGCTTTTTTTAATCTAATATTTTGAAAATTATTTTCTCAAAGTCTGTGGCTTTTCATTTTATTAACAGTATTTTGTTTTACTTTAGATGAAGGTTTACAGAACAAATAGTTTCTCATTAAACAGTCAAGACATGTATTGTTTCATGACATTGCTTAACAACCCCACGACATGTCAGCACTCTCCCCTCTCAACCTTGGAGGACCTTTTATTTTTGGTGAAAATATACATAGCCAAAGATACACCATTTCAAAAGTTTCTACATGTACAATTCAGTGACGTTCTTCCAGTTGTGCTGCTATTCTCACTATCCTTTTCCAAATTATTCCATCACCATTGTCTTCAACTCACTGTCCCCTAGGCTTCCCTTCAAACCTTTTGAGTTGCTGTTGTCAATTTGATCTCACATAGATAATTCTTTTTTTTTTTTTGTACTTCAGATGAAGGTTTACAGAACAAAATAGTTTCTCATTATAAACAGTACACATATTGTCCTATGACAATGGTTAACAACCCCACAACATGTCAACACTCCTTACTCAACCTTGGGTTCCCTATCACCAACTTTCCTGTCCCTTCCTGCCTTCTAGTCCTCGTCCCTGGACTGCTGTGCCTCGTTAGTCCCATTTTGTTTTATGGGGCTGTCCAATCCCCGGCTGAAGAGTGAACCTCAGGAGTGACTTCACCACTGAGCTAAAAGGGTGTCTGGGGGCCATACTCTTGGGGTTTCTCCAGTCTCTGTCAGGCCGGTAAATCTAACAGTATATTTTTAAGAGTACAAAATTTAATTTGGAAGTCCAATTCGTTGTTTCATCTTTTATGATAGGTGATTTTTGTGTTCCAGGAAATCTTCATCTACTCCAAGTTCACAAGGATTTTCTCCTTTGTTTTCTTCTATAAGTGTTATATTTTTGCCTTTTACATTTAGTCTGTGATCCATTTTGTGTTAATTTCTGTATATAGTGGGAAATGAAGATGAACATTTTTTAAAATAGGGACATCCAGTTTTTTTCCAGCATTATTTATTGAAAAGACTAGCTTCTATTGAACATCAGTGAACTCTATCAGTGTACGTGCAGAAATGCACCTTTACCATCAAGTGTGATGTTAAGCGTAGGGGTTTTTTTTTTCCCCAGATGACCTTTATTGTGTTAGAGAAGTTTATTTCTAACTTGCTGAGAATTTTTTATTATGAATAGGTGTTGCATTTTGTTAAATTCTTTTTCTATGTTTAATGAGACGATAAAATTTTTCTCTGTTCTGTTAATGTGGCAAGTCACATAGTTTTCTTTTCAAATTTGAACCAACTTTCCGTCCTTAAGATACATCATGACCAAGTGAGGTTTATTACACTGTTTATGTATTGGTGGATTTGACTTGCCAATATTCGATTAAGGGTTTTCATTTTTTTATTCATACAGAATGTTGGACTGTAGTTTTCTTGTACTGTCTTTGGTTTGAGTATCAGAGTGCTGTTCTCAGGCTATGACCATCACAGGATGTGTGTATATACACATACATACTCTGCTGATTCTGTTGCTCTAGTGAAACCTTGATATGTATGTATGTGTGTGTATATATAGCTATTTGTCTCTCTAAATTGAGAGATTCATCTATGACTCATCACTCTGCTACCCAAACCAAAGACAGTACAAGAAAAGAAAACTACAGTCCAACATTCTGTATGAATGGAAAAAAACAAAAGCCCTTAACCAAATGGTGGCAAATCAAATCCACCAATATATAATAAACCCAACTTGGTCATGATGTGTCCTGTATTCCAAGGATGGAAAGTTGGTTTAATATTTGAAAATTAAACAATGATTAATCAAATTTTGATACAGAACATGCTCCTACTCCTTTATTTTCTGAAAGAGTTTGTGAGGTTCTTAAGTCTTAGGTAGAATTATGAGTTGTATCACTCAAGGTCCAGTCAAGAGATAGAAACCACACTAGCAATTTGAACAGGAAAATTTTAAGATAAAGAATTATTAACTAGGGATTAACTACTCTAAAGAACTCAGGAATAGCAAATAAAGGGAACAGCCATTTGTTGGCTAGGGCAGAGCACCTAAGGAAGGAGAAAAAATGAAAGAGGGCTTCTTCACAAGGCTGAGATTCAGATCTCACTGAATACCATGGCTGTGGCCCTGTGGGTTGCATAGAAGTTTGCTGAGATGTTGCATGCTGGAACTGGCTAGCAGGAAACCACCTTCTGGGGTGTGATGAGACTCACTAGGAAGCTGCCTCCTGCGGTGCTGCTGAAGCTAGGAAGCTACACTTTGTTGTGCTGGCAAAACTTGCTGGGAAATCACCTGTAGGAGTGTCAGTGAAATCACTGGAGATGTAAGTTCTGTTGGGTGCTCCCGTCCCTCCGGGGATGCTAACAGAACTCACTGGAAGGTGAGCATCACTGGATGTCCCAAGTGCTTCTAGTAGAAGAAACCTACAGGGGTAAGAGGAAAGCACACTGAAACAAGGACTAGAAGATCCTCCGTCCTGCTGTGCCACTCCTACTCTCTACTGACAAAGCTTACCAGTATGTCATCTGGCAAAAGAAACTTTGTAGTACCCAGCTCTGGTATCATAAGCAGGGTAAAGAAGAGTGGATTTGAGAAGGAGAAGTTTTAACAGATATAGGGCTATTCAAATTTTCCATCTTGTATCAATTTTGGCAATTTGTGTCTTTCAAAGAAATTTGTCCACTTTATCAGGGTATTGAATTTATTAGCATAAAATTGTTTACAATATTCCCTTAGTTTCATGTCTGTAGTACATTGCTGATATGAGCACTTCGCATTTTCTCTCTTTTTGTCTTCGTCAGTCTGGTTCAAGTTTATTCATCTTTTCAAAAATGTGACTTCAGTATGGATTACACCTTAACATAAAACAAAAATCTTTGTAACTGGACCAATAAGCAACATTATGATAAATGGAGAAAAGATTGTAAAGAATTTCATTTTACTTGGATCTACAATCAACGCCCATGGAAGCAGTAGTCAAGAAATCAAACGATGCGTTGCATTGGGCAAATCTGCTGCAAAAGATCTCTTTAAAGTGTTAAAAAGCAAAGATGGTGCTTTGAGGATTAAGGTGTGCCTGACCCAAGCATGGTGTTTTCAGTTGCCTCATACGCATGTGAAAGCTGGACGATGAAAAAGAACATCGAAGAAGAATCGATGCCTTTGAATTATGATGTTGGTGAAGAATACAGAATATGCCATGGACTGCCAGAAGAACAAACAAATCTGTCTTCAGAGAAGTACAGCCAGAATGCTCCTTAGAAGTGAGGATGGCTAGACTTCGTTGCACATACTTTGGACATGTTATCAGGAGGGACCCATTGCTGGAGAAGGACACCATGCTTGGTAGAGAAGAGGATCGGCAAAAAAGAGGAAGACCCTCAAGGAGATAGATCGCTGGAGAAGGACACCATGCTTGGTAGAGAAGAGGGTCAGCAAAAAAGAGGAAGACCCTCAAGGAGATGGATTGACACAGTGGCTGCAACAATAGGCTTAGGCATGACGCCATTTGTGAGGATGGCACAGGACCGGGCAGTGTTTCGTTTTGTTGTACATAGGGTCACTATGAGTTGAGACCAACTCAGCAGCACCTAACAACAACAGCTTTATTTTTTTTTCTATTGTTGCTTTGTTTTCTATTTTTTTGATAGCTGCTCTTCATTATTTATTTTCTTCTACTTACTTTGGAGGTCCCTGGGTGGTGCAAACGATTTGCACTCAACTACTAACCTAAAGACTGGCAGTTTGGATTTAATTTGCTCTACTTTTTCTAGTGCCTTAAGTTGTAAGCTTAGATCTTTGATTTTGGATCATTCTTTTTTTAAATATAAGCTTTTAACACTATAAAATCTTCCTCTAGGCGTTGCTATAGCTGCATCCCTCATATTTTGATATGTGACGTTTTTATTTTCATTCAGTTCAAAATGTTTTCTAATTTCCCATGTAATTTTTTGATCTTTGTGTTAATTAGAAGTGTGATGTTTAATTTCCAGATATTTTAGGATTTCCAGATATATTTTTGTTATTGATACCTAACCTAATTCTTTTGCGGTTGGAGAATATTCATTGTTTGGTTTCAGTTATTTTAAATGTATTTTGACTTGTTTTATGACCCAGCAGATGGTTTATCTTAGTTTGTGTAACCTTGAAAATACTAGCATTCTGCAGTGATTGTAATGTTTTACAAATATCAACTAGGCCATGTTGGCTGATAGTGTTATTTTAGACTTCTGTGTCCTGCTGATTTTTTGTCTACTTGTTCTATTAATTATTAAGAGAGGTGTGTTAAAATCTCCAAATACAAGTGTTATTTTCTGCAGGGCTTCAGATTGGTTTGAATCGGCTTAGTCATGGCCGACGAAGTGAAACTGGAACAGACTCGAATTTTTAAATTTGGTTTATCTGGAACGATAACCAGAATGGGAAAAATTACGGATTGAAGCCCTGGAATGGGAGATTCAGAAGAGGCATAGTGAGCCCTTTCCAGAGCCTGATGCGTGAGATTGGATTAATGGCAGGACTGTGGAGAGTGACAGACATTCGAAGTGGCAAGTTTGGCTGTCATCTTTGAGAGTGGCCCTACTGTTTCCGACCATGCAAAATCCAACAGGCAAGAGATTTGGTTGCTATGCAACGTATACACTGCCTTTGTTTTCTAAGAGGGAGATTAACTTTCTAGCAGGGCTTTGGCCAGTAAGTTTACCTCTTCCAGTTATAGTTTCGATTCAGCCAGATTTAAAAAATTCGGGTCTGTTTCCGTTTCGCTTCCTTGGCCATGACTGAAACGGGAAAAACCAATTTGAAGCCCTGATTTTCTGTCTATCCTTTCAGTTCTGGCAATTTTCGCTTCATGTATTTTGAAGTTCTTTTATAAAGTACATAAACATTTAAGAATGTTTTGTCTCCTTGACGAATTGCTCCATATATCATTACAAAAAGTCCTTCTATTTCTGGCAGGATTTCTTGCTCTGATGTGTATCTTTTTTTGTGGTAAGCCAGGTACTTCAGCTTTTTTATAATTAGTGTTTTCATTGTGTAACTTTCTATCCTTTTGTTTTTAACTTATCTAACTCATATTTAAAGTACGTTTCTTGTAGACAGCATATGTTTGGGTTTTGCTGTTTTAAAGTTAAGACTGACATCTACCTTGTGTTTTGTATGTTTAGTTCATTTACATTTTATTTAATATTCTTATTGGATTTGTTTGGGCTTAAGTCTGCCATCTTACTGTTTGTTTCCGTTTGTCCCATCGATTCTTTGTTCCTTTTTTTCTCTTCTTTTGGATTAATTATATTAGTATTCCATTTAATCTCTTCTATTGGCTTAGTAGCTATACATCTTTTTTTTTTCAGTGTTCTTTAGGGTTTACAGTATGCATGTTTAAGTCATCACAGTATGCCTTCACATATTACTATACCTTTTTATATAATGAAAAACCTTATAATAGTATACTTCTATTTGCTCTCCTCTTATCCTTTGGCTATTACTAGCTTTCATTTTATGTACACGTGTTATATTATTATTATTACTGTTTATTTTAAAGAATCATCTGTTAAAGAAATAGAAAAGTGAGAAATAAGTTTTCCAGATATAGAATTACATGATTTAAGATTATACTGAGAAGACAGTTTTTTATTTTCTGCATCCATTTAACACATTACAATAATGCTTATGACTTATACAGTATAGATATTTAACATAATGTGCGTAGTGTTTTTATAGACCATGCTAAAATTTTTATATGTGAAGTGGTCCCATGTGCTTCAGGAATCAGCATGGACTGTGGTATCTATGATTTTGCTGTTGTGGATTTCTTACTCTATTTGATAACAAACAGGCTTCTAGCCACTCAATGGGAAGACCCTAATAGACATAGACAAAGGATATGAGTCCCTTTATGTAGGTAAATGATACAGTGACTCTTCAGTGTGGGGGACACAATGACCTCCTGCCATGTAGGGTTACAAGATATCTGGCCCTAAAGGTCCACAGGGTTCACAGCTGCTTGTGATACTGTCCGATGGGGCTAGGAATATGGTCAGGTTGTTTGCAAATGGAAGCTCAGGGTATCTCTCCCCTCCTGCCTTTTTCAAATTGCTCTGGAGGCTCTAGCTATGTGCATGATTGCTCCCTAGGTATAACTGGTAACAATCCCCCCAAAATTTGAGAATTTACTGCAAGACTGGGTCAATTGAAGGTCAGTTTCCCAGGTATAATCTCTCCCTTGCAGGACCAGGCCACATACCCTCCAGAGCTTTCTTCCTGAACACCCTGTATGAACAATTTAGATAGATAGTGCTTATCTATGTAAATTATTAAGGCTTGTAAATAGAACTATCCAAGATGTCTTAATCCTAGAAGTTCATCTTGGAATTCTTAAATGAAAGGAGTTAAAATCTTCTATTTGTGGTACCATATTAAACTTTCTATTAAAAATGTAACTTTCTTAGAGGCCAGGATTTTTGACTGCTTTTGGTAGAGGGTGGATGAGTGCATGGGAAATGATCAATGATCATAAACAATTGTTGAATGAGTGTTGCATTGAAAACTTACCGTTAGTTTAACTATGATGACATTTTTCTCCCTTAATAGTGTACAGAGTTCAAGAACCATTAATTTAATCCTCCTGTTGAAGTGAAAACTTAACCATTAGTCTACCTGTGATGACACTTTCCTACCTAACAGTGTAAAGGGTTCAAGAATATTAATTTAATGCTCTAAAGAAAATGCTTATGTCTTTCTGAGTGAGAGTTATGTTTAAGTAGAAAGTTTGTCAAACACTTGACTTTTTAAAATTCCTCTTTTGCATGTTTCAGTAGCACTGTACTTCCAACATATTCCTTTTGTTTATTGAAGTTCATGAGGGGAAGAAGGGCTTGACCTTTCCACTTAAGGAGACTTGCTGGAAAGACCAGTTTAAGACTGGAATTTAGTAAAAATTTTAACTAGAGAGTCACAAGGGAGACTGGGAAATCTGGTCTTTTAACTGGGCACATTGACATCTCAAATAAAATCAGGATGCAGTTATGAAGGAGGAAAGGGAACGTGGATGATAGGGTAGGCAACTAGTAGCCTCTGCCACAGGCAGACTGTTTTTGTTAATGTCACTTAAAATCTTGATGGATGGGAAAGTGTTTTGACTAGTCTTTTTAATGCTACAGGCATACCTCAGAGATATTGCGGGTTTGTTTCCAGACAACCACAATAAAGCAAATATTGCAATAAAGCGAATCACATGAATTTTTTGGTTTCCAAGTGCATAGAAAAGTTACATTTACACTATACTGCAGTATATTAAAGGAGCTCTGGTGGTGCAGTGGTTAAAGTGATTGACTGCTAACTGAAAGGTTGGTGGTTCAAAACCACCGGCAGCTCCATGGGAGAAAGATGTGGCAGTGTGCTTCTATAGAGATTTACAACTTTGGAAACCCTATGGGTCGCTATCAGTCAGAATTGATTTGACAGCAGTGGGTGAGTGGTCTATTAAATGTGCAATAGCATTATGTCTAAAAAAACAATTACATACCTTAATTAAAAAATATTGCTAAAAAATGCTAACCATCTTCAGAGCCTTCAGCGAGTCGTAATCTCTTTGCTGGTAGGGGATCTTGCCTCAATGTTGATGGCTGCTGACTGATCAGGGTGTTGGTTGCTGAAGGTTGGGGTGGCTGTGGCAGTTTCTTAAAATAAGACAACAATGAAGTTTGCTGCATTGATTGACTCTTCCTTTCACAAAAGATTTCTCTGTAGCATGCGATGCTGTTTGATAGCATTTTACTCACAGTAGAACTTCTTTCAGAATTGGAGTCAATCCTCTCAGACCCTTCTGCTACTTTATCAACTAAGTTTATGTAATATTCTAAATTGTTTATTGTCATTTCAACAGTGTCCACAGCATTTTCACCAGGAGTAGATTCCATCTCAAGAAACAACTTTCTTTGCTCATCCATAAGAAGCAACTCTTTATCCATTAAGTTTTATCATGAGATTGCAATAATTCAGTCACATCGTCAGGCTCCACTTCTAATTCTAGTTCTCTTGCTATTTCTACCACATCTGCAGTTACTTCCTCCACTGAAGTCTTGAACCCCTCAAAGTCATCCATGAGGGTTGGAGTCAACTTCTTCCAAACTCCTGTTAATGTTGATATTTTGACCTCCTCCCATGAACCATGAATATTCTTGATAGCATCTAAAATGGTGAATCCTTTCCAGAAGATTTTTAATTTACTTTACCCAGATCCATCACAGGAATCACTATCTACAGCAGCTATAGCCTTATGAAATGTATTTCTTAAATAATAAGACTTGAAAGTTGAAATTACTCCTTGATTGATGGGCTGCAGAATGGATGTTGTGTTAGCAGACATGAAAGCAACATTGATCTCCTTGTACATCTACATCAGAGCTCTCAGGTGACAAGGTATATTGTCAATGACCAGAAACATTTTGAAAGGAATCTTTTTTGCTGAGCAATCTCAACAGCAGGCTTAAAATACTCAGTAAACCATATTGTAAACAGATGTGCTGTCATCCAGGCTTGTTCCATTTATAGAGCACAGGCAGATTTAGCATAATTCTTAAGGGCTCTAGGATTTTCAAAATGGTAATGAGCATTGGCTTCAACTTAGTCACCAGCTGCCTTAGCCCATAACAAGAGAGTCAGCCTGTCCTTTGAAGCTTTGAAACCAGGCATTGACTTCACATCTCTAGCTATGAAACTCCTAGATGGCATCTTCTTCCAATATAAGGCTGTTTCATCTACGTTTGAAAATCTGTTGTTTAGTGTAGACACCATCAATTACCTTAGCTAGATCTTCTGGATAACTTGCTGCAGGTTCTACATCAGCATTTGCTGCTTCACCTTGTCTTTTTATGTTATAGAGATGGCTTTTTTCCTTAAACCTCATGAACCAACCTCTGCTAGCTTCAAACTTTTCTTCTGTAGCTTCCTCACCCCTCTGAGCCTTCACAGAATTGAAGAGAGTTAGGGTCTTGCTCTAGGTTAGGCTTTGGCTTAAGGAAATGTTGTAGCTGGTTTGATCTTCTATCCAGACTGATAAAACTTTCTCCATATCAGCAATAAAGCTGTTTTGTTTTCTTATCTTTCATGTGTCCACTGGAGTAGCACTTTTAATTTCCTTCAAGAACTTTTCCTTTGCATTCACAACTTGGCTGTTTGGTGCAAAAGGCCTAGATTTCGGCCTATCTCAGTTCTTGACATTTCTTCCTCATTAAGCTTAATCAGTTCTAGCTTTTGATTTAAAGTGAGAGATGTGCAACCCTTCTTTCACTTGAACACTTAGAGGCCATTGTAGGGTTATTAATTGGCATAATTTCAATATTGCCATGTCTCAGGGAATAGGAAGGCCCAAGGAGCGGGAGAGAGATGGGGGAACGGCTGGTTGGTGAAGCAGTCAGAACACACACAACATTTATTGATTAAGTTGACTGTCTTATATGGATGTGGTTCCTGGTGCCCCAAAACAATTATAATAGTGACATCAAAGATCACTGATCATATAATGAAAAAGTTTGAAGTATTGTGAGAATTACCAAAATATGACATAGAAACATGAGGTAAGTACATGCTGTTGGAAAAATCATGCCGATAGACATGCTCAACTCAGGGTTGCCACAAACTTTCAATTTGTAAAAAACACAGAACCTGCAAAGTGCAATAAAGCAAAGCACAATAAGACGAGGTATGCCTGTACTATATTAAAGCTGAGCCCTGGTGGTGCAATGGTTAAGTGCTCAGCTGCTAACCAAAAGGTCAGTAGTTTGAAGCCAGCAGTGGCTCCACAGAAGAAAAGACCTGGCAATTTGCTCCTCTAAAGATTTCAGCCTAGGAAACCCTATGGGACAGTTCTACTCTGTCCTATAAGGTCGTTATGAGCTGGAATTGACTCAACGGCAAACAACAACATGCTAAAGCTCAGAGACCTGAATCATTATTGTTTTTTAGGGAAAGAACAAAGAACCACACAATTAAAATCACTGAAGGATGATAGAACTGTAGGGAGGTTAGAAATAATCTGGCACTGCCTCTTTAGTTTAGAGAGGAGGAGGAAACTAAAGCTCAGAAAGGTGAAGTGACTTAAATCGGAAGTTATAATGCGTGGGGAAGCCTTTCTGGGAGCGGAAAGCTGGTCATCTCAGACTATTTCTGTTGTTGTTGTTAGGTGTCATCAAGTTGGTTCCAACTCATAATAACCCCATGCACACCAGAAGGAAACGTTGCCTGGTCCTTCACTATCCTCACAATCACTGCTATGTTTGAGCCCATTGTTTCAGCCACTGTGTCAATCCATCTTGTTGATGGTCTTTCTTTTTTTCACTTCCTTTTTACTCTACCAAGCATGATACCCTTCTCCAGGGATTGATCCCTCCTGATAATGTGTCCAAAGTAAGTGAGATGAAGTCTCGTCATCCTTGCTTCTAAGGAGTATTCTGGCTGTCCTTTCTCTAAGACGGATTTGTTCATTCTTCTGGCAGCCCATAGTATATTCAGTATTCTTTACCAACACCATAATTCAAAGGCATCAATTTTTTTTTTTTTGGTCTTCCTTTTTCATTGTCCAGTTTTCACATGCGTATGAGGCAATTGAAAATACCATGGCTTGGGTCAAGTGCACCTTAGTCCTCAAAGTAGCATCTTTGCTGTTTCTACATACCTCTAATTCTTACTTCTTCAAATATTAGTTAGAAAGTTTGACCAAAGTTAGATAGTTGCCCAGCACTTCAGTGCTTCATTGTTTCTTTCCATGAAATTTAACTGTACAGATAGCTGCCATTTGGGAATCAGCAAGCTTGAGTAAAAGTTGACAAATTCTTGCCATATCACTCACAATATTTATTTTTAGCAATGAAAGGCTTGTTCCCATTCTTATCATCTTGAAATAGTGGCCAGCATTTATGGAGAATTAGTTTGTAAGTTCCATGGAAGCAGGGATCAAGTTTGATTTTTCGCACCATTCTGTCTCTAGTGCCTAGCACAGTCCTTTATGCATAATGTATAACAAATATCTGTAGGATGAGTGGATGTAATGTTTACATGGTGCAGACACTGTATTAGGCATTTTTTATGAGTTATTTCATTCTCATAACAACCCGTGAAGTACATATTATTTGAAACTAAAATTTCAACACATGCCCAAGAGCAGGGACATACTGAGTGCTGGAACCTGGGCTAGTCAGCCCGCCTCCATCCTGAATAACCAGGGAAGCCAGAGGTTTTGGGGTTGCCATTAACTATCATATAAAATGAATAGAACTATTCTTAGAGTAAATATGAGGAATTTAGAAAGCCTGACAAGCTGATATGTTATCCAGCACTAAAGAGAAGTTGATTCACTAGCCTTATGAAAAGTGGAAGAATAAAATATTAAAAGGCTTACTCATTAGGTTAGACAGATATTTGGGTGTGTTTTGGGTGGAGTGGGGCTGGGTAGAGACTAGTTATTCAATAAAGTTCTACCCTATCTTGTTTGAGATGTTTGAGAGACTCTTCTGAACCGTAAATTCAATTTGAAAATGCTATCCCCATGTGTCTGTCAGTTTGTCATACTGTGGGGGCTTATGTGTTGCTGTGATGCTGGAAGCTATGCCACCGGTATTCAAACACCAGCAGGGTCACCCATGGCAGACAGGTTTCATCTGATCTTCCAGACTAAGACAGACTAGGAAGAAGGACCTGGTGGTCTACTTCTGAAAAGAATTAGCCAGCGAAAACCTTACGAATAGCAGCAGAACATTGTCTGATATAGTGCCAGAAGATGAGATTCTCAGGTTGGAAGGTACTCAAAAGATGACTGGAGAAGAGCTGCCTACTCAAAATAGAGTTGACCTTAATGACGTGGATGGAATCAAGCTTTTGGGACTCTCATTTGCTGATGTGGCATGACTCAAAATGAGAAGAAACAACTGCAAACATCCACTAATAATAAGAACATGAAATGTATGAAATATGAATCTAGGAAAACTGGAAGTCATCAAAAGTGAGATAAACATAAACATCAATATCCTAGGCACTGGAGAGCTGAAATGGACTGGTATTGGCCATTTTGAATCAGACAATCATATGGTCTACTATGCTGGGAATTACAACTTGAAGAGGAATGGTGTTGCATTCATCATCAAAAAGAACATTTCAAGATCTATCCTGAAGTACAACCTTGTCAGTGATAGGATAATATCCATATGCCTACGAGGAAGACCAGTGAATATGACGTTATTCAAATTTATGCACTAACCACTAAGGCCAAAATGAAGAAATTGAAAATTTTTACCAACTTCTGCAGTTTGAAATGAATCAAACATGCAATCAGGATGCATTGATAATTACTGGTGATTGGAATGTGAAAGTTGGAAACAAAGAAGAAGGATTGGTAGTTGGAAAATATGACCTTGGTGATAGGAACAGTGCCGGAGATCACATGATGGAATTTTGCCAGACCAATGATTTCTTCATTGCAAATACCTTTTTTCAACAACATAAACAGTGACTATACACATGGACCTCGCCAGATGGAATACACAGGAAAAAAATTGACTACATCTGTGGAAAGAGACAATGGAAGGGCTCAATGTCATCAGTCAGAACAAGGCCAGGGGCTGATTGCAGAACAGACGATCAGTTGCTCCTTTGCAAGTTCAAGCTGAAACTGAAGAAAATTAGAACAAGTTGCTGAGAGCCAAAGTACGACCTTGAGTATATCTCATCTGAATTTAGAGATCATCTCAAGAATAGATTTGACGTGTTGAACAGTAATAACCAAAGACCAGATGAGTTGCAGAGTGACATGAAGGACATCATACATGAAGAAAGTAAAATATCATTAAAGCGACAGGAAAGAAAGAAAAGACCAAAATGAATGTCAGAAGAGACTCTGAAACTTGCTCTTGAATGTTGAATAGCTAAAGCAAAAGGAAGAAATGATGAAGTAAAAGAGCTGAACAGAAGATTTCAAAGGGCTACTCAAGAAGACAAAGTAAAGTATTATAATGACATGTGCAAAGACCTGGAGATAGAAAACCAAAAGGGAAGAACACATTCAGCATTTCTCAAGCTGAAAGAACTGAAGAATAATTCAAGCCTTGAGATGCAATACTGAAAGATTCTACAGAGAAAATATTAAACAATGCAGGAAGCATCAAAAGAAGATGGAAGGAATACACAGAATTACTATGCCAAAAAGAACTGGTTGATGTTCAACCATTTCAAGAGGTAGCATATGATCAGGAACCAATGGTACTGAAGGAAGAAGTCCAAGCTACACTGAAGGCATTGGTGAAAAACAAAGCTCCAGGAATTGATGGGATGCCAATTGAGATGCTTCAACAAGTGGATGCAGCACTGGAGGTGCTCACTCACCTATGCCAAGAGATTTGGAAGACAGCTACCTGGCCAACTGACTGGAAGAGATCCATATTTATGCCTATTCCCAAGAAAGGGGATCCAACTGAATGCAGAAATTATCAAGCAATATCATTAATATCACACGCAAGTAAAATTTTACAGAAGATCATTCTAAAGCTGCTGCAGCAGTGCATCGACAGAGAACTGCCAGAAATTCAAGCCAGATTCAGACGAGGACATGGAACCAGGGATATGATTGCTGATGTCAGATGGATCCTGGCCGAAAGCAGAGAATACAAGAAAGATGTTTGCCTGTGTTTTAGTGACTGTGCAAAGGCATTCGACTGTGTGGATCATAACAAATTATGGAAAACACTGCAAAGAATAGGAATTCCAGAACACTTAATTGTGCTCATGAGGAACCTGTACATAGATCAAGAGGCAGTGTTTGAACAGAACAAGGGGGTACTGCGTGGTTTAAAGCCAGGAAAGGTGTGCATCAGGGTTGTATTCTTTCACCATACCTATTCAATCTGTATGCTGAGCAAATAATCTGAGAAGCTGGACTATATGAAGAAGAATGGGGCATCAGGATTGGAGGAAGACTCATTAGCAACCTGCAGTATGCAGATGACACAACCTTGCTTGCTGAAAGTAAAGAGGACTTGAAGCACTTACTGATGAAGATCAAAGACTACAGCCTTTAGTATGGATTACACCTCAATATAAAGAAAACAAAAATCTTACAGCTGGACCAATAAGCAACATCATGATAAACAAAGATAAGGTTGAAGTTGTGAAGTATTTCATTTTACTTGGATCCACAATCAACACCCACAGAAGCAGGAGTCAAGAAATCAAATGAAACATTGCATTGGGCAAATCTGCTGCAAAAGATCTCTTTAAAGTGTTGAAAAGCAAAGATGTCACCTTGAACACGAAGGTGCACCTGACCCAAGGCATGGTGTTTTCAATTGCCTCATATGCATGTGAAAGCTGGATGATGAATAAGGAAGACCGAAGAAGAACTGACGCCTTTGAATTATGGTGTTGGTGAAGAATATTGAATATATCATGGATTGACAAACAAATAAATCTGTCTTGGAAGAAGTACAACCAGAATGCTCCTTAGAGGCAAGGGTGACGAGACTGTGTCTCACATACTTTGGGCATGTTATCAGAAGGGATCAGTCCCTGGAGAAGGACATCATGCTTGGTAGGGTAGAGGATCAGCAAAGAAGAGGAAGAGTCTCAGTGAGATGAATAGACACAGTGGCTGCATCAATGGGCTCAAGCATAGCAAGGATTGTGAGGATGACTCAGGAGCAGGCAGTGTTTCATTCTGTTGTACATAAAGTCAGTATGAGTCAAATTGACTCGATGGCAGCTAACAACGATAACAACATGAGAGACATTGAGATCTTACTCCCAGGATTTACTTCTACCATTCTACATTTTTTTCAAAGGAAATGGTGAATTTGTGCAGGTGCAGAGGAGAGCAGTGAGCTGCAGGAACTGCCTCCGTGGCTTCTGTGCCTCAGGGACTGTTCATCTACCTTGTGTTAGAGAGAATTTGTGTGTTTTTGTGCACATGGGCTTTTTTTTTTTTAAGCCTGAGGTGTTAGGTAGTGATGACGTGATCCTGTTTCTCAGACCCCTAAGGACAGATCCTAATCTGTTCTGACTGGGACAGAACCTCTAAAGCAGACCAGTGGTTTTGCTTTGCTCTTGGGCTCAAAGTAGTCCCTGGGTGGTGCAAACAGTTAAGCGCTCTACCACTAGCCAAAAGGTTGGTGATTCAGACCTATCTAGAGGCACCTTGGAAGATAGGCCTGATGATCTGCTTCCGAAAGGTCACGGCCTTGAAAACCGTGTGGAGTAGTTCTACTCTGCACTTGTGGGGGTCCCCATGAGTCAAAATCGACTTGATGACAACTAACAACAAGAACAAGGCTCAAAAGTCTTTGTGTGGTGGATGTAGGGTATTGACTCTGCAACTATATTAATTTAAAGGTTTTCTTTATCCCCCCTACATATTTCTACTGATTTCCCTACCCTGGGTTCACATTAGAATCGTCTGACCAAAAAAACCCAAACCAATTGCTGTTGAGTCAATTCTGACTCATAGCGATTGAGAAGACTGGGAATACTGATGTCCAGGTTCTATGCCAAAAACTCTGATTTAATTGGTTTGGGGATGAGTCCCAGGCATTTGTATTTATTTTAGAAGTTCTCCAGGTGACTCTGATTGTAGTCAGGGCTGAGAACAAGGCTTCTGTCCCAGCAACCTTTGCTTTACTTTACTTTCTTCCCCCATCCTGTGTCCTCTCTCATCCAGCACGAGGCCTTCTGGTTATATTGGTAACATTTCTAAGAACAGTCAAAGACTGTGCATTAGATTGGGGAGGAGAGCAGGGGAGAGCAAGCTTCTATAAAAAACACAGAGTGAAGTATATATAACAACTGTTTTTATTTTTAATTTAAAATTAATGACTAAACCTAAGGTAAGAAATAAAAACTAAAAATAAATAAACTAGAAAAGTGTTGTGGTTTTTCTGTAATCAGTAAATATGAATGCGGGTTATCTCCTATTAAGTGACAAACTTAGGCTAAACGAATGTTTTTCCGAGAAAAACTTCAATAAAACCAACTCAAGAGGAACTGAAAAAATGAAAAGGACTAATTATTATAGACGAAATTGATCCAGTTGCCATAAAACATTGGGCCCAAACAACTTCCAGTTGGATAATTCTAAATTATCAAGGATCAGATAGTTCTTAGGCAGTTTAAAAGTGTTCTGGAAAAGAGAAAGAGAAGTAAAGCTGAATTATTGTTATGAAGCAAGCACACCATTGGTATCAAAAATGGATAAGGGTAGCACTTAAACAATTAGTGGCTAAGAAAACTAATCTTCCTGAAGAATATTGATAGGAAAATTCCAAATAAAGCATTAGCAAATAGAATCTAGCAATGCATTAAGAGGCATTATGACCAATTGAGATTAACTTTAGCAAATCAAAGACGGGTCAGTAATGGAAAGCTGCTAATGTAATTATATTGATGAGTACAGGAGGGGGAAAATATGTTGATTTCAACTGATGTGGCAAAGACATTTGATAAAAGTCAATATATGTTCTGGATAAACAAATCATTAGAGTTGTAATAGACCATATTGGGAAATTTTCATGAGTTATTTCCATTATGCTTAATGGTTATAAAACACTGGAATCTTTTTTTTTTTTTTTTTTAATAGTTAGAAATAGGCAAGTATGCCCATGGCAATGTTGCTGTTGTTAGGTGCTGTCGAGTCAGTTCCGATTCATAGTGACCCTATGGACAACAGAATGAAAAACTGTCTGATCTTGTACCATCCTCACAATTTTTGCTATGTTTGAGCCATTGTTTCAGCAGCCACTGTGTGAATCCATCTTGCTGAGGATCTTCTTCTTTTTCTATGACCCTCTACTTCTTTTTCTCTGACCCTCTACTTTACCAAACATGATGTCCTTCTCCAGGGACTGGTTTCTCCTGATAACATGTCCAAAGTCCGTGAGACAAAGCCTTGCCATCCTTGCTTTCAAGGAGCACTCTGGCTTTACTTCTTCCAAGACAGACTTGCTTTTCTGGCAGTCCATGCTGTATTCAATGTTCTTCACAAACACCATAATTCAAAGGCATCAATTCTTCTTTGGTTTTCCTTATTCATTGTTCAGCTTTCACATGCATGTGAGTTGACTCTGTGCCTATACTGACCCTACAGGAAGAAAATTAATGCTAAAAGAAGACTTGAATAAATGGAGAATGGAAGGCAATATTGTAAAAATGACATTGTCTCTAAATTTATTTATGAATTAATTTAAACCCTGATTATTATTCCAATAAGATTTTCTTAACTTGAAAAAAAATGATTCTAAAGGCCTTCTAGAGGAATAGATACTCAAGAATAGCCAGAAAAATTATGTAAAGAAGTGTAATGAGAAAGGACTTAAAGTAGTAGTAATTAAGTGAGCATGGTAATAGCTCGGGGAAAGAGAAGCATGTGGATGGCCCAGAACAGGGTTAGCAAACTATAGCTAGCAGGCCAAATATGGCCATGTCCACCTCCATTTACACATTATCTATGGCTGCTTTCACATTACAATGCCAGAGTTGAGTAGTTGCGACAGAGACCATATGGTCTGTAAAGCCAAAAACATTTGATATCTAGCCCTTATCTGAGAAAGTTTGACAACCCCTGGAGTAAAGTCTGCATTCAAGTGTTTATAGTGAGACTATTTGATTATAGCAGTTGTCTTTATAGCACAGACACACACACACACACACACACACACACACACATTACAATATTAAATAATTGTACACACACACACACATTACAATAGTAAGTAATAATAATACTGAAGGAAGACAGTGCTTATAAACTTGTGGTGGGATAAGCTTTTCCAAGGAAGTTAACTAGAAACCATAAAGAAAGAGTTTTAAAGTATGACTAGATAAAAAAAAAAATATTTAAATGGCAAGAAACAGCCAAAACAAGATCAAAAGACAAATGGCAAACTTGGAAAAATATTCACATAATGTGTTTAGCATGGTTTAACATGTAGTGGTCAGGATTTAGTTGCAGACTATAGAACCCACTCTGGTTCTCCAAGCAGGAAGAGATTTAGTACAAAGAATTAGGTGATCACTAAATCTTTGTAAGGGCTGAAGGCCAGAGCTGGCCTTCAAAGATAAATGCTACTCTGGGTCAACCAGGAGGCTGCTGAGGAAGCTGGTGTCTCCACTACTAGCTGCCAGATCACAGGGTAAAGTTGTGAACCAACGATCAGGAAGCCATGCCAGTCTGTTGGCTCATGAGCCACACTGCACCCACTGACTCCACAGCAGCAATTATGGATGTCATATGTGCCTTGTGTGCTGACTCAATTTCTCATTCAAGTCTCATGCCAGTGTGTCTGAGTGGTGGAACAACATCGTATTTGAAAATCTTAGCTGCAAGGGAGTCTGGAAAGTTTTTAGCTCTCCTGGAACAAGAGGGATCTTGCACAGGCGCTGAAGGAGTCAATCTACTCTACTGGCCATAATTATGCCCACAGGCATGTATGTGGGGAGAGCTGTGAAAAGTTAACCAGGAAAAGGTGAATACCTGAATTTAAAAAAAAAAAAGAAAAGACAGGTAACTCAAAAAAGAAAACTAAGAGATTAATAAAATAAAAAGATACTCAACCTTATTATAGTCAAAGAACTGCAACTAAAATCACCAATGAGAAACCTGGTATTGTCAAGGATACAGGGAAAGAGGCACTGTCATGCCACTGTAGAGTCAGGTAACCTTTCTAAAGGGCAGAGTAAACCCAATGACTCAGTGATCCCATGGCTAGAAGTGTTTGCTCATGAAGTTAACAAGAGGTATACCCAAGGATGTTTATCAGACTATTGCTTATAATTGCAAATATTGCAATCTAAATGACCATCAAAAGAGGACTGAGTAAATATATGATGGTGAATTTACACCACAAAATAAATACTATTAAAAAACCCCAAATCAGTTGCCCTCTAGTAGATTCTGACTCATGGGAACCCTATGTGTTTCAAAGTAGAATTGTGCTCTATAGGGTTATCAATGGAAGATCAGAAGTAGATCACCAGACCTTTCTCCTAAGACATCCCTGGGTGGATTTGAATCACCAACCTCTTGGTTAGTAGCTGAGCACTTAACTGTTTGCACTACCCAGGGATTCCACGAAATACCATCCAGCCTTTAAAAAACAATAAAATTGCTCCGAGAGGCAGAATCATGTGGCAATTAAGTTCTCGGGCTTTGGAACAAGACTGCTTGGATTTGACTGCAGATTCTACCACTTACTGTCTATGCGATCTTGGAAGTCAATCTGTTGATGCCTCAGTTTTACTGTTTTGTGAAATGGAGAAAAATAACAGTACCTACTTAGTTGGGGTGTTTTAATAACTAAGTGAGTTAGTACAATACCTCCTTTTAGCTCTCAGTGAATATTAGATGTTACTATGTTTGTTGATAAAATAAAGGACCAGATCATGACATTTAGAGTGATGGATTAAGGTCTCAAAAATCAAGTACAGTATAATCCCATTTTATATAAAAAGAAGTATACTTATAAGCACACATAAATGAGACAACAACAGAATTTTCCAGAGTGTGTTCAAGATATTAACAGAGCTCCACTCTGAATGGAATTTTAGGTGATTTTACTTTATTTTCACTGTGCTGTATTTGTGTCTATATGTGAATATGTGTTTACAATGTGTCATGTATTGTTTAAAAAAAGCTATTAGAAAAAGTCCAGAGCTTAAATTCCCTCCTTTTATTATTTTTACTAAAGTAATATAGCGCCCACTAATAGACAGTGGCCAAATTCTTTGAAGAGAATTTTTAAGTGTCAGCCCTGCTTGGAGACTCACTGGACCACATCAGGAAGCCTGGGGTCTCCTGGCAGGAGTCAGGCACCTTCTTAGATCACCATGGCAACCATGATGGAAAGTTCAAAAACTAGTTTTGAGGGAAAAAAGTACCTCTGTTTGTCATGAGGAGCATAAAAATCAGAAGCTTTTTATTTTTATTTTTTGACAGCAAACCTCTTTCCTTTATCACCAAAGTCCCAGAGCAAGAAGCCCACAAATCCCAATCCTTTGACCCTAGGTCTGAACAACCAATGAATGATTTGGCATATAAGCTCTTTTCACAAACAGTCCTCTTAGACAGATTTTCCCTGTTCTGATGACCTGTAGGCTCTATGAAGAGTTTTAATAAGCATGTTATAAATGAGGCATCCAAATGAATGCTGTGGTTGCTGTTTGGTGCCATCAAGTTGGCTCCAACTCATGACGACCTTATATATAACAGAATGAAATGTTGTCTGGTCCTGTGCCATTCTCATGATTGTAGGTATGTTTGAGTCCATTGTGGCCAATGTGCCAATTCTTCTCATTGAAGGTGTCCCTCGTTTGCATTGATCCTCTACTTTACTAAACATGATGTCTTTCTCTAGCAATTGGTCTTGATTGATGACAGGTCCCAAGTAAGAAAGTCGAAGTTAGTTTCACCATTCTCACTGCTAAGGAACATTCTGGTTGTATATGAACCCTATGAATCACAACAAAAATGAATGCTACCATCTTTAAAATAGAATTAGTAAACCTCTGGGTTATTTGGAAGGTGCTTCGGAGTTAGCTCCAACCAGAGATGCAGCTCCAACCAGAGATGGTTTAGCTTCTCTCTGACCTCTCTAGAGACTGGTGCCCCTACTTGTCCAGAGAGACATCTTCATTGTAGGAGAATTATAATTATTAGAAATTATTTGTTTTGATTCCAAAATCTGCCTTTCTAGAACATCTACCAATTTATTATAATTTTAGATTAGAACAAACTCTGAGAAAGTCTAGCCCTTGTCCCACTTCAGATGCCTTCAAATAAAGGTCAATGTCATGGACCATTTTGAGAAGTGGCATTTATTTATTGCCTCTGGTAGGGTACTTCAGGAGTTCTTAGGTACTAGGAATTGAAAGATGAATTAGACACACCACCCCTTACAGTCTGGCTTGGAAAGCTGATGTAGTTTCTCCTCCCCTCTCCATAACATTTTCCTTTTGATATAGTTATGCTTTAAAAATCAGGACAAATGTTATACGGCTGAGAAGATCCTCTGGTTCTCTGGAAAGCTGCCTGCCTGTTGCTGCTCCTTTCCCTCTGTGGTGCGAGGGTTTGTTTTCAAATCTATCTACCCTATTAGACTGACAGCCACTCTAGGAGTAGGAGTGAGGGGGAGCTATTTATCACTGATTCCCAGGTGCCCGTCAAAAAATATTGAATGTATAGTATGGCCGGTACAGAGGACAGGAGACAAGGCCTCTTTCTCTGGGACCTCTGCTAGGGCAGCCTGAGATGGATTCCTTTTGGTCTGTTAGTTGTTAGTAAGCATGTGGCTCAGCTGCTGACAGATGAGTCACCCTCTTTTACCAAGTGAGATGTCACAACATTAAAAACTGCAGCCAGGACCACAGGGGGTTCTCACATGGGCTTTACACTTCCTTTCAGCATAAGATTCTTGGGTCTTGATGCTCTCATTCTAGCCTGGTCTTGAGCCGTTAAAAAGAGTGAACCAAGATGGTGCCAAGTATGGAGTGGGATCACCTGTCTCCAGAATTGTCTGCAAAGTCCCATAGCTGAGACCCAAAGGTGCTAAGGACCCCACACCCCAAATTCAGACATGTGTCAGCAGTTGGGGTTTGGTCCCTTTCTGCAGGAATTTCTGAAAGACACCTATTCGAGAACTAACCTGACCTTCCTCACCTCAACTCTCCCCTGATCCAAGACAACTGGGGACAAGGAGAGAAGTAGTCACTTTTGGGGGAGGGGGGAGGATGCATTGTTGATGAAAGAGCCTATTCCTTTTGCTTTCATCCCCAAAATAAGGAGATCCCAAATCCAATGAAGGTACCTGTTATGGATTGAATTATGCCCCCTGCCCCCCACCAAAATATGTATTGAAGTTCTAACCTCTGTACCTGGAAATATGACCATGTTTGGAAATAGGGGATTTCTTTTGTCAGGTTAATGAGGTTGTGCTTGAGTAGAGTGGGTCCTAAACCTAATCACTTCTAAGTAATTTAAAAATCACTCATAAAAAGAGCACAATAGACACAGAGATACACACCACAGTGGGAGACACCATATGAAAATGGAGGCAGATGCATCTACAAGCTCAGTAACACTGAGGGTTGCCAGCAGCTAACAGAAGGGTTGGAACTGTCTCGACGACACCTAACAACAACACTAGAAGCTGAAAGAGATAAGGAAAGACCCTCCCCTGAAGCTGATGCCCTGATTTGGGCTTCTAGTCTTCAGAATTGTGAGAAAATAAATTTCTGTTCTTTAAAGCCACCTACTTGTGGTATTTCTGTTATAGCAGCACTATATAACTAAGACAGTGCCTAAACCATTCCCTTCTCCACTAGCTTGGGGACTAGTGGTCATCTGTTGTCCAAAGGTTTCCAAACCTCTCCTCTATCCAGGGTCTGATGCTACAAGAGTGTTGAAAGTGACTGGGAAGAGATGGTGGAGCCTAGAGGCAGCCCAGTGAAGCCCCGTGAACTACCAACATGGATATGAGAGGGACATGTGAGTGTCCTGTGATTCAAGTGGATGTCCGAGAAGTGGAGCAGCTGTCATACTGGTATCCCCAAAAGCAAGTTGCTGACTGGGAGAGGGACCCCTGAAGCTTTCTCTAGGGGTGCTGAGGAGGTAAGAAAAAGACAAACCCAGTTGGATTTCCTGGGTTGACGATGTGTACAGGGAGGAGGTGCTGAAGGCCATTCCTTTTCCCAAGAATCCACAAATGTGTTCTGAACCATCCCCTTCTCCATGAGTTGGGGACTAGTGGTCATCTGTTGTCCAAATGTCTCCAAGCCTCTCCTCCATCCAGGGTCCATTTTGAAGTCTTATAACACAAAAGGTTGATGTCTAGCCAGGGCTAGGCAGAGAAACAGAGGCAACCAGCAAAAGTGATGGGCAAGTAGTGGGCAAGTGTACAACTGGGTTCCTCTCTCCATCCTCCTCCTCCAGCACCACAGCAGGAGGACTGGAAAAAGAGGTGGAAAGAGTGCGTAGGAGTGGCGGAGCCCCACGTCTAACCTACCCTTTGAGGAAGGCTTTAAATAAGTATAAGTTCAAAGAGTTAAAATGAAGAATGGTCTTTAAGAACCGGAATTATACCTTAATACCAGAAAGATGTTTACCTGTGTTTTATTGACTATGCAAAGGCATTAGATTGTGTGGATCATAACAAATTATGGATAAACTTGCGAAGAATTGGAATTCTAGAACACTTAATTGTGCTCATGTGGAAACTATACGTAGACCAAGAGGCGGTTATTCTAACAGAACAAGGGAATACTGCATGGTTTAAAATCAGGAAAGATGTGTGTCAGGGTTGTATCTTCTCATCACACTTACTCAGTCTGTATGCTGAGCAAATAATCCAAGAAGCTAGACTATACAAAGAAGAACTTGGCATCAAGATTGGCAGAATACTCATTCACAACCTGCGATATGCAGATGACACAACCTTGCTTGCTGAAAGTGAAGAGGACTTGAAGCACTTACTGATGAAGATCAAAGACCACAGCCTTCAGTATGGATTACACCTCAACATAAAGAAAACGAAAATCCTAATAACTGGACAAGTAAGCAACATCATGATAAATGAAGAAAAGATTGAAGTTGTCAAGGATTTCATTTTACTTGGATCCACAATCAACACCCATGAAAGCAGTAATCAAGAAATCAAATGAAGCATTGCACTGGGCAAATCTGCTGCAAAAGACCTCTTTATAGTGTTAGAAAGCAAAGATGTCGCTTTAAGGACTAAGGTGTGCCTGATGCAAGCCGTGATATTTTCTATTGCCTCATATGCATGTGAAAGGTGAACAATGAACAAGGAAGACCAAAGAAGAATTGATGCCTTTGAATTATTGTGTTGGTGAAGAATATTGAATATACTATGGACTGCTGGAAGAACAAACAAGTTTGTTTTGGAAGAAGTACAGCCTGAATGCTCCTTAGAAGAGAGGATGGTGAGACTTCGCGTCACGTATTTTGGATGTGTTATCAGGAGGAACTATTCCCTGTAGAAGGACTTAATGCTTGGTAAAGTAGAGGGTGAGTGAAAAAGAGGAAGACCCTCAATGAGATGGATTGACTCAGTGGCTGCAACAATGGGCTCAAACAGCAATGATTGTGAGGATGGCACAGGACCAGACAGTGTTTTGTTCTGTTGTACATAGGGTCACTGTGAGTCAGAACTGACTCAACGGCACCTAAAAATAACAAATAATTGAAAATGACCAAAGAGTTATGGAATCTAGTTGAGATAATATTAAAATTCTGTTGTCTTCAGCAGGGAGAATTTGCAGAGTAGATTCTTTGTGGCAGGGCAGTTACTAGGGAAAATAAGACCATTCCACGTTTATACCACCATGAGTTGAGACTCCCAGTGAATCAGTTTCTTTGGGTATGCTTGTAAACAATTGATGAGTCCACAGTACCTTGTGATGTCTCCACTGTTTCTCCAGCTACTTGTGACCTTCGGAAGATAGGCCTGTCCAGTGGGCATGGCTGCCCTGTGCTGGTATCCCCTCCTCTCTAATTCCCCACTCAGGCTAAAGGGGAGCATGGTCTGCTTTCTCCCCTTTGCCCTTCCACCTCTATCCTAGACCAAACTCTTCTAATTCCCTGCAGCACATCAGAAACCCAGGAACCACAGAGAATATTTAAAACCACCACTGGTGTAGCTATTTGCAAAGCCCCGAGGCCAGACCTATTCTTAGGGACACTTCCCTGCCTCCTCCTGGCCAGCCACCATGTATCAAGGGGAAGTCTTCACCAGAATTGGGAATACCTGGGTATCTCCCTCCCCCAGGATCTAAGACAAACTTCTTTTAGCACCTAGAAAGAAGAATTCGTTGTTGTTGGCCTCACCGTTAATCTGCAGTCCATAGCTCTGCAAAAAGGCACGCCCAATTTACATTACTAAATGTTAAACAGTCTGGAACATCAGCGGTACCAGAGTACTCCACTGCATACCAATCTTCTCCACAGGCAACAGGAGGGGACCTGCTAGCATGAGTGGGGGACTTTTGTGAAACCAAAATATGGGACACATTTTTTACGGAACATGTTAAGTTTGAAATGCTTATCAGGCACCCAAGAGCACACGTGTAGGCAGTTGGATATATAAGTGTGAGATTAAGGGAAAAGAAAGGTCTGGTGCTGTTGTTAGTTGCCATCCAACTTGTGGTGACTCCATGTACAACAGAACAAAATATTGCCCTGTCCTGTACCATCTTCTCTATTGTTGATGTGTTTGCATCCATTGTTGTGGCTATTGTGTATTTTGAGTGCCTTCCAACCGAGGGGACTCATCTTCCTGCACTGTATTGGACAATATTCTGTTGTGGTCCATGGGATTTTCATTGGCTAATTTTTGGAAGTTGATCACCAGGCCTTTCTTCCTAGTCTGTCTTAGTCTGGAAGCTTCGCTGAAACCTGTCCAACCATAGGTGACCCTACTGAAATTTGAAACGCCGGTGGCATATCTTCCAGCATCACAGCAGCACTAAAGCACCACAATATGACAAACTGATGGATAGGTGGTGGTAGAGGTCAGCCAGGAAGTAAGAACTGATGTACAAGACAGGTTTAAGAATCGAGAGCTGGGTTTGGAGGTCAGGAAGAGGAGAAGCACCAGCAGAGGAGACTGAGAAAGCCAAGGGAGACTGGGGCTGGAGGAGAGTGTGATTGTGTGTCCAAGGCTGCTGGTGGAGTGACCAGGATGAGGACTGGAAATGTCTATTTCTCCAATCCCACGCTCTGGACTTTCTGTGATTAGAGGCAAGAAGGAGAGCTCTTGGTGTGTCCTTGTGGAATGTACATTTCATTTCCCGCTGTGGTTCCCTGCCACTGCTTTCGGAGAACTCCCAGGCCATCACTCTTCCATGATCTCTTTATCACCAGACAAGCTGCATTTTCTTTGTGTTGGCAACTTGGCAGGGAAATTGTACCTCCCAAATTGCTCATAATCCTTTGCTAAGCTGCTCCCTTTATACTGAGAAAGGAAGCCAGCAGAGCCAGAGAGTGATTTCTGGAACGAAGAGGAGAATCTCTTGACAAAAATACAGGCTCTCATATACCCTCTTTTCCCTGTTCCCTGGGGCAGAATGAAATCTTCTCGCTAAGATAGCATTTTTCCTCTCACAGGGTAACAATGCAGCTATTCTTGAGAGGTATAGGAGGAATTCTGGCTTTAGTACAGCAATGGGGCTGGTCATTCACAAGTGTGTGTGTGTATGAACGTGGGTTGAGGAGAAGGGTTGGCAGAGGTGAGAGAGAATGGCCTGAGGGCTCAAGGAGGCTGGCAGGAGGAGAAAAACCAATGCAGGAACAGTGGTGATGGAGGTGACGGACTTTTAGTGTGAGTGTCTTTTACCCATGATTGACCCAATGTTTAAGGTCATGGATCCAGGAAATAGGTCCCCTACTTCCTCTCTCCTCTTTTTGCCATAGTAAAAATGACACATGGCACTCCGTGCTTGCATCTTCTGATGCCTTTGTTCTATTTTTTTCCTCCTCTGTTCAATTTGGGTGTTTGGCATGACGGACTGAAGTTTGAAAGCAACATTCCAGCTGTCCCCTCCATGACCACCTCTACCGAATTATCCTGAAATCCTCCCTGCTTGGCATGGCTTTCTTTAGTTCCCTGCTAAACAGAGTCTTAGGAAGGCTTCTGTTTTGACATGAAATCATGAGCTTGGCATCCCTGTGAACAGTCTTCTTGGATTATTGAACATCTGCCTTTTAGGCTTCAAAACTTGTGGTTGGTGGTTGGCCAGCTGTTCTGAATCCAGCTGTGCGCCATGGCCTTGACAGGACCTCTAGATAGTTTGGATCCCAAGCCAAGAAACATGCAGGTACATCCTTGTTTAACACAACTCAGGCCTTGCAAAGTCCTTTAGATTAGTGCAATAGCCATAAAGACAGAACAAATTTTAAGAATTATTTAGTAATTCTCTTTGTTACCAGGCTTTATGAAATCCAGAATACAGCACTTATTTATTGCCCTGCCTACGAGGTAGCAAAGTCATGAGAAAAGTAGGCAGGGAAGAGTTACGTAGGTGGTAGAAAAATGTATTATTTTCACATCTGCTAATAGAATTCTTCCCAGGAAGGAAGCTATTTTAGGAAAATATCTTGACAAGCCATTTGGGGATGGGAGGGGGTGTACTGAGGGCTTGCTGAAGTCAAGCTAATCAAAGGAATTTCAAAACTGCTGTGCTTAAGATATTGCGGTATGGGAAAAAGAAGAGAGGGTGGAGCTGGAGAGATGGCCAGAGGCCAATGACCTACTCTTGGTAAGGAGGCCAAAGGAATTTTATGAACAGAGACCATGAACGCTCAATTTGAGGTGGCTGCATTTTAGTGATGTAACCCCCACCCTATTTTCTAAAATCTTCAGTCATGTATATTGTGCACACAAGTATTTGCCTTCTGTAAGCGGAGTGCGCATGTGTGTGAGTGCGCGTGTGTATGTATTAGGTGAGTGTGATTACGTATGTGCATATGTGTGCACGTGTGTGCATTGTGTACGTGTGCACATGTGCGTGTGTGTGAATATGTGTGCATGTGTGGGCACGTGCGTGTGTGTGTGCTTGTTAATACATGTATATATATATGTGTATGTGTGTATGGTTTGTGTAGATGGAAAACATGAGGAGATTCCTTTCACAGTTGCTGCAGGGCAGGACAGGGATGATGAGATAACCCAGAAACCGAGCTAATTTAGCAGAACTGGGACTGTAAATCAAAGTCAGCAGCAAGGTGTGATTACCTAGATATCTTGCAGATGGTTGAAATGAACCAAGGGTTATAACCAGTCTTATCTAGATCATAAAGGGCATGGTGGCTCCAGTAATGTTGGGTTCTGGCCCCTCCATTATCTCTGAGTAAAATACAAGGACCTGAGGCTGATAGATTTACAATCCAGCCATAATTGCCCCTCACTCTCTAACAAAGCAAATGCTCTGGAATATTTTTCCCCTTGTCTTTATATTCCTCTCTGGTACCATCTTTTGACAACTT
This sequence comes from Dugong dugon, assembly GCA_030035585.1. Classification (NCBI taxonomy): domain Eukaryota; kingdom Metazoa; phylum Chordata; class Mammalia; order Sirenia; family Dugongidae; genus Dugong; species Dugong dugon. Next base: position 97,356,082 of record CM057472.1, on the reverse strand, counting down.
TCCATCTCCTCCTTTATCAAAAGCACTTACTAACTTCAGCAGATAAAATTATTAGGGTTGAGGGTGTAGTTTTCTGCAGTGGCTTGGGATACAGGATCTTTCAATAGGATTTTCATTCAGGCATTAGAAGTATAATTCAATAAAAGCAACTTGATGTGCATAGACTTCCAGGATATCAATTGTGTAAGATGAATTATACTTTCACACAATGTTCTGAATGGCCAAAAGATAAAACACGAGTATAGTGTTTTGCTGAAGTCTTAAATGGCTTTGCAGAAGTGAATTAATCGTGTAATACAACTGGTCTTCTTTGGGGTGAGTCGACACTACTCCCTCCCTATTCCACTGAAGTGTTACAGTGTCATTGGTATGTGTCAGCTTCTGGGGTCGAGTCATCAAATAGTAATTAGATAAGAAATTTATTAGCGAGGAATCATATAAATTCTATTTTCAGAGTAAATATAAATGCAGTGCAAATTTAAAATTCACAGGGAAGCTATCACAGCTATTTAGGATGCAATAAAAGTCCATTTTAATAAACATCACATAGTTTACCTGTAGCCCATTAAATGCATTTTAGAGATAGGCAAAGTGAAAAGTATAATCTGGTTTTAAGCATTTTCCACTAATATAAATTACCCAAATGAGGTGTTTGGGTGTGCTTACACTGCTAAATGAGGCATAAAACTTTACCAAATTTTTATTTTATTGGTACTCCTTACATCCTTATGTGCTGGTGAACAATATTGACTATACCATGGACTGCCAGAAAAACGAACAAATCTGCCTTGGAAGAAGTACAGCCAGAATATTCCTCAGAAGCGAGGGTGGCGAGACTTCATCTCACATACTTTGGACGTGTTATCAGGAGGGACCCATCCCTGGAGAAGGACATCATGCTTGGTAAAGCAGGGGGTTAGCGGAAAAGAGGAAGACCCTCAACGAGATGAATTGACACAGCGGCTCCAACAGTGGGCTCAAGCATAACAAGGATTGTGAGGATGGTGCAGGGCTGGGCTGTGTTTCATTCTGTTGTACACAGGGTCGCTATGAGTTGGAACTGACTCTATCGCACCTAACAACAACCACCACCACCTTACGTGCTTGGTTCTGTCAGAAATGAATCCTGAAATAGAAATGAAAATTCCTCCATGGGCTTTGAAGGCCAAACAGACCTCCCTCAGCTCTTCTTCTTGCTAGCTTTTTGATGTTGAACAAATCACTAATTCTCTGGGCTCAGTAGGTAAGAGCTTGGCTGCAAACCAAAAGGTCAGCAATTCAAATCCACTAGCTGCTCCTTGGAAAAACCCTATGGGGCAGTTCTACTCTGTCCTATAGGGTCACTATGAGTTGGAACTGACTCAAGGGCAATGGGTATAGGTAGGTTCCTTATGTGTAAAACTAGACTAGTTAATCCTGTGAGTATTTGGGTCAAATGAGACAGATAATGCATTCAAGGCCCTCAAGTCTGGCATATATTAAGTACTCAGTGTTGCTAGTTGCAGTCGAGTTGGCTCCGACTCATGGCAAATTTATGTATAACAGAACGAAATGTTCCCAGGTCCTCCATCATTTTCGTGATTGTTGGTATACATAAATCCATTGTTGTGGCTGTAGCGTAGGGCCTTCCAACCTAGGAGGCTCATCTTCCAGCGCTATCTCAGACAGTATTCTGCTGTGATTCACAAAGTTATCACTGGCTATTTTTTGGAAGTAGATGTCCTGGCCTTTCTTCCTAGTCTGTCTTAGTCTGGAAGCTCTGCCGAAACCTGTCCACCATGGGTGACCCTGCTGGTATTTGAAATACCAGTGGCACAGCTTCTGGCATCATAGCAACAGACAATCCATCACCGTACAACAGACTGACAGATGGGTGACGGAAGTACTCAATAAATGACAGCTATTATTATAAGCTTCAAGTATTTAACCCAACACTACTATTTTTAGAGTCGGAAGTTGTATTTATTTTAACCATTTAAAATGGAAACTTTAAATGAACAAATTATGCCCCTCTTGCCCATTAAGCAAGAATTTTATTATAAAAAACATATTATGACAATGGAAAGGAAATTAAGAAATAAAAATATTTCACACTATAATTCTCATAGTCTTACAAAGCAGCTATTTTTCTCTGTCTGGATTCCCTTTCAGTGTTTGCCCAGGTGTGGGTACATTCTGATATCATTGTAATGAGTGTACACAGCATTATTCTATATTCTGTACTTTTGTAAAATGTACTGTAAATATGCTTTTGTTTTTATATGGTCTCTGTAATTACAATTTTTGTGGCCATATAATATTCACTTGAGTTGAGGAACCGTGTTGTAACGGTCTCTATTTTTAGTCATTTTGATTGTTTCTAGCTTTTCTATACATGGCAGAGATGGCTGTCTTTTGTAGGAGTCAGGGATTACACCTTTGGAAACAAGAAAGGGGTGGGTCCTTTTACTTGAGGCTGGAGGAGAGCGATTTGCAGCTGGGGTGTCTGGGGATGAGGGCTGGGGCTCCAGTGGGCTTCTGGAGAACCAGCAATTGTAGGGGTGGGGCTGGGGGAGTCCCAAAGGAGAGGACACCAGTAGGGGCTGCACAGTCTGACTCAGGTTTTATGAGGGGGCCTTTGAGGTTTCTTTCTGGATTGATCTACTTAGTTCACCAGGGGAGAAATAAACACCTAGAATACTGGCGAAGTCCCTCCTAGTAGGCAAAGAAGGGAATTAACACTATGGGGCGCAATCCCTGCTTATATTTTATAACTGTGATCTTATTTAATCCCATAAAACTATTAATCCTATAAAGTCAGAAATGTCCCATCTAGACAAGTGGGGAAACCAACGCATAGACAGGTTGAGTAAGTTGCCCAGGTCAACAGCTGGTACCATGTGTAGCCCCTCAGCGTTGTTCTGAGCTGAGTGCTGCAGAACCCTAAGGGTTGGTAGTCTGGCTGCCTCTGGGAGCCCTGTTAACAGCCTTTCAACCAGTAAAGTGCAAGTTCTGCGTTATAATTAAAACCCAAATCTTGCCTTCCCTGCCAAGTAAATTGGGATACTGCAGAGTAGAGATTAAAATGGCTGCCCGCTTCTCAGCGGAAGCTGAATGTATTCAGGAGTGTTTCACTCGAGTGCGACACCTTTAAGAACATAGCAGCCAAGTGTGTGCATGTAAAACAGCTCTACCCTTCAGAACCTCTGAAAAGCCTAGAAGATGCCATCTAGAATGGGCTGTTTAGCAGTCTGTGGTAAGAGAAGCCATCTTTGCCGCCATTCACCGGCATTGACTGAGTCAATCAAATTATTTTGGTGAGGAGTGTTTGGAACCTGTATTGTTCTAGTTAATATGAGATATTTTGAAACCTTATAGGTTAATTTAACTAATAAAAAGACAGCATTTTGGGGTCTATCATATTGGCTGATATACATATATATATACATCTGTACATACATACATTTTATATATATATGTTGTTGTTAAGTGCCATCGAGTAGGCTCTGACTCATAGTGACCCTTTGTACAACAGAATGAAATACTGCCTGGTCCTGCACCATCCTCACAATCATTTTTATGCTTTTATATATGTAATGATTGCCTTGTAGGGTTGTTGAGAAGAGTTAATGGTATAATGTATATAAAAGTAGTAGCAAAGGAGTCCAGCTTACATGGAGTGTGTAATAGCCCACATGCAGTTATTGATCTTTCTTGGTTTACATCTTTGCCTATCAAATCAAGGAATTGGAAGAGATTATCCCTAAATTTCCCCTTCCCTTTAAAACACCTATGTACGGTACTTAAATAGCCTTTAGCCAGGAGAATTTAATAATCCTTTTAGCTTTTATTTTTCCTCCTTTGGCAAAGAATGACTTATTGCAGTGCATGCATATACATCAAGGAGCCAAGTAGCAGTGTTTGAAACATACCACCGAATGTAGAGAGGCTTAAAGGAAGCCAGAAGTGGGACATAGTTCTTGAAGTGGGGGATGATGAGGGATCAAGGGATTCATACAGGTGCCTTGGTCTCTTGCCCTGTGCTGAAAAGACTCTTTTCATTACCAAAGGGCTCTGTGTACTAGTCTCTGGAGAAGTGGTTCTCAAGCTTTATTGCAAATTATGATCACCTGGAGAGCATCAATAATATCTGAAAACCCCAGCTGAATCCTATACCAATTAAATCTGGGTAGAACCCAGGCATTGGTATTTTGGAAAGCTCCCTAGATGATTCCAATGTGCACCCAAGGTTAACAGCTATGTCCTATAGTGTGTGTAGGGCTCAGGAATGATTGTGAATCCCACAGGTCAGCTCCGCACTGTGTGGATTGACGTGACTCTTCTCTCTCAAGTCTTTCCTGACAGCAGTGACCTCCTGATACCAACAGAGGAGGGTAAAGTGGGGGAAAGCTTGCGGTTGTTCTTTATGTTTATAATCTGGCACAGTACCTGTGTTACTCATAGGGTTGTTACACTCACATGTGATATATCTGAACATGCTTTTGAGTCAGGAGGTGCTGTAAACATCATCTAATCCCACTGCTCACTTGGCAGGGCAAGAAGCAAGGCTCGGAGGTGTGAAATGACTCATGTGGGCCCCACAGCTGAGAAAGGCGCCCGGATTCTCTGTTTCTCAGTCACTTCCGGTCTTAGTCTCCTAGTGCTGCTGTAATAAAAATGCCACAAGTGGGTGGCTTTAAAGAACAGACATTTATTTTCTCACAGCACAGGAGGCTAGAAGTCTGGATTCAGGGAATGAGCTCTGGGAGAAGGTTCTCTCTCTTTCAGCTCTGGGGGAAGATCCTTGTCTCTTTCAGCTTCTGTAGACCTCAGTGCCTTGGCTATTTTCGTATGGCATCTCTCTTCCCATTTGTGCCTGCTTACCTCTGTGCTGGAAACCCTGCTGGTGTAGTGGTTAAGAGCTACAGCTACTAACCAAAAGGTCAGCAGTTCGAATCCATCAGGTGCTCTTTGGAAACCCTATGGGGCAGTTCTACTCTGTCCTTTTTGGTCGCTATGAGTCAGAATCTACTTGACAGCAATGGGTTTTAGTGTCTCTGCTTCTATGCTGCTCCTTATAACTCAGAAGTGATTAGGTTTACACTGATGTGTTCTCAATATCACAACAAAGAAAACTTTATTCCCAAACAGGATTACATCCACAGGTACGGGGGGTTACAATTCCAACACATTTTTTGTGGGGACACAATTCAATCCATAACAGTTCTGTTACCTACTCAGAGCAATCTCAACACTGTAGCAATGACCTTTCCCAAAGAGTAGCGTATTTGTCACACAGCAGTGCCCGAATCATCTCAGGACAATACCAAGAAGAAAATAAACGTGACCTGTCAATGTTTCAGTTTGAGGTATAGTTCCGTAAAGTCACACCATAAAACCAAAACCCAACACCATGAAGCGAAACAGGCCAGGCTATTGCAGGTCCGAGAGTGCTCACAGGGGGACACAGCTGCTCTTGTGAGAAGCATCTCATTTTTAGACAAAAGCAGATGAAAGGAATTCTATTCTGCTCACTGAGTGTGCCTGACACACAGCATGGTGGCACAGTGGTTAAGGGCTCGACTGCTAACCGAAAATCCACCAGCTGCTCTTTGGAAACCCTATGGGACAGTTCTACTCTGTCCTATAGGGTTGCTATGAGTCGGAATCGTCTCGATGGCAACGGGTTTGGTTTTGATTTAAGACAAGAGACAGAGCTAGGGCATACTTCAGTATATGGATCGGAAAAATCCATAGCGGTATCGAGGAAATTAGTCTCCTAAAGAAAAATAGACGTCTGACATAAACCTTAAGACTTTGTTTTTCCCAGATTCCCTGAAGACGGAAGAACCTCAGTTCTAAGCGATGTCCACTGGGTGGCAGTATTACCACGAGTAACCTATCATACAGACTTTTTAAAGTTTTTTTTTTTTTTTTTTATCATGCTCTTTCTGGTTTAATAATTAATGACTTGAGAGCTTCAGATGATTCTTTAAGCCTCTGCTTTGACTGTGTGTGCCTGATCGTCAAATTCTGCTCCTGAGGTCTTGTGGCATACCAGTGTATCTGCTGGACTTGCTTTTTAGTGAGGGGTGGGAAGAGGGGGACTACCCGGTCATTCTGAGGTTGGGAGGTTCATAAGCCAATCAGCGTTGTTCCTGGTTGTTGCTGTTGTTAGGTACCATCGAGTCAGCTGTGACTCATAGCGACCCCACGCCCAACAAAATGAAACGTTGCCTTGTCCTGCGCCATCCTCACAATCCTTGCTATGTTTGAGCCCATTATTGCAGCTACTGTGTCAATCCATCTCACTGAGGGTCTTCCTCTTTTTTGCTGACCCTCTACTTTACCAAACGCGATGTCCTTCTCCAGGGATTAGTCTCTCCTGATAAATCCAAAGTAACTGACAAAGTCTTGCCACCCTCGCTTCTAAGGAGCATTCTGGCTGTATTTCCATTGTTACTGGACAGAGTGTGAATTAAGTACCAGGCGTTTCCGAAGATGAAATCTGCAAAGATCATACCTACCTCCTGCTAGTAGCCTGGAAAAGGCCGTCGTGCCTCCGTAAGTGCCACTAGAGAGAGATGCTCGTTCACAGCCCTGGCAGCGGGTGGTCTTCCGTGCACTGACCGCTAAAGAACGCCGAAATGTTAAAGGGAAAAGCCGATAACTTTATAAAACAAGCTTTCTGTTTCCAACGACAAAAGCAAACAGAAAGAAAACCGCAAAGAAAGTGAGCCAGCAGAACCATGGCAGAGTGTGAGTCAACACCTGGGAAGGGAGCCAGGCTTTCGGGGGCCTGAACTTTCCATGAAGAAACAAATGTATTTAGAAACTGGCAGCACCTTTTGACCTTTGCTAAGTGATTTTGGTGACTGACTTTTCAGTTGCATTTCCATTGCGAGCAAAGGAGGGGGGTGCAAGGAACAAGAAACTTTCCCAACGGGAGTATAAAATCCTTCAGCCTAATGAAATGTTTTCTCTGCTTTAGAGATAACGACCCACTTTTGGATTTTATGCCTAATATTGATTCTTTGTGTATTTTTTATGGAAGGCTTGGTGAAATTCAGTTAATTGTATTTTATTAGGCTGGGAGATTGTCTTTTTTAATATTCTGCCGTTCTCCTTAATCGGGGCTGTACATTCCTCCTCCATATCAATAATTTAACTTTGATGGATGGTTTGTGGCAGCTAAAAAAAAAAAAAATCAAACTCTCATTCTACCTGCTTGATCCCATTCCAATCTGAACAATTGCAAAAGTGCTGAAAAAGCCAAGTTCCTTTAAGCAGCAAGATGCTGAAATATGGTCATTAAATCCTGATGGGCTTTTCATTCTGCATCCCATACTTTCAAGGCGAACCACTTTCCGAGATGGTTGGGTAAATGCAGAAAATATAATAAGGTGGAAGTGAGGTCCCAACGCTGCTTTTCAATCGTCGGGTGCCGAGTTTATTTACAAACGGCTGTGAGTGTTAGGCTAAGTTATTAGGGTTTGCCTCGCTCAGCAAAGATGACCCGGAAACATACCGTGGCATGTTCTGGGAGTTAGCAATTTGGTGGCTGGCTGGTGGGTGCTGTGTATTCCGTCTTTTATGTCCTGTGTTTTCTTTAGTGAAGGCATTTTCTTAAGAAAACTGCTTTGCCATTGGGCAATAAGGTGTGTTGCTTCTTGGGACTGAGGCTCTCATAGAATAATTTCGGCAACAAGACCCTGTGCTTTATAGAAATGGATCTTTATTAAATGACTGGAATGAGCATGGAAAGAGGAATTAAATTTGGAATTACTTTCAGGACAAAAGATTCAGACTGATTTAAACACAGAAACACTAAAGAATAATGAAAATGAACAGCAATAGACAGGATATTGTATTGCAAACAGTCTGCTCTAACATTGAGAAGACTTGGATTTTAGTCTTGGGTTTTGTGACTTGGAAGCCATATGTACTTGGCTAAGTCACTTAGCTTTTCTGAGCCTCAGTCTTCTTTGTAAAATAGGGTCGACAAACACCTCTTCGGGGCCTATTCTGGGCTAGGTTAAGAACTTCACATGCGTTACATAATTTATTCATCTCAGGACCTTTATAAGGCAGTACCATTATTCCCATTATACAGTGAGGAAATGGAGGCACATGGAAGATTAGTAACTTTCCCAAGTCAGTGACAGAGGTAGAACTGGACCCAGACGGTCTGAGACCAGAGTCTGTAACTAGTCTACCATACAGCCACCCTGGGGAGACAATCCTTGCCTTGTTGTATGGATCAAATGTGTTCATAGTATGAAGAGTGTTTTATAAAATACCAACTCATGTAAATGTAAGGTGTTGTTATCAGTTTATTACTCATAGGCTCCTTCATGTTAGATGTGGTGAGCATGTCTACCCAAGGCTGAAGACTCAAGTGCTATGAGGCTGCTTTGCACAGTGGTTCATTAAGCACAGGGATGAAATTGAGTCAGGCACATAGAGTTCAAATCCATCCTCCACTGTTTACTAATTCAAATGGCTGTATTAGTTTCCTGTTGCTGCTGTAACAAATTATCACAAACTTCATGGCTTAAAAAAATACAAATTTTTATCTTACAGTTTTGGAGATCGGAAGTCCAAAACGGGTCTTACTGGGTTAAAATAAGGTGTCAGCAGGGCTGTGTCCCTTGTGGAAGCCCCAGAGGAAAATCCATTTCCTTGCCTTTTCTACCTTCTAGAAGCCCCCTGCATTTCTTGGCTTGTGGCCCCTTCCTTCATCTCCAAGTCCAGCGTAATAACATTTTCAAATCCAGCAGCATGGCATCTTTAAATTTCTCTCTGAATCTACACTGACCTTTTGCCTCCCTCTTCTATTGTATAGGACCCTTGTGATTACTCTGGGATCACCTGAATACTGCAGGGTAATCTCCTTGTCTCAAAATCCTTAACTTGATCACATCTGCCAGGTCCCTTTTGCCATGTAAGGTAACATATTCACAGGTCTTGGGGATTAGGATGGGGCATCTTTGGGGAGCATCATTCTAGCTACCACAGTGACTGTCCCAAGCACCCTCTGTATATTGAGAACCATAGTGGTTTTATCTCATAGGGTTGGTGAGAGGGTTGAGGGAAATCACTCTCGTGTACGTAGTACTTGGCATAGTGCCTGGCACGGAGCAACAGCTCATTACGTGTTAGCTGTCAATATTAATACTGTTCTCATCCATGAAGTGTTTTAACGCAAGGGTCTTTTTAAAAATGCTTTTAAGCCACCAGTAAGGAGCCCTGGTAGAGCAGTGGTTAAGTGCTTGGATACTAACTGAAATGTCAGCAGTTCGAACCCGCCAGCTGCTCCATGAGAGAAAGCTGTGACAATCTGCTTCTGCAAAGATTTACAGCCCCGGGAACTCTATGAGGCAGCTCCATTCTGTCCTATAGGGTCACTAGAGGGTTACTATGGGTTGGAACCAACTCGATGGCAATGGATTTGGTTTGGTTTTGTAAACCACCAGTTGCCATCGAGTTGATTCCAACTCATGGTGACCCCATGTGTGCAGAGTAGAACTGCCCTCCATAGGGTTTTCAAGACCATGGTAGATTGTCAGGCCTTTCTTCCAAGGTGCCTCTGGGTTGATTCAAGCCATCAACCTTTAGGTTACTAGTTGAGTACAAACTGTGTCACCTATGGACCTAAACAAATTGCTATCAAGTTGATTCTGACTCATGGCTGCTCCAAGTGTGCAGAATAAACCTGCTCCATAGGGTTTTGAAGGCTGTGACCTTTCAGCAGCAGATTGGCAGGACTTTCTTCTGAGGCACCTCTGGGTGGGTTTGAACTGCTAACCTTTCAGTTAGTAGTCAAGAGCTTAACTGTGCCCCCTAGGGACTCCTAAATCTTACGCGTTCCTGTCAAGTCGATTCCAACTCACAGCAACTGCCCCATAGAGTTTCCAAGGAACAGCTGGTAGATTTGAACTGCTGACCTTTTGGTTAGCAGCCTGAGCTCTTAACCACTGTGCCACCAGGGCTCCACATATTTTTAAATAGTGGGGATATCTGTGCAAATGTTTTTGATGTTTGCATGAATCCAAAGTAAAGCATAGATGTTCTGTTTTCTGAGTAAGCAGAGAGCTACATGTACCTAACAGAGGAGGGCTTGCACATCATTTCTGTTGCCCGCATTTCAGTCCATTTAGTTCACTGTTCAATCAACTGGTGATTACAAGATATCATGCTTTGGAAAACATCCAATTTAATTTGGCAATCTCGATATCTTCAAATACTCCATTTTTAGGCATTCTAATGTTTAAGACATTTTAATGGCCAATGTAACACTTAAACTCTGTCACCTCCCAACCTCTAGCCTACATTTAAATCATTTTAGAGTGTTTAATGTATCTTATACAAGCAGCCTACAGCCATACCAATAGAGTGGAATCATAAAAATTATTGTTTTTAATAAATGCAATAACAATTTATAGATAACATTGCAAAGAATGGGAATTTCAGAACACTTAACTGTGCTCATGAGGAACCTGGGCATAGACCAAGAGGCAGTCATTTGAACAGAACAAGGAGCTACTGCCTGGTTTAAAATCAGGTAAGAGTGTGTCCAGGTTGTATTCTTTCACCGTACTTATTCAATCTGTATGCTGAGCAAACAATCTGAGAAGCTAGACTATATGAAGAAGAAAGCAGCATCAAGATTGGAGGAAAACTCATTAACAGCCTGCGATATGCAGATGACACAACCTGGCTTGATGAAAGTGAAGAGGACTTGAAGCACTTATTGATGAAGATGAAAGACCACAGACTTCAGTATGGATTATACCTCGACATAAAGAAAACAAGTCTTCACAACTGGACCAATAAGCAACATCATGATAAATGGAGAAAGGATTGAAGTTGTCAAGGATTTCATTTTACATGGATCCACAATCAATGCCCGTGGAAGCAGCAGTCAAGAAATCAAACGACATATTGCATTAGGCAAACCTGCTACAAAAGACCTCTTTAAAGTATTAAAAAGCAAAGATGTAACTTTGAGGACTAAGGTGCACCTGGCCCAAGCCATGGTATTTTCAGTTGCCTTACATGCATGGGAAGGCTGGACAATGAATAAGGAAGACTGAAGAAGAACTGATGCCTTTGAATTATGATGTTGGCAGAGAATATTGAATATACCATGGACTCCCAGAAGAAGGAACAAATCTGTCTTGGAAGACGTGCAGCCAAAATGCTTCTTAGAATTGAGGATGACAAGACTTTGCCTCATGTGCTTTGGACATGTTATCAGGAGGGACCAGTCCATGGAGAAGGACATCATGCTTGGTAGAGTGGAGGGTCAGTGAAAAAGAGGAAGATCCTCAATGAGATGGACTGACAGAGTGGCTACAATGATGGGCTCAAACAGCAATGATTGTGAGGATGGTGAAGGACTGGGCAGTATTTTTTTCTGTTGTACATGGAATCACTATTGAGTTGGAACCAACTTGATGACACCTAATAACAACAACAATATAAATATTTGAAAAATATAGTTTTACGAAGGACTGTCTCATAGACTATCAAGTAAATGACTGATTCAACAGCTCCAGTGTGAGGATAGAGGTTACCAGCACTGGTCTTGGAATCAGACCGACTAGTTTTCTGGACCCCTCATTGCCCCATACAGACTTCTTGATCTTAGCTAAGTCAAAGACCCTCTCTGAACACCAGTTTCCTCATCTGTCAGATGAGGTGAACATCACAGGCTCCACGTAAGGTTGTAGTGAGGCTTCAATAAAAGAACACCCATAAGGCACTTGGTACAGGGCCTGGCACATCTAAGTGATCAATAAGTATTGTTGGTCGTGGTTGCGGTTGAGTGGATTCTAACTCATGGTGACCCCATGTGTGCAGAGTAGATCTGCCGCATAGGGTTTTCAAGGCTGTGACTTTTCTGAAGCAGATCGCCAGGCTTGTCTCCTGAGGTGCCTCTGGGCGTGTTCGAACTGCCAACCTTTCGGTTGGTAGATGAGTGCTTACTGTTTGTGCCACCCAGCCACCTAGAGTAAATATTGACTGCCATTATTACCATTGTTACTATTATTGCAAAAGGATATTAAAATGAAGCTCTTCTAGTCCCAGTTTCAGCTGTGAACCCAAGGTAATAGATGCTGCAGTCCAAAGTAAGGTGTAAAACCATATGCAAGAAAGACTCACAAGAGGAGGTGATCAAAAACCAGGGTTCCACCCCACTCCTGACCATTTGCCTTCAGCTTCTAAGAGGTTGGAAAGATGGACAAAAGAGTGAGGGATAAGAAGAGGATTTCTGGAGTGAGTTGTTGGTGTGTGATGAGCGTCTCCCATAAGGGAGAGGGTGGGGTGCTTCACCTCAGTTTCAGAGTACAGGCCAGCCTCTCTGTCACTCCATTGTGTGAAAGTGAGCAGTGCCAGCTTAGGGGTTCCTGCTGCCCTTCATTCAAGCCATCGTTCCTTTGGCCAAAGGCTGGAAACAGCAGCTGGAAGACCTAAATATTGCATTGCACCAACCTGAATAGTCACTACAGGAAAATTAAAGCAAAGATCTCTGATCAGTCTCTCTCTCTCTCTCCAGGTCCTGGGGCTTTCATCTTGCTGAAGTGACAGAACTGAAATCAAGGCCACTGCCAGTTAGGGAGTCTTCTCTGATTTTGGTAGCTCCTAAAACAGAAACCTTGCCTCATCAGGGTGATGGAGGAAGAGGAATATGTTTAGCTCAGAGACAAACTTGCAGAAGCATGAAAGGGCTGTCAATAGAGGGGGAGTAGGCTTGTTCTTGAGGAGCTCTGGTGGCACAATGGTTAAAGTGCTCAGCTGCTAACTGAAAGATCAGCGGTTTGAACCCACCAGCTGCTCTTTGGGAGAAAGATGTGGCAGTCTGCTTTCATAGAGATTTAAAGCCTTGGAAACCCTGTGGGACAGTTCTACTCTGTCCTACACGGTTGCTATGAGTTGGAATCAACTTGATGGCAGTGGGTAGGCGTGTTCTCCATGCCGTAACTGGCCGGATTCAGGGCAGGGGTTTGAAGTTGCATGGAAACAGACTTGGGCTCAAGAAAGTGAACAACTTTTTAGCCTAGGGTGTCTCATCCACAGTTCTACTATGTCCTATAGGATCGCTATGAGTTGGAATCAACTTGATGGCAAAGGGTTTGGTTTTTGGGTTTTTGTTCTCATACCTAGAAGTCACCACTGTGTTCTTTGCACAGCACACACATGCACGCACACACACACACGTGTGCAAGAAAACAAAAACCAAACTCATTTATCACTTTGCCTCTGGTACCTCCCCCACTTCTCTACCCAAAGCTAGCCTTTATGCTACCTCCATGTCCTTGGAGAAGGGCATCATGTTTGGTAAAGTAGAGGGTCAGTTAAAAAGAGGAAGACCCTCAACGAGATGGATTGACACAGTGGCTGCAACAATGGGCTCAAACATAACAACGATTGTGAGGATGGCACAGGACTGGGCAGTGTTTTGTTCTGTTGTACGTAGGGTCGCTATGAGTCTGAATCAACTCAACAGCACCTAACGACAACATGCTACCTCGAAAATGAGCAAGAAGGGGCTGAGCCTAGGTGACATGCTCTTCTGGATAAATCTTTTTTTTTTTTGGAGAAGGGCTGGAGTTATCTAATTGTATAGTGCTGCTGTAATAGAAATACAACTATTGGGGGGTTTTAAATAACAGAAATTTATTTTCTCACAGTTCTGAAGGCTGAAAGTCCAAATCAGGGTCTTGGCTTTGTGGATTCCTTCCTTGTCTGTGGTCCGGGGTGTTCCTTGGCGATCTTCATATGGTGTCTCTCTTCCCCAGTCTGTCTGTGACTGTGCTGCAGTTTACATAACTCAGGAGGGATTAGGTTTATGATCTACCCTACACTGGCATGACCTCAGTTGATTGATTACATTATATTAGATTGCATCATGGCAGATGATCACATTACATTAGATTAGATTACATCCACAGGTACAAAAAAAAAAAAAAACCCACTGCCCTCATGTTGATTCTGACTCACAGCAACCCTGTAGGACAGAGTAGAACTGCCCCATAGGGTTTCCAAGGCTGTAAATCTTTATAGAAGCAGACTGCTACATCTTTCTCCCACAGAGCAGCTGGTGGGTTCAAACCACCGACCTTTCGGTTAGCAGCGGAGCACTTTAACTACTGAACCACCAGGACTCTTTTATCTATAGGCATAGAAGTTAGGATCCCAACACATATTTTGGAGGGATGTAATTCAATCCATAACATTGCATTCTCCCCTCTCAGTGGGGTGCAGGAAAGAGAATGAATTTTGGAATCAGACTGCCATTGGTTCCAACACTGGCTCTGCTGCTCATAAACTGGGTGACTTTGGACAAGTTATTGAAACTCGCTAAGCCTTAGTGTCTCATTTTTTTTTTTTTTTTTTTTTTTTTTAATATATATTTTATTGTACTTCAGGTGAAAGCTTACAGAGCAAATAGTTTCTCATGAAATAGTAGTACACATGTTGTTTTTTTTGACATTGGTTAACAACCCCACAACGTATTAAGCCTCTAAATTCTCAACCTTTTTTTTTGATGAAAATTACAGATGGCCAAAGATACACCGTTTCAAAATTTTCTACATTCACAGTTCAGTGACATTGACTACGCTCTTCCAACTGTGCTGTTATTCTCACTTAAGATGAGGGCTTACAGAACAAAATAGTTTTTCATTTAACAGTTACTACACATGTTGCCCTATGACAATGGTTAACAATCTCACAGCACATCAAGATTATCCTTACTCCACCTTGTGTTCCCTATCACCAGGGGGCTTCCTTGTCCCCTTCTGTCTTCTGGACCTTGTCAGTGGATTATTGTACCTCTTTAGTCTCCTTTGTTTGTTTATTTATTTATTTATTTTTATTTTATTTAAACACCATTTCAAAACTTTTTACTTACACATTTAAGTGATATTGACTATGCTCTTCCAATTGTGCTGCCATTCTCGCCCAAGATGAAGGCTTACAGGACGAAACAGCCTCCCATTTAATAGTTACTACAAATGTTGCCCTATAGCAGTGGTCAACAATCTCACAATACATCGACAGTGTCCTTATTCAATTTGTGTTCCTTATCATCAGTTTCCTACTCTCCCTCTGCCTTCTGGCCCTTGTCACCGGACTCCTGTACATCGTTAGTCCCATTTAGTTTTACTGGGGTGTCCATTCCCAGGCTTAACATCGAACCTTGAAGGTAACTTCCCCTCTGAGCTGAAAGGGTGTCTGGAGGCCACACTCTCGAGGTTTCTCTAGTATTCTTTAGGCCAGTATATCTGGTCTTCTTTTTTTTTTTTTTTTTTTTGGGAGTTAAAATTATACTCTACATCCTACTCCAGCTCTGCCCAGAACCCTCTGTTGTGATCCTGGTCAGAGGAGTCATTGGTGGTAGCCGGGCACCATCCAGCTGTACTGGGCTCAGTCCCGTGGAGGCCTTGGTAGCTGTGGACCATTAGTCCTTCGGACTAATCTTTTCCTTGTATCCTGTTCTCTTCGTTCTCCCTTGTTCCCGAAGGGATGAGATCAGTGGAGTATCTTAGATGGCCGCTCATAGGCTTTTAAGACCCCAGACACTACTCACCAAGGTAGAATGTAGAGCATTATCTTTATAAGTAGTGTCATGCCAATTGAGCTAGATGTTCCCCGAGATCATGGTCCCCAGAGCCCTCCGTCCAACAACTCAGTCCCTCGGGGGGTTTGGATGTGTCTATAGGGCCTTCATGACCTTTCCTTGTGCAGGTTGTGTTAGTTTCCGCTGTACTATGTACTATCTCATCTCTCACCCAAGTTACCACTTACCTATTACCTATTTAGTATCCCCCCCCCCCTCCCATCCCTGGTAACCAACAAGGATTGTTACATTTTGCATGTGAATTTTTTCATGGGTTTTTACAATAGAGGTCTCATACAATATTTGTCCTTTTGTGATTGACTTATTTCACTCAGCATGATGTCCTCCAGTTTCATCCATGTTATGAGATGGTTCACCGATTCATTGTTCTTTCTCGTTGCATAGTACTCCATTGTGTGTATGTACCATAGTTTGTGTATCCATTCGTCTGTTGATGGACATCGAGGTTGTTTCCATCGTTTTGCTATTGTGAATGCTGCTGCCATGAACATAGGTGTGCATATGTCTATTCGAGTGATGACTCTTATTTCTCTAGGATATATTCCTAGGAGTGGGATTGCTGGATCGAATGGTACGTCTATTTCTAGCTTTCTGAGGAAACGCCATATCATTTTCCAAAATGGCTGTATCATTTTGCATTCCCACCAGCAGTGTATAAGAGTTCCCGTCTCCCCGCAGCCCCTCCAACATTTGTTATTTCCAGTGTTTTTGATTCGTGCCAGTAATGCCGGGGTGAGATGGTATCTCATTGTGGTTTTAATTTGCATTTCTCTAATGGCTAGTGATCGCGAGCATTTCCTCATGTTTCTGTTGGCCATTTGAATGTCTTCCTTGGTGAAGTGTCTGTTCATTTCCTTTGCCCATTTTTTGATAGGATTGGTTGTCTTTTTGTTGTAGAGGTGTTGGATTTTCTTGTAGATTATGGAGATTAGACCTTTGTCTGACTTGTACTGTCCAAAAATTTTTTCCCAGTCTGTAGGTTCTCTTTTAACTCTTTTGGTGAAATCTTTTGAAGAGCATAGATGTTTGATTTTTAGAAGATCCCAATTATCTAGTTTATCTGTTGGGTTTTTTGTGTTGATGTTTATGGTTTGTATCCTGTTAATGCCATGTATTAAGGCCTGAAGTGTTGGTCCTATTTTTTCTTCTATGAATTTTATAGTTTGAGGCTTTATATTCAGGTCTTTGATCCATTTTGAAGTAGTTTTTGTATATGGTGTGAGGTATGGGTCCTGTTTCATTTTTCTACAAATGGATATCCAGTTTTGCCAGCACCATTTGTTAAAAAGACTGTCTTTTCCCCATTTGATGTATTTTGGGCCCTTGTCAAAAATCAGGTGACCGTAGGTGGATGGATTTACATCTGAGTTCTCAATTCTGTTCCATTGGTCAATGTCTCTGTTGTTGTACCAGTACCAGGCTGTTTTGAGTACTGTAGCTGTATAGTAGGTTCTCAAGTCAGGTAGTGTGAGTCCTCCAACTTTATTCTTCTTCTTCAGTAGTGCTTTACTTATTCGAGGTTTCTTCCCTTTCCATATAAAGTTAATAATTAGTTTTTCCATCTCTTTGAAGAATGTTGTTGGTATTTGTATCGGAATTGCATTGTATTTGTAGATTGCTTTAGGTAGAATTGCCATTTTCACAATGTTGAGTCTGCCTATCCATGAGCATGGTATGTTTTTCCATTTATGTAGATCCCTTTGGGTTTCATGCAGCAGTGTTTTGTAGTTTTCTTTGTATAGGTCTTTTATATTTCTGGTCAGATTTATTCCTAAGTATTTTATCGTTTTAGGGGCTATTGAAAATGGTATTGATTTCCTGATCTCCTTTTCATCGTTCTCTTTACCGGTGTATAGGAATCCAACTGATTTTTGAATGTTTATCTTGTATCCTGCTACTCTGCTGAATCTTTCTATTACTTCCAGTAAATTTCTCGTGGAGTCTTTAGGGTTTTCTATGTATAGTATCATATCATCTGCAAACAGGGAGAGTTTAACTTCTTCATTACCAATTTGGATGCCCTTTATTTCTTTCTCTTGCCTTACTGCTCTAGCTAGAACTTCCAGCACAATGTTAAATAGGAGTGGTGATAAAGGGCATCCTTGTCTTGTTCCTGTTTTCAGGGGGAATGTTTTCAGCCTTTCTCCATTAAGAATGATGTTGGCTGTTGGTTTTGCATAGATGCTCTTTATTATGTTGAGAAATTTCCCTTGTATACCTATTTTATTGAGAGCTTTTATCAGGAATGGGTGTTGGACTTTGTCAAATGCCTTTTCTGCATCAATTGAGATAATCATGTGATTTTTTTCTTTCCTTTTATTTATGTGGTGGATTACGTTGATGGATTTTCTAATGTTAAACCATCCTTGCATACCTGGTATGAATCCTACTTGGTCGTGGTGTATTATTTTTTTGATATGATACTGAATTCTATTGGCTAGAATTTTGTTCAGAATTTTTGCATCTATATTCATGAGAGATATTGGTCTGTAATTTTCTTTTTTTGTGATGTCTTTGCCTGGTTTTGGTATCAGCGTTATGCTGGCTTCATAGAATGAATTTGGAAGTGTTGCTTCCTCTTCTATTCTCTGAAATAACTTGAGTAGAACTGGTACGAGCTCTTCTGTAAATGTTTTGTAGAATTCTCCAGTGAAGCCATCTGGGCCAGGGCTTTTTTTGGTTGGGAGTTTTTTTATTACCTTTTCAATCTCTTCTCTTGTTATGGGTCTGTTCAGATTTTCAATATCACTTTGTTGTAGTTTGGGTAGGCCGTATGTTTCTAGAAATTTATCCATTTCCTCTAGGTTTTCAAATTTGTTGGAATATAGTTTTTCATAATATTCTGTTATAATCCTTTTTATTTCAGTTGGGTCTGTTGTAATGTCCCCCATTTCATTTCTTATTTGGGTTATTTGTGCCCTCTGCTGTTTTTCTTTTGTCAGTCTGGCCAGTGGTTTGTCGATTTTGTTGATTCTTTCAAAGAACCAACTTTTGGTTTTGTTGATTCTTTCTATTGTTTTTCTGTTCTCTATTTCATTGATTTCTGCTCTGATCTTTACTATTTCCTTTCTTCCGGTGGTTGTAGGCTTTTTTTGTTGTTCTCTTTCTATTTGTTTGAGTTCTGTAGTTAATGTTTTGATTTTGTCCCTTTATTCTTTTTTGATATGTGCATCTATTGCTATAAATTGTCCTCTGAGGACTGCCTTTGCTGTGTCCCAAAGGTTTTGGTATGATGTGTTTTCATTTTCATTTGATTCTAGGAATTTTTGAATTCCATCTCTGATTTCTTCTATTACCCATTGATGTGTAAGCAGATTATTATTCAGTTTCCATGTGTTTGATTTTTTTTCCTTGCTCTTTCTAGTGTTAATTTCTACCTTGATGGCATTGTGGTCAGAGAAGATACTGTGAATTATCTCAGCATTTTGGATCTTGTTGAGGATTGCTCTGTGGCCTAAGATGTGGTCTATTCTGGAGAACGTTCCATGTGCATTGGAAAAGAATGTGTACTTTGCAGCGGTTGGATGGATTGTTCTATATAGGTCTATGAGGTCCAGTTGGCTGATTGTGTCCTTTAGGTCTTCTGTATCTTTGCTGAGTTTCTTTTTAGTTGTTCTGTCCTTTACTGAGAGTGGTGTGTTGAAGTCTCCTACTATTATTGTGGAACTGTCAATTTCTCTTTTCAGTGCTATTAGAGTTTTTTTTATGTATTTTGGAGCCCTGTCATTGGGTGCATAGATATTTATTATGGTTATGTCTTCATGATGGATCATCCCCTTAATCATTATATAGTGTCCTTCTTTGTCTTTTATGGTAGATTTTGTTTTTAAGTCTATTTTATCTGAGATTAGAATTGCCACTCCTGCTCTTTTTTGGTAGTTGTTAGCTTGATATATTTTTTTCCAACCTTTGATTTTTAATAAATTCACATCTTTGTTTCTAAGATGTGTCTCTTGTAGACAGCAAATAGATGGATCCTGTTTTCTTATCCATTCTGCCACTCTCCGTCGCTTTATGGGTGCATTGAGTCCATTTACGTTCAGTGTAATTATTGATAGATGTGAATTTGTTGCTGTCATTTTGTAGTGCTTTTTTTTGTGA
Organism: Dugong dugon; assembly: GCA_030035585.1. Classification (NCBI taxonomy): domain Eukaryota; kingdom Metazoa; phylum Chordata; class Mammalia; order Sirenia; family Dugongidae; genus Dugong; species Dugong dugon. The sequence continues at coordinate 97,336,353 of CM057472.1, read as the reverse complement.
TGCTGAAGTTTTCTTTGTTCTTTTTACTCTCTTGTGCTGAGTTCCTTTTGTTTGTGGATTTTGTGTTCATTTCTTTTGTTTTTGTAGGTTTTGGTTTTGTTGAGACTTTATGTTTTTCGTCTTTATTTTTATGAGTTGGTTTGTTAACTTTTTTTGTGGTTACCATGAATTTTACCCTTATCTTTATAATTTTGAAGCAGTCTACCGTTACTTGGTATCGCCTTGCCTTCTTCTCCTTTAGAGGGTTCTATACCTATGCCGTTTGTTCCCTCTTTCATTGTTTTGATGTTGTTGTCATCCTTTGATTGATTTCTCTGATTCCCTTTTGTATATCTTTTGTTTTTGGAAAGTCGTCTGTAGTTCAGTTCCTAGAATGGTATCTGGTTCATGTTAACCTGCGTCCTAGGTCCTAGGTCCTGCCTGAGGGCTTAAGCTGTTTGTCCTCAGATCGAAGAACTCCCTTTAATAATTCTTGTAAGTTTGGTTTGACTTTTGCATATTCCTTTAGTTTCTGTTTATCTGGAAATGACCTAATTTCACCATCAAATCTGAATGAGAGTTTTGCAGGATATATTATTCTTGGCTGACAATTTTTTTCTTTCAAGATTTTATATATGTCATCCCATTGCCTTCTTGCCTGCATGGTTTCTGCTGAATAATCTGAGCTTAGTCTTATTGTTTCTCCTCTGTATGTGACTTCTTGTTTTTCACGAGCTGCTCTCAGGATTCTTTGTTTGTCTTTAGTTTTAGCGAGTGTGAATATGATATGTCTTGGTGATTTTCTTTTGGGGTCTCTTCTATATGGGGTTCGTTGAGCTTCTTGGATGACCAGCTTTTCATCTTTCATGATATTGGGAAAGTTTTCTGTCAGCAGTTCCTCAATGATCCTCTCTGTGTTTTCTGTTTTCTCCCCCTGTTCTGGTATGCCAATCACTCGTAAGTTTTTGCTTTTAATTGTGTCCCACATAACTCTCAGGGTCTCTTCATTTTTCTTTGTTCTTTTTTCTGAGTTTTCCTGAAACAGAGTTGTATCCAAGTGTTTGTCTTCAGTTCCACTGATCCTGTCTTCCATGGTTTCAAATCTACTTCTCAGCCCTTCTATGACACCGTCCATTTCTGAAATCTTGTTGTTTATCTTTTGGATTTCTAATTGTTGTTTTTGTATAATTTCGAGTTGTGAATTTATTTTGGCATTTTGTTCTTGCATCATCTTCCTGAATTCTTCCAATTTTTTGTCTGTATTTTCCATAAATTTGTCTATTTTTTCCTCATGTTTGTCAGCTTTTTGCCTCAGTTCTTGGAAAATTCCGAGTATTAGTGATTTGAGTTCCGTATCAGGTACTTCTAGTGCATTTTCTTCCACAGGAGAGTTATCTGGTGTTTTAATTTGGACGCCTATTGGAGCCATCTTGTCTTGTTTTTGTAAATGTTTTGATATTGTTTGCTGTTTTCGGGGCATTCAGTAGATATTTCTCTCGTTTATTGATTGTAGATTTTTTTTTTTTTTCGTTCTTGTGGTACAGCTGGGCAGATCTAGTTGAGGAGGAGCCACTGGGATGGGTTGCTTGTGGCACTCACCGCAGCCACCAGGACGGTCGGTAGTCAGTGCTGGGCAGGTTCCAATAGGGCGTGCCTGCACCGCTTGGTGATGTGATGTCTAGTGCACGGTGCAGGTAGGTAGGGTGCAGCGGGAAGATGGTTATGTGTGAAGCTAAGCTGGATATGGGAGAGAGGAGAGAGGAGGAGGAGCAAAAAGTGTACAAACATAAAAGAATGCTAGGGGAGCTTGTCGTTGGAATGTACAGATGAGAGACTATGGGATGGAGGAAACCAGAAGGGGGAAGAGAAAGAAAAGGAAAGAATGACCAAATAAAAATCAGAAAAGTTAAAGAACTGCAAAGTTCCCAGGGATCCCACCGATGCAGCTATGAGGTCTGGGGGAGTCGGTCTCAATTTTCACAGCTCAGCCTGGCCAGAAGGTACAGAGGCATACATCGCCTGGAATTCAGGGATCAGAAAGAGAAGGAAGAGATAGAGAGACAAGAAATTAAGCAATGAAGAAAGACAAAAGAAAAAAAGAGGTAAAAGATGACAAAACTAATCAAAAAAGGAAGAAAAATAAAATTGAGAGAAAAAAAAAAAAAAAAAAAAAAGGGCAACACCAGCAGTCAGTGCCTATAAATGGGACCCAGAGAGCCCCCACTCAGGGGCGCGAATTCCAAGAAGCCGGTAGTCTCGGGGTTAAGTGACCGTGGCCACGGGAAGCAGAGGGGCCAACGAACAAAGGCCCCAGGATCCCACCCGCGCGGGATCCCAGACCTAGAAACAGCCACACGCCCGAACGCAGCCCTACAGCCCCGCAGGAGAGAGCAGAGACGGCCCTCGGAACCAGGCACCCAGGCAAAAGGAGGGGGAGGCGGCAGAAAAAGGTTCGCTAGGTGCCAGCAAATGGCTCCCAGAAAGCCTCCAGCCCGGGCGCGCGGAATCCAAGCACCGGTGCCCCCCTGCTCAGGGACTCCGGCCACGGAAAGCAGAGGGGCAAACAAACAAAGGCCCCGGGATCCCACCCACGCGGGGGCCCAGACCTAGAAACAGCCACACGCCCGCACGCAGCCCTACAGCCCCGCAGGAGAGAGCAGAGACAGCACTCGGAACCAGGCACCCAGGCAAAAGGAGGGGGAGGCGGAAGAAAAAGGTTCACTAGGTCCCAGCAAACGGCTCCCAGAAAGCCTCCAGCCCGGGCGTGCGGAATCCAAGCACCGGCGCCCCCCTGCTCAGGGACTCCGGCCACGGAAAGCAGAGGGGCGAACGAACAAAGGCCCCGGGATCCCACCCACGCGGGAACCCAGACCTAGAAACAGCCACACGCCCGCACGCAGCCCTACAGCCCCGCAGGAGAGAGCAGAGACGGCACTCGGAACCAGGCACCCAGGCAAAAGGAGGGGGAGGCGGCAGAGAAAGGTTCGCTAGCTGCCAGCAAACGGCTCTCAGAAAGCCGCCGGCCCAGGCGCGCGGAATCCAAGCACCAGCACCCCCCAGCCCAGAGACCCTGGCCACGGAAAGCAGGGGATCCCCAGCTGAGGTGGAGAGGGGTGGGTGGTGGGAGAGCGCGCACCGCAGTTTACCGGTCGTTCTGTCTCCGACCAGATGCTCTGCAAGGCTGCTCTCCCGTTTGCTGTTCTCCGATAGGAATCCAAGATGGTGGATCCGCGCTGCGTTAGCTGGTAAGGAATCTCTGCCTGAGTCTCTCCTCGCTCTCCGTTCTCTTTTAGTATTCTCACTCCGTTTGGTGTTTGGCTGAGTTCTTTATCTCTTCATTTGGTGTTCTAGGGTTTCAGGATTGTTGATTCTCTGTTAGGCTTAGTTTTTCGGATCTTTGCTGTGGAGGGACGGCGTGGTGTTTCTGCCTAGAGCGCCATCTTGAGCCTGAATTCAAGTGTCTCATTTTTTAAGATGGGAAAAATAAGTCACATGCTTCATAGGGTAGTTGTGAAAATTAAGTGTTTACTATGGCCTCTCACCTGATAATGATAGAGACACATCTACAATAGCGATCTCACAAGGCATTCTATATTTAATTGTTTCAAGTGTGCAATGCATAGAAATATTTTATATAAGGAAAGTTTACATTTCATAAAACAACATAGCATTACAAGTCCAAATACCTAGTGTTTTAAAATCTCAGCCATTGACGATTCTGAGTGTTTCTGTTCACGCCGGTTCTTTCTAGTTCATCTGTGTGGTTCTCTGCTCGTACATGCCAGCAGGCAACTGGTAGTAGAACCCAAAAGTATAAGAAAAGCACTGGAAGAAAAAATTATGTTTGGTATATTTCTGTATGCTAAACTCAATGTAATTAATTTTGATCTCAAACAGTTTGAATCCCTGCTTGTCCATTAAGTGGCTTTATGAATGTGGGCAAATCATTCAACCTCTTTAAACCTCAGTTTGCTCATGGAAATGCTTAATGCTGTGCCTGGGATATAGTAGGTTGTTAAAAACTGATAGCTATTATTATTTTTTCCTATAATAATTTTATTCATTATTCAATTTTAGCTATTGAATATCTCAGTCATGAGACATCAGAGTTGCATGAGTACGAGTTGGAGAACCACTGTGTCCACAGTAATAACAGCTGTGTTCTGGTCTGTATGAACTTCCTGTTGCTGCTGTTTAACAAATTCTCACAAACTTGGTGACTTATAAGAACACACATTATTGTCTTGTATTTCTGGAAGCCACACATCTGAAATCAGCTTTGCTGGGCTAAAGTCAATGTGCCCGTAGGGCTGGTTCCTTCCAGAGGCTCCAGGGAGAACCTGTTTCCTTGCTTTTTCTAACTTCTGGAGGCCGCTTGCATTCTTTGGCTTTTGACCCCTTCCTCGAATCACTCCAACCTCTTGCTTCCGCCATCACATTTCCTACATCTCTTCTGTGGTCAAATCTCCCTGTGCCTCCTTCTTACGAGGATACCTGTGATTATATTTGAGGCTCACCTGGATGATTCTGGATAATAGTCCCGTCTTAAAATCCTTTACTTAATCACATTTGTAAAGTCCCTTTTGCCATATAAGGTAACCTCCACAGGTTCAGGGATTAAGATGTGGGCGTTATTTAGCCTTCCCCTCATTTAAATTGTTCAAGAAAAGGGTAGGACCTGGTCTTATGTTAAGCATACCCAAAAAACCAAACTCGCTGCCATTGAGTAGATTCTAACTTATAGCAACCCTGTAGGACAGGGTAGAACTGCCCCATAGAGTTTCCAAAGAGTGGCTGGTGGATTTGAACTGCCAACATTTTGGTTAACAGCCTAACACTTAACGACTGCGCCACCAGGGTTTCTATGTCAGGCATGGTAGGGGGCAATTCCTATACTAACTGGAAGTTGTTTCGGAGGGACCTGCCCACACTTAGAATCTGTGATTTTCAATGAGAGCTAATGGGGAAAATTGCACTACCTGAAAGTGGAAGTATTTATCTTTTCCTCACTCCTGTGCATTATAAATGTCATCTCAGCTAGGCAAATCCTTTATCCATAAATGCATTTTCTTGGAGTTATGTTTTATCCAATTTTTACTAGTCCATAGGCCAGTTAAGGACCTCTCCCCAGTCTTTATGAGAGTTCCTCTCTCTTCTGACACTCCTTTTTTTTGCACTTTCTTGCCCTAGAAGGGCAGTTCTATCACATTTATATGACATGTAATGTGCTAGCACTGTTCTAAGCACTTTATATATTAACTTATTTAATACTAAAAATATTCTATGACAGATGTATCCATCCAGTTTTGCAGATGAAGAAACTGAGGCACTAAGTGGAGAAATAATTTGCTCATATTCTCATGCGAGAGTTCAAACCAAAGCCACGTGGCTCCATACTTTCAACTACTAGTCTACACTGCCTGTCTGCAGGGAGTCCTCAATAAATGGTCACTATTATTATTTTTATAAAGCCCAGAAATAAATACATGTTTTAGAGTTCACTTCCTGGAGTTCTTCCCTGCCCCCCAGAAAGAGAAGGAATGAGGGGAAAAAGAAGAAAAGAAAAAGAAAGCGAGAGAAGTTCTTGTTGATTCTGTCTAGAAGTCACCCTGGGACCCGTCTGGTAGGTGAGCAATGCACACGAGTGACACCTCAAGTAAGCAATTACCAGTTTTGCAGGCTAGAATTTAAGCCACTGCCAAGCAGATGTTGATAGGGCGATTCCAGAGAAACTTCATAAAATAATGATTAAACTAAAAAGAATTTGAATGGTGAAAATTCAGAGTCTTAAATTTATAGATTTATGACTACTCTAAGCATTTGTATTTGTTGGTAAAAATTCAGTCCTAAATCTGTAGCTGTGCTGAGAATCTATAAAGAAAGAGGGTGGCTGGAGTAGGGAGAGTTGATGGTCCCCAGGTAATTACAGACAGTGGCCTCTTCACTGGCAGATCCTCAGCTCTGCTCACAGAGTGTGCTGGGAAGTACAAGATAACACACTGCACGGTGGTTAAGGGTCCAGGTTCTAGAGCCAGGTTAGCTGTGTTCAAATTCTGACCCCACCATATACTAACTGTGTAACCTTGGCTAAGTTTACTTAACCTTTCTGTGGCTTAGTTTCCTCAGCAGACAATAGGTATACCCTATTTTTACGCAAATAATGCACGTTGTCTATGTTTGTCAACTGCACCCTCCACCGTGAGGTATTTTCATAAGCATTCTCTGCAATTTTTTTTACATGTTGCTGTAAAAGAATTTGCATAGTGTACTTATGAAAATACCTCACGGGGGGAGGACACGATTGGCAAGTAAATATAAAAGGTGTGTGTTATTTGTGTAAAAATACGGTAATAGTGATACCTGCCTTATAGGGTTGTTGTGTTCCATGGGTTAATACGCAGAAGGCTGTTACGCCTAGCATATAAGAGTAGTCAATACGTGTTAACAGTTATTGTTATAGCCTTGTCATACCTAATGGTCCCTGGGTGATACAAATGGTTTGTGCTCAACTACTAACCTAAAGGTTGGCAGGTTGAACCCACCTAACGGCACCGTGGAAGAAAGTCTCGTGATTTGTTTCTGCAAAGATTTTAGTCATGAAAACCCTATGGAGCATAGTTCTACTCGGTAACACACGGGGTTGCTGTGAGTTGGAATTGACTAGATGACAATGAGTTTGGCTTTGTTTTGGTTTATCATATCTAATGGGCTTGGAGATTGCCATGCAATTGAGGACAACTTGGCTCATGGTATTTTCTCGGGCATGTTTTAAGGGGCCAGAGCTGGGAATATGAAGGCACTGCTCCCTTCCTCCCTTCAGGTAGCTGTTTTCCCTGAGGGTGACTGCTCCCAACCACTGGCTCCAGGGAAGACGCAGAGCTGCAGGTGTAGGACTAGTTCTGTGGGCTGTGGTTATTCACCAGGGCTTCATCTTATGTCCAATTTGCTGAGCTCTGCAGGACTGGGGGCAGTTCTTAAAGTTGCAGAGGCGTGCTGGAGTGGTGAGGAATTATATTTGTTAGAGGCGTTCCCCCTGGAACACAGCCCCTTGACGTCTCCCACTTTTGTTCTGTTCCCTTTCTTGGAGAGCTTCCTTAAGTCAGTACTTCATTTGTGTGTGCCACCATCTCCAGTATAAAGCTATTGTTAAACATCCAATGTTAGGACCAGGACTATTGGATAAATAAAATACTGCTGTATATTCAAGCATGGCCTTTACAGCATTATATTAAAACAATAAATCAAGTATCACAGACTCAGCATTTGAGCCAGCTTTTATTGCATTAGTCCATTCTCTCCATTCTCCAGTTTTAAAATCCCTCCCTCTGCGTTGATGATTTTGAAACATTACATCAGTTAGGTCCCTATGGCACTTTAATCTAATCCAACACTTTAAGGGGTAGGTAAGTGTTTAGGACAGTGGGCCAGGCTCTGATCATTTTATGAAACTGTTATTTTATAGACAAACATTACCTTTATTACCAGATTCTATGGTGTTTTTTGGGGGAAGGGGCAATCTGGTTACAATTACAAATAGCATTTCTTAAGAGCTGCAGTAGAAAGCTCAGCCATTTGAAGATGAGATATGGCTTACCTGATCCGTCGCAGCATGTTGGTACAAGATGTCAAAAGGAAGCATGGCAATGCCCCAGCCTGGTGCTTCTTCTTGGGGGGTTTTATGTGAACTATTGGCGCAGGTGTTTCCAATGGAAAAGCTTTCCATGCTATGTGCCCTGAAATAATGTGAGTCATCCATAAGTACAATCGTCACCTATATCAAAGGAAAGACTTTATGTACTGGCTGGTGTAGTAGGTTAGATGCACCCTAAATGAACCGAATGTCATTAAGCCTTTAGAGCAATGGTTTCCTTCTTCGAGGATGGAAGGTCAATCTGAGGAGGGCTCACCCTCTGTGGTGCTGCTTCTTGATCTCGCCAGAAAACAAATGTCTGTCTCCCATCAACCTTCAGAATCAGTTGTGTTGAGTCAGTGTCGACTCATGGCAACCCCATGTGCATCAGAGTAGAATTGTGCTCCATAGGATTTTCAGTGGTTGATTTTTTGGAAGTAGATAGCCAGGACTTTCTTTTGAGGCACTTCTGGGTGGACTCAAACCTCCAACCTTTCGGTTAGCAGTCGAGCGTGGTAAGCATTTGCACCATCCAGGGACCATACCATACCTGTTTCCATCTAGTCAATTCTGACTCGTAGCGAACCTATAGGACAGAGTAGAACTGTCCCCACAGGGTTTCCAAGGAGCAGCCAGTGGATTCGAACTGCCGACCTTTTGGTTAGCAGTCATAGCTCTTGAGCACTGCACCACCAGGGCTTTGTGGGACAGCCAACCTTTAAGCTCCTACCAATACCCATATGTGTAGTTGCTCCATATCCATTTTTTCCTCAGTTAATATTTTGTTTTGCTAAAATATATATAACAAAACATTTGCAATCTCAATAATTTTTATGTGTACAATTCAGTGACATTAATTACTTTCTCCATTTTGTGCAACCACCACCACTATCCATTTCCAAATTTTTCATTACCCTTAACAGAAACTCAGTACTCCTTACTCAATACTTCTCCTTTTTCCCCTCTCACTCGCTCCTGGGACCATAATACATTTTGGTCTCTATACATTTGCCTGTTCTGAATATTCCACATAAGTTGCATCATGCAATATTTGTCCTGTTGCGTCTGACTTATTTCACTCAGCATGTTGTCAAGGCTCATCCATTCTGTAGCATGTATCAGAACTCCATTTCTCTTTACGGTTCAATAATATCCCATTGTATTCATGTAATGGACACTTGGGTTTGTTTCCACCTTTTGGCTATTGTGAATAATACTGTAATGAACCTTGGTGTACAATACCCATTTATCTTGCTTGTATTGGGGGGATAGTGCACAGATAATGCTATTTTTAAACTATAACCCAAACTATGTCAGTAGGATACCATTTAACATTCAAGTGGCCTGTCTTTCACATACCACAAGCCTCTGGGAAGCCAATAAATGTCAAATTATTTAAGTATTTGTTGGGTCCCCGGAGCATTTCTGAGGAAGTCTTATGGCATTTGGTCATTGCATTCGTTGAAGGCATCACACAGAGTAACAGTTCCATAAATACATCAAATGCATTTCAGCATTCACCTCTGCATGATCAATCGTCCAGCATGGGAGAGTGTGGACGGCATGTCCCTCGTGGAGATTTGCTCTGCCAAATGATTCCTCTAGCTCTGATGTCAAAAGTAGGTGAGCAGATACGTCCCAACGATCAGCAGAGGCCAGGTTTAGAGGGCCTTTGATGTTCTTAGCCCTCATGTTGGAAGTCCTTAATGCAACATGGAACTGAGCTGCCAGGGATTTTTAGTGATCACCTGTGGGGCGAAGGAAGACAAGTCAGAACATGGAGGTGGGTGACGTGGAGGAAAAGTGGGAAGAACTGGGTGCTGGCAGCCAGCCTAACAAGGGCTTTCCAAGACCATGTTGGCCCTGCCTAGGAGGACATGGGCATCTTTCTCTCTGCTCTTTGTCCAGAAAGACTCCTGAGGTGCCTCGAACTTTTCTGATCCAGCATTGCCTAGTGCTTCAAGGACTGAGCTGAACTCAGCTGAATTCACAGGCAGCCAGTTCGGATATCTGTCTTTCTTCTCTTTATTAAAACTGAAAGTGGATGTGTCAAACAGCTTGTAAAAAAGCTGCACCAATATCTGGGAAATAAATTATTTTCTTTTTGATATCTCTTCCTTCAGCCACCCCCGCCTCCCCAAACTTCCTAAATTCTACAGCCAAAATGGTTTTCTTTTCTAACAATTGGAAGTCAACATTTACATTATTATGTGACGGGGAAGGAGCCCTGATGGTGTAATGGTTAAGTGCTCAGCTGCTAACCAAAAGGTCAGTGGTTTGAACCTACCCAGAGGCTCTGTGGGAGAAAAGACCTGGCAATCTGCTCCCACAAAGATTACAGTCTAGGAAACCCTGTGGGGCTGTTCAGCTGTGTCACATAGGGTTGGAGTCGGAATCGACTTGAAGGCACACAACAACGCTATGTGACAGTCACTCTGATCAGCAATTTATGTTTTACTTAGCCCTGCAAGTAATTATTCCCATTTTACTAGTGAGGAAACTGAGGCTTCAGTTTGCCTGAGTAACTTAATCTGCTAGGTGGCAAAGCTAGTGTTTGAACCCAGATTTCCTGGTCCCCCAGACCACATCCTGTCCATCACCACAAGCTGACTCCCAAGGAAGTCCTTCCCCTGAAATTCGGGGGATCTTCTGAACAAATACAAATTTCTGGGCAGTATATTCAAAGCTATTCAGCTCTGTACCCTTCTCAGAGGTGGAATCACTGCAGACAGATCCCTCTGTTTATCCGTCTCCTTTCAATAGGAAATGGAATTGCAGACCCTTTGCCAGCACAGGGTACCGGCAGGGTGTGAGGTTAATCACTGGACAATGCAGCCCAAGGTACAGATGATGAAGACTGGGGTAAGCTGAAATTGAGAACTGTGTGGCTAACTACAGTGGTTATGTTGTGTGTTATTTATTTGAATTTTCTTAAAAAGAATCTTGAATGGAAGATGATTGGCTACGAAGGAAAAGCATTGAGCATGACGGTGCAGAAAATTAAGACGGGCGCAGCCCATCATGCGAGGACCCTAAGAGATTAGTAAGAAGCTTTCATCTGACTATCTGTGTAAATAAAAAAGGGGAACCTCATACTACATATGAACAAAGCCATGCTGTAGAAGAAGTTTGGAATTTTAGGAAAAAAAAATTTTTTTTGGAAGGATATTCCACCAATCCAATGTATTATTGTTAGAATAACTCCTCTCTCCCCATTTGATTGTTGTTGTTGTTAGCTGCCCTTGAGTCAGCCCCCTAACTCATGGCAAACCCATGCACAGCAGAACAACATGATACCCAGTCCTGTACCATTCCCATAATTGGTTTTGGATTGAACCTGTGATCCATAGGGTGTTCACTGGCTGATTTTTTATAAGTAGATGGCCAGGCCTTTCTTCTTAGTCTGTCTTAGTCTGGAAGCTCTGCTGAAACCTGTTCAGCATCGTAGCAAAACGCAGGCCTCCACTGACAGATGGGTGGTGGCTGCACATAAGGTACATTGGCTGGGAATTTTAGGAAGAAAATTTGGAACTTTGGAATTTTAGGAAGAAAACCTCTTGAGAAAGATAGCACATCAATCTAAAGTATTATTGTTAGAATAATTCCTCACTCCTTGTTTGATAGACCACTCTGATGGGTTTTGTCTCTCTGAGCCTGTCATGAGCAGTTTTGCGCTTGAATCAAGCTGCAGTTTGCTTTATCCTGAGCTTGACTTTGTATGAGACTCAGACTCCAATCCGGAAGGCCTTTATGAAGTCCTGTGCTAGGCATTTTCTTCCACTTTTTTTTTTAATGTTGTTGTTTTATTGTGGTAAGTATATATGTATAAGAAAGCATTTGCTATGTCAACATTTTTTACACGTGCGATTCAGTGACATTAATTATGTTCATCACGTTGTGCAGCCATCGCCCTGCCCATTTCTAAATTTTTCCGTCACCTGCAACAGAAGCTCAGTGTCCCCTAAGTGTGTGTGTGTGTTTGTTTTTCATGTGGGCAGAGCAATATGAGGTATATTTGGTCATCTTCATACAGCACAGAAATCAGCAAACTACGGCCTGTGGGCCCAATACAGACAGCTTCCTGTGTTTGTGAATTAAGCTTTATTAGAACACGGTCACATGTATTTATTTCTGTATCATCTATGGTTATTTCACGTTACAACAGCATGGAAGAATGTCTGGAACTCAGGGAATTCTCTGGAGTGATGTTTCCGTGCTCAGTGAGAACAATAAATGGGAATGCAGCAACAATGGCCTAATAAAAACATTGCAAGCAGCAGCTCAGAACCGCAAAGGTGAAGGTTTAGGCCTCTCCACCAGGAAGGCAAGTCAGACTAGTGGATGCATCGGGCAAGGGTGAGAGGAATCTAGAATAGGTGGTAATAAAGGAAGTTGATGAATATAAATTATGGCCTTGGGGCCAGTGCAGTAGGAGGGAGCATGCCCTTTATCCTAGGCATCCATTTTTAAAATGTTTGTCAGATTTTGTGTTAGGCCACCACACTGAAGCTTCAGTGAATGAGTGTATTAAATATGGGGCACAAGAAGATCTAAGTGATACAAGGGGTGACCCATGTTAGACACCACTGATGCCCTTCCCCTTCCTTTGTCTCACCTCTGAGCTTACTGCCTCTGGGGTAAACAATTTCCAGAGTGATAACAGTACCCTACCTCATGTGCCTGTGTCTGTCTGCGTCTCTTGCTTGAGTGTGGTTTTTTTTTTTTTTAAAATATTTTATTGTGTTTTAGGTGAAAGGTTACAGAGCAAATTAGGTTCCCATTTAATAATTTTTATACAGATTGTTCCATGACATTGGTTACAATTTTCACGATGTGTCAACTTTCTCACTATTTCCATTTTGTTTGTTCTGTATCCATTGATAGAGCTTTCCTGCCCCTCCTTGCCTTCTCATCTTTGCTTTTGGGTAAATATTGACGGTTTGGTCTTATAGAGTTGATTGTTTAAGGGAGCGCATTACTCACAGGTGATACTCTTTATTTTATAAGCTGATCTATTATTTGGCTGAAAGGTAACCTCCAGGAGTGGCTTCATTTCCAAGTTCAAAGGGTATCTTAGGGCGATAGTCTCCGGGGTTCCTCTAGATTCTATTGGTCCAATAAGTCTGGACTTTTTTAGGAATTTGAATTTTGTTCTACATTTTTTTCCCATTCTATCTGGGACTAGGCATTTTCTTATATGTCCTTCTGAAATATTTCTCCCCTCAAGCCTTCTCTTGACACTCGAAAAGGAGCAGCCCTCACTGTGGAAGGCAAGGGATGTTTTCCAACCTCTTCCCTGGGATTGCATTAGTGGAAGGTATTGTGTTTTATTTATTTTTTAATTTTATTGTGCTTTAGGTGAACATTTACAGCTCAAGGTAATTTCTTTTTTTTTTTTTTTTTAATATATATTTTATTGTACTTCAGGTGAAAGCTTACAGAGCAAATAGTTTCTCATGAAATAGTAGTACACATGTTGTTTTTTGACATTGGTTAACAACCCCACAACGTATTAAGCCTCTAAATTCTCAACCTTTTTTTTTGATGAAAATTACAGATGGCCAAAGATACACCGTTTCAAAAATTTCTACATTCACAGTTCAGTGACATTGACTACACTCTTCCAACTGTGCTGTTATTCTCACTTAAGATGAAGGCTTACAGAAAAAATAGTTTTTCATTTAACAATTACTACACATGTTGCCCTATGACAATGGTTAACAATCTCACAGCACATCAAGAATATCCTTACTCCACCTTGTATTCCCTATCACCAGGGGGCTTCCTTGTCCCCTTCTGTCTTCTGGACCTTGTCAGTGGACTATTGTACCTCTTTAGTCTCCTTTGTTTGTTTATTTATTTATTTATTTTTATTTTATTTAAACACCATTTCAAAACTTTTTACTTACACATTTAAGTGATATTGACTATGCTCTTCCAATTGTGCTGCCATTCTCGCCCAAGATGAAGGCTTACAGGACAAAACAGCCTCCCATTTAATAGTTACTACAAATGTTGCCCTATAGCAGTGGTCAACAATCTCACAATACATCGACAGTGTCCTTATTCAATTTGTGTTCCTTATCATCAGTTTCCTACTCTCCCTCTGCCTTCTGGCCCTTGTCACCGGACTCCTGTACATCGTTAGTCCCATTTAGTTTTACTGGGGTGTCCATTCCCAGGCTTAACATCGAACCTTGAAGGTAACTTCCCCTCTGAGCTGAAAGGGTGTCTGGAGGCCACACTCTCGAGGTTTCTCTAGTATTCTTTAGGCCAGTATATCTGGTCTTCTTTTTTTTTTTTTTTTTTTGGGAGTTAAAATTATACTCTACATCCTACTCCAGCTCTGCCCAGAACCCTCTGTTGTGATCCTGGTCAGAGGAGTCATTGGTGGTAGCCGGGCACCATCCAGCTGTACTGGGCTCAGTCCCGTGGAGGCCTTGGTAGCTGTGGACCATTAGTCCTTCGGACTAATCTTTTCCTTGTATCCTGTTCTCTTCGTTCTCCCTTGTTCCCGAAGGGATGAGATCAGTGGAGTATCTTAGATGGCCGCTCATAGGCTTTTAAGACCCCAGACACTACTCACCAAGGTAGAATGTAGAGCATTATCTTTATAAGTAGTGTCATGCCAATTGAGCTAGATGTTCCCCGAGATCATGGTCCCCAGAGCCCTCCGTCCAACAACTCAGTCCCTCGGGGGGTTTGGATGTGTCTATAGGGCCTCCATGACCTTTCTCAAGGTAATTTCTTATTCAAAAATTTATATACACATTGTTTTGTGGCATTGGTTGCAATCCCCACACTGTGACAGCATGCTCCCCCTTTCTACCCTGGATTCCTTGTGTCCATTCATCCAGTTCCTGCCCCTTCCTGCCTTCTTATCTTGTTTTTGGACAGGAGTTGCCCATTTGGTCTCATATAAGATATTATATTTTAAAAAACAACCCAAATCCAGATACTCAGATTGTCAGACAACCCTTGTTTCCCTGCTTAGAAGAACCTTAATAATTTGAACCTGACTAATATTGAATCAAAGGAGCCAGGGTGGCCCAACAGTTAAGCGCTGGGCTGCTAACCAAAAAAGATCAATTGTTCGAACCCACCAGTGACTCTGAGGGAGAAAAGACCTGGTGATCTGCTCTCGTAAAGATTACAGCCTAGCAAACCCTATGGGGCAGTTCTGTTCTTCCTGTAGGGTTGTTATGAGTCAGAATTGACTCGACAGCGCCCAACAACAACAAATATAGAATCTACTCCAAGTCAGACATGTTGTTTTGTTAGCTGCCGTCCAGTTGGCTCCCAACTCATGGCGTCCCCCTGCACAATGGAATGAAATACTGCCTGGTCCTGTGCCATCCTCATGACTGATTGTGAATCTGACCATTGTAATCCACAGAGTTTTAATTGCCTGAGTTTTGGAAGTAGATCGCCGTACTTTTCTTCCTAGTCTGTCTTAGCCTGGAAGCTCCGCTGAAACCTGTTCAGCATCATGGCAAAACACGAACTACCACTGACAAATGAGTGGTGGCTGCTCATGAGGTGCATTGGCTGGGAATCCAGCCTACATGGAAGGTGAGAATTCTACCACCCGAAGCTTGAAAGATCACATTCATGAAGAATCGAAAAGTACAAATTGAATGTAATCTTAATAAAAATCCCAGTTGTGTTTTTCAACTCAAGAAACTTAGTTTGAATTTTACATAGAAGAATAAATATTCAAGAATAAGTAACTCAACTTTGAAGAAAGAGAGTAAAGAGCAAGCACTTGTCTAGCAGATTTCTTGAGACATTATAAAGCCATAGTAATAACAACATGTAATTCCGGTGCAAGAACAGATTGGCCAATGGAACAAAATAGGGAGCTTAGAGATAGATCCATATATGTATGTGGGATCATCATATATGACAGATGTGGCCTCAGAAACCAACTGGGGAAGCAAGAATTGTTTAGTGGATGGAGTTTGGGATATTGGCTCAATAATGGAGAAAAAGAAAACTGAATCTCTCTCTGATTTCACTTACAAAGTGAATACCAGGTGGATTGAAGGCAAAAAAGAAAAACTATGATGTTATCTATAGATACATTAAAAAAAAACAAAACAAAATGAAAACCAGGCTTCATGAGACATGTTTGACCTACCCCTGAGAACATGTTATTTGGACGTCTATTCTGCACTCTATTTCCATATCAATAATCAACGTGCTGTTTACTGATTATTTAAATCTGATTATTAAAGCAGATCCAGAAAAACATTGACTTACTAGTTTGTATTGATCCTGTTTTGGCTAAAATATATAGCTGTACTTAATAAGCTTATACAGTAGATCTCTGAATATCCAATAATTCAGGAGATTTTCTCTGACTGAGCTTGGGTAGAATTAATCTAAGAGATTTTTTCTCTATTTCAGTGTTGACAGCTTCCTTTTCATATGTTTGTCAACTGTGTACACTTAAATTTTACATTCAGGAATTTTTATTCCTAGAAATAAAAACGTTACACAGGAGTTGTAAACTATGAACAAATGGTGACTGTACAAGGTCTTTAGTCAAAATCAACTCGATGGTAAAAGGTTGGGGTTTTTTAAGGGGAGTTGGGAGTGTTTTGAGGTTCATTTCTGAATCTTGGCTGGCATCACAAGGCTTCTCAGAGTATTAACTGGCTGAGCAAGTACCTAGCACCCGGCTTGGCACATTTCAGCAAATGGTTATTTACAGCTTTCTGAATTGTAGGTCTGATGTGGTGTGATACTTAGTATAGCTTACTTGTCTCTATTTTCAGCTTGAATACTTGTAAAATATTTCGCAGGATGGTAACGGTTAGTGTACATATGCACTAATTTTGGAGAACACCTGGACAGAGAGGGCTCAGTGGTCCAAGGACACCAAACCAGAGACAGAAGAAACTTTTATTTTTTGGCAGTATGCTGTTCACAGAAATGGTTTTAGGCAGTTTCTAAATGTCACGCTTAAACTAGCACATGTGAAAAGTGGAAGAGAATAGGCTGTTGAATTTAAGCAGGAGAAAATGTTAATTTTTTATGTGTTTAAGAGAACTTTGAAGTATTTAAACAGGCACGATTGGCCTCCCTTGTATAGTTCAAATAATACGGAAAAAGCTGGTTTCTCTGCAATCCACTTATAAAATGTGTAATATTCATTTTATGAAATATTTTTTTCCTTCAAAAAAGTGATGTATAGGAAAATAGAGGCAATTTGGAAGATGTTAAAAAAAAATAGAAAGTAGGGCAAGAATCATTCTTAAAATATTATTGTCAACATTTTGGTGTGGATTTTCTTTCAGTCTCTTTTTCTGTACCTTTTTTTTTGATGTTTGATTTTAACATAGTTGAATGACATCATAATACACAGAATAATCTGTATTAGTTTCTCTTTACAGAATATGAGTGTGTATTGAAAATTTATAGACACAAGACCAGATTATCCAAGGAGAGGTGCTAACTTCCTTGGAAATAGGCTATATAAAGTGATCACTTTAGAATATTTTTTCCTTCCCTGTTGGTTACTAGTGTCTGTGTGAGTGTCTCTGGGCTATAATACTACTGTGGTATCTCAAAGGAGAGCAAACCAGGCTAGTGCCTGTGGGCCTCAGTTCGGGAGCCAGCTCTGGTTCAAATCCCAATTCTGCCGTTCACTGTTGGACAAGTTTCCTCCTCTATAAAATGGGGATTATAAAACTCCCTCTTGCATAGGACTGTTGCAAGCTAATAAATGGAAAAGAAAACACTTAGTACAGTGCTATTATTTGGCTGACACAAGACTGCTTCCAATCACATAGTTAGTGTCATGGATTGAATTGCGCCCCCCAAAAATACGTGTCAACTTGGTTAGTCCATAATTCCAGTATTGTGTGGTTGTCCTCCATTTTGTGATTTTCCTATATGTTATAAATCATAATCTCTGCCTGTGGTTAAAAAGGATTAGGGTGGGATGTAACACCCTTGATCAGGTCACATCTCTGATTCAATGTAAAGGGAGTTTCCCTGGGGTGTGGCCTGCACCACCTTTTATACTACAAGAGATAAAAGGAAAGGGAAGCAAGCAGAGAGTTGGGGACCTCATACCACCAAGAAAGAAGCACAGGGAGCGGAGTGTGTCCTTTGGACCTGGGGTTCCTGCACGGAGAAGCTCCTAGTCCAGGGGAAGATTGATGCGAATGACCTTCCTCCAGAGTCAACAGAGAGAGAAAGCCTTCCCCTAGAGCTACACCCTGAATTTGGATTTGTAGCCTACTAGACTGTGAGAAAATAAATTTCTCTTTGTTAAAGCCATCCACTTGTGGTATTACTGTTATAGCAGCACTAGATGACTAAGACAGTTAGTATAATTTGCAATAACAATAATAAATCCCTAGTTAGCAAATGGTTAACATGCTCAGTTACTAACCAAACACTTGGAGGTTTGAATCATCCCAGAGGCATCTTGTAAGAAAGACCTGGCAATCTACTTCTGAAAAATCAGCCATTGAAAACCATGTGGAGCACAGTTCTATCTGACACACATGGGGTTGCCATGAGTCAGAATCCACCTGAGAACAACTGGTCTAGTTAGTGAATGCCATGTACTAAGCACTAGCCTAAGTGCTTTACATACATATTTCATTACATGCATCTATCCATTGTAACAATTCTGTAATAAAGGCATTGCCACCCCCATTTTGCAGATGAGAAAACTGAGGTTTAGGGAAGTTACATATCTACTCCAAAGTCTCCAGACTGGTTAAGTGGGAAGGCAAGGCACTAGTTATCCATGACTTCCTCATGACATTTACAGCAAATATAACCCAGGTATCTCCTCCCTCACCTGTATAAGTGTGGAAGCGGCTGCAATTCAAGAAGGAATTGTATGGGGGAAGGGAAAGGGGAATTTTAAGGATGTATTGATGTCATCTACAAGGGGTCTGGAAATGCACATAAAGAACACGAGTTATTTTGAAATCACTTTTAGTGGCCGTGCTTATTCTTTCAGCCTCACTACCTTGAGGTGAGACCAAGTGACTTACAACTCTTTGATCATTGTGTTCAACATCTTTTTACCTAAAGATTAAAAAAACAAAAACCAAACAACAACAACAAAGGAGAATGTCAGTTCTCCATGAGGAATTGCAGAAAAGGAAGACGCACCTTTTCATTCTTCAATTTTCTCTAGGAAATAAGTCATTATATCTGAGAATGGTAGCCCGAGAATGTCTGTCTGTTCTTATGCATGATTATGTCATCTGCAAACAGCCTTTGAAAGAAACACCCAGCATAATTTATCAAGGAAACTTCTTTTGACTCTATTCTTTTCCCTGGGGTTTAGGACGCATCAGCAGGTGGCATTTTGGTGTTTAGCTTGACAAGCTTGTGAAGTTGCAACAGCTAGCTAGGGAAGGGGGAAGTTGATTTTGCCTCTTTCATGCATGAAAACCAAGGAGAAAGAACTAGCATCTATTAGGCCTTTCAAATGTGCCAGGTCCTGTGCTGGGGCCTTCAACATACCTATCTAATTCAGTTTTTACAGCATTTACTCAGTCAGCTCATGTTAGTGCTTACCACCGAGCAGATATGAGGTAAGGCAGGCTGGGTTTACCAGGTGAGCAGAGAGACGAGATGAAGAAAATAGACCCAAGGGCATCTACTGAAACGTGCCATGCTGGGGAAGTCGATGGTGACGTGAGAATGAATAGCAAGAGCTACTCACCCGGTAGGAACTTTCCCCTGAAGATTTTACAGTTGAGAAAATTGGAGCTTAGAGGGGTTAAATGATTTCACTAACTAGTAAGGCCAGGATTCTTTGAAGTCTGTGATTCCTTCTGGGGCACCACTGATGAATATCATCTCTCAGAGTGTCTCAAGGAATTCATTTAAATTATATATTTCCTAACTCCCTTCTTCATGCTCATAAATATTTTGCCTCGTTTTCCCCAAATTTTGAGGTGTGACCATGTCTTTTTTTCCTCTGTGCATTTTCCTGTTTAGCTCTCTGCTCCTACTTCTCTCCCCTCTCCTAGCTCCCTCTTTAGGGCTGAAGATACGCTAATAATAGTTGGAGAGCTAACAAAAAGCAAACCTGTTGCCTTGGAGTTGATTCCGACTCATAGTGATCCTAGAGAACAGAGTAGAACTGCCCCATAGGGTTTCCAAGGAGTGGCTGGTGTATTCAAACTGCTCACCTTTTGGTTAGCAGCTGTAGCTCTTAACCACTATACCACCAGGACTCCAGGAGTAACATAAATCACCCTAAACATAAAATAAAGAGATCCATGGTAGTGCAGTGGTTTAGCACTCTGTTGCTAACTGCAAGTTTGGTAGTTCGAACCCACCAGCTGCTCAGGGGGACAAAAATGTGACAGTCTGCTACTGTAAAGATTACAGCCTTGGAAACCCTATGGATAGTTCTACTTTGTCCTATAGGATTGCCAGTTGTCAGAATTAATGTTACCAATGGGATGACTTGGGTTAATCAAGACAGAGATTATTCAGGTGGGCCTAACCTAATCACAGGAGCCCTTTGAAAATAGAGTATTCTGCAGGTAGTAGCAGAAGAGGAAGTCAGAGAGATTCGAACCAGGGCTTCAAACAGATTCAAACTGGTTTAGTCATAGCTGACAAAGCGAAACCAAAATAGACCAGAAATTTTTACAATTTAAGTGATCTGGAATGATAACTGGAATGCAAAAAATTACTGGTCAAAGCCCTGGAATGGGAGACTTGGAAGAGGCATAGTGAGCCCTTTCTGGAGCCTGATGCATGAGATTGGATTATTGGCAGGACTGTGGAGAATGACACACAAAGTGGCATAGTCGGCCACCATCTTTGAGCGGGGCACCACCATTTCCGACTCTGCTCAAAATCCAATAGGCAAGAGATTTGGTTGCTGTGCAGTGTGTACACTGCCCTTGTTTCCTAAGAGGGAGATTAGGTTTCTATCAGGGCTTTAACTAGTAATTTTTCCCCTTCCAGTTATCATTCTGGTTCACCAAAATTTTAAAATATGGAGTCTGTTCTGGTTTTGCTTCCTTGGCCATGACTGAAGTGGGAAGAACTGGTTCGAAGCCCTGATTTGAACAAGAAGGGGATTCTACTGAGGGGTCCTGCTGTTAGCTATAAAATATAAGCTATAAGAGGGCCTGCAAGACAGCCCATGGCAAGGAACTGCAAGTGGCCTCTGGTAGTGGAGGGTGATCTCCAGCTGACAATCAGGGTATGGAAACCTCAGACCTACAGTTGCAAGGAACTGGATTCTGCCAACAAATTGAGCGAGCTTACAAGTGAATCCTTTTCCAGAGCCTCAGATGAGAACATATCCAGCCGACACCTTGAGGGTAAGACCCTGAGCGGAGAACCAAGTTGAGCCATGCTGAACTTGACTTACAGTAACTGTGGGATAAAAAAGGGTGTCGTGTTAAGCTGCTAAGTTTGTTGTCATTTGTTACACAGCAACAGAAAACTAATATGCCCTTCCTCCACTCTTCCCCCCAACTTACATAAATTAGTTACGTGTAATAGATAAACTGATAGGTGTATCATGCATTTCACAATGCTCTTAAAAGCTTGTATCCTTTAAAAATGAATAGCATTCGTAAGGACTGTGCTCCTTTAAAAAATCACATATATGAGACTAAATGGTCAACAATTACTTTAAACAAAGATAAGAATGTAAGGGGGCAGGGAAACTAGATTAATGGAAATGAAACAACCAGAATGGAAATAGAGAATATTCATGCCTTGTGAAAAATGTAAGCAATGTCACTGAACAACTTGTGCAGAAATTGTTGAATGGGAACCTAAACTGCTGTGTAAACCTTCACTGAAAACAAAATCAAATATTATTAAAAAGGAAAAAAAATAAAAACTTGTGTCCTCAAAAGAGTTGCTTACACTTTCCTAGACCCCAGTTTCCATGAGAACTGACAAAGACAAAAGTAGTTCATCTTGATAGATAATCTCTAAATCCCTTTCTGATTCTAAGAGCTCTGAAATTTTGCTGCTGTAATGACTGTATAACTTGATACATCCACTGAACTCTGTGTATGGGATTTTTATGTTCCTTTCCTGAATCAGGATTGAGTTTGCCTGCAAGTGACTGGAAAGTGTAGCAATAGTAGGGTAAACAAGATAAACATTTATTTTTTCTCTGATAGGAAAGATCCAGAGGCAGGCAGTTAGAGCTAATCTAGCGGTCCCAGAATCAGCAGGGACCAGTCTTCCTTTTCTTGCTGCTCACCTACCTTTAGTGTGTTGACTCATGGTTGCAGATGGCTTCTTCAGTTATAGTAAGTCCAATGCATTCCAGAGAACAAGAAGAAAGTTCTGCTTCCTCCTCTTTAAGAAGAATTCCAGGAAGTACCACATCCTTTTGAATACATTTCTTTGATCAGAACCTAGTCACATTGCCAAATCTTGCTGCAAGTAACTCTGGGAAACAGAGTCCTTTAGCTTGACACACTTCCACTTCTTTTACTAATGGGGGTCATCCTAGAATTCTGCCTGCCACAAAGCAATAATGCTTCCAGGTTCTCTAATGATGACTAGTAAGTACTTTGCCTGATTTTCAGTTTGGTTGTCCTCTGGTTTCTTGCTAGATCCTGGAACCTTTCTAGGTTTTCTAGAAAATCTCTGCAGCAGGTAAGTGTGGTGGCCATACAAATGTGTTTTTCATAGCCCCAAGCAGCAGAGAAAGTAATTGACTTGTGGCCTTGGCTCTGAATTCACCACCACCTTCACGCAAAGCTTCACTTCGTTTGGGCTGCTCCCGGCCAATGACTGAGTGAGGCAGTGTTTTAGTCTGGGTTCTCTACAGGAGCAAAACCAGTGAGGTCTACATAAATATATCTACAGAGAGAAATTTACTTCTAGGAAATGGCTCACACAATTGTAGGGGCTGGCAAGTCCCAGATCCGTGGGTTAGGTGACAGGCTGAAGACCTCTACAGGCTCATGTGGCTGCAAGGGCCGACAAACCCAAAATCTGCAGGTCAGGTGGCAGGCCAGAGACTTCTGCAGGCTTCTATCCCTAGAAGCGGAAGTCAGGCAAGGAGAAGAGCACATGGTTGAGAAATAGCGAGCTTTGCCAGAACATCCGTTTATATACTGGAAGCAGGTCACACCCTCAAGGAGATTCCCCTTTCAACTGATTGGCTGCTCACATCAGATCATAAAATGGAAGGTGATTAAGTAGTGTCTGCCAAACCACTGAGAATCATAGTTTAGTCAAGTTGACACATAACATTAATCACTACAGGCAGGGAGACTATCGATGAGCTACAGCAAGTCGCTGGGTTACAAATACCTGGCTTACAGACAACTTGCACTTGCCCTTTAATGTTATGTAAATTTTCTCTCACCTTGAAACGATTGAAACAATCACTACTCACAACAAATTCTTCATCTCAATCACCTTCACTTGCTGCATGTGAAGCTTTGAAATCATTGAAAAGCCTTCCGACCTTTTCTTGCACTAACCAAACCAAACCAAACTTGTTGCCATAGAGTCAATTTTGGCCTATAGTAACCCTATAGGACAGAGTAGAACTGCCCCATAGGGTTTCTATGGAGCGGCTGGTGGATTTGAACCGCCAACCTTTTGGTCAACAGCCAAGCTCTTAACCACTGTGCCACCAGGGCTCCTCTCTTGAGCTAAAGTAAGGCTAAATAAGAATCCTATGCACCTGTTCTGACTTACCTACAAATTCTACTTAAAAACACACTTAGGAATGGATCTCGTTCATAACCCGGCGACTGCCTGTGCTTTTCCTTGAAGACTCCCCATCTGCCTGATTGAAACTTCTCAGAACTCAGCTGCAGTCTGAGACTTCTTCTCAAACACTCTTACTTCTCTCCTTTACAGGGGTTAGACCTTTACTGTGGTCTGATGGCTTTTCCTCCTTCTCTGGCTCTCTTTTTCCTCACAGGAATTTCCCCCAATAAATCTCTTGTGCATCTAATCGCACCTTGGCATCTGCTTCTTGGAAAACCTGAACAGAGATCTCTCACTGTTTTGTTTCTCTAGAGAACCCTGAAACACACCACTTGTTTTAGTTCAGGTTTATATAAAAATTATATATATACATACAATTTTTTTTACTTCCTCTCACACAATTGTAGGGGCTAGCAAATCCAAAATCTGTAGGTCTTACTACAAGCTGGAGACTTCTGCTGCCTTGCATCCCCAGATTTGTAGGTCAGGCTTCAGGAAGAGTGCAGAGTTGAGAAAGGGCAAATTCTGTCGAAATATCTATTTATAGTCTGGGGCAGACCACACCCTAAGGAAACTCCCCTTCCAACTGATTGATTACATTAAATTACATTACAGAAGGTGATCACATTACACTGAATTATGGAACAGCAACTAGTCTAGTGTTTGACCAAACAACTGGGAATCGTAGCCTGGTCAGGTTGACAAATAAAATTAACTATCACATGATGCTACAATTGGGATGAGAAAACATGTGGTCAGATGGGGTTATGGGACTGGCTCGCTTCCCGCCTGATGACCAAAGGGGATGCTATCCTGAGTGGATTGTGGGACTTGGATAGTCTCTGGCACAAGGTGATAGCCCAGTTGTTAAAGATTTCATGTAAGGTGACCTGAGAGATGACCTGGTGGAGAGGAACTCCTTGCAGGTGTGATGGTTCAGGCATTTGACAGATATAACAGGAATTATGCCTACAAAGACAGAGGAGTTGGCTGTTAAATTGCATTGATGTCCTGTAGAGGAATCATGAAAAAAGGAAGGCCATTAGCAAGCAAAGACCCATATGGAAGTCAGAGGGTCTCCTTGTTAGTTTACAAAGAGTCCTTTATCTTCTGCGTTGGAGGATTAGACCCAGGTGAGAAGGGGATTGAAGGCCTGATAGAGTTGCAGAACTCCTGAAGTGTTTAAATGTTTGGTTAAGGCAGGTCTGTCTTGCTAATACCAGAATCCTTAATGGGAAAACCCAGGACTCTGAAATGTGGAACAAGAACATCTTGAATATTCTTGAGGATGTTTACTCTGTAGACTCCTCTGAACCCTCATAGTTTATAGAGATGATCTGCTCTTTTCTGTGCTGAAAGACATTGCTGAGGCCCTCCTTCAGAATAGATTTTCTGCCAACAAAGGTTCTGCTTAACATCTACAACAACAATAACTAGAAGGCAAGGATGGAGGAGCAAGAGGCCGAGGGTGTCCACCCAATAAAAAGTCATGATCTCTTGGTCAGTTCCCAGATCTGAACCAATTTTCAGATCCAGAACCCTTTGACCATGGTAAGTATACATCATGATAATTCCCCTAGCTCTTCCTCTAAAGGACCTGCAGTCATTTACTTGGATGACTGTATATTGGGGAAAGTGGAATAATCATTCTGAGAACAACTAGACACAAGGTCTGAGTAGATGTTGCTACCTGGAGAACAAAAGGATCGTCACAGCCCCCTATTAGAGTGAGGGCCTAAGGGGATCAGGTAATAAATAATATCCTGGATAAAGTCTGGCTCACAGTGGGCCTACGGGCTCCCTGGACTCCCTCAGTGGTCATTCCCCCAAAATTTCCATGGGTTGTTCCCAGCCAATGACTGAGAACAACGGGGCTACTAATGTACTTCCATTTCTGGAAGATGCAGGCCTCCTCTGATGGACATTTTTGGCTCTAGAATGCCTAGACTGCCTGATGGTACCTTTCTTAGACTGCATGGTAGTTGAGGACACTTTCACCCAAACTTTCTTCCTTCCCTCTCTTTCCTTCAGAAGGGTCAGACCTGCATATCTTCTCCCTCCCCATTTCTATCGCTGGAGTTTTCTCCAGTAATCCTCTAGTGCATCTGATCCCATTTTAGCATCTACTTTTTGGAGAACCCAAACTAACGCAATAGGACTGGTAGGTGATGCTTTGTTAGTACACCTGGCTGAATATACTGTTGAATATATACTGAATATACTGTTGAAGTCTTGCTTCAGTAAAAGGCAGGCCAAATAATTTGTTTCTTCAGTTAACATAAAGCAGCAGAGTAGTAAAGCATGGTCATTAGCCAGCAGGGCTTTGGCAGTAGCTACAGGTGATAAAATGCCGCATTTGCTCCATTGTCATCTCAAATATTTACATGATGGCAGCTTACTAAAAGATTTGAGTCTGCTCATCAGATGTGTGGGTTTTGCCAAGGAAAACCTCCAAATATTTAGGAATATCAACTGCTTATATGGAATTTCTTTCTGTAAGGATGAAACGAATCTAACACCTTTCTGGGGACTCAGCATGGATCTGTTTTCTTTGGAAGCAATTTGTGGTCCTTCTGTCTCCTCCTGACAATCTCCTCCTGACAATGATAACTCCAAGTGCAGAGGTCATAAACTGGTTTATAAAGTTATTTCTCCAACCTTGGAACACAGAGCTGTTATCATCTGGTCCCCACCTGGGCTCTTAGTACCATCCATTTTGTCTTGTGACAGTGATTGTACTGGCTTTTGTAGTTGTTTTAATGTTTAAAAGGTGTCACAATAAGAGTGTTAAAAGTGAGAGGGTCTATGGAGTTAGAGTGGCATTCTGGTATTTTGGGAAGACCCAGGATCTAATCCCTGTCAGACGCTGAATAATCCAGGGCCCTCTAATGAGTTTTCTAACATTTATGTGCATTGGTTTTCTCATCTGGAAAAGGGAAGGATAATGCCGTATGGTTGGGAGAGGTGAGCAATTTATATAGATCCTCCTTCTACGATCGGCCCTGAATTAACAGAGGTCAGGGGTCACCATGACCGTGATGGCTGGTAAGGTGTGAGGCTTGACCACAGGGCGTTGGTAATAGGTGTTAAATAAATGAGAGCTAATATTTAAAGTCTGTGTCTTAGTTTCTTTACGCTGCTATAACAGAAATACCACAAGTGAGTGGCTTTAACAAACAGAAATCTATTTACTCACAGTTTAGGGGGCTAGAAGCAGTACTGGCAGTGCAACAGGTAAGTGCTTGGCTGCTAACTGAAAGGTTAGATTGGTGATTGGAACCCATCCAGTGGCTCCATGGGAGAGACCTGGTGATCAGCTCCCATAAAGATGATAGCCTAGAAAACCCTATAAGGCAGTTCTACTCTGTCACCTGGGGTTTCTATGAGTCTGAAATCGACTCAGTGGTACCTAACAACAACAGCAATTGTTTACGGGAACAGATTGCCAGGTCTTTTCTCCCACAGAGCAGCTGGTGGGTTTGAACGACTGACCTTTTTGTTAGCAGCCAAGCACTTAGCCACTGTGCCACTGGGACTCCTCAAACAAGAGGCTAGAAGTCTGAATTTAGGACACTGGAACTAGGGGAAGACTTTCTCTCTCTGTTGGTTCTGAGGGAAGGTCCTTGTCTGTTTTCAGCTTCTGTTCCTTAGTGATCTTCATGTGGCATATCATCTATCTTCCCCCATCTGTGTTTGCTTCTGTGCGTAATCTGCTCTTTTTATATAGCAAAAGTGATTGGTTTAAGACATAGCCTACCCTGATATGACTTCATTAACATAACAAAGAAAACCATATTCCCAAATGGGATTACATCCATGGGTATAGTGGTTAGGATTTACAACACACATTTTGGGGGGACACAATTCAATCCATAACATTCTGTATGAGTGCTATGAGTCATAAATTTGGGATTATATCATAAGCTCCTAAAAGGCAGGATATTTGTCTGAGCCCCACTGTGGCAAGTATAGGTCCTGTCCCATGTTAGTGCTCAATGCATACTGAATGGATGAATAGATGGGCAAGGAGGTAAAAATGAACTTTACCTAGCAACTGGGGAAGGGTAGGAGACCACCCAGTGTGTCTCAGTTACCAAGTGCTGCTGTAACAGAAATACTACAAGTGGCTGACTTTGTAAAGAACAGCAATTTATTTTCTCACAGCTCTGGAGGCTAGAAGTCCAAATCAGGGTCTTGGCTCTGTCAATTCTTCCTTTGTCGGTAGCCCTGGGTGTGTCTTGGTTCCTTGACAATCTTCACACGGCATGTCCTCCCTGTGTGTACATAGCTCTGTGTTTAATCTGCTCTTTTTGTAACTCAGATTTAGAACCCACTCAGCTCAAGTATGACCTAATTAACATAACAAAGAAAAGCCTATTTTCAAACATGATCATATTTACAGGTATGGGCCAGGACTTCAATACGTATTTTCTGGAGAAGGAAGTTTAATCCATAACACAGTGCAAGAATATATCTCAGCCATTCTGTCCATGAATCTGCCTTCTACTTCCCAAAACATGAACACAAGTAAGGAGAGGGTGTGGACTTGAGAGGAAACTGTTTGGATCCTCAATTGCTCACTCATTTAACAGGCATTTATTGAACATCATCAACGTGCCAGCCCTAGGGTTGGTGGAAGGCTGGGAAAGTGGAGCAAGACACAATCCGTGTCTTCAAGGAGATGAGAGTCCAGTGATAGACAGAAGTTACAACAGGGTGCCGTGGAGCCCTTCCCAAGGGAAAAGAATCACTGGGCACAGAAGTCTTTGGAGAGGAAACAAAACTGGGGTTTAATCTGCAAGTTTGTGAGATGAAGACAAATAGTATAGGCCAGGGTGCATCATCATCAAAGACTCCTGGTGCACAAGAGCCTGATTGTTGAAGAGATCAAGGCATTAGCAAAAGTATTAGAAAGTAAGGTGTCACCCCTAAACAAGAAGATAAATGTTGCAAGCAATGTAGCTTGGGCATGAACATCATTAGTTTCACCAGGAAAATACTGGATGAAATGCTTAGCTTGGGGATATGTCAGTTGGAGTACTAGTTTATACATCCATATATCCAAAGCAGTAAGTACTTGGCAGAGTGGAGCCAGTGTCTTACATGACTTTTATCTCCAGAGAATCTCTTCCAGAATAGGAGTAGTGATACATGTGAGTCAATGTAAACAAGGCAAGCTGTCAACCCTTACAAGGTACTGACAGATAGTTAGACTCTGTGGGGTTTATTTCTCCCCCCGGGTTGTGGGTTGGCAGTCCCTGGGCAGCACAAACAGTTAAGTACTCAACTACTAACCAAAAAAGATACGGGCAGTTCAAACCCACCTAGAGAAGGCCCTGGCGATCAGCTTGAAAACCCCATGGAGTGCCGTTCCACTCTGCAATACGTGGGGTTGTCATGAGTTGGAGTTGACTCCAAGGAAACTAGTTTTACTTATTTATTTAGTTTTTGGTTTTAAGTTGTGGGTTATGTTCCCCAATTTCCTAGCAGACTGGTTTGAGAAGCTATTTGAAGGAGCGATTTAGTGTCTTTGAGTGGTTTCCTTCATGCCTTTTTCTTGCCCTTGAGTAGACTCTTTCCCATAAAGGTGCTCCTGCCTTCGTGTGGTGCTTCTGGGCCCTGCTAGTACTTTAATTCCTGTCTTTCCCGACCATGTGTGTGTCAGCGAGCTCCATTTTATTTCCCATCTTACTCACCACTGTATTTAGAAAACCATGACTGAAATCAGTGTCCCCATCATGTTTAGAGCCAGCCTATTCGACTTCTTTGTCAGCAGCATCCCCTTTCCCCACCTCAGTCTATAAAACCTGTTGGATGAAATATTTTTCTTTCTTCCTTAATATGTCCTCATCCCCATTTCCCTGAGTCGTTTTTATTTACCCTATAATCATTTTCTCCACCAGTTAATAAATGCTTCTTTACTGATTTTTTTTCTCTATTCAGCGGGAAATGTGGTTTCAATGTGCTTTCTGTCATTTGCCTCAAAAAACTGTTAGTAAGCTGTGTAGTTAACAGCGTCACTTCTCGGAGGGTGCGTGTTTTATCCAGCTGTGAAGGCTCCCTCGGGGCTCCAGAAGGCCTCCCCATTATCCTCTCTGAGTTGCCAGGCCTGATGGCCCAGTGGTTAAGCATCTCAGCTGCTAACGGAGAGGTCGGTGGTTCTAACCCACCAGCTACTAGGCAGGAGAAAGATGTCACAGTTTCTTCCCTAGAGATTTACAGCCTTGGAAACCCTATGGGGTGGTTTTACTCTCTCCTATAGTGTTGCTATGAGTCCGAATTGACTTGACGGCAATGGGTTTGTGCTCCTAGAGAGTAAGTGGTCCAATTCAAGCTCTCTTCAAGTCAGACAAACAGACAGCTCACCTTGCTCCCTTCACACCTGACCTGACCTGCCGTGTGCCTCTCCCAATCTTTTTCTGATTCACAAGCAATAACTTGAACAGTTGAGGCTGCATAGCTCGGGTGCCCGTGAACTTTACTTGCCAGGCCATCTTTAGTGTGCCTTGGATAAAATGGCCAAGCCGACAGATTGATAATCAGGATGCATTTCTTTTGCACGTTTTGCCTGGAGATGAATTACAGTCATATATCAACCTGTGACCCCCGCAGACCACATAGTGGGCTCATCACTGTGGCTGTCAGACTTGCCTCATCTATTTGTTTTCCCTGAGAGGTTTTGTGGTTTTTAACATTTTAAAGCATTTTTAAACATAAAAAATAAAACTTTTTTATATCCAAAGCAATATATGTATGTTGAATAAAAATTAGAAACTGCAGATAATTAAAAAGAAAGTAAAATGCACGTCTAATCCCACTATTTGACCGATACCACTTTGGTATTTTATCATATCTGCAATTATAGACACACACACAAGCATGTATAATAGAGTGGTGTGTGTGTGTGTTGCACTTTTTTTTTTTTTAACAAAATTAGAATCGTACCATACATAAAATGTTTTAATATTCTTAATATGTCATGAACATCTTTTGGTGCTAATGCATATTTATCTATTTCCGTTGTAATAGCTGAATAGCACTTCATTTTATCAATGTAGCATCATTTTCTTGACCAGTTTCATGTTCTTGGTTGGTTAGGTAGCTTTTCACTTTTCATTACATATTTATAAAACGACATAGCTAAATCTTTGCACACAAAGATGACACATTTTTGAGATTTTAAAAGCATGTTGACAAATTACCGTGCAGATCATTTTTACCAATATACACATTTCCCATTAGTTGGAGTCCACCTGTTTCTACTCACCTGGAGATTTTTGATCAGGTAGGAATTTTGTGGTCCAGAGGCAGGTTCTGGATAGGCTCTTGGAAAGACAGACAGATAGAAGGTATGTGGGCACTGGGAGTCTGAGTCTGGCTCTGCGTGACTCTAATCCCACCATTTGACCAATGGTGGATAGATCACAATTCTACAGTGCAGGACTTGGTAAGCTCAAATGGTACCTGAATCCTGCCCTTCTTCCAAGCCTGCCCAGACTTTGACTGGCCCATGATGCTTTTCCTATTGCCTTCCTTCTTTGCTGATCACCTTTATTTTCACTACACATAGACCTAACTTGTGCTATGTCCCAGTCCTGGATTCTGTGCTCACCTATTTGGTCTCTATTTTTATGTATGTAGGTGCTGCTTCTCCACTCCGACTTCACTTCTTAAGGGAGAGGATGGTTTTGAGATTCTTCTGTAAATTCCACCTTGCCTGGCACCTAACAATGCATACCAAACCAAAATCCGTTGGTGTCGAGTCAATTCCGACTCATAGTGACCCTACAGGAGTGGCCGGTGGATTTGAACTGCTGATCTTTTGCTTAGCAGCTGAGCTTTTAACTACTACGCCACCAGGGCTCCAAACAATGCATACAGTAGGTGATGAATACCTTCCGACCTAACTGACTACCAGCCTAGACCACAGCCTTACTCTGTAGCTATGGCTTACTGGGCATTTCTAGAAAGTTGCATAAGTTGTAGAAAATAATGCCATGGATGGAAAAGGTGTTTTCTTCATATTTTCTAGAAAATAAAGCCATGTGGTGTGCTTGGTGAGCCTTTTCCTAAGCCTTCAGAGAAATGCATCATATTCTTTATTATCCCCTGCAGGAGTCATACAGCTTGCTATTTTCAAGCTGTGTTACATGGCAAATCGAAGCCTAAATCAAGTTAGCCTTTTGTTGTTGCTCAATTCCAGCCTCTTGATTTTATTTCCTGAGCCAAGATTAGTAGAAGGAAGGGAGCATTCACAGACTGAGTGGGAACAACAGGCTGTTTGCCGGAGTAACTGATGTCCAAGTGCCCAAGGAGGGCTCAACTTCTTCCCAAACCCTCCCTTCCCTTGTCAATTTGGAGTCTTCTTCCTACAGCACCTTGGGTGAGCTACAGCAGAGACAATTTCCCTTAACTTTAACACTAATTCCAATATCCCTTAGACTTATGTTCAGACTGGGTCCCCTGCTTTCTCTAACACTGAATCTCTAACACTGAATCATCTTTCAGCTTACTTAAATCTTGACATTACTGGGTTGGGTTGAGAGGATGGAGTAGTGAGTTATAATAAAGACCTTGTTAAATTGGGGTGGGGATTATAACTTGATAGTAATTTGATGTAGTAATAGAACCATGACTCATACATATAAAAGGAGCACGTTCCTACCCATACCTTCTCTACAGTGGCAATTACCTATGAGGGCTAGGACAGTGTAGGAAGGTGAGAACGGGAGCCCTGGTGGCTGAGTGGTTAAGAACTACAGCTGTTAACCAAAAGGTCGGCAGTTTAAATCCACCAGCCACTCCTTGGAAACTCTAGCGGGCAGTTCTACTCTGTCCTATCGGGTTGCTATGAGTCAGAATCGACTCGACAGCAACGGGTTTGGTTTCTCTTTTTGGTGGCAATATCCCAGGTCATCCTTTGGAATCAACAGATTGACCAAGATTTGTGATTTATTACTTGGGAATAGCCACACTCAAGTGCCTAGCATTGATGGATATTTTTCTCATTACATTTCAAACATAGAAAATGGTCCCTTCTGAATGAGGAATCTGAGAGTATTTCAGTCATTAGTCATTTGAAACTTCCTTTCTCTGCTGCTGTTACAGAGAGAAAAAAATGACAAGAACAAAAACACATTCCTTGCTCTGAATAGGTTATACAGAACAAAATGAAATGCTTAAGTTCAGTAACTCTATTAGCCTGGTGGTTTGCTTCTTTTTCTTTCTAGTTTCCATTTATGTTTTAGCAGCCTTGCTAATCTTTTGTTGTAGGGAGACTAAGAATAACCAAGTGCCTAAGTACTGGGTACATAGGAGTACATATTATGACTTCAATAGTTCCCCTTTGAACTTAGAATAAAATCTAACTCGCTATCACGTTTCAGTCAAGGAGTCCTGGTGGCGCAGTGGTTAAGTGCTTGGCTGCTAACCATAAACTGGTTCAAACCCATCAGCTGCTCTGCAGGAGAAAGATGTGGCAGTCTGGTTCTGTAAAGATTACAGCCTTGGAAACTCTATACTTCTATAAAGTCGCTATGAGTCAGAATCGACTCGACAGCAGTGGGTTGGGTTTTTTAATCATGTTTCAAGGGAAGTGTTCAACTAACATTAATTGAACTGCATGGGATAAAATAATACACCCTCCACGCCACAGGAATGGAAGCAGATATTCTGAAAATCCTGAGGAATTTCAAGTGTTGACTTATCTTTGGATATGTTGATGTCTGACACACACTTAGCATTTGTCCTGCTAGGTGGCCTGGGTGCTGCCTTGATGTAATTTGAGGCTACATATCCTGGTGCCATAGTGATTAAGAGCTATGATTGCTAATCAAAACGTTGGCAGTTCGAATCCACCAGGTGCTCCTTGGAAACTGTATGGGGCAGTTCTACTCTCCTATAGAGTTGCTGTGAGTTGGAATTGACTCGACGACAACGGGTTTTTTTTTTTTTTTTAAATTGTGCTTTAAGTGAAAGTTTACAGTTCAAGCTAGTTTCCCATACAAAAATTTATACACACATTGTTATGTGACCCTAGTTGCTCCCCTATAATGTGACAGCACACTCCTCCTTTCCACCCTGGATTTCCTGGGTCCATTCAACCAGCTCCTGTCCCTTTTTGCCTTCTCATCTCGCCTCTGGACAGGAGCTGCCCATTTAGTCTCATGTATCTACTTGAGCTAAGAAGCACTGTCTTCATGAGTATCATTTTATGTCTTATAGTCCAGTCTAATCTTTGTCTGAAGAGTTGGCTTCAGGAATGGTTTGAGTCCTGGGCTAATGGAGAGTCTGGGGGCCATGTCTTCTGGGGTCTGTACAGTCTCAGTCAGACCATTAAGTCTGGTCTTTTTACTAGAATTTTAGTTCTGCACCCCACTTTTTTCCTGCTCCATCAGGGACTCTCTATTGTGTTCTCTGTCAGGGCAGTCATTGGTGGTAGCCAGCCACCATCTAGTTCTTCTGGTCTCAGGTTGGTGCAGTCTCTGGTTTACGTGGCCCTTTCTGTCCCTTGGGCTATTACTTTCCTTGTGATTTTGGTGTTCTTCATTGTCCTTTGCTCCAGGCGGGCTGGGATCAACTGATGCATCTTAGATGGCCGCTCACTAGCTTTTAAGACTCCAGACGCCACTCACCAAAGTAGGATGCAGAACAATTTCTTAATAAACTTTGTTATGCCAATTGACCTAGATGTCCCCTGAAACCATGGTCCTCAGACCCCTGCCCCTGCTACTCTGTCCCTCAAAGTGTTTGGTTGTATTCAGGAAACATCTTAGCTTTGGTTTAGTCCAGTTGTGCTGACTTCCCCTGTAGTGTGTGTTTGTTGTCCTTCCCTTCAGCTAAGATAATTCTTGTCTACTATCTAGTTAGTGAATACTCCTTTCCCTCTCTCCCCACCCTCGTAACCATCAAAGAATGTTATCTTCTGTGTTTAAACCTTCTCTTGAGTTCCTATAATAGTGGTCTGATACAATATTTGTCCTTTTGTGACTGACTAAATTCACTCAGAATAATGCCTTCCAGATTCCTTCATGTTATAAGATGTTTCACGGATTCATCGTTGTTTTATCGTCGCATAGTATTCCATTGTGTGGATATACCATAATTTGTTTATCCATTAGTCCATTGATGGGCACCTAGGTTGTTTCCATCTTTTTGCTATTGTGAGCAGTGCTGCAGTGAACATGAGTGTGCATATATCTATTTGTGTGATGGATCTTATTTCTCTAGGATATATTCCAAGGAGTGGGATAGCTGGATCATACGGTACTTCTATTTCTAGCTTTTTAAGGAAGCGCCAAATCGATTTCCAAAGTGGTTGTACCATTTTACATTCCCACCAGCAGTGTATAAGTATTCCAGCCTGTCCACAACCTCTCCAACATTTATTATTTTGTGTTTTTTGGATTAATGATGAGCTTGTTGGGTGAGATGGTATGTCATTGTAGTTTTGATTTGCATTTCTCTAATGGCTAATGATAATGAGCATTTTGTCATGTGTCTGTTAGCTGCCCGAATATCTTCTTTGGTGAAATGCCTGTTCATATCCTTTGCCCTTTTTTTAATTGAGTTATTTCTTTTTGTTGTTGAGGTTTTGCAGTATCTTGTAGATTTTAGTGATTAGATGCTGATCGGGTTTATAGTAGCCAAAATTTTTTTCCCAGTCTGTAGGTTGGTTGTCTTTTTACTCTTTTGGTGAAGTCTTTTGATGAGTGTAAGTGTTTAATTTGTAGGAGCTCCCATTTATCTAGTTTCTCTTCTGGTGTTTGTGCATTGTTAGTAATGTTTTGTATTGTGTTTATGCCATGTATTAGGGCTTCTAGCATTGTCCCTATTTTTTCTTCCATGATCTTTATTGTTTTAGGTTTTATATTTGGGTCTTTGATCCATTTTGAGTTAGTTTTTGTGTATGGTGTGAGGTACAGGTCTTGTTTCAGTTTTTTGCAGATGGATATCCAGTTATGCCAGCACCATTTGTTAAAGAGACTGTCTTTTCCCCAATTAACAGAATTTGGGACTTCGTCAAATATCAGCTGCTCATAGATGGATGAATTTACATCTGGATTCTCAACTCTGTTCCATGGTCTATGTATCTGTTGTACTAGTACCAGGCTGTTTTGACTACTGTGGCTGTATAATAGGTTCTAAAATCAGGTAGTGTGAGGCCTCCCACTTTGCTCTTCTTGAGTAATGCTTTACTTATCCAGGGCCTCTTCCCTTTCCATATGAAGTTGGTGATTTGTTTCTCCATCTCATTAAAAAATGCCATTGGAATTTGGATTGGGATTGCATTCTGTCTGTAGATCGCTTTGGGTAGAATAGACATTTTCACAGTGTTGAGTCTTCCTATCCATGAGCAAGGTATGCTTTTCCACTTATGTAGGTATCTTTTGGTTTCTTGCAGTAGTGTCTTGTGGTTTTCTTTGTATAGGTCTTTTATGTCTCTGGTTACATTTATTCCTAAGTATTTTAACTTCTTGGGGGTTATTGCAAATGGTATTGATTTGGTGATTTCCTCTTCGAAGTTCTCTTTGTTGGTGTAGAGGAATCCGGTTGATTTTTGTATGTTTATCTTGTATCCTGATACTTTACTGAAGTCTTCTATTAGTTCCAGTAGTTTCCTTGTGGATTCTTTGGGGTTTTCTGTGTATAAGATAATATCATCTGCAAATAGAGATACTTTGACTTCTTCCCTACCAATTTGGATGCCCTTTATTTCTTTTTCTAGCCTAATTGCTCTAGCTAGGACCTCCAGCACAATGTTGAATAATAGTGGTGATAAAGGGCATCCTTGTCTAGTTCCCTTTCTCAAGGGGAATGCTTTCAGACTCTCTCTATTTGGGATGATGCTGGCTGTTGACTTTGCACAAACGCCCTTAATTATGTTGAGGGATTTCCCTTCTATTCCTATTTTGCTGAGAGTTTTTATCATGAATGGATGTTGGACTTTGTCAAATGCCTTTTCTGCATCAATCAATAAGATCATGTGGTTCTTGACTTTTGTTTTATTTATGCGATGGATTATATTGATTATTTTTCTAATATTGTACCATCACTGCATACCTGATATGAATCCCACTTGGTCACGGTGAATTATTTTTTTGATATGTTGTTGAATTCTATTGGCTATAATTTTGTTGAGGATTTTTGCGTCCATGTTCATGGGGGATATTGATCTGTACTTTTCTTTTTTTGTGGTGTCTTTACCTAGTTTTGTTATCAGGGTTATGCTGGCTTCATAGAAGGAGTTTGGGAGTATTCCATCGTTTTCTATGCTCTGAAATACTTTAGTAGTAATGGTGTTAACTCTTCTCTGAAAGTTTGGTAGAATTATCCAGTGAAACTGTCAGGGCCAGGGCTTTTTTTTTGTGGGGAGTTTTTTAATTACCTTTTCAATATCTTCTTTTATTATAGGTTTATTTAGTTGTTTTACCTCTGTTTGTGTTAGTTTAGGCAGGTAATGTGTTTCTAGAAATTTGTCCATTTCCTCTAAGTTTTCAAATTTGTTAGAGTACAGTTTTTCATAGTATTCTGTTATAATTCTTTTAATTTCAGTTGGATCTGTTGTGATATCACCCATCTCATTTCTTATTCAGGTTATTTGCTTCCTCTCCTGTTTTTCTTTTGTCAGTTTGGCCAATGGTTTATCAGTTTTGTTGATCTTTTCAAAGAGCCATCTTTTGGCCTTGTTAACTCTTTCAATTGTTTTTCTATTTTCTTTTTCTTTTAATTCTGCTCTACTTTTATTATTTGCTTTCTTCTGGTGCCTGAGGGCTTCTTTTGCTGTTCTCTTTTTATTTGTTTGAGTTGCAGGGGTAATGTTTTGATTTTGGCCCTTTCTTCTTTTTGAATGTGTGTATTTATTGCTATGAATTGACCTCTGAGCACTGCTTTTGCTGTGTCCCAAAGGTTCTGGTAGGATGTGTTTTCATTCTCATTTGATTATGTAAATTTGTTTATTCCATCCTTAATTTCTTCTATAACCCAGTAGTTTTTGAGCAAGGTGTTGTTCAGTTTCCATGTGTTTTTTTTTTTCTTTCATGATTGATTTCTACTTTTATAGCTTTATGGTCAGAAAAGATGCTTTGTAATATTTCAATGCTTTGGATTCTGTTAAGGCTTGCTTTATGGCCTGATATGCAGTCTATTCTGGAGAATGTTCCATGAGTGTTGGAAAAGAAAGTTTACTTGGCTGCTGTTGGGTGGAGTGTTCTGTATATATCTGTGAGATCAAGTTAGTTGATTGTGACATTTGGATCTTCCGTGTCTTTATTGAGCTTCTTTCTGGATGTTCTGGCTTTCACGAAAGTGGTGTGTTAAAGTCTCCTACTATTATTGTGGAGCTGTCTATCTCTCTTTTCAATGCTGTTAGAGTTTATGTATTTTGGAGCTTTGTTGTTGAGTGCATAAATATTTATTATGATTATATCCTCCTGGTGTATTGACCCTTTAATCATTATATAGTGTCCTTCCTTATCCTTTGTGGTGGATTTTACTTTACAGTCTATTTTGTCAGACATTAATATTGCCACTCCTTCTCTTTTTTGATTGTTGTTCGGTTGATATATTTTTTTTCTATCCTTTGAGTTTTATTTTGTTTATGTCTTTAAGTCTCAGGTGAGTCTCTTGTAGGCAGTGTATAGACCGATTGTGTTTTTTAATCCATTCTGACACTCTCTGTCTCTTTATTGGTGCATTTAGTCCATTTACAATCAGCATAATTATTGGTAGGTAGGCATTTAGTGCTATCATTTTGATGTCTTTTTTTTGTGTGCTGTTGACAGTTTCTTTGTTCCACTTAATTTTCTGTGTGGAGTCATTTTTCTGTATGTATTTTCTTTTCATCTTTTTCATTGTTGTTGATTTGTATTTGCTGAGTCTTTATGTTTTTCTTGTTTTTTATTTTGAGGTGTAGGATTGTTAGTTTTCTTTTGTGGTTACCTTAATATTTACCCCTACTTGTTTAAGTTCAAACCAATCTTTTATTTCTTTATATTGCCTTGCCTTCCTCTCCACATGAAAGATCTATGACTATATTTTTTAGTCCTTCCTTTTTGTTTTAATGTTGTCATCTTTTACATCTTGATGTCTCCGTTTCCCTGTTTTCCATGTTTTAGCTTTGACTTATTTTTGTGACTTCCCTATCTAGGTTGATATCTGGTTGCTCTGTCCTGTGTTCTAGTCTTGGGTTGTTACCTGATGTTAGTGATTTTCTAACCAGAGGACTCCCTTTAGTATTTCTTGTAATTTTGGTTTGTTTTTTGTAAACTAACCTTCCCTAAACTTCTGTTTATCTGGAAATACCCTAATTTCGACATCATATTTGAGAGACAATTTTGCTGGATATATAATTCTTGGCTGGCAATTTTTTCCCTTCAAGGCTTTATATATGTAATCCCATTGCCTTCTTGCCTATATGGTTTCTGCTGAGTAGTCTGAGCTTAGTCTTATTGACTCTCCTTTGTAGATGACTTTTTGTTTATCCCTAGCTGCTCTTAAAATTCTCTCTTTCTCTTTGGTTTTGGCAAGTTTGATTATAATATGTCTTGGTGACTTTCTTTTGGGATCTACCTTATGTGGGGTTTGGTGAGCATCTTGGATAGATATCTTCTCATCTTTCACGATATCAGGGAAGTTTTCTGCCAACAAATCTTCAACAATTTTGTCTGTATTTTCTGTTATCCCCCTGTTCTGATACTCCAATCACTCATAAGTTATTCCTCTTGATACAATCCCACATAATTCTTAGGTTTTATTTGTTTAAATCCTTTTATCTGATTTTTCCTCAAATAAGTTGGTGTCAAGTGCTTTATCTTCAGTCTCACTAATTCTGACTTCCATTGTCTCAATTCTGCTCGTATGACTTTCTCTTGAGTTGTCTAATTCTGAAATTTTATTGTTAATCTTCTGGATTTTTGTTTGCTGTGTCTCTGTGGATTCTTGTAGCCTGTTAAATTTGTCATTGTGCTCTTCTGTAATCTTCTTAAGTTCCTCTGTCGCTTTGTGTGTATGTTCCTTGGCTTATTCTGCGTTTTGATGATTTTCTTCCTGATATATTGAAGAGTTCTGTATATTAATCTTTTGTATTCTATCTCTGGCAATTCCAAGAACTTCTCTTCCTCCAGAAGATTTCTTGATTCTTTATTTGGGAGCTTGCTTAAGCAATCATGGTCTGCCTCTTTATGTGATTTGATATTGACTGTTGTCCCCAAGCCATCAATAAGCTATTATATTTATTTATTTTATGTTTGCTTACTGTGTCCTAGCTTCTTGTTTTGTTTTGATATGCCCAAATAGGCTGGTAGTGTGAACTAGTTTGATTATTGGCACTTTTGAAGCTCTAACGTTCTGTCACCAGGTGGTTAGAGCTGTTACTAGGTATGTGAGCCCAGGAGTCTGTTTACTTTTCTTGTATGGATTCAGCCTAGGTGTCCAAGTAGTCAGTCACCAAGTGTGTAGTGCAGACTCTCACCTACAGTCCTAGATAGACAGGGGTGATTGGAATAGGCACAGGTATCTGGCTGCAGAAGGATGTCATGCACTGAGCAAGGCAGGGGTCTGAGTGTTTGGGAAGAAAGCGTGTCTGTGTTCCCTAGCGTGCATAGGTGGGTGTGTTTTGCAGCCTGTCTATGGACACCCAGTGCTGTTGGCTGTAAGGTCTGGGAGGCAACACTTATTCTTGGACCTCTGTCGCAGGTGGCTAGGTGGTGTGGGTGGAGAGTCCTCAGGCCCCTGATGTGGGTAATTGAAGACCCTGCTTAATGGGCAGAGCAATGTCAAATGTCACAAACCTGCCACTTCACCGTATAGCTAAAACTGTTGACATCGGGCTTCAGGTATGTACCCTGTTATACTGTGATAATGAGGCTTATGCTGTTGAAATGGGCCCACACAGGTCTATGCAGGGGTGAAAGGCATTCAAAATCCATGGACCTCTTATGCCTGTGCCTAGGGAGCTGTGCCTGCCCTGAGTTCCTGGCTTAGGGAATCTGGCAGATGCTTTTTCCTCTTTGTTAATTTGTTCCCTCTCCAAGGCCTGGAGAATGGCTCAGGGTGTGTGATGGGTCCTACTTCTGGCCCAGGGGACTTGACAATTGTGAAGCTGGCCTCAGACGTGGTGCAGAGCAGGGAGAGGGCAGATAAATGGGAGAAAGGGTCTTCTCAAACAGGGTGTTTTTCGATCTGTGCAGTTGGTTAGATGCATGTACTTATCTTTTACTGAATGAGCGCTGCTTTTCACTGGTTCTGGAGGCTTGAGTAGACTCTCCACTGCTCGATCTCTCCCAATGTGGAAAATGTGTCCAGAATGCCACTGCTTGCCTCATTGTGCACACCAGCTGATCTGGCCTGCAGGATGCTGGTTCCCACTGGGTCAGGTCTGGCAACTCCTCACTGCTTCTGAACTGCCCCTCCCTCCCTCTGCCACTCAGTCTGATTCCTTAACTTTGACTTTGATGTTCAGGGCTCCTAGATTGTCATATATAATTGGTTCACTTGTTTTTTGGGTCTTTGTTGTAAGAGGGACCACCAGAAATGTCTCCATCTTGGCCCTGCCACCTTGTTTTTATTATTATTATTTTTTAAA
Organism: Dugong dugon; assembly: GCA_030035585.1. Classification (NCBI taxonomy): domain Eukaryota; kingdom Metazoa; phylum Chordata; class Mammalia; order Sirenia; family Dugongidae; genus Dugong; species Dugong dugon. Next base: position 97,295,461 of record CM057472.1, on the reverse strand, counting down.
TCTGCAGCTGAGTACATTCATTTGGGTGGTCAGCAGAGAGCCACCACTCTCCTGTTCTGGTGGGGTACATCAGACTGTAGTTCTTCCAGGTATTTCCAGTCAGCCAAGACAGGTTACAGTGGTACTGACCATCTGGTATGAGACTGCTCAAGTAAATGAGCTAGAGTTAAAATTCTCTGGGGCTAATTTAGATTGTTTTATCGAAGTTTCTTATGGCTTCTGGAGTCCTAATAGTGCAGTGGTTAAGAACTTGCTTGTTAACCAAAAGGTCAGCAGTTTGAATCCACCAGCTGCCTCCTTGGAAACCCTCTGGGGCAATTCTACTCTGTCCTATAAGGTTGCTATGAGTCAGAATTGACTGGACGGCAACAGGTTTTTTTTTCTTTTTTATGACTTCTATTTTAATAGTTCTAGTATCAGGTGAGGGGGTAGTGGAGGTTCAGTGGTAAAATTCTCACCTTCCATGCTGGAGACCAAGATTTGATTCCTGGCCAATGCACCTCATGTGCAACTGCTTTCTGTCTATCAGTGGAAACTTACACGTTGCTGTGATGCTGAACATATTTCAATGCAGCTTCCAGACTATGAAGAAAGGTCTGGTGATATACTTCTGAAAATCAGCCCACAAAAGTTCTATGGATCACAGTGCTCTGATTCCCAACCCACTGTGGGGTTGGCACTAGACTGGGCAGCATTTCTTTTCATTGTGCATGAGGTCACTATGAATTGGGCTAACTTGACAGCAGCTAACAAGTATTAGTGGTAGTAGTCATGGTAACTGTGGTAGGTAGTAGAAGTGATAGATGCAGCAACAGCATCTACAGAGTGGAATTAATATGGTGCTTTCTCCTGTGTTATCTCTTTTAGTCTTCTGAACAACCACAGGAGGTAGGGATTATTTTCCCACTTCAGATAAGGAAATTGAAGCTCAGAGAGGTTAAGGGATATATCGAAGTCCTTTCAGGCTAGTATGCTGCAAAGTTTGAACTTGACGCTAGATTGCTGGCCTCACATACAAGTAACTCTCTTAATTCTGGGACAATGTAGGAAGTTGGTGAAAGACAAGCTTCATGGTGTGGGTCTGTTTACCAAGGGCCTGTAGGCAAATGTCATGTTTCTTAAAGAGATATGTGTCTTTGGGTTGGATCACAGCTTGCCTTAGATGCAAACTGCTCTCTGTGAAAGGTTCTTGGAATCATTCAAATTTCAGAGAATATCTGAAAATGGGAATGCCTTTTAAATAGACACACACACACACACACAATTCTTTCTCATCACCTCTTAGAGGCACAGCAAAAATTAAAAAACTTATTTAAACATGAAATTTTATTTTAGCCATTTTTGATAGAAAGGTTTATAAAATGAGGTGAAGTTTTCCTGTCTTTTTTAAAAATCAGATTATACCAACCAGTTATAAATTCACAAGGGCAGGATTTGTGTCTATTTCATTCACACTACATCCTGAGTACCTGTCCCTATCTCTGCACCTAGCACACAGCAGGTTTTCTATAAACGTTTCTTGAATGACTCAATGAATAAACCAAAAAACACATGAAAATAGAACACAACAGGGTTTAAAGCTGTGAGCATGTTTTTGGTGGTGATCTCATTTCAAGTTGGTGGAAAGCTTTAATTAAATATTGTATCTAGTCTGTCCCACATCTTCATTTTTTTTTTTTCTTTTTCAAAATTCATGACTCTGCCCTGAATCTGCATGGAAGCACTTGTTAGTTGCCATAGAGTTGGCTCTGACACATGGCAACCCCATGTACAACAGAATGAAATGCTGTTGGGTGCTGTACCATCTTCACAATTGTTGGTATGCTCATCCACTCTTGTGGCTACTGTTATCTTGAGATCCTTCAAACCTGGGGCACTCATCTTCCAGCACTGCATTGGACAACATTCTGCTGTGATCCATACGGTTTTTATTGGTTAATTTTCAGAAGTAGATTGTCAGGCATTTTTTTCTAATCTGTCTTAATCTGGAAGCTCTGCTGAAACCTGTCCACCACGGGTAACACTGCTGGTATTTAAAATACCAGTACCATGTTGTCATTGTTGTTAAATGCCGTCAAGTCAGTTCCAACTCATAGTGACCCTATGTACAACACAACGAAACACTGCCCAGTCCTATGCCATCCTCACATTCATTGTCATGCTCGAGCCCATTGTTGGGGCTAGTGTCAATCCATCTCTTTCAGGATCTTCCTCTTTTTCACTGACACTCTACTTTACCAAGGATGGTGTCCTTCTCCAGAGAGTGGTCCTCCCTGATAACATGTCCAAAGTATGTGAGACGAAGTCTCACCATCCTTGCTTCAAATGAGCATTCTGGCTGTACTTCTTCCAGTACAGATTTGTTCATTCTTCTGGAAGTCCATGGTATAGTCCATATTCTTCTCCAACACTGTAATTCAAAAACGTCAATTCTTCTTTGGTCTTCCTTATTCATTGTCCAGCTTTCACATGCCTATGAGGTGATTGAAAACACCATGGCTTGGATCAGGCTCACTTTAGTCCTCAGAGTGACATCTTTGCTTTTTAACACTTAATGGAGATCTTTTGCAGCAGATTTGCCCAATGCAATACATCCTTTGATTTCTTGACTGCTGTTTCCATGGGCATTGATCATGGATCCAAGTAAAATGAAATCCTTGACAACTTCAATCTTTTCTCCATTTATCATGATGTTGTTTATTGGTCTAGTTGTGAGGATGTTTTTTTTCTTTATGTTGAGGTGCAGTCCACACTGAAGGCTATAGTCTTTGATCTTCATCAGTAAGTGCTTCAAGTTCTCTTCACTTTCAGCAAGCAAGGTTGTGTGATCCATGTATCACATGTTAATCAGTCTTCCTCCAATTCTGATGCATATAGTCCAGTTTCTTGGATTATTTGCTCGGCATATTGATTGAATAATTATGGTGAAAGATACAATCCTGACGCACACCATTTTTGACTTTAAACCACACAGCATCCACTTGTTCTATTAGAACAGCTGTCTCTTGGTCTAAGTGCATGTTCATCAAGAGCACAGTTAAGTGTTCTGGAATTCCCATTCTTCTCAATGTTATCCATAATTTCTTATGATCCACACAGTTGAATACCTTTGCATAATCAATAAAACACAGATAAACATCTTTATGGTATTCTCTGCTTTCAGCCAGGATCCATCTGACATCAGTAATGATATCCCTGGTTCCACGTCTTCTTCTGTATCCGGCTTCAATTTCTGGCAGTTCCCTGTTGATGTACTGCTGTAGCCGCTTTTGAATGATCTTCAGCAAAATTTTACTTGTGTATGATATTAATGATATTGTTTGATAATTTCCACATTCTATTGGATCATCTTTCTTTGGAATGGGTACAAATATAGATTTCTTCCAGTCGTTTGGCCATGTAGCTGTCTTCTAAATTTCTTGGCATAGACTAGTGAGCACTTCCAGAGCTGCAGTCGTTTGTTGAAACATCTCAGTTGGTATTCTGTCAATTCCTGGAGCCTTGTTTTTCACCAGTGCCTTCAGTGCAGCTTGAACTTCTTCCTTCAGTACTGTTGGTTCTTGATCAGATGCTACCTCCTGAAATGGTTGAACTTTGACCAGTTGCTTTTGGTACAGTGGGTCTGTGTATTCCTTCCATCTTCTTTTGATCCTTTCTGCATCATTTAATATTTTCCCAGTAGAATCCTTCACTATTGCAACTCAAGGCTTAAATTTTTTCTTCAGTTCTTTTGGCTTGAGAAATGCTGAGTGTGTTCTTCTCTTTTGGTTTTCTATCTCTAGGTCTTTGCACATTTCACTATAATACTTTGCTTTGTCCTCTTGAGCTGCCCTTTGAAATCTTCTGTTCAGCTCTTTTACTTCATCATTTCTTCTATTCACTTTAGCTACTCTACGTTCAAGAGAGTTGAACAACTTTCAGAGTCTCTTTTGGCATCTATTTTGGTTTTTCTTTCTTTCCTGTCTTTTTAATGACCTCTTACCTTCTTCATGTATGATGTCCTTGATGTCATTTCATAACTTGTCTAATCTTTGGTCATTAGTGTTCAACGTACCAAATCTATTCTTGAGATGGTCTCTAAATTCAGGTGGGATATTCTCAAGGTCATACTTTGGCTCTCATCAACTTGTTCCAATTTCCTTCAACTTAAATTTGTACTTGCATAGGAGCAATTGACTGTCTCTTCTGTAGTCAGCCCTTGACCTTGTTCCAACTGATTATATTGAGCTTTTCCATCGTCGCTTTCCACAGATGTAATTGCTTTGATTCCTGTGTATTCCATCTGGTGAGGTCCATGTATATAGTCACCATTTATGTTGTTGAAAAAAAATATTTTCAATAAAGAAGTCATTGGTCTTGCAAAATTCTATCAGGCAATCTCCAGCATCATTTCTATCACAAAGGCCATATTTTCCAACTACTTATCCTTCTTGTTTCCAACTTTCACATTCCAGTCACCAGTAATTATCAATGCATCTTGATTGCATGTTTGATCAATTTCAAACTGAAGAAGTTGGTAAAAAATTTCAATTTCTTCATCTTTGGTCTTAGTGGTTGGTGCATAAATTTGAAGAACAGTCATATTAATTGGTCTTCCATGTAGGTGTATGGATATTATCATATCACTGACAGGGTTGTACTTCAGGATAGATCTTGAAATGTTCTTTTTGACTATGAATGTGACATCATTCCTCTTCCATTTGTTATTCCTGGTACAGTAGAACACCACGTGTCTGTCAGTTTGTTGTACTGTGGTGGTTTGCATGTTGCTGTGATACTGGAAGCTTTGCCACTGATATTTCAAATACCTGTAGGGTCACCCTTGGTGGACAAGTTTCAGTTGAGCTTCCAGACTAAGGCAGATGAGGAAGAAGGACCTGGCAGTCTGCTTCTGAAGAAATTTGCCAGTGAGAACCTTATAAATAGCAGGGGAATGTTGTCTGATATAGTGCCAAAAGAAGAGCCCCTCAGGTTGGAAGGCACTCAAAAGACGACTAGGGAAGAGCTGCCTCCTCAAAGTAGAGTCGACTTTAATGACATGGATGGAGTCAAGCTTTCGGGACCTTCATTTGCTGATGTGGCACAACTCAAAATGAGAAGAAATACTGCAAACATTCACTGGAAAATGGAATGTACAAGATATGAATCCAGGAAAATTTGAAATAAAAAGTGAAATGGAATGCATAAACATCAATATCCTAGACATTAGTGAGCTGAAATCCACTGATATTGGCCATTTTGAATCAGACAGTCATGTGATCTACCAGTAGCATAGCTTCCAGCATCATGGCAACATGCAAGCCACCACAGTACAACAAACTGACAGATGGGTGGAGGATGGAAGACTTACATAGCCATAAGTCCACAGTTGCTTAACTCAGCTAGAACCAAGTCAAATTTCATCTCAACTTCCATCTAATTTGTGCATCCCACTGCACCTTGGATTACTTTTCTGAGTAAAAGGAAACAATTTATTTGCTGACAATCCACTAATTTAAATGTACATTTAGGTATGGATTTTCCATAAACCCAGGAGCTAGCCTAGCTTATCTGTTTGGCTTTTAATTCTGAAATTTATTAACTCTTCCAAGCCATTTGCAGATAAAACCTCATTCTTAATTGTTTCATTTTTATTCTCACTCCAAACTCTGGAATCTTAATGGAAGTGCTTCCAACATTAAGAGGGAATGAGGTAGCTGGAAAAAAGTATTCAAAACATGTTACATTTGCAACAATATAATAACGTTTGCAAGCTGTTCATAAGAACTTACATTGACTTTCAAAGAGTAATTGTGCTGAGGTATTTTTCGAGGGACCCTCCAGATGGATCCATTCCACCCATCGTAAGTTATTGTCATAACATGTTTCATTCTTCCATCTCTGAGTAATTCAGAACTGTGAAAATTCTGTCTTTCTGCTTTAATTACAGAGCTGGTTGAGAATGTATTCCGTTGTTTGGCAGTATTACTAACACACTCTCTATTTGTTTATGGCTCTTCGAGAAAGCCATTTTAATAAGGTCAGATTTGCAATTTAAATGAACTTTAATATTTCTTGCAAAGTCTGGGGCTGTTTATTTATGCAAGGGGAGAACACGGTGGAAGTTTATGGTTTAAGAATATGTTCTCCTGTTTTCTTTTCCAAATGGTGCATCTCAGGTGATAAACGTTTTCAGCTACATTTATAATTATTTTCTCCAGAAAAGGGCAGAAAATCCAAATCAGTGAAATAAATCACGACTCTAAATGGGGTTGTTAATACTATGTTTCCTGCTTCTCACATTAAAATCTTTACCCAAAACTTCTATTTTATTCACGAATAGATATTACTCAGTTGGCGGCGACTGGAGGAGGACTCTTTGTTCTGACACTCTCAAAACAGACAAACCAAATGAAAACAAAAATTAATCCCCAAACTTTAAAAACCAGACCAGACCAGTTGCTGTTGAGTTGATTCCTACTCATTGTGGCCCTGTTTGTGTCAGAGTAAAATTGTATTCCATAGGGTTTTCAATGGCTGATTTTTTGGAAGTAGATCACCAGGCTTTTCTTCCGAGGTGCCTTTGGGTGGATTCAAACCTCTAACCTTTTTGTTAGCAGCTGAGCGTGTTAACCATTTGCATCACCCAGGGACTCCAAACTTTAAGGGTGGTCATTTATTTAATGGCTCTTAATGGAAGGGACTTTAGGTAAGAATGGAACCCCCCCTATATCTACCATAAAAATAATCTGTAACTGGGAGTGTCAGGTAGGCCACCTTATATTGTATCCCTACAACTCCATTATCTCCAGGAGGGGTGGGTTTTAAGTAAATTTATTTATTAATTTGTTGAGAAAAAAAATTTTGTTGATTGCAGTGATGAAAGGGAAGCACTGCTACTCTTTTCCATGGCCTGAACTCTTCTGCCCATTTCACAAGACTCTGTTGGAAGCACAATGAAGTATCAAACAAGGGTTAGAAGATCTGAATGAAGCTGAAGAAGTAGATGCTTTCAGCCACCCACATTGAAAATATTTGACTGCACTGGAATACAATGACTCTTACATATTTTGAAATCATGGTAAGGAAGAGAATGAAATGGGTTATATAATTTCAGTTTTCTGTTAGTTTAAAAGATACACATTTATCTTCAAAAACAAAATTCTACCAGGATCTAAATCTCAATGATAACTTCCTTCCATGTCTCTCTTCCTTTCTCCCTCCTTTTCTTTCTTCCTTCCTAAGACATTACTACATTCAGTTCCACCTATGTGAAAGGCCTGGTGTTTTTTGAGCCAGGTAACCCTCAGGCAATCATCTTATGTCTCTCCTTCCTTTCACAGCCAAGCCTTGTGAAAGGGTAGTCTTGACTACTATTTATGTTTCCTCACATCACAGCCATTCCTCAATCCACACCACTCCTACATCCACTCCTTGCGTTTTGCTGAAACTCCTCTTGTTAAATTCATCAAGACTTTCACTTTGGGAAGTCCAATGGAAGCACTCTTCTTGGTTTGTGTGTGACTTCTCTTGAGATTAGGTCTTGTTTACCTCTTCCTCTTTGTTTACACTTGCTCTTCCCTCCTCTTATGGAATCTTGGTTTTCCTCCTGTCTCCCTGGCTGTTCCTTCTTAGTCTCTTTCTAGAGCACTGAGACCTTAAATGTTGGTGTTTCTCAGTGCTCCTTTCGCTCTATATGCTTTCTCTGGTGACCTCATCTGTACTCCTGGCTTCAGCTACCGCTTGCCGGCTATATGAGAGGTAGAATGCTGTAGTATCCCCAGCATGGGTGAGACAATTCTGAGGTCAAATACAGGACCCATCCATCACCCACCAGCAGTGTGACCTTGAGAAAATATCAATTTGCCTTGCTTAGTTTCATTTTCCTCCTCCTTAAAGTGAGAATTCTAAATACTACCTACTGCATAGGTTTATTCTGAGGATAAAATGAGGAAACTTATGTAAAGTGCTTAGCACAATGGCTGTAGGTAACTGTTCAATACTCTCAGATAGATATCTTTAGTTTAGTCCTTTCTCCAGAGCTCTTGTTCTGTGTATCAATTGTGTTTGTTTGGATGTCCTGTTGTTGTGTGCCATCAAGTCGATTTTGACTCACTGTGATGTTATGGGACAGAGTAGAACTGTTCCATGGGGTTTCCAAGGAACGGCTGGTGGATTCGAACTGCCAACCTTTTGATTAGCAGCCTGAGCTCTTAACCACTTTGTCCTCAAATCAGTTCCTCCTCTTCCTGTGATTCCTACCACCATTAAAGACCTCAAAATCAACCCAGTCACCCAAATCAGAAACCTGAGTTCTAGATCCCTCTCTCACCCACCCCACTTCTAATCAATAAGTCACCAGGTTCTAGTTCCTTAATGCCTCTCAAATTCATCCCCTCCTTCTATTCCTCCTGTGCTGTCTTAGTACCAATTGTTATTTCTCTCACCTAGATCTCTGTATTAGCCTTCCTATCTCTAGTTGGGCCTCTAGTCTCAGAGACATCCTCCATGCCACATCTAGACAGAACTTTCTAAATGTAAACAATTGGTCATGTCATTCTCCTGCTTCAAACCTCCAGTGATGCTCTAAAACTTTTGGTGTAAAGTCCAAATTCCATTGACTACCCTTTGTTATTGATTTATTTCTAAATATCATTGTCAAACAACACACGAAGAACTTGGAATTTGTTGAGACTACTTTTTGTGGACTTGTACAGAATGATTTTGTTTCATAATTTTAGTGTTAGATCAATGTTTTATAATTTTAGTACTAGATCATTGTCTGTTTGAAAAGAATAATTTTCTCTAATTGTTTTTATTGATTCAGATTAGCTCTCACTTTGCTTTTTCAACCTGGGAACTTACATCTTTTTTTAATCCTGGGAAATTCAAATGTCACCTTTCTCTTGTCTTTATTTTCTCTTTCTGTAATTATTTCAATGTCTGTGTTTTTCATTTCTTCAGTCAGCCAGTATTCTTTTAAGAATTCATATTTTTAAACTACCCATTGCCACCGAGTAGATTCCAACTCATAACGACTCTATGCGAGAGTAGAACTGCTCATAGGGTTTCCAAGACTATAATCTTAATGGTGGGGCCCTGGTGGCACAGTGGTTAAAAGCTTGGCTGCTAACCAAAAGGTTGGCAGTTTGAATCCACCAGCTGCTCCTTAGAAATCTTATGGGGCAGTTCTATTCTGTCCTATAGGGTCAATAAGAGTTGGAATCGACTTCACGGCAACAGGTTTGATTTTGGGGTTAATCTTTACGGAAGCAGACTGCCACATCTTACTCCCACAGAGTGGCTGGCAGATTTGAACCGCTGACCTTTTGGTTAGCAGCTGAGTGCTCCACCACTGTGCCACCAGGGCTAGAGTCGTATTATATCTTTAGTGTTTATATCCCTTCTTCTTTCTCTTTAATGTTTTCCAGCATACCAATTTTTAGGTATTTAGATATTTTGGGCATTTATACTTCTTGAAATGCCAATTCTACTATTTGCTGTGATTGCTTACTGTCTTCAGGACGGTGTATGTCTTCCAGTGATTTTAAAATCTCGATTGTGAGCTTGTCTGTACTAGTCATTGTTTCTATGTGGAAGTCCCATGCATTTAGGTTGTGGGAGTATCTCTACAGAACAAATCTGCTTTGTTTTCTACAGGACCAAGAGTTTTCACTACTTGATGGCCAGTTTTGATGTTAATTTATCAGCTTGAAAGATCTGAATCATGTACTTAAAGTGATTTTGAATTCCACACCTGTCATACTACAAGTTGAGTGGGACCAGTTAGCATAAAAGACATTCTCCCGCATCCAGAGTTAGCATGGTGATGGTGAAGAGACAGAAGTCCAAATGTCTTTGCTTAGTAAACAAAATGCTTCTTCCATTGGCTGCTGTCCCCTCTGTAGTTCCAACTGTTGTCTCTCTGCCACATAGGCCCTTCTCTGCTGCCTTACCAAACTCCAAGGACACTGCTTGGTCACACCACTGGACCTGTTTATACTGCTCCTAACTTGTGGAGAAGCGCCTTGGTGACACAGTGTTCAAGCACTTGTCTGCTAACCGGAAGGTAGGTAGTCCGAACCCACCAGCTTCTCAGCAGGAGAAAGATGTGGCAGTCTGCTTCCGTAAAGATTCACATCCTGGAGCCCTGGTAGCACAGTGATTAAAGAGTTCAGCTGCTAACCAAAAGGTCAGCAGTTGGAATCAACAAGCCGCTCCTTGGAAACCCTATGGAGCAGTTCTACTCTGTCCTATAGGGTCACTAGTAGTCAGAATCGACTCAACAGCAGTGGATTTTTTTGGGAATGTATGGAATCTCATTTCCCCTTTTCCTGGCTTGGCTAGCACCTCACCTACACATTATTCAGAATGCAGATTGGATGTCATTTCTTTTGGAAATCTTCCCCTGTCCCTCTAGTCTGAATTGGAGGCCTTTCCTAGGTGTTCACTCAGCATTGTGTGTGTTTTTACAATTTAGTTCAACAATTTCCTTGTCTGTTTCCCCCTCCCTCCCATCAGACTAGAAGATAGAGGTGTTTAAAGATAGAGACCAGGTTTGATTTTATTTCTGCATCCTATTGCTGATATGTGACAGTTTCTTTTCAGTGTCTCCTTGAAAAGGGTTAAAAAAATCTTGGAGTTGGTTTCACCAAATGTCACTGTTAAATCTGTGTCTTAGAAAGATCACTCTGGCACCAGTTTGCCATTAAAGGAGGGGAATCCATAGATAGGATGCCCAACTGTGGGACTATTGGAATAACCCAGAAAGTAGCTGTTGATACGCTCAGACTGGGATGGAGACAGAGTGTAGATTCTACAGATGTTTGAGAGTAACATCAGCAGCATTTGTAGTTAAGGAAGATCCAGAGGTTTTTCCAAGTTTCTAGTGTGAACACTGTAGTGTGCAGGGATGCTATTCACTGAGATAGGAAATCAAGCAGCGAACAGGTTCAGGCAGGAGTGGATTTTGGAAGGACAAGAGAATGACCTTGGCTTTGAAAATGTTCTTTGGTAGTGTTTGCTGGTGGACATACTCAGGAGGCATTAAAAATGTGAGTCAGAGGTCAGAGGGGAGGTTGAAGTTGGATCATGGTTGTTGACAATTCGTGGAGGCTGAAGCCAGGGAAAAAGAAGAACTCCTTCGAAAAGAGAGAAGAGACATGACCAAATTGTGTAGTAGACCAAGGTAGAAGTGTAGGCAGAGGGGGCAAAACAGGGAAGGAGACAGAGAAGAGTGTTCAAGAAGACTGGAGAAGAGCCAGGAGAAATTGTTCTCCTAGAAACCAAGTTAATAAGAGAGAGATTTTCAACTGAGTTAAATTTTACATGGACTGATCTTATCCCTCGCTGGTTACTCTAAGTAAGGTCAAAAGCAGAATTTATTTGATTTGCCTTTGTATAGGCTCCCTTGTGGCACCTTTCACATAGTGGAATGCTGTAAATTATGCATTCATAAATGAATTCATAGAGGGCATAAAGATCCCTGTTTTATACAGGATTTGGAAACATCATTCAATAGGTCCACTAAAGACAAAAGAATGTGTGATGAAATCATACACCTCGTTGAAAGCACTTCCGCCAGCTGAATTAAACTCAGACTCAGCCTGACATTCAAGGCCTTCCAAGTTGTGGCTCAACTCATTTCTCAGTAATGTCACCGATTTACTCAGTTTCAGGCCATCAAATCTGCCTGTTTGCTGTTCTCTGCACAGACCCAGAGCCATTGCTTACCAATTTCCCTCCATCTGCAAACCCTTCCTCTTGGTCCTGACTTGCTGTGGATTCATTTAAATTCCACGTCTCTTGTGAAGCCTTCCTGAGTCGATTGTGAAATCTCTGCTCCTGAATTCTCATGTCTCATGTTTGCAATCCTCATGGCACCACGTCGGCCATGTGTGTTTTTCCTCTGTGTATTTGTCTCGTGGCCCCCCCAACCCCACTCTCACTCCCTGGAGGGTAGACACCAAATGTCTTCAACTTTGGACTACCAAAATGTCCAGTACCATGACTTGGATATAGATACTAGATACATGTTGTTGTTAGGTGCCTGCAAGTGGATTTCAACTGATAGCGACCCCATGTGACAGAGTAGAACTGCCCAATAGGATTTTCCAGGCTGTAATATTCATGAGAGCAAATTGCCAGGTCTTTCTCCTATGGAGTCTCTGGGTGGGTTCAAACTGCCAAACTTTCAGTTAGCAGCCCAGTGCTCAACTGTTGTGCCACCAGGGCTCCTTACTGGGTACATAGCTGACAATAACTGAATGGAGGGACGTGAGGGTGAAGTGCTGTCGTGTCATGATGGGGCCAGAGATCAGAGCAGTGCATGTGCGGAGAGTGTTGGGGTGACTTTGGAGAGTGTCCAGCAGCTCAGGATCCATGAAGTGACCACAGACATCACCACGGGGCCAGCTATGTTGAAACTATAGGATGTGCACTCGCAGGAGAGAGGCTTGAAGGTTTGTTTTAAAGAGAAATCCACGTATTTCTGGTAATAGAGTGAGGGAGGCTCAAATTGAGACTTCCTGAGAATCTGTCCTCACATGAACAGAATCACAAAGTGTCATGGGTAGTCAGGGGCAGAGAATACATACACATACTCACACACACACACTTATGTGGGTACATAAGTAATTTTTACAAAAAAGTACTAACTCATCTCAAGGTCTCCGAGTGATGGGTTGAGACCTCAAAGCTCTAAACAACACATTAGAGGGAAGACAACTTTTTTAGAAAAGCCTTTAGGGCAGGTAACAAATGCCTACTGCAGTGCGGTCTTCACAGTTAATGCTGTATGTATCTTGGAATTATATTGTATATTATATATGTATATGTAGAATATGTATACATACTGTATATGTATATGGTATATGTATATGATATAACATATATTTTGAGGCGTTGGTGGTTCAGTGGTACAATTTTCATCTTCCATGTTGGAGACGCAGGTTTGATTCCTACCCATCTGTCAGTAGATGCTTGCCTGTTGCTATGATGTTGAATAGGTTTCAGCAGAGCTTCTAGACTAAGAGGGACTAGGAAGAAAGGCCTGGTGATCTACTTCCAAAAATCAACCAATGAAAACTCTGTGGATCACAAGGGTCTGAGCAGCAACCAGTCATGTGGATGGCACCAGAGCCGGCAGTGTTTCCTTGTGTTGTGCATGGTGTCATCATGAGTCTGGGGCCAATTCAATGGCAGCTACGAACAACAACAACAGTGTGTCCACCGGGACGAGTTGGCAGCAACATGCTCATTTAAATACCTGGAAGACATAACCTGGAGAGTTCAACAATGATTATTTGGAAATCATTGAAGCTCTATCAAATCCTGCTTGAGTTTTGGTGTAATTCATGCTAAACTGCTTACAAGAGTGTCCAACCAATGCTCCCTTCTTTTGCTCTTTCCTTTTTGTAAGCTTTTCCCTTTTTTCTTTTGAGACAACTGGGAAATTTAGATACACATTGGTAATGTTCATTTTTCCAGTTGCTGTTGAGTGGATTCTGACTCCTGGTGACTCCATGTGTGTCAGAGTAGAACTATGCTTTCTAGGGTTTTCAACTGCTGATCATTTGAAAGTAGTTCATCAAACTTTTCTTACAAGGCACCTCTGGGTGGCCTTTCAGTTAGCAGCCACGTGCATTAACCATTTACAGCATCTAGGAACAATGTTCATACTTAGATATTATTATCTGTCAAATATTCTTGTGAAGGATGGTGAAGGTGGGGTGTTGTAGGCAGGGACAAATGAGAAGTAGAATAGAACATAATAATGTAGGTGCAAAAAAATCACCTGGGTTCAGGTTTTGGATTTTTAAATTCCAAATTCACTATTCTAATCATTTACTTTTGAATTCAGTAGTGTCCCTAAAGCAGACAGCATCTGGGGTGTGCTAGCTGGCAGTGGGGTACACTGCCCAGGACATTTCATGGTGTAGATTATCTGCAGCCAAGGCTGAGTGAATGAGGAAATTCCAAGATGGAGATGTGGGTGGACCTGTAAGAGTCCCCGAAACTGTGATGTTTTATCCATAAGCAGCAATTCACGTTCACTGCCTCAGCCAGTGACATCTAACTCCAGCTTACTGGTACAACAGCTCAGAGCTAGTGGTGACACCCAGCTACTTCATAAAAGCTGCCAGATGAGGAAAAAAGGAATTGCTTTTTAAACGACTTGATATATTTGCAGAGATCATAGAAGTTCAGGCCAGAAACAAATGTGCTCACCTATCCTTTCAAAAGAGGAATGATCCCTGAGATTACCTCGAGGAAGTTTAAGCGTATGGAGCAAAATATCCCAGAACATTTAAGAAGCAATGGAATCACGAGTGAATAAGCAGCTTGGCACTGCCACAAATAAATCATCCAGGACGGATCTAAAAGCCGTTTAAAATTCATAGTGGAGGTTAACAAAGTCACTGCCATACATCTTGATTTTGGTAATGCATTTGATACCACATCACAAAATTTTACTTATGAAATTAATTGGCACTGGCTTGGATATCAACACTGTCATAGGGACTGATAATTTTCAGGGGGTCTGTAAACAAGGCGCAGTGATGAATAGTGTGATATCCGGTGACGGGTAGACGATTAGTATGGGTGCCAAAGAGATTGGTGCTAAGCCTGATCATATACAACAATGTTATTAATGGTTTCAAATAGAAAGTAAAGAGAATGTTAATGAAATTTACAGATTATACAAACTTGCGTGGTGGTGGAATAAATCCAATAAGAATGATGGATAGAATTTATTCCAAGAGATATGGACAGGTTCAATATATGGGTAATAAACAGCAAAATGAGATTCATTTTGAAAAATGCAAACTAGAATAGAGCAGAGGAAAATGTAAAAGAAAAAAATGATTCCTATACAGGCAGTAAGAACTTACTTAATTTGCAAGATGCTTCAGGGTCCTTTTTAGTAGGGTACCAACCTCTCTCCCCCTCTAGTCTTTGTTATCCTTTCCTGTTCAATAACCTCTGTCCTTTCCCATATAACCTTCTTTAACATTCCATGCTCTTTCACACCTTTTGCAATACTGTTCCCTTTGACCAAATGCCTTTCCCTGTTATTTCTACTGGTAAAATCTGAAGCATTCTTCAATATTCTACTTATTGTTCATTTTCTTTGCAATGCAGTGCTCCCCTCCTTCAGAGTCCCATTTCTCCATCGTGGGGCCATCTCACTTGGTAATGCTTTCATGGGTGCTTTTGTCACATTGCATTATGACCAGGAAGAGGGGGTAAGGGAGTGGCTAAGAACAAACTCTTCAGGGTCAAACCGAGTCAGGAACCCAGGCTAAGTTCTATATCAGCCACTTACAGCTAAGTGATCAGAGGTGAGTTCCTTAGACCTCAAGTCTCCGTTGCCCTGACTATAAAATGGGCACTGTTGCAAGGATTCAGTCATGTAGTCTTTACAAAGAGCTTGGCTCAGGGCTTCGAACATCGTGAGCTAGCTTTCACTGTCAGTTATTACTGCTCTTAGTAGTAACATTTGCTTAAGGTGGCTTCTCATCCTCTTTCTCCTCCTCTGTCTTCTTCTGTGAAGGCTTCTAGGGAAGGTGTATTCATACTCTTGTTTTGCCTAGATTTTTTTTTTTTTTAATATTGTGTTTTAGGTGAAAGTTTACAGAGAAGAGTAGTTTCTCATTCAACAAGTTGTACACAAAGTGTTCCATGACATTGGTTGCAATCCCGATACTGTGTCAACACCCTCCCCATTTCCACCATGGGTTCCCCATTTTCTTTAGTCTGGTTTTCTACCCCTTCCTGACTTCTCATCTTTGCTCTTGGGCAAATGTTGCCCTTTTGGTCTCCCATAATTGTTTGTTCTACAGATCACATTCTTTTTGAGTGTTATTTTTTATTTTACAGGCCTGTCTATTGCTTGGCTGGAAGGTAGTTTCTGGAAATGGCTGCAGTTCCAAGTCAGAGGGGTGTCTTAGTGCTATAGTTTTAGGGGTTCCTCCAGTCTCTACCAGGCCAATAAGTCTGTCTTTTTTACGAATTTGAATTTTTGTTCTACATTTTTCTCCCACTCTATCTGGGACCCTATATTGTGATCCTGGTCAGAGCAGTTGGTAGTGGTAGCTGGGCACCATCTAGTTCTTCTTGTTTTGGGGTCATGTAGGCTATGGTGCACGTTGTCCGTTATTCCTCTGGAGTAATTGTTCCCTTGAGTCTTTGATTTTTTTCACTCGCCTTTACTCCAGATAGGAAGAGACCATTAGTTGTATCTTCGACGGCCGCTCATAAGCTTTTAAGACCCCAGACACTACTTACCAAAGTAGGATGCAGAACATTGTTTTTATACGCTAAGTTATGCCAATTGATATAGATGTCCCCCGAGTCTATGCCCTTAGCCTTCAAGCCTAGCATCTTTGTCCCGGGAGGTATATTCATACTCTTTATATTCTTTCTGGTGCCTAGGATAGTGTCCAGTTCATAGCAGAGCTTTCAGAGGACCAGTCAGCCATCATTAGCATGAGGTCTCTCTGGAGCTATTAGAGCTATTCCTTTGTTGTGTGTGTATTGGGTTCAATAGACAAATGGAGGAGTTAGATAATTTAAGCTCTTTCCCAACTCCTTTTACAGGTGTTTCAGAGGAAAGTATGTGGCATTTTAACCCCTGTGTTATGCATTGTTTCAAATATCCAGCAAAGAGTTTCTGGATATGTCTTCCCACATTTGTTTACCACCCTCAACTCCTGCCCCCAACATTTTCCAGAAATCTAGTATTAGACAGTTTTTGCTGAGAAACAAACATCTTAGCAAACACTGTGTGAGAAACATGGGTCTGCAATTCAGCCATGGTTTGTCTGAGCTAGGCTGAATTAGGCTGGGCCATGCTGGACTGCAGTTGGGTTAAGGTCTACTCTTGTGGCTTCTTGTGGGGTATGCTCTTCTTGTGGGAGATCACAGGACATAGGAGATCAACCAAACCACACAAGCCCATCTAAAGCTTCTGTTTGCATCACACCTGCTAATATTCCCTTGGTCAAAGACGGTCACATGGACAAATCCAACATCAAAGAAGTGGGAAAGTATACTCAGCCTACACTATTTGAAGATATTCTCAAGTCACATGGCAAAGAACATGGATGTGAAATTCTATAATATGAGGGAGTGAAAAATCCAGAACGATAATTCAACAAACACAACTGCCATCTTACTTCACATCTTTTGCTCATGTTAAGTCAATTAGAGAAAATTTCCTTATCCAACTCTCACCGTCAGCCAACCGTTCCCACCACCTTCAACCCAGACTTCTAGATGTGACTACTTTCTGTGAGCCTTTCCTCAATGACTCCATCCTCCAGTTACTATAGCACTGGTCCCCTCTCATGGTTTGTTTATGTTACCACTGGAGACATCTGGAGCCTGAGGACCCTTCTGCTACTCTCAGATGCACTCTTATCATGGTGTATCTCTGGGTTCATATGGTAGATGTAGAAAACAACTATAATTTCTCACTGTTAATTCTCATGAACCAGTACTTCCATATTGTTTGTTGTTAGGTGTTGTCGAGTTGGTTTTGACTCATAGCAACCTATATACAACAGAACGAAATGCTGCCTTGTCCTACTTCCGTAGTTGCTACAGAAGGAGAAGGGATATACTATAATCAGAGAGTTCCCTGAAATGTTCATCATACAACCTGGAAAAACTTCTCTTCAATGTAATTAATCCAGACTGATTTCAAGAAAATGTAATTTTTAAAGCTTAATCTTAGAGTCAGCATTGGAGGAGTGGAATCAGTATTTCAGATGAATTGAATGGTATTTCAAAAGACATAGAAGTTTCAGGAGGCTTCCTAAGGTTTTAACTTAGAGTAAGCACATATATTCAGTCTATACTAATTAGGGAGTCAAAAAACAGGGACCAGAACTCTGTTGGTGGGAAGGAAAATCTGTTTTGACTGAGGACCCAGGTAGGTAAATGGACCTGAGAACCTCTCCAAACTCTTTACGTTCTTTCCCCTCACTCCACTGTGGTCCTGCCCAACTAAACTCTTTTTCTGTCCCTTGACACACTGAAATCCTTCCATTCCTGAGTATCTTTGCATGTGAAGTTAGCTCTGCCTCAAATACTCTTCCCTGAATTTTCTTGGTTTGCTCCTTCCCAATGTATTGTTCTCTACTTAAAGGTACCCTTCTCAGAGAAGACTTTCTTGATTGTTCATGTTGGGTAATTTCTGATTGACCCTCAGATCCACTTTCCACCCTTGTCTACTGTGTTTTGTGTTCTGAGAGAAATCAACAGTCTTCCATGCCCTCTGGCTTCCTCTTGGGATCAGAAGGTTGGAGGGTGGGTATAGGTCAGGGCATTTATTCCTTGGACTCCCTCTCTGATGGGTCACATGGGTTTGCTGTGTGCCTTTACTTAAAGCTTCTGCAAAAAGGGTGCTTTTTACAACTACAGCTTCCTTCCCTTGCCCTTTAAGGTTCAAGGTTGGTAAAGGCTCTCAGATATTGATAGCATTCTCCTTCCCTCCAGGGAACTTCACCATCCCTTTTTGAGTTCCCTCAACCTTGCCCACACCTTTTTCAGTAGACAGTCTCTTTCTAAACTCTCCTCAATTACTGTGTTTGAATTTGCCATCTATTTCCTTCCAGGACACTGACTAACATAGTATTCTATCTAAATATGTTTCTTCTATTACGTTCCTTCATTGACCTCTATTTTTTTTCTTAATTACTTAAGGTTATATGTAATTAATTGTGTAATTTGTTTGCTAGTTTAGTGCATGTAGCCTCTCTCGATTGTGAGTTCCATGAAGACAAGGACAGGACTTCTTATTCACCACTGCATAGTCTCACCTGGTACTTTGGTTCATAATAAGGACTCAAAAATATTTGTTAAATTAGTAAAGAAAATGAACAGATAACAAGATGCTAATCACTTGTCCCACTGATCAGCTGTCTGTCAGTTTGTCTTACTGTGGTGACTTGTGTGTTGCTGTGATGCTGGAAATTATGCCACTGGTATGACAAATACCGACAGGGTCATACATGTTGGAAAGGTTTCAGGGGAGCTTCCAGACTAAGACAAACTAGGAAGAAAGGCCTGGTGATCTACTTTTGAAAATTAGCCAATGGAAACTCTATGGATCACAGAATTTTTTTGAGACTTTGACTTGCTTACTTTGGATGTGTCATCAGGAAGGACTGATCACTGGAGAACGATATAGCAATGATCATGAAGACAGTGCAGGATTGGACAACATTTTGTTTTGTTATACATGGGGCCACCATGAGTCAGAGTTGACTTGATGGCAACTAACAACAACAACAACAAAAACAATCAGGTTGCCAGAGGGAAAAAAATGTCATTGATTGAGCAATTGCTATTTTCTAGGTAAAATGCTAAGTGTAGTCCATGAATTGCCTCATTTATAATACCCCATAGGCAGATGTGATAAATGTCTCAGTTATATAAATGAGGAGACTAAAACTATGGGAGGCTAAAAAACAGATTTGCATTGGGCAAATCTGCTGCAAAATATCTCTTTAAAATGTTAAAAAGCAAATATGTCACTTTAAGGACTAAGATGTGCCTGACCCAAACCATGGTGTTTTCTATAACCTCATATGCTTGCAAAAGCTGGACAATCAATAAGGAAAACTGAAGAAGAATTGATGCCTTTGAATTATAGTGTTGGTGAAGAATATTAAATATACCAGGGACTGCCAGAAGAATGAACCAATCTGTCTTGGAGGAAGTACAGCCAGAATGCTCCTTAGAAGCAAGGATGATGCATACTTTGAACTTGTTATCAGGAAGGACCAGTCCCTGAAGAAGGACACTGTGCTTGATAAAGTAAAGGGTCAGCAAAAAAGAGGAAGATCCTCAACAAGATGGATTGACACAGTGGCTGCAACAATGGGCTCAAGTATAACAATGACTGTGAGGATGGTGCAGGACCAGGCAGTGTTGCACATATGGTTGCTATGAGTCGGAACCAACTTGACGGCACCTAACAACAACAAATAACTTTTCAGAGAACTAGCAGATAGTGGCTCCAGGATTCAAACCCAGTTCTGTCTAACTCCAGGTGCCATGTTTTTAAGCACCACACTGAATGCGTTGGACATTGGAAAGTGACATAGGGCCCTGTAGCCATTTCAAGTCTTCTATTTGGCTGTAATGGAGACTGCAACCAATTGCTGGATCAAGACTCCTGGTCTTCCTAGCACTACCAGGTGGGGTGATCAGTCAGATTCAGACCATGCAGCTCTTTTTATAAATTCTTCTATCTCATTCCATGAATAATTGAACCTATTTTAAGACTTGTTGTGGAATGACATCAAGGACATCACACATGAAGAAAGCAAAAGGTCATTAAAAAGATAAGAAAGAAAGAAAAAACCAAAATGGATGTCAGAAGAGAATCTGAAACTTGCTCTTGAATGCAGAGTAACTAAAGCAAATGGAAAAAATGATGAAGTGGAAGAGCTGAACAGAAGATTTCAAAGGGTGGCTTGAGAAGACAAAGTAAAGTATTATAATGAAATGTGCAAAGACCTTGTTATGGATTGAATTGTGTCCTCAAAAAATGTGTATCAACTTGGCTAGGCCATGATTCGCAGTAATGTGTGGTTGTCCAACATTTTGTGATCTGATGTGATTACCTTAGGGATGTAAATCCTAACCTCTATGACGTTAATGAGGCAGGATTATAGGCAGTTATGTTAATGAAGGAGGACTCAATTTATAGGATTAAATTGTATCTTTAGTCAGTCTCTTTTGAAATATAAAAGAGAGAATCAAGCACAGAGGAGAGGAAACGCATGCCACTAGGAAAGAAGCGCTGGGAAAGGAGCACATCAATTGGACCTTGGGTCCCTGCACTGAGAAGCTTCTAGACCAGGGAAGATTAATGAAAAAGATCCCCCCCCACCCCGCGCCCCAGAACCGACAGAGAGAGAAAGACTTTCCCCGGAGCTGGTGCCCTGAATTCGGACTTCTAGCCTCCCGGACTGTGAGAGAATAAATTTCTCTTTGTTAAAGGCATCCATTTGTGGTATTTCTATTATAGCAGCACTAGATAACTAAGACAGACCTAGAGTTAGAAAACCAAAGGGGAAGAACAGGCTTGATATTTCTCAAGAGGAAAGAACTAGGAAAAAATCAAAGCCTCAAGTTGCAATACTGAAGGATTCTAAGGAGAAAATATTGAACGATGCAGGAGACATAAAAGAAGACGGAAAGGATACAGAGTCACTGTACCAAAAAGAACTGGTCAGTAGTCAAACATTTCAGGAGGTAGCATATGATCAAGAACTAATGGTACTGAAGGAAGAAGTCCAAGCTGCACTGAGGCATTAGTGAGAAAACAAGGCTCCAGGAATTGACAGACTAACAATTGAGATGTTTCAACAAATGGATGCAGTGATGGAGGCGCTTACTTGTCTATGCCAAGACATTTGGAGGACAGCTGCCTGGCCAACCAAATGGAAGAGATCCATATCTGTGTCCATTCCAAAGAAAGGTGAACCAAGAGAATGTGGAAATTATCTAATGCTATCATTAATATCACACACAAATAAAATTTTGCTGAAGATCATTCAAAAGTGGTTGTAGCAGTACATTGACAGGGAACTGCTAGAAGTTCAAGCCAGATTTAGAAGAGGATGTGGAATGAGGGATATCATTGCTGATGTCAGATGGGTGAAAGCAGAGAATACCGGAAAGATGTTTATCTGTGTTTTATTGACTATGCAAAGAGATTCAACTGTGTGGATCAAAACAAATTATGGATAACATTGAGAAGAATGGGAATTCCAGAACACTTAATTGGGCTCATGAGGAACCTGTACATAGACCAAGAGGCACTTATTTGAACAGAACATGGGGATACTGGATGGTTTAAAATTAGGAAAGGTGCATCAGGGTTGTATCCTTTCACCATACTTATTCAATATGTATGCTTTCTTCCTTTTCTTTCTCCTTCCTACCTATCCTATACCTCATCCCTACCCCTTCATGCTAGACCATGCCATGCTGCCTTGGCTAGAGGTGGTCCACCCCACCTCTACCTGCTGGCCCTGGCCACTACATTTTTTTTTCTTTTTTCACTTTCTTCTTTCTTCCTCTATTCTAACCCTGTACCCCACCTCTACTCATTCCTGCTGAGCCATGCCAAGTAGAGCTGGTTAGAGAGGCACTGGCCCACTACCAGTCCAAGTCCACCCTCTCCCCACCCAATGGCTCCCATAGCACCATTTTCTCTCTTTTCCCCCCTCTTCTTTCTGTCTCTGTTCTTTTCTTCTTTCCCCCCATCTAGCCCTGTACCTCACTTCCCCGTCCCACTGGCCCTCACCATGCCACTGTAGCTAGATCGTCCCTGGCTCAGGCCCGCTGCTGCACTGAGCCTGCACTGCTCTTTCACTCCCACCACTCGACCAGCTGCTGAATGGAGGGAAACAAGTCCATAACACTCCCCATCTGATGCCACTGCCTATCTGGCTAAGGGCTGTGAATGCTCCCACATGCTGGACCAACATCAGGAGACAGCACTGCCCAGTCCGCCCTCAGCCACCTAGCCAAACCAGTGTACAGTGAAGTGGGATCACCATGCCTGCTGCTGCTCTGCCCACCCAGACAAGGTGGTGAGAGCTATCATGTCCACAGAGGAGCAAGCAGCAGATCATGCCTGGCCCATCTGCCCTGACATATCAAAGCAAAACAAAGAAGCAGGAAGAAACAAACAAATATACCATCAATAAATAAAGAAAAGAATAACTTAATGTCTCAGAGACAGCAGACAATATCAACACATATGAAAAAGCAGGACCACATGGCTCCAGCATGTGACCAAAATAAAGAATCAGATGACTTTTTGGTAGAAGAAAAGCAATGGAACTACCTGATATGGAATTCAAAAGACTATTATTTAGAGCTCTCCAAGAGATTAGGAAAGAGATCAAGGAAAACAAAGGAAAAAAATAGATAAAATTATGGAAAACACAAACAAAACTAACAAAACATAGCCAAAATCAAGGTAACCACAGATAAAGCAATAGAAAAATTCAGGAAAATAATATAAGAACGAAATATAAAAATAAACAAACAATTAGAAATCATACAAAAATAACAACAAGAAATCCAAAAGATAAACAACAAAATTCCAGAAATGAACAACTCAATGGAAGATTTTAGAAGCAAGTTTGAAACAATGGAAGACAGAATCAGTGAGATTGAAGACAAATTTATGAACACCACCTTGTATGAGGAAAAATCAGAGAAAAGAATGAAGAAAAATGAAGAAAACCTAAGAATTATGTGGGACACAATCGACAGCAAAAATTTGCACATGATAGGAGTTCCAGAACAGGAGGAGAAAATGGAAAACACAGAGAAGATTGAAGATTTGTTGGCGGAAAATTCCCCAAATACAATGCAAGATGAAAAGCTGACCATCCAAGATGCTCAACAAACCCCATATAGGAAAGACCCCTCCCCCAAATCACCAAGACATATCATAATCACACTTGCCAAAACCAAAGACAAAGAAAGACAAAGAAAGCAGAAACAATAAGACAATAAGACTAAGCTCTGATCACTTGGTAGAAACTATGCAGGCAAGAAGGCAGTGGGATGACATATATAAAACCTTGAAAGAAAAAAACTTCCAACCAAGAATAATATGTCCTGCAATTCTCTCTCAAATACAATGGAAAAATTAAGCTATTGCCAGATGAACAGAAATTAAGGGAATTTGTAAAAACAAAACCAAACTTATAAGAAATATTAAAAGGAGTTCTTTGGTTAGAGAACCAACATCAGACAACAACCGGAGTCTGGGACACAGGACAGCATCAGCCAGATATCTAC
Organism: Dugong dugon; assembly: GCA_030035585.1. Classification (NCBI taxonomy): domain Eukaryota; kingdom Metazoa; phylum Chordata; class Mammalia; order Sirenia; family Dugongidae; genus Dugong; species Dugong dugon. The sequence goes on along the minus strand of CM057472.1, from coordinate 97,271,638 downwards.
TTAGGTAGAGAACTCTCAATAATAAAAAAAGCTGAAAGACTTAAAACAGGGAAACAGAAACATCAATCTGTAAACGACAACAATGTCAAAAGAATAAAAGGAGGAATAAGTGGTATAGGTATAGAACTTTCCAATGGAGAAGAAGTCAAGGCGATATCAAGTAATAAAAAATGGTTCAAACTTAGGAAGATAAGGATGCATTTCAAGGTAACCAAAAAGAAAGTTAAAAAACCTACTCATCAGAATAAAAAGGAGAAAAACATAAAGTCTCAGTAAACACAAAATCTATAATAATGAAATAAAAGAAAAAAAATATCCACAAACAAAAGGAACTCAGCACAGGAAAGTAAGAGGAACAAAGAAAACATCAGCACCACACACACACACATACACACACATACACACACACAGACACACATACACACACTGACAGCACTAAACTCAAATCTATCAACAATATTGATAATCACACTGAATTTAAATGGCTTAAATGCAGTTTTAAAAAGACAGAGAGTGGAAGAATGGATAAAAAAAGCACAACTAATCTATATGTTGTCTATAAGAGACACACCTAAGATACAGAGGCATAAATATATTAAAAATCAAAGGATAGAAAAGAATATATAAAGCAAGCAGTAACCAAAAAAAGAGCAGTAGTGGCAATACTTATCTCAGGTAAAATAGACTTTAAAGCAAAATTAACCATAAAAGACAAAGAAGGACATTATATAATGATTAAAGGGATAATCCACCAAGAAGATGTAACCTTATCTATGCACCCAACAACAGAGTTACAAAATACATAAAACAAACTCTAACAGCAATGAAAAGAGAAATAGACAGTTCCACAATGGTAGGATACTTCAACACATCACTTTCAGTAAAGAATAGAACATCTAGAAAGAAACTCAATAAAGATATGGAAGATCTAGAAGTAAAAATCTATCAACTTGACCTCATAGACGTATACAAATACTCCGTCCAACAGCAGCAAAGTATACATTCTTTTCCAAAGCACATGGAACATTCTCCAGAATAGACTACATTTTAGGCCACAAAGCAACCCTCAATAAAATCCAAAACATCAAAAGAATAGAAAGCATTCTCTCTGATCACAATTCCATAAAAGTAGAAATCAATAACAGAAAGAGCAAGGAAAAAAAATCAAATACATGGAAACTGAACAACACTTTTCTTAAAAACAACTGGGTAATAAGAGAAATCAAAGAGGAATAAAAAAATTCCTAGAATCAAATGAGAATGAAAACATATTATACCAAAACCTTCGGGACACAACAAAGGCAGTGCTCAGAGGTCAATTTATATCAGTAAATACATACATCAAAAAATAAGAATGGGCCAAAATCAAAATGTTAGCCCTACATCTTGAACAAATAGAAAGATAACAGCAAAAGGAGCTGACAGCCACCAGAAGAATGGAAATAATAAGCATTAGAGCAGAAATAAATGAAATAATAGTGAACAGAAAAAACAACAGAATCAACAAGACCAAAAGTTGGTACTTTGAAAAGATCAACAAAATTGACAGATCACTGGCCAAACTGACAAAAGAAAAGCAGGAGAGGAGGAAATTAACCCGAATAAACTACGAGATGTGGGCATTACAACAGACCCAGTTGACATAAAAAGGATCTAAAAGAATACTATGAAAAATTGTACTCCAACAAATTTGAGAACCTAGAGGAAATGTACAAATTTATTGAAGCACAATACCTACCTAAACTAACACAAGCTGAGATAGAAAATCGGAACAGATCCACAACAAAAGAAGAGATTAAAGAAGTAATAAAAAATCTCCCAACAACAACAAAGCCCTGGCCTCGATGGTTTCACTGGAGAATTCTACCAAACATTCAGAGAAGAGCTCACACCAGTACTACTTAAACTATTTCACAGCATAGAAAGGCAAGGAATAGTCCTGAATTATTTTATGAAGCCAGCATAATTCTGATACCAAAGCCAGGCAAAGACATCAGAGAAAAGGAAAATTACAGACCAATATCTCTCAGGAACACAGAGACAAAAATTCTCAACAAAATTCTAGCCAGTAGAATTCAGTATCATTAAAAAAAAAAAAAAAAAATACACCACGACCAAGTAGGATTCATACTAGATATGCTAGGATGGTTCAACATCAGAAAATCAATCAATATAATCCACCACATAAACAGAACAAAAGAAAATAATCACATGATCATAACAATAGACACAGAAAAGGCATTTGATAAACTGCAACACTAATTCCTGATAAAAACTTTCAATAAAATAGGAATAGAAGGAAAATTCCTCAACATAATAATGGACATCTACACAAAACCAACAGCCAACATCATTCTCAATGGAAAGAGGCTGAAAGCATTCCCCAGGAATAAAACAATGATGCCCTTTATCATCACTTCTATTTAATATTGTGCTGGAAGCCCTAGCTAGAGCAATAAGACAGGAAAAATAAATAAAGAGCAACCAAATTGGAAAAGAAGAAGTAAAATGATACCCATTCGCAGATGATATGATTCTATACATAGAGAAACCCAAAGATTCCACAAGAAAACTACTGGAACTAATAGGAAAATTCAGCAGAGGAGCAAAAGACAAGATCAACATACAAAAATCAGTTGGATTCCTATACACCAACAAAGAAAACTTCCAAAAGGAAATCAGGAAAACAATACTATTTATAATAGCTTCTGAAAAGATAAAATACTTAGGAATAAATCTAACCAGGGATGTAAAAGACCTATACACAGAAAACTACAAAACACTATCGCAAGAAACCAAAAGAGACCACATAAATGGAAAAACATACCATACTCATGGATAGGAAGACTCAACATTGTGAAAATGTTTATTTTACCAAAAGCCATCTACATATATAATTCAATCCTGATCCAAATACCAACAGCATTGTTTAACAAGATGGAAAAACTATTCACCAACTTTATATGGAAAGAAGGCCTGGATAAGCAAAACATTATGGAAGAAATAGAACAAAATAGGAGGCCTCATGCTACCTGATCTCAGAACCTACTACCAGCCACAGTAGTGAAAACAGCCTAGTGCTGGTACGATGACAGACACATAGACCAATGGAACAGAATTGAGAACCCAGATGTAAATCCATTCACCTAAGGTCAGCTGATTTTTGACAAAGGACGAAAATCCATTAAATGGGGTAAATACAGTCTTTTTAACAAATGGTGCTGTCAAAAGAGGATGTTCATCTGTAAAAAATGAAACAGGAACCATACCTCATACCATTCACAAAAATTAACTCAAAAATGGATCAAAGACCTAACTATAAACCTAAACCAATAAAGTTCATGAAAAAAAAAGTAGGGACAACACTAGAGGCCCTAATACATGGTATAAATAGTATAGAAACCATAACTAACAATGCCCAAACACCAGAAGATAAATTAGATAACTGGGAGCTCCTAAAAATTAAACACTTATGCTCATCAAAAGACTTCACCAAAAGAGTAAAAAGAGAACCTGCAGACTGGGAAAATTTTTTTGGCTGCAACATATCCAAAAAGGTCTAAATTTAAAATCTGTAGACTACTTCAACACATCCACAACAAAAAGACAAATAACCCAATTAAAAAATGGGCAAAAGGTATGAACAGAGACTTCTCCAAAGAGGACATTCAGGTTGCTAACAGACAGATGAGGAAATGCTTGCAATCATTAGCCATCGGATAAATGCAACTCAACATTACGATGAAATACAATCTCACCTCAACATTAATGACATTGATCAAAAAAACAAAAACAAAAAACAGAAAATAACAAATGTTACAGAGGTTGCGGGGATATTGGAACTCTTATGCACTGCTGGTGGAAATGTAAAATGGTACAACCACTATGAAAAATGATATGGCACCTCCTTAAAAAGCTGGAAATAGAAATACCATACAGTCAAGTAATTCCACCCCTGGGAATATATCCGAGAGAAAGAGAGCTGTCACCTGAATAGACATATGCACACCTATGTTCATTGAAGCATTATGCACAATAGCAAAAAGATGGAAACCACCTAAGTGCCCATCAGTAGATGAGTGAGTAAACAAATTATGGTATGTACACACAATGGAATACTACACAACGATAAAGAACAATGATGAATCTCTGAAACATCTCATAACGAGTGAATATGGAGGGCATTATGCTGAATGAAATAAGTCAATCACAAAAGGATAAATATTGTATGAGGCCCATATTATGAAAACCCAAGAAAAGATTTGCACACTGGAAAAAAAATCTTTGATTGTTAAGAGGGAAGGGAGGGTAAATCACTAACTAGAGTAAAAAAGAGTTAACTCTGGTGAAGGGAAAGACAACATACCATACAGGGGCAGTCAGCACCACTTGACCAAGACAAAGTCATAGAAGCTTCCTAGACATATTCAAACACCTTGAGGGACTGGGCTACTGAAACTAAGGGTTGGGGACCATGGTCTCAGGGGACATCTAGGTCAATTGGCATAACATAGTTCATAAAGAAATGTTCTACATCCTACTTTGGTGAGAAGCATCTGAGGTCCTAGAAGCTTGTGAACTGCCATCTAATATGCATGTATTGGTCCCAGCACGTCAGAGCAAAGGGAAATGAAGAAAACCAAAGACACAAGGAAAACGCTAGTCCAAAGGACTAATAGACCCCATGAACCACAGCCTCCCCCAGCTTGAGCCCAGAAGAACTAGATGGTGCCCCACTACCACCACCAACTGCTCTGACAGGGATCACAATAGAGGGTTCTGGGCACAGCAGGAGAAAAATGTAGAACAAAATTCAAATTCACAAAAATAGACCAGACTTACTGATCTGACGGTGACTGCAGGAACACCCTGCTAACTCAGAACTGAAGCCTATAAAATAAACAGTAACACATGTGAGGTACATGCCTCAGTTCAATCAAGTATATGAGACCAAATGGACAACACTTGCTCAAAAGCAAAGATGAGAAGGCAGCAAGAGACAGGAAGGCTGGATGAATAAACACTGAGAACTCAGGGTAGAAAGGGAAAGGGGGAGAGTGCTGAGACATTGTGGGGATTGCAACTAATGTCATAAAACTATTTGTGTATACAGTTTTTGAATGGAAAACTAATTTGTGCTGTAACTTTCACTAAAACACAATAAAATTAAAAAAAAAAAAAGGATTTCATTTTACTTGGATCCACAGTCAACACCCATGGAGGCAGCAGTCGAGAAATCAAATGATGTATTGCATTGGGCAAATCTATTTCAAAAGACCTCTTTAAAGTGTTTAAGAAGTAAAGATGTCACTTTGAAGAATAAGGTGCGCTTGACCCAAGCCATGGTATTTTTATTTGCCGCATATGCATGTGAAAGCTGGACAGTGAACAAGGAAGACTGAGGAAGAATTGACATCTTTGAATTATGATGCTGGCAAAGAATATTGAACATACATACCATGGACTGCCAGAACAAACAAATCTGTCTTGGAAGAACAGCCAGAATGCTTCTTAGAAGCAAGGATGGTGAGACTACGTCTTACGTATTTTGGACGTGTTATCAGGAGGGACCATTCCTGGAGGACATCATGCTTGGTAAGGTAGAGAGTCAGTGAAAAAGAGGAGGACCCTCAATGAGATGGAATGACACAGTGGCTGCAACAATGGGCTCGAGCATAGCAACGATTGTGAGGATGGCGTAGGAATGGGCAGTGTTTCATTCTGTTGTACATAGGGTCACTGAGTAGGAACCGACTTGAGGACACCTAACAACAACAACAACACCTTAAGACTGTGGCATGATAGTTCTCCCCAAGTACCTCTTTGTTGTGTGTGTTCCAAGTATATATTTAATCATTTGCTCTTTGTATGTGTAAGATGAGAAAAGAGGTTAATTCCATACCACGCAGAACACCTGTCAAAAAATTGTGGCTTTAATTTTACAAATCCCCAGCCTCCTTTTGATTATTGCTGTAACTCATGCAAGCAGAAGATAATCTCTAAATTATACAGGGTTGTATGATTAAAATATTTCGCCCCTTTTTAATAGTTTGGGAAGAAAGGAGATGTGGCTTTGGAGGCTTTGTGTCAAATTAAGCGATGATAGAGCTATAGAGGAACATAATAAATATGCATAAAGGGACTAAAAAAAGCATTTCTAATAGGTCCATACTATAGGAGTTTGCTGTGTGTGAAATTGAAAGACTTCCAAGGGAAAATCCTTGGCCCATTTGCTTTTAAATTCACTTCTGATGCTCTTTTGCTAAAAAAAAAAAATGTTTTAAGCTCCATTATCCCCTTGCAGAGGAATCTGATCAAAGGAACATTCTCAGAGCTTGTGAGCTTCCAAAATGTAGCCTTGGAGGGAACGAGTGTGAGGCAACAGGTACCTTTTGAACCCCCTGCCAGCCCAGGGGTGGGTGGGATTGGGAAACACCCTTGTTCTGGTTTTTCCTCCAAAGGCCAACGCAATGGTTGGCCTCAGACATAATCAATCAATGAACGTAGGGATATTTATTGAGACCATCTGGACCAGGTTTAGCAGGTGAGAGAATGAGAAACAGCAATAACTTTGAGGGAGCTTATAATTTAGCTGAGGAGACTGGACATACATCTGTTGAAATGGATGGTACTATAGATTGACTCAGGGAGTAAAAGCTGAGAAATTCCAAGACTGAGAGCTGACTGCCCACTGGGGCAGCTTTTTGGAGGTCATGGGACTTACACTTGGCTATAAATTGATGATGTAAAGTATCAGAAAGGAAAATGAGGGGGCTCTTGAAGTGGAGGAATGTCACTCACAACAGTTTGGAATTAGATTCTAGCTGAAGCCCAGGCACCAGAGAGGGCTGGAAAGAGAGGGGTGTTTGGGAGTAGATCTCAATTCTGAGGCCACATCTGCAGTTTACCAGACATGTGTCATGGAGTCCCTGGGTCGTGGAGTCCCCACTAGCTGTAAGGTTGGAGGTTTGAACCCACCCAGATGCACCTCGAAAGACAGACCTGATGATCCACTTACAAAAGGTCACAGCCTTGAAAGCCTTATGGAACAGTTCTACTCTGCGTACAAGAGGCCACCCATGAGTCAGAGCTGACTTAACGATAACTAACAACAACAACCAACATGTATTTTTGTTTTTTTCTCCAATTCTCAGTTTTCATCTTCCCAAAACATTAAGAGGAAGGAATGGTTGGAAGAAATAATGGAGAATGAAAATGATCCTTTTATTTTTCAGGATATTCTATCTGTTCTAAGAAAGCTTATACATTTGCATGTGATTCAACCTCTTTGCCCAAGATTTAGAGCAATAGGGAAATTACTCCCTTGTAGAGACAAGGCTTCCAGAATTTTTCTGTGTATTACTTAGGTATGTTGGTAACTTTGTATCATTTCAATAGTAAAAGCTTAGGAGGTGTTGTGAATTTATTTAATGTTTTCTCCCATCTTAATTCAAACTAAGTTTTGGCAAAGTGCCTTAGACTACCGTGTTAGTTATCTAGTGCTGAAATACCACAAATGGGTGGCTTTAACTAATTGAAATTTATTTTCTCATAATTTAGGAGGTTAGAAGTTTGAATTCAGGGTGCCAGCTCTAGGGTAAGGCTTTCTCTCTCTGTCGGCTCTGCAGGAAGGTCTATGTCTCTTTGAGCTTCTGCTCCTGGGCAGGCTTCATGTGGCTTGGCATCTCTCTTCCCCCATCTCTGTTTCTCTCACTTGCCTGTTTAATCTCTTTTATATCTCAGAAGAGATTGACTCAAGATACACTCTAATCCTGCCTCACTAACATAATAAATATAACCTAATCCTCATTCACATAATCTAATCCTGCCTCAAGAACATAACCCATTCACAGATGGGATTATAACCACAAGCAGAGGTTAGAATTTATAACACATATTTTTGGGAGGACACAATTCAATCCATAACAATTACTTAAATATCTCCAAAAATGTTATACGGGTTTTGTTGGTATCTGAGAATTTCAGTTAGATAACGGACAACTCGATAAACAGACGTCACTGTCAGATATGTCTTCATTTAGTTTGAGAACTTTTATGAAGCGAGTTAGAGTTTTGCCTCTTGTGAATCAGATCACATTCATATGGCAACAAAGAAAACAAATGAGCTAATATAATCCCTACATTTTTCGCCTCACAGACCATGAGCTAAACTTTTATAGCTAATGTGTTGCTGGAGTTTGCCTATTTTCTCTTTATCTAGAAGAAAGGGAGTGAGACAGTAATGATTTATTGAGTAGCTTCTACATGCTCTGTGCTGGGAGGTTTACAAGCGAATTCTCATTTACTTGTCAGAATGACAATCAAGGTAGATATTACTGTCCTCAGAGATGTGTCTCTGGGTTTCACGTTCATCATCTATAAAATGGTTTAATAATAATGACTATGTCTCAAAGATGCTGTTAGAATATTTCTTGTACATAGCTGTAATCATTCACGTTGTTATTATTATCATTTGAATTTTACTTACCTCACAAAGGTTATCCAGTCAATTTAGTGCAGCTATGATTAAAGCATCCTTATAAAAAAAGACAAAAAATGATTTGCATCTGTAAATAAAAGGGGGAATTAGATTACCTATTCATTACCACTTATGTATGAGAAGTAGGCTTATGGTCAAAGGCTCTTTAACAATTCATTAGTTGGAGCACATCTAGTGCTTAAATCTTCATTTTGAATACCATTTTCCAACAAAAGAACCAGGACTCCTTGGAGAAACGGCAGATTCTAGGACTAGGGGGAAAATATATGAGATGAACTTGGATCATCTTGTAGTGCCAGAAAGTGAGGAAGTGCTCAAAAGCAAAACAACCCCCCAAAAAACAAACCAAAAACCCCAAAGCCATAATGATGGAGTATGGAAAAGAGACAGGATAGCCAACTGAAACAGCTTCCAATGGCCAAAGCCATTGGAATCTGAGCCGAGACACCAAATACCTTTTGGTGCTACCTTGCTAAGACCGTTTGGCTAAATCTGGTCCATGTGTAGCTAGAAAGGGCACTCATCTAGTGGGTCTGATCTGAGGTAAGCCTCAAATTCTCATCATTATAGCTATTCTTTTGCTTGAGAGCCTTATATCCACAAGGGTGCCATTAAACAGTGACATACCAATAGGGCCACCATTTATTTTATCATCCAAACCAAAGCACTTTTGAAAGTGAATTGAAGCACTATTAATAATTACAAGAGAGAGCATGAGTAAACCAGCAGCCCCAAGCAAACCAAGATGGATAGTTAATCTACCTATCAAGACACGCACAGGGTCAGGGGAAAGCTTTGTCCAAATCATTCCATTTCTTTTGGATGAGCTAATGGACTATTTTGGATGAGCTAATAGATTATTCAATCATCCTTTCTTTTTTTTCTCAAAGGATTCTGTTCATGTTGACCCCTGCCCATATTTACCTGGACAATTATTTTAAATGTTCTTGCATTTACCCTGGAATATATCTTAGCATTGAATACACTTGTGTGGAATCTGAAAACAAAATGGACGTCCCTAACATCTTTAACAGTGGATCATTTTCCCATTTCCTAAACATGTTTCTGAGAGTAGCTGCTTTGAAGATGAAATAATAAGCAGTTTGAGGTGTGGGGAGGAAAGCAGTTCAGAATGCTTAATGAGCAGAAGTAATGAGCCCTGGAGAGGACACTGGCTCTCTCTTTTCCCAAACTCTCCTACACTTGCAACTTGTAAAGCACTGGTATAATCATTTTCTGATAATTCACAAAGTTCCTACCCAAGGCTTCCTTTATGTAGTCCCACATATTACACCCAATTAGCCATGTTTCATGGGCTGCAATTGATAATTAGCCATTACTGTAATACATGCCAGCCCTGAAGGGAGCTGATTGCCAAAAAGAAGCGGAATAAGAGGAGCCGACAGAGTGCTGACAAACCACAGAGGCGAGCGCAACAGATAATGACTTTGCCGACTGCCCTCTCCTAAAGTTAGGTGTTTTGCTGAATGAGGACTTTCATATGAAAACTCCATTTATTCCTCATAAGATGCACAAGATTAGAGGAAAGAGAGTGAAAGGGGCATAAAAAAGTGGAGTGCTTCCAAGCACTGCCTAACATAACCGCTCTCTCCTCACAGGTTTGTTACCATTGAAGTGTCCTGATGGCATCAGAATCAGAAATTAAAGTTGCCAGCATGCAGGAAGTTTCACTTAAACCTGCATGTAGTTTTGTGGATTAACCTATGGATCATTCTGGTATCAGGCATTTCCATTATCTGAGTGATATTTAACATACATGTAAAGTACGGGAGGGACTATGGTGCACCTGACCCGAAACCAAACCAAAAACCCATTGTTGTTGAGTCAACTCCAACTCATAGTGACCTAATAGGACAGCATAGAACTGCCCCATGGGGTTTCCAAGGAGTGGCTGGTGGATTTGAACTGCCAAGCTTTTGGTTAGCAGGTGAACCCTTAACCACTGGGCCACCAGGGATCCGCTCCTGACCCAAGCCATGATCTTTTCAGTCATCTCGTAAACACGTGAAAGCTAGACAATGAAAAAGGAAGACAGAAAAATTGATGCCTTCAAATGATAGTGTTGGTGTAGAATATTAAATCTACTGTGGACTGCTAGAAGAATGAACGAATCAGTCTTAGAAGAAATACAATCAGAATGCTTGTTAGAAGCGAAGATGGAGAGACTTTGGTTTGCTTACTTTGGACACACCATCAGGAAAGAACAATCACTAAGAAAGGACATGTTTGGTAAAGGAGAGGGTCAGGGAAAATGAGGGAAACCCTCAATGAGATGGATTGACACAATAGTCACAACAACGGGCTCAAATACACCAAGTATCATGAAGATGGTGCAGGACTAGGCAATGTTTTGTTGTTATACATAAGGTCGCTATGAGTTAGAGCCAACTCGATGGTGCTTAACAACATCAGTTAGGGTTCTCCAGCAAAACAGTTCCAATAGTAGATATATAACCAAAATCCGTTGTCACTGAGTCAATTCAGACTCATGGCAACCCCATGTGTTACAGAGTAGAACTGTTCCATGGGGTTTGCTAACTGAGAGGTTGGTGGTTCAAACCTACCAGCAGCTCTGCAGCAGAAAGACGTGGCAGTCTGCTTCTGTAAATATTTACAGCCTTGTAATCCTATGGGGCAGTTCTTCTCTGTCCTATAGGGTTGCTATGAGTCAGAATCAACTCAATAGCAATGAGTATGTTTATTTTGTAATCTCTGGAGGCAGATCACAAGGCCTTTCTTCCACAGTGCTGCTGGGGGGTTCGAACCACCAACCTTTTGGTTAGCAGTTGAACACAAACCATTTGCACCATATGTATATATATTGTTGTTAGGTGCCCTCCAGTTGGTTCTGACTCATGTACAACAGAATGAAACACTGCCTGGTCCTGCGTCATCCTCACAATCGTTGCTATGCTCGAGCCCATTGTTGCAGCCACTGTGTCATTCCATCTCATTGAGGGTCCTCCTCTTTTTCACTGACTCTCTACCTTACCAAGCATGATGTCCTTCCCCCAGGACTGGTCCCTCCTGATAACATGTTCAAAGTACGTGAGATGAAGTCTCTCCATCCGCACTTCTAAGGAGCATTCTGGCTGTACTCTTCTAAGACAAATTTGTTCGTTCTTCTGGCAGTCCATGATATATTCAATAGTCTTTGCCAACACTATAATTCAAAGGCATCAATTCTTCTTCGATATTCCTTATTCTTTGTCCAGTTTTTGCATGCATATTACAATTGAAAATAGCATGGCTTGGATCAGGCACACCTTATTCCTCAAGGTGACATCTTTGCTTTTTAACACCTGTCTTAGGCTGGGTTCTCTAGAGAAGCAAAACCAGTAAAGTGTACATATATATATTTATAGATAGATAGATAGATTATATCAAGGAAACAGCTCACGTAATTGTAGAGGCTAGAACGTCCCAAGTCCATGGGTCAGGGTAGAGGCCTTTCCCAAGTGATACAACTGCAGAAGCTGGCAAGCCCAAGATCGGAAGTTCGGAGAGCAGGGCTCCCACTCACCGGCTGTGCAGATAGACGAATCCCAGGTTCAGCAGATAAGCTGACAGCTCAAGTCCCAAGAATGGGAGATGAGACGACAGGAAGCAGCCGCAGGATCCAGCGAGAGCAAAAAGCCAGAACGTCTGCTTATATACAGATGTGGGCCACATCCCCCAGGAGACTCCCTTTCATCTGATTGGCTACTCACAGTATATTCAATCATGGGAGTGATTACATTAAAACACGGAGAATCATGGCCCAGCCAAGTTGACACACAATCTCAACCATCACAACACCTTAAGGAGTCTTTTGCAGCAGATTTGCCCAGTGCAATATGTCATTTGATTGCTTGACTCCATGTGTATAGTTGCTGTTTATAGTGTTGAAAAAAGGTATTTCCTTTTGATCATGCAAAATTCTATCATGTGATCTCCCTAGTCATTTCTATTACTAAGGCCATATTTTCCAAATGCTGATCGTTCTTGTTTCCAACTTTTTGCATTCCAAGCACCAGTAATTATAAATGAATCTTGATTGCATGTTTGATCAATTTCAGACTGCAGAAGTTGGTAAAAATCTTCAGTTTCCATGTCTTTCGCATTAGTTGTTGGTGGGTAAATTTGAGTAATAGTCTTATTAACTGGTCTTCCTTGTAGGTGTATGGATATTATCCTATCACTGACAAGGTTGTACTTCAGGATATATCTTGAAATGTTCTTTTTGACTATGAATCCTACGCTGCTCCTCTTCAATTTGTCATTCCCCGCATAGTAGACCATATGATTGTCCAATTCAAAATGGTGGATACCAGTCCCTTTCAGCTCACTAATGCCTATGATGTCAATCTTCAAGTGTTCTGTTTCAGTTTTCACAACTTCCAGTTTTCCTATATTCATACTTCATACATTCCACATTCTGATTATTAATGGATGTTTGTAGCTGTTTCTTCTCATTTTGAACCAGGCCACATCAGCAAATGAAGGTCTCGAGAGCTTTATTTGATTCATGTCGACTCTACTTTGAGGAAGCAGCTCTTCCCCAGTCATATTTTGAGTGCCTTTTAACCTGAGGAGCTCACCTCCCAGCGTTATATCGGCAATGTTCTGCTTCTATTCATAAGGTTTTCTCTGGCCAATTTTTTCAGAAGCAGATAGTCATATATTATATATTATATATATACATATATTTATATATACACACATATATGTATGTATATATTTATAGAGAGAGAGATTTTAAGGAATTGGTTTATGGGATTATGGTAGGGGCTAGCACATCCAAAATAAGTAGGGCAAACTTGTAGGCTGGAAACTGGCAAGATTTCTATGTTACAGTCTTGAGGCAGAATTCGCTCTTCTCTGGGAAAACTCAGTTTTTTTTTGTTTCGTTTTTAAGGACTTTAGGTAATTGGATGAGGCCTGCCCACATTATTGAGGGCAATCTTTTCTACTTAAAGTCAACTGATTGTGAATGTTAACCACACCTACAAAATACCTTCACAGCAATACCTAAACTAGTGTTTGACAAAAAAAACCGGGGACCATAGCCTAGCCAAGTTGACATATAACATTAATGATCGCAGATGGTTAAATTACAGCTCTCATTTCATAAGATCTTCTACGTGGATTAAGGAGTTTCAAAACCAGGCCTTGCTGCTTTAAAAGCAAATGTTGGAAATAGTCAACACAGGGAAAAAAAAGAAATTTTTAATTGGGGGGTGGGCATTTTATGAAGCCAAATTCCTGTTTCTTTAAAAATATCTGCTATTTTCCTTAATGGAAGCAGTTGAAAGGAACATGGTGGTAGAGTTTCTCTAGGGATACACAGAAAGTGAGGAAAGGGTATAAAAAATTGTCTTTAGATTTTTAGATGTTAAGTAGAGAAATTGCAGCAGATTGCTTGAGGGCATCTCAGCTTAAAAAAAAGGCTTTTAACCACGTAGTTTCTCTGTGAACTTTCTGCCATAAGTTGCTCCTTATATGGGACACACACATTAACCTCTTGTATTAGCTAGAACTCCTAGATCAAAGGTGACGGAAAGCAAACTCATTTTACTTAGAGAAAAGAGGGGATTTACTGGCAGGAAATCTGGGTATTTTGCGGCAGACCTGAACCATGAAATACAGGAAACATAATGATATAGCTAGGCTGAGAAATAACCAGAAGCAGTGATCCAAATGTCATTAGGGATTTATTTCTCTTTCTCTAGTCTTTGCTCCTTGCTTTCATTGTCTTCATTCTCTTTCTTCCTCTACTGTTCCTGCCTCTCTCTCTCTTCAGGCTGTTTTCTTCACAAGGTCTGAAAACCAAAAACTTCACTCTGTTGGGTCAATTCTGACTCATAGTGACCCTATAAAACAGAGTAGAACTGTCCCATAGGGTTTCCAAGGCTGTAAATCTTTATGGAAGCAGACTGCTACATCTTTATTCCACAGAGCGGCTGGTGGGTTTAAACTGCTGACCTTTTGGTTAGCGGCTAACTGCTTTAACAACCGAGCCACCAGAGCCCCGGTCTGAGAACAGCCACCAAATTTCTTAAACTTTACATCTTACAGCTTTAGCTACTCAGGGAATTACTAACTCTCTTAAAGAGCTCATTAATAAATTCCTGGGAATAACAATATAGGTAGATTGAAAGTAAAAGGGTGGAAAAAGATACATCAGGTAAAACTTAATCAAAAGAAAGGAGTTGCTATATTAATATCACATAAAGTAGACTTCAGCACAACAGGAATTACCAGAGACAGAGAGGAACATTCCCTAATAATAAAAGGATAATCCACTGTGAAGGCATAAAAATCCTAAATGTGTATGCACCAAAAAACAGAGCTTCAAAATATGTGAAAACTGATAGAACTGAAAGGAGAAATATATAAATTCACAATTATAGTTGGAAACGTCATCATCCCTCACTCTACAATTGATGAAACAACTAGACAGAAAATCAGCGAAGATAGAGAAAAACTCAGCAGTATCATGTATCATCAGCCAACAGAATCTGATCAAAATTAATAGAATACTTCACCCAACAACAACAGAATACATATTCTTTTCAAGTGTCCACGGAACATATACCAAGATAGACCATATTTTACCCTATAAAATAACCCTCAACAAATTAAAAAGTATTGAAATCATACAGAGCATGTTCTATGACCATAATGAAATCAAACAAGAAATCAACAACAGAAAGAAAACAGGAAAATCTTCAAACACTTGGAAACTAACCAACTTCCTCTAAATAATCTATGAATCAAAGAGAGCCTCAGGGGAAATAAAAGATATATTTAACTGAATGAAAATTACAATACAACATATCAACATTTTGGGACAGCTAAGAGAGTGCTGAGAGGCAAATTTATAGCACTAAATGCTTACACTAGAAAAGATAAAAAGTATCAAATCAATAATCTGAGCTGCCACCTCAAGAACCTAGAAAAAGAAGAGAATAAACCCAAGGCAAGCAGAAGGAAGGAAGTGATAAAGAGCAAAAATCGATGAAATTGTAAGCAGAAAAACAACAGAGAAAATCAACGAAACAAAAAGCTGGTTATTTGAAAAGACTGATAAAATTGACAAATCTCTGAAAAGATTGGTAAAATTGACAAACCTCAAATAAAACTGGCAAAGAAAACAGAGAGAATATAAAAAATTACCAATATCAGGAATGAAAAGGGGAATATCATTACAGACCCTAAGACATCAAAAGGATAATGAGAGAACACAACAAAGAACTCTACACATATGAATTTGACAACTTAGATGAAATGGACCAATTCCTTGAAAAAATAAAAATTACCACAACTCATTCAATATGAAATAAATAATTTAAGTAGCCTTAGTGGCACAGTGGTTAAGAACTCGGCTGCTAACCAAAAGGTCGGCTGTTTGAATCCACCAGCTGCTCCTTGGAAACCCTATAGGGTAGTTCTACTCTATCCTATAGGATTGCTATGAGTCAAAATCCACTTGATGGCAATGGGTTTAGTTTTTTTTTTTTTTTTTTTTGTATAACTAATAAGATAATTGAATCTATAACTAAAAAACTCCCCCAAAATAAATCTCTAGGCCCAGATGTTTTCACTGGAGAATTCTACCAAAACTTTGTTCCCTGAAAGACCCCATTAACTGGATGAGAAAAAAAGCTATAGAGTGGGAGAAAATATTTTTCTACCATATATCTGACAAAGGACATGTATTCAGAATACATAAAATAGCTCTCGAAACTTAACAGTAAAAAAGCAAACAATCCAAATAGAACATCCACAAAAACATGAGGAGACATTGCACCAAAGAGGATATACAGAAGGCAAGTAAACATAAGAAAAGATGCTCAACATCATTAGCCACCAGGAAAATGCAGATTTAAACCACAATAAGATATCACGGCACACCTATCAGAATGGCTAAGTAAAAAATATTGACAATACCAAATCCTGAGACGATGTAGAGAAACTGGGTCACTCTTACATTGCTGATGTGAATGTAAAACGGTATGGACACGTTGGAAAACAATTTGAGAGTTTCTTGAAAAACCAAACATGCAACAATCATATTATCCATCAATTACACTCCTAGTTATTTATCCTAGAGAAATGGAAACTTGTGTTCACATAAAAGCCTGTAGATAGATGTTCATAACAGCTTTACAAAATAACAAAGACTAGAATTATCCCAGAGGTCCTTCAACAGGTGAATATGGATAGATAAACAACCTGTGGTACATACATACCATGGACTACTAAACCAAACCAAACGCATCGCCATCGAGTTGATTCTGACTCAAAGTGACCCTATAGGACAGAGTAGAACAACCCTATAGGGTTTCTAAAGCTGTAATCTTTATGGACACAGACTGCCGTATCTTTCTCCTGTGGAGTGGCTGGTGGGTCTACTACTCAGAAATAAAAAGGAAAGAATTATTGGTATATGCAACAACTTGGATGAGTCTCCAGAGAATTATGTTGAGTGAAAAAAGCTAATCCCGAAAGGTACATACTATAGGATTCCATTTATACAATATCTTTGAAATGACAAAATTATTGAAGTGGAGCACAGATGATTGGTTGCCAGGGGTTAAGGTGAGAAGGAAGAGGGTATGGCTCTAGGAGAGACCCTTGCAGTGATGGAAATGCTCTGTACCCTAATTGTATCAATCAATATCCTGGTTGTGACATTTCACTATAGTTTTGCAAGATGTTGCTATTGTGGGAAACTGGGTCAAGGGTACCTGGAATCTCTGTATTATTTCTCACAGCTGCATGTAAACCTACAATTATCTTAAAATAAAAAAACAAGTCTAATTGAAAAAAAAAGAAATCCAAGGAAATGGAAGAGACAAATGCAAGAAAAAGTGGGCACCACTCAGGAGTACAGTGAAAAGCAATCCTCGGATGCTAAAAGTGCAGCAGGCATGGAAACTGATCAGTCCACATTAAAACAGGAAATAGAGAAATCTCTGGAGAATATCTGCAATAAGAAAATGATATCCCTTCAGCTGTTCAACAAAGAGACTGGGTGATCTTGTAATACAGTGAAAGTATTTTGTATAGTTATTTTTAATATATACTTAAATTATGCTGCTCCTCTCCCTCTACTCCTCTGAGGTTTTGATAACTACATTCTCCTTTGAGCAGAACAGGTTTAGTGGTATAGGATTGCATTGCCTTCTCTGCTTGTCCAATTTTATATTTCATGACCTGCAGTGGATAACATATATATAATCATATATTGACCCTGCTGGTATTTGAAATACTGGTTATATAGCTTCCAGCATCACAGTAACACGCACACCACCACAGTACAACAAACTGACAGATACGTAGTGGAAGAAATACAGCCAGAGTGCTCCTTGAAAGCGAGGATGGTGAGACTTCGTCTCATGTATTTTGGACGTTACCAGGAGGAACTAGTCCCTGGAAAAGGAGGTCGTGCTTGGTAAGGTAGAGGGTCAGCAAAAAAGAGGAAGACCCTCAATCAGATGAATTGACACGGTGGTACAACAATGGGCTCAAACATAGCAATGATGTGAGGGTGGCGCAGGACTAGTCACTGTTTCGTTCTGCTGTACATGGGGTCACAATGAGTTAGAACCAACTCGATGGTTCCTAACAACAACAATGACAACTACAATCATATATTACTGATGCTAGTTATTGGCTTTCAATTTAGAATCAACCTATTGACGAAGCATGGAAGTCTTAACTCCAGGTGTGTCAAGAGTAGAACTGCAATCCACAGGGTTTTTGTGATTGGTTTTTCAGAAGTAGATTGCTAGGTCTTTCTTCTGAGGTGCCTCTGGTGAACTGGAACCTCCAACCTTTCTGTTAGCAGCAGAGTACATTAACCGTTTGCACCACCAGGGACTCCGTGAAAGCCTTAGTTACATTTTAACATCTGTATAAATGCTACAAACCTTGACATTGGCCATGTAAAGTTAATTCCTTTGGACTCGGGACAGGTGGGGAGGTATGAGTTGGGAGGCTGTGAGGAGATGTTAAGGTAAATGTAGGGGTACTGTGATGGTTGTGTGTCTGCTTGGCCTGGCCATGATTCTCAGTGGTTTGGCAGTCATATGATGTTGTGATCACTTCCATGCTGAGATTTGGTATAATGTGATCACCCCCATGATGGGATCTGTTGTGAGCAACCGATAAGTTGAAAGGGAGTTTCCTTGGGAGTTTGGCCTGCATCAAATATAAGTGGACATTCTGGCAAGGCTTATGGTCTATTGCTTGCTCTGGATTCTGCAGCTGGCTCCTGTTCATCTAACCTCCAGTTCCTGGGACTTGAGCTAGTAGCTTACCTGCGGTGTTGCCTGCAGATCTTGGGATTCGATGATCTTTGCAGCCTGTGAGCAAGAGCCCTGCTCTCTGACTTGCTGATCCTGGGTTCACCAGCCCCTGCAGCTATGTGAATCAGGAGAAACCTCTACCCTGACCTACGGACTTGGGACATTCCAGTTTCTACAAACATGTGAGCCATTTCCTTTATGTAAATCTCTGTACATATATTTATGCGCTTTACTGGTTTTGCTTCTCTAGAGAACCCAGCCTAAGACAGGCACTAATTTCCTCATTCTACATATTTCTAAAGTTAATAGGTTACAATATTATGTAAAGTCAGTGGTTCAAGAACTAGAAATTCATGATTTAGACTCATGAATATAAACAACTGAATATGAAAAATATTGTGACAGAAATATAAGATCTATATTATGAGAAGCAGTATAAATGAAATAAATCCCTCATTTTCATAGTAGAGAATCAATATACAATGCTCACATTTAGCAAATTGAAAAATTAAGTAAAAACATACAATTTAGCATTGTGGAAGGAAGCCCATAAGAGTTACACAAAGGAAATATTATGAGTGGTTACGTCTGAGGAGTGGGACTCTTGGCCATGGAGAGGGAAGGAAGACTTATTTTTTGGGGGGGGCCATGTAGTACTATTTGAATCCCTGAGTGGTGCAACTGGTTAATGTGCTTGGCTGCTAACCAAAAGGTTAGCGGTTTGACTTCACCCAGATGCACCTCAAAAGAAGTGCCTGGTGATCTACTTCTGAGAAATCAGCCATTGAAAACCACATGGATCACAGTTGTGCTCTGACACACGTCGGGTCACCAAGTGCTGGAATTGACTCAATGTCAACTGTTGTTAGTACTATTTGAATTTGTGTTACTGTACGAATATATACTTTTTTATTTATAATTATGATTTTTATTAAAAACGTAAATGAAAACCTTTCCTTAAAGGTTTCCAAAATCCTAGAACATTTTATGAATTAGGACTCAAAGTATTTGACAAGCAAGTTTTTTGGAAGAAAGTTTACCCCAAGCTCATGGGTACTTTATCCATGAAAGAGTGACAGTAGGATATATATTCAGAGTTAACCAGAGGATTTGAAACTCCTCTCTTCACAACCATTATGTATTTATTAATATATATAGATGGAAGGAAGCCCTGGAGATCTACTTCTGGAAAATCAGTCATTGAAAACCCTATGGAGCACAGATCTACTCTGACAAACATGGGGTTGCCATGAATCAGAATCGACTTGATGACAACTTTTTTTTTTTTTAAATATATGTAGAAGTTAATCAGAGCTTCATCTAGACTTCCTAAGAAATTAATATTTTTAAGACTCATGCTTTAAAACCAAAAAAAGTGATTTGCTCCTAAAAATTGAGACATGTGGCAGGAAGATTAATGGCTCAACCCTAATTCCAGACAAAGGAAAGGCCAGTCTTCTCTAGCTGTGTTCAGTTGCAGGGGTATAAGTTATTGTATCATCACTGTCAGGAATGATTACACACAGAGCAACCCCGAAGAGAACAGAGAGGTGACGTGGATTGCACACCAGAAGTCTTATTTTCACCATCAAGCCTTAGAAGAGATTCCGGAAGATGAATCTAAGCATCTGTTGGAGACAAGACAGCTGATGTGTGGTGAAGGGAGTGAAGGAATGATGTCAGAGTATCTAGTCAGGCTCTGCTCTGACTGGGAATAAATCCTGGTAAGGCTATGTAAACCTGTGTATTGGATGAGTGCGTGGGTACTAGTGGAGGAGGTGGTGATGAAGGGCCACATTGGAAATCTCCTCCTTGGAGGGAATGCAAGTTTCCCCAGTTGGTGTAGCTTAGTCGATAAACATGTTGCTGTCGAGTCGATCCCAACTCACAGCAAAACTATAGGACAGAGTAGAACTGCCCCATGGGGTTTCCAAGGATCTGCTGGTGGATTCGAACTGCTGACCTTTTGGTTAGCAGACGTAGTTCTTAACCACTGCACCACCAGGGCTCCAGTTAATAATAAAAGCTACCCGAAGTTTGCCTCCCCAGATACTTGTCAGTTTTTCAGTGTGTCTGGAACCATGGCTATACAAGGAGGCATGAGCTAACATACATATGCACACATAAGCACGATGCAAGCAGAAACTCCTGTGGGGCAGTATTGGGGTTGCTGAAGAGACTAAATGATGACCCTCCTTTCTCCTTCAAATTCTACATCAACTGTAAGTCGCAAAAAGATCAAAGTCCGCTGGTTGTATTACTGATAAAACTGGATTGGCCACGTGAATTAAACTCGAGACTTAAAGGGGCATCCTTTCCTCTCCGTTTCTCTGCTCCCTCTTCCATCTCCCATTAAATTAACTGACCCAGACACAGGAAGTGCCTCCCTTGAAGGTCCACCTCACGGAGAGGAGGAGCTAGCATGCAGATAATGGGCAAGCAGGCCCCAGAAAGTGAGGGGGCAGAGGGAGAGAGATTGGACAGGACTCAACCAGGTGGCTATAAGCGCTCTGTCCTAACCTACTCAAGCAGGTGAGTTCTTCTTTTCTATGGAGAAGATTGAGTGAGGGGGTGGTGAGAAGGGCAATGTCTTTCTTCCAGTTTCTCCTAAGAGGGAATAAGTTCCTGTGTGAAGAGCTTTGGCTGAGATCTAGAGAGAGGGACTGATTCTCAGAACTGGCAGGTGGGCTGTATGCTGCACCTTACAGCTCGCCTGGGTCATTGCACATAGCTGATATGTATAAATCAGCTTGTTAGACTGGTAAATGACGTCCATTCCTTTCTCCACAAAGGTCAAACTTAATAAGGAAGAGTTGATTATTTTCAAATGAGAATGGCTAGGCCAGAATTGGAACTTGGAATGTTTTGCCATATTTTTTTCATTCTAGCTTGAATCAGCTAAACCTGAGATTGTTAAAAACACTGAAACAGTTAAAAACAGACACTCCCTCTGCCTACCTTTTTTTTTTTTTAAAGTGGCATTGCCCATCGACAAAAGGAATAGAACTAAAGCCCCTATTTTCATGTTTTATTCTAGTAAAGGGAATGCCATTGAATAGTAATTAATGCTGCTAGATATGGAAGGCCAACTCCTATAATGCATAACGTAAGGCCATTGCTTGAAGGGACTGGTGGTGTAAAAAAGGGCTTTTCATTGGCTTATGTACCATATTAACGCCATTTATACGCCTTTTAATACTAATGACCTGGGTTAATGATATGATAGATAAAACGTAATGTATGTCAATATTTAGGACAGTGTCATGGATTGAGTTGTGTCCCCCCAAAATATCTGTCAGCTTGGCTGGGTCATGATTCCCAGTGTTGTATGATTGTGTAATCTGATGTGATTTCCTTATGTGTTGTAAACTCTATCACTATGATGAGGTTATATGTGATCTCCTTATGTGTTGTAAATTCTATCAGTGTGATGAGGTTATGCTGATGAGGTTTACAAGATTAGATAGTGTCTTAATCCAACCTCTTTTGAGATATAAAAGAAAGAAGCGAGCAGAGACACATGGGAACCTCATACCACAGAGAAAGCAGGGCCAGGAGCAGAGGGCGTCCTTTGGACCTGAGGTTCCTGCGCTGAGATGCTCCCAGACCAAGGGAAGACTGACGACAAGGACCTTCTTCTGGAGCTGACAGAGACAGAAGGCCTTTCCCTGGAGCTGATGCCCTAAATTTGGACTTGTAGCCTACTGGACTGTGAGAGAATAAACTTCCCTTTGTTAAAAGCCATTCACTCATGGTATTTCTGTTAGAGGGGCACAGTGACTAAGACAGACAGGAAAAAATAATATTTAGAATAGGAATGGTAAGTAAGTTTGTTCTTTCATGTCAATTCCAATCAATTGGTACCAACTTACTGGAACTCTGTATTGAGAAGGATTCTGAAGCCACACTTGGGATTGATTAGTTCTGTCTGCCACAGGTGGGAAGGGACAGCATTAATGTCATGTATTTATCACCTGTTTTTTGGAAGAAACACATGAAACAATTACATAACCTGTTTTCTTACATCAGATTCTGAATCAGTTTCCTCATTTGTAACATGAGAGCTAGACTATATGAATGGTTTTTAAACTGTGGTATATGGAGTTAGAAAACCAAAAGGGAAGAACACACTTGGCATTTCTCAAGCTGAAAGAACTGAAGAAAAAATTCAAACCTCTAGTTGCAATAGTGAAGGATTCTAAGGGGAAAATAATAAATGATGTAGGAAGCATCAAAAGTTGGAAGAAATACAGAGTCACTGTACCAAAAATAACTGGTCGACATTCAATCATTTCCGGAGGTACCCTATGATCAAGATCCAATGGTACTGAAAGAAGAAATCCAAGCTGTACTGAAGGCATTGGAAAAAACAGGCCCCAGGAATTGACAGAATACTAACTGAGATGTTTCAACAAATGGATGCAGCACTGGAAGTGCTCACTGGCCTATGCCAAGAAATTTGGAAGACAGCTACATGATCAACTGACTGGAAGAGATCCATATTTGTACTCATTCCAAAGAAAGGTGATCCAACTGAATGTGGAAATTATCGAATAATATCATTAATATCACATGCAAGTAAAATTTTGCTGAAGATCTTTCAAAAGCAGCTGCAGCAGTACATTGACAGGGAACTGCCAGAAATTCAAGCTGGATTCAGAAGAGTACGTGGAACAAGAGATATCATTACAGACTCAGATGACTCATGGCTGGAAGCACAGAATACCAGAAAGACGTTTACCTGTTTTTAATTGACTATGCAAAGGCATTTGATTGTGTGGATCAGAACAAATTATGGATAACATTGCGAAGAACGGGAATTCCAGAACACTTAATTGTGCTTACGAGGAGCCTGTACATAGATCAAGAGGCAGTCTTCAAACAGAACAAGGGGATACTGCATGGTTTAAAGTCAGGAAAAGTGTATGTCAGTTTTGTATCCTTTCACTATTTTTATTCAATATGTATACTGAGCAAATAATCTGAGAAGATGGACTATATGAAGAAGAACGGGGCATCAGGATTGGAGGAAGACTCATTAACAACCTTCGTTATGCAGATGACACAACCTTGCTTGCTGAAACTGAAGAGGACTTGAAGCACTTACTGATGAAGATCAAAGGCCACAGCCTTCAGTATGGATTACACCTCAACATAAAGAAAACAAAAATCCACACAACTGGACCGATAAGCAAAATCATTGATAGACAGAAAGAAGATTGAAGTTGTCAAGGATTTCATTTTACTTGGATCCACAATACTCATGGAAGCAGCAGTCAAGGAATCAAAAGACACATTGCACTGGGCAAATCTGCTGCAAAAGATCTTTTTAAAGTGTTAAAACACAAAGATGTCACTTTAAGGACTAAGATACACCTGATCCAAGTCATGGTGTTTTCAATCACCTCACATGCATGTGAAAACTGGACAATAAATAGGGAAGACCAAAGAAGAATTAACGCCTTCAAGTTGTGGTGTTGGCAAAGACTATTGAATATACCATGGACTGCCAAAAGAATGAACAAGTCTGTCTTGGAAGAAGTACGGCCAGAATGCTCCTTAGAAACAAGGATGACGAGACTTCGACTCACATACTTTGGACATGTTATCGGGAGGGACCAGTCACTGGAGAAGGACATCATGCTTGATAAAGTAGAGGGTCAGCCAAAACGAGGAAGACCTTCAACAAGATGGATTGACAGAGTGGCTGCAACAATGGGCTCAAGCATAACAATGATTGTGAGGATGGTGCAGGACAGAGCAGTGTTTTCTTCTGTTGTACGTAGGGTCGCTATGAGTAGGAACTGACTCGATGGCATTTAACAACAGCAACATATGGGGTGAATTGTGGAAGTTGAGTGGGCAGGTACTGGGCCTCCTATCCCCCCTTCAGCTGGAGCAGATCCATTTTTTATCTGTTTTACATACATACTTCATGTCAGCTTTCGGTTGAACAAGGGTTCTTCAACCTAAAATTGTTTGAAGAACAGTGGATCTCTAAGGGGCCGTCAAAGATTGTATCCTTTTCTTTATCTCTCCCCCGAAACCCCATGCAAAGTATTGGGTTAGTCAGAAACTACTTCTCAGAGGTATAACATTTAAGTTGGGCTTTGAAGGATGAGTAGGAGCTCTCCATGAGAAACATGTGTTTGTGAGGTGAGGGGGGTACTTATTACTAACTATTAGTATTTCTAAATTATCTATAAATTGAAGTACAAGACCAAAATTCAGAGAGAGCTGTGAGTGGCTGCCCAGATGGGCCTCAATGGATGGCTATACTTTGGTGGATTTCTGGAAGCCCAGAGTAATTCTCAGAGAATAACCCAGGTGGTCCCTAGATCAGCCATGTATACCCAAACACAGGTTTATTAAATTACAGAGGAGATTGGACCTATTCATGCCAGAATTATTCAAAACTCCATCCCCAAATCCATGAAATTAAACTGATAATCAGAAGACTATTTAGTGATCATGTAATGAGGACAAACGGATAGATGCTTTGGACGGGCACTTCATCCAGGCTGTTGGAAGCCCTGATGAACCTCCCTGGACCATGAGAGTCCACTTCTCTCTCCTGCCTGGCACTGTCTCTCTTTCCTGGTCAGTGCTGGCTAAACCTGGACAAATCATAGCTCTTAGCTCTCCCTTTCTCTGTTAGCATCGCCCTTCTTTCTGCAAATGCTTAGATTATAGCTTTCTTTGGTTATAATTCAGGTCTGAGCGAATTCCCCTGTCTTCTTGATTACTGTTGAGTGTTTCTAAAGCCCCTGCAGCCAGATAATTGCTTTGGGTGGGGCTGCTAATATCCATCATGTGCTAGCTTTCACCGGGCTCATGCTAGAAGGTGGCTTATCTCTGAGTTCGGGAGGCAGCTTATTGTTTCTTTGTATTTGACTCTCATTTTTTCATGTTGCCCAACTCTCCTTTTACCTGTGAAAAATCAGAAGTCAGCTGTAATCGGCTGACACATTCATTTTCACTTTCCTCTTTCAGAATCTCACACGTGCCACGATTCTACCTTTGGTTCCGACAGAGCAGAGATTGGATCTGACATGGGCTGCAGGGTATTGCTGCCCTGATTGTTCTTGGAATTCCTGAACATGCTGCTCTCTCTCTGGAATAGAAAAGTGGCTCTAATCTGAGTGATTAAGCCTATTTAAAATCAGAGTTGCAAATCCTTTGCCTTATAAATTTTGATGGGGCCCTCTTCTCAGGGAGCTGTGTAGGCCATATGTTACAAGCTACAATTATACAATTCTGGAGTTCAGGGTGAAAACAATAACTGTAATTAAAAAGGGAATAAGAGAGGGCTTATGTTTTGGTAGGAGCCCTGGTGGCCCTGGTGGTTGAGAGCTACAGCTGCTGACCAGAAGGTCAGCTGTTCGAATCCACCAGCCACTCCTTGGAAATCCCACGGGGCGGTTCTACTCTGTCGCTATGAGTTGGAGTTGACTCGATGGCAACAAGTTTGGTTGGTCTGGCATATTTTGGTAAAAAGCCCTGGTGGTGCAGTGGTTAAAGCGCTCAGCTGCCAACCAAAATGTTGGCAGTTGGAACCCACAAGCTGCTTTGTGGGAGAAAGATGTGACAGTCTGCTTTTGTAAACATTTACAGCCTTGGAAATCCGGGGGCAGTTCTACTCTGTCCTACAGGGTTGCCATGAGTAGGAATTGACTCGATGGCAGTGGATGGTTTTTTGTGTGCTTCGGTAGAAGGGATTCCCTGACAGAGAGATGGAAAACCTGGTTGGGAGATTTTTTAATGAGGGCTACTTCCATTTGGAGAGGGCATAGGTGGTTTGGTGGTAGAAGTCTTGCCTTCCATGCAGGAGACGTGGATTCGGTCCCCAGCCAATGCTCCGCATGTCCAGCCACCACCCATCTGTCAGGGGAGGCTTGTGTGGTACTATGAAGCTGAACAGGTTTCAGAGGAGCTTTCAGACTAAGACAGACTAGGAAGAGAGGCCTGGTGATCTACTTCCCAAAAATCCGCCAATGAAAACTGCATGAATCACAATGGTTTGATCCCATTGTACATAGAGTCATCCTGAGCTGGAGGCCAACTTGATGGCAGCTGAAAATAGCACTTCTATTTGGAATCATACTCAGCCCCCACTTCTTGGGGGATGTTCATGCTTACAATCATTGGACATGTATTGAATACTCATGGTATTTCAGGCACTGTGCTAGTGCTGTGCATATACAGATGAACAAGATGGGGGTTCTGCCCTCCTGTTGTTCAAAGTCTAATGAAGTGGTAACAACAAGGGCAGCAGCATCAACAACAAAAATAATAATGTCTAGTACATTAAAAAATATGAATTGTCAGATGCATTCAGAAATAGCTTTATTCCTTTTCTCCACCCCTCCCTTGCATTTATTCCTACTGTGTGGAACTAGTTTTTCTTCCCCTTTAATGAAATACAGGGCAAATCTCACATCTTTTCATGATAATATAAAGGCTTCCCATCACTTCCAGTCACACAAACAATCCCAATTATTTCATCTATTAAAGTATAATAACCAGAACTCTTATCTTTATTTCATACTGAAGCTTTCTCTCCCTAGCTTAGCTGGCCCCTGTAACAGGGAGAGGGAGTGTATGTAGAGTAGGGGTGAGAGGTTGGTTCCTTCTCTGTTTCCCAATCCACCATGTCTAAGCCTCCTCTGGCACTCACCACTCCTGGCTCCTCCAGGGTTGAATTTGAGGCAGACAGAAGCATTATGGAGCAAGAAAGTTCTTACTGACATGGTAGGTAGAATAATGCCTCTCCCCAAAGACGTTCCTGTCCTAATCCCTGAATCTGTGAATATGTTAGGTTACATAGTAAAGGAGAATTAAGGTTATAGATGGAATTAAGGTTGCTATTCAGCTGACTTTGAGAGGAGGAAATTATCCTGGAATATTCAGATGAGCCCAATGTAACAACAAGGATCCTTAGAAGTGGAAGAAGGAGGGAAAAGAGAGTGTCAGAATGAAGAGATATGAGAAAAACTCCGCTGGCATTGCCAGCTTTGAAAATGGAAGAGGGGACCACAGTCAAGGAATGCGGGTGGCCTCTAGAAGCTGGAAAGTCAAGAAAGTGGATTCTCTCCTAGAGCATCTGGAAAGGAATACAGCCCTGCCGACACCTTGATTTCAGGACTTCTGACCTTCAGAACTGTAAGATAATAAATATGTGTTGTTTTAAGCCACTAAATTTATGATAATTTGTTATAGCAGCAATAGGAAAGAACATACTAATTCTGTCTTGAGTTGACATTTGAATTCCTTGGGCTTGGCAGTTTACAGCTGATTATTTCTCTCCTAGGGATATTTTCCTTTTTTTTCCGATTGCCTCAGAGAATTCCTCCTCACTCCCACACCCCCTTTTCCTACCCTCTAGCACATACTTTGATTATCAATACTTCACGTGTTTTTCTCTTAATATAGGTGAATAAATCTCTATTCCAATAGTCACATATGGCTCCTTCTCAGCTCTGGTTGCATAGTGGTTAAGAGCTCAGCTGCTAACCGAAAAAAAGGTTGGCAGTTCAAATCCACCAGCTGCTCCTTGGAAACCCTATAGGGCAGTTCTACTCTGTCCTATAGAGTTGCTATGAGTTGGAATTGACTTGATGGCAACGGGTTTTTGGTTTTTAAGGCATTTCCAACATGAGTTTCTGAGGTTCATCATCAGTGGTCTTCTTGGACCCTCTTGCTGGCTCCCTCCTGCACAAGGCATAGATATGGTCAACAGGAAACACTCACACATCTTTTGTCCCAATGCCCTCTCAGGATACAGGACAATCCAGCACTGCCTCTCTTTCTCTCCACTATCATAAAAGAGTGTTCTTTGTGTTTCTCAGTGTGAAACAATACCAGGCCCCCATGTTCTCCATCAGCATGGGATATATATCAAGGTCTCTAAGTGGTCCTTGTGAAGCCTGTTTCCTTGAGGTGAGGGACACCCCCACCCCTAATCCTTGGCAGAGTAGTCTCAAAGCATACCAATAACTCTCTTGAAAGAGACTCAGTTTCCTAGTGCTGCTGTAACACAAATACCAAACGTGGGTGGCTTTAAAGAACAGAAATTCATTTTCTCACAGTTCTAGGGGCTAAAATCAGGATCAGAATCTTGGCTGTGTCAATTCCCTCTGTGAGCCTCTCTACAATATTCTTGTGTCTGCTGGTGATTGTTGGTGTTTCTTGGCTTATAGACAATCCTCACATGCTGTCTGTCTTTTCCTGTTTGAGTACCACTGTGTCAGTTCTGGTCTTCTTGTAGCTTAGATGTGATTAGGTTTAGGATCCACCCTACACTGGTATGATCTCAACTGATTGATTGCATTGATTGATTGATGCATTGCATGGCATCATGGAACGTGATTACATTACATTACATGTAAGCTAATTACACAAATAATGCAAGCCTTCTACATTTGTTTGTCAACTGTGCCCTTCCCTAGTGAGGTATTTTTGTAAGCATGCTATGCTGAATTTTTTTACAGCAACATGTTGTCCTGAACAATTGTTCACTATAGATTAACAAGTAAGCACAAGTAAGCCTTTACTTATCTTGCTTACTGGGTCATCTGCCCCTGCCTGTGCTACTAAACTCATGACATATTTTCACCTCATCTTCCCTGACTTCTCAGCACCATTCATCTGACCACATTTCCGCATTTCCCCTTGACTTCTGTAACCTTCCCTAGTTTTCCTCTTCACTCCCTGGTGGCTCCTTCTTTTCGCCTTTGTAGTCAGATCTTTCTCTACTGAGCCAGTGACACCTCACAAGACTTGGCTTGGGGTTCCTCACTTTCCTTATCTATCCTCTCTCCCTGGGTGGTCTCACCTATACTCAAACTTCAGTTACCCCTTATTCAACCTCAGATATATGCCTTCATCTCAGAACTCTCCTCTAAGCTTCTAGATGTCCAACCCCCTACTTGACATCTTTACTTGGGTACTTCAGGATTGTAGTAAACCCAACATGCCCAACATCAAAATGAAACTCATCATTTCTCTCCCCTTCCCTAAAAAAAGAGTTTTCTTTAGTCTTCCCTGTTTCAGTTAACGAGTCAATAATATAAGGGAGACCATTGTGGCTAATAGTGTCTCAGCCTAGCCCTTGGGCACATGGGCCTCCCCTCTGAGTAAATGGACAGCATGAGGCAGCAGCACTGCTTATTGGCTGAGACCAGAAATTTAGAGCATATGGCATTCAAGACCCCAGGAGCCATGCGATGTCTCCCGGACTCTGTAATATGGATTTTCCTAGATAAGGCTGGGGAATAATTCCCATCAGAGTAAAGACACTGTTTTTGTAACCTGCTCAGTGCTCTGTGTACTTTAACCAGCCCCTTCCCTGTTCCTCGACTAAGGGTTCCTCCTTCTGTTACAGATGCTTCAGGAATGATTCTTCACTTCACTTCCCACCCTGGAGCCAGCCTTCAAAACCTCCACACACCTGGAAGGGAAGCTTAGAAATAGTTGGCCAAATTGGTTCCCAAAGGAGGAGATTTGGGTCTAAACAGGCTGGGTTTGCTTTCTAGCTCCCTCCCTAACTAGACACATGCCCATGGGAAAGTGGTTTAAACTTTGTAAGCCCCAAGTTATTCATCTGTATGATGGGAAAAATAATATCTACCTATAGATTTATTTTTTTAATTTCCCAAAACCATAGTTTAGTTTTCTAAACCTTTTCTCTTTCTCTAACAGACTGTTGTACAGGTAGTCAATAATTGGATAACATTGCCATTGGATTTAGGGGCCACCCAGATAATCATGGAGTATCTCATCTCAAGAGTCTTAATTTAACTACATCTGAAAAGACACTTTTTCCAAATAAGGATGCACGTACAGGCTCAGTGAATTAGGATGTAACATAACTTTTGAGAAGCCACTGTTCAACTTACTGTAATATCTAAAAAACAAAATTAGCTGTAACTATGATTTTAAAATAATTAAAACGTGTCATATCAGGTGCCCCAGAAGTACAGAAGAGTGGGCAAAAGAAAGCCATCCTCGCGTCTAAGGAGCATTCTGGCTGTACTTCTTCCAAGACAGATTTGTTCGTTCTTCTGGGAGTCCATGGTATAGTCAATATTCTTCGCCAGCACCATATCCTTATGAAACACACGAAGAGGAGAGACACACTGGGAGAAGAAGATCATATGAAGACAGAAGCAGAGATTGCAGTGATGCATCCTAAGACAAGGAATGCCAGGAGCCACCAGAAGCTGAAAGAGTCAAGGAACTAAATATCCCTTTTGGCCTTGGAAGGAGTGACGCCTTGATTTCAGCCTTGTGGCCTCCAAAACTCTGAGAGAATAAATTTCTGTTGTTTTCTGTCAACAGTTTTGTGGTAATTTGTTACATTAGCCCTAGGAAACTAATACAGATATTATCTCAAACTCCAACTTACATTTAATATTTCCAATTCCTTTGTTAGTGATTATTTTTGCCCGCTCACAAAGGCGAATATGTGTGCATGTATATTTATTTGTCTCTCTGTGTTTTCTAGCTAATACAAATAATGCAATTAATGTCTACTTTATAATTTTCACTCACAGTAATCTCTATCCTTAAGGGTTATTTTCTCTGCACGGCTGAACCGGAGGGAGTGTCATTACAAAATGTGCTGAGTAGAAAGCAGGTGCTCCTGGGAATTGGGAGCTGTATCCCCCAAATCACTATAATATGCTGGTACTTAGAGTAATACACGTTAGAAATTACTCTTTGGCAACTATCTGCTAAATTGATTTTTTTTTTTCTGTGTAACATACCTGGTAATTACTTACATAAGTAGCAGTCTAAGTTTTATCCAACGCATACTTGGAAGGTTTTGGCTTAGCTGGACCAGAGAATACAGCTCTTATAATGTGAGATCAGAAGACATAAGCAGCTTCTTTGGGAGGAACGTGCCTATCAAAGTCAAGACACAAGACAGCAAACCCTGTCCTTTGCCTGTCAAAATCAGTGGAGAAAGAATAATGATAAATCATTGTAATAATAGTGGCGTGTGCTGTAGCTTGGTGAGTGAATTCAGATGAGTTTCCCATTTCAGTTTAAGTCATCGGTTTTACGCTAACGAGAGATCTAAAACAAAGAAAAGAATAACTGTTGTAAACCAAGAGAATCACTCTAGATACAGGAGATACTGACAGGAATTTCTTTTTTTTACTTGCTTTTCAAGGATAACAGGACACTAAAAAACCTCATTTAAATCAAAGGTTTTAAGTCTTGATTTCTTTTAGTTCTGACTAGGGCTATGCTTGAAGTTTCCTATTTACCTCTGTATCCCCAGTGTATGGCACATGATAACAATAATGATAATCACAGCACTCATACACATCTGTTGCGTATTTACCTTTTGTTGTTATTGTTGTGTGCCCTCGAACTGATTTCAACTCATAGTGAATCCATGTGACAGCGTAGAACTGCCCTACAGGGTTTCCTAGACTGAAATCTTTATAGGAGCAAATGACGAGGTCTTTCTCCCACAGAGCCACTGGGTAGGTTTGAACCACTCAATTAGCAGCTGAGCTCTTAACCATTGCGCCACCAGGGCTGCTTGTATTTACCTTTCAACTGGCCCTATCTAAGCGCATGGAATATACCATGAGGAATATACTCTCATTATTTTCATCTACCTATGCAGAAACGAAGGTACAGACAGGTAAGTACAAGTCGTACAGTTAATATGAGCGGAGGTGGGGTTTGAACCCAGCGGTGAAATTATAGAGTCCTTGCTTATTGCCACCTCAGAAAGATGAGCAAATGCTCAGTGAACAAAAATGATAAAATTAAGTTCACTCTCACTGAGCATTTATAATGTTCCAGACTCTGTTCTAAGTCCTTTGCATGTGTTAACTCACTTTAAATATGACTTATAAGGACTCTTTTTTATAAATTTTATTTATTTTGTTGTTGTTGAGAATATACACAGTGAAACATACACCAGTTCAACAGTTTCTACATGTACAGTTCAGTAACATTGATCACATTCTTTGAGTTGTGCAATCCTTCTCACCCTCCTTTTCCGAGTTGTTCCTTCCCCATTAACATAAACTCACTGCCCCCTAAGGTTCCTATCTAGTCTTTTAAGTTGCTGTTGTCAATTTGATCCCATATCATTTTAAAACGGAGACATTTTTTAGTGGTTAAGCTAAACTATTGTTTGGTTTTAAGGAGACTTCAGGGGATGTTTTTGGTTTAAGGTTTAAAGATTATCTCAGGGCAATATTTTTAGGGCTTCATCCGGCCTCCATGGCTCCAGAAAGTCTGGAGTTCATGAAATTTTAAATTCTGTTGTGCATTTTTCCCCTTTTGATCAGGATTCTTTGTAGAGTCTTTGATCAAAATGTTCAGCAATGTCAGACAGGCACCATACAGTTCTTCTAGTCTCTCGGCAAAGGAAGCAGTTTTTCATGGAGGCAATTAGCCACACATTCCGTTTCCTCCTCCTGTTCCTGACTCTCCTTCTTTCTTTGTTGCTCCAGGTGAATAGAGATGAATTGCTGTGCCGCGGATGGCCGCTTGCAAGCTTTTATCTCCCATTTACACATAAGGAAACGAGGCATGGATCAGTTTAGAAAATTGCCCAAGGTGCACAGCCTTTAAGTGACAGTGGCAGAAGTGACAGTGGCAGTTTTCCAAGTCAAGGACATCTGACTTATTGTCTGTGCTCCTAACCACTTAGCAATACGACCTCTTCTTTGAACAAATTACAAAATCCATCTTCTTTGTAGCTATGGGGATAAAGACAGTTGCTGAAAATAACAATGCCAGTAATTTTAAAGCAGTTTAAAGGTAAATATTTCTTGAAATCAACAAACAATGAACTCAAGATCGTTGTTGACACTTCATTAAAGCAGCTTTTCTATAACTTGAAAGTGACTGCATGGTAGTCCTTTGCTGCTCCAAGTAATATCCTTGGATCAAAAGCATTGGCAACACCTGGGAACTTGTTAGAAATGCAGAATTTTGGGTCCCACCCAAGACTCATTGAACCAGAATCAGTATTTTATCTACTCCCCTGGTTAAGTTGGTACAGATCGAAGTCTGAGAAGTGCTGCTCTAGACCAGGGTTCTTGACCTTGGATGCCTATCAGAATCACCTCTAAAAAAAGTTCAAGCCTGGGCTCCACCCACAGGGATTTTGGTTTAATTGGCCTGAGAGTGTGGCCTGAGCAATGAGGCTTTTAAAAGCTCCCCAGGTGATGCTAATGCACAGCCAAGGTGGGAAACCACCGGTCTAGTGCAATGGTTCTTCACCTTGGCTGCACATTAACATCATCTGGAGAGCTTTAAAAAAATCCCCAGGCCCAGGGCTGACCAATCTCAGCATGTGGCATTTTTTAAAAGCTCCACAGTGATTCTAATGTGCAGCCAAGGTTGAAAACAACAGGTGTAGAAGACTGAGCTTGAGTTTTGGAATCCTTTGCCCTGTAACTATTAACTCGACAAATATTTACAGAATTATTCTGTAACGCAGGCAGTGGGGTGGGTACTAGGGCTGTGTAACAGCCACCAGATGCAGTCCCTGAATGCAGGGAGTGACCTGGCAAAATTACTTATCCTCTCTGAGCTGCAGCTCCTGCATCTGTGAAATGTGATATACTAAAATTATTTCAGAACTATCTACCCACACCACCTTCTGGATGAATCCCTGCCCACTCATCCAGCAGAATAGGTAGCCTACTTCAGAATCCCCACCCCCACACCAGCCAGGTTGCAGCTGATTGGATAAGGGGTGAACACGTGACCAAAGAGTGGTCAATCCATGGGTTGGCCAAGAGCATATGACTTGAGGTTTTCACAGAACAATACAGCACTGATTTCTGTTGGAAAGATGATTGATGCTTACTCTAGAGCAATATGCAGATAAACATCTATCATCTACTCAGGGTTCCATGTGGTATTTTTGTGTCGTTGTTGTTAGTTGCTGTCGAGTCAGCTCCGACTCATGGTGACCTTATGTATAAAAGATGAAATGTTGCCTGGTCCTGTGCCGTCTTCATGAGGGTTGATATGCTTGAGTCCGTTGTTGAGGCTATTGTGTCAATCCATCTCATTGAGGGTTTCCCTCATTTTCACTGACCCTCTGCTTTATCAAACATGATGTCCTTTTCTAGCTATTGGTCTTTCTTGATGATGTGTCCAGAGTAAGTGAGCCAAAGCCCATTTAAAATCTTGTGACTTTGCAACTCAAGGAAACTTGTGCTGAAGAGGCGTCTGCCCAAGTTCAACAGTAAATCAAGGTCTGTCTGACTCCAGAGTCCCTGCTCTTTCTACAACCATATGATGTCCTTCATGCTTTTCAACTTTTCTGTCTTTATAATTCTTACAGCTGATTGCTGCTTTACCTGGGAGAATTCATAAGGATTTTTTTCCTAAAATACACTTTTAGAGAAGTGAGAGTATACATCATTGTTACCACATAGAGAGGTAGTCCTCTTTTTATTCTTAGGCTGTATTTACCTATTACTATGGAAATCCTTCCAGAAAAATAAATTACCTTAAAGTTAAACCAAATCCAGGATCAGTTCTGGTTCCTGTAAAAGTTTTCTTAGTCTCCTTATTTTTCCTTCGTGATGACCAGTGTGTTTTGAGGGATGGTAGAAGGTTGAGCATTTACTGGATTGCCACAATTCTGGAAAGTTTTAGCAAGGTGTTCTATAATTCTGTTAATGTTAGTATAGTGCATTGAAGATGCATCTATCTCATAGTCTGATTAATTTGTTAGATGGAGTCACCAGTTAATCATTGAGATAATAAAATACTAGACAGATAAGTTTTAATTTTAGTACAGATGCTGTCCAACATGGTCACCATAGCCATAAATGTAAATGAACACTTGATAGTGGCTCATTTGAGTTGTGCTGTAGGTGTAAAACACATACCAAATTTTTATAACAACAACAACAAATACAACCAACTAACCAAACAAAGAGTATAGAATATCTTTTTCAATGTTTTTATATCAATTACATGTTGAAATGATAAAATTTTGGATATATGGAGTTAAATAAAATATATTATTAAAATTAACCTGTTTGTTTTTACTTTTCTAATGTGGCTACTAAAAAATTCAAAATTACATATGTGGTTCACATTTGGGCTTGCGTTATATTTCCACTGGACTTTGCTGAACTAGAGCATGGAACAGCTTAGCAGAGAGAGTAGTGAGCTCTTGTATAGTGAATGTTTCTGATGGGAAAGGTAGTAGGACCTGGTAATGGAGAAAGGGAGCAAAGAAATGGGAACAAAGAAGTGCTAGAAATCAATTTGTCCTGTTTCACATTTTTGCAACCTGTGCAGTTTTCTTTGTCTAGAAGGCCTTTGTTTATGCCCTGGTGATGCAATATTTAAGTGCTCGGCTGCTAACTGAAATATTTGGTGGTTTGAACCCACC
The DNA here is from genome assembly GCA_030035585.1 of Dugong dugon. Classification (NCBI taxonomy): domain Eukaryota; kingdom Metazoa; phylum Chordata; class Mammalia; order Sirenia; family Dugongidae; genus Dugong; species Dugong dugon. The sequence continues at coordinate 97,235,424 of CM057472.1, read as the reverse complement.
CGGTGGCTGCGTGGGAGAAAGACCTGATAATCTGTGTTTTCTTAAAGATTACAGCCTAGAAAACCCTATAGGGTGGTTCTACTCTGTCAAATGGGGTTACTGTAAATTGAAATGTGCTCAACGCCACCCACCACCACCACCACCACTACCACCTTTTTATTGAGACATCTGCAGCTGCCCAGGGTGTGCATTCTCTCTAGTTGCAGTAAGTCAATAACCTGATTTTCTTTGACTGCAGGTGTGCTCTTTGTCTAGAGAGCATCAATACCCCAAACTGGCACAATGTCATTGAGTTCCACCACAAATTATAGGATTCAACGGGAGAGGAAATAGACTCCACCTTCTGATGGGTGGAGTAGCCTACGTGTACAGGGAGGGAAGGAATTGATGGAGGCCATCTTTGGAGACAATCTACGACAGTACTGTAGAATGTTCACCTTTAATTTTAAATTGAATTATAATTTAAAATTTAATTTAACTTAAACACTTCTATATATATATATATATATATGAGACACACCACATATACTTAGTCATCTGCAGTGACAGGGCCTTAGTCAGGTAATAGAAGGATTTAGCCTCTCCCTGTACTCTGCCCTCAAAAGATGACTTCCCTTCAGTGTTCTTTTTTTCCCGAAAACAGAGGTGTTATATCTTTTCCTTCATCAACTATTCTGAAGCCAGCAGCTCTGCCCTTTACTTGCCTCTGATGGTTATTTTCTACTCTGCCATGAGTGTCTGCTTGCTGGTTACTTTCTAGAACTTTTAGACAAACACCTTTTCTGCTTGTGCTGCTGTTACCACCAATCATGCCTGCTTGGGGAAGAAGTGGTGGGCTCAAGACGGCTTTCCTTTCAGGGTTTACTTCCTCGCTCCAAAGCACCACCAACTGCCAAGGTCCTTGCGTGCAAGAGATTTTAACAATGGAGAGGCGAGCATATGTAGGACTACAAAGCAGGCAGGAAAGGAAAGTGACAGAACAATGTCTGATAGCTCAGTTCTATCTATCCCAGGAGAAGGTCCTTATTTTTCATCTCCCTCCTTGCTCTCTGTCCCCAATGTGAAAATCTTCACTTTAAAAAAAAAAAGTTTTTTTAAAAAATTTTTGTATATTTTTTATTATTGTAAAAATATATATAACACATTTACCAATTTAACATTTTTTTCTTGTGTATAATTTAGTGACATCAATTACACTAATCATGTTGTGTAACTATCACCAATATCTGTTGCCAAATTTTCCATCACGGTAAATAGAAACACAATGCTTCCCAAACAATGACTCTCCTTCCCCCCTCCCTCGCACTCCTGGAAAATCATCAGTCACTCTTTAATAGTACTCTCTGGCACATGCCCCCTTTTGTCTTGATATGTAGAGCAATCAATCACATATGTAATGAGTCACTCTAGAGTTAGTCATACACCCATTGCTGTTGAGTCGATTCCAACTCTTAGTGACTCTATGGGTCAGAGTAGAACTACCCCATAGGGTTTCCAAGGAGTGGCTGGTGGATTTAAACTGGCAACGTTTTGGTTAGCAGCCAAGCTCTTAACCACTGTGCCACCAGGACTTCAGAGTTAGCAGTAGTAATTCAAATATGATAAGATTGTGGGTATGTATTTTTTACCTCCTTTTTGCTTATCTGTATTTATTTATTTTTCCACAATGAACACATATTGGCTTTTGTAATGTAAAAAAAAATCAGAAGTTTAATTTTAATTACCAACAGAAGTTTTAAACAGAGTATCCTAATGATTCAGATATTTGAAAAGACGTTTCCTTTGAGTTTTACATTTCTCATTATTTTCTGTTTAACCTTGCCAGCAAGTGTTTAGAATATAGTATAGAAAAAGACAGTGTGGCTTTCACTGTAAATGCCCAATGACTTTTTCAATACTTTGAAAGACACATGATTCAGAGAAGAGATCCTAATAAAGAAATGAGCTGTGGCCTGACTTAGTAGAATAATCAGTTTAGTTATAAGGAAGGAATGAGCTGAGTTTTCTGGCAGGCAGAAAATGCATAGATTATACTCTGGAGCCTCAGAAAAAGGTATTGTAGGAATTGTCTGTGGAAGCAAGATAAAGATGAGGTCATCTTATAATAAGATCCTTTAGCGATTTCGCCTTGGGCAGAGCTCAATGAAGGTCCAACTGAAATTGAATTCAACTTTAAGTAAAAGATGTCCTACTTCAACTTCTGAATGTACCTGGTCATTGAACTTCAGGGTGACAAAATGAGAATGCAGGGGAGATTAGCTAATGGTTTGTAAACGCATAGAATGAACGGAGTATCATTGCTGCCACCTACCAGATACCTTGGTTATTATTTACTTCCTTGCTCATTAGCTTTTTCATCTGTAGGTGAAGTGGTTGAATGAAGGGTGTGGAGGCTAAGGATGAATATTTCGTAGTTTAAGAGCATACATAAGCACCTACTATATACTTCATGCTGTGCTATGCACTTTCTCATATGTTAGAAAATAATTACCACAACAGTAATAGCAATACCCATTTATTGAGTGCCTACTATGTACTAGGCATTGTGTTATGTGCTTTCTGTCACTCAGTCATAAAAACAGCTCTGCAAGGTTTAGGCCAATCCTATTTCCTCTTTGATGACTAGTGTACATCTGACCTAAGTCATGGTCTTTTCAATTGCCTCATATGCATGCAGAAATTGAAGAATGGAAAAGGAAGACAGAAGAAGAAATGCTATGTTCGAACTGTGATATTAGTGAAGAATATTGACTGTAACATGGACTGCCAAAAGAATGAACAAATCGGTTGGAAGAAATACAACCAGGGTGTTCCTTAGAAGTGAGGATGGTAAGACTCCAACTTGCTAACTTTGGACATGTCATCAGGAAAGACCAAACAGGACATTGTGTTTGTTAAAGTAGAGGGCCAACAATAAAGAGGGAAACCCTCAATGAGGTGGATTGACACAATCACTGCAACAATGGACTCAGACATATCAACTATCATGAAGATGGCACAGAACTGGGCAATGTTTTGTTCTGTTGTACATAGGTGTGACATGAGTTGGAGCCAACTCGATGGCAACTAACAATAATTGCCTCTTATTTTACAGATGAAGTAACTGATACTCAGAGAGTTTACGTAATTTTCTCAAGGCTACCCAACTAATATATATAAGCCAGCTTACAATATTGAATACAGTACTGATCCTAAGTTTTGAGATATTTCTATTAACTTCATTATAGTACTTCTTTGATTCTGATTATCGAATGTGCTTTTCGCCCTGAACAAGTGATTTAGCTGTTTTTCATTTTGAATTTACACGAGAGGCAATCTTGCACTAGTGCAAATGTGTAAAAAGATTACAATGAGATCAGCTTATAGCGTTCTTAAATTTACCCTCATTCAACATTTATCTATTAAACATTTGGCCTAATGCAAACATATGCAGTGATTCCCTCTCATGGCATTTCACTGCTTATTGAATTTTGTTTCTTGACCCTTGCAGGCAAAATTGTAAGTGAGCTTCCACAACGATCTGTTAATGAGAGCAAAACCCTTTGAAGATATGAAGAGCCAAGTGAGCCTTCAGTATTGGCCTGACTTTTTTTTTCTTTCTGGAATCCTCTTCCATGAGGGATGCAATTTGAAACAAATTGCCTCATAGTGAGATACCTAGGGAAGCTCAGTGGAGAGCAACAAAAATGATGAAATGTTTTACAAATAAGACCCTTGAGAAAGAGGTAGAGAACTGAACATGTTCAGCCTTGTGTCAAGAGGACTTAGGGGAGAAATAACTCTACAAATACACGTACAGATGTAGTGGACAAGGTGAAAGGCAAGTATTCTCTTTAGAAGGAACTAATAAAGGGGTTAAATTATACTAAGGACAGTTTACTTTAAAATGTGTTATTAACATGTGTTGAGACACCTTACTGAACATTCCATTTCAACCTATTATAATGAAAGTGGTACTGGGCAAAGGATTTACGCATTTTGAACTTCAGTATTCTCATTTACAAAATGGGAGATAAGACTACCTAAGAGATTATGGTATTTTAATGAGATGATAAATGTAAATAATAATAACTCCATGTATGGATCCCTTACTAGGTGCCAGGCAATGAGACAGGACCCTGGATACATTCTCATTTGGATCCTTACATAAACCTTAGAGGCTGGCTGTCTTGTCACTTTGTTATAGAGGTGGAAACCCAGGGTTGAGGGATTAAATGTCTCTATGTGGGTAGTCTTTGGTAGTTGTCTTGGTCATCTAGTGCTGCCATAACAGAAATACCACAAGTGGATGGTTTTAACGAAGAGAAGTTTATTTCCTCACAGTCAAAGTAGGCTCAAAGTCCAATTTCAGGGTGTCAGCTCCAGGGGAAGTCTTTCTCTCTCTGTCGGCCTTCTCATCAGTGTTGCCCTGGACTAGGAGCTTCTCGGCGCAGGGACCCCTGTCCAAAGGACACGCTCTGCTCCTGGCCCTGCTTTCTTGATGGTATGAAGTCCCCCTGTCTCACTGCTCACTTCTCTCTTTTATATCTCAAGAGATTGCCTCAGGACACAATCCAGTCTTGTAGATCCAGTCCTGCCTTACTAACACAACAGTCACCCATCCTCCCTCGTTAACATCATAGAGGCAGGATTTATAACATATAGGAAAATCACACAGTACCAGGAACCGTGGTCCAGCCAAACTGATACACACATTTTTGGGGGGACATAATTCAAACCATGACAGTAGTTCAGTGCCTACTTGCTCAGTGATATGTATTCTCCTTCCCACCCCCACCTATTGCTTTGGAAGATCTCTTCCTAGTCCACTCCTATTTTCAAGAGTCTCTGATTTCCTCATCTGTAGGTTATGGATTTTTAAGATAATGGAGAAAACATGTGGTCCTATGAATGTCAAAAAAGTTTGTCAACTCCAACCTTAAGAGTAATTTGGAGGAGGGTGACGTTCACTTGGGAGAAATGTTTGTGGGGCAGGTGCCAGTATTTCTAGAGATGAGTAGGATGAATTGGGACACTCATCTCTAAGAGACACCTTCCTACCTGGACACAGGAGGGTAGAATGGATGGCCATTTGGATTGATCACGATGGACTGTTATAGTTATTGTTGTTGGTTGTCATTGAGTCAATTCCAACTCATGACAACCCCACATGTGCAGAGTCGACCTACTCCATAGGATTTTCAAGGCTGTGACCTTTCAAAAGCAGATAACCAGGCCTGTCTTCCAAGGTGCTGCTGAGTAGGTTCAAATCATCAACCTTTCAGCTAGTAGTTGAGCGCTTAACCGTTTGTGCCACCCAGGAACTCCAACTTTTATAGAGGCCCTGCTAATTTATAAACTAAGGAACATCAAGAAGAAAGTCAAAGCTTAATAACTTTCTAGGCAATATGCAGCACAGTATGGGTTGGATACTATTTTACTGGACAAAGGAATCTTGAACCTGAAACAGAAAAGGAAAAGGGTTTTCTTCTCAATGGGCTGAGACTCTTTAACAGACTTCCATTTTACTGATTATAAATATATGTACTAATATGTATATATATTAGCTTGACTAGGGCAGAAAATAAATATGGGTGATGTGGGTGAGGAGAAGAGAACTCTTATATTAATGGGCTTGTTATGTACCTACTCTAGAAGACTGAGCAAGGATCAATGTTTGGCTTGTAACTTTTATATTTTAGATTTATAGAGCCATGTCTACCTATTAAGAATTTATTATGATTAGCTTAATAATCACAATAATAAACTAAAATCAAACCAGTTGTTTTCCAGTGGATTCTGACTCATGGCACCCCATATGTTTCAGAGTAGAACTGCGCATAGAGTTTCAATGGAAGTGACCTATTGGAAGTAGATCACCAGGCTTTTTTCTGAGGTGCTGCTGACTGGATTCAAGTGGCCAACTTTTCATTTAGCAGCCAAGCACTTAACTGTTAGTGCCAGCATGGACTCCTAATAATAATAATAGCTAATACTTATTGAACATTCCTTGGTACCAGGCATTGTACTAATAAATGGCTTACGTGTATTTGTACGTTTATTTTTCACAATAATACTGTAAAGTAGGAGCTATATTATTCATTCTTCCTTTCTCATCCACCTATCCACCCATATACTCTGAGCTGGCTATCAGTTTTCTCATTTGAAAAGTATGTTTGATGGTCGTGTTCAGTCTGAGGGTGTTATAAGCATTTAGTGAATAGGAGTGAAGGACCCTCTGTGTCCTATAATGCATGGGACAGTTTTCTGCAAGATGAAATTGTTCTGCCTCAAAATGCCAATAGAACTTCTCTTGAGAAACAATTTAGCTCTAAACCCCAAATTTCTGAGAAGCACCTCAGGGCCTTGCCTCACTGAAACATAAGGCCATTTCCTATAAATTGGACTGATCAGACTCTTTGGACAAGTGCTAGTTGCTGTAAATACTGAAGGATCCTGACTCGACTCTACTGTAACAGGATCTTTAACAATGACAAGTAACTGAAATGTAAATTCAGTGAAAGTTGGAAGTTTTATCCATAGAGTCCCTGGTTCCTAACACGGGCCAATTGTCAGAATCTTCTAAAAAACTTTGAAAAATACAGATTCATGGGCACTAGCCCTGGAAATTGTAATTTAGTAGATCTAAAGTGGATAGGTGACCCAGAAATCTTTATTGTTGTTATTCTAAAGTGATTCTGATGATCAGCCAGGTCTGGGAACCACTGATCCAGTCCAATCTATCCACTTACAAATGGAGAGACTGAAATCCAGATGGGGATATGAGTGCTCCAGGCTGCAGAGTTCAGACTAGAACCCAGATCTCCTGCTTCCTTGTTTGTCAGCCTAGGACTCTTTACACAATTCATTATTGCTTCTTGGTGTTGAGGATTCATAAGGCGTCGGGGAAGGGAACAGTAAATAAAGGGCATCCTGAATTTCTAAGATAAGTTAATGATCACATGCCATTTCCCCCTCATGCCTTCAGTGGGAGTTTGCTGTGTATTTAGATTGTAGGCTGTTACTTTTTATGATCATCAGTACAGGCCTGATATTGCTCATGGGCACACGGTGAAGTTTGCAACAACCCAGATAATTAGGAAAGCTCACTAAATAAAGCTTTAGTACTTAATTTCTAGGCAGATTTGTGACTGCTAGGGAATAAAATTTAGAGTTAGTTTTCCTTTAAGGTGTGGAGATGATGTTAGGAAGGAGGAAGGTCAAAGGAATGACTTTCAGCTGGTTAGTCAAATTGATGTCTCTCTAGGGGAAGTTCAGAGAAAGTTGGGATAGTTTTACCCGGTATCTACTGAGATCCTGCGTCCTCAGGAAGAGAACACTGGTTGTACAAGCGACTGGTTGTGTGTGTGTGTTGAAAAGGGAAAGTCAGTGGTGTATGGTGACCATCACTTTGTCCCCTGGAACTCAGCAGCTCTCTAGACAGGAAGTCTTAAAAGACATTATTCCTAAATCAAAACATCAGTGATGTTAAGGCAGAATGGATATCATTTTCATGCTGGAAATATTCTAGGTCACCCAGATGAGCTAGTGCTCCTACAAGGCCCAGGCATGAGACTAAGATAACATGTTATGGGACTTAACATGGGCCCTCAAGAACTTTCATACCTCATCCCATTTACTTTCTTACAACCCTCTTTAAATTAGGCAAGGCGATGTTCATCCCATTTTACCAGTGAGGATATGGAGGGACCGTTGAATGACCTCTCCAAAATCAAGAGCTACTGAATATCAATGGGCACCTGGGCTAGAATATTGTCCTTCTGGCCTCAAACAGTTAGGTTTCAGTGTATAGTGTAGGGAAAAAGAGCTGTGGAAGAAAGTCCATGTCAGGCAACTTCTGGGCAGTCAGAGACAAAGGAAGTGCCCTTTTGTAAATCACTTTATAACATATGATCCCTCTAGATCTAGTGAAAGCAGATTACGCTTTTATTATGTTTTCTAGGTAATTCTCATGCCTTAATGTTATGGAGTTTATTCATTTTCTACAGCTTCTGTAACAAATCACCACAAACTTATTGGCTTAAAGCCAATGTTATTATTAAATAATAACACAAAGTTATTATTTTACAGTTCTGGGGGCTAAAAGTTTGACATGGGTCTCGCTGGGCTAAAATCAAGAAGTAAGGTAGGGCTGCATTCCTTTCTGGAGACTCTATGGAAGAATCCATTTTCTTACCTTTACCAGTTTCTAGAGGCCTTCTGCATTCCTTGGCTCATGGTCCCCTTCTTCCATCTTTTAAAGCCAACAACATTGCATCTTTCTGTGCCTTTATTCTATAGTAACATCTCCCTCTGACTCTTTTGCCTCCTTCTGCCATCTTTAAGGAGACTTGTGATTACATTGAGCCCACCCAGAAAATGCAGAATATTTTCACTATTTTAAGTCAACTGATTAGCCCCTGAATTCCATCTGCAACCTTACTTCCCCTTTTACAAGCAACTCAACATACTTACAGGTTCTGGCAATTGGGACATACTTGGGAGGACATATTCTGCCTACTACAAGGAGTTTCCATATCCTGATTACATTTGATTATTTCATCCACCTGATAGGATGGATTAAATTTGTCCTACTTGCTTGCTGCTTTGGATTTACTCAGATTTATTTTGGATTTCTGTTGGATCATCTTTCTTTGAAATGGGCACAAATATGGATCTCTTCCAGTCAGTTGGCCAGGTAGCTGTCTTCCAACTTTCTTGGCATAGATGAATGAGCACTTCCAGCATTGCATCCATCTGTTGAAACATCTCAATAGTATTCTTTCAATTCCTAGAGCCTTGTTTTTTGCCAATACCTTCCGTGCAGTTTGGACTTTTTCCTTCAATACCATCAGTTCTTGATGATATGTTACCTTCTGAAATGGTTGCATGTCAACCAGTTCTTTTTGGTACAGTGATTGCAGTGACTCTCTTTTATTGACTATGCAAAGGCATTTGACCGTGTCAATCATAACAAATTATAGATGATATTGTGAAGAATGGGAATTTCAGAACACTTAATTGTGCTCATGCAGAACCTGTACATAGACCAAGAGGCAGTTGCTCAAACAGAACAAGGGGATACTGTGTGGTTTAAAAACAGGAAAGGTGTGCATCAAGATTGCATCCTTTCACCACACTTATTCAATGTGTATGCTGAGCAAAGAATCCTAGAAGCTGAACTATATGAAGAAGAACAAGGCATCAGTATTAGAGGAAGACTCATTAACAACCTGCAATATGCAGATGACACAAACTTGCTTGCTGAAAGTGAAGAGGACTAGAAGCACTTATTGATGAAGATCAAAGACTATAGCCTTCAGTAGGATTATATCTCAACATATAGAAAACAAAAATCTTCACAACTGGACCAATAAGCAACATCATGATTACGGAGAAAATATTGAAGTTGTTAAGGATTTCATTTTACCTGGATCCACAATCAATACCCATGGGAACAATAGTCAAGAAATCAAATGGCATATTGCATTGGGCGAACCTTCTGCAAAAGACCTCTTCAAAGTGTTAAAAAGCAAAGATGTCACTTTGAGGACTAAGGTGCACCTGACTGAAGCCATGGTATTTTCAGTCACCTCATTCGCATGCAAAAGATGGACAGTGAATAAGGAAAATGGAAGAAGAATTGATGCATTTGAATATACCGAGGACTGCCAAAAGAACAAACAAATCTGTCTTGGAAGAAGTTCAGCCAGAATGTTCCATGGAAGCAAGGATGGCGAGACTTTGTTTAATGTACTTTGGACATATATCAGGAGGGACCAGTCCCTCGAGAAGGACTCCATTCTTGGTAAAGTAGAGGGTCAGTGAAACAGAGGAAGATCCTCAATGAAATGGATTGACACAGTGTCTGCAGCTATGGCCTCAAACATAGCAACAATTGTGAGGATGGCGCAGGACTGGGCAGTGTTTCATTCTGTTGTGCATAGGGTTGCTTGAGTCAGAATTGACTAGATAGCACCTAACCACAACAACTCTTTGTATTATTCAATCTTTCAGAAGAGATTAATTTCTAGAGGAGGACATCACGTTTGGTGAAGTAGAGGGCCGCAAGTAAGTGGGAGAACCTTGGTGGGATGGTTGGCACAATAGACTCAGTGCTGAACATGCTGGCCATTGTGAGGATGACACAGGACTAGGAAATGTTTCGTCCTATTGTACATAAGATTTTTATGAGTTGGAGTCAACTTGATGGCAGCTAACAACATTAGGATGGACAAGAGAGGCGTTGTATATCAGTAAGTTTTCTTGGTTACAGAAGGCACATATCCTAGCTCAATCTCACTTAAACAAAGAAAGCAATTTATTATTCCATGTAAGGAAAAGTCAAGGAGCTTGATCAGAGCTAAAACAATGATAACAGTAATTATACCTCTTTTTATAGATCTCAGCTTTGTTTTCCTGGTACTGGCCCCTTTGCCACAGACTCTTCTGACATCGGGCAAGATGCCTACAGTGGCTCAAGTACGTTATCTTTTTGCTCAAGCAAGAGCGCTGAGATTAACATTGTTGAGGCCTGATTATCTTGGCTTAAATCATATGTTCATCCCTGAACCAATCACCCTGGCCGTAGGAATACTGTGATTTGATAGGCTGGTCAAAGTCATGGCCCTCAACCCTGGATCCAAGAATGGAGTCCAGTGGAATCTGAGAGTAAAGGAATTGAAGGAAGGGTGGCTGGCCCAAAGGAAAAAAAGAGGCTCTCTTACCACAGTGGAAAAATGGTAGACAGCCTAAAAAACAAATGTCATCTACAAGTATGGTCATTCCCATTTGACAGAAGAGGAAAGGTAAAAGGGTGTCTGACCATTGTATTATAGCATCAACTGCTAAAAATTAATACAGATACTACTTGAAGAAATGAAATTAGTTTCACTTATCTGAAGAACCCTACAGAAGGGAATTAGTGAAGTCAGGATACAAGTTATAGACATCAAAATCTTTCTCCTAAAGGCAGAGGCAATCCCAAGAACACACACATGTGGATCATAATGTCTGAGTAAATGAGGGTCATCTCAAACCTCCTGGGAGCAGAACTGCCCTTCTCTAGGTCCAACTTCATAGACATAAGGCATGGCCTTGTCTGGGTACATGCTAGACACCTCACTCCTGCCCCTTTTTAATCTCACAGTTATGCCATGTACAACACGATAAAGCCCAGTACATGGTACACTTGGACCTGAACAAACTTCTCATCTATCACATACCAGCTTCTCAAAAGCCACTTGGCCTGGGCCAAATACATTCTCCATTTCAGGGCATGGGACGAGAGCTTTAGGAGCCATTGAGTCGATTGTTGACTCATGGCAATCCCATGTGACAGAGTAGAGCTGCCCCATATGTTTATGTAGGCTATAATTTTTATGGGAGCAGATCTCCTGGTCTTTCTCCCATACAGTCAGTGAGTGGGTTTGAACCATCAACCTTTTGATTAGTAGTCAAGTGCTTAACTTGTTGTACCACCAGGACTCCTTCCTACAAGAGGGTAAGTGGCCACATTCAAAAACGGAATCCAAAGTTAAGACTAGGGTAAGATTCTCTTTCACCCTTAAACTGCAGAGGAAAAGATTTTCTAGTGAACCTCACATCTTGAAATTAGAGAAGTCATGTAAATAAAACACAATATGTTGTGTCCTAGAATAACCATTGAGCTGAATTGGGTGAAACTTGCAAATTCCTCCACTAAAGCATTTAACACCTTGTAGGAAAAAGTATGAATTCTTTAAGACCAGAAACTGTATGCTTTCTGCCCAGGCACCCGTCACAGAGCCTGGCACAAAATAACTCTTCAGTAACTGGTGGCACAGTGGTTAAATGCTTGGCTGTTAACCCAAAGGTCTGCAGTTTGAACCCATCAGCGGTTCCATGAGAGAAAAGACCTGGTGATCTGCTCCTATAAAGATTACAGCCTAGGAAACGCTATGGGGCAATTCTACTCTGTCATATAGCATAGCTATGAGTTGGAAGTGACTCACTGTCACACAACAACTATTTTTTAACACTTAAAAAAATAAAATTGTATTTCTATCAGAACATAAACTAGAATGCATAGATGGTGTATTTCATGTCTGTAACCCTTGCATTTGATGCAGAACCTGGCACATAGTGGGCCCTCCACAAGGCTTGTTCAATTAGTTACACTGATATGAATTCATTTAACTGAATTAATAAAACTGATGGAGCCCTGGTAGCACAGTGATAAAGTGTTCAGCTGCCAATGAAAAGGTCAGCAGTTTGAATCCACCGGCCGCTCCTTGGAAACCCTGTGGGGCAGTTCTACTCTGTCCTATAGGATCTCTGTGAGTCAGAATCGACTTGACTGGCAATGGGCTTTAATGAAACTGACAGGGCAGCATTTAGTATGTTACTGATTCCTTAAAAGCGTGCAAATCCAGCTATGGTGTTTTCTTGTTTACACACCTATCTGTCAAATGCTAAGCTGCTGGGCTGTACAGACAGTGGTAAAGCAATCGGGCTATTGCTTTCTCCTCCCACTGTTATAACAAGTGGCTCCTCATACAGTGTACCTCTCAGCAAACTGCCGCATGCTGTGATCACACCAGATAAACCAGAGCGATAATAATAAGGCTAATCTTGCAGAGATTAAGTCAGACCAGCCCACGGAAGGAGGCTGTTGGGATGGCAGAGGCACCGATCTGCCATGGAAGCACTCAGAGGAGAAAGTGGGAAGAAGGGAAACTGCTGGATGCAGATTCAGGAGAACCTGTCTCTCTGTGTTTCACTGGAGCAAGGAGTCAGAGAAGGGCTCCTGGGGGTCAGAGCTGTGGTGAAGAAAGATCAGGAGCAATGAAATGACGATGTATCTCCTTTCAGAAGCTTGCGGTTGCAAACAAGAACAAACAACAAACAAAAGAGTAACCTCTTTTTTTTTAATCATCTTAATTTCTACGACAAATAGTCTCATTCTAAGCTCTAGGGGGCTTATGCAGGGCGAGGGCATGTTTGCCAGTGGAAGAGGCTGTCTGGATCACACTGGTTTCCTGCCCTCACTGGTGTGGGAGATATTCCTTTCTCCACCTAGTCTCCCACGTTGGTCCACATTGGTCAGTGCAGCTTCGGTCTATGTTCTTGGAGTCAGGCTTGTTTGAGTCCTGCTCCCTCATTCTCCCTGCCTTCTTCTTGGGCAGTGGGGGGTTTGGCTGCAACCATGTCTCACTGGGGACAGGGACACCCTGTGAAGCAAAGCCTGAAATCACCCTCCAGAATATCTCTATTTTTGGACCCTGAGTTGTACCTATTTCTCCACAATTTAACCATATGAACCTACAGTATAGGGATCTAATGATTTTCTTCTCTGGCAGCTTTTAAACTCTCCTTTAAAATATATTGATAATTGCTATAATTTATTAACACTTACTGGACTAATTACTAGGAGCCCTGGTGGCACAGTGATTAAGCACTTGGCTGCTAATGGAAAGGTCGGTGATTTGAATCCACCGGCTGCTCAAGGGAGAAAGATGTGGCAGTCTGCTCCCAGAAAGATTACAGCCTTGGAAACCCTATGAGGCAGTTCTACCCTGTCCTACAGGGTCACCAGGAGTCAGAATCAACTAGATGGCAATGGGTGTGTTTTTTTTAAAATAATAATTACCGCATGCAGCGCTTTTCCTACATTATTTCATTTGAACCTCACAAAAAAGCTGGTGAGGTAGGAATTATAAAAAAAAAAATGAGACTCAGAGAGGTTAATTTGCCCAGGGTAACACAGTCTATAAGTGATTGTTGTTGTTGATAGTTACCATTGAGTTGATTGCAACTCATGATGACCCAGGCGTGCAGAGCAGAACTGCTCCGCAGGGTTTTCAAGCTGGAGCCCTAGTGGTGTAGTGGTTAAGAGCTCGGCTAGTAACCTAAAGGTTGGTGGTTCAAATCCACCAGCCATTCCCTGGAAATCCTATGAGGCAGTTCTACTACGTCCTGTAGGGTCGCTGTGAGTCAGAGTTGACTTGATGGCAACGGGTTTGGTTTTTGGTTTTATAAAGTTTTCAAGGCATGATCTTTCAGAAGCAGAGCCTCAGGCCTTGCTTCTGAGGCATGTCTGGGTGGGCTTGAACTGCCAAACTTTTGGTTAGTAGTACAGTGCTTGACCATTTGCACCCCCCAGGGATTCCTGCATAAGTGATAGAGACAGGATGTGTAACAATCTGCTTCATTTGGCGTACTCAGCTCCACTGAAATTTGCTGAGTTCTTACTCTGTGCCAGGCACTGCACTAAGGGGTCCCACATCTATGACTTCCTTAATCCTCACCATAACACTTTGAGGTAGGTACTATTATTATTCCTATTTTACAGATGAAGAAACTGAGTCTCAGAGAGGGTGAATAACTTGCCCAAGGCTGTACAAGCAGTAACAGAACTGGAACCTTGCTCTTTCTGATTTTAATAGCACCTGTGCTGTACCTATTAGCGCTCACGCAACAAACTGTCGTAGAAGAGAAGAAACTAACAGTTGTTGAATGTTTCCTTAGTGTTGTTATTGGGTGCCATCAAGTCGATTCCGACTCATAAGGACCCCATGTGACAGAGCAGAATTGCTCCGTAGGGTATCCTAGGCTGTAATCTTTATGGGAGCAGATCATCAGATCTTTCTCCCGTGGTGCTGCTGGATGGGTTCCAACGGCCAGCTTTTCAGTTAGCAGCCCAGTGCTTAACCGTTGCCCACCAGAGCGCCTTATTTCTTTCATATCAGTGCCTATATTGCTTTTTTCTTTAAAATAACTTTATTAGGTAGGGTTATCTTTATCTTATTGATAGTGCAAGCCTTCTGAGGGGGTAAATTATTGACCCGTTGTCATAGAGCAAGTAAAGTGTGACCTCGGCATTTTAACTGTCTGTACATTTTCCCATTATGTCATTTTACTTCCTAAAGAAATATAAATTCATGGTCCATAAATCATTTTATGCATTGTGTTAATTTCCTAGGACTATCATAACAAATTACTACAAACTTGGTGGCTTAAAACAACAGAAACTTATTCTCTTGTAGTTGTAGAGGGCAGAAGTCTGAAATGAAGGTTGGCAGGGCTACGAGGGAGAAAATCCAGCCTTCCTCTTCCAGCTTCTGCTAGCTCTAGGCGTTCCTTGGCCTGTGGCTTCGTAACTCCCATTTTTTGCCTCCCTCTTCACATGGCCTTCACTTCTGTGTATGTGTCTTTGCCTCTTCTGTCTCTTATAAGGACACTTGCCGTTGGATTTAGAGCCCACCTGGATAATCCAGGGTGATCTTACCTTAAGATCGCGTATTCAAACGCTCTTTATCCGAGTAAGATCACGTTCACAAGTTCTGGGGATTGGGACATGGCTATGTCTCTTTGGGAGCCTCCATTCAATCCACGAGATGCATTAATTAATTTTAATTCTGAAGGACTTTCAAAGAAAAGCACCCATGACCAGTATTAGGCACCAATGTTTAACTGAATAATTAATTTTTACACTTGTGTCTCTAAGCATCTTTTAATTTACAAGCATGAATAAGCCGTGACACTTCTAATTCTTGTTGAGTTTACTTAAAACGAAGTGATTTTTATGGTGTAAAGTATGAAATAGGTTGTCTCCTGTGATTTGGACACATCACAGAGCCCATGGCTTAAAAATGCCATACGCAGGTTTATTGTCTAAATAGATGGTGACAACGATTTTACAATAGGAGCATCACTGTAATTTATCATGAAATAGAAAATAAGGGGCTATTCCCTTGTGATAAAAATACATCTTGGACAAAAGTGAGAGACAATTCAGATAAGTGATGAGAAATGATCAAAAGTGCTGAAGAGGGACTAACATGTACAGGACGCAAGCTTGGGGACCAGGAGTCCTAGAACCTACCCGTATGTGTATGGCCAGTGTCCGTAGGGCATTGGCCAACAGCTTCCTATAGCACAGCTAGAGAAGTCATTCCTCCAACTTAAAACCGGTATGCAAATTCCACTGCTGTAAAGTTCAAGGCTAGAATGCTTACTTAGAAAGTTGAATGTTGGGGACCATGAATAAACACCTGAAATTCCAGGAACCCAGAGAAATTTAGGAAAGTTGCAAATCTTTTCTGAACCTTCCAAAATGTTATTAAAAAGAAAAATTCCTAGTGATCCAGAGAAATAAAAGCTTAACCAAATTAGGCAGTTTTATTTATTTTCCTTGTCACTTAGTGACTTTAATCAACTGTATTCTTTTATCTGTTACTCTTTTTTATTGGATTATGGAACAAGCTGATACAGCACGTGTGTGTGTGTGTGTGTGTGTGTGTTGGTGGGAGACTCTACAGCATTTCTATAATAAATCTTGGAGAGCAAAAGCCCACCTGACCGTTTCCCTCAGCAATAGCCTTTTGGGAGTGAGCTGAGGCCTGGTTGCTGTGGATTCATGCTTTGTGCATGTTATTGTAAATGGAACATTGCGACAATGCATTGCTTTAATGCGTCTGGAGTGGGCAATGAATACCAGAGGCAGGCTAAGGGAAAGGGCCAGGTACAATAGTCATTGAGAATGTGGGAGCTTCAGCCAGTGTGGCGGGAGGCATCTTGAGTCTACACACCCTGCTTTACACTTGAGAAAAAGGAGTCTCTCCCCTGGGTCCCCATGCTTCATTGGGTCCTGTGGTGAGACTTTTCCAGCTGTGTCCCTCCCCACTGAGTGAAAAGCCCAAAGGACAAGGAGATGTGCTCACCCAGAGTCCATACCCATCCATTCTAAACCATGCTCCAGCATCCTGGTACCCAGAATTCCCTACCCTTAGTACCCTGCTCCCACTTGCAGGGTCTTTTACTGGAGTCTTTGTTTCTGAGGGCAGGTGGCTCTGCATGTGGGCATTCCCAGGGCTCTGCAGTGGCTAAGGGGAGTCTGTTAGTAGAGGTATGAATAGAACTTAGACATTGGATTGGGGTGTTCGCATGAGTGCACATGAGGTTCTTTATGGTGCAACAGGGTGGACTCGGGGCTTAGAGTCAGGCCAGCTTCCGCCACAATGACTTCATGTTCTAGTGTGAAACTCCAGAGAGTCTGAGACTGGTCAATTTGAACTGGCTTTCCAGGTCATTATGAAGGCATACCTGTCAAGGTACAAATGTAGGGTATGTTTTATGTAACAGTTTGCTAGCTCAATTTATAACATCTAAAAGTCTAGAAATACGGTATGTGGGCCTTCGTTTGTACTCAGGCCATAGCCCCTGCAAATATTAGGGCTTGGACTAGCTGTGTACTAGACTTATGCAGCTGGGAGGGTATATAAGGAAGGCCTATGGAGGCCTTAAGAATTGAGTCTAGTGTTGGATTAGGAGTGACTGGATGTCCCAAGAGGTGACTTACCTGTTCTCTGAGAAGGGCAGAATAAGAGTGATCAGTACCAGACTGAGGTGGGAGAGTCCAGATGGAGCTTACCTCTTCCTCTCCCTGAGCACTGGTGTCCATGGGACCTCTTGGTGATATATTCTGACTGGGTAGGACTTTGATGTAGTGGACAGTGTATACCGAGCCAGACTGACTGGGGACACATTCTGCCAGTTATTAGCCCCAAGGTCCTTACTTAAAATGGGGATAAAGGTATTTGCTCCTGGGGTTGCACTGAGGGTAAGATGAATTAATGTAAAGTGATTCATATAGTACCCCCTCACCACCACACACACGCACGCGCGCGCGCGCACACACACACACACACAGCAAACCAGTTGCCACAAAGTCAATTCTGACTCATGGTAACCCCATGTGTTTCAGAGGAGACTGTGCTTTATAGGGTTTTCATGGCTGTGACCTTTCAGCAGCAGATTCCCAGGTCTTTCTTCCAAGGTGCTTCTGGGTGGGTTTGAACTGTCAACCTTTCGATTAGTAGTTGAGTGCTAAACCATTTGCTCCACCCAGTGACTCTAGTGTCCAGTAAATAGCTGGCTAATAGAGGCCCCCTCCCCTCTCTGTCTGCTTTGATCAAAAAGCACACTTTTCTGTGTTTCATTCCCTTAATACTTGCCAAAAGTCTTGTTTACTGTTGTCTGGTCAACTAATTTTTACTAAAGATGTAATATTTATACTTCCAGGAATAGTTTCGAAAAGCGATCTCTCAAAACATCATAGAACTACTTTGGGGCAGGAGGGCTCCTTAATTCCCACTCTGCTGTGTGACCAATGTCTGTACCCAAAGGCATAACTATCTTGAGGTACAGGTCTCATTGCTCGGGTACTGCCTTTGACAGATCAACATCAGCTTCATTTCTGGTATTAGATTTTGATTTATTTCCAGAATTACCTGGGCTGAGTTCAATGCTAGAGCAATACTTGAAATGATGGACTATCACATGAACTTCATTTTCTTGAAATGTCACTTGTTCTAATGTCCCAATTTTTCTAGGCTAGGCTATAGTACCAAGTTATTCAATTAAACATTAATCTAGGTGTTACTTGAAGAGATTTTGTAGATGTGGTTAACATCTACAATCAGCTGACTTTAAGTAGGGGTTTATCCTTAATAATCTGGGTGGGCCTCATCAAATCAGTTGAAAGAACTTAAGACAAAAACTGAGATTTCCCAGAGGAAGAAAAAATTCCACCTGTGGATGGCAGCTTTAGCTCCTGCATAAGAGTTTCCAACCTCTCTATGGATTTTGGACTTGCTAGCACCCACAATCACATAAGTCAATTCCTTGAAATAAATCTCTTAATATAAATATATATAATATTAATACAACATAAATATATAAATATAGCATATATTCATCTCTACTGGTTCTGTGTCTCTAGTAGATCCCTGACTGATGCAAATAGCAAAGTAGAACGCAATAAGATACATACCACCAAATACAAAATTATTGTATTAAGCTAAATGCTACTTAGTGAAAGCATAATTCTGAGAATTCATGAATCTTACACTTCATTCACCTACGAAAAGTGGGACGAAAAGGCTTTCTGGGCATTTAACACTCAAAGTAGTATTTATTATAATAGCAACCATTTGTTGAATATCCATTTACAGATATCTGGAGCCGTGGTGGTGCAGTGATTACAAGCTCAGCTGCTAACCAGAAGGTCGGCAGCTTGAATTCACCAGCTGCTTCTAGGAAACCCTATGGGACAGTTCTACTCTGTCCTATAGGGTTGCTATGAGTCGGAATCGACTCAACGGCAACCGATGTCTCTAATTTATAAAGAAGCCCTGGTGGTGCAGTGGTTAAGCACTCAGCTGCTAACCGAAAGATTGGCTATTCAAACCCACCCAGTGGCTCTGAGGGACAAATACCTGGTGATCTGCTTCTGTAAAGATTACAATCTAGAAAACTCTACGGACAGTTCTACTCTGTCACATGGGGTCTCTATGAGTCGAAAATCAACTTCACAGCACTTAACAGCAACAACAATTTACAGAGTATGAGACTGAAACTTAGCAAAGGTGAGTAATCTGCCCAAGGACATGCTTGTGAATAATAGTGTCAGGACTTGAACTCAGGTTCGGTTGACTCCAATGTCTGACTGAGTAAAACAGAACATGGTCTTTCAGCCTAGACTTCCTGGATGGTGGCCCCATGTAAATGGGATTGGGTGATAGTTTACCTGGGAGTAAGTGACATAAATGACTGTCAATGTATTCTTCTTATATGTTCTCTGTGCTTGGGAAACACAAACAGTTCCTCTCCCCACTCCAGGCGGGACTTAATCTCAGCCTAGTTAGCTACCCTGTCCTGGGACTTTGCGCCTAGAGTCAGTTATGCAAGATCAGAAGAAACAGAGGTCATTGTTTTATAAGCAATGGCCACTGAGGCTTCCTTGCCAAGCTTTTCTTTATCCAGGACCATTGCTGGCTGGACTTTTTGCTTCTGCCTTCATGTCCTTTTTCAGCTCCCTGATTCCCTAGTCATTGTCAGGTCTGATCCTCTAGCTTCTAAATGGTCGTGTGCTAACAGCACCACCCGCCCTCCATCAATATCCTTCCAAAGAAATCCTCCTTGGCTTGAGTTAGCTGGAGTTGGCTTTTATTGCTTGCCACTTGGACCCTGACTGACATATGTGTCAAGAATGGATATAAAAGAATGAGTAGACTTGGACTTATAGGCCTGTTTACATATTTCGTTAGGTTTGTGAGTTTGCAATAGTTGATGTGGGTATAAAGTTCCAATTTACTTCTCTAATGAACTCTTCAACAATTGATCTGCTCCTAATTTAGCTGCACATTATTATACCTAAATGTTGGTTGTTGCAAAAGGACCTTGTTTTGACCTCATAAGAGAAGAACATTCGAAATCAGCTAGAGGTGTGATGAAATGAGTTCCTTTATGTGGCCTTTTGCCTTGGTTCTTTGGAAAAACAGCTTGAGATTTTCCCCCTAAGTCCTGAGGAGTTACCTTTACCCTAGTTTTTACCCCACAGAGTTTGTTACTTTTGTCCAGGTTGATTGATTTTTCCTGGGTAAGCTGTAATAAACTTGGTTTTGATACTTTTTGTCTGATCCCGGGCTGCAGCCTGTCCTGTGATTGGTAGGTGCCTTGCAGGGATAGGTCAACAGACTATGCAAATAGGGTTAGTTGTCGACCAGTTATGCCTACTATGCAAATGAAGTGTCTGTGGCCTACCAGGGCTGGGGGGGTGGATTGGTCAGTTCATGGCCCTGGTAGGAATGCCATGCCTTGAAATGGATGTGGAGTTTGTGTATATATGCAACCTTCCACATTTTTTTCAGACAGTTAAGAAGCAAGAAGAGAAGCAGCAGGAAGAAAGCAGAAAAAAGAAACAGAGAGAAAGAGGAGGCAAGGAACCTATTAAAAGAGTTGTAACACTGGTCAAGGGCTGTAACACTGAAGACAGCGAGAGGCCCAGAAGGCGTCCAGCAGCAGAGATAGTAGTGATAAATGGCAGGGCCAAGAGGAGCCTGTCCTCAGGAGACTGAGAGGAGCTGAGAAAGCTGTCTTGCACTGAAGAAGGAAGACCCTGCCTATATGCTTCCTGATCCTGATTCCTGAGTTGCAGCCTGTTGATCCTGACCTGAGTTGCACCCTGTTACTTAACTGTAAGTATGTCTGTGAGTTCTGTGAGGCCATTGCAATGCGTTATTGAACCCAGCAGAGAAGTAGAGTGCTGTGGGAGGGGTGGCTGGTGTCAGAATTAGTAAACAGGTTGGAGAGTGGAGGTGTCTGACCTCCACCTCATAGGGACCAGCTTTGGCCTGATCCTGGTCATTTTCTCCCCTGAAGAGTGGCAGGTTCCACTGCTACTATTGCTCCCATCTTTTTACAAGAGGAAAGCAAAACACATGGCCCGAAGTCTGAAAAGAAATTCACTGTGTGTGTGTTTCAGTGCTGGCTATATTCTTACTACCAGCTCTTTCCTAATATGCTAACATCTCTTGTATATTTGACCATGATCAGACAAACATGATTTTAAAAGGACAAATTCTGAGTTAAAAATTACCGTTCTTCTCCAGTGTGCTTTGTGGTTTGTGCAGATGGAGGTTACAACAGGCCAATTGATTAATGAAGTGTTTTATTGGGATGCAAATAATGCATAATGTCATAAGATCCATATGTTGTAGACTACAGAGGCATAAAACTTACCTTGGCACAAAATGGAAAAATTAAAGCATCTCTCTTGAAAAATACATCATGCTGAACAAGAAGCATGTGGGTATTTCTGGTATTTATAAAACTGATGAATGCTGTGCCAGGTTTGTTTAGTTTTAGTGCTAATCTGATCCTGTGTGTGTGTGTGTGTGTGTGTGTGTGTGTATGTGTGTGTGTGTTATTCATCAGGCAATAGCTTTATGCTTCTACTCTTACTCAGTCTGATCAGAATAGTTGAAAAGAGCCAAACAGCTGGTTCTGATAACACAGTGGCTCTGGTCAGCATGGTTTAGAACTAACATGATAGATACTAGAAACAAAATGTAATTCTAATAAAAACAGCAATGGGAAATTAGAGACGTGATTACCCATCATCACCAGAGAGGAGGAGAATGAGAATGATAGGTAAATACTCAGTTTATAAAAAAATCAAAGAACAGCCCATTGAATAAAGTCTTAGTTTCCTAGTGCTGCTGTAACAAAATATACCATAAGTGGGTGGCTTTATAGAACAGGGATTTATTTTCTCACAGTTTTGGAGGATAGAAGTCCAAATCAGAGCATCAGCTGTAGGCAAGTGTCTTTCCTTGTGGGTAGCTCCCAGAGTCACTTTGAGTTTCTTGGCATTCCTTGGTGTTCTTTAGTATTCCTTGGTGTCTGTCTTTCCCCTGTGCCTATTCTGCTATTTTTATAACTCAGAAGTGATTAGGTTTAGGAACCACCCTACTCTGGTATTATCTCATTAACATAACAAAAGAAAAACTTATTTCCAAACAGGATCGCATCCACAGGTACAAGAGCCAGGAATTCAACATATATTTCTGGGGGACACAATTCAATCCATATTGTGGTTGGGTGCTATTGAGTCAATTTTGACTCATAGTGACCCTATATAACAGATAACAATCTCGAAGCATCATAACCCTTTGGGAGTATACAGAAAAACAAGTGAGTCTGATAAGCGACAGAGCACCCAAGCTGTGATCAGTATGGGAGATTTCAAATCTAGTGAACATTTGTGGGACCAGACTAGGGTGAACATCCCACTTAGCCCAGAGCTTCTTGGCAAGGGGGACTTTCAGTTTTAAAGTTAGGAAAATCCTGTGCAAACTGAGACAAGTTGGTCACCCTAGACCAGACTTAGGTTTTGGCAGTGGTGGCTGCTTCTTTTATGCCAGAGGCGCCTTCGTCGGTAATCCCTTGTCCTGGAGACTTAGGGGTGTCCAGAGTCCTGGGGCTGAGGTTAAAGCTTCCTCTGCCACTTCCTTACACTCTCCACTCTTCTGCTTGGGCTGCAAAATCCTTTCTGGCCATCATCCCACAGAACCTGGATTCTAGTCACTTGCTCATCTGTTGCGGGATTGTAACAATGGTAACAAAGATGATGACCAGTTTGTTGAGGGAAATATCACTGCCGCTACTGTTACTACTGTTTCTGCGCCTACTATGTTGCTACTGATCCTGCCAGCAATTCACGTTTATCACTGTGTGGCAGGCATTGTGTCAAACATCAATTAATTTACTCCTCAAAAAAACCCCATACATTGCACAAAAGAACTACTATTTTGGCCATTATACAGATGAGAAAACTGAGGATTAGTGAGATTAAGCAACTTGTTAAGGCCACAAACTACTAAATAGCAGCGCTGGACTTGAATGTAGGACTGTGTGACTATACAGACCAATATTTCACCCATAACTGTTATTTAATCTCAATTAAAAGGGAGGATACAGCTCTCTTTCACCACCAATTTGGTGGGAATGTGATACAACCCATAAGATAAAAGCCTTTTTACTTTTTGTCTCCTGTTAAGGTGTCCTGCTTTCATACACACACTCATCTCTGGATGCTGTGTTGTGGAATATGACCAGATATCTACAGCTGGTGAGGGGTCACCCAACCATCAGTGACATCTAATCAATGAGGTAGCCCAGGGATAGCCATTTTGTCTCTCTGGGCTTGGGTTCTGAATCAATAAAATGAAGGAGTTGAACACAGAAATTTCTAAAGCCCATTCTACTTCTAGTATTTGTGATATAAATCTTGTCCAGTTATATTTTGAAATAAAGAATCAATTATGATGCTCAGGAGAAGTTTAATAGTGGTATTTACGGTAGAAACCAGTGATTAAAAGGGGAATCTGGGAAAAGACAGCTCTGCCTGCAAACTCCAACCTTGCTATTTTCTAGTCATGTGTCCTTGAGAAAATTACTTCTTTAAGCTGCTACTCTTAAAAAAAAAACTATTGGCTATTGATGGAATCAAAGACACGTCTATCCTAACAAGAGGAAAGGCATAAAATATGGATACAGATGGCCTTATAGTTATGAATTTGATGTTGGTAAGATTAGGAGATTCAGATTTGATTGCTTCTATTTTCCCAATAAGGTAGGAAAGAAGAGAGGTAAAGCTGTGAATTAGTTGACTTGTAGAGTGGAAAAATGATGCAGGAAATGTAGCATTATTTTAGGACAGTGTTGAGTGCCAATTTGGGACTTGTGGTCATACACGCAAAGGAGATAAACCAACATGGTTGTTGGACATTGTTCAGCAGAGTTCCACTGCTTAGGGCAGGGCGACATAGTGGGTTGGTTTTGACTAGGCAAATCAAACAAAAGGAGAGACTGGGCAACGAGAAAAATGACATGTGAGAGGTAGATTAGAGGTCTCAGTGTAGACAAAGACTCAATGGGTTTAGAAGGATAAAACCGGTGATTAGAGAGAGGGCTGCCGCAACTGAGATTTTGGAGGCAGTACAGCAGTTGGTGATGACAATGTCTCTAGACCTTAACAATAGCGGATTAGGAGAGTGGAAGAAAGGACTGTTTAAAATGAGCAGGTCAAGGAACTTGGGATGCTAGAGTTCTATGGAAATCATCCACATGATCCTTGATGTCACCAGGAGCAATGATGGAAGTCAGAGTGAAGAGGATGACATTTTTTGGGGGGTCATTTATTGTCAGTTTCTTTCTTCTCTCTGTCATTTCCACCAGCAGGCAAACATATTGGTTTCTCCCATTTTAAATCACTGCCCCTCCGCCCCCCAGCCCACTTAACCTCCATCTACTGACCTAATTACTTGTTCTCATTGTTTGGCAAAAATTATTCAAGAATGTCTTTACTCAGTGTCTTAAACTTTTATTTTTTTTATCAATCACTGTAGAGGAATTTTATCCATTCCACTGAATCTACTACCCCATTCTGCCAATCTCATGGTTATGCACCATCTTGCTCAACATCTCAGAGTCTTTCAACACAACTGACCTCTCTGTCCCTCCTGAAACACTTTCTTCCTTTTACTGTTCTTCCTCCTTTGCTAGATGGTTTCACCTAGCCCCAAGGATTTAAATGCCATCTATACCCTGATGATAACCACATTTATATCTCTAGCTCTCACCTCTCTGCTGAGCTCAAGACTTTCATATCTAATTGCCTATTGAATATTCTTATTTGAGTGCCTAATATTGCTGTTAGTTGCTCTTGAGTTGGCTGCAACTCATGGCAACCACATGAACAACATTATGAAACGTTGCCCAGTTCTGTATCATCTTCATGATCATTGGTATGTTTGAGTCCAATATATTTCTATTAATATGTGTGATGGTTAAGGTTATTTGTCAACTTGACTGGGTCATAATTCTCAGTGGTTTGGCAATTATGATGTCGTTTGGCAGACATATAATGATTCAATCACCTCCATGATAAGATCTGATATAATGTGATCATCTCCATGATGGGATCTGCTGTGAGTAGTCAATCAGTTGAAAGGGAGTTTTCTTAGGGGTGTGAGCTGCATCCAATATAGAAGGACTTTCTGGCAAGGCTTGCTGGCTTTTTCTCACTCTGGATCCTGCAGCTGGCTCCTGTTTATATGACCTCTGGTTCTTGGGGCTTCGGCTAGCAGCTTACCTGCTGATCTTGGGATTCATCAACCCCCGCAGTCTGGATCTTGGGTTCGCCAGCTCCTACAGCTATGTGAGTCGGGAGAAGCCTCCAGCTGACCCATGAATTTGGGAGTTTCCAGCCTCTTCAACCATGTGAGCCATTTCCTTGATGTTTCTCTCTATTTATGTGTATATATATATAGAGAGAGAGAGAGAAAGAGAGAGAGATAGATACTTCACTGCTTTTGCTTCTCTAGAGAACCCCAACTAAGTAATATCTTTAATAGGTATCTAAAATAATATATCTCAAACAGAGTGCCTGATTTCTCCCAGCACTTCTACCTTTCCTGCCCAGGACAAGCTTCCACAAGTCAATAAATAACACCTCCTTTCACCCAGTTTCTTAAGGCAAAATGTGGAAGCCATCCATTTCTCCCTGCCCATTACGTTTCACATATAATCCAGTACAAATTCTGTTAGTTGCTCTAGGTTCTCTCACTTATTTCCATCTCTACTCCCTCTACCATAGTCCAAGCCACCAGATCTCTCACTGGAACTATTCCAATAGCCTCTAAACTGGTCCTCCTACTTCCACTCTTACCCACAACCCAAACTCATAACCCTTAGAGCAGCCAAGGCTATCTTTTAAAAATATCCTTCACATCATGTCACTCTGCACTGCATGTAGAATAAAATCTAACTTCTTATCACATCGAAAGCCCGCTACTCGTGACTGTGTCTCTGACCACTCACCACAGTCGACTTTTCAGTTCCTCAGAAAATGGCAGACTTGTTCCCACCTTCAATCCTTTTTGCCTCCTGTCACCTCTGCCTGGAATGCTCTTCCCACAAACTTTATACAGTAACTGCTTTTCATTCTTAATCCTTCAAATATCATTTCTCAAAGAACATTTCTCTAATCACTCCTAGCCCATGGGCACTTTCATTCAATGTATCTTTTTTAAATTTTCTTTAAAGAATTTTTCACAGCCTGAAATTATTTTATTTATCTATTGGTTTGCCCAATATCATCAGTCAGAACAAGGCCGGAGGCCAGCTGTGGAACAAACCATCAACTGTTTGTATGCAAAGTCAAGTTGAAGTTGAAGAAAATTAGAACAAGTCCAAGAGAGCCAAAGTATGACCTTGAATATATTTCACTGAATTTAGAAACCATCTGGAGAGTAGATTTGACTCATTAAACACTAATGACTGAAGACCAGATGAGTTGTGGAATGACATCAATGACATCATACGTGAAGAAAGCAAGAGGTCATTCAAAAGACAGGAAAGAAAGAAAACACCAAAATGGATGTCAGAAGAGACTCTGAAAGTTGTTCTTGGACGTAGAGTAGCTAAAGCAAAAGGAAGAAATGATGAAGTAAAAGAGCTGAGCAGATTTCAAAGGGCAGCTCGAGAATGCAAAGTAAAGTATTATAATGAATGTGCAAAGACTTAGAGTTAGAATGCCAAAAGGGCAGAACGCACTTGGCATTTTTCAAGCTGAAAGACCTGGAGAGAAAATTCAAGACTCGAGTTGCAATACTGAAGAATTCTATGGGGAAAATATTAAATGATGCAGGAAGCATCAAAAGAAGATAATAGGAATACACAGAGTCACTGTACCAAAAAGAATTTGTTGACATTCAACCATTTCAGGAGGTATCATATATTCAAGAACCTATGGTACTGAAGCAAGAAGTCTAAGCTGCACTGAAAGCATTGGGGAAAAACAAGGTTCCAGGAGTTGACAGAATACCAATTGAGATGTTTCGACAAATGGATACGGTGCTGAAATCTTTCACTTGTCTATGGCAAGAAGTTTGGAAGACAGCTACCTAGCCAAATAACTGGAAGAGATCCATATTTGTGCCCACTTCAAAGAAAAGTAACGCAACAGAATTTGGAAATTATTGAATGATATCATTAATACCACACACAAGTAAAATTTTGCTGAAGATCATTCAAAAGTGGTTGCAGCAGTACATCAACAGGGAACTGCCAGAAATTCAAGCCAGATACAGAAGAGGGATGTGGAATTGGGGATATCATTGCTGATGTCAGATGAATCTTGGCTGAAAGCAAAGAATACCAGAAAGATGTTTTCCTGTGTTTTATTGAGTAGGCAAAGACATTTAACTGTGTGGATCATGACAAATTATGGATAACATTATGGAGAATGGGAATTCCTGAACACTTAACTGTGCTCATGAGGAACCTGTACATAGACCAAGAGGCAATCATTTGAACAGAACAATAAGATACTGCATGGTTTAAAATCACAAAAGATATGTTATCAGGAGGGATCAGTCCCTGGAGAAGGACATCATGCTTGGTTAAGTAGAGGGTCAGTTAAAAAGAGAAAGACCCTCAACGAGGTGGATTGACTCAGTGGCTGCAAAAGTGGGCTCAAGCATAACAATTGTGAGGATGGCACAGGACCAGGCAGTGTTTCATTCAGTTGCACCCAACAACAACAACAGCAACAACAACAACAACAACATTGGTTTGCTTATTTATTGTATGTCTCACACTCCAAAAAAACCAAACCCATTGCCTTCGAGTCAATTCTGACTCATAATGACCCTATACGACAGAGCTGAACTACCAGATAGGGTTTCCAAGGAGCAGCTGGTGAATTCAAACTGCTGACCTTTTTGGTTAGCAGCCGAGCTGATGATGATCACTACGCCACCAGGGCTCCCTAGAAAGTATTATTACCAGTTGCTGTCAAATTGATCCTGACTCATGGCAACCCCATGTGTGTCAGAGTAGAACTGCTCTTGATAGTTTCTCAATGGCTGATGTTTTGGAATTAGATCACCAGGCCTTTCTTCCAAGCTGCAGACTTGAACCTCCTATCTTTTGGTTAGCAGTTGAGTGCATTAACTGTTTGCACCACCCAGGGCCCATAGAAACAGAGATATTATTGGACTTGTTTGCTGCTGTATACTCAAATCAGTGCCTAGAACACAGTAAGAACTCAGTAAGTATATACTGAATATTGAATTTGAAGAATGGGGTTATTAACAGTTCCCCTACACTTTAAAGGATTCTGTGATGCTTAACTGAGATAATCTTCATAAACTTTACATGCCAGTGCCAGGCACAGAGTAAGTACTAATTGTTAGCCAGCACTATTTGTTACTATTTATCTTACATATCACACTAGTGATGATGATAATTATATATTTGCCACAATGGAAATTTAATTGGCACCCATAGAAAGTGCCCTGGTGGTGCAGTGTTTAAGAGCTTGGCTGCTAACCAAAAGGTTGACAGTTCAAATCCACCTCGGAAACCCAATGGGGCAGTTCTACTCTGTCCTGTAACGTCGCTGTGAGTCAGAATTGACTCGACGGTAATGGGTTTGGGTTTGTTTTTTAGATTAATGCATAACCTCTTCACTTAAATTTTTTGAAAGCGCTGTTTCATGAACCTAGCTGGAGAATTAATTTTTCAGATTATTAAAATAATCTGCTTGGTATGAAAGTAGGATATGCCTCCTACATGAGAATTATAACTTCATCAAGAAGTGGGTTGCCGTAAAACAGACTCCACAATAAAGCTCAGTGGAGTCAGAAAGCCCTTTCAGATTGTGCCTCCTGGGCATCTTTGTTGTTAAGGGCCGTCAAATCGATTTCAACTCATAGTGACCCCATGTAACAGAGTATAACTGCCCCAGAGTGTTGTCTAGGCTGTAATCTTTTACGGGAGTGTTTCGCCAGGTCTTTTTCCCTTGGAGCCACTAAGTGGGTTTGAACAGCTAACCTTTTGGTTAGCAGCTGATTGCTTAACCATTATGCTGCCAGGGCTTCTTCTGGGTCTTCATTAGGAACGTTAATTATCTCTGAGCTCTAGGTAGGCTCTTGGTTAGTCATCTGGCTCAATGGAATTGTGCTACTCCAGCTCACTAGATGGTGAGTTTTACTCTGGATCTTTAATGAGGCTCTTTTTAGGAAAAATATAGCATATCAAATATCTTTTATTTGCAAAGCACACCATAGTTAGAATTTATTCTTAAGCTTCTTAGAAAGAGCACCGAGATGTAGGATCCTTCAAGTCTCTTTAAGCCAAGTTGTGAATTTGGTGTTATTTCTTTTCTTTCTGATAGATGTTTACTTTCCACCCAGGTGTGTCTCACCTACCAGAAAGTTGCGGTGTGGGGCAGACCCAGCCGTTGAGGGGCTCTTATCACTGTGAAACGTCCCTGCGCTGGCTCCCTGCCTACCAGAGATCTCATTCACAAGCATTGATTTTTGCACAGTAAATTTTTGATAGCTGCCTCAAAGGGGCCATTTTTTTCAGATTAACAGCTGCTCTGTTAACGTCAGATGAGTTGTGTGGTTAAAAAAAGGTCTTTATTTATAGACATCAAAAAGCGTATCTCAGACAGCAGACCCCTCAAATTCAAAACAAAAAGAGTATAATAAAAGGAAAATCATATTTTATATTAACTGTCCTCTTTCAATGTAACACACTCTAAGTAATAAAATCCTAGGGAGATGGAAACAGCTGATGTTCTCATTATTTATGTGGTAGGTTTACTTTATGCCATTTCTACATGGGCAGTAAAAATCCAGTGTTTAGTATTCTTATAAATTTTATTTAATCTTGTTAGTGAAGCAAGCAGTGACTTAGTATGGGTTATTTACTGTTGCAGTAAGAAACAAGAAGACAAGCCCCTGCCATCACTGATATTTCATTAGACTATTTGTAGGCAAGCACGAGTCATGGCAGAGACAGAGTTTGAACAAAGCCCAGATATCAGAGCTGGACACAGAAGTCATATTTGCCAAAGAACTATTTCCTCCTCCTGGGAGCAGAGGGACTTAGAGCTTATAGATACTATCAGGACTTTTGCTTCTGAATGAAAAGAGATGAAAAGTGCCACATCCAGAAGGCAGGGTATAATACTTCAACATAAAGAAAAAATCCTCACAACTGGACCAATAAGCGACATCATGATAAACGGAGAAAATATTGACGTTGTCAAGGATTTCATTTTACTTGGATCAACAATTGATGCTCATGGAAGCACAGTCAAGAAATGAAATGACCTATTACATTGAGCAAATCTGCTGCAAAAGACCTCTTTAAAATCTTAAAAAGCAAAGATGTCACTTTGATGGCTAAGGTGTGCCTGACCCAAGCTATGATATTTTCAGCTGCCTCATATGCATGCAAAAGCTGGACTATGAATAAGGAAGACTGAAGAAGAATTGATGCCTTTGAATTATGGTGTTGGCAAAGAATATTGTATATACCATGGTCTGTGGAAAGAACAAACAAATCTATCTTGGAAGAAGTACAGCCATAATGCTACTTAGAAGCAAAGATGGTGAGACTTTGTCTTGCTTACTTTAGACATGTTACTAGGAGGGACCAATCCCTGGAGAAGGACATCATACTTGGTAAAGTAGAAGGTCAGTGGAAAAGAAGAAGACCCTCCACAAGATGGGTTGACACAATGGCTGTAACAACGGGCTCAAACATAGAAACCATTGTGAGGATGGTGCAGGACCAGGCAATGTTTCCTTCTGTTATACATAGTATCTCTACCAGTCAGAGCCAACTTGATGGCACCTAACAACAACAATAAGACTTAATGAGAAGAGAGTTAGAAGACATATGCCGCCATCTTGGGCTACGTGGGGTTCAAGGTTGACAGCTTGTGTCTGATGTAGCATTGGTCCTCACGTGCCTTCTAGGTAAGTCTTCAATAGTTACAGGGTTCCAGGGGGAGTGCTTTAGTTTCCAAGTGGCTGCTTGTGACCTCTCTATCCAATCTTCTCTCCCTAGCCTAAATCTTCATTTCTTAAATTTAATTTTTATTGAGATAATACAAGCAGTAGTTTAAAATGCAAATATTAAATAGCATATAACAAAAAACAGATGCAGATAGAAATTCTCCTTGAAAACATGGAAGAAGTAGGGAAGAAACACCCATATCTCTCTCACTTCCTGCCCTGTGATCTTATACCAATGACTCCCATTGGCCAGTTCCAACCGGAAACAGCCCAGCAAGGGAGCTTGGGCAATGCATTCCACAAAGGCAAAAAGTGGGTGTAGACAGAACAAAGGAGGATGGCAAGAGAAGAGTAACTAGTTCACGAGCTAATACCTATTTACAAGGGCTACTGTGAGAATCAGATGAGATAAATATAAAAAACACCTATGCAAAGGAATTGACACATAGTAGGTTGTCAAAATATGGGTTTTACTCCTCTTTCCCCTTCCTTATTTGTCAAATTTGCTCTCCAAAAATTGTGATTCATTTATTGCAAAGGCTGTGAATATCTAACAAAGCATTTTAACAGGGGATGAGGCTAATTCAAAGCAGCTAAGTAACTATTGCTTTTCAGATATTTTAGATACGAGTAGCTCAGTGAGTGATATTCTTTGGGGGGAGTGGGCAGGAGGGGGCTCTCCTTGATTTCTCAGAGTTCATGCAGAGGGGTAGCTGCTCGTTTAGCTTGTCCTGGCTTGGCAGTGCAAACGGTTAACGTGTTTGGCTATCAACAGAAAGGTTGCAGGTTCAGGTTCACCCAGAGGCACCACGGAAGAAAGGCCTGGTGATCTAATTCCAAAAAATCAGCTATTGAAAACTCTCTGGAGTGCAGTTCTACTCTGACACACATGGGGTCGCCACTAGCTGGAATCGACTCAATGGTAACTGGGTTTTTGCCTTGGGAGTTAAAGTCCTTCCTGCACTTCTTAGTGACCCTGTCAGCTTTGCCTGTAGGATTCAGCGTGGCTGCTCCCATAATCAGGTGCTGACATCAGCAAATATGTATAATAAATCTGTCTGGAAGCCGGGAAGCATGGTCATCCCAGACTGCTGCCCCACCACAATTCAAACTGTCCCTCTGCAATGTGCAAAACTTTACAGTCACTGGTGTAGCTGCAACAACCGTAGGCCACTCTGTTAGTGCCAAAGAAATGACCACATAATACGTTTTTCTCCCCTCTAACTCCTCTTGTTTCCTGTCAGTTTTGTTTCTGATGCGTGGCTGCTTAATCTCCTCCCTTAATCTTCTCCCTTCCACTTATCATTAACCTTTCAATGGAGGAAAGTGAAGCCCTCTGATATCTTTGAACCAGTTGCTCAGGCTAAGGAGTCGTGCTGTTTTTCTGGCGGGGGGGGGGGGGGAGGTTGCTGCTCTAGAGTGCCTACCTCAGTCCCAGAGATGCAAATGATTAACGCGTTAGGCTGCTAACTGACAAGCTGGAGGTTCAAGTCAACTCAGAGGTGCCTCAGAAGAGAGGTCTGGTGATCTATTTCCAAAAAACCAGCCACGGAAAACCCTATGGAGCACAGTTCTTTTCTGATACACATGAAGTCACCATGACTTGAAGTCAACTTGACGGCAACTGGTGTTGGCAGGGACCTCAGTCTCTGGAGGCTGATCTCAGGGACTTTGACTCCTCAGAGATTTCTTGGCCTTTCCAAGGGCTGACCAGTGGGGAGGTGCATTTGACAGCTGGCCTGGGCTGCCTTTTGGGATCTGGGCCAGAGGGAGAGAGGTGGGAGGTATGTGAAGCCCTCAGACAGCCCCAACCCCTTAAGCCCTGTAGACTATAGTTTTCTCTCAGGGGCTCTCCTCGACCCACCCATAATCCACTCCTCTCAGGTTCCTCGTTAAAGTAAAAATTATCAACATTCTTTTAATGTGGCTTTTTGTGTTTCATTTCCTTTGTTGGTTAAAAAATGTTTCCACTGAAACATTTTATAAGACTTCTGTACAGTGCATACATTTTGAACATTTTGTTCCTATTAACATAAAATATTATTCTCATTTCCTCTTGTGTTGGGAAGAAAGAGGGAAAAAAAGCATTATAAAAATTAAAAAAAAAAAACTTTGTTATGAAAGAGGTATGAATGATTTATGAGCATAATAAAGGCAAGCCTCTTTGGTCAACATTATAAATTTAAAAATAAGACTTCTTTTCAGATTTTTGAAATGACTTAGATGACAGTAGGCGCTAAAATAACAAAGGAGACCAGGTTATAACGGGAAATTCTTTTTCTTCTATTTTTCCTCCTGAACAGAAAAGGCACATTCTCCGCCCCTGGGAAAGGGAGTAGAGTTGGCCCAGGTCAAGGCAAAGTCAAGTCCACTTCAAGTAGCTTGTTTCAACACATGGCTATGGGCTATCTGAGACTCTGATAAAAATGCCTTTTAAAATGCCCTCTGTCATCTGAATTTGTTCTTAAAGATCATATCTAGTTGAATCTTACTGAGGAGAGAAAGTAGAAGAGCTCTTCTCCTTACCTGCCTTGACCGACTCACCCCATCTAATCTTCCTCCCAGTCCCACAGAACCCCCAGTTGCTCCCATACATCTTTGCACTCTGAACAGCGGTGACTCTGCTTCACTTCTGCTGTGTGTTCTTGTGGTAATTCTATTCCAACTCCATCTGGCCTTGCCTATTAAATCCCATGCTCTATGGAATGAAAGGTCTGTATTTGGCTTTTGGTTCTGATCTCATGGGTCCTAGCCCAGGGCTTTACTTCTGTAACATTTGGTGTTTTTGTTACTTGTCACTGAGTTGGCTCCAACTCATGGTGGCCTTACGTACAACAGAACAGGAAGTTTCCAGGTCCTGCACCATCTTCATGATTGTTGGTATGTTTGAGTCCATTGTTGCAGCTATTGTGTAGTGCCTTTCAACCTCTTGGATTCATCTTCCAGCACTGGAAGGTTTTCCTTGGCTAATGTTTGGAAATAAACGACAAGGTCTTTCTTTTTAGTCTGTCTTATAGTTCTCTAAGTACTAGATTATTATTATTGAGGTTTGAATGAAGCGCATATTGAGTGGGGGCATCAACAGGTGAGGCTGGCAAACTCCACTGGGCTTCTTGAGTGACATTTCCTAGGTGAATTCACCTTGATCTGAGGTCAGAAACCCAACAGTTTAGGCTGGGAAACTGGATTCTGTTAGCACATTGAGATTGTACTGGGAGAATGGCCTCCTGTAAACCCACTGAGGCTGATGTAGACCTTGGTGTGCTAATTTCTTAATTTGCAGGAGAAATACCGCCCTCAAAAACCTTGCATTGCAGGGAGAAGGTCCTTGCTTGGTGAGACCCAGGAAGTCTGGTATATGACCCTTACTAAGGTCAGAATCAACTTGATGGCAATGGGTTTGGTTTATTTATTTATTTTTGTTTTGGGTGGTAGCTGCCAGAAGTTTCAGTTTTCAACGGATCTATGTTGAGCATCTACTTCCTGACAGATACTGTTCTAGGCATCTGGGATACAGCAGTGAATAAAGCAGACAAAAATCCCTACCTTCAGAGAGTTTATGTTTTAGTGACTATCTGAGCCCAGAGGACTTCGTCTCTCATCTCTGGGTGCAGTCAACATCTGGCCTTAAATTTTCTGTGCTCACGGCTCCACAAACTCACGCCAGCAGTGAAACCATATTCCAAAGCCTTTTGGAGGAATAACAAAGAAAGGGCAACATGGTGAGGGATTTTTTTCCAAGTCTTAGAATTTAACCCATGTTATGGATTGAATTATATCCCCCCAAAATATATGTTGTACTCCTAACCCCTATGCCTGTCAATAAGACAGCCAAACACTCAGCTACTAACCAAAAGCTTGGCAGTTCGATTTACCAGCTGCTCCATGGGAGAAAGGTGTGGCAGTCCTCTTCTGTAAAGATTTACAGCCTGGGAAACCTTAAGGGGCAGTTCTACTCTGTCCTACAGGGTCACTGTCTGAATTGACTCGATGGCAGTGGCTTATACTTGCCAATGTAATCCCCGATTGGGAATAGAGTTTTCTTCGTTACGTTAATGAAACTATCAATGTAGGTAGGGTGTGTCCTAAACCTAATCTTATTTGAATTATAAAAAGAGCAGATTAGATACAGAAGGAAGCACAAATGGAGGAAGATGAATACTGTGTGAAAACTGTCAAGGAACCAAGGACTCTGGAGCTACAGAAGCTGAAAGAGACAGAGATCTTTCCCAAGAGCCAACAGAGAGAGAGAGCATTCTGTTAGAGCGAGTGCCCTGAATTGGAACTTCTTCCCTCCTAAATCTTCTACTTTTCCAAACATGATGCCCTTCTCCAGGGTTTAATCCTTCCTTATAACATTTCCGAAGTAGGTGAGATGAAGTCTCACCATCCTTGTAGAGGGTAGGTGAAAAGTAGGAAGACCTTCAGTGAGATGGATTGACGCAATGGCTGCAACAATGGGCTCAAACATACCTACTGTTGTGAAAATAGCACAGGACCAGGCAACATTTCGTTCTGTTGTGCATGGGGTCACTATGAGTCAGAACTGATTTGACATCACCTAACAATAACAGCCTCCTAAACTGTGAGAAAATAACTTTCTGTTTTTGAAAGCCACTCACTTGTCATGGCAGCACTGGGAAACTAAGACAGCCCAGAAAATCACATGACTGGGATGAGGACATGATTTATTGCTTTGTTATGCTTTCCTGTCTTCTCCAATTCTGCTAACTAAAAAGGTGTTGCCAGCCTACTTACTGACTGTAAAATTGAACAAATAAGTGGCTGGGGACAAGACCACAGACGCCAAGAGAAGGAAGAGAAGCCAAATCTATCTGTGTGATCAAGGGCTGAGTAAGTGGTGTCCAGAGGGGAGGGTTTGACTTGTAAGATTCATTGTGAGGGCAAGAGATGTGAAGACAGGAGGAAGGGGTTTTAAAATGATTGAGGTAGATTATGAATTGAATTTTCTTTCATGCTTTTTGAAAGGAGCTAGTTTTGAATGACTTTTGATCGCTAGTCTACAAAGTCTAAGCCATAAAGGAACCTAGTATTTATTAAAGTTCATGAATTTTGTGTTATGTTTTTAACCTGAATATTCTTGCATGCTTCAGTCTTCTGGTCTCGTTTTTTTTTTTTTTTTTTTTTTTTTACCCAGTTGAAATAACATGAGGCCTCCTTCCACACAGCTGAAGGAATTTAAAAACTTGCTCCAATATTTATAAGGTTACAAAGGTGCCTCAGTTCTCAGGTAGCTGGCTGTCACCTCTCATTCTAATCCACTCCTAGCCCAAATCTTTGTTTCTTAAACTTAATTTTTAATAAAGCAGTGCATGCATTCGTTTAAAACTCAAATATTAAACGGCTTATAATGAAAAAAGAAGTCTCCTAACTAAGCATTCCCTACTCTACAGTCCACTTCCCCACAGGCAACCACTTTTAACTCTTTTAGCTGTTCCTTTCTTGTGCAAACTTCTGTATTTCTAAATAAAATGCTTACTTCATTGTTTCTTAATTTATCAGATTTAGAAATTATGTGCTGACATTCTATTGTGACAGACGAAGATTTAGCTCTCTCACTCTGTTTCCACCCCTACCCCAGCTACCTTCTCTTCCCATTCTCATTAAAATTATTATCAAATGCTTTGGCCCGATCAATAATCAGGCTTAATGTTATTATGATTAGGAAAAAAGAGTTCATAGCCAAAACTGTATCATGATTATATCTTCTTTCTTATATATCACTTTGTTTTTTCCTAGAGTTAATATTTTTCTCATTTTTCATTTGCTTGCTTTTTTTTGTACTTACGTTTGTTTTTTCCATGCTCCATCCTATTTCTAATGCAACCATCAGTATTATGTTCCAAATGATCAGATAAATAAAATAATCTATACATTAATTCTTCTTTCCTTGGATTTCTCTCTCCTAGAGGTTTTCCCTCTGATGCTTCTATCAAGATAGCTGCTGCGTAGACCTGCTGCACAGTTTAATCCCTGGATTCTCTTCCATGTTCTCTCGTGTTCCTAGGGAACTCTGTCTTGGTTTACTCCCTCACTTCGCTGAGCACATGTTCCTAGCACATGAACAATTTCTAAGACATTGTACATGGTGATAATTATTTGTTTGAATCCCTGCTTCTCTGAAAATGTTTTTAATCTACCTCCATACTTGATTGGCGGAAACCCTGGTGGCTTAGTGGTTAAGAGCTATGGCGGCTAACCGAAAGGTTGGCAGTTCGAATATACCAGGGGCTCCTTGGAAACCCTATGGGGCAGTTCTGCTCTGACCTATAGGGTTGCTGTGAGTCGGAATCGACCCAACGGCAATGGTTATACTTGATTGGAAGGAGCCCTGGTGGCACAGTGGTTAAAGCTATCATCTGCCAGCTGAAAGGTCAGTGGTTCAAAACCTCCAGCGGCTCTGAGGGAGAAAGATGTGGCAGTCTGCTCCCTTAGAGATTTACGGCTTCAAAAACCCTGTGGGGTCTCTATGAGTTGGAAGTGACTCCACAGCATTGGGTTTGGTTTGGTTTGGTTTTATCCATGATTGGCAGTTTGACCGGGAACGTAATGCTAGGTTGCAAACCATTTCGTCTTAGAATTTTGAAGTCGTTTCTCCCTTGCTTTCTAACCTCTAGTTTTGCTCTAACCGTTAGTGGAAAAGTCTGATGGCACTCCATTCTGAATCTTTCATCAAGTACTTTCCTTCCTAGCCTTAAGGAAATTTACAGAATTTTTTTCTCCTTTATTCCCTAATGCTCGAAATTTCAGGAAGCCCCCACGTGTTTGCCTTTCATCGTTCATGGTCCTGGGCATGGTGGGCTCTTCCTTCAATGTGGAGACTCTCATATTCTTTAGTTCTGGGAAATGTTACCCTGCTATGAATTTAAACAATTTCTCCATCCCATTCTTTTCTGTTCTATTAATCTACTCTTGGGTTTCTTGGATCTATACTCTAAGTTTCTTATCTTTCTTATCTTTTTTTCCTCTTAGTTTTCTCTTTTTTGTTTTATTTTTCTACTTCATGAAATGTTTATTATTAGCTACCAAGCACTGTAGTGCATTTCTTATTTTAACAACAACTTTCCATTTTTTTTCTAATTCTTCCTCCTCCACCCTTGCCTATATAGCATCTTGTCTTTTTCTTATGTCCACAATGTCTTTTCTTATCTCTCCATTTTATTCATTATAGCTTATTCAATAGAGTTTATAATTTCTTCCTCCCCCTCCATCTCTTTCTTCTTTCCAGTTGCTATATTTTGGGCTATTTCCAAATTTTGGGAGCTTTTGTTGTGTTTTGGGCTTTTCTTATGTTGGAGGCTTTTCTCATGTTGGAGGCTTTTCTCAAATGTCTGGTTGTCCACTCACATTTAATAGTGATGATTAAAAAGCTGATTGGAAACACTGAAGCTTTGAATGGGACTTATTAACAAGTAATATTCATGTTACAGGGACTGACAGCTATCTGCATACCTGATATCAGCATCTGGCAGCCTTTTGTTTAAGGCTATTAGCTGTCTCAAAAGAACATTCCTCCAATCTTCTGCCTATGAGACACACTCCTGAAAGTAGAAATTTTGCATAAACCCTTGTTTCCAACTCTTGGCCTCTCTTTTCCTTGGGTTCTTGACTAATCTCCTAAGTCTTCTCCATTTGACTTCTCCAGAATACATCACTGATCTTCTGCCTGTGTGTGTGTGTGTGTGTGTGTGTGTGTGTGTGTTTGCATGCATGTGTAGGTCGTTGTTTGGCTACATGCATGGGGTGAAGGAGGAGATAGGGAGCTAACCACCCCACAAAGAGACTTCCAACTGCCTTCTGTTTTTTTCAGTCTTGTTCCTCATCCCTGGCTTTTCTAATACCTGATGCTTCCAAATGATATACTTTTTAGAGGTTCTGTGAAGTAAACTGACTCACATCCTCCCTGCAGGCATCTTGGGTAAAGCTGCTCCCACCCTACATCACACGCTACTCCTCCATTTGCTTCTACCTTTCTTTGTTAATTTTTTTTTTTTTAAATTTCTTGAAGTCTTCCTCCCATCGTATTTATTCATTAGGGTTTTATGCTTAAAAAAATTCCTTACTATCATTTTAGTGGGTTTCAGGAGAGAGAGAAGTTAAGTACATGATTTAATAGAAGCCACTTTTCTCAATTCTTGATCTTTTCTCCCTTGCAATAGAAATAATTGGAAGAATCTATGAAATTAAAATTTCTTTAACATATTTCATATATGCTGGTTACCAATTTGTTGCTTTGTAGCTCCAAACTCACCATTCCTTACCCTGGTTTATAATACTGGAGCTGAACCCTGTAAACATTTCCCCTTTGCCAAATGTCTTGATATTAGGCTTTGTCAATCCCGGGTTCTGGAGGGATACTGCAGGAGGAACGGACTTCTCTTCCCGGTCCAGCATACTTTTATCTCTGGCTTCTGTGGCATGAGGTTGTCAATGGCATGTGGGCACCCAGTGACACAAATCCCCCAATGAGTATTACAGTTGTTACCGTGAGTGAATCCCCAGTAGTCTTGGCAGTACGCCAATAGGAGGCTTCTCAATGAGACCCTTCTCATCCTACAAGGCAGTTTCCTGTTTGCCAGCACTTCAGTGAACTTTTCAACTATCCAGAGGGCCACGGTCATGCCTTCTCCAACAGAGCCTGAATCTCAGCCTAGGGTAGAGATGTTCTTTCCCAGTTTTCTTTTTTTTTTTCCTTTTATCTTTCTTGAATGCCCTGCTTTAATCCTAGAGGTAATGGCTGCTCCCTGTATCTGTTATTCCTGTGTTCTTCAGAGCTGCAAACTTTTTCTATAAGGGACAGAGAATAAATAATTCAAGCTTTGTGGGTCATTCAGTCTCTGTTACAACTCCTCAACTCTGATGTTGTCATGCAAAACCAGCCATAGACAATACATAGGCAAATGGACATGGCCAGATTTGGCCTGTGTGCCCACCCCTGCTTTCACGTTCTTTGTACCCCTCAATCATTAATTCTCTGTCACTAGCTAATAATTCTTTTTGCTGTTGAAACTACAGATGTGGTTTCTGTCTCCTGAATGGATGCTGACTGATATATCATATCAAAATTTTAGGTAAGGGCTTGGCTTGGATGACTTGGCTTGGATGACAGAGCAAGCTGAGAAACCTTGCTCTGGGTCTGAAAATTTCAACCAGGGTTTAGAGAGAGGGAGAGAGAGAGAAACAGCAAGTTCATGCCAGCCTCAAAATAAACAAAGTAACAAGCCAGCAAGTATTTCAGGCAGAGTTTTCTCATCTGTACACAGAAGGGGCTTGAGGAAAGCAGTAGAAAAATGATTCTCTTCCTGTCAGTCGTAAATTCCAAGCTTCACAAAATTTTCCATCGACTTATCACTCTATAGAATATGCATGCTTATTTTAAAATAATTTCCCTCAAGGTCTTCAGGTAAAATCAATGCTCTATAAAGATGCACAGTGTTTTTCCTGGGCTCTGTCTGTCGTCTTGGCTCAGGATGGCAATACCCTGGGGGTTATATGTTGAATGTTCTTTGGAGCGGCAGTCTTGCTCCCTCCCCAAGCCTTTCTTAAGCAACATACATTGCAACTGATGAGTCTTCTGCTTCCTAAATTGCTGTCAAGTTCCAGACTCATCTCCCTGGGATTATCCCCATCATCTTTATTGGAGGTCGGGGTGTCTGCAAATCCTTCAGTGACACATTTGCAGGCTGCTCTTGCTTTATGCTCACAGATGGCTAATCACAATCATAATGTGTATTTTACTAGTTTAATTCTCAGAGGGTAAACTTTTTTCCAAGTTTTTGTTTCTCCACGTATTGCCAATACCAAAAAAATGTTACCTGATCAAAAATGGGACAGAGGGCACTTACCCCAAGGCTGCCCCTGTGACATGCCTTTGAATCTTCTTGAAAATCAGAACTTGGCTTGAGGTGTTTCTGCCAGTTTCCCTCTGGCTTTTAATTCATGTGAGAGTGAGGGAGAGAAGTGAAAGGTAAAAACACGCTCCTGGGCAATCCTGATGTAAAGCGATAGCAGTTGGCAAAACCTTTGCCTTAACTGCCCATAGATTTTGCTCTTCATTATGGTACAAGCAGGGAAAGTTGTAAGATCAACTGTCTTAAATGATGAATTAAGACAGAATTATCAACAGAGGATGCCTTATTGCTGATGTCAGGTTTAAACCTCTGAAGGGAAGAAGGGGAACTTTTTAAAAATTCATTTAGGGCCTGAGATGGACTGTTAGACAGGACCTGGAGCATCAGCTGAATGCTTTCCATTGCTCCCCTCTCCATTTTAGACCAACCAACACTCTTTCGTAGATAGCATAGAGAGACAACAAAGTGCCCCATGAGAATTTATAATGAGTCAGAGTAACTCTCTGATGGTTCAGGTATAAAATGAACTTGGATTGGTTTGGAATATGCAAAGTGACCTTAGAAATAAAATGGGGTTCAGTCTAAGACATAATGACGACTTGACTGTAGGCAATGACATAAGCAAAGAAAGTAAGCACTTATAGAAAGGAGATGAAGAGAGGCAATGCCCATCAAGATTTGGTCTGCAGGAGAGGCTTCCAGAACCCCAGGGCCTTCCCCAGTGAAGCCAAGCGCATCACCCATTAGCATCTTCAGACTCATCTTCCCATTCTTTCGGGGCTTAGTAAGTAAACTTATGTCCATAATCTTGCTCCTTGTGTAGATTTGCCTATGGAGAGAGAGTGAATTGCTCCTCAGACATGCCTAGACAGCTGTTTTCTCATTAGAAATGAACAAATTAGCAACATGGTACCTGTGAACTTGGTTGATTGGTATCTGAATCTTGGGGCTCGAACAATCTGTTGTCTCCATTGTTAGATTAAGGAATTCTATCTTGGTGACCAGCTAGACTCCCATGGCAGTTTTGAACGATCCTAAGATATTTCTGAACTTTTTTCAGATTATGATATTTATTATGTTTCTTGCCTAGAAACTTCATTCTAGGGGGAAAAAAGTTGATCAAATTGTAACTATTAAGGAAGGAAAAATACTATAATGATTGAAAGCATGAACTTAGGAGTTGGACAACATGGGTTCAAACTCTGGCTTAGTCACCTTCTTTCTTAATGTACATAGACACTTGACTTGGTCTCTCTGCTCCAGTTGTTTCATCTGCAAAGTGAGGATAATAATAGTACTTAGGTAATAGGGTTATTGCAAGGGTTAAATGAGTTTTGATCATAAAATACTTATCACAAGGCCTGGCACTTGGTAAAGGCTCAATACATCTTAGTTTTTGTCATGATAATTATCATTATCAAATAATTAATTGTGTTTCTTTTTAAAAATCAAAGTCATATTGTACTGCCAATCAGAGTTTAGATCAGTCCAAGACAATCAGTGCTGATAACTGAATTGAAGAAATTTATGACCAAAAATGGAGCCCTAGTGGCACAGTGGTTAGTTAAGAGCTTGACTGCTAACCAAAAGGTCAGCAATTGGAATCCACCAACCACTTCTTGGAAAACCTATGGGGCACTTCTACTCTGTCCTATAGGGTCACTATGAGCTGGAATCGACACAATGGCAATGGGTTTATGATCAAAAACAAAAAAATGCAGCACATTTGTATTGAGTACCTACTATATGCCAGTCATTTTTCTAGTATAGAGTAAAAGTAAACAATAAAAAATTAGATTTAGATAATTCTAAATGAAATAAAGATGGAGAAAGACTATGAAAGGGTGGGGGTGAGCAATATTAGATAGAGTGGTTGAGAAGACCCTTCGAGAAAGTGTCATTTGAGCTGAGTCCTGAATGATAACGAGTCAGTCATTTAAGATCTGGAGGAAGAGTTCCAGGAAGAGGTTATAGCAAGTACAGCCCAAAGGAGGGACGGAACTTAATGTTTTCTAGGAATAGAAAAATGATCAATGAGGATGGAGAACAATAACAGGCTGGGGGCTATGGAAGGAGGCAAGGTTGGGGAGGGAGGGTCTTGTAGACCATGGTAGAGAGTTGAATCTCACGGTAAAGGTGGTGGGAACTATGACCGGGTTTGAGGCAGTGGAGTCACATGCTGGAGAGTGTAGAGAATAGATTGTCATGGGATAGGAGTGGAAGCAGGGAGACGGTTTAGAGATTAATGGAGTAGACCAGATGAGAGAGGTTAGTGGCTTAGACTAGTACAGAAACAGTGGGAATGGAGAGAAATGAATGGATCCGTGTTATAAATAGATTTGTGTCCTCCCAAAATTTGTGGTGAACATCACTTTCTATGAAGGACAGAACATCCAGAAAGAAGCGCAACAAAGACACAGAAGAGTTAAATGCTACAATAAACCAACTTGATCTTATAGACATTTACCGAACACTCCACCCAACAACAGCCAAGTATACTTTCTTTTCTAATGCAAATGGAATATTCTCCAGAATAGAACCACATATTAGGCTATAAAGCAAGCCTTAATAAAATCCAAAGCTTTGAAATATTACAAAGCATCTTTTCTGACCATAAAGCCATAAAAGTAGAAATCAACAATAGAGAAAGCAAGGAAAAAAAATCAAACACATGGAAACTAAACAACACTTTGCTCAAAAACTACTGGGTTATAGAAGAAATTAAGGATGGAATAAAGAAATTCATAGAATCAAACTAGAATGAAAATACATCCTACCAGAACGTTTGGGACACAGCAAAAGCAGTGCTCAGAGGTCAGCTTATAGCAATAAATGCACACATACAAAAAGAAGAAAGGGCCATAAGCAAAACATTAACCCTACAACTGGAACGAGTAGAAACAGAGCAGCAAAGAAGGCCCTCAGG
Source organism: Dugong dugon (assembly GCA_030035585.1). Classification (NCBI taxonomy): domain Eukaryota; kingdom Metazoa; phylum Chordata; class Mammalia; order Sirenia; family Dugongidae; genus Dugong; species Dugong dugon. The sequence continues at coordinate 97,191,442 of CM057472.1, read as the reverse complement.
CACCAGAAGAAAAGAAATAATAAAAATTAGAGCAGAGTTAAATGAAATAGAGAATAGAAAAACAATTGAAAGAGTTAACAAGACCAAAAGCTGGTTCTTTGAAAAGATCAACAAAATTGATAAACCATTGGCCAAACTGACAAAAGCAAAACAGAAGAGGAAGCAGATAACCTGTATAAGAAATGAGATGGGTGATACCACAACAGACCCAACTGAAATTAAAAGAATCCTTACAGAATACTATGAAAAATTGTACTCTAACAAATTTGAAAACATAGAGGAAATGGACAAATTTCTAGAAACCCACTACCTACCTAAACTAACATAAACAGAGGTAGAACAACTAAATAAACCCATAACGAAAGAAGAGATTGAGAAGGTAATTAAAAAACTCCCAACAAAAAAAGTCCTGGCCCTGATGGCTTCACTGGAGAATTCTACCAAACTTTCAGAGAAGAGTTAGCACCGCTTCTACTAAAGGTATTTCAGAGCATAGAAAAGGATGGAATACTCCCAAACTCATTCTATGAAGCCACCATAACCCTGATACCAAAACCAGGTAAAGACACCACAAAAAAAGAAAATTACAGACCAATATCCCTCACGAACATTGATGCAAAAATCCTCAACAAAATTCTAGCCAATAGAATTCAGCAATATATCAAAAAAATAATTCACCATGATCAAGTGGGATTCATACCAGGTATGCAGGGATGGTTCAACATTAGAAAAGCAATCAATGTAATCCATCACATAAACAAAACAAAAGACAAGAACCACATGATCTTATCAGTTGATGCAGAAAAGGCATTTGATAAAGTCCAACACCCATTCATGATAAAAACTCTCAACAAAATAGGAATAGAAGGGAAATTCCTCGATATAATTAAGGGCTTTTATGAAAAGCCAACAGCCAAAATTTGTGTTGAAGTCCTAACCCCTGTATTTGTAAATATGATCCTGTTTAGAAATAAGGGGTTTCTTTTATTATGTTAAAAAGGTCATACCAGAGTAGGGTGGGTCCTAAACCTAATCACTTCTAAGTAGTATCTTAAAAAAAGAGCAGAATAGACACAGAGACACAGCAGGAAGACAGATACTACATAAGGAGTGGCCAACAAGGAAAAGAATGCCAAGGATTGCTGGAAGACACCAGAAACTAGGAGAGAGGCCCACCCAAGGAAACAACATGATTGAGAACTTGATTTGGGCTTTTAGCTTCCAGAACTGTGAGAAAATAAATCTCCATTCTTTAAAGCCACCCCTTGTGGTATTTTTTGATATGGGGGCGCTAAGTATCCAAGACAATCCAAAATGTATTTGGAAGTAAGGCTAATGATACTTCCTAATGAATTAGATGTGGAGAGTAAGGGCCAGAGAGAAACCAAAGATGACTCCTGGGTTTTTGGCTTGAACAACTAGGTGAATGGTGATTGTGTTGAGCAAGGATGGGTGGACTGAGAAAAAGAGGGACACAAATTAGCAGTTTTGTTTGGAATATGCTTAGACTGTTAGATGTCCATTGGAAATGTGAAGTTTATGATATTTAGGTGGCCTTTGCAAGGAAATCCTGGTGGTGTAGTGGTTAAGAGTTCAGCTGCTAACCAAAGGGTCGGCAGTTTGAATCCACCAGCCACTCCTTGGAAACCCTGTGGGGCTATGTCCTATAGGGCTGCTGTGAGTTGGAATTGATTTGACAGCAATGGGCTTTTTTTGCAAGGAAAGTTTGTGTTTTCTACAAAGTTTTTAAAAAACTTACAAGAGTATTTTGTGTGTCTAGCATCCTAGAATCCCTATGCCAGAAGCTACTACCTTTGTTTTATAGATGAAAAAGCATTATTTAGAAATGTGAACTTCGCAGGGAGTTAGTGGTAGAGCTGGCCCTTGAACATGGGGTCCCGGGCTGGCTTGCTTATTTACATCTCTCTCTCTCTTTCTCTATCTATCTATCCATCTATCATCTATTTATCATCTGTTTCTAAAGAGCTACAATTCTCTTCTGAGGTTCTCACTAGTCTCCAGTTTGTCTCCATAATTAGTAAAAGCTTAGGAAGCCCTAAGCCTGAGAATACCTTGTGGATAAAACAAGCACCTTGTGTTCATGTAAATGTAGCTTCATAAATAAAGAATAAGGGATGGGAATGGATAAAGTGCCAAGCTGTGGGAACAGAATAGATTTTCTTAATTTTCTGAGAAGCACCAACAGCTTTTAAGGGATTGTTTGCCAGTCTAGGTTTATTGGGATTCCCAGTAAAAACAGATTATGTGATCATGTACAAAGAGGTACAAAGAGGAGGCCTTGTCCGATATGAAATCATTATTTAAACGTGTACTATTGGGATCCTGTCTGAATCCATATTTTCTAGCCTAAGGGATGGGGAGTGGCCAGGGAAGCCATTAGTGATTGATGAGATACCAATAGTATACATCCTGAACAAAACTGCACACAATGTTCCATAACAATCTCATTTCTCACTCATGCTCTCTCTGAATGAGTATTCTGGGTCCTGTTGTAGATATCTTATAAATTATACACTTATAAATTACTCATTTATAATAGCTGCTGGATGGCAGGTACAGAAGTGAGTTTGTTTTTCCCTCTTGCCTCGGCTCCGTAGTAGCTTGCTTTCAGATTTTGTTTTGATTTTTCTGAGCATTGCTGAAGATCTCAGACACGCCCTTGAGTGGTTCAAAGGTGTCTGGGAGTATGTTCCTATTAATCCAGACTGCCTCTTTGAGCCAAACCAGGGGGAAGCTGGAAACCAATTATGTGTCAGGAATTGCGCTAGGCATTCGGAATGGAGAGGTGAAAGGGATGCCCATAGACAGGCAAGAAAATCCGTGAAGACTGTACAGCAGGATAAGAACTATCATAGGGATCTGCACAGGGTATAGATAAGAATGGAAGAAGCATCTTACTCAGCTTGGGTTACAAGTAAAGAAAGATGAGGAAATGTTTTAAAAGTGACACCTGGGAACCCTCATTCATTGCTGGTGGTAATGTAACATCGCGCAGTCACTTTGGAAAACAGTTTGGCAGTTCCTCAAATGGCTAAACATAGAGTTAGCATATGACTTAGCAATTTGACTTCTAGATACATAGCTGAAATAAACGAAACATATATCCACACAAAACTTTGCGCATGAATGTTCATAGCAGTCTTATTCATAATAGTCAAAAAGTGGAAACCAACAACGTCTCAACCAATTGATGAATGGATAAGCAAAATGTGGTATAACTATCCCATAGAATATTATTCAGCCCTAAAGGTGAATGAAGTACTGATTGTGGTGCAACAGAAACCTTGAAATCATTATTTTAAGTGAAAGGAGCCAGACACAAAATACCACATATTGTATGAGTCCACTTATATGAAATGCCCAGAATAGGCAAATCTATAGAGACAGGAAGTAGATTAGTGGCTGCCCAAGTCTGGGGGAAATGGGGAATTGGGGAATGACAACCAGGAGTTGCAGGATTTCTTTTTGACGTAATGGAAAATTTTCTAAAATCGATTGTGGTGATGGATGTATGCTTCTATGAATATCCTAAAAGCCATTGAATTGTACATTTAATGGGTGAGTTGTATGGTATCTGAATTAAATCTCAATAAAAAACGATACCTGACTATGAGTGAGGAAGAAAGTTGTTGGGATGAGGACATTCTAGGGATTAATAATGGCAAGAAAATACACCCCATTCAAAAGTTCTGTTGACTCAATTCCAAACTATATCTCAGATCCATCTAGTCCTCTCTATCTTCACCGTCACCACCCTCATCCAAGCCACTGTCACCTCTCATCTGGACCATTGCAGTAGCTTCCTAACTATTTCTGCTCTTGTCTCCTGTGCTGGAGAGTCTGGTGGCTACAAAGGACCATTTTCCCTTCTCTGAGGAGGCTGAACGTGTGGGAGCCTTATTTTTTTGAATGCCTGCCAGCAGAGTTTCAAGTTGGGTCCTGCCAGTGAGAGGTACCCCTGGGAGACTTGGAAGGCTAGAGGGAAGCAGAGTTGTACCTGCTTCCAGGTACGTGGGCTTTGGTAGATGGCGGCCACGAAACTTGGCTAGAGGCTCCCAGTTGTTCTCCTGTGAATCACCCTCTTCAGTGGCACTGTAGGCTGCTGGGATAAAATGTAGGTTTTACCTGCAGGTTTTATCGTAAGTTCCCTTTTTCACTCCCCATTTAATTTATCCTCTTCCAGACTCTCTATTATTTGCTAAATTGTTTTCTGCCCCGTCTTCACTTTTTACAAACTACTGTGATTTTTTTGTGACCCGGGACTCTGTTGTTATGCCACTTCAGGTTCCTGGAGCCTAGCAGTGTCCACAGAAATCTCCTCTATGCTCCCCCAGAGTTGTGTCCATACTCCGTGCATTGGTTTCCTATGACGGCCATAACAAAGTACTACAAAGTGGGAGGCTCATAAGAACAGCAATTTATTGTCTCATAGTTCTGGAGCCTTGAAGTTCAAATGAGTGTGTCAGCTGGGCCATGCCCTTCCAGTCTCTAGGAGATCTTTTATTGTCTCTCCCAGCTTCTGGTAGCCCCAGGTGTTCCCTGGCTCATAGATGCATCCTCACATGGCTGTCATTCTTCTATCTGTCTTGGTGCCTCTTCTCCTCTTTTATAAGGCCGCCACTCAGATTGGATTAGGGCTCATTGTACTCCAGTATGGCGGTATGGCCTCATGTTAACTGGCAACACCTTCAAAGACTCTATTTTCAAACAAGGTCCCATTCTTAGGTTACAATTCAACCCATAACACTGTGCAATTGTTTTAGGCACAATGTATGTCATTTTCTGAGCCTGTTCCTATATAACATTGAGAAGTCCTTTAGGGAGAGGACAATGTCTTTGTCATCTTTGTACCCTTTGTTACTGTGCTTGTGCCTGGAACAAAGTGGAAAATCATTGTTTATGGGATGGCTCCTTGGTACACTGTAGTGATGAGGATGGCTTAAACCCATTTTCTGCCCTTCATTTCATCTAAGTAAAATGTTTAAGTAAATGGGCTCTTCCTTTTACAAGGGTCATGTAGTGTTGCTGAAAGTTGAAGTACATACTTCTTATTTGCTAGACTGATGAGTGGATGGGTAGCAGATTGGGGAAGACCTTTGCTGAAGAGGGCACCTTCTTGTCCAAGGAAGGGCAGAGGTCTTCTTGGGACCATGACATTTGGCCATAGCACTACCTGTCCTGCTAATCCTCACGGTGGAAATGAAGGCAGTGCAATCTGTGTCGGAAATGAAGGCAGTGCAATCTGTGTCCCAGCCTGTCTCCTCTTGCATGTCTTCACTGCTCTAAAACCATCTGGGATAGTGAGCTGCCTTCAGGATCATTGGTAAAGAGGAGGAGATGTTGTGTCTTACTCTCAGATTTCTAGTTTCAAGGTGTCTCAAGAAGTTTGTTTCTCTCTTCTTGTTGGGTTGACTATTTTCCCTGCTCTGATTTACTCCAGGATTGGAATAGCAAATGCCTTTGAGAGAGGAGATGGTGCTGATGAGGATGGAAGGGGAACAAGGAGGTGGTTTTCAATGATGAATAAAAAAACAAGAAAATGCTTTCTTCAGATATTTATACTTGTTCAGTCAATAAACCTTTATTTATTGCCCAAAGCTGATTTTTTTTGGAAGATCACTTTGGCATAAAGTCTGTAGGTAAAGACAACCTAACATAACAGAGTTGGAAAATGTTAGGCAAAGGGAACCTCAGAGAGCAATGGTCTTATCTAGTCCATCTGTGTGAAGTTTTTTCTTCCCCCTTTCCTTTTTTTTTCTTTCTTTTTCTTATGGGGGTATAGAGGGAGGCATAGAGGATCTGTCCTTTTTAAAGTCAGCAGAATGTGATTGAGTTGAACTGGATCTGAGGCTGCTGTTGCAAACTCTTCATCCTTTACCTAATGATGCCTGCTTCTGATAGGCTCTTCTTTGGAAATTTTTTCCCCTTTAACTACATGTCTGACCGCACATTTGTCAAAGTGTTGATCAAGGGCTCTTTTATTCTTTTAATAAATGTGATAATGTATCCATTCCAAGGAATTCCTTCTGCACTTAATAATAATAAAATCTGATTAGATGCAGAGGGATGAGACATTGAAAAAGAACAAGGAAAATAGTCGATGGAGCCAGCAGCCCAACAACAGTGCTCTTTCCCACCTCTCTTCCCCTCACCTGGATCACACCTGCTGCTGGGGGCACCCGCCTGCCTTTGGGGGCTGCTTAACCCCTTCAAGGCTATCTTGATGCTTTATTTGTGTAAGGAGAAGAAGTTGGACTGCAGCAAGATAATGTTATCAATTTAGGAGGGAAACAAAGCGTTTTGGTTAGGTTAAAACCTACAGCCATCTCGTCAATTCCAACTCACAGTGACCCTATAGGACAGTGTAAAACTGCCCCATAGGGTTTCTAAGGTTGTAATCTTTATGGAAGCAGTCTGCCACATCCTTCTCTCACGGAGCAGCTGGTAAATTTGAACTGCTGACCTTTGGGTTAGCAGCCAAGTGCTTAACCACTGTGCTACCAGGGCTCTTTTTTGGTCAGGTTACCTATTTCCAACCCAAAATCACTCCCTGATTGGAGCAGATAGACAACTTTCTTTTTCCATTGTTATCCTCACAAATTATCACACAAGCCACTCCCCTATTGTGCTATGTCTCTAGGCTGTCTCTAAACGACTCATTCTCTCCAGATTAAAACTCACAAGAGCCCAGCTAATGACCTGGTACATGATTTTGTTGTTATTTGCTGTCAGGCTGGTTCCGACTCAAGGCGACCTTATGCATAACAGAACAAAACATTGCCCGGTCTTGCACTTTCTTCATGATTGTTGGTATGTTTGAGTCCCTTGTTGCAGCTATAGTGTGTGCCTTCCAACCTAGGTGCTGTTCTAGGCACTTTATGTGTATAACAGGTACGGTTTCCTCCAAAACACATATGGTAGAAGACTTGCAGGTAAGGAGCATGTCTTTCATATCCACCACTGTATCCTTCACATAGAACAGTGCCTGGTCCATACTAGGTGCTCAATAAACATCTACGGACTTCCTCACTTTCTGGCCCTCAACTCATTTTCATCTATATCCTGGGAGTGATACTGCTAACTCCCAGCATCGCTGTTAGGAATGGAGGTAATTTATGCTTCTAGCTCAGTCTTTGGCGCTTGATAAACAGTTGCTGGTCTGGTGGTCGTTGGCTGCCTTTCTTTTCCCTACCCAAGAGCTGGAAAAAAAGTTTCACCGACTGCAATCTTAGCAGCAAGGTGGTCCGCAAAGCACTGCCTAGCCTGTCCTCAGCCCTGGGGAACGTAAGTTACAGTTCCTAGTTAAGGGTGATGAAACAACACCACGAAAGAAAGTTTATCTGTTTAACCCCATTGGTCATTTCTCTCTCCGCCCCCTCCTCGCATCCCCCTCCCCAGGAAGGTGCTCACATTTACCACGTGTGTTAGAATCTCCACTGTATTTCTGTCTGCCATGATGATGGATCATTTGCTAGCAAATCAGCCTGATGGCAGAGTGGCTGCTGTCCCGGCCGCCTTTGATGGAAGGTGTGGCTGCCGTGTAAATGACCCAAGGAGACGCAGGCTGAGGCTACCCAGGCACAGCTGGAGGAGGGTCTGTTTCCACAGAGCTGTCCGCTGCTCAAGAACCTGTAGCTGATCCGCCTGGGCCCTCTTCTTCTGGTGAGGGGGCCGCTTTTTCCTTGGTGCTCACGGTAGGGCCACAGTGAATTTCTGCTTTAATGGCTGGTTCCTTTGCATCTTTGAACTCTCATAAATTAGAATCCAGCACAGTGTAGAGGTCAGAGAGCCAGGGCTTCCTGGGGTCTCCATTTGGCCTTTTTGTGACTAATTATAATAATTAAAGGATTGAAAAGGGTCTTTGAACATATATTGGTGGTTAAAATAGTCACAGTTCTTTAGGGACCTCTCTCCCTCCCCCATGTATGCCATAGTGAGCAATCTGTGGAGTTGGGGTCATTTGTGTGATCTCTGGTAGGTAGTGCCATAGATAGACCCCGGCAACCTTCACTAATGATGATGATGATGATGATGAGTGCTAACATTCACGAAACCTTACTAGGTGCCCTGCACCATTAATCATTTTATATACAAATCTTCCAGGAATAATGAGCTAAGGAAACAGGTCAAAGATCTAATTGGCTGAAATGTATACAGACCGTAGTGATGGAATCCTGATTTTAAAATTCATAAATTGGGGAGTGGCATTTATCCGTACTCACAAATGATTTGGCTGTTTCATACACTGTATCCCCTCCACCCCCTGCAACCCTATAATTTAGGACTTCTCTTATGTAGATTTTTACCGGGTGTTGTAGATTGAATTGTGTCCCTCCAAGATATGTATTGGAATCCCAGTCTCATACTTGTAGATGTAATCCTCTTTGGAAATAGGGTTTTCTTTGTTGTGTTAATTAGATCAAACCCAAGTAGGCTTTCATTGACTAATTTTCAGGTGTAGATTGCTGGGTCTCTCTTCCTAGTCTGTCTTATTCCGCAAGTTCTGCTGAAACCTGTCTACCATGGGTGGCACTGCTGGTCTATGAAGTTGGCATAGCTTCCAACAGCTTAGCAACACTCAAGCCACCACAGTATGACAAACTGACAGACAGGTGGTTGCAACAATGGGCTCAAACATACCAACAATTATGATGGCCCAGCACTGGGCCATGTTTCGTTCTGTTATACATAAGGTTGCTAAGAGTCAGAACTGACTTGACAGCAACGAACAACAACAACAACCCAAGGAGGGTGGTTTCTAACTCTAAGTTACAAATGCAGAAACAAGCAGAACATTCTAAGTTTATGATTCCTGAGTTATAAAAAGAGGAGATTAGTCACAGAGACACAAACGTACACTGAGGAAGACAGATGCCGTATGAAGATTGCCAAAGAACCAAGAAACCCTCAGGGCTACTGACAAGGAATCAACAAAGCCAAGGCCCTAATTTGGACTTTTAGCTTCTAGAACTTCAAGAAAATAAATTTCTGTTCTTTAAAGCCACTCACTCATGGTATTTGTGTTACAGCAGCGCTAGGAAGCTAAGACACGGGGGAAAACTGAGTCTCAAGAAGATTTAGTAGCTTGCTCAAGGTTACATGGTTGGTAAATGGCAAAACCAAAAAAAACCCCAAGCCCGTTGATGTAGAGTCGATTCGGACACATAGGGTAAGTGGCAGAGCAAGGATTTAAAACCAGACTTGTCTGACTGCAAACTCCAGTCATGGATGGACAGAAACGATCTGAACCTGGCCAATCTCATATGTAGGGAGTACGATCAGAAGTCCACACACTGGAAGAGTTTTCTTCTTTTATTAATAAATAGGCAAACCAATTTCTAAACATCGAAGCCTAAGAGTAAAACTGAAAAGTCTTTTGCAAAGCACCATGAAGGCAAAAAACTGAACTGTTCAAAGCTTTCACTTTGTCATTATGTCAGCTTCTAAACTTGTCATCTTTATAGTCTATTGAATTAATAAAAGAAGGGAATACTCACTGACACTGACAGAGCGGTACACTGCACTGTGCAACCCCGTCTGATTGCTATAGCGACGTAAATTCATACTTTTCACCATCGTAACCCATATTCATAACCCAACATCCATTCAAATTAAAGCACTGTAACTCTTTTTAGGAGTAGAAAAAATGTTTGCTGCTTTTTACTAGTTGATTTATTGTTACATGACAATATTGGGTATATTAAATTTTAATATTGGTGCTGTCATTTGCACTGTAAGTCTTGTGCTGAGGAGCTCAGAAATTATTTCATTTTAAAAGGGACATTTATTGCACTCTAAGGGCAGGTATATAATTCCTTCCTCTAAGAAATCCATGGATTGTTTTCCTTCTAAGGTGGGAGAACTTTTGATTTGCACTTGTGTCATTTGAGTGCGAAGGAAAGGGTGATTTACCATTTCCATTGGCATAAATAATGTTCTGCTTGTTCCCACATCATTTTCCAACACCCACTATCGATAGTGTCTTACAGTTTACTAGGCAGAAAATGCAGCCTTTTACTGTAAATGGCAGGGACAGAGAAGGGAAAAACAGCTTTGAATTTCAGCCTAATGCTCAAATGGGTCTCCAATTACATTGGAAAGAGATAATCTAGTTTTGGTGGTAGGGCTACAAAGCCCTTGTCCTTTTTAATTCAATATTTGAAGCTACTAAAACCCTTTGGGGAACATGGCAACCTCCTGATCCTTATAATGAATAATTCCCAGGGTAATTTATGCTTTTACCAAAAATAAGGCCTTTCTTCTGCTGTGACTACTTCCCATCCACACACTTTCTCCTTTTCTCTCTTCTCTGGTGTTTTATTGTCAGTTCGTAAAATACGTGCCAGTCTGTGAAAGATTCATGTGCAAATTCTGTCATAACACAACTTTCTGGGAATCTCTATAAAACAGATATGGCGGAGACTCTGTGCCTGATCCAATGTCCATTTTCTTCTTCATTGGTTCTAAAATTAGATTTTAATTAGAGTGGTAATATGCCTACTTGAGATATATATTTCCCAGCTTCTATTGCAACTTGATGTAGCCATTCTGGCTAATGAGTTGATAACAGAAATTATTGGATAGAACCTCTGGAAAGTAAAACTGTGAGAGGCAGTTGGTGTGAGCCCTTTATTGTCTTCCCTTCTTCTACTTCATGCTGGATTGTGGACATGATGGTTGGAGCTCCAGTAGCCATATTGAGCCAGGAGACAAATTTCAGGTCTTATAATAAAGACGGCGGGGTAGAATGATAGAAGAATCCTGGGTGTCTGGTGACTTAGTGGAACCAGTCATGCACTGCCTACTTTTGAGTTTTTATTAAATGAGATAATAAATTTTTCATTAAGTTTAGCCAGTATAATCATATTTCTGTTACTAACATCTGGAGAAACCCAGCCACCATGTTGTGAGGACACTCAAGCCGCCCTTTGAGGAGGTCCCCGTTGTAAGGAACTGAGGCCTCTTGCCACCAGCCAGTATTGCCTTGCCAGCCATGTGAGTAAGTCATCTTGGAAGTGACTCCTCCAAGCCCAGTCAAGCCTTCAGATGACTGCAGCCCTGGCCTGCAGGTTTTCTACAACCTCATGAGAGAATCAAGCCAGAATCACCGAGCTAGGCTATTCCTGAATTCCTAATCCTCAGAATCTGTGTAAGATACTAAATGTTTAGTTATTTTAAGCTCCCACAGCAGTATATAAATGATACAGATTTTAGCATGAAAAACACCCATTGCCGTCAAGTTGATTCTGACTCATAGTGACCCTACAGGACAGAGCAGAACTGCTCCAAAGGGTTTCCAAGGAGCACCTGGTGGATTTAAACTGCTGACTGTTTGGTTAGCAACCATATCTCTTAGCCACTATGCCGCCAGGGTTTCCACTTTTAGTATTAGGTGTGTATATATATATATATATATATATATATATATATATATATATATATATATATATATGCGTGTATGTGTGTGTGTTATTATTTTTGTTTCTGATACCTCAGGTGAGTAATGCAAAACTCTGATATTTTGAAACCCTATAAATGAAAATACCCACAAAAAATTAAACACCTCTGCTTTTTAAGCCATCATGGTTAACTATGGTTGTGGGCTTAATAGCTTTTTATCCAATCTTACGAATACAGCAAGTAATAATCAGTGTGAACTTCACATCCCACTAAACAGCCGTTTTCTTAACTGACCATATGGCAAATCAGAATTAGACTGAAAAACTCATATTCTCCTCTCATACTTCCCCACCACTGAGGGCTCCCTCCCAGCTCTGGAAGGCTGGGCTGGCCCATTGAACACTGGATCATAAAGGACTGAAGAGTTCCAGAGTTCCTGTCCTTCCTAATGACACTTAGTGTGTTACAGAGAAAGCTAGCCTTTGGAAAGGAGTGTGCCTTCCCAATTTCAAGTTCAATTTAATTCGGGAGAGTGAAAATGCCTTCCCAATTTAAAGCGAGGTCTGCATGGTTAGCTGCCTGAGTTCCCCCACGGTACAAACAGTCATTGCAGGTCCAGGTCCCCAGCCCTTCTGCTATTTTTCATAAACACCTATTTGGTGAGTTTCCAGATACCTGGCTTAGTTTTATAGTGACTAGCACCTTCCTCAGAGATCATGAACTCAGGCTTCCGGTGCTTTTGAAATCTTCCATCTATCATACCTTGCACTGATTCTGGTATACTGGAAAGAGCTGCCAGTACAGTTGCGGCTCTTGGCACTTGCATCTCTAGCTTCCTTGAGCTAGAGAAGCTTACAGGTTGAGTGTTAGGCTGCAAGACCTGAGGTTTATCGGTCATTTAATTATGATTAACTACCAATGTTTGCCCACTGGGTCCTCCCTGCTTGGTACACCAAGCAAAGTTGAGAGGGAGGGGCCATGCTATCTCGAGTGAAGCAGGAAAGCTGTGTCAGCTGAAAGGTGGAGGGGGCCGAGGACCATTTCTGGGACAGCTCTATGCTTCTCATAGCAGCAAGGGCAAAGACTGTCATATCCACAGGGCGGTTCATTATCACTCATTTCAAACCTGTCTGTTTACTCCAAAAATCCAATTCTGACTACATTCAGTGGGTAAATATCAGAGCCTACAGCAGAGTAATGGCAAATCATCCAGCTGAATTTACTCAAATTCCCCTGATTAATCCATCTGACTACTACCCAGTCAAGGCTATCACTGTCACTTAAATGGTGCATTTTAATTTTGATTTTGTCCTCTTTTTTCCTTCTCCTCTGCTTCCTCTTTCTCTTCTTCTTCTTCTTTTTTCTGTGTACGTGCTTGCGGGGTAGAAGTTGAGGCTCCTGATTCAATTCTTGTTTGGTTGGTTTCACTTTTTTTCCTTCTTTTATTTTTTTAAGGGATGTTAAGTTGTGTGATATGCAAACTTCTGAAGCCAGAGAAGGAGTCATCATTGGTTTAACTCTATGCCAACAACTTTCAAAGGCTGTATACATATCCCTGCTTTTCCCTCTCTCAAAGCTAGCTGGCAATGTGTATTCATAATAATACTTTATGCCAGGCAGTCACCGTTGGGCGATGAAGTGGGAATTGGGATTGCCCGATCAACTAGAGCTCCCTCTGCTGGAAAGAGGGGGCAGTGCACTTGCGGCTTCATCTCTTCCCTGTCGTCCAAATTAACAAATCTGGTGGCATGTTTGACTGGAAAGGCCTTTTCTTTAGATGGGAGTGGGCTGAGTGGAGTGTGAAAAGAAAAGCCTTGTTAAGATGCTGTCCTGATCTTGCCAAATAGAGAATATAAAGGGAACCATTTATGAGATATTCTGTGCATCGCCTTTAAAGGGTAACTGCTTTTTTTTTTTTTTCTTCCTTTTACAAACAGGCAGCTTATTTCCTGCTCTCGTCCTATGCCCCAGGTAGCAATCTCAAAGCAGTGTGAAGTAAATGCAGTCAGCAATTCAGATGCCATTTATTCCCAGGCTCAGTTTATGTACCTGTATCAGCTTCACTAAAGACACTATCCAATGGATATATAAACACATCCCTTTACATATACAAATACATATATAAATACATATATTTGTCTCATCCCTCTATCTCATCTCACTTTCAGCTTCCATCAGAGAAAACGAGCCGTAACACATTGATGGTTTTTGACTGAAATGAAGGTGTTAGCCCTTGCTGTGTCCCTAGGTGGAGCCCTGGTAGCGAAGCGGTTAAGAGCTCGGCTGCTAACCACAAGGTCAGCAATTTGAATCCACCAGCGGCTCCTTGGAAACCCTGTGGAGCAATTCTATTCTGTCCTATAGGGTCACTATGAGTTGGAATCTACTCGACAGCAATAGGATGTCCCTGAGTGGCACAACGGTTAAGCGCTCAGCTGCTAACTGAAAGGTTGGTGGTTTGAACCTACCTTGTGGTTCAAACCCACCCAGTGGCTCCACGGAAGAAAAGACCTGGAGATCCACTCCCATAAAGATAACAGCCTAGGAAACCCTATGGGGCTGTTCTACGTTGTCACATTAGGCTGCTATGAGTTGAAAATTGACTTGACTGCACGTAACAACAAATACCATGTGGGGCAAACAGCTAATGTGTTCAGCTGTTAACCAAAAGGTTGGATGTTCAAGTCAATCCAGAGGTGCCTCAGAAGAAAGTCTTGGTGATCTGCTTCTGAAAAATCAGCCATTGAAAACCCTATGGAGCACAGTTCTACGCTGACGCATATGAGGTCTCCATGAGTCAGAATCAACTCAATGGCAACTAGTATGTTTTTGAAAATCAAAGGAGACAGCTGTCTTGAATTAAGCAGGTTGCTCTAGGGTCCATCTATCCTGCCTCCCTGATACCTATAATAATAATAACAGCAACAATTGCCATTCAGTGAGTGTCAACTGTGTGCCAGACTCCAGTCTAGGCGCCTTGCATTTGTCAGCTCAGTTCCTCCTTAGATCAACCTGGTGAGGTGAGTGGGTGGCAAAGATTCAAGTAGACAGACCATGGGAGAGAACGAGGTGGTCACACCAGCTATAGCTAAAAAAGTCCTATGGATCAAGAGTAGTCAGTAACTCTTTACTGTCTCTACTTCTTTCCCCACTAATTCTTTCCTTTTCATTGCACACATCCTTTCAGTTGTCATTTTGGGACATCTGGGTTTGTGTGTGCTATCCAAGCCCTCTGGGTACTAGTGTTTGACTTGGGGAGAGAGATGCACAGCATGAGTCCTTGTATTAGTTTCTTAGGGCTGCTGTAACAAAGTATCCACACCAAACGAAACCAAAACCATTGCCATCAAGTTGATTCCAACTCATAGGGATCCTATAGAACAGAGTACAACTGCCTGATACGGTTTCCAAGGCTGTAAATCTTCACAGAGTCAGACTGCCACATATTTCTCCTGTGGAGTGGCTGAGGGGTTCAAACCACCGACCTTTCAGTTAGCAGCTGAGTACTTTAATCTTATCTCACAGTTCTGGAGGCTAGAAGTCTGAAATCAAGGTGTTGGCAGGACCATGCTCCCTCTGAAGGCCCTGAAGGAAGATCTTCTCTTGCCTCTTCCAGCTTCTGGTGGTTCCTGGTAATCTTTGACATTCCTTGGATGGTAGACACATCACTCCAGTCCCTACCTCTGTCTTCACGTGGCCGTCTTCACTCTGTCTCTTCTCCTCTTGGACTGGGGCCCACTCTACTCTAGTATGATGACCTCATTTAACTAACTACATCTGCAAAGACCTTATTTCTGAACAAAGTCATTCACAGGTACAGGGCTTAGGGCATCAACATATCTTTTGGTGGAACAATTCAACCCGTAATAGTCCCTATCCCTGAGCCCCTTCTGTGTAACTCTCAGAGACAGCTCTGTGGTTCCTGCCTTGACTATGTTGTTGTTGAGTGCCATCGTGTCAATTCCAACTCATAGTGACCCCATGAGACAGAGCAAAATTGCCACATAGGGTTTCCTAGGCTGTAATGTTTATGGCGAGCAGATTGCCAGGTCTTTCTCCCATGGAGCTGTTGGGTGGGTTCAATCTGCCAACCTTTTGGTTAGCACTTGAGTGCTTAACTGTTGCACTACCAGGGCTCTTTTGCCTTGAATATGATGTCCTTTTTAGAACAACACAATGCTACTAACACTGGAGAAGAATTTTCTTCCTCAGGAGCAGTGATACACTCTCTCCCTTGTCTTGACAGTGAAACTCTGGTCCAGGTGGGGCTTAGAGGCTGCGTTGTGCTAGGAGCTCCAACTCTATGTCAGCTCGAGCTGGTTTGAATCCCCACCACTCTGTAGTAGTTGTATGGTCTTAGTCAAGTTTCTTTATCTTTCTTAGTTTCAATTTCCATGTTCAGAAATGTCAGGTTAATAATAGTACTTACCCCATAGTTTGTGATAAGCTTTTAATGGAATCAATTCTCAATTAAATGAAAAAAGAATGTGGGGGCAGAGTGGTTAATAAGCAGGTAAGTTTTACCTGCCATTATGGAGATTACCGACTGGAAGGGGATGCAGAAGATAAAAAAAGAATCAATAAACAATATAATTGTGGAGTATGAGAAGTGCTATGAGGAAAATAAAACATGGATGTGTGCAAAGTAGTGGGGTGGAGATGGGGTGACTTTAGATTGGGTGGCCCTGAAGGCTTCTTCAAGAAGCTGATATTTAAGCATCCTGAATAGCCCAGGGCTTGGCAGGAGTAAGGACTCCACAAATGTTGTTATACTTTAATTTTAAATATAATCATTCCCGCTACAGTCTTTGGAATTTGCAGTCTGAAAGCGGTTATAATCACCTCCTGTGTCCTCTTTTCTGCAGCCTTCAACCAATGGAGCAAACAATAAAGCAAAGTGCTTAGGGAAAACGGCTTTATTGTTATTTACTTACAAATAAGACATTGACCTTGCTAGAAATCAGAGACCAGGGCAGTCCCTGGATTGAGTGTGAATACCCAGATTATCCTTGACAGCTGGCTTCAGATGAAGATCCCAGGATTCTGTGATAAGCTGCAATTCCTTGGGCATGAAATAAAATAGATGGTAGTTGAAATGGACTTGCTTATCAGTAATAATGAGTTGGAACCTCCATTGTGGCTGCAAAAGCACGCGGGTTATCTTCTCATTTGTGAGGGATAGTTCTGGGGAGCCTAGTAACAGACAAATGCCTAGGCAGTCACTTCACCCTACTCTTCCTGCAGACCCGACTTGATGAAGCATCTGCCTGGGGTCCTCCCTCCACCTCAGCCCCCGTCTCCAGTCACTGTCATCGCACCGATTCTCTTCCTTCCCATCCCAGGGCCATTGCTTCCTTTAGCCTTTTATTGGCTCTGCTGTGCCACTAGCAGCCCCCTCTCTGGGCTCTGTGCCACTAGTCCAGTCTCTCTCCCTCTGGTCCACTACTGATGTAACTTGATATGCTTGACTCAAGTACTTTTTAAGAAGTTAAGATACTTAAGGGCATGATCCAGGTCATTTTCTCTTATACAGCGGTAATTCCTTGATTATGCACTCAGGACCTATCTTAATTTCCCTGTGCTGTTGTAACAGAAATACCACCAGTGGGTGGCTTTACAGGACATTTATTTTCTCACAGGTCAGGAGGTTAAAAGCCTGAGTTCAGAGCTCTAGGTGAATGCTCTCTCTCTGTAGCTCTGGGAGAAGATCCTTGTCTCTTTCAGCTTCTGTAGTCCCTGCGTTCCTGGACGCCTTGGTGATCTTCACATGGCATCTGTCTTCTCCCACGTGTTGCTTGCTTTATCTTTGTGTCTATAGTGCTCCTTAGCACTCAGAAGTGATTAGGTTTAGGACACACCCTACACTGATGTGGCCTTATTAACATAATAAAGAAAACCTTATTCGCAAATGGGATTACATCCACAGGTATAGGGGTTAGGATTCCAACACGTATTTTGGGGGGACAAAATTCAATTCATAACAGGACCCTTGCAGCAATGACTAAGGAAATAAGGCACCAGGTCCTTGGACCTGTTGTCTGTGGATTGAATGAAAAATAAGTGTCAAAAATAGGCATACCAATATTTTCAAGTATATGTAAATACTGTTTTGATTACAACATGCAAATATATTTTAACGAATTACTGAATTTATAATTGAATTTTGTCTTTGTGTATTTCTTAAATCAACAAATGCTAAATACAGATCTTATATCTCATAGGGGTCCATGTTATTTTTTCCTCTATAATGGGGGTCGTCATACTTGCAAAGGCGTCTTTAAACACCATCCAGAGTGTGAGACAGAAGATTGGTGATTTGATTTGCGCCTGGCACAGGTGTAGCTGCCACTTCAGCCTGCTGGCTTGTCTGTGGGTGTGAGGAGGGGCCAGTGAACGTTGTTCTTACTGAATAGTACCGTGATCCCGGAACTCGATCAGGTGGTATAGGAGCAAGTTACTTGGGTTTCTACTCTCCTCAGGTGTACAGTGAGAATCTAGTTTGTTTTCCCATTCAGGCACCATTTCAGTCTTGGGTGCTTGATGGAGTTAAGTGCACTCAGTTAATACCGCAAACACAAGGGGATTTTAAATTCCATGTTTTACAAATTTACATTCCTGGGAAGGGTTATGTTGAGTCTGTTACCGTCTCTGCTTGTTCTGTTTATTCAGCATGAATGTCTGGAACATGCAGCCATTCTGCTGGTTTTATCAGATACGCAGTCCCAAGGTAACGATAGGGGAATATCTTCATTATTACCATAATAAGAGGGAAGCGGGCTGTTCTCGGAAACTGCCTGCGTATTTCTAGAACTTGCCTTGTGTTATGTACTGGCTGCTAATTAGAAGCCAGCTAACAGTGGCAGGGAATCGAAAGAGGAAATGATCCATGTAAATACGGTAGAATGTTATGACAGCAGCTACTGTGCCTGCTCAGTTGAGAGTTTGCCTGAAGAAGAAAAAAGATCAGGAAAATGCAATGTGATGAGGAGTCTCCTATCTGTGGGTTACATTTCTTCTAGCCTAAGAGCCTGCAGCACCGCTTAGGTATCTGAAGAGAAGCTGCCTGGTCTGTGTCTGTCCTTTCCCATACATCTGGCTTGCACATGATGCCATGTTCCTTTGTTTAGTAATACAGACATGAAGATGCACCCAACTTAGCTCCTCAGGGGAGCCACAAAAGTAGTATCAGAAGGGGAAAGGAAGGGACTTTTCCTTGCTCTTCTCTGGATTGTCCTTAAAATTTTCACGACTTCACAGAATATAATATTGCAAGCATCCAAATAATTCACAAGTATGTAAATATAAAGTGGAAGTTCCCCTTCGTCTTCCCACATGATTACACTTTCCCATTCAGAGATAGCCACACATATATCATTTCATTATGTATCTAGAATCTGTATCTGTGTATACAGAGTGTCTTAGTTATCTAGTGCTGCTATAACAGTTTAGGAGGCTAGAAGTCCAAATTCAGGGTGCCAGCTCCAGGGGAAGTCTTTCTCTTTCTGTCAGCTCTGGGGAAATGTCCTTGTCATCAATCTTCCCCTGGTCTAGGAGCTTCTCAGCACAGGGACCCTGCGTTTTGACTCTTCTTGCTTGGTGGTAATGAGGCACCCCGTCTCTCTGCTTGCTTCTCTCTTATATCTCAAAACAGATGGACTCAAGATACAACCTAATCTTGTAGATTCAATCCTGCCTCATTAACATAACTATCTCTAATCCTGCTTCATTAACATCATAGAGATTAGGATTTACAACACATAGGAAAACCATATCAGATGACAAAATGGTGGACAATCACACAATACTTCATACTTTCTTACCATTGTTAGAAGATAATGTTCAGAAAATATATACATATATATATGTTGTTGCTAGTTGCTGTCCAGTTGATTCTGACTCATGGTCACCCCATGTCTACAGAGTAGAACTGCTTCATAGGGTTTTCAAGGCTATGGCTTTCAGAAGCAGATTGTCAAGCCTGTGTTATGAGGAGCCTCTAGGTGCCTTGAACCACCAACCTTTTGGCTAGTAGTTGAGTGCTTAACCATTTGTGCCACCAAGAGACTACTATAATGTGTGTATATATATATATATATATATGTATGTATATATACATACATATGATAATGAGCGTGTTATAAAGATTTTATTTAACTCATGAGAGAAAGAGGCAGATGTTACAAACGGTTTAAAAAAGAAGTCAAGAATCACAAGTTTATACAGAGTAAGAAATGTTGAAATGAAAGTACAAATGGAGGCAAAACTAGATTTCCAAAGAGAGAGGGAGGGAAGTCAATTGAAGCTCTGCCAGACGGAACAGAGATTGCATGTCTATCAGTTACCAACAACTCATAGAGTTAGGAAATAGCTCAAAACTAATGTAAAACTGAATCAGATAACTTGGAGGGGTACCTTTTAGACAGTGTATAGTTTTCCACTGAAACATACACTTTTTTCTATACCATTAACATTCTAAATCAGAGATTGGTAAACTACAGCCTGTCAGCCTGTGTCAAATCCGGCCCCTTGCCGATTTTTGTGGAGCACACAGACTAAGAATCATTTTTACTGATGAACAACTGCAATTAAATGTGATGACAGGAAATATTAACTTTGGACCCCAGCGAAGTGAAAAGTTATCTCTAAAGAAATGAGGTCTTTTAGCAGACCTGTATTACAAAAACTTGTTCTCAATTCTCATTAGCATATTTTGAATATCATTAATAAAAATTTTATGGAAATTTCTTCTCTTTTGTTATGTAAGTACCTGTATAATATCCTCAATTTTGCTTCTTGGTCCACAAAAACTAAACTATTACTATTTGGTGCTTTACAGAAAAATTCTACTGATCCCTGTTGTAAATCTTTGTTAGTTTTTCTCTATTTACCCAATACATTGATCTCAGCATACTGGTTTGACTGCTTAATTGTAAAGCATTTATGTTTACCCAAAGTTTTGGATAGTGTTTTGGTATATTGACTATCGTAGGTTGAATTGTGTCCACCAAAAAGATATTCTGAAGTCCTAACCCCACGAGTGGGGCCCTGGTGGCACAGTGATAAGCTTTTAGCTGCTAACCAAAAGGTCGGCAATTTGACTCCACCAGCCACTCCTTGGAAACCCTCTGGGGAAGTTCTACTCTGTCCTATAGGGTCACTATGAGTTGGAATCGACTCAGGGGCAACGGGTTAACCACCCGCCAACCCCGGCTGCATGTGAATGTGACCTTATTTGGAAATGGGATCTTTACAGATGTAATCAAGTTGAGATGCGGTTATAACTGGATTAAAGTGAGCCCGAAATTAAATGAATGGCCTCCTTATGAGATACTGAGAAACACACAGAGAGGGAAGAAGTCCATGTGAAGACAAAAGCAGAGTTGCACTGATGTATCCACAAGCCAAGGAATGCCAAACATTGCTGTGAACCACCAGAATCTGGAAGAGGCAAAGTAGGATTCTTCCTAGAACTTTAAGAGGGAGCATGGCCCTGTAGACACCTTGATTTCAGACTTCTGGCTTCTAGAACTGTGAAAGAATAAACTTCTGTTGTTTTGAACCACCCCACTGTGGTAATTTGTTATAGAAGCTCTAGGAAACTAATACATTCATTAACCTAGGTACTTATTTCCTTCCGTTGTACCCTATTGTCCCAAGACTTTAACAAGCTGCCTGACTAGAGGTACCTGTTATCTGAGGTGGAGGAAGGGGGTGGTCACAATGAAACCACAGAACAAAGGCGTTCTATTCTTGGCTTTTCAGGTATGAGGAAAGTAAAATAAATTGGAAAAGCATGTCATCAAGAAGAATGAGTGCTTCTCAGCCCCTGGGGATAAGTGTTTGGGCTGGGGAAGGAGAAGAGTGAAGAGATGATACAGAGACTATGAGGAAAGGGAGAGGCTGATGGCTCTTGAGATGACGTAACCCCAAATGGAGAGGCCATGCAGATAGGAGTGAGGCCCCTTGTCAGGGATCCCCCAGTCTCCCTTTCCAGCAAGTCTGGTCTATTTCTAGTCCCAGGGAACCTGCAGGAGAAGAGCCAGCACTGGTGGATCACCCAGTCTGTTTCAGTGGGATCCTGCACCGCCAAGTTGAAAATTGCTTCAGTGTCCTTCCCATTGACTTGCCTTCCCATTGTCAGCATCCTGCTCATTATCCATTGACCATTAGGATGAGTGTGTCATATGGCTATCCCACCCCCATTTTGTTAGCTTTCCATACAAATTCATTTCCCAATACTGGGATAGGACCCTGAACTCCTGGAAGGGGTTGTGGGAAAGAAAATCCCTCCCCATGCCTGCGCTTTGGCAGGGCTTACTGGAATCAGCTTGAGGTCTCCATCCAATCTCTCAGCTGTGACAGATTCCAAAGGGCTTCCCTACCCCTAAGACTTCTCTGTGTTTTACTATATTCAGAATTATGAGAAGAGTCCATTTTGCCTGTGGTCCATTGATTTATTTAGAAAGTGAGAGGTGATTTAATGGGTGCTCAAATTTTAAAGACCAAGTCCTATCCTTTAAGTCTTAACTCCAAACAATTTACAAATCATTTTTCTCCCAAAGACTCATCTTAGTATTATTTAAAGTCAAAGCTCGTGATTTTGAAATTTATTTCTTCCAGTATTTTCTTTTACTTACTGTATCAGGGTACAATCATAAGACAGAAACTATGCCTGTAATTTGAAGAGACAAAATTTAATATAAAGAATTATTAACTACTAAGAAGCAGTTGAGCCCTGCTGGTGCAGTGGTTACGAGCTCAGCTGCTAACTGAAAGATTGTTGGTTCTGACCCAGCAGCCGCTCCTTGGAAGAAAGTTGTGACAGTCTGCTCCCATAAAGATTACAGCCTTGGAAACCCTATGGGTTAGTTCTAGTCTGTCCTATAGGGTCACTTTGAGTAGGAATCGACTCAACAACAATGGCAATGGGTAAGAAGTGGTTAACTACTAAAAGGGGTAAAAGAAAACTAAAGGATATTAAAACACCAGGTACTGGTTGAGTTGACTCCAAATCATTGTGACCCCCATGTGTCAGAGTAGAACTGTGCTCTGTAGGGTTTTTAATTTTTTGGAAGTAGACAGCCAGGCCTTTCTTCCAACACCTCTGAGTGGACTTGAACCTCCAAACTTTGGTTAGCAGCTGAGCACATTAACTGTTTGCACCACCTAGGGATTCTCTAAGGGATATGGCTTTCTTATCATTAGCTGCCATCCAGTTGGCCCCCAACTCATGGGGACCCTATGTATAACAAGATTGGGCCATTGTGATCCATAGGGTTTTCACTGGCTGATTTTTGAAAGTAGGTCACCAGGCCTTTTTTTCTAGTCCCTCTTAGTCTGGAAGCTCAACTGAAACCTGTTCTGCATCACAGCAACATGCAAGCCTCCACTGACAGATGAGTGGTGACTGGGCTTGAGGTGCATTGCTGGGTCTCCAGCATGGAATGCAAAAATTCTACCAGTGAACCACTAAGGAATGTAGGAATAGCAAATTCAAGAATCACCGGAGAGAGAGAGCTAAGGGTGAGAACATAAAGAAAGCAACTAAAACTTATAAGATCTGTCCCTGTACTTCTGCATCTGCCTACAAAGCTGATATTCAGAACTTAAAGGAGAGACTGTGTCTACCACAAGAGCATGCAGCCTGCTGATGGTAAAGAAATTTATCAGAGAGCTCAGGCCAGACCTGAATCACAAGAGCAGCTCACTAGGTGTGGGAGGGCTGGAGCTGGTCCACAGGGGTGGCCTATCAGGAGCTGAGATGCTCACTGAAGGGTGCCTCTGGACGAGAGCTTGTCTGCAGGAAGTGGCTCATTGAGTGGCAGAGAAACTTCCTGGAGAGTGAGTGTGCTGGGCCTCCTGCGGACTGATCCTCTGGCAGTAGCGCTTTTGGAGAGAACAAAAGCACATCGGAATCAGAAAGAGAAACTCCTCCCTCTGCTATGGCCTGGTAGCTGGCAAAGGAGAAATGTTTACAGGGTCCAGCTCCAGTATCAGAAAGTAGGGCAAAGAAAGGCTGGATTTGTAGCTAAGAGGCAATAGATTCATAACTGACACAGGTATCCAAATATAAATATGAAAAATGAATTAAAAATCATCAGTGAGTTATGAAGGATGTGCAACAGTCTGAGGACACAGACCAATGATCAAGCTTTGGAACACTATTTAGTGTCCTACAACTCGCTTTTCTCATTTGATAATATATTGTGGACATCTTTCATTGTTAGTAGATATAGATCTAGCTCATCCTTTTACTAGCTGCAAGGTATCACACTGTATAGATTTTACTATTTTCTTGCTAATGGACATTTATTTCCAGTTTTTCATTATAATAAAAAGTGCCGCAATATGCATTCTTGTTATTTTATTTAAAAACAATGTATATACATAAAGAAAATTCTGGAAAGATATATACCAAAATATTTACTGTGGTTGTCTTTGGAGGTGAGATTTTGGACAATGTTCTCTTTCTATTTTATTTATAGCTATACTATTTGAATAGGTCATTTCAAGCACGTATCATTTTATGATCAGCAATTTTTTTAAAAGATATTTTAATGTAGAGAAAAAGTGCAACTTAATTAAAATTGCATGCCCCCACTGAGACTCTGTCTAAATGTTCAGGTATTTTTATGACAAAGATCCTTTTGGCCTTCTTTGAAGCACCAGCGTTAGTAACTATTGTTGCAGGGCCTGATCAAAGCAGTTCAGGGGCATTAAGCTACTCACTATCTGATCTTGGGCCTGGATGGCAGGAAAAATATTCCTTCTTATTTAGGCATTTTTCCAGGTGTTCAGGATTATGGAATTGGAGGATAAAGGCCAATTTTGCTCAAGTATTCTCAGTTGCAAGGCACACACGGCCAATGGACTAGATGGAACGGCTCGTTTTCATTTGAGTGGGCCCAGAGCTGACATGAGGTTTGCGACCCTCTACCTGGAGCCTTTGCTTCTGAGCCAGTGGGCTGTGTGAGAGAGAAGAGCTTCTTCTGACCTGCTCGTCATGGAATTTGTGGGAAAAGAGGAAGTGGCAATTCAGTCTTCACAGAGCTGTTCCTTTTCCCGAAATGAGTATGAGATTTGAAAGGGCTTAATAATCTAACAAGAGCTCTCCAAATTCTAGAGCTAAAATCATTTTCCTGACAAGCTGCAAGAAAAATTTAGAATCAGGGCAGAGTGTATGTGACTTTTTTTTTTTTTTTACTGTGGTAAATATGTAGGTAACAAAACATTTGCCGTTTCAACAATCGTCACATGGACAGCTCAGTTACCTTAAACATGTTTATCATGTTGTTCAACGGTCACTCTTAACTGTTTCTGAATTTTTCCATCCCCCTTAACAGAAGCTCACTGTCTCCTAAACATTGTGTCTTCCCTTCTCCCCGCCCCCCCAACCCTGGGTAACCACTAATAAACTTTGGACTCTATACACTTTCCTATTCTAGATATTTCATATAAGTGGACACATATGATGTCTGTCCTTTTGTGAATGACCTATTTCATTATGCTGAACCCATACGGTGAAGGGTTTACTACCCTCGCCAAGCTACGGTGTGGAAAAGCAAGGCTGGGGGCTGGGGAGAAATCCCAAAGGAACTAAGACAAGTACAAGCAGTAATTGTTCAGGAGCCTGAGGCGGCATCCTGGGGTCAGTCACCTCTGTGGGGTATGAGCAGAGGCTCCAGGACCTCTGGAACTTGACAGTTGCAGGCAAGGTAACATTTTACTTCCTCTTTTAGCTGAGTATTTATGATGTTCAGAGCTGGTAAGGAGAATGGACCTGAGGAAGGAGGACAACAGCAGGAAGACAGCAAATATCACAACGACAGGGCTTTTCTAGGATCAAAAAAATAATGGCTGTAGCAAATGCAGGTGGATAATAACCGTCATTTTGAGACTGCAGGTTTGGCCTTCAGGCCCTTTGCTTTCTCCTTGGCACTGAAAACAGTCCTTTTGATGGGACTTCTTGGAGGGGTCTGAGCACCCTGTAGCTACAAATAATGGAGTAATTTGCCATTGGGATGGACCTTTAGCCTGCCTGTCGCCTTCTTGGTTTTGTGAGCATTAAAACAAAACAAAACAAAAAATTAAAGGGTGAGACACACTTAAAGAGAGCAACTTCTCTTTCTAACGTTCTTTTATTTTGCTCAAACTTTCTTTCCAGTGGAGCCCTGGTGGCACAGTGGTTAAGAGCTAGGTGGCAAACCAAAAGATCAGCAGTTCAAATCCACCAGCCGCTCCTTGGAAACCCTGTGGGGCAGTTGTACTCTGTCCTATAGGGATGCTATGAGTTGGAATCAACTCGACGGCAATGAGTTTGGTTTTATTTGGTTTTCTTTCCAATGGGGTCATATTCAAAGCCGCTTCCTGTCAGCAGCAGGAAAAAAACCCACAGCAAATTAACATGAATGAAATGCTTGATTCAACACAAAAACTCAGGAAGTCAGATGATTTCAGAAATTTCCTTTTTACTTCTCTACAGTTCTCAAATTTAGCTTCAATAGGGACGTGGCTGATTATCTTCCTAGAAACACTGGGGAACACAGTAAATAATGTTTGCGCATTCAGTTAGGCTTGGCGTTTGAAGCATAACTAAAGGGCAATGCTATTCACGGAAGATAATGGATACAGCTAGGACAGAAAGGTGCGCTGGGCGTAATGACATAGTCATGGATGTTTATTTGGTAATGAGCAAAGATAAACTCTCAGTAACCCCTCCGGCTCTGGAGCTGACTCCCCTCCCATAAGCAAGCAGGGTCTGCTGACATATGAGCGTTTGCACAGACCACAGGGGCTCACCTGGGGAGTTCCAGAAAGCACGGCTGAAGGTTCAGGTGGCAACACTTGGGATTCATGCTCTCTTGGGATCCCAAGCAGCTGTGACAGCTTGAGAGTCATTTTTCCGCCACAGAGAGGCAAACACTCTAGCCACCTCTCCTGCCCAAATCCTACAGGTCCCGCCGGTCAGACCTCAGGTTGAAACGTCACTTCAGCTGTCTTGATCTTTCCCCAACTTTTTCCATCTGCAGTAGCCTCGCCTTTCTGCTGTTTCTTGTTGGGTTGTGAGCCAAATGCTGCCTAGGGAAATGCCCTAATTGTGATAATCACAACCATGAATAACAGCTATGTGGTGTTTTACATTAGAAAGTTCTTTGACATCCATTTATCAGGTCTGAGACTTAGCAGACCTGTGAGATCAGAGGGCAGCTATTATATCACATTTTATAGATGTTGAGATAGAGGTTCACCAGAGAGGTAGTGTGACTAGCCCAACGCCGCACAGCTAGTGAAGAGCCAAGCAGAGAGGCAAATCTAAGTCTGTCTTCAAGTCCCACTCTCTGTCAGCCTCCCCCGGTCAATAACACCACTTTGCGTTTCTATGACACTGCTCTTTACAAACACCTTCAGCTTAGCGATCCCTACAACACAGATCAGTAAGGAAACTGGTTCAGAAAGGGAGAAGGGTAGTGGCCAAAGTGACCGAGCTACTCAGTGACAGAATAATCAGGATGCAGTCTGACTCTTCTGACAAGGAACAGTGCTCTTTGACTCCCCATCAAGGAAGCAAAGCTGTCTCCTACCTTGTTGTGTGACTGTCCTAACTGTGTCCTCCTGTTTGAGGCTGATAAACTTCGACAAGTGGGGTGTCCTGATGGCAGAAGGTCCTAGGCTCTTTTTGCTAAAGACGATATTTGATGTCATAGGGTATGCCTCCCCCTGGAATTTATGGATGCTCAAGGGAAGGAAGTGGGGGTGCTCTGTGTCAGTAGAATAAAAGATGGGAAGGAGGAGCCTTCTGTACATACAATGATAATGATTGCTAACATATATTGAGTTTTTTGTATGTAGCAGGCACTGGTATGTGTGTGAGTAATTTTAATCCCTCATCTAATTGAATCTCTACCACTCTAATTATTCCCATTTTACAGGTAAGGACCTGATGATACTGAAACTCTGAGGGTTAAGGAACAGCCTATGTTAGTTTCCTAGGGCTGCCCTACAAAATAGCTCAAAACGGGTAGCTTTCAACAACAGAAATTTCTTCTATCATAGTTCTGGAGACTAAGAGTTGGAGATCAGGGTGTCAGGCTCTGAGGGAGAATTTGTTCCATGCCTCTCTCCTAAAAAATCTGTTGCCGTGGAGTTGATTCCAACTCATAGTGACCCTACAGGACAGAGTAGAACTGCCCCACAGGGTTGATAAGGCAGTAATCTTTGCAGAAGCAGACTGCCACATCTTTCTCCAGCAGAGCGGCTAGTGGGTTTAAACCGCTGACCTGTTGGTTAGCATACAAGCGCTTAACCACTGAGCTCAACATTCCTTATCTTGCAGCTGCTGTGTCACATGGCATCCTTCCTCTGTCTCTCTGTGTGGCTTCTCCTGTTTTACAAGGACACCACTCAGGTGGAATTAGGACCCACCCTAATCTAGTATGACCTTATGTTAACGGATAACATCTTCAGAGACCCTATTTCCAAAGAAGCCCACATTCACAGGACCAGGGGTTAGGGCTTCAGCGTATCTTTTGTGGGGGACACAATCCAATCCATAACACTGCTCAAGGAAACAGTATTGGAGAAGTGGAGACAGTATTTCACTATAGGTCTGTCTACGTCTAGTGTTTTACTTAAGGATCTCTGTTAGCACAATGGTTAAGGGCTCAGCTGCTAATATAAAGGTTGTTGGCTCAAGCCCACCCAGTGACTCCATGGGAGAAAAAAACCTGACAATCTTCTCCCACAAAGATTACAGCTTAGAAAACCCTATGGGTCAGATGTATTCCGTCATACGGAGTTGCTATGAGTCAGAAGTCAACTAGACGGTGCCTAAGAACAACAGTGTTTTACTTATCAACATCACCAGTTGCTGTCGAGTCAACTCTGACTCAGGGAGACCCATGTGTTTCAGAGAACTGTGCTCCATGGGGTTTTCCATGACTGATTTTTTGGAAGTATACTGCCAGGTCTTTCTTCAGAGGTGCCACTGGGTAGACTCGAACCTCCAACTCTTTTGTTAGTAGCCACAGCCATTTTCATGTCTTTCTCTAGGCCTGAGAAAAGAGTAATTCTAAGCTTGACCTGGACAGCTCTTTGCGGCTGACACACTCTTAACAGTGCTATCTGGTTATCTAACTACAGTGAATGTCACCCAGATGAGAATCCCCCAACAACTTCTCTTTGCCCACAAGATGAAGGGGTGGAGAGGACTAAGGCTTATGAGTGTTAGGTGCCCGACATCAGCCCAGCTAACCGCTCACCTGCCTGGTGAGGGCAGATTTTATGAAAATTCTCGTACAGATCGAGAAATGGAAACTTAGAGATGTTAAGTGACTTGCCCACAGTCACATAACTAGCAAGTGTTGGAGCCAAGGTCTTAACATCCGTATCACCCAGTCCTCAGAGAATACCACCAACTTGATCCAGCCCCCTGTCTCCCACCATTGTGTCAGTGTCTGAAACATGTGGTAGGCTCTCAATAGACATTTGTCACATGAAAGAATAAAACAAGCCTTCTGTGATTTTAGACTTCCACTGAAGGTTTAGAGGGGAGTGTGAGACGAGAGTCTCAACCTTTTTCCATGTCCCCAGTGACAGCCTTATATACATCACTCCCTAGAAACCAAAACCAAATCTGTCGTCCTAGAGTCCATTCTGACTCATGGCGACCCCACGTGTTAAAGAATAGAACTGAGCTCCATAGGATTTTTTTGGTTGTAATCTTTAAGGAAGCAGATCTTCTGTGCCTTTCTTCTGTGCCACTGCTGGGTGAGTTTGAACTGCCAACCTTTCGATTGGTTGTTGTTAGTTGATATTAATCAGCATCAGGTTGATGCTGACTCATGGCAACCCCATGTGTGCAGAGTAGAACTGCTCTAAAGGGTTTTCAAGGCTGTGACCTTTTGGAAGCAGATCACCGGGCCTGTCTTCTGAGGCGCTTCCCGGTGGGTTTTTGAACTGCCGACATTTTGGTTAGTAGTTGAGTGTCTAACCATTTGCGCCTCTCAGGGACATTTTACCCCCTAGAGTCACAACTATATCCCATTCTTGATTCAGCAGGAAATTTCCACACAGCCCCCAAACTGTGGGTTCTCACCGAGCACAATATATTTTCGCCCAAGGATCTTTCCCTTCTTGAGAGAAATTCTGTAGTCATCTGCGAAGAGGGTGCAGACTTCTTCATTTTATTCCATGTTGCCAGTATCACCAGTGGTGCATGAGTAGAGTTTTCTGAAAACTGAGGGGAGGGAAGGACACCAAACTCACCTTCTCCTCCAAGTTTGCCACTGGATGTTTTCAGTGCAAACAGGAAGAGCAATGACAAATATTTCAAAGCCAGAATGCAAGTTTTACAGCACCACAGCCTTACAAATGTGCTGACACTGCTGTAAATCTCTTGTAGGAGTACGTTAAGGTGCTTCATAAGAATAGAAAATTCATCCTTGTCAGCCAGGGTTGAACAGGGCGGATTACTGGTGGGCAGGCTACTATGCCCATTCTTAGTACTTCTAAAATTACAGCTGACATTTATTTCTAGAAAGTCATGGTGAAATAGGTGAGATAGTTTACCTGTGCAATAAGATAGAAAAGTTCTTCTTCTTCTTTTTTTTAACTACACCATTTTTTTTGTGGGCTTATAATAGATAAACCATCCAGGAAGGAGGATACTTTATTAAAAGGCATGTGAGAGAATTTGCCCCGGGGAATCAACACCATTTGATAACAGACCATTGCTAGGGTGCTTTTTTCTATTAGGTTGTTTGTAGCTGGTACTAGAGGAATGAAAAAGAATAATGCCATTTGGAACTCTCAGTGCAAGGGCCAATTACTTTCACAGTTTCTAAGATGTGTGAGGGAAGGCCGTTGGCCAGGTACTCACCTAACGTCTGTGAAAGGTTGTGTGTATGTTTGTGTATTTTACCTTTCCCTATCTTGACTACCTTTCACGGAATCTTCCTGTGTGGTTCCTCTCTTCAGTCTGGCCTGGCACTTGGCTCAGGTTCACACCTGCCTAGAGAGGCTAATGTCTGCTGTCCTATATTCTGAACTGGATTGTTAGTAAGATAAAATGAAAGGAAGGCACAAGCACAAAGTTTGATAAACCACAGGGGCAGTGACAGTGCAAGAAAGGGGCACACCCCCATGCACTGCTGGTGAGACCATGTGCGAGACCTATCGAACATGGCCTTTCCTAAAACAATTTATTCCCCAGGTTTACTTGTACATGTGGGCAAAGAATGAGGTATAATATTGTTTATAATATTAAAAAACTAAAACAAACATACAAACAAAAAAGGACAAACAAACAAAACCTTAAATAAATAACAGTGTGTGATTGGCTGAGAAATTATGGTTTACCGATACAATAGAACACTGTATATACTATATAGCTGTTGAAAAGAATGACATAGGTCTATATATGCTGATTTGAAACAATTTCCAAGACATATTGTAAAGTACAAATAGCAACCAATAAGCAGAAAATATTGTCGGCTAACTTCTGTGTGAAGAAAAATGACAACAAAAAAGACAAAAAAATGCGTATCTCTATCTTTATGTATCCATCCATCCATCCATCCATCCATCCATCCATCCATCTATCCATCCATCCATCCATCCATCCATCCATCCATCTATCCATCCATCCATCCATCCATCCATCCATCCATCCATCCATCCATCCATCTATCCAACCATCCATCCATCCATCCATCCATCCATCTATCCAACCATCCATCTATCCATCCATCCATCCATCTATCCATCCATCCATCCATCCATCCATCCATCCATCCATCCATCCATCCATCCATCTATCCAACCATCCATCTATCCATCCATCCATCCATCTATCCATCCATCCATCCATCCATCCATCCATCCATCTATCCATCCATCCATCTATCCATCCATCCATCTATCCATCTATCTCTTATGGGTTGAACTTTGTCCCCGAAAAAGATATATTGAAGTTCTAACCCTTGATACCTGTGACTATGACCTTATTTAGAAATAGGGTCTTTGTGGATATAATTAAACTAATTTGAGGTCATACTGGAGTAGGATGGGTTCTAATCCAACATGACTGTTGTCTTTATAAGAATAGGAGAAGAGAGAGAGACAGGCACAGAGGGAAGATGGCTATGTGAAGATGAAGGCAGAGATTGGAGTGATGCAGCTACAAGCCAACAGGGCATGTCAAAGATTACGGGTAACCACCAGAAATTAGGAAGAGGTAAGGAAGAATTCTTCCCTAGAGTCTTTGGAGAGAGCATGGGCCTGCTACTACCCTGAATGTGGAATTCTTGTCTCCAGAACTGTGAGAGCTGTGGTGTTACTAGCAGGTGTGGGGGTGCGGACGGCACCGGCTGACACTGTCAGAGGGGGGTGACACCAAAATGACTGTCCATAAAACTTCTGTGCAGTGTTTTAGCAGACATTTATTATTTTTTGTAAAAATAGCTCTGTAGTTAGTTATAACAACAAACAATTTTTTTGTCAGCTCAGCTTACATGTATCAGTATAACTACAAGGCTAAAACTCTGCTAATTCACTTTTTGAACCTTCTAATGTGCTCCGGTCAGAGTTGTCATTATTACTCAATTACAGTGACACTTAGAATCACATGGTTTCATCTTCATGCACTACAGGCACGTGTGGTTGTTTTTGTTGCTTCCAGTATTTTTAGAGGTGCTGGTTTTGTCAAATTTTCTGGTGTTTTAGCTATAATATCGCGGTAATTAGTATTTGTCAACTTATATCAATAATTTTTTTTGAGAACGGAGAAGTAATTAAAGGAAAAGGAGTGACATATGGGAATTATAATTTATGAGTAACAACAGTACAAAAAAATATTACTAGGGATTCTATATGGTCTGGTATGGGAGGAGGTCTGTGGGGGAGGGGGAGTGAGACCACGAGTTACCGCACTAGGTGACATCAACCCTAGTGACGTCACTGTGTGAATGAACACATTTGTGTTGTTTTAAGCCATCAGTTTTATGGTACTTTGTTAAGACAGCCCTATGAAACTGATACAGATTTATCCATCCATCTGTGTATGTTGAATATATGTAGACGAGTTCTTGAAGGAAGTCCCCAAATCATTCACAGTGGTTATCTTTGGGGAAGGGCGTTGTGAGGGTATATTTTTCATTGTGCATTTTTTAAAGTGTTGGGCTAGGTTCCATTACTAAATTACATTACTCATGACTGATTTCAAAACAGTATATTTCCAAGGTCTCTTCCTACTTGCGAGTCAGGAGGGAGCTTGCCAGTCGCATTGCAATTCGTGGCACCTTCCCATTTTACATGATGCATAGATAAAGTGATGTACTAAGGTCTTTATTTACTCCTGATAAACTATCCCTATTCCTACTAAAGAAATGAGTGTTAAAATCATACATCCATATCCACTTCTTAAAATCTTTCTTTTTTTCTCACATTTCTATTTATAAGATGGCTATTGAAAAAATGTGTTTTTGTGAAAATATTACTTTAAATCCAATTGTGATTCTAGCCCCAGGTCGCATTCTCATATTTACTTGGGGACAATATATTTCTTCTCAAGTATAATCAGGGATCCTGGCAGAACACAGATGGTAAAAGTGTGTGGAAATTATTTTGTTTGCTTTCCATAAAGACTAACATACAAATAAGAGGCAGAAGTTTTACTGCAATGCCTTGGACTTCCCTCTGCTGTCTTAGAGCTATTTGCTCATTTTATTAGTCTATTATTATTATTTCAGACACCTTCATCTCCTTTTACTTGGCCTATAGTTTACAGACAACTACAAATTTCATCATCATTACCATTTGCCCTACTATGTATGTGTGTGTATAATATGTGTATTATACAAGCTTCCATAATTATCGAGTAACTTCATAACTTCAAATAAATAGGACCACCTTAGGACAAAAAATCTACAAGAGCCGCCTGTCCTCTTGCAGCACTACTCTTGATGCCCCTCCTATCCCCTCAGTACTCACTGACATATTCAGAAGGTGCTAAAGGTGGCCGGCTGTGAACATGTGCGACCTTCACCTGAGGGACTCCATCTGGCCACTGGGGCATTCTCAGTGGGCAGGCAGGGAAAGCTGAAAGGGTGGGTGCCTTGATGATCCCTAGGTAGCATTCTATCAATGATGGACATGGAGTATCTCAGCTTCTTTACCGTCCCCCTGGGATGACTCTGAGATGCATGTTCTACACCAGCCCCCAGAGTTCCCTGGCAAGACTGAGCTCCAGTTGCCCACAGTGGTAACTTGCTTGATGACACTCTCCTTAATGTCTTCTTTCCCTCCGTTCTCTCACTGCATCCCTCCCTCCCTTAGAAGTTTCCTAGGGTCACACTCCAAAGAAACTACTTACACTCATATCCTTGTTACAGGGTTTTCCTCTGGTGGTATCCAAACCGCAGCCCTATCTACCTGTCACTTCAAAATGCATTCCCCACGAGCGAAAAGATAGCAGTGATCTCAAATACGGACCATTGTTCTCCTTTAGCTTTTGCTTTAAGCAAGCTTTGTTTTGTTTGAAACAAAAAAGATGTCATGTCCAGAAAGAAGTATCCTTAGTGAAGTGTTCTCGGTGATTTATGCTAGAAACAAAGCAGAGGCATTCCTCATGTTATAAACATTAATACCGTGAGGGACTCACAGATCACCCTAGAAGACACTGAGCCACCTACTTAGAGTCCCAGCTTCAGTGGTGTCAGACACTTTTGTAATAAGAACCTACCCGGACCTTTGCAGGGAAGATCCTCCCTAAAGCCAGATTCTTACTCCAGCTCTTGGTAGCTTAATCCTTAACTGTAAATTTCTCCGGAACTTTGAATCTGGCCTCCAAGAGGATGCTTTCTAAATTCAGCTTTTGGGATGTGAAGGGATATTTGGGTAAAAAAGGAAAAAGACCAACTTGGGTTCCCAGGTATATCTTTCCATAGTGATTTATTTCCTGGGAAAGGCTTAAACTCCAATGTCATTTCTCGTTCTCATTGTGACCCCTCTTTGAGCTAAAGGGCTGGTAGGACAAAGGACTCAACCCCAAGGTTACCCACTGGATCTGGGTCTTACACGGGATTCAATCTCTCTTGCGCTATGTGCTCTGTGAATGCTTGAGGCTGATATTTGGTGCAGAGAAGAAGCTGTGAAATCTAGGGGACAGATTTTGTTAGCCAAAGGGCCCAGAGAGAAAGAGCACTTACTCAGGGATCACCTGTCTCATTGGTGGGGGCACAAAACAGCACCTATAGGTCCATAGGATGCTGCCCAGGTGGCAGTGAGGAAGTCCCTGGCTACTGGAATACTACTGGCTGTTAGGAAGCTGCTGAGGACTCCTGCAAGTTCTTAAAACCTCCACTCAAGCCACACTTGTTATGGACTGAATTGTGTTCCCCCCAAATATGTTGTAAATCCTAGCCTCTATGCCTGTTATAATCCCATTTGGGAATGAGTTGTCTTTATCATATTAATGGGACAGAATTAGTAGAAATAGCGTAGGGTAAGTCTTGAGTCAATCTCTTTTGAGATATAAAAGAGATTGCACAAGCAATCAAGAAGCAGAGACGGGGGAAGAGAGATGCCAAGCCACATGAAGATCGCCCCGGAGCAGAAGCTCAAAGAGATAAAGACCTTCCTCCAGAGCCAACAGAGAGAGAAAGACTTCCCCTAGAGCTGGCACCCTGAATTTGGACATCTAGCCTCCTAAACTGTGAGAAAATTCATTTCTGTTTGTTAAAGCCATCCACTTGTGATATTTCTGTTATAGCAGCACTAGATGACTAAGACAAGATCCAACACTAGCCATGCATTTGTCTGCAAGCTCCGTATCAGAGGCACATTTCTCCAGAGAACCTTACTCAATGGATACTCTTGGTTGGGAAAGATGGCATTTAACACGGAGCCAGAGGACAGCTCTTTAGACAAGATTCTGCAGGAAGCTGGCTAATGAGCCCAGCGTCTGTTGGCTTTGTGGCCATGTGAAGAAGGAGCCTCTTCTCTCTCTTGGTCTCTGTCATGGATTGAATTGTGTCCCCCCAAAAATGTGTGTAGCACCTTGGCTAGGTCATGATTCCAAGTATTGTATGATTGTGTTATCTGATGTGATTTCCTTATGTGTTGTAAACTCTACCACTATGATGAGATTATATGGGATCTCCTCATGTGTTGTAAATTCTATGACTGTGACGAGGTTATACTGATGAGGTGGACAAGATCAGATAGTGTCTTAATGCAATCTCTTTTGTGATATAAAAGAGAGAAGTGAGCAGAGACACTTGGGAACCTCATAGCACCAAGCAAGCACTGCCGGGAGCAGAGCGCATCCTTTGGACCTGAGGTTCCTGCGCAGAGAAGCTCCCAGCCCAAAGCAAGACTGATGCATCACTAGGACCTTCCTCCAGAGCCAACAGAGAGAGAAAACCTTCTCCTGGAGCTGATGCCCTGAATTTGGACTTGTAGACTACTGGCCTGTGAGAGAATAAACTTCTCTTGCTAAAGCCATCCACTCATGGTATTCCTGTTAGAGCAGCACTAGATGACTAAGACAGTCTCTGTCTTCGGATATTGGAATTTTTGCACCTGAGGATACTCTGGAGGAGCTCTAGTGGCACAGTGGTTAAGTGCTTGGCTGTTAACTGAAACTTTGGTGGTTTGAATCAACCAGCTGCTCTGAATCCACCAGCCACTCTGCAGAAGAAAGGTTTGGCAGTCTGCTTCCAAAAAGATATACAGTCTTGGAAACCTTATGGGGCAACAGTTGTATTCTGTCCTGTAGGGTCACTATGAGTTGGAATCAATTCAATAGCAACAGATTTTTTTTTGGTTTGAGGATCCTTTGTGGCTGAAAATGAGCTGAACCTGGAAGTCCTGCTGCATCATCACCATGGCTCAAACGCAAGTCAGTGTGCCCACTGTGTCATGAGGTGGGGTGTGGAGATGCGGTGGGTCTAAGTGAGAATCAGAAATGCTGAGCTGCTTGGGGATTTTAAATCTGGAAACTGCACCCACTTTTCCTACCCCTACTCCTGCATGTATGTGAGTGTGAATGAGTCTTTGCGTAATAAATGAGGGATGGGAGGCAACACTTACTCTGACAAGGATAAAGTGCCGCTGCTGTCCCTCTCTCCCCTCTGGGCCCTCTCCTGTTGTTCAGAAGCATGGGAAGGAGAGAATGGTGTCCTGCCTTCCAGAGTTGTGGCTCATTTGTTAATCTGAATCCAGTAGCTGAAAACATGCTCCCATAGGGACACGTGGGTGTCTTTCAAGGACTTTGATGCTTTGTACCTTCACACTGCTGGCCGGTCCTCTCATACTTTTTGTGTGTGTGTGTGTGTGTGTTCTTACTCCCTCTCCAGTTCTCTGTTTCTTGCTTTTCTGCTTCTTTAATATGTAAGTTTTACTGTGAAAATGAACAAGAAAAGCAGGGTTAGTTCCAGCTTAGAATTTGCAGATGGCTAGAAACCACACTCCCCAACCTCGGAGGTGAAAACGGTTAGCATTCTGTGCTACTAATCGAAAGGATGGAAGTTGGAGTCCACCCAGAATCACCTCAGAAGAAAGGCCTGGCAACCTACTTCTGAAAAAGTAGTCACTGAAAACCCTATGGAGCACAATTTGACTCACATGGGATTGCCATGAGTCAGAATTGATTTGATGGCACCTAGTTAGAAACCACACAAAGCTTCCTGTTCCAGAATAACACAGATGCCCTAAAGGGACAAAATAAACCAAAAGTCAAAAGGATCTGTGGAGAATTAACCTGTAGAGAGCACAGGTTTTCTGTTTTGACATCATACCACAATAACCTTGGCATATTTCTCATTATCCAGGGGAAGAAGGAAAGTGTAGTATTAAGGGCATGGGCCCTGCCAGCCATGTGACTTTGGGCAAATATTTAACCTCAGTTTCCTTATCAGTAAAATGAGGATAACCATAATCTCCTGCATTGTGCTGCTGTGAGGCTTAAATGGGATAACACATGTAAAGTTCTCTATAACGGTGAGTGATATAGAAGACACTCAGTAAGTGTTAGCTAATATTAGTCTTTCTTTTGATTTCTATCTCATCACATACCATCCTCAGTTAATTCTTATAATACTCCATGAGGGGGATGGTGTGTCTCCTTCACTTCTCCACCTGGATATCTAGAGGGCACTTCAACTTAAAATGTCTAAAACCTAACTCCTGATCCTCCTTCTCTTCTTCTCCATCTCAGAAAATGATGCTTCCATTCCTTTCACTTTTTTCCCTACATATTTTCTACTTTTTTTCTACATTTTTTTGTTGTATCCTACTTGCTCCTCTTCCTCTTATACCCTCGCATCCAATCCATCAACAAAATCCTAATGGCTTTACCCTCACTGTCTATCCAGAGCCCACTTCCTCTCTCTCCTCTACCTCTGCACTTCCCCCTCTCCAGTCCTGGACTGTTTCAATGGCTTCCTGACTGTTCTCCCTGCTTCTACATCCTCATCCTCCTCCTCCTAATCTTATCTCAGCAAAACCTCTAATGGCTTCCCATCTCAGGCTAAAAGGTGTAGTCCTTACCACGATCTAAGAACCAGGTACATGCTGCCCCCCACTGCCCTCACATAGACATGACTTTACCTCTTTAACCTCCTGCCCTAATACTCTCCCCCAGCCTGCTCCTCTCCAGCTGCCACCCTGCCTTCTAGCTCCTCCTCAAACACACCTGGGACTCAGCACTGACTTTTCCCTTGCCTGGAATGCTCTCCCTCCACATCTTATCATGGGTTGCGCCCTCACCTTTGAGAGGTTTCTGCTCAAATGTCTCCTTCCCAGTGAAGCTTTATTTGGTCACCCCAGTTAAAATTATAACCCCCCCCATCTATCTACCTCTTCTCCTTTACCTCTCTGCATAGCACTTGTCACTGTCCAACATACTTTATCTGTTTAATTTTCTTTCTTTCCAGCTGGAACGTAAGCTCAAGGAGGAGAAGTGTTTCTGTCTGATTTGTTCACTGCTGTATCCTCAGTACCTAGAATAGTGCCTGGCAAATAGTAAGCACTTAATCAATATTTATTGAATAAATGACTTAATTGATT
This sequence comes from Dugong dugon, assembly GCA_030035585.1. Lineage (NCBI taxonomy): Eukaryota > Metazoa > Chordata > Mammalia > Sirenia > Dugongidae > Dugong > Dugong dugon. Next base: position 97,152,955 of record CM057472.1, on the reverse strand, counting down.
CACATTTAATAGGTAAGAAACCAGGGTCTCAGAGAGCTAATGCAGTTTGTATCACTGGGTATCAGAGGGCATTACCAGACATCACTGGATATCACAGGGCATCGCTGGGCATCACTGAGCATTACAGGACTTCACAGATCATCTCTGGGCATCACAAGATATCACCAGACATCACTGGGCATCACAGGGCAACACTGGCCGTCATCAGGTATCACCGGCATCACTAGGCATCACAAGACTTCACAGGCCATCCCTGGGCATCACAAGGTATCACCAGACATCGCTGGGCATCACAGGGCATCACTGTGCATCATTAGTTATCATCAGGCATCACTGGACACCACAGAGCATCACTGAGAATCACTTGGCATCATCAGACATGGCTGGGCATCACAAGGTATCACTGGGAATCCCTGGGCATCACCAAGTATTGCCATACATCACTGGGCATCACAGGGCACTACAGAGTGAATAGATGGTAAATTTGATACCTCCTTTGTTAACTCTAAATCCTGTTTTTTTCTCATTATGCCATTAACCATTCCATCAATCAGTAATCACTGTGTCATAAGTGTGTCTGTGTATCAAGAGTCTCATGTCCCCCACTACCTCTATGGTGAAGAAAAGGACTAAGGGTGGGTAGTACATGTGGGTGCCTAAATGTGTTGACACAGTGGCTGCAACAATGGACTCAAGCATAACAACAATTGTGAGGATGGCACAGGATCGGACAGTGTTTTGTTCTGTTGTACATAGGGTTGATATGAGTCAGAACCAATGTGACGGCACCTAACAACAACAAGAAGATGTGTTTAAAAGAAAGGGAGGAGAGAATGGACAAGAGAAAAATAGCCTTCGAACTCCGTGATCAAAGAGAACCGAAATCTAGGAGCTTGAGCCTATAGGGAAAGTGTGGGCTACTGTATAACAAATGCATATTGATGGAATCCACATACAAGTGAAGGTAACCTGTAGGTGGTTGCTTTCAAGGTATCACATATGTCTTCTTTAAAGCATGGTTTGGGAAATTTGCAACACGTGAAGAAAATCCCATTCTCCTTCCCACATATCCATGTGTCCTGTATCTGTGATTTATGACCCAGTCCTCTCAAATGCAAGGTGGCAGGCTGTGGGCTCCTTTTCAGGGTACTTATAATATAGTCAATATGGTATTTTACAAGAAGATTATTTATTGTTTTAACATCTGTGCTTCTACTTTCTTAGACTTAAGACAACAACATACCCACGAATGACTTATAGGGATTGAAAAATGTAGTTTGGAAATTCCCAATTTAAAAAATCCTATAGGTTTTACAAACTCCCCCTAAACCACAGAATTTTGCCACTCTAACTTCCTCCTTAAACCTGGAACAATTGGGGAAACCAACAGCAGATTTCAGCCGCCAGAGTTTGGGTGGAGTTTTAGTCTAAATTGTGCTTATTTGTGGCCATTGTAGCGAGGACCAACCAGCCTTCTTCTCTGGATATCTGCTTATCCAAGGACAGCCAGGACCTGCAAGATTCAGAACTCTGCCAGGTTTCATTGAATTTACTTGAAGGTATTTGTCTACAAAGAAAGATTTGCTTTTGGAGGGCTGCTGATGATATTGCAGTGCTAAGCTCCCTAGCTTACTTGTTTTTGAGATTGTATATAAACTACTTAAACATTATGACACAATTACCAGTAAGTAATCATCCAATTGCCATAAACATGTCCCTCGCAAAATACTGCAAATTAATATTCATGCTTTTATCGAATCTACCAGTCTGAGCTAATGTGTGCCTACATAGTTCATCATAACGTGCTTTCTTTTTCTGGTGAAAGGAAGAATTATGGTTCTGTTCTCCATCTTGAGGTATGAAAAGATTTTTTTGACTGAGGCATTAGTTACTTTTAAAGCGAATTTCTCTGTTACTAATGCAGACATCAGCAAGGAACTACATGAGAAAGCGTCTCCACTGCCTTGAACCTACACTGTTCAAAAAACCATTGTAGTCAGTCAGCCCTGGCAGTTGAGAACTCGTGCCAACTACATGATCATATGTAATTGTCATACATAATGGTAATTGTTATATAATTCTAACAGCCTGTGGTTGAGTCACTATTAAGAGGTGATTCTAGAGTCACATTATGAATAAAAACCTATAGATTCCTACCCTCAAACCTCATAAATCTACTTAAAGAAAAAAAGCCCTCAGACGTGCTATGATTGAAAAACAGAAATTCACAATGGTGACTGGAGAGGAAAATTTTGATGAAAAAGTTATTCTGGGAAAATACGTTTTAAAACGGAACTTAAGCCAATTCGGTTTTATTGCGTACAAAACGCATGATGATAGTACTGTTTTTTGCCTAATTTAAAAAGTTACATCGTGGGAGATAAAAAAAGTAGTTTATAATATCCAAGCCTCAGTCCACTCAAATTTGTTATTAGCTGCTGTTGAGACAGCCCCGTTCTCATGGGAATAATGAAGCCTGTCATGAAGTATTTACAACATGGTAAACTTTAAGCTACCAGTGTGACATCACCGAATATGGCGCGTTGGTGTGCACAGTTGGCTCTCCTGGGCCAGTACTAGATGCTTCCAGAACATCAATGCTTATACAATGAAATACAAAATGCTGGGGAAGAAAGTGTTTTCAATGGGTCACCTGACTTTTAAAATTAATGTCTGAAATAAAAGTGTAACACATGTTGCTATAATGTTGAGGGCCAATGAGCTTGTCTTAGTTATGAAGGGCTGCTATAATAGAAACAGCATAAGTGGATGGCTTTAACAAATAAAAATTTATTTTCTCACAGTTTAGGAGGTGTGTTGTTATTGCTGTTAGGTGCTGTTGACTCATAGTGAACCTACACACAACAGAACAAAACACAGGGTTGCTATGAGTCAGAGGCTAGAAGTTAGGAGACTTGAAGTCCAAATTCAGAGCACTGGCTTCTCTTTCTCTGTCTCTCTGGAGGAAGGTCCTTGTCTCTTCAGCTTCTCCTTTCTGGTTTCTTGGAGATCTCCATGTGTCTTGGCATCTTTCTTCCCCCATCTCTGCTCTGCTTGCTTGTTTAATCTCTTTTATATCTCAAAAGAGATTGATTGACTCAAGATACATCCTACACTAATCCTGACTCATTAACATAACAGAGACAATCAATTCCTAAATGGGATTATAACCACAGGCATAGAGGTTAGGATTTATAACACATAATTTTGGGGACATAATTCAATCCATCACATTCCACCCATTGGTCCCCCAAAATTCATATCCTTGTCACGTGCAAAACACATTCACCCCATCACATCATCCCCAAAAGTCTTAAATCAACTCCAAGTCCAAATCTCATCTTCTGAATCATATAAACCAAACATAGGTGAGATTTTAGGCATGGTCCATCCTGGGACAAAATTCCTCTTCATCTGAGAATGTGTGAAATCTAGAACAGAGGTTATTTGCTTTCAAAATACAATGGTGGAACAGGTACAAGGTATACATTTCCATTACATTTTCTTGGAGGACAACAGATGTAGCTCCTTTGGCCTGTTTCCTGCCTGTAGAATTCCAAGAGGCAGACAGCGTTCTTTCCTTACATTCTTTCTCTGTTCCCTCAGTTCAAACTGATGAGTTTTCTGCTGTGGTAGTTGGTTAGATCCATCAGTCACAGGCTTAATCTCTTTAACAAAAGATTGTGTAGCTATGTCCTTCATGAACATTCTAGGACATGTGCCCTTAGTTTGTACAACAGGATTTTCCAAATCGTTAAGTTCTGTTTTCATTTTGCACAGTTCATTTTTAAGTCTCTCTCTTTCCTCTTGCATTTTACTATAAGTGGCAAGGAGAAACCATATGGCCCCTTTAAGATCTTGCTAAGAAGTCTCATCAGCCAGATATCCAAGTTCATCACTTACAAGTTCTACCTTCCACCACACATTTGAACATAATTCAGAGTTCTTTGCCACGGCATGAAAAGCATCTCCCTTCCTCCATTGTCCAAACACATGTTCATCATTTTCTTTTAAAGCTTCACCAGAAGCACATTTAACATCCATATTTCTATCTCTTGCTGGCACCATATGTATTCTATAAGATGACAGAGACTTTCTATAGGTCTCCTCACTTCCTTCTGATCCCTCACCGGTATTGTCTTTAATGTCCATAATTTTACCAACAGTCTCTTCAGGATAATCCAGGCTTTTACTATTAGGCACCTTAAAACTCTTCCAGCCTCTACCCATTACCCAATTCCAAAGCCACTTCCACATTTTCGGTATCTGTTAGAGCAGCACCCTACTCTTCTGGTACCAATTCTGTCTTAGTTATCTAGCACTGCTGTAACAGAAATACTGCAAGTGGATGGCTTTAACAAACAGAAATGTATTTTTCTCAAAGTTTAGGAGGCTAGAAGTCCGAATTCAGAGCACTGGCTCTAAGGGAAGGCTTTCTCTTTCTATTGGCTCTGGAGGAAGGTCCTTGTCTCTTCAGCTTCTCCTTCCTGGTTCCTTGGAGATCTCCATGCGTCTTGGCATCTCTCTTCCCCCATCTCTGCTCTGCTCACTTGTTTAATCTCTTTTATATCTCAAAAGAGATTGATTGACTCAAGATACATCCTACACTAATCCTGCCTCATTAACATAACAAAGACAACCCATTCCAAATGGGATTATAACCACAGGCATAGAGTTTAGGATTTACAACACCAACTTTTTGGGAACATAATTCAATCTGTAACAGGGCTAAAGAAGAGAGTTGAAAAGAAGTTCTAGTTCCTATACTGTTATTGACGTAACAATGGTTGCAATTTTGTATGCTGACTTGTCCTCTTTAGAGGCAGAAAGACTGTGGGAAGGACATCGATTTGGATTCAGATAGGACTGGGTTTCAATCTGGCTTCTGCCACTTAAGAGCTATGAGTCTGTAGATAATACACTTAATTCTTCTCAGCCTCAGTTTCTTCATTTGTAAAATGGGGATGATAAAAGTTACCTTGTATGTCTGTTCTGAAGGTTAGTTATAAAACAAGCAGTGTCTAACACGGTGCTCGGCACATGGTAAGTGTTCAATATTATTATTTGTACCTGATTTTTCATTCTGTGTTTGAAAGGGTTAGATTACATTTTATCTTATGTTCCTTTTCTTTGTCTAAATCTCTGAAAAAATATTCACTTCTATTATTTAGACTCAAGTAGATAAAAGATGCTAAAGTCCCAGGCATTTCATTTAAGAAGTATTTAATAAATTTTTGTTAAATGGATGGATGGATGAGTGGAAGCCTGAAGTTTGTATTAACTCTTGGTTTTCCTCCAAGCTAGAAATCTACCAGAGACAACTTTGACTCTCTTCTCTTATCACCCTCCATATCCAAAAAATCACCAAATGCTAATGATTTTTATATTCTCTCTCTCTATTTTTTTATTCTGCTCCTTCTTATTTATCCATCTATACCGCCTTAGTTTAGGCCCTCATTATCTCCTAATTGACTCTCTGCTTCCTATCTTGAACATCTCAAAACCAACCTCAACAGAATTGCCTATTTATATTTATATGTCTGTGCCCAACCCAACATTGTAAGCTCTTTAAGGGCCAAGATTCTCCTTTATTTATTTGTGTATTCTTCAAGTCTGATACACCTCTTGGTACAAAATAGATGCTCAACAAATGTTTGTTTGAATGCATAAATGATTGAGCTCACATTTTATAGTGCAATTGTTACAGTTTTCTGTGTTGGAAATTACCTTTCAACGTGACATCATTCATATTTTCTTACACGTCCCTCATATGCCATCATCCTTGATGACTTCAGAACCCACATTGTAGACCTTCCTATGTTGTAGACTTTCCTACGTTGTAGACTTTCCATTTCAGGGCTGCGTATTAGTCCTGAACGTTTCATGGCACTGTTCTTCCACTTCTCCTTTGGGATGTGGAGGTTAGTGTAGCTGCTTTGGCTTCTGAGGCCTGGGCTGTTGTTGCACCATACATTACTTTTCTGCACTAGTCCACCCGGGGGGCTTCTCTTTCTCTCCCTCAGGTCTTCTTCCACTGAGGTGAGGCTCTTTCCAACCAGAAGTTGCTGACAGAGTTAATTAAGGTTTGTTGTTGTTGTTGTTAGGTGCCTTTGAATCGGTTTCCACTCATAGTGACCCCATAGGACAGAGTGGAACTGCTCCATAGGGCTTCCAAGGAGCGGCTGGTGGAATTGAACTGCTGACCTTTCGGTTAACAGCCGAGCTCTTAACCACTACACCACCAGGGCTCCAATTAAGGCTTGGTTCCCCTAAGTTATTGAAAGTTAAGCTAAGCTTACAGAGTTAAAGTCGAGTGCATTGAGATGTTTTCTGATTCCAGCTGTCAGGAATGGGTTTCTATGGGTCTGAATGAAAGCCAGCATGCAAAGATATGATTCAGATTAGGGGCTTCCATTGCATAGTCTTAGATGGTTCCGGTCTGCATGTTGAAATGATGCTCTAAAGGAATTGAAAATCCAGTAGAAGTGGAGTAAGAATTCAGCATAAATGAAAATTCAACAGAATATTTAACAGTGGCTTACTTCTTCAAATTCTCAACATCCAGAATCGTTATGTTTGGGATCTTTTTCAGTTGATTTTATTCGCACCAACCCTCCCACCCATGCACCCACACCCACACTCACACACACACACACACACACACACACACACACACACACACACTCACATTATTTCTGGCATGTAGTTTTGTTTCCTCTAGTACAAGAATTTGAGTACCTTTATTACTCACATCCCTGAAGCCTTGTAATAGACTTATGAGCTAGAATTTTAGAGTTAGACATTCACAATTTGCGTTTGGGAGCTACTACTTATAATCTTGTAACCCTGAGTGAATCATTTAACCTTTCAGAGCCTCAGTGTCCTCATCTAATATCTACCTCAGTGAGTGGTTATGAGACTTGGTGAGATAATACATACAAACCTTCCATCACAGTTTCTGGAATTAAATTGTTTCTCAATAAATATTAGCTTCTTCCATCCTCTCAGCGAGATGTGGGCACTCCATTTTTATTGCCTGAGACTTGTCTTCATTTCTTCCTAATCTTGTAAGCTCCAAGTCAACAGTAATTTCTCCTTTCCTGTCGTTCTATAGCACTTACGTGTTTCATAGCCATTAGCTTGTGAGAAGCAGCACTGAGGCCTGTTTCCTTGTGGATTTTGCATTGTCTGTGTCTGTGTGTTTGTGCTTAGGTGCCTTCTCTTCTTAACCAGACTTCAGTAATTGTGTTTTATCTATCTCACTAAACTTACCAAAATCTGTTGCTGTCGAGTTGGTTCTGACTCATAGTGACTCTACAGAACAGAGTAGAAGTGCTGTAATCTTTACAGAAACAGACTGCCCCATCTTTCTCCCAAGGAGTACCTGCTGGGTTTGAACCACTGACCTTTGGGTTAGAAGCTGAACTCTTAACCACTGCACCACTAGGGCTTCTTTTTCTCTTACTATTACCCTAAAAATGATTCCGCCAACAAGCCAATCATTGTTTTATACAAAGTAAGTGCTAAAATGATATTTGAGTGACATAAACTTCACAGTGAACCAGCAAATGAGGAGATAACATTTCAACTCCTGGTTGTCTTTAAATAAAAAACCACCTGTTCTAGACCACCTTCATCTGATGGGGTAGTCGGGGTGGGGGAGGCTAGATCAAGTATCCACAGGGGTCTCCCCCAATCCTTTTGTTCTGTTTCTAAGAATTATGATACATAAAGCCAGAGGATAGTCTGCTTTCATTTAGTTATTTATTTAATATTTCTGGGCCAGGCACCATCTGATTAGACTATTCGTTCTTCTGTGTATGAAAAGAATAAAAGCATGATGGTCAAAGCAGGTGACACACCCCTAATGTTCTTTGCCACCCGCTTTACCCTGTATTTGCATTTTGTGTTTGGAAACAAATCACTGCCGCCAAGGAAACCTCTAAGGATCCATCCAAACATGATACTGTAATCAGACAGTGCATTTGAATTCCTAAGGCAATTTTCCTAATACGGGACAACACAATCATCTGGAGTTGTGGAGAAAGATACAGTCACCTTCCTTTCTTTCAACTTGACATTTTCTTGATCAGACCTGACATGGCAAGATCTCAGATCCAATATAATGAAGAAAGGACTTGGCACCCTCGGCTGGAATGGGCAGAGGGAAGGAGCTGACATGTGAAATATCTACCTATGATTATTCAAAGTACGACGGGAACAGAGCTTTCTGTATGCAAGCCAAATGAAATTATTAAGGCTAACCTTCTCACTCAGCACTTAATAGGTAATCAATTTTCACTACCAACAGTGAGAATAAAAATCAAGAAGGGAATGATAATGCTGCTTCCTCACATTTAGGAAGGGCTTTAGAGTGTGCACAATGATTTTACATGTTTTATTTCATTTAGTTTTCCCAATAACATGAAATTTGGCTAGGGCATGCATGTACCCATACATTCATTTTATAAGACTCATTTAACGAATAGTTTTGGGGCTACCTACTATATGCCAATCCTGGGGCTAGGGTGATGAAGAAGGCAGAAAAGGTTTTATTGTCCTCTGTTTAGTCATGAGGAGATGGCTGCACTAGACGTTAACGTGCATTACTCAAGGTCACAAAAGGAAATGCTGAGCTTAGAACCTAGTACAGTGGTATGAACCTCAGTCCACACACCCGGGTGCACCGGAAGTAGAGCTTACTTTTCTTTCTATCAGTCAACTTTGATTGCAAGCCCCTGTTTTACTGGAGTGGTGAGACACTTACCACCAGATCTTTTGTCCACTGTCCCCAGGTTCACGCCCAAGTTCAGGGGGCTTGGGTAGTTCCGTGGCATTGCAGAGGAACCTCTGCTTGTATGTCATTTTTCCTGTCTGTTTAAAGACATCATGAAGTCAATGTTTTTTCTGGGACCTATGGGCTTCCCACTTTTGTGGAAGGAAGCATGTGCAAATCCCCCCGTCTGCTGCCCTTCTTCTCCCCCACTGCACCCCTCATCATCCTGTCCTCCGGAAAAGATTTATTCATTTGTGCCTCTTTAACACACCCTTTCTGTGCCGCCACTCCACTGCCCACTCTTAGGCTTGGGCTTTTGGACACAACAGCTAAGATTTTCATGGTCTGCTCTGCCTCATTCCTCTGGGGCGAAGAACATAGGCCAAACACCTCTCTGAATGGGAGGTAGGGAGAGTGCTAAATGAAAGGGGAAATAGTCTCAGGTTTTTATATCAAAATAGTCTAAGGACCCATCATTGAAGGGGCAGGTCAGGCCAGTGCCTTGTGTAAACAGATCAGCCTGTGATTAGCCTATGAGTCTTGAGTTAGAGCTATGAATGCAACCAAACCAGTTGCTGTTGATTCTGACTCTGGGGAAACCCCATGTGTGTCAGAGTAGAACTGTACTCCATATGGTTTTCAAATGGCTGATTTTTCAGAAGTAGATCACCAGGACTTTATGCTGAGGCACGTCTGGATGGACTCAAACTTCCAGCCTTTCGGTTAACAGTCAAATGTGTTAACCATTTGCACAACCCTGGAAATCAGCCCTGGGAGGCCCTTGGCCCACTTCAGGCAGCGGTAAGGAGAGAGTACCTAAAACTCCAAGCTCAGCTCTGCAAGACAGCTCTAGACTAGGAAAATGTTAGCGTTAGAGAAAGATTCAAAGTGATTAATGAGATGAAAGATTTGTCTTATGGTCTGAAATAGAAATAAAATGTGCATAGGTTTTCCAACCAGTTATTAACTGGGAAAGATGAGAAGTGCTAGTAAGTCAGAGCAAAAGGGAAACTGTATATGGGAAAATACCTGGAAACTTTTTTCTCAAGTAAAAACTTTTATCCTTTGGAATGATTTCCTTGTAGAGGGAGGGAAGGTTAGTTGCACAAAAATTTTATTCAGAAAAAAAAAAAAACTTACTGTGATACGTGCACATCCCAAGTTTTCACTAGCCTGTAGGGATGTTTGGGGACCCATTAGTAGCAATGTCCAGATTTCAAAGGCTCTTAGTCCCCATTTGGGAGACTGGATGGCATCAGCCTTTCTCTCTTACACTTTCCCTCCATTGGTTCTGAGAATCACCGGGAGGCAGCTTTTATATAAATTCCCTGTGGGTTGCCTATGCACTTGTCTCCAGCTCCTTTTTTCCCATTCTCTTCTGAATCTACTTCGCTCAAGTGTTGCTCCTATGAGACACAGAAACTTGTGGAAGGTCATCAACCACCTCCACATTGCTACATCAAGGGGCCAATTCTCAGAGCCCATATTACTCGGTGTGTCATCTGCATTGGTTAGAGTTTATCCTCTCTCCTCTTAAAACATCTTTTTGTTTGTTTGTTTCCTGTGTCTTCAAGGACATGGCTCTCACTTGACCTTCCTCCGCCTCACTGGTTGCTATTTTTTGTCTCTTTGATGGATCCTCCTTATCTCCCTGAGCTAGTAATTGGCTAGTGTTCTCTGACTGTCAACAGACCTTTTCTCTTCTCTACACTCACTCTCTCGGCCATCACGTAACGATCTAATGGCTTGAAATACCATCTGTAAGCTGGTGATTACCACATTTACAGCTTGTACTCTGACTTGTCCTGGAACCTCAAATTTGACTGTCCAACTGTATCCACTTGGTTCTCTAATAGGTGCCTGAAACTTTAAGTGTTAAAAACTGAACTGCTAACACACAGAGGGAAAACAATGTGGAGGCACACAGGGAAAAAGGCTGTCTGACGACGGAGGAAGGTATTGGAGTGATGTATCTACAAGGATTGTCAGCAACCACCAGAAGCTAGGAGAGAGGCGTAGAACAGATTTTCCTTCAAAGCTTCTGGAAGAAACTGACCCTACTGTCACCTTCATTTTGGACTTATAGCCTTCAAAATTGTGAGAAAATAAATTTCTGTTGTTTTAAACCAAAAAAAAAAAAAAGAAGGTAAATAAAAACGCCGAACTTCTGAGCTCTATGTCAGTCCCCACTGCCCCCCACCTCACACACCTATCTGCTCCTCCTAAGATATTTTATAACTCAGTAAACAGCTCCTCCACCTTTCAGTTGTTCATGTGAAAAACCATGAAGTAAGTCATCCTTAACTCTTCTCTTTCTTTCACACTCCACATCCAACCTGATGAGCAAATACTGTTGACCCTTCCTTTAAAAATAATCTAATATTTGACCATTTCATGCTACTTCTACCACTCAAATCAACAGCTAAAATGAACCTTTAAAATGTTAGTCAGAACATGTAATTCATTTGCTTCAAATCTACCAATAGTTTCCCATATCACTCAGAGCCAAAGCCAGTGTTCTACAAGACTCAGAGGGATCTGACCCGGACTTCTTGTAATTCTTGCCCCTCATTCTCTATGTTCCAGTCACAGTGATCTCCTTAATGTTCAAAAAACCAAGTAGGCATGCTTTGACCTCCACATTTCTGCGTTTATGATTCTCTATGATTGGATTACTCTTCCCCATATATCAGCATGGCTTGTTGTTGTTGTTGTTAGGTGCCGTTGAGTCGGTTCCAACTCATATGACATACAACGGAACGAAACACTACCCGGTCCTGCGCCATCCTCACAATTGTTATGCTTGAGCCCATTGTTGCAGCCACTGCGTCAATACATCTGGTCCAAAGTCTTCCTCTTTTTTGCTGATCATCTGTTTTATCAAGCATAACATCCTTCTCCAGGGACTGGTCCCCTCTAATAACATGTCCGAAGTATGTGAGACAAAGTCTTGCCATCCTTGCTTCTAAGAAGCGTTCTGATTGTACTTCTTCCAACACAAATTTGTTTGTTCTTCTTGCAGTCCATGGTATAGTCAATATTCTTCCCCAACACCATAATTCAAAGGCTTCAATTCATCTTTGGCCTTCTTTATTCATTGTCTGGCTTTTGCACACACATGGGGCAATTGAAAACACCCTGGCTTGGGTTGGGCGCACCTTAGTCCTTAAAGTGACATTTTACTTTTAAATACTTTAAAGAGCTCTTTCGTAATAGATTTGACCAACACAATACGTTGTCTGATTTCTTGACTGCTGCTTCCATGGGCTAAATGTCTTCCGGGATTTTTCTCAAGTGTTGATATCTCAAGAAAGCCTTTTAAGATAAGCCTATTTAAAACCCATTCAGCTTCCATTGCTACCCATCTCCCTCCATTGTTTTATTTTTCTTTATATACCTATCACCCTATGCCTATGTTGTTTCTGTGACTCCTCCAGTAGAGTACAAGCTCTATGAGGGGATGTTTTGTATGGGTGTTTGTATATGTGTCTTTTATTCACTGCCTGGCTCAATACTAGGCTTCCAAGTAATATTTGCTAAATGAACAAAGAGATAAATGTATCTTTTTATTCCTCTGCTCCTGTCTTCTTGGCAGCATGGAGTCTCCTTTATTCCCCATCATCAGCAAACCACCAGGTGGAGCAGTTACCCACTAGTGGCCACCTGGGCTTCTTGGATGCCAACTCCGTTGAATGTTCCAAAGTAGAAAGGGCTGGATTGTGGGGGTAGGTGAAGAGAAACCCCCTGAGACATGTTTTGTCAAGCAGACCCTGGCTACCCTGGCTTATGCTCAGAGTTCTTCAAAGACTTTTGCAAAGAGTTTCTTCAACAGCTGGTCCTAACTTTGTCCTCTCTTCATTGGATTCAAAATCAGCCCAGAGAGCCAGGCCAGTGGGTGGTACAAAAATCCTCTCATTTCTTTCATTGTTTTAGGACAACTGGAATGCCTTTTATTTTCACATCAACAACAAGAAAGTGAAGCTTCCGTTTCTATTAAGTCAAGTAACAAAGCACCTGGAGAGGTCACCACTTTCTGTTGCAGAAGCTAAATCTGGGTTCTACAGAGGAACTCATAAAAGATGTACCTAGAACACTCCTGCACTGGCCAGCCAGATGGGATGGGAAGGGACTGAATGGGATGGGGTGGAAGCCCAGTGAGAAAGATGTTTCAATTGCTCCCAGGGTCCTAAGGAGACAGTTTCATTGGTTCATGCTTTTCCCTTAGGACATCTAGGTTTAGTAGAGAAAAGGAGCTTGTGCATATTTCTTCCTTTTTCTCCTTCTATCTGGTCCTTGCACCTAACATCAGAAGATGGCAGCAAAGATCGCTCTCTTCCCATCGCTGCTGCTGCTCCTCCTGTCATCTTTGCCCAGCAAGACACAAATGCGGTGAATGTAGGGCAAAGTCCTTTGCAAAAACATATTGATTTCATTTGAGGAGGATGAATTCATAAACTGTACAATTGTATTCATCAGTTCATTTCAGGGGAATGTGATATAGGCGTTGTGCAAAAATAAAATTCCCGGTAGCAGGCATCATTCGTTATCTCTTCCATATGCGCAGACTGTAATGCTCACAAGAGGGTGAACTGCTACTGAATCTGACAGCTGCCTCTTGGAATCTAATGCTTTTCCAAGTATCCTTGCTTAACCCATAACCACTGTGTGGAGTTGGTCCAGGGCTCCTACTGAGGCTTTTCTTGATGGAAACTATGTAGTCCAAACGTCTGACTGGCCTGAAAAGCCTGCATGGACTCTGCCCACATCTTTTGGAGCATTCTTTTCATGCTGGTCCCCAGACTTTCTTGTATCCTGATTTTGAGGCTGAATAAACCCAGTGTTGCCAGATTCTATCTGAAAATATAAAGGTGAATACATATGTACGTGCATGTGCACATGTGTGGGGTGGGGGAGGTAAGGGTATGGAGAGTTTCATTTTGGTCTTTCCAATCCTTGGGAAAAATGATTTACTGTGAATTTTTTTGGTTTCTTTTTTCGTCCACTCTTCCGTCCCCACACTTATCTACATTCAAATTATGCAAATATACTATTCATAAGTCTATATGAAGCCCTCCTGGCAAGGCAATAGGAGATGCAAAATATTATTTTTTAAACTTGTATTAGTTCAGCTGCAAGAGAATACCTGTCTAAACTGCCTTAAAAGTAGAAGACTCTTATATCACGTATCAAGAAGGGAAACAGGGTTGGATAATTTAGCAGCTCAGTGATATCTGGGCTTTAGTCAGCTTTCTTCTATTTTCTTGTCTTTCCTTTCATGATTACATGATGGTGGCCATAGTTCCAAGCATCACTGCTTTACACTACCATGTCTAATGACAGACAACAAGAAGACATTTCTCTCATGTCTCTCTACTTATCAGGAGAGGAGAATCTTTCCTAAAAATCCTCCAGTAGACTTCCTGCCAAGCCCCATTGGCCAGAACTGGGTCACATGACCACCTCTAACCCAATCACTGGTTTATGAGAATGGCTTTACTTTGATGGATTTAGACCAACTATGATTGTTACCCTAGGGTTGCAGTCACCTTCCTTGAGCACATTTCTGCCAATATATGAAGAATATTGGGTTTCTTTTAGCAAGAATAAGTGTGAAAGGCTATTAGACAGGAAGCCGGCATGATATGCTAGCACCACTCAAAAGTGCATGCCTGGAGCATTAGAGCCCTACTTAAGACTGTTCCTAAAGAATAGTATCAAAGGAAAAATACTCTAATAACGGCACAGATCCTTGAAGAAAAGAGACTTAAATCAACTTGTGGGTAAAGCATCATGACCAACTGAGGTACTAAGTGAAGGCAAAGGGAATATAGAATGGGCAGTGATGGAAGGAAATTAGAAAAGTCCAGCTATGCCACCTGACCAATTACTGAAACAAAGACTGTGGTAGTCATACATATTTTCTTAGCTGCTTAATACTACTTGCTTTGGCATATTTGTATTTATTAACCAATTCTTTTTTCCTCCTTTTTTTTCTACTCTCCTACTATCAAATATAGGTGTCTTAATTGTAGTTAACCCATATTTTGGTATTTAAGCTATAAGATATCAAAGGGGGATAGTGGCTGAGCTGGCGAAGGAATGAACATTACCTACAGATGGATTAATTAACATATAGAATAGTGTGTCTCCCCTTTAGGGAAAAATGTGAGTGCACCTTCAGTTTTACCAGAATAGAGCTGCTATTGCCTTTATTCAGAAGTTAGTTATATTTAAAGAGGTTTTGTGTGGTTGCTGATAAAACAAAGGGGTGTACTGTGCTGGGTTGTCTGTTGTCAACATGGTGTCATCACCACCCCTTCGTAAGATCTTTTCTATGTTACAGAAGAGAAGCTGGAAGCTACATTGCTCTTTGTTGTATGGCTCTGGGTTAGAGTTTCCCGATGAGAGGAATTCATACAAGATTTGTAGGGCAGAAGACAAGAGGACATCATCCTCCTGTAGCACTTGCTGTCTAGATATGTGGAATATATAGTGGTTTCCCAGCAAGCTTTTGAGAATAACACTCTTTGTTGCTGCAAACTGGAATAGTTGGTGGGAGCTTCCCAGAGGCTGTAGAAAATTCTCGTGGTTTCTCAGTGAGCGCTCCAGAGCTACCAGTTTTGGTGCTGGAAGCTGAGGTTGCTTGTAGAGCCTTCCTTGACCTTTGCGCCACTAGCTCTTCCAACTGTTTGGTAAGCCTCAAATTCCCTGGATTAAAAACGTTAATTTCTGGAATACATGCAGTGGTTTCTGTTTTCCTGTCCTAATTCTGGATGATTTTAAGACTCATGCAGGTATAATTACACTATCTATGAACATAGCTACCTTATATTGTGTGTGTGTATGTGTGTACACACGCACACGTGTGTGCACACGTGCGTGCACACAAAATGGGAAGAGTGAAGTTATTTTAAATTATGAATCTAATATAGCATTACTATAAAAAGTGAACAATGCAGAAGTATAGAAAAGAGAGTCTCTTCCCTGACTTTCTCTCTTCTCTAAATCACTTCCCAGTGTTAGCCACAACTAAAAGTTGCATGTTGTGTAGACTCCTAGATATTTTTTTCCCCATAGACGCCATTCTTCCACCTTTTTAAAAAGCAAAATGGTGTAATATTGCATGTATTTTTGTAAATTTGCTTTTTTAGATATAATAATATTTCATAGTTATCCTTCCAACTATGTGTTTACAGATACAGCCTTTATTCATTCCATTGAGAGTTTGGTTCATCATTTATTTCATCTTGTTTGCCAATGATGGGCATTAAGGCATTCAGGTTACCTCCAATTTTCCCTTATTACATATAATGTTGCAATGAATTTTATTGTAGGTATATCCTTGCATACCTGCATGAATATTATAGCAAGGAAGATACTTAGAGGTAGACTTGCTAGATCAAAGGGTTTGCACGTATCACATTGTGATACATATTGCCTAATTGCCTGAGGGAAATCTCAATATGATTTGCAAAGATGATTGGAATCATATTAATAGCTCAGAAATCAGATACCAGTACTCAGCCTATTAAAACTAAGGAAGAAGCTTTTGAATTTGATACCTAGTGTGCTAGATTACCTCTTCGACTATGAGCATATTTGGAAGAAGACTAATTTGCAGTGACTACATTTACAAAGGGATATTTGTATTTCCACTAAGGCTAAAGAGGCCTCAGGAGGAATAAGAATGGACTTAACTCACCAACATAGATTGAGTGGTTTCGGCATGGGGACCACATTCTCAGTCATTTTGCAGAATACAGTATGGACTGACCGTGGCTGTGTTAAAATAGATTTGCCTCCAGCTTCTTATTTTCAGCCTCGCATTTAACCATGCTTGAGACCTTTACTCCTCAAAGGGCCATTGGACTTCTCAGCTGGTTAATGTGGAAGTGATCTGAATATATAAGCACCAAAACTTATTAGTAACAAGTGGGCAGAGTTCAGTTCAGATGCTCCTTGTAAACCCTGTCTGAACTAGCCAGATCCCTTGGTGTCTAGGTCATCTAGTGCTGCTATAACAGAAATACCACAAGTGGATGGTTTTAAACAAGAGAAGTTTATTTCCTCACAGTTGAAGTAGGCTAAAAGTCTAAATTCAGGGCGTCAGCTCCAGGGGGAGGCTTTTTCTCTCCGTCGGGCTTCTTCTCTTCAGTGTCCCCCAGACTAGGAGCTTCTCGGCGCAGGAACCCCGGGCCAAAGGATGCGCTCTGCTCCCGGCACTGCTTTCTTGATGGTATGAGGTCCCCCTGTCTCACTGCTCACTTCCGTCTTTTATATCTCAAGAGATTGCCCCAGGACACAATCCACTCTTGTAGATCAGGTCCTGCCTTACTAACACAACTGCCACCCATCCTCCCTCATTAACATCATAGAGGCAGGTTTACAACATACAGGAAAATCACACAGTACCAGGAATCATGGCCTAGCCAAATTGATACACACATTTTTGGGGGGACATAATTCAAACCATGACACTTGGCGATGGAAGATACGAGCCAGGAATCTCATTAGCAGAAATATTTTCTTATTAGGTACTTGCTGGTTCTCAGTAGAGTCTGGTTAGTCCCAAAGAACCAGGGTATAAGATCCAGATTTGAAATAAGGAGGATTATCAATGTGATTTAGTGGAAAATGGCAATTTCTGAACACTTATTCTGGGCTGAATGGTTTATATAGATTGTCTAAATTAATCCCACAACAACCATGTGAGGTAGTTGACCTTACTTTCATTTTTCCAAGAAGAAACTCCAGCATGGGATGAGCAAGTAAATCTGACCAACGTCATCCAACTAGTCATTGGCACTACTGGGATTCACTGTCATATCTCTCTAAACCCAGAACATACACATCCTCCCCCACCCCCATATCCTTCTGTCCCTCCTGGGACTACTGACTCATGGGGAGAGATGGGCTAGACACAGGAATGATGATACATGGGACCAATGCTTGTGGATTCCATTTGTCACTGTCTCTATTGTTTAAGTAAAGCAATGTCTTCCCAGGGTAAATTATCTTAATTTTTAAAAAGATCTCCTATAATCAGTTTGTTGGGTGCTGTCTTGGTTATCTAGTGCTGCTGTAACAGAAATACCACAAGTGGATAGCTCTAACAAAGAAAAATTTATTCTCTCACAGTCTAGTAGGCTAGAAGTCCAAATTCCGGGCATCAGCTCTAGGGGAAGGTCTTCTCTCTCTGTTGGCTCTAGAGGAAGGTCTCTATCATCAATCTTCCCTAGTCAAGGAGCTTCTCAGTGCAAGAACCCTGGGTCCAAAGGATGCGCTGTTCTCCTGGCTCTTGTTTCTTGATGTTATGAGGTCCCCCTGTCTCTCTGCTTGCTTCTCTGTTCTATATCTCAAAGGAGATTGGTTTAAAACACAGCCTAATCTTGTAGATTGAGTCCTGTATCACTAACATAACTGCCCTAATCCCACCTCATGAACATCATAATAACCAAACCAAATCTGTTGCCTCATTAACATCATAAAGGCAGGATATACAACACATAGGAAAACCACGTCAGATGACAAAATGGTGGACAATCACACAATATTGGGAATCATGGCCTAGCCAAATTGATATACATTTTTGGGGGACACAGTTCAACCCATAACAGGTGCCATCAATTCATGAACTGGTATCTTAATTACCTGAAGTAGGGTATCTCAATCTTGGCACTATTGACAATTTGGGCTGGACAATTCTTTGCTGTGGGGGGCTGTCCTGTCCACTATAGGATGTTTAGTGGCATTCCTGACCTCTACCTACTAGGTGCCAGTGGCACTCTCCCTCTAAAACTGTCTCCAGAGATGGCCCTCTGCAGGACAAAATTGCCCCCGTTTGAGAACCACTAATTTAAAGGAAAGAGATAGGTCAGGAAACAAAAATAGTGGAAAAAGAAGTAAAATCTATAAAGAATTGCTGTTAGGTTCCTGGTATCCAGTACATCTATCTAAACAGATTGGAGAGTAGGGGAGCATTTTCAGTGTGACATGCAGACAAATAGGCTTACATTGACTTGCTGAGCATAAATAGGAAAGATGCATCTGCAGTTAGCAAAAATGTAAAAGTGTTATCCTTGTGGACCTCTGGATAGGTGTAATAATGCCAGCTTTTTCAAGTCTGCATCACCATCTCTCAAAGAAGTGAAATTAGGTAAGCAATTTCAATTTATAATCATTGAGCTATTTAGAAGCACTCTGATAAGGTGCTTGCACAGACTTAAAGTTACATGTGCATTACCTTCTGCTCATTAGTATGAGATGTGACCTCTTGCCTCTGCAGGCTAAGAGTTTTTAACTATTTCATGCCAGGCTTACTGAGGGCAGAGGGGAACATGGGCCTGTGTGGTTGGTGCTTTTAGGGAGTATCTTAGTTCATTAGTGCTGCTATCACAGAAAGACTACAAGTGAGTGGTTTTAATGAACAGGAATTTCTTCTCTCGAAGTCTAGGAGGCCAGAAGTCCAAATTCAGGGCACCGACTGTAGGGGAAGACTCTCTCTGTTCACTCTGGAGAAATGTCCTTGTCTCTTTCAGCTTCTATTCCTTGGTTGCTTGGTGATGTCCACATGGCATCAGTTTTTCTCCATTTGTGCTTCCTTACTTCTGTGCTTGATCTGCTCTGTTTTTATATCAAGAGTTATTGGCTTAAAACATACCCTATGCAGATATGGTTGATAAGGCTTATCATCCAAGCAGGGCCATACTGTCTCATGTGCATTCAGATGCTGGACAATGAATAAGGAAGACCGAGAAAGGATTGAAGCCTTTGAATTACAGTGTTGGTGAAGAATATTGAATATACCAGGAGAATGGACAAATCTGTCTTGGAAGAAGTACAGCCAGAGTGCTCCTTAGAAGCAAGAATAGTGAGATTTTGTCTCATGTGCTTTGGGCATATTATTAGGAGGCACCAGTACCTGGAGGACATCATGCTTGGTAAAGTAGAGGGTTAGCAAAAAGGACGAAGACCCTCAATGAGATGGATTGACACAGTGGCTGCAACAATGGGCTCAAATATAGCAATGATTGTGAGGATGGCGCAGGACCGGCAGTGTTTTGTTCTGTTGTACATACAGTTGCTATGAATCGGAACTGACTCGATGGCACCTAACAAAAACAACAACAGGGCCGTCCTAGAGCTACAGACAGCCAGCCAAACCGAGATATGCAAGCAGGCTCAGCCAAGGGCAGTAGAGACACCTAGCTGAACACCCCAGATGTGTGAGCAATAGACACTTGTTTCCCACTGACAATTTGTAATTTCTTATGGAGCATCATGGTGGCTGTAAGTAACTTATCAGGGGTATGAGATACTAATCTCAGGAGAAATGGATCTTACTTGGTTTGGGTCTCCTTGAGTGTGACAGTTGAATCTACCTACTGCCCCCTGGAAGGAGAAGTGTCTGGAAGGAGAAGGTGAAGGAGTTAAAACCCTCTGTATTAAAAAAAAAAAAAAAAAGAGGAATTCCAAGGTAAGCCTGAGAGAAAGGAGGTGGAGGATAGAGAGAAGGAGTGATATGAGGGAGATTTAGAGAGCGAGAAGGAAGGCAGTTAAAATGAAGGTTGACAGGGGAGGAGTCAACCAGCAATATAGTTCATGTGGCAGAGAAGCTGAGAAACTTCTCAGGTGTGATGTCTAAGAGTACACTTTCAGTGGTTCTGTAGGGGATGTCATTGTTCTCAGATGACTCAAATCTCAAGTAAAAGTTAGCAACGCATTTGGTTTTCACTGTACCCCACTACCCCAATCTATGTTCCTCTAAGTTACTAGATGGATCATAAAAATAAAACCAACTCAAGTGAAGTCCTGCCCACACTCCCCCCTGACCACACCTCACACCCTCCACTCCCTGCCTCACTGTCTCCAGCTGCCTGACTCATTTTCCAATTCCTCAAACTCTTCCCTATCTCAATGGCATCTCCTTCCATGTCCCAAACCTCTCTCCTGCCATGCACCCGTTTTTTTTTTTTTTTTTTTAAATTATAGTGCTTTAGATGAAGGTTTACACAGCAAATTAGTTTCTCATTAAACAATTAACACACATATTATTTTGTGACATTGGTTGCCAACCCCACAACATGTCCACACTTCCTTTCTTGACTTTGTCACCCCTACTTTGCCTGGGTGGTTCCTTCTCGGATTTTAGTTTTCAAACTGAATGCCAGATGCTCTGGGAATTTTTTTTTTTTTAAAACTACTCAGCCTAAGGGAGTCCTGCATATTATACTGGGGACTCTTACCATCATTTCAAATAACATGATTGTTCTTACTGTGTTTACTTGCTTCATGGAGTCCATGGGTTGTGCAAACAGTTAATGTACTTGGCTGCTAACTAAAAGGTTGGATGTTCTGGTTTACTCAGAGGTGCTCTGAAAGAAGGGCCTCATGATCTACTTGTGAAAAAGCTTCCATGTGAAAACCCCATGTAGCACATTTCTACCATGACACACCTGGGGTCACCATTTGTTGGAATTGACTCGATGGCCACTGGTTTATATTTGCTTCTTAGCCATTTCCCGCCATTTGACCAGGGCACTCCATGGGAATAGAAACCATGGCTGTGTGACTTGCCCTTGTACAGTTCATGCTTAGCATAGAACCTGGCACCTGATAAGCTAACCCAATATATATCCAGTGAGTGAATGAATATGCAAGAAGTTTGATGCTAGTTGTTCCTTGGCAATGAGAGGAAAGGGGCCGTGGTCCACAATGTGCAGGATGTACAGAAGACAGAACATCTAAAGGAGGAGAGACCTAAATAAGATCCATTTTCCTGGGAACAGAACTGCAGAATGAGAACTCCCAAAGAACCAGCAAATTCCATATAAGGTCACTGAACAGACTGCCCACTGACAGCGACTGAAGCCATTTCTATCCACGTACTACATGAAAGCTTGGAGGACTGGGTGGGTGGGGGGCATGATCTAGAAGTCAAATATAGGGATTTCATAATATTTTGCATCTGAAAAGTAAGGGGTTTTGAGATTGGACCAGGTGATTGTCAATATCCCTCTAACTTCAGGATTCTTTGCAACTGTGTCATAATCAGGATGGGGGACAGGCAGAGGTGTAATCATAGTTGAGACATTGATTTTATGGACTGAGGGGCAGCAGGAAAGGAGTATGACCGGGGACAGCATTGGGCTGGGTGGATATTTAGGCCCCTGGAGGTTTTTTCCTCTGCATGGCTCTCTTGGATGGTTAAACTGACTGGCACTCAGTGATTCTCTTTGTAAATTAAAGGAAATTCGATGCATGCTAAATGGTGGGAATGCGTTTGTAGCTTAAATATATGATATTTAACTATGATGAATTACCCAGGCTAACGAAAGGTTGACAAACCTCAGCCGTGCGTCACACGCTCCAAAATGAAATAGAAATCAATGAAGCAGCTAAATGCCCCATAAATGCCAATTCCCTTTTCGGTCTGAGCCCCCTTCTAATCCTTTCATGGAAATAAATGGAAAGATTCTTCATTATAGATTCTTTTTCTGAATCCATTTTGCTCATTAGGCTGAAGTAAGGGGTAGGTGAGTGTTTATTAGGGAATAAGCATATCTGATAAGCATTAAATTACTTCTGATGGCTTTATGTATTTAATAGCGTTAGCAAATTAGCTAGGTCTTTGATCTAATGGAGCTGATGTTGAAGAGGATAATGAATTTAACCCTGCGCTAAACAAGACACTGGCCTGTGAAGCCCCGTAACGAGTTTATCTCTGTTCTTCACTCTAGTCCTTGGAAACATATCTCCCACTCATGGTTTCACTAATTGTCCCCATGAAG
This sequence comes from Dugong dugon, assembly GCA_030035585.1. Taxonomy (NCBI): domain Eukaryota; kingdom Metazoa; phylum Chordata; class Mammalia; order Sirenia; family Dugongidae; genus Dugong; species Dugong dugon. The sequence continues at coordinate 97,130,389 of CM057472.1, read as the reverse complement.
ATGACTCCTCAAACCTTATCTCCAGTCTGTTTCTCTGAATATCAGTCTTGGGCTCTGAACGCCTTTTAAACTGTTGTCTTTGACCACCCATGTTACTCCCAATCAAGAATGAGACTTCTCCCCAATAATCGGCTTTCTTCTAGACTCCCCAGTTTTCTCTCACTGGTCTCGCTATTCTCCTCATGACTCAGATTCAAAATCTTACTGTTATTTGATTCAACAAACACCTTTGAAAATGTCTCCTTCAGTGGTGTTATTGCTGTTGTTTCTTTCAGCTCACTGTGGTGCAGTGGTTAAGCTTTTGGCTTCTAACCAAAAGGTCAGCAGTTCGAATCCACCAGCTGCTCCTTGGAAACCCTATGGGGGGCAGTTCTACCTTGTCCTGTAGGGTTGCTATGAGTCAGAATCAACTTGATAGCAATGGTTTTTTTGGTTTTGTGACTCACCATAGTGCTGCTTCTTAATGTTCTTAGTTAGAAGAGTGTTAAAGTCTGGGCTAGACACTGTGGATACAAAGGTACAAGATAGGGCTCCTACCTCTAAGAAGCACATAGTTTGGCAGGGGTAAATGTATCTACAGATAATTACAATCTAATATGCATAAACTATTTATAAGACACAGAAAAGCCCACATAAAAGTGGGGACGGATGGCGAACCAAGGCTTCAGAAAGAAGGTGACAATGGACTTGACTTGGAAGAATGAGGTAAAGCGTGCCAGGCATTAATGGTGGGGGTGGTGGGGTGGTGTGGGTGCTACCTCTATCTCTGTAGTTTGCAGTATGTGTTTAGCACTTTGAATAAGTGTTTAGCACACTTTCAATTAGCTCTATGGTTTGCATCATGCTTTGAGTGATTTGAGTATAAGACGTACAATCCTAAGTATTTCCTTCTTCATTTCTAATGGAGAGAATAGGCTCAGAAGTTAGATATAAGATGAGTCAGGGTTCTGGCAGGAAACAACTCTGAAGAGACTTTCTAACAAAGGGAATATTTACAGGGATGAGGGCAGGAAGTAGGAATCATCAAGGGATACCGAGGCACCCAGAGCAAAGCAACAACTGTCTGTTGGGACCCCCCACCCCGGTCTGAAGGAATAATCAGAGGAAGCAGGTTTTGAGGAAGCCAGCTGCCCTCAGAGCTGTTGTCATAGGACTGGCTACTTTCAAAATCTTACTTCAGGAAAGAAGGAGGCAAGAGGAATCTATGCCTCAGCCTTTCTTGTCTCCTGCCATCCAGTTTCTTGCTTGTGCATCCCATTGGCCAAACCCAACAAGAAGCCAGGCAGCAAGAGAGCCCAGGTCCCGGAATGCACAGAAGTTAGCCTCCCAGGGTGCAGAGGAGACAGACGAGGGCAGAGAATGACTCTCAGGGTGGTGGTGGGGAGGAAGGGAGAATGAAGAATAATCAGCACTGAAAGAATGCTTTTATCAAAAATGAACAACTACCACCACCAGTTCTGGGTTGTTCATCTCCTGGGAGAGGGTTCCCACTTGTAATGGGATGATAATTAAGAGTATAAAAACAATATAAAAGGAACTGGTAGAAATAGAATTCTGTAATAATGCTAAGGGGAATAAAGAGTTTAACCTTACCCAACTGACCTTAGCTTCTGGGAATAAATAGACCAGGAGGAAAGAGGAAAAGAAGGACAAACTTCTCATTGTAGAGTCAGAGATGGCTAGTTGCCTGTCCTTGACTATTCTCCACTTTTCCTTGGAATATTCCCCTAACTTTATTTGGTGAGACGGTGGTCTCAACTAAAAGACATTTCCCAATATTCTTTGGCTAAAGGGGAGGACCATGAGATACAAGTGGAAGCCAGCAGGTGACACTTCCAAGAGATTCCTTTATAGGGGCTCATTCAGTAGAACCAAAACCAAAAACCAAACTTGTTGCCATCAAGTTGATTTCAACTCATAGTGACCCTATAGGACAGAGGAGAACTGTCCCATAGGGTTTCCAAGGAGTGGCTGGTGGATTCAAACTGCTGACCTTTTGGTTAACAGCCAAACTCTTCACCACTGTGCCACCAGGGATCCCTCTTTTTGCTTCTTGATCTTCTTTGTCTTCATACCTTAAATGATGACTTGTGTCCATTTCGTGTCCTTGAGGATAGAAGTCATGCCTAAGGATGGTGGAGCTCAATTCACTCAATTGATTCTGTACTCCTTTCAGCTACCACATAAATTATAAGGGATACACCATGTTAAGACAAGTCAGATAGTCATTTAATCTCTTAGCAGGGTATGGAACTTGGCAGCAGAGTAACTGTGTAAGGTCTTTGATTGACATCACACATAGGAGATGCTTAGAGTTTTTGATTTTGTTTGTTTTGGGTGTTTTGGATGGATTGCATATTCCAGTAATAATTTCCTTTGCATCACATCACTTATTGACAGTGTGATAAATACCTTTTTTGTACTAAAAACTGGAAATCTTCTGATGTACATGAGCACATTTTCAGGAAGCGCAGGAAGTAATATTTAAAGTCACGACTATACCAGAAACAATTAAGAGGTATCGTTTGGTCATTGATAAGCTGGTTCTTCAAAATGGAGCCCATGTGACATCTGTGCCTTTGAAGAGTGCTGGTGATTCTCTTGTCCAGGGCTTGCCAAACTATTGGCCTATATTTGTTTTTTTCGTTAAAAAAAAAAAAAAATCAGAATACAGCTATGCTCATTAATTTTCTTTTTTCTATGGCTGATTTTGTGCTACCATGGCAGAGTTGAGTAGTCAGGGGAGAGACCATATGGTTTGCAAGGCCTAAATTATGTGCTGTCTAGCCCTTAGCAGGAGTTCCTGGGTGGTGCCAGTGGTTAAGCATGTGGCTACCAACTGAAAGATTGGTGGTTAGAACCCATCTAGAGGTGCCTCAGAAGAAAGGACTGGTGATCTTCTTCCAAAAGGTCATGGCCATAAAACCCTATGGAGTACAGTTCTAATCCGCAACACATGGGGTTGCCATGAGTTGAAATCAAGTCAATGGCAACTAGTTTTAGTTTTGGTCCTTTACTGGAACAGTTTGCCAACCCCTGTTCTTATCCATTAGGACCACATCTTGTGTCTGGCACCTTGTGCTCATTTGAGGTTTGGATCTGATTCAGTAGCTGCTTAAGTTATAGGAAACAACAGTATGACTGTTACCGGGAATTATTTAGTCCTTGTCTTTTTTTTTTTTTTTTTTTTTTAATGTCAATCAGTTATAGTGCCAAAAATATCTTAGGGATTACTATAGACATAATTGATAATCATTTGTAACTATCTTCTGGGAGTTTTGAGAGTGGATTATTTGGACAATATTAAGGTTTACAGTTGGTTTGAAGCAATTTTTTTGAAGGCTGTCCTTTACCAAGGGCACAGTTTTAAGACAGAGGTACTTAGGGTGGTGAGACAGGATGGGCAAAGTGGGCTCACCAGGGATAAAAGATCCTTCGCAATATTTAGCATATAGAAGGTCTCTAAATACTAAAGTATCTCTGATTCTAATTTACCACCAACACAATTATCTAAACACTAACTACTATCAGTCCACCACCCATCTATCAGTTTGTCATACTGTAGTGTCTTGCCTGTTGCTGTGATGCTGGAAGCTATGCCACTGGCATTTCAAATACCAGCAGGGTCACCATGGACAGGTTTCAGTGGAGCTTCCAGACTAAGACAGACTAAGAAGAAAGGCCTGGCAGTCTACTGCTGAAAATTAGCCAATGAAAATCTTATGGATCACAACAGAGCATTGTCTGACTCGCTTGCTTTGGACATGTCATTAGGAGGGGTCAAACACTGGAAAATTGCATCATGTTTGGTGAAGCAGAGGGCCAGTGAGGGCGAGGGAGACCCTTGGCGAAAGAGATTGATACAATAGCTGCAACATGGACTCAAACATGCCCGCAATCATGAGTAGGAAGCAGAAGCAGAACCAGAACCGGGTAACATTTCATTGTATTATTCACAAGGTTGCCTTGAGTTGGAATTGACTTGATAACAGCTATCTATCTATCAAACTACTCTCAGTATCCAGATTCCACATGTTGGGTGGTAAATAGTTCAAGACTTGTGATTAACTGATCATATCTGAAGCCTGGTTTCATCATTTAATAGCTGTGTAGACTTGGGCAGATTACTTAACTTTTCTGTGCCTTTCTCTCTGTCTTTCTTTTTTTAATTTGTAAATATGAACAATAATATGACCTCACTATTAAGATTACCAAGAGTATCAACTGAGTTGTAAAGCATATATATATATATATATATATATATATATATAAAGTTAAAACCTGGCACATTGTAGTTACTCAGTAAATGTTATCTATTATTGTTTGAATCAATTTTTTTTTTTAATTTCCTCAAGTCTTCAGTTTCCATGCTAGCTCATAAAGCCATCCTAACGACAAGTAATATAACCTGTTTCATTAGGAAATGTGGGATATGTTCATACGTTATGTATTTCAGTATCAGAAACCCAATCAAGTGCCTCCTGAAGCCTAAAATCCTGTTCTGGGTATCCTCTCCCCCATTTTTTTTTTTTTTTTTAATTATGGCTGGGTGTTTATAAAGTTGCATGTATATCTATTCATTAAATGAACCTGCAGTTTCAGTTAACTTGGGGAATATAATATTGATTTAAACCATACTTTAGGAGGCTTATCTATCACTTTGAACAAATAAAAACTTATATGAGATTGAATTTCACTGCATGAGACAGGAAAAAACACACTCTGCTGAATACAGCTTGTGGTTGTAAGGCCAGGTTCTAGAGGCATCATCAATATATCAGGTTCCTGCTTTCACTTTTTAAATGATCTCTGTCAACTCTGATAAAGATACGCTCCCTTTTATTGAAGCAGAATTTACCCTGTCCCCCGTCTTTTTGTTTAACACACAGACTACACATTCAGCCTGTCACTCTCCCAGAATTGACAACTCTACCTTGAAGATTTGTTAGCGATGGCGAAACAGTATGTTTCCAAGAATTTTTGTCTCCCTTTGGTCATGGATTTTGAGCTTTCTGTGTGTGGAGTTTGACTTATTTCCAAACCACTTACATGGAGAGGAAGAGATGATGAGTTGCAAATATTGACCTCGTTAACTCCATCTTGCTCCTCTCTCGTTTCTCAGCTCCCAGATTGTTGAATCTAGGCTTTCTTAAACTCTATCTGGTTTTGGAGGCAATAGGTCCTGAAGACAGATTGTCTGGCCTTAGTATCCTTTCTCCTGTTCAGCCTTTAGTAACAGAACCCAGAGTACATGCTTATCTAGCTAAAGACTCTTATTTCCTGTTGTTAGGTGCTGTCAAATTGAGTTTGACTTGTAACAACCCCATGTAACAGAGTAGAACTGTCCCATAGGGTTTCCCAGGCTGTAATCTTAACAGAAGGAGATCACCAGGTCTTTCTCTTGCAGGGCAGCTGGTAGGTTTGAACTCTCAACCTTTCAGTTAGCTGCTGAGCACTTAACCATTGCACCATCAGGGCTCCTTTCTTATTTCCTAGCCTACCTCAAAACCAGGGGAAGATCTATGCCTTCAGAGTCCTGGTTGCCTAGTGGTTAAGAGCTTGGTGGCTAACCAAAAGGTCAGCAGTTCAAATCCACCAGCTGTTTCTTGGAAACCCTATGGGGCAGTTCTACTCTGACCTATAGGGTCGTTATGAGTTGGAACCAACTTGATGACATCTGACAACAGCTATAACTAATTTCTGGCTAATGGGGTATGAGCACAAATGGGGCATACCAATTTTATATTATTCCCCAAAATTAAGGTCACATCATCCCATGACATTCCCTCTGTCTGGTGGTTGGAAAGCAGCAGCAGCTGGAGCAGCAACATTAAACCACAAGATGAGAGCAACCCAGGAAGAATGTGAAGCCACTAGGTAGAAAGAACCTGGTTCTCTGACAGTACAGAGCTGCTCCAGCAGCTCCGGTCTAGGTAAGTGCAGACTTTTTCAGAAAGAGAAATAAACTGTTTTGTTTAATTCACTGTTATTTTAGCTCTCGCTAGAGCAGATGAACTGGCATCTTAACTAATACAGAATTTGGGATTTAAAATTAGGGCACTACCACAATAAGACATAAAATATGGGGCATTTATTTCACAGTTGGCAGTAGGTGGGCAAAGACAGAGATACTGTAGGCTAGAAAGTTGGGTGATACTTGTTATGACATGAGAAAGCATTTGGTAAAAGCATTGGCTGCAACGTCTCAAAAGGCAGGTCATATACTGGATCTATTGGGGCTGTAGGAGGCTCCAGATCTACTGCTCTGAGAAAATTTACAAACCATGAACAGAAATTACCCCCAGAAATTGTCTTTAAACTAAACAACTATTTAGCTAAACTAGTAAAGAATGTTTGCCATGAGAATAGCACACTTTTAAAGGATTATCTATATGAAATGAAATTGTCAACAATAACTCTAAAGCATAGATGAGAAGTTTAGGGGGTTGTGAGTCAAAGTCAATGGTGATGAAACAATATGAGTAGAGATAGGGAGGATGGTGACACAGAGTGAAGAATGTGACTAGTGTTATTGAATTGTACATGTAGAAATGGATGAATGGGTGCATGTTCTACTGTGTATATTTTCACCAAAAAAAAACAAAAAACAAAAAACAAAAAAAGAAAAGGCAGGCTATATGCCAACAGAGCATGTGACCCTAGTGGAACTTGTTGGAAAAACTCAGGATGTTGGTGTGCGTTGGATCTTCTTGCTGCTACTCATAAGTGCCACCGCGAAGAAGCAGCAATAGCAGGAGATAATACAGTGAACCCTAGCTTTTCTCAAGTGCATCATTAAATGTTTTTGGCCAGAGAATGGAGCCATCCCAAGTGCAAAATATATTATAGTCTTGCCTTCCTATTCAAGGCTTTTGTTCCAGGTGACCCCAAGAAAGCCATCATAAAGACGAGGGAAGAGGGGGTTGGACAGAGCATAGAGACACTTATGGATTGATTTGTGTCCCCCCAAAAGATATGTTCATGTCTTAACCTCCAGTGCCTGTGAATGTGACCTTATTTGGAAATAGAGTCTTCGCAGGTACAGTTAGCCAAGTTAACATGATGGAGTACAGTGGATCCTAATCCAGTATGACTTGTGTCTTTGTAAAAGAGGAGAGGAGACACAGACAGATGCACAAAGATGCAGAGGAAAGACAGCCGTGGGAAGACAGGCACAGGTTGGAGTTATGCTGCCACAAGCCAAGGAACACCTGGAGCTGCCAAAAGCTAGAAAAGAGAGGGAAGAATCCCTCCCCTAGAGCCATTAGCGAGAGCATGGCTGTACCAACATCTTGATTTCAGCCATCTGCCCTCCAGAACTATGGGAGAATAAATTTCTGTTGTTTTAAGCCACCCATTTTGTGGTACCTTGTTATGGAAGCCCTAAGTAACCAATACAGTGGCCAGTAAATAAACACCAGAGTTTTCATGCACAAAAAGTATGCTTAGATGATGCTTTCAGCTGTGGTTACTTACACTTGGAATTGTCTGGAAGCAAATACACTTTTAAGTTTTTGAGGAAATATTATTTCCAAAGATATTACAAGCTTGGTCTGTGTGAGTTGCAAAAGTCTGTGATTATTCAGCCCCATCCCTGGGTGATGTAAATGGTTAAATGCTTGGCTGCTAACCAAAAAGTTGGTGGTTCGAGTCCACCAAGGACCACCTTGGAAGAAAGGCCTGATGATCTACTTCTGAAGAATCAGCCATTGAAAACTCTATGAAGCACAGTTCTACTCTGGTACAGCTGCCTGTTGCCATGAGTCAGAGTCAACTCAATGTTATTTTTTTTTTCTTTTTTAAGTAACTCCAGACTTTTCCATATGCACCACTAGGAAATAGCCTGCAAACCTATGCAGCCCCCAAGAAAGAAACACTCTCCAGTATCCATTTCTTATAATGAGAGCATGGAAGATAAAGGACAAGGGGGTTTCTCTCAGAAAACCAGCTGCTGCCAGATGGGCTACAGAAGGAACCTGTTTCACTGCCCAGCAGGAAAATCACTAGGGACAAGGGACTACCATGCTTTTCATTCATCCCTTTTATGAATGGGGGTCCTCATTGCAGTTACCCTGACAACACTTTACCATATTGCCATAGGGCAATGACTTGTAGAGAGCTGAGTCTGCGGAATCCACATAGACCTAATGGAGAGGGCTCTGCAACACCCAGAGTCACTAAATTTGAGCTGGGTGCACGAACTGGTTGCCACTTTGAGATGCCTCTCTTGGGGAGGATGGGAATGTGTCCCATATGTGGGACGAAGGGTAACATCAGTATCTGGTTGATAAAACGTGCAGATTGAAGCATAGAATGTTGTTGCTGTTAGCTGCCTTCGAGTCAGTTCCAGCTCATAGCAGACCTATGTACAACAGAACGAAACACTGCTGGGTTCGGCACCATCCTCACAATCTTTTCTATGCTTGAGCCCATTGTTGCAACCACTTTGTGAATCGATCTCGTTGAGCGTTTTCCTCTTTTTCACTCACCCTCTGCTTTATCAAGCATGATGCCCTCTCCAGGGACTGGTCCCTCCTGATGACATGTACAAAGTACACGAGATGAAGTCTCACCATCCTTGCTTTTGCAGAGCAGTCTGGCTGTACTTCTTCCAAGACTGATCTGTTCATTCTTCTGGCAGTCCACAGTACATTCAATATTCTTCACCAGCATCATAATTCAAAGGCATCAATTCTTCTTCAGTCTTCCTTATTCATCGCACATCTTTCACATGCATATAAGGTATGGAAAATGTCATGGCTAGGGTCAGGTGCACCTTAGTTCTCAAAGTGACATCTTTGCTTTTTAGCACTTTAAAGAGGTCTTTTGCAGCAGACTTGCCCAAAGAATGCTGATTTCCTCTAATGTATATTTTTCCCTTCTTCTTTTAGTAGTAGAATTCCTGAGTTGTACCCAAGTGCTTGCCTTCCCAGCTAAGGACTACATTTCCTATCTTCCCATATAGCTACTTTGGCTGCTTGACTGTTTTGCCCAATGGCATGTGGGTGGAAGGTCTGGGTGCTGCTTCTTTGCTGAGACCTTAAAATGAATAGACCTGTTCTCTTCTACTTCTCTTCCTCTCCTTTTCTGTTGGCTGGAAGATGAACATGATGGATGGAGCAGGAACAGCCATTTTGGACCATGAGTAGGAATGTGCAAGTTGAAGATGTCAAAGCACCAGATTTAAGCTGCCTGGGTCCCTAACACCATGGAGCTCAACATCAGCCCTGGACTGCTCTGGAAGGAGCCCTGGTGGCATGGTGGTTAAGTGCTAGGCTGCTAACTGAAAGGTTGGTGGTTCAATCCCACAAGCCGCTTCATGGGCAATCTGCTTCTGTGAAGATTACAGCCTTGGAAACCCTATGGGGCAGTTCTACTCTTCCCTATAAGGTTGCTATGAGTCACAATCGACTTGACGGCAATGGTTGTTTTTTTTTTTTTTTTTTTTTTGGACTACTCTGTATGGACTCCAACACGAAAGAAAATTAAGTGACCTCGTTAAAGCCACTCTTATTTGGCTTCTGTTTCAGCAGCCAAAATGGTATCCTAACCAATACAACAGAACTCTACTTCTTCTGAAATGGAGATCAGAATAGCTGACCTTCTCTCCTCCAGTTAGGAACTGTGGGGACATTAATGGTAGGCTCAGAGATTGTCCTGTTTGGCCCTGAATGCTGTGCAGCGAGGACTGTACCAGCTGTACAGTGGTCTATCCTGAGGCCTTGTTGAGGTGGCAGGATGCCTGGGGCTTGTTATTCTCTGGCCTCATCATGGAGAGGCTGCTGGGAGTGTCTAGTATGGATGCTGTATGCAACCTGCCCACAAGCAGGCACCATCTGTCTGAACTGCAGAGGTACCAGGAACTGGCAGGCCTGGAATGATCTAATTGAGAAGAGGGCTGTGACATCCAGCCCCTCCTTGGGAATCCCTGCAGATGCTACCATGTACCTGCCAGCTGAAAAGGTCAGCCCTGTGCTTCCATACTTTGCCTCTGTACCATCCAAGTCCCCAGGTTTTCAGCACAGATCGAATACAAGCAGCCAGCTACTTTATAGGCACTTTCTCTGTCCACACACAGTGCAAGAGGTCTTTGGTCTCAGAGCCAGAGGAATTATATTAAATTCTGCAATTTTATCCTGTGGGTTTAGAATGTGACATATTATTCAAAGAGGAGGTCTTGGAAAGAGCATAGGATTTAGTATAAAACATTTAAATTCTTATCCTAATTCTACCAATCCAGTCATGGAGATGTGCTCTAGAATCAATTAGGAGCTGGTGCAATTCCTGGCTCTGCTCTATGTGACCCCAGGCAAACTACTTACATCCTCTAAGCCTTAATTGTAGCATCTGTAAAATGAAGATTTTTATGGTGAGAATTAAATGAAATAATACCTGCTAAGTTCTTACACAGGTCATAGGATGCTCTCAGTACACCTTGGTGATTATTGATTTTTTTTTTTATTATAACCATGCACCTTACCAGATCTATGACTAGCTAACAGTGAAATTCCGTTCTTACTAAAACTCTATGAGGGATGAGAAATTCTTAATGAGGATGATGATGATGATGATGATGATGATGATGATGATGATGGAGGAGGGCATGCAACATGAGAAAGAATAGCAAAATGAGCATGTTTGCAAGAAAAGTGCAAGAAAAGAAAGGAAGTCTGCATGCAGGCAATGAATATTTATTAAGTACCAGCTCTGGGCTAGGCTTTGTTCTGGTAGAAAGCAACAACGACTTATATTCTGGTGGGGAAAGACATTCAATAAATAAGTAAACAATTACTTGTGGGTCATCTACTTTGCCAAACTCACACAACTAGCCAGTAGGTGGCACAGAGCCTGGATTTGATTTCCACAAATCTGTCCCCTGAGGCTTTATGCTTAACTCTGACCTTTTACTTCTGTTCTAGAAAACATATTTGAACAGAGTGATCATAGGAATCTCCTCAGTACAGTTCATGAAGGCAACCAACATGTACTGAGTCTCTTCTCTGTTCTAAGTGCTTGACAGACATTATTTTCTACTTGGAGCAATACAACATAGTTAGAAGACCATTGGCTTTCAAGCCAGACAACCAAAAAAAGAAAAAAAAACCAAACCCATTGCAGTCAAGTCCGTTCTGACTCATAGCGACCCTGTAGGAAAGATTAGAACTGCCCCATTGGGCTTCCAACGAATGGCTGGTGGAACTGAACTGCTGAGATTTTGGTTAGCCGCTGAGCTCTTAACCACTATACCACCAGAGCTCCTTAACCCAGACAGATCATAGTTTAATCCCCACCTCAGCCTTCTAAGAGTTTTGTGACTTTGGACAAGCTATGCAACCTCTCAAGGGTGAATTTCCTCGTTGGTGTAAAATGGCACCAACTTTGGAAGATACTGGGTACATTGTTCTGCTGGCTCTGCATCACTGTTCAATAAGCATCAACTCAAGAGCATTTTAGGAAGTGAGGAAGGATTTGATTCTAAATAGAGGCACTTGGCTAGTGGAGAAGTTGTTTGTGAAATATTCCCTGGGTTTGGGGAAGGGGAAGGATGCAAACTACAGTCACTGGAGCAAGAGGCATCTGGAGACAGCTGAGAGGCTGAAAGGAGAGAATTCAGAGGAAAGCAGGTAGCATTCAAGTTAAAAGGCTCCGTAAGGGGCTAGGGATTAAAAAGCAATTAAATGGATGGGAGGTTAATAAAAATCCTCTTTTGAAATAAATGGAGATCATTCAGACAGTGAGAGAGACGATTAGAATAGGATGTGATATAATAGCAGGAAGAGTTTGGGAAGGGCAAAATAATGGAAGTGCTGTCAGATTCTGAATCCTTACCTGCTCCCAATCTCACCCGTGGATGAGCAGGGTTGGGAAAGTGTGCTGGGTGATTAGAACCAGAGCCTGCAAGTTAGGCCTCCAGGCTCGTATCCAGATTTGCAATTATATGGTTTGGACCAGGAGCCTAATTTCTCTGGGTTCAGATGTGAACATCCAAGTCCACAAGATCATGCTAACCTGCATGATTGAGTGAAGATTTGCCAAGGCCTCTCTTCAGCTAACCTGGAGTAGCACAACCAAACACAGTGGCCTTTTGTTTTGAAGTACTGTTCCGTCTACTGTTTTCAGACGTACTGGACTACAAACTGTTAAAATTCTATCTCAGTTTCCTACTGAGGCTGAATGTCACTATGTCAATTCTGACTCATAGCAATGCTAGAGGACAGAGTAGAACTGCCCCATAAGGTTTCCAAAGCTGTAATTTTTATGGAAGCAAACCATCACATCTTTCTCCTGAGGAGTGGTTCGAACCTCCAACCTTTCGGTTAGCAGCCAAGTGCTTGCCCACTGTGCCACCAGGGCTCTGGGATCAGCAATAGGGAAATGTATTTAACATTCACATTTTCCTGGCTCAGCGATCCAATTTCTGGACCTTCGAGTAGTTTACACCAGTTGTTATTTTTTTCATTCCACAGCTGACATAAAAACCAGAAAATGTAGCAAAGGCTTCCTTTTTTGTTTTATTTTTGTTTGGAGTGAAGTCTTTTTGTTTTATGTCCGTAGGCTGAGACAGATTTCGGTCAGTTCCTTTCCTGATTAATATATGAACTCCAGATATCACTAGAAACACTGTTGTGATCAATCTTAAATGTGATCAATCTTAACATCCCTTGAGTTCTGATAACTCCTGTTCATTTTAGGAGACTGTATTTGTAGACTAGATAATGGCAGGGTGTGGTTTGTAAGAAAAGCCTTTTAGGTGTGATTATTCTCTTGTACTTCTACCCGACACCATCCTTTGGCGTGTGGCTCAGATGAAAATGAAGCTCCTGTGGAATCTATGGAGTGAAAATGTCACTTCCTTATTCCACATACATTTTTATTTCCATCATTGGGCCCTGTCTGTGGTGACCCTGTGCCACAATTTAGGAAATAAAAAAAAAAAAGAACTATTTATGATACATAATTTTAATCATTCGTCCATTGTATGACCACTTAAGTCAACACCAGTTTACTCTGCCTTGATTTCCCCATCTATCCCTTCCATCATCACCCAAAGATACTATGAAAGAAAGTTTAAGTCTCTAATATTATGAGTTCCTCAGAGATAGGCACCAGATAGCACCAAGTAACTGCCCCCAAATCTGAAATTTACTACTGTGGTTGGAAATAAGATTCTATAAACCGCTCTTTTGATTGTCAGAGCCATGAAGATGTGAATGTTAAATACATTTCTCTTCCCTAACATGTATAGCACTTCTTACCATGTGCTAAGCACTGGGTTAAGTACTTACCTGCAAATTTTATTTAATCCATATAGCAACACCGACTGAGGTTCTATTGTGATCTCTGGGACCTCAGAGAGAGGCTCTGGATTTTCCCAAGGTCACACAGCTTGTAGGTGGTTATAGTAGTTTAAATGGTGGTCCTTCAAAAGATATGACCAGCAGGAGCCTGTGAATATAAACTTATTTGGAAAAAGGGTCTTTGCAGATGTGATTAAATAAAGAATCTTGAGGTGAGATCATCCTGGATTAGGGTAGGCTCTAAGTCCAATGACCATGTCTTAATAAGACGAGAGAGAGAGAGAGAGAGAGAGAGAGAGAGAGAGAGAGAGAGAGAGAGAGAGAGAGAGAGAGAGAGAGAGAGAGAGAAGACATAAAGAGGAGAAGGCCATGTGAAGACAGAGGCAAAGATTGGTGTGATGAGTCTACAAGTCAAGGAATACCAGGGATTGCTGGCAACCACCAGAAGTAAGAGAGAGGCACGAAACAGAGTCTCCCTCAGAGCCTCCAGAAAGAAACAACCGTGCCAACACCTTGATTTTGGACTCCTAGCCTCCGGAACTGAGAGAATACATTTCTGTTGTCTTAAGCCACTGAGCTGTGGTAATTTGTTATAGCAGGCCTAAGAAACTAATACAGTAGCAGAGCAGGTCTGCCCTTATGCATCCTGGCCCCCCAGACCTCTTTAATGTGGCATTACATGCATAAACACTCCCATTGCTGTTGAGTCTATTCTGACTCATGGCTACCCCCTGCATGTCTGAGTAGGACTGTGCTCCATAGGGTTTTTGATGGCTGATTTTTCAGAAGTAGATTACCAGGACTTTCTTTCAAGCCACCTCTGGGTGGACTTAAAACACCAAATTTTTGCTTAGCAGTGTGTTAACTGTTTACACTACCCAGGAACTCCAATATGGCATTAGGAGAGGATATACCAACAATCAAACCTCCACCTTCCGATGATGTGATTAAGAACCATGACTTGCCCAGATCACTGCTCTCCATTTTTAAACAGGTTTTGAAAGTGACATTAACAGAAATATTGTTGTTCTCTTAAAGCAAGAAGCCACGGACATCAAAATCAAAAAAGAAATACGGGGAGGGGAAAAAATAGAAGCTCCCACTTCTATTCTGCTCTGTGGGAAAGAGGATGCCTCATCTTCCCAGGTGCTGATTGCTATGCACATTCTATCTGCACAGGATAACGGTGCCATCCCGCTATCTATTCCTATGACAGCCAGCCAATCATTGCAGACTAATCACGGCCCTGTGGCTCGTCTGTGCACATAGCTCAACCTCCCTTCCCTTCCACTGGGGGAGAAAGAAGACTGTGAGAGAAAGCCTCTGGCCTTTGAGTGTTTGCACAGGACACCTTAGTGGAGTGAGGTGGTGAGATAAGGAGTATTTCAGGCTATTCCTTCTGCTTCTGTGAATAGCATATGATTGATTTCAGAAACAGAAATTTATTTCCCTGCAGACATATTTTTATCATTTGCTTGAATTCCTTGATGCCTTACTCACCATATGTATAGAAGAGCCAGGTCTCCTTCAGTGGGGGATGGAAAGGAAAATGGATAACGCTTTAAACTTGAAAAAAAAATATATAAGTCACTGCCAGATAAAATGTTCTGTGACCTATAAGCTTTGGAATGGGTCAGAGGGATTATACTAAGGCTGACATTTAGAAATGATGAGATCCGTTGGCTGCTGCGTTTGCATGTAACACGCCAAAATACCTTCCAGAGCTGCACTTCCAGGAAAGCCTCCACTGAAGCCCAGACACAATAGCAGGCACTTTAACCTGGGAGGTGAGAGCAAGACTTAGAGGGACACTTTGTGATGACTTTTATGGGGTGAGATGACTTTATTTAAAAGGACACATTCAATTAGGCTCCCAAATTTATGTACTCCTAAAAGAGAAGGTTTAGCAGAGGCTAATATAAATGGAAATGATTTCAGAGGGAGTAGTGGAGAGGAGGGAGGGAGGTGGATGGTGGACAGGGTGGGAGAGGAGTGAATAGAGGAAGAAACAGGACCTTTAGTGCAATGAGTTTCTTAAACCCTGGTTTCCTTCTTTCCTTCCTTTCTGTTTCTTTTCTTTCTTTTTTTGGTAGCCTGATGTTTAACAGTTAGGGAGTATGAAAGTGTTCACGTGAGGTCCGTTAGTTGTGTGAATTTGACAATTTGGGCGATTTTAGGACTGCTTTGTCGTCCTGATGTAAAGTTAGTGTACTGGCAGTACATCTTCCGGGATGAAGCACTTGGCGTCCACCTTTAGAACAGTGAAACAAGGTAAAGCAGTTTTCAGACAATGATCCTCTTGTGGTGATTTGCACACAAAGAGGCTGAGCAGTGGAGTCGAAGATTCAAGCATCAGGGCTGGCTTGGGAAGACGTTTGTGCCCTCTTGTGTGCGTACCAAGGAGTCTGACGTTCTGGGACAGAACTTCAAACCCAAATACTCCGAGAAAAGTGCCTCTGTCTTTACAATAGCTGGTTGGCTGCATCATCTCCCTAGTTGGTTCCTTTCTCAATACATCTCTGCTTCTCAGGTCCTGCTGGGAACTGACCATTTAGGCCTGACCCGTGGCTCATCCCCTTTCAGACTTCTTGGGAAGATGTGGAGGATGACAAAGAGTGTATCTGCATAAGAGGTAAACAGGAAGAACTGGGACAGAAACTGCAACTAAGCAAATTAATTGAGTAATTGAGAAGTTAATGGCCAATAAAGGTGAATGCAACGATATGCATCTAAGGCTGACCGTGCTTATAAAACAGGGGTGATTGAAAAATATCTTTGAGGATAACATGCACACAGCCTCGTTCAGCTGTCTAATGTGCTTCATTAATAATACAACTCGTTCCCTGGCTTTTTAATTTCTAAGTAATTATTTTGGGATTTTTATTTGATTTTATTTAAAATTCATGTGGTTTTCATATCTTTAAATTCTTTATGACTCCTACTCCTTTCTTTGTCTCTTTAAATATTTTTAAACATATTTATTTTATGTTCTCTCTCAGATTATTCTGTTATCTCAAGTTCTTGAGGATTGATTTTTCCCTCTGTTGTATCTGGTGACTTTTAGTGGGACATTTTCTTGTTGACTGTGGGGGTCCTCATGAGTCTTGAGTTGTTGAAGTATCCCACAGAGATGCATTTACTTGTGCCTAGGGCTGGGATTTCACTGGCCCAAGACTGGATTTCTAATTTAATTTCTCTGCTTGGAATTTGACATCACACAGGGAGTATACATATGGAATCCTTACCTATATTGACACAGAACTGGAATTTCAGTTTCTCATGGGATGCTTTTTTTAATCCCCTTCCCAAAAAGTTATCAGAAGGTCCACTTCCTTGGGCCACCTTGGATCAGGAAATGGGTTTTCTAGTTCTTTTTTTTTTTTTAATAGAAGTGGTGGCCTTTTAGAGCCCTAGCTTTAAGGAACTGTGCGGTAAAAGGTTAACTCAGCAGGCCTGGGTTGCCCCAACCCCACACATTCCAAAGATCTTCAGGACTGTTCCTTGGCCGGTACCTGAAGGAAGACCTCTGAGCCCTTAGAATATCGTGCCTCACAAGAGTATCTTTGTATATTTGAGGCTTTGGGTCACACCAAATACTTTATGCTAACAATGGGATTTATGGTGAATGTCTATTTTTTGGATGCTTATTCCTTGGTGCCATACGGTATAAGCTTGACCTCTGACGTGAGGTGGGCTGGAGACCGAGTAGTTAAGATCAGTCACGTGGGCGCTACATGCCCACGTGACTGACCCTCTCATAAAAACCCTGGTAACCTAGGCTCGGGTGACCTTCTCTGGTTGTCAACACTTTGCACGGGTCATCAAGTAGTGTTGCTTGGAGAATTAAGTGTCGTCCATGCAACTCCACTGAGAAGCTTGTGCCTGGTTGCTCTTGGACTCTGCCCTGTGTGCCTTTTCCCTTTCTGACTTTAATCTGTAACCTTTCACTGTAATAAACCCCAACCGTGAGTATAGCAGCTTTTCTGAGCTCTGTGAGTTCTTCTAGTGAATCATAGAACCTGCAAGTGGTCTTGTGAACCCCTGACACAGAAGGATACTCAGGTCCAGCCCCACACTGTGTACAGTGTTGTGTATCCTGTGGATGTTATAATCTTGACATTTAATCCAAAAGGTCAATTCCCTCCAGACCATTTGTTGACCAGTCTGTTTCTTTCTCCCTGGCTTGTGATGTTTGACTATTTAGTTCTTAAGTATACTGAGATCTCTTTCAGGGACAGTTTATTTTTCCTATCAGTCTATTTAATCCCATGCTCACTATTGTGCTGTTTTGTCTCTGGTGTCACCATACTATATTTTCAATATTGGAAGAACAAGCTCTATCTCATCCACCACTGTTCTTCCTTTTAATGTTTTTATTTTTTCAGTTGAATTATGGGATACTTTGGAAAATTAAAAAATATATATATCCAGTGAATTTTTTTAATATTAAAATTATAGAATAATTTGGGGTAAATTTAACATCTTTCTAATGTGCAGTCTTCCTCTTCAGTGACATGTTATCTGACTTGTTTTATCCTGTCAATACCATTTATTTTATAGACATCTGCCTTTTGAGTTAGTGTTATTCATATATTTTTTTATGTTATTTTTGTTCTTATTCTGAATTATTTTTCTCCGTCATTTTAGTTGATAATTAGTCATAGTTTAACTTTTTAAAGTCATTTATTCATAGCTTTTGAAACCCAGAAACCAATTAATAGTAGATAGTAAAATCCTAAAAACTCATTAATTTAAGTAGCTTTCTGTGTCATGCTGCGCTCGTTTGGAGGAAGCAAGTAATAGGCCTGGATGGTATCTGGCTTAGTGCCCATATTTCTTATGAGAGAGAAACAGGCTTGCTGCTAGAAGAACATGCACCTCTTATAGGCCTGTTTGCAAGCCCTCTCTCTGGCTCCTTGCTTTGTAACCCCTGTCTCTACTTCATATTAATCTCAGTTTCTAGCAAATGAGACTTTCTTGATCAATGTCACATGTTTTGGACAACTATGAACCTGGCACATACCAGGCTCTCAATACATGCTTGCTCTTTGTTTGTGTAAAACACCTTCAGCCTTTCTTTCAAATTGCCTTTCTTGTCTTCCTTCACCATGGAAAAGCTTTCTAACTTACTTTGTGCTACACGCTTTAAAGCCCTGGACTTGTAAGTTCCCCAAGGGCAGGGACAATGTCTGTCTCTCTCTCTCTCTATGCAGCAGTACCTTGCACAGGATCTGGCACACAGCAGGCAGACACTCAATATTCAGTGAACCAATCTAAGGTCTTGCAATAGATCACCCTACAATAGGTAAATCTGTGAAAATAGAACAATGTTTGGCTATCTGTAGGTATATCTATAAAAATAGAACAGTATTTGTCCCATAAAATCTTGCCCCTTTAAATATTTGTAAAAAGGAAGGCGTTGTTTCATGCTCTCCTACATCACATAAGTATAATCTTGTTTCTCTCAGTTTTCTTTGGCTTACTAAAGGATGTCATTGCCTCATAGTCTTAATGTTCAGCCCTATGATCCTCTTCACCATCCCATTCTGAGTCCTCTCCATTGTTCCTTATTTTTCAATAGATACAAAGCTGACATTCAGACGCTTCAATAAAGGGCCGACTATTGTTGAATGTGGTGGTTCAGTGGGAGACCTGGGTTTGATTCCTGGCCAATGCACCTCATGTGCAGCCATCACCCGTCAGTGGAGGAGGTTTGCATGTTGCTGTGATGCTGAAAAGGCTTCAGCAGAGCTTCCAGACTAAGATAGACTGGGAAGAAAGACCTGGGAATCTACTTCTGGGAATCAAACTGACAACAGCTAACAACAACAACAACATTGTTGGATCAATTATTTTAGAAATCAGCTCTCTTTTGAAAACATGTGACAGAAACCAACGTTAAGCTAAAACCAAAAAATTGCCACTAAGTCAATTCCAACTCTACCCTATAGGACAGAGTAGAACTGCCCCATAGAGTTTTCAAGGCTGTAATCTTTGGGTTAATTTAGGCAAATTAGGGAATTTATTAGAAGAATATTACAGAAACTCATAGAATCTAAGGACTGTGGAGAACATTTTTTGCCAGCAAAGCCAGATATCCCTTTTTTTTTTATAGCTCTCAAAGATAAGGAACCTTCCCTATAAGATTTTAGTCAAACAATTTGGAAAAAGAACACTGATTGGCTGAGTTGAGTCATGTGCTCATACGAGGACCAATCATTCTAGCTAAGGACATGGAACACTCTAACTGGCCAGGGCTGGATCACATGTTTCTCCCTTTGGGTAGGGTCTTGAGAAGATGAGAGAGAGGGAATGTGGTGGATAATAAGGAGAAGTAGTTATTACAATTGTGATACAATAGTGGGTGTTAGATTCCTGATTATTTAGAATAAGATTCTAGTAAATATTTTCCTTCACAGTGCTATGCTGCTGACTTAGTGATCTGTGTTTCACAATAAAGCTTATATCATTCGAAGTTATAATTTGGCCTAGCCAGTTACTCCATATGTTACATGGCCAAAGGTTGTTTTTAGTCACTATCAAATTCCATCCTACTTTGTTAAAAGGGTTTCTTTTAGCTTTTCAAATACTTTCCTAAGGAAACAAGAAGAAAAATCCCCTAAAGTCCCTTCAAGATGAAAATCTGGTGGTCGTTTAGTAATCCCAAATTCTATGTGTTGCCGCTATGTCCATTTTTACTGCCGTCACGTTATTGTCTAAATTGGAGAAAACTGCCTGCCATTTTTCACAAGGACGTTTGTGGGCAGGAGACTCAGTTAGCACTCGGTTTGCTTATCACATCCCTTGATTTATCTGGGAGTCGAGGGAGTGAGGTAGGAGATTTGACAGGCAGTGATAGCTCAGCCAGCCAGGCTCAAATACCACTGAGTGAGGATAAAACCATTAGCCAAACAGGCTCTCTAAATACCATCGAAAAGCAGGAATAAACCATGCAGACAGGAATAAGGCTCCGGTCCAAGCATTGCAAAACCTCTGTCACACTCTGGAAAACTCAGAACACTCACATGTATATGCATATATCCTATCCCATTATTCCTGGTAACCAGAGAGCTCACAGTATAAGTTTAGCATCACACAAACTCAAGTGCAGACAACTTGTTTTTACAGGGCAGCCTTGAAAAATCTAACAGAGGTAAACCGAAAGGGGAAAAAATCATAAAGGAGATGAGGGCACGTGATGTAGTCCTTGCTATGGGCACTCACTGGCCTTTAGGAACTTCCCTCCTTCCCTGCCCCCAGCCCCCCACCCTGCCCCCACCTTATTTTTTCACTATAAGCTTTTCTGATAAAATGAAAAGTCAAAACAGCCTTGGATGTGAGCACTGAAAGGGACCCTATGATTCTGTGTGTGTAGGATGCAGGTTAAAGAACGAGGCAATGATCTTGTGGAGCGCTGGGGAAAGCAGTGCTGTGGATTTCTGTAAGGTCACCTCTTTCTAACAAGGGACAAAATCAACCTGCATTGCTAATGTTCAAGCGCATGAACTACCAGGCTTTCTGTCAAGACCAATTCAGTGAGCTGGCTCAGGATTTCTTTTTTGCCTCCTACAAAAATAACAACTTGTTTTGGCTCATTTGGAAGCCTAACGTTTTGGAAAGAGCATTGAACTTGGAGTCAAAAGCTTTGGATGAAGGGCTTATTTTGTTGCTTATTGATCACGTCATTTAAAATTTGGGGAGCTTTCCTCCCTAGGAGCCCTGGTGGCATAGTTGATTTTAAGAGCTTGGCTATTAACCAAATGGTCGGCATTTCCTATCCACCAGCAGCTCCTTGGAAACTCTATGGGGCGGTTCTATTCTGTCCTGTAGAGTCCCTGTAAGTTGGATTCAACTCAAAGGCAACAGGTTTTTGGTTACTTCCCTAGGAGTCCCTGTTGTTGTCATTAGCATCCGTCAAGTGGGCCTCCGATAACCTCACGTGTTACAGAGTCGAACTGCGCCATAGGGTTTTTTTGCTGTAATTTCTGGAAGCAGTTTGCCAGGGCTTTCTCCTATGGAGCTATTGGGTAGGTTTGAACTGCCAACCTATGGGGTAGCAGCCGATTGTAAACAGTTTGTGTCACCCAGGCTAACGCACTCAGTTGCTAACTCAAAGGTTAGAGGTTCGAGTCTACCCAGAAGCATGTCAGAAGAAAGGCCTGGAGTTCTACTTCCAAAAAATCAGCCACTGAAAATCCTATGGAGGACAGTTCTAATCTGAGACACATGGGGTTGCCATGAGTTAGAGTTGACTTGATGGCAACTGTTGTGTATATTACTTCCCTCATCTGTACAATAGTGGCAATAATAATCTCTCTCATAAGATTGCTATGAGAATTCAATGCAGCAGGACACAGGATACCACTTTTTAAGATGTCTCATGCTTCTGGGTGACACGGTGGTTAAAGTGCTTAGCTGCTAGCCAAAAGGTCAGCGGTTTGAACCCACCAGCTGCTCCGTGGGAGTAGGATGTGACAGTCTGCTTCCATAAAGATTTACAGCCTTGGAAACCCTATGGGGCAGTTCTACTCAGGTGACTATTATGATTTATGGCCTTTTTCTATCTCCTAGTTTGACCTCTGATAAGAAGATGATATCAGTATCAACGTAACCTGACACTCTGACAGAATCTCTAAGTTTTCTTTCTCTGAATTAAATGCTTTTCTATATTATACCTAAAATGTCCCAGAAGCACATGGGAGGGCATTTCAAAATGTGAAAATGGACAAATCTTCTAGGACAAGAGGTGGGGAGAGTGTTGCTTCCCACATAATGGACAAGACTTTGTTCCTTTTTCCCAGTGATTCTCAAGCAGGGAGGAGTTTGCCCCCCACCCCTAGGCACACATCACAGTATCTGGAGACATTTTGGATTGTCACAACAGAGAAGGTGCTACTAGCATCTAGTGGGTAGGGGCCAGAGACGCTGCTAAATATCCTACATTTCCCAGGACAGCCCCACAACAAAGAATTATCCAGCCCCAAATGGTAACAGTGCCGACGTTAAGAAACCCTGGTTGATTTGGAGGCCACATCTTCCTTCCTTTAATTTTTTCAAAAAGAGGATTCTCAGATAGGCTTTTTCAATTGACAAGCTTCTGGAAGGAGATGGCTGAAATTCATCCCTACTATCACTCAGCAGCTAGATGAACTCGGGAGAATTAATCAATCTTTCTATTCTCAATTGCCTTATCTATAAACTAGAGCTGTTAATAATTTGTCACTCTCATTGTTATCCTGGGGGTGCCAGTCACTGAGTTGGGGCTCAGTAAGTATTTGTTGAGGGCTTAAATGTATGAATGCTCTACTCCTGTACTCCGGGCTTAACTGTAATAACAATGTCCATTTTGGGGATCCTTTGTTAACAGTGCTGGGCACATAGCTTCAAAACTACAAAATGTGCCACTTTCACTTCTGGTGTGAAAATTTCTGGGGCCTGGCTTGGCCAAAGATGATGATCAGTGAAGCTGGTGAAGAGACCCCGGAAAGGGAGATTCCACTTGTGGTGGAAGGGAGGGTTTATTCTCTTAAAAGAAGCAAGCAACTAAGCAGACCAAATAAGAGATGTCCATGACAGTTTTTAAGCAATCTTTAAGGAATGTATAGTTAGTCCCATGGACACACAAGTAGAGAACATCTTAGAGAGGATGAACAACTTGCCCATGATCAATCACATGTTTATTAAGTAGTAGAGTGGGGTTCCAATCTTACTCAGAGTCGTCTCACATCCCATGCTGTCAACGGCTGTACTATTCTTGAACTGATTAGTATGATTTATAGTTTTAGTCTTTACTACCTCTTATGAGTAGAGAACACTATAGTTTACTAGCTGCTAAGCTTAGCGCCTTCTCTGTGCTTGGAACAGAATCCCTTCTTCTAGAGTTCTGTAGTTTCAGTGTATTTATTTTTTTTAATTCAACAAAATTGCGTTAATTATTTTCTATATGCTGAATAAAATATTACTGAGCACTACATAAATTTGAAGACAGGTATCCATTTTTAATGGTATTAACTAGCTTTATGATGTTATAGACTGAAAGGATGTCTAGGCTACAGATTACACAGGGACTGAACAGCCCAAGTTCAGATTCTAAGTTCCCTCTTCCACACCTTTGTGAAGGTCATTCCCTTTGCCTAGTACACTCCCCTGGTCCCACCCCCTTCTCTACTGTTGCAATAGACCTTCCTTACAACTTCCTTGATATTTATCCATAAGAAATAGACATTTATTAGGGTCCTGTTGCTATTTAGGTAACAATGAGAAATGCTATACAGTGTTTACTTTGATGAAAACATACTAGTCTAAATATTATTCCCTCTGTGTCATCACAGGTAGGCTTGACTTTTGGTTGGCCTGGACCTGTTTCTATCTCCCACTGGTTTTTAGTTCTTTGAAGATGGTGATGGTATTTGTTTTCTCATTATCTGCAAGAAGTGTTGGATGATGTCCTAACTTCACATTCAGTTGGTTTAGATACGAAAATTCTTCATTCCCCTAGGTTATTCCTCTCTCTCTCCCTCCTCCCCTTCCTGACCCCCTCCCTCCTTTTCTTCCTTCCCTTGCTATATTTCTTCATTCCTTCCTTCATTTATTCCTTTGTACATTTTTCTGTTTATTGAAACTTTACACAACCACAGTACCCTACATTACTATTTACAGTGACTGCTAGAAGAAAGATTAAATGGCACATTTCCAGTCTATAGTAATATGGATTACTACATGGTTCTCAACCAGGGGCAATTTTACCTCCCAGGGGATATCTGGGAATATCTGGAAACATGTGCCTATAATGACCGAGGGAGTGCTCTCAGCCTAGAGGAGCAGGGTTGCTGCTAAAAACCCTCCAGTGCACAGAAGACAGGCCACCCACCACCACAAAAAGTTATCTGAACCAAAATGTCTGTAGTGCCGAGGTTGAGAAACCTCGATATAGATTCTTATATCTCATAGAATTGGAAATAGTCTCACATCTTAATCTCAAAAATCACCAAAAATATCTCTAGAAAGTGATAATATCATCTCTCTCCCCACCTGGAAGCCCTGAAGCTTTGGTTATTTAGTTTCTCCTCACAACACCTCTGACAGAGGACATTCCTGTTTCACTGATTAGTAACTCCTGCCTGAAGAGGTTAAGTAACTGTCAGAAAAAGGGTTCGCTTTTCCTCTTTCATGAAGTATAGCAAAGAGGTTATTGAGTTTTTACCAAAAGGCTTACTCTGGGCAGCCAGGTGTCAGCACTAGCATTTCTGGAGGAAATTCAAGTCCTCTCTCTATAGAGCTGTCAAGTCATGACTCATTCTTAAAGGTGGGCCAAGAGCTCCCCTATAGTTTTTCAATTATGTGAGAACAACAGTTAAGGAGTTATTGATCTCCAGGGCTCATGCTGGCACAGGGATGTTAGCATTAGCCAAGAAACATGACAACTGTGGTCATTGGTAATTTTTTCCCACTTCCACAAGGCTTTGTGCAAATCTTGCTGCTTTTGAATCTCTCCTCCACGCAACTTTTCCTGATCGTCCTTATCAGGATCTGAGCTCTCGTTCTTTCCTGGTCTCTGGGCACGTAGATAACTTGTACGCACTTTACAATCTATACTCATTTATGTATTTCTTTGTAAGGGGTTTCAGGGTTTCATCTGTGCTTATTTTGTATTTACAACCTGATTGCAAGCTTCTTTAGAGTTGAAGACTAAGAAATGCTATCGATTAACAAATATTCTATTGCAGAAGAGACACATCCTCCACTCCATTCTTTCTTTTACTCTATTTTTTTAAAATAATTTTATCAAGTATTTAGTGTACACCAGGTATTGTACAAAGGGGATATATGAACAAAACTATTAAACACCAGAAAACAAAAGAATCAAAGGATACTGTGAGGATTAAATGAAATAGTACAAGTGAATCATGTAGCGCAGTGCTTGGTACCTAGAAGGTATACACAATAAATAATAGATATTATTATTATTATTACTATTTCTTCTAACACATAGATAAAACCAAAACCAAAACCAAAAACAAAAAACCCAACCCATTGCTGTTGAATAGATTCTGATTCCAACTCATAGCGACCCTATAGGACAGAGTAGAACTTCCCTATAGAGTTTCCAAGGAGCAGCTGGTAGATTCAAACTGCCAACCTTTTGGTTAGTAGCTGACCTCTTAACCGCTGCACCAGCAGGGCTCCAACACATAAACAAGTCCTTTGAAATTGTTGTTGTTGCTGCTGTTCTGTCGAGTTGGCTGTGACTCATGGTGACCCCATATATAACAATGAAATGCAGCCCAGTCCTGTGCTCAATGCATAATTGCCATGTTTGAGTCCATGTTGTGGTCATTGTGTAGTGCCTTCCAACCTAGGGGGTTCATCCTCCAGCACTGTATGGGACAATATTCTGTTGTGATCCATAAGGTTTTCATCAGCTAATTTCTGGATGTAGACTGCTAGGTTTTTCTTCCTCAACTGTCTTAGTCTGGAAGCTCTGCTGAAACCTCTCTACCATTGGTGACCCTGCTGGTATTTGAAATACCAGTGACATAGTTCCAGTATCATAGCAACATGCAAGCCACCACAGTATGACAAACTGAAGATGGGTGATGGCAATAAATAATAACCAAAAAACCCACTGCCATCGAGTCGATTTCAACTCATAGCGACCCTATACGACAGAGTAGAATTGCCCCAAAGGATTTCCAAGGTGGATTTGAACTGCCGAACTTTTGGTTAAGCAGCCGAACTCTTACCCACTGCACCACCAGGGCTCCAGCAATACATAATAGATGCTGTTATTAGTATTCCTTTTACACAGATAAGTCCTTTGCAAGTAATAGGTGCTTTATACAAGGTTGTTGTATGATTGAAAGAGTCTACACTGGGACGCAAAATGTGCAACAAAATGCTGACAAATATATTTGTAGCCCTCAGCAAAGAGTTTGGGTGAGCAAATATTTTAATGGATGCCTCATCTAACAGCTGAGATGGCTCTGGGGATATCTGACAGGGAAAATACATTTTTATAAGTGAAGTAAACCCCTGGGTCAGCATGGTGAGGAGGAGTCAGACTCAAACACACTTCTCAGTTCTCGGTGTAAATGGCATTTGATTACCTTGGAAGTCTGTGGGCTGCTCTTTACCAGGCTCGGATTCCATTGCAGGATTCTGGAGAGCGAGATTTACAGTGTGTTTTACCAGAGAACACCCTTGTAATAATAATAGCTGTAGCTATATAGAGAGGGGTCAGGGAAGCCCAGTAACCAAGTCTAAAATGTCAAAACCCATAGAAAAAGCTATAAATTGTTAAATTTGGAAGAAAAATTGTCCTACGTGGACATCCATTTGAGATGTGTTTACTTTGGGGCTTATCACAAATGCTGAGGGTAGAAGGAGTACGAAACATGTGATTCCAGCTCTCCCTGACAGAATGATTGCGTGGTAGCATTACTCTGGGATGAAAATGTGGAGCCTGCCTTTGCAAGAAGGCAGTCAGTTGCCAGGATGATGCATTGCCATGAAAGGCTTGCATGCCCTGTAGAGTGGAGATAACAAGTAATGGACTAATCCAAATTGCTAAATGGATGTTCACGTCAAAGGATATGTTCTTTGTGAAAATGCTGTGACTCCTGACTTTATATTACTGTTTGAGCTATTTTCCTAGTTTTAAACTCATATTTCCAATGTTGGCTTAAATGGACATGTCCAATGTGTCCCCAAACAGCGCTTCCATCCCCAATTCTGTTTCCCTTCAATTTTTACATTCTCTGTTAAAGGCTTTTGCCGTATCTCCCTTGCTAAAGGACTGGATTCTTTTTCCATCACTCAGCACATCTGTTACTGGTTCTGATACAGTTCCTTGGTCGGTCTATGGTCATTGGCACTCAGTAGGTGCTCGTGTATTATTTGTCGATTAAATAAACGGATATATCAGATTTGTTACCAACTGTTTCCAATTCGACTACAACAAAGTCTCTTAACTCCATCACTTCTTTTGCATCCCTGCTGCTGCTGCATTCATTCCAGACGTCTTCATACCCCATCTTGTTGATTGTTAATAACCTCCTAACTGATCTTCCTGTTACCACTGTCTTCTCCTTCCTCTGTCTGTCCTCTCCCCTCTTCTCTGTTACCTACCTGCAAAGCAATGGATTAAAGTCCCACCTTTTCTAAAAGACTCGCAGGATAACCCATTGTCTGTAGGGTGATGTTAAAACTCTCTGCGCATACAAAACCTAGGCTGTGTATGTAAAATAAGACAGATTTGGTCTCAAATCCTGGCTCTCCGGTTCTACCTCCCTACCCTAATAATCCCCCTATCCGGCTCACTGGGCTTCTTTTTTCCCATCTGGAAATGAACTCCATCTCAGGCCATTTCACACCTCTGTAAATATACTCCTATCTATTTAAAATTTTCTTATCATCTCTATTCAGCAAACTCCTACTCACCCATGCAGACCCAGCTCAAATGTTATGTCTGTTTTGAATCAACTCTTTTCTTTGGTTTACTACAAAATTTTGTTCACATGTTTATCAAAGCACTTAGTATTTATTTAATTTTTTTTACAGTATGTTAGTTCTTTAATATTCACGGCTCTATTATTTACCGAATTGCTTGACCTTGGACAAGTTACCTAACTTTTCATTGCCTTGGTTTCCTCATCTGTAAAATGAGAATAATAATAGTAAGTACTTAATAGGCTATTGTAGAGTTTAAATGCACTGATACATGTATAATGCTTAGAATAGTGCCTAGTGAACACTCAGTAAATGTTAGCTATTACCATTGCTTTATTTTATCATCGCAACAGCCCTGTGAGGAAGGAGTTTTTGCTATTAATTGCCACCGAATCGGTTTCAACGCATGGCAACCTTACATGTAGCAGAATGAAAAGCTGTTCGGTCCTGCACCATCTGTATGATCTTTGATATGTCTGAGCCCATCGTTGAAGCTATTGAGTCAACCAAATAAGGCAAGTATTACTATCCTAATTTTATAGCTCCAGAAACTACAGTCCAGAGAGGGGAAAAGAACTTGACCAAACATACGTAACTGGTAAGTGGCAGAATCAAGGTTTGAAGACGAGTCTGTTGAGTTGTAGAAAGCTGGGCTCCCATCAGCATATAGAATTGCCACGATACATTTACCATATTATAATTGGGGTGGAGCTATTTGTTTAAATATTTATCTCTCTTACTGGACTAGATCCTTAGGGAGAGCTTCGTGTAACTTCATTATCTAGCATAGCACCCAGCACAGAGGAGGCATACAATAAATGAATGTGTGAATAAGCATCATTGCTCTATATTTTACACTGGGATTAGGATGCAAAGGTTGGTACCGGGAGTATACTCCCAGCCAGAGAATAGCTGAGCTGTTTCAGCAATACCATACACATCCTCAGTGAGAGTTGGAATACACACGGGAAGCATGGCAGGTGGGTGGTGCTGTGTGTGGGTCCTGAGCCCCTCTTCTCTTTGCTCTGTTCTTCTAGTGTCTGCATCCAACAGCTGCAGTGAGGAATTGTATATGTCATCTGTATGAGTTTTACTCCATAACTCTGAAGTGCAAGAAATGCCACATTCTTTTATTTCTCTAAATCAATTTTATTCTGCTCGTAGCACCCTCTAACCTGGCTGGTGGGAAATTCAGTCTCAGTCGTTACTGGGATTCTCTTTTCTTCTCCATGGGATCTATAATAATCTCAGATTTATAAGGTGTCAAGAACAGGGGGAGGAACGGAATCCTTTGTCTAGGTTGCTCTTCATTTTTGCTATTGCTCCTTTTATGTCCGGTCTCTCTGGTTGACAGCCAGGCCCACCCAGAAATATCCTGCTCAGAGGGTAACTCTGTTGTACACACACTTGCACAAGAAGACAATAGTTTTCACCATTTTGGCCCAGCCTTTGCCGGCATTCCAAAGCCATTTCCATGAGGGCTGTGATAATACATGTAAGAGAGGCCTGGCTCTCCAGCTGTCGTGGAAATCCCTCGTTCCTGTCCTTACTGTTGGTCTCATGATGCACTAACCCTCCCTCTGGTCTGGAAGCTTCTGCCTCTCCTATCAAAAACCAAAAACCAACTAACCAAACAAACAAGCCCATTGCCATCCAGTCAATCCTGACTCATGCTGACCCCATGTGTTACGAGGAGAACTGCTCCATAGGGTTTTCTTGGCTGTAATCTTTACAGAAGCAGATCTCAAGGCCTTGCTTCCATGGCACCTCTGGGTGGGTTCGAACTACCAACCTATCAGTTAGTAGTCAAGCACAAACCATTTGCACCACCCGCGGACCTCTCTCCTATCAAACTGCTTTCTTCCTCCATCTCTTCCTAGCTGCTCCAGGATGGCTCAGCACAATCCCCCCCAATAGGCTTTAGAAACCCACTACTGGCCTCTCATTTTTGGAATGTGGTTGCAGAAAGAGATGCTAACACCAACAAGTATTTTACTTAATAACAGACCTGGTTATACAGGTACATGTGTTAGTGTGGGACGGGCAGGTAGCAGTCAGTAGCAGAGGTGGGGGTGAGAAAAATGGAACGGAAGTGTATCCTAATGAGTCTCTCTGTATTTTCCTCTTTCTTTCTAAGTCTTCAATACCCTCTCAGTTGCTCATTCCTACATAGCTATCTTCCTCATTTTGCAGACTTAAGATGTGAGTTTTCTTAGACTCTTGTGCCAAACCCAGCCTGAATCCTATTTCCTCACCTCCTAAGGCCTTACTGAAAAGAGTACCTCATTTCTGGTCTGCATGTTATCTTTGAGTTTTCTTTTGAAATCCCATGTGTAATTTTGGAGATTTCACCTGAGCAAAGGGAGCCTCTGGCACTTCTTATTTGGCAGCCTCCTTGCAGTTCTTCTGTACTGGAATACAGCAAATAATTTAATTTTATCTCTTTCTGTACAATGCTTTTACGTTTTCTGCCACAGGCGCATGTTGCTTTAGGAGAATTTTGTAGGCCTTAGCAGACCTGTTCATTTTTCATTGTATTCACCTTAGTCACTAGGTGGTTTAAACACACTTTTTGATGTTTAGTAACTAAATAATGAGGCTATAACTGCACCTATTAAGCACTATTCTTCTATTTTTTTCCCCTATACAGATGATGGATGATATCAATGATGGGGTTTGCTCTAGATCAGTGAAAACACCTTCACTATTCAAAGAAGTTCTCATGGTGAGAGGAAGATGCCTCTCAACATTATATGTTTTACAGTATTTCTGACTATTAAGCATCTAAAAAAAAAAAAAAAAACTCTCTTAGAAAAAAACTCAAAGAAAAATAACTTGAAAAAATAAAAGCCTTGGAGGAGGTGGGAGGAAGAAGCCATCTAACTCTACTTTCCTAGCATACTTCTCAGATATTCAGTTCTGTTTCTAAATGCTTGTGGCTGAGCTCGCAGCCAAATATGAAATCTTTAATAAGGGCTAACACTTCAAGGTGGCCAAGGTTAGTTGCTTTGATGCTTGGAGGATGCTGACTACACCAGTAATGACATCTCACCTAATGAAACTGTCAATGAGAGGGCAGAACCTCAGAGTACAGGCTGAATAATCAGAGAGTGTAGGACTCAGGCCTTCACTGTGTCATTTACAGTTTGCCATGGGGTATGAGCTACCACAGGGCACACCTCTCTGTACCAGGCCAGGAATGGCCTAGTTAGAATTCTGGGTCACCCCTGGAAGGAACTAACATTTATTGAACATGTGTTGAGTGCCAGACACTGTGCTAAGCACTGTATAGATACTGGTTCTTTTAAATGAATTAATGTATGTTAAGTACTGTCAGTTTGTCATACTGTGGTGGCTTGTGTGTTGCTGTGATGCTAGAAGCTATGCCACTAGTATTTCAAATATCAGCAGGGTCACCCACGGTGGACAGGCTTCAGTGGAGCTTCCAGACTAGGAAGAAGGACCTTGAGGTCTACTTCTGGAAAAAAAAAAAAAAAGGTCTGTGAAAACCTATGAATAGCCGTGGAACATTGTCTGATATAGTGCCAGAAGATGAGCCCCTTAGGTTGGAAGGCACTCAAAATACGACCGGGGAAGAGCTGCCTCCTCAAAGTAGAATTGACCTTAATGGTGTGGACGGAGTCAAGCTTTCGGGACCTTCATTTGCTGATGTGGCATGACTCAAAATGAGAAGAAACAGCTGCAAAATGTCCATTAGTGCAGCCAGAATGCTCCTTAGAAGTAAGGATGGTGAGACTTTGTCTCACATACTTTGGACATGTTATCAGGAGGGATCCGTCCCTGGAGAAGGACATCATGTTTGGTAAAGAAGAGGGTCAGCAATGAAGAGAGGAAGACCCCCAATGAGATGGATTGACACACTGGCTGCAACAACTGGCTCAAGCATAACAACAATTGGAAGGATGGCGCAGGACTGGGCAGTGTTTAGTTCTGTTGTACTTAGGGTCACTATCAGTCAGAACTGACTTGATGGCACCTAACAGCAACAACGCTTCGAATAGTGCCTGATACATAATAAGCACACAGGGATCGGGCCTACTATTTTTATTATTATTCCTCATAACAGTATTGAAAGATAAGCTGATGAGAAACCTAAGTTCAGAAGAGTTAAAAATTTGCTGTCCTTTTGTTAAGGGTGATGGTAACATTTGGGAATGGGTAAGGGTGATGGTTAAGCAACATGATGAACATAGTTGATGCCACTGAACTGTACATATGAAGATTGTTGAAATCTCTAATGTTTTGTTACATATATATTTATCACAATAAAAACAAACAAACAAAAAACCCTCAAAACTAGCTGTCCTGAGGCTCTGGCAAAATGGCGCTCTAGGCAGAAGCACCAAGCCATCCCTCCACAGCAAAGATCCGAAAAACTAAGCCGAACAGAGAATACAACACTCCTGAAACCCTAAAACATCAAATGAAGAGATAAAGAACTCAGCCAATCACCAAATGGAGTGAGAAAACTGACAGAGAATGGAGAGCAAGGAGAGATTCATGCAGAGGTCCCCTACCAGCTAACGCAGCGCGGACCTGCCATCTTGGACTCCTATCGGAGACCAGCAAACAGGGGGTACAAGAAAGCAACCTCACGGAGCATCCAGCGGGAGACAAAACAACCAGTAATTTCTGATATACGCTTTCCCACCCCTGACCCTTCTTCACCCCGACGTGGCCTCCTCTGCTTCCCATGACCACAGTCTCTTAACCAGGAAACAGCGGCTGCTTGGATTCCACACGCCCGAACGGGTTGGCTCTCTGAGTGCCATTTGTTGGCTGCTGGTGTTGCCTTTTTCCGCTTCTTTTGATTTCTTGCTTACCTCTCACCACCTCCCCCTCCTTTCGGTCAAATACCTGGCTCTGTGCGCCATCTTTGCTTCTTCCTGAGGGGTTGCAGAGTTCTGGTAATTTGTGATATATGCTTTCCCACTCCCTACACTTCTTCACCCACACTCGGCCCCCTCTACTTCCCGTGGACACAGTCTCTTGTCTGAGAAACAACAGCCCACACTAGCTGGCTCTCTGAGTGCCATTTGTTGGCTGCTAGTGTTGCTTTCTTTTCTGCTTCTTTTGATTTCTTCCTTACCTCTCACCACCTCCCCCTCCTTTTGCTCAAATACGTAGCTCCGTGCGCCATCTTTGCTTCTTCCTGAGGGGCTGTGGAGCTCTGTTCGAGTGTGGAGCTGCTTCCCGGTCTGGGCTGCCACGCTGGTGGGATCCCGGGGCTTTCGTTTGTTTGTTTGTTTTGAATTGTTTGTTTGTTTTCTTTTCCTTTTCTTGAGTTGGGAGCCCTTTCTGACCAGGCGGTGCTGCGTGGGAGGGGGACTTCCCCCTTGGCTTGCACAGAAGTGCAGAGGGATCCCTGAGGGCATTTCTTTTTTTGTTGGTTTTTTTTTTTTTTCCTGTTTTTTTTTGGGGCCTTTCTTGTTCTTTTTTTTTTTTTAATTTGTTTTGTTTTCTTTTCCCTCTTTTTCCCTTTTTGTATTTCTTCATTGCTCAGTTTCTTGTCTCTCTATATCTTCTTTCTCTTTCTGTTCCTTGAATACCTGGCGTTGTATACATCTATGCCTTCTAGCCAGGCTGTACTGCAACACCTGAGAGCAATTTCCCCAGACCTCATAGCTGCACTGGTGGGATATCTGGGAACTTTGCGGTTCTTTAACCTTACCGATTTTTATTTATTCATTCTTTCCTTTCTTTTCTTCCTCTTCCCCTTCTTGTTTTTCTCCATTTCATAGTCTCTCATCTCTCCACTCCAACGGCAAGCTCCCCTAGCATTCTTTTTTGTTTGTTTGTATGTTTTTGGCTCCTGTTCCTCTCTCCTCTCTCCCATATCCATCTTAGCTCCACACATAACAATATCCCCACTGCATCCTGCCTACCTGCACTGTGCGTTTGACATCACACCACCAAGCAGCAATGGCGCGGCCTGCTGGAACATGCCCTGCACAGATTACTGACCCGCTCTGGTGGCTGTAGTAAGTGCCACAAACAACCCATCCCAGTAACTCTTCTTCAGCTACACCTGCCCTGTGATACCATATCTGAGTGACTGACCCTGCCAATTGGAGAAGGAGGCAAAAAGTATTGTGCCCACAGATGAGCAAACAACAAAGAACACACAGTCCACCTGCTCAGACATAGTCAAATTAAAAAAAAATAAAGGGACAAAACAAACAAATCTACAATCAATAAATGAGAAAAATAACTACTGAATGTCCTGAAGACAGCAGACAATATCAAAACATTTACAAAAACAGGACAGGATGGTTCAAGTAGGCGTCCAAATTAAAACACCAGATGACTCTCCTGTGGAAGAAAATGCACTAGAACTACCTGATAAGGAATTCAAATCTCTTATACTCAGAATTCTCCAAGAGCTGAGGCAAAAAGCTGACAAACATGAGGAAAAAAATAGACAAATTCATGGAAAATATGGACAAAAAATTGGAAGAATTCAGGAAAATAATGCAGGAACAAAATGCCAAAATAAATTCACAACTAGAAATTATAAGAAAGATAACAATTAGAAATCCAAAAGATAAACAACAAGATTTCAGAAATGGACGGTGTTATAGAAGGGCTGAGAAGCAGATTTGAAACAGTGAAGACAAACACTTGGATACAACTCTGTTTGAGGAAAACTCAGAAAAAAGAACAAAGGAAAATGAAGAGACCCTGAGAGTTATGGGGGATGCAATCAAAAGCAACAAATTTCGAGTGATTGGAATTCCAGAACAGGGGAAGAAAACAGAAAAAAAGAGAGGATCATTGAAGAACTGCTGACAGAAAACTTCCCCAATATCATGAAAGATGAAAATCTGGCCATCCAAGAAGCTCAGTGAACCCCATAGGAGAGACCCCAAAAGAAAATCAACAAGGCATATCATAATCACACTCGTCAAAACCAAAGCCAAACAAAGAATCCTGAGAGCAGCTCATGAAAAACAAGAAGTCACATAAAGAGGAGAAACAATAAGATTAAGCTCAGATTATTCGGCAGAAACCATGCAGGCAAGAATGCAATGGGATGACATATATAAAATCTTGAAAGAAAAAAATTGCCAGCCAAGAATAGTATATCCTGCAAAACTCTCGTTCAAATTTGATGGTGAAATTAGGTCATTTCCAGATATTTCCAGATATCATATTCCAGATATAAACAGAAATTAAGGGAATATGTAAAAGTCAAACCAAACTTAAAGAATTATTAAAGGGAGTTCTTCGATCTGAGGACAAACAGCTTCAACTTACAGGCAGAATCTAGGACACAGGATCATACGAGCCATGTGCCAATCTAGGAAATGACCCCTCAAGAACTATCCAAAACCAAAAGAAATACAACAGGGAATCAGAGCAGTTAATCAGTAAATGAAAAACAACATCAAAACAATAAAAGAGGGAATAAACGGCATAGGTATAGAACCTTCTAATGGAGAGGAAGGCAAGGTGATACCAAGTAATGGTAGACTGCTTCAAACTTAGAAAGATAAGGGTAACATTTATTGTAACCACCAAGAAAGTTAACAAACATACTCATAAAAAAAACAGGAAAAACATAAAGTCTCAGCAAAAACAAAACCTACAAAGTCAAAAGAAATGAAAAAAAAAAATCCACAAACAAAAGTAACTCAGCACAAGACAGTAAGAAGAACAAAGAAAACGTCAGCACCACAAAAAAAAAGCATTACAAAATGACAGCAACAAACTTACATCTATCAATAATTACACTGAATGAAAATGGACTCAATGCACCCATAAAGAGATGGACAGTGACAGAATGGAAAAGAAAACAGGATCCATCAATATGCTGTCTACAGGAGACACACCTTCGAAACAAAGATGTGAATTTATTAAAAGTCAAAGGTTGGAAAAAAATATATCAAGCTAACAACTACCAAAAAACTGCAGGAGTGGCAATTCTAATCTCAGATAAAATAGACTTTAAAACAAAATCTACAATAAAAGACAAAGAAGGACACTATATAATGATTAAGGGGACGATCCATCATGGAGACATAACCATAATGAACATCTACACACCCAATGACAGGGCTCCAAAATACATAAAACAAACTCTAACAGCACTGAAAAGAGAAATTGACAGTTCCACAAAAATAGTAGGAGACTTCAACACACCACTCTCAGTAAAGGACAGAACAACTAAGAAGAAACTCAGCAAAGATACAGAAGACCTAAAGGGCACAATCAGCCGAATTGACCTCATAGACATATATAGGACACTTCATCCAACTGCTGCAAAGTACACATTCTTTTCCAATGCACATGGAACATTCTCCAGAATAGACCACATCTTAGGCCATGGAGCAATCCTCAACAAGATCCAAAACGTTGAGATAATTCAAAGTATCTTCTCTGACCACAATGCCATCAAGGTAGAAATTAACAATAGAAAGAGCAAGGAGAAAAAATCAATTGCATGGAAACTGAATAATACCTTGCTTACACATTACTGGGTAATAGAAGAAATCAGAGATGGAATCAAAAAATTCCTAGAATCAAATGAGAATGAAAACACATCATACCAAAACCTTTGGGACACAGCAAAGGCAGTCCTCAGAGGACAATTTATAGCAGTAGATGCACATATCAAAAAAGAAGAAAGGGACAAAATCAAAACATTAAGTACAGAACTCAAACAAATAGAAAAAGAACAGCAAAAAAAAAAAAAAAAAAAAAATCCCATAACCACCAGAAGAAAGGAAATAGTAAAGATCAGAGCAGAAATAAATGAAATAGAGAACAGAAAAACAATAGAAAGAATCAACAAAACCAAAAGTTGGTTCTTTGAAAGAATCAACAAAATCGACAATCCACTGGCTAGACTGACAGAAGAAAAGCAGGAGTGGACACAAATCACCCAAATAAGAAATGAAATGGGGGACATTACAACAGACCCAACTGAAATTGAAAGGATTATAACAGAATATTATGAAAAACTATACTCCAACAAATTTGAAAACCTAAAGGAAATGGATAAATTTCTAGAAACACATGGCCTACCCAAACTACAACAAAGTGATGTTGAAAATCTGAAGAGACCCATAACAAGAGAAGAGATTGAAAAGGTAATAAAAAAATGCCCAAGCAAAAAATGCCCTGGCCCAGATGGCTTCACTGGAGAATTCTACAAAAAATTTACAGAAGAGCTTGTACCAGTACTACTCAAGCTGTTTCAGAGCATAGAAGAGGAAGCAACACTTCCAAATTCATTCTATGAAGCCAGCATAACGCTGATACCGAAACCAGGCAAAGACGTCACAAAAAAAGAAAATTAGAGACCAATATATCTCATGAATATCGATGCAAAAAACCTGAACAAGATTCTAGCCAATAGAATTCAGCATCATATGAAAAAAATAATACACCATGACCAAGCAGGATTCATACCAGGTATGCAAGGATGGTTCAACATTAGAAAATCAATCAACGTAATCCACCACATAAATAAAAGGAAAGAAAAGAATCACATGATCATCTCAATTGACCCAGAAAAAGCATTTGACAAAGTCCAACACCCATTCCTGATAAAAACTCTCAATAAAATAGGTGTAGAAGGGAAATTTATCAGCATAATAAACGGCGTCTATGCAAAACAAATGGCCAACATCATTCTTAAAGGAGAGAGGCTGAAAACATTCCCCTTGAAAATAGGAACAAGACAAGGATGCCCTTTATCACCACTCCTATTTAACATTGTGCTGGAAGTTCTCGCTAGAGCAATAAGGCGAGAAAAAGAAATAAAGGGCATCCAAATTGGTAATGAAGAATTTAAACTGTCCCTGTTTGCAGATAATATGATACTATACATAGGAAACCCTAAAGACTCCACGAGAACTCTTCTGGAACTAATAGAAAGATTCAGCAGAGTAGCAGGATACAAGATAAACATTCAAAAATCAGTTGGATTCCTATACACGAATACGGAGAATGATGAAAAGGAAATCAGGAAAAAAATACCATTTTTAATAGCCCCTAAAAAGATAAAATACTTAGTAATAAGTCTGACCAGGGATGTAAAATTCCTATACAAAGAAAACTACAAAACACTACTGCATGAAACCCAAAGGGATCTACATAAATGGAAAAACATACCATGCTCATGGATAGGCAGACTCAGCATTGTGAAAATGACAATTCTACCCAAAAGCAATTGACAAATACAACACAATCCCGATCCAAATACCAACCACATTCTTCAAAGAGAAGGAAAAACTAATTATTAACTTTATATGGAAAGGGAAGAAGCCCCGAATAAGTAAAGCACTACTGAAGAAGAAGAATAAAGTTGGAGGACTCACACTACCTGACTTCAGTACCTACTATACAGCTACAGTAGTCAAAACAGACTGGTACTGTTACCACGACAGATACATTGACCAATGGAACAGAATTGAGAACCCAGATGTAAATCCATCCACCTACAGTCACCTGATCTTTGACAAGGGCCCAAAGTCCATCAGATGGGGAAAAGACAGTCTTTTTAACAAATGGTGCTGGCAAAACTGGATATTCATCTGCCAAAAAACGAAAGAGGACCCATACCTCACGCCGTATATAAAAACTACTTCAAAGTGGATCAAAGACTTGAATATAAAGCCTAAAACTATAAAGTTCATAGATGAAAAAATCGGACCAACACTACAGGCCTTAACACACAGCATTAACAGGATACAAACCATAACCATCAACACACAAACCCCAATAGATAAGCTAGATAACTGGGATCTTCTAAAAATCAAACACCTATGCTCCTCAAAAGACTTCACCAAAAGAGTAAAAAGAGAACCTACAGACTGGGAAAAAATTTTTGGACAGTACAAGTCAGACAAAGATATAATTTCCATTATCTACAAGAAAATCCAACACCTCTACAACAAAAAGACAGATAATCCTATTAAAAAATGGGGAAAGGAAATGAATAGACGCTTCACTAAAGAAGACATTCAAATGGCCAACAGACACATGAGGAAATGCTCGCGATCACTAGCCATTAGAGAAATGCAAATTAAAACGACAGTGAGATACCATCTCACCCGGGCATGACCGGTACGAATCAATAACACTAGAAATAACAAATGTTGGTGGGGCTGTGGGGAGATCGGAACTCTTATGCACTGCTGGTGGGAGTGCAAAATGATACAGCGATTTTGGAAAATGATATGGCACTTCCTCAGAAAGCTATAAATAGACATACCTTTCGATCCAGCAATCCCACTCCTAGGAATATATACTAGAGAAATAAGAGTCGTTACTCAAATAGGCATATGCACACCTATGTTCATGGCAGCATTGTTCACAATAGCAAAACGATGGAAACAACCTAGATGCCCATCAACAGATGAATGGATAAACAGACTATGGTACGTAGACACAATGGAGTACTATGCAACGAGAAAGAACAACAATGAATCTGTGAAGCATCTCATAACATGGATGAAACTGGAGGACAATATGCTGAGTGAAATAAGTCAATCACAAAAGGATTGTATGAGACCTCTATTGTAAAACCCCATGAAAAACTTCACACACAAAATGTAACAATCTTTGTTGGTTACCAGGGATGGGAGGGGTGGGGGTGGGAAATACTAAATAGATAATAGATAAGTGGTATCTTGGGTGAAGGGTGAGACAGTACATAATACCGGGGAAACTAGCACAACTTGTACAAGGAAAGGTCATGGAAGCCCAATAGACACATCCAAACTCCCTGAAGGACTGAATTGCTGGGTGGAGGGCTGTGGGGACCGTGGTCTCGGGGAACATCTAGCTCAGTTGGCATGACACAGCTTGTAAAGACAATGGTCTACATTCTACCTTGGTGAGTAGTGTCTGGGGTCTTAAAGTCCTGTGAGCAGCCATCTAGGGTATTCCACTGGTCTCATCCCTTCGGGAGCAAGGGAGAATGAAGAGAACAGGATACAAGGAAAAGATTAGTCCGAAGGACTAATTGTCCAGAACAACCAAGGCCTCCACTGGACTGAGTCCGGTACAGCTATATGGTGCCTGGCTACCACCAGTGACTGCTCTGACCGGGATCACAACAGAGGGTCCTGGACAGAGCTGGAGAAGGATGTAGAATGTAATTCTAACTCACAAAAAAAAAGACCAGATTTACTGGCCTAAAGGAGACTGGAGAAGCCCCGAGGGTATGCCCCCCCCACCCCCGACACCCTTTTAGCTCAGTGGTGAAGTTATCTCCGAGGTTCACCGTTCAGCCCGGGAGTGGACAGCCCCACAGAACCAAATGAGACTAACGAGGTACAGTAGTCTGCAGATGGGGCCCGGAGGGCAGAGGGGGACAGGGAAGCTGGTGATAGGGAACCCAAGGTTGAGTAAGGATATTGTAGATCTGTTGTGAGATTGTTAACCATTGTCATAAGGCAACATTTGTAGTAACTGTTAAATGAGAGGCTATTTTGTTCTGTAGGCCTTCATCTTAGGTGAGAATGGCAGCACAATTGGAGGAGCACGGTTGGTGTCGCTGAACTGTGCATGTAGAAATTTTTGAGATGGTGTATCTTTGGCTATGTGTATTTTCACCAAACAAAAAAAAAAAATTGAGAAGTTATAGGGTTGAAATGTGTGGGGTTGTTAACCAATGTCATAAAACAATATGTGTACTACTGTTTCATGAGAAAATATTTGTTCTGTAAGCCTTCACCTGAAGTACAATAAAAAAAAAAAAAAAAAACAAAAAACTAGCAGTCCTTTAAAAATAAAAGATGGGGACATGTCAAAGGGACACAGGAGCCAACACGAAAGAGCACCCAGTGATCAAAGCTGGAACAATTTGAGCAACAAAATAAAGAATGTCCTACTGGATTTGACCCAAAGTGTAAAATAAATATCCGTGAGTCCATACCAATATAAATAAATGACGGAATAAATAATAAATTGGGGCGAAGTAATGAATCTCCTCTACAGAGGAATTCTAAACAATTTATGCAAATACTCTCTTCTCTAGGAGGTGGAGCACTTAATGACTCACTTCCAAAAAGGGAAAAGAGGAAAGCAGAACTGCACAGTGGAGAAATCTGGCAAACATGGCCTTGGCCAGGTGACCAAGGTTTTAACATCATCAGTGATAAGCCATGTTGATAGCATGCACCCTTGATATGATGTGACAAGAAGGGAACTTCACCTAGGTGGTCTTCCTCCCCAAAACCTATAACATTAGTATAATCATGAGAAATAAACATCATACAATTCCAAATTAAGATGCGTTTTGAAAAAATACCTTAAAACTCTTAAAACTGTCATGGTCATCAAAAACAAGGAAAGTCTGAGAAACTGTCACACACTAGGGGAGGCTAAGGAGACATGAGATCTAAATGTAACGTGGTATTCTGGATGGGATCAGGGAAAAACTAGTGAAATCAGAATAGTGTGTGGCATTTAGTTAATTGTTGTCATTAGGCGCTGTTGAGTCAGTTCCAACTCACAATGACCCTGTGTACAACAGAATGAAACACCTCCCTATCCTGCACCATCCTCATAACCATTGCTATGCTTGAGCCTATTGTTGCAGCCACTGTCTCAGTCCATCTCCTCTAGGGTCTTCCTCTGTTTCGTTGACCCTTTACTTTACAAAGCATGGTTTTCCTCTTCAGGGACTGATCTCTCCTGATAATATGGCCAAACTACGTGAAATGAAGTCTCACCTTCCTTGTTTCCAAGGAGCATTCTGGCTGTACTTCCTCCAAAACAGATTTGTTTGTTCTTCTGGCAGTCCATAGTATATTCAATATTCTTCATCAACACCGT
This sequence comes from Dugong dugon, assembly GCA_030035585.1. NCBI lineage: Eukaryota > Metazoa > Chordata > Mammalia > Sirenia > Dugongidae > Dugong > Dugong dugon. The sequence continues at coordinate 97,088,831 of CM057472.1, read as the reverse complement.
AATTCAGAGGCATCAGTTCTTCTCCAGTCTTCCTTATTCATTGTCCTTTTTTAGTGAATAGTAACATACTAATGTTGTTTCCTTAGTTGTGACAAATGTGCTGTGGTAAAGTAAGGGTTGAACAACAGGGGCAATTGAGTGTGGGATATATGGCAATTCTATACAATTTCTGCAATATTTCTATAAATCTCAAACACTTCTAAATTTATATATGTATATTATAAAAACTTGCTTCAGGTAACAGGATTCAATACTAAATCTTTGTATCCACAGCCCAGATTCTTTCTACAGTGGTAGACTTGCGCTTAATGAAAATCCACTTAAAATGTATTTAGGTGTTAAATTGTAATTTTCAAAAAGGCAAAAGCATGATTCTCATGCAAATATAAAATGAACACTTGTTAAAGATTTTATTCAACTCATTTAATTAATCCACTAACCAATTAGATGGTAAAACTATTTCAACGAGCATCTGAGAAGCTAGGTATATATGAGCATATTAATAAAAAACAAATATTAAGATCAGATTGCTAGGTTAGAGACAAACTGATTAGTACCTCACAGAGCAATGAACAGTTTCCAATGGGGTTATCTGTTTCACTGGCCAGAAATTATTTCCATCTCTATCTGCAAAAATCTACAAGTTAACCTCTGCCCCTACAGAGCTGTAAAATAAACCAGCCAACAGAAAATCAAGTCCAGAATGTATGGAAAACACCCAGTGATCTCTGCTGCTTATTTCCAGGTTTGGAGTATTTTTGCTGAGAGTCATTTCCCCATGCCCTCTGATTGTAAATAATTTTCAAAGATTATTCTTGATCACAAAAAAAGGCTGGTCTCCTTATGTTTGGCCTGATTATTTACAAAGGTATAGCAAGAGTCTTAAGTTTCCTTTGAGTTTACTTTGCAAATACAGAGTCCTTGAGTTTACTTTGCAAATCCAGAGCTATGTAATATTGAGCATCTACTAATGCCTGAGAATTAATTCTGACTGGAAATTTCTATAAGGAATCTCAGATTGGATTTTAAAGGCCTTCTCTTTAAAGGCTAGGAAACAAAACCCAACACACTTTCTCTACCGGAGTTTGCCTGAAGTTACTATAAATTTGGGTGAATTTTTGAGGACTCCCAAATTTGCTAAGATTCCTGGCCTGGCAGGAAGTGACCCTCCTCACCATCTCTGGGACTGGGTCCTTCTAAGTAGGTTCAGAACCAGTTTTCTTGAGAGAACTGTACAAGCATTGGTTCCACAGATGACATCAATCCTTGCTTCTTCGTATGGATTTGTCGTACCTGATTAAATGAGCATCATTCTCAAATATAACAGTCCAGGTGTGGCCTGGTTGCACAGTCTGTTTGCCCAGTTGTTGTCGTTGTTGTTGTGAGTAGCCTTTGAGTCAACTCCAACTCATGGTGACCTTATGTAGAACATCCGAAAACGTTGCCCAGGGCTGTGGCATCTTCACCATCCCGGGCATGCTTGTGCCCATTGTTGTGGTCACTGCGTATTGAGTGCCATCCAACCTAGGAGCTCGTTTTCCAGCACTGTATCAAACAATAGTCTGTTGAGATCCATGAGATTTTCATTGGCTGATTTTCAAAAGTAGATCACCTGGCCCATTTCTTCCTTTGTCTTAGTCTGGAAGCTCCGCTGACCCTTGTCCACTGGGGTGATGCTGCTGATATTTGAAATACTGGTGGCATAGTTCCCATTGTCATAGCAACATGCAAGCCACCACAGTACAACAAACTGGCATATAGTTAGTGGATTTGTCTACTTACACCCTGGTAAAAAGGAGAATAGTTTTTTAATTGAACCTATTCAAATAACCATATTGCCATAGAAAGCAGAGACTAGTAAAAGTCTTGGTTTCTGAATTCTGAGTGGCCAGTAAGAATTAGATACCATTTACAAATGTTTAATTTTAGTTTTCAAAAGTAGCTTCTACTAAATTGAAGTTCAGAGATAGTTTAAGAGAAAGAGAAAGGGCTTCCTTATATATCTATAGAAATCAAATGTAGGCAGAAAGTGGCTGACCTGAGCTGCTATATTGTCATTCGGATTTTCCAAAAGCCTTTGAATGTGGAGTGGTAGCTCCCTGCTGCACAGCTCCAGGGGCACCATTCACATAGCTGTCACCTGGGCCTGTGCCATGTGGCAGCTGATGCTAATCAGGTTCAGAGAGCTTAACAGGAGTTCTTAGGTTCCCTCCTAGCGAGGCGGGTGAAGGGAGCTGAAGAAAATTTCTCAGAAGTCTAATAAGTACATTGCAGGGCACAGTACATAAGGCATACTAAATTTCATGTTCGATGCAGAATCTTTTGGAAAAATGAGCTCCAGAAAAATCCACTCACCTTACCATAGTCAACTCACTGCGAAAGTTGGATCTATGCAAACCTGAGGTCTGAGTGTTGAGTATGTATGTGGTTGTTGAATATCAAAATTGTGTTTGTGTATTTGCCTGCATTGAAAACATTTCTCCTTCCTACAGTGTGTGTGGATAAACCAAGATGCTGGACAGAAGGCTGGCTGCTGGAGGAAAGCAGGGTAGAGCTGAGAGGTCAGTGGTAAGATGCAGTAACAATCCACCAAGCACAAAAAGTGTGCAAAAATAACATTATTGATAGCGCAGAATACTGAAAAAGATGAATGATCACATACCTAATGGCAGAAAGATATTTACATCTCTGTTCACTATCTTTCCTTTGAATCGCCAGGATTCAAAACTCACACCAGATTTATTATCTAAAGTATTTGATTTCTCTGCTAACTCTAAAACACATTTAAATATTACCTAAATTTAAAAATGCATTTGGAGAAAAAAAAAAAAAGCCATGTTTATAGGAAATCGATTGACAAGTGGAATTTACTAGAGTGGAGGGTATTATTGATGGTGCATCCCCTGGGGGCAGAATGTGGCCTCTTTCAACATCACAGCCAGGGCTGGCATTTCCTAAGTACTGTGGCCCATGCTGGAATCCCTGAGTGGTGCAAATGGTTAACACGCTAAGCTGCTAACCAAAAGGTTAGAAGTTCTGGTCCACCCAGAGGTACCTTGGAAGAAAGGCCTGGTGATCTACTTTTGAATAATCAGCCATTGAAAACCTTATGGAGCACAGTTTTACTCTGACACACATGGGGTTGCCAGGAGTTGAAGTTGACTCAATGGCAACTGGTTTTTTGCCACCCATGCTGTAGGAATTCATTCATATATACTGGATTTTGCTACTTCCATTGGGCCACTTTTTTCTGATCTATTTACTCGGTCTGCACTTACTATATAGAAATTAGCTCAGCCTACTTTATATTGTAGGCTGCTTTTGAGTTTGCAGTGTTCACTGAAATGCAGTAATGACATTTATTTTTAGAGAACCAGTATATAGTCTGATTCATTTACTAATGCATTTGCTCTTTTGGTTGCCTGCTCCATACCTACAGATCTCTTTTTAGCTATGTGATTTTGTACCTTTTATTTTAAGATAGGTTAGAAATTCTATTGGATTCTAGTACATGGTGTTCTGTATTTAAATAAACAAAACTCGGTTTGCCTGTACACAACCACTTTATCATCACTCTCAATAGAAGTAAATGAAAAGTACAGTGTTTATGTCTTGCCTCTCCAAGAAATCTTACAGAATTGGACTAAATCCTATACACATGTGGCATATACGATGTTGATATATAAAATATTTAAAGGTTAGTTTTCTTACTTGTTTACCACTACAAAAGAAACTCCCAAAAGCCCTCAACTACCTGAAGGCCTGTCTTCTCTGTGGTATCCTTCTGCTCGTTAATAATAACAGACTTCTCTGAAACATAGTCTACTCCTGGTGAAAAAAATGTCCCTTCATCTCTGAAAAATATTCTACCAATCCCAAGAAGGAGCTGCAAGCTTAGCCTCTGCGTGGAAGCCTCTTTGTGCATTGTCTTCACCTCCGAGGTCAGCTGATAAAGCCTTCAGCCCACTCGAAGCTGGGGAGGCTTTCAATCTCTCTGCTGGTTCCACTCTAATTAAATGGATCTTGCATAAACCACAACCCAGACTTTTTATGAATACAGAATATGGTTGTTTCATTATTCTTGTCAGGAGGCAAAACTAGACCATGACAGATGAGTTTCTGAGCATTCCCTGATCATTCATCTACAAAACATAATAGTCTGATTCTTTCACTTAGGGCTATTTACAGAAACAGAAGTTGATTAACTGAAGCAGTGACCCTGGGTAAATTCTCATTCTCCCTCACTCTCCTGAATCCACTCTTAATGGAGCTCAAGGAAATCATCATTAATAATACATTACTAAAGGAGGAATACTGTGACTCATTCCCTCTAGAGAAATTATACGATTTCATCAAGCACAAATAAGTGCATAAGAATTTTTAAATCTATTATATCTTTGTTAAACATATACTCACGTATTATTAGAGATTGCACAGAGTTTCAAACATAAGAATTTGCCTATACTTAAAAATACCATTAAAAATGGTTGCAATAATAATAATACTTAGCATTTATGTAATACCAAGTATGGGAATTCCAGAACACTTAATTGTGCTCATAAGGAACCTGTACATAGATCAAGAGGCAGTTGTTCAAACAGAACAAGGGACACTGAATGGTTTAAAGTCAGGAAAGGTGTGTGTCAGGGTTGTATCTTTGCACCATACTTATCCCATCTGTATGCTGAACAAATAATCCGAGAAGCTGGACTCTATGAAGAGGAAGGCGGCATCAGGATTGGAGGAAGATTCATTAACAAGCTGCGATACGCAGATGACACAACCTTGCTTGCTGAAAGTGAAGAGGAGTTGAAGCACATACTGATGAAGATCAAAGAACATAGCCTTCACTATGGATTGCACCTCAACATAAACAAAACAAAAATCCTGGGAACACAACAGAGAGTCCCTGATGGAACACGAGAAAAGGGAGGTGCAGAACTCAAATTCTAGTAAAAAGACCAGACTTAATGGTCTGGCTGGGACTGGAGGAACCCCAGAAAGCACAGACCCCAGACTTTCTGTCAACCCAGAACTAGAACAATTCCCGAGGCCAACTCTTCAGACAAAGATTAGACTGGACTATGGGACATAAAATGATACTCGTGAAAAGTGTGCTTCTTAGCTCAAGTAGATACATGAGACTAAATGGACACCTCTTGTCTGGAGGTGAGATGAGAAGGCAAGAGAGGGTCAGGAGCAGGTTGAATGGACATGGGAAATCAGGGCGGAAAGGAGGAGTGTGCTGTCACAGTATAGGGAGAGCAACTAGGGTCACATAACAATGTATGTATCAATTTTTGTAAGAGAGACTAACTTGAATCGTAAACTTCACTTAAAGTACAACAATGAAATAAAAAAGAAAAAGAAAACAAAAATCCTCACAAGTGGACCAATAAGCAACATCATGATAAACAAAGAAAAGATTGAAGTTGTCAAGGATTTCATTTTACTTGGATCCACGATCAATGCCCATGGAAGCAGCAGTCAAGAAATCAAACGACACATTGCATTAGGCAGCTTTGCTGCAAAAGACCTTTTTAAAATGTTCAAAAGCAAAGATACCACTTTGAGGACTAAGGCGCACCTGACCCAAGCCTTGGTGTTTTCAATCACCTCATATGCATATGAAAGCTGGGCAATGAATAAGGAAGACCAAAGAAGAATTGATGCCTTTGAATTATGGTGTTGGCAAAGAATATTGAATATACTATGGATTTCCAGAAGAAAGAACAAATCTGTCTTGGAAGAAGTACAGCCAGAATGCTCCTTAGCAGCGAGGATGGTGAGACTTCATCTCACATAATTTGGAGATGCTATCAGGAGGGATCAGTCCCTGGAGAAGAACATCGCGCTTGGTAAAGTAGAGGATCAGCAAAAAAAGAGGAAGACCCTCAACGAGATAGATTGACACAGTGGCTGCAACAATGGGTTAAAGCATAACAATCATCATGAGGCTGGTGCAGGACCGGGCAGTGTTTTGCTCTGTTGTACATAGTGTCACTGTGGGTTGGAAGCAACTCGATGGCACCTAACAGCAACAACTATAACAACATGGAATAAGTACTTTATATTTGTTATTTCAAAATCCTAGTAACAACTCTTGGAAATGGGGCTTCTTATTCCCATTTTACAGATGAGGCAATAGAGACAGAGAGCAAGAGTGACTTATCTACGGTCAAAGCCTCTGAAGAATTCTACTTGTGTCAAACCAGTCTCTCAGGCTTTTAAAAGGTTACCTATAGGACCAGAAAATCATAAGGCATAGCTTCATATCTTTCTTTCCCTCCTTGATCCATGAACAGAATATGTCAAGAGGTAGTAGCCCCTGAAGAGCAAGATAGGATGAAAACAAAGAACAGCTCTGTATGAATTTCTTGCCCAAGGTTTCAGTGTTTTGTTCTGCGGGGCTGCTAGGTGTAAACTGCAGATCTTGTTCTGATGTCTCTTCCAGGAAATCAGACTCTGCCTCTTACTAGCCTTTGCGACCATGTGCTCATTCATCACTTTACCTCTTTGAGCCTTAGTTCTCTCATCTACCAAATGGGTTCAGGACAACTGCCTTGCTTATTTCACAGGTGGTTCTCAGTTCCATTGATGCCATGTGAGATATGTGCTCTGCTGTGATTATGGTGGTTTTCCACTAGAGGCCAGTTTATAAGTGAGAGATGTTTTACTTATGAAAATGTAAGGTGACTTGACAGATTTTTCAGAACTGTTGACATTTCAGACTCTGGACTTTCTCATGTTTATGCATAAGTTCTATGAAATCCACATTGTAGCATCTGCCTGCACTGCCGCTCTTCTGATTGAGAGATTCGACCAACTTTTTATCCTCTGCAGCCCTCTGGTATATTTAGCATTAAGATAAGCATGGCTTTATCCAGCTTTCAGAAATAAAGCAATGGCCTCGTTTAATTTAGCATTTAGTTACAATATCCTGCCTGACTGACGAGTTGCTGGGTTTTGCCTAAGTAAACTGAGTGGAAAATGTCTGTTACTGTTTTGCCTTGAGTTTCAAAGTTTATTTCTTTCTGAGTTGTTCCATTTAGCTTCAGTATAGCCACCTGGGATTAAAGGGGAACATAGCATGAGAAATGACAGGTGTGATCATACAGATCTCAACAGACAAAAAAAAAAAAAAAAAAAATCAATTCCTGAGCCTTCAGGTTTCCTGGCTTAAATCTTTGCTGCTGTCTTTTCAGCTGAGCCAGCCCCTTAATTTCGCCACCTGTAATAGCTTCCTACTGCTGCTGTAACAAATTATTACAAACTTAGTGGCTAAAACCAACACAAATCTATTTACTGTTCTGACGATAATAAGTCCAAAAGGAATTTTAAGAGGCTAAAACCAAGGTGTCAGCAGGGCTCAATTTCTTCTGAAAACTTCAGGGGAGAATCTATTTCCTTGCCTTTTCCAGCTTCTAGAGGGTGCCTGCATTCCGCAACTCCATCTTCAAAGCGTGTCACTCCAACCTCTGCTTCCATCGTCACATCTCCTTCTCTCACTCTGCTATTTCTGTCTCTTTCTTATAAGGACCCTTGGATTACATTGGACCCACTTGGATAATCCAGGATTATCTCTCCATCTCAAGATTCTGAATTTAGTTGCAACTGCAAAGTCCCTTTTGACATGTAAGATAATATATTCACAGGATGTAAGGATTAGAATACGGACATCTTTCAGAGGGGGGCTTATTCTGTCTACCACCCCATCTACCCAGAGGCCCTGGATGCATTTAGGACTCTGTGTATCTCTAAGTCACCACTCTCATTTGGGATTGCCTGACCCTCTGCCCATCAGCAGACCCTTGTGTCGCTGCAAACACCCTGTTATGGATTGAATTGGGCCCCTCAAAAAGATACGTTGAAGTTCTATCCCCTGTATCTGTGAATGTGACCTTGTTTGGAAATAGGGTCTTTGAAGATGTTATCAGTTAACATGGGATCATAATGGAGTAGGGTGGGTCCTATAAAATAGAAGAAGAGACACAGAGAGACAGACAGAGGAAGGAAAACCATGTAAAGATGCATGTACAAGCTAAGGAATACTGGGGGGCTACCAGAAGTTGGAAGAGACAAGAGAGAATCTTCCCCTGAAAACTTCTGAGGGATCACGGCCTGGCGAACACATTGACTTGGACTTCAAGCCTCCAGAACTGTGAGGCAATACATTTCTGTTCTTATAAGCCACCTAGTTTGTGGTACTTTGTCATGGCAGCCCTGGGAAACCAATACATACTCACTCCCTAACTGCCCATATTTTTCTTTGACTAAGGCATATAAGTTATCTTGGTAGAGGAAAGAGTAGCTCTTATTTGATTTTCTTAACCATTTTTAAGTGTTTCAACATATTAATCCATACATCAACACAACCTAATAAGGTGTTGTTGTTGTTAGGTGCCGTCGAGTAGGTTCCGACTCATAGTGACCCTATGTACAGCAGAACGAAACACTGCCCGGTCCTGCGCCGTCCTGACAATCACAGCTATGCTTGTGCCCATTGTTGCAGCCACTGTGTCAATCCATCCCATTGAGGGTCTTCCTTTTATTTGCTTACCCTCTACTTTACCAAGCATGATGTCCTTCTCCAGGGACTGGTCCCTCCTGATATATGTCCGAAGTATGTGAGACAAAGTCTCGCCATCCTTGTTTCTAATGAATATTCTGAATGTACTTCTTCCAAGACAGATTTGTTCTTTCTTCTGGCAGGCCATGGGATATTCAATATTCTACTCCAACCAAAAACCAAAAAACCAAACCTGTTGCCGTTGAATTGATTCTAACGCATAGCAACCCTATAGGACAGAGTAGAATTGCCCCATAGGGTTTCCAAGGAGCAGCTGGTGGATTTGAACTGCTAACTTTTTGGGTTAGCAGCCAAATGCTTAACCATTGAGCCACTAGGGCTCTTAATTCAAAAGTATCAATTCTTTGGTCTTCCTCATTCACTGTTCTGTTCAGCTTTCACATACATATGAGGTGACTGAAAACACCATGTCTTGGGTCAGGGGTACCTTAGTCCTTAAAATGACGTCTTTGCTTTTTAACATTTTAAACATAGGTACTACTATTGATCCCATTTATATATGAAGAGAGTTGGGATTTGAAGCCAAAGGTCTGCACTTCAATCTGGAAGCACACTGTCTCTCCACCAAGTAGAATTACTTCCCTCTGCCTCAAAAATTTCTGTAGCCTTCGTCTCATAGTAAGAGATATCCCAGCTCCTTTCAGCATTAACCCTGAACTCTGAATTTCATCTCTTCTCATTTTTTGGACCTTCGGCCATCATTTGTTTCTTCTTTCTTGTTGATCTCTTCATCCCATTTATTCTCATTCTCTTCAGCTTACAAATGTGCTCATGTCTCTACCATTCTAAAAAACCTTCCCTAATATTGTCCCTACTTTTCCCTTATTTCCCCTGATATCTGTCCTTTCCTTTACATACTCCTTGAAATAATAGTCCACAATCACCATTTCTCTACCTTTCTCCTTGGTTGCCAATAATCCCTGCATTTCACTACTCACTATTTTTCTTTTGACAATGTAATTTTAGTTTTTATAATATAAGAAATTCCCACCTAGCCCATCTCCTTTGCAGAATTTCCCCATGTTGACCACACATTCCATCTGGGAACATTTTCTTCTTTGCCTTTCCAAGACACTACAATCTTTTTTTTTTTCTCCTACCAGCTAGTCAGTTCTATGGTTGGCTCTCCTCTCATCTCATGGATCTTTTCTATCTCCTTTCATGATGTCACCATCCCTGGTGAATGCAGCCATCACTTCAATCATGATGACTCCCCAAACTTGGTTTCTAGCCCCAAACATGAGTTCTGCATACCACTTGCCTGCCGTACATCTTCCCCTGAAGTCCTGCCAACCCTTCAGTTGTAGTATGTGCAAACATAGTGTGTACAGATGTAGTGTGTGCATACATAGTATGTGCATGTGTAGTGTATGCATTCCGCAGGATTGTCTGAATGTCTACTGTGTGCCAAGTTCCAGGCAGTGAATGAGATACAGACTTCAAAGAGCATAGCCTCATGACAGAGAGAGATGTAGCTAGTTCATCATAATGCACTTTGGTTGCATCAACAGTAGAGTGATGTGCTGAGAAATGCAATGGGAACACAGAGAAGGGTCTCTCTCCACCTGAGCGGAACTTTAAAGAAGACAGTTAACAGGACCATGGCAGAGGATAAGCAGCAGAGGGAGAGGCAAGTATAGTCCATGCAAAGGGGACTGTGCAGAGTGCCACATACAGTTGAATGTGGGAAAGTATCAAGCTCTTCTTCCTTGTGTTCCCCCTCTGGGTCAGTGGGACCTCCTTTTTCTCCAAGAGATTGGCCTGATGCATGTGGAAAATTTCACAGCAGTCCCTGGCTTAAAGTAATAGTCCAATGGATATATGTTGAAGGGAAGGAGGGGTAGAGCTTAGAAGTCACCATTTCACAGACCAAGGTCCCTGTCCCAGTGTGCAGACTGAGGAGCTCTTGGTTGGCTTAGGCGAGGTCTTTAGCTGGGATGGGAGCTCTCCTGAGCTCCCTGACTCTAACTTCAGGTGGTCACAACTCCATCTGTCTGCCTTGCACTTATGTCTGTCTTCATTTAGTATCCCAAATCCTCTTCTCTAGTCCCTTTCCCATTCAAATCAGCTCTGAGAAAGGATCCGAATGCGTTGATTTGCATTGTGCTTTCTCACCTAGTGGCTTTTACACCCAAAAGTCCTCTGGCAATTTTTAATGAAGGCCTTTATACTCTGTTAGAGGGATTCCAGACCTACTAAGACAGGACCATTAAAGAGAAAATGGACCTTTGTCACTCCGTGAAATATGACCTGCCTACCCCAGTGGTAGAGTGCCTGGATGGTGCAAATGGTTAAAATGCTTGCTTGCTAACCAAAAGGGTGGAAGTTCAAGTCCACACAGAACCACATAGGAAGAAAAGCCTGGTGACCTACTTCCAAAAACATCAGTCACTGAAAACCTTAAGGAGCACAGATCTACTCTGGCACATGGGATTCCATGGGACCTGGAAAAATCAAAAACAAAAACCCAGTGGTTGCTCTGACTGGCTCAGACTGCCCGTCTCTCCCTTAGCTAGGAAAGTTCTCAAAGGCTCTTCAACCTAGCAAATGTTCGTTCAACATTTTATGCCGTACCAGGTACTCCTTACTGTTGGGATTACAAAAAAAAAATAGTCCATTTCTACTATGGAATCCAGTGGGGAAATGGGCACCACACTGTGAATGGCCTGAGTGAAAGAAGAGCACCATTTTAACCCGTTTTCCGTCAAGTCAATTCTGATTCATAGCGACCCTATAGAGCAGGGTAGAACTCCTCCATAGGGTTTCCGAGGGGCGGCTGGTGGATTTGAACTGCCGACCTTTTGGTTATCAGCTGTAACTCTTAACCACTGCGCCACCTAACATCTGACCTCAGCTGATGGGCAGTGCAAGCAAGAGGTTTGGCTTGAGCTAGGCCTCACAGAATCAGTTCAAGTTCAAGAAGGGCAAACATATTGGGGGACATTTTCCCTTCCTTTCCAACTTCATATAGGCTCAAGTTGTAGACGGTGCTTAGGGACCTGTGTGTGGAGGTGTGCTACACATGTGTGGTTGAGAACATACCTTTAGGATCCAGTGAATGAGGATGAGTCCTTTCCACTCCTTTCCCACTCGTACACATCTTCTCTCGCCCGCTGGGCTATGAACCATGTCAAGCTAGCGACAGTCCTTACTCATCTTCATGTTCCCACACAGCCGTCTACATAAGTGCTCAGTAGGTGTCTCTGGGATAAATGATTGAATAAGAAAGTAGAAATTGTAACTGCTTTAAGCTCCTCTGGGGCATTGTAAGACATCATTAGTTAATGTGTGTAAAGAGTTGTGTAACCCTTAATTATTAACATTATTTTATTTATCAGCCTCCTGTGACTTATTTTCGGCTTACGATATGGCTGTTGGGCCTGGAACAAAATTCCCCGCTGTCCACTCCTGGCTTCCACTCTTAGATTGAATGATTTGGGCTGAGGTGGTGCCGGAAAGATGGCTTCAGGGATCTCTTCCCCAGAGGACTTATAGAGGAGCATCTGTTGGTCACAGCAGCTGTCTTCCCACAGCTCCAGGGCTCGGTGACAAGAAGCAGCTTGGGAACTCACCCTCAGGGAGGAGTAGAGGGAACGTTGCTGCTTTCATTGTTCAATTTGCCATTTTTCAAGTGGGTACAAGAACAAATCAACTTGTGTCTTTATTTTTCAGGGCTTTTTTAGTGGGGAAGAAACTTCAGCTGTTATGTGATTTTTTTCCTCTGCCTTATAAATTTATTCAGCCTAAGTTGTTTTCCACTCCACCAACCCCCTAAATGAGAAATGCTGAAAAACTAACCCAGAAGATCAAAAAGCAGCCAAGAAAACCCAAGAAAGTACTATGGTTCCCTGGAATTTCCTTGTTATTGATGAGAAACATTTTCTCCCTTCTTTATGAAATCTCTTTATTATAATGTAGGTTTAATTTTATTCTTGAAATTCCTGATGGTTAGCAGGAATTTCAAGAACAAATCCCTGGAGTCTGGTGTATGTGTGTGTTTAGATCTTATCACTAGGTGGATTGGAAATGGGCCTTTTGAATGTTTATTAAACTTTCCCAATGATACTTTTGGGAAAAAAAGTTGTTGGCAGTACATATATTATTTTTGTATACACACACACACACACACACAGTCCTGCTTGTAAATTGATTGGAAAATAAGACCTATGAATGGAACAATTGGGAGCCCTGGTGGGGCAGCGGTTAAAGCACTCGGCTGCTAACCAAAAGGTCTGCAGTTCAAACCCACCAGCCGTTTCTCGAGAGAAAGATATGGCAGTCTGCTTCTGTAAAGATTTACAGCCTTGGAAACCCTATGGAACAATTCTGCTCCATTCTATAGGGTCGATATGAATCAGAATTGACTTGACAGCATTGGGATTTTGGTTTGATGGAACAATTAATATAATAAGACCATGATACTAATTAGTAGATGACTGGTATCATGGATAAGTAATACTGGGCATTTATTCACAGTATCACAAGAATTATATAAAAGGCCGCCTGTGCAACTAACTGGATGATTGCCTTGTGGAATTATGCCAAGCTTCCCTTTTCACACCTCCTTCTCTGTAGCTACATTGGGTCTCCCCCAGTACCTTCCTTTGGACTCCCTTCCTGGTATAGCCCTGTTAAGTACTGGAAACCTACCTATCGACTCTCAGTGGGCACCCAAAATTACACCAACTTGTGTTACAATCGTACTACATTTGGAGTTCATCATTCTATTTGTGCCATCACTGAGTCTGGGTCTGTAAACTCAAATCCCTACCAGACCCAAAAGGCAATATAACTGAATGAGTCTCCTGGGTCCTGGCACAGGAGAAAGATGATAGGTGATGGTGAGTGTTTTAGTAAACTGGAAAGTGCATGCCCTGCCTAAAGGGGCGCAGCTTCTTCTAAATTCCACCTGATTAAAGCATGTGAGAAGGCAAGCTCAGCATTGCCAATCCACCAGAGATTCCAGAAACCAGCTATCTCTGTGAAATCTTCCCAGTTTAAGAACACTGGCATCTGAGTTACGTTTTCAAGAAAACATTGCGTAGACCAAACAAAACACATCTGTAGGCCTCGTCCCACCTGAGGGCCTCCTGTGTGTAACCTCTGATACTTAGCAGGTGAGAGTGCAAAGTCTCATAGCCCAAATAAAAGAGGAATCCATTAAAAATCTCTTGTATTAAAACCACCAATAAAGAACTCTGTAGAGTTCAGTAGGAGATATCAACATGAACTTGGCTCTTGAGAAAGCTCTTGCCTCTGATATTAAAATCAGCCAAGCTGTTTCTTATACCACTAGTCCTATAAAACTAACCAGTGTGTGCTACTTATATGCAGCTTATCACTCCTTGCTAGATTCTCTACCCCAGGAACCAGGGATCCATACAGGGTGGTCAGCAGTAGCTTGTAGAGCAGGGAAAGCTGCAATACCTGGAACACTTGGCTACAATACCTGGAGCACTGTTTTCAAAGATGTCTGGGGAGCACTAAAAAAAAAAAAAAAAAAAAAAAATAAAGACAAAGTATCCCAGTCTTCAGTGCCCTTTTATCCAGAGAGGGGACTGCATATGACAAGTTAAGCACAAAGCAAGATGACACAATCATCTCTGTGAGCTCACAGTGGTTGCTGACATGACATGCATGGTAGAGTTTCCTCATTTTGGAAAACTCTATTCTTGCCATGTTAGTGCCATTTTACATCACTATTCAGGAAGGATTTACACCAAAATACTATAATTTCTGATTTAAGGCGTATTTTTAAGGCATATTTCTTGCAGGAAACTCAGAATGCAGAATGTCATGCCTCCTGGAGGAACAGAAAGTAGGGTCAGTGCCAGAGGACCTGGTCCATATCTCTGCTTCTAGTTTTCATGAGTCCCTGATAGCTGATTTCTCCCAAATATTTTAGAAAATTCCCTGAAATTTACCTGATCTTTAAAGAATAATTACTCAAAATCAGGGCCCCTCTGGTGAAGAATGTCACTGAGCATAAATTATGTAAAAACCTTGGTTTGGATGAAATGATTTGCCTTTCAGACATTCCGTCCTGTTTTTGCACGTCGAAAGCAGCTTACATCTTTTAGCACAACCAATGCAATCGACTTGTTTCAGGAGATAGATAAATGATAATGCTGGTAGTAGAACTGATCTTATTTCAAGGTAAAGAATAGTCTATGACCTACAGGACTGACTTTGTTTAAATGTCAGTTCTGAATCAAATTGAATGTGTCATAATGTGCTTGTTCAAAGAATCTTGCTACCCAGATGTCATTCTCTCTCTCCCTTTTTTTTCCCTCCTTGTTAACTTCAGTATCACTTGAGAATTTTTTTTTTTTTTTTTTTTTACTACTAACAAAGAAATCAGCTCTGGCTAACTTAAGCCAAAGGGAATTTATTAGAAGGTTTTCAGGGGCTTATAGAAATCTATAAGAAGGCAGAGAAGCTGGCTTGGGAATGAGACAGGAAATCAAGGCTGATTTGGAGGCTCCGTAGGGGAAACCACACCAGATTCTTAGCTAGAACATTTGAAGTCAAAATATCATTCCTGGGAAGCCATGAAAATTGTACCTTTTTTTAAATTCTTGCATCATTTGCTCAACAGAAATTGGCAGGAAAAGGTGTAGTGAAGATGGTCTAGTTGTTTGCCAAACTGTTTCCTTTTTCAAAATCCGTTACCATCAAGTCGATTCTGACTCATAGTGGCCCTATAGGACAGAGTAGAACTGCCCTGTAGGGTTTCCAAGGCTGTAATCTTTACAGAAGCAGACTGCCACCAAGCATCTGGTGGGCTCAAACCACCAATCCCCAGGGATCCTTTTCCCTTTTCCTACTGGGATTAAATCAGATTTCATTTCACAGCCTTCCTTACAGATAGATTGGATTGTGTGACATAGGTCTAGCCAATGGAATGGAAAGAATTAATACATGACATTTTCAGGCAGGTATTATTATTCAACACTCTCATGGGCAACTCTCCATTCTCTTTCTCCGCTCTACCAGTTGAGTGGTGAGGACTCCAAGGATACACAACAGAGCTTCATTATCTAACTGTCAACCATTTATTTATTTATTCATTCATTCATTTATTATAATTTCCAGTCTGCCTTGGGGCCGTATGTGCCAAGTGAGTTGGACCACACTTGACATGATCTATATCTGTCAAATGAGAAAAGTCCACTTTTCATTGATTTGCATATTGCAGCAATGTCAAATTTCTAGCTTCCAGATGTTTCCTCTTAATTTCATACTTACCTCATTGCAGACCACTAACAAACAGTTTCCAAATTAGCATCAATATTGGGACCAGCACCAGTTTATGGACTGGTACTGGTCTGCAGACCAAACTTTGAGTGGCACCAATCTAGAGAACATATATGGTCCCTGGGTGATGCAAAAAGTTTGCGCTCTACTGATAACCTAAAGGTTGGTGATTAGAACCTACCTAGCAGTACTGCAGAATAAAGGGCTTGGTGATCTGCTTCCATTAAAATTATAGCCAAGAAAACCCTAGGGAGCATAGTTTTACTCTGTAACGCATGGGGTCACCGTGGGTCAGAATCCACTCAATGGCAACAAACAACAACAACAATCTAGAGAAGAGAGGGGCCACAGATGGAAGAAGCCTGGGTCCCTGAAACATCCCCTGGAATACTGCTTCCCAGGAAAACCACCCCATCAGGGATACCTGTGTTGTTTTCATAAACAATAAACAAACCTATAGTTTGTTTAGCCTCTGAAGTCTTGGGGTAGGTTGTTTGCTTACCCTAACCAATAAAGCAGATTACAAACCTGGGATTGCTTACCCCATTACTGCCAGAACAAACTCCATCCTCCTGCCCAGGCATTAAAGATCAGGAGGCAGAACACACACCACATGAAAACAATAGGAAAACCCCAAATCTAAGGGCTTGAGAAAAGAAGTAAAGAAGAAACATCACTTCCTCTCATAGCACATTTATTCCTAATTACCAAAATGATGTAGGCACCCCTAATCTTGGCAATGTCTCTGATGTCTCTAGAATGGATCTTGCTAAAGATGCAAAGGAGCCTTTGCTGTGGTTATATATATATTAGAAGTTATCATCAATCTTGCATTCAGGATATATTTATATCTCTGTATACCACCTGTCTGTCAGTTTGTCCTACTGTGGTGGTTTGCACGTTGCTGTGATGCTGGAATATATACTACCAGTATTTCAAATACCAGCAGGGTCACCTGTGATGGACAGGTTTCAAAGGAACTGCTAGGCTAAAACAGACTACAGAGAGGCCTGGTGATCTACTTCTGAAAATTAGCCAGTGAAAAACTTACGGATCACAACAGAACATTGTCTGACTCTCTTGCTTTGGAGACGTCATCAGAAGGGATTGATCGCTGGAGGAAGACATCATGTTTGCTAAAGTAGAGAGCCAACAACGGTATGGGAGACCGTCAGTGAGACAGCCTGGCACAACAGCCACAACGATGGGCTCAAACAAGCTGACGATTGTGAGGATGATGCAGGACGAGGCAACATTTTGTTCTGTTAAACATAAAGTCACCGTGAGTCGGCGCTGACTTGATGACAGTTATCTGCCTCTCTCTCTCTTCCTCTCTCTCTCTATCCCTACAGACTGGGACCACGTGGAGGATGGAATAAAAATGTTTTAGTCATTTCTCCAGCCTGGAGAGCACTGCTGTACAGTCAAAGCTCCACATAGATTTACTGAATCACATAAATATGAAGTGGATGTCTGTATTGGTGAATATGAGGCTACATGATCTCAACAACCAGATTGCGAGCTTATTAGCTTTCACTCACACAAGTCAGGGACCCTTCTACCCAAACTCCCTCATTCATATACCCACCCACCACCATGTTTCCCCAGTATTTTCTCATCTATGCTCAGGGCATGTCCACACTTTCTCTTCAACTCCCTCAAACTCACTCATTTGGGCTGGAGTTCCTTGGGGTGCTGGCAAACCCTTCTGCTCCAGTAGGTACCGTACTTATCCCCTAATGACCATCTTGGAACTGCAGGGTGGCTCAGCTGCACAACGGTATCTGGCCCGCTAGGAAGGAATGGTCTTTTTTTCACCTCAGAAAAACAAGCCCATAACCACTGGCGTTAGATGGAACTGGGTCCAAGACTCAAATCTGCCACTTAGTGATTTTGGTAAGGTACCAAAAAAAAAAAAAAAAAAGCATCTCTTTAAGCCTCAAGTTATCTAGTTATAAAATGGGTCAAGAGTAGCACTAAAGTTGTGTTATGTGTGAGAATTAAATGAGAAGACATATATAAAACCCTTAGCAGAGTGACTCACCCATAAAGTAAGCATCAAATAACTACTAACCACTGGAATTATTATCAACAACTATTAATGTCACTAGAGTTATTCTAAACAATTATTGATGTCACTAGAAACTATTATTTCCTCTCCTCTCCTACACCGTTGAGCTCCCAGCCCTAGATCAGGCTGATCCTAGTCATACAATAGTAATCCGTCTCTTAATTGTCTCGGTATATTTCTATAAATGGCACTATTTACAGTGACATTTGTCCCACTTGCTCATGGGGCTATGTGTTTACTGGAGTGATGGGCATCGCAGCCTGCTAGTTCCTTTTTGTCTTGATATTTATTTATTTATTTTTATTACCCAAACACTGCCATTTGTTTTGTTTTTGATATGAAAGTACAAGGTGCACTCATGTAACTACTTAAAACATACTCAACCAAAAATTTTTTTGAACATGTAAGCCAGTCAAACATTCTTTTTGGTGATAAATTGTGTCCCAATGTCTTTTTTTCTGATAAAAGATCCATGACTTATAGTGAAGTCAGTAGCTATCCATATTGCAGTCATTAGCACATGAATGCTCATCTTTGTCATGGATGTGTATAATCATGAAATATGCTACCATCTAAGTAGGAACTTGTGGTGGACTAGGTCGCAGAACATTATAACATCTTATAGTAATGTAACACTTACGGTCGAATGATTGCTTTCAATATAAGCGCATCTAATAATTTCCCCCAAATACTATCAGGATAAATTCTCTTAGGCATGGCCAAGAGCCAGAAAAAAATGCTTTTGCTGGCAAATGTGGACAATTTTAGCAATTTTCCCACTAATATTAATATACTTTATATATTTATGCTTTAAACATTGTATCTACTCAGACATATAAAATCGTTTTGATATTTCTGGCTTAATTAAGTAATCAATGAACGACAGTTTGAGGACGTTCTTTTGGAATCCAGAGCTTTGAAATCTGAAGAGGTCCTCACTTGCATCTTGCCCTCAAAATCAATAACCTAAATGGCACCAGCCTAGAAAATGTGGGGAGTGTTCTCCTCTCTGATGTAGTGAGCATTATCATGAGGGCAGAATCTGTCTTGTTCTCCATTGTATACTCAGTGCCTAGGACTCGTCAATTAAACGTTTGTTCAAAGAATGTATGGATTAATGAACACTCTGGAATAAGCTCTGCTTATCTCTGGAGATTTTCCTTTCTACTTTGTGATCTCCACCACAAGCCAGTGAGCCGGAACCTCCTGTCCAAGTTATCACTGTATTTTCTAACCTATAGCATGCACACTCACAATGTTACCATGGCTATTTGCAATGAACAAGGAGCAGAAACCTTAAAACGATAGGATAGTAATCTGATTGGTAAACTTTCAGGCATCAGCCAGCCTGATTTGCAGGTGCAAGATGATACTTTTGGAAAATAGGCCTTCCTGAAGCCCTAAAAATCACACACATTTGTGATCAGTCTCTATATGCCTAAGATTGCCCTGTTGTGTTCCCCCAAAAAATCTGAATTAATCAAACTGTCCTGGAGCCCTGGTGTCACAGTGGTTAAGTGATCAGCTGCTAACTGAAAGGTCGCTGGTTTGAACCCACCAGCCACTCTATAGGAGAAAGATGTGGCAGTCTGCTTCCTTAAAGATTACAGCCTTGGAAAGCCTATAGGGAAGTTCTATTCTGTCCTATAGGGTCATGAGTCAGCACTGACTTGATGGCAATGGGTTTTATTTTCAACAATGGACAGAATTGGATATTTAGTATTTTGTTGGCATAGACCAACCTGTGTATATTATGCACAATCTCTTTTACATATTTGACTCCTGGTCATTTCTTAATGAAAGTTGTCATTTCTACTAGCAGTTTTAGGTTACATCTGTATTTGGACCGGCATACTGTGCTTCATAGTTCTCTCTAATATGCTTCTAATAATTGAGCCAAGATAACCCTTTCATGACAAGTGGGACAGAATTCACAAATATTTTCCAGCTCTCAGGCTTCTTGGGATGTTATTGTTACCAGTGAAAGTATTTGCTGCCCTCCAACGGGGGCTTGTGTAATGGTGAGAAACGAAAGGAAAGTTATTTGGTATACATTCACTAAGGTAGGAGGCTCAGGTATGAGTCAGTGAGTCCGGAAAGTGTGATTTGGTCAAACTTTTGTCACTTTTGGCTTTTGTACAGCTAGATAAGCCTTGTTAGCATATTTATTGTTTTCTGTGTGATAGTTAGGGATCTCTGCTGGGTTTTTTTTTTGTGTGTGTGTGTCATATTTATAACACATATTTATATCACTCTCCAAAGATCCTTGGGATAGACAGAGCCCACTAACATGGCACCAGACTACCATCAACATTTTGTGGGAAAATGCATGCCCACAAAATATGTATCAAATTCATATTTCATAACATAAATTCTGAAAGACTCCTTGATTCAGCATGCCTTCCATTACTGAAAACACACAGTATCCAAAAAAAAAAAAAATTAAAAAGAGAAAGTAATAGGGTCTTGAAAGGGATAAACCATGGTACTGTGTTTTATATTTAGAAAAATTTATTTCAAATATATATATACATTTTAATAAAAATACATTAGAATTAGATTTTGCCATAAGTAATATAGACTCCTGGAATAGTGGCTTAAATAAAAGTTTGTTTTTCTGTCACATAAAATCAGCCTAGAGGAAATATTCCAAAACTGGTATGGTGGCTCCATGAAATCATCGGTGATCTAGACTTCCGTCAGCTCACTGCTCCATTATTCTAGTATGAAGCTCCCATACTCATGGTTCAAGATGGCTGCCAGAGACCCAGCCATCACAACTTCAATTCGAGCAGCAGAAAAAAAAGATGAAGAAGGGTGTGTAGTCTCACTTAAAAATGCCTACAGAATATCCTAACATCACATACACTTAAGTATTACTCTCCAGAACTCAGTCACATGGCCATACTTCACTTCAGACAAGTCTGAAAAAATGTAGTGTTTAGCTAGACAGTAATGTTCTCATCTAGAAATAAGACTGCACTATAAAAAGGGAAAAGCTATTAGGCAATGAATTAGTTTTCTATTGCTTTGTAGCAAATCACCACAAATTTAGTAGTCTAAAACAACACATTTATTATCTAGCACTTTCTGTGGATCAGAAATCCAGACATAAATTAGCTGGGTTCTCTGCTCAGGGTCTCACAAGGCTGAAATAAAGATACCATTTGGGCTGCACTGGTGTCTCAACTACAGAAGAATCTGCTTCCAAGCTCCCTCACGTTATTGGGAGAATGTATTTCTTTGTGTCTATAAATTTTTTGGCAGCTTGCTTCTTCAGGATAGCAATGGAGAAAGGAAGTGTCTCATGCTTTGAGTTTCTAACTTCAGAGAAAATCTGGACTAGCTTTTAAAGAGCTCCCCTTCTTAGGTCAGGCCCATCCAGAATAATCTTCCTTCTGATTAACTCAAAATCAGCAGATTAGGGATCTTAATGACATGTGAAAATTCTTTTTATCTTTGCTGTATTCTGTTGATTAGCAGCAAGTCATAGGGTCCACACAAATTCAAGTGGATGAGATTACACAAGGGAGTAACTCATTGGGGATCACCCTAGGATGTGTCTACCACTGGTAAGAAACTAGTAACTGCTGCCACACACATGCATATGATTGCTCTTTTTATGCTACAGTCTTCCTTTAAACAATTATGTGTCAGACCCAAAAAGTAGTTTAGTTGCCCGAGAAATAACCTGATGGATTTATGTGAGATGATTCAACTTTACCAACTACCAATTAAGCTGATACATATCATCCATTAATGGTAATAGTTTGTATTTCAATTTCAACATATTTGTAATATTTCATAAAACTATTTACTTTCTCTAATTTGTATTTCGTATTATTGGAGAGTAAAAACTATACAGTATTTGCTGTTTAAGTACACATTACATCTTACAAGAACAAGCTCGTTGTTCCATCAAAAAAAAATTGTAATGATAAAAGTGTCAGGACATGAGAAAGATGATGGACTGTAAAAGTTGCACAAGATAAACTCATTTCATAATTAAAAAACAAAACAAAACAAAAAATTGTCTCAATGTTGATAGAGTTTGGGAAATACTAGCCTTGACAATGCAGATGGATACTTCAGTAGAGGCAAGGGTGGGTAGGAGCTCAGCTCTTTCCATCAAATGAAGTTTATTAATAGCTCTTAAAGATGATTTCTTAATAAGATTGTCACATCTGGAACAATGAGGCTATCATTAAAAGGGAGCAATGATATGTTGCAGAAAATAAATAATACTCATATATCTGCAGGTTTCCTGGCTCATGTCTTTACTCAGCAAGAACACATAATAAAGAAGAAAAGATCCCCAAGCTATGAATATAGATATTAAAACGTTTGGATATTAATGCTCACATTCTTACTCTATGGGGGTACTCTGTAAGAGGTTTTCCCATTTATTTTATATCCTTATTAGGCTTGGTTATCTGGCATCTTAGTCCTTAGGAGAAAGGTAACTGGGAAAAATGGACCACCCAAGGTTGAGACCTCAGAAATGCCAAGAAGTGACCTCTTTGGGAAAGACAGGGTAAGTAGAATCAGAAATTCAAAAACCGTTTTGTCCAGGGACAGGTGCCACTGTGATCATCTTTACAAGCACCTACACAATTTATAAGTAGCCATAACGATGATCTCAGTTAACAAAAGTACTGAATACCTTTTTAAATGTTTCCAAAGATAAACTTTTTTTTTCTTTCTAAAATCCTTTCTCATAGGGTTATAATGAACTGATGACAGTTAAGTGTATATCAGCAACGGATTAACCTCTTCCAATCTGTACCAGTGTCTCCTGATTCCATTCTTAAGTCACAGATGACCCAGGAGTTTGATGTCCAGGGAGCAGTTACGGGTCCACATTGCCCCTGGGTAGTTTCTCATCCTTTTATTCTTGCAGACAAAAGTCTTGCAGGTGGATTACTCTGCCCATGGGACCAAACCACTTCAACTTCAAGGGCCTTGTGTGATCTGATTACTGAAGCTGCTTTGGTGATAGAACATTTATTTTCCTAGATACGGCATAGCTCCACGTGCAGACATATGATTCAACAAATTAAGTGTGCAAGGACAATAGGTTGCTATGGAAGCAGGTATTACTAAGCCCAGAGTCATCTAGCTCTATGGCACTGATGCATTTATGAGATGTTCCAGCAGTTAGTGTGACCTGGGAATGTGTGTGAATGTGAGTCTATGTATATTTTCCTCTTTAGTACTTAAGAATCTCATTTTGAGGTACTTACTTTGTACATCATCATATGAGATAAAATCAGGGTGGATATTTTCATATGCATCTTTTTGTAAAAGAAAAAAAGAAAAGCAGATACCGCAAATGCATCACTTTATTGTTCTTGTTATACATCCTGTGGATTTAAGAGTAACGGTTCCATTAGGGTTTTATGTATCTCCCAAACCAGGGAACTGTCAGTTATTGGCAACAATCACATTCCCCACACCTCCCTAATGGCTGGTGGCCCACACTGTAAATTAAGTAGGAAACCTAGAGTAAGCAGAAAATGTGGACCCCTGCTTTGGCTAAATTAAACGGTGTTTCATAACGTTAACCCTGCATGGAGAAATTCTTTCCAATTGCCACAGTACTCTAGGAATATGTATGGAGTATAGATTTCAGCTTTGGGTGCTGCATTTTGAGATAGTCATTAGCTATCTGGATGGTGACCAGGATAATGAAGGATCTGGAAACCACAGTGAAGAGTTGAATGAATGGTGGCAGGAAGTAGTATAATTTACACAGAAAAGAGGAATTTGGGGACAACTTAATAGTTGCCCACAAATATTCGAAGGCCTGTAGAGGGGAGTGGACACATTCTGTTTTTAGAGGACGTAATGAGAACCATGGTTAGAAATTACTGGTGTTCAGGCTTAATATAAGAAGGAAATTTAAAATAATGAGAACTAGCCAACAAAGTAATGTTCTCAAAGTAAGTGTTCTTTCTTTAGGAGTCTTCACACAGAGCCTAATAAAAGTGGTTATAAATGAGTTTATTGTACAGATGGGTGAATTGAACTAGATGATCTCTTTGGTTCTTCTAAATCAGGATTTGCCTGGCTTCCCCTTGATTTTGCACCATATCCTCAAATGAAAGGGACCAGCAACAAAGCCAATGAAAGAAGTTGATAATAATACTTCATGCATTCAACCTGACATGTGCAAGCCACGCCTATCTGGAAGCAGTGCATTGAGGCCCTGGCTGCTGGGTTTTACAGGTTGGTCTGCAACTGTGATGTTGAAAGGTGGTTTTTTGTGCATTGCCTAATGGAAGAAACATCAATAAAATTATGAATTAGGATGATGCCAAATGTTCTCTTGGAGTTCTTCAGGCCAAGGAGGCTTTTGCTTTCCACCATACAGTGCAGATCGACTGCTAGATGTCATCTAAAGTCACTCATTGTGTTTTATGACGTCTGGCTAGTTTTCACCCCATACTCCTCGGTTGATATATAGCATGAGCTACGCAATTAAAAAAAAAAAATGCAGTTGCAAAACATTTAAGTTCTGGTAGTGTCGTTTCAAATTTTGGGGGGTTTAGGACAAACTTTGTTTTTTAGTTTGTTTTTTGTTTGACAAGTTTTGTTTTGATTGGGAAAGTTGAGCCAAGCGTTCATTTTCTGATGAACTTCCAGAATTGAGTGTCAGAGGTCACTTGTGAAAAAACCTAGGAGACCCAGGTAGCACTGTTTTGAGGAATGAATAGATTTTCTACATAGTAACTACATCTTCACACTTGGTGAAACCTTTATACCTGGCCTCAGGTAAAGTGCTCTGTGAGTGCTCACTGAATGTTGTTGTTAGCTGCCAGCAAGTTGGCTGTGACTCGTGGTGACTCCGTGTAAAACAGAATGAAATGTCCATCCTGCACCATCTTCATGACTGTTGATATGCTTGACTCTATTGTTGTGGCCAGTGTATATTTTGAATGCCTTCCGACCTAGTGGGCTCATCTTCCAGCAATGTATTGGACGGTATTCTGTTGTGATCCATAAGGTTTTCATTGACTGAGTTTTGGAATAGATTACCAGGTCTTTCCTTCTAGTATGTCTTAGTCTGGAAGCTCTGATGACCCTGATGGTATTTGAAATACCGGTGGCATAGCTTCTAGCATTATAGCAACATGCAAGTCACCACAGTACCACAAACTGAAAGATGCATGGAGGCGCTTGAATGTTAGTCTGCAGAAATAATTTGTTGAGAAGCTACTTCAGTGGAGTGAGTTTAGATTCACTCACATGTATTGGCTCAGAAATCTTTTGTATTTGGGCTCAATAGAGATTCTTTCTAGGGTGGCATGATGATTAGGAAATGGAAATGTAATATGTGTAACAGCAAGTCCCAGCTCCCATTTTTTGGCTAACTACTGGAATTTACAATAATTTCTGGAGGCACAAAATTTTCTTGAATTAACCTCAACTTTGAAAAGACAATGTAATGTATTTGACACATAACTTTTTGGGAGCTTGCAAGACTATCCTTAATTACTACAAAATATTAGTAAAAAGTTTCAATCCCTGCTCAGATTTTAGCAGAAGAAATAGCTATTAATTGAGAAGCTGTTAGGTGAAATATGTTGGACAGAAGAAAGCTTGAATGAAAACACTAGCAGCTCCATATTCTCACTAATCCTTTTGAATCAAACAAAAGAGAAACAAAAGAGACAGGTTGATGTCTCTTGTGTTTGGTCCTTCTGTTAGCAGAGGGAGTGAGGGAAAAGACTGACTGCTCCACCCACTTCTTTTAACCGACTACGCACCTCAGGAAGCCATAGATATCGTGTGGAAATGACATTTTCAAAGTGTTTTTGGTCTCTGTCAAGAAGAAGGAAGTATGGTAAAGGAAAAGTTCTCTAGCCCTAGGTTATTTGAACCTAAGCTGCATTTCTGACCCCAAAGGGGTGTTCTTTCTCCCTCAGAACTGCCAGACCTGTCTTTGTGGGTTGACTATAGGCAGCTCGGTGGTGTAGTCCAAACCAAAGTCAGCTTATGTCAATCCCATTTCATTTTCAGCTTTGTGTGAAGCCAATCCCTTCATTATTTTTGATACACATTCTTAGATTAGACCCATATGTTTATTAATTCCAAGAGAAATCCAGTGGAAATCAGATATGGGCAATTTATGACTCCTCAAACCCTGGAAAGATTATGAAAATCTTTTAATAATAAAACACAATATGCAGCTATTCCAGAATTTTTTGCTCACTTATCTTCATAATCATAAATTATTTCATGCCTAATTGCAAACAGGCTGACTGAATAATTGT
Source organism: Dugong dugon (assembly GCA_030035585.1). Lineage (NCBI taxonomy): Eukaryota > Metazoa > Chordata > Mammalia > Sirenia > Dugongidae > Dugong > Dugong dugon. Next base: position 97,062,637 of record CM057472.1, on the reverse strand, counting down.
CTTCATTGAGGGATGTTTGACACTGAGAAAATATAGCCTTATTTTATAAACCTTTTAATGTTCAGACTATAAATATGTCACAGCCAAGAAGTACTGCATCTTTAAATGTATTGAAGTCACTCTTCTGTTACATAAAATAATGGGATTTTTAAATGAATTATAACTAAAGTATTTAACCAACAACTTTGTAAACCTTCAACATGTGTAAAGCTATTTGAAACTATCCGTTTCACATTAAATACCCCAAACGATATTTAATTTTTGGCGCTGTGACAACAAATTTACATTGGTGGCAGCTTTTTCAAGATACAGATTTAACAGAAATAAAGTGGTATGATAGGAATTTTAATACCTGGTCTCTCCTCAGATGCACAAGGAATCACACCAATGAGGTGCTGCAGCACTGTTTCTATTTGAGAGATTTTCAGAGCAAGGGCAGTTCACGTGCAGTTAATTTAGTAAGAGGATTGTCCATGTGTATTCTGGTGCCTGGGAAATGAAGTATTGAAGTTATAAAAACACGAACCTTTTACTTCTGTTTGAGATCGCAATCCACACAAGGACTAGCTGGCCAGCCTTGGTAAAGTATGAGTTTGCATCTTATCCAGTCATTTATTCACTGTGTATGTATCTTATTTCTTAATTCTTATAACAGGTTGTAATGACCCATTTATATAAATCTTGAGTAGGCATTGAGAATGGGCCTTAAGTTCTAGGACAGCAAAGACTTTATCTGTTTTGATTGCCACTGTATCCCACTGGAAGAGACCTTGGGTGTCACAAATGGTGAAGCACTTGGCTGCTAACAGAAAGGTTGACTGTTCAAACCCACCCAGAGGCACCTCGGAAGAAAGGCCTGGGGATTTGTTTTTGAAAGGTCACAACCATGAAAACCCTATGGAGTGCAGTTCTACTCTGCAACACATGGGTTCACCATGAGTCAGAACTGACTAGATGGCAACTGGTTTGGTTTTCGTTTTGGTATCTCATTGGACCTAGCAAAGTATGCCTGAGAAGTAATAGGAATGCAAGAATTTTTTTTTTTTTTTTTTAACGAATGAGTGAACAAACATTTCTTGAAGTCTTGTTTGTTGGAGTGTGGGAGTGTAAGGACAAGTTAGGACCCCCTGCTCTCCAGGAGCCTACTTTTAAGGAGCGAGAACGATTACATCAAAGTGTGAATCTGGAGTTTAAAAGAAAAATGCAGCTAATCAAGACACCACTTTCTGTATTTGATACTTAAGAGATGTAGACATAACTTAGTACAAGATATACTGACAGAAAGTTTGAAAACTGAATTCTAGTCCTTATGGCTCCAGGGATGTGTTGACCAGTCCTTGGGTCCTGATTTAACCATCAGCAGAAAGATCCTACAATCCCAGACTTACGAGAAACCACTGCACTATAATGTCCTATTGATAGAGAAGAGAGGGCGTGCTGCCCTCACCTAAAAGAGGCATCACATTAGCCACTCTCCGTCAAAACTGGTTGAGGTAGCACATCCTGATGGACAATGCAGATGACCCTACTATAAAATCACTTCCTTTGAGCCCTGGTGTCTGAATAGAATGTTTTATATTGAATTCACTGAAACACCGTAACTACGAGCCTTGGTGGCTATCCTTCTAGGGTTAATATCTTCCAAACCCAGATTGGGGCCTTGGTTTTGGTCTCCATGGATTCTGGGCTAGACAAGAACAACTTGTTGAACCCAGGCATCCGCAAGTCTCAGCTCTGATTCCAGTGAGTTAGTAAAAGCTCAAGCCTGAAGTATAATGATTAAATTTATGTCTTTAAATATCATTCTATTCTACCAATGAGAAATAACCTATTGCATGAGACAAAACAATTTTAATAGAAAACAACATTTTTTCTCCATTTCTGTACCATCTCTGATGATATATTCTAAATTCAGAGTATAAGTACGGTCTAGAAAGTCTTTGTACAAGATAATCGGTAGATAACAAAAATCTCAGCTAATTGTGGAAATTCTAACGGAAGCAAGGGAGAAGGACTCATGTTATCTTCTCCCTCCCCGCCTTGTAGTTAAATCAAAGCCAGCTATTTCTTGTTGTCCAATGGTGTTTTCTCCTCATCATTAGCAGTTACTAAGTGCCCAAAAAGGAAGTAGAAAACTGACATGGACTGGGTCTCATACTTTCCACTTCACTTTTCTGCTCTCTCTTCTGGGAATGCGGTTATTCTGAGAATAAAATTCATCCTTTGGCCCAGACGGTGGTGGGAGAGAGCGCTCCCCTCTACCATTTGATTATGAACTGTTATCATGAACTAAAGAAAGATTACAAAACAGAAGAGTCACAGGGGCGGATTACCCAATAAGATGTGAAACTCATGTGAAATCGTTCTCTACAGATTAGTAAGTAAGCACAGGTATGCCTGCACTTACCTTGCTGACTGGGTCATCCATCCCTCTCAGGATTGTAAATTTGAAAAGAGGCTTTGATTCTGTAGGAGGGTGCTGTGGGGTTGGGAGAGAGACAGATGACTGCTGTACCTAGAAGCAGAATCTTTGATGTAGTGAAAAAATGTGAAATTGTTCACTACAGATGATCTGGTAAGTAAGGTAAGCACCGTGCTTACCTTGCCTATTGGGTCATCCGCCCGGATAACAGCAAAACAAGCATGGCAGGTGGAACTGGGTGAGATGGACTTCTGCTGGCTTATTTAAAAGAAGTGCTCCATGGGGACATTTCATTACAGAGGGGGGTGTTCTTAGAAATATCAGCTTCCCATTTTTCCCTCCCAGCAACTTTGCCTTGTCTCATCTATTCATTTTCAGTAAAGTTGATTGGTTGCTGCTGCTCTGCTTCAGAAAAGCCAGAGACCTCTGTAGACTTCCCTTTTTGCCTTATTTATGATAGCAAGTATCTAAACATACAAGCCCATCAGCTTTATCAGTAAGAAGTCAATGTGGGTTTATTTTATGCTGGGAAGAACACAAAAGTATTTATGTATTTATTTATTTAAGAATGAAACGTTTTCCCTCTTCTGAAACTCCATGGATGAAAAATGGTGTGAATGGAACCTGGTGGGTCAGTGAAGGTAAACACAACTGAAGAATAAATAATATCATTTAATACCATTTTTATACGTGTGTATACACACACCTGCTCAGAATGAGAAGTATGTAAATAGTGAGAGCAAAGCCTTCCGGAATACTCTAAGCCTTACGAGAATAGTTCTGAAACCTTGGGAAGGTCGTAACAAGTTCCTGTTGGGTTGCATATTTGACTTAAACTTGATCACTGATATTTTTCCTGATTCACCATGTTGTGTTGTTGTTGTCGTGTGTTGTGCGGTTAATTCCAACTCATAGTAACACTATAGGACTAAAACTGCCCCAAAGGGTTTCCTAGGCTGAAATCTTTACGGGAGCAGATAGCCAGGTCTTTTCTCTCATGGAGCTGCTAGGTAGGTTTGAACTGCCCACTTTTTGGTTAGCAGGTTAGTGCTTAACCATTGTACTACCAAGGTTCCTTGAGTCACCATGTAGTGAAGACTTAAGCAAGAAAAAGCCGGGCGGGGGACCTCATACCATCAAGAAAGCAGTGCCAGGAGCAGAGCACGTCCTTTGGATAGGGTCTGTGCCCGTCTGTGCTGAGAAGCTCCTAGTCCGGGGGAACACTGATGAGAAGGCCGACAGAGAGAAAAAGACTTTCGCTGGAGCTGACACCCTGAATTTGGACTTTTAGCCTACTTTGACTGTGAGGAAATAAACTTCTCTTCGTTAAAACCATCCACTTGTGGTATTTCTGTTATAGCAGCACTAGATGACTAAGACAGAATTTGGTACTGAGAGAGTAGGGTGCTGCTCTAACAGATACCTAAAATGTGGAAGTGGTTTTAAAACTGTGAATAGATAGACATATGGCAGTGACAGAGGACCAGCAGCAGCAGAACCAGGAGACCAGTGAAAGATGGCGCTGGAGCCGACCCACGGAGCAAGAGAGCTGAATGCCTGTGAGCAGAAGGCTTCCTGGCAGAGTGGGGTGCCTCTGGGCACTTATCGGTGGATCTAAGGCTTGCCAGATCACAGAGCAAGGGAGCTGAGTGCCTGTGTGCACGAGGCTTCCTGGCGGAGTGAGGTGCCTCTGGACACTTATCGGTGGAGCTAGGCTTGCCGACCCACGGAGTGAGAGAGCTGAGAGTCTGTGTGCACGAGGCTTTCTGCCAGAGTGGGGTACCTCCAGGCACTTACCAGTGGAGCTACTGAGATTTGGAACACTTGCCCCAGCAGGGCAGATGCGGGCATGAGGCCAGAGGGCTGAGAGGCCATAGGAAGCAGAAGCTGAAGAGACAAGGGACACAAGAAGATGAGCTGCTTCAGTCTCAAAAGGGATGGTCATGACCTCAGCGGTCTCAAAGGGTGGAGCCATGGCCTCTGGTGTTTCTAAGGGTGGAGTTGCCACTCCGAAGGACTAGGAGAATGGTGTGCCTAAAGCCAAGGGAGCAGAGTTGCTGTCCCAGTGGGCCTGGAAGGTGGAGCTGAAGCCCAGGGCCAAGGGGCCTCCACTCAAAATCCAGAGACTGTGACCTATACCTAGAGTCTGGAGGGCAGGGCTATTGTGTAAATTGTCTCAGAGAACAGAGGATTATTTTCAGAGCCTTGAGGGCTAATGTAATGTGTTCTGCTGACTTGCTTGGTGCCTGTTATGCCTTCTTTCCCTGCAATTTCTCCCATTTGTAATGGAGATGTCTAGCTTGTGCCTGTTCTGCCATTGTACCTTTGGAAGCAAATAACTTGTATTCTAGATTTCACAGATGAAGAGGAATTTTTGGATTTTGGACTTGGAGTTAAGACTTTTGCTATGATATGATGGGGTGAATATGTTTTCCATGTTGCAAGGATGTGATTTTTGGGGGGCCAAGGGGTGGAATGTCATGGCTTGAATTATGTCCCCCCAAAAATGTGTGTATCAATTTGGCTCGGCCCTGATTCCTGGTACTGTGTGATTTTCCTGTATGTTATAAACCTGCCTCTATGATGTTAACGAGGGAGGATGGGTGGCAGTTGTGTTAGTAAGGCAGGACTGGATCTACAAGACTGGATTATGTCCTGAGGCAATCTCTTGAGATATAAAAGACAAAGTGAGCAGTGAGACAGGGGGACCTCATATCATCAAGAAAGCAGTGCCAGGAGCAGAGCACATCTTTGGGCAGGGGTCCCTGCGACGAGAAGCTCCTAGTCCAGGGGAATACTGATGAGAAGGCCGACAGAGAGAGAAAGACTTCCTCTGGAGCTGACACCCTGAATTTGGACCTTTAGCCTACTCTGACTGTGAGGAAATAAACTTCTCTTCGTTAAAACCAAAAAAAAAAAAAAAAAAAAAAAAAGAAAAAGCTGGGCAAGGAGGTGGAGATGATCTTGTGAAATTGTGTTCAATGGAAGCCTTTTCCATTGCCCAGTAGAAACTCTGGGACAAAAGACTTTGCATGCTTCTTCTCTTTTCCATTTGTATAGTGTGAGAGGAAATTTACTTTACTCTTCTGTGCCAAAACCTCAGCCCTGGGAAATGAGGATCTCTTGTTTGCTGACTCTGGGATGAGCACTGAGTCAGCTAAAGGAGCTGCCTTTATCCCAGGTAGGATAGTGGAGGGGTAGGAGCATGAAATCTAGAGCCACACTGCTGGGTCCAAATCTTAGCTTTGCCTTTTACAAGTACCGTATTTTTTTGCAGATAATGCACTCATGTAAATAACAAGCCCACACGTATAACGCACATAGGGTGCCTAGTAAAATAATGTGCAAAGGGGTTGTTCAGTTGGCAAAAAAAGGTATAACACAAGTGTTATTTGTATAAAAATACGGTGGTTGGCCTGGAACCATTTACTTCATCACTCTACCTGTAAGATAGGGTGTACCTGAAATAAAGTAAGCACTATATGCATGTAGCTGTTATTTTGACATCATCATCATTATTCATTCGTTCATGAATTCAGTAAATATTTAGTGAGTGCCAACTATTTGCCAAGCACTGTGCTAAGACATAGACTCTACGTGTAAAAATTAACGGGCCTTTCTTTCTTGGAGATTCCTATCTAGTGTGAGGCAGCAGACAATGTACAAGAAAGTAAATACATTTTTTTAAATTAATTAATTTATTTTATTGTACTTCAGGTGAAGGCTTACAGGACAAATAGTTTCTCATGAAACAGAAGTACAATGTTGTTTTATGACATTGGTTAACAATCCCACAACATGTCAACCCTCTCCCTTCTCGACCTTTTTTTTTTTTTTTTTTTGGTGAAAATACACATAGCCAAAGATACACCATTTCATAATTTCTACATGCACAGTTCAGTGACATTGACTATGCTCTTCCAGTTGTGCTGTTATTCTCACTTAAGATGAAGGGTTACAGAACAAAATAGTTTCTCATTTAACAGTTACTACAAATGTTGCCCTATGACAATGGTTAACAATCTCACAACACATCAACAATATCCTTACTCAACCTTGTGTTCCCCATCACGAGCTCCCTTGACCCCTTCTGCTTTCTGGCCCTTGTCACTGGACTCCTGTAACTCATTAGTCTCATTTGGTTTTACGGGGCTGTCCACTCCCAGGCTGAACAGTGAACCTTGGAGGTAACTTCACCGCTGAGCTAAAAGGGTGTCTAGGGGCCATACTCTCGAGTTTCTCCTGTCTCTTTTAGGCCAGTAAATCTGGTCTTTATTTTGTGAGTTAGAATTATGTTCTACATCCTTCTCCAGCTCTGTCGAGAACCCTCTGCTGTGATCCCAGTCAGAGGAGTTAGTGGTGGTAGCCGGGCACCATCTAGCTGTACTGGACTCAGTCTGGTGGAGGCCTTGGTAGCTGTAGTCCATTAGTCCTTTGGACTAATCTTTTCCTTGTATCCTGTTCTCTTCATTTTCCCTTGCTCCCGAAGGGATGAGACCAGTGGAATATCTTAGATGGCCGCTCACAGGCCTTTAAGACCCCAGACACTACTCACCAAGATAGTATGCAGAGCACTGTCTTTATAAGCTGTGTCATGCCAATTGAACTAGATGTTCCCCGAGACCATGGTCCCCAAAGACCTCTGCCCAGCAATGCAGTCCCTCAGGGAGTTTGGATGTGTCTATGGGGCTTCCATGACCTTTCCTTGTACAAGTTGTGCTAGTTTCTCCAGTATTGTGTACTGTCTCACCCAAGATACCACTTATCTTCTATTTAATATTCCCCCCCCCACCCCTTCCATCCCTGGTAACCAAAAAAGATTGTTATGTTTTCTGTGTGAACTTTTCCATGGGTTTTTACAATAGAGGTCTCATACAATATTTGTCCTTTTGTGATTGACTTATTTCACTCAGCATAATGTCCTCCAGTTTCATCCATGTTATGAGATGCTTCACAGATTCATTGTTGTTTTTTCTTATTGCATAGTACTCCATTGTGTGTATGTACCATAGTTTGTTTATCCATTCATCTGTTGATGGGCATCTAGGTTGTTTCCATCGTTTTGCTATTGTGAACAATGCTGCCATGAACATAGGTGTTCATATGTCTATTGGAGTGACGACTCTTATTTCTCTAGGATATATTCCTAGGAGTGGGATTGCTGGATCGAATGGTATGTCTATTTCTAGCTTTCTGAGGAAATGCCATATCATTTTCCAAAATGGCTGTATCATTTTGCATTCCCACCAGCAATGTATAAGAGTTCCCGTCTCCCCGCAGCCCCTCCAACATTTGTTATTTCCAGTGTTTTTGATTCGTGCCAGTAATGCCGGGGTGAGATGGTATCTCACTGTGGTTTTAATTTGCACTTCTCTAATGGCTAGTGATCGTGAGCATTTCCTCAGGTGTCTGTTGGCCATTTGAATGTCTTCTTTGGTGAAGTGTCTGTTCATTTCCTTTGCCCATTTTTTAATAGGATTATTTGTCTTTTGGTTGTAGAGGTGTTGGATTTTCTTGTAGATTATGGAGATTAGACCTTTGTCTGACTTGTACTGTCCAAAAATTTTTTCCCAGTCTGTAGGTTCTCTTTTTACTCTTTTGGTGAAGTCTTTTGAAGAGCAGAGGTGTTTGATTTTTAGAAGACCCCAGTTATCTAGCTTATCTTTCGGGGTTTGTGTGTTGATGGTTATGGTTTGTATCCTGTTAATGCCACGTATTGAGGCCTGAAGTGTTGGTCCTATTTTTTCTTCTATGAACTTTATAGTTTTAGGCTTTATATTCAGGTCTTTGATCCATTTTGAAGTAGTTTTTATATACAGTGTGAGGTATGAGTCCGGTTTCATTTTTTTGCAGATGGATGTCCAGTTTTTCCAGCACCATTTGTTAAAAGGACTGTCTTTTCCCCATTTGATGGACTTTGGGCCCTTGTCGAAGATCAGGTGACCATAGGTGGATGGATTTACATCTGGGTTCTCAATTCTGTTCCATTGGTCAATGTATCTGTCGTGGTACCAGTACCAGTCTATTTTGACTACTGTAGCTGTATAGTAGGTTGTGAAGTCAGGTAGTGTGAGCCCTCCAACTTTATTCTTTTTCTTCAATAGTGTTTTACTCATACGGAGCTTCTTCCCTTTCCGTATAAAGTTAATGATTAGTTTTGGCATCTCTTTGAAGAATGTTGTTAGTATTTGGATCGGGATTGCATTGTATTTGTAAATTGCTTTGGGTAGAATTGTCATTTTCACAATGTTGAGTCTGCCTATCCATGAAGCATGGTATGTTTTTCCATTTATGTAGATCCCTTTGGGTTTCTTGCAGTAGTGTTTTGTAGTTTAATTTGTATAGGTCTTTTACATCCCTGGTCAGATTTATTCCTAAGTATTTTATCTTTTTAGGGGCTATTGAAAATGGTATTGTTTTCCTGATTTCTTTTTCATCGTTCTCCTTATTGGTGTGTAGGAATCCAACAGATTTTTGAATGTTTATCTTGTATCCTGCTACTCTGCTGAATCTTTCTATTAGTTCCAGTGGATTTCTCATGGAGTCTTTAGGGTTCTCTATGTATAGTATCATATCATCTGCAAACAGGGACAGTATAACTTCTTTATTACCAGTTTGGATGCCCTTTATTTCTTTTTCTTGCCTTATGGCTCTAGCTAGAACTTCCAGCACAATGTTAAATAGGAGTGGTGATAAAGGGTATACTTATATTGTTCCTGTTCTCAAGGGGAATGTTTTCAGCCTCTTTTCTTTAAGAATGATGTTGGCCGTTGGTTTTGCATAGATGCCCTTTATTATGTTGAGAAATTTCCCTTCTACACCTATTTTATTGAGAGTTATTATCAGGAATGGGTGTTGGACTTTGTCAACTGCCTTTTCTGCATCAACTGAGATGATCATGTGATTCTCTTCTTTCCTTTTATTTATGTGGTGGTGGATTACGTTGATTGATTTTCTAATGTTGAACCATCCTTGCATACCTGGTATGAATCCTACTTGGTTGTGGTGTCTTACTTTTTTGATATGATGCTGAATTCTGTTGGCTAGAATTTTGTTCAGAATTTTTGCATCTATATTCATGAGAGATACTGGTCTATAATTTTCTTTTTTTGTGACATCTTTTCCTGGTTTTGGTATCAGCATTATGCTGGCTTCATAGAATGAATTTGGAAGTGTTGCTTCCTCTTCTATGCTCTGAAACAGCTTGAGTAGTACTGGTACAAGCTCTTCTGTAAATGTTTTGCAGAATTCTCCAGTGAAGCCATCTGGGCCAGGGCTTATTTTGGTTGGGATTTTTTTTATTACCTTTTCAATCTGTTCTCTTGTTATGGGTCTCTTCAGATTTTCAACATCACTTTGTTGTAGTTTTGGTTGGCCGTGTGTTTCTAGAAATTTATCCATTTCCTCTAGGTTTTTAAATTTGTTGGAGTATAGTTTTTCATAATGTTATGTATAATGCTTTTTATTTCAGTTGGGTCTGTTGTAATGTCCCCCATTTCATTTCTTATTTGGGTTATTTGTGCCCTCTCCTGTTTTTCTTTGGTCAGTCTGGCCAGTGGTTTGTCAATTTTGTTGATTCTTTCAAAGAACCAACTTTTGGTTTTGTCAATTCTTTCTATTGTTTTTCTGTTCTCTATTTCATTGATTTCTGCTCTGATCTTTACTATTTCCTTTCTTCTGGTGGTTGTGGGCTTTTTTTTTGCTGTTCTCTTTCTATTTGTTTGAGTTCTGTAGTTAATGTTTTGATTTTGTCCCTTTCTTCTTTTTTGATATGTGCATCTATTGCTATAGTTTGTCCTCTGAGGACTGCCTTTGCTGTGTCCCAAATGTTTTGGTATGATGTGTTTTCATTCTCATTTGATTCTAGCAATTTTTTGATTCCATCTCTGATTTCTTCTATTACCCAGTGATGTGTAAGCAGGGTATTATTCAGTTTCCACGTAGTTGAGTTTTTTTCCTTGCTCTTTCTATTGTTAATTTACACCTTGATGGCATTGTGGTCAGTGAAGATACTTTGAATTATCTCAACGTTTTGGATCTTGTTGAGGATTGCTCTGTGGCCTAAGATATGGTCTATTCTGGAGAACATTGCATGTGCATTGGAAAAGAATGTGTACTTTGCAGTGGTGGGATGGAGTGTTCTATATATGTCTGTGAGGTCAAGTTAGCTGATTGTGCCCTTTAGGTCTTCTGTATCTTTGCTGAGTTTCTTCTTAGTTGTTCTATCCTTTAGTGAGAGTGGTGTGTTGAAGTCTCCTACTGTTATTGTGGAACTGTCAATTTCTCTTTTCAGTGTTGTTAGAGTTTGTTTTATGTATTTTGGAGCCCTGTGATTGGGTGCGTAGCTGTTTATTATGGTTATGTCTTCATGATGGATCGTCCCCTTAATCATTATATAGTGACCTTCTTTGTCTTTTATGGTAGATTTCGTTTTAAAATCTATTTTATCTGAGATTAGAATTGCCACTCCTGCTGTTTTTTGGTAGTTGTTAGCTTGATATATTTTTTTCCAACCTTGACTTTTAATAAATTCACCTCTTTGTTTCTAAGGTGTGTCTCCTGTAGACAGCATATTGATGGATCCTGTTTTCTTATCCATTCTGTGACTCTCCATCTCTTTATGGGTGCATTGAGTCCATTTACATTCAGTGTAATTATTGGTAGATGTGGGTTTGTTGCTGTCATTTTGTCATGCTTTTTTTTGTGGTGCTGAAGTTTTGTTTGTTCTTCTTATTCTCTTGTGCTTAGTTACTTTTGTATGTGGATTCTTTTTTCATTTCTTTTGTTTTTGTAGGTTTTGTTTTTGCTGAGACTTTATGGTTTTCCTCTTTTTTCAATTAGTGTGTTTGTTAACTTTTTTTGTGATTACCATAAATTTTACCCTTATCTTTTTAAGTTTGAAGCAGTCTACCATTACTTGGTATCGCCTTGCCTCCCTCTCCATTAGAAGTTTCATTACCTATGCTGTTTATTCCCTCTTTTATTATTTTGATGTTGTTGTCATTTACTGATTAACTGCTCTGATTCCCTGCTGTATTTCTTTTGGTTTTAGGTAGTCCTCGAGAGTTCATTTCCTAGATTGGTATCTGGCTGGTACGATCCTGCGTCCTAGGTTCTGCCTGTGAGCTGAAGCTGTTTGTCCTCAGATCGAAGAACTCGCTTTATTAATTCTTGTAAGTTTGGTTTGACTTTTACATATTCCCTCCATTTCTTTTTATCTGGAAATGACCTAATTTCACCATCAAATTTGAACGAGAGTTTTGCAGGATATACTATTCTTGGCTGGCAATTTTTTTCTTTCAAGATTTTATATATGTCATCCCATTGCCTTCTTGCCTGCATGGTTTCTGCCGAATAATCTGAGCTTAGTCTTATTGTTTCTCCTCTGTATGTGACTTTTTGTTTTTCACGAGCTGCTCTCGGGATTCTTTGTTGGTCTTTGGTTTTGGCGCCTGTGAGTATGATATCCCTTGGTGATTTTCTTTTGGGTTCTCTTCTATATGGGGTTCGTTGAGTTTCTTGGATGGCCAGCTTTTCATCTTTCATGATATTGGGGAAGTTTTCTGTCAGCAGTTCTTCAATGATCCTCTCTGTGTTTTCTCCTCCTGTTCTGGAATTCCAATCACTTGCAAATTGTTGCTTTTTATTGTGTCCCACATAACTCTCAGGGTCTCTTCATTTTTCTTTGTTCTTTTTTCTGAGTTTTCCTCAAACAGAGTTGTATCCAAGTGTTTGTCTTCAATTCCACTGATCCTTTCTTCCACCATTTCAAATCTGCTTCTCAGCCCTTGTATGACATCATCCATTTCTGAAATCTTGTTGTTTATCTTCTGGATTTCTAATTGTTGTCTTTGTATAATGTATAGTTGTGAATTTACTTGGCATTTTCTTCCTGCATTATTTTCCTGAATTCTTCCAATTTTTTGTCTGTATTTTCCATGAATTTGTCTATTTTTTCCTCATGTTTGTCAGCTTTTTGCCTCAGTTCTTGGAGTATTCAGAGTATTAGTGATTTGAATTCCCTATCAGGTAGTTCTAGTGCATTTTCTTCCAGAAGAGAGTCATCTGGTGCTTTATTTTGGACGCCTACTGGATCCATCCTGTCCTGTTTTTGTAAATGTTTTGTTATTGTCTGCTGTCTTCTTCTACTGTCTGCTGGTATTCAGCAGTTATTTTTCTCGTTTATTGATTGTAGATTTGTTTGTTTCATCCCTTTTTTTTAAAAAAAAATTGACTGTGCCTAAGCAGACAGACTGTGTGTTCTTTGTTGTTTGCTCGTCTGTGGGCACAATACTTTTCACCTCCTTCTTCAACTGGCAGTTTCAGTCACTCAGATATGGTTCGGCTGTGCAGGTCTAGCTGATGATGAATTACTGGGATGGGTTGTGTGTGACACTTACTACAGCCACCAGAATGGGTCGGTAATCAGTGCAGTGTAGGTTCCAGTTGGCTGTTCCTGTGCTGCTTGGTGGTGTGATGTCAAGTGCATGGTGCAGGTGGGCAGTATGCAGTGGGGAGATTGTTATGTGTGGAGCTAAGATGGCTATGGGAGAGAGGAGAGAGGAACAGGAGCCAAAAACATACAAACAAACAAACAAAATTCTAGAGGAGCTTGCCGTTGGAGTGGAGAGATGAGAGACTATGAAATGGAGAAAAACAGAAAGGGGAGCAGGAAGAAAATAAAAGAATGAATAAATAAGGATCAGAAAAGTTAAAGAACCACAAAGTTCCCAGGGATCCCACTGGTGCAGCTATGAGGTCTGGGGAAGTCACTCTCAGGTGTTGCAGTACAGCCTGGCTAGAAGGCGTAGATCTATACAATGCCAGGGATTCAGGGAACAGAAAGAGCAGGAAGATATAGAGATATGAGAAACTGAGCCATGAAGAAAGACAAACAAGGAATAATAAAACAAAACAAATTAAAAAAAAAAAAAAAACAAGAAAGGCCCCCAAAGAAACAGAAGGGAAAAAAAAAAAAACCAAAAGACCAATGTACAGAGAAATGTTCTCAGGGATCCCTCTGCAGGTCTGTGGAAGCCGAAGGGGAGTCTCCCTGCCACCAGCTCAGCCTGGCCAGAAAGGGCTCCCAACTCAAGAAAGGAAAAGAAAACAAACAAACAATTCAAAACAAACAAAAGAACAAAAGCCCTGGGATCCCACCAGCGCGGCAGCCCAAAGCAGGAAGCAGCTCCACACTCGAACAGAGCTCCGCACCCCCTCAGGATGAAGCAAAGATGGCGCACGGAGCCAGGTACTTGAGCAAAGGGAGGGGGAGGGGGCGAGAGGCAAGTAAGAAATCAAAAGATGCAGAAAAAAAGAAAAAGTAACACTAGAAGCCAACAAATGGTACTCAGATAGCCAGCTAGTGCGGGCTGTTGTTTCTGGACAAGAGACTGTGTCTGCAGGAAGCAGAGGGGGCCGAGCACGGGTGAAGAAGGGTAGAGAGTGGGAAAGCATATATCACAAATTACCGGCACTCTGCAGCCCCTCAGGAAGAAGCAAAGATGGCGCATGGAGTGAGGTTCTTGAGCGAAAGGAGGGGAAGGTGGGGAGAGGGAAGGAAGAAATAAAAAAAAGTGGAAAAAAAAACAACACCAGGAGCCGACAAATGGCACTCATAGAGCCAGCCTGTTTGGGTGTGTGGAATCCAAGCAGCCGCTGTTTCCCAGTCAAGAGACTGTGGCCACAGGAAGCAGAGGAGGCTGAGTCAGGGTGAAGAAGGGTGGGGGGTGGGAAAGCGTATATCGCCAATTACCGGTTGTTTTGTCTCCCGCTGGACGCTCAGTGAGGCTGCTTTCTTGTACCCCTGTTTGCTGGTCTCCGATAGGAGTCCAAGATGGTGGATCCGCGCTGCATTAGCTGGTAGGGGACCTCTGCATGAATCTCTCCTCGCTCTCCGTTCTCTGTCAGTTTTCTCACTCCATTTGGTGTTTGACTGAGTTCTTTATCTCTTCATTTGATGTTTTAGGGTTTCAGGATTGTTGTATTCTCTGTTCGGTTTAGTTTTTCGGACCTTTGCTGTGGTGGAGGGACGGCGTGTTGCTTCTGCCTAGAGCACCATTTTGCCAGAACTCCGAGTAAATACATTTTTAAAGATATTTTCAGATTGTGATAAATACCAGTGACAAGCTGTAAGTGTAATAAGAAAGATACAACTTTTCTAAAAATGAATACAGGAGATAACAGGACAATGGGGTCACTTTAGGGAGTAATGGTGGGGACTTTTTTAGATCAAGGTGCTCCGAGAAGGCCTCTCAGAGGATCACAAGCAACTTTCCTGCTATGTGAATGAAGCTTGAACTTCAGGGCCCTTCTCGTGTCTGGGCCCCTTCCAAGGCCTCATACCTAAGTCTGTATTTCTTAAACAGGGTCCCCTAAGCTGTATAAGCTTCAGGTCCCACAAACCTGGATGCGCCTCTTCTGAGAAGGTAATAAGTTAGTGGAGACTTGAGGGTAGGAAGAGGTCAACCATGCAGAGACGCAGAGGACGAGCCTTCCAGACAAAGCAGACCATATGTGCAAAAGCAGCAAAGAGATTTACAGGCTCAAGGAACATCCATGAGGCCAGTGTGTTGAGGACAGATCGTGGTGAGGTCAGAGAGGTGGGCAGGGCCAGATCCCAAAGGAACTTATCAATCAAGTAATGCGCTTGGATTTTGCAGTAGGTTGGGAAACCATTGGAGGATTTTAAGCCAGCCAGTGACACAATCTACGTGTTTGTAAGGTGACTTCTGCTTTAAGAAGATTCACTGAAAGTGAATGGAAGGCAGGAGACAAGTCTGGAACTCAAAGGAAGGAATTCAGGTCTTAGAAGATGTTGGCAGGGACTGTGGTATGGCTGTCAACATGGAGAGAAGAAGATGGATTCCAGACGTATCTTTTCAATAGACGCAGCAGGCTTTGCTAGTGGGTTGGATGTGGGAAGCAGAGAGAGAGAGGATTCAAGAATGACCATGCCCCTGAGATTGTCTTTCCATCTTAACCTGTAATGAAGTTTGTCTTCTCGCTGAGTAAACATTCATGGTGCCTCTGAAACCCTTGCTCACTAATTTCATGCTACCACTTCCCTTAACAATCTCTCTTGTTTATTAACTTTAATAGTGCTGTAGCATTTAGTTACCACACTACGAGGGAAGCCATTATGCCAGATGGTTCCACAAATAATTATCTTCATAATTTTATGAGTACTCTATTTATTTTTGGTGATTACTGGTGCATGTTTGAACCCATTAAAGCCCTAAAGCTCTACCAACAGGCACTTAAATGAAGCCCTAGAATCTTGAAGAAGAAGAATTTAGTATGTGGTTGTTGAGCTACGAAACTCTTCCTAGCTTACACCACTGTTTCAGTCATTGAGAGTTTAACGGAGGAGAAAATCAGAATGTATTGATTTCCTCTTATGTCCCTGGGAAGAGGCAACCCAAGCTGTTTTTATGATGTTTTAAAGTGCACGTGACACTGCCTTTTAAAATATCTGAGAAAATTCAAATCTGCCAGTTGAGCATGTAGCCAAGCTTTCACTTGGGGTCTGGCCTTGCATCAATGTAAAGCCTTGTGTTAGCAACAGGAGGCAGAGGGAGATGGGGACAGATTTTCTGTCCTTGTCAGTGTGTGTGTGCTGACCACGGTTCGGACCAAAGTACTAAATTTTCCTTGCTGCCTACGGGGACTGTCCACTGGATCTGTTAAAATCTGCGTGCTTTTGCTCACAACTCCTGTTTACAGTTTTATATGCAACGAATTCACCAGAAATGGTTCCTTAAGGTGGCTTAACAAGTGATTAAGCACTCAGCTACTAACCAAAAGTTTGGTGATTCAAGTCCACCCAGAGGAGCCTTGGAAGAAATGCCTGGCAATCTGCTTCCAAAGGATCACAGCCATTGAAAACCCTATGGAGAGCAGTTCTACTCTGAAACACATGGGATCACCAAGAGTTGGAATCGACTAGACAACACTAGTTAAGGCCACTGCTGGGACAACTTTTTTCTTCTTCTCCTTTCCCTTGCTCCTGCTACTTTTTCTCCTCTGTTCTACTCTCTTTCTATTAATTTGGATCAGAAGATTATACATTTGAGGAGTTACAGGTATTAAAAATTACAGAACCTCAACACTAGAAAAACAATCAATATAATGCATCAGATAAATTAAACAAAAGACAAGAACCATATGATCTTATCAATTGATGCAGAAAAAGCATTTGACAAAGTCCAACACCCATTCATGATAAATACTCTCAGCAAAATAGGAATGGAAGGGAAATTCCTCAACATAATAAAGGGCATTTATACAAAGCCAACAGCCAACATCATCCTAAATGGAGAGAGTCTGAAAGCATTCTCCTTGAGAAAGGGAACCAGACAAGGATGCCCTTTATCACCACTCTTATTCAACATTGTGCTGGAGGTCCTAGCTAGAGCAATTAGGCTAGAAAAAGAAATAAAGGGCATCCAAATTGGTAGGGAAGAAGTCAAAGTATCTCTATTTGCAGATGATATGATCTTATACACAGAAAACCCCAAAGAATCCACAAGAAAACTACTAGAACTAATAGAAGATTTCAGCAAAGTACCAGGATACAAGATAAACATAGAAAAATCAGTTGGATTCCTCTACACCAACAAAGAGAACCTCGAAGAGGAAACACCAAAGCAATACCATTTACAATAGCCCCCAAGAAGATAAAATACTTAGGAATAAATCTAGCCAGAGACATAAAAGACCTATACGATGAAAACTACAAGACACTACTGCAAGAAACCAAAAGAGACCTGCATAAGTGGAAAAACATACCTTGATACCTTGCTTATGGATAGGAAGACTCAACATTGTGAAAATGTCTATTCTACCCAAAGCAATCTACAGATAGAATGCAATCCCGATTCAAATTCCAGTGGCATTTTTTAATGAGATGGAGAAACAAATCACCAACTTCATATGGAAAGGGAAGAGGCCCCGAATAAATAAAGCATTACTCAAGAAGGAGAACAAAGTGGGAGGCCTCACACAACCTGATTTTAGGACCTATTACACTGCCACAGTAGTCAAGACAGCCTGGTACTGGTACAACAACAGATACATAGACCAATGGAACAGAGTTGAGAATCCAGATATAAGCTCATCCACGTATGAGCAGCTAATATTTGACAAAGGCCCAAAGTCCATTAATTGGGGAAAAGACAGTCTCTTTAACAAATGGTGCTGGCATACTTGGATATCTATTTCCAATGACTCCTATACTGAAGAACAAACACTTTATTGTAGATTTTGTTTAAAAAAAAATTAAAGTTTATTCTCCTTCTGTAGCATAGATTTTGTTTGTTGTTGTTAGGTGTCATCGAGTTGGTACTAACTCATGGTGACCCCATGTACAACAGAACAAAACACTACCTGGTCCTGCACCATCCTCATAATCATTGTTATGTTTGGGCCCATTGTTGCAGCCACTGTGTCAATCCATCTCATTAAGGGTCTTCTACCCTTTTGCTGACACTCTGCTTTACCAAACATGATGTTCTTCTCCAGGGACTGGTCCCTCCTGATAACATGTCCAAAGTATGTGAGATGAAGTCTTGCCATCCTTGCCTCTAAGGAACATTCTGGCAGTACTTCTTCCAAGACAGATTTGTTTGTTCTTTTGGTAGTCCACAGTATATTCAGTATTCTTCACCAACACCATAATTCAAAGGCATCAGTTCTTCTTTGGTCTTCCTTATTTATTGTCCAGTGTTTGCATGCATATGAGATGATCGAAAATACCATTACTTGGGTCAGGCACACCTTAGTCCTCAAAGTGACATCTTTGCTTTTTAACACTTTAAAGTAGCCTTTTGAAGTAGATTTTCCCAATGCAATACGTCGTTTGATTTCTTGACTGCTGCTTCCATGGGCATTGATTGTGGATCCAAGTAAAATGAAACCCTTGACAACTTCAATCTTTTCTCTGTTTATCATGACATTGCTTATTGGTCCAGTTGTGAAGATTTTTGTTTTCTTTATGGTGAGGTGTAATCCATACTGAAGGCTATAGTCTTTGTTCTTCATCAGTAAGTGCTTCAAGTCCTCTTCACTTTCAGCGAGGAAGGTTGTGTCATCTGCATAACACGAGTTGTTAATGAGTCTTCTTCCAATCCTTATGCTGTTCTTCTTCATATAGTCCAGCCTCTCGGATTCTTTGTGCAGCATGCAGATTGAATAAGTATGGTGAAAAGATATAACCCTGACACGTACCTTTCCTGATTTTAAACCACACAGTATTCTCTTGTTCTGTTGGAACTACTGCCTCTGGGTCAACACAGAGGTTCCTCATGAGCATAATTAAGTGTTCTGGAATTCCCATTCTTTGCAATTTTATCCATAATTTGTTATGAACTACACAGTCAAATGCCTTCACATAGTCAATAAAACACAGATAATCTTTCTTGTATTCTATGCTTTCAGCCAGGGTCCATCTGAGATCAGCAATGATATCCCTCATTCCACGTCCTCTTCTGAATCCAGCTTTAATTTCTGGAAGTTCCTGTTGAAGTACTGCTACAACCATTTTTGAACTATCTTTAGCAAAATTTTACTTGTGTGGATATTAACGATATTGTTTGATAATTTGTTCATTCTGTTGGATCATCTTTCTTTGGAATGGGCACAAATATGGATCTCTTCCAGTCGGCCAGGTAGCTGGCTTCCAAATTTCTTCACAAAGACGAGTGAGCACTTCCAGCTCTGCATCCATTTGTTGAAACATCATAATTGGTATTCCGTCAATTCCTGGAGCCTTGTTTTTTGCCAATGTCTTCAGTGCAGCTTGGACTTCTTTCAATATCATCAGTTCTTGATCACATGCTACCTCCTGAAAATGGTTGAATGTCGATAGATTCTTTTTGGTACAATGACTCTGTATATTCCTTCCATCTTCTTTTGATGCTCCTTGCATCATTCAACAGTGAGCCCATAGAATCCTTCAATAGTGCTGCTTGAGGCTTGCATTTTTTTTCTTCAGTTCTTTAGCTTCAGAAATGCCAAGCATGTTCTTCCCTTTTCGTTTTCTAACTCCAGGTCTCTGCACGTTTCATTATAGTACTTTAGGTTGTGTTCTCGAGCTGCCCTTTGAAATCTTCTGTTCAGTTCTTTTGCTTAGTCACTTCTTTCTTTTGCTTTAGCTACTCTGCATTCAAGGACAAGTTTAAGAGTCTCTTCTGACATCCATTTTGTTCTTTTCTGTCTTTTTAATGACCTTTTGTTTTCATCATATATGATGTCCTTGATGTCATTCCACAACTCGTCTGGTCTTCAGTCATCAGTGTTCAGTGCATCAAATCTTTTCTTTAGATGGTCTCTTAATTAAGATGGGATATACTCAAGACTGTATTTTGGCTCTCATGGACTTGTTTTATGTTTCTTCAGTTTCAACTTGAACCTG
This sequence comes from Dugong dugon, assembly GCA_030035585.1. NCBI lineage: Eukaryota > Metazoa > Chordata > Mammalia > Sirenia > Dugongidae > Dugong > Dugong dugon. The sequence continues at coordinate 97,042,802 of CM057472.1, read as the reverse complement.
CATATGAGCCATTGATGGTCTGTTCCACAGTCAACCCCTGGCCTTGTTCTGACTGGTGATATTGAGCTTCTCCATCATCTTTTTCCAGAGATATAGTTGATTTGATTCTTGTGTATTCCATTTGGTGACGTTCATGTGTACAGTCGCCGGTTATGTTGTTGAAAAAAGGTATTTCCAATGAATAGGTAATTGGTCTTGCAAAATTCTATCTTGCAATCTCCAACATGATTTCTATCAAGGCCATATTTTCCAACTACTGATCCTCCTTCTTTGTTTCCAACTTTCACATTCCAATCATCAGTAATTATCAATGTATCTTGATCACATATTTTGTCAATTTCTGATTGCAGAAGTTGATAAAAATCTTCAGTTTCTTCATCTTTGGCATTAGTGGTTGGTGGGTAAATTTGAATAATAGTCAAATTAACTGGTGTTTCTTAAAAGTGTACAGATATTATCCTAACACTAACAGCACTGTACTTCAGGATAGATCTTGAAATTTTTTGGGGGGAATGTGATGCCGTTCCTCCTCAATTTGTCCTTCACAGAATAATAGACCATATGATTTTCTAGTTCAAAAGGGCCAATATCAGTCCCTTTCAGCTCACTAATGCTTAGGATATTGATCTTCAAGTGTTCCATTTCATTTTTAATGACTTTCAATTTTCTTAGATTCATAGTTCATACATTCCACAGTCCTATTACTAATGGTTTGCAGCTGTTTCTTCTTATTTTGAGTTGTGCCACATCAGCAAATGAGTGTCCTGAAAGCTTTACTGTATCCAGGTCATTAAGGCCGACTCTACTTTGAGGGTGCAGCCCTTCCCCAGTTGTATTTTGAGTGCCTTCCAACCTGAAGGTCTCATCTTCTGGCCTTATATCAGATAATGTTCTGCTGATATTCGTAAGGTTTTCACTGACCATTTTTTCAAAAGTAGATAACCCGGTCCTTCTTTTTAGTCTATGTTAGTTTGGAAGCTCTACTGAGACCTGTCCACCATGGGTGACTCTGCTGGTATTTGAAATACCAGTGGCTTAGCTTCTAGCATCAGAACAACCTTCTTCCTACCTGAATGTAAATATGAAGGTTGGGCTTGTAGCAGTCATCTTGATACCATGAAAGAAAGACCAAGAGAACAGCAGGAATGTTGGCCTAAGCCTTGTTGAACCACTAGATCAATATCATCAGCAATCTATCTCCAAACTTGTTGTCATGTGACAGAATAAACCGCTGTTTATTTAAGTTGCGTATCTGTTAATTGTAGCTGTATGCATTCCGAACTGATATAAACCAAAAGCCAAACCCATTGCTGTCGAGTTGATTCCGACTCGTAGTGACCCTATAGGACAGAGTAGAACTGTCCCATAGGATTTCCAAGGAACAGCTGGTGGATTTGAACTGCCAACCGTTTGGTTAGTAGTGAGTTCTTAACCACTGTGCCACAAGGGCTCCTCTAACTGATATTAGAATGAATTAAAAATATCTGTATACACACGAGCATAATTAAAAAAATTAGCAATTACATGACACATTTAAATCCAACTTTGTATATGAAATTCCGCAGAGAAACCTGAAAAACTTTTGTAGAATACTAATATGAAAACAAGTTTTGGGAACTATCTCTGATAGGAAGTTGGGAAAGAGAAAGGCATAGTGCCAGAGAACTGGTATGGTGCTAGGGTAAATTCTGGTCAGGAAAGCAGAGACAGGGACATATACAGAACCATGGGGCAGGGACACAGAGAGGCAGTTTGTTCTGGTTGTAATTAATAGAGTTGACAAATATTTCTCATTTTTCTTCTTTACAGATAGGGTTGCCAGATTTAGCAAATAAAAATACAGAATGCTCAGATAAACAACAAATTTGTCTCGTAATATTTAATCTGGTAATCCTATTTATAGGCTTGAGGTAGAATTCACTTTTTTTTTTTTTTTAAATCTGTCTCCTTCTAGTTCAGGTAATTAACTAATTAATCTCTCCTTTAGCTTCCTATCTTACAAATGAGTTTTCCACCCATGCTCCCTGACTGGGGGCCAGAAGATGAGATTCTAGGGGCAGCTCTTCCCGTAGCCAGTGTTGAGACCTTGGGGAGTTTCTCAGCCTCTCATGCCTTACGTTTCCTCACCTGGGCTTAGACTAGTTACTTTCTAAAATCCCATTGCATCCTAAAGTTTGATGGTTTAATAATCGGCACATGGGATTCCACGCGCCCGGGCGGGGGGCTTTCTGGGAGCCGTTTGCCGGCCGCTAGCGAGCCTTTTTCTGCCGCCTCCCCCTCCTTTTGCCTGGGTGCCTGGTTCCGAGTGCCGTCTCTGCTCTCTCCTGTGGGGCTGTAGGGCTGCGTTCGGGCGTGTGGCTGTTTCCAGGTCTGGGCTCCCGCGCGGGTGGGATCCTGGGGCCTTTGTTCGTTGGCCCCTCTGCTTCCCGTGGCCACGGTCACTTAACCCCGAGACTACCGGCTTCTTGGAATTCACGCCCCTGAGTGGGGGCTCTCTGGGTCCCATTTGTAGGCACTGACTGCTGGTGTTGCCCTTTTTTTTTTTTTCTCTCAATTTTATTTTTCTTCCTTTTTTGATTAGTTTTGTCATCTTTTACCTCTTTTTCTCTTTTGTCTTTCTTCATTGCTTAATTTCTTGTCTCTCTATCTCTTCCTTCTATTTCTGATCCCTGAATTCCAGGCGATGTATGCCTCTGTACCTTCTGGCCAGGCTGAGCTGTGAAAATTGAGACCGACTCCCACAGACCTCATAGCTGCATCGGTGGGATCCCTGGGAACTTTGCAGTTCTTTAACTTTTCTGATTTTTATTTGGTCATTCTTTCCTTTTCTTTCTCTTCCCCCTTCTGGTTTCCTCCATCCCATAGTCTCTCATCTGTACATTCCAACGACAAGCTCCCCTAGCATTCTTTTATGTTTGTACGCTTTTTGCTCCTCCTACTCTCTCCTCTCTCCCATATCCAGCTTAGCTTCACACATAACCATCTTCCCGCTGCACCCTACCTACCTGCACCGTGCACTAGACATCACATCACCAAGCGGTGCAGGCACGCCCTATTGGAACCTGCCCAGCACTGACTACCGACCGTCATGGTGGCTGCGGTGAGTGCCACAAGCAACCCATCCCAGTGGCTCCTCCTCAACTAGATCTGCCCAGCTATACCACAAGAACGAAAAAAAAAAAAATCTACAATCAATAAACGAGAGAAATATCTACTGAATGCCCCGAAAACAGCAAACAATATCAAAACATTTACAAAAACAAGACAAGATGGCTCCAATAGGCATCCAAATTAAAACACCAGATAACTCTCCTGTGGAAGAAAATGCACTAGAAGTACCTGATACGGAACTCAAATCATTAATACTCGGAATTTTCCAAGAACTGAGGCAAAAAGCTGACAAACATGAGGAAAAAATAGACAAATTTATGGAAAATACAGACAAAAAATTGGAAGAATTCAGGAAGATGATGCAAGAACAAAATGCCAAAATAAATTCACAACTCGAAATTATACAAAAACAACAATTAGAAATCCAAAAGATAAACAACAAGATTTCAGAAATGGACGGTGTCATAGAAGGGCTGAGAAGTAGATTTGAAACCATGGAAGACAGGATCAGTGGAACTGAAGACAAACACTTGGATACAACTCTGTTTCAGGAAAACTCAGAAAAAAGAACAAAGAAAAATGAAGAGACCCTGAGAGTTATGTGGGACACAATTAAAAGCAAAAACTTACGAGTGATTGGCATACCAGAACAGGGGGAGAAAACAGAAAACACAGAGAGGATCATTGAGGAACTGCTGACAGAAAACTTTCCCAATATCATGAAAGATGAAAAGCTGGTCATCCAAGAAGCTCAACGAACCCCATATAGAAGAGACCCCAAAAGAAAATCACCAAGACATATCATATTCACACTCGCTAAAACTAAAGACAAACAAAGAATCCTGAGAGCAGCTCGTGAAAAACAAGAAGTCACATACAGAGGAGAAACAATAAGACTAAGCTCAGATTATTCAGTAGAAACCATGCAGGCAAGAAGGCAATGGGATGACATATATAAAATCTTGAAAGAAAAAAATTGTCAGCCAAGAATAATATATCCTGCAAAACTCTCATTCAGATTTGATGGTGAAATTAGGTCATTTCCAGATAAACAGAAACTAAAGGAATATGCAAAAGTCAAACCAAACTTACAAGAATTATTAAAGGGAGTTCTTCGATCTGAGGACAAACAGCTTAAGCCCTCAGGCAGGACCTAGGACCTAGGACGCAGGTTAACATGAACCAGATACCATTCTAGGAACTGAACTACAGACGACTTTCCAAAAACAAAAGATATACAACAGGGAATCAGAGAAATCAATCAAAGGATGACAACAACATCAAAACAATGAAAGAGGGAACAAACGGCATAGGTATAGAACCTTCTAAAGGAGAAGAAGGCAAGGTGATACCAAGTAACGGTAGACTGCTTCAAAATTATAAAGATAAGGGTAAAATTCATGGTAACCACAAAAAAAGTTAACAAACCAACTCATAAAAATAAAGACGAAAATCATAAAGTCTCAACAAAAACAAAACCTACAAAAACAAAAGAAATGAACACAAAATCCACAAACAAAAGGAACTCAGCACAAGAGAGTAAGAAGAACAAAGAAAACTTCAGCATCACAAAAAAAAGCACTACAAAATGACAGCAACAAATTCACATCTATCAATAATTACACTGAACGTAAATGGACTCAATGCACCCATAAAGCGACGGAGAGTGGCAGAATGGATAAGAAAACAGGATCCATCTATTTGCTGTCTACAAGAGACACATCTTAGAAACAAAGATGTGAATTTATTAAAAATCAAAGGTTGGAAAAAAATATATCAAGCTAACAACTATCAAAAAAGAGCAGGAGTGGCAATTCTAATCTCAGATAAAATAGACTTTAAAACAAAATCTACCATAAAAGACAAAGAAGGACACTATATAATGATTAAGGGGATGATCCATCATGAAGACATAACCATAATAAATATCTATGCACCCAATGACAGGGCTCCAAAATACATAAAAAAAAACTCTAACAGCACTGAAAAGAGAAATTGACAGTTCCACAATAATAGTAGGAGACTTCAACACACCACTCTCAGTAAAGGACAGAACAACTAAAAAGAAACTCAGCAAAGATACAGAAGACCTAAAGGACACAATCAGCCAACTGGACCTCATAGACATATATAGAACAATCCATCCAACCGCTGCAAAGTACACATTCTTTTCCAATGCACATGGAACGTTCTCCAGAATAGACCACATCTTAGGCCACAGAGCAATCCTCAACAAGATCCAAAATGCTGAGATAATTCACAGTATCTTCTCTGACCACAATGCCATCAAGGTAGAAATTAACACTAGAAAGAGCAAGGTAAAAAAACCAAACACATGGAAACTGAATAATAATCTGCTTACACATCAATGGGTAATAGAAGAAATCAGAGATGGAATTAAAAAATTCCTAGAATCAAATGAAAATGAAAACACATCATACCAAAACCTTTGGGACACAGCAAAGGCAGTCCTCAGAGGACAATTTATAGCAATAGATGCACATATCAAAAAAGAAGAAAGGGACAAAATCAAAACATTAACTACAGAACTCAAACAAATAGAAAGAGAACAACAAAAAAAGCCTACAACCACCGGAAGAAAGGAAATAGTAAAGATCAGAGCAGAAATCAATGAAATAGAGAACAGAAAAACAATAGAAAGAATCAACAAAACCAAAAGTTGGTTCTTTGAAAGAATCAACAAAATCGACAAACCACTGGCCAGACTGACAAAAGAAAAACAGCAGAGGGCACAAATAACCCAAATAAGAAATGAAATAGGGGACATTACAACAGACCCAACTGAAATAAAAAGGATTATAACAGAATATTATGAAAAACTATATTCCAACAAATTTGAAAACCTAGAGGAAATGGATAAATTTCTAGAAACATACGGCCTACCCAAACTACAACAAAGTGATATTGAAAATCTGAACAGACCCATAACAAGAGAAGAGATTGAAAAGGTAATAAAAAAACTCCTAACCAAAAAAAGCCCTGGCCCAGATGGCTTCACTGGAGAATTCTACAAAACATTTACAGAAGAGCTCGTACCAGTTCTACTCAAGTTATTTCAGAGCATAGAAGAGGAAGCAACACTTCCAAATTCATTCTATGAAGCCAGCATAACGCTGATACCAAAACCAGGCAAAGACATCACAAAAAAAGAAAATTACAGACCAATATCTCTCATGAATATAGATGCAAAAATTCTGAACAAAATTCTAGCCAATAGAATTCAGTATCATATCAAAAAAATAATACACCACGACCAAGTAGGATTCATACCAGGTATGCAAGGATGGTTTAACATTAGAAAATCCATCAACGTAATCCACCACATAAATAAAAGGAAAGAAAAAAATCACATGATTATCTCAATTGATGCAGAAAAGGCATTTGACAAAGTCCAACACCCATTCCTGATAAAAGCTCTCAATAAAATAGGTATAGAAGGGAAATTTCTCAACATAATAAAGGGCATCTATACAAAACCAACAGCCAACATCATTCTTAAGGGAGAAAGGCTGAAAACATTCCCCCTGAAAACAGGAACAAGACAAGGATGCCCTTTATCACCACTCCTATTTAACATTGTGCTGGAAGTTCTAGCTAGAGCAGTAAGGCAAGAAAAAGGAATAAAGGGCATCCAAATTGGTAATGAAGAAGTTAAACTCTCCCTGTTTGCAGATGATATGATACTATACATAGAAAACCCTAAAGACTCCACGAGAAATTTACTGGAAGTAATAGAAAGATTCAGCAGAGTAGCAGGATACAAGATAAACATTCAAAAATCAGTTGGATTCCTATACACCGGTAAAGAGAACGATGAAAAGGAGATCAGGAAATCAATACCATTTTCAATAGCCCCTAAAAAGATAAAATACTTAGGAATAAATCTGACCAGGAATATAAAAGACCTATACAAAGAAAACTACAAAACACTGCTGCATGAAACCCAAAGGGATCTACATAAATGGAAAAACATACCATGCTCATGGATAGGCAGACTCAACATTGTGAAAATGGCAATTCTACCTAAAGCAATCTACAAATACAATGCAATTCCGATACAAATACCAACAACATTCTTCAAAGAGATGGAAAAACTAATTATTAACTTTATATGGAAAGGGAAGAAACCTCGAATAAGTAAAGCACTACTGAAGAAGAAGAATAAAGTTGGAGGACTCACACTACCTGACTTGAGAACCTACTATACAGCTACAGTACTCAAAACAGCCTGGTACTGGTACAACAACAGAGACATTGACCAATGGAACAGAATTGAGAACTCAGATGTAAATCCATCCACCTACGGTCACCTGATTTTTGACAAGGGCCCAAAATACATCAAATGGGGAAAAGACAGTCTTTTTAACAAATGGTGCTGGCAAAACTGGATATCCATTTGTAGAAAAATTAAACAGGACCCATACCTCACACCATATACAAAAACTACTTCAAAATGGATCAAAGACCTGAATATAAAGCCTCAAACTATAAAATTCATAGAAGAAAAAATAGGACCAACACTTCAGACCTTAATACATGGCATTAACAGGATACAAACCATAAACATCAACACAAAAAACCCAACAGATAAACTAGATAATTGGGATCTTCTAAAAATCAAACATCTATGCTCTTCAAAAGATTTCACCAAAAGAGTTAAAAGAGAACCTACAGACTGGGAAAAAATTTTTGGACAGTACAAGTCAGACAAAGGTCTAATCTCCATAATCTACAAGAAAATCCAACACCTCTACAACAAAAAGACAACCAATCCTATCAAAAAATGGGCAAAGGAAATGAACAGACACTTCACCAAGGAAGACATTCAAATGGCCAACAGACACATGAGGAAATGCTCGCGATCACTAGCCATTAGAGAAATGCAAATTAAAACCACAATGAGATACCATCTCACCCCGGCATTACTGGCACGAATCAAAAACACTGGAAATAACAAATGTTGGAGGGGCTGCTGGGAGACGGGAACTCTTATACACTGCTGGTGGGAATGCAAAATGATACAGCCATTTTGGAAAATGATATGGCGTTTCCTCAGAAAGCTAGAAATAGACGTACCATTTGATCCAGCAATCCCACTCCTAGGAATATATCCTAGAGAAATAAGAGTCATCACTCGAATAGACATATGCACACCTATGTTCATGGCAGCATTATTCACAATAGCAAAACGATGGAAACAACCTCGATGTCCATCAACAGACGAATGGATACACAAACTATGGTACATACACACAATGGAGTACTATGCAACGAGAAAGAACAATGAATCGGTGAACCATCTCATAACATGGATGAAACTGGAGGACATCATGCTGAGTGAAATAAGTCAATCACAAAAGGACAAATATTGTATGAGACCTCTATTGTAAAAACCCATGAAAAAATTCACATGCAAAATGTAACAATCCTTGTTGGTTACCAGGGATGGGGGGGGGGGGATACTAAATAGGTAATAGGTAAGTGGTAACTTGGGTGAGAGATGAGATAGTACATAGTACAGGGGAAACTAACACAACCGGCACAAGGAAAGGTCATGGAGACCCTATAGACACATCCAAACCCCCCGAGGGACTGAGTTGTTGGACGGAGGGCTCTGGGGACCATGATCTCGGGGAACATCTAGCTCAACTGGCATGACACTATTTATAAAGATAATGCTCTACATTCTACCTTGGTGAGTAGTGTCTGGGGTCTTAAAAGCCTATGAGCGGCCATCTAAGATACTCCACTGATCTCATCCCTTCGGGAACAAGGGAGAACGAAGAGAACAGGATACAAGGAAAAGATTAGTCCGAAGGACTAATGGTCCACAGCTACCAAGGCCTCCACGGGACTGAGCCCAGTACAGCTGGATGGTGCCCGGCTACCACCAATGACTCCTCTGACCAGGATCACAACAGAGGGTTCTGGGCAGAGCTTGAGAAAGATGTAGAGCATAATTTTAACTCCCCAAAAAAAAAAAAAAAAAAAAAAAAGACCAGATTTACTGGCCTAAAGAATACTAGAGAAACCTCGAGAGTGTGGCCCCCAGACACCCTTTCAGCTCAGAGGGGAAGTTACCTTCAAGGTTCGATGTTAAGCCTGGGAATGGACACCCCAGTAAAACTAAATGGGACTAACGATGTACAGGAGTCCAGTGACAAGGGCCAGAAGGCAGAGGGAGAGTAGGAAACTGATGATAAGGAACACAAATTGAATAAGGACACTGTCGATGTATTGTGAGATTGTTGACCACTGCTATAGGGCAACATTTGTAGTAACTATTAAATGGGAGGCTGTTTTGTCCTGTAAGCCTTCATCTTGGGCGAGAATGGCAGCACAATTGGAAGAGCATAGTCAATATCACTTAAATGTGTAAGTAAAAAGTTTTGAAATGGTGTTTAAATAAAATAAAAATAAATAAATAAATAAATAAACAAATGAGACTAAAGAGGTACAATAGTCCACTGACAAGGTCCAGAAGACAGAAGGGGACAAGGAAGCCCCCTGGTGATAGGGAACACAAGGTGGAGTAAGGATATTCTTGATGTGCTGTGAGATTGTTAACCATTGTCATAGGGCAACATGTGTAGTAACTGTTAAATGAAAAACTATTTTGTTCTGTAAGCCTTCATCTTAAGTGAGAATAACAGCACAGTTGGAAGAGCGTAGTCAATGTCACTGAACTGTGAATGTAGAAAATTTTGAAACGGTGTATCTTTGGCCATCTGTAATTTTCATCAAAAAAAAAGGTTGAGAATTTAGAGGCTTAATACGTTGTGGGGTTGTTAACCAATGTCAAAAAAACAACAACATGTGTACTACTATTTCATGAGAAACTATTTGCTCTGTAAGCTTTCACCTGAAGTACAATAAAATATATATTAAAAAAAAAAAAAAATAATCGGCACATGTAGAATCTTGAGGTTCAACAGCTAAACAAAATAGAAAATAATATATGGGGCCTTACAATTGGGCTCTAAGCAAATGCTAGAAATTACTCTTCCCCTAAGTGTTCAGTAAGGAGCTCTGGTGGCTCAGTGCTTAAGCGCTAGGCTGCTAACTGAAATGTTAGAGGTTCAAACCCACCAGCCACTCCGACGGTGAAAGATGTGACAGTCTGCTTCCACAAAATAAAGATTACAGCCTTGGAAACCCTATGGGGAAGTTCTACCCTGTCCTATAGGATCTCTATGAGTTGGAATCCACTCAATGGCAACGGGTTTTAAGTGTCCAATGGGAGTCCCTGAGGGCACAAATGGTTAAGCTCTAGGCTACTAACCAAAAGGTTAGTGGTTTGAATCACCCAGGGGTCCTCAGAAGAAAGGCCTAACGATCAGTTTCTGAAAGGTCTGAGCCATGAAAACCCTATGGAGCAATTCTGTTTTGACACACAAAGGTTGACACAGGGCCAGATTACCCAATAAACATGGTATGCATGGGCTTACTTGTGCATATTTACTGATCTATAGTGAATAATTTCACCTATTTTTCACCAAGATGTGGTGAAACCCATGCAAAATTGTTCACTACAGATTAGTAAATAAACATAAGTAAGCCCACGCACATCTTGCTTAATGTAAGCCAGTGAGTACCTTGCTTACTGGTTAATTTGCCTCTGGGTTGACATGGGAGCCCTGATGGCACAGTGGTTAAGAGCTTGGTTGCTAACCAAAAGGTCAGCAGTTTGAATCTAGCAGCCACTCCTTGGAAACCCTATGGGGCAGTTCTACTCTGTCCTGTGGGGTTGCTGTGAGTTGGAATTGACTCGATGGCAAAGGGTTTATTTATTTGTTTTTTTGGTTTAAGGTTTAAGTGTTCAATAAATGGGAGCTTATTCAGGTTTCACAAGACAATTAGTTGGATGATAGGAAGGGCTCTAAAAACAGTCAGTGGTTTGCTGGGACTGCTCACAGATAGGTCAAATTTAGTGATCAAAAGAACTTAAAACAGGATCTTTGGCCTCCAAAAGTAGGTTATCATAGCTTGTCAATCAGTTTTCCCAGAAGAGCTGTCCCCGTCTCTCAGTAGGTATGCTGTTGATTTTTTTTTTTTTAAATTGTCTATGCTCTCTTCATAACTATTTAAAGATAAAAAGTGAGCCAGGAAATATTAAGCTCCCTTAGATCCACTGTAGATTCTTTGACAGGTTGTCTTTTATCCTCCCTCTAAACTGGAGTGGGGGCTCAGAGCAGAGCCAGGAGAAGGCATGGGCCACGATGGGAGGGCAGGGTCCTTTCATGGGCAGGGAAGGGGCTGGTGTGGGCCATGGAACTTAAAACTAGGTCCCTGACCGGGTGTTGCAGTTCCTCCTCTGACTTTGTTGGGGCAGCAGGCTACACTTACTTAAGATTGAATACCACTGCAGTTACAGGGAGTCACCAGTCAGCATGATGCCTGATGCAGTTTTGCTCCTCAGACCCTCTCATGTAAATCTCCGCCGAAATTAGACTGAGAAGCGATGTTCAGCTTCGGATTTCTGCCAGGCTTTCATTAATCCTCCAGACACAGGCAGGCTCTGTCTCGCTTTCTCCATTTCTTTGCCAGCAAAATGACACTTCACAAAGAAGTTACCTCGGAACGCGCTGGTACAGCTCTGACAAACTTTCATAAATATGCCCAGCTGTTTCCCCAATCTTGGCTCTGTGTAGCCTGCAAATCACCGATTAATTTGCACACAGCTGCTGCCGATTCTAAGGAGACAAGCTCCTGAGGAACATTCAGTGTTGCTGGTATTAAGCCTCTAATTTCCTTAAGTGAAAAGTTTCTAAAGCTGTTGAAAGTGTCTGAGGAAGGTGCAAAGGCAGGACTCCTGGGCTTCCTCCTTGCTTGTCTGACTGATGCACCTTGAAGTCGAAAATTCCAGTTAACCACTGTGTGTGCACACTGCTCTACTGACTAGAGAATAACTGTCTCTATTTAGCAAGTTTTTCTTAAAGCATTTTTTTTTGAACACCTATTTTGTGCAAGGTACAAAGGAGACAATGGGCTGTTGTGGTTGAGATCTTGACACAGGTTAAAAGCCCTTCTTCCTCTCTTAGTTTGGACCTTGGGCCACGTCTTTATCTGTAATAACTAGACATACGTAAGAAGGTTGTTGGGGATATTTAATGAGATAATGTATACAGCAGGAATGATTAAAGTGTTTTTATGACCTTTCTTCTCACCTACTGCCCAAGGGAAATTTTGGGTCAGTTTGCTTGCTTTGGCTGTGAAAACCAGGATTATGGGTAGAAATGGCAGTTTGGAAATGTCTGGAAGACTATCTGGAATCACACTGGGAAGGACAGCAATTTACTCCTGGAAGGAAAATTGTAACTGGAGACAGATGAGAGGAAGAGGCAGTGTGCTGAGGGCCGGCATGAACTGAAGTTTTGGAAATCCGAGAATAGAAAAAAGGGAATGCTTTCCGTGTTCTGAGCTCTGCTGTGTGAGATAGGGTTATGAGGAGGAACAAGAAAGGGAAAAAAGTTTGTTGTGGGTTATAAACCAACTTTCTGCAGTTTTTCACTTCTTTTTGGTTGTGGGAGCCACTGAAGAGCAAGGAAATGATGTGATCTCAGCTTTGTTTGACAAGTATTACATGGCAGGGTGGAAGGTGTGTTGCCTGGAAGAAGGTGGGCTATCAGAACGCTAGACTAGACTAGGCAAGACTGATGAGGAGCTATCAGTGACAGAGCATTCTGTGAGTTATTCAGCAATACCCGGAAATGGGTGATGGTACATAGAATTGGGTCTTGGCTCATATGATTCTCCTAATTTAGGATGCTTTTTTCATTTCCTTTTGGCCACATTATTCTCATTCCTTAAGGTCCAGCTCAGGGTCTTCCATTTTTTTGAAGTTTCTCAAGCTCTCTAAACTCCACTATAGCACTCATTTCTGAAATTCAGATTTCTGAATCACATCCAGTTCCACTCATCTTTGTATCTAGTCATCATTATTTAAAATACATCCTGTGCCTGGTTCCTTTTTCCAATTGGATTGTAAATGCCCTGAAGGTGGTTGCTCTCTAACTCTGTCTTTTATCCCTGGTGCCAAGCTGACTGCAAAAACCTTATTTTTATTGTTGGTTGCTGTTGAGTCAATTCAGACTCATGGCAACCCTATGTACAACATAAAGATATATAGCCTGGTCCTTACTCTATCAGACAATATTCTGTTATGATCCATAGCATTTTCACTGGGTAATATTTGGAAGTAGATCACCAGGCCTTTCTTCCTAGTCTGTCTTAATCTGGAAGCTCTGCTGAAACCTGTCCTCCATGGGTGACTGCTGGTATTTGAAATCCCAGTGTTACAGCTTCTAACATCATGGCAACAGGCAAGTCACCACAATACAGCAAACTGAAAGATGGGCGGTGGAAAAACACCTTAAACACCAAGTAATAGCTATTAGATTGGACTAAACTGGGTTTCAGGATGTACCTTGTAGTAGGACTAGTACAAAACTGTTACAATAGGAAAGAAGGGAAGTGACATTAGCAAAACGGAACACACGCTGATAAACATTCACTTTCTCATGGACGTGGGTATCATTCTGCAGTATCATTGAAAATTTTCACAAAAATCAGCTTAGTGTAATATAAATATATACAGGAATTTGTCATTTATCCACTGCTGAGCTAAGCAATGACCCCTCCTGGAAGTAGGTAAAGGAACAAAAAGTCAATGTTAGTATATACCCTTAGTGTGAATTACTCCTTCTGTAATTGAAACCCATCCAAAGAGATGGTAATTTATTAATACATATGATTTAGGTAGTTATATGTTTATTGTATTTCTATAATCCCATGTCTCTAAAGAGTCTGAAATTATGTCTAGAAACTTTATCTTAATAAATAAGATTTTTTTTTTCTTTTTATTTCCCACGTTGAAAGAAGGAAACAGCCTCCCTTGATGACAAAAACCAAAAATTGACGTGTTCCAAGAGTAACAACGGTGAGATCTGTGCTCAGTGATGAGAAAGAAGAAACTCAGGGTAGGGGGATGTAGGAAGGAAAACAAATGTCGCATTGGTCAACCATCAGGGTACTTGATTCATGCGTGATTTTTAAGAAATGAATCCAGAGAACTTTATAAAAACAGAGACATTTAAATGAGGATGTTGGCAGCTGGGAAATAATAATATTCCTAATTTCATGGAGACAAACTGAGACCGAGAAAGATGATGCTTTTTCAGAATAGCTAGGTAAAAAATGCTTTAAGAATATTGCAGGGGAATTTGGCTCTAAGAGTATTCATATGAAAACTTACAAAATCTATGCTTAAAGGAATGTCTACTCCTATAACAAAGGAATCAGTTGCTTTACAGAAGGATTTTTCCAAAGTTTCTTTAAAAACCAAGCAAGCCAGAGTGCTTGAATTCAGATTTGATTTTTAGATATTTGATTTACCCACAATTTTTCAGGAATCCCTCAATTGCATAAAACCATACTGAAACCCAGGCAAAGCTAGGCCAGCTCAGTTTCAACTTGAATTAGAGGTGACCACGTTGTCTGAAAGGGTGCTATTTTTTGCAGATAAGCTTATATTTAACTTTATTTCCTTATAAAATGGGAAATTTTTTTTTTTTTTAACTTTGTATGACTTCCCACCACAGATATATATTCTTAGGTGTGATTCGGTTTTATCTTCTATTTTCTTATCTGCCTAAGAAGATGCAGTTTTAAAACCAATTTACTTGGCTAATTCTTTCCTCTGTCATCTTTGTAATTATTTCTGATAGGTCTTGGCCAAACAATTCTCTCTCCATCATGTGGTTTCATCTCGGCTGAAAGTTTGTGTCCGCAAAGTCGGTTGTTATGGCAACAGCTGGGCTGTTACCAGCTCAGTATTATAGCTTTGTTGTAAGAAAAGGAAGAGGCGAATGAGTGGGGAGTGTGGGGCGGGGGGGGGGGGGGGCACGTGGACGTTTCCATCTATCTGTTTTTAAGTGATTTATCACCACTGTCTCAGTTAATTCTTTTGCATAATTCTCTTCCTTCAAGAACCTGAGTTCCATTAAATTCATTATCTTGTGTACATTTATAATTTAATTAATTTTTTTTTTTTATGAGGAACTGTGAGGCATGATCTAGCATGCAATTTATTCATTTGGGCATGCACTTAATATTTACTGAGCACCTATCCTGTGCCAAGAGTCCCCGGGTGGGGCAAATGTTTAATGCACTTGACTGCTAACTGAAAGGTTAGATGTTTGAATCCACCCAGGGATGCCTTGGAAGAAAGGCCTGGTGATCTATATCCAAAAAAAATCAGCCACTGAAAACCCTTTGGAGCACATGGGGTCACCATGAATCAGACTAGACTTGACAGCAACTGTTATTTTTTTTTTTTTTAAATCATGTGCCAGGCAAGGTTCCAGGAACTAGACCCAGCAGTGAACAAGTCAGCAAGGTCATGGCTGTCCTGATGCCTACATGATAGCAAAAGAGTCAGGTAGCGAATGAGCAAATGCATACATGTGATGCATTCAGACACATGGCATGAAGAAAATAGAGATCTGTGATAAAGTGATGGTGGGCACTGGATAAGGCACCATGGGAAAGCCTGTGGAGTGACGACAGTGGAGCCAATGCCTGATGAGGAGGAGTGGACAGTGGGGCACGTGAATATCCTGGGAAAAGGCTTTCCAGGCAGAAGAAGCAGCAAGTGCAAAGAAACTGAGGCATGAAATAGCTTGGGATTTTTTAAAGAAGAAAAATGGCCAGTGAGTCTGGGAGATGAGGCATGGGAGATGAGGTCTCAGGGGTAGATGGGGTCCAATGATCAGTGACTACATCAGGGTTGGCTTAAGGGGTGCAACCTGCACAACTGTACCAGGCCCTGTACTCAGAAGGGCCCTGTGTTTGGTTTAATGCTCTCCTGTTGTCAGCTTGGAGCCGTGATGGCACGGCCGTTAAAAGCTCAGCAGCTATCCAAAAGGGCTGCAGTTTGAATCCACCAACCACTCCTTGGAAACCCGATGGGGCAGTTCTACTCTGTCCTTTAGGGTCACTATGAGTCAGAATTGATTCAATGGCAACAGGTTTGATTTGGTTTGGTTGTAATTTTGAAATTCTTAACTTTTATCTTCGCACCTGTGTTTTGTAAGTGAAGAACGATGAGAAAATGGAGCACGCATGCAAGCCGAGGAGCTAGACACGATATGTCACATGACTGTTGCTTATCACCCGTTTACATATAGCTTCACGGTGCCCATGAACAAGGAATTCTGGTAGATCCATGATGCGTGGAGCTTAGAAAGGCAAAGCAAGTACAAGTTAAGTGTGCTGTGTCTACAAATGAGTTAGTGAAGACACTGCCAGACCCTAGGGGCCACGCTTTCCTTTAGAATGTCCTTCAAACAGAGAAAGAAGGCTATGACGTTGGGAGAAACACGAACCGCCAAGGAATGGTCTCATAGGCTTTCATTCTCGTGTTACTTTGCTGTATTAGCCAACCTCCACTCTGAAAATGGCGACAGAAGGAAAGGTGAAAGATGGGACTGCCCTTCTTTACTTTTCTTCTTTCAGTCCCTCCGTACCCATTAGTAAGCCAAAGGTAAAAACTGTGGGTAGAATGTGTGTGTATCAAGACAAGAAATTAAAAAAACAAACCAACAGTTGTTTAGTTTTGTGCAGTTTCCACTATTCTCGAAAGAGTGAAGAAGCTACGCATGTATGAGCTACAGAGTACATAGTGTTATCATTTTTGTAATTTCACTTATGAATTAACATTTTATTTAGTCATTTATTTTAGTCATCTAGTGCTGCTATAACAGAAATACCACAAGTGGATGGCTTTAACAAACAGAAGTTTACTCTTACAGTCTAGTAGGCTAGAAGTCCAAATTCAGGGCACCAGCTCCAGGGGAAGGCTTTCTCTCTCTGTGGGCTCTGGGGGAAGGTCCTTCCTTGTCAATCAATCTTCCTGTGGTCTAGGAGCTTCTCTATGCAGGAACCTTGGCTCCTGGTATTGCTTTCTTGGTGGTATGAGGTTCCCTGTGTCTCTCTGCTCACTGCTCTCTTTTATAGCTCAAAAGAGATTGAATTAAGACACAATCTAATCTTGTAGATCTCGTCAACCTAACTGCGGCTAATCCATCTCATCTATATCATAGAGATAGGATTTACAACACAAAGGAAAATCACATCCGATGACAAAATGATGGATAATTACTCAATACTGGGACTCATGGCCCAGCTAAGTTGACAGATATTTTGGGGAAACACAATTCAATCCATGACACATGCTTATATTTGCACTTAAAACTAGCATTGCACAATATAAAGATGGATTGTAAAATTCATGCTAATAATTTAAAACTTTCTTATTATGTATTTTTTTACTTATTTGTTGCCGTTGAGTCAATTCCAACTCATAGTGACCCTATAGGACAGAGTAGAACTGCCCTATAGTGTTTCCAAGGCGATAATCTTTATGGAAGTAGACTGCCACATCTTTCTCCTGCAGAGTGGAGGTGCTAATGGGTTCGAACCTCCAATACAGCTAATAAAAAACACCATGACGGGTTGAGCAAGAGACTGTGGAAGAAAGAAAAAAGTTTTGTATTTTAGTACCTTTAATGGCACTCAGGAGCCCTGGTGGTGCAGTGGTTAAGCGCCCAACTGCTAACCAAAAGGTTGGCAGTTTGAACCCACTAGCCACTCCGTGGGAAAAAGATGTGGCAATCTGCCTCCATAAAGATTACAGCCTTGGAAATCCTATGGGGTAGTTCTGTCCTGTAGGGTTGCTATGAGTTGCAACCTACGTGATAGTAATATATATATATTTTTTAATGGTACTTTTTTCCTGTGTTTTGAGCAAGGGCTCTGCATCTTAATTTTGCACTGAGCCCCACGAATTATGTGATGACAACATAAATCACATGAGAACGTTTATTTTGAATAAATGTTGAATAAACATTATTATTGAATATAAGGACTTGGTAATTACTTAGCGTTTTGAAGCCTCATTTCCTCAGCTTTAAATTGGACTAAAAATACCTGATGAAGGAGGTTGTGACAAATATCATTTCCCAGGACAGTGTCCGTCCATCACTGAGCAGAGTCCTTTACATTTAGCGGGCCTTCAATAGCTGGTAGATGGGGTACTTATAATTTTTCCTGTAAAATAGGAGGTTCTGTATTGACATTATTTATCTTTGGGTTATAGAGAGGAGAAAGACTTCTAGATGAAGAAACCTTTAAAACTCCAAAGAGAAATTCTTGCTTTAAAGGAACTTGAGAGAGAGCACAGAGCTAATATGCCCTATAACATCTCGGCTTCAGGAAAGCATTTGACAAATTATCTCATGTTCTTCTGTGGAAAAAGGAGAAATGCAGGCTAGATGGTAAGTCTGATAGATTTGTGTCGGTCCAGTAACTTTAATCAGAGAGTATGATTCATGGATTGTGGTAGCCTGGAGAGTGGATTCCAGTGCTATGCCAGAGATCTCTGTTGTTGGCTCTGTCCCGTTTTAATATTTTAAATTGGTGCCTTCATTAAAGACGTATCAAGCATGACTATCAAATACATAGCTGATGCAACATTAGAAAGAAGGAAGAGTTGAAACTTTAGGTGACCTATACACGATTTGAAACTATTTTAATAGGCTAAAATCATGAACCAAATCTAATAGGATGGAATTTAATATGGATGTTAGTTAAAAGTTGGTTAAAAATAAAATCATGGGATGGGGTATCCTAAGCTTAGTAGAGTTTCCTGTGATAAAGAACTAAGGATCAGAATTGACCGTAAGTCATTCCTTTAGCACATATTTTGCTTACTACCTGTTAAGCACTGGGCATCAAGCTAGTGGCTCTCAGGAATATGCAAGTGGTAGATGGTGGGAATATAGTGATGAACATGGCAGATGCAACATGACCCAGCCAGGCGAACAGACCAGCGGGAGTGCAGGAAACTGATGCCAACCCAACATGAACTTTATTCATATTTTGTTTAAATCAAGAGAGCATAGACTTTTTACATAGTCTTATTAAGAAGGGGATTTATCCTTAGCTCTAGGAAATAATATTGCAGTGTACATTTGGAGGAGGATGATAAGAATAATATAGTCTTAAAAACTCTGTCATATGAGAAATAAATGGAATAATTGAGGGTTTACCATTGATACTGTTATTCTAATCAATGATACCCTAATATATGAAATCAAAACCCTGTGAGTCAGCTAATTCTGCATATTTAGCCTGGAGAAAAGCAGTTGGAAAATGCCCAATTGCTATCTTTAAATATTTAACAGACTGCTTTGAGGAAAATAAAATCAGGCTTTCTCTTGTTTAACTTTATTTAGCATTAGGACAAATGAGTGATAGTTACAGAAAGATTGTACAGAAGTTCTTTCTGTACATTGGAATTGTCCTTTTTGAACCTGAATGATCATTTTTTTCAGGGATGATGCCAGATTAAAGACTGAACCACACATTCTCTATGATCCTTTCCTGCCCCAAGATTCCACAGTATTCTTTTGAAAATTAATTCACTTCAACGACCATTTTGGCCCCTTCTACGTGACAGTCGGAAGTCCCTGGGTGGTGCAAATGGTTTGCACTCAACTACTAACCAAAAGGTTGGTGGTTTGAACCCACCCATGAACTCATCCAGTGGTACTGCAAATGAAAGTCCTGGTGATCTGCTTCTGTAAAGATTACAGACAAAAAAAAGAAACAAAAACAACCCTATGGAGCAGTTCTACTCTGTAACACATAGGGTTGCTGTGAGTTGGAATTGACTTGATGGCAATGGGTTTGGTGTTTTGGTATGTGGCCATCACTTTATTAGGCACTCCAGAAGTTATGCAACACTCAAAAAATATTTTACCTCTACCAAACTTAAGCGTACATGACTGACCAAAAGTATTTAGCCAAGGAAAATGTCCTGAACACAGTCAATGTGAACTAAATTTTAAACAAGGCGAGGACTTTAATTTAGGAAATCAAAGGGGAAAATGACAGAATGGAGAAATTGGAGACACAGCATCCTTGCAAGAAATCAGCAGATATTTAACTTTAGTAGAGACTTGGTGGCAGGCCTTGCATTGTCCATCACAAAATGAGCTTTAGGTAAAGTTTAAACAAAAGGCTGTTGTAAATTTCCATATATGTGTTTGGTACATTGAGGAGATTCAGAACAGGGAGGAATCGTGGATATGGCTTTGAGGACCTTATCCTCCAGAGGTACCGAGAGCTTATGACACCCTCACCCCTGTCTGCATGGTTCCTTATGCAAGGATCACCATTCTTGGCACCACATGACCTGGCCATGGCTAATCAGAACAAGGGAAGTACACTGGCCAGCCAGCGTAGATAGTATGAGACCTGAGTCTAAAACACTAGCTCTCTGTGAGGAACTGACTAGCTGACCCCAATGCATTTTTTTCTCTTTGGAAGTGTGAATATGAAACATGCAAAGAATGCATCAGAAAGTAGGATACTGCAGAAGAGACACGCAAAGGCATGTAGAGATCAGATTCCATGAGGTAGCAAAAGCAATGCATGGAGAGGACGAGAGCAGAAAGAACCAGGAGAGCTTGGCAGGAGCAGCGGAGGGAGGGACAGACAATAGTTTGTTACTACACTGTCAAAGTGGAGGACACTGAAGCAATAGATGCCAGGATGATGAGGAGCCAACATACACATACAAGGGTGCACCCAAGAGTCAGCTTCTGTGCTAAACCCTGCAACTCTTACCATAAATCACAGACAAGACAGATCACACTGAATGTAGCAGTAAGGGAGGGCTTCCTGGAGAAGGTGGGGTTTGAGCTAGACATGGATAGAATTTGAATCTCCAAGGGTGCTGTAGGGGGCAATAAGAATGGGAAGCCTTGTGTGTGGGGATGCAAAGACCAGCTTTACTGAAAGTTTATACTTGGGAAAAATGGAAGAAGCATATCTGTGGTAAGCTGAAGGCAGAAAAGACTCATTTCCCAGAATCCACTGCCTGCTTTCAAAATGTCAAAATGGTCTCCCTGTGGCACTTCTACTTTTAATGCTCTCTTTTAGAGAAGATTAAATTTCTTCACAGAGGGAGCATCAACGTTGAATCCTGTGTGCATGCCTGCTCAGTCCTCAAGGGTTTTTCCAGGGTCAAACCGAGCTCCAGGTGTTTGCATTCACCTCCACTGTGACAGGGAAAAAGGCTTGCTCTGATGGTTTAATACTCTGCCGACAGAAGTGTAAATTGTGAAGGTGATTTGGAGACAGTGGACAGCTGACCATAGGACCAAGGTAGAGGACTTCTAATCATTTTCTATAAATAACTGGTTTTTTCAGTCAGTAACGATTTTCTGTCTCACTTGGCAAAGCCTGAACTTGAACCAAGAAACAAATAGTTCTGACTCCTTCCGCAGGTCTTCTGACTAAGAATGAGGTGGTATTGATAATGAGGTGGTTAAAGGGAGAAAGCATTGTCTTTTTCTTGTCCCCGATGAGTTCTAAACAAATTCCAAGACCTGAAATGAGGCATTCATCACAGCTCCCTGTGAGGTGTAAACAAAGTTGCTTCTCTGCTCCCAGCTGAGGGTGAGAGAAAGCCATTTCTGTGTTTTTCAGAATAAAAAGATTCAGCCTAGGGTCAGAATGATGGGATGAAGCCTTGGCAAATACAGCACATACGAAGCAAGTCCTGGTCTATTAAAATCCTATTAACTGGCTCACAAATATTCCATTTGCACAAAAAAACTGCAAGGTTGTCTGTTGATTTATTATTCATATGTGGAGAGAAGCTTTTGGTAGGAGATCATAAATACAGTTTCTGTCAGCCAATCAGATTCCAATGAAGTGATAAGCACAATAGAATTCAGAAGGGTTAAGAGATGAGGTGGGAAATGAAAACTGAATTGTGTTTCTATGAGCTGCCTCGTGTGAAGCAACGGGAGAGATAAAGTGGGTTAAAAAATATGAAAATATCTACATAAACCCTCTAACATTAGGAAATTGGGCTCCCTAACTCTGCTTCCAGAGCCCTCGGTAGCACAGGAGGGGAGACCACTAAGCTATGATAGCTATTACCACTTTCCTGCTTCTGTCAGATATCAGCACCATACTGTGCAGAAGAGCCTAATCTTCCAAGTTAGCTGCTGTTGCAATGAATCTTCTAGAACAAGTAAGACTTAAGGCTACATGATGAGTAAATCTGCATTCTCTCTAAAATCACTCTTAGTTCTAGAATGTTGAGTCCAGGAAAGAATTATGGTGGAATAGTGGCCACAGAAGATAAAGTGGCTTTGTGTAATTGTGAACTACAAGTTCCTTGAAAATACTTACTATGGGGTATTCAATCAATGGGCATTCATTGGGATTTATTGATAGGCTAAGGCAATCCAATAAGTAGGGCTGTGTTTTCATCGACTTCCAGTTCTCTAACTGGAATGGGATTTGGTGACCTCAGCCCTGGTCCTAACTCATCTTCTGGGGTGCCATGTGACTTTGGCTAGGCAACCTACCTTTGTGCCTTGATATTTCAGATGATATAGTGGAAATAATGATCCATACCAACACTCGTCTGCCAGTTTGTTGTACTGTGGTGGCTTGCATGTTGCTGTGATGCTGGCAGCTATGCCACTAGTATTTCAAATAGCAGCAGGATCACCCATGGTGGACAGGTCTCACCAGATCTTCCAGACTAAGACAGAGTAGGAAGAAGGACCTAGGGGTCTACTTCTGAAAAACATCTTTCTGGTATTCTCTGCTTTCAGCCAGGATCCATCTGACATCAGCAATGCTATCCCTCTTTCCACGTCCTCTTTTGAATCTGGCTTGAATTTCTGGCAGTTCCCTGTCGATGTACTGAAACATGTTTACCTGTGTTTTATTGACTATGCAAAGGCATTTGACTGTGTGGATCATAAAAAACTATGGATAACATTGAAAAGAATGAGATTTCCAGAACACTTAATTGTGCTCATGAGGAACATGTACGTAGACCAAGAGGCAGTCATTCGAACAGAACAAAGGGACACTGGGCGGTTGAAAATCAGGAAAGGTGTGCATCAGGGTTGTATCCTTTCACCACACCTATTCAATCTGTATGCTGAGCAGATAACTCAAGAAGCTGGACTATATGAAGAAGAACGGGGCATCAGGATTGGAGGAAGACTCATTAACAACCTGTGATGTACAGATGACACAACCTTGCTGCTGAAAGCAAAGAGGACTTGAAGCACTTACTGATGAAGATCGAAGACTACAGCTTTGTATTACAACTCAACATAAAGAAAATAAAAATCCTTGTAACTGGACCAATAAGCAACATCATGATAATCAAAGAAAAGATTGAAGTTGTCAAGGATTTCATTTTATTAGGATCCACAATAGAAGTAGCAGTCAAGAAATCAAACGACGTGTTGCCTTGGGCAAATATGCTGCAAAAGACTTTTTTAAAGTGTTAAACAGCAAAGATGTCACTCTGAGGACTAAGGTGTGCCTGACCTAAACCATGGTATTTTTAATAGCCTAGTATGCATGTGAAAGCTCGACACAAGGAAGACCAAAGAAGAATTGATGCTGATTTATGGTGTTGGTGAAGAATTTTGAATACATCACATACTACCAGAATAACGAACACATCTGTCTTGGAAGAAGTACAATCAGAATCTTCTTAGAAAGGAGGATGGCAAGACTTCATCACATGTACTTTGGATATGTTACCAGGAGGGACCAGTCCCTGGAGAAGGGCATCATACTTAGTAAAGTAGAGGATCAGCGAAGG
Source organism: Dugong dugon (assembly GCA_030035585.1). NCBI lineage: Eukaryota > Metazoa > Chordata > Mammalia > Sirenia > Dugongidae > Dugong > Dugong dugon. Next base: position 97,018,957 of record CM057472.1, on the reverse strand, counting down.
AGAGGAAGATTCTCAACAAGACGGCTCTCTACAAAATGGCTGCAATGAAGGGCTCAAGCATAATGATTGCGAGGATGGTGCAGGACTGGGCAGTGTTTCCTTCTGTTGTACATAAGGTTGCTATGAGTCAGAACTGACTCAATGGCACCTAAGAACAACAACAATGATAGATAAGGATCTTCAGCTGGAGGACTACTGCCCTGGTCTTCTTTCCTTCTGCCATGAGAAGATGGGACCCTAAACCGATTGGTGAGTGTTGTAAACGCTGCAGTACCCAGCTCAGTCCTCTCTTTAGCGTGATCCAGTCTTTACTCCACTGCTTGGGAGAGTTAACTCCTGACAGCTCACAGCGCTGTCCCTCTCAGGAATTGAGATGGCTTAAGGGAGTTGCCTTGCCCAAGGTCACAGCCTTCCCCAGGGGCAGCCTCAATCTAATCACTCTGACATCAATGCACAAAGTCGCAGTCTTCCTGCCTCAATTCAGGACAATTCTGCTTCAAGGGCCATTTCAGCTCCAGAGGCCTTTGTCACACCTACATCACAGCTCGACTTCTCTCTCTGCCCAATCCTGCTTTCTTCACCCCCCTACACTGAACACACACAGGGTTCATCCTGAGAGTACCCCCAACAAACTTGCTGCATGTACATCTTTGCTTTAGTGACTACTTTCTGGAGGGAAGGACCTCAGGGAGTTGGAGTGTAGGCTATCCATCATGACTTATTTTTTAAAGAGCTGGACCATTGTTTTTAGGTAAGTTAGTTTGAACTTTTAAATAATATTAAAGGAGGTCTTGAGATTTGTTTATCATAAGAGGTCACAGCTTACAAAAAGATTTCACCATGCTCTATAATTTGAGGAACTGGCATGTGGTAAGAAAACACATTTTATTTGGACCAATCAGAACTTTCTAGAACTTTTAAAATCATACCTGTCACCTATGTGTCAGGTTTCTGGGATGAGCATGACTGTTTATTATCTTATGTTGTCTTTATAAAGCAATTTTTTCTTCAATTTCTCTGGCCGATAAAAAAATAACTACAATAATACTCTCAGTCATACCCTGAAAATTTAAGGATTTGAGTGCCCTCCCTCCTTCAGTCTTTCCAGAAAAGTTGAGGAACTTCATATTCTTTGTTGCCTGCCTCGTTCAAAGAGCTGTAAGTTGAGGTGTTGATAAAGGATATGAGGTGCCTCCCTTTTAAAGGAAAGCAAGTAGATCTCTGAGGAGTTTTGGGGGTTCATAGAGGACTTTTAACAGGGCTTTAATGAACATTCAAAGATCTTCATCAAAGATAAAATATATTTATTTAATGGTTATAATAATAGATTAATATTTACCCCCAGGAAACCTATTACTTATTAGTAGGAAAAATCACTAAACATCTAGGTGCAAGAAGTAAATTACAGATGATAAATTTTCTTACCATCTATCTTTCAATAGAGTTGAAAGTGACCCATGTTTTTCTGTAACCCTCTATTGATTTAATATCTCTTGTCATTTATTATAGGTCACTGTTCTATTATCCCTGGTTCCTTTTATTTCTTTTAATGTTGCAGAATTTCTGGATTATTTAGAAGAGATCAAAGAGAGTCGTTACTATTCACTATGGCTGTGTTCCTTTGTACTTAAATCAAAACAGTAAGATTATGTGGTACCGTTAGATACAGTCTAATAACACTATTTAAAAAGCAGCTGGAGATACTGCAGACATGCCAATCAGCAGCATCCCAGCGGAGAAAGGGAAGTGGTAGACTCAAGTGAAATTCAAAGTCTAGACTAATAGGAATTGGGCAGTGAAGACAGCACAGCAGGAAGTTTGCTGTCATCTGAATGTGTCATATCAAGTCAAATGGATGAGGAAGAGGCAATCTTCTCAACAACTCAACTGCTTTTCCTCAAACAACAACAAAGCGACAAAAACATTGATTTAATAGTGACAAGGGAGACAGAAGAAATAATTTCCTGTCTGTTATACTGGGGTTGTATATTTAAGTAGGAATCCCTGGTCGGCACAAATGGTTAATGCACTCCATTGCTACCAGAAAAGTTGGAGGGAAGTTCAAGTTCAGAGGTGCCTCAGAAGAAAGGTCTGGCCATCTACTTCTGAAAACTCAGCCATTGAAAACCCTACTGAGTACAGTTCTACTCTGACAATTATGGCGTTGCCATGAGTCAGAATCTATTCAGCAGCAACTGGGTTTTTAAATATATTTAAATAATAGCTGGTGTGCATCCAGGCAACTGGCCCAGCCACCCTAGGGGGTCATTCTACATTCCAGGAGAAACACGGTAGCAGTGGCCACTAGAGGGCAGCAGAGAGCTAGCAACAGATAAGCTGCTCCTGATGGTGGGATTTCAACTCATCAGGGTTAACTCCTTCATCCATCCCGATGAGTAGGGTGGATGAGCCTCTGTCTGCTTAGAGAAAGTATTTGGATCAAGACGCTTCTCCCAGGGTTGGACTTAGCTGGGCTGCCCTTCAGGGAGTTCTAGTTGTGAAGCCTCTCTCAACCTCAGTGTTCTCATAAGTAAAATGGGTCTAATAATAGTACTTACCTCACAGACATATTGTAAGGATTGGATGAATCAATTTGAAGCAGTAAGCACAGAGTTCCTGGCATAATGATAATGATTATATGTGACTGGTCTTTTGCAGAGAATCTGGGGTTAGGATTTCTTTAGATTACCTGGTCTAGGACACATGTGATCATCAAGCACCGTATTGTTTTCTTCTGAGCTAAGAAGCTGGCTCACAAATCATTCAAATTCGAACCCCTGCTGAGAATTTGCATTTCTAACAAGCTCCCAAGTGATGCTAATGCTGCTGATTAAGGACCAATTCTGAGAACCACTAAAAGCCAAAAAAACAAACCCATTGCCATTGAGTAGATTCTGACTCATAGTGGCCCTATAGGACAGGGTAGAACCGCCCCCTAGAGTTTCCAAGGAGTGGCTGGTGGATTCAAACTGCCAACCTCTTGGTTATCAGCCTGAGTTGTTAATCACTGCACCACCAGGGCTCCACTAGTAGAGCAGTGGTTTATATTATACATAAGAATTTATTATACGTAAAAATCACCCGAGGAGCTTGTTAAAAGGTAGACTCTGATTCAGTATATCTGGGGTGGAAACGCAAAATCTCAGTAGCGGTTTGAAAGACAACGAACCGGTTCGGAGCTCTGCTCACAATCTACCTCCCCACAATGTTCTAGCTCTAGGCTGTCACTCCCAGATAGCATTTGACAGATGAGACCAGGACTCAGAGGAGGGAAGTGGCTTACCGAAGATAATATAGCTCGCTAATGATGGACTTGGGGTGAGATGAAATTAAGTCTTAAAGAACCCTCTTTTTCCTAAATGTGGTATCTCCTCTGAAAGTAGGAGAGGAGATCTGAAAGAGTGGAGTTAGGAAATAAGATTTCATTAGCTAGAAGTTCAATGGTCACGTCACGTCACGTCATGTCAACTGGACAAGCAAATACTATTGTGAGTTAGAACTTTTGGGGTCTTGCTGTTCCTGAAACGCTGGTCCTCAAGAAGGTTAATATTATCGCAACAAAAGTGAATTCCAAATGCGCCCTGGATTGAAATTTCTAGTGAAACAAGGGCTTACTCAGCCCCTTCTTGGCACAGAAGCCCCTTCTCTGGGTTCAGCACTGTGCTGGATTCTGTGGGAAATTCAGACCTGGTGGAAGAAGTGGTCCAGGATTCAGCATCACAACAGCTATAGCAGTGGGGGCCGGCTGAATTCATGAGGCTTTTTTGAACCTATCACTTTTGGGGGGATGTTTCTGCACAGGAAGGTAGCTGGAAGACATAACTCACCAGAGTCTTCCTAATAATGAGTCAGAGGGTGAAAATTAGAGTCACGCTACCAGAACCATCTGTCTTTTGTTCACTCTGCGGGATGTCGTAAATATCACCAACTATTGACTTTTCACTACCTGTTTTCTCTTTTTTCCTAGTTAATGATGCATCCAAATCGGCTTCATGGATAAAGTTACTCACTAATCATCAGGATAGACAAATAAACAAAAATGATCTACACTAAAAGTGTAATGTGGGGAAAATAAATTGGGGTTTTTGGTTGAAGTAAGCTAAAAATAATTCAACAGTGGGATGTGGCAGGCAAAGAGATAATGCAATCGGAGATCACTAATGCGCAGTGTCTGGAAAGAACACAGTGTTAGATCAGGGACCCTTAATATTTTTAGAGTCACTGATTTTTTTTTTTTTTTGGAGACTATGAAAGCTATGAAACTCTTCAGAAAATATCAGATACATATAAAAAATTAAATAAAAATTTATGGGGTAAATGTTTTTACCTAGCCACCATGTACTGTCAATTCAATATTCAATATCTCCTACGTACTGAGAACTGCTCACACCTGTGAAAAACTAATCATCTCTCTGTTGTCTTAACCTGCCGGACAGTAGGCAGGTGAGTGGATTGATGCAGCATAATGACTGTTAACTGAAAGGTTGGTGGGTTTAGTCCACCCAGAGGTGCTTTGGAAGAATGGTCAGGCAATCTACTTCTGAAAAATCAGCTTTTGAAAATCCCGTGGAGCACAGTTCTACTCTGATACAGATGGGGTCGCCATGAGTTGGAGTCCAGTGGAGAGCTACTGGTTTTAATGACTTCTAAATAGCTCATCAAGGGCTTGCCTGGAATAGCAGGTGAGGTTTCTAGGCTTCCTGATATGGCTTTCTTTGCAGATCAGGCTGCCTTACACTGAAGGTCAGAAGCAGAGGTGAGGATAGAATCCAATAGCTGCTAACTACATTGCAGCCAGTAGACCCAGAAAGCAGGGAGGTTCCAGTGGAATTCTCTAGTTGGTGAGATGGATCCTGAAATGTTTAGGGCGATGTATATGGATATCTACCATTTACTTTGAAATGCTTCAAAAAATAAGATGGGTTGATGGGTGGATAGAAGTAAGGTAATAGAATAGGTAAGTGATACACGAGTATAATATTAATGGTCAAATCTAGGCAATATTCACTGTGAAATTCTTTCCTTTTTCTGTGTTTATAAGTGTTCCTAAGAAAATATTGGGAAAAAATAATTTTGAATTCAGCCAGCCAAGTCAAGCCTGTGATGACTAACTCAATGAAAATATTCCATCACTGTGGTTATTTTCAGGAAATAATACATGGTCTCACAATAATCAGTGATGATTGCATTTGTCACTTATCTTTTGGGTACCTGTCCCACTCAATTTCCTCAGTTTTATATGACAGTCATTCATGGGAGAGTCAAATTTTATAGAAGTGTTACTTCTCCTTGATTAAGCTTAAAGATGGTGGTGGTGATAGAGAGAAATTTTATGCGATGAGGGCATTTGCTATTCTGATGTCCTTGCGAAACAAAACGCAATTGAAATACGACAGAAAGATCAAAAGTCCATGAGTGTAAATGGTAAAACAAAAGTTGTGTTTCTATTTGTTCCTTGATAGCATAAGATCTCTTGTTTTAAATCAAGATAAATAAAACCTACCGTTTCCACATCTAAGTGATTTTCTTTGTCCTTTCCCATACCCTAAAGGTATTAGTTATACAATGCCGGGGCTTAGGTCTAGCTTATAAACACATGGTTGGCTACTTTACAGTTCCTTATATTTCTAAGCAGAGGTGTGTGTATGATTCTGTCCTCCCTTCTTTGAAGCCCATCACCTTCATTTTGATCTTTAGAGTTCCTTCCTCCATCTGATGAATTAGAGTTTAATTTCTATTGCATGTAATAGCAGAAAATACTCTTTTGTTATTAACTTGAAATATTAAATAATTGTTTCCTTTATTCCATGACACACTTTTTTTTTTAAATTTCATTTGACTTTTTTGAGGGGGGGGGAATAAATGTATAGATAGGAAGGTTACACAAATAGTACAGAGAATTCCCATATACCCTGTACCAGCATTCCTTCATGTTAACAATTTACATAGCCCTTGTAGAACCATTAGATTCAGGAAATTAACATTTTTGCAGTACTGTTAACTAATCTATAGAACTTTCTGGAATTTCACCAGTTTTCCCACAGTACCCTTTTCCTGGTCCAGGACCCCATCTGGGATCCCACATTGCATTTAGTTGTTATGTCTTTTCTATACTCTGTGACTATTCCTCGGTCTTTGTCTTTCATGTCCTTGAAACTGGTAAAAAGGATGAGCCATTTCTTTTTTAGTATTTCTTTCAGTTTGTATTTGTCTTCTGTTTCCTAATGAAAAATAAATCAAGATTATGTATTTTGGGCAAAAATACTACAGAAGTGATGTTCCCTTCCTGGTGCCTAGTATCACGGGATACATGTCTCATTACTGGTGATGTTAACTTTTATCTCACTTACCATGTTCTCTGTCAAGTTTCTCCACTCTGAAGTTACTATTTTCCCCTTTGTAATTAGTAAGTACCTTGTGGGGAGATACTCAGAAGCTATGCAAATATCTCGTCCTACTTTCACCTGAAAATTTTAGCAGTGTCGTTGATTCTTGACTGCAACATAATTACTGTGTTGTTTGCCTAAAGGCAATTTTCTGTTTTTATGATTTCATCTACATTTATTAACTGGAATTCTACCGTAAAGAAAAGCTGTCTCCATTTATTTGTTTAATTGCCTATTTATAGCCATATGGATGCGTGAACATTTATTTTTATTCTATGGGTTATAATCCATTACTATCATTAATTTTGATGCTCAAATTGTCTCAGATTTGGGCATTGGAGGTTCCTCAAGTTGGTACCTATGTCCTTTCAACATGCTCACCCCATCCTTATTCTGAGTATTTCCTTACTTTTTGGCACCAGGCTCATCTTGTCATTTCCCTGCCCCAGCCCTGGTAATGAACCAATTTCCTAAGGAGCCCTGGCTCCTTTTATTTGAGAGTAGTAGTTAGGAAGTAACATCTGGATGCTGTGTGTGCTTATGGCTGCAGGGTGCCATTGACTAGGTCCTCTCTGTGGACAGAAGTAGGAAATATAGCATATACACATATTTCTTTATCTGTGCATGCATGCGTGTGTGTGTGCGTGTACCATCAGTTCATACTGATCACCCTGATTTCAGTCCATACCACAGGCTTTATTCTAGCCTTCCTCCTTTCCTTATTTAATATGGTAAAAGGAGATGCTTCATTGCTTTAAATGTTTTTTATAGTTTCAAAATCTGTGATATAGAAAATTTAGAAAATGCACTCAAGTTTCCATTATCCCAGAGAGATCCACTGTTTTTATTTTGATGACTCCTGTGTTCTTCTCCTTGCATATGTGTGTGCATTTTATTTACTTAACATGGTATCATTCTATATATGCTATTGATAGATTATCTAAACTATTAATTAATACATATCAACTAATTTGTCAATCGATTTTATTTTACAGCAGGGTACCTTGTAGTCTATTGTATGGGAATACTATTATTTCCTTAACCAATTATGACCCTCCCCCCCTCTTTTTTTTTTTTTGGTATCAGCTCAACTTATTCATTGTGAGAGAGGGAATTCTGTCCAGGAGCCTTAGAGACATAAGTCCAACAGGCATGGGCAATGTTCTGGCACCTTTGAGGAATTAGGTCTTGCTGAGGATGTTGATATTGAAAGGGCAGGTCGGGCAATTCATATGTGTGGGCTGAAGTCTTTCATGGTTCAAAGCACTAAGACATGGGAAGTAATTTCACTTAAATCCATTTAAAGAGGAGGAGAAAAAGAGGGAGAGAGAGACCAAGGCTTCACTTGTTATCAGTAGAAACTTTCTTTAAGTTTCTCAGAAGCTTGGGAATGAAAACTCTGTTCAGAGCAGTACTCTGCGGTGACGGTTAATAATTGAAGGCAGATAATCATAGGAATAATCACACTTTTAGCACTTACCAGGGGCTGTGTTTAATCTTCAAAGTAGCCCTCTGTGGTAGGAATTATCCTTCTTGTTCCTACTCTCCAGGTGAGGAAATTGAAGCAAAATGAGAGGGAGAGTAGAGCTCTCCACCCTCTGAGTGGAAGGGTGGACCTAGTGCTTTCCTGTTGCAGACTGAAATGGAGGGAAGTGCTTCACTGAAATCTAATGAAGAGTCTACCATGCCTCAAGCTGCTGTATTTGCGGGCTGTCTGTCCTGCTTTCTGCTGCCTGAAAGTACAGCTTCAGAGGGTTTGACAGCACCATGTCACTCAGAAATAGGAAACCAAAATGCCTGTCACACTCCAGAAGCCTGAAAGGTGCCCTGAGGTAACAATTGCAGGCCAATCCAACGATCAGTTTTTAATAATTCACGTACACTCCTTATCCCTTTCAGACTTTTTGCTCCATCCCTCTCTCTCTCAGAAATAATTCTCTTGAAGTTTTTTAGAAATCAATGTCTGAAGCTTGTGCTTTGATTTCAAAATGGCCACTCATTCCAGTCCCAGATAGATTCCGAAGTGGACCAACTTGGGCATTGGAAGGCTGTGGAGAATTAAGATTGTTTGATAAGGACATATTATTTCTGCCTTCAAATATATTGCTTGTGGAGATTTCCTTGAGTGTTAGAAAGAGGTGGAGGGAGCTGGGACAGAGCTTAGTACCATCTCATCTCATTCTAGAGCCTAATAACAAAAGCTGCTAGGTCCTGGTAAAGCAAGAGAAGTGTCCTCCTAAATGACCCAGAGGGATGGGAGCAATCCTTGTCCCATCTTTGCTAAGGAAAGTGTGTCTTCTTTGTAAAATTGGGCCACTAGCTAAGGAGGAGGAGAACTATTTCATAAAGTGATTATAGAGCCATTATATGGTCAACATTCAACAATCCAGGAAGCTTATGGAAAGGATATTTTGATTAATTGACTATTCTAGTTTACAGAAATTCAAGCACAAAACTATTTTTATTTCAACCAATATTGATGTTCTTTATAAAAGCAACATTATATGAGCCATAAATGAATCTTTGCTTTGTCTTTGAAGATTTATAGTGCATATTATGGATTGAATTGTGTCCTCCAAAATACGTATTGAAATTCTTGATGTTATACCTGTAAATATTACCCTGTTTGGAAATAGGGTTTTCTTTGTTATGTTAATTAGGTCATACCCATGTACGGGGAGTCCCTGGGTGGCACAAACGTTTAAGCGCTCAACTACTAGCCAAAAAATTGGCAGTTTGAAGCCACTTGGAGGCACCTCAGAAGACAAGCCTAGTGATCTGCTTATGTAAGGTCACAGCACTGAAAACACCATGGAGTGGTTCCGCTCTGCACATGTGAGGTCACCATGAGTTGGAATTGACTCAGCAGTAACTAGAAAAAACAACCCATGTAGTGTGGGTTTTAAATCTAATCACCTCTGAGTTACAAAAGGATCAGAATGGACACAGGCACACACACAGGGGAAGACAGATGCCAAGTGAGGATGATCTACAAGCCAAAGAATGCCAAGGAACCAAGAGATGCCTGGGGCTGCACACGAGGATTGCTGACAGTTACTTATGGCTGAAATAAACAAATAAATGTCTCCCACTAGAGGGACACTTTGAATTGGACTTCTAGCCTCTTGAACTGTAAATAAATTTCTGTTATTTAAAGCCACCCACTTTAGGTATTTGTGTTACAGGAAGACTAGGTAACTAAGACTGTGACCAAGGGCCATTGTTCTGAATTTAATTTTCATTATAAAGTAATATGGTTATAGAAGATGTAACATGGCTGAATGTGTGTAAATCCCAGGTTATCACTTAGAACCTAGGTTAAAAATTAATTCCTGGCATACATCTGTTTTGCTGTCATTTCTTTCTTTAAGGCAAGGTAGTCTAATGGAACATGAACAGAATAGGGAGACCCAGAGCAGTTCTGCAGCCCCAGGTTCCAGAGGTTACTGGCTAAGGGACTTTGGACAAATAGACTCCTTGGGCCTCAGTTTCTTAATCAGTAAAATGAGGAATTGTATCCAAATATCTGTAAGGAAGCTTTCAGCGCTAATGTTTGATGATTTATGAGTTTGAGTGTAGGTAAGAAGGAAAGAAAGAAAGGAGGAAAGAAGGTAAAAAGGAAGGAAGGAAGGAAAGGAGGAATGGATGGAGGAAGGGAGGGAGGAGAGAAGAAGGGAAGGAGGAAGGAGGAGAGAAGAAGGGAAGAAGGAAGGAAGGAGGAGGGAAGAAGGGAAGGAGGAGGGAAGGGAAGGAGGAAGGAAGGAGGGAAGAAGGGAAGGAGGAAGGAAGAGAGGGAGATACGGAAGAAATTAAAAGAAAATACACTAAAACTGGTTAAAGATGGGTTCAAATTAGTTGAGCTCCTCTGATCTGCTTGTAACTCTTGACCCTCTGCTTTTTAATGAGGATGAATCTTTTTAAAAAAAATTTTATTGTGCTTTTGGTGAAAATTTATAGGGCAAATGTGTTTCTCATTCAAAAATGTATACACAAATTGTTTTGTGACATTGGTTGCAATCACAGCAGTGTGTCAACACTCTCCCCCTTTCCCTTTACACCCCAGGTTCCCTGTGTCCATTCACCCAGTTTTCCTGTCCCTTCCTGGCTTCTCGTCTTTGCTTTTGCCCATATGATCTCGTATACTAAATTGAACTAAGAAGAATGCTCCTCACTTGTGTTTATTTATTGTGTTTATTGTTTAATTTATAGGCCCATCTAATCTTTGGCTGAAAGGTGGACTTGGGAGTGGCTTCAGTTCTGTTTTAGCAGGGTGTTCAGGGGCCATAGTCTTGGGGGTTCTTCCAGTCTCTGTCAGACAAGTAAGTGTGGTCTTTTTCTGTGAATTTGAATTTTATTCTACATTTTTCTCCTTCTCTGTCTGGGACCTTCTATTGTGATCCCTGTCAGAGCTGTTAGTGGTGGTAGCCGGGCACTGTCTAGTTCTTCTGGTCTCAGGATGGTGGTGGCTGTGGTTCATGTAGTCCGTTGGTCCTTTGGACTAATATTTTCCTTGTGTCTTTGGTTTTCTTCATCCTCGTTTGCTCCGGATGGGATGGGACCAGTAGATATATCTTAGATGGCTGCTCTCAAGCTTTTAAAACCCCAGATGCTACACACCAAAGTAAGATGTAGAAAACTTTCTTTATGAACGATGGTATGCCATTTGACCTAGATGTCCCCTGAGATCATGGTCCCCAGACCTCAGCCCCAGTAATTTGATCCCTCAGGGTGTTTGGATGTGTCTAGGAAGCTTCTATAACTTTGCCTTGATCAAGTTGTTCTGCCTTCACCTATATTGTGGGTTGTCTTTTCCTTCACCAAAGGTAACACTTGTGTACTATCTAGTTAGTGATTTCCCCTCCCCACCACTTGCCTCCCTCATAACCATCAAAGATTGTTTCTTTCTGTGTGTAAACATTTCCATGAGTTTTTATAGTAGTGGTCTCATATAATATTTATCCTTTTGTAATTGGCTTATTTCACTCAGCAACATGCCCTCCAGATTCATCCATGTTGTAAGATGTTTTGAGGATTCATCATTGTTCTTTATCATTGTGTAGTATTCCATTGTGTGTATGTACCATAATTTGTTTATCCATTCATCTGTTGATGGGTATAGGTTGTTTCCATCTTTTTGCTATTGTGAGTAATGCTGCAATGAACATGGGTGTGCATATGTCTATTCGTGTGATGGCTCTTATTTCTCTAGGATATATTCTTAGGCATGGAATAGCTGCATCCTATGGTATTTCTATTTCTAGATTTTTAAGGAGGCCCCATATCATTGTTTTCCATAGTGGTTATACCATTTTATATTCCAACCAGCAGTGCATAAGAGTTCAAATCTCCCTGCAGCCTCTCCAACATTTGTTATTTTCTGTTTTTTGATTCATGCCTGTAATGTCTAGGTGAGATGGTATCTCATTGTAGTTTTGATTTCCATTTCTCTAATGGCTAATGATCATGAGCATTATCTCACGTGTCTGTTAGCTGCCTACATATCTTCTTTGGTGATGTGTCTTGTCATATCTTTTGCCCAAATTTAATTGGATTATTTGTCTTTTTTTGTTGAGGTGTTGAAGTATTCTATAGATTTTAGAGATTAGACCCTTGTCAGATATGTTGTAGCCAATTTTTTTTTTCTCTCCGTCTGTAAGTTTGGTTTTTACTTTTCTAGTGAAGTCTTTTGATGAGCATAAATATTTAATTTTTAGGAGCTTCCAGTTATCTAGTTTATGTTCTGGTGTCTGTGCATTGCTAGTTATGATGTGTATTGTATTTATGCCATGTACTAGGGCCCCTAGAATTGTCCCTATTTTTTCTTCAATGATCTTTATCATTTTAGGTTTTATATATAGGTCTTTGATCCATTTTGAGTTAGTTTTTGTCTGGTATGAGATATTGGTCCTATTTCACTTTTTTATAGATGGACATCCAGTTTTGCCAGCACCATTTGTTAAAAAGGCCATTTTCCCCATTTAATGGACTTAGGTCCTTTGTCAAAGATTAGCTGACCATGGTGGATGGATTTATTTCTGGGTTGTGGATTCTGTTCTATTGGTCTATGTGTCTGTCATTGTATCAGTACCAGGCTGTTTTGACTACTGTGGCTGTATAGTAGGCATGAAATCAGGTAGTGTGGGACCTCCTTTGTTGTTTTTCTTCAATAATGCTTTGCTTATCTAGGGCCTCTTTCTTTTCCATATGAATTTGGAGATTAGTTTTTCCATCTCCTTAAAGAATGCTGTTGATATTTGCATTGGGATTGCTTTATATCTATAGATCACTTTGGGTAGAATTGACATTTTCACAATGTTGAATCTTCCTATCTATGAGCATCATATGTTTTTCCATTTATGTAAGTCTCTTTTTGTTCCTTGCAATAATGTTTTGTAGTTTTATTTGTGTAGGTCTTTTACATCTGGTTAGATTTATTCCTAAGTGTTTTATCTTTTTAAGAGCTATTATAAATGGTATTGTTTTCCTGATTTCCTTTTTGAAGTACTCTTTGTTGGTATATAGGAATCTAACTGATCTTGTATTCTGCTACTCTGCTGAATCTTTCTATTAGTTCCAGTAGTTTTTTTATGGAATCTTGGGGTTCTCTATGTATAGGGTCATATCATCTGTGGATAGGGATAGTTTTACGCTTTCCTCTCTGATTTGGATGCCCTTTATTTCTTTTTCTTGCCTTATTGCTCTAGCTAGGACTTCCAGCACAATATTAAATAGGAGTGGTGATAAAGGGCATCCTTGTCTTATTCCTGTTCTCAGGGCGGGACGAGTCTTTTGATGCACGGCCAACTGGCTGGCCCAGGTTCTTTTGGGCTCATGAGGGTAGATGTCTAAAGCTGAAGAATTGAAAGACTGGATTAATCTACAGAAAAACACATCTTGAAATATAAATTTTGGTGTTGGGGGGAGGGTTTTCAAGCAGCTGCCTGGAAGATTTTGGGGACATAGGTGGGGAGATGGCTTTTTAGAAATTTTCCCTATGTGTGTCATGAAAATATAAACTATCTTTTCCATTCTTCAAGACTTCAGTAAATTTTAAGTTATTTCTTAATGCTCTTTATATGTTTGACTGGTGTCTTTCTTATTTTATTTGTGTTATAAGAGGTTTTGCTGGGTGGTAATGGAATTTAAACTCTCATGCAGAACACTCAGACAAAACTTGTTACGGGCATTTTTAGGAGTAGTCTTCAAGGAAAATGGACCTGGTGGAAAATGTAGAATCACAGAGAAAGGATGAAATTTTGAAATGTAAGCCGAGGAAGGCAGACTAAACGAATTTCTTTTCTAATGATCAGCACAAAGCTGGTTCTTATGAGGCAGAGGTTAAAGATGTCCCAAATGTCTGACTTTTCCAAGCTGCTGTACCACTCCATCATCTCTAACATCAACTACTCCCTCTCACCTCAGTACTGTCCCTCCTGTCTTTGCGTTCCTTAATTCCCTGCAACATCTCACAGAACTCACGAACCACGTAAGGGAAATGGCTCACGCAATTGTGGAGGCTGGCAAGTCCCAAATTCGTGGGTCAGGCGTAGACTTCTCCCTGGCCCTCAGACTCTGACCAAAGGCGCTCAGCTTTCTCACTCTGTGGGCAGGGAAGCCCATAGTGCTGTCTTGTGCAGGTCTCTGCTACTGGTCTCCCCTTCTTTGGTGGTGGTGATGGGCTCTCCTCTTTGTTCTGGAATTGGCTCTCTTTTAAGGCAAAACTGACCCATCCCCTTAGTTGACCACAATTACCCTATCATACGATCACCTGGGTGGGAGTTACAAGCCCATGGCTAGAAAGGCCACACACAAAAGTAATTAATCCACCACACAGACATTAATTGATGGTGGGAAGGAAGTTTGCTGTCCTTGTTTTTCTCTTAAAGGATAGGGTGCAAATAGTTTGTACTCGAGTATTAACTTAAAGGTTGGTGGTTTGAACTCACCCAGCGGTGCCATGGCAGAAAGTCCTGGTGCTCTGCTTCTGTAAAGATTATAGCCAAGAAAACCCTACGGAGCAGTTTTACTCTGTTACATATGGGGTCACCATGAGTTGGAATCAACTGGATGGCAATGATTCTTTTGTTTTGTTTTCTTCTTTTGATTGTCAAACTGCCTTGATTAATATTGAGAATTATTTCCCTGGTGGTCACATGCCAATTGAGGAAATCCTCTCAGGAATGATCAGCAGGGACTGGTGACAAAGCAGAGCAGAGACACAGGGAAGGTAGAGCAGAAGGAAGAGCCCTGTGGCTGAACTGATTCTTTGTGAGGAGCTTGATGAAGCCAATGGGGTGGTTGCTTCGGAGCACTATGTGGTGAGCCCCACAGCAGCTCCTGCTTCATGCAGCTGACTCTCCCCACAGTATGTTAGAGGCCAGCAGGGGACAAGGAGAGGATTTTTCTCTGACTTGCTCATTTTTTTGGTTCTCTGGTGATTTGAGGGCCCCCTCCAGATGCAAGGATGTCTGACCTAGTAAAAAGCTAACAGATTGCTCTGAATATGTGACAATTAAAATTAGATAAAATCATTTATAAACGTTATTCTAGATAAGAATGCTCCAGCTGCTAGTGGCTCTTTCGAAGGCGTCAGATTTGCAGTTAGAGTGTAGAGATTTATAGCTCTACACTCAAGTGTTCTCGTAACTACTTGAGTTTTTTTTTTTTTTTCTGGTATTTTCTTTAGTCTTTTTTTTTTTTTTAAATCTGCTTCTCTAAGGATTATTTGGGGTGGGAAATGGACTGAGGAATAGAAATTAGCAGGTTTTATGTCCTCAAATGTAGAAATTATTCGAGAGAAAATAAAAATCTCTCTTACGTATTTTTTTCCCCAACATGGTGAATGACAGTGGTGTAGTTGTTCAGTGCTTGGGTTCTGTCAGAATGTGTATGTTTCTGAGATCAGAGACAAGCACAATAAAGTGTATGGGTTGAAGAAGACGAATTTCTTTCATCGCTGTGAAATATTTCAATTTTGCTTTTTGGGTTGTTAATTTACAGGATAAATACTTATCAAAGGCAAGCCCATACTTTTTAAAAGGAAATAAAACAAAGCTACCATCACCATACATGCATAAGAATATAAAATAAAAATGCTTATTGGTAACAAGGCTGCCCGGCTTGGCTGCCTGGTGCAGAGAGTAAAACGGGTACCAGGGCAGGATGGAGAGGACAGGGCAGCATCCACTGCCACTTTGGAGCGCTGGAGAGCGTCTGCCTCTGGCAAGGCCTTAACTAGGTCTGGGGTGGGCAAGAGGGGCTGGCGCAGTGATAGGGCATTGGACCTATGGAGAACACCCACCCAATCCTTTTGCTAACCCAAACCTCTGTCTGTCCCTCACAATGCACCCCTACTTAGCCTCCCATCATTCTCCCTTGGCATAGTGCCTTACACAAGAGGTGGTCATGGAGTTTAAACTGAGTCCCACTACCGCAGGGGATACCTCTCCTCCACCACCTGTGCAGGCCCCTCGACCAGGAGGCCTCCATTACGTTGTCCTGCTCTATCCCTGTAGGAGGTGAAGCAGCCCACCTGGGCTTCACTCTCCTCTGTCCCCTCAACTCTGTTCCTGTTGACAGTAAACTATTTTTTTATTAAGAAAAACAATTAAAACAAAAATATAGTGAGCTTGTAATAGCATTTTTAATTTACTTGTTATTGTTATTAGCTGTTATCTAGTTCTACCCCAACTCGTGGCTACCCCATGCACAATGGGACTGGACCTTTGTGATCCATAGTGTTTTCACTGGCTAATTTTTAGAAGTAGATCACTGAGCCTTTTTTTTTTTTTTCCTAGTTTATCTTAGTCTGGAAGTTCTGCTGCAACCTGTTCAGCATCACAGCAATACTCAAACTTCTACTGACAGATGAGAGGTGATTGTGTTTGAGGTGCGTTAGCTGGGAATCAAATGCGGGTCATGGAAGGCGAGAATTCTACCACTGAACAACCACTGCCCTTATTTAACTCACTTAGAGGCATAATAAAGATACAAATGAGTTTTTATTTAACGATTCTTCATTTCTCTTCTCCTGTTGACTACAAGGTAACCCAAGACTATGAGAAAAAGTTGTAAGGATAGATGGTATGTGAACTTTTGTATCTTATTCCCTGGAGTGGGAACTTTTATTGTTTTGTTAGTTCCCCTATATATTATAACCTCTTCTTTGTAACTAAATTGAATGTGCTCTCTATAGAGAGCTTACCAGATAGAATTTTGCAATTTAATATAGTAGGTAAGAGAGAATCCTAGCTGTTCACCTTTAGATAAATACTTAGGAAATGTGTTGAAAAGAAAAGCTTGGGTTTTATGTACAAATGTCTTCTCCCATTCTTTGCCAAGTCCTGGGACAGAGACTCTTGACTACTTGGGCTGGTGATTTCTTAAGTGGCCTTTATGGGGTTAGGGCACCCTTGGGGTATGTGCTACAAAGTAGGGTCTGGAATCTAGGCATACTAGGAAGCATGTCGACCCACAGCAATAAAGACTGTGAGATCCAGGGACAGTCAGAGTCAAGACCTGGAGAAGCTATGTGTTAGGGCCCCAGGGCTGAAATTCAGCTACAAATGTAGAAGGAAGCATAAAGCATATTGGGATTGAAAGGCACTAACCAGTTGCTGTCGAGTCAACTATGAATCATGGCCACCCCATGTTAGTCACAGTAGAACTGCTCCATAGGGTTTTCAATGGCTGATTTTTCAGAAGTAGATCATCAGGACTTTCCTCCAAGGTGCCTCTGGGTGGACTTGAAACCCCAACTTGTCAGTTAACAACTTAGTGCTTAACTTTACACCAACCAGGGACTCCTAAATGGTCTGAAGAAGGTGTTTCAGGGGAGCAAAAATGGGAATTTCATTCTTTAAATTATATTTATTTTATTTTCTTATATTTACAGAAGTGATGCCTACAAAGCATCTTCTCTGGCCATAATGCTATAAAACTAGAAATAAATAACAGAAAGAATGAGGAAAAAAAATGAATACATGGAAACTGAATAACACCTTACTTAAAAACTATTGGGTAACATAAGAAATTAAAAGTGAAATTAAAAAATTCTTAGACTCAAATGAGAATGAAACCACAACATACCAAAACCTTTGGGACACAGCAAAAGTGGTACTTATAGGGGAATTTATAGCAATAAATGCACACATAAAAAAAGAAGAAAGGTCCAAAATCTATAACTTAAACTGACAACTTGAACAAATTGAAAAGAAACAGCAAAAAAAAAAAAAAAAAGACAACAGCTACCAGCTACCAGAAGAAAGGAAATAATAAAGATTAAAGAAGAAATAAATGAAATATAAAACAACAACAACAACAAAAGAATCAGCAAGACTAGAAGTTAATTCTTGAGAGAATCAATAAAACTGACAAACCACAGTCCAAATTGATAGAGGAAAAAAATGAGGATATGCAAATAACCATAATAAAAAATTAAATTGGTGACATTACAACAGAATCAACTGAGATAAAGAGCATCATAACAGAATATTATGAAAAATTGTACTCTAACAAATTTGAAAACCCAGAAGAAATGGACAAATTTCTAGAAACACACTACCGACCTAAACTAACACATATAGAGGTAGAAAATCTGAACAGACCCATAACAAAAGAAGAAACTGAAGACGTCATTAAAAAAAAAAACAAAAAAAAAAACCTCCCAACAACAACAACAAAAAGCCCTAGCCCAGATGGCTTCACTGGAGAATTCCACCAAACATTCAGAGAGGAATTGACACCAATTCTACTCAAACTATTCCAGAATATAGAAAGAAGGGAATACTTTCTAATTCATTCTGTGAAGCCAGAAAAACCCTGACACCAAAGCCAGGCAATGACACCACAAAAACCAAAATTATAGACAAATATCCCTCGTGAATATGATGCAACAATTCTCAACAAAATTCTAGCCAACAGAATTTAACAGCATATCAAAAAAAAAAAAAAAAAGCATCATGATCAAGTAGGATTCATACCAGAGATGCAAAGAAAGTTCAACATTAGAAAATCAATCAACCTAATTCACCACATAAGTAAAACAAAGGAGAAGAATCACATGATGATCTCAATTGATACAGAAAAGGCATGTGATAAACTCCAACACCTTTCCTGATAAAAACTCTCAGCAAAATAGGAATAGAAAGGAATTTTCTCAACATAACTAAGGATATATATGAAAAACCAACAACCAACATTTTTCTCAATGGAGAGCATTCTCCTTGAGAATGGGAACCAGACAAGGATACCCTTTATCACCACTCTTATTCAGTATTGTACCGGAAGTCCTAGATAGAGCAATAAGGCAAGAAAGGGAAATAAACCATATCCAAATTGTAAAGGAAGAAGTAAAACCATCCTTACTTGCAGATGATGTGATCCTATACACAGAAAATCCCACAGACTCCACAAGAAATTATTGGAACTAATAGAAAGATTAAACAAAGTGGCAGGGTACAAGATCAACACATAAAAATTAGTTGGGTTCCTCCACACTAACAAGGAGAATCCAAAAAGGAAATCAAGAAAACAATAACATTTACAATAGCCCCTAAAAGGAAAAAAAAATACCTAGGAATAAACCTAACCAGGGATGTAAAAGACTTATACAAGGAAAACTATAAAACATTAGTACAAGAAACTGAAAGAGACCTATATAAATGGAAATAAATTCCATACTTATGGATTTGAAGACTTAACATTGTGAAAATGTCAAAACTACCCAAAGCGATCTATAGATATAATGCAATCCTAGTTCAAATCCCAACAATATTCTTTAATGAAATGGAATAACTAATCTCCAACTATATATGGAAAGATAAAAGGCCCCAAATAGCTAAAGTAATATTGAAGAAGAAGAACAAAGTAGTTGGCCTCAAACCTCCCAATCCCAAAACTTACTCTACAGCCACATTAATCAAAACAGCATGGTACTGGTTCAATGACAGACATATAGACCAATGGAATAGAATTGAGAACCCAGAAGTAAATCTATTCATCTAAGGGTAGCTGGTGTTTGACAAAGGGTTGAAGTCCATTCAACGGGGAAGAAACAGTCTCTGTAACAAATGGTGCTGGCAAAGCTGGTTATCATTTGCAGAAAAATGCAACAAGATCCATACCTCACACCATGCACAAAAACTAACTCAAAGTGGATCAAAGACCAGAACATAAAAGCTAAAACTATAAAGTTCCTGGAAGATGATATAGGGACAAAACTAGGGGACCTAATTTTTGGCATAAATAGCCTATCATACACAACTAAAAATGCACAAATGACAGAAGATAATTTAGGTAAGTGGGACCGCCTAAAAATTTAATAGTTATGCTCATCAAAAGACCTCACCAACAAAGTAAAGGAACCTACAGACTGGAAAAATATCATTGGCAACAATATATCTGACAAGGGTCTAATCTCTAAAATATGTAGAAAACTTCAACAACTCAACAACAAAAAGACAAACAATCCAATCAAAAAATGGGCAAAGGACATGAACAGACACTTCACCAAAGAGGACATTCAGGTGGTCAACAAATACAAAGATGCTTGCGATCAGTAGCCATTAGAGAGATGTAAATCAAAACTACAATGAGATACTGACTTACCCCTGCAAAAATGGGAATGATTAAACAAACAAACAAAAAACAACAAATGCTGGTGAGGTTGTGTGGAGATTGAAACTCTTATATACTGCTGGTGGTATTGTAAAATGGTACAACCACTATGAAAAATGGTATGGCACTTCCTCAAAAAACTAGAAATAGAAATACCTTATGATCCAGCAATTCCACTCCTAGATATATAGCCAAGAGCTATAAATCAGTGACATGAATAGACATACACACACTTATGTTCATTGCAGCATTATTCACAATAGCAAAAAAATGGAAACAACCTAAGTGCCCATCACTGGATGAGTAGATAAACAAATTGTGGTACATACATACAATGGAATGCTACACAACTGTAAAGAATGAGGTACCCACAAAACATCTTATAGCATGGATGTATCTGGAGGACACTTTACTGAATGAAATAAGCCAATCACAAAAGGACAAATGTGATATTGTATGTATATGACTATTATAAAAAGTGAAGAATAGATATACACACTTTGACTGTTTCCTGTTCTAGCTTAGTAAGGCCTCCTAGGGACATTTGCACTTCTGTCATCCTTCATATGGAGTGTCTGTCATCCTGATCTTCTCACATCAACTTCCTCTTGTCATTCAAGTGTTTTCCTGACATAATATTTGGATCTTATCATGGTTTTCCCACACAAGTTTATCTTAGAACATTTCTAGTTGCCTTCATGGATTTAATTTGTCAAATATGATTTTTTTAGCTAATGTTTATTGAGTATTTAGTATGTATCAAGTACTGGGCTATTTTCCACAACAACCAATTTTAGAGATGAGAAACCTCTTCTCTGAATAAATTAGTATAATTGAAAAGTGTTTACAAGCATCCCTTATGCTTGCCAGATAACCATAGGCACAGATATTTGAAATCTTTGATAGGGCATACGTAAGAGCTTCCCGTGTTACTAACGGTGATGGTAAACCAGCTGTTAACATCTCTGAAGTGATTCCAGTCTTCTTCACATGAATGAACTGACTTAATCTTCACAGAAATCTCATGGAACTGGTTGTATTATTATTTCCCTTTTGCAGACTAGAGAAGCCAAGTAATTTTCCCAAAGCCATGCATGCATTAAGTCAAGAGGCAGATACTTGAATCTGGTAGTCTGAACCTAGAGTTCACGCTCATGTTGCAGAATGATATGTTCATTGTGATGCTATTTAGGTTAAAAGAAAAGAAAAATATCTTCACAAAACCATATCAATATGATTTTGTGACTAGGCCTATGTGATATATATATGTGGATGCAGAGAAAAAGATCTAAGATAATGCATATGAAAATTAATAGTGGTTACCGCTGTGAAAAGCTGTGGGGGGAGACCAGGCTTGAGGGTGAGCTACAGAAGGATCTTTAGCCTTATCTGTAAGGTTTAAATGCTTTGTTTTGCAACATAAATGTATCTGTCTTTATTTCATGATAATAAATATTACAGGCAAGCTTATTTTTCAGTTTTTTGTGAACGCAAGAGTGAGGTTTGTTTTTTGTTTTTAATTATTTATGGGTGACCACCTGATGGCTGGCTACTTTCGATCCTTATTCCACAACATTTTTCATTTTCTCTAACATACTCCTGCTTCCTCTCATTCACCCTGCAAATCTTGTAAGCTGTAAGAAGAATACAGGATTAAATTCATTAGCAATTTTATAGTTAACTGTTTCTTCACATTTCTGTGCACATGTTTTTATTTACAATATTTAATATCTGATGGGCACACTTTCAGTTGATGAAATACGGTGGCTCAGCCTTCCTCTCTCCCCAGAGCTGAAGCATGATGATCACATTTTGTGAACTGTCAGAGCACTAGTGATCCACAGTGCTTATAATGTGGTTAACATGGAAGATACACTCTCCCCTGGTTAATCTTGAGGAGCATTACACAGGAACATTTCACAAACTGGATGAAAACTCCAATGAGTGTTAATTAGGGCTCGCATGTGCATTGAAAAACCCTTCCAGATCCATGACTTTCTTTGAGGTTCAAAACTCTATGAAAGAAGAAGCGCGTCAAGTACTTTTAGTCCATCTTCCAGATGAGCACACTGAGATTAAGGAAGGCGACGTGACTTGTCCATTGGTCCAGCCACGAAGAAGCTGAGATTCAAACCTGCACTGTTAAAGCGTTGTCAAATACTTTGATGTTTTCACTACCCTCTGTTGCCTCCCAAGCTCTTTCAGGTTTGACCAGATGCTCTTTTACATCTGCAGGCACTATAAATTGCATTTTATACATCTTATAATTTACAATAAGGCTGAAGAGTAACTAGGACACCTAATTTAAAAGGAAAAAACGCTGAGCTCTAGTGAACAAACTCTAAGGCAAATGAGTGTTTGCTGACACTTCCAGTTAAAGGAATCTTTATTACCATTTGACTTCTGGTGTTTACATTAGATGTGAAAGTTAAAGATAAACAGCACTTTGAAGAAACATTAAAATGCTACAAGTGAGTTTCACTTTATTTAACTAACTGGCACTATTCTTGGAATCCTATAAAAGTCTTCTTTTCATCATTTAGGAAGGCATGAGTGTTTTCTTTTGCTTCATGGGATGTGACAGGTGGGGCTCTGAAAGCATCTTAGGATTGTCTTATATATGCAAAAGAAATTCTGGTCATATGCTATGAACACTGGAAGAAACCCCCAGAGATGAAATTTTTCCATTTCTTACCTCATGTCCCCCCTTCTCCTTCTTCAACTAAGTATCATGCTGTCCTTGAAAGGTATCCCTTCCATGTAGGGGAAGGCTGATTGTCAGTTTTTTTTAATTTTTTTAATTTTAAATACCGATCTGTAATGTGCGACCTTATAACTCTCACCCTTTTGTTCCAGTTCTGTTCTTCAGAGCCACACAAATGGGAGGGTATTTTGTAAACTACAGAGCATCACTTACATATTAGCACACAAACAATTCCTCCTCCACTTAGGGAAACAAGAAAATGATTGGAGACATGAAGGCATAGCTTGGGAGAGGGTGAAACCCTCCCTATTACCAGCTCCCAGATCTTTCATACTCAAATGAACATACATTCTTTGTTTAAATGTAACTGTGCTTGCTGTGTGAAAGCAATTTCAAGCTACCCCAAATGAACACACAGTCTCAGTGAGAACAATGGGTTTGCAAACCCTGCTTCTGAAAATTGCAGGTTTACCAACCTGTCAGCCCGTGTGTCCCTATTTGCTCTTATTCTTTCCTACCTCCAGAATAGGGAGGGTAGGGCCAGAATGAAGATAAGAAACGTGTTAGGAAAAAGTCTGCTCCAGCAGGTTGTAGCTCCTTAAGCTACTTATCTAAACTTCTGAAGCGGTCATTCTCCAAATATATTAATGCCTATATTAATCTTGTATTTCTGCTATAAGAAATTATCACAGACTTTGTGGTTTAAAACAATGCCAATTTATTATCTTACAATTCTTCCGTTTGGAAGTCCAAGACGTGTCTTACTGGGCTGAACTGAAGCTGCTGGCAGGACAGCATTTCTTTCTGGAGGCTCAAGGGGAGAATCCATTTCCTTACCTTCTACAGGTTCTAGAAGCTGCCTGCATTCCTTGGCTCATGACCGTACTTCTCCACCTCCAAAGCTAGCAATATGACATCTCTCTGACCTTGCTTCCATTGTCACATCTCTTTCTCTCTCTTTTTCTGCCTCTCTCTCACATTTAAGGACCCTATGATTACATTGAGCCCACCAAGATAATCCAGTTTAAGCTCCCTAATTTAAAGTCAGCTGATTAGCAAACTTAATCCCATCTACTACCTTAGTTCCCCTTTGCCATGTAGTTTAACATATTCACAGGTTCTAGAGATTAGAACGGGAAAGTTTGAGGGGACGTTATTCTAGCCTACCACGCTGACCTTTCCAAAGTCTCCTTTTCTGGCCTATCCTTTCTCATTTTCCTTCCTCATATGGCATGGTGTTAAATGTACACCCTTCTGGTTGCTTTTCTGTTGGCTTTTGTTCATTCATCATACGTTGGAGACCACTATGAGCCAGATACTGTTTTAGGTGCTGGGGAGTTCACATCTAGCACAGGATATGGCAAAGAACAGGTGATGATGCCACAGAATTACAAGGACAGAGATAGAAGTGTGTTTGAGGTTCTGTTGCAGGCTGAGTTCACCTGGCAAACAGCAGACTATGAGACGGAGATTAGTATGCAGGAGGTTTAGGGGGAGGGTTGTTTGGATCAACATCTATGGAAGGAAGGGACAGAAGCAGGAGTGGGCAGAGAGAGAAGTCAAGCTGTGATGGACTTTCATCAGAGACCTCAGAACTGTTCCACGTTGGGACAAGAGTATACAGGGTCTTTGTAAACCCATGGTAAGCAGTTATTTAATGAGGACTCCCCCATAAGCAGTGGCTGCTCTTCAGCTGAGGCAAGAGGGAAGCAGGCTAACAGCTGAGGGGGTGTTTGCTGGCAGCAGTCCTCGCAGCTGGGGTACCCTGTCCTTCATTTCTGATGGGGATATGAGTATGCATCACATCTTCCACCTCAGGTTCTATGGAGGCTTCTAGCAAAGGCATCCTACTGAGTCTGTCAGCTGAGCGTCAAGGAAGTGGCCTAGCACCATCAGCTGGTCCTTGGTATTGTTAAGAACAGGTCTAGCACTCACAGATCAGCCTTAATTTTCTCCTATTGAACATAATCTCACAGAACACAAACACCAGAAAAGGTCATTATGACTGCAATAGATCAGGACAAAAACAAATCCACTCTGTGATCATGTCTATAACAGAATCAGACAAAAACAAAGACATTGTCCAAACTCCAAAATGACCAAACATTCCTCTATCCTGACTAATATGAGTGACTGTATTTTTTTTAAATACAGCTTTAGCCTTGTTTTGCTCCTTCTGTTTTCTAGATAAGAATTACTGAGTTACTGAATTATAGAATTATTGCTACTTTTTGACAACATCCAAACCAGAGCAAAGCTCCAAACAACCTAACACAAGCTCAAATAACTATGAATCTTTTCTAAGACGCTTTTACTGAGACATTCCCTGGTTCCCCATATATGTGATCTCACTCATTGTAGCAAGTCAATAAATCCAACTTTGTTTGACTATAGGTGTATTCCTGGTGGTCTTTGGCTGGAGGACATAGGCAGCTGTAAATCTTCTCTGAGCAGAGACTATGCCTGGCACATAGTACCTAATATATATTTGCTAAATGAAAGTTTTATTTGCCTTTCAATTCCAAGTGCTTTGAACAATCAGTAATGTGTATTTACTTTTCTGGGTATTGATATGTTCAAAATATGTTTGTAGAACATATCCATTGGTTGATGAATGAGAAAATTGGCTATTCTTAAAGGGTTAAAGACATGTTAGACACAGGGTACAGTGAAGGCACAGGGGAAGAGAACAAGTTTAGGAAAATCAAAGTGTTTCATTATGGCCAGAATATTAGATGTCAGGGACTGGGGAGAAGGGTGCCATGTGCTGTGATAAGTTGGTTTTTTTTTTTTTTTTTCTAAAGAAATTTTTATTTTTCTAAAAGCAGAGGAGCCATTAAAGTGTTTGAAGTTGTATCACTCTCTCTTAAGTGGTGACTAGAGTCAGGTGGGGAGAAAGAGACTTTCTAGGTAACATGTTGATTGGCTGAGAGAAGGGTGCAATGATCACTAATTTTCCTCTATGCTGTACTTTGGATTGGATGATTCTCTGAAGGACCCCATCACTGGCGCGACTGAGGGTACTGCAGCTTCTCTCATGATTTTCTAGGGGATTTAGTTAACTTGTGTTGTCCCTGGCTTGCCTCACTGGGATGTTGTCTTAGTCATCTAGTGCTGCTGTAACAGAAATACTACAAGAGGATAGCTTCAACAAAGAGGAATTTATTCTCTCACAGTCTAGTAGGTTACAAGTCCAAATTCAGGGCGTTAGCTCCAGGGGAAGGCTTTCTCTGTCAGCTCTGGAGGAAGGTCCTTGTCATGAGTTTTCCTTGTTCTGAGAGCATCTCAGCAAAGGAACCTCAGGTCCAAAGGATGCACTCTGCTTCTGGCACAGCTTTCTTGGTGGTACGAGGTCCCCAACTCTCTGCTTGCTTCTCTTTCCTTTTATCTCTTATAAGATAAAAGGCGGTGCAGGCCACACCCCAGGGAAACTCCCTTTGCATTGTATGAGGGATGTGACCTTAGTAAGAGTGGTATTACAATCCCACCCTAATCCTCTTTAACATAAAATTACAATCACAAAATGGAGGACAACCACACAATACTGGGAATCATGGCCTAGCCAAATTGATACACATATTTTTTGGGGGACATAATTCAATCCATGACAGATGTCAAACCTCAGGAGAGTCTGGAACTTTCTGTGGCTATGGTACTGTGCTGAATTTAGTAAATTATCACTGAATCTGTTATCCCTTTGATGGTTTCCCCTGAAGAGTTTTTCTTTGAATGACTAAAGTGAGAAGAAGCAGGCCAGATGCTCCTGGTGACCACAGTTAGTTGCAGAAGCATCTGGGAAATCATGAGGGAACATGAGAATGTTTTTAGACTCCGGGCATGGAACTATCCTGACAGAGCATCAGAGAACCTATAGTTTATCTGGCTGAATAGCCACCTTAGAAATGAGCTGCCACCATTTTCAGAGATTACCAAAGCTGCCTATACAGTTTCTAGGTAATGCTATGCATGGTTACCCCATGAAAAATTGTAGGTTCACCAACCTGCCAGCTCCATGTGACCTTACTTCCTTTTTAGCCTTCCCATCTTCAGCGTATGAATTCAACGGGGAAGGACTTGTATTAAAATAAGAAGTTGGTCCGTGATAGTCCTAGACTCCCTTTTCTATTCACTTGTCTCTTCTCTTTCCTTCATTCAGTTTCCAGAGGTTCAGTGCTCACATAATCCTACTTTTGCTTGACCAATGGCAGCTCTGAAAAGTTTATCTGTTAAAATGTGGGGTTGGCAACCAAGGTCACAAAACAATATGTGTAATAATTGTTTAATGAGAAAATAGTTTGCTCTGTAAACCTTCATCTAAATACAATAACAATAAAAAAAAAAAGCTGATCTGTTAAACTTATTGATACAGTAGAAATTGATGATTAGGTTAAATTTCCAAAGGAGGTTCACAATTTCCCAGGAAGCCAGGAAATCAGTTTCTGGAATTTAGGCATTTCTAGTGGGGCATTGGAATGCGTGGAGGTATTTTAGAGTCTCAGCCTTTCCTTTGCCCTCTAAGTGATAGCATGAGGCTTGGTCTACTTGGAAGGGCAGGAGCCTGCGTCCACACTCATGATAAGCTTTTGACAAGATTATTTCAAATGCCATATTTGAACTGTGCTTATTTAGAAGAGAATGATTGGAACATTCTTGTTCTCACAAACCAGAACTTAAAAGAATTTAAAACTGTGAAAAGTCTTGAATCTATTCTGTACAAATCGGCTCTGCTATTTTAGCCTGCTTCCCGTGGTCATTTTAATTATATCTGAAAAATGAGCTATGAGAGGCAAATGAATTAAATTCCCTTTTATAAGTAATTACAATGCAAATTTAAAACTGTTACACTCAGTTTCCTAGAAACGACTTGGGTGGAGATTTTCTCTCTCTCTCTCTCTTTATTTTCACTCTTTTTCCCCTTACTCGTTTAGGAAAAGATGTAATGATTAAATAGAAATGGAAAAGCAATAATAGAAAGTTAAGCGTAAAAGGCAACTTAATTTCCTCTTACGCTGAACCTTAATGGTGGTGTGTGGGTTCTCACCCCATCTTTTGTCAAAGTAGCTTAATAATGGAAAGCACTTCAAAGCCTGGTTGAACTCTCTCTTCTTTCTTAAAGATGAACTAATTTCAGAAGTTTTACAGGTTTACTTTATGTACCGAAATTCAGGTGCTTATTTGATTGGGAAGCTACAAAATTAAGCTCCTTAAATCTTCTGTCACTATAAACAAACAAAAGTGGCATTTGTTTCTGATCATAATTCTATTTTTTTGAAAAGAGACTTTTTGCGTTCATTTGATCATTGGGCACGCAGCGGGCTATTTCATCATTCAACAAATATTCTTTGACATTTGCATTTTCCCCGACAGAACTAAAATATATACACTTCAGTTTAAAAATGCAGCAAGCATCCATCTACTACCCTAAAATGGCTTACTGAGGAGGGAGGTTATTCTTGCTATTTTATTTCCTAGAGATCTTTGCTACTCATTGGATGGTCAGTGTATCAGCATCATCAACAACACCTGGGAGATGGTTGCACTGCAGAATCTCAGACCCTACCCCAGACCTAGTGAATTAGAACCTGAATTTTAACAAGATGACATTATCACTCATATGGAAGGTTAATGTTTGAGAAACACAGATACAGAACATTCTTGCTGTCGTTGCTGTCGTTAGCTGCCATTGAGTCCGCTGCAGCTCAAGATGACCCCATGCATGACAGAACAAAATGCTGCCTGGTCCTGTTCCATCCCCATGATCTTTTGCAGACCAGACTGTTGTAATCCATAGGGCTTTCACTGGCTGATTTTCAGAACTAGCTTGCCAAGCCTTTCTTCCTAGTCCATCTTAGTCTGGAAGCTCAGCTGAAACCTGTTCAGTATCATAACAACATGCAAGCCTTCATTGGCAGATGGGTGGGAGCTGCAAAGGAGATGAATTGGTTGGTTATTGAACCTAAGTCTCCCTTATGGAAGGTGAGACTTCTACCATTTAACCACCACTGCCCTGTAGAACATTCTAGCCTCCTATTGTTCTTTTATTTTTATTTTACCCTACTCCACCAAATAGTATTATATTAGCCAGCGTAGGCATCTTTACAAAAAACATCTCCAAATATCAGTGGTTTAACAATACCAGCTTAATTCTCACTCATTGCTCAGTCTATTGTGGCTGGGGTGGGGGATATTCTTCTGGATGCAGTCATTTGGGGGCCAGAGTCCTTCTAAATAGTGCCTTTCTAAAACCAGGGAGCACATAGTTCTTCACTGATTCTGACCTTCTAATGAAGGAAGAGCAAGAACATGGAGTCCTGGGGAGGATCTTTTATAGGCCAGGGAAGGAGGAAGAATACATGATGTCCACCCCATCTCATTGGTCAAACTCAATCAGATGGCCACACCTAGCTGCAGAGAGGCTGGAAAATGATGTCTAGCTTTATGAAAAGGAAGAAGAGGAAGTGGTTATGGTAAACGTTTAGTCAGTCTCTGCCTCACTTATCCATTCTTCAGGATCTACCTAAAGCACCTCCATTTCCTGGACTGCCTCAGACTGCAGGATGTCTTCCCTTCTAAATTCCTATAGCACTTACTCTAGTCTTTTAATTTACATATCCCATTAATGTCCTTGTATATCATCTGTTCAGGGGTGTCTATCTTATTATATACTAGAATTTTTAAGTGCTTTGAAGGCAGTCATACGATTTTAATTATTATTTTTTGTAAACTCCGCATAGTCAAGCTTACTTTTTATGCATGCAGTGGGACTATTATCAACATTTTTTGCTGGTCATATGAATGAATACATGTAGCAATATAATAGATCTTCTTGCATCAGTATTAATAGACCTTCTCGTGCATCCCCATCCTTTCAATGTTTGGATTCTATGATGAACTCTGAAATTTAATGAGGACCTATCCTTACAACGCTTTGTCACTTTTTTGTATGTGTCAGCAGTCTTCTTGTGTGAATACATTCTAGTAGCATAACACTAGTAGGGATATGACATAGGACCATTGAACCCATATTATGCCCATGTCATGCTAGAAGAAACCTAAGGCCCCAAACATAATGTAATTGCCTAAAGTCATGTAACTGGCAGGCATGGAGAAGATAGGGTTTGGACTCAAACCAGTCTTATGGCTCAGGATGTCACACTGGAGGTGTTTCCTAGGCTAAGCTTCCCTTTGGAATCTTCAGGAAAGAATCCACTTTCGGGCTCACTCAGGATGTTGGCAGAATCTAGTTTCTTGAGGCTGTTGATCTGAGGCCCTGTTTCCTTGCTGGCTGTCAGCTGAAGGCCACCCTCAGCCACTCAAGACTGCAAGCATTGCTTCTTCCATGTCTTTCCATCTTGAAAGCAGCAATTCTTCTTATGCTTCAAATATCTCTTACTTCTCCTTCTGCTACCAGCTGGAGAAAACTTTTAGAGGCTCATGTGGATGGTCAGGCCCACCTGGATAATCAAATAATCTGAAGATCAACTGTGCCATATAACATAACATAATCATAGGACTGATATCTTATTATATTTACATATTCCAGTGGATTGAGGTGTAGAATGCTAGCGAGCATTTTTTACGTTTTTCAGAATTATGCTGACCACAAGGAGTCTAGTGGTTCTATCTTCAATCTGGTGCCAACTTCATCATTCCTTCTAATAAATTCCTCAAAATATTTCTCTTTATTGAGGGTTCCTTTGACTGCTTCCAATTCTGGTACAGACTGTTTTAGTTTGATAGTTTAGATCTCCTAGAATTTTGAGATCTAGATAAAATCACCTTGAATTCAAATTTGACATGCTCTGGGATTCCAAAGTCTTTCTCAATATTTCTGAAATTTCATAGAGTCTCATCTTCTTAAATTATACTCTGGTCCTGGCTTCCTGATTCTATACATACTATTTCTGCTCTGCATTGCATTGGTCCAGACATGCTACCCAGCCGTTTCCTCAATTTTAAAAAATCACCTCTTCTCCATTTCCCACCCCTCTACAACTCAATCCCATGCATAAAACCTACGATCTGAGAGTCATGGCGTTACGCTATATCACACAATATATAACATACAAATTAAAATACGCTACTAGCTATTTCCCTTTTTAACTGTCTTTTCAGAAATCTTATTGCAATAGTTTTTTTTCTTTTTTCATGCCAAAAAGCATTCAGCCTTTGCAAATATTGCCAACTCTTCTCTCCTATTTTTTTCTTGACTCTTTACTCCTTCATCCCATATTTCCCCAGGAACTCTAATTAGTCCTTCTATTACTCATACAATTTTGTTCTCCACAGCTTCTTCTCCTAAATTTGTAAATCTAAACCCATAAGCAGTAAAAAAGGATTTTCTATTTATCCACTTCCTTAGAAGGCAAATATATTCAAAAGTAGAAAATATTTTTCTATATCTTTTGTATAGTTCATTGGTTATTTCAATGGGATTTTGGAAAGCAAGGGTGATGAATGCAAGCACCTAAATCATCCTCTTTAAATAGAAGTACAACTATGATTTTTTAAAACAACTGCAGATTTACAGAAAAGTTGGAAGTTTAGAAAACATAAGTTTTTTTTCGTCCTGAACCATTTCTGAATAAAGATTTGATATCCCATCATCACTGTATACTTTGGTGTGTATTTCATATAAATAAATATATTTATCCTAAATAACTGCAATACAACCATCAGAATCAGATTAACATTGATAAGATACACTACTATCATCTATACCTCAGACTGCTTTCAAGTTTCACCAACTATCCCAGTAATGTCTTTTATAGCAAAAGGATTTAGTTTAGAATCATGCATCACATTTACTTGTGTGTCTTTAGTCTTCTTCAGCATTGAATGGTTTCTCAGTCTTTCCTTAACATTTATGATTTGACACTTTTGATGATTATAAACCAGGTGTTTTGTAGACTGTCCTTCCAGCGGGTTTGTTTGATGTTTCCTCATAATTTAATTCAAGTTGTGCATCATTGGTAGCAATATTACAAAAGTGATGCTATGTTCTTCTTGCTTCCCATCAGGTGGCATGTGATTTCAATTTGTCCCATAAATAATGATGTTCACTTTGATCATTTGATTAAAGTGTTATTTTGCAGGCTTCTTCACTGAAAATTTACTCTTTTTCTCTTCTTAATTAATAAGTATTTGTCTTAGGCTGGGTTCTCTAGAAAAGTAAAACCAGTAAAGCATATAAATATATATATGGAGAGAGATTTATATCAAGGAAATGACTCACGTGGTTGTAGATGCTGGAATGTCCCAAGTCCATGGGTCAGGATAGAGGTTTCTCCTGATTCATGTAGCCACAGAGCCTGGCAAATCCAAGATTGGCAGGTCAGAGAGCAGGGCTCTTGCTCACAGTCTGCAAAGATCAATGAATCCCAAGACCGGCAGGCAGGACCACCGGTAAGCTGCTAGCTCAAGTCCCAAGAACCAGAGGTTAGACAAACAGGAGCCAGCTTCAGGATACAGTGCAAGCAAAAATCCCACGAGTCTTTCCAGAATGTCCACTTATATTCGATGCAGGCCACACACCCAAGGAAACTCCCTTTCAACTGATTGGCTACTTACAGAAGATCCTATATTGAAGTGATCACAACATCATATGACTGCCAAACCACTGAGAATCATAGCCCAGCCAAGTCGACACACAACCTTAACCATCACAGTATTTATGAGAAGGTATACTGAAACCATGAAAAGATCCCATTCCTCATTTAAGTTCAATGTATTCATCAATTTGTTCATATACGTATGGACTCATGGTTTTCTAGTTTATTCAGTGTGTTATAAACATATATATATATATATAGTTTCTTATGTTTTTACCTGGTCCCCATTTGACAATGGAAAGATATTCAAGTTTGTGTTATATCCTTTTGATGTGATCTCATCAGTCTTTAAGCAATTCACTTCTTTCTGTCACAGCAAGATGTTCCCCTTTCTGGTCTATCCCAGCTGCTTCCACTCTCCCACACTTCACCACCATGAACACATACCTAATTCTGCCCCACCTAAGACTTTACACTTTGGGTTATAATCCAATAATATAGTTATTTATTTTGTTGCTCAAATTGTTCCAGCTTTGACTATTGGGAACTCTCTTAGGTTGGCTTCTGTGTCCTTTTGAAAGACCTCCATTCTTTCTATTTTGATGATAAATGTTCATCTGATCCAAATCATGGTTTTTTCAATAGCCTAATATGCATGCAAAAGCTACACAATGAAAAAGGAAGATATAATTAAGAATTGATACATTAGAATTGTATTGGTAAAGAATACTGAATATACTATGGACTGCCAGAAGAACGAATAGTCTTAGAAGAAATACAGCCAGAATTCTTCTTAGAAATGAGGATGACAAGACTTCAGCTAACTTACTTTGGACATATCACCATGAAAAAACAATTTCTAGAAAAAGACGTCATGTTTGGTAAAGTAGAGGGTAAGGGAAAACAAGGGAAACCTCAATGAGATGGACTGACACAATAGCCAAAACAATAGACTCAAACATACCAATGATCATGAAGATGGTGCAGGATCAGGTAATGCTTTGCTCTGTTGTACACAAGGTGGCCAGAGTCAGAGCCAATTCGATGGCAACTAACAACAACTAGGCAAATATCTAGTAGTGTCTAAAGAGGACATCTTATCCAGCAGCACAATTTATACAACAATCAAGTTACATTGGATTTAGTCAACTGATTATTTGGCATCATGTAATCAATAATCCCCATTTCATTTGAAAGCAGTCATTTAATTTAGCCTACAAATTTTACAGAGAAAAAAGTAACCCACAAACATTGGTGTTTCCTTGGCGATCCTTCGGCACCTTATAGTGTACCCATTATACATTGTTTGTGTATCTACAACCTCCATCAGATTGAGTTCTTTGAAGGCAGGTAAGATGTCTTATCTGATATTGTTTTCCTAATGCTGAGCATAATATTGTACAGAATGGGACTCAATAAGTGTTTAATGTTGCTGAATGTCTTTGGATCATTCAGCAAGATGGTACATTCTCCTGAAAGTTCCTTGATTTTCTAGAGATATACATCTCAAAAGCTACCGAAAAGTCTTCTTCCAACTATTTGGCTTGTTTCTCAGAAGTGCACTGAGAAATCCTGGAGATGTGTGCCAATGTGATGTGCATGCTCCAAGGAACCTTATTTCTTTAGTTGGCAACCAGAGCCGTTGGATGATCTCCAGAGTTAACTACCATGTCTCTTACCTGGAGTATTTTTAATGCTTAATGACAAACAGTATTTTAATCTGAACTCTGTAAGGCAAGAGGCTTACATTAAGTGAAAAAGTACAAGCCAACATGAAAGAGAGAGGGAGAAGAGTCACTGCCTTCATCATGGGTGTGCAGTTCAGCAGAAATGACACTCTGAGTAAATCTTACGTAGTCTAGCAAACTGAACCCTCCTCAGCTCATCAGTGAAGCCAGTGAATATGGTAATCTGCGTGTGACAGAAGCCTTCTCAGCTGCTCCTCAGCAGTACAGTCTGACTTGGGGATTTGTTTTTGTTACAAGACTCACTGGACTCCATAAGGCATGAAAGAGAAAAGTTTGACCCTGGGTTGCAGCAAATAATGCCTTAGATGCTGATTTCTGGTGCATTAGGAGCTTGACATATGTGTAAGGGGTAAGTGTCATTGTTGTTAGCTGCCCCCTAGTTGGTTCCAACTCATAGCAACCTTATGCACAATAGAGCAAAATGCTGCCTGATCCTGTGCCATCCTCATAATCACTGTTATGCTTGAGCCCATTGTTACAGCCACTGTGTTAATACATCTCATTGACGGTCTTCCTCTTTTTTGCTGACCCTCTACTTTACCAAGCATGATGTCCTTCTCCAGGGACTGGTCCCTCCTGATAACATGTCCAAAGTAGTGGGGTTAAATTTGGAAGAACTTTGATTACGAACATGCTCCCAGCTCTCCACTACTGAACATTCGCAATACACTGAAGTTACTGTTTTCAAGATCATTGTAGAAGATTTAAGGTCACTGACTGGGCAAGTCAGATCACATGTGCCTTGTGGCTGGTCCTACATTGTAGTCGTACCAAGGAAGGTAGTATGGTACTGTGGAAACAGTAAAAAGATCATGGGTTTTTGAGTCAACGAGAGATGGGTTCAAATCCTGACTCTGCTAATTTCTAGATTTGTGACCTGGTCAAATGATGAGATCTTTCTGATCCCAGTTTTCCATCTGTAATATAGAAACACTTAACTCAGAATTTTTTTTTTTTTAATATTTTACTGTGCTTCAAGTGAAGGCTTACAGAACAAATAGTTTCTCATGAAACAGTAGTACACATGTTGTTTTATGACATTGGTTAACAACCCCACAACATGTTAACCCTCTAACTTCTCAACCATTTTTTTTTTGGTGAAAATACACATAGTCAAAGATACACCATTTCAAAAATTTCTACGTACACAGTTCAGTGACATCGACTACGCTCTTCCAATTGTGTTGTTATTCTCACTTAAGATGAAGGCTTACAGAACAAAATAGTTTCTCATTTAACAGTTACTACAAATGTTACCCTATGACAATGGTTAACAATCTCACAACACATCAACAATATCCTGACTCAGCCTTGGGTTACCTATAACCAGCTTCCTTGTCCCCTTCTGCCTTCTGGCCCTTGTCACTGAACTCGTGTACCTTGTTAGTCTCATTTGGTTTTACGTGGCTGTCCACTCCCAGGCTGAACAGTAAACCTTGGAAGTAAATTCACCACTGAGCTAAAAGGGTGTCTGGGGCCATACTCAAGAGGTTTCTCCAGTCTCCTTTAGGCCAGTAAATCTGGTCCTTTTTTTGTGAGTTAGAATTATGCTCTACATCCTTCTTCAGCTCTGTCCAGAACCCTCTGTTGTGATCCTGGTCAGAGCAGTCAGTGGTGGTAGCCGGGCACCATCTAGCTGTACTGGACTCAGTCCAGTGGAGGCCTTGGTAGCTGTGGACAATTAGTCCTTCGGACTAATCTTTTCCTTGTATCCTGTTCTCTTCATTCTCCCTTGCTCCCAAAGGGATGAGACCAGTGGAGTATCTTAGATGGCTGCTCACAGGCTTTTAAGACCCCAGACACTACTCACCAAGGTAGAATGTAGAACATTGTCTTTATAAGCTGTGTCATGCCAATTCAACTAGATGTTCCCCGAGACCATGGTCCCCACAGCCCTCCGCCAAGCAATTCAGTCCCCCAGGGAGTTTGGATGTGTCTATGGGGCTTCCATGACTTTTCCTTGTACAGGTTGTGCTAGTTTCCCCTGTATTGTGTACTGTCTCACCCTTCACCCAAGTTACCACTTAACTATTGCCTATTTAGTATTCCGCCCCCACCCCTCACATCCCTGGTAACCAACAAAGATTGTTACGTTTTCTGTGTGAACTTTTTCATGGGTTTTTACAATAGAGGTCTCATACAATATTTGTCCTTTTGTGATTGACTTATTCCACTCAGCATAATGTCCTCCAGTTTCATCCATGTTATTAGATGCTTCACAGATTCATTGTTGTTCTTTCTCGTTGCATAGTACTCCATTGTGTGTATGTACCATAGATTGATTATCCATTCATCTGTTGATGGGCATCTAGGTTGTTTCCATCGTGTTGCTATTGTGAACAATGCTGCCATGAACATAGGTGTGCATATGTCTATTCGAGTGACGACTCTTATTTCTCTAGGATATATTCCTAGGAGTGGGATTGCTGGATTGAATGGTATGTCTATTTCTAGATTTCTGAGGAAGCGCCATATCATTTTCCAAAAGGTTGTATCATTTTGCATTCCCACCAGCAGTGCGTAAGAGTTCCGATCTCCCCGCAGCCCCTCCAACATTTGTTATTTCCAGTGTTTTTGATTCATGCCAGTAATGCCGGGGTGAGATGGTATCTCATTGTGGTTTTCATTTGCATATCTCTAATGGCTAGTGATCGCGAGCATTTCCTCACGTGTCGGTTGGCCATTTGAATGTCTTTTTTGGTGAAGTGTCTGTTCATTTCCTTTGCCCATTTTTTAATAGGATTATTTGTCTTTGTTGTAGAGGTGTTGGATTTTCTTGTAGATTATGGAGATTAGACCTTCGTCTGACTTGTACTGTCCAAAAATTTTTTCCCAGTCTGAAGGTTCTCTTTTTACTCTTTTGGTGAAGTCTTTTGGAGAGCATAGGTGTTTGATTTTTAGAAGATCCCAGTTATCTAGCTTATCTATTGGGGTTTGTGCATTGACGGTTATGGTTTGTATCCTGTTAATGCCATGTATTATGGCCTGAAGTGTTGGTCCTATTTTTTCTTCTATGAACTTTATACTTTCAGGCTTTATATTCAGGTCTTTGATCCATTTTGAAGTAGTTTTTGTATACGGTGTGAGGTATGGGTCCTGTTTCATTTTTTTGCAAATGGATATTCAGTTTTGCCAGTACCATTTGTTAAAAAGACTGTCTTTTCCCCATTAGATGGACTTTGGGCCCTTGTTGAAAATCAGGTGACCGTAGGTGGATGGATTTACATCTGGATCCTCAATTCTGTTCCATTGGTCAATGTGTCTGTTGTTGTACCAGTAGCAGGCTGTTTTGACTACTGTAGCTGTATAGTAGGTTCTGAAGTCAGGTAGTGTGAGTCCTCCAACTTTATTCTTCTTCTTCAGTAGTGCTTTACCTATTCTGGGCTTCTTCCCTTTCCATATAAACTTAATGATTCGTTTTTCCATCTCTTTGAAGAAGGTTGTTGGTATTTGGATCGGGATTGTGTTGTATTTGTAAATTGCTTTGGGTAGAATTGACATTTTCACAATGTTGAGTCTGCCTATCCATGAGCATGGTATGTTTTTCTATTTATGTAGATCCCTTTGGATTTCATGCAGTAGTGTTTTGTAGTTTTCTTTGTATAGGTCTTTTACATCCCTGGTCAGATTTATTCCTAAGTATTTTATCTTTTTAGGGGCTATTGAAAATGGTATTATTTTCCTGATTTCCTTTTCATCATCATCCTTACTGGTGTATAGGAATCCAACTGATTTTTGAATGTTTATCTTGTATCCTGCTACTCTGCTGAATCGTTCTATTAGTTCCAGTAGATTTCTCGTGGAGTCTTTTGGGTTTTCTGTGTATAGTATCATATCATCTGCAAACAGGGACAGTTTAACTTCTTCGTTACCAATCTGGATGCCCTTTATTTCTTTTTCTTGCCTTATTGCTCCAGCTAGAACTTCCAGCACAATGTTAAATAGGAGTGGTGATAAAGGGCATCCTTGTCTTGTTCCTGTTTTCAGCCTCTCTCCATTAAGAATGATGTTGGCCATTGGTTTTGCATAGATGCCCTTTATTGTGTTGAGAAATTTCCCTTCTATGTCTATTTGATTGAGAGTTTTTATCAGGAATGTGTGTTGGACTTTGCCAAATGCCTTTTCTGCGTCAATTGAGATGATCATGTGATTCTTTTCTCTCCTTTTATTTTTGTGGTGGATTACATTGATTGATTTTCTAATGTTGAACCATCCTTGCATACCTGGTATGAATCCTACTTGATCGTGGTGTATTATTTTTTTGATATGATGCTGAATTCTATTGGCTAGAATTTTGTTCAGAATTTTTGCATCTGTATTCATGAGCAATATTGGTCGTAATTTTCTTTTTTTGTGACGTCTTTGCTTGGTTTTGGTATCAGCGTTATGCTGGCTTCATAGAATGAATTTGGAAGTGTTGCTTCCTCTTCTATGCTCTGAAATAGCTTGAGTAGTACAGGTACAAACTCTTCTGTAAATGTTTTGTAGAATTCTCCAGTGAAGCCATCTGGGCCAGGGCTTTTTTTGGTTGGGAATTTTTTTCTTACCTTTTCAATCTCTTCTCTTATTATGGGTCTGTTCAGATTTTCAACATCACTTTGTTGTAGTTAGGGTAGGCCGTGTGTTTCTAGAAATTTATCCATTTCCTCTAGGTTTTCAAATTTGTCGGAGTATCGTTTTTCATAATATTCTGTTATAATCCTTTTTATTTCAGTTGGGTCCGTTGTAATGTCCCCAGTTTCATTTCTTATTTGGGTTATTTCTGTCCTCTCCTGTTTTTCTTTTGTCAATCTGGCCAGTGGTTTGTTGATTTTGTTGATTTTTTCAAAGAACCAACTTCTGGTTTTGTTGATTCTTTCTATTGTTTTTCTGTTCTCTATTTCATTGATTTCTGCTCTGATCTTTACTATTTGCTTTCTTCCGGTGGTTGTGGGCTTTTTTTGCTGTTGTCTTTCTATTTTTTTGAGTTCTGTAGTTAATGTTTTGATTTTGTCCCTTTCTTTTTTTTGATGTGTGCATCTATTGCTATAAATTGTCCTCTGAGGACTGCCTTTGCTGTGTCTGAAAGGTTTTGGTATGATGTGTTTTCCTTCTCATTTGATTCTAGGAATTTTTTGATTCTGTCTCTGATTTCTTCTATTACCCAGTGATGTGTAAGCAGGGTATTGTTCAGTTTCCATGCAGTTGATTTTTTTCCCTTGCTCTTTCTATTATTAATTTCTACCTTGATGGCATTGTGGTCAGAGAAGATACTTTGCATTAACTCAACATTTTGGATCTTGTTGAGGATTGCTCAGTGGCCTAAGATGTGGTCTATTCTGGAGAATGTTCCATGTGCATTGGAAAAGAATGTGTACTTTTCAGGGGTTTAATGGAGTGTTCTATATATGTC
The DNA here is from genome assembly GCA_030035585.1 of Dugong dugon. Lineage (NCBI taxonomy): Eukaryota > Metazoa > Chordata > Mammalia > Sirenia > Dugongidae > Dugong > Dugong dugon. Next base: position 96,979,559 of record CM057472.1, on the reverse strand, counting down.
TATGAGGTCCAGTTGCCTGATTGGGCCCTTTAGGTCTTCTGTATCTTTGCTGAGTTTCTTCTTAGTTGTTCTATCCTTTAGTGAGAGTGGTGTGTTGAAGTCTCCTACTATCATTGTGGAACTGTCAATTTCTCTTTTCAGTGTTGTTAGAGTTTGTTTTATGTATTTTGGAGCCCTGTCATTGGGTGTGTAGATGTTTATTATGGCTATGTCTTCATGATAGATCATCCCCTTAATCATTACATAGTGTCCTTCTTTGTCTTTTAATGTAGATTTTGTTTTAAAGTCTAGTTTATCTGAGATTAGAATTGCCACTTCTGCTCTTTTTTTGGTAGTTGTTACCTTGATATACTTTTTTCCAACCTTTGACTTTTAATAAATTCACATCTTTGTTTCTAAGGTGTATCTCTTGTAGACAGCATATTGGTTGATCCTGTTTTCTTATCCATTCTGTCACTCTCCGGCTCTTTATGGGTGCATTGAGTCCGTTTACATTCAGTGTAATTATTGATAGATGTGAGTTTGTTGCTGTTATTTTGTAGTGCTTTTTTTTGTGGTGCTGAAGTTTTCTTTGTTCTTCTTACTCTCTTGTGCTGAGTTACTTTTGTTTGTGGATTTTTTTTTTCATTTCTTTTGTTTTTGTAGATTTTGTTTTTGCCGAGACTTTATGTTTTTCATCTTTATTTTTATGAGTTGGTTTGTTAACTTTCTTTGTGGTTACCATGAATTTTACCCTTATCTTTCTAAGTTTGAAGCAGTCTACCATTACTTGGTATCGCCTTGCCTTCCTTTTTATTAGAAGGTTCTATACCTATGCCATTTATTCCCTCTTTATTGTTTTGATGTTGTTGTCATTTTTCGATTAACTGTTCTGATTCCCTGTTGTATTTCTTTTGGTTTTGGATAGTCCTCGAGAGTTCATTTCCTAGATTGGTATCTGGCTCATATGATCCTGTGTCCTAGGTTCTGCCTGTGAGCTGAAGCTGTTTGTCCTCAGATCGAAGAACTCCCTTTAATAATTCTTGTAATTTTGGTTTGACTTTTACATATTCCCTTAATTTCTTTTTGTCTGGAAATGACCTAATTTCACCATCAAATTTGAACGAGAGTTTCGCAGGATGTATTATTCTTGGCTGGAAATTTTTGTCTTTCAAGATTTTATATATGTCATCACACCACCTTCTTGCCTGTATGGTTTCTGCCGAATAATCTGAGCTTAGTCTTATTGTTTCTCCTCTGTATGTGACTTCTTTTTTTTCACGAGCTGCTCTCAGGATTCTTTGTTTGTCTTTGGTTTTGGCGAGTGTGAATATGATATGCCTTGGTGATTTTCTTTTGGGGTCTCTTCTATATGTGGTTTGTTGAGCTTCTTGGATGGCCAGCTTTTCAACTTTCATGATATTGGGGAAGTTTTCTGTCAGCAGTTCCTTAATGATCCTCTCTGTGTTTTCTGTTTTCTCCCCCTGTTCTGGAATTCCAATCACTCACAAACTGTTGCTTTTGATTGTGTCCCCCATAACTCTCAGGTTCTCTTCATTTTTCTTTGTTCTTTTTTCAGAATTTTCCTGAAACAGAGTTGTATCCAAGTGTTTGTCTTCAAGTCCACTGATCTTATCTTCCACCGTTTCAAATCTGCTTCTCAGCCCTTCTATGACAGTGTCCATTTCTGAAATCTTGTTGTTTATCTTTTGGATTTCTAATTGTTGTCTTTGTATAATTTCTATTTGTGAATTTATTTTGGAATTTTGTTCCTGCACAATCTTCCTGAATTCTTCAAATTTTTTGTCTTTATTTTTCATGAATTTGTCTATTTTTTCCTCATGTTTGTCAGCTTTTGCCTCAATTCTTGGAGAATTCTGAGTATTAGATATTTGAATTCCCTATCAGGTAGTTCTAGTGCATTTTCTTCCACTGGAGAGTCATCTGGTGTTTTGTTTTGGATGCCTACTGGAACCATCCTGTGCTGTTTTTGTAAATGTTTTGATATTGTCTGCTGTTTTTGGGGCATTCAGTGGTTATTTTTCTCATTTATTGATTGTAGATTTGTTTGTTTTGTCCCTTTTTTAAAAAAAAAAATATATTTGACTATGTCTGAGCAGGTGGACTGTGTGTTCTTTGTTGTTGGGTTGTCTGTGTGCTCCATACTTTTTGCCTCCTTCTCCAACTGGCAGTGTCAGTCATTCAGATATGGTACAGCAGGGCAGGTCTGCCTGAAGAGGAGTTACTGAGTCGGGTTGTTTGTGGCACTTGCTACAGCCACATGGGTGGGTTGGTAATCAGTGCAGGGCAGATTCCAGTAGGCCATGCCTGTGCTGCTTGGTGGTGTGATGTCAAGTGCATGGTGCCAGTAGGCAGGATGCAGCAGGGAGATTGTTATGTGTGGAGCTAAGATGCATATGGGAGAGAGGAGAGAGGAACAGGAGCCAAAAACATACAAACAAACAAAAAAGAATGCTATGGGAGCTGGCCATTGGAATGGAGAGATGAGAGACAATGAAATGGAGAAAACCAGAAAGTGGAAGAGGAAGAAAAGAAAAGAATGAATAAATAGAAATCAGAAAGGTTAAAGAACCACAGAGTTCCCAGGGATCCCACCGATGCAGCTGTGAGGTCTGGGGAAGTCGCTCTCAGGTGTTGCAGTGCAGCCTGGCTAGAAGGCGTAGAGGCATACAACGCCTGGTATTCAGGGATCAGAAAGAGAAGGAAGATATAGAGAGATGAGAGACTGAGCAATGAAGAAACACATAAAGGGAAAAAGAGGAAAAACAAAACAAAATAAATTAAAAAAAAAAAGAACAAGAAAGGCCCCCCAAAAAAACGGAAAAAAAAAAAAAAAACCCAATGAAGAAAGAAATATCCTCAGGGATCCCTCTGCACGTCTGTGGAAGATGAAGGAGAGTTCCTTGCCACACAGCTCCACCTGGCCAGAAAGGGCTCCCAACTCAAGAAAAGGAGAAGAAAACAGACAAATAATTCAAAACGAACAAATGAACAAAAGCCCCGGGATCCCACCAGTGTGGTATCCCAGACCGGGAAGCAGCTCCACACTCAAATGGAGCTCCGCAGCCCCTCAAGAAGAAGCAAAGATGGCACACGGAGCCAGGCACTTGAGTGAAAGGAGGGGGAGGCAGCTAGAAGCAAGCAAGAAATCCAAAGAAGCAGAAAAAATAAAAATAAAAATAAAAAAAAGCAACACCAGCAGCCAACAAATGGCACTCAGAGAGCTAGCTAGTGCGGGCTGGTATTTCTGGAGAAGAGACCGTGTCCCTGGGAAGCAGAGGAGGCCAAGTGTGGGTAAAGAAGGTTAGAAAGTGGGAAAGCATATATCACAAATTGCCAGTGCTCTGCAGCCCCTCAGGAAGAAGCAAAGATGGCACACAGAGCCAGGCACTCGAGTGAAAGGAGGGGGAGGTGGTGAGAGGCAAGTGAGAAATCAAAAGAAGCAGAAAAAAAAAAAGCAACACTAGCAGCCAACAAATGGCACCCAGAGATCCGCCCGCTTGGGTGTGTGGAATCCAAGCAGCCGGCGCTTCCCGGTCAAGAGACCATGGTCGCGGGAAGCAGAGGAGGCCGAGCCAGGGCGAAGAGGGGTGGGGGGTGGGAAAGCGCACACCGCAAATTATCGGTTGTCTTGTCTTCTGCTGGATGCTCTTTGAGGCTGCTTTCTCATACCCCCGTTTGCTGGGCTCCGATAGGAGTCCAAGATGGTGGATCTGTGCTGTGTTAGCTGGTAGGGGACCTCTGCATGAATCTCTCCTCGCCTCTGTTCTCTGTCAGTTTTCTCACTCCATTTGGTGCTTGGGTGAGTTCTTTATCTCTTCATTTGATGTTTTAGGGTTTCAGGATTGTTGTATTCTTGTTCGGCTTAGTTTTTCAGATCTTTGCTGTGGAGGGACGGCGTGGTGCTTTTGCCTAGAGTGCCATTTTGCTGGAACTTCCTCAGAGAATTTTTTATGATGATATAATGAGATAATGTGTGTAAAGTATCTGGCTCATAAAAGAGGGAGGTTCAATAGAAGGTAGCTTCTATTACTGTTATTAATTAATATTAATTTTTATCATTGGCTCTATGAACTAGGTTTTCACCTTGTTTTCTTTAACTCCATAGGCACAGCCACAGGTGTGTGACTCCTGTCCACGTTCAAATCCCTAGCTTGACAGTGTGTTTAGTTCCTTAGCTTCTAGATCTCTGGGGTTCTGCCTTGGTCCTAAGGTGTAGCCTAGGGCACTGTGATAGATCTTACTCTTCACTGACATTGGAGTCCATCCTTGAAGGAAGATTATGCAGCCCTACCTGATTGAAAAAGGAGCCCTGGTGGCACAACAGTTAAGTACTTGGCTGCTAACTAAAAAGTTGACAGTTCGAACCCACCCAGAGGCTCTGCAGGAGAAAGACATGGCATTCTACTTCTGTAAAGATTACACCCAAATAAACCTCATGGGGGCAGTTTTACTCTGTCACATGGGGTCACTATGAGTTGGAATCAACTTGATGGAACCCAACAACAACACCTTATTGAATGCACATGTGGCTATGTGACTTACTTTTGTCAGTTTGCAATGTAAGCAAAAGTGATATGTCACTGTGAAATAGAGCCTTTAAGAACCACATTTGGGTACCGTTTCCTCCCTGCCTCTGTAATCATGGAGCGCATGTCAGGATGGATCTTTGCCTAGCTTGAGTTCCTGAATCACTGTGATGAAAAGGACTTCCTTGATGACACATGAAAGATACAGTATGAGTGAGAAGTAAACTTTGTCATTGGAACCCAAGAGATTTTCAATTTCTTTAAGCATAACCTTGTTGTTGCTGTCAGCTGCCATCAAGTCAGTCCCTGACTTATGGTGACCCCATGCACTAGCTTATCCTATCTGATATAAGGTTACCCTTCAATCCCACCCCTGAGTCAGAGCTCTCTTTACATGCCAACAAATCCATCTTAGCTTGCTGTCAAGGTGCTCTTCTAATCTAGGGAGCCATCTCCAAACCTTACTCAATGCCTGCTCAGGTCCGTGGCTGCTCAGTCTGTCCTCTGCTGTCACTTACTGTACTCAGACTTTAACTTGCTAAAATCTGTCCAACTAAATAGCAACACATAGACATAAAGGAAGCCTAGGCTGGGAAGGGGTGTTCTGGAATGCTTTAATTATTCCACTTTCCTATAATTACCCACTTCCCTTCTTTTATCTCTTGCTGCTCTAACTCATCATGCACGAGCAGTTCTGCATGGAGAGACTGGGGCTGGAGCAAAGCACAGTGTAGGTCTTGGTGCTGACAGTGGCTGCATTGTTGTGCTGGGGCCAGGTGTTTCTCCCTCTATGTATATTCCTCTTGGCGAGACAGGGCAGTGTCTATCCCTGCCTGCCTCCAGGGTTGTCTGTCTGTCATCGTCACCATACTGTGATCGTTTTATCTCCATATGCAGCCTTTGTCCCATTCCTGAATTCTTATTCTGGTTCCTACTCGGGACCTTTCCATGATAGGACCTGTTTCACTCTTGTAGTCCCAGGGATTGTAGCTAGTACCAAGAGCTGAACTTGTTGGCCTGAGCCCTTTCATTATCTACTTGTTGTTATTAGTTGCCCTCTTTAAAAAAAAAAGTTGCCGTTAAGTTGATTCTGACTCATACTGACCCTATAGGACAGAGTAGAACTGCCCCATAGAGTTTCCAAGGAATGGCTGGTGGATTCGAACTGCTAACCTTTTGGTTAGTAGCCGAGTTCTTAACCACTGTGCCAGCAGTTGCCCTCTAGTCAGCTCTAACTCATAGCAATCTTATGTGTAACAGAATGCAACACTGCCTGATCCTGTGCCGTCTTCACATCTTGGTATGTTTGAGCCCATTTTCACTTCTCAGTGTTGGTTAATTAGCTGTTGCAATGAAGAGAAGCCATCTTGAGGAAAAAAGGGGTTTACTGGGCTAAACATGTCTTTGAACTAGAAAAAGAAGGTCATTGGAGACCGAGGCAGCTCCTAGCACCAGCTCCTGTCTCAGTATCAGTCTCTTGTAGCCCTCACAGTTTCTCTCATGGGATCTCTATGTTTCAACCACTTAGTGCTGTAGAGTGAACAACCCAAAACGTAGTGGCTTAAAACACCAAGAATATGTAATGACCCATGATTCTGTGGGTTGAATAGGTGTTTCCGCTGATTTGTGTAGTGTCAGGTAGGGCCCTGGGATGACTGGAACGTCCCAAATGTCCTCCCTTACATGGCTGGTGCTTGGCGCTAGCTGGGAACAAGGTGCTCAGGGCCTGGCTTCTTCTCTGCGTGTTACCGTTTTTCATCTTCAGTGGTTATCCATATGCCATTTCATGGGGACGCTTTTCCTGGTTGGCATCTGAGTCAGAAAAGGCTACCAGGACACCACCACATCATCACTACATTAGTGCTCCACACAGGAAAGGAGCCACAATTTCTCCTTTCAGTCCTGCCTGTTGTCACTGATTGCCTTCATCGTGAGCAGACAGGTGCTGTTCTGCATTTTACCTCTGCTAGGTCAATTACAGTGATTTCAAAGGACATAACTGTGTCTGACAAGTCTCATTGGAAACAAAATTCCTTCAGATTAACAATAAATTGATCTGATTACCTAATCCTAGTATCATTCAGAAGAAAAATGCAAGGCTGAAGTGGAGTGGTGATCTTTATTCATATCCATCTGGGAGAAAATGAAGAGTGTACAGAGAAGCAGGGGGGCAAGGAATGAAAAATCTCTGCCCTCTGAGACCAAAAAAATACCTGCATCTCAAAGATGTTGCTACCTAGAGATGTGAGGGACAGGTGTTTAGGAAATATTAGCAATATTGCAGGCTTATTGATTTACTTTTTTGTAACGGTGGAAAGGTCTTAAACACCTTAATATTTGTAATGCAGATGGTGTGACTTTGTTTCATGTTAATAACCCTCAAGTTAATTTTAGACAAAGAGAGCTTTTTTAAATTTTTATGACCTAGTGCTGAGCAAAAGAAGAACATTAAAGGCTGGCAGTGACCTGTAATAGACTTGACATGCATGTTAGTCATACCACCAGGCATTGGTGGGAAAAGACTAAGAAATTCACTTACTAGCAGATTTCTGTCAGGATGACTGTTACTCGTAACATATTACCTCTGTGGTAAAGACTTACCAGACCCTCCCAGGCAAAGGTACTCTTTCTTCCTCTCTGCTGTCCTAGTGCTCTGTATATATCGCTGTCAAGAGACTTCTCAAATATGTTTTTTCAGTCCTTAAGAAAAAAAAAAACAAGTGAAAAACCAGTTACAGTTGCATGTTAACTGTTTGCACCTCCCAGGGATTCCTCAGTCAGTCCTTATTAGATGTCAAGTCCTGTGCTAAGTTCTAGAGATAGAAAGCAGCTCATTAATTCATAGGCTCCATTCCCGCTGCTTTACTTCAAGAGTGTAGCAGCTTTCTGGGACTCTTCTGTGCAGGAATATAGCCTTCATCCCCAAGAAGTTTACAGTCTGGTAGGAGATTGTCACTGACACTGTTGGTTAAAGACCAAGCAAGCATTGCTTCCCCTATTTGCAGCTTGAAGAGACCTAATTTTGTTCTGATGCCTTCTTCTCTATCACATGACTCAGATGAGATCCTGATTAGCCCAAGCCCATTTTGGTAAACCATTCACCTGGCTCAGGATTGGCTGGGGCGAAGTCATATGATCCAGTATTGACCAATGAGACATAAGAGAAAGTTGGATGCAGAGACTTCTGGGAAAGTTTCCTCACTGATACAAACAGACACACAGGAATGACGGACAATTTCATTTTTTGATTTGATGCCAAGAAATGCTCTATTAACTTGCTGCCCTGAGGAGAGTTTACCTGCAGATAAAACAACATGCTGAAGATAGGATATGAACAGTGAAACGAACCTGTGTTCTTGATCTTATCTTTAAATGGTTCAAATAACCAAAACCGGAGTTTTCCTACAATGAAAAACCTTGTTTTAATGAATAATAAGCATCCTTGATGCTTAACCCAGTTACTGGCTGAACACTGAGTACCTGGTGCAGGGGTGAACTGATCTGAGATGGCCAAAGATGAGAAATGCAAAAGGAGAGGTATAAAGTGCTATAAGAATTCAGGAGAGGGAGGAAACATAATCCACTGGGGTGGAGAGAAGTAACCAGAAAAAAGGCTCATCAGAAGTCACACAGGGGCAGCACATTCAGATCATAGCTTTTTTTTTTTTGGGGGGGGGTGGGTCTGGCTTACAGAATGTCTAAAATTTTAAACTGGATGTCAGAAAAAAAATCAGGATCTTTTATATAAAAGTCATAATTTAATTTTGCATACTTTGCTCCAGTGCCTACCTAGCAACATAAGTTGAGGTGGAGGACTGGCAGTGACTTTCTCTCCATGGGACCTGAGCTTTTCTTCCAGCCTGCTGCCCTCATGCACGTCTCCTGCCTGGCCCTGGTGACATTTGACTTCTATCTCTATGAAGAAAGAAGCATTTGCTGCAGATGTTATTGCAGTTGCTGTTGGCAATACTTGGAAACCCTGGTGGCATAGTGGTTAAGAGCAACAGCTACTAACCAAAAGGTCAGTAGCTTGAATCCACCAGGCGCTCCTTGGAAACTCTGTGGGGCAGTTCTACTCTGGCTTATGGTGTTGCTCTGAGTGTTGCTATGAGTCGGAATCGACTCAATGGCAACCGGTTGGGTTGGTACTGGCAATACTGAGAGTTGAGTTTAGCAGAGTACTGGAGACATAGACCAGGAAGTTTGGCGAGAATTATGAAAGTAGGGTGTGTTTTTTCTTTCCTTCTTTTTTAAAGAAAGATTACCAACAGAAAAGGAAGGGATGGGCTAATTTAAGAGCGTTTAAGGCTTAGAAAAATGTTCCTTTTCAGGAAAGGGGAACCTTGAGCCTATCTCTAAGCAGAACAATAAAGTTCATTGTGTGTTGAGTGTCATGAGACTTTTTCATGAAATGAATGATGTCCACGGAAAATGCTCTAACACTTCGGTCTCCAGGATCCCCAAGGTACTCCTAGATCTTTACTTTCCTGAGCACTTTGGAGTATGAAGGACACATTAGGGGCTATGGAATCCTGTCATTATATTTAATATACTACTGGATTTACCTGCTAAGGTGAGGGGCTGATTAAGATAAATACAGACAATGATCTCATCCTGGAAAGAATTCTTACTGCGAATGGATTTGACAAGAAGATCCTCCTCTTTAACTGAAAAATAAAATACATCAATTTCTCAAAGCTGTCATATTTGGCCAATTCATCTGGTGAGAGAATGGAAAAAGGGAGACATTCATCAATTTTATAATGTGCAGACTATCACTCAGATCAAATAAAGAAGAAGAGTGCACAGGGAACACATTTAGAAAGACAATTTATTTTCAAAACATCTGGAATAGGGGGACAAATCCCATCAGCTCAATTCCAACAACACACACAGATAAGATTTTGCTCTTGAAAGATCTTCATTGGCCCCCTGTAACTATATGGCTTTTACCATTAGCCAGCAACAAAACCAAACTCATTGCCATCGAGTCGATTATGACTCATAATGACCCTATAGGACAGAGTAGAACTGCTCCATAGGGTTTCCAAAGAGTGGCTAGTGGATTTGAACTGCTGACCTTTTGGTTAGCAGCCAAGCTCTTAACCACTATACCACCTGGGCTCCAGACAGCACTATCATATTAGAATTAATAATGTGGCTTTTAAAAATTCCTATGCTGGTGTAATTAGCATATTAACATTAGGCTGATGTTTTTAAAATGGAAAGGCTAGTGATGTGCTTAAAATTTTTTTAAAAATAAAAATGAAAAAATGATCTAAACTGAATTGTCCCTCTTCCATTCATTTTGCTTCTTCTCCAGGGTAACCAGCTAAGCAAAGATTTAAAATTACTGCAGGTAGGAATACCTGCAAACACATTATATGTGTCTTCTTTGCTTTAGGATTAGCAAATGAAATACAACCAGAAAATGGAAAAAGAGGCAAGTGTATGTGTGGAGGAGTAGAACAACTTACTTTTAGCACTATTCAAATGTACTGGATATTTTGTTGAACATTTCATTTGGGATACCATCATGTTACCAGGGCTTCTCAAATATCTAGAAGGTTAAAAAAAAACTTTTCTAAAATTGATATATAGTGTGAAAATAAAAGAGAAGATTCAATGCACAATTAAGCTCCATTTACTGCCTTTAGACATCTCATCACTGAATACTTAAATTTGTAGGTAATTATTATTGCTCATAAATAAAAATAAAGATGGCAATGTGATACATCATTTTTTAAAAAAGAGTCTACTAGAAAATTTGAAGGCTAATCTAGTATTTGATGGACTGCAGTAGGTATTTACAAAAAGCAGTGATATTTGAGAGGCATATTGGAATGTGGAGTGTCATGGATTGAATTGTGTCCCCCCAAAATATCTGTCAACTCGGCTAGGTCATGCTTCCCAGTTTGTATGATGGTCTACCATTTTGTCAATTGATGTGATTTCCCTGTGTGTTGTATATTCATCCCTATGATGTAATAAAACGGATTAGCGGCCGTTATGTTGATGAGGTCTACCAGATTAGATAGTGTCTTAAGCCAGTCTCTTTTGAGATATAAAAGAGAGAAGCGAGCAGAGAGATGTGGGAACCTCACATCACCAAGAAAGCAGTGCCAGGAGCAGAGCATGTCCTTTGGACCTGAGTTTCCTGCACAGAGAAGCTCCCAGACCAAGGGAAGATTGATGACACGGACCTTCCTCCAGAGCCGACAGAGTGAGAAAGCACTCCCCTAGAGCTGGCACCCTGAATTTGGACTTCTAGCCTACTGGACTGTCAGAGAATAAACTTTTTGTTAAAGCCATCAACTTGTGGTATTTCTGTTATAGCAGCAGTAGATGACCAAGACATGGAGCATGGCATCACACTACTGGGTTTGTCTCCCAATTTCATCTCTTATTAACTGTGTGACCCTGAGCACTCTGCTTAGCTTCTTGGTGCCTCAGTTTTCTAATTGGTAAAATAGGGCTAGTAACAATACCTGATTGGGTTGTTTTCAGGGACAAATACGATGATACATGTAAAAAGTGCTTAGATCTGAACATACTCTGTTTGTGCAGCCCACACTTATTCAACACTCAGTAAATGCTCATTAAATATTAGACATTATTGTAGTAATAATTTATATTTATGGTGTTTGGCTGACTTATGTACTTTGAGACTGTCAAAACATCTATAGACAATCTACCCCTGTAAAGGCAATTTTTCACAGGAGGCGATTAGTAATTTTTTGTTGAATGAATACTGAAATCTATGAATTAGAGCCTTACTTACCTGGCTCTGTGTATTGACATAAGAAAGATAGGAAAATTGAACCACAACTTATTTGAATATAAAAATGCTATTTTAATGTAGAAATAAAATATTATTATTATTTTGCAATCGAGAACACCATTAAGTACCTTTGTATTTTATATATCGTAATACGATCTACATATATTTGAAAAATAATAGTATATTTAGGAACAAGGCATTTTTTTATTCTTTAAGAGTGTGTACACAAGTGTCAGATGGCCTACTGGGTGACAATTTTCTCATATGGAGCCCTGGTGGTGCAGTGGTTAAGAGATTGGCTGCTAACCAAAAGGTCGGAAGTTGGAATCCACCAACTGCTCCTTGGAAACACTTTGGGGCAGTTCTCCTCTGTCCTATGGGGTCTCTATGAGTCGGAATTGACATGATGGCAATGGGTTTGTTGGTTTTTGAAAATGTATATATTAATAAGACCTACTACCAAGTTTGTGGTGAGAATTCAATAAAATAATCCAGGTACATCACTAGCACATTCCCTGAAATATAGCAAGAACACAATGAATACTATTATTGTCATTGCCAGCGCTAGGTACAGACAATGTGCGTGTGCGTTATAGAACTGCTCATACTAATTCAGGGCCCAGGTTGGGAACTTGTGGAATAGACTAGGGATAGAATGTTTTGGATTTGAGTCTCTATCTTTTTGTTGTTGTTGTTCAAGGCTGACATTATTTATTAATTAAGCTAAACTGTTGTTTATAGATGAATTCATGGGATAGTCGTGGTTCAAGGTTTAAAGATTATTTCAAGACAATAGATTTGGGGGTTCTCCCAGTCTCACTGGATTCAGTAAGTCTGGTTTCTGTAGGAATTTGATGTTCTGTTTCACATTTTTTCTCCTCTTAATCAGGATCCATCTCGTTGATCCTTGATCAAAATGTTCAGTAATGGTAGCCGGGCACCAACCATTTCTTCTGGTTTCATGGCAAAGAGTCCTAGTTCTTCTTTCATTTGCCAGTAATGTGACTTTAGGGAGGTTTATCAGTTAGCTTTTTCTGAGTAACAAACCGTTCTGATGTTTAATGATTTAAAGGAGAGAATACGTATTACTTGTCATGATTCTGTGGTTGTTTATTGGTTCTTCTGGTTTGAGCCAGTTTAGCTGGACTCAGTGGCCTGGGATGGCTTCACTCATATGCCTGGGGCTTCAGTGGGGACAACTGTTCATCGGGAATGGCTGGGACTTCTCTCCACGCAGCTTCCCAGACTCCAGGAGATCACAAAATGGTAGAAGGTTACAGAAGCATGCAAGGACAAGCCCCAACTCACATGCAGTTTTAAAGCTTCTTTTTCCTTCACATTTGCTGAATGTCCAGTTGGCTAAAGTAAATCCCATGGTGAACCCCAGATTCTAGGGGTAGAGAAATAGACTCCATTTCTTGACTGGAGGAACTGCAAAGTCACACTGTGAAGGATCATGGAAATAGGTATGGGAACATTTTGTGGAACATTTGCAATCTACTACAGGAAGTAATTCATTGAGTCAGAATTTTTCAACTGTATTCTTTTCCCTGCAAGTTAAGCCTCATTTTTTCTTTTTTACTATATATATCAGTATTTGTTTGATTCTCTTTGTTTTTTTAAAACAGTCATTTAGAATCTCTTCTGAAATGAGTATTCAACTCAATTTCAGTATCCCAGTTAAACCCACTGTCAAGTCAATTCTGACTCATGATAACCCCGTGTGTGTCAGAGTAGAACCATAGGGTTTTCAATGGCTGATTTTTTTGGCAGAAGATCACCAGGTCTTTCTTCTGAGACACTTCTGGGTTTACTCAAACCTCTAACCTTTTGGTTAGTAGCAGAGTTCATTAACTGTTTGCACCAGCCAGGAACCCCAATCTCAGTTTGTTGTTGTTGTTAGATGCTGTTGAGTTGGTTCTGACTCATAGCAACCCTGTACAACAGAATGAAACACTGCCTTGTCCTGCACCATCCTCACAATCATTGCTGTGCTTGAGCCCATCATTGCAGCTGCTGTGTCAATTTCTGTTTAAGACCACTAAATTCCTTGTTAACTTCTCCATTTTTTCGAAGAAAAGTGTTCTGAATATGATGAAATGCAGTGCATGTTTTTTAAACATATGCAAACCAGGGTAAATAAATTTTAGACATAAAAACTGGAAATATATTAACTACTGTATTCCTTTTTGTATATGGTGTAGATTTGCTAATACATCAGTACTTTCACCTTCTACTATACATATTCACATGTGTTGTCTCATATTTATTAGTTTCCTCTCTTCAGTTATGCCATCAGTTCGGTGGTAGATTGCGTTATGGCTCCAGACCTTCACCTTTCCTGGATTCATACTCTTGCCATGGCCTCAGCGTTGGCATAGTATATTTCTCTACCCCTGGACTTTGGACGTAGCCATCTGACTTTCTTTGGCTAAAGGTGTATAGGTGGAAGCGACAATGTGTCATTTCCAAGCCTAGACTGTAAGAGACCTTGTACATAGAGGCTTATTCTCTTTAGTTTTTGCCACTGCTATAGTAAAAGAAAGTTCTGGAAGCCTATTGGTCCTAGCAGAATGAGAAAAACGTGGAACAAAGCCACTCCAGCTGACCCAAAGATCTGCAACGAGAAGCATAGCTGCTCTGGCCCCAAAAGCCTAATGCAGAGGCCCCTGGTCTAGCCTGGGCTCATCAGCCTCACCCTAGTTGACTGGAAGATGTCAGCCATCATAAACTATTGATGTTTTAAGCCATTGTGCTTTAGGGTAGTTTGTTATGCAGCAATAGCAAACTGATCCAAGTCCTTTGTGGATAGGCTTAATGCCAATGAGATAGTAATGGATATATAGTAGGGACACAAGATATATTTATTTGTTGATTAAATTTTGCACATTCTATTAGTTTTCTGTTGCTGTCATAACAAATTCCCACAAATTTAGTGGCTTAAAACAACACACATTTATTATCTTACAGTTCTGTATGTTAGATGTTCAACATGAGTCTCGCTAGGCTAAAATCAAAGAGTCTTTAGGGCTGTGTTCCTTTCTGCAGGTTCTAGGGGAGAATTTATTTCCTTGCCTTTTACAGCTTCTTGAAGCTACATGCACTCCTTGGCTCATGATCTCTTCCTGAGTCTTTAAAGCCAACAACATAACCTCTGTCTATTATTCCCTTATGAAGTGTCTTTCTTCTCAGCTGCGAAAGATTCTCTGCTTCTAAGAACTTACATGATTAGACTGGGCCCACTCAGGTAATGCAGGATAATCTCCCCATCTGAAATCTACAAAGTCCGTTTGCTACGTAAGGTAACATATTTACATGCTCCAGGAATTAGGACGTGGACATCTTTGCGGGTAGAGGTATCATTCTTCCTAACACATGCATATAAGGTAGTCTTGAGATTATATTAATTCAGTCTGACCAACAATGGTTGTTTTTTTTTTTTTTTAGAAATAATTTCGTCATTTTGCCAAAGAGGCTACTGCAATGTGAAAATAATTCATCAGAGACAGTTTATTTTTTTCTTGCATTTTCTCATTTTCGAATGCTAGGGTTCAAGTTTTCATTAAAATTTGCCTTGATCCTTGTTTCCTAGCAGAATAGAGGATTTACTCAATCCACCCTTGTGTCAGTAAACAGTTTTCTAAACAAGCTCACTCCCCTAGTATCTTGCCTGTTTTTAAAGACTCCCTCTAGTTCTTTTTATCTAGTGAACCCTGCCTCTATACTGAGGGAGTTTATTAACAAAAGCCATCAGCTGCAAGAGCCTTTCTCTAATCTATAAATTAACTCCATAGAGAAGCCTCTGTGAATCTTTTTTTTGGAAAGCCTCACGCTGCCAATGGGAAGTTAGGGAATGAATTGGATGGCATACACCCGCCTTCATGATCTGGGTCTCAGAAGCTCTATTGAAAGTCTATTAAAGTATTTTATCAGCTTCTGTTGGAGCAGCAGATGATAACTTCTTGTTGGAATTCATTTTGCACACGCGCCAATTATAATATCAGAAGTGGGCTGAGCAGAATTTCCCCATTTGCATTTGATGGCAAGGGCCAGCTGGTGAGCATTTTCCACTATGAGTTAAGTGTCATGTGCATCTTTAAATTTAGATATACCAAACACATAAGGTTGGAAAGAATAATTCATTTGTGCTTGGTGCATTTTAGAACTGATGCAAAGAAACACCAAACAGATCCATTTTAGGCGGACTCTTGAACATGCAATCATCAATAACCCCACCCATGGTGGTGGTATCAGCTGAACACAATTTCTTTCTGCTCTGGTCAGAAATTAACGTGCCTATTCCCATGACAACATCTTACTCTTCAACATATTAACATTCAGCTTTTGTATTCTGGAATAATTCCCAAAACACAAAGTGACAGTTGTTTTCCAAGTCGTAAGCACAGCCCTGAATCCATTACAACCTCTTCTGCTGTTTCTTCAATGACTTCAGCTGTTGTGCTTCTGAGAATCCAGTCAAGGTTCTTCCGCTTCTCAAGAATGTAATACTTCATGGCTCATTTGAAATTGCGTCTGCACATAGCAAAGTTTTATGGCAGGAGCTGAAGGCAGTATCCTGGGTGGCATCTGGCAGTTTGCGATACAAGGCAAATAAGTCAGGGACTGGCGTTCCCCAGAGGTTTCCCCTAGTAGAGCTCAGCTTAAGCAGAAGGAGAGGAATGAGGACTTAAAGTGTCATGGTTTCACGCTAAAGAAATTTGGATTTACATTCTGTTATTTCAGCTGTCAAGTTCTGAAAAAGGATAATGATCTTTGCAGTCACTTCATGAGATGTCTCTGTGTGAGATAAAAGTTTTGAAAATTTAGAGAAAACAACAGTGACGGAAGTTCAGCAAATATTTACATCACCCTAAGGGGATGTAAACAATGAGTAAGAGGTGGGGGACATGTCCATGAACACAAATTTTGCCAGTTTTCAAACACCCTGCTTTACACTGATCTGCAATTCACCAGCAGGGCAAGAAAGGGAATTAATTCCTTTCTGTCCTGATTTTGTGAACCAAGAGAAAATTTCTTTCTACCTATAAACACATGAGGCTTTATCAGCAGTGTTGGATCAGGGAATAGATCTTTTGGCAATTAAATTTTTAAATAAAAATGTAAAAGTGTTATCCCCCTAGATTATCTTTATGCTTCTTTAGGCTACTACTGAGGGCTTCCCTGTCAAGGGCAATATTAGGAGTTGTGGTAGATTGCACCAATGGCCCCAGTTCTGTACTCATCTCTGTGTCTACACCCTTTCCTATGTGATTTTGCATTTTATCTCACAATACATACATACATAAACAAAACCTATTGCCGTCAGGTCAGAACTCACAGTGACCCCATATGTTACAGAGTAGAACTACTCCATAGTGTTTTCTTGGCTGTAATCTTTACCAAAGCAGATCTCCAGGCCTTTCTTCTGTGGTGCCGCTGGGTGGGTTCAAACTACCACCCTTTCAGCACTTAACCATTTGTGCAACCCAGGGACTCCTTCCTCTCACTGTAGAGGTAGAATCTACTTCCCCTTCCTATGAGACTTGCTTTCTCCAATACAATGAAGCAGACTTGATGGCATGCTATTCAGAGCATAAACCTCAAAAGGCTTTTACATATTTCTGCTTTGTCTCTTGTACTTTTTCTATTGTCATGAGTCCCCAGCTTACCTACAGATGGACAAGTGAGCCAGCCAGCCCAGAGACACAACAGCAAGACAATGGAGAGCAGCCAGGCTCAGCTTAGATCAATAGACCCCCAGGGACCATCAGACACATAAGCTATAATAGCAAATGATGATTGTGTTTTACGTATTTTATTAAGCAGCATTTTTGTGGCTGTAGCTCACTGATACCTGAGTGTTATTATTTCTCAAGCATTGAATAGATATTTACCAATAAATGAATGAATAAGCCTATGTATGGAATATTTCTGTGAGTTTGTATATGTACACAAATGTGCCTATGCATATAGGTAAAATATATAAAACATACACACAAACACACACACGTCAATGTATATTTCCACCTGTCTGCAAAGGTAGACCCTCCCCTGTTTTAGTTTCACAACTTCCTTTTGAAAACTGGTTTGGGATTAATTGGCTGGTTGCAGAGTTCACACAAAATGAGAGGCAGTTCTACCCTGCCCTGTGGCTTTCCAGTTTGGCTGAATATGACCTCAGTAACTGGGTGTCTTAGGCTGGGTTCTCTAGAGAAACAAAACCAGTAAAGTGTATAAATATATATATAGAGAGATTTATATCAAGGAAATGGCTTATGCAACGGTAGAGGCTGGAATGTCCCAAGTGCGTCATTCAGGAGAGAGGCTTCTCCTGATTCAGGTAGCCGCAGTGGTTGGTGAACCCAAGACTGGCAGGTTGGAGAGCAGAGCTCTTGCTCATAGGCTGTGAAGATCAATGAACCCCAAGATCAGCAGGTAAGCTGCTAGCTCAAGTCCCAAGAACCAGAGGTCAGATGAGCAAGAGGCAGCTGTAGGATCCAGAGAGGGCAAAAACCAGAATGTCCTCTTACATCTGGGTGCAGGCTACACATCCAAGGAAACTCCCTTTCAACTGACTGACTATTCAGTGTATCCCATCATGGGGGTGATCACATCTAAACACTGAGAATCATGGCCCAGCCAAGTTGACACACAATCTTAACTATCACACTGGGTATTTAATTTTCATGTATTTTGTAGCTGACCGGCTCTCTAAGCTACTGAGTAAAATACCTAAACTTTTGCAAACAAGAGGACAGCAATAGTGAACTCCCTCCCCCTCAAGAAAAGAAACACAAAATCTTTAAATATCCTAGGTACTATTGTGGCTTTAAAAAAACACCATGTCTCTTACAGGCAATTTTAAAACTCTGATACAGGAAATAATCAGAAAAAAAAAAAATTCACTCTAGTGCTACAATTGCGCCTAAGGAGAATATAGACGGATTAATTAATTTCCTTATCAATGGGAGTTTAATTCTGGCTTTATAAGTTAAAATTAGAAATAAAACCTTGAGTTGATAACAGCATTCAAGTTTTTAATCAGTTTCTGTCTCCAAACCTATTCAGCTTGGTAGTTCTTCAATGCAAAAAGAGAGGACCCATCTTCTAGAAGTTAAATGAAGGGATAGTTGATAAGTAACTGCTCCAGCATCTTATTCCTAAAACATCTTAAGATTTTTTTTTCTTTTTTGAGATTGCTCAGTTGTTGTTGTTGTTTCTTTAAGTACATAAGTTTGAGAATTTTTGTATGCCATTTTTTGATCGCTAGACAAGAAGCAACTCTACCTTGGTACAAACTACACTTTTTACTGGGTGTTTAGAAAGACACAGGGCTATGGTTTTGAGATTAGCTATGAGGGGCCCTGGTGACCTCGCTGTAGCCTTTGAGCTCCCCAAAAAGTAAACCACTAGCTCTCACCCCTCTTCCACCATGCATTTTCTTAAGAGGAAGAGAAAATTTCAAGGGAACCAGAATTTGAGGAGAATATGCAATTGTACAATTGCCTATTGTGAGCTTCTAGGATTTGTCAGAGAAGAATTATTGTTCATCCCAATCATATGTCAAACTTTTTTTCTTCCAGGTATTGTAGAATTCTGAAAGTCTAACATTAAGAGACAAGAGATAATATGGTTTTCCTATTAATAATTGAGTTCTTTTCTGTTACCTGCTTTGTTAAATATATAAAAATAGCAATGCCAGAAATATATGGGTTGTATCTTTGGGGAACATCAGAAATAGGAAAATCGTCTCTTAGTCTCAGTCTTATATCCATACCTGTAATTGCTTTCTTCGATCAAATGGTTGGCAGGTGAAGAATAATATTTGAGTCATTTGTTGATGGAATGACCTAATTGTTTTTATAACTGATTTGACTAATAACAGAAGGATTTGAACAACAAAGGGATCTGTGAATCACTTTTTTCTATGAACCTCTTCCCCCTCAAGAAAAGAAACACAAAATCTTTAAATTTCCTGGGTACTATTGTGGCTTTAAAACAACACAGTGTCTCTTATAGGCAATTTTAAAACTCTGATGCAGGAAATAAGCAGGAAAAAAAAAATTCTTTCACTTTAGTGCTGCAGTTACACCTTAGGGGAATATAGAAGGATTAATTTATTTCCTTGTCAATGGGAGTTTGATTCTGGCTTTATAGGTTATTTTATCCTAGGAAAATACTGGATTCTAAGGACCATTCTGAAGGCTGATTGTGAGTGCCATTTGCTTAACTGGTGAATTTAAAACTCTTTTAACAATCACAAACCTGTATGGTGGTAGTCCACTTCTTGAGGGCTTTAAAAATGATCTTCCGTATTGAAATTGACTCGGTGGCAGTGGGTTTGCTTTTGGTTTTGTATGATTTAGATGATTTTGTCTTTTATTTATAGATGTTTGTATGTGCAACTGTATGTGTGTATGCACGTGTGTTGGGAAATGTTGAAAAATTTAATAAATTCCACTTACAGATTCATCTCAAATTTTAGATGTCTAACATAAATGTGTTTTATAGTTAGTGTATTGCTTTTGTGGAGTAGGATGAGTATTTTTTTTTTTGGAGGAGGTTACTTATTGATTTTCTTTAGGCTACTGCAATATACTGTACTTTATTGCTTACTTTTAAGCAAATTCAAAATCAATAGTAGGTTATACAAGTACTCAGTGGACATATGTTAATAGGCGTAATCCAGGACACATGCCATGATCATAATGGGGACTTGTAGAAATACTCACTTTACATGCTCCTTATTAATTGATAAGAATAATGACTTGAAGCCACAGAATAATTTTACATTTCATCTCAATGCTCAGTTCTTCCCACAAGTCATTTTTGCACTTTAACTTTTAAAAAGGGCCAGCTAGAGGCAATTGCATTTTTCCAAATTTTGTAATAGATAGTGGTCACGGTCAAATAGGTAATTAGTAATGTTAATTATGAGTCTTGGCCCTGGTATTGACCTCCCCCACTCATGAAAGGCTACTTAATCTTTCTAACTTTCAAAATGTAAAATAGGAATATATATTTTTTTACCCATTTTGGGTATGTAATCTAAATCTAACAAGACAAAATGCTTTGAAAACATCAGGTGCATAGAAATGTTAGAGTGTTTCAACTGATTTGGACAGAAACAGATCTGTTCCTAATGAACAGAAACATTTTACCGTATTTGTTGGCTTTTCTTCTTTTTTGTGTTTATGTATATTTCATTTCTTTGAAAATACCAAGTGGCTTTGATTCTCATTCTCCTCCATGACTTTCACACTACATAAAGGGTGTTCTTTGTAAAGTGTGAAATTCATGGCTTGTCTGTGTAATAAGTGGAAACAAAACAAATCGTTATATATCCTTAATGTTGATTTATTTTTAAAATGCTGAAATATTGATTATGGTTGCACAAGGTTACCTTTCTTTTTATATATCCCATGCATTACCTTGTGAAATACTCAGAGAAACCACAAAAGGTGCACAGAACAGGTTAATTTTTTCAGTACAAGAAGAAGCTTAAGTGCAGTCATAGCAAGCTAAATTTTGTATGATTACTAGGTATCTGTTAAAGGTTAAAGCTGGAGTTAGGATTCCTAACTCTATCTGCTTTCCATTGTCACACAGTTAATGAAAATCTGTGTCAGTACCAGTCGATTATACAAAGGTAAATAAGATGAGGCAGTAATAAATCAGTTGGGGAAGACAGACAGGAGAAAGACATAAAAATACGAAGGAGTGTCACAATAGTGCATGAACCAAGGGTTTATGAAGTCAAGGTAAGCTTTAGAGAGAGCGATTTTGAAGGAGGTCTTGAAGAACTCCAGGGATATGGGAATACTGCCTTCAATCACACATCAACAAGCCAGGTCAAGTCTGCCTCCCAAAATATATATTGAATCCAAGCATTTCTCCCCACTTCAAGGCCACCATTCTGGTCCAGGCCATCACATGTTCTTCTCTGGAGGCTTCCAGGCTACTCTCCTACATCTACGCTTGTCATTCTCCAATCCAGTCCTCATACAACGGATCTTAGCAAGAACAAAGTGAGCTGAGTCACCCCCCTCCATGTAATCCTTCAGCGGCTTTCCATCACTCTTAGGATACGGTTTTTACCCCCACTATGCCTACAACCCTGCACAGTCTTGCCCCTGCTGCCTTTACATCCTCACCTGTGCCATGATCCTCCTCGCTCTTGTCTTCCAACCACATTATTTTCTCTCTATCCTTCAAAAATGCCAAGACCTTTCCCACCTCAGGGTCTTCACACCTGCTATTCCTCTACCTAGGAAACTCTTCTAGATAATTCCTTCTCATTGTTCATGTTTTGCCCAAAATACCATTTTTGCAGACAAGCTTTCCTTAACCTTCCCAACAAAATAAGTTCTCTTTCTTTTCATTCTTTTTTTTCCCCCTTCATAGCAAGTATGACAATTTGTAATCATATATGTTATTTGTTTAATATATATCTCTCACACTCAAGCAGTTTTTTCAAACTTTTTTTTCATTATCACCCCCTAAGAAGCCTTTTTAGGAGGGCCTGGGTGGCACAAATGATTAAGCACTGGACTATTAACTGAAAGGTTAGTGGTCCAAACCCACCCTGAGGCAACTCTGAAGACAGGCCTGGCAATCTTCTTCCAAAAGGTCACATCCTTGAAAAGCCTATGGAGCAGTTCTACTCTGCACACCTGGGGTCTCCATGAGTCAGAATCAACTAGATGGCAACTAACTACAAGAAGATTTTTAACAGTTTTAATCATCACCCCACCGCAAAATTTTAGCACCATAAATACACTATCTGTTTACGTACTGAATGTATACTATGCTTTATATATAATTTAAAAAAAAAAAAAAAGTCTGATTTTTCATCCTGGGGGGCCATGTCGGCCCTGTTGAGAATGAGTGCACTAGCATGTAAGCTCCATGCCAGCCAGCTCCCTACCTCTTCCATTCTTCCCAGTACATCTTGCTCTGATGCTGCAGCATAGTTGTTATTGTTAGTTGTTGCCGAGTCAGCTCAGACTCAAGGCGACCCCATGTGCAATAGAACCCAGTATTGCCTGGTCTTGAGCCATCTTCAAGACCATTGGTATGCTAGAGTTCACTGTTGTGGCCACTGTGTATTTTGAGTGCCTTCTAAACTGAGGGAGCTCCTCATCTTCCAGCACCATCTTGGACAATAGTCTGTTGTGATCTACAGGGTTTTCATTGGCTGATATTCAGAAGTAGATCTCCAGACCTTTCTTCCTAGTCCATCTTAGTTTGGAAGCTTCACTGAAACCTGTTCCGCATCATAGCAACACACAATCCTCCACTGACAGGTAGGTGGTGGTCAGGGGAAGATTACCCAATAAGCAACGTAAACACGGGTATACTTGTCCTTACTTCCTAATCTGTAGTGAACAAATTCATATGGATTTCACCACATCACAGAAAAATGTGAAATTTTTCACTACAAATTAGGAAGTAAACACAAGTAAGCCCATATTTACTTTGCTCACTGGGACCCTGTCAGTGATTTTAAATTTGAAAAGAGGCTTTGGTTCTGTATGACGGTGCTGTGTGGTTGGGACAGAGACAGATACCAGCCATACCTAGAAGCAGAATCTTTGATGTGGTGAAAAAATGTGAATTGTTCACTACAGATGATCTGGTAAGCAAGGTAAGCACCATGCTTACCTTGCCTGTTGGATAATCCACCCCAGTGGCTTGAAATCAAACCCGGGTCTTCTGAATGGAAGACAAGAATTCTGCTACTGAACCAGCTGAACTAAATATTTCTGATCATCCTTGTAAGCAATGTGCTGGGATGGGTTGGGGACAGGGGAGCTGGTCAGGAAGGTGTGGGGGGAATCCAGATTACTGGGCAACACCTGAAAAGTCACTCAGTCTCTCTTATTCCCAGTTTTCTTTTCTGTAAAACAGTGATAATAATAGCATCTGCCTTCTTGATTTATTTTGAGGTTTAAAATAACAAGATAAAGTCTACTTATAAAAGCAAAGAATGTTTGTTCTTGTGGTAACAGAATTACCCAGTATCTGATTGCTTAATGTGAACCAGCATCATGCTCAATTGTTGTAGAAACATTGGCTTAATTAATCCTCACCACAACTGTATGTGTCTTAGAGGAAGTACAACCTGAATGCACTATTTATGGAAACATACAACCAGAATGCTCCTCAGAAGGAAGGATGGCGAGACTACGTCTTACATACTTTGGACATGTTGTCAGGAGAGATAAGTCCCTGGAGAAGGACATCATGCTTGGTAAAGTAGAGGGTCAGCGAAAAAGAGGAAGACCCTCAATGAGATGGATTGACACAGTGGCTGCAACAATGGGCTCAAGCATAACAACGATTGTGAGGATGGTGCAGGACCGGGCAGTGTTTCATTCTGTGGTGCACAGGGTCGCTATGAGCCGGAACCGACTTCACGGCACCTAACATCAACAACACATCTGTATGAGCAACATGCTGTTATTGCATTTTACAGTTGAGAAAACTGAGGCTGGGAGAGATTAAGTTAATTGCTCAAAATTGCACAGCCAGCAAAGGGCAGAACCAGGACTCTTGGGTGGCTTGCTGTCAGAG
The DNA here is from genome assembly GCA_030035585.1 of Dugong dugon. Lineage (NCBI taxonomy): Eukaryota > Metazoa > Chordata > Mammalia > Sirenia > Dugongidae > Dugong > Dugong dugon. Next base: position 96,955,673 of record CM057472.1, on the reverse strand, counting down.
CCCATTTGATAACCACTGCCTTTTGCTGTGACTTTAACTAATAGCTATTGGGATCTTATCATGTTTCAGATATTTTGTAACTGCTTTACATTCATTTTAAACTCAATCTATAGAGCGATTACATGACATGGGTATTCTTATTAATCTCTATGTTATAGGTTAAGAACCTGAGATTTGGGGGGTTAAAAAACACATGAAGATGAAGACAATAATTCTTATTCTCTAGAGAGATATACTTCTTTAGAAAACACTCTAAATAATTTGGGTCATGTTTCTAGTATAGTACATATACATGCTTATTTATGGAAACACATGTGTATATATACATATACACAAATATAAACATCACGTGCATGTGTACGTATAAACATATCCACATGTGTATAGGCACATATATGTATATACACATATATGTGTGTACAAACGCATGTATGTGCTTTTGTGTGTGTATATACACACATACACACAGATACAATATTCCCCCCATTTTTTAACATTTTCTTTTCACATATATTAAAGTGGGAAAGATGTGCTTGGAAAACAAGAATGACAAGTCCAGTTATGTGACGTTTATCTTTTCTCTCATTCTCTGTAAGGATAAAGTTTGGTTACTAACACATCCTTTCAATCTATATTGTCAGTCATTTTTAAAGGATGTGCTTCCTTTGAGTTGTTAACACTGTCAACTTCCCTGACGGTGGCCATCTTTGTTAACACTTAAATAAAGCAGAGGATCATTTGCTTACTTCCTTAGTTTCTTCAACTATTTTTTAAATAGAAAAAGCATGTATTCCCAGATAATAATTCAAAGTGAGAGTAGCTGTCAGGGTTTTCATGGTGAGTACTTGGCAAAAGCAAGGATGACTTCTTCCTCTTCTTGTTTTTCTTCTCCTTCTCCCTTTGTCCTTATCTTCTTCTTCCTCTCTTTCTCCTTGTACTTCTTCTTCCCCACCCCACTTCTACTCCCAACCTCTTTCTCCTTGTCTTGATCCCCATTCTGAGGATGCTACTTCTCCTGAGGGTGAGTCAGTCTAGACTGTTATGGGGGCATCCCAAGTGAGATGTTAGGATTCCAATTTTCCTTGTGGTCTGGCAAGTTTGTTTTTCCTCCACACAACCTCCTCTTCCAATGAGATGGGCACATAGTAAAGCAAATATAGGGTAAATATGTCTATTACTTCAAAGAATAATCAATTATTCCTTTTATCATGCAATCTTGAGCCTCCTGCAGCCTTTCGTACATGAGAAAGAAAATAACTCATGAAATAGCTCAATCCCAGAGTTCCTTATAGGCAAGTTATCTTTAGGAGTATGCCTTGTGGATCATTGTTGGCTTTGTTAAGTGCATTTAAGAATATTTATCATAAAATTAATAATTTATGTTTGCAATAATCAAAGTAAGGATCTGGGAAAGTTTATCTTTGTACTATCTACTCAGCAATTGCTGAGTGAATACAGATTCAAGACTGACAGACAGTTATTTACTTGCACATTAATGATGCCTCAGAACATTTAAAATTACAGTTGTGTTCTTAGATAGCAATACAAAATCTGAACTACAAGCTGAAATAGAGTGATGAATGAGGAGAGAAGCATTAGTTCCCCAGACATAAAATGGCATGTTGGCATGAGATTGGCACAGGTAATGAACGAAGGCCAAGAAGCTGGGGTTCTTCTTCAGCAGACAGAGCTGCACCTTCTGTCCCACATCATGGAATGGGACTGGGGTCTCACCACCTTCCTTGCCAACCAGCTATCTGTGCGTCTTTGGATGTAGTCCCACCTGATTAGAAGAACATTTATAAAAACTATAAATATTGGCTTAACATGTATACTGTGAGGTATTATTATTCTCGCTTATTTTTGGCTTTTTTGTTGTGGTTTTTAGTACTGGAATTCAATCATTCTACTGACCGTTACATGGCCAGTTCTTAGTGTTGGGATGAGCAGTCACAATTCTTCCAATACAGTCAGAGAATTCTTGACTCCTCCCTGTCTTTGTCATTTTCAACATCTCCCCTCTCACCAGTGGTGGAGTTAAAAAACTCAGATTTTGCTTGAAAATACTAGATTCATACAAGAAACGTAGACACCAGTAAGACAATTGTATTCAGTTTAAAATTATATGTCATGTTTGTGCACGTACATGCTCATATACACATAAGGAGCTTACTCTGTGTTCAATTGAGTAATTTCTATGTAACAGGCACTATTGAGTAGCTTAAATGGGTTTATATATAAAGCACTTAAAATTGCCTGGTGCATAGTAAATACTCAATTTAATAATAATAATACATATCCTAGTGATGTTTCCGTTATATGTTTTCACAGAGCTGTGGAAAACGTTGGTCATCAAGTCACTAAATAAAGCTTGTGTGATGGTGAGGTAGTTTGAGAGACTAAAAGGATATCACAAATTGGGCTGAGCAATGGTAGTGGAGAACCAGCCAGCCAAATAGGAAGCATCATTAAATACATGTCTGGCCAGGGGGTGTCTTGGTGCAGCTGTGAACTCCTAGAGCTACTCAAACATAAGATGCCACAACAAAAGGAGTACTACCCAAGGCACTAAGACTGTGAGGTACCAATGGGCAAAGCAACTGTCAGCAAGGGAAGAAATTACAGTCACCTATACCCCTTTCCTGACTGCCTTGGAGCCCTGATGGCACAGTGGGTAAGAGCTCAGCTGCGAACCAAAAGGTCCACAGTTCAAATCCACTAGCCTCTCCTTGGAAACCCTATGGGGCAGTTCTACTCTGTCCTGTAGGGTCTTGATGAGTTGGAATCAACTCAATGGCAACAAGTTTGGTGTGTTTTAGTTTTTGACAGTCTTACAAGGAACATTATTGCTTATCTGGAAGTTATCATACGCCTAGGGTCTGCTCTCAAAACTCCCTTTGATCCCCAGGAGATGAAATTTTACATTCTAGCCCCCATCCTTTCCCCTTGCCATGAGAATGAACCTAAAATTTATTACAAATCTTTTATAAGTGTTCACTCATTACTTTGGATGACTTTCCCTGCTGGTTTGTTTAAGTTAGTGTAATAGTGCTCAACTTGGTTGTTTACGCCATAATCACAATGATGTATTAAAAAAAAGCAAAAAAAACTATTGTGAAGCTCCTTAGAAATGCATATTTCTTGAATCCCTCTGAGCCTAGAGTATCAGAATCTTCAGAAGGGAGAGTCTAGTTTGTGTAATCTGGAAGAACTCTGTGGATGATTTGATACCGCATCCTTTCCTCTGCTCCAAAGACTTTGCTTTGCCTTGACATTTTATTCCTTTTAGAAGGAACCAGGTGAAGACAATTTGGTGTGAATTGAGTTTGAACACCATATTCAATTTTTTAGTGCCAGAAGATTGAATCTTCTTGGCTTGGCAGGATGCAGGACAATTTATGGGTGAGTCAGAATCTATTGTTTGAATTTATGGCACCATTATTGAGACCTGGTCATTTGGGATGAATGTCTGACCTTCAGTGAATACCAAGGGCTTTGGAAAATGAGTGAGAGTTCCCAAGGATCTGTTGGAAGCCTGAATTAGAAGCCACATTTTATCCTTTCAAGCAACTTCTCCAGCCCGTGCAGAGTAATGCTTGATGAGATGCTTGTCTTCCCTGAGTTTCAGCTCCAATATTTATGCACTGGGACAATACCTACCCCAGAAGGGTTGTTATGAGAATGAAATGAGAGAACATACAGGATGTACACAGTCTGGAACATAGTAAGTCCTTTGTTTTTGTTGTTGTTAGCTGCTGTCAAGTCAATACCAACTTATGGTGACCCCACGTCTGCAAAGTAGAACTGCTCTATAGGGTTTTCAAGGCTGTGAACTTTCAGAAACAGATCATCAGGTCTGTCCTCTGAGCACCTCTGAATGGGTTCAAACCACCAACCTTTCAGTTAGTAGTTAAGCGCCTAACCATTTGCACCACCCAGGGATTCTGGTAAGTGCTAAACAATACGACTTTTCTTCCTTCTTCTCTACCTACTCCCTCTCCCTAGTGACCTCTCTTCATTATTAAAGATAATGCTTTGCAGTTTCTGACTTGCCTAACTAATTAACAGTAGTTTCCAAATGTGAAAAGTATCTTAGTTTATTATTAGTAATGAACGTGTGTTTTACTTTTTGATGTAACTCATAAATCATTTGGGGGTTTCCTATCTGTATTAGTTTCCTAAGGCTTCTGAAACAAAATACCACAAACTGGGTGGCTTAAAATAACAGAAATTTATTCTCTCACAGCTCTGGAAGGTAGAAGTTAGAAATCAAGGTACAGCAGGGTCATGCTCCTCTGAAGGCACTAGGGGAGAATCTGTTCCATGCCTTGCTCCTAACTTCTGGTGTTGCTGGAAACTCTTGGCATTCCTTGGCTTGTACACACATCACTCCAATCTCTGCTACCATCATCACATGGAATTCTTTCCTCTGTGTCTCTTTTCTGCTTCTTATAAGGACACCAGTCACGTTGGATTAAGGACTCACCCTACTCCAATATGACCTCATCTCAACTTAGAAAATTACATCTGCAATGACCCTATTTCTAAATAAAATAACAATCTGAGGTTCTGGGAAGGACGTGGAGTTTTGCAGGACATTATTCAATCCAGCACACTATCCCTCAGAGGTTTAGAAAATCTTGGTTTGAAACTAACGAGACGTTGGAAGCCCAGTACTTCCCACAAATCTCTGCAGATTCCTGATTTTACTTCATCATAGATCCCTCCCTTGTATTTTGGAGAATTGTTTCAATTTTATCAATTTTTTCCTTTAGGCCCTTGATCGTTTCCATGAAGAGTCCCTAGGTGGTGCAAACAGTTAAGCATTCAGCTGCTAATCAAAAGGTTGGCGGTTCAAGTCCACCCACGGTACCTCCGAAGAAAGACCTGGCAGTCTTCTGAAAAATCAGTCATTGAAAAACTTATGAAGCACAGTTCTATTCTGACAAACAGGCTCACCATGAGTCAGGGGTCTACTTGACAGCAACTGGTAGTTCCATGAAGAAATACTCAGAGGATTTCCTGAATTTTCTAGCCATAAAGAAGATGTATGACATAAAGAGGGAAATGAGAATTTCTATCATGACTGTCCTCTTTGTGACTATTCTCCTTCACTGCCTCTTCTCCGCAGCCTTCACATTCATACCACCTTCTCAGAATCTGTGCTCCCAACACCTGCCTCATCTCTACACCACCATGGACTGACTAGAAGTATAGTCCAGCATCCTTGATTGAACATCTTGATACACTTAAGTTCTTGAAAACAACAAGCCTTGAGCTGATCATAAAGTGAAAACTAATAGTCTCCTGTATCAGGAGCCTGTGGAACTCTTTCATTTCCACAGAATCTTAACACCATTTGGAAAGATTCTTAGTGGTTGTGAGAATTCAGAAACACTGCTGGCTGAGTGGGTTTACATGCAAACTCCTGTCGTCTTCATCTTGTCTACTTTTGTGTCTGAGGCTTATTATAGAAAGAAAGAAAGTGAGACCCTAGTAATTCATGAGCCAATGAAGAGTTAGTCTTTTCATTATTATTTTTCTAATTTTTTTTTTTATTGTACTTCAGGTGAAAGCTTACAGAACAAATAGTTTCTCATGAAACAGTAGTACACATATTGTGTTATGACATTGGTTAACAACCCCACAACATGTCAACCTTCTCCCTCCTCGACCATTTTTTCTTGGTGAAAATATACATAGCCAAAGATACACCATTTCAAAAATTTCTACATGCACAGTTCAGTGACATCGACTACGTTTTTCCAATTGTGCCGCTATTCTCACTTTCGATGAAGGCTTACAGAACAAAATAATTTCTCATTTAACAGTACACATGTTGCCCTATGACAATGGTTAACAACCACACAACACATCAACACTATCCTTACCCAACCTTAGGTTCCCTATCACTAGCTTTCCTGTCCCCTTCTGCCTTCTGGCCCTTGTCCCTGGACTGCTGTAACTCATTAGTCCCATTTGGTTTTATGGGGCTGTCCACTCCCCAGCTGAAAGGTGAAATGAATGAATTCACCACTGAGCTAAAAGGGTGTCTAGGGGCCATACTCTCAGGGTTTCTCCAGTCTCCTTTAGGCTAGTAAATCTGGTCTTTTTTTGGTGAGTTAGAATTTTGTACTACATCCTTCTCCATCTCTGTCCAGAACCCTCTGTTGTGATCCTGGTCAGAGCAGTCAGTGGTGGTAGCCGGGCACCATCTAGCTGTACTGGACTCAGTCCGGTGGAGGCCTTGGTAGCTGTGGACAATTAGTCCTTTGGACTAATCTTTTCATTGTATCCTGTTCTCTTCATTCTCCCTTGCTCCTGAAGGGATGAGACCAGTGGAGTATCTTAGATGGCTGCTCACAGGCTTTTAAGACCCCAGACGCTACTCACCAAGGTAGAATGTAGAACATTGTCTTTATAAACTGTGTTATGCCAATTGAGCTAGATGTTCCTCGAGACCATGGTCCCCGCAGCCCTCCACCCAGTAGTTGAGTCCCTCAGGGAGTTTGGATGTGTCTATAGGGCTTCCACGACCTTTCCTTGTACAAATTGTGCTGATTTCCCCTGTATTGTGTACTATCTCACCCTTCACCCAAGATACCACTTATCTATTGATTATTTAGTATTTCCCCCCCCACCCCTCCCATCACTGGTAACCAACAAAGATTGTTACATTTTGCGTATGAACTTTTTCATGGGTTTTTACAATACAGGTCTCATACAATATTTCTACTTTTGTGATTGACTTATTTCACTCAGCATAATCTCCTCTACTTTCATCCATGTTATGAGATGCGTCACCGATTCATCATTGTTCTTTCTCCTTGCATAGTACTCCATTGTGTGTATGTACCATACTTTATTTATCCATTCATCTGTTGATGGGCATCTAGGTTGTTTCCATCGTTTTGCTATTGTGAACAATGCTGCCATGAACATAGGTGTGCATATGTCTATTCAAGTGACGACCCTTATTTCTCTAGGATATATTCGCAGGAGTGGGATTGCTGGATCAAATCGTATGTCTATTTCTAGCTTTCTGAGGAAGTGCCATATCATTTTCCAAAATGGTTGTATAATTTTGCATTCCCACCAGCAGTGCGTAAGTGTTCCGATCTCCCCTCAGCCCCTCCAACATTTGTTATTTCCAGGGTTTTTGATTCATGCCAGTAATGCTGGGGTGAGATGGTATCTCATTGTGGTTTTCATTTGCTTTTCTCTAATGGCTAGTGATCGCGAGCATTTCCTCATGTGTCTGTTTGGCCATTTGAATGTCTTCTTTGGTGAAGTATCTGTTCATTTCCTTTGCCCATTTTTTAATAGGATTATTTGTCTTTGTTGTAGAGGTGTTGGATTTTCTTGTAGATTATGGAGATTAGACCTTTGTCTTACTTGTACTGTCCAAAAATTTTTTCCCAGTCTGTAGGGTCTCTTTTTACTGTTTTGGTGAACTCTTTTGAAGAGCATAGGTGTTTAATTTTTAGAAGATCCCAGTTATCTAGTTTATATTTTCGGGGTTGTGCATCTATGGTTATGGTTTGTATCCTGTTAATGCCATGTATTAGGGCCTGTAGTGTTGGTCCTATTTTTTCTCCTATGAACTTTATAGTTTTGGGCTTTATCTTCAGGTCTTTGATCCATTTTGAAGTAGTTTTTATATACGGTGTGAGGTATGGGTCCTGTTTCATTTTTTTGCAGATGGATATCCAGTTTTGCCAGCACCATTTGCTAAAAAGACTGTCTTTTCCCCATTTGATGGATTCGGGGCCCTTGTTGAAGATCAGGTGACTGTAGGTAGATGGATTTGCATCTGGGTTCTCAATTCTGTTCCATTGTTCAATGTATCTGTCGTTGTACCAGTACCAGGCTGTTTTGACTACTGTAGCTGTATTGGAGGTTCTGAAGTCAGGTAGTGCGAGTCCTCCAACTTTATTCTTCTTCTTCAGAAGTGCTTTACTTATTCGGGGCTTCTTCTCTTTCCATATAAAGTTAATGATTCATTTTTCCATCTCTTTGAAGAATGTTGTTGGTATTTGGATGGGGATTGCATTGTATTTGTAAATTGCTTTGGGTAGAATTGTCATTTTCACAATGTTGAGTCTACCTATCCATGAGCATGGTATGTTTTTTCCATTTATGTAGATCCCTTTGGGTTTCTTGCAGTAGTGTTTTGTAGTTTTCTTTGTATAGGTCTTTTACATCCCTGGTCAGATTTATTCCTAATTATTTATCTTTTTAGGGGCTATTGAAAATGGTATTGTTTTCCTGATTTCCTTTTCATCATCATACTTACTGGTGTATAGGAATCCAACTGATTTTTGAATGTTTATCTTGTATCCTGCTACTCTGCTGAATCTTTCTATTAGTTCCAGTAGATTTCTCGTGGGGTCTTAAGGGTTTTCTATGTATAGTATCATATTATCTGCAAACAGGGATAGTTTAACTTCTTCGTTACCAATTTGGATGCCCTTTATTTCTTTTTCTTGCCGTATTGCTCTAGCTAGAACTTCCAGCACAGTGTTAAATAGGAGTGGTGATAAAGGGCATCCTTGTCTTGTTCCTGTTTTCAAGGGGAATGTTTTCAGCCTCTCTCCATTAAGAATGATGTTGGCTTTTGGTTTTGCATAGATGCCCTTTATTATGTTGAGAAATTTCCCTTCTATACCTATTTTCTTGAGAGTTTTTATCAGGAATGGGTGTTGGACTTTGTCAAATGCCTTTTCAGTGTCAATTGAGATGATCATGTGATTCTTTTCTTTCCTTTTATTTATGTGGTGGATTACGTTGATTGATTTTGTAATGATGAACCATCCTTGCATTCCTGGTATGAATCTTACTTGTTCGTGGTGCATTATTTTTTTGATATGATGCTGAATTCTATTGGCTAGAATTTTGTTAAGAATTTTTGCATCTATATTTATGAGCGATATTGGTCTGTAATTTTCTTTTTTTGTGATGTCTTTGCCTGGTTTTGGTATCAGCATTACGCTGGCTTCGTAGAATGAATTTGGAAGTGTTGCTTCCTTTTCTATGCTGTGAAATAGCTTGAGTAGTACTGGTACAAGCTCTTCTGTAAATGTTTTGTAGAATTCTCCAGTGAAGCCATCTGGGCCAGGGCTTTTTTTGATTGAGAGTTGTTTTATTACCTTTTCAATCTCTTCTCTTGTTATGGGTCTGGTCAGATTTTCAACATCACTTTGTTGTAGTTTGGGTAGGCCATGTGTTCCTAGAAATTTATCCATTTTCTCTAGGTTTTCAAATTTGTTGGAGTATAGTTTTTCATAATATTCTGTTATAATCCTTTTTATTTCAGTTTGTTCTGTTGTAATTTTCCCATTTCATTTCTTATTTGGGTTATTTGCATCCTCTCCTGTATTTCTTTTGTCAGTCTGGCCAGTGGTTTGTTGATTTTGTTGATTCTTTCAAAGAACCAACTTTTGGTTTTGTTGATTCTTTCTATTGTTTTTCTGTTCTCTATTTCATTTTTTTCTGCTATAATCTTTACTATATCCTTTCTTCCAGTGGCTGTGGGCTTTTTTTTGCTGTTCTCTTCCTATTTGTTTGAGTTCTGTAGTTAATGTTTTGATTTTGTCCCTTTCTTCTTTTTTGATATGTGTATCTATTGCTATAAATTGTCCTCTGAGGACTGCCTTTGCTGTGTCCCAAAGGTTTTGGTATGATGTGTTTTCCTTCTCATTTGATTCTAGGAATTTTTTGATTCTGTCTCTGATTTCTTCTATTACCCAGTGATGTGTAAGCAGGGTATTATTCAGTTTCCATGTAGTCGATTTTTTTTCTTTGCTCTTTCTATTGTTAATTTCTACCTTGATGGCATTGTGGTCAGAGAAGTAACTTTGAATTGTCTCAACGTTTTGGATCTTGTTGAGGATTGCTCTGTGGCCTAAGATGTGGTCTATTCTGGAGAAAGTTCCATGTGCATTGGGAAAGAATGTGTACTTTGCAGGGGTTGGATGGAGTGTTCTATATATGTCTTTGAGGTCCAGTTGGCTGATTGTGCCCTTTAGGTCTTCTGTATCTTTGCTGAGTTTCTTCTTAATTGTTCTGTCCTTTACTGAGAGTGGTGTGTTGAAGTCTCTTACTATCATTGTGGAACTGTCAATTTCTTTTCAGTGTTGTTAGAGTTTGTTTTATGTATTTTGGAGCCCTGTCATTGGGTGTGTAGATGTTTATTATGGTTATGTCTTCTTGATGGATCATCCCCTTAATCATTATATAGTGTCCTTCTTTGTCTTTTATGGTAGATTGTGTTTTAAAGTCTATTTTATCTGAGATCAGAATTGCCACTCCTGCTCTTTTTTGGTAGTTGTTAGCTTGATATATTTTTTTCCAACCTTTGACTTTTAATAAATTCACATCTTTGTTTCAAAGGTGTGTCTCCTGTAGACAGCATACTGATGGATCCTGTTTTCTTATCCATTCTGGCACTCTCTGTCTCTTTATGGGTACATTGAATCCATTTACATTCAGTGTAATTATTGATAGATGTGAGTTTGTTGCTGTCATTTTGTAGTGCTTTTTTTTGTGGTGCTGACGTTTTCTTTGTTTTTCTTACTCTCTTGTGCTGAGTTACTTTTGTTTGTGGATTTTTTTTTCATTTCTTTTGTTTTTGTAGGTTTTGTTTTTGCTGAGACTTTATGTTTTTCCTCTTTATTTTTATGAGTATGTTTATTAACTTTCTTTGTGGTTACCATGAATTTTACCCTTATCTTTCTAAGTTTGAAGCAGTCTACCATTACTTGGTATCGCCTTGCCTTCCTCTCCGTTAAAAGGTTTTATACCTATGCTGTTTATTCCCTCTTTTATTGTTTTGATGTTGTTGGCATTAACTGATTAACTGCTGTAATTCCCTTTTGTATTTCTTTTGGTTTTGGATAGTCCTTGAGAGTTCATTTCTTAGATTGGTATCTGGCTGTTACGATCCTGCATCCTAGATTCTGCCTGTGAGCTGAAGTTGTTTGTTCTCAGATTGAAGAACTCCCTTAATAATTCTTGTAAGTTTGGTTTGGCTTTTACATAGTCCCTTAATTTCTATTTATCTGGAAATGACCTAATTTCACCATCATATTTGAATGAGAGTTTTGCAGGATATATTATTCTTGGCTGGCAATCTTTTTCTTTCAAGGTTTTATATATGTTATCCCATTGCCTTCTTGCCTGCATGGTTTCTGCAAGATAATCTGAGCTTGGTCTCATTGTTTCTCCTCTGTATGTGACTTCTTGTTTTTCATGAGCTGCTCTCAGGATTCTTTGTTTGTCTTTGGTTTTGGTTAGTGTGATTATGATATGCCTTGGTGATTTTCTTTTGGGGTCTATCATATACGGGATTCGTTGAGCTTCTTGGACGGCCAGCTTTTCATCTTTCATGATATTGGGGAAGTTTTCCATCAGCAGTTCTTCATTGATCCTCTCTGTTTTTCTCTTTTCTCCCCCTGTTCTGGAATTGCAATCACTCGCAAAGTTTTGCTTTTGATTGTATCCCACATAACTCTCAGGGTCTCTTCATTTTTCTTTGTTCTTTTTTCTGAGTTTTCCTGAAACAGAGTTGTATCCAAGTATTTGTCTTCAATTCCACTGATCCTGTCTTCCACTGTTTCAAATCTACTTCTCAGCCCTTATATGACACTGCCCATTTCTGAAATCTTGTTGTTTATCTTTTGGATTTCTAGCTGTTGTTTTTATAATTTCTATTTGTGAATTTATTTTGGCATTTTGTTCCTGCATTATTTTCCTGAATTCTTCCAATTTTTTATCTTTATTTTCCATGAATTTGTCTATTTTTTCCTCATGTTTGTCTGCTTTTTGCTTCAGCTCTTGGAGAATTCTGAGTATTAGAGATTTGAATTCCCTATCAGCTAGTTCTTGCGCCTTTTCTTCCAGTGGAAAATCATCTGGTTTTTTATTTTTACACTTACTGTAACCATCCTGTCCTGTTTTTGTAAATGTTTTGATATTGTCTGCTGTCTTCGGGGCATTCAGTAGTTATTTTTCTTGTTTATTGATTGTAGATTTGTTTGTTTTGTCCCCTTTTTTTAAATTTGGCTATGTCTGAGCAGGCAGGCTATGTGTTCTTTGTTGTTTGCTCGTCTGTGGGCACAATACTTTTCACCTCTGTCTCCCATAGGCAGGGTCAGTCACTCAGATATGGTACGGCAGGGCAGGTCTAGCTGAAGAGGAGTTACTGGAATGGGTTGTTTGTGGCGCTTACTACAGCCACCAGGGCAGGTCCATAATCAGTGTAGTGTAGGTTCCAGTAGGCCGTCCCTGTGCTGCTTAGTGGTGTGATGTTAAGTGCACGGTGCAGGTATGCATAATGTAGTGGGGAGATTGTTATGTGTGGATCTAAGATGGACATGGGAGTGAGGAGAGAGGAACAGGAGCCAAAACGTACAAACAAATGAAAAAGAATGCTAGGGGAGCTTGTCGTTGGAGTGGAGAAATGAGAGACTACTAAATGGAGAAACCCAAGAAAGGGGAAGAGGAAGAAAAAAAAGAAAAGAAAGGAATGAATAAATAAAAATCAGAAAGGGAAAAGAACAGCAAAGTTCCCAGGGATTCCACCGGTGCAGCTACGAGGTCTGCAGAAGTTGTTCTCAGGTGTTGCAGTACAGCCTGGCTAGAAGGCGTATTGGTATACAGCGCCAGGTATTCAAGGAACAGAAAGATAAGGAAGATGTAGAGAGATGAGAAACTGAGTAATTAAGAAAGACATAAAGGGAAAAAGAGGGAAAAGAAAACAAAACAAATTTTAAAAAAGAGCAAGAAAAGCCCCCCAAAAAACAGAAAAAAAAAAAAAAAAAACCAACGCAGAAAGAAATGTTCTCAGGGATCCCTCTGTGCATCTGTGCAAGCCAAGGGAGTAGTTCCAAGCCATGGAGCACCGCCTGGCCCGAACGGGCTCCCAACTCAAGAAAAGGAAAGAAAACAAACAAACAATTAAAAACAAACAAACAAACAAAAGCCCTGGGATCCCACCAGTACAGCAGCCCAGACCAGGAAGCAGCTCTACACTTGCACGGAGCTCCACAGCCCCTTAGGAAGAAGCAAAGATGGTGCATGGAGTCAGGTATTTGAAGGAAAGGAGGGGGAGGTGGTTAGAGGTAAGGCAGAAATCAAAAGAAGTGGAACACAAGCACCACCAGAAGCCAAAAAATGGCACTCAGGGAGCCAGCTATTGTGGGCTGCTGGAATCCAAGCAGCTGGTGCTTCCCAGACAAGAGAATGTGTCCACAGGAAGCAGAGGAGGCTGAGTGTGGATGAAGAAGGGTGGGGGTTGGGAAAGCTTATATCACAAATTACCGTAGCTCCACAGCCCCTCAGGAAGAAGCATTGATGGCACACGGAGCCAGGTATTTGAGTGAAAGCATGGGGAGGTGGTGAGAGGTAAGGAAGAAATCAAAAGAAGTGGGAAAAAGCAACACCAGCAGCCAACAAATGGCACTCAGGGATCCGGCCCGTTCGGGTGGGTGGAATCCAAGCAGCCGGTGCTTCCTGGACAAGAGATTGTGGCTGGGGGAAGCAGAGGAGGCCGAGTGGGGGTGAAGAAGGGTGGGGGGTGGGAAAGTGTATATTACAAATTACCGGTTGTTTTGTCTCCCGCTGGAAGCTCTGTGAAGCTGCTTTCTCTTACCCCCTTTTGCTGGCCTCCAATAGGAGTCCAAGATGGCGGATCCACGCTGTGTTAGCTGATAGGGGACCTCTGCATGAATCTCTTCTCACTCTCTGTTCTCTGTCTGTTTTCTCACTCCATTTGGTGCTTGGCTGAGTTCTTTATCTCTTAATTTGATGTTTTAGGATTGTTGTTTTCTCTGTTCGGCTTAGTTTTTCGGATCTTTGCTGTGGAGGGATGGCGTGGTGCTTCTGCCTAGAGTGCCATTTTTAAGTCTCAGTCTTTTCATTTTTAATGCCCAAGGTAATTGGAAATCATTGGTACTGTTACCCCTTCCTCCTTACCATCCAAATGACTTTCAGGATTGCACTCTGTCATTTGTTTTGTCAACAAAATCTTATGAACATTTTTGGTCTTTTGATGAGGCAAGTTAATCTTCAAAGATGAGGGATATGAGTTTGAGTGGAGATGTTATATTTGCTTCTTAAAAATTAACATATTCTGCCTAAACTGCAGATATACAAATTAAGGCATTTACTGTTGGTTCTTTTTTTCACTTTCCTAATGTCCCCTTTCCTCCACTCTTCCCTTCTTATCCTTTTCCTCTTATCTTTAGGTGTATTTGTGCCAATATCCCAAAGAGAGACCCAGGTCCCTCTAGTTCAAGTCCTGACTCTGCCATTTATTAACTGTGTAACTTTAGGCAAGTCATTTTTCTCTCTGATGCAGATTCCTCATTTGCTAAATGTGAACAATATTTTTTTCTATGTAAGTGAGGTTAAATAATGAAAAAGGAAGACAGAGGAAAAATTGATACATTTGATCTGTGATGTTGGTTGTTGTTGTTGTTGTTAGGTGTCACTGAGTCAACTCATAGCAACCTTATGTACAACCGAGCGAAACACTGCCCAGTCATGCACCATCCTCACAATCATTGTTATGGTTGAGCCCATAGTTGCAGCCACTGTGCCAGTCCACCTAGTTGAGGGTGGTGTTGTTTAAGAACATGGAATATAACATGGATTGACAAAAGAAAAAAACAAATCAGTCTTGGAAGAAATACTTACAGAAGGTTCCTTAGAAGCAAGGTTGATGAGATTTTGACTCACTTACTTTGGACATGTCATAAGGAAAGACCAATCACTAGAAAAGGAAATCATGTTTGATAAAGTAGATGGTCAATGAAAATGAGCACAACCCTAAATGAGAGGGTTGGACACAATAGCCACAACAATGGAGTTAAGCATACCAATGATCATGAAGATGATGCAAGACCGGGCAACATTTTGTTTTGTTTTATGTAAGGTCACCACGAGTTGAAGTCGACTTGACAGCAACTAACAATAACAATAGCAAGTGTGATTAGACTGCTACTTATTCCAACCTATTCATTTGTTTCCTCTATAGCAATCAAACTACAGATTTTTCGCTAGGCATGTGACCTTCTGAAATAAAGACTACATTTCCCAGACCCTCTTGCAATTATATGTGACCATGTGACCTAGTTCTAAGCAGTAGACTATAAGCGGAAGTAGTGCTTGCAAATTGGGAATGTGTCTTTAAAGGTAGGGCAGTGTGCTTTTCCTTTCACTGTTCTCCTTTCTGCTGGCTAGAATGGTGATGCGTGGGCTAGAGCAGGAACAGTCAGGTTGAACCTTGATGAAAGGAGGCACATGGGCTGGTTTTGTGCTTCATGGTATCAGGACCGAAGCTCTTTATGTGTTGTTGCTCAGCCACATATGGCCATCAGATAACCAAATTAAATTCTCTTTGTTATATGTAACAATTGCTGGAATTATCTTGCTAACTTTGTGTTTACTTTTTTAAATCTTTTTCTCTCACTAGAATTTAGCAGCAAGCTGACTTGTTCATAACTGTATTTCTAACACCTAGACAGGGCTTGGCACAGAGTAGGTATTGAACATTGATTGGATTAAAGAAGAAATGAGTGGGGAGATAAGCAACAACTAACTTTAGAGGGTTGGAAACCCAGTGGGTCATTGGAAACCACTGACAGGAAGATGCTGTATCCTACTGGATGGCTGGGAAGAGCACCAGCAGGGAGAGTACCTACTGGAATGACGGTGTCTAATGGCAGAGAAAGGTTGGGCAGGTAAGTAGCAGGTAATACCATAGTGCCATGATCGGGGGTGGTGAAGCAGTGGCAGTAGCCAATGGTGGTAGTCTTACTCAAACACATTTCAACGTCTATCGTAGAATACACAGATGTACTTGGGTGGATAGAGACAGGGAGCATTGTCTACAATGGACTTCCTGTGTCAGTTTGTGGGGGCAACAATCCAGTGCAGCTTGAATTATTTTTGCTTTTCTGAGGTCATATGTGCCCACAGGCTGGGCTGGTGATGAGTAGACCTTTGGATTATAACCTTTATAGTCTACGATTTCAAAGATAAAGTCAATTTTGCTTCTAATTGTCTATACCTTGCTTAGTGCTTGATCCTTTAAATATTATCTTTTCTCTTACATCTTTTCCTGCTTTCCTCCTGCATGTGGGTGCCCCTTCTTCACAAGCCTTGGAGGTGGGTAAGAGGTTGATTAAAATTGTCTACTTTATTTGCCTCCTGTTTCTCCAATTCATTAATCACAGGACTCAGCCTTTTCGCTGGATGTGCCCTTTGCCTTTGTGCTATCTGATTCACATGGTTTACAGAGATAATTTACAGGTAATATAGGTTTTGTCTGACTTGGCTTCGGGTATCTGAAGTGACCCACAGAGCAGCGGTGTGCATACAATGTGTGTGGGAGGAAAGCAGAGATAAAATACTCTTTGAGGAATTACAAAGTATAATAAATTATTTTGTGCTTCACCTGACTTGCTCTCCTTCCCAGCTCCAATATCATGGTGTGAAGAATAGGGGAGGAGAGAGAGGGAGGAAGCTATATGCATTTATGAATATTATTTAGTTCACTTTAAATAATGCATAAGAACTGCTGCCAAAGCTAGAAATGAGGAAAAGAGATACAAAAGGCAGCCATGGCCACAATGCACTTAAAACTTGCAAGTTTGGAATAAGTTGCTGACAAAAGAGCCAGGGGAAGAGTCTGTCATTACTGGATAGAAATACCCGTTGAATGACAGTTGATGGTAAAAACATGTAGAAATTTGTGAAAAGTATCACTTTGAAGAGGGATTTGTTTTTTTATTCAATATTATTTGCACACAGATTTTTGCAATTTCCTCTTCCCAAAATATAGGAGAAAACAATTTCTCCTCAAAACCCTTAGAAGTGTTGAGTATTGATTTTCTTGATGCCTCTGTGTGTCTGGGATTCTCCATCTTCAATAAATCTGTCTGGAACCAAGCCATCACACTCTTGGATTTTCTCTGCTGAAAAATGTTTCCTGATTTCTTGTGAAGGAAAAAGTGGCACAGTGTTTTTGAAAGAAAAATAACAGTAATATGACTCTTGAACCCAAATTGCTCCAGGCATTTGCAGAGATTCATGAAAATGTCTAGTGCTAGAAGAAGCGTTAGAGATCATCCAATCCCATCCACTTATTTTTCTGAAAAGGAATTCAGAGGGGCTAAGTGACTTAACCTATCATCACACAGCTGCACATTAGCTCTAAGGTTAGGGTGAGGTCTTGGGTTTTTGATCTCTAGTAAATGGTCGCTGGATAGTGCAAGTGGTTTGTGATGGGCTGACAACCTAAAGGCTGGTGGTTCAGACCCACCCAGTAGCACCACGAAGAAAGCAGCACCATGGAAGAAAGTCCCAGTGATCTGTTTCTGTAAAGACTATAGTTAAGAAAACTCTTTCGAGCAGTTCTACTCTGTAACACATGGGGTCACCATGAATTAGAATCAGCTGGACAGCAATTTTTTGAATGATGCTTCTTTAGCATTGAACTGAGTCTCTTAATCACAGATACTTCTACCAAAACCTTTGCAATCGAGTTGATTCTGACTCATCGCGACTCTACAGGACAGAGTAGAACTGCCCCATAGGGTTTCCAGGGAAGGGCTGGCGGATTTGAACTGCTAACCTTTTGATTAGCAGCTAAATGCTTAACCACTGTGCCACCAGGGCTCCTTCATTTGCACTTTCAACTCAAATGTCTGATAGGAACAGTGCAAAAAGAAAGTGAATACTGGATTCATGGAAAACCTTCTCATGTCTTTTTGGGTATATGACAACCTACACCTAAAAAGAAAGACCAAAGTGAAACAGCCAAAGGAAATTGGACTGAGAAGCCCTGGATATTTGTAGGCACTTGGTTTTGGAGTTATGAACATTTTTTTCCCCTCAACATATCCAGAATTTCTAAAAATGTAGTTATTTTTTGAAGCCAAATATGTAGCTTTTCATGACTTCCAGAGGGTAGGCTCTTTAAAAGCATGACCTATACAAAAAGGAAAACACTGTCTTCTGGAGACTTTGAAGTAATTACATGATTTTCACAAATGTAATTCATTTGATTCTCTTTACCTTACATTTTTGTTAATCTGTTTCCTAACAAATCAGCTGAATATAAGGCGTTCTTTGCATTCTACTTAACACGAAGTCACCGTGATTATTGAGTTCCTACTATATGTATGGAAACCCTGGTGGTGTAGTGGTTAAGAGCTACAGCTGCTAACTAAAAGGTTGGGAGTTTGAATCCACCAGGCTCTCCTTGGAAACCGTATGGGGCAGTCTTGCTCTGTCCTAAAGGGTCATTATGAGTTCGAATCAACTCGATGGCAAGGAGTACTATGTAATGTATAGGAAAGTCAAAGAGAAAAATAGAAGAGAAGACATGTTTATTGAAAACTTCTGTGATTTACACTTTTATCCGTTCATTCAACGAATGCTGCCAGCCAGGCTGGCCCTCTGCCAAAAGTTGAGGATTCCACAGTGAAAAAGGCATTTGTGACCCTTCTTTCATCAAGCTTACAGTCTTGTGTGGATAACAGACACTGAAGAAGTCAAGTAAAACCAGTGTGATGAGAAGGGAAGGAGAAGTGCTGAGTGCCAAAGAAATATGATTATGTATGCAGTTTAACCATGAGGAAACAGACTCAATCAGGCTAAGAAATTGCTCAAGCCAGTAAGTAGTAGAAATAGATTTAAATCCAGCTCTGTTTGAACTCCAAATCTCCTCTCCCCACCCCAGCATTTCCATCTTGCTATGTTTCAAGGCCCTATTCTAGGTGCTGACTGCTTAAAGGATTTGGAGATACAGTGTACAGTCTTGTTGGAGAAATGGGATCTATACACGAGAAGAGAAATATCAATATAGACTAATATTCTGAGACAATGATTTGTGAGTTACAATGTGAATGAAGTTATGAGCTGAGGTGGTTGGGAAAAAGCTTTGTGAGGGAAAATGTGTGTAGGCTGGGCCATGGAGGTTGTGCAAACATAGGTAAATGGGTAGGATAAAGGATAGCCAAAGGGACACAGTTACGTAGAACGTCTAGAATTGTATGTGCCTTGTTAATGAAGTATTTTAAGATATTGATTCTTTAAGGAAAGTGGTGAGAGAGAAGACTGAAGAAGCTTCTTGGGATCCTTGAATACTTAAGAACAAGAATTTGGGTTTTATTTTGTAGTTCAGGGGTCAGCAAACTATTTTTGCAAAGTATAGTACATATTTTAGAGTTCTCAGACCATACAATCTCTGTTGCAACTGCTCAGCTTTGCTGTTGTAGCACAAAAGCAGCCATAGACAACAGGTAAATGAGCAGGTGTGGCTGTGTTCCAATATAACTTTACTGAACACAGCTATAGCTGTTGTTGTTAGGTGCCTTTGAGTCAATTCTGACTCATAGTGACCCTATGTACAACAAAATGAAACACTGCCTAGCCCTGCACCATCCTCACAATCATTGCTATGTTTGAGCCCATTGTTGCAGCCACTGTGTCAATCCATCTCATTGAGGGTCTTCCTCATTTTGCTGACCCTCTACTTTACCAAGCATGATGTCCTTCTCCAGGGACTGGTCCCTCCTGAGAACATGTCCAAAGTAAGTGAGACGAAGTCTCACCATCCTTTCTTTCAAGGAGCCCTCTGGATGTATTTCTTTCGAGACAGACTTATTCTTTCTTCTGGCAGTCAATGATATATTCTATATTTTTCACCAACACCATAACTGAAAGACATCAATTCTTCTTTGGTCTTCCTTATTCATTGTCCAGCTTTCACATGCATATGAGGCGATTGAAAATATCATGACTGGGGTCAGGCACACCTTAGTCCTCAAAGTGACATCTTTGCTTTTTAACACTTTAAAGTTATATTTAATAGTTAATGGTGATAAATTCAAAGATTTTAAGCAATAAATACACAAATAGGTGTTTGAGGAAGTGTAATCTTAAAGTGTTGTGTTAGTGATAAGAGAAGGATAAGAAGACCAACTAGAAAACTCAATTGAGGAGGCTTAGAGTATTATGGGTGAACATATGGGTGGTAAGAGGGGCCCAGATTATGGAAAAGAAAAGACAAATGCAAAATTTACTGTGAAGAAAATATTGATAATGCTTGGCAGATGACCAAATGTCTAGGGTGAGGGAGAAGAGTCAACAACACGTCTAAGACGATGCATATCATCGAGCAGTAGGCCAGAGGACTATCACTGTTGTAATCTAGATCAAATGACTAAGTCTTAGAGCTGAGAACAGGTGAAGAAACTGAAGTTGAGATGCCTAAATTAAACTCCAACTACCGAGGAGCCCTGATGGTGTAGTGGTTAAGAGCTCGGCTGCTAACCAAAAAGTCATCAATCCAAATCCACCAGCTGCTCCTCAGAAACTCGATGGGGCAGTTCTACTCCGTCCTATAGGGTTGCTATGAGTTGGAACTAACTCGATGGTACCTAACAACAACATCAAGGAAGCTAACGTGGCCCAGGTCACTGAACAATATTTGGCTTTTAGCAGAAGAAAATGTCACCTTTTGTGGAGAAGAGCATTGTTAATTCAGACTCACTCTACAGATTTCCACAAATTAAAGTCGATAAAGTATGAACCCACTATCAAAAATCACCACTTAAGAAAACAAGCTACCATGGAAAATAGTCAATAGAGGTTAAAAAAACAAAAAACAAAAAAAAAAGCAGGTTTCAGCTCCCATAGTTTTCAGATATATAAAATAACTGTTTGAAACTCTGATAAATATAAAACGATAAAATTTAAATAATTAAAAAGCAACCCAAATCTATCAAAAATTACTGAGGGGGATTGAAAAAGAATCAAGAAGAACTTTTAGACATGAAAAAACATAATTGTTGAAGGTTAAAACTCAAGAAATGAATTAAGCAGTTTAAACACAGATTAAGAAGGAATTAGTGATTAACGAAATTATCCAGAATGCAGCACAGGAAGACTAGCAAATGGGGAAAAAATATATATATGAAAAAGAGGCTAAGAGTCAGGAGGGGTAGCTTGAGAAGGTCTACGATACTTCAAATCAGATTTCCAGAATGAGAAAACTGGGAAGAGGGAGATGAGATGACAATTTAAGAGACACTGGTTCAGAGGCAAGAGATTTCCCACACAGAATAAATAAAAAGAAATCCATGCCTTCACAATGTAGTGATATTGCAGGAATCCCATAAAAAAGGGACTATCCAAAAAAAAAAACCACCACCACTAACAAAAAACCAGTTATAGAAAATCCCACTGATAGCAGACTCTTCAGCTGCAACAATGAAAGGCAGAAGAAAGTGAAAGTTTCAGAGTTTTCAGAGAAAATAGCTACCAACCTACCACTGTGAACATAGTAAATATTTTGTCAAGAACAAGGCCACAATATAGGCATTTTTAGGTTAAAAAAATAAACCCAAAAGAGTTTACCGCCGCGGATCTTCACTAAAGGATATAGAATAAATAGGCTTTAAAGAGGAATTGGCTTTGGTTTGAATCACAGATTGATTACTTACTAGTTGTATAACTTTAGTGTTACTCTCTCCAAGCCTCTTATTTCTAACATGAATATAACATTGACTTCATGTAAAGTGTCTAGCATAGAGTAGAAGTTAGTGAGTTTCGCAGACAGTGAGAAATAGAGGCATGGGGCCATGGAGGAGGAGATAACTTACATATAACTCCCCATAGTTCCATCCTTTTCTCATGTTGTGAGTGATTTATTCCAGATCAAGTAGACCTTTTCATACCTGCATTGTAGTTGGGTCTAATATCCTTTTACTATCATATTGAATTTGCAGGGCTCTATGAACTTTGGAATTGTAGAATTTTACATAAGATCGAGATATTAAAAGGACCCTTAGGTCAATAGATCAATGTATACATAATGAATGTGGAAGCCCAGACATATTGAAATAGATGCTTATGGTCATACAGATTAGTGGCAGACTCAGTGCACGCTCTCACTCTTTTTTTTGCTTTGGAAAATTGTATAACAGGCAAAAATAAAATAAAATAGAAATTAATTGTAATTCACAGCCCTCCATAATCTGATGTCACTGTACCTATACAGCTGTATCACCCTCTACTCCTCTGCATAAATTATCCACTTCTCCTTGGCTCCACCAAACACACTGAGTTTATTCCAGAGTACAAGGCTTTTCTCAGTTCTTTTCCCATCTGGAATGTCCATGTAATTTCCTCCAAGAGTAGACCCATCTTTCCATTTCACTTTTCATGCTAGGTTTTCAGTAACAACTCCTTTTCACTTTTAATTCCATCTTCACTGATGACAACTCGCTTCTACCATACAGTTTGCATCCTTCATTTATTCCATGAATGTTTTGTCTCCAAAACTAGGTATAGAATATACAGACCAGGTAACATGATTCTCCTCCCTCCCCCGATAGACATGCTGGGCATATAATAGAAAATAAATATTTCTTCAAAGAGTGAATGAATGAATGAATGAATGAATGTGTGCATAAAAGTCTTAGCTTCAAATGAATTATTCAGGTTGAAAGGTGTTTATATCTAAAGAGTTATTCTTTTGAGGCTGGCAGGACACATCATTTGTTACTAACCTATAAGTCATCTTACTGAGTCTTTTTAGTATACCCATTTGTCACCATACGTTAAAGATTGCTTCGTTTAAAAACCATTAAACTTCTTAGTGGAAGAGTAGCCTGTCTCCAACCTCTTTAATAAAGGTTTAATAACCATTTCTTTCACTTTATATATAAATAATTGCATGACATACTTCAGGGGAAGGAAAAATAAGTGTGTACTGACACAGGCCCCTGTAATTACCACAATCTCTTCATTATTTTTATTGATAGCTTGCCCTACAGCCCTAGAAATAATCTCACCAATTAGATAACTATTTAAGGCTATTGAAAAACAGCCAGTCTTTGAACAAAGAAAGATCACCCCCCTATTCTCTGTTTTTCTAAGTGTAAAGACATAGTAAAGACGTGGATTGGAATATATATGTAGCCCTTGGTAGTAATATGAGGATAGAGAATTTAAAGCTTGTTTCTAACTATGGATTGATGTGGAAAACGTTTCCTCTCCTCCCCCAGCATAGTTTGTTTCTATTATCCAGGCCATGTGATAGGTAGGATCTTTCATGCAGAAAGACTAGGATTTATATTTAAAACAATTATCTCTTCTGTTGGTGAAACAAAATCCTATGAATTTAACACATGGCTAATTATTAGATATGTGGCCTCTAACGTCAAATGCAGATTTAAAAAACTTGCTGAGAATTTGAATAGCTTCACATTTAGCTGAAACATTCTGCCAAGTCTCTTATTAGATAGCTAGAGGCAGATGCAAAAGATTTTGGACTGACACTTTTAGTCTATCTCACTGTAACTGAATCGTTTAATCAGAGTTTATAAAACTCTGGCTTACAGTGCAGTGAGATGTTAAGTACATCTTGCTCATTAGAAACATGAAAAACTCATCAGCCTTGATACCTAGCCTTGGATATTAAATATCCATATAAAATGTTTCCAGAAACATTGGGCCTGGGCTGGTCTATTCTGTGATATAGCCTATTTAACAGATTTTAAAAATATATAGTCTATTTCATACTACTAACATTTCCATGGCACAAACAAATAAAAGAAAAGCAAACAATGAATACCACTGAAAATCAATGAAAAGACATTCAAAGGGTATATTTTACTTTATCAGCTATTTCAGAGTCCTGTTGTATCTTTTAATTTGGAAATTGGTTGGTTCCATTCTCTAAAGAAATTCAAATGTGGAGCAGAATAGAGTATTTCAAAATTCCATGTTTGGTCGGTCAAATTAAAATTTTGGATATTTAGATGTTCATAATATGCTACAAATTAGCTGCCACACAACTCATTACTGATAATCAGCCTCCAGTTGGAAATCGAAACAAAACAAAACTATACTCTGAGAAGAGAAATAAACACGAGTAAGACCTGAGTCTTCTTACTTCACTTCCGAGTGCAATCCCTGTGAGGCAGCGAATGCTGTATCTCCAGCACCCAGGATACTGAGGGGCTCATAGCAGTTGCTCACTAAATATTTTATGGATGATCAATCCGTTGTTATCAAGTCTATTTCTACTCATGGTGACCCCATGTGTGTCAGAGTGGAACTGTACCTCATAGGGTTTTCAGTGGGTGATTTTTTGGAGGCAGATAACCAAGTCTTTCTTCCAGGGTGTCTTCGGGTGGATTCAAACAGCTGATCTTTCAGTTAGAAATCGGGTGTTCAGCAGGTTGTGCCATCCAGGATGATTCCTTTATGGATGATTGCATGGGGATTCATTCTACTGTGATAATTTCAAAGCATTTGCAGTTTGGAATAAAGTCTGAGGCCAACAAAAATTACTTATGAAAACATTCTGATGAGACATCAGCAGTCAGTCCTGTCCAGTAACCATGACCTGACAGGAATGGTATTTTGCACTAGGAATGCAGCCTTCCTACATACGCTCGCTACCTCAGTCCTCTGCACAGCTCCATGTGGCTGGGAGGGAAGATATTCCCAACTTGGAGGACCTAAGGCACATTCACTCAGTTATTTATACACTCATTCGCTCAGTCAATCACACAAGCATCCACTCGAAAGCAGAAAATTGACTCTGGACCCTGCCCTCAAGGAATCTCAGACCTCAGGAAGACAGGCTTCACCACATTCACAGTGGAGGCAAGTGCGTCAGTAGAGTCATTTACATGGCACGGAAGTGGCTTGGAAGAAGAAGGAAGTATACGTTTACCAGAGATTGAGAGGAGCTAGTACGTAGAAGCATAACAAAGCAAGCCAAGCTTGACTGGAATTTTAAGTGCCCAACAGGCAGAGGAGGGACATGACGATTTTTGAGTAGACGGAACACCATGCCCAGAAGCACAGGGGTGTGAAAAACTCAGCACTCCAAAGAGGTAGAAGTAGTTTGATATTAAGAGGAGGTAGAATATGTGAACAAGGCATGTGCATGCTTGCGTGCATGTTGGGGGATGGGTCAGAGATGGAACCTACGGGCAACATCAGGAACACTTTATGTGTGTGTGAGTGTGTGTGTGTATATGTGTCTGGCCAAAGGCCTTGTACTTCATTTGTAGTGCATGTGAAGTTTGTGAAGACTTTTAAAGGGGTTGGAGGGTTGGCTTAGCCAGATTAGCATTTTAGACATTTTTTTTTTTCACTTCTTTATATTTTCTAGTCTATTTTTGACTCTCTAATAGCTTTCAAAGAAGTATAATACCCTCAAATCCCTATCCTACCCCACTAGATTGTTTGTCTCATCATTCTGGGTGGTTTACGAAGTGATTTTAAGTAAAAATATTTTACTTTGGCTCAGTTTATTAACATTGTATTATATGGTTAATCTTGATACAATCTTTAAAAAATTTATGTAATTATTAAATTGGTGGCACAATGGTTAACAGCTTAGCTGCTAACCAAAAGGTTGGCAGTTCGAATACACCAATTGCTTATTGGAAACTCAATGGGGCAGTTGTACTCTGTCCCTATAGGGTCACTATGAGTTGTAATCCACTCGACAGTAATAGCTTTTTTTTTTTTTTTAATATATTAAATTGTAAATTATTGACGTATGGAAACTTGAACAAAAATAACCACTTTACAAATAATATGCAGAGTTTAATGTCCTTAAAATTGTTAGTACATAAATGGTTTGTCAACAAAACAATTTTAAAATTACGTATTTTATTTGACTTTGGAAACTAAGATACGTTGTTTTTTGGAGTAAAACTATATGTTACGGCATCAAAGAAAAAAAGACAAATTGCTTTTATCAACTGATGTTTGAAATTATTAAATTTTATGCTAAAAACCAAAATATGTTATAGATAACTTTTATGTTTTATTTCTCATTAAATATATGAGAGTCACTTTTTGCTAGTATTCATTTCCAATGAACAAACTTTAAGAATAGATGATCTTCTAATAAATGAGAAGTCAGACTGGGTTTAATAATTGTTATATCTTCTCTTGTTAGCATTGTGTCTTGTAGCACAAGAGGCTTTTTAAGGTGCTACGAAAGTATTTGATTTGATTAATGCAACTTATATACAACATTGGTTGATGTTAATCTTGAGAAAAATTCTATGCTCTTAAATTTGCATTTTGATCATTTTCTTTGTAATTTAACCAGTGAGAGTAGACGTTAAGGAAAAGCACACTCTATTGGAAATCTTTCTCAACCATCATTATGTTCACGGTGACCAGCAGAGTTTCTGGCACAACAGTTGCTGGTTGAAGCTGCATGAATATTTGTTGAATGAAGGAAAGAAATTACAAAATGGTAATAATGGAACGTACTCAATGAGTGTCATGAAGATTAAGTGAATAATGTGAATAGAACCTCATCTGGCAAGAAACCTACTCTCAATGCATGTTTTGTTTTATTCCACGTCCTCTTCCAGTTTATGTCCTGAGTCCCCTTTCAGACTTTGTAGACAAGCACTGTAAGTGGAGGACAAAAATTGGAGCCTAGAAACGTAATGAGATCTAGAAATAATTACATGTCAAGACAACTTTAGAAGCATTTCCTGTAGTTTGAGTCTTGAAAATAAAAAGTTCCTCTGGATCTTATTTAAAGATACCTTATGCTATGTGTTGCTGTAAGTACACTAACATTTCATTATTTCAAAAATTCTCATTAGAAATTTAATTAGCCCAATACCAAATTGATCTGGTCATTGAATTTTTCAACCACAGAAACTTTTCTTACACTCTGTAAAATATAAATACTGCCTTGTTCTCTGTTTCTGAAAAGAACATCTTATGCCCCAGGAAAACTTGTGGGGTTTTGAAACGAGCAATTCTGCAAAGCCTAAACAAAGCATTTTATAGTGCCAAACTGTTGTTGCGTTCCCTACCCACTCCATTCTTTATACGACCAGCAACCAGTTGCCATCAAGTCTATTCCAACCCATTGTGACTCCATGTGTGTCAGAGTAGAACTGTGCTCCAAAAGCTTTCCAAAGACTGATTTTAATAAGTAGATTGCCAGAACTTTCTTCTGAGGTGCGTTGGATGGACTTGAATCTCCAACTTTTTTGTTAGCAGCCAAGCGTATTAACCGTTTGGACCACCCAAGGACTCTGGAATTTATTATTATTTTTATTGCTGCTGTAAAAAATTACCACAAACTTAGTTGCTTTAAACAACAGAAATTTATTCTCTTATAGTTCTGGAGGCCAGAAGTCTGAACTGAGTCTTAATAGGGGCTAACATCAAGGTATTGGCAGGACTGTTTCCTTCTGAAAGTTCCAGGGGAGATTGCACTCCTTGCTTCTTCCATTTTCTGGTAGCTGCCAGAATTCCTTGGCTTGTGTCCATGTCAGTCCAATCTCTGCTTCTGTTCTCACATTGGCTTCTACTCTCTTCTCTAGTCAAATATCCCACTGCTCCCTCTTACAAGGACTCTTGTGATTATGTTCATTTAGGGCCAACCTGGATAATCTGGGATAATCCCCTAGTCTCAGGATCCATAATTTAATCACATCTGCAGAGTTCCTTTTTGCCATATAAAGTAACGTTCACAGGTTGCATAAGATTCGGACTTGGAGATCGTCTGTGGACACTGTCAGCCAACCACATGGGATGCCAGGAAATTTGTGCAACTCTGAGTGAGGATGTCAGATGTAAATGCTGATTGGGAGCTAGGGGATCCCAGTGTGCCAGCTCTTGAGGCATTCACCATCGTCTTCTTCCTGGGACTCATTGTGAGTTCAAGTTGTCAGGACATACCTCTATCATTGCACTTGCTACCCTGTATCACATTTATAATGACCTGTTTATATATCTGTAATGCCTGTTAGGCTGGATTCTTTGGCAGCAGTGCCAGGGTCTTTTACTTTTTCATACCTGCAGCAGCTTACACAGTGCCTGGCTCAGAGAAGTCACAGCCCCTCCTTAACATCAAATGCAAGGCAACTGTCTCAACTTCCAGAATCTGAAATGTGGTTTGCTACTAACTCCTGTATCATCTACTGTCTTATTTGGGTTCCCCAGAAATAGACTCTGTGTTATGGATTGAATTGTGTCCTCCAAAAAGATATGCTGACTCCTAACCCACAGAATATGATCTTGTTTGGGGAAATCGGTTGTTTTCTTTGCACATGCCATCAGTTAACAAAGTGATACTGGAATAAAGTGGGTCCTAATCCTAATCTCTTCTGAGTGGTATCTTATATGAGAGAAGGACAGACACAGAGACAGAGTCACGCACACAGGGGGAAGGCAGAATATAAGGGTCTTCCTATCAGCAAAGGAACACCAAGGACTGCTGGCAGTGACCAAAAGCAGGAGAGAAGCATGGAACAGTTCCTCTTTCAAAGCTCCTAGAAGGAATTAACATTGCCAACATCCTGATTCAGACTTCTGGTGTCTAGAACTATGAGACAATAACTGTTCTTTAAAGCCACCCACTTTGTGCATAGTGGTTAAGAGCTTGGCTGCTAAGCAAAAGGCCGGCAGTTTGTATCTACCAGCTGCCCCTTGGAAACCCTGTGGGGCAGTTTTACTCTCTCCTATAGGGTCACTATGAGTTAGAATCAACTTGACGCAACAGGTTTGGTTTTAGTTTTTTTGTGGTATTTTACTCCATAGCTCTAGGAAACTAAGATGTCCTGATTCAGGGATTCAATTCTAAGAAGTTATTTGAAAGATCCAAGGAAAAACTGGTAGGAATACAGGGGAGTGAGAAAGGGAGGGGAAAACAGCTGCCACTGTGAGTAACTGATACCTTACTCTGCTGGGCCATTCCAACAGCCAGTGTAGACATGCATCCCAGCGTTATTCAGCCCAGCAGTTGAGGGAGTTGGAGTATTTACACATCGACTCACATCAGCTTGAAATTAATTCCCTGTAATTTTATACTCTTACGTGTATAGGCAGACCTGGCTCTGCCTTTCAGAGACAGCCCTCAGGCAAAACTAGGCAGGTACTGGGGCAGGTGGAAGTTGGGTTGTGAGCACTGACGTGGCAAAGGTGAGGGCCTATTGGTGGGTCACTGACCTCACCTGCTCTCTCTACCCTACTCCTCACTGGTTAACCCCAATCAGACTCCAATTCTCTTGCTTTAAAATCTATTGAAACTTTGCACTCATCTAAAATCCTGCTTCCTACAAAAGCTGCCTCTATGAAGCCCCATTTGGCCCCACTTGGAACCAAATGTTTTCTGTGTCCTGATGGACAGAGCCACTTGTCTGTAGCAGGCTTGTACCCTGCCCTGTGTGGTTCTTTAACTTATGTGATGATACAAGGATGTGCTCATTCATTCACACAGGGGCCAGGCCTTTGCTACATGGCTGTGGAAAGACAACTGGTTTCTGATCTCTCATCTCCTGATCTTATAGTCTAAGGAGGAAGACCAATATTTAATATATAATCATACAAATAAAATAATAACAAATATATATAAATTGTGAGCCATGCATGAAGGAAAATAAAGGAGGTGATACAAGAATATAACAGGGGCAACAGGGCTGGTTTAGAGGAGGAAGGTTCTAGGAGGCGCTGTGAGGTAGTATGGGTTTTGAGAGTTTTGCAGACAATATCATCATTCACAGAGGCCAAAAGGTGGGAAAGAGCTTAGTGCACTTGTGGAAATAAAAGTAAATTATTTTTTATTATTATATGTGCACATTGCAGGAAAAAAAAAATCAAATATAGAAAAGTGCTAAGAAGAAAACAAAAATCCCATGGGAGGCAGTGAGTTTTCCATTGTCTCTTCCCACAACACACACACATATACACACACCCAGTAGTGCTATGACAACCTCCTGTTTTTCCCCCACTTTGGGCATGCCCAGCATTGAGTAAGATGTGAAATTAGACACTGTACCAGGTAGATAAAGAACATCAATGTTATGTAAAAAGTTCAATCCTATAGTCTTTCAAGATAGCTTTCTAAGGTCTCCTTGTGTTTATTTTCACAAGTCAGGCTGTACATATTCAAGGACCAGCTTTGGTGGGGTACTTTTACAGAAGCTTTTTAAAAGAGATTAATGCAGGACAAGGAGTCTTTGTGTAGATAGGGTTTCCACGCTGGCCTTGGCCCCACAGAGGCCAACAGTATCTAGGATCCAGGAATTGGTTATTTTATCATCAGGTGCATCCCTGGAGGGACTAATATCATCATCCTCTCTACAGATCCAAGCAGGGAAATACAGCTCCAGTCTCAGCAGTAACCTACAGTCAACTGAAATGGGAATGGGGAAGAGAGAAAGCTGAATTTCTGAAAGTTGAGTCAGTTTTAGACTTGAGCCTATAGACTGTCTAATTCATTTGTTCATTCATATCCATTCAATAGACATTCTTTAAGCATTGATTATATACTTTCTTAGACATTGAGACTACAAAAAAAAATTGACAACAATAACAGTAATACTAATAGCTAATAATATTGGAATACTCCTTAGAAGCAGGGATAGTGAAACATTGTCTTGCTTACTTTGGACACGCATCATCAGGAAATATCAATCGCTAGAAACGGTCATCATGTTTGGTAGAGTGTCAGTGAAAATGAGGAAAACTCTCAATGAGATGGATTGACAAAACAAAGCTGCAACAATGGGCTCAAACATGTCAAAGATCCTGGAGATGGTGCAGGACCACACAACATTTCATTCTATTGTAGTACAGGCAGTCCCCGGGTTGTGAAAATCCAACTTAGGGACAACTGGTACTTGCCCTTTAATGTTATGTAAATTTGCCCTTACTTTGAAACCATGGAACCAACCCCTACTTGCAACAAATTCTTTATGACAATCACCTTCATTTACTGCAAGTGCAGCTTTTAAATCATTACAAAATCTTCGAGCCATCTCTTGCACTAAAGTAGGCTAAATAAGAACCGTATGCACCTGTTCTGCCTTACCAACAAATTCGACTTAAAGACACAGAAATGGATCTCGTTTGTAACCCAGGGACTGCCTGTAGGTAAGGTTGTCATGAGTTGGAGCTGACTTGATGACAACGAACAACAACAATATCTATCCATCAAGCCCTTACTAAGTTCCACATAATGATCTAACTGCTTTATTTTATTTATTACAGAGTTGGTGCTACTTATGCCTAATTGTGCAGTTGAGGAAAAGGAGGCTTAGAAAGGTTAAATGAATTGTCTACTGTCACAGAGATAGTAAGTTTTGGAGCAGAAATTAGAACCAGAGAGTTTGACTCTCTGCCTTTCCCTCTGTTCAAGTTCTAGATCTCGGAGAGATTGGATTTTCAGGAGGAAGATAATAAAAAAGAAAAGTATAATGAAATGGATAGTATTTGAGTGCTTGCTACAGGTCAGGTAGCAGTCTGGATGTATGGCTTCATTCAGTCCTTATCATTCCCCTCTGAAGACGGTACTGTTATCATTATACATAGGAAAGCTGAAGCACAGAGTGGCTGTGCAACTTGCCTAAATTCGCATAGCTGGTGAAGGGCACAATCAATATTTGGAAGCAGGTAGTCTGGCCCCATAGTCTATACTCTTAACCTCTTCTCTCTTTCCCCTTCATAATGTTGGGTAAAACGAGTAGAAAGATGGTGGGATCACAACGAACATGTCAAAAATAGGTTAAGTAGGGGAGGAAACGTCAGAGAAGGCCTCTGGTAGGGAAGAGGGTCAAGTTGAATCCAGAAGGTTGGGCCTTATTGGGCCATGTGAGTAGCTGGAGGAAGAAGATGTCAGTGATGGGAGAAGCCCAAGAGGACTTGGAGGCAAGAGGAACATGGATTGCAGAAAGGGGAGCTGACACATCCAAAGAAACTACCATGCTGGGTCAGAATTGGGCAGGATCCCTGGTTTCCTGGCTCACAGCCCAGTGCTCACTACTACCCCACATCTTCCACTGTGGATATTTGGGGGCTTCTGGAATTCACACAGGCTTTAAGGCTTAGGTGTTGTTATGGATTGAATTGTGGCCCATAAAAAGATACACTGAAGTCCTAACCCCTGTACCAGTGAATGTAACCTTGTTTGGAAATAGGATATTTGAAGACGTTATCAAGTTAACATGAAGTCATACTGAAGTTGGGTGGGTCCTGTATGACTGGTGTCCTTATAAAAGAGGAGAAGAGACACAGAAAGAAGGAGATAGAAGAAGGACATCATGTATTGTTGCAGCTGCAAATCAAGGACTGCCTGAACCTACCAGAAGCTAGGAGAGAGGCATGGAACAGATTTCCTCAAAGCCTCAGAAGGCATCAACATGGCTGATACCCTGATCTTGGACTCCCAGCACCCAGAACTGTGAGACAATAAATTTGTGTTCTTATAAGCCACCTATTTTGTGGTATTTTGTTACAGCAACTCTAGGAAATTAATACAGGCTAAATCAAGTAGGTTCCTTAATTTTGTCCAGCACAAATAGATAATCTGGATCAGTTGCCCCTGGGTTGAAGTAGAGCAGAAGGAAAAGGTTGCATCAGGCATAATTAATAAAGAACTTGAACAGGAGAAGATAGAGGGGAGATATATCACTTCTGGTGTTAAAACTAAACAGACGTTGGACCGAGTTCCTGTCCCAGTTCTAATCGGAGTGGCTGCTGAACCCTGGCTTAGTTATCCCATGTCCCACATTACCTGTGAGTTATGGAGTCAGACTTTTAAAGCCCAATTACTTCAGCTGGGATGTGCCTTTTTTTCAGCAGCTACAGTATCATTTTTCATGCGATGATCTTTACTTTCACATTTAAGTCCAGTTTTCGTTAATTTAAATTTTGCTGAAAGCAGCCATATTGCTGCAACTGTATATGAAGGTACATGAACATTAATGGTGTCAGTTCACAGCTGCTCTTAAGTTAAATAATTACTGCTCACTCCCCTGGATCTCTGTTCAAAATGCCTACACTATTCAGTTAGAAGCACAAAGCACTTCTCATCATCGTTACTGGGATCAGGCTTAGTCTGAAGAACTTACATGTCACATGAAACATCAAAATAAGGCCAAGGCTCTGCCTTGATGAAACAGGCTGTGTACGTTTGAGAAGAGTCTGGAAGCTCTGTGACTTTCACAAATTTATTACGTTTTCTTAAAAGCATCTAAATTAATGCTACATTAATTACCGATGGGTATGCACCCAGCAGCATATGTTGCAGTTAATTGTATCCATTATCACAAAATAAACATCTCTTTATAAAACAAATTATGCTTCATTTTAATATGTGGCTGGAAACACTGTCCTCAGCAGCTGTTGCTACTTTGGTTTTGGTGCTTTTCCTACAAAGAGCCACCTGTTACAATAGATATTTCATTTGTTTTTCTTTGAAAAAAGAAAAGAAAAAAAAAAGAACCCTCACAAAACAAACCCCCCCTTCAAAACATAATAATCATAAAAAATAAAGCCCCAGAGGAAATGTGCATTTTTTTTCTTATCAGAAGTTCTTACTATGAAAGTGGCCTCCACATTTTCACTCTTGTAGCCCTGACCCCTCAAGCTAGATTTAATTAAAATCATAGTACTGTATTGATCTGTGTGATTTTTTTACAGGGCTTCAAACTAGTTTGTCTGGTTTGACCCCGTCCTGAGAATTTGTATTTCCACCCCAGATATACTAAATCAGAACTGACACGGTTAACAAGATCTCCAGGTGATTCTTATTAATCCACCCATTATTTTACATATTTCCAAAATTCTTATGTAAGCAATACAAATATCCATTGGTCATAAAGGCAGTGTTCAATGAATTCAATATTTTTGGTAGACAAATATCTTTAAAACATGAGATATGTGTAGGATATTTTAATAACAAAAAATAGTTGTAGGTGGTTAAAAAGTTAGAAACTACTGCTTCGAGATCTCATAGGATGCTGAGATTTGATGGATGTTTCTGGGATGATGAAAACTTATTTTTTAATTTTTTATTGTACTTCAGGTGAAGGCTTACAAAACAAATAATTTCTCATGAAACAGTAGTACACATATTGTTTCATGACATTGGTTAACAACCCCACAACTTGTCAACCCTCTAACTTCTCAACCTTTTTTTTGGTGAAAATACACATAACCAAAGATACACCATTTCAAAAATTTCTACATGCACAGTTCAGTGACATTGACTACGCTCTTCCAATTGTGCTGCTATTCTCACTTAAGATGAAGGCTTACAGAACAAAATAGTTTCTCATTTAACAGTTACTACACATGTTGCCCTATGACAATGGTTAACAATCTCACAACACATCAACAATATCCTTACTCAACCTTGGGTTCCCTATCACCAACTTCCTTGTCCCCTTCTGCCTTCTGGCCCTTGTCACTGGACTACTGTACCTCATTAGTCCCATTTGGTTTTCGGGGCTGTCCACTCCCAGACTGAATGGTGAACCTTGGAGATAACTTCACTACTGAGCTAAAAACGTGTCTGGGGGCCATACTCTTGGGGTTTCTCCAGTCTCCTTTAGGCCGGTAAATCTGGTCTTTTTTTTGTGAGTTAGAATTATGTTCTACATCCTTCTCCAGCTCTGTCCAGACCCCTCTGTTGTGATGCTGGTCAGAGCAGTCAGTGGTGGTAGCCCGGCACCATCTAGCTGCACTGGACTCAGTCCGGTGGAGGCCTTGGTAGCTGTGGACAATTAGTCCTTTGGACTAGTCTTTTCATTGTATCCTGTCCTCTTCATTCTCCCTTGCTCCCGAAGGGATGAGACCAATGGAGTATCTTAGATGGCCGCTCACAAGCTTTTAAGACCCCAGACACTACTCACCAAGGTAGAATGTAGAACATTGTGTTTATAAACTGTGTTATGCCAGTTGAGCTAGATGTTCCCTAAGACCATGGTCCCCACAGCCCTCTGCCCAGCAGTTCAGTCCCTCAGGGAGTTTGGATGTGTCTATGGGGCTTCCATGACCTTTCCTTGTCCAAGTTGTGCTAGTTTCCCCTGTATTGTGTACTGTCTCAATGATGAAAACTTCTTGAACATTCTCTTAAGAGCTTAGAGTTTAATTTTATGCTGCAGTTTTCCCTAAACTGGAAAAAAAGTAGAATTTTAGTGGAGCCTCTAAAATGTATCTACCCATTGCAGTCGAGTCTTTTCCAACTCACAGTGACCCTATGGGACAGAGTAGAACTGCACCGCAGGGTTTCCAAGGAACAGCTGGTGGATTTGAACTGCCTGCCTTTTGGTTAGCAGCCATCCTTAACTGGTATTATATTCATGGACTGGATTAGCCTATTTCTCTAGCTAAATTTGCCACTCACACCCAATAACACTTGTAGTTCCCTAGACATTGCCAGCTGTGTTCCAAGCATCTGTGCATATTTACCTGCTGTCTTCTCTGTCTCTCAGTCTGGCCTAAACTCATTCATTCCTAGATTTCTATTCTAGGAAAATTAATCACACTGAATTGTGATGCTTTGCCGATGAGGCTC
This sequence comes from Dugong dugon, assembly GCA_030035585.1. Lineage (NCBI taxonomy): Eukaryota > Metazoa > Chordata > Mammalia > Sirenia > Dugongidae > Dugong > Dugong dugon. The sequence continues at coordinate 96,920,293 of CM057472.1, read as the reverse complement.
CTCACCACCATAAATGGTGAGTTCCACAGTGTGGGACATCCAGCCTCTAAAGAAAAAATTGGCCCCAGAGTTGGTGCCCCAAATGTTTATTGAATTAAATGGAAATGAATCATTCAGTCCCCCTGTAGAGATGCTAAAATGGAAGGAAAAGGAGCTAACATTGATTTTTAGTCTCAGAGCTAGTCATATCTTTAAAGTCTGTTATTTCAATTATGCAAAGAGAATGTCAAAACAAAGAATAATTACCTTGTGGTGACTAAATTGTAGGGGAATAATATTGTACTTGGGGGTTTGAGACTAGGAGCAAAGCAGGCTGTATACTGATGGGGAAATGACTCCTAAGCACTTTGCTTTTTTGCCTCCCAAGGTAATGGTGAAAGACCCATCACTAAGGCATTTAAAGCAACATGAAGAGTTGAGTGTTTTCAAAATTTAATGTGAATCCGAATGACCTGGGGATCTTGTCAAAGTGCATATTTTAGTAGCTCTAGGGTAGGGCCTGAGAGCCTGCATTTCTAGCAAGCTTCCAGGTGATGTCAAAACTACTGGATGAAAGACCATACTTAATCTAACAAGGATCCTAAATAGATGGAAAGATTGACGAGACTCACAATAGCAAAGCTATTACAATTATAATCTCAAATAGTCACTGAATTCTATATGTAACAAGCCCCTAAATTCAGTCTTGGTTTTCTTCTTTTCTCCCTGCTTTGTGATTCAGGTATTACTATTATTTTTTCCCCTTTGTAAGTCTGATCTTTTACATAATTAAATTTAAATTGGTTGCTAGGAGAAATAGTAAATGAGAGTTTTTTTTTTTTTTTTAACAAAAAGAAAAGTTTGCTGTTAGGTTATTCAAGTGAGATGAGTAGAAAAGTAAATTATTAGCTAGCTTTATTCCTATTCATCATATAACTTTTAAGAATAGCAGTATATCAATTAAGTGCTAGATACCATCCTCCTCCACATTAAATGTGTTAATTGACACTGCATCGCTTAATCAATCTTGTTATACACTAATTAAATAGACTTCATGGGATCTTAACTCCAGGTGGGTGCTGAATATCCATTTATGTAGGAGAAGCTTAGGGGCTGAATATCCATTTATGTAGGATGAACTTAGAGACACCAGTCTGGTTGGAAGTTCAATAGACTTGTCTTCAAACCACATTAACATGGTAAGCACATGTTTTGAAACAGAATGGCTTTTGGGAAGTTAAAGGGGGAATCATGGATGGAGTTCACTGGGAGACTCAAAGTTCCTGTTCCTACCCCAGTCTCCAGAGCCATGCCTTGGTACTGCTATTGTTAGCATGACACATCAAAAAGTTGTCTTTTTAGGGTGAAAGAACTATTGGTTATCAACCAAAAGCAGTAATGTGTGCTCTAAAGTGTCCTAGTCTGGGTAAGAAACCTTTGCTGTGTCCTACCTTGTGGGACTAGGAAGCTGTAAAAGATGAAACACCAGAGATAAGGGAAGATCACCTGTTCAGTTACTACCTTCAGGATTAGAATGATGAATATAAAGTAGATCTTTCTATCTGGAAAATAATAATGATAATAATAATGGGAAGATGAAGAATAAGAACATGATTGAGAAGAAATTAAGACAAAGAAGAAGAAGAAGACTTTCTGAAGAATAAGAAGAAGGAAAAAGAAGAGGAAGAAATGTAAAATGTAGAAAATTAACTGGATCAAGCCTATGCAGGGAGATCAGCGAGGAAGCACAGGGCCATAGACTTCATGGGATCTTAACTCCGGGTGGGTGCTGAATATCCATTTATGTAGGAGAAGCTTTGGGGCTGAATATCCATTTATGTAGGATGAACTTAGAGACACCAATCTGGTTGGAAGTTCAATAGACTTGTCTTCAAACCACATTAACGTGGTAAGCACATGTTTTGAAACAGAATGGCTTTTGGGGAAGTTAAAGGGGGAGTCATGGATGGAGTTCACTGGGAGACTCAAAGTTCCTATTTCTACCCCAGTCTCCAGAGCCATGCCTTGGTACTGCTATTGTTAGCATGACACATCAAAAAGTTGTCTCAATAGACAAAAATGTGTTAGGGCCTATAAAGCAGTATCCAAACTGTCCATTTTTTTCTTTGCCTTTTTTTTTTTTTTTTTTTTTTGCTATTAGACTTGGAAGAAAAAAATTATAAATGAAAGTTAATGCAGCCTGAATCTGTTTTGAACCCATTTTTAGAGAACGGCAAGTGAGGTTTTAAGCATCCATAAGAATATAATTACACTTCCATTGCTTAATGTATGGAGTTAAATTCTGACTTAATTATTCTGCAACTAAATTTATATGTCATTTATATAGTAAATCTTGGCAATTGCTCTCACAACTATTACTGGAAATGTAATTAACTTGGGTTAGATAAGATTTTACAGAGAGAACTAAATGCAGTGTAATACTATGGCATTATTTAAAAGGCAAAGGCCAAATACATCTCCTTTCTAAACTTTCTTGTTTGTTTGCAATTCCTTTTCCCAGAAGGCTAAATGCTGAGTTCATTTTCTTTGTCTAGTTTCACATTTTAACTACTAATTGAAAACTTGTCTTTTCTTTTTCTTTTTTTTTTTCTCTTTAAGGAAAATAGTTCCACTATTTATATTACATCATGTATTAAGGATCCTGTTTGTTTTTGAAAGAGGTTTTCTATATGTGAGAAAACTGTAGATTACGTTTTCAAAGCTAAGCTCCCTTTGTTTTACTGTAGTTGCATATTGGATTGCTTTCTTTTGCAATTTGTACTTAAGACTTATATAGAAGAAACATTCTGTTGAACCTAGAAGCTATATTGTTATGACTTGCTAGGAAGTGATGATGCTTTGCATTACTTTTATGATGAAAAATGTAAGTATGTGTGAAAAGAAAGAAAGATAAAAGAAAAAGGAAGATTCCTAGACACTGTGTTCACTCTCTAAGTCGATTGAGAATATATTGGAGAAAGGTAGCAGATAATAATCGTTCCCCACAATTTGGGATGTGGATAAATCATCATAGCATGTCCAGATTATATGATGTAATCTTCTGTCATCATAAGATTGTTAATGTTCCTGTTGCTTGTTTGATTGGTGAGTGATATTTCCCCTTTAATAAATGAGAAAATGCAAAGAATTAATTTTTGGTAGTCTGGGGCTTATCTCCATGTTTGTTCCTCCCATGCTTTATAATAGGGTTATACTAATATAAATTTCTCATATTTGTCTCAGATTTTACCACTATCTTATATCTTTATATTATTAAGAGCAAACAAATCTGTCTTGGAAGAGGTACAACCAGAATGCTTCTTAGAAGCAAGAATGGTGAGAACTATGTCTCACGTACTTTGGACATGTCATCAGGAGGGATCAGTCCCTGGAGAAGGACATCATGCTTGGCAAAGCAGAGGGTCAGCGAAAAAGAGGAAGACCCTCGATAAGATAGATTGACAGTGGCTGCAACAATGGGCTCAAGAATAACATGATTGTGAGCATGGCACAGGAGCGGGTAGTGTTTCGATCTGTTGTACATAGGGTTGCTATGAGTCGGAACCAATTCTATGGCACCTAACAACAACAATATAGTATGCATCAGGTTTTGTTTTAGATATCTTTATATAAGTATACATGAATAAGAATAAAAAGAAAATAATACACAAATAAATCACTTCCAAGGGGATTATAGATCAAACTATGGAATGTAAAACAAAAGAGCTTTTAGAATAACATAGGCAAATATATTCATGACCTTGGGGTACATAAAGATTTCTTAGAATATATAAAGAGTTTCCACAAATCAATAAAAGATCACAAATAAGCCACAAAGAGTAGTATACAAAAGGTCGATAAACACACGAAAATGTTCTCAGCATCATTTTTCATAGAGGAATAAAAGTTAACAACAATACTTAGGTATCACTGGACATCATTTCCTCTGTTCTCTGTTCTTGAATCTTAATGAGTGGATATTCTTCTTTTATGTCACTTACTTTGTGTCATGGTATTCTACTCTTTGTCCCCTTGCTCCATGTTTTGATTTTTTTTCTTTGATTTCTTTCTGTCCTATCCATTTTTACAGTTCACCAATAAGAGATCTTTATCCTGTTTATGTACTGTTTCATAGCAACCTGTTTTTTGGATGTAATATCTTCTCATATCTCTCTGGGGATATGACTAGAACATATCTAAGCCTTACCTTTTTCATTGAGGCAAGTCATTCAGTTTGTTAATTTTTAAAATAAATTTCCCCTTCATATTTTTTATACTGATTTTTTTTCTTTTTCAAATATCTAGTCATATTTGGTTATCTGTTCAAATCTATGAAGAAATATGCTGACTTCATAGAGGAGAAGTTCCTCTGCTATGCCATGAGGCTACACTTTAGGTTGCTTGAGTAGAGAGTACCCTTGAATGCACAACAAGAATGACCCCTAGGAACCCTATCCAGCAACTGCATCCTCTGCAGAGAGATGGATCAATATGTGAAAATACATCTTAACTTTATTTTTCCTGGGGTGGGACTTCCAGCTCTGGCAATCTAAAGAATTAGGTGAATCCCCCTCACAAAAGAATACATATAAAACTGCACAAAATTGTGAAAAATAACCATTTCAGTGCTCTGGAAATCCACTCAAGCAGATAACACATTGGAAAATGTTTATTGATGAAAAACTCCTGTAACTTATGGTGAGAACCTTGGGAGTCTGTGACCTTATGGCCTGGGGCTGCTCCTTTTCCTCTCCCTCTCAGCTCAATTGGCAAAATATTTTTACCTAGGCGTGGTTAAGAACTTGGCTGCTAACCAAAAGGTTGGCAGTTCAAATCCACCAGCAGCTCCTTGGAAACCCTATGGGGCAGTTCTACTCTTTTCTGTAGGGTTGCTATCAGTTGGTATCGACTCGACAGCAATGAGTTTGGTTTTTTGGTTAGGTGAAGCTGGCTGTGATAACAAGACATTTTGCTTCTAGTAGGAAATATTTTATTTGGAGCAGAGAATGAAAACTCATGACCTTGATATTGTTGGAAAAAGAAGAAAACTTAGTAGAAAACACATAGGAAAAATGCACAGCTCTAGCCTGAGGTTGTGATCTAGGTTAGGGCAAGAAGTGGACCGATCAGAAATTTAACAGGGAGATCCAGGAGCTGAGAGAGCCAGAGAAGGGCTAGGCAAGTTTGCCTTATGCCTCTGGCTGATGGAAAACTGCGTGTATATGGAAGGAAGACCTGAGGACTCACATTACTTGGTTTCTAGATCTATTATAAAACCTCCGCAATTAAGACACTATGGTATTAGAGAAAGCATAGGCACATAGATCAATGAAATACAATATGGAGTCAGGAGATCAACCCACATATAAATAGTCAATTAATTTTCAACAAAGGATTTTCAATGAAGAGATAATAATCTTCTCAACAAATGGTGCTGGAACTATTCTATATCTGTATGCAAAAGCATGAACTTTTATCCATAAATCACACCCTATACAAAAAAATTAGCTCAAAGTGGTATATAGATCTAAATATGAGCTACAGCTAGAAGACGCTTAGAAGAAAATATAGGCAAATATCTTTGTGACCTTGGGCTAGGCAAAAATTCTTAGATTTACACAAAAAACACAATCCATAAAAGAAAAAAAAAAAAAAGGATAAATTTGATCCCATCCATATTAAAAACTTTTCTTGTTAAAAGACACCATTAAGAATATAAAAAGATAAGCCACAGATGGGGAGAAAATATTTAAACATCATATATCTGAAAAAATAATTTATATTTGTAATATGTAGAGAACTCTTACAATTTGCTAGTAGGAATAAGACCCACTGCCATTGAGCCAATTCTGACTCATAGTGGCCCTATAAGACAGAGTAGAAGTGCCTGTAGGGTTTCCAAGGAGCAGCTGGTAGATTTGAATTGCTGACCTTTAGGTTAGCAGCCATAGCTCCTAACCACTGTGACACCAGGGCTCCAAATAAACAAAATCTGTTGCCATCGAGTCGATTCCAACTCACTATGAGTAGGAATACAATGACCCAATTAAAAAATGGTCAGAGAGTTTATTAGACATTTTCACCAAAGATGATATAAAGATATATACAAATGACTAATAGTAAGCACATGGAAAGATGATCAACATCCCTAGTCATTGGGGAAATGAAAATTAAAACCACTATGAACTATATCTTCACACCTACTAGAATGAACATGTTTCAAAAGATTATTATTTTGGTGCATGTGTGGAGAAATTGGAACCTTCATACCTTGTTGCTGATAATATAAAGTGATACAACCACTTTGAAAAGCAGTTGGGAAGTTTCTTAAAAATTTAAACACGTTTATCATAAAACCCTATAATTCCAGTCCTAGACATGCTACTCGGAAGAAATGAAAACAAATGTCCGTACAAAGTCTTGTCCACACAAAAGCTTTAAACTAGAAACAATCTAAATGTCCATTAATGGATAAACGAAATGTGGTGTTTTTATTCAATGGAATAAAATATTTATTCGGCAATAAAAGAAAACGAACTCCTGAAAAATGCTACATTACAATGAACCTCAAAAATACTATAAGTGAAAGAAGCCAGATATGAAAAGCCGCATATTATATGATTCAAATATATTAAATAATTAGAAAAGGAAAATTTACAAAGACAGTGGAGCCCTGGTGGTGTAGTGGTGTAGCATTTGGCTGCTAACCAAAAGGTCAGCAGTTCGAATCTACCAGCCACTCCTTGGAAACCCTATAAACCCATAAACTGAGAGGAAAATAGGCAGATCACCAAGAGTTTATTCATTAGAACAAAACCAACATCCCAGTTCATTCATATGGTGGCATCAGCTTCTATCAGTGGAAAAAGATGGAACAAAATGTCCTTGATTGCTATCTGAACAAACTTAGACTTCGAAGATGTCATTGAAAGACCACAACCTGAGCTTACGTGGATATGGTGAGAAAGCAGCACATGGTGTCAAGAGATGGCCTTGATGTTCCTGATGTGCTGGTTCATGACACTAACCTAGATCTGAATCACGCACAGTGTCGTCGTGAGCCGCTATTCTTGGCATCATAAGCAAATTCTCCTCATGACCAGAAATACCATCTTTCATTAGTAATTAGTAATTCAATAAGTTGTTATTATGACTGATTCTTCCTGATGGAATTCTCCTGTTAATAACATCTTGCTTCCAGATCCGCTTAGAACAAAATCTTCAGAATCCTTAGGTGGTATGTGACTCTATTGAACTAGCCTAAACTTCCCCCAAATCTGCCTCCAGCTATTCCCGTGCTTGAAACGTATTTGTGTCTTTACTTTTAAAATGTCTTCCTTTGTGGACTCTTCTTATCACTGTTGCACCCTTAATGTAACGGTTTCAGAGATAATTACATAATTACTTATTTGTAGACTATTAGCTCTTCCAAAATTGTACTTTTACAGCAATACATATTGAGACACTACTAGATCCTATGCTATGGAAATTCTGTCATGTGTTCTAGAACATAAACGGTGATTATCAGCAGGTAAGATATTCATTATTTACCTATATTCATGTTTTAAAGACTAAGGATGTCAATTTCATTTGCGGAAAACTCCTTTGATTTTGAAACAAGAATCTCTCTCCCCAGTAGCCCTTTGATGAATCCAGGTCTTACATTCACTCCTACATGTTGTTGATGATGTTTCCTTCACATAAATCAACTATGTGTTAAGGTCTCTTTGTTATAAGAGCTAAAATTGATTATTATTACCCTGCTTTACTGATTTAAATGATTATAGCTAGTGGATGTTATCGCATTAATTATGAATTAGTTTAATTTGTGGAGGTTGAAAGCATTAGCTGGTTTTCTTTAATTAATTGTTTTTGGATGTATTGCTAGAGACATTTTTTTATAAAGGTGACATGGGATAATGACATAGCCTTGCACTTTTAGATGAGAGTCATAAATAACGTGAATGGTGATATGTTGTTTTAGTGGGCACTCATATGGCCTGATACTAACTCAATCAGTTGACTCAGGGAGGAAAAGTATAAGGGAGTTTCCTGAGACCTGTCTTTGGGGGCATGATATAAAATACTCTGTGCATTTGGGGGACCTCTGAAGTCTATGTTAATCCTGTCATCTGACTGTCCTCAGGTTCTTTAGGATCAAATCCTGGCTCCATCTTGTACAAGCTACATACCCTCTGCATGAACTTAGATAAGTTCAGCTCCTGGGTTTTAGCTTGCTTATCTCCAAACTGGGAAGCTCCTGGGTGGGGCAAACAGTTAAGCGCTCAATTACTAGCTGAAAGGTTGACAGTTCAAACCCACCCAGAGGTGTGAGAAGACAGGTCTGGTAATCTGCTTCTGACAGGTCACAGCCTTGGAAACCCAAAAGAGCAGTTCTACTTGCACATGTGGGGTCACCAGGAGTCAGACTCAACTTGAATGCAACTAACAACAACAATCATAACCCACTCTGAGGGGTGTGAGAGGATTGAATGAAATTACAAACAGCAAGTGATTGAAGCAGTGCCTGACACATAGTTAAATGCTCAATAGAAGTTAGCTATGTTATTATAATTAATTAACTCTCTTGGAACCCTCTTTCTTACTCTTCATTTTCCCCTTTCTCCATTTTATTTTTCTGTAAATTCAGGCTTTTTGAATATTCTTCTACCTGCACCTAAACATAGCAAAGGTAACTTTGTAATAAATTTCATGTCTAAAATTGTATTTTATCTTTATAACATTTAAATGGTTTTTTTTTTTTAATGTGAAAGGTGTTTTCTTTCTACTTTATTTAAGTATTTCATAACTCAGATTTCATGCTAACATGCCTAAAAGTTGACTGGCTGGTAGAATTTTTTTTATTCATTCAATAAGCATATTTTAAAGTACTGTTTGCACATATTATCCTTACTTTTTACTCTGAATATATGTAACTCTATGTTGTATAATTTAAAAATATCTTCTTGACTATATGTTAGTATCTTTCATTTATTCATTTATTTAACAAATAATTCTTGAGCATCTGCTGTGTGTCAGGCATTCTCCTAGTGACTGGCAAAGAGATTACGATTCACCATAGAATTTAACGACATGGAGGTCATTGGTGATCTTGATAATTGATAACTTCATTAGAGTGTGATTAAGGGAGAACAGGAGTAGGAAAATTGGAGAAAAAAAATGTAGATAATTATTTTGAGGAGTTTTCCAGAGAAGAAGAACAAAAAAAATGGGAAGTAAATGAAGGAAACTCTGGTCAGTAGAGATTATTAGCAATCTAACAATATTATTATTATTTGAGATGCAGAAATAATTGTTTATAGACTAATGAGATGAGCCCTACATGGCACAAATGGTTTGCACTCAACTCCTAACCTAAAGGTTGGCAGTTTGAATCCACCCAGAAGAAAGGCTTGATGATCTGCTAATGAGAATTATCCAGTAAAATGGGAAAAGTTACTGATACAGAAAAAGGGGGGCAATTGCTGAAGCAGGGTCTTTGAGGAGACAGAATCTATGCACAGGAGGGGTTGTTGGTCTTTGATAGGGCTTCAGTAGAAGAGAGTCATTTATAGTAAAAAAAGAAAGAGTTGAATATTGGTCACCATATGTGCTTAGTCAAGCTTTCCTCCGTCTAATAGGACTGCTGCAGCACTGCTCCCCACATAACATATACATAATATCAGCTCCAATCTATAGCTTCTGTGCCCTTCCAAAGACCTGTCTTCTACCATCCAGGACTCACTTCTATCTTTGCATTTAGCACAAAATCTTACATTTGTATGTCTCTATTCTCTCACCCACCACCCATCTGTCAGTTTGCCTGACTGTGGTGGCTAGCATGTTGCTGCTATGCTGGAACTATGCCAATGATAATGAAAATATCAGCAGGGTCACCTGTGGTGGACAGGTCTCAGTGGAGCTTCCAGACTAAGATTAGGAAGAAGGGCCTGGTGATCTACTTCTGAAAATCAGCCCATGAAAACTTTATGGATCACAACAGGACGTTTTCTAACTGGCTTGCTTTGAACAAGTTATCAGGAGGTATCAGTTGCTGAAGGAGGACATCACGTTTGGTGAAGCAGAGGGCCAGCAAGGGTGAGGGAGAACCTCTGTGAGATGGGTTGGCACAATTGTCACAGTGATGGACTCAAACATGCCAATGACCGTGGGAATGACACAAGACTGGACAACATTTTGTTCTTTTATACATAGGTTGCCATGAGTCAAAGTCAGTTTCATGACAGCTACCTCTATCTATCTATCTGTCTGTCTCTGTCTGTCTGTCTCTATCTATCTATGTATCTGTGTATCTATCTGTGTATCTCTCTCTCTATTTCATTAGAATGTAAGTGTCTTTGGGTCTACAGTGTCATCTGCAAGATCGAGAATAGTGTATGGAATAGAAATTGATTCTTTCCCTCTAGTTAGTAAGGAGCTGCTTCTAATTTCTTCAACAACATCCCTAGTTGGCTTGCCATTTTCTGCTTGCAGCTCTTCCTAATTACCTCCTTTTTGTGTAGTAGAACGTAATCCACAAAATGCATTTGACATATTCAGGATGTGTGTGTGTGTTTGTGATTTTTTTTTAAACTAGAAATGTTTTTTGGAGAGTAGGAGCACTAATTTGTGGGAAACTGCATGAAGCATTGACCGGAGTCACTGGGTGGTATGATTAAAGTGCTCCGCTGCTAACTGAGAGGCTGGCAGTTCAAGTCCACCTAGAGGCTCCTCAGAAGAAAGGCCTGGTGATCTACTTCCAAAAAATCAGCCATTGAAAACTCGATGGAGTACAGTTCTACTCTGACACACGTGAGGTCACTCCATTCTACATTTCACTTTTGAGGCCACACAATGAGTGAAATACCTGCATACGCCTGACTTATCCCAGTAAGGCGGCACAGGATACTGATCTTTCAGTAGGTTTTGGTAGGAGGACTGCTCAAGGGGCAAGTTTATACTAAGCGAGAAGCTGCTCTTTCCCCTTTAGTTATGGTAAAATAGGGAAGTTTTAATCACTTTAATTAATGCCTTGGGTTTCTTTGAAATTTCCTTGCTCCTCTGTACAGTCATGATAACATCACAGCCTCTGTGTGAATCAGTTCCAGGAGCAATGGAGGGACATTGACTTTATTCACAGGGAACAGCCTTTGATTTCTTCCCAGGTAAAAGCTGCTTATCATGGTTACCACCTTGGCTTTACCAGTTGCTCTGCCCTAGTTTCTCTTTCCTACTATCGGAGTGATGTTTTGTTTAAGGGAAACTTCAGCTGAAGAAATTTTCTTTTTGTTTTGGGGCAGGGAAAGAGAATGATTATAGGGACGGATGCATCAAATCACTTCCACCCAGTATGAGCTTTTAGTGAACTTGAAGATTTCTCACTTACCTGATGATCCTGGATTGGATTCTGGATCAGAACAGACAGTAGAAAGACTGAGAAAATTTGAAAAAAGGTCTGTAAATTAGTTAATCAATGTTAATTTCCCAATTTTGAAAATCATACTGTGGTTATATAGGATGTTAACATTGTAAGTCTGATTTTTTTTTTCCCCTAGTGAAAAGTCATAAAACAAAAATGTCCTCATCAAAGCTATCTCAATTCATCCAACTGTGCAAGATTAATATCGCAACAAAGCTAAATCTAAATCTAAATCTACATAGGCTGTGTGAGAACTAAAAAAAAAAACAACAGACAGAGTCTACATTTTGGGCAATCCAGGAAGTCTTTTAGAAATAGAAGATTTCAGAGCAAGACCGTTGGGGTTGCTGAGAATAGTGACCTTGATGAAAGCTTTGAATAAAATGTCAGCAAAATTGTCCAAGTAATGATTGTGGTAGCTTTTGACAGGACATGTTGTCACATGAGAGAGTGATTTGATTTTCTTCTGTATGAGCTTGATGGATTAATTAGGGCCAATGGATAGAAGATATAAAAATATGAGTTTTGAGTTGTCATATAGAAGAAATTTCTGACCATTTGAATTCCTCAAAAATAGCAGTTACTGCCTTGGGACACAATTTCATTGTCATCACCGGAGAGTTAAACTAGAGACCAGTTTAACTCTCTTTTGGCTTAATATTCTGGAAGAGGATCCTGAATTGTGTCAAACACACCAAACCCACTGCCATCGAGTCGATTTTGACTCATAGTGACTCTATCGGGCAGAGTGGAACTGCCCCATAGGGTTTCCAAGGAGCAGCTGGTGGATTTGAACTGCTGACCTTTTGGTTAGCAGCCTGAGCTCTTAACCACTGCACCACCAGGGCTTCCTGAATTGGGTAGGAAGCAATAAAAATAAGCTCTAAGGTCTTTTCCAATTTTAATAGTTTATGCTCTTGTTTTCTCCCTAAACATCTGTGATGTTCTCGATATGGAGTATTAATACTACTGTTGCCTTTAATATTTTGTGTGTATGTGTTTTCCCTAAAGTTCATGGTGTTTGAAACATTTGGCCCAAGATGTTGATTTATATGGATTATATATGTGAATTGTATTAGACGCTACACAGTGCCTATTAAACGTGATTTATTTGTCTGTAGAACAGTAGCCTGATAATGCTCCAAATATTTCTACAGGGTGCAGGTCTGAAATTAATGTGCTAGAGTATTTTAACGTAGGGCGCATGCTGGCTGGGATTGCTGATGTGAGGTGCAGCCAAAGGCTCTTACCTTGATGAATGGTTGTCTCCATCTTGATCAATGCATGAATCATTTCTCCTAGGTCCATAAAAACAGAGAACACTAGGTGGTCTTGCCTACTGCTGGATTAAGTTCAAAGCCTGAAGAGAACTTTTGCATTTGGAGGGCAGAGAGAAGAATATACGTTTATTTGAATCCCTGGCGTATTACTCTTTTTCAAGTTCATGTCGCCCTGGCTGGATTAAAAAGGGCCAGCATTCTTTCTTTACTCGCTGGACTGGCTTAGATGTGATCATGGTAGCCATCTCTGGATTTTCTGCAAGGAAAACCATTGATTTATAAATAAACCATACTATCAGATTTTAACTGTTAGATCAAAATTAATATTTTAAATATCTTTACTTAGTGGATTATAATTCTTCCCTTATGAAGTCAGATACTATACATGGATACAATGCAGTACTACATTGTTTAGTCTTGTTTCAATCTCTAGGACGAAGAAAGAAAAGCTTCTTCTCAACGGCAGAGCATAAATTCTACCTTGATACCCTGTACATTGCAGGTTGACCACAAACAGAGCGCGAACCTAAGAAATAATTAAGAGCAATTGCTAAGACTTTGGGGATTCAGATATTAGTTTTAAGACATTGTGAGGAATATCTGGGTACAGTGGAAATAAAAGGAAATGTTGCAGTTAGGTGCTGTCGAGTCAGTTCCGACTCACAGTGACCCTATGTACAACAGAATGAAACACTGCCTGGTCCTGCACCATCCTCCCAATCCTTATGCTTGAGCCCATTGTTGCAGTCACTGTGTCAATCCATCTCATTGAGGGTCTTCCTTTTTTTGGCTCACCCTCTACTTTACCTAGCATGATGTCTTCCTCCAGGGACCGGTCCCTCCTGATAACATGTCCAGAGTATGTGAGACAGTATCTCGCCATCCTTGCTTCAAAGGAGCATTTTGGCTACACTTTTTCCAAGACAGATATGTTTGTTCTTCTGGCAGTCCAGGGTATATTCAATATTCTTTACTAACACCATAATTCAAAGGCATCAATTCTTCTTCACTCTTACTTATTCATTGCCAACTTTTGCATGCATAGGAAGCGATTGAAAACACCATGGTTTGAGTCAAATGCATCTTAGTCCTCAAAGTGAAATGTTTGCTTTTTAACAATTTAAAGAGGTCTTTTGGAGTAGATTTGCCCAATGCAATTCATCATTTGATTTCTTTCTTTTTTTTAATCCAACTTTATACATATTTTTGTTGTTGTTGTTTTGGTCAAAGGGACCAGTTCAAGGAAATCTTTTTTGGTTTTTAAATTGGGCTTTAGGTGAAAGTTTACAGAGCAAATCAGTTTCTTATCAAACAGTTAATACCCAAATTGTTTTGTGACATTGGTTGGCAACCCCACATTGTGTCAACACTCTCCTTATCTCTGCCCCAGTTTTCCTGTTTCTATTTGTCCAGTTTTCCTGTACCTTATTATCTTTGCTTTTGGATTGGTGTGCCCATTAGTCTACTATGCATGAACTGAACTATGAAGCATATTCCTCACATGTGTTAGGTTGGCTCTGTAGACCTGTACTGTTCTGACAGAGACTGGAGAAACCCAGAGAGTATGGCCCCAGGACACCCTTTTAACTCAGTACTGAAGTCACTCCTGAGGTTCACCCTTCAGAGTCGTTTGATTTGACTGTTGCTTCCATGGGCATTGAATGTGGATCCAAGTAAAATGAAATTGTTGACAATTTCAAACTTTTCTCCATTTATAGTGATATTGCCTGTTGGTTCAATTGTGAAGACTTTTGTTTTCTTTATGTTGAGTTATAATCCATACTAAAGGATGTAGTCTTTGATCTTCATCAGTAAGTGCTTTAAGTCCTCTTCATTTTCAGCAAGCAAGGTTGTGTCATCTGCATATTGCTGGTCATCTTCCTCCAATCCTGATGCCACATTCTTCTTCATATAGTTCAGCTTCTTGGATTATTTGCTCGGCATACAGATTGAATAAGTATGGTGAAAGAATACAACCCTGACGCACACTTTCCTGACTTTAAACCATGCAGTATTCCCTTGTTCTGTACGAATGAATGCAGGTACAGGTTCCACATGAGCACGATTAAATGTTCGGGAATTCTCATTCTTTGCAATGTTATTCGTAATTTGTTATGATCTACACATTCAAATGCCTTTGCATAGTCAATAAAACACAGGTAAACATCTTTCTGGTAGTCTCTGCTTTCAGCCAGGGTCCATCTGACATCAGCAATGATATCCCTCATTCCACATCCTCTTCTGAATCCAGCTTGAATTTCTGGCAGCTCCTGGTCGATGTACTGCTGCAATCACTTTTGAATGATCTTCAGCAAAATTTGACTTGCACATGATATTAAATACACTGTTTGATAATTTCTGCATACTGTTGGATCACCTTTCTTTGGAATGGGCACAAGTATGAATCTCTTCCAGTCAATTGGCCAGGTAGCTGTCTTCCAAATTTCTTGGCATAGATAAGTGTGCACTTTCAGTGCTGCATCCATTTGTTGAAACATCTCAGTTGGTATTCTGCCAAGTCCTGGAGCCTTGTTTTTCACCAATGTCTTCAGGTCAGCTTGGACTTCATTCTTCAGTACCATTGATTCTTATCCTATGCTACCTTCTAAAATGGTTGAACATTGGCCAATTCTTTTTGGTGCAGGAACTGTGTATTCCTTCCTTCTCCATTTGATGCTTCCTGCAACTTTTAATATGTTCCCCATAGAATTCAATATTGTGACTTGAGGACTGAATTTTTCTTCAGTTCTTTCAGCTTGAGAAATGCTGAGCCTATTTTTCCCTTTTTGTTTTCTAACTCCAGGTCTTTACGCATTTCATTATGATACTTTACTTTGTCTTCGTCTTCTTTTTTTTATTTGTACTTTAGATGAAGGTTTACATAATGACCTAGCTTCTCATTAAACAGTTAGTACACATATTGTTTTGTGGCATTGGTCACAAACCCCATGACATGTCAACACTCTCCCCTTCTCGACTTGGGTTCCCTATTACTAACTTTCCTGTCCCCTCCTGCCTTCTAGTCCTTGCCCCTGGGCTGGTGTACCCCTTTAGTCTCGTTTTGTTTTTTGGGCCTGTCTAATCTTTGGCTGAAAGGTGAACCTCAGGAATGGCTTCGTTACTCAGCCAAAAGGGTGTCTGGGGACCATACTCTCAGGGTTTCTGCAGTCTCTGTAAGCCCAGTAAGTCTGTTTTTTGTGTGTGTGTGTGAGTTAGAAATTTTGTTCTACATTTTTCTCCAGCTCTGATTGGGACCTTCTATTGTGATCCCTGTCAGAGCAGTTGGTGGTGGTAGCCAGGCACTTATCTAGTTGTGATGGACTCAGCCTCGTGGAGGCTGTAGTACTTGTGATCCATCAGTCATTTGGACTAATCTTTCCATTGTGTCTTTGGTTTTCTTCATTTTTCTTTGCTCCAGACGAGGTGAGACCAGGGGCATATCTTAGATGGCTGCTCAGAAGCTTTTAAGATCCCAGACGTAACTCACCAAAGTAGAATGTAGAACATTTTCTTTATAAATTATGTTATGCCCATTGAGCTAAATGTTCCCCAAGATCATTGTCTCTACAGCCCTCAGCTCAGTAATTTGGCCCCTCAGAGAGTTTGGAAGTCTCCATGGAGCTTCCATGACTTTGCCTTGGACAAGTTGTGCCAGCTTCCCCAGTATTGTATACTGTCTTACTCTTCACCAAAGTTACCACTTATCTATTGTCTATTTAGTGTTTTTTCCATCCCCACCCCTTCCCTCCCTTGCAACCGTTCAAAGATTGTTTCTTTTTGTGTGTGAAATTTTACTTTGTCTTCTTGAGCTACGTATTAAATCTTCTGTTCAGCTATCTTACTTTATCATTTCTTCCTTTCGCTTTAGCTACTCTACATTCAAGAGCAAGTTTCAGAGTCTCACCTGACATCCGTTTTGGCCTTTTCTTTCTTTCCTGTCTTTTTATTAACCTCTTGCTTTCTTCATGTATGATGTCCTTGATGTCATTTCACTATTGTCTGGTCTTCGATCGTTAGTGTTCAATGAGTCAAATCTATTCCTTAGATGGTCTCTGAATTCAGGTGGGATATATTCAAGGTCATATTTTGGCTCTCGTGGACTTGTTCTAATTTTCTTCAGCTTCAACTTGAACTTGCATATGAGCAATTGATGGTCTGTTTTGCAGTCGGCCCCTGGCTTTGTTCTGACGATATTTTTTTTTAGACGGTAGAAAAAAAGGGAAATACTATGTAATAAATCATTACTGACTTAGATTCAACAAACCAAATTATAGGCAATAGAATGACTAGAAGAACCCTTTCCACATAAATAAATGGCTATACTTGAGATAAATTAGGCTTTGAAATCAGTTAGACCTTGTGTGAATACAAGGCCCCTGGGTGGTGCTAGCAGTTTGCAATCAGTTACTAACCTAAAGTTTGGCAGTTCAAGCTCATCCAGAAACATTGTGAAAGAAAGGCCTGGTGATCTGCTTCCATAAAGATGACAGCCACGAAAAGTCTATGGAGTAGTTCTACTCTGTAATACACGGGTCGCCATGAGTTGGAATTGACTTGATGGCAAAGGGTTTGGTTTTTTTGGATTTATATGAATTCAGACTCTATTTCTTACTGATTTTGTAACCTTGGGAAATTGGCTTATTTTTTCTGAGTCTTAGTTTATTTTAAAATGGATAAATAATATCTATTTCAAAGGGTTGTTGTGAAAATTAAAGGAGATAGCCTTGAGTGCTTAGCATAGTGCCTGGCACAAAATAGATTTTTAAATTTTCATTAGAAAGTTAATTGCATAATTATTTGTTTTCCTGCTAGACAGTATTCTGAGTTAAGAACTATTAACTCTACCTATTCATCTTGGTATTCCCAGAATCTAGCACTGTGCCTTGGGTTAAATAACTGACGAGAGAGTATTTATGGACTAAATAATTCCAATAATTTTAGTTCCCATTTTTATGGGAATCTAATTGAAGTCTGGGACTGGTTGTTGATGAGAATAGCATCGAGGAAGTGGGGTTGGAGGGAGGGTGGGCATGATCCTACTTTAGGTTTGGCTAATTGGTTCTTTCCAACTGTTAATTGGAAGATCCTTTTCTACCAAGAAGGGAATAAATATCAACTGGGAAATACAAATGTAATCTTTCTTTCAGAAATAGAGAAATCCAACCTGTTCTGTGTTTACAGCAAAACTCTGGAGCCTTTGCTGGAGTGGAAAGGCTGGGGGTGTTGGTGGTCAGAAGATATCAGGAAGAATAAGGCAAACCTGACTTAGAAAATTCATGTCATTATGGTTTCTTTCTTAAGTGTGGTGATATTGATGGCCTTGAAGATCCTTTGCGAGGGAATGGTAGATCAAATCCTTCTAGATCTGTCTTCCATAAATGCCAGATTAAGGCAGCTGTTTCTGGTACCATTGAAACTATTTTTATTTCTGCAAGGTTTGGAAATTGTCTCCATCTTTCACGTTAGTTAGAGAAGACACAATGTTAATTCTTCCCAAGTGACTTCCAGTCCCTTCCTAGAAGCTTCATGTCCCTTCCATAAAGAGCAATGTGTGTGTGTTCTGCAAACAAATGAGTTACTTCTGCTCTCAAAGTGCCAAGTTATACAGACCAACTGGTTCAGAAAGTGGCTCATTATTTTTGAAATCTCTGCCATCAGGTTCCTAGAGTTAACTTTCTCTCTGAAGGGGATTTAATTTTTTTTCATAGTTTTTTTTTTTTTTTTCCTCTTCCCTCTCATTTTCCCTCACTCCTTTTTTCCCCCCATCACAATCCACCTGAGATCCTGGAATCACTTCTAATCTTTTACCTTTCTGTATAATGAAAAGACTGATTTTTATTTCACATTTAAAGGAATGATTTTGTATCAGTGCCACAAAACCCTTTTCTGAGAGCTCGCTAAAAAGCAGCTGACTACTCTTTTATGTTAATGGCCATAAAAAATGACAGGACAAACTCTAGAAGTTAAAAAATGTTTCTCCAACCACACCTGGCTAGTTCATTTCCAAGATGGAATACAGTAAAATCTTGCCGATGGTGAACATTTTGGAAACAGGGAACTGTAGTCTGGTGTTAACTCTATGGGTCTGTAGAGACTTAATTATCAGTATAGCGCCTTAGAAAGTCATACCTTATCTAAAATACTTACTGGAAGTACATAGTGAATGTATCTGTGTGAGAATTCATTGAAACCTTGCACATCAGAAACCATGAGCTTTGAAGTTGGAAGGCTTTCAAGCCTGGTTTGAATTTCTGGTTGTGTGACTTGTGATGTGATGGCTATGAGCCTCAGTGTTCTCTTCTAGCAACAAGGAAAAGTAAAATATAGTACAAGGGCAGTGGTGGTTCAATGGTAGGGTGGTTGCCATGAGTTGGAATTGACTCAGCTGCAGCTAACAATAACCAACAACATGATGGAGACTTGGGCTCAATTCCCCGTCAATACACCTCAAGCACAGCCACCACCGTCTGTCAGTGGCTGCATGTTGTTATGGTTATGAATACATTTCAGCAAAGCTTCCAGATTCAGATGGACTAAGAAGAAAGACTTTCAAAAATCAATCAATGAAAACCCTATAGATTACAATAGTCCAGTCCTGTTGTGCGAAGTGTTTCTATGAGTCGGGGCTGACTTGATGGCAGCTAACAACAACAAATATGTAGCTCAGGCAGTAGTTCTAATGACAAATTGAGAGAATAGTTGTAAACACACACAGTGGTCATTTATGTTTCTTGCCGCCTCACTAGCCATAATTTGAGAAGCAAAATCTGTCTTTGAAATATACTTCCATTATTGGTTGTCTGTACGAGTTTGGAAAAATTACTTATCCTCTGTGTTAGATTTTGTGTGCAGGAAGCCCTTCTAAACAGAGTGTTGAGTTAATCATCTTTCTCAGCTCAGTGGACACCATTATCATTGATCCATGCAAGGTTTCTCTCTGGTTATATTTTATTCGTTTCATTTTTATACCCATTACTCAGTCTCATTATCCTTGTTTCTCATCAACAAACCTTCTAATGTGTTTCATAATATCCTTTTACTTGTATATGTTCTTGAAAAACATGTATTATTGTTTGCATATAGTTCTAATTTACATAAAGTATATTGTACACATAGCTCGTTTTTCATCTTTTCCACTCAAAGTTATGTTTTCAAAGATCTATGCTGCTGTGTGTAGAAGTCTACATTTTTCCCATTGTATTGCCTCCACTATATTTTTCCTTTCCATTTGCCCAGTGATGGTCATTTGGGATTGCTTCCAATCTCCCGCTGGACTGGCAAATATTAGACAACTGGGCATTTTCAAGTGTTAGCAGAGAGACAGGTTATAGAAGATAGATAGCACACAAATTCTGGAGAGCATAGATTATAGGTATGTATGTATATATATGTATATATACTCATGATCTGCAGGAACATACACATATTCTATGCTCTAGCATTTCCTAGAATTCTGGGCAGTGTAGTTCTGTAGGATTTCAGCCTCTACAGTATAGAAATGTGAATTAGAAAGAGGCATGAATGAATGCATGGTGAGTGTCAATTCCCCATTCTACCACAGTCTGGTAATGTATAATACGGAAAGGACAAAGGACAGTCGCTAATCTGTGTTCCCTCTGGTGAGATTAAAGCAAGCTTTCTAAATCCTTTTTGTACCATGGACCCCTTTGGCAACTTAGGAAAGGCTTTGGATCCCATTCTTAAGATATCAATTTTAAATGCATAAAATGTGTGATTACAAAGGAAATCAGTCATATTGAAATAATATTACCAATACATATTTTTTAAATTGTTATAATTATATATGATTTAACTCATTAAATAATAAAATCTAATGGTGTATCTAATAAATAATTACCATAATTTTAAGGAGCAATGAGTGTAAAGGATATTTTGGGGTATCTGCAATGATGGAAATGTGATAAGAAAATACTTGGGACTGAAATGGTAACAGTATCACAGATACTGCTAATACTACTTGGCTTCCCATATTTACAGCTGAAGTAAATGCTCTGACTCTTTTGGCTTAAAGGAAGGAATTCGTCCGAGTGTTAGTCATCAGTCATCATAGGCTACTCTTGACAACACCTATGTGCCCTCAGCCCACCCGGCATGTCCTCTGGTTAGGACTTTACATTTAAACTCTAACAAAGACTGGAAAGTGCAAGATCCCTTCCTCTAACCCTGGAAGTTTGGAGATGAAGATACACAAGACTGAGGGTGACTGGCCACCAAGATCTGTTTTATCAACTTTGGGGACTTTGTCCCGCTCTGTCGTTACTCGGCAGACTCTGTGGTTGTCACTTTCTTAGGTGATGATCAACGATTTTCCTTCCTGAACGTGTGTGTGGGATGCAGGTTTGGTGAACAGGCAAGAGAAAAACCGAAAATTCTTCTTAGTCTCCCCATTCTGCTGCTTCTGTCCACCTTCTGCACCAGACCACAGCATAGCCACCCGCATCTCCCATCTTTCGTAGACACACGCCAACTCACAAGAGTCTTCAGATGTTCCCAGAGTTTCTGCCAGTTTCATCGTTGTTGTTAGTTCTTTACATCCATGTTCCCCTCTTGTTTCAGTAATTTCTCCTGGGTTTATTTTGAGGGGAGGGAGCCAACAGTTCTTGCTAGTTCATCATGTTGACAGGAACATATTAGTTTCACTATCTGAAAAATAGCAATTTAATGCTGTCTTTATAGGATTGTCTTGAGAATGAAATGAGGCAAGGCAACATACTTAGCACAGCTGCTGGCCCATAGTAGGTATACATCCTTCCTAAGTGCCATACATTTTTTAAAAAAATGTAACATGCTAGAGAAAGACTGGTATGTGTGGGTGTCCACCATTGCAAGGGAAGTACTTGCCCATCATTGTAAGAAGGTGCTTCCTTCTGAGGCTGTGGCTCTCAACCTTGACCACCTATTAGAATCACCAGAGGAGCTTGTGAAAGTCCAGATGCTCAGGCCACACCCCTGTCCAGTTACATCAAATCTCTTAGGGAGGAACCCAAAAGTTTGCATTTTTAAAGCCTCTCAGATGAGTCCAATGTTCAGCCAAAATTGAGACACTCTGATGAATGGGATCCCTGAGTTTGAAGACTCCCATTGGTTTTCTTTTATATCCCAGTGACTCTGGGTTGTGTTTGAGAAAAATGGAATTTCCTAGTGAGATGTTCAATTTCCGTAAGTCATCATGCTTAATGTTTTATGAGCACACACACACGATAAGCCAAGTATTTAAAATCGTCATGGTAAGATGGACTTGAGGTGGCAGAGGGGGGAAATATGCCCATTTGGGGCAGCAGATAATCTTTTCAGTGCTCAGAAGACATATTCCCTATAAGTGTTAAAATTCCCCAAATTAACGAGCCGGGCCCTTTGGAAAAGGGTTTGTTACTGTGAAGTTGATAGAATACAGTAATATTCCCCCAAGAGGACTGCATTGTTCATTATTATAAAGCTAGTCTCTGTAGTGCTGGACCTACAGGGGATTCGACATGGTGAAACTTGTGATTCTGTCTTATAGGACTCATCAGTAGTTCTTCTGGCTATATAATTTGAAATACACCAGATTTGGAACATATTATCTAGAGTTATTACAAACCCTAGTGTTTTATTTGCCTGCCAATTCAGAGTTATATCTGTATGTTCTTTCTATGGAGTGAGATGTGAGAGATGGAGAAGAACTTGGCACAAAGAGCCCTTCCTCGGAAAGAGAGAGGGTGCAGATGGTCTACCCAGTTGGGGGTGAGGAATTAGAAGCTATGGAAGAGGTTGTAGCTGAAGACAGATTATGAACTTCCCCTAGGAAGTATTGCCTGAGCGAGAGTTAATGGAATTTTATGCAGCTACCCTGAATGTAAAGCAAGACAAAGATGGATACATATAAAACTTCATAATCAACTTCTTAAGGCAGCATTTTCAAACCCTTGAGAAACTCTTCTAAATGATCCAATCCAATAGAGAGTTGAAACTCGGCACCTAAGTTTCGTTATTCTTGTGTTTTCTTTCAGTGTTAACAGTGCTGTCCGAACGTTGCTTTCTGTAACACCTAACCAGCAGCTGAGAGCAGACTGCTAATATTAGAATGCTGAAAACAGAGCAAGGAAGAATAAAAATCATCCCAAGGACTCTGCCTTCAAGCAAAAATCTGAAGAAGGTAAAGAGTATTTTCTGTATCCTTCTCTTTAACAACATCAGTATTAAAAATTGTACTAACCCTTCTGCCAGGGTCTATGAATCAGTGTGCAGTCTGGAACAGACCCTACTTTTCTTTCCCACTCACATTCAGATTTATCTCTCCTTGTCCTCTTCTCTGATTCCACTTAGTGTTATGCGACAGTTAATTTGACAAAAGGTTCCTTACCAATGATTGAGTGTTGATGCATTCATTAAAAAATAATAACAAATATTTATTGAATGCTTTCTAAGTGTCAGGAAATGTATTAGAAGTGTACACATATATTATCTCCAGCAAGTTAACATTTTCATTTTGAAAGGTATCAAATAATTTAACCCCCGCCCCCCACCCCAGATGATCAAAATGGCAAACCTTGAGGCTTTTGGCAGGGGTTGTTGTTGGTTGCCATCAAGTCTATTTTTGACTGCTGCTGACCCAATGTGACAGAGTAGAATGGTCCCATAGGGTTTTCTAGGCTGTAATCTTTATGGAAAACAAAAATCCTGGTGGTGTAGTGGTGAAGAGCTATGGCTGCTAACAAAAGGGTCGGCAATTCGAATCTACCAGGTGCTCCTTGGAAACTTTGTGGGGCGGTTCTACTCTGTTCTATAGGGTCGCTATGAGTTGGAATCGACTTGACGGCAGTGGGTTTGATTTTTTATTTTTGTTTTTGTTCCTTAATCTTTATGGAAGCAGATTGCCAGGTCTTCTCTCCCACAGAGCCACTGGGTGGGTTCGAACTGCTAACCTTTTGGTTAGCAGCCTAGCACTTAATCTTTACACCACCAGGGCTCCTTTTAGATATACGTAGAAGAGGGAGTATTTGTTGGCTGGAAAATATAGTAGAGCTTCTCAAATCACATCTGGTGCTTGATCACCTATTTCATCTATGGCAGTATATTTATTAGAAAACATAAAATTAGAGTCAGAAGCTCTAGATTAGAGAATTGCATCTTTTATTGGCTATGATCTTTAACAATCACTTAAACCTTCTGAGCCTTGGTTTCCTCATCAATAAAAGTGGTACAATCAGTGAGACCTTTATGAGGTTGTTGTGGAGATGATATGTGATAATCGATCTGAAAGGTGCTTTGTAATTTGAAAGGAACCGTAGATGTCTTAGTTGAGCTGGTGCTTGTTATAAATGAGCCTCAGGCCAGTTCTTAGACCTGGTCAGTCACTAAGGTCAGTTTTGAACTTCTCATGGATATCTATTTAACATGATATTTTCGAAGCCTTTAAGCCATCAACAACTTCATCTTAATTTAAAAAAATAAACTCTACTGAAATATTTTGTCATGTTTTTACATAGTTGCAATTTAGTCGACCAATTGATAGTAACCCCTCGGGGAAGGGGTTCTTTTTAATGAAGTGGTGTACTCTTTTGTGGTCTATTTTGATTTTCTACTCAGTATATGTATGGTTCTAGGCTGTGTGGGTTTCTGGTAAGTCTTGATAAATGTTTACATATATGGACATAATAATTTCCACTTCAGCTTAAAACTGTAGCAGTCAGTAGCTGCTAAATTATAAATTGTACTAGTGTTACACAAGTACTTTTAAAAGTTCTGATTAAATTTATTAATATGCTTTATTATGCCAGAACTGATAAATTTACTCTGGTTTGGCAAAATACAGAAAGTCATAGTTTGGGAAATGTGATTCATTTGAGAAATGAATAAACATAGAATAAAGATTTCTCTTCAGTTCCTGGATGTCTTGCTCATCTGGTTTGGAAATTGTATGCATTAATCTGATAGATTTGCGTTAAAGGAAATGAATTCTGCTCTGGAAAATTTGTTATAGTTGTATATGCCCTGAAAGAGCAATAGTTAACCACTTGGCTGTTAACCAAAAGATTGGCTATTGGAACTCACCCAGCAGATCCATGGGAGAAAAGGCCTGGTGGTCCGCTTCCATACAGGTCACAACCAAGAAAACCCTACAACAACAACAACATGAACTACTTTTCTTACTACATATGTTGTTGTTAGGTAGTGTCAAATGGATTGTGACTCAGTGACGCCATGCGACAGAGTAGAACGCCCCATAGGGTTTCCCAGGCTGTACTCTTTATGGGAGCTGATCAGCAGGTCTTTCTCCCGTGGAGTGGCTGAGTGGGTTTGAGCCAGCAACCTTTTGGTTATCAGCTGAGTGCTTAACAGTTGTGCCACCTGGGCTTCTAAAAGTAGTTGATATTTCCTGCTAATTTGTTAGTAGTGATATTAAGAGATATCTGGGTTGTTTCATACAATATAGTAATTTTTTATACTGGTATTGAAGGTATTCTAAATATGGCTCCAGTCCGTATTCTAGTCTTATTTTAAAATAACTCCCTCCTTCTCCATGAGCCTCACACAATGCATCCTGTACCAGACTAGGCAGCCCGGTATGTTTCTTTTACTTAAAAAAGAGTGAAGATCTCTGTGTGTTGTGGCTATGTTTTATTATTATTATCCCCAGTATCTTTCTCATTAAAAAAACCATTGCCATCAAGTCAATTCTGACTCATAGAGATCCTGTAGAACAGAGTAGAACTGCCCCATAGGGTTTCCAAGGAGCAGCTGGTGGATTTGAACTGCTGAGCTTTTGGTTAGCGACCATAGCTCTTAACCACTGCACCACCAGGGTTCCCTCTTACTTATAAACCTGCATAAAAACATTCAGAATGTTCTACAACTCTGACAACACAATTCCTCTGGTTTCTGTCGTTACTTGTAAAATGCTACTCAAACATCAAGATTCTTAAACATCTTTCTTTTTTTAAAAGCCAAACTTGATATTTCCAAATGTTGGTCTTAAGAAATGTATTTCCTGGCCCCTGGACACCCTTTTAATTCACTCCTGAGATTTACCCTTCAGCCAAATATTAGACAGCCCATAAAACAAAATGAGACTAAATGGGCACACCAGCCCAGGGGCAAGGACGAGAAGGCAGGAGGGGACAGGAAAGCTGGTAATAGGGAACCCAAGCAAAGTCGAGAAAGGGAGAGTGCTGACATGTTGTGATGTTGGCTACCAATGTCACAGAAGAATATGTGTATTAATTGTTTAGTGAGAAACTAATCTACTCTGTAAACCTTTATCTAAAGCACAATAAAAATAAATAGTCTATTAATAAAAAAATGTATTTCCATTTTCATGATATTTCTTGAGCGAATTAATACTTAATAAATTATAAATTCTTTAAGAATAAAAATAACAGCCACTACTGACATGGTTCCCATATTCTGCACTGATGCACATCGGGCACCTCAGTGAATTTACGGGGATGCTGTTCTTATTTTATATTTTCAAGGGAAACAGCAACAGTTGACATCTGCCGGTCACTGTGCAAACTGCTGACTCAAGATAGTTCACAATTTTAATATTAGATCATGCTATATTCCTTCTTTAGAAATAAAAATATGTTAATGTTGTAAATATATATATAACACAACATTTGCCAATTCAAGATTTTTCAAGTGCACAATTTAATGACACTAATTACTTTAATCAAATTGTGCAGCTATCACCAATATCCGTTACCAAATACTCAATGCTTCTAAACAGTGACTTCCTGCTATCCCTCCTCTCTCCTGCCCCTGGTAGCCACTAAAAAACTTTGATCTCTATACGTTTGCCTTTTCTAGGTGTTCCATATAAGTGGTATAATACAATATTCGTACTTTTGTGATTGACTTACACCACTCAGCATAACGTTTTCAAGGTCCATCCACATTGTAGCATGGATCAGGACTTCATTTCTCTTTATGGTTGAATGATATTCCATTGTATATATGCACCTCATTGTGTTTATCCATTCCTATGTTGATGGACATTTTGGTTGTTTCCACCTTTTGGCTGTTGTGAATAGAGCTGCAGTAAACATT
The DNA here is from genome assembly GCA_030035585.1 of Dugong dugon. Lineage (NCBI taxonomy): Eukaryota > Metazoa > Chordata > Mammalia > Sirenia > Dugongidae > Dugong > Dugong dugon. Next base: position 96,893,566 of record CM057472.1, on the reverse strand, counting down.
GACGTATACGTGTCTGTTTGCACCACTGCTTTCAAGTCTCTTGGGTATATACCTAGGAGCGGAATTGCTGGGTCATATGGTAGTTATATGTTTAAAGTTTTAGGGAACCATCACACTGCTTTCCCCAGCAGGTGTACCATTTTGGATTCCCATCAGCGATGGATGAGACATCACATTTTGTGAAGCTGGGGTTTTGGCTGTTGTAATAAAAGGCAAGTAAGTACAAAAAATTAATGTGGAACAGGAAATGAGGCTAACAGTACCCAATCTGATTCCAATGTTTGAAAAGTGCTGCGTTCAGCAAGCAGATACATCCCATTAGTGAATATGACTGATATAAAAATATTATGTTTTCTTTTCATTCTTGTATATTGTTTTTTCAAATGGCTACTGAATTGTTATGATATAAATACTTACTAAATTAGTTGGACCTAATTACTTAATAAATGCACCCGCTACATGTTTCTTTTAGCTTAGTGAGTGTGTGGAAAGAAAAATGAGAGAGACGCTAAGGGTGCTGTAAAATGAGAAAGTTTGAGAACCTGTGGTGTGCTGCGCTATATGTGCATTCTTTCCGGTATCTAGAGGATCGTTATATGGTAGACATTCAATCACCCTCTTTTTTACTTGAAATAACATATGGCCTATGGTATAACAATGAGTTTACTTAAAAATAATTTAATTTTATTTGAAATACATAAAACCCATGGCAGATTTTAAGAAGGAAAAAAACAGCGAGGACCAGGCACACACAAATGCATGGCGCTGGGCTAGCTACATTGGTTTCAGATGTAGTGAGAATTTTCCCTCATCTAGTTACCAAGATATAGGTCATTCTTAAATTACCTTTTCATGTAACTTCCTTTAATAAAAAGACCTTTCTATATACCCTGATTCTTCAATGTCTGAGAAGATGAAAGGAAAAAGAAATATTTGACATAATATCAGAGTCATGACATAATGAAGACTTACTAAGGAAGGTAAAGGAAGCTTCAGGCTGAACAGCCACACTCAGTGTGTGAGTCAGTTAGGGCCATCCCGATAAGGCTGCTTTATTAGTTTTCTAGGGCTGCTGTAACAAAATACCACAATCTGGGTGACCTATAAGAAGATAAACTTATTGTCTCACAGTTGTGAAAGCTAGGAGTACAAGTTCAGGGCATCAGCACCGTCCTGATCTCTCTGTTCTCTCTTAGGGAAGACCCTTTCTAGTTTCTCCTCGATTCTCATGGCCTCAGGTGTTTCTTGGCCTTCCTTGGCTTGTAGATGCGTCTGCACATAGCCATCCTCCCCCTGAGTGTGTTGTTTTACGTCTTTTCTCCTCTTTTATAATGACTCTAGTCATATAGGATTAGGACCCACTCTACTCCAGTATGACTTCATGGTAATTTAACTAATAACATGGTCAAAGACCCTATTTCCAACAAGGTCACTGTGGGACAAAGAACTAAGTCTGGCCTTTTGTCTTTGGTTTCTGAAAATAGCCCATGCAACTAAAGTGCTCTGTGATTCCTTAAAACAGCCAGGCTACACTTAAACATGTGTGAATACATTGGGAGTTCTCAACTTATCACCTAGGAGCCCTGGTGGTGCAAAGATTAAGCACTCAGTTGCCAACTGAAAGGTCAGCAGTTCGAACCCATCCAGTGGCTCCAAAAGAGAAAAGACCTGACAATCTGCTCCCATGAAGATTATAGCCTAGGAAACCCTATTGTGCATTTCTATCCTGTCCTATAGGGTAGTCATGAGTCAGAATTGACTCAATGGCACACAACAACAACTCATCACCTTGGAAATGAGCCTCAGAAAGGGAGGGGCAGGATGCAGAATACACCTCGCCCCACCCTCTGAGGCCTGATGTTTGCCTATGTAGCCTGCCATGTGGGCTTGAGGTAAAAAAATAACTGGCATGGTCTGTCATCCATGATACTAGGTGGAAGTACTTATAGCCTAAATGTCTAGCCCACCTAACTGGGCTTACCTAGTCAAGGGGAACCAGCAGAAGGTAAACCTCCCCACTTTTAAGTTCCTCACCCACAGCACCAAGTGGGGTGTACATTAAAGAGTCGTCATCTCCACCTAGATACCTTTTGATCTGGGGTGGGGGGGCTGCTCATACTTTGTATGCTGTTTGCTTCTTTTTGTAAGTAATAAAAGGTAGTTTTTATATGCTAACCTGTGTTCAGGCTCTGATTGAAAGATTATGATATTCATGGAGGAATCACACTTAGTGATTGGTGCCCTATTTCTAATGGCCTTCTTGCTATTTAGAAATCTAGGCCCACTTGTGAGCACTATGGAGCTTTGGCGTGTTGTCTTGCCATCACAGTCACAAGGCCGTGGGTTAGGACATCAACATATCTTTATAGGGGACACAATTCAATCCATAACAATTGCTTACAGGTGTTGTTTTACAGGAATCTTGAGGAAGGCTGTTTCCACAAAGTCTCATCATTGATTACCTTGTACCATCAAAAACTGCGTAAATTACGCACACTTACAAATATAAAATAACTATGCATATGATTACATGAGATGAGGAACAAATTAACACATCAGCACCCAGCAGTTTCTTACATTTAGCAGAAATTATTTCCAGAAGTATTGGCAAGTGTACAATGAGTAAGAATATACAGGGGGTAGGGATTTCTCTTATTCTCCAAGATGGGAAATTTCCCATATCTGAGGCATTTGCTAGAAAGAGCAGCTCAGAGCAGGGTATCATGGGAGAGTAGCTTGAATAGCTGAGACTGGTGAATACTGACATGGGCAGATGGGCAGAAGGGAGTAGAAAGGATCCAAGAAGAGGGATAGAGAACACAGAAATCATACTTAGCAGATTTTACAGTCTTGCCTCAGGCCAGCCCTGGAGCTACCAGACAGTTTGATTGTCATTCAAAGCCTGAATTCCTAGCTTCTTTAAGAGGATGTCAACCCTAAAATATACCCTTATCTTCGTTTTCAATAGTTTCTGTGGGTAGATATGGCAAAGGATGGGAGTTCTCTCATACATAATTCTTGGGGTTACCCAATAGTAATAACTTTGTAGGAATTTAATAACTTCTGTTACTTTTTAAAAATCCATTAAACATGTGTCATCTTGTTTTGAATTAATTGTGATATTCTGATCCAGAAGGGGAGTGGAAGAAAAAGAGGGAATTGTTATCTTCCTTAGAAAAATGAGTTGAGTAGTAAACGTGATATTTTGACTATTGGCACATCAGTTAATTTCACAGTTGGAAACTGATTCTTTTTGAATAACTCAAATAAGGCTGCTAATCAGTACTTATATTTAGGTGCTATAGTGGGTCAACAATAAGCTTTGTTGTTGTTAGGTGCCATCAAATCTGTTCAGACTCATAGTGACCTCATGCACCACAGAACAAACCACTGCCCGGTCCTGCACCACCCTGACAATTGTTGCTATATTTGAGCTCATTGTTGTAGCCACTGTCTCGATCCATCTTGTGAAGGGTCTTCCTCTTTTTCTCTGACCCTCTATGTCATATTCTGAGTGCCTTTCAATCTGGGGGGCTCATCTTCCTGTACTATATCAGACAATGTTTCACTACTATCCATAAGGTATTCACTGGCCAGTTTTTTCAGAAGTAGATTGTCAGGTCCTTCTTCCCAGTTTGTCTTAGTCTGGAAGCTCCACAGAAACCTGCACACCATGGATGACCCTGTTGGTATTTGAAATACCAGTGGCATAGCTTCCAGTATCACAGCAACACATAAAGCCACCACAGTATAACAAATTGATAGATGAGTGGTAGAACAATAAGCTTACTGATAAAAAAAAAAAAAAAAATCTAAAACTTAGAAATAAAACAAAAGAATGATCCCATGTCTATATTTATTTATCTAAGATAATGCTTTTTTTTTTTGCTATTTACTATTTGGAATCCCTAGGTGGTACAAACAGTTAACGTGCTCAGCTGCTAACCAAAAGACTAGAGGTTTGAGTCCACCTGGAGGCACCTTAGAAGAAAGTCCTAGGGATCTGCTTCTGAAAAATCAGCCTTCGAAAACCCTGTGGAGCACAGTTCTACTTTGACAACAATGGGGTGGCCATGAGCCAAAGTCAGCTGGATGGCAACTGGTATAAATATATATAGTATTGGGGTCACCCGATACTAATAACTATATATATTTATACCAGTTGCTATAAAATATATTTACTATTTGATTGGAGGCAAGGCACAAAGAAGTTACTTGTTAATTGTATCTCCAATAGAAGAGATAACCTCAAAGATTACAGTTTTATTGCCCCATAGGGTACTGATCAATTTCGTATCTATTAGCAAATTAATTTCAGTATTTCTTTGACTGATTACGTGAATCACTATTCCTAAAGATGCTTTCAACTAGCTTTATCTTATTACTGGTTCCCTTATTAATCAATCAGTTGAATAAAATCTTAGAAGCATGGTTATTTTGCATTTGTATAAGAGTCATACTTTTAAATTTTTGAAAATTATAATTGGATATCCATTCAATTGGATGGATAATGTTTGTAACATTCGCTGACCCACCTCTGTAAATCAATCAAATCTCACACTATTAACTATTTAGAATTCCAGACAGGCTTAATCTATAATTTGGATGGCAAAGAAGTACTCGTTAGAAAAACTGCCTATGCAATTCAAATTATTCATGTGTGTTCACCATATGTTTTCCAGCCAGAAATGATGCCTTTTAACTGGAATATATGTTGTATCCCTAAAGCAGTTATCACATTATCTTGGCAACTAAATGAAGCATACCTGGGGGATGAAAGTGGTGCTGAATGAAATAGGTAATTACTGAGTGCCTATCATGTGCTAAGCAGTTGTTCAACATCTGATTTAGTTTTACAAATAGCCCTATGTGTACGATTACTATCCCCACAGTACACATAAGAGAATGATATTCAAAAAGGTAAAATTATATGGCCAGAGTACATTGTGAAGGTTTAACCCAGGTTGTCTGATCCTCAAGTTAATGCTTTGTCTACTAGTGTCACGTTGTACCTTAGAATTATTTCCATCACACTAGCTAGAAGCCATTAAGTTAATAAGAATACTCAATCATTCACCAAAACCATCCAATTTTTCCTTAGTTAGAGATAAAAAAATTTGGCCCAGAATTTATAATGGCATTCTCACAATTATGCTACCAATACCACACAGAGTTAGTAATACACAGTGCTAGAATGAATGAAAGAATTAAGTGGATGAAAGTCTTTTTAGAATAATTTTAAGGTAAGAACTTCTTGATAATGGCATATTTTTTAGTGGATGTCAGCTGTCCAATATCAAATCCCCTCTTCCCAGGCTTCCAATCTGGGGTATTCTTCATCATGTTTATTTTTAGTAGGCGTTAGTGCTGTCTGCCACTATGGAAACTGAAGGGAAGGAATCCTCTCCCTCTCTGCCATAATGTATCCATAGGTGACCACTGGTTGACTTTGGCTTGGTCAATAAGACATTCTTTTCTGAGATTCTGAAACTTAGATGGATGATGTAAATATATGGTGAAAGTAACTGGTCGGATTCATTGTAGTAGCCTAGGAGATACTTGGAGCGGGCTGCTTCTACAGCGTGGCATTTGCTGCCGCTCCTGGTTTGCTAAGCTTTTGGAGTTCTGTTGGTGTGGCTGAGACAAATAACACTCCACAGTATCCATCCTCCTTCTATTCTCTTTGGTTAATAGAGTTTCAGCTGGGCACGTGACTGACAAGTACAGACTCAGTGTTCCATCCTTCCTTGCAACAAGGTGTGGCCAAGTACCTAAGTTTATATCAGTGTTTGCAATGATTGGGGCATTGCCTTGACCTGAATTTTCCTTCTTTCCCCTTTTGTACAGGTTTAAATCAGGTTATGGCAGCAATAAAGCATCCGCGTAGGTCAGATAGCAGAGCAAAAAATGAAAGGAACCTGGTTGACTTTATGGAAAAGTGCTAGCCCGCTTATTTGAGTATCTATTACAGCATCCTAATCTCTCCTCTACCTAATATATGTTGACTCTTTCCATAGTTCAAAACTGATCATCCAGGCTCCATCAGCCCTCCTGAAGTCCTCGCAGAAAATTTTGTTTTTGATTACGATAGTCCAACTTGGCTTCTGTTGCTTGCCATCAAGAATTCTGACAGATGCAGATTCCATCATTATATGACTTAGAGAGCTTTTAGATTCTCCTGAAACCTCTACTGCAATACTCATGGCTCTGGGCTGATTATTTTCAGCACACCATTACCAGACACCTACTTTGCTCACAATGGGCCTGCATTTACTAAACATGAGTTTAATAAACATGTGGACAGCTGTTATCATCCTGCTTCATCTCTCTCAAGAAAATTGTTAAAGAGATGACATAAACCACTAAGAATACCATGAGTTGAATTGCTGGAAGAGATCAGATGAAAAATATGCTTAGTCCATCAATCACTAGGGACCAGTCCCCAGCAGTATGCCTGAAGAATGTTCGCTGAATTGTTTATTGAGTCTGTCGATGCATTATCAGATAGGAGGAAACAAAACACCACTAAATTCCTAATTAGGCAGCTTCTTAGAAATTAATTAAAAAACCCACATTTAAAGATAGATGAGGAAATAAAAGAAGTACAGAATGTTATTTCTCTGTAGAACATAATGCTATTTGCTCTGTACCTGCATTTCCCTCATTTCTAGAGCAGAGCCACTTTTTAAGCTGAATATCTGTCTTCTGTGTACTCCTTCAGAAGCATTCTTTGCCTTTCTCCAGGCTGCTCCCTGCTACAGGAGGCTGGCCTGTATGGACCCCATCAATAGAGTTCCTGTGTCCTCAGCTTCCTGTTCATTTCCTATTCTCCAGTGGATAACCCTGGTGGAGAAAGAAGTGAGGGAGGAGAGTGAGGTCATGGTGTGGCTTCTCTTGGTTTCCTTCCTTTCTGTGAGGTTGCCTTGGTCTGGATGCTTCCTTGACTAACGGGCACTGCTCCTTTCAAGGATTCCTGCTCTTCGTAACCATATTTCCCTTAAGGTTTTGGTAATTGCTCCCTTAATTCAGCTCTTAGGACCTAGGGAGACTAACAGCTCAGCTGTAATTAGTCCTAGGGTATTGCACTATCCCTTTGGTTTTCCTTACAACCATAACCCATTGCCGTTGAGCCAGTTCTGACTCAGGGCAACCCCCTGTGTTACAGAGTAGAAATGCTCCATAGGGTTTTCTTGGCTGTAATCTTTATAGAAGTAAACACTGGATGGGTTTGAACCACCAACCTTTAGGTTAATAGTGGAGCACAACCCATTTGTACCACCCAGGGACCTTTCCTACAATCACACCCTTCTCATTTGTTTCTTGTTGGGACTCTGATCAATACTCCGCTTATTAAGAAGTTGTAACTAGAGAGTTGCATTTGCTAGCAGACAAACAACCACCAGTTGCTGTTGAGTTGATTCCAACTCATGGACCCCCATGTATGTCAGAGTAGAACAGTGCCCTATAGGATTTTCAGTGGCTGATTTTTCAGAAGTAGATCACTAGGTCTTTCTTCCAAGATGCCTCTGAGTAGACTCAAACCTCCAACCTTTCAGTTATCAGCCAAGTGTGTTAACAATTTCCACCATCTAGGGACTCTGCAAACTAATAAAGAGATCCCAAAATACAGTGTCTTAAAAGGAATTGGAAGTTATTGGAATTTATTTCTCCCTCCTATTGCAATTAGAGGAAAGTGAGCAGTGTAAGACCGCTAGGAAGCTCTGCCTTCCCCTCCCTGACATACAGCTTCCATTCTGGAGGCCAAGTCAGCTGCTCCTGGTCCCACTGTCTCCCTCCCAGCAGACATGAACAAAATGACCATTGGAACTCACACTAATCCTTTTAAGAGCAAGACTCTACACTAGCACACATCACTTCCACTCACATGGAATAAGCATTACCTTAGTTTCATGGCTACCATCAGGTGAAAGAAAGGCTGGCAAATTCAATCTTCCTTTGAGCAGTAATATGCCCTGCTGACATTCTCTTACTATGGAAGCAGGACAGAATAGTTATTAGGGACAAATAATTTAAGGTTAGAGGTTCATTTTACTTCAAGAGGAGCCAGACAGACACCAGGTATGCCCCAGGGATACAGTAGTGAATAAGATATTTTTCCTCCCTTCAGTGAATCGATGGTCCTGTTAGAGAGACAGGTGCTAACACAGATAATTTCAACACAATGCATGGGATGTGTTGAAGGTGCAGCATATGTGCTACAGGAGCACGGGAGTGGAGGATGGGGATCCAGTTAGTCCAGGTTTAGGGCTCCATAAAGCCATGAAAAAGGAAGTATTTGAGCTGTGGCTTGAGGTCATGATCATAAACTGTTGCCCTATGGTCAAGTTAATCACCTGAAAATTGCCTGTCCTTACCTGGAGAGGAATCCTTGGTTAGGAATCCAGGTAAGGACAGTTCTGTCCAGCTCCTGTTCCTTAGTTAAACTGGTCTAAGTGGATCTTTATGCAAGAGGTTGGTACAGATTTTGCCATGCAACACAAATAAAACTGAGTCACTTCATCCTGAACTTTACCGATTGATCCTAAGGTAATTGACTGACTGGCAAATTAGACATAGCCTAGAGTAGAATGAGACCCATTCTTTCAGGCTTGGCACTCCCTGTGCAGCAAGAGAACACAGCATGGGAACAACCCAACCGCTTTACTATCTTCCTTAGAGAAGGAAAGGAGCTCTTAGTCCCAGCCTGCACAGCAAACTTCATTGAGCTGTTGTTCCCATTCTCCCTGAGGTCAGCAGCGCATTCCAATATTAGAACTTCTGGTATTCAGAGTGACTATACATCTTAGAAAATAATGGTAGTGGTCATTCATTTAAAGTATATTTATTAAGTGTCTGCTACATACCATGCACCATTCTAGAAGCTAAAGAGTTACTCTAGTTCCTTATATCCCTGCAATAAATCCTCATTTGTGTAAGGAGAACTGTTCACATCTCTTCTTTGCCCTTAGAAGCTCAAGTTATAAATCTTCCACTCGTTACTTAAAAAAAATAGAACCATTAGAGGTGGATTTTCGAAGTGGAGTCTCACATCACTAGGGCTCAAATAGGTGTTTATGGGACCACTGTAGAAGGGGAGAGGGAGGTTGAGTGTGTACAGATCCAGATTCCCCCAAACCCATTCAGTGCAAAAGCTTTGCATTCACTAATATTATATGTTATTCCACATCAGATTTTTTTAAAATACAAAAAAATGGAGTGGGGAATGGGGCAAAGTTGTCTGTGCTGGTCATTGGCCAGTTTATTTACATCTCCATTTGGGCCCTTCTGAATTGTGCTGTATATTCTAAGGTCCTGGAATGCCACATATTAAATTTTCCAGACTCCTTTGTCAACTGGCTTCAGGTTAGGCTCTACCAGTAGGGGCACTGGAAGGAGCATGAAAGACAGGAATCCACTCTCTTCCTCCTGGATTCTGGCTTTGTGTCCAGCAGCAACAATAGTGACACCATACATGGAGAGGGTGACAGGGGGGTGGCAGCTGCAGGGACAGTAGCAGTGGTCCTATTAGACAACGTCCTGGGCACCCTCTAGGCAGCTAATATCCTCCCATTGAAAGCCCCACAGTGGCAAATTGATGCTGGGCTCTGGGTAAAGCTTTATCTGGTTTTGCTCCTCCAGCCCATGACTTACAACTAATACCTGTCTTTAATCCTCTCTGTATGAAATACCTGTAATGATTTATATTTTTCTGTTTGGATGCTGACATATCCAGACAGGGGGTGAGTGAGTGTTGGTTGCTTAAATAAATATAAACAAAAAGAGAATTGAAAACAATTACTCTAGGACAATGGTTCTCAATGGCCTGATTGAACCCAACCATGGTTGTTTCTGAACATTGCTGGGTTTTAATCAATCATAAGAAATGGGCTGAGATAAATCTGGTGGCCTCAGCAATGGGTCTGATAAGAAGCCTAGATTTTAGAGGACTGTGCCCAGGTGCTGGGAGTGGTCCATAGAGTTAAGCATACATGTCTGCAAACTTAACAGATCCACACTGGACAGGAAGAGGTAATTTTGCGAGCTAAATTGCTGGCCTAGGCACTACTAACATATCATAAAGACAACCTCAGTAATGGATTTCACTGACTGGCCGTCAACATATTTACAGGGAAAAGATACAGGGATATTCTTTGTGCCCATGAAATTATGGTGGGTTATGTCCCTTTTGGATACTAGTACTTGTCTACTGCAGTGATTTAAGACTGGGCTTGCCCAAAGTGGACCCCCACCCCATCCCCTAGTCTCCATAATGAAATTCTGTTTCAAGCATAATCGTCTATTGATTATCTTCTCTTGCTTCAACACAATGTTCAGGATGTCATAGACATATTAATCAAAACTAAAGGATTACCTAGGTATCCCTTGGAAATAAAATTGAACCAAATTAGAGGCAGGTAAGATTAGCAGAAACTCAGCCAAAGGCAAAATTTGTAGGAAAGAAAGACAAGAGAGTGCGGGGTGTGACCATTTAAAGTCTGACACTAAAAGCTGAGGTAACTGAAGTGCGATTGATCACAAAATAGCAGAGTTTATCAGACTGAGAATGGAGAAGGGAAGGGCCAGAGCTAAAAGGGTAAAATAGCCATGAAAAGCAGAGTCAGACCCACACTAGGGGTCAGTGAATAAGTTCTAATGGACTCGGAAATGAGGGCTAACAGAACTTCAGCTTCTCTGAAGACTTCTGAAGGGTATATTAATTCAAAACTAAGATGAAAGAGAAACACATAATCACAAAGTGTAGAGAAAATAATGAAATATCAGTATGTGTGTGGCAGGTGAATTTAAGAGTCTGAAAATGGAAAGACCATCAAGATACAAAAGGAAAAAATTATAAAGGAACAAATAGCATATGAGGCTCAGGTGAGAACTTAGGGGGCCATGCTTGAGAGTCTCATAAAGAAGAACAAAAATAAGTTGTGGCAGATGGGAGGTAAGACCTAGAAAAGTATAGTTTCTTTTTCACAGTACGATACCACAAATCACAGTTGGTAAGGAGGGGGCCTGGCGTTATTAAAGACGATGCTGCTTCTAATTTGGCTAATGTGTAGGGGTGGCTATATAATTTATTGCCCCAACAAGGACACTGTTTAGAGTAAAAGCAGATGCTAATAATAATTACACTGGAACAACAGGCTTAAACAGGGTTGATCTCCTGCAAGCTAAGACACATGGCCATCCACTTATGGGAAGGGGTATAGCCGGAATGGTTACTGTAAAGATGGTTAATATGGGACAGGGGTAGGGCTGTGGAAGTATGGGTTAAAACAACAATAACAGCAACAAAAACAAACAAAAAACCCTTGTATATCTACTCTGTTCTGCTCTTCTAGTATGCTGCTGTTGCTGTGTGCCATTGAGTCAATTCCAACTCATAGTGACCCTATAGGACAGAGGAGAACTACCCCATAGAGTTTCCAAGGAGTGACTGGTGGATTCAAACTTCTGACCCTTTGGTTAGAAGCCTGAGCTCTTAACCACTTCACCACCAGGACCCCTCTCTTCTAGCATAGTTAACGCAAATGGCATCAAGTGGAAAAGCTCAGCATTCCCACTATGGCAGGAAGGGAATGTTAACTCCTTTGTATGATCTAGCAATCAGTTGGTGCAAGTAATACCTGTGGCCCAGCAAGCTATTGTGGTCATGGGAAAGAAGAAGGCTAGGTATCAAAAATTAATGTTCTAAAGAATGAACAAGGCTAGAGCCAAAAGCAAAGTAGGAACAAATAGTGAAGAGAGATATATTTGGAACATGCCTTTGGTATTGTTAATTGACTCAAAGGCATCTCAGGAGTAAGGACAGCCAGTGTGGCAGCAGGCCAAATCTAGGGGGAGTAGAATCTCCTCTTAATGTAAACTTAGTTGGTGGGCTTGTATTTATTGGATAAAGTGTGCAGGTGTGAAGAAAGAAACCTGAACACCTTTAGTGGTCAGGTGTCATGTAAATAAGTGAAATTAGGCTACTTTGAGTAACAGGATAATGAAGCCCTGGTGGTGTAGTGGTGAAGATCTCAGCTGATGACCAAAAGCTCAGCAGTTCGAACCCACCAGCTGCTCACCAGGAGACTCATGTGGCATTCTGCTTCCATAAAGATCATAGCCTCAGAAACCCTATGGAGAAGCTCTAGTCTGCAGACATGGGGTCGTCATGAGCATTAAAATCTAAAGTCAGTCAGTTTAAAACAGAATACTGTTCTAGTCAAATAAACATTTCCTATAGGCCTCTGAGTCCTTGAGTCCTGTTTGCAACCACTAGTCTTTATTGAAGCTCCCACAGCTCCTCTTCTCTTGTCAAATTAAGAAGACGCTTGCCATTTTCTGACTCTGAAAGCCAGAAGGGACAATGGAGTCTGATTTGGAGAGGGCCAGGAATTCCCTTTTGAGGGTTCACAGGTGTCTACAAACTCCTATAGCTTTTGTGTTATGCTTGATGTAGAGGTCAGAGGAAGACTCAGGAAGCTGAAGGAGTCTGGTACACCTTAACAGAGTTTTTATGAGATATGTTTCAGAAATGCATGTATTTGGCAAATATTTGATGAGGTGTACTATGTGGGGGACAATAGCAAGCTCAGAGGTGAACAAGATGGACATGGGCCCTGACCTTATGGATCTGGGCAGCCAGCAGAAAGGGTGGGTCTTTAACAAGGGATTTTAAAAGAAAGTGATGTGATAGTGGTGGTATAAAGTGCTGTGGGCACAGGGCAGGGGCTCTCCTAGGCCGGGCAGGGGAAGTAGGAAAGGTTCCTGGAGGAAGGAATGCTCCACATCTCTCTCCCTCTCTCTCGCTTTCCATGCCTTCATTATTTGTCTTCATTATCTAGTACTGCTTTAACAGAGTTACCACAAGTGGGTGGCTTTAAAGAGCAGAAATTTATTTTCTAACAGTTCAGGAGGCTAGGTCAAGTTCAGGACACTGGCTTTAGAGGAAGGCTCTCTCTCTGTTGAATCCATGGGAAGACCTTGTCGCTTTCAGATTCTGTAGCCCCTGCATTCCTTGGTTCCTTGGTGATCTTCATGTGACATCTATCTCTTTCTCCACCCCTCCCTGTTTGTGCTTGCTTCTGTGTCTAATCTGCTCTTTTTATAACACAGAAGTTATAGGTTTAGGGCATACATTACATTGATATGGGCTCATTAACATAAAAACGAAAACTGTATTCCCAAATGGGATTACTTCCATGGGTATAGGGTTAGCATTCCAACCGTATTTTGGGGGAACACAGTTCAGTCCATAACATTATTTAGCTAAACTAAAATATTGACTTAGTAAGAAAGAACTGCCACTGGTGCATTCATTCTTCAATCTAAAATTCTGAAGAACAGCCCCACGTGATGTTGGGGGAAAGAGTCACAAGGCCATCATCCCAGTTTTCTCAGAAGGTCTGATCGTGATTGATAGAGAGGCCATAGTCATGATCAACCTGGGCAAAATGGTAAAGTTCATTTAGCTATGTCTTTGACCTCTCCACTTTAAAGCTTCCTCCATCCTCTTTCCCTTACAGTTCTACCTCAGGTATACTGATGCTGACTCCTATCATCTTGGATCATCTCTGACCCTTCCTTGTCATTAGCTCCCCACATTCTGCTCTACGTATTCAGAGCCTCATGCTCTGAAGGTACATCCAACTAACCTCCTCTTGCTTGTCCCCTGTTGAATGTTAGTTTCCTCTAGGTGCCGGGCAATATTGCCAGAGAGTATATTAGTATACATTAGTATAATATTACTGGATAGAATATTAATATATACTGTCTCAGAGGGACAGTGTTGTAGGCACAATTTTAATATGTCCTCCCAAGATTCCTGTCTCTTCTTTATTCAATCAAATGCTAATCTAGGTATTGGAGTAAAGAGACTTTGCAGATGAAATTAAGGTTATTATTCACTAACCAGCTGACCTGAGAATAGGGAGATTATCCTGGATTATCTCGGTTGACCTAATGTAATCTTGAAGGATGAAGGCAGAAGAATCAAAGAGGTATGCCATAAAAGGGAGGTAGAGGAAAGATGAAGCAGTAGGGGAGAGATTTGAAGTGTGAGAAGGACTTGACTCACTGTTACTAGCTTTGAGGATGGAGGAAGGGAACCACCAGCCAAGTAATGAAGGCAGCCTCTAGAAGTTTAGGACGGTTCCCAGCGAACATCCAGCAAGGAAACAGGGACTTCAGTCCTACAACCACCTAACACTGAATTCTAACAACAATCAGAACGAGTTTGCAAGCAGAATCTTCTCAGAGCCTTCCAATAAGAGCCTAGCTTGCGGACACCTTGAGAGATTTGGAAAAGAGAAATCAGCCAAGCTCACTGGACTTCTTTCTGACTTACAGAACTGTCAGTAGTATATTTGTATGGTTTGTGTTAATGTGTTACAGCAACAATAGAAAACTAATACAGTGGAATAGTTAGTAGATCCAACAGCTCCTTGAGTGCAAACTTAGTACTTTCTTTACCTTGAATACCCTACACTCAGCACACTTCCTGGTAAATGGTAGATCCACATATATTATGTAACTGAATACATATACCTAGAGGCAGGAGAGAGTAAGGGTTAGCACCATGAAATCTGAAGTCTGTATGCCTGGAATTACACCCCTGATGTATTATTTTATCCACTACCCATCTGTCAGTCTGCCCTATGGTGGTGGACTTGTGTATTGCTATGATGCTGAAAGCTATGCCATCGTATCTCAAATACCAGCAAGGTCACCCATGGCGAACAGGTTTCAGCAGAGTTTCCAGACTAGACAAACTAGGAAGAAAGTCCTGGTGATCTATGTCCAAAAATTAGCCATCAAAAACCCTATGGGTCACAATAGAATACTGTTCGATACTGTGCTGGAAGATAAGCCCCCTAGGTTGGAAGGCACTTGAAATACAGCGGTCATAATAATGGACTTGAGCATATCAATGATTGTGAAGATGGTACAGGACTGAGCAATGTTTCGTTCAGTTGCCGTGAATTGAAGCCAACTTAATAGCAATCAACAACCACCATTTATTAACTGTGTGACCTTAGACCAGTTACCTGATCTCTCGGCTTCAAATTATTAATTCATAAAAAGAAGATAATAATGGGAATGTTGTTTGGATTAAATTATGTATGAATAATGTGTGTGTGTGTGCATGTGTGGGACATGAAACTGGAATGTAGTAGCTAATTTATACATGGTAGCTATTCTTTAATATTACTATTGTGATCATTTTCACGTTTGTTTGTGTCATGACCCCTGTTTGGCCATGCTTTTCTCTGGCATATATTCATTTGAGGGCAGGGACTCGGTCTCTTTGTGCACTGCTACATCACAAGCACCTAGATGAGCACATGCAATAGGGTGTCAGTAATTACTTTTTCATGAATAAATGAATAGATAAATAAATAACATCATTTACGAACTATACAGACAGGTAAAATCAGCACAGACTGTTAGATGTAAAAGGTATAGAAAATGGCCTGAATGTGTTTTCCTGAAGCTATGTTTTTGAGAAAAAATTTCTGATAAAAGCTTGTTTTCTCATCATTTTTCTGTTCTGATAACTGTGCATCATACTAAAAAAAATTTTTCTTCGAGTCTTGTTGGTGAAGTCAGTTCACAGTTTAATGTGCTTTTCTGCTCTAAATGTAGACAACCAAAAGGAATATACAAATAAATATGAAAAACACATAAGAATACTTGAAAACATGATAAACAACTCTGTGGCCCAGACACAGAATAGGAAAGTACAGTGGTTGGTGAGGTGGGATTCCTGGGGAAGCTGTGTTCTGGTGCTGGAAGCAGGTGGTGGTGGCAGGAGATCAGCCACTGTGTATTAAAGAGAATTTAAAAGGCTCCACTTGAGATGGGGCCAGAGCCAGCTTACCATCTAAATCCGAAAGCTGCTATGAGACACTCTCCACCTCAGCCAATGTTGTTGTTGTATGCCCTTGAGTAGATTCTGACTCACAGCGACCCTACAGAACAGAGTAGAACTTCCCCATAGGGTTTCCTAGGCTGTAATCTTTAGGGGAGCAGATAGCCTGGTCTTTTTTCCCGTGGAGCCACTGGTGGGTTTGAACCACTGACCTTTTATCACATGGGGTCCATATTCGAGAGAGAAGAAAATAAAGACATTTTCAAAGATATAGAACTAAGAGGCTCTATCACTCATGGACAGTCACTAAAAGGCTGATTAAAAGATGTGCTTCAGCAACATAGTCAGCTCAGAGGAAAGACTTAGAATACAAGAAATAAGACAAGATTACCGACATTGGCAGTATTGGTGATAAGTCTTTTGCACATTGATGAATGAAAGCCATTTCAAAAGTAGCATCATGATTTAATATTAAGTTATAAAATAATGTTAAACAATTTATTAATTAACTCATTTAACAAATATGAATGCCTGTTATGTGTCAGGTAAGGTTCTTGGTGCTGCAAAGAGTTAGGATGCTCAGCTGCTAACTGAAAGATTGTAGGTTTGTGTCCCCTCAGAGGTGCCTCGAGAGAAAGGCCTGGTGGTGTACTTCTGAAAAATCAGCCAATGAAAATCCTATGGTGTACAGTTCTACTTTAACACACATAGGGTCGCCATGAGTTAGAGTCAGCTCGACAACAACTGGTACTCATACCAGCGTCCTTAGGAATTTTTTGGACAGAAGTAATATTACTCCCTGGTGCCATGTCTCACATTCAGTGCATGTGATGGTTATGTCTAGGAGGACAGGCTTCTAACTGTGAGTTTTGTAAATGACTGTGGTAATGAGAAACACTGTAATGAGGACTAGGTCAATTTGAATGTCATTCTAATTGATTTGGGTAAATAACCCACCTTGTCTGATTCTCAGTTTTATTTGTAAAATGGACATAAACCAATATTGCAAGATTTTATAAGAATTATTAATACGGTACATAAAGTGCTTAATATAATTGCCTGGCATAGAGGAAGTGCTCAATAAAATGTCAGTCACTCTCCTGCTGTTATTACTTCTGCTGCTGCTAATATCCCTAGCCCCAAATCCCTCCTCATCCACAATTCCAAAATCCACCAAGCCCTGAAAAACGTTTTTTTTAAAACTAAGTTGGTGGTAAAACTGACTGTACTGATGTGAAGTTACTTACAGACCTTTTTTGTCCTTCTTAGGGTGAATATTTATACAAAAAACTTCAGAAAGAGTCATGTTTTTATTCATGGGGTTTTGCCCCTCTCAGTCTCTGTTTGGAATATTATTTAATATGTTGTCTATGCACCACATTGCTTTTTCTTTAAAATCTAAAGCACCACCACCAACAAAATAACCACAACAACAAAAACCAAACCAAAACAAAACTGAATTCTAGAATACATCTCACCCTAAGAGCTTTGGAAAAAGAGTTGTTATCCTTTTCTAGACCACTCTTGACACTATACCTAGGCTCTTCTGTATCTCTTCCATCACTCAGTACTAAACACTCCAACTAAGATCAAACAAACAAACAAACCCATTGCCGTGGAGTTGATTCCAACTCATAGCTACCCTACAGGACAGAGTAGAATGGCCCCATAAGGTTTCCAAGGAGCGGCTGGTGGATTCCAACTGCTGACCTTTCGGTTAGCAGCACTGCCTACCTTTCGGTTAGCAGCACTGCCTACCTTTCGGTTAGCAGCCGAGCTCTTAACCACTGCACCACCAGGGCTCTAAATGCTCCAACTAGGATGTGTATGTCCCTCATCTAAGTATAATTTCTCATAAACAGTCAGTGTAAGTTGCCTGTGCAATGGAGAGCAAGTATATCTTCCGAAGTACATTTCTTGAGCAAAAGCTTATTCTGCACAGATTTCACGTGCAATTTTGCATGCTGTGGTTGTTGAGTAGACATTAAAATAATAAAGAATCTTAGAAGGTTGTTATCTTCTGCTCGTGTCTTGTTTACTGTGACACATTTCTCATTCTCCGAAGTGTTTGGTTAGATAGACAGCAATTTCCTTGTTAGTCTGCACACCGACACCAGCAGAAACGTAGCAGAGTGGTGCTCAAGCAAGTAGAGGAAAAATACAAAGGGGAAAATTTCAAAGATGAATGTTCCTGAAATTCACATTTAGGATGAAATAGGAGAAGTGTCTGATTGCTCCATTTTTTTGCATCTTCAGGCTATCTCTGTTCTGCCTTGGAGGAAAAAAACAATACACTTGGTCATGTCATGCAACTTCATACTGTTACTTTATTGTTCTGGAGGTGGCTAAAACTACCCTGGGGTATAGGTAAGGGTCATAAACAGAGAAAGAATATGAACCCGAGCTCCAGCTCCTAGATGGTAAGAGCTATATTTCCTCTTTCTTTGGTATCTATCCGTTATTCAACGATAGAAGCAATGAGTGAATGAGTAAATGGATAAATGCTCCTTGGTTCAATAAATGAATTGGGGTGTATCTTGCTATTTAGCATATCTCTTTAACCAGAATTTGAGGGGAGATAAAAGCTGTTTAAAGAACCTCATGTTGTCCATGTCACCAAGGCACTGCATAGGGAGAAAATTCTAGGCTTGATGAAAGGTCCAACATAGAATCTCATCCAAGGGCAGGTCTTTTTATCTATACGGTAAAGTTGATGTAGGTCTTCATAGAAATCAGGCAGAATTCGATAGAAGCTGTCATGGGAGGGAAGGACATTGATAGAGCTTAGTATGATCACTGGACTATCAGGAACCCAAATACAGAAATCTGTACAAAAATATGAAAGGCATTATATTACATTGTAATAGATAATGACTTTTCTCGTCTATTCTTCTGACTTGGACTACCTCATGTGAAAATTCATACCAGACACTTGGCCCAATGGTGAAATGTGAAACATTATGGCAAGTTTCTCAGCCTATTTTGTAGAGTTCAAATCATTCTAGAAATAATAAAAATTTTAAAAGAAATTTATATCCTTCATGAGAAGCTGTATATAGGTGAATTTAGATATTTGTCTAACACCTGCAAAGAGTGTTTGTTTTTGTTTTTAAGTAGCCTGTTTTACTCTAATTGCATCTCACATTGATTTTTTTTTTAACAGATGTGTAAAATTCATACATTAGTTTCAAGGGACATCTAATTAATTAAACAATTTGCAAGCTGAAAGTCAAAATAGAATTTTATCCAAATGTAAGCAGTAGAAATGGAATCTCCCCTGAATCTTTTCTCTAAAATGTTTTAACGATGTTGCTGAAGGCATGAAGTAGGAAAACAGTATGCCTTGAGAACAACTTTAGGGTAAACTGTAAGATAATTTAGGAAATAAAAGTTGTGTTGGAGAACCTTTCTAAATTACTGTCTGGAAAATGTAGCAATAAAATTATTTTCCTTTGGAAACTGATGTCTCATTTCACTGGCCATCGAGTCCCTGTTACCCACTCCGGGCAGTGCATTTGCTTGAATATGTAATGGGCATCGGTTTAGGAGAATGTCTTTGACCTCACAATACAGAGTGAGTCAATTGTTTTGCGGGAAGGGCGAGCATTGGAAATATTTAAGCTCCATTTCTGCTTCTTAGTGACTGTCACTGTGAGGTCAGTTATTTTTTTTCTTTTTTTTTTGTATTTTATTGTACTTCAGGTGAAGGCTTACAGAACAAATAGTTT
Organism: Dugong dugon; assembly: GCA_030035585.1. Taxonomy (NCBI): domain Eukaryota; kingdom Metazoa; phylum Chordata; class Mammalia; order Sirenia; family Dugongidae; genus Dugong; species Dugong dugon. The sequence continues at coordinate 96,873,973 of CM057472.1, read as the reverse complement.
CTCATGAAACAGTAGTACACGTGTTGTTTTATGACATTGGTTAACAACCCCACAACATATTAACCCTCTAACTTCTCAACCTTTTTTTTTTTGGTGAAAATACACATAGCCAAAGATACACTGTTTCAAAAATTTCTCCATACACAGTTCAGTGACACTGACTACGCTCTTCCAATTGTGCTGTTATTCTGTGAGGTCAGTTTTGATACACCTTAGAAAGATGATTTTAATATCCAAAGCGTAATTTCCCATTTCATAGATAAGGAAGCCATCACATGGATGTAAGTGATTACCCCAATTATACACACATTGCTATCCAGGACTGTCTCATTCCATTGCCCATGTCCTTCTTAATTTCCAGACACATTGTCTACCAAACATGGAAAGACTGACATGCCAGTTTTGTTTATCAGTACCTTATTTCCCTGGACTTAGCAAAGCACCTGGAATAATGTGAGCACTTCAGACACTCATATTAAGAACCTTGATTTATTTGTTATTATCACTGAATGAAAGACAAATTTTAAGTTCCTACAGTGTTTAGCAAGAACAATATAAACTCTAGGAAGCCTACTTGAACACTAAAGAACACATTTACCCTGTTGAATAACATGTGGCAAGAAGTCTAAGAAAAGATGTGTGCCTTATAAACCACATTGCTGTTGGAAAAGGATTACAGATATGATTAGTACTACCGATAATTTGGCAAGTCTTGCATGACAGCTGCCAAGAAATTCCACATTGTACAGATCACTGTGACTTACTCTCTACGTTTCCCAGATGGAGTGAGGCTTTGATGCTGATTGATTGACAAAGTACTGGGTTCTTTTATTGGCATTTTTTTAAATGCTATTTTTTTTTATTGAAGTTTATTTAATATACAACTTGCAAATTGGGGTAACATTTCAACTAGGGAGTAAAAAATGTTCCAAAGATGAGAGAACTTTCAAAAGCCTTATACCCCATCTTATAGACATTGCCATGGAAAAGGGCAGGCGAATAGCATTTACTTAATAATAATTTACCCTAAAATACAACTTTCAGTTCAACCCTGGAGTTTCTGTTTCTGAAAACTGACTGCACACAGATAATTCTTCAAAAGAACCCAATGCCTGAGGGAAAACGATCTTACTAAGCTGCTTATTAGGCTATTGTTTGACTTAAAGGTGACTTTAGGAAATCAGTTTGCTTAAGGCTCAAGGTTCAAAAGATTACCTTTGGGGCAATGGCCTGGGTGGGTCACTCCAACTACAGGGGCCCCATAAATCTGTATTCCATGAGAATTAAAAACTGTCATTTCCCACTTTATACAAGATAACCAGTAATGTCAAAATTCCTTTGCATAATGCATAAGGATTCTGCTTAACTGCTTGTCTTCATCCACATTTCTTGCTGCTCTCCTCCTCCCTACAAGTTAAATTCCTGTTATAGAATTGCTGCTTAGTTCCCTAAGAAAAGCCATGGCTTTGCATATGATATTTCTTTTACTTTGGTTGCTTTTTCATTTATTTACAAGTGGAATAAATTACTCCTCTTTTTCTGTGTGTGTGTGTGTGTGTGTGTGTGTAGGGTTTTTTTTTTTTTTTTTTTAATGGTACTTCAGGTGAAGGCTTACAGAACAAATAGTTTCTCATGAAACAGTAGTACACATATTGTTTTATGACATTGGTTAACAGCCCCACAACATGTCAACCCTCTAACTTCTCACCTTTTTTTTTTTTTTTTTGGTGAAAATACACATAGCCAAAGATACACCATTTCAAAAATTTCTACATGCACAGTTCAGTGGCATTAACTATGCTCTTCCAATTGTGCTGCTATTCTCACTTAAGATGAAGGCTTACAGAACAAAATAGTTTCTCATTTAATACTATAATGGTTAACAATCTCACAGCAAATCAACAATATCCTTACTCAACCTTGGGTCCCCTATCACCAGCTTCCTTGTCCTCTTCTGCCTTCTGGCCCTTGTCACTGGACTATTGTACCTCATTAGTCCCATTTGGTTTTACGGGGCTGTCCACTCCCAGGCTGAACAGTAAACCTTGGAAGTAAATTCACCACTGAGCTAAAAGGGTGTCTGGGGCCATACTCTCGAGGTTTCTCCAGTCTCCTTTAGGCCAGTAAATCTGGTCTTTTTTTTGTGAGTTAGAATTATGCTCTACAGCCTTCTCCAGCTCTGTCCAGAACCCTCTGTTGTGATCCTGGTCAGAGCAGTCAGTGGTGGTAGCCGGGCACCATCTACTTGTACTCAACTCAGTCCGGTGGGGGCCTTGGTAGCTGTGGTCCATTAGTCCTTCAGACTGATCTTTTCCTTGTATCCTGTTCTCTTCATTCTCCCTTGCTCCCGAAGGGATGAGACCAGTGGAGTATCTTAGATGGCTGCTCACAGGCTCTTAAGACCCCAGACACTACTCACCAAGGTAGAATGTAGAATGTTGTCTTTATAAACTGTGTTATGCCAATTGAGCTAGATGTTCCCTAAGACCATGGTCCCCAGAGCCCTCCGCCCAGCAATTCAGTCCCTCAGGGAGTTTGGATGTGTCTATGGGGCTTCCATGACTTTTCCTTGTACAAGTTATGCTGTTTCCCCTGTATTGTGTACTGTCTCACCTTTCACCCAAGATACCACTTATCAATTGCCTATTTAGTATCTCCCCCACACCACTCCCATCCCTGGTAACCAACAAAGATTGTTACATTTTGTGTGTGAACTTTTTCATGGGTTTTTACAATAGAGGTCTCATACAATATTCGTCCTTTTGTGATTGACTTATTTCACTCAGCATAATGTCCTCCAGTTTCATCCATGTTATGAGATGCTTCACAGGTTCATTGTTGTTCTTTCTCGTTGCGTAGTACTCCACTGTGTGTATGTACCATAGTTTGTTTATCCATTCATCGGTTGATGGGCATCTAGGTTGTTTCCATCGTTTTGCTATCGTGAACGATGCTGCCATGAACACAGGTGTGCATATGTCTATTCAAGTGACGACTCTTAGTTCTCTAGGCTATATTCCTAGGAGTGGGATTGCTGGATCGAATGGTATGTCTATTTCTAGCTTTCTGAGGAAGCACCATATCATTTTCCAAAATGGTTGTATCATTTTGCATTCCCACCAGCAGTGCATAAGAGTTCCGATCTCCCCGCAGCCCCTCCAACATTTGTTATTTCCAGTGTTTTTGATTTGTGCCAGTAATGCCGGGGTGAGATGGTATCACATTGTGGTTTTAATTTGCATTTCTCTAATGGCTAGTGATCGCAAGCATTTCCTCATGTGTCTGTTGGCCATTTGAATGTCTTCTTTGGTGAAGTGTCTGTTCATTTCCTTTGCCCATTTTTTAATAGGATTATTTGTCTTTTTGTTGTAGAGGTGTTGGATTTTCTTGTAGATTATGGAGATTAGACCTTTGTCTGACTTGTACTGTTCAAAAATTTTTCCCAATCTGTAGGTTCTCTCTTTATGCTTTTGGTGAAGTCTTTTGAAAAGCATAGGTGTTTGATTTTTAGAAGATCCCAGTTATCTAGCTTATCTATTGGGGTTTGTGCGTTGATGGTTACGGTTTGTATCCTGTTAATGCCGTGTATTAAGGCCTGTAGTGTTGGTCCTGTTTTTTCTTCTATGAACTTTATAGTTTTAGGCTTTATATTCAGGTCTTTGATCCATTTTGAAGTAGGTTTTGTATACAGTGTGAGGTTTGGGTCTTGTTTCATTTTTTTGCAGATGGATATCCAGTTTTGCCAGCACCATTTGTTAAAAAGACTGTCTTTTTCCCATTTGATGGACTTTGGGCCCTTGTCGAAGATCAGGTGACCATAGGTGGATGAATTTACATCTGGGTTCTCAATTCTGTTCCATTGGTCAGTGTGTCTGTCGTTGTACCAGTACCAGGCTGTTTTGACTACTGTAGCTGTATAGTAGGTTCTGAAGTCAGGTAGTGTGAGTCCTCCAACTTTATTCTTCTTCTTCAGTAGTGCTTTACTTATTCGGGGCTTCTTCCCTTTCCATATAAAGTTAATGATTAGTTTTTCCATCTCTTTGAACAATGTTGTTGGTATTTGGATCGGGATTGCTAAATGCTATTTTGTTTGAGGTTAAGGATTATTATTATGTTTGTAGACAGAAGACCCAACATAGTGGTTCATAGTTCAGTAAATAGCACCATCATTCAACAAGCCTACAAATTAGATGCCTGGTTGTATCCTGAATACTTTCCACTTTTAACCATCCATTTGCAACCTGTCCATAAGTCTGTCAATATTATCTTTCAAAAAAACTCTTGAATGACCCAATTTTTCTCTTACTACAAAGTAAGCGTTCCATAAATGTTTGCTGTGATTATTATTATTGTTGTTGATGTTGTTTGTCATGGTCAGCAAACTAGTTCAAGCTACCATCATCACTTGCATAATTATTGTAATAATCTCCAATTTTTTTTCCATATCCAAACTTACCCCCAAATTCTTTTCTGCACTACAGTCAGATGGCCTCTTTAAAATGCAAATCTGATCATGTCACCTTCTCAGTATCTCCAGTCTCAGCTCACATAGGCAGCATCCCAGACACACTGACCTTTTCTGCTGGTATACTGGTTGCCATTGAGTCGAGATTTTCTAGGTTCCACAATTATGCCTTCTTCTCTCTACTCACAGGGTCTTTGCATGTGTTGGTCCCTCTAGTTGATCTCCTCTCCGCTTTTCTCTATCTTATAATTAATTCCTCTTTATCCTTTTTTTTACCTCACTCCCCTTGGAATTCCTCCCTAGACAACATCCTGGACTCAATGACTTTGTCCCTATTATACCATTCCCTGTGTTTGCACAATTTCTCTCTCTTTTGAAACATTAACTGCAGTTGTAATTTTACACATATATATATATGAATCTTTGATTAATATCTCTCTATTTCCACATTGTAAGCTCCATGAGGATGGGGATTATTTACATTCAATATGTATCCATTGAATCAATGAATGCCACTTGACAATATCAACTTCAACAGATAATAGGCATTGTAGGGTAATGAAGGCTGGTATAATCTTAGCAGTAATTTAAAGAGTGCATTTCCTTCTATATGAAGGATTATAGTTGTCAGGCTTTACACCTGGCAGGTACTGTTCTAAGGTGCCCAGGTAGAGTCCTATGGAGTCAGCAGATTTGCATAGTTGTTGCTTCCAGGAGAAATGGAGCGTAACTGTGAAACATCGATGAGTGGAACTAACAGTGTCTATAATGTCTGCTGTCTGATTCCTTAATCCCTGCACGAATGTAGACCAGCATTGTTCCATTCAAAAGAGGGTGAATTGTAATTTAAGTATCCCTAGGCAAATGAATGCATTATTCACATGTTCACAAATGCATGTAAAGCAAAGAAAGCCTAATGAGGATTTATATCAGGATCTACTTCTTGACTTTAACATTTATTATTCCTTGGACTTATCATCCAAAGGAAGTGGTGGAAACCCCATCCTCTGAACTATTAAGACTCCAGGAACAACAGATTAGAAAGCACTCTAGGGACACATCTTTCATGGATTAGATGGGGTGGTGGTTATGGATTCAGTGATATAATCAGTCATCTAGCTCCTTAATTTTTTCATTAGGGCATAAAAAAGAAAGTGTAGCCAGTTGAATAGCTTTAATCATTGTCAAATATTCTTGTTAAGTAAATAGATGTATTATATAGAAGGGGATTTGCATGCTGTGTTAACCCAGGCCTTTTATATGAACAGGTTTAAAACCTCTGACTCCCTAAGGCAGAATTTTCTCTACCATAAATTCATGATCCTAACGTATACTCTTCTGTGGGGACATTTGGTCATGGGGTCTTATGTGCTCTCATCCATTTCTGGGATCCTGTCTTAGTCATTCAATGTCTTCAGGGGCTAGTGGAGTGCATGTCACAAGAAAGCATGGATATGTATTTGTGGCATGAATGAAGAATGAATGCATAAAGTAATTCATCTTCATTCCTGAGAATTACATTGAGTAACTATCAACTTTGAAAAAAAGAATATCAAACTTTGATACTATAGTAAATTCTTTTTACTTTCTCTATTGTATTTTTTCTGACCCTGATAACTATTTTATCTGTCACTCTTTCTCTTTCAAGCCCACACTTTCAAGAGAAGTTTGCCATCTTCCTGAATAAAAGGCTAATAGCAGTGCACTTTATGATCTCAAAACTTTATTCTGACTGATAAGATCCAGCTGGCTTTTTATATTCTACTTTTTTGAAACCTCTGACATAGGCTGTGTTACTAAGTTTTACCACATATATTTTCCAATTTGGCAATAGGTAGAAAGGAGGCAACTTTTAATTATCTTTGAACTGGGCTGCTTAACAGTTAAACCTGTACTCAGAGGCTGGCACACAGAAAATCCCTGTTTGGTTTGTTTTTGAAGACCTGGCTGTGTATTCCCTGAGCCAGTACAAAACCTCTTTCATCTGAAAGTTTCCTTTCAGCTTCAGTTTTAAGCAAAGACTAGGCCCTCCAGAGATGGAACACAGACTGAAATTTAGGGCATCGAAGACATTTGCTTGAATGTTTGTGATAATACATTGTCACAGTTACCTGTAACGGCAGCATAGTTTGTCTTTCTGGAACATGGAAATAACAGTGCTTTCACTTTCCTGTAAAAAATTTTTAAGATTATTTTCTTCAAATGACATGCAGAGTGTATTTGAAATATGTTCCCTCAATAATAAATACTGTAATTATAAATTGTAACCATTTAAATTACATAATTTAATAATAACCATAGGTCTACGATGTAGGTATTATTTTCTCCATTTTACAAACGGCAAAACTGAGGCTCCGAGAGGTTATCAGTTTACTCAGAGTCACATATTGAGTAACAGGACTGAGGTCTTTCTAACTTTAAAGATTGTTTTACGTGAGTGCCTCTTCTTAACCACTGTAAAGACGATAGTGCAATTTGACATTTATATTCTGAAAAATACTTTTATCAGATGGTGCATGGGGACAGTGAAGACATTTTGATGACTTTTAAAATGATCTTAAGAGAAGTGTATGTGTTATGACTAATAATATGTCATTCTCCAAGTTGTGAAACTTCTCCAGTGTCCATTATTTTTGCATAATTTGCTTTCATTTTGCAAGAATGCTTGCTTGGTAAACAGCTCTATCTTTGCTGTTCAAAAAACCTGATACAACAGACAGAGGTCCCCATATCCACTGTGGATGAGTGCTCAGAATTAACTTCAGGGCTGTGGAGATACCCACCTAGCTACAAATGCCAGTATATCCCAGAAATGCTGACTTGGGGTCCAGTCCTCACTGGTCCTTTGGGAATCTTTTTCCTTCCAGTAAACTAAAGTTATTCCCATAATATCTTTTCACATATACAGGCCAGCTGGTCTTTGGTTTTTGCTTTGTAATTGTTCTCTTTCTTTGAAGTCCTTTCTCTTTTAAACCCTGGATCCCTGGGTGGCACAACTGTTAAGCACTCAGCTATGAACCGAAAAGTTCCAATACATCCAGAGGCACCTTGGAAGAAATCCCTGGCAACCTACTTCTGAAAAATCAGCTACTGAAAATCCTACAAAGCACAGTTCTAGTCTAAAACACATGGCGTTGCCATGAGTTGGAATCGATTTGATGGCAACTAGTTTGCTTTTTTTTTTTTTTTTTAAGTCTTTCATTTGACTCTGAATTAGAAATGAATGAGACAGACACCTACCTACAAGAGGTCATTAATTCCATGACTTCAGGGGTCCTCCGAGAAAACCGCTCCAGCTCATAATCTGTCTCCAGTTTCACCTGCTTGATAATATTCAAAGGCTTTTGTGAAATGAAAGTGTAAGTTTGCTTTATGGGAACAGAAAGAGTTCTCTTGTCCATGACACTAAAGATCATCTTATTAAACGTTAGAAACCTATGTGCTGTATAATCGTATATGTACAATTTTTAAAGCTTATCGTTATGCCTTAAACTGTAACTAAACTTTAGAAGCAGTTTGTTTAGTTCCACATAATTGTATCTAGGTGATCAGTCTCACTGAAACACTTGAAACTTGCTCCTTCAGAAAACAATCGAAGATCAACGAACACGTCCTGTTTCTAAGACTCCAGAGATCTTACAATCATGGCTCACTGATTTTGCGATTGTCTTAGCCAGATTTCTGTTTTTTCTATTCTTTATAATATTTGAGCACACACTGCTCTATTATAATATTTGTGTATTCTGACATAATTGTCAACCACTCAACACCTTCTGTTCAAAGTTCCTTACACAACCATATATAAGTACCCTGAAAATCTTAATTAATCGGAGAACTGATTTACTTGGTAATTATGTGCTGCCCAACTTTAAAGCTGTCTCTTAAACCTGCATAACAATCTGTTAATGGTGTTCTGAGTTGTTTACTTTTTGACAGTTATTTGGTGTCAGAAGCAGGATCTGGATAAGAACTTTGGTCAATACCACTGGTGAGTGACCATGTGGCAGCATCCACAGGACCCCTTGTGTCCACTGATCCCTCACAAAACCTGTAGTCCAAGAGGTAAGTATCCTTTCTCCCGGGTCTGAGCTCCTCTCCCTTTGTATTTTGAGCCCCTGAAATTACAAAAGCTACTTGGGCTAGGCATGACTTGGGCTTGGAGCCCAGAAGTGATCTTGGTGAGTCACCCTTTTGTTCTATTTCATGTTCCTTCAGACAGCTGTTTGTAGTGATTCTAAGCATAGACTCCTGGTCTAAATCTCCTTCTCCTCTCCCACCTAACACCCCTGCTTCTTACATGTCTTCTCAGCATGGAGCTGCGTGCTGTGGATTTTTGAGGAAGTGGACTGACTATACCAAAGATGACTTGAATTTGTAGTGGCTACTTTGGGGAACTGAATTCCCACTTGTTTTGTCTTTTTCACTCTGAAGTCACATGTTTTAGTTTCTTAGAAGTGGATTGATTATACCAAGGATTGAATCTGTCATGTCCATTGAGTTTATTTCCATGTTTCTGACAGAATACTAATTAAGATGTTTCAAAAAATGGATGTAATGCTGGAAGCACTTACTCGTCTATGCCAGGAAATTTGGAAGACAGCTACCCGGTCAACCTTCTTCAAGAGATCCATGTATGTGCCCATTCAGAGAAAGGAAGGATATCATTGCGGAGGTCAGATGACCAGAGAAGACCAGGAAGATGTTACCTGTGTTTCATTGACTATACAAAGGCATTTGACTATGTGGATCATAACAAATTATGGATAGCATTGTGAAGAATGGGAATTCCACGACACTTAATTGTGCTTATGAAGAACCTGTATATAGGCCAAGAGACAGTCATTCAAACAGAACAAGGGGAAACTGAGTGGTTTAAAATCAGAAAACGTGTGTGTCAGGGTTGTATCATTTCACCATACTTATTCAGTCTGTATACTGAGAAAATAATATGAGAAGCTGGACTACATGAAGAAGAATGAAGTATCAGTATTGGAGGAAGACTCATTAACAACCTGGGATATGCAGATGACACTATCTTGCTTGCTGAAAATGAAGAGGACTTGAAGTACTTACTGATGAATGTCAAAGACTACAGCCTTCAGTATGGATTACACTTCAACTTAAAGAAAATAAAAATCCTCACAACTGGACCAATAAACAACATCATGATAAAAGAAAAAAATAATCAAGGATTTCGTTTTACCGTGGAAGCAGCAGTCAAGAAATCAAAGGACATATTGCTTGGGCAAATCTGCTGTAAAAAAGCCTTTTTAAAGTGTTGAAAAACAAAGATATCACTTTGAGGACTAAGGTGTGCCTGACCCAAGCCATGGTATTTTCAGTTGCCTCATATGCATGTGAAAGCTGCACAATGAATAAGGAAAACCAAAGAAGAATTATGCTTTTGAGTTATGGCGTTGGCCAAGAATATTGAATATACCGTGGACTGCCAGAAGAACAAACAAATTTGTCTTGGAAGAAATACAGCCAGAACAGTCCTTAGAAGCAAAGATGGCAAGATTTCTTCTCATGTACTTTGTATATGTTATCAGGAGAGACCAGTCCCTGGAGAAGGACATCTTGCTTGCCAAAGTAAAGGGTCAGCAAAGAACAGGAAGACCCTCAAAGAGATGGATTGGCACAGTGCTTGGAACAACGGGCTCAAACATAGCAAAGATTGTGAGGATGGTGCAGGACTGGGCAGTGTTTCATTCTGTTATACTTGGGGTCACTATGAGTCAAAACAGACTTGACAGTACCTAACATCAATGACAACATAGATTATACTTTAGAAGTCAGCTTTTTTAAAAAATATTTTATTTAGTTTTTTGATAAAAGTTTACACAGCAAATTATGTTTCCTTTTAACAATTTCTCTACATATTGCTCAGTGACATAGGTTACATTTTCCACATTGTGTCAACATTCTCCATGTTTACGTTCTGGTCGTCCTGCTTCCATTAATCCAGCTTCCTTGTCCCCCCTGACCCTCTCACCTGTGCTTTAGGGTAAATGTTGACCGTTTGGTCTCATATAGATGACTTTTTGTTTTTTTCTTTTTTAAAGGAGTGCAATACTCATGGGTGATATTGTTTATTTTATGAGCCTATTTGTTATTTAGCTGAAAGGTGACCTCGGGAGTAATTTCAGTTCAAAGTTTAAAGAGTTTCTCAGGGTGACACTCTCAGGGGTTCCTCTAGTCTCTACTGGTCCAGTAAGTCTGGCTTTTTTTTTCTTTTTTAATAAGAATTAGAGTTTTGTTCTGTAATTTTCCCCCATTCTATCCAGGACTGTCTATTGTGTCCCTGGTCAAAACAGTCAGTAGTGGTAGCCGGGCACCATCTAGTTCTACTGGTCTCTAGTCAGCTGGTTTATAATATTGGCTCAATTATATGTAAAAAAAAAAAAAGAGAGATTTAAACAATCTAAATAGACTTAACTAAAGATATATTAAAAAAGGTAGACATCTTGAATCTAGCAGGTAAGGTTTCATTTTTCAATTTTGGGAAACAAATCTTGGCAAAAGGAAATCTCATATATACTTTCTGATAGCTGCAAATATACCCTTTAAATTTCACTTTGAATCAGTTTAAATTTTCAATATTATGTCTCTAATCCACTTAATCGACACCCATTCAGTGCAACACAAGTAAATTTCCAGAGGGCCCTTGACTTTATAAAGGATATATTCTGGGGACTTTTGAGAATTTGTCAGTTTTCATGATCTCCTAAACATTCTGTGACGATATATGTCAATGCTATTAACTGGCTTTCCATCCAGAGTGGACATACGACATAATAATGCTGAGGTACGGCTGCCATTTAGTTCTCCAAGACCATTCACTGGCCAAGGACATCTCTCTCATATCATCTTCAAATCTGGACTCTATCAAAATAGCATTATGAGCCAGTCTTTTAGAATTATTTATAAATAGATGAAAATAGTTTTCAAATTCATGGATGCCAGTGGTTTATCACTTTTGCGTATGCAGTGCATGGAGTTTTGTGAAATGGGACCACTGGCCATAAAAATGAACCAACATAAACTATGACTGAACACCAAGTGCATGGGTTAAAATTTGGTACGAGGAGAGAATTCTAAGGAAAACAATTGATTCTGAATGGCAATACAGTGGAAGGCTTCATGGAAAAGTAAGAATTTGTGTGACATCTTCAAAGATAGGCAGGATATGGAAAAGTGGGTTAGAAATTAATCAAAGATAGTGAGTTCTGCTTGAGAAAGAAAATCAGGTTTGGGTAGCTTTCAGGTTCTTTCAGTAAGCAGTTATGAGTCAACTGGTATTGTAACATTCTCATCTCTTTCTAAATCTACAGTATCTCAGAGTCTATTTAAACTCCCTGCTTAATCAATCATCCATGAAAGCCACAAGGCCATGTCGTCTCCTGGGAACCATACTCCCAAAGGCATATTCTTGCAGAAGACTGGTACCATTTCCTCCGATGAGTGCCCTTGTCTTTCCCTAATGCATTTAGAATGTCTTAGTACTCCTATTGTAATGCTTTATACCTCTATATTTATATATGTTTACCCTCAAATCATTCTTATTTATTTTAAAAGGTATTTAATAAGCTATCCTCTGTAATAATCATGCAGATTTAATAATTGCAATAATAAGATAATGGTACAGATTTACATGGTAATTGACACATTATTGATACTTGTTTATATTGAATTATTTTGGTCCTTTTCACCTTTAAGAGGACTAAATTTCACAAAACCTTCAATTATACACATGGACATTTTTACATTTTAATTAGGAAATGAAGAAGCAGCTGTTAGCCAACCTCAAAAATTCTATTTTTAATTTACTCATTTCTATAGAATGTACAAAGAGAGAAAAAAATTATAAGCAAAAACCTTATTAAAACTTGTCAATAAGATTTTAGTAAAGGAGGAAAAGGATATTGCCCTTTAATAAGTCACTTTATGGTTCTGAAAAATTAAATATATAATTTCAATATGATATCCTAATACTACTTTCATTTGAAAATACATTTTAAATGAATTTCAAAAACTTAGATTCCAGTGACGAAAGTGTTTTCTCAGCTGTCTTGCCATTTTGGTTTTGGATGATACAGAGGGTGCAGTTTACTTATAGGAATGTTAGGAGGAAGAGAGAGTTTAAAACAGTGAGCATCATTTTAAATATTTGATTGAGTCTCTGCCTCAAACTGTACAACAGCTGATGTGTGCCCACTGCTATGCATGTTATTCTCAGTTAACTTTCCCAAGTAGACTTAGATTTTTTTTGCACTACCAAAGAGCCAAGGTAACGAGATCATGTTGAGGCTTCAATGTGATGATTTCCTCCAAAATACAACAAACAGACAAAGTGCTACATTCATGTTGTAATAGGAGGGAGTTCATTCCTTTTCCTGTTCTTATTTATTTTCCAGTGATTGGCTATGATTAGGAGGATGGCGGCTCTTTACTGCAGTTCCCACTGTCTGCCTATGTCACACCACACTGAGTCTAGATTGTTCTTGGTCCCAGCTGGAAGTATCTGTATTCTGTGCCAGCCAGGATCCAATAGGCTCCAAAGTGTGACCTGCCACGACATAAGCGTAGCTTAGTCCTCCTTTGGAGGTAGGGCTGGCATGGTTAAAAGCTGCACTCAGCATGTTAATCAATTTATAGAGAATTATGGGTTACTTTGTGGCTAGTCTATTTAAGTTCAAACTCAAAACATTTTAATTTCTAGTTCTTCAGTGAAAAAGTATAATTCAACTAGGTTTTTATAAATAAATTTGCCTGGTCCTATTTTTTGTTAAAATCTTCTAATTAACTTTCTATTTTTCTTCATCAGCTAAACATGGGGGAAATAGAAATTTTACACATTTTACATTATGTATCTAAGATGTTTTATTTTTGAATAAGGAAAATCATTTAAGAACCTCCAAATTTATACAACATAATTTAAATACACTATTTTTTAACTGTGTTAGTAACATATAATATATGCCACCATTTAAATATGAGAGTTTTCAGTAAATTCTAGTAAAAAATGGTTTTGCCTAAATTACTTTTCTTGTTTACTTATAACAGAAGTAAAATCTCATATAAAAACCATACTGACATTTCAAGGTTTTTTCATCCGTATTATTTATACTTTTTGGTTTACTGAGTTTTATTGAAACTGATCTTTTGTTTAGCGTCTTAAAGTTATTGGACTGAAAAATATGTAACCTTCACATTCCATAATTAGCTGTTATACAATTTTGATACCCAGAGGAGAGCCATGGACCTGTGGAAAAGAGGTTTATTAAAGTTTAATTAATGATTTATAGCTGCATTTCCTATTGGGAAATAAAAAGTTCTGTGGACCCCAAAGCTTGAGAACATCATCTTTCTCTTTGAACTAAGATGTGATGATGACATTTGTTAGGAAAACAGAAACTATAATGAAAATACTGGCGATTTTGGAAATATTTTCCATCTATAAATCTTGAAAGTATTTACATATATCAATTATTATTTTAGTGAAAGCTTGCCAGTGTTTTATTTCTAGTCATACAAAGTCATATCATCCAGAGAAGTCAGAACTAAACTGCTTTGTTCTCAAAGTGAATAGAGGGAGAAATTATATGAATAATAGGAGAAATGGGCAGTAATCAAAAATTATTTCAGTTTGCCTTTGAATTCACTCTGATTTTATGTTGTTGTTGTTGTTAGGTGCCATCAAGTCAGTTCTGACTCATAGCGACCCTATGAACAACAGAACGAAACACTGCCTGGTCCTGCGCCATACTCACAATCATTGTTATGCTTGAGCCCATAATTGCAGCCACTGTGTCAATCCATCTTGTTGAGGGTCTTCCTCTTTTTCTCTGACCCTCTACTTTACCAGGCATGGAAACTAGTCTCCAGGGATTGATCTCTCCTGACAGCACATCCAAAGTATATAAGACGTAGTCTTGCCAGCCTTGCTTCTAAGGAGCATTCTGGTTGTACTTCTTCCAAGATAGACCTGTTTGTTCTTCTGGCAGCCCATGGTATGTTCAGTATTCTTCACCACCAACACTACAATTCAGAGGTGTCAATTCTTCTTCAGTCTTCCTTATTCATTGTCCAGCTTTCGCACGCATATGAGATGATTGAAAACACCATGGCTTGGGTCAGGCCCACCTTAGTCCTCAAGGTGACACCTTTGCTTTTCAACACTTTAAAGAGGTCTTTTGCAGCAGATTTGCCCAATGCAAAGTGTCTTTGGATTTCTTGACTGCTACGTCCATGGGGGTTGATTGTGGATCCAAGTAAAATGAAATCCTTGACAACTTCAATCTTTTCTCCATTTATCATGATGTTGCTTATTGGTCCAGTTGTGAGGATTTTTGTTTTCTTTATGTTGAGGTGCAATCCATACTGAAGCTGTGGTCTTTGATCTTCATCAGGAAGTGCTTCAAGTCCTCTTCCCTTTCAGCAAGCAAGGTTGTGTCATTTGCATAACATAGTTAATGGGTCTTCCCCCAGTCCTGATGCCCTGTTCTTCTTCATGTAGTCCAGCTTCTTGGATTATTTGCTTAGCACAGAGATTGAACAGGTGTGGTGAAAGGATGCAACCCTGACACACACCTCTTCTGACTTTAAACGACACAGTATCCCCTTGTTCTGCTCAAACAACTGCCTCTTGATCTATGTACAGGTTCCTCATGAGCACAATTAAGTGTCCTGGAATTCCCATTCTTCTCAATGTTATCCATAATTTGTCATGATCCCCACACAATCGAATGCCTTAGCATAGTCAATAAAACACAGGTAAACATCTTTCTGGTATTCTCTGATTTCAGCCAGGATCCATCTGACATCAGCCATGATAACCCTGGTTCCATGTCCTCTTTTAAATCTGGCTTGAATTCCTGGCAGTTCCCTGTCAATAGACTGCTGCAGCCACTTCTAAAGGATCTTCAGCAAAATTTTACGTGCATGTGATATTAATGGTATTGTTTGATAATTTCCACACTTGGTTGGATCACCTTTCTTAGGAATAGGCATAAATGCAGATCTCTTCCCATCGGTTGGCCAGGTAGCTGTCTTCCAAATTTCTTGGCATAGATGAGTAAGCACTTTCAGTGCTGCTTATAATTTGTTGAAACATCACAATCGATGTTCCGTCAATTCCTGGAGCCTTGTTTTTCACCAATGCCTTCAGTGCAGCTTGGACTTCTTCCTTCATTACCATCGGTTCCTGATCATATGTTACCTCCTGAAATGGTTGAACATCGACCAATTCTTTTTGGTATAGTGACTCTGTGTATTCCTTCCGTCGTCTTTTGATGCTTCCTGTGTCATTTGATATTTTCCCATAGAATCCTTCGCTATTGCAACTTGAGGCTTGAATTTTTCTTCAGTTCTTTCAGCTTGAGAAATGCCTAGTGTGTTCTTCCCTTTTTGTTTTCTGATTTTATGGGAAAGCAATATATTTATCTTTGTAATGCATCAGATTTAAGTATTTCCATAAACTGTCAACCGTGTTGCCAAATGTGCAAACATACTTTATTAACCATGTCACTAGTAGGGTTGCCAGATTCAGCAAATAAAATTGGCAATGGTTAGGCATCCAGCTGCTAACCAAAAGGTCAGCAATTGGAATCCACCAGCTGCTCCTTGGAAACCCTATGAGGCAGTTCTACTGTGTCCTATAGGGTGGCTATGAGTTGGATTGACTCGACAGCAATGGGTTTGTGTTTCTGGGTTAAATATGATTTTCAGAAAAATAACAAATATTTTTTAGAATATCACCAATATTCCATACTCCATTGCAATATTCTATTGTTTATCTGAAATTCATACTTAACTGGGCAACCTATATTTAATTTTGCAGGCTTAGCTAAGGAAGAAGTATTAATGTGCCTCATCTAACTGGTCCCAATCAATCTGCAGAAGCATTTTAGGAAATGCTGAATAAGGAGAAAAGGATAAGATGTGTAGCATTCAAGAATTAAGGTAAGGATTCTCACAAGAATACCCACTGTGTCTCAAAGGAACTCCCTCAGTTCCCTGAATCAGAAGGATTACGATCATGCCGTGCTGAAGGCAGAAGTATCTTTACCTCCTTTAGAACGTCACCAGAGATAATAGAAAGTAGCATAAAAACAAAACAAAAAGCCTTGGTTTTTAGATGTCTCCTCTATTCCTGCATAGTGGAACTGTCAGAGATCTAACTAAAATCCTCCTATTAAATCACCATAATATCCACCATAACACTGACAATGACTGAGTTAACCAGGAAGATTCCGTTCAAGTGGCAATACCCAATTCCAATCATAAGATGAAAAGCTAAGTTTTTGACAGATAGTAGAGGAAGTTACATTACTTGGACTTAAATAATTTCATCCTAATTTTAGTGCTCAGCTGCTGGTTATAAAATCTTTACAAGATTTAGGTACCTCAGCTCATTATAGTGCTGTACTTTCTCCATGTATTATAAATGTTGCATTAATCAGAGGCACGATAGAGAGAAAGTGGATGTCAGTTCTGGGAATGAACCAGGTAGTCTGGGTCACTGTTAAATTTAACAACTTAATTTATTGGTGACTATTTTTAAAGCACTTCCTTAACTCTATCCACTCTTTAAATTAAATTTTAACACGGAGGCATGTACTTTCCCCATACCTTTTTAATTTTTTTCCTCTACAGTTCTTGTTGGTATTGTTAGGTGCTGTCAAGTCGACCCTGTGTACAACAGAATGAAACGCTGCCCAGTCCTGTGCTGGCTTTTTATTCACTTTTGCCTGTTTGGTTTTTATGTTTACTTAGTTGTATTAATGAGCTATGGTTCTGAATACAACAGTACATTTTTGTGTGTGTGTTATAAAAACTATTTAAGTACAAAATATACCAAAATTGTTTTGCTTTTCTATGTCTCTTAAGTACATTTTATCTTTCTGCACTTATTCTTTTTTTCTAGCATTTTAAGACTTGCCAGTATCAAACATCCGGTCATAGAAATCACTTGGACCTTATCTGACATATATTTTGTTGAATATGTGTTGAATAGTCACCATGGACAAACTATAAGCAAATCTAGACCTGATGGAAATATTTGCCATTGTTATTCTTATGTTAAAAACATAGTCCTCTATTATTATTAAGAATCAATATGAATAATAATTTAAACTGCTAATCATGTTTATTCCTGTATTTTTTATCATGGAACTATTCCAATGAAATGTTGCAATGAACCCTAAATGTATAATACCAATACAAGACAGCCTCCTGCGGTTAAAGTGCAATTTGCACACTGCTAACTTCCCCTTAGTGAAGGTTTCTGGGAGATTTCAGGTACCTCATCCCCAGGACTTCTCTGACCACATTTTGAAATGCACATAAATGTGATAAGAAGCAAACTTTAAAAAATCCAAATTAAGAGAAGGAAAAGAAAAAAACGTGGGTTCATTAATGATCACTATTTTCTAAATCTCTCTCCTATTTAATGTTCAGACTAACATTAAACAGCTACAGACTAGGTGAAACGACTCTGTGTACCCCACCTTACTTTTAACTTACTTCTTTTAGGGAATTATGTAATTGTTGTGTACATGACTGTCTCTCACTAGACAGTGCTATAAGGGGTGATGTCTTTTTCAATCTTAGAATCCCCAGGGCTTGCTGGGGTACCTGGCACACAGTAGAACCTTGATAAATATTTATGAATTAAGACATGAATAAATGAATAAAAAACAAAAACAAAAAACTTGTCCAGAACTTGTCACAAATGTACGTTCTGGAGCACCTTCTCTGGTCCCACATACCCTAACATGTCTTCAGCTACTAGATGGAATGGAAGGTCATAAAACTGTTGAGTAGGAAACCCTCACACCAAAATCAAGATATAGAAAATTTCCATCACTCCCCTGTGCCTCATCCCAGTCAATCACTCCCTAGCTCCCTTTTTTTTTTTAATGAAAGAGATTTCAACACATAGGACTAATTGAACTTCTTAGTATTTATACCTAAGATATCTCTTTAGAAAATGGGGCCCTATGCCTATGTTCCAAGTCAACAATTTAAATGGCTTACCTTCTTGCTAATTTTAAGTTTATGATTTTTTTAATGATATGATTTGCTACTAAAATTGTCCCAAATGTGTGCACATCATTCCTTTCCTTGCCCATGTGGCTACAAGGAGGCCAGCTGCTTTGACCACACAGTGAGAGTCATGAATGAGAGTTAACAGAGACAATATTTTGACCCATTTTCCTTCTCGTTGGCTCATTTATTCATTTATTCACTCATTAAACATTTATAAAGTATCCATGTTTTGCCAATTACCCTGAAAAGGGGTCGGAAATATAAAGACACATAAAATATGGCCCTTCATAGGGTTCCCTGGTGATCGTGGAGAGAGACATAAGTAACAATTACCATAGAGCGTGACGTGTACTATAATAGAGGTAAGCAGACACTGTGGGTACACCAGAGAGTGCCCAGACAGGAGTGTGGGAGGAAGTTCAATAAAATCTTCCTTGATTTGAGTCCTAGAGACAATGGGGATTAGCCTGGTGAATATAGAAAGTAGAGGCAATCGGAAATATTTGCAAAGACGTAGAAGGAAGATCATGATGGTGTTCAGAAACAACATGTAGTTTCAAATGAGAAGAGCATAGATAGGAATGGGAACAGTGGCCAGAAATATAAAGGAAAGGTAAACATGGAACTTGCATCTAGAAGGGTTGTATGTTCTGACTGGATTTTTCAGGTAATGGAGTCACGAAAGGATTTTAAGTAGGGGAGGAGAGTAAACATATTATAGACCTGAAAGATCACTCTGGAAGTGTTATGAGAGATGGATCATTGGGGCCAAGGCTGGCAATATGAAAGCATTTAGACAGCTACTATACAAATCTGAGTGAAAAATAATGGTACCGGAAGTGATGGACATAGAAGTGTAGAGATTCAGGGGATTTTAAGAACGCAGGTGCAATGAAATTTGGAGCTGACTGGACATGCAAGAGGGGAAGAATTAGGAAATGACTCCTAGACTTTGGGCTTGGGTGATTGGGTGAATGGTAGTGCCATTATCTAAAAACAGAAACATAGAGGAGAAATCCTGGCAGGGAATAAAGGAGTTCAGGTGTGGATATGTGAAGCTGAAGTTGTTCAAAAGATGCTCAGATGATCTTATTCACTAGGGAGCTGGATACATACATAGCTTTTGAATTCAGTGCAGAAGGTCAAACTTTATTATCAGGAAGCAGATGGCAGTGAAGGTGTAACAGTGGATGAGCTTATGGGGGTCATGTATGTAGCATAAGAGAAGCGGGTTGAGACTGGAACTGAGGGATGCCCAGCATTTAAGAGGAAAGGAGGTGGTGTGCTCAGAGCTCCACCTAGAGAACCTGAAAAGATCAGAGTCAAGAAAGACAGGCGAGAAAGGGAGTGGCCTGCTGCATTAGGTATTGCAGTGAGGTGAGCTGAAATAATTGCAGAGGCACCTGCAGAGTCAGGCCCTGGGTAGAGTTGAGGTCCCATCAGAAGCTTTCCTGGATGCCCCTCTTGTTCTCGTTTCATATGAACTGACCGCTGTGGCCCTCTTCCAGGCCCTGCAGTTTGTCAAGCTCTCTTCTGCCTCAGGGACTTAGCACCTGAGTTTCCCCTTGCCTAGAAGGCTCTCATTCCCAGTCCCCCAACCTTTTATTTTTTACCTAACCTCTTTGTCATCCTTTAGGCCTCAAAATGGCTGGCACAAACGATTAAGCACTCAGCTACTAACTGAAAAGTTGGCTGTTCTAACTCACCCAGAGGTGCCTTGGAGGAAAGCCCCAGCAATTAGCTTCAGAAAGGTCATAGCTGTGGAACACAGTAGTACTCTGCAAGACATGGAGTCGCCATGAATCAGAATTGGCTTGATGGTGACTGTTTGATATACAGCTAGTCCCTGGGTTATGAACAAAATCTGTTCCTAACTGTGTAAGTCTTTAAGTTGAATTTGTAGGTAAGTCAGAACAGGTATATTCCGTTCTTATTTAGCCTTACTTTAGTGCAAGGAAAGGCTTGAAGCCTTTTCAATGATTTAAAAGCTGCAAGTGCAGCAAGTGAAGGTGATTGTGATGAAGAATTTGTTGTGAGTAGGTCTTGGGTCACAGGAGCCCTGGTGGCACAGTGGTTAAACACTTGGCTGCTAACTGAAAGGTTGGTGGTTTGAACCCACTAGCAGCTCTGAGGGAGAAAGATATGGCAATCTGCTTCTATAAAGATTTACAGCCTTGGATAGCCCTATGGGGGCCGTTCTACTGTGCCCTATAAGGTTGCTATGAGTTGGAATCGACTTGTTGGCAAGGGGTCTGGTTTTTTGGTTAGGGGTTGGTTCAATCATTTCAAAGTGAGGGAAATTTTACATAACATTAAAGGGCAAGTGTGAATTGTCCTTTAAGCTGGATGCTCATAACTCAGAGACTGCCTCCGTACATATATATATGTTTGTGTGTGTGTATGTGTGTATGTATGTATGTGTGTATATGTATGCATATGTGTATATATATATATATGTATGTATATGTGTGTGTATGTATATATACATATACATATATATGTGTGTGTGTATATATATTTTTTTGGTTTATCCTCTCTTGGTTCTCAGATTAACTGTCAGCTCCTTAGGACCTTGTCTAAGCGCCCTCTGTAGCTCAGGTCTCCCTGTCATATGTCCTCATCGTACATTGTATTTCTATATATTGCACTTTTCACAAGACTTACAAAATAATTATTTGTGAAATTTTACCTTAATTTTTTTTTTCCGCACTGCAATGTAGGTGAAGGGGAATAGGCAGCTTGTCTCTTTTGTTTGTCTCTGTGTTTCTAGTACCTGTCAGAATGTCTACAACATAAGTTTTCAATAAATATAATTGAGTTTATTTACTTTATCCATTAATAAAATTTATATGCTGTTTACTATGTGTCAAACACTGTTTTAAGCACTTTATAAATACTAACTTGTTAACTTTTTGAATGAGGAATACAATAAATGAGGAGTAGATTGGAAAATAGATACTGACTGCCAAGAAGTATCTGAGCATGATATTTGGAGGGACAGATCAATGGTGGGTAGCAGATCCTAGAGTCAGAATGCCTGGGTTCAAATGACCTTTCAGCCCCCTAAAAACTGTGATTTGGGTGACCACTTAATCTTTCTGTGTCTCCTTCTCTTCATCTGTATTAAGGAGTTAATAATAGTACTTATCTTGTTGGTTGACACGGACATTCAATGATTTAATGACTCTGAAGCACTCAGAACAATGCCTTGAATGCAATAGACCTTTATAAGTATTGTATTATATTTTCTACATTCTTTGACTGCCTTTTTCTCTCCCCCACCCCCAACACTTTTCTTTCTTCCCTGATCTGTCCTGGAAACAGGCCATGGACTTTTGGCCATCAGAAACAGACTAAAATTTAATTGTACTTTTGAGCATATCCTCAGTCACGTGTCTTAATTCATCTTCTGGTGACTTGAGAGGGTTTCAAACCCTAGGTTTATGTCCGTCCATTTGATGCCATTCTAATTGAAATCATGCTACTATTGCAGATAAGCAGAGTGTCGTTACTTCAGCTGGCATTTGGATGTGACCACAGGCTACTCCCTTAAACATTACATGACCCTTTCAATGACAATATCCTTCTTTTTTTTTTTTTTTAACATCAGCTATGAAGACCAGATTAGAGCAAGGAGCAAGTCCCCTCAACCTGCAGCAGGGAAACGGCACCATCTTTGTAACCTCTTTTACAGGGTGACATCTACCATTTCTTTTAGGCAACGTGCCACTGAGATATTCAATCTACTGCTATATCATGATATGGAAGCCTAGAAAAGTGGCTTTACAATAAAATTTAATTAACTGTTCAAATCATTTACAAAAGAATTATAAGAAAATATAGGTTACTACATGATCTTTTAGGTGGAGAAGGTTTTTATAAGCTTAATACCAAAGACAAAAATTTTAGTGGAAAAATTAATATGTTTGATGAAATAAAAATGCAAAATACATATTAAAATTAAAACAAAAAGACAAACGACAAAATAGTATTTGTGAGCTACGTGATAAAAAGTTATTCTAAAGGTGTGGTGAACTCATAATAACCTAATAACATAGCAGGCAATTAGCACACACAGAGAAGAAGTCAAATGACAAATGAGAACAAACTCCACTATACTATCAAGTCCAGTGAATAATCATGACTTTCTATTTTGCCTACATTATTATAAAATATTTACAAATAATCATTTCTAGAAGCCTCCTGAATGTTTCAAATAAGCAACTGTTAAATAAATTATGTATATCCATACTCTGAAATACTATGTAGTGTAAAAAAAGAATAAACCTTCTAAGCAACACTAAAAAGCCATTAAGAAGAATGAAGTAAATCTATATGCTGATATAGGAAGATGGACAACATTTATTGTGAAGTGACAGAAGTAAAGTTCAGAATAGGAGATAGTATACTCTCCTTTTGGCAAAAACAAATAAAAATTCAAAACAAAGACACATATCTGCATCTATATATGTATCTACATCTATATCTGTCTATCAGCACATATATATTCATTTATGTGTGCATACGGGAGCTCTGGTGGCACAGTGATTAAGAGCTCGGCTGCTAACCAAGAGGTCAGCAGTTTGAATCCACCAGTCACTCCTCCGAAACCCTATGGGCCAGTTCTCCACTACCCCATATGGACACTGTGAGTTGGAATTCACTCAACAGCAACAGGTTATACATAAATGCATGCATTCATTTGCACAGAAAATTCCTGAATGAATGCCTGAGAAATTTTTGACAGTAGTTCCCGACTGGGTGTATGAAGTGGGTGAAAGTTTCGCTAAATTCTGATTTCATTTTAAAGCAAGCTAATGTGTTATTTTATAGCAATAATTTTAAGGAAATGACGTGAGGATGGCACAGGACTGGACAGTGTTCTGTTCTGTTATACTTGGGGTCACTATGAGTCGGAACCAACTTGACAGCACCTAACAATGACAACAATGTAGAGAAATAGATTGTCTCACGTTCGACCATTGTGTGCTGCAAGCCTTTTTATTTATGTATTTATTTTTTTTGCAGTTGTATTTTGCATCATTGCATTTTTTCTGTGATTTGAGTCAGAGAAATTTCTTTGCAAATTCTTAAAAGCAGCAGATTTCAATAATCTTACCAACTACAGGAGGCAATACACAAATTATTCTTGTTGTTTGTTGTTAGGTGCCATCCAATCGGTTCCAACTCATAGTGACTTTATGTAAAACAGAAAGAAACATTGCCCAGTCCTGTGCCATCCTCACAAAGGTTGTTATGCTTGAGCCCATTATTGCGCGCTGCAAGCATTTTGCTGGATGATTTGGCATGGCATTTCAGAAGTCTGAACATGTATTTATTCTTTGAACTAGCAAAACTTCTCCTGGATACTTATTTTGAGAAAATATCAGCAAAATATATCTCCAAGAAGACTCATTTTATTTATAATAGTGGAAAGTTGGAAGCAATCAAAATGCCTAACCCTAGAGGATTACTTAAAGATTTACAAGATAATGTGATAAAATACTATGCGGTCAGTAAAAATCATGCTGTCAAAAAAGCTTAAACCATGGACATTGAGATATAATATTAAAAAAGAATTATGATAAAGGACACAGTAAGATTTCAATTATGTTAAACTGTATATACATAACAATAGATAGAATTGAAGGGATACATATGAAACATCATATTTATCTCTGAATATTTACATCATAGATGGCTTTTATTTTCTTCTACGCGTGTTTTCAGGATATTCCAAGTGGTCTGTATAGAATATGCTTTATCTTATTTTTTAAAATAATGTCATTTTGAAAGAATTCTTAGTGTGTTCAGGGATTATATTTTAGTGTACATAATTGTTTTTAAATATGGGCACTCAGTGTCTGCTTTATTATGAGAAATTATTTCAATTTGGAATATGAAAAAGGCAGATAAATAAATGAGTTTTTAAATGGTATTATAATAACATGGCAGAGGTGGAATTAGCAAATTCATGGACTACTATTTTGTCTGGTGGTAAAGAGAAAATTAATATATTTTCCCTTGCGTAAAATTTTAAAGACAAAATAATGCTTTGAAATTTTAAAATTGGCTATCGTTGTTGTTGTTAGTTGCTGTTGAGTTCCTTCTGGCTCATGGTGACCCCATGTGTTACATAGTAGAACTGTGCTCCATAGCGTTTTCTTGACTGTAATCTTAATGAAAACAGATCACTAGGCCTCTTCTTCCACATTACCCCTGGGTGGGTTTGAACCACTCACCTTAGGTTAGCAGTCAGGTGTAAACCGTTTGCACCACCTAGAGACCTACCTAATTGGCTATGTGTTCTCAAAAATATAAAACATAATTGGCTTGTATGTTAAAATATCAAGTAAGAGCAAGATCAAAAGAATTGTTTCACAAAGTGAGAATATTTGGGCAATAATCCCAATAATCCAAGACAATCGATGGTTTTAATGCAGATTTTTTTCCCCTCCATGGAGCTAAAAGAGTTTATAAGTTGATCCCAAATGTCAAAGAGGACTTTCTAGTGAGCATGTTTTAATGGCATTATGATATATAACGTGTTTGTCACACATTTTTTTGTGCTAATTATGGTGTATAAAAAAACTACATTACTTAGTTCTTAAATAGTAACATCAACCAGTTCTTCTGTATAAATATCCATGTCAAACATTTATAGTAAAATATAGTACTCAGAAAATCTTCACTTTACCTGATAAACATGTATGCAAATTACTAAATTTTGACTTATTTAAAGTTATTTATTGCTTGTATACTCTTTATAAGTTGTACCAATGTTTTATGAAATTACTCTGAATTAATAAGTAGATTGATCTATGATCAGTTTACAAAAACTAAATGGAATTAATGGATTGTTCTTCATACTGCAATTACATGGGTTAATGATAAGAAAAGTTAGTAGTTAAATGAGGAGAAAAAAAAAAAACACGTGGCCAATCATTAGGTCAAAGGGAAAAAAACAGTCTTTGATAATCAAGGAGTCTATGGCCCTAATTAAATAGTCCATATTAGTATCTGTACTTCAAAGCATTACTCTAGGAATTTTATTTTTTTAATGCAATGCTTTTTTAAATGCTTTTTCTTGCAATGGTAGCAGGAAACTACTCAAAACACAGTTTATGTTTCATCTGAAGCTGTGTAGATGATGTTGACGAGTGAGTAGTGTTAGGAAATTATAAAACATGTATTTCGTTCTTTAGTGGAGTTGTTAAAGACAATTTCGTTTTTAGTACTTTTATCAGATTAAAAAAATAGTTCTTGGAATGAAGTAACTTGAGCATTGTTTACAAACCGTTGTATCCGATCCATAGCAATTACAATTTAAGAAGGGAAAAAAGAAGAAAATAACATGTTTATGAGCTAGCTCAAAAATTTTAAAAACTTTTAGGCATATGATGAATAGTATCACTTTCCAATCTGCTTTATAGCTATTTCAAGGAGCCCTGGTACTGCAATGGTTAAAACAGTCGGCTGCTAACGTTAAGAGCAGAGGTTGGAATCCACCAGGTGCTCCTTGTGAGAAAGATGTGTCAGTTGGCTTCTGGAAAGATTTGCCCTGGAAACCCTTTAGGGTAGTTCTGCTCTATCATATAGGGTTGCTAAGAGTTGGAACCCACCCTAGGGCACTGGGTGTGGTTTTTGAATTTAGCTATTTCATGTCCCTCGAGGTAAAGCATGGACAAAAGCCATGCAGTCAGCAGAGTTTAGAACATGGTAGCTGGCTCAGCTGGAGGAGAACAGGTCTTGGCTCCAGGGAGAGGGTTCGGTAATGACTAGGCAGATTGACAGGACCTGAGTCAAGAAGGCCAAAGTTTAGGGAAATGTTACGTTTCTAGCAGGATACCCATGTGGTAACCACAATCAAAGTTGAAGTCCCGTTAAGTGCTCTGGAGGAAATGGGCAGCGTATGGAGAAATCTGAGATGGCGTGGACATAGTCCTTCAGTGTCCATGGCTTGTCCCTAGGCTTCTGGCTATAAGATCATCTCTAGGTCCCATCCTGTAAGGAACGGGGGCCTGAATATCCCTCCTGGAAGATTCTACCTGAGATGGGCTGAGGAAATTAGTGTTGAGAGCATGAGAAAATGACAAAGATACAACATTTTAACAAATGAAATATACCTTCGAGAGATAGAAAACGGGGAAAAAAAGATTTTTGAAAATTTATGAAGACAAATCACACCAAGGATATTTTTATTTGATGTAGGATGTATATGTAACCACCTCCAATAATTTTCTGGATTAAGCTTCGACCAACAATCATGAACAATTACAAATCAAAGAAAAATATAAAAGCTCTATAAAATTTTTGGAAACAAACAACAAGTGATCTCGACTGTGGGAAATTGCTTCTCTGCTTCACGCACACACACAACCAACAACCAAAACTGTGGAAGTGATACTCTGGGTGATCCGATGCTAATTTTTGAAATATAAACATACAAACATCAATTGATCTGTGTTGTGTGATAATGCAGAATCTTGGTTTATTGTAATAGGATTGTTTGCCAGATCAAAAACAGTGGCCTGAACATGGTAAGATAGACCTAAATAGTGGTGAAAATAATTTAAATTGCCCAGGAAACTTCTACTAAATGAAATAAATCTTGCACAGTTCATACATAAATAATCGATAAAAGATTTCCTAGAAATTCTGCAGTTTTTAAAACATGCTTTGCATTCTTTTTTTTTTTTTTTTTGTAGCAGCGTCAAGAAATATTCTAATCATTAACTGAGCCTCACTTTCAGAAATGGTAAAAAAAAAAAAAATAGTTTTCTGGTAATTTAAGCTGTTGGACACTGATTCCCATGCTCCAATCACACAGACTATTTCGAGAGGTAACTTGCAAATTGCCAACACAGAAGTTACATCCACCCACCTGAGGAAATAAGTCAGGTAGTTTAATCACATAAGAACTCGGCAAAAAATAAAATTTTGGCATTTCTTTATATGTTGTTCATTAATTAAGATACAAATTAATGTGCCATTTATTATTGACAAACACTTGGATTTAGGTTGTATTTTTTAAATATTTATTGACTTTTAATTAAAATACACGCACAATTTCAACCGAAGCAGGAAGAGTCTAGAAGAACTAGTTATTGTACTAAGCAGCTTTGCTGGTTTATACTGCAGTTAAAAACCAATCAATCAATCAAACAAAAAATGATTCTTGCCAAAAGAAAGATTTAATTTTTCAACACAAGTTGACTGATTGTGGGTTGGATACCCTCTGCTCCATGTGTCCCCTTTATACTGAAATTTAAGCTGAAGTCAGAATTCATCTGGGATATTATGTTCACATGGCAGAGGGGAACGTGCAATCACATACACACATGCGCAAACACTAAATATTCTAATGAATTTTGTCTTTTATGCTATAGACAGTGGCGAGCTATGTTAGACTTTTAAAGAAAGTAATATGATCAGCAATATCTGGTGGTGATGAACGAAGTGTTAGAAGGGAGAGATTTGATGAGGACCCAAATGAAGGCAGTTACAGATAGTGGGAAAAATGTAGAAAAAGGAGATTTGATAAACATTTCGGAAATAGAATTAATGACATATGTATGTTAGGTGATTTCCTCTTGTCCAATCACTTTAAATACCAATTTGATATTGATGATTGCCCATTTAACTTCACCAGCCCTTACCTTTTCTTTGAGGATTAGACTGCTAAAATTTGGACTTGGGTTCCTAATATGCATCTAATAGCTCACAATTAATAAATCCAAAACAGAGCACTTGATCCCTTGTTCTGTCATCCAACCAAATCATCTCCATGTATTCCCTATGCTGGTAGAAGCTGGACTATATGAAGAAGAAGGGGGCATCAGTATTGAACGGAGACTCATTCACAACCTGTGTTATGCAAATGACACATCCTTGCTTGCAGAAAGTGAAGAAGACTTGAAGCACTTACTGGTGAAGATCAAAGATCACAGTCTTCAGTATGGATTATACCTCAACATAAAGGAAAAAAAAAAATCCTCACAACTGGGCCAGTAAGCAACATCATGATAAATGGAGAAAAGATTGAAGTTGTCAAGGATTTCATATTGCTTGGATTCACAATCAACACCCATTGAAGCTACAGTCAAGAAATCAAAAGACATGTTGCATTGGGCAAATCTGCTGCAAAAGAACTCTTTAAAGTGTTGAAAAGCGAAGATGTCACCTTGAAGACTAAGGTGCGCCTGACCTAAGCCATGATATTTTTAATTGCATCATATGCATGAGAAAGCTGTACAATGAGTAAGGAGGACCGAAGAAGAACTGACACTTTTGAATTGTGGTGTTGGCAAAGCATACTGAATATACCATGGACTGCCAAAAGAACGAACAAATCTGTCTTGGAAGAAGTATAACCAGAATGCTCCTTAGAAGAAAGGATGGTGAGACTACGTCTTACATACTTTCGACATGCTGTCAGGAGGGATCAGTTCCTGGAGAAGGACATCATGCTAGGTAAAGCAGAGGGTCTTTGAAAAAGAGGAAGACCCTCAATGAGATGGATTGACACAGTGGCTACAACAATAGTCTCAAGCATAACAACAATTGTGAGCATGGCACAGGACTGGGCAGTGTTTCGTTCGGGGTGCATAGGGTCACTATGAGTTGGAACCGACTTGATGACACCTAACAACAACAACATTCATCCACTTGGAGCCCTGGCAGCGCAGTGGTTGAAGAGCTTGGCTGCTAACCAAAACGTCAGCAGTTCAAATCCACCAGCCACTCCTTGGAAACCATATGGGGCAGCTCTACCCTGTCCTGTAGGGTTGCTATGAGTTGGAATTGACTTGACAGCATTGGGCTTGGGTTTTGGTATTCATCCACTTACTCAAGCCAAGAACCCAGGAGTCATCATTGATTTCCCTTCTTTCTTTCATTTATCCTCATTATAACTCTTTAATGAATTTTGACTGTTCTAGCTTCAGAATATATCACAGCAGTACCTAGATTAGTGTTTGATGGAGTAACCAGTGAATAAGGATCTTGGGGTGACAGCTTTAGGATTTGGCCTCTGATAGACAGTGTCATAAGGTTCCTAAGAAGTATCCACGTTACAGAGACTGTTGAAAGAAGTGGAACCAATAGCAATTTTAAAACACTCCTTGGATTGGTAAGAGATGCACTAGAAGACAATGGTATCTTAAAATTATAGAAGGTAAGAGTGAGTCAATATATTAAGATGATACAGAGAGGATTTAAAAATTAGGAAGTCATTCATGACTTTTGAAAAAGCAATTTTCATCGAGTGGCATGTACAGAAGCTGGATCTGAGTAGGTTAAGAAATGGTTGGGATATCGTGAGGCTGAGCATGAGGGTTTATTGTACACTTTCCAGAAGACTTCTGGCGAAATAAGAGAAAGATGGTGAGGTGATAGTGTTTTTCCAGTGGGGATAACTGCTGGAACAGTAAAAATTTTCTTCTAAGTGCAAACTCGTGTCTCTGAAGAAGCAGCTTCTAAAATAAAACTGAGTCCAGAAGATGTGCTACATTACTTCATTCATTAATTCACAAATATTCTAGAACCACTTTTAAAATGTACAATGTAAATTATATTAATGCAGCCTTTGGAAGACTGCTTTTATAAAACAAATCAGACCTCTGCATCAAAATTTGAAGAAATGAGAGATAGAATCTTTATTGTACATTAAAAGCCACCCAATGATAAAGAAAGAAAAAAAATACAAAAATTTTGGGATTAAAAACAACTTGATTTAAACACCTGTAAAAGTGAGACTTCAAGTCTTTATGAAGTTCTCATGGTATTATTCCCAATCAAGCATTTTTTTCAAAGCTAACCCACACACATTTTTTTTTTAAAAAACATTTTTGTACTCTTTTCAAATAGGCAACTGTTATGGTTTGAATTGTATCCTGAAAAAAATACGTGTCATAAATCTTAACCTCTGTGCCTGTGGTTATAATCCTATTTGGGAATCAGTTGTCTTTGTTATGTTAATGAGGCAGGATTAGTGTAGAGTGTGTTTTGAGTTAATCTGTTTTGAGATATAAAGATTAAACAAGCAAGCAAAAGAAGCAGAGATGGGGAGAAGAGAGATGCCATGCCACATGAACATTGCCCAGGAGCAGAAGCTCAAAGAGACAAGGACATTCCTTCAGAGTGTACACAGAAAGAATGCCTTCCCCTAGAGCTGGTACCCTGAATTCAAACTTCTAGCTTCCTAAAGTTTTAGAAAATAAAGTTCTGTTTGTTAAAGCCACTCATTTATGATATTTCTGTTACAGCAACACTAGTTAACTAAGACAGCAAGTGATGGTCAGATTTCAGAGGTCTTCAAAACTTTCAGGTAGGCAAACAAGACAAAAGCAAAAGCTTTATGCATTTGCAAGAAGTAAATGGGTGCCATCTGTGAGAAGATTTTATTCACTGCCTAATTAATTCTCCCATGTTCCCTGGTACACCAATGCAAAACCCATAGATACAACTGGAAAAGAGAAGAGAGTGTCTTTTCTGTTACCTATTGACTACTGTGATCTTCTTGCTAATTAATTTAAATAAAGCACCCGTTATTTAATCTTAAAATTTTAACTGGATAAGGTGTTGGAGTGTCATTAAGAAAATGTTTTCCTTTGCTTTCATTTGCATAAATCATCCTGGTGCTTACTCTGAATTGTAAAGGCTCAAAGAATTTGCAGGAACATCCATTTTCCCACATCAGTCAGAGAGGTATTACCTGTTTTCCTCCCTCAAATCCACCATAAGTGGATTTTAAATTTTTTAATAACAATAATCTGGTGACAACTGTTGTAAATTAAGTCTGAATTTTTTAAATTAACCAAACGGAGCCAAAGACAACCCAAAGAATATAGTCTGTTAGAAGTCTAAGCAATATTTCATCAGCTAAGTCTAAAATCATGTGCCGAGGGGTAAAATGTTCGAGAAGTCAGATCCTAATTTGCATTAATAAAATTAAGAAATGTTAGTTTTTCCTTTAATGTTACTCAATCTATAGATTTTTAAAAATAGCCTCAGCTGATTTTTACCTTTAATTTTTTTTTTTTAATTTCTTCTCATTGCTTTGATACCACTGCCAAGCCTACCTCCTGATTCTTCACTATCTTCATTTTTAGAAATTTAAAAATTAATAGCCCCTGGATTATGAGGGAGGAAATTCCACTTGAAAATAATTTTATATAGTATTTTCAGTAAGCAACTTATTAGAGGAAATATATCTGATAGAGCGTGCATGGGAATCATGTACGAGTTTCACTTTCACGCAGCTGGAAAAATAATAACTAATAATTATAAATTATTATTGAAGACAAACTCAATTTAACCGGAAGTAGGGTTTTTTTAATTTTTTAATTTTTATTTTTTTACTTTAATGAAGTCATTACCCTAACAGGAAGGTGCTTCTCTCTTAAAGTAATACAAAAGCATCTTAACAGTGAACAATTTGGATTTCTTCCAGAAGTGTAAGATGGTTTTATCTTTCTGGCCCCAGAACTTCTTCACTAAGTCAAGCAACCTCAGTATCTGTTTAGAGTAACATTTTTTTTTTTTTTTTCCTTGGGAAATAGCTAGGTGTTGAAGAATTGATTCCTTAGAAGTTCCATTTTTCTCAATAGATCACTTATCCCACTTATCATTCTGCATTGCTATTTGTCTTTTTTTTTACATGACTAACTCATAAGTCTGAGAGGTTGGTTCTAGAAGTCAGAGACCATATTTAATGCATCTGTTTATCCCAGCATCTAGAGATGTGCTTGGCACATTGTCAGAGATCAATGAATGTTGTCCAAATGAATGAATGATCAGATTTTACCTCAAAGAATGATGGTAGGTTGCAAGACAACCTCAAGATACATTTTACTCAGCAAAAGAATAACGGAGATGATTATTTGGTGGACTAGAAACCCACAGCATTTTTCTTATAAAAAAAAAAAAAGGAAGAAAACTGAAGATTCATTTGTTTTAATGTCAAAGCATTTCACTTCGTTTGTTTCCCTACGGTTTTTGTTACATTTCTGAAGCACAAACCAAATTTAATTTAGGTACCGTCGTTATCCTCAACTTGTCGCATATGCAAATTGTCACATGCGTATTAAATCATCTTTAAGCAGCTTTTGGATAGCAACCTAGTGACATAGACATTGAGTAGCGATACATTAGTTAAAACTCAGCATTAAAAATAGCAATCATTTATAATTTGCTATGTGTTAGGCATTGTGCTAAACACTTTGCATTATTTTATCTAATCCTCACAACTACACTATCAAAGAGGAATTATTATTCACATTGTCTGAATATTCACACTGAGATACAGAAAAGTAGAGAAACTTGCCGAAGGTCACACTCTGAGTAAATAGTACAACTGGGGTCCAAACCCAGCAGCCTGACTCTGGAGCAATGAGTTGGAAGTGCAATATCATATGGCTTCACATCTGCAAGGGGATTGAGGCCATCCCTCTGAGGTGCAGGCATCTCCTTACTTTCTACTCTTTCCTTCTTGTAACATTTTGTACAGCTGCAGTATGCCCAAGAGAATATAGACAACCTAAAGGGTGAAAAAGGAGAGGTGAACACTAAAAAGTTTCCACGCAGATGTTTCAGATTATTTTAAGCAACAGTGTTTCAAGGTTATCGGTTGCTTCCTTTGTAAAGTAGCACAGGATGCCATGAAGCCCAGAGCACAGAGATGTGGATGAGCGGTCCAGCTGTTCTTGCAAGACAAGAGCCCTTGCCCTTTATTTGCAGAGCCTTAGGAATGATCCTGTATTGCGTAGCAGATTCTTCTCACTTTACTGCAGCTTCTGAGTGAGTGCACTGTTTGGGCTCTGCACACGTTTTAAAAAGCTGTTGAGAATAGGTCATCAAAGAATCCGTGCTTTGACTTACTCATGAATCTAGCACTGAAAGGGTCACCGTCAGGTAATTTTGAAGAACAGTTTTGTTTATTTGTTTTTGGTTTTGTCTTTTTAAAGGGAAAGACATTGGTTCTATAAGAAGTAGTTGTTCATCTTACTTAAATATATAAACATTCCAATGAAATATTTGAGAAGCTAAAAAATAGAAGAGAAAATACCCAATCTAAAACAAATCTGGCAGAGTGTCTGGTAGACGGAAAGGACTCGATAAATATTAATTTTATTGGATTATAATGAAGAAATGCCTCAAATTAGTTGTGGGACTGTAGAATGATGTCTGAAAGAATTTTTATCCATCCAGATTCCTTACTATCTCAATTCTAAGATGTTAAAAATCTGGAGAAAAAAATTGGTATTTTTAATAAATTGTGGGAGAAAAATGTAATAATAATAAATGTGTATAATTCAGTTTAAAATATTGTAATACAAAAACACATGCATTTTAGAGTTGAGAAGATAGGAAAGTCATCCATTAGCATTCAATTAAATCCCCCAGGCTTTGGTGGAGAAGTCATGGTTGGACCTGTGAGAAGTATAAAGATAAGAAATGCTTCAGGTCCTTAACCTTATAAATCCATGGGTAAATGAAAATGCATTCATGCAAGCCTGGCGACTATTTCACCTGTGGTTCTTAAAAAAAAAAAAAAAAAAAAGAAAGAAAGAAAGAAAGAAAAATCAATTTGTAAAGAAAGTAAGAATTTGTGTCCAGCTGAAGCTGGACAATTAAAATGACAGATCTATAGTTTCGATTGCAAAGGAGGTACAAAAGGGATACATAAACATACTGTTATTCTAAAATTGTAAAACCCATCTGCCATTTAGGTATACAGTTTATTAAACTTTTGGATGATTAAGCCAAGAAAGAATTAGAAACAGCAGTTTTCTTTTGTTTCTCTAGCAAATTCCTAATAAAATTTTTATAGCCTGTCTGAAGCAATGGCTTAAATCCTAGTTTATCTCAACATTTTAGTTTCCCTTTCTGTCCTTTTACATACTCTCGTGAATATCCATCTTCATCACTGCTGAAGATAAACTACTTGTATCTCCAGCTTATGCTTCATAAGAAATTCCAGATATTGCTGCAAATAAAAGTTAGAAAAAAAAGGAGGTAAGTATGCTAATGGTGTGTTAGATACTGTACAGTGTATTTCTAAACCATTAACAAGTAAATGGAATATAAACAAATCAATAACAGAACCTATACAAGCATAAAAAGGCAAGACATTAGAGTTTAGAGAATGTTCTTCTCATTGTATTACTGGAATCTCCTACACATAAATGCCCTGAAGAGCAGTCAATTTACTTTTACTGTTGTTGTTATGGGTTGACGACTATGCTGGGTGAAGTATTCAGAGGCTAAGAGAGGAAGCCATTTGGAGCCATATCTCCAGTGATTTGGTGAGGATTATTATAAGGTGAAATGCAACATCCCAGGAAACTCAAGGGGATACTCTACATATAAACTTTCAGCCTGAAGATTTCTAAGCATTGCCCAAGGATTTATGCCACACATCCCAACTCAATGCAATAGCGATGACATTAGTGGTTAAGGGATATCAATAGGGTCAGATAAGATAAGGTGAATTTTTGAGAAGATGTATCTGATGAGACAGTCTTTTGGATATGGGTTTGATCATGGAAGTCTCCAAGGGAACTTTAAATGCTTTAGGTAGCAACTTGTTTATTTATTTTATTTTTTCCCGTAAAACGATTTATACGTACACCGTTATGTGACTCTAATTGCTCTCCCCATACTGTGACAGCATACTCCTCCTTTCCACCTCTGATTCCCCATGTACATTCAGCCAGCTCCTAACCTCCTCTGGCTTCCCATCTCACCTCCGGACAGAAGCTGCCCATTTAGTCTCTTGCATCTACTTGAGCTAAAAGGCATACTTCTCATGAGTATCACTTTATGTCCCACAGTCCAGTCCAATTCCTGTCTGCAGAGTTGGCCTCGGAAATTATTTTAGTTCTGGGCTGATGGAACTCCTCTCCTGGAGGCCTACCTTATTCTACAGGAGTTATCGGTTGTCCTACATTTAGCTCAGCATGGGACAGTTACTGACTGCAATGCAATGAATCACTTTTACATGGCTTTTCTAACCATGGTCTTGTAACTCCCACAAAATGATTGGCTGGGACTAGGCGAGGGAATTGTCCAGGGGATTTCTCAGTTTGTGGTTCTAGTGGGAGGACCATGCCTTGAAACTGACAAGAGGTTTCCTTACATAAGGGCCAATCCTACAGAGATCCTTCACAGTTAATACCTAGTTTATCACATTTTATAGTGTTGGTTCCCAGACTTGTATCAAGTCACCCAGGGGTGCCAGTGAACTTATGGGGAAGTTGCTAGGGTAGTTTAAATATTTGAGGGAAATAGTTATACAGGCAGTCCCCAGGTTACGAACGTCCAACTTATGGATAACCCATAGTTAAGAGCTAACCCCCATAAAGCCTATTATATTAAAAATTTGAGGTACATACTATGGTTCATAATAATAAACTGGCACTACTTTTGTGACATGCATCGAAACATTGTTATTATTTTCACTATTATTACTGTATTATCATGTTAAAGATGTTTTAGAGTATCTAGCAGTGTTTAATGTTTTTATGCATAGAAAGGTACACTACGTACTATATACTAAGAAAAACATTTGACTAAACTGATGTTAGACACGAACTGTACCTAACTGTTCCAAGTTAAGTACAAATTCGACTTAAAGACAGATTTAGGAACACAACTCGTTCATAATCCAGGGACTGCCTATACACAATATTCATCAGATGCTGTGTGAAAAACTAGCTCAAGGGAGTTCACAGTTTCAACACTAGATTGCACTACATTCCTTTCAATGATACCATGTCTTTGTGAAGCTGGGTTTTTGGTGGTTGCTGTGATTAAAAAGCAAGCATTGTGTGAAAATTAACACATAATAAGAAAAGAGGGTGACGGTGTCCAATCTGATTCCAATGTTGAGAAGTTTCCAGCACCCAACAGGTGCACACATCTCATTAGTCAGTAATTGTGGAGAAGTATGAAATGGTTTTTCTTTTCCTTTCAATTTATATTATTGTTTTTTCAAACAGTACTACATTTTGATGATATAAATACTTATTCCATCTTTGTACCTAATTTCTCAGTAAATGGAACTGTTACGTATTTCTTTTGGATGTGGAGATTTTTTTCATATTCTAAAGGCACCGCAAACTGAGAAAATTTGGGAACCCCTATCCTATAGTGTTATGCTCTTTATTCCATTTTCTTAAGTCAGATGTATTCTACATCAGTGGTTCTTTAATTTTAGAGTGCAAAATAATCCCCTGGGGAAATTGTTAGAATGTAAATTCCTAGGTTTAACCCCCACAGATGCTGACACAGTATGTCTGAGAAGGACCCAGGAATCTGTATTTTGATGAACAAGTAATTCTGATGTAGGTGGTATATACCACGCTCTGTGAAACACTTTCTACATACTGATCTTCTTACAACTTTAAAACTGTTTAACAGAAGCTCTGAATTTTTAGGTGTATCTTCCCCTCCCTTCCAATTTTTCCTGCTTCCCATATAAAGTGGGAAGCATCTAACCCTATTGACTCCTAAACATTACATGGAACTTTTCCAGTGTAGCATACTTTCAAGCCATGATCGTGAAAATTACCTTCATTGTTTCTATTTCCAGATATATAAATCTAGCTCCCTAATAGTGACCCGTAACTCCCTCTCTGAGACAATGCGGTCAGCAAATCACCAGGTGGCTCTCAGTGTTTTCTCGGCACGTTAATCACTGCCTGTAATACACAATATGGTCTTCTTCGTGCATTTCCCTTACGGTAAACATCACAACTTAATTGGAAAGACATGCAGCGTGAGGGGGGCGGGGGGGGGGGCACGTTGATCACGCTGCGTGTTTCACAGACCTGCCGAGTTGGTGGATGTGGGTCTTTTCAAGCTGTCTTTTTATATTTGGCAGACTTCTGGCTGTGTGGCACAATAGTTATCTTGCCAGATTGCTCCTGTTTATGTCAAAACAAATAAACAACAAGAGAAAAATCAAGTGTAGAAGAAAATGACAGGGACAGCTCCTGCTCAGAGTAAACATAAAAAAAAAAAAACAAACCAAACCCATTGCTGTCGCATCAATTCCAACTCATAGCAACCCTACAGGACAGAATGAAACTGCCCCATAGAATTTCTAAGGCTGTGATATTTATGGAAGCGGACTGCCACGTCTTTTTTCCGAGGAGCAGCTAGTGGGTTCAAACTGCTGACCTTCAGATTAGCAGCTGAGTGCTTAACCACGGAGCCACCAGTGCATACTCCTAGAGTAAAAACCAGAAACCAAACCTACTGCCGTCAAGTCAATTCTGTCTCCTAGCGACCCTGTAGGACAGAGTAAAACTGCCCCATAGAGTTTCCAAGGAGCACCTGGTGGATTTGAACCACTGACCTTTTGGTTAGCAGCTGTCGCGCTTAACCACTACACCGCCAGGGTTTCCTCCTAGAGTAAACACACTTTATTGCTGATTACATTTCTAGAGGCAATCCTCAGAAGCTTCCAGAAATATGTGGTATTGATGCAGGAGTGTGTGCCTCTTTGGGTCTGCTCTCTGCTCATTTTGCATACTCACTGTCCAGAACACTGCTTTTCTCATCACTCCTATTGCCTTACATGCAGTCACTTACTGAAGTCTCCTGATCAAAAGGCATTTGCAGTGCCTGAGACTGGGAGAAGAAGGTTAAAGAAATGAAAACATCTTTATCACCTACTCCCTGTTGTAACCTAGTGCAAGTCTCGTGTCCTGGAATATAAAGTGGGGTTAATAACATTAGACTTATTTATTTGAGAAGATTGTGAGAATCTAAACAAATAATCAATTTCGATAACATCAAAATAATGCTTTACAAACTTCAGAAAAATATATAAACAAATTTAATAATATCAGATAGGTTTGTTCCTTTGCGCAAACAAAACTATTTGTAGGAGGAAAAATGGGTGGCATCTTTCCTAAGATCTGCTCCATACCCTCTGTTACTAACTCCTGTATCCCAAAACACTAACGTTGTTTGTCAGTCTTACAGATAGTATAGTTCACTATTTTATTCACTGGTTTGTTGAGGAAATATTTTCTGGTCACTGTTACATACAGTTATTGTGACATACAAGGCATAGTCCTTGCTGTCAGCAGTTTGTAATCTAGTGGAGAATAAATGCCCTACTTTCAACAAGACAGAATAGGATGCTCTTCTGAGGTTGGGGGCTTTTAGACTAAGGTGTCCAGTAGTGTGAGAAGGAGACAACCATGTGAAACTGCATGGGTGAGAATCCCCCAGAGGGAACAGTAAACGTCAATGCCATGGGAGGAGGATAGCTTTAGGAAATGTGGGAACTGTCATAAGACAATTCCCAGAAGGAAGAAACAAGAGTCGCAAAAGCAGCAAGGAGGTAGTGGCAGAAGAGAAATTAGAGAGGTAGGCAATGGCTCCGTAAAACTCCGCTCTGCAGAAATTGTGCATTTTGTATCAGCTTTCTATTGCTGCATAACAAATCACCACCAACTTGTTGGTTTAAAACAGTACCTGTTTATTATCTCACGTTTTCTGCGCATAAGAAATCTGGGTACAGCATGAGTCAGCAGGTTCCTTGGCTTTGGTTCTCACAAAACGAAAGTAAATGTTGACCAGCTTGGCTCTTATGGGAGACTCAATTGCAGAGAGCTACCTTGATTGAGAACTCATGCTACCCAGGACAGGTGAGTGAGCCTGAAGGGAATGTTAGGCCCCACCATTTTGTTTTGATGCTAGACAATGTTGATGGGCTCTCCTTGCTTCACAGGTCTCTACACAGGTTGCCTAGGCATTGTTGAGCCTGCATCACAGTTCAGCTTCTTCTGCACAATCCCACTTCCTCAATTTGTTCTCCACCAGTATTGCTTTTGAATAGACATCTTGTATCTCGTATTTCAGCATGCCTGGTGGTGCAGTGGTTAAGTGCTCAGCTGCTAACCAAAAGGTCAGCAGTTTGAACCCACTAGCTGCTCCACAGGAGAAAGATGTGGTAGTCTGCTTCTGTAAAGATTTCAGTCTTGGAAGCCCTATGGAGCAGTTCTATTCTGTCCTATAGCATCGCTATGAGTCAGAATTGACTTGATGGCAATAGGTTTTTTGGGTTATCCAAGACTTCTTACGCTTCTGGAGAATTTCATCTGCTGCAGCATTGAACATAATTTTGTCGAAACCTTGGGCTTCTAATTTTCCTATTTATGAAAATATCTAACATGTAACCAAATGGTTAGCCAAATCAATTTAAAAAAAAAAATTAGACTTATGTTCTGTCCAAAAGTTTTCCTTCAATTTTCATTTGAAATAAGCACATTAAAATACTTTTGAGAGGCATTATTTTTTTTAAATACCGAAATAAGTAACAAAGCCAATTTTATGAGATAGATTATTAAAAGTAATTAAGATATTCATTCTATGAAGCCAGCATAACACTGATACCAAAACCAGACAAAGACGTCACAAAAAAAGAAAATTACAGACCAATATCTCTCATGAATATAGATGCAAAAATTCTGAACAAAATTCTAGCCAGTAGAATTCAGCATCATATCAAAAAAATAATACACCAAGACCAAGTAGGATTCATACCAGGTATGCAAGGGCGATTCAACATTAGAAAATCAATCAACGTAATCCACCACATAAATAAAAGGAAAGAAAAGAATCACATGATCATCTCAATTGACACCGAAAGGCATTTGACAAAGTCCAACACCCATTCCAGATAAAAGCTCTCAATCAAATAGGTATAGAAGGGAAATTTCTCAACACAATAAAGGACATCTATGCAAAACCAATGGCCAACATCATTCTTAATGGAGAGAGCCTGAAAACATTCCTCTTGAAAACAAGAACAGGACAAGGATGCCCTTTATCACCACTCCTATTTAACACTGTGCTGGAAGTTCTAGCTAGAGCAATAAGGCAAGAAAAAGAAAGAAAGGGCATCCAAATTGGTAATGAATAAATTAAACTGTCCCTGTTTGCAGATGATATGATACTATACATAGAAAACCCTAAAGACTCCACAAGAAATCTACTGGAACTAATAGAAAGGTTTAGCAGAGTAGCAGGATACAAGACAAACATTCAAAAAACAGTTGGATTCCTATACACCAATAAGGAGAACAATGAAAAGGAAATCAGGAAAACAATACCATTTATAATAGCCCCTAAAAAGATAAAATACTTAGGAATAAATCTAACCAGGGATGTAAAAGACCTATACAAAGAAAACTACAAAACACTACTGCAAGAAACCCAAAGGGATCTACATAAATGGAAAACATACCATGCTCATGGATAGGTAGACTCAACATTGTGAAAATGACAATTCTACCCAAAGCAATTTACAAATACAATGCAATCCCGATCCAAATACCAACAACATTCTTCAAAGAGATGGCAAAACTAATCATTAACTTTATATGGAAAGGGAAGAAGCCCTGAATAAGTAAAGCACTACTGAAGAAGAAGAATAAAGTTGGAGGACGCATACTACCTGACTTCAGAACCTACTCTACAGCTACAGTAGTCAAACAGCCTGTACTGGTACAAAGACAGATACATTGACCAATGGAACAGAATTGAGACCCCAGATGTCAAACCATCCACCTACGGTCACCTGATCTTGGACAAGGGCCCATAGTCCATCAAATGGGGAAAAGACAATCTTTTTAACAAATGGTGCTGGCAAAACTGGATATCCATCTGCAAAAAATTGAAACAGGACCCGTACCTCACACCGTATATGAAAACTACTTCAAAATGGATCAAAGACCTGAATATAAAGCCTAAAACTATAAAGTTCATAGAAGAAAAAATAGGAGCAACACTACAGGCCTTAATACATGGCATTAACAGGATACAAACCATAACCATCAACACACAAACCCTAAAAGATAAGCTAAATAGCTGGGATCTTCTAAAAATCAAACACCTATGCTCTTCAAAAGACTTCACCAAAGGAGTCAAAAGAGAACCTACAGACTGGGAGAAAATTTTTGGACAGTACAAGTCAGACAAAGGTCTAATCTCCATAATCTACAAGAAAATCCAACACCTCTACAACAAAAAGACAAATAATCCTATTAAAAAATGGGCAAAGGAAATGAACAGATACTTCACCAAAGAAGACATTCAAATGGCTAAGAGACACCTGAGGAAATGCTCGCGATCACTAGCCATTAGGGAAATGCAAATGAAAACCACAATGAGATCTCACCCCGGCAGGCATCACTGGCACGAATCAAAAACACTGGAAATAACAAATGCTGGAGGGGCTGTGGGAAGATCGGAACTCTTATGCACTGCTGGTGGGAATGCAAAATGATACAACCATTTTGGAAAATGATATGGCGCTTCCTCAAAAAGCTAGAAATAGACATACCATTCGATCCAGCAATCCCACTGCTAGGAATATAGCCTAGAGAAATAAGAGTCATCACTTGAATAGACATATGCACACCTATGTTCATGGCAGCATTGTTCACAATAGCAAAACGATGGAAACAACCTAGATTTCCACCAACAGATGAATGGATAAACAAACTATGGTACATACATACAAGGGAGTACTATGCAACGAGAGAGAACAACAATGAACCTGTGAAGCATCTCATAACATGGATGAAACTGGAGGACGTTATGCTGAGTGAAATAAGTCAATCAGAAAAGGACAAATATTTTATGAGACCTATATTGTAAAAACCCATGAAAAAGTTCACACACAAAATGTAACAACCTTTATTGGTTACCAGGGATGGGAGGGGCGGAGGGAAATACTTAATAGGCAATAGATAAGTGGTGTATTGGGTGAAGGGTGAGACAGTACACAATACAGGGGAAACCAGCTCCATAGACACATCTAAACTCCCTGAGGGACTGAACTGCTGGGTGGAGGGATGTGGGGACCATGATCTTGGGGAACATCTAGCTCAATTGGCATAACACAGTTTATAAAGACAATGTTCTACATTCTGCCTTGGTGAGTAGTGTCCGGGGTCTTAAAATCCTGTGAGCAGCCATCTAAGATACTCCACTGGTCTCATCTCTTCGGAAGCAAGGGAGAATGAAGAGAACAGGATACAATGAAAAGATTAGTCCAAAGGACTAATTGTCCACAGCTACCAAGGCCTCCACCGGACTGAGTCCAGTACAGCTAGATGGTGCCCGGCTACCACCACTGACTGCTCTGACCAGGATCACAACAGAGGGTTCTGGACAGAGATGGAGAAGGATGTAGTACAAAATTCTAACTCAGCAAAAAAAGACCAGATTTACTAGCCTAAAGGAGACTGGAGAAACCCTGAGAGTATGGCCCCTAGACACCCTTTTAGCTCAGTGGTGAATTCATTCATTTCACCTTTCAGCTGGGGAGTGGACAGCCCCATAAAACCAAATGGGACTAACGAGGTATAGCAGTCCAGGGACAAGGGCCAGAAGGCAGAATGGGACAGGAAAGCTAGTGATAGGGAACCCAAGGTTGAGTAAGGATAGTGTTGATGTGTTGTGAGATTGTTAACCATTGTCATAGGGCAACATTTGTAGTAACTGTTAAATGAGAAATTATTTTGTTCTGTGCCTTCATCTAAAGTGAGAATAGCGGCACAATTGGAAGAGCTTAGTCAATGTCTGAACTGTGATGAATTGTGCATGTAGAAATTTTTGAAATGGTGTATCTTTGGCTATGTATATTTTCACCAAAAAAAAAAAAAAAAAGGTCAAGAAGGGAGAGGGTTGACATGTTGTGGGGTTGTTAACCAATGTCATAAAACAATATGTGTACTACTGTTTCATGAGAAACTATTTGTTCTGCAAGCCTTCACCGGAAGTACAATTAAAAAAATAAGGTAAGATATAATGCTGAAGATTAAATAAACTTTATGTGCTCATTTTTATAAGCTATTAACAAGATAAACCAGTGCGTTGTTTTGGTGAGACTTCGTCTTTTTCATTTTGGACATGTCATTAGGAAAGATCAATCACTAAAAAAGGACATCATGCCTGGTAAAGTAGAGTGTCAGTGAAAGTGGGAAAAATCATCAATGAGTTGGATTGATACAATAGCCTCAAAAATGGGCTCAAACAAATTAAAGATCATGGATATGGCCTAGGACCAGGTGATGTTTTGTTCTATTACAGAGATTATTTAGGAAGTGGCAAATATGAAAAAAGGTATTATATTTTTGCTTCCTCTGTGTTTGTTTCATATCGAACTCATTTAGCTTCTGGTAATGATTAAATATGAATTAAGTATAAAAATAAGAAAAAATACATTTTTAAGAACAACATGTTCAACATTTTTCTATGAATTTAATGAAAGTTATATAATGGCAAAGATTAATTGCTCTGAAAGCTTACATATAATTTTACTTGTTTCTAGGGGATAAAATACATTCAACATTTTATAAGATGAAATAACGAGATAGATTGACACACTGGCTGCTGCAATGGGCTCAAGCATAGCAACAATTGTGAGGATGGCTCAGGACTGGGCAATGTTTCGTTCTGTTGTACTTAGGGTTGCTATGAGATGGGACCACACCTAGGAACAAAAGCAACAATAAGATGAAATGAAATCAAGGTTGACTGTACCTGGAATAAATATGTATGATATAATTTGATAAAAATAAGCGTTATCTATTCTTAGTAATACTTAGTATGTATGAAAGCAATCATGATATGATTTCATCCATTGGTTTTATATGGGATATTTTGAAATATTTTGCAGTCCTATAGAGCACTCTGATTATTGAAAACAGAGAAGTTTTAACCAGGCATTGATGAGAACTGACTCCTTGGCTTATCATTTTCCAAATCTGATCTTTGGAAGAATTTACCATAGACTAACTTCTGGCTCTGTACAGTTCAAACCTTGTTTCTCCTTCACCATCCACATGGTTCCAGACTCTTCAGGGCACATTCGTTTCGTGATCTGATATCTGTCCATACATAAATGCATTAAAATAATTATTTTAGGGTTCAGTGTTTCTTAATGGTTGTTTGTGCTTTGTTCTCAAGAGGCTTTCCATCAAGAGAGATGCATTATTTGACAATAGTGGTTTTGGCAATTTGTT
Source organism: Dugong dugon (assembly GCA_030035585.1). Classification (NCBI taxonomy): domain Eukaryota; kingdom Metazoa; phylum Chordata; class Mammalia; order Sirenia; family Dugongidae; genus Dugong; species Dugong dugon. The sequence goes on along the minus strand of CM057472.1, from coordinate 96,829,402 downwards.
TGGTGGGGAAGGGGAGTGAAAGAATTAGAAGATCGAAATAAAAACTGTCACTATTCCCACAATTTCACTTCACCATCCATTTATCTCAATTCAGAATATTCCAAGTCCAAAATGACCATTTGAAAGAAAATGTTTCCTCCCACAACAATGCAGGCAGTCCCCAGGTTACCTAAGTCCGATTTACCTACAACTCCTACTTCCCCTTTAATGTTATGTAAATTTGCCCTCAGTTTGAAAGGATTAAACCAACCTGGACTCCAACAAATTCTTCATCACAATCACCTTTATTTATTGCATGTGGCAGCTTTTAAATCATTGAAAAGGCTTCAAGACTTTTCTTGCACTAAAGTAAGGCTAAGTAAAAACCTTATGCACCTGTTCTGACTTATCTACAAATTCTTAAAGACACACTCAAAAACAGATCTCGTTCATAATACAGGGACTGCCTGCACTGCAAGGCAGGAAAAGACTGGAAGGCATTTTTGTGATGGCTTGATTAATCATTAAAGTAAGTTTTCACTTGGTTTGCCCTTTTTAGGGCGAGGTGAAACTTTTCCCTCTCTCCCCCTGTCCCTTTGCCCTCTGACCGTCTCTTTTCCTCTCCCGCTCTCCTTCTCTCTCTTTCTCTTTTCTTTCTTCTTCTTGTCTTTATTCTTATTTCCCTCCTCCTCCTCCTCCTACTTCTGCTTTTCTTTCTTTTGGTAAAGTTTTCCAAGAGCTAGAGTGAACTCTGAGCCTCTCTCAAGCAGATAACTTTCAGGAAAGTCCTACAGATCATGAGAATCTAGGAAGGATTTTCTAAAAACTCTCAGACACTTGTACACTTTGGAAAGTCTTTGCCTATCTCATTTCCAAGTTATCTTGCTGTAGAGCAAGGATTGGCAAACTTTCTTCTGTTAAGTTTCAGATATTATCTGTTTTAGGCTTTGTGGGTGACAGGTATCTACAGCAACTATTGAACTCTGCCATTGTAATAAAAAGCAGCCATAAACCAAAACCAAACCCATTGCTTTGGAGTCAATCCAATTCTTAGCGACCCTATAGGACAGAGCAGAACCAGCCCATAGGGTTTCCAAGGCTGTAATCTTTACAGAAGCAAACTGCCACATCTTTCTCCTGAGGAGCAGCTGGTGAGTTTGAACCACTGACCTTTCAGTTAGCAGCTGAGGGCTTTAACCACTACATCACCGGGGCTCCTAAAAGCATCCATAGACAACGCACAAATAAGTGGGTATGGCTGTATTTCAATAAAACGTTCTTTAGAGAAACAGGCAGTAGGCTGGATTTGACTTTTGAGCTCTTGTTGGCTGATGACAAGTGGAATCATAGTCTAGCATTTCCAGAGCACCACTCAGAGTTACTCAGAACTTAAATTTTGTTACACTACCCTTTTTACATGGACAATGTATAGCCCAAGAGTCAGTAAGTCTCAAAATAAGTTTCCCCAATAAATAAGTCTGCAATATCCACTGGCAGACAACATAAGTTTACTATATTTGATTGAAGTCATGCTATAATCTGATTCCTTTGCAAAAGGCTTTGTGCTAGAATCTATGTTTAATAGGGTTCAAACAGCAGAAAGGTATTTAAACAGAACTTAGCAAAGTTTGTAAACGTTGCAGACAGTTCCAAGTCATGCTAAAATACAACAGACTAGTGGTAATCACTCAGCAACTTTTGTCGGGGTCAGACCTGGACACTGCCAGCATCCACTTCAGGCTGCACATGGTTTTATCACTGCCACCCGGGACGCCATTTGATATCAAGTGACGGGAAAAGATCATTTATATAAAAGTTCTGGAGAGTTCCCTATCGTCTACCAACACTGAAGCTCTCTATGTTTATTATAACAAAATACATCAAATAGGGTCACAACTCCATAAAAAGCTGACTGTGTACTGCCAGAAGCGGAAATGGGGAAGTCATAAGCATAAAGAAAAGAGACACTGATAAAATAGCTCACAGAACAATGCCAAAGAGGACTATCACCACTCAAGAGAATCTTTTGAGATTGATCGAAATTGTGCCAGATGTCCCCGCATGCATGGGGGTCACCATCTGTAGTCCATGGAACTGCCTGGCAGGCCACTTGAATCAGGGCTTATATCCCACTTCAGACCGAGGAAGCGGGGTCGCAAACAGCGTTAGACACTTGAGGTGATGGCCGGAGATGCTGTATGTGCTTGTCATGGGCAAGGTTATTGATTTAACCTTGACCTTTTCTCTTAACCACACATCTGAGCTGGCAAATCATAATCTACTGTTAAAATACTTCCCATCATGTTTTGGGGTTTAGCTGCCCCAAAGGAGCAATTTATTCTGAGATACTTGTTCATACTGGTGCTTTACTAAGCATTGATCTTTTTGAATTCTAAAAATCAGATTTTCACAGATGTATGGGTTACCAGGAGCCCTGATGGTTCATTGGTTAAGAGCTACAGCGGCTAACCAAAAGGTCAGCAGTTCGAATCTACCAGCTACTCCTTAGAAGTCCTATGGGGCAGTTTTACTCTGTCCTTGAGGGTCTCTATGAGTTGGAATCGACTCGACAGCAATGAATGGGTTTGGTGTTTTGGTGGGTTACCAAGAAAGAAAAGAAAAGTAGAGGATACATACTATGCTTTCTTTTCTGTTAAGCAAGTTTTATTTGTACAAATACAATTATTTCTAAAAACAAACATAAGGCTAACAAATTGTATCTATCACATTCAACAATGTATCCAATTACACCTGGTTTTTAAAAGAAAAACTCTTGGTTCAACTGGTGGCTTTGTTCTCTAAATCTAAAACTATTAATTTCTGTTAAACTATTAATATTAATCACTGTTAAACTAAATCCTGAGTCTCTGTCCAAATCTGGGAAATACCTAACATTTATTGAGCACTTACGCCACGCCACACAATTCAAAGCATGGTACCAGTGATTTAATGCTCGTATCAACTTTACAAGCAGCTACTGTCACTGTCCTCATTTCACAGATGAGGCTCAAAGAGTTAAATCATTTGCTAAAGGTCACCCAGCTGAACTTAGCAGAGCCAAGTTTCAAATCCTGATTCCGGCAGTTTAGCTCCAGAGTCAGCTGTCTTAACCAGCATCTGCACAATCACTTTGAGTATCTTATTTTAGAATTGATACCTTCTGAACTCAGTGTCTCTGACCAACATTTTGCTAAAAGTCTTGATTGGCCCACACAGTCCTTTAATTTGTTTAGAAATTAGAGACAGAGGTAGGTTGCTTTTTTTGTTTCATTATCAGAAATACAATTACAACTTCCTGAATCTTCCTTTCGAAGTGGAAAAAAAAAAAAGGAAAAACCTAAAGACAGAGAGAGCGCAAAATAAATTTGTGTATGTGCTAGCATGCATGAAAACTCCCAGTGGTCTTTTTCCAATTAGATGGGCCTTTCACAGCTGCAGCACCACCTCTGTAAACCCCAGCTTGTTGCCCTTTGAAACTGTCTTTTGTTATTCTTCATCTACATCAAATAGTCCCTCAGCTCCCGTAACTTGTCCAGGACCGAATTCAGGGCAGCTTCCTGATACAGCTGCTTTCTGTTTAAAAAACTTGAAGTTAACAACGCAAGTTTATACGAACAGAACTTTTCCAAATATATTTAACTTAACAAGGTTCTAAAACAGTCATAAAGTTATTCCCAGCAGTTATCAAGAAAGATCATCTCTAGGAACAAAGAAAAGCTGTTCCTCCCCCAAGAACGCAACACAGCCTGAGGTAAATTGATTTATGCTGTCCCATCTGCTACCCTCCCAAGTATTTTACACACTAAGGTTTCTGTACATTTCACCTTCATCTACACATAATTACCAGAAACATGTCCACAAAAGCTTTTGCAATTTAAAAGACTTTGGGTTCTTTTTTACTGGACTCTATATAACCAGGAATGTGGGAAGGTCATAGGGCTTGCAGTCAACAAACCTGAGTTAGTTCTGTGGCTCTTAACATCAAACCAGACTGATGACTGCAGCAGAGGTAGAAAAAGGAAGGCAATATTTGTGTCTCTCTATGTGTATGTGCTTGGGTGTGTTTCATAGTAAAAAGTGTTTTAATTTATCGGTAGCCTTTTTTCCTGAATTTTATCATCCCTCCTATTTTGGTGTTAAAATGCCCTTTCTTTTATGAAATAAGAGTAGATCATTTTGTGTTTCTATATGAATGTTTGTTTTATGTCTCACTATGTGAGTGTGTATTCATAGCAATTTTTTTTATAAAATAAAAGTTGTCAATTCAATCTCAGTTCCCACATTTTTTTTTAACTGTCCAGTGAATTCTGGTCTAGAAACCGCATGATTGGAAAACTGACTTCAACTTTCTGAGCCTATTGCCTCCTCTGCAGATGCAGTGGTCTCTGACTTTTATGCATTAGACTTTCAACTAATTTACACTTTTGCACAGAATACATAGATACATTCAAACTCCTTTTCTAAACCCAAATCAGACTTTCTTACACCATAAGACAAATCAGTATATCAAGCTATTCCACAATGAAACTGTCTGCCGTCCAGATATTCAATTTGGGCAACATCAACATCTTTTCACAAAGGAGAGTTTATGAAAATATGCAAATATTTTACTGTGTTTTACATTTGACATATTTTTTGAAGTAAGAAAGGGATACCATGAAAATAAGTATTGGTCTCAACCATAATATAACTGAGATAGAGGTAAACGGAGTAGGTGAGCTGAAATGGGGACTCTTTAGCCTCAGTTGAATACATACTAGGCTTCAGGTGGGCGGTTGTGAGTTTAATTTTGAAGGAAAATGACAGAATTAAAGACTGTATAAATGGTTGATCAGTGGCTTGCATGATTATGTCCACAAAGTGAGATAAAACGGCATTTATCATACATTTTTAAGCTTTGAGTAAGTTGATTACCTTCCTGTAAGTTCTATATCCATTATCTGAGATGTCTTAGGACTATATTATAGTATGAAAATGGAGGGCTTTTTTTGTGGTTGCAGTCCTACTAACAGCAATAGGATTAATAGGAAAAGTAGCAGTTCTAGTATCGGTAGAAGTAGTTTAAAGCAATAAATGGTAGTAAAAATAAAATAAGCATAGTGACTTGGAGTCCCTGGGTGGTACAAATTGTTAATGGGGTTGGTGGCTAACCGAAAGCGTGGAGGTTTGAGTCCACCCAGCGGCTCCTGAGAAGAAAGGCCTGGCAATTTATTTCCCAAAAATCAGCCACTGAAAATGTTATGGAGCACAGTTCTACTCAGACACACATGGAGTCCCCATGAGTAAGAATCGACATGGCAACTAATTCTATTGTATTAAAAGAGACGATGCATAAGGTGTTCTGTAACCTATGATGTTGTAGACAAATGTTAATTATTTTCTGAGTCATGGTACAGTCTTCATTTTGTAATAAATGATTGTCATGCATTTATTACATATGGATGTTTTATTGACCTGCTCCGTAACTTGGTTGTCATTCATAATTTGCCTTTACTAAATCTATAGGCTTGCTATGAGTCGGAATTGACTTGACGGCAATGGGTTTTTTTTTTTTTAAATCAGGAATTCAAGCTCTTCAATCCAAGTCCAGCCAGGCCTCACAACGAGGTAGATGTTAGTCAAATTTAACCCACAGACAGTTAATGGTCTGCTTTGTTTTTAAACTGGAAACTTGTGGGCATGACTTGTAGCCACCTTCCGCACGATTCCTTCTTGATTTGTAACTGCTGGATACTTCACACATTTATATCATGTAGCCCCCGAAGCCATTTTTTTCTTAAAGTTCTGGATTTAGGAAAACTCGAGGATTTCAGGAAAGAATGGAAACATTGGACTGTAAGGAGTTTGGGGCTAACTAGAGAACTTCCTGGCCTTTCCTTGCTCAGGAGTCTGCCATGATAAAAAGTAAAATCCTTTGTTGTTGTTGTTAGGTGCTGTTGAGATGCTTCCCACTCATAGCAACCCTATGTACAACGGAATGAAACAGTGCCTGGTCCTGCACCATCCTCACAATTGTTATGCTTGAGCCCATTGTGGCAGCCACTGTGTCAGTCCATCTTGCTGAGGGTCTTCCTCTTTTTTGCTGACCCTCTACTTTACCATGCATGATGTCCTTCTTCGGGGACTGGTCGCTCCTGATAATATATCCAAAGTATATGAGATGAAGTCTCACCATCCTTGCTTCTAAGGAGCATTCTGGCTGTACTTCTTCCAAGACAGATTTATTCATTCTTTTGGCAGTCCGTGGTATATTTAATATTCTTTGCCAACACCACAATTCGAAAGCATCAATTCATCAGTCTTCCTTATTCATTGTCCAGCTTTTGCATGCATATGAGGCAATTGAAAACACCATGGCTTAGGTCAGGTGCACCGTGGTCTTCAAGGTGACATCTTTGCTTTTCAACACTTTAAAGATGTCTTTTGCAGCAGATTTGCCCAATGCAATGTGTCTTTTGATTTCTTGACAGACTGCTGCTTCCGTGGATGTTGATTATGGATCCAGTTAAAATGAAATCCTTGACAACTTCAATCATTTCTCTGTTTATCATGATGTTGCTTATTGGTTCAGTTGTGAGGATTTTTGTTTTCTTTATGTTGAGGTATAATCCATACGGAAGGCTGTGCTCTTTGATCTTCATCAGTAATTGCTTCCAGTCCTCTTCACTTTCAGCAAGCAAGGTTGTGTCATTTGCATAGTGCAGGTTGTTAATGAGTCTTCCTTCAATCCTGATGCCCCATTCTTCTTCATATAGTCCAGCTTCTCAGATTATTTGCTCAGCATACAGATTAAATAAGTATAGTGAAAGGATACAACCCTGATGCACACCTTTTCTGACTTTAAACCACACAGTATCCCCTTGTTCTGTTCGAACGACTGCATCTTGGTCTAAGTACAGGTTCCTCATGAGCACAATTAAGTGTTCTGGAATTCCCATTCTTCGCAATGTTATCCATAATTTTCTATGATCCACATAGTCAAATGCCTTTGCATAGTCAGTAAAACACAGGTAAACATCTTTCTGGTGTTCTCTGCTTTCAGCCAGGATTCATCTGATATCAGCAATGATATTCCTTGTTCCACGTCCTCTTCTGAATCCAGCTTGAATTTGTGGCAGTTCCCTGATGATGTACTGGTGCAACTGCTTTTAAATGATCTTCAGCAATATTTTGCATGCGCGTAGTATTAATGATATTGTTCATTAATTTCTGCATTTTGTTGGATTACCTTTCTTTGGAGTAGGCATAAATATGGATCTCTTCCAGTTGGTCGATGTCAGGTGGGTTCTCTAGAGAAGCAAAACCAGTAAAGCATAAAAATATATATATAGAGAGATTTATATCAAGGAAATGGCTCACACAATTGTAGAGGCTGGAATCTGCCAAGTCCATGGGTCAGTGTAGAGGCCTTTCCTGATTCACTTAGGCGCAGGAACTAGAGAACCCAAGATCTGCAGGTCAGACAGCAGGGCTCTGGCTCACAGGATGTGAAGGCTGATGAATCCCAAGATCGGCAGGCAAGATGCAGGTAAGCTGCTAGCTCAAGTCTCAAGAACCAAAGGTCAGACAAACAGGAGCTGGTTGCAGGATCCAGAGCAAATAAAAGCCTGCGAGCCTTGCCAGAGAGTCCACTTATATTCGATGCAGGCCACGCTCTCAAGGAGACTCCTTTTCAACTGATTGGCTACTCACAGCATATCTCATCATGGAGGTTATCATATTGTACCAGATCTCATCATGGAAGTGATCACATCATTATATGACTGCCAAACTCCTTCATAACTGCCAAACTACTGAGAATCATGACCTAGCCAAGATGACACACAACCTTAATGATTACAGTTGGCCAGGTAGCTGTCTTCCAGATTTCTTGGCATAAATCATTGAGCACTTTCAGTGCTACATATGTTTGTTGAAACATCTCAATTTTTTAAAATAAACTAGAAGAAGAATCCTTATGTATGTCTTGAGGAAGTGAGTGAGAATTTCAGATGAATTGTCCTGAGGAATTATGCTTACCACAGCTTGTTCTATTTTTTTTTAACCAATTAATAGAATTGGTTGGTGTCAAGATATAATTTTTAAAAAGTTAGAAAGCACAGCTCACATAGGTATAGAATGACTATCATATAGAATAACGCTCATGAATTTCATGTAGAATGAACACATGTCAGGAATATAACTCATTAGTGAGAAGATCAGAAGAATGGCAGAGTTGATTTAAAGGTGATTTGAGAAACAGGAGTTTCATATAGCCCATCAGGAAAGGCATTCTTAAATAGTTGGCTAACTTAAGGACAAAATTGGTTAAGTCTTAGAGGGCAATAAACCTATAATATTTGGAGCTATCTTCTCTACAATGCTGACATTATTTGCATCTCTACATGATGAAAACTACAAGTTAACATGTAACCTCACAAATTTTAGGGCCTAATCAATAGTAAATGGAAAAGCAAATAAAGGCAAAATCCTTTAGAGAATTGATAGTCCTTGGAGGTGTCAATCAGTGCTTCGCTAAAAGAACATGCCTTGCCTATTTTCAAGTTTGTGATTTTTGTAAAATAATTTCTCCCTCTGATCATAAAAGGAGCCCTGGTTTCTCAGTGGTTAAGCACTCTGCTGCTAACCAAAAGATATGCAGTTCAATCCCACCAGCTGCTCTGCAGGAGAAAGATGTGGCAGTCTGCTTCCATAAAAATTTACAGGCGTGGAAACCCTATAGGGTAGTTCAACTCTGTCCTTTAAATTTGCTATGAGTTAGAATGGACTCTATGGCAACAGGTTTGGTTTTTCTGGCTTGGTGATCATGAAAGTTCTCTGAAGATTATCTTTGACTACAAAAGATGCTGATATCATTGTTTTTGATGGTTTAATTTATATAGGTGTGGCAAGAGGTGTTAATTACCAAATAAGCCTCCCTGCCAATGGCTAGCAAATCCAGGGGCTCACAGTGTTGAGCCAGTATACTTGCTGGAAAATTCATAAGAAATCTCAGGTTGCATTTTCAATAACATCTATTATTATCAAGGTCTTTAAAATTGCTTTTGCTGGTTCTTTGAGTCCAGTGCTAGGAAAACACCCACACCTGAGACATTCAGAGTCAAGGGTTGCGCCTCCAGTTCCTAGAAACTTGGAAGACATGCTCTGCTCTCTCCTCAGAATACACCAAATCTGGTAAGTTTCTGCACCTGCTATAAGGCTGGAACCCTTTAAGGTATAGAGCTGGTTTTGGTCCAGGTTCCTGGGAGGGATTTGTAAGCAGTTGTTCCAGATGTGAAGTGAAATTCTTATTCCTTAACTATGGGCTTGTTGTATCTACTTAAAGCGAGATCTATTCTTAAAAATGTCACTTCACATGAACCCTTGATTGCAGTCAATTTGTCCAAATATATTGGTAAAAAGGAGGAAAAATTCTTGCAAATAACTATGTTTCTAAGAAAAGTAAAAATACTCTGTGAAAATAATTGTTTCTGAATTCAGGTGTCAGGGAGAACCAGATACCATTTACAAATTAAAGATTAGAGAGAAATTCAAAAGAAGAACATTTCTTCATTTACCCATAGAAAATAGAACATAACAATGAATATCAACAATATTCCAAAACAACCACAATTAGATTTCCCTATTCCATTTGTTCTGTACTATGTAAATTGTTTTAGTTTTCTGGATTTTGGTCCGCTGTCTGCTTCCATGAAGTTGTCTGCTTCTGAATGCAAAATGGTGCTGGATATTCTGACTGAATCCCCTGGGACAATCTGAGAGTTATCTAAGCTACGCCACTTAAGCTAAATAACCTGTTCACCATGAGTTGAAGTTGGCTTTATGGAAACTAGTTCGACTGCTTGTTTTGGTTTGGGGTGGGCAACAGAAAAACAAAAAGTTAGCAAATGTAAATCTCCAGTGCTACTTAGGATTCACTTCTGGAATCAAGAAATGACTTGCATACCCTAATACAGCCCATGAGATCCACTTCTTGGAAAATGTACTTTAATTACTTCTGGCAGGGGAGTCCATTGGGCATGTCAGAGGGATAACCTCCAAAACTTTCAGTGCATAATTTTCAAAAAAGTTACAAAACCTGAATCTCATGTAAATATGGAATAACCATATGCCAAAATGTATTTAACTTATTGGAGCCCTGGCAGCAGTTTGAAATCCACCAGCCACTCCTTGGAAACCCTATAGGGTAGTTCTACTCTGTCCTTTAGGGTTGCTATGAGTCAGAATTGACATAATGGCAATGGGTTTTGCTATTCAACCTATTAACGAGTGAACCAGCCGAATGAAAAAACTGATTCCAAAAGGCTTTTCAGATCAGGATTTATATAGTCCATCAGAAAAAGCCTGTTGAAAGGGTTTGCTGAGTTAAGAGGCAAAACTGGTTAACATCCTACAGGGCAAGAAAATCATAACATTTGTGGTCATCTTCTTTCCCAATCAGATTATTTGTATCTCTACAGGACAAAAATCTATAAGTTAGTATACAACTTCATAGACTCTAGGTGCTAATCAGTGGTAAATGGCAAATCAGACAAAAAGTCCTTTAGATAATTAAAAAATCCTTGAGTGTGCTACTAAGCAGTGCACTAGTATGATATTAAGAAGCATACAGTCATCTTTTTGCCTATTTTCAAGTTTTTTATATTTTTTTCTTAATACTGGACAACTGGCATGGAAATCTATTCAGAAACAAATTTTTCTAGGAAAGACTAACATCATTTGAATACTGAGAATAGGAATTTTGCGTGGCCACAGATTTAACATTTTGCTTTTTCTAGGTAATTCATATCATTAAGAAAGTATTTCTGGTATAGACTACATACAAACTGGATGAAGACCTGGCAGTGAGAATAACTTCATCTTCAACAATATCTTATAATTTTATAGTGAGATCTCCAGAGAGTGATTGAAAGGTGGCCAGTGCAAATAATCTTTGCTTCAGGCTCCCTTTTGCTATAGTAGCTGTTTCTAATTAACTCCCTCTAGAAATTTTGTGCCAACTTAAATTCCCTACTAAAACACTCATTACTTCACTGTAATACACCTGGCCCAGGTGCCTTTCGTTGCAGAAAATAAAGCTGCTACCTTAAGTACAGATAATTTTAATACAGATAGCAATAGAATATTTTCTATTAAAAAACAACCCAAAAAACAAACCAAACAGAATTTAAACACTCTAGTTGGCAAACTTGTTAATCCTCACACCCACTCACACACCAAAACACGTGGACATTCACGCACTTCCACCCACACAAAGCAACTCAAAATCCTTTCTAAATTAGGATGGCTATTTGTATTCTATTCTGTTTGTGTATTCCTCCCACATACCCCCAGAGTTCTGTACATAGGTTTCTAAGGAACATCTGTCATTTGTTTAATTGGATGCAATCTTAGCCAACTGTTAGGAGCTTATTCTCTGTTAAATTTTGATCTCCTTTAACTCCTGACCTGGTTTGACATATTATATAGAAATGTCAAAAATTCCCCTAGTCAAGTGTCCTTAAACCACCTGCAAACTGTTTGAGCTTGATTGCAAGGCAGCTGATGTTGATTGCAGCAGGAGAAGTGGTTGCTCTTTCTCAGATGTGCTAACTTACCCAAAGTAAGTAGAGTTGAGGAAGGCCAGTTAGTTTACTCTTCCATTGTCTCATTACTGTTCCCATAAATATGTTTTCAAGGTTACACAGCTCGAAGGATGCAACTTCAACATTTTGTGGGACAGTTTCTGTCTTAGTTGAAGGCACATTTTTCCTGAGAAAGTATTCTTCAGATTAATAACATCTTTCTGTTACTCATTTTCTTCCAATGTCTTCTCCTTAGATTCCTCACAATGTTAAGTAATTCATTATCTTTGTAGACATTTTAGGCTTTTCCAATATTTGCAGGCTGCCTTTTTGTCTTCTCAGGTGTATAGCATCATGCTGAGGAAAAGAACTCAATTTTTTTATATATATATATATTTTATTGTACTTCAGGTGAAGGCTTACAGAACAAATAGTTTCTCATGAAACAGTAGTACACATGTTGTTTTATGACACTGGTTAACAACCCCACGACGTATCAACTCTCTAACTTCTCAACATTTTTTTGGTGAAAATACACATAGCCAAAGATACACCATTTCAAAAATTTCTACATGCACAGTTCATTGACATTGACTACGCTCTTCCAATTGTGCTGTTATTCTCACTTAAGATGAAGGCTTACAGAACAAAATAGTTTCTCATTTAACAGTTACTACAAATGTTACCCTATGACAATGGTTAACAATCTCACAACACATCAACAATATCCTTACTCAATCTTGGGTTCCCTATCACCAGCTCCCTTGTCCCCTTCTGCCTTCTGGCCCCTTGTCACTGGACTCCTGTACCTCGTTAGTCTCATTTGGTTTTACAGGGCTGTCCACTCCCAGGCTGAACAGTGAACCTTGGAGGTAACTTCACCGCTGAGCTAAAAGGGTGTCTGGGGGCTATACTCTCGAGGTTTCTCCAGTCTCCTGTAGGCCAGTAAATCTGGTCTTTTTTTTGTGAGTTAGAAATTATGCTCTACATCCTTCTCCAGCCCTGTCCAGAACCCTCTGTTGTGATCCTGGTCAGAGCAGTCAGTGATGGTAGCCGGGCACCATCTAGCTGTACTGGACTCAGTCTGGTGGAGGCCTTGGTAGCTGTGGACAGTCCTTTGGACTAATCTTTTCCTTGTATCCTGTTCTCTTCATTCTCCCTTGCTCCCGAAGGGATGAGACCAGTGGAGTATCTTAGATGGCTGCTCACAGGCTTTTAAGACCCCAGACAGTACTTACCAAGGTAGAATGTAGAGCATTGTCTTTATAGGCTGTGTCATGCCAATTGAGCTAGATGTTCCCCGAGACCATGATCCCCACATCCCTCCACCCAACAGTTCAGTCCCTCAGGGAGTTTGGATGTGTCTATGGGGCTTCCATGACCTTTCCTTGTACAGGTTGTGCTGGTTTCCCCTGTCTTGCGTACTGTCTCACCCTTCACCCAAGATACCACTTATCTATTGCCTATTTAGTATTTCCCCCCACCCCTCCCATCCCTGGTAACCAACAAAGATTGTTACATTTTGTGTGTGAACTTTTTCATGGGTTTTTACAATAGAGGTCTCATACAATATTTGTCCTTTTGTGATTGACTTATTTCACTCAGCATAATGTCCTCCATTTTCATCCATGTTATGAGATGCTTCACAGATTCATCATTGTTCTTTCTCATTACATAGTACTCCATTGTGTGTATGTACCATAGTTTGTTTATCCGTTCATCTGTTGGTGGGCATCTAGGTTGTTTCCATCGTTTTGCTATTGTGAACAATGCTGCTGTGAACATAGGTGTGCATATCTGTATTTGAGTGATGACTCTGATTTCTCTAGGCTATATTCCTAGGAGTGGGATTGCTGGATCGAATGGTATGTCTATTTCTAGCTTTCTGAGGAAGCGCCATATCAGTTAACAAAATGGTTGTATCATTTTGCATTCCCACCAGCAGTCCATAAGAGTTCCCATCTCCCCACAGCCCCTCCAACATTTGTTATTTCCAGTGTTTTTGATTCGTGCTGGTAATGCCGGGGTGAGATGGTATCTCATTGTGGTTTTAATTTGCATTTCTCTAATGGCTAGTGATGGCGAGCATTTCCTCATGTGTCTGTTGGCCATTTGAATGTCTTCTTTGGTGAAGTGTCTGTTCATTTCCTTTGCCCATTTTTTAATAGGATTATTTGTCTTTTTGTTGTAGAGGTGTTGGATTTTCTTGTAGATTATGGAGATTAGAACTTTGACTTGTACTGTCCAAAAATTTTTTCTCAATCTGTAGGTTCTCTCTTTACTCTTTTGGTGAAGTCTTTTGAAGAGCAGAGGTGTTTGATTTTTAGAAGATTCCAGTTATCTAGATTATCTGTTGGGGTTTGTGCATTGATGGTTATGGTTTGTATCCTGTTAATGCCATGTATTAAGGCCTGAAGTGTTGGTCCTATTTTTTTCTTCTATGAACTTTATAGTTTTAGGCTTTGTATTCAGGTCTTTGATCCATTTTGAAGTAGTTTTTGTATATGGCGTGAGGTATGGGTCCTGTTTCATTTTTTTGCAGATGGATATCCAGTTTTTCCAGCACCATTTGTTAAAAAGACTGTCTTTTCCCCATTGGATGGACTTTGGGCCCTTGTCCAAGATCAGGTGACCGTAGGTGGATGGATTGACATCTGGGTTCTCAATTCTGTTCCATTGGTCAATGTATCTGTCGTTGTACCAGTACCAGGCTGTTTTGACTACTGTAGCTGTATAGTAGGTTCTGAAGTCAGGTAGTGTGAGTCCTCCAACTTTATTCTTCTTCTTCAGTAGTACTTTACTTATTCGGGGCTTCTTCCCTTTCCATATAAAGTTAATGATTAGTGAAAAGAACTCAATTTTAGAACTCATTCCATATTAACGCGGACAGACAGTTGCATATCCAACCCAAAAGATTTTCAAACAAAGGAGATCCTTTTTAATTACACCTTCCCATGCATTAGAAATGTTTTTCAGCCTCTTCTTCAAATCTCCAATGGTAGGGTACAGACTTTTCATATTAGAGGAAGTTAGGAACAACTACTTGTTGGAAATGGGACTTGAAGCTGTATTCCCATTAGCACTTTATGTAAGATGAGAAAATACCAGTTCAAAGGATAAGGGAATGCTGATAGAGATTAATGGAAGAGCAACTTAATTTCTGCCAATTGCTCCTTAATGCAGCCTCTAGTAACGCCTTTGCTTTAAATTCCTCAATACCTCCCAAACATGTAGAATATGGTCCCAACTTCATCATACTTCTCTCTCAAATGTTCTCTCTCCTTAACCACTTCTAATTCTCATGACATACCTCGCTAATTTTCGCCATATATTTTTATATACCCTATGCTATAATGTTCTTTGTTTTCCTCTTTATTTGGTTAATTATTTCTTACATGCCAAGATAAACTTAAACATCATCTTTTCAAGAAGGTCTTCCCAGGTGTCTGCTGGACTAGCTGACCCTGCCTAGCACTTCATTACTATCCTATGTGTGGACTTCCTTTTTTTTTTTTTTTTTCTGTTTGGATTTCTTATCCGGGGTTTATCTTACCCCTGCATTCCCTCTGTGCACTAGTTTTGGAGGGCAAGAGCTATTTCTTGCAGATATTCAGGTACTTACAAATAGTTTTGGAACTGAATCAAGCATACTGTGTATCACAATTTAAATAACTTCTTTATATTAAGAATAGGAAAAAATATTGTATCAATTTCAAAATTCAAGTTACCTCTTAGTTTTTTCTGTTCTGTCCAATTTTGTTTCAATTCATTTTAATATCAGGTGCTTTTGCTTTGGTAATTTTTCTCCTCCTGTGTCTTCCATGGTGAATTACTATTCCTGTTAGTACACAGAACTTCAACATGAATGCAGTGGTCTATTAAGATTTTCATCAATTTGAGAACATTAGAAGAAAGCTTATATGAATGCTAATGCATGTTAATACAAACTATATAGAAATTTAAAAACTGCATATGCAGGAAAAATATGAAGCAACCATTTAAAATATTTTGATAATTCTGAGTTGTTTCTCAAACGTACTTACAAGCTAGCTAATGCTTTATTTTCTCCTTGTAAGTAGATCCAGTATCCACTTACAGCTTC
Source organism: Dugong dugon (assembly GCA_030035585.1). NCBI lineage: Eukaryota > Metazoa > Chordata > Mammalia > Sirenia > Dugongidae > Dugong > Dugong dugon. The sequence goes on along the minus strand of CM057472.1, from coordinate 96,813,757 downwards.
CTTCTGAGAGTGCTGAATATAAGTAATTGAATTAAATTAATTCAATGTACCAACTTAACGATAAATTTCTTACAAAGCTGTTCTAGTTCTTTTTTTCTTTTCCCCTTAGGATTCTGGGCAAACATCTTCACCTGTTTATATAAACTATTTTTCATTTGTATAATAATGGAGACTTCTTTGACAAAGAGTGGTTACTGATGCCTCCATCAAATCAGTTGAGTATTCTTTGGGTATTTATTACATATCCCTCAGAATGTTACCATTATGGGTAGTAAAACTGAAATATGAATGTAAACGTAAGAAATTTGTACTTGATTTGGAACGAACAAATATAAGAAATTGATACATGTTAAAATGTCTGAAGACAAACTTCAGTGCATTAAGAATTTGGTGAAAACTTTAGCAGGAGCTTGGAATTTTAATAATGTCTTCATGAAGAGGACAAGACAAAAATTGAATTTTAAAGAATAGAGGGAAATTTAATAGAAATAGCACTGAGTAATAGATCAATTACTAATCTTAGTTATTATTCAGAGGGTGTTTACTATGTTGGACATGTACTATGGGCCATGGGTATATGGAATGATGACTCAATATGATATTCATTCTTATTTTTTTGTAGGCCAATAAATTATAAATTTTAGCCAATATTGTAGCCCAATGTTTATGCTCCTTTGTGCAGTAAATTGATTACACTAATGGTCCCAATCTTTCATGCCTGGTACATCAAGCGATGCTGCTTGTATTTGAAATACCAGTGGCATAGCTTCTGGCATCACAGCAACACACAAGCCACCACAGAACAACAAACTGACAGACAAGTGGTAGTTGCTTCTTGGTTCCAGACGTGAATCCTAAGTATCACTGGTGTTTTACCTTTGCTAACTTTTTGTTTTTCTGTTGCCCACCCCAAACCAAGGCAAACAAACAAACTAGTTGCCATCAAGCCAATTCCTAGTTATGGTGAACAGGTTTTGAAGCTTAAGTGGAATTGCTTAAATAACTCTCAGATTGTGCCAGGGGATTGAATCAGAATGTCCAGGACCATTTTTCATTCAGAAGCAGACAACTGTATGCAAGCAGACTGCTGACCAAAATCCAGAAGATGAAAATAATTTACATAGTACAGAATCAAAGGGTAAGGGAAGTACTCTTGGGAAATTTCCTGTGCTCAAGCAAGGAACAAAAGTCCCAGAGCTGCTCAAATTCAAGGTCCTATGCAAGCTTGGTCAGTGAGTTTTTCAGTAGTGACCAGTGTGGATAAATGTCCTAAGGCACCCCACTGAATGTTTGGAGTGGCTAAAAACCCCGGTATTCTCATTTACTGGTCATGGAGGGTGAGTCCCCAAATTCCATGACTCCATTGTTTACCAGTCAGGGGCTTGGGAAACTCAGACTACATGGAGCAACTAAAATTTGCATAAATTGCTGGTGGGAGTACAAAACGGTATAGCCACTTTGGAGAACAAATAGCAGTTTGTATGAAGTTAAACATTACTGTATTATCTAGATATTTACGCCAAGAAAAACCAAACTTGTTGCTTTTGAGTTGATTCGGACTCATAGTGACCCCATGTGTAACAGAATAAACATAACTATTCCATAGGGTTTTCTTGGCTGTAATCTTTATGGAAGCAGATCGCCAGGCCTTTCTTCTGTGGTGTCGCTGAGTGGGTTCAGACCTTCAACTTTTAGTAGTTGAGCACAAACCATTTCTGGACAAATTCTTGCACATGAATGTTCATTGCAACTGTATGCATAATATTAGAAACAGGTATTAAATGTAAGTGAAGGATCTTGAATGATGTGCTGTATGCTCTTAACGATAAAGTCAGTCTGATGGAGAACGAGTCATTTATGGAAAGAAATGGGAGAGAGCCATCTATTTTTATAAGGGTTACTTAAACGTCTTATACTGCAGACGTTATTAAAAGGTGGCCACTGCAAGAAAAAAATCCTAAATAATTGTGTTAGGGGTAGAAAAAACAAAAACCCAAGAATATTTGTCTGAGTAATTTGAAATCTGCTGTTAACGTCCTCTCCTACTCTGTTCTTTGTGGTACAGTTGTTAAGAGTAATGGCTGCTAACCAAATGGTCAGCAGTTCGAATCCACTAGGTGCTCCTTAGAAACCATATGGGCCAGTTCTACTCTGTCCTATAGGGTTGCTATGAGTCTTAATCAACAGATGACGACTTTGTCTTTGTAAATACGGAGTTTCACCTGATTTTGTGACTCCCTATAAGTTTGAAATAGTCATGAGTCAGAATAATTGTGACCCTTCTGAAGTCTCTTAGAAATTGCAGAGTGAAGACTTCTGGATGGAGAGTTTTGTGCTTCACTGACTTCAATTTTTCATGTTCCTTCCTAGGAGGAACCTTCCTTCTGTGGTTAGATGGAATGGCTAATGCGGGCTTGTATGATTATTCTGACAAAGTGGCATCTCCCAGGACACTAGTCATTTTTCTGTTTGACTTTTCCACTGATTTTACAGTGATACTTTCCTGATTAATGAGACTCCTGTTATGAATTATAAAGCATTTTTGAGGATGCCTTCTAATATCTGTGAATTGTATCTGTGACTTCATTTTTGTCTCGTCTGGAGTGATCAGGGACTTTTTGACTTCTCAACAGACTCTCAGCATGGAAGCTTTTCTGAATGCTCTGTGGGAAGGTGTTAAGCTGCCCTGAAACCAACTTCTTAGAGGAAGGAACCAGAACAGAATGTTCACATGAAAGTGCTAGGTTGGATAATAACCATATTTAGAACTTACGTTGCAGCTTTCATTTCCCAACCACTTTACCAACAGCAACTAAATAAATCTTTCAACATCCTCATTAAATAGATAAATAAACACTACTATCTTAGCATTCTGTTTGGTGGAGGAAAAAAAAAAAATCCTTACTGGTTGATAACTGCAGGAGTAGAATATTTCAGAATAATGATTCCAAGTTCTGTGTCTGTAAGCCAGTCTCCAGCTCTACCTCTTCCAATTTTCTTTTCAAGGGAACTGATTAATCAGTGCTAGCGTTAGCCATTGTGAAAGTGCAGTCAAAACCATTTTTCTCTGGCATTATAAGTTCAAAGAGTTACTGAGAGCTGAGTGCCTGGGAAGTTTCCATTATAGGCCCCACCTGATAAAGAAAAGAAGGAAAAAAAATTACATAAATAAATAACTGAAATCTATTGAGGAAGTGAACTGTCCCGGCTTGTCTCAGTTAGTGAGTTCACTCTGGTTAACACTAATGATGCTTCGCAGCCACATAACTCAACCCTCACCAAAACCTGGTGGAAGATGGCATATGACTTGCATTTGGCAAGCTTTCGAGATCGCAACTCTTTCAACAGCTCAAAGCAAATTTATTTCCTTTCTTTTCTTTCTTTTTTTAATTGTGTTTAGGTGAAAGTTTACAGCTCAAGTTAATTTCTCAGTTAAAAATTTATACACATATTATTTTGTGACATTGGTTGCAATCCCCACTATGTGACAGCATGCTCCCCCTTTCCACCCCTGGTTCCCTGTGTCCATTTGTCCAGTTTTTGTCCCTTCCTGCCTTCTCATCTTGCTTTGGGGCAGGAGTTGCCCATTTGGTCTCATATATTTGACTGAACTAAGAAACACTTTCGTCGTGTGTGTTACTGTTTGTTTTAGAGGTCTATCAATCCTTTTCCGAAAAGTGGGCTTCAGGAGTGGTTTCAGTTCTGGGTTAGCAGAGTGTCTGGGGGCCATAGTCTCTAGGGTTCCCTCCAGCCTCGGTTAGACCAGTAAGTCTGGTCTTTTTTATGTGAATTTGAATTTTGTTCTATATTTTTCTCCTACTCTGTTCTTGGTGGTGCAGTTGTTAAGAGTAATGGCTGCTAACCAAATGGTCAGCAGTTCGAATCCACTAGCTGCTCCTTAGAAACCATATGGCCCAGTTCTACTCTGTCCTATAGGGTTGCTATGAGTCTTAATCAACTTGATGGCAATGAGTTTTGTCCAGAACTCTCTGTTGTGATCCCTGTCAGGGCTATGGGTAGTGGTACCTGGGTACCATCTAGTTCTTCAGGGCTCAGGCTGGTGGAGGCTCTGGTTCATGTGGTCCTTTAGTCCTTTGGTTTAATATTTTCCTTGTGTCTTTGATTTTCATTATTCTCCTTGATCTGGAAGAGATGGGACCAAGAGATGTATCTGAGATCTCCCCTTATGAGCTTTTAAGACCCTAGATGCTACTCACCAAAGTGAAATGTAGAACATTTTCTTTATGAACTATGTTATGCCAATGGACCTACGTATTCCCCTAGACCATGGATCCCAGCCCCTAGCCGCAGCAACTCGGTCCCTCAAGGTGTTTGGATGTGTCTAGGAAACCTTTATGCCCTTGCTTTGGTCAAGTTATGCTGACTTCCGCTATGTTGTATGCTGTCTTTCCCTTCATCAAAGCTGACACCTGTCTACTGTCTAGTTAGTGATTTTCCCTCCTCCTCTCTCCCCACCCTTGTAACCATCAAATAATATTTTTTTCTGTGTGTAAACCTTTTACTGAGTTCTTATAATAATAATTTAATACAATATTTATCCTTTAGTGACTGACTTGTTTCGCTCAGCATAATGCCCTCCAGATTCATCTATGTTGTGAAATATTTCCTGGATCAATCATTGTTCTTTATCATTGCATAGTATTCCATTATGTGTATGTATCATAATTTAGTTTATTCATTCATCTGTTGATGGGCATTTAGGTTGTTTCTGTCTTTTTGTGATTGTGAATAATGCTGCAATGAACATAGATGTGCTTATGTCTATTTGTGTGACAGCTCTTATTTCTCCAGGGTATATTCCTAGGAGCGGGATTACTGGATTGTTTGGTAGTTCTATTTCTAGCTTTTTAAGGAAGTGCCATATCATTTTCCAAAGTGGTTGTACCAATTTACATTCCCACCAGCAGTACATAAGAGTTCCAATATCCCCACAACCTCTCCAATATTTGTTATTTTGTGTTTTTTGGATTACTGCCAGTATTGTTGGGGTGAGATGGTATCTCATTGTAGTTTTGATCTGCATTTCTCCAATGGCTAATGGTCCTGAGCATTTCCTCATGTGTCTGTCTATTAGGCACCTGAATGTCTTCTTTGGTGAAGTGTCTGTTCATGTCCTTTGCTCATTTTTCAATCGGGTTATTTGTCTTTTTGTTATTGAGGTGTTGAAGTATTTTATAGATTTTAGAGATTTCACCCTTGTCAGATATGACATAGCCAAAATTTTTTTCCCAGTCTGTAGGTTGTCTTTCTACTCTTTTGGAGAAGTCTTTTGATGAGCGTAAGTGTTTAATTTTTAGAAGCTCCCAGTTATCTAGTTTCTCTTCTGGTGTTTGTGCATTGTTAGTTATGGTTTGTATCCTATTTATGCCATGTATTAGGACCCCTAGCATTGTCCCTATTTTTTTTTTTCCATGATCTTTATAATTTTAGATTTTATATTTAGGTCTTTGATCCATTTGAAGTTAGTTTTTGTGTATGGTGTGTGGTATGGATCTTGTTTCACATTTTGATAGATGAATATCCAGTTATGCCAGCACCATTTGTTCAAGAGACTGTCTTTACATTAAACAAAGTTTAATGGACTTTGGCCATTAAATATCAGCAGCTCATAGATGGATAGATTTACTTCTGGGTTCTCAGTTCTGTTCCATTGGTCTATGTGTCCATTGTTGTACCAGTACCAAGCTGTTTTGACTACTGTGAGGCCTCCCACTTTGTTCCTCTTCAAAAATGCTTTACTTTTCTGAGGCCTTATTTCCTTTCTTATTAGTCTCTTGGGGACACAGAAAGTCACTCCATGCCTGTTTAAGCCATAGGGGTTTTTAACATGCTTACTGTACTTTCTGCTGTATATGTTTTTTAAATATTTTAAAATGTAGAAATGTTTAAATGTTAAAAAAATGTTTTTCTGAAAAAAATTTCAATAAACTCTTTCTGATAAGAGAAGGAAAGTGTACAAACTTTTTTACAAATGAAGTACAATTTGTTTACAATTGTTGGCATGGTACAAAAAGTCATTGTGTGGCACCTCCTGTTATTTGATGGATTTGTTTTAGAAAACTTCAAGTGCAAAACAAATTCCTATTAATGTTCTTCATGAAAAGCCCTCTTAAATGTACAGAATATGGTCAAAAGTGTGGGTTTTGGCATCAGGCTGCTTCACAGAGTGGTTTAACCTTCCCATGTCTGTTTCTCCTCAGTAAAATGGAACCATTAACAATACCGCCTGAGTAGGTTGTTAGGAGGATTAATGAGATGATGCACTTAAAATGGAGGCATCTGTTTGGGCTTGTGGAAGGGCCCAATAGATATTAGAGACTGTGGAAATAGACAAGGAACACCCAAATAAAAATAAACAAAGGCTATGTATTCAGAGCTTGCTATAGAAGGGGAATCAGCAACCATCTCTTGCATTTGTTAGAGACTCAAAGGCAGGCAGAAAAGTATGGAAATTTTACAGTGTAAAAAAGGGAAGCCTTCATGTATGTTCCCATTAGAGGTTTTTGGCCTGGAGAAGCTGGAGGTGGGCTAACTAGAAACGGGGCATCCTATGTGATTGGTTAGGGGAGAATATTTGACTTTCTCCGGTTGGTCCTAAATTGGAAGCAGGCAGGACAAGAATTAAAGAAGCTATTAGTTATTAGGAGCCTTGGTGAAACAATGGTTAAGAGCTTGGCTACTAACCCAACGATCAGCAGTTTGAATCCACCAGCCACTCCTTAGAAACCCTGTGGGGCAGTTCTACCCTGTCCTATAGGGTCACTGTGAGTCAGCAACGACTTGACAACAACAGATTTGATTTTGGTTTTTCATCAGTTATTAATAAAGTCCTGGCCATTTTAGGTTCATTTTTATAGAGATTTTTGTTTGACTTTCTGTACTGGTAGCTTTAGATAGTGGTTTGAATTTCCAGGCTAGATACTGCAGTTGTGGTTTAGAGTTGTATTTTTTGTATGGTCTGGCCATTGTCCATTTGTTCAGTCTGTCAGTAAAACTTTATCACCATCACCATCGTTATCATCAACATCTAACAATGTTACAAACAATATAAGAACAGAAAAGCTGTACGCTAGGAGAGAATATAATAATCTTTGCTTGTTTTCTCTATACCATAGCATGATCTCAAGAATTAATTAATCCATAATCACAGTAGAATCATATATTTCTAGAGTTTAGGGGTATCTCAAAGATACCATGCCAAGTTAATTAAACTTAAATCTAGGAAATGCAAAGAGAGTTCAGGTTAATTTTATATAAAATCTAATCACAATAAGTGAATAAATGTCTTAAGTATCTAGAAAGTTCTAAGATCGAGAAGTAGGTAGAGAGGAACTTCAGCTGAGAAAACAGATGCCTCACAAACTCAGAAGGTCATGATAATATCTGAAAGTTAATAAATACTGTTAATCTATAAGAAGGTGTCAGAAACAAGGACACAGGTAGCCTGTGATCAAGGCAGAGCTCAGATGTGTGGAGGTGGTCAGCCTCCGTTTGGATGGCAGTCCAGGAGGGGAACGGGCACTGTGCAGGATCTACCAGGCTGTAGCTACTCAGCAGAGCTTAGACAGGGAGAGTAGGTCACTGCTCTGATTAACATGGGAGGTTCTCCTTTGACCTTGTGGTTTCGCAGTGTTATGGACTGAATTGTGTCCCCACAAAAGATATGTTGAAATCCTAACCCTTGGTATCTGTGAACATGACTTTGTTTGGAAATAAGATCTATGAAGATGCTATCAGTTAACATGAGGTGATTCTAGAGTAGAGTGGGTCCTAATCCAATCTGAGTGGTGATTGAACTATAAAAAGTAAGCGACACAGAGAGACACACAAATGGAAAATGGCCATGTGGCAATGGAAGTATGCTTCAGTTGCAAGCCAAAGAACATCTGAGGCTACCAGAAGCTGGGGAAAAGAAGAAAGGATCTTGTGGAGTCTTTGGAGAGAGCATAGTCCTCCTGATACCCTGAATTCAGACTACTGGCCTCCAGAACTGTGAAACAATAAATTCTTATGGTTTAAAGCCACCCACCTTGTGACATTTAATTAAGGCATCCCTAGGAAACTAATACACCATGAGAGCCACACATAGGGGAAGTAGGGAACTGGATCTGCATATTCAAGGACAAACTGGATGAGACTTCACTAAAGATACACAATATGAAGCAGCCTGGGAACGTTCTGGATGCAAACTCTCTTTATCTCTTAGAGATTCCAAGCAATTTTAGAAGCTGAGATTGTGGATAACTTTGAAGAGTGAGGACTTTCAAGTGAGCTGGTAGGTACTTCAAGTTACTGATATTTGGGATCCCTCCAATGATTCATCCATTCATTTGGTCATTCACTTCACAAATATATACTGATTAAACCAATATGACCATGATTGAGACATTCACATTACAGTTATATGTAAAACCAGTTATGAATTTTGTGTTATATATTCAGAAATTAAGATAAATAAAAATGTGCATAGAGAAAATTATATAAGGGGACCCAGAATACTCTTTGTATCTGCTTTTCATTCCGGTTATATTCCAGAATAGTGGGACTTTTATTTTTAAAACATTATGCTTTATTACATAAGTAATACAGGCATACACTCTCGTTGTTGTTGTTGTTATTAGGTGCCCTCGAGTCAGTTCTGACTCATAGTGACCCTACGTAAAACAGAACGAAATACTGCCTGGTCCTGAGTAATCCTCGCAATCATTGTGATGCTTGAGCCCATCGTTGCAGCCATCAATCCATCTACTCGAGGGTCTTCCTCTTTTTCAGTGATCCTCTTCTTTACAAAGCATGATGTCCTTCTCCAGGGACTAGTTCCTCCTGATAACATATCCAAAGTATAACATATCCAAAGTATAACATATCCTCACATCTAAGGAGCATTCTGGCTGTACCTCCAAGACAGATTTGTTGCTTCTTCTGGCAGTCCATGGTATATTCAATATTATTTGCCAACACCAAATTTAAAGACATCAATTCTTCTTCAGTCTTCCTTATTCATTGTCCAGCTTTCACATGCATAAGAGGCAACACCTTAGTCTTCAAGGTGATATCTTTGCTTTTTAACACTTCAGAGAGGTCTTTTGCAGCAGATTTGCCCAATGCAATGAGTTGTTTAATTTCTTGACTACTGCTTCCATGGGCTTTGACTGTGGATCCAAGTAAAATGAAACCATGGGTAAATTCAATCTTTTCTCCATTTATCATGATGTTGGTTCTTGGTTGAGTTGTCAGGCTGTAGTCTTTGATCTTCATCAGTAAATGCTTCAAGTCTTCTTCACTTTCAGCAAGTAAGGTTGTGTCATCTGCATTTCACTGGCTGTTAATGAGTCTTCCTCCAATCCTGATGCTGCATTCATCTTCATATAGTTCAGGTTCTCGAATTATTTGCTCAGCATACAGATTGAATAAGTATGGTGAAAGGATACAACCCTGATGCATACTTCTCCTGATTTTAAATAAGGCAGTATCCCCTTGTTCTTTTCAGACAACTGTCTCTTGGTCTGTGTATAGGTTCCTGAAGAGCACTGTTAAGTGTTCTGAAATTCCCATTCTTTGCAATGTTATCCAAAATTTGTTATGATCCACACAGTCGAATGTCTTCGCATAGGGAATAAAACACAGGTAAACTTCTATCTGGTATTCTGTGCTCTCAGGGAAGACCCATCTGACATCAGTAATGATACCCCTCACTGCATGTCCTCTTCTGAATCTGACTTGAATTTCTGGCAGTTCCCTGTCGGTATACTGCTGTAACTGTTTTTGAATTATCTTCAACGACATTTTGCTTGCATGTTATATTAATGATATTGTTTGATAATTTTTGTATTCTGTTGGATCACTTTTCTTTGGAATGGGCAAAAATATGGATCTCTTCCAGTTGGTCGACCAGGTAGCTGTCTTCCAAATTTCTTGACATAGATGACTGAGCACTTCCAGTGTTGCATCCATTTGCTGAAACATGTCAGTTGGTATTCTGTCAATTCCTGGAACCTTGTTTTTCACCAGTGCTTTCAGTGCAGCTTGGGCTTCTTCCTTCAGTACCACTGGTTTTGATCATATACTACCTCTTGAAATGGTTTTATGTAGACCGATTCTTTTTGGTACAGTGATTCGGTGTATTCCTTCCATCTTCTTTTGATGTTTCCTGTATCATTTAATATTTTCCTCTTAGAATCCTTCAATACTGCAACTCAAGGCTTGAATTTTTTCTTCAGTTCTTTCAGCTTCAGCAATGCTAAGCATGTTCTTCAATTTTGGTTTTCTAACTCCAAATCTTTGCATATTTCATTATAATTCTTTACTTTGTCCTCTGGAGCTACCCTTGGAAATCTTCTGTTCAGCTCTTCTACTTCATCATTTCTTTCTTTGGCTTCAGCTACTGTACATTCAAGAGCAAGTTTCAGAGTCTCTTCTGACATCATTTCAGTCTTTCTTTCCTTCTCATCTTTTTAGTGACCTCTTGCTTTCTTCATGTGTGATGTCCTTGATGTCATTCCACAACTTTTCCGGTCTTTTGTCATTAGTGTTCAATGTGTCAAATCTCTTCTTGAGATGGTCTCTAAATTCAGGTGGCATATACTCAAGGTTGTACCTTGGCTCTCGTGGATTTATTCTAATTTTCTTCAGCTTCAACTTAAACTTACATATGAGCAATTGATCTGTTCTGCATTCAGCTTCTGGCCTCGTTCTGACTGATGATACTGAGCTTTTCTGTTATCTCTTTCCACAGATACAGTTGATTTGATTCCTTTGTATTCCATCTGGCAAGGTCCAGGTGTATAGTCGCCATTTATGTTGTTGAAAAAAGTTATTTGCAATGAAAAAGCCATTGATCTTGCAAAATTCTATCATGGGATCTCCAACACCATATGAATCACCAAGGCTATATTTTCCAACTGCCAATCCTTCTTATCTATTTCCAACTTTCACATTCTAATTGCCAGTAATTATCAATGTATGTTGATTGCATGTTTGATCAATTTCAGTCTGTAGAAGTTGGTAAAAGTCTTCAATTTCTTCATCTTTGGTCTCAGTGGTTGGAGTGTAAATTTTAATAGTAGTCATATTAACTGGTCGTCCTTGTAAGCTAATGGATACTATCCTATCACAGACAGACTTGGACTTCAGGATAGATCTTAAAATGTTCTTTTTGATAATGAGTATAATGCCATTCCTCTTCAATTTGTCATATTTGCATAGTAGAACATATGATTATCCAATTCAAAATGGCCAATACCAGTCCATTTCAGCTCACTAATGCTTAGGACATTGATGTTTATACATCCCATTTCAATTTTGACTATTTCCAATTTTCCTAGGCTCATAATTCATATATTCCACATTCCTATTATTAATGGATATTTGCAGCTGTTTCTTCTCCCTTTGAGTCATGCTACTTCAGCGGATGAAGATCCCAAAAGCTTGACTCTATGCACATCAGTAAGGCCAGCTCTACTTTGAGTAGGCAATTCGTGTCCAGTCGTAGTTTAGTGCCTTCCAACCTGGCAGGGAGGGCTCATCTTCCAGCACTATATCAGACTATGATCTGCTGCTATTCATAAGGTTTTCACTGGCTAATTTTTCAGAAGTAGACCACCTGTTCCTTCTTCCTAGTCTGTCTTAGTCTGGAAGCTCAGCTGAAACTTGTCCACCATGGGTGACCCTGGTAATATTTGAAATACCGTTAGCATGGCTTCTGTCATCACAGCAACATGCAAGCTACCACAGTACGACAAACTGACAGATGCCTGGGGGGATTCTCATTGTACATGATGCAAAATCTAGAGAAGAGATCAAACAAAACATAAAAGTTCTCTTTTACCTGTTCTTATTCCTTGCCCCAGGCATCGATTGTAATATTTCTATGCACTGTCAATTTTCCAGTATGTGAGTGTTTACACATACACATGTAGATATATACAGCATGAATAAGATCATATTATACACATAGTTTGATCACTTAACAGTGCATTTTAGAGATCTTTTTATGTCAGTATATTTAAGTCTCCAGAACATGCCATAAAATGTTGGCACTGTAATTTATTTAATCCCCCTCTTACTGGCGAGTGTTTAGCTCCCCCACTCCAGATTTTGCTATTTAAGCAAATGATATGAAAATAATTCTTATACGCAAATCTTTGGGTGCATGTAAAGTGGAATTGCTAGATCATAAGCTAAATTGAGATTTAATTTTTTTATCATTTTTTTAAATTGTGCTTTAAGTGAAAGTCTACAGTTCACGTTTCTCATACAAAAATTTATACACACATTATTATGTGACCCTAGTTGCTCTCCCTATAACGTGACAGCACACTCCTCCTTTCCATCCCAGATTTCTCATGTCCATTCAACCAGCTCCTGACCCTTTTTGCCTTCTGATTTCGCCTCTGGTTAGGAGCTGTCAATTTAGTCTCATGTATCTACTCGAGCTGAGAATCACTCTCTTCACCGGTATCATTTTATGTCTTATAGTCCAGTCTAATCTATGTCTGAAGAGCTGGCTTCAGGAATGGTTTTAGTTCTGGGCTAACAGAGTCTGGGGGGCCATGTCTTCTGGGGTCCCTCCAGTCTCAGTCAGACCATTAAGTCTGGTCTTTTTGCTAGAATTTGAGTTCTACACCCCACTTGTCTCCTGCTCCATCTAGGACTGTCTGTTGTATTCCCTGTCAGGGTGGTCATTGGTGGTAGCCAGGCACCATCCAGTTCTTCTGGTCTCAGGCTGATGGAGTCTCTGGTTTATGTGGCCCTTTCTTGTCTCTTGGGCTAATATTTTCCTTGTGTCTTTGGTGTTCTTCATTCTCCTTTATTCCAGGTGGGTTGGGGCCAATTGATGCCATCTTAAATGGCCACTCGCTAGCTTTTAAGACCCCATATACCACTCACCAAAATGGAATGCAGAATATTTTCTTAATAAACTTTGTTACGTTAATTGACCTAGAAGTTCCCTGAAACCATGGTCCCCAGACCCCTGCCCCTGCTACTCTGTTCCTCAAAGTGTTTGGTTGTATTTAGGAAACTTCTTAGCTTTTGGTTTAGTCCAGTTGTGCTGACTTCCCCTGCATTGTGTTGTCTTTCCCTTCACCTAAGATAATTCTTTGTATAGAGGAATCTAACTGATTTTCATATGTTTCTCTTGTATCCTGATACTTTGCTGAAATCTTCTATTCTAGTAGTTTTCTTATGAATTCTTTGGGGTTTTCTGTGTATAAGATCATATTATTTGCAAGTAGAGATACTTTTAGTTCTTCCTTATCAATCTGGATGCCCTTTATTTCTTTTTCTAGCCTAATGTCTCTGGCTAGGACCTCCAGCACAATGTTGAATAAGAGTGGTGATAAAGGACATCATTGTCTGGTTCCCATTCTCAAGAAGAATGCTTTCAGACTCTCTGCATTTAGGATGATGTTGGCTGTTGGCTTTGTATAAATGCCCTTTATTATGTTGAGGAATTTCCCTTCCATTCCTGTTTTGCTGAGAGTATTTATCATGAATGGGTATTGGACTTTGTCAAATGCTTTTTCTGCATCAATTGATAAGATCATATGGTTCTTGTCTTCTGTTTTATTTATCTGATGCATTATATTGATTGTTTTTCTAATAGTGAACCATCGCCGCGTACCTGGTATAAATCCCACTTGGTCATAGTGAATTGTGTTTTTGATATGTTGTTGAATTCTATTGGCTAGAATTTTGTTGAGTATTTTTGTGTCTATGTTCGAGAAGAATATTGGTCTATACTTTTTTTTTTTTTGTGGTGTCTTTACCTGGTTTTGATATCAGGGTTATGCTGGCTTCATAGAATGAGTTTTGGAGTATTCCATCTGTTTCTATGCTCTGAAATACCTTTAGTATAAGTGGTGTTATCTCTTCTCTGAAAGTCTGGTAGAATTCTCCAGTGAAACCGTCCAGGCCAGGGTTGTCTTTTTGTTGGGGGTTTTTTAATTACCTTTTCAATTTCTTTTCTTATAGGTTTATTTAGTTGTTCTACCTCTGTTTGTGTTAATTAAGGTAGGTAGTGTGTTTCTAGAAATTTGTCCATTTCCTCTAGGTTTTCAAATTTGTTAGGAGTACAATTTTTCATAGTATTCTGTTATGTTCTTTTAATCTCAGTTGGGTCTGTTGTGATATTGCGCATCTCATTTCTTATTCTGATTATTTGCTTCCTCTCCTATTTTTCTTTTGTCAGTTTGGCCAGTGGTTTACCGATTTTGTTGATCTTTTCAAAGAACCAGCTTTTTTTCTTGTTAATTCTTTCAATTGTTTTTCTGTTTTCTGCTTCATTTTAATTCTTCTCTAATTTTTTTATTTGCTTTCTTCTGGTATCCGGGGATCTCTTTTGCTGCTCTCTTTCTATTTGTTTGAGTTGTAGAGTTAATTTTTGATTTTGGCCCTTTCTTCTTTTTGGATGTGTGCATTTATTGCTATAAATTGACCTCTGAACACTGCTTTTGCTGTGTCCCAAAGGTTCTGGTAGGATGTTGTCATAGATTGAATTATGTCCCCCCAAAAATGTGTGTAACAATTTGTCTAGGCCATGACTCCTCGTATTGTGTGATTTTCCTATATGTTGTAAATCCTGCCTCTATGATGTTAATGAGGGAGGATGAGCGGCAGTTGTGTTAGTGAGGCAGGACTCAGTCTACAAGATTGGATTGCATCCTGAGGCAATCTCTTGAGATATAAAAGAAAAAAGTGAGCAGGGAGACAGGGGGACCTCATACCATCAAGAAAGCAGTGCCGGGAGCACAGAGTGTCCTTTGGACCCGGGGTGGCTGCGCTGGGAAGCTCCTAGTCCAGGAGAACATTGATGAGAGGGCTGACAGAGAGAGAAAGTCTTCCCCTGGAGCTGACACCCTGAATTTGGACTTTTAGCCTACTTTACTGTGAAGAAGTAAATTTCTCTTTGTTAAAGCCATCCACTTGTGGTATTTCTGTTGTAGCAGCACTAGATGACTAAGACAGATGTGTTTTCATTCTCATTTGATTTTGTGAATTTCTTTATTCTGTCCTTAATTTCTTCTATAACCCAGTGGTTTTTGAGCAAGATATTGTTAAGTTTCCAACTGTTTGATATTTTTTTCCCTTCCTTTTTCTGTTATTGATTTCTGCTTCTATGGCTTTATGGTCAGAAAAGATGCTTTGTAATATTTCGATGTTTTGGATTCTGTTAAGGCTTGCTTTATGGCCTAAAATGTGGTCTATTCTGGAAATGTTCTATGTGCATTGGAAAAGAAAGTATACTTGGCTGCGGTTGGGTGGAATGTTCAGTATATGTCCATGAGACCAAGTTGGTTGATTGTACCATTTAGATCTTCCGTGTCTTTATTGAGCTTCTTTCTGGATGTTCTGTCTTTCACTGAAGGTGGTGTGTTGAAGTCTCCTAGTATTATTGTGGAGCTGTCTATCTCTCTTTTCAGTGCTGTTAGAGTTTGTTTTATGTATTTTGGAGCCCTTATAGTTATGTCCTCCTGGTGTATTGATCCTTTAATCATTATATAGCATCCTTCCTTATCCTTTTTGGTGGATTTTACTTTAAAGTCTCTTTTGTCAGAGATTAATATTGCCACTCCTGCTCTTTTCTGAGTGTTGTTCGCTTGATGTATTTTTTTCCATCCTGTGAGTTTTACTTTGTTTCTATCTTTAAGTCTAAGTAAGGTGTGTATCTTGTAGGCAGCATATGGACAGCTCGTGTTTTTTTATCCATTCTGCCACTCTCTGTCTCTTTATTGGTGCATTTAATCCATTTACATTCTGCGTAATTATTGATAGGTATGTATTTACTGCCGTCATTTTGATGTCCTTTTTTGTGTGTTGTTGACAGTTTCTTTGTTCCACTTAACTTTCTGTGCTGAGTCGTTTTTATTTATGTATTTTCTTTTCATCTTTTTCTTTGTTATTGATTTTGTATTTGCTACATCTTTATGTTTTTCTTGTTTTTTATTTTAATGTGTAGGATTGTTAGTTTCCTTTGTGGTTACCTTTATATTAACCACTATTTTTCTAAGTTTAAACCAATTTTTTATTTCTGTATATCTCCTTGACTTCATCTCCATTTGAAAGATCTATGACTACTACATTTTTTTAGTCCCTCTTTTTTGTTTTAATGTTGTCATCTTTTACATACTGATGTTTCTGTTTCCCTATTTACAGTGTTTTAGCTTTGATTTATTTTTGTGACTTTCCTATCTGGGTTTATATCTGGTTGCTCTGTCCTATGTTCTAGTCTTGAGTTGTTACCTGATATTATTGATTTTCTAACTGGAGGACTCCCTTTAGTATTTCTTGTGATTTTGGTTTGATTTTTTACAAATTCCCTAAACTTCTGTTTATCTGGAAATGCCCTAATTTTTCCATCATATTTGAGAAACAGTTTTGCTGGATATATAATTCTTGACTGGCAATTTTTTTCCTTCAAGGATTTATATATGTCAACCTATTGCCTTCTTGCCTACATGGTTTCTGCTGAGTAGTCTGAGTTTAGTCTTTTGATTCTTCTTTGTAGATGACCTTTCGTTTATCCCTAGCCACTCTTTAAAATTCTATCTTTAGTGTTGGCAAGTTTGATTATGATATGTCTTGGTGAATTTCTTTTGGGATCTACATTGTATGGGGTTCAATGAGCATCTTGGCTAGATATCTTCTCATCTTTCACAATATCAGGGAAGTTTTCTGCCAAGAAATCTTTCACAATTCTCTCTGTATTTTCTGTTATCCCCCTGTTCTGGTACTCCAATCACTCGTAGATTGTTCCTCTTGATAGAGTCCCACATAATTCTTAGGGTTTCTTCATTTTTTTCTAAATTCTTTTATCTGATTTTTCCTCAAATAAGTTGATGTCAAGTGCTTTATCTTCAATCTCACTAATTTTGTCTTCTGTTGCCTCAATTCTACTCCTATGACTTTCTACTGAGTTGTTTAATTTTGAAATTTTATTATTAATCTTCCGGATTTCTGTTTGCTGTCTCTGAATGGATTCTTGCAGCCTATTAAATTTGTCATTATACTCTTCTCTAATCTTCTTAAGTTCCTTTCTTGCTTTGTCTGAGTGTTCCTTGGATTGGCCTGCATTTTGCATGATCTCCTTCCTAATCTCTTGAATAGTTCTATATATTAATCTTTTGTATTCTACCTCTGGTATTTCCAAGAAGTTATCTTCCTCCGGAAGATTTATTGATTCTTTGTTTCAGGAGCTTGCTGAAGCCATCCTGGTCTGCCACTTTATGTGATTTGATATTGACTGTTATCTCCAAGCCATCAATAAGTTATTATATTGATTTATTTTATGTTTGCTTACTGTGTCCTAGCTACTTGTTTTGTTTTGATATGCTCAGATAGGCTGCTTCTGTGAAGTAGTTTTATTATTGGTGCCTTTGAAGCTCTAATGTCCTGTCATCAGGTGGTTAGATCTGTTACTAGGTATGTGAGCCCAGGTGTCCATTTACTTTTCTTATATAGATTCAGCTCACATGTCCAGGTAGTTTGTCACCAAGTGTGTGGTGCAGGCTCTCGCCTATAGTCCTAGATGGGCAGGGGTGATTGGAGTAGGCACACATATCTGACTGCAGTAGGGGCTCATGTGCTGAGCAAGGCAGGGAGCTGACGGCTGCCCCGGAGTGTTTGGGGGGAAAGTATGTACTTGTTCACTAGAGTGCATAGGTGGGTGGATTTTGCAGCCAGACTATGGGCACCCAGTGCTGTTGGCTGTAAGGACTGGGAGGCACCACTTATTCTTGGACCCCTGTTGCAGGTGGGTAGGTGGTATGGGTGGAGCCACCAGTCCTCAGGCTCCTGATGTGGATAGGTGAGGAATCTGCTTAATGGGCAGAGCAGTGTCAAATATCATGAACCTGCCACTTCACCATACAGCTGATACAGTTCAAGTTAGGCTTCAGGTAGAACCTGTTGTATTGTGCTAATGAGGGCCTACACTTTTGAAGTGGACTCATACAGGTCTATGCAGGGGTGAAAGGCTTTCAAAGCCCATGGACCCCTTATGCCTGTGCCTAGACAAAGGAGCTGTGCCCACTCTGAGTTCCTGGCTTAGGGGACCTGGCAGATTGTTTTTTCCTGTTTGTTAATTTGTTCCTTCTCCAAGGGCAGGATAATGACTCAGGGAGCTTGATGGGTCCTACTTTTGGCCCAGGGGATGTGACAATGGCTGAAGCCAGCCTGGTACCTGGTGCAGAGCAGAGGAGGCAGGTAAATGGGAGAGAGGTTCTTCCCAAATGGGGTGTTTTTTGATCTGCTTGGTGGGTTAGACACATGTACTCATCTTTTGTTGATTGAGCACTGCTTTTCACTGATCTGGAGTCTGGGGCTTGAGTAGACTCTCTGTCGCTTCGTCCCTCCTGATGTGAAAAACGTGTCTGGAACACCACTGCTTGCCTCACCGCACACACCAGCCAATCTGGCCTACAAGGCTCCAGTTCCCACCAGGTCAGGTCTGGCAACTCCTCACTGCTTCCAAACAGTCTCTCACTCCCCATGCCATTCAGTCCAATTCCTCAACTTTGCCTTTGATGTTCAGGACTCCTAGATAGTCATATGTAATCAATTCACTTGTTTTTCCAGGTCTTTGTTGTAGGAGGGACCACAGGAAGTGTCTGACTACTCTGCTATCTTGGCCCCACCTCGAGATTTAATTTTGATAGATATTGCCAACTTAGCGCCTAAAAGACTGCACCAGTTTATAATTCCACTTGTAATGTTTGAGTCCCATGAAAGGGTGGATATTTTTGGGATTCTGTAAAAATATGTTTGTGTACTTGTTACCAAAAGATATTGTAATTGGAATGTCAATTTCGTGAACTAAACAAATATTGTAAAGACCTAATAATGACTTTTTCCAAAGTATTTACTAGGTTGGTTTAGGAACTGCATTGCTATTGATCAAAGGATTCTTTGCCAAATCAATGCTCTATAGGCTCCTGAAATATTTTCTTCTGTCTCTTTTATAATAAGCTTTACTATTTTATAAGCATAACTTTAATGTCTTTTTCTTTTTTTTCTACTTCTTTCAGATAGAAAACCAAGACCAAGAAGGATTAGTTGAATAATACACAGATTTTATGGAAACTGGAAATGATCCTGCCAAATTCTTTCAAGTGTCCAACATTCCCTAGCTATATTAGTGATTGAGTGAGCATGTTTTTTATTTCATAGTCTAAGGATTCTATGTAATTGGCTCATTCAGAGATGACAACTAAAGGGAAGAGTGAAAGGAATACTGAGATATGGACAAGGCCACTGAGATGGAACAAACAGAAAAGATGAGAAGCAATATGGTGTTTGAATAAGAAACTTCAAGAATTTTGAAATAAATTTAAGAAAATTGAGGTTGAATACAAGACCTTCAATAATTGAAACACAATCTACAGGCCTAACAACATGGCATGATTTACTTGGATAGGAGGGATACCAGTAGGCTTGAACAGGCTCATCCCAATTTCTGCATCCGGGACAATTCTTTTGCTGTTTTCAGGAAACTGGGAAGACTGATGAAAACTGTCACGTGTAAAATCCGTCATATATATAGCAATAAGGTATTAAATGCTTGTATTAATTTAATGGAAGCTGGTGTCACAAGTGGTTTGAATTTGACTACTAACGCAAAGGTAGGCCATTTGAACCCATCCAGTAGCTCTGTGGGAAAGGAAGGTCTGGGGATCTGCTTCTGTAAAGATTCTAAAAGGACCAGACCCATTGCTGTCCAGTCGATTCCAGCTCATAGCAACCCTATAGGACAGAGTAGAACTGCC
Source organism: Dugong dugon (assembly GCA_030035585.1). Taxonomy (NCBI): domain Eukaryota; kingdom Metazoa; phylum Chordata; class Mammalia; order Sirenia; family Dugongidae; genus Dugong; species Dugong dugon. The sequence continues at coordinate 96,793,973 of CM057472.1, read as the reverse complement.
CCATAGATACTCTGCAGGAGATGTGGCAATCTGCTCCCATAAAGATTTATAGCCATAAAGATTACAGCCAAGAAAATCCTATGGAGTGCAATTTTCCTCTATAACTCTTAAGGTCACTATAAGTTGGAGGTCAACTCCACGGCAGCTAACAACAACATATTGATTTAAGGTCTATCACCTACAGGTTTTCTTATTTAGCCACACAGCAACTATGTGATATGAGTAGAAGATAGTGGTGTCTTCCATTGACAGGTGAGAAAGTTGAGGCACAGGAGAGGTAATTGCTTATACCAGTTATATCATTAATCAGCAGGAGACACAATCATCTAATTTTAGGTTTGCTGATCCCAAATTCTATGTTCTTTTCAATAAAATACCTGCCTGCTAGACAAAACCAAGGCATTTGAGTCAATTAATCGGCGTAAATATCCCGAAACCCCATTGCATGACCCCATTATCTCCTTTAGAATTGAGTTTATGTAACATGGGTTATCTTTACATCTCACCACAAGGGGACTAGTAATTGAAGTTCAAATAAGCTCTAACTATAGAGCATGTACCTGGAAGATATGTAATAGCATAGGTCATGAAAGAGCCTCACAAAGGAAGGGGTCCAGGAGAGAGAAAATGCCATGTTCCAGACAAAAGCAGAGAGTATATTTGGTTCTCCCTTAGATGGAGTGGTTCCGCTAGATTTGCTAAATTATCTGATTGCGCATTTTACCCTTGAGAGTTGTTTCAATATTTCTCTTCTAGGAGCAATAATATATTTGCTTTCTGCCTGACAGAATGGCTGTTTTATGGACTTAATTTTGTTTGCTGTGAGGTTTTAAGTTTTTTACTAGGTTTTTGGCAATCCATAATGTGTAATCTCTGACCACTTATTTTGTGCCTTCTGAGATGGATGCCTCTGTAAAATCCGAGTGGAAAGGGAATTGGACTTCTACTTTTCTAAGTGTGATTTATTTTGGAAATGATGAGTAGTTGAGGCTCTGACATCACTGTCCCAACTTTGCATATTTTTTCTAGCTTCCTACTCAATTCAGGGAGCTCTGGTGGCACAGTGGTTAAAAGCTTAGCTGCTAACCAAAAGTCAGCAGTATGAATCCACTAGCCGTTCCTTGGAAATCCTATGGGGCAGTTCTACTCTGTCCTATAGTGTTGCTATGAGTTGGAATCGACTCGATGGCAATGGGTTTGGTTCGGTTTATGTAAAGACAGAGGGATCCTTTGTAATCTTTAGTGTCTAAAGCACTTTTTAACCTAGAGAAGCCCCTATCTTTTTATAAATAGAAACATTTTACCTGTTAAGATGATTAGACTGTTGTTGGTAAGTGCCATCGAGGCGATTCTGACTCATAGTAACCTTATGTACAATAAAATAAAACACTGCCCGGTCCTGAACTATCTGCACAATCTGTCCAGCTAAGTTAGGGACAAAACTGGTTAACTTTCATAGGACAATAAACCCATAATAGTTGAAGCTATCTTCTCTACAAGGCTGACATTACTTGTATCTCTACTCGATGAAAACTACAAGTAAACATGTAACCTCAAACAGGTTAGGCCCTAACCCATAGTAAATGGAAAATGAAATAAAGGTAAAATACTTTGTTGTTGTTGTTAGGTGCCATCTAGTTGGTTCCTACTCATAGCAACCCTATGTACAAAACAACAAAACACTGCCCGGTCCTGTGCCATTCTTGCAATCATTGCTATGCTTCAGCCCCAAATTGCTATACTTCAATCCATCTCGTTGAGGATCTCCCTCTCTTTCACTGACCCTCTAGTTTACGAATCATGATGCCCTTCTCCAGGGGCTGGTTGCTCCTGATAACATGTCCAAACTATGTGAGAAAGGAAGTCTCACAATCCTCACTTCTAAGGAGGATTCTGGTTGTCCTTCTTCCGAGTCAAATTTCTTCATTCTTCTGGCAGTCCATGGTATATTCAATACTCTTCACCAACACTGTAATTCAAAGACACCAATTCTTCAGTCTTCCTTATTCATTGTCCAGTTTTTGCATGCCTATGAGGCAATTGAAAATACTGTGGCTTAGGTCAGGCACACCTTAGTCCTTAAAGTGACATTTTTGCTTTTTAACACTTTAAAGAGGTCTTTTGCAGCAGATTTGCCCAATGCAATATGTCTTTGATTTCTTAACTGTTGCCTCCATCGACATTGATTGTGGATCCAAGTAAAATGAAGTCCTTGACAACTTCAATATTTTCTCCGTTTATCATAAGGTTGCTTATTGGTCCAGTTGACAGGATTTTTGTTTCTTTATGTTGAAGTGTAATCCAGACTGAAGACTGTAGTCTTTGATCTTCATCAGTAAGTGCTTCAAGTCCTTTTCACTTTCAGCAAGCAAAATGGTGTCATCTGCAGGTTGTTAATGAGTCTTCCTCCAATCCTCATGCTGCGTTCTTCTTAATATAGTCCAGTATCTCAGATTTCTTGCTCAGCATACAGAATGAGTAAGTATGGTGAAAGGATACAACCCTGACACACTCCTTTCCTGATTTTAAACCACCCAGTATCCCCTTGTTCTGTTTGAATGACTGCCTCTTGGTCTATGTACAAGTTCTGCATGAGCACAATTAAGTGTTGTAAGCTCCCATTCTTTGCAATGTTTTCCATAATTTGTTATGATCCACACAGTTGAATGCCTTTATGTAATAAATAAAACACAGGTAAACATCTTTCTGGTATTCTCTGCTTTCAGCCAAGATCCGACATCAGCTATGATAGCCCTCATTCCATGTCTTCTTCTGAACCCGACTTGAATTTCTGGCAGTTTCCTGTTGATGTATTGCTGCAACCATTTTTGAATTATCTTCAACAACATTTTACTTGTGTGTGATATCAATGAAATTGTTCGATAATTTCTGCATTCTGTTGGAACACTTTTCTTTGGAATGGGCAAAAATATGAATCTCTTGAAGTCATTTGGACAGGTAGCTGTCTTCCAAATTTCTTAGCATAGATAAATGAGTGCTTCCAGCATTTCACCTGTTTTTTTTTTTTTTTATTGTACTTCAGGTGAAAGCTTACAGAGCAAATAGTTTCTCATGAAATAGTAGTACACATGTTGTTCTATGACATTTGTTAACAACCCCACAACGTATTAAGCCTATAAATTCTCAACCTTTTTTTTTTTTTTTGATGAAAATTACAGATGGCCAAAGATACACCGTTTCAAAATTTTCTACATTCACAGTTCAGTGACATTGACTACGCTCTTCCAACTGTGCTGTTATTCTCACTTAAGATGAAGGCTTACAGAACAAAATAGTTTTTCATTTAACAGTTACTACACATGTTGCCCTATGACAATGGTTAACAATCTCACAGCACATCAAGAATATCCTTACTCCACCTTGTGTTCCCTATCACCAGGGGACTTCCTTGTCCCCTTCTGTCTTCTGGACCTTGTCACTGGATTACTGTACCTCTTTAGTCTCATTTGGTTTTTTTTTTTTTTTTAATTTTATTTTAACACCATTTCAAAACTTTTTACTTACACATTTAAGTGATATTGACTATGTTCTTCCAATTGTGCTGCCATTCTCGCCCAAGATGAAGGCTTACAGGACAAAACAGCCTCCCATTTAATAGTTACTACAAATGTTGCCCTATAGCAGTGGTCAACAATCTCACAATACATCGACAGTGTCCTTATTCAATTTGTGTTCCTTATCATCAGTTTCCTACTCCCCCTCTGCCTTCTGGCCCTTGTCACCGGACTCCTGTACCTTGTTAGTCCCATTTAGTTTTACTGGGCTGTCCATTCCCAGGCTTAACATCGAACCTCGAAGGTAACTTCCCCTCTGAGCTGAAAGGGTGTCTGGGGGCCACACTCTTGAGGTTTCTCCAGTATTCTTTAGGCCAGTAAATCTGGTCTTTTTTTTTTTTTTTTTTGGAGTTAAAATTATGCTCTACATCCTTCTCCAGCTCTGTCCAGAACCCTCTGTTGTGATCCTGGTCAGAGCAGTCAGTGGTGGTAGCCGGGCACCATCTAGCTGTACTGGACTCAGTCCAGTGGAGGCCTTGGTAGCTGTGGACAATTAGTCCTTTGGACTAATCTTTTCGTTGAATCCTGTTCTCTTCATTCTCCCTTGCTCCTGAAGGGATGAGACCAGTGGAGTATCTTAGATGGCCGCTCATAGGCTTTTAAGACCCCAGACACTACTCACCAAGGTAGAATGTAGAGCATTATCTTTATAAGTAGTGTCATGCCAATTGAGCTAGATGTTCCCCGAGACCATGGTCCCCAGAGCTCTCCGTCCAACAACTCAGTCCCTGGGGGGGTTTGGATATGTCTATAGGGCCTCCATGACCTTTCCTTGCGCAAGGTGTGTTAGTTTCCCCTGTACTGTGTACTATCTCACCTCTCACCCAAGTTACCACTTATCTATTACCTATTTAGTATCCCCCCCCCCCCCCCGTCCAATACCTGGTAACCAACAAGGATTGTTACATTTTGCATGTGAATTTTTTCATGGGTTTTTACAATAGAGGTCTCATACGATATTTGTCCTTTTGTGATTGACTTATTACACTCAGCATAATTTCCTCCAGTTTCATCCATGTTATGAGATGGTTCACAGATTCATTGTTGTTCTTTCTCGTTGCATAGTACTCCATTGTGTGTATGTACCATAGTTTGTGTATCCATTCATCTGTTGATAGACATCGAGCTTGTTTCCATCTTTTTGCTATTGTGAATAATGCTGCCATGAACATAGGTGTGCATATGTCTATTCGAGTGATGACTCTTATTTCTCTAGGATATATTCCTAGGAGTGGGATTGCTGGATCGAATGGTATGTCTATTTCTAGCTTTCTGAGGAAACGCCATATCATTTTCCAAAATGGTTGTATCGTTTTGCATTCCCACCAGCAGTGTATAAGAGTTCCCATCTCCCCGCAGCCCCTCCAACATTTGTTATTTACAGTATTTTTGATTCGTGCCAGTAATGCCGGGGTGAGATGGTATCTCATTGTGGTTTTAATTTGCATTTCTCTAATGGCTAGTGATCGCGAGCATTTCCTCATGTGTCTGTTGGCCATTTGAATGTCTTCCTTGGTGAAGTGTCTGTTCATTTCCTTTGCCCATTTTTTGATAGGATTGGTTGTCTTTTTGTTGTAGAGGTGTTGGATTTTCTTGTAGATTATGGAGATTAGATCTTTGTCTGACTTGTACTGTCCAAAAATTTTTTCCCAGTCTGTAGGTTCTATTTTGACTCTTTTGGTGAAGTCTTTTGAAGAGCATAGATGTTTGATTTTTAGAAGATCCCAGTTATCTAGTTTATCTGTTGGGTTTTTGTGTTGATGTTTATGGTTTGTATCCTGTTAATGCCAGGTATTAAGGCCTGAAGTGTTGGTCCTATTTTTTCTTCTATGAATTTTATAGTTTGAGGCTTTATATTCAGGTCTTTGATCCATTTTGAAGTAGTTTTTGTATATGGTGTGAGGTGTGGGTCCTGATTCATTTTTCTACAAATGGATATCCAGTTTTGCCAGCACAATTTGTTAAAAAGACTGTCTTTTCCCCATTTGATGTATTTTAGGCCCTTGTCAAAGATCAGGTGACCGTAGGTGGATGGATTTACATCTGGGTTCTCAATTCTGTTCCATTGGTCAATGTCTCTGTTGTTGTATCAGTACCAGGCTGTTTTGAGTGCTGTAGCTGTACAGTAGGTTCTCAAGTCAGGTAGTGTGAGTCCTCCAACTTTATTCTTCTTCTTCAGTAGTTCTTTACTTATTCGGGGTTTCTTCCCTTTCCATATAAAGTTAATAATTAGTGTTTCCATCTCTTTGATGAATGTTGTTGGTGTTTGTATCGGGATTGCATTGTATTTGTAGATTGCTTTAGGTAGAATTGCCATTTTCACAATGGTGAGTCTGCCTATCCATGAGCATGGTATGTTTTTCCATTTATGTAGATCCCTTTGGGTTTCATGCAGCAGTGTTTTGTAGTTTTCTTTGTATAGGTCTTTTACATTCCTGGTCAGATTTATTCCTAAGTATTTTATCTTTTTAGGGGCTATTGAAAATGGTATTGATTTCCTGATCTCCTTTTCATCGTTCTCTTTACTGGTGTATACGAATCCAACTGATTTTTAAATGTTTATCTTGTATCCTGCTACTCTGCTGAATCTTTCTATTAGTTCCAGTAGATTTCTCGTGGCGTCTTTAGGGTTTTCTATGTATAGTATCATATCATCTGCAAACAGGGACAGTTTAACTTCTTCATTACCAATTTGGATGCCCTTTATTTCTTTCTCTTGCCTTACTGCTCTAGCTAGAACTTCCAGCACAATGTTAAATAGGAGTGGTGATAAAGGGTATCCTTGTCTTGTTCCTGTTTTCAAGGGGAATGTTTTCAGCCTCTCTCCATTAAGAATGATGTTGGCTGTTGGTTTTGCATAGATGTCCTTTATTATGTTGAGAAATTTCCCTTCTATACCTATTTTATTGAGAGCTTTTATCAGGAATGGGTGTTGGACTTTGTCAAATGCCTTTTCTGTATCAATTGAGATGATCATGAGATTTTTTTCTTTCCTTTTATTTATGTGGTGGATTACATTGATGGATTTTCTAATGTTAAACCATCCTTGCATACCTGGTATGAATCCTACTTGGTCGTGGTGTATTTTTTTTTGATATGATGCTGAATTCTATTGGCTAGAATTTTGTTCAGAATTTTTGCATCCGTATTCATGAGAGATATTGGTCTGTAATTTTCTTTTTTTGTGATGTCTTTGCCTGGTTTTGGTATCAGTGTTATGCTGGCTTCATAGAATGAATTTGGAAGTGTTGCTTCCTCTTCTATGCTCTGAAATAGCTTGAGTAGATCTGATACAAGCTCTTCTGTAAATGTTTTGTAGAATTCTCCATTGAAGCCATCTGGGCCAGAGCTTTTTTTTGTTGGGAGTTTTTTTATTACCTTTTCAATCTCTTCTCTTGTTATGAGTCTGTTCAGATTTTCAATATCACTTTGTTGTAGTCTGGGTAGGCCGTATGTTTCTAGAAATTTATCCATTTCCTCTAGGTTTTCAAATTTGTTGGAATATAGTTTTTCATAATATTCTGTTATAATCCTTTTTATTTCGGTTGGGTCTGTTGTAATGTCCCCCATTTCATTTCTTATTTGGGATATTTGTGCCCTCTGCTGTTTTTCTTTTGTCAGTCTGGCCAGTGGTTTGTCGATTTTGTTGATTCTTTCCAAGAACCAACTTTTGGTTTTGTTTATTCTTTCTATTGTTTTTCTGTTCTCTATTTCATTTATTTCTGCTCTGATCTTTACTATTTCCTTTCTTCCAGTGGTTGTAGGCTTTTTTTGTTGTTCTCTTTCTATTTGTTTGAGTTCTGTAGTTACTGTTTTGATTTTGCCCCTTTCTTCTTTTTTGATATGTGCATCTACTGCTATAAATTGTCCTCTGAGGACTGCCTTTGCTGTGTCCCAAAGGTTTTGGTATGATGTGTTTTCATTTTCATTTGATTCTAGGAATTTTTTTACTTCCATCTCTGATTTCTTCTCTTACCCATTGATGTGTAAGCAGATTATTATTCAGTTTCCATGTGTTTGATTTTTTTTCCTTGCTCTTTCTAGTGTTAATTTCTACCTTGATGGCATTGTGGTCAGAGAAGATACTGTGAATTATTTCAGCATTTTGGATCTTGTTGAGGATTGCTCTGTGGCCTAAGATGTGGTCTATTCTGGAGAACGTTCCATGTGCATTGGAAAAGAATGTGTACTTTGCAGCGGTTGGATGGATTGTTCTATATATGTCTATGAGGTCCAGTTGGATGATTGTGTCCTTTACGTCTTCTGTATCTTTGCTGAGTTTCTTTTTAGTTGTTCTGTCCTTTACTGAGAGTGGTGTGTTGAAGTCTCCTACTATTATTGTGGAACTGTCAATTTCTCTTTTCAGTGCTGTTAGAGTTTTTTTTATGTATTTTGGAGCCCTGTCATTGGGTGCATAGATATTTATTATGGTTATGTCTTCATGATGGATCATCCCCTTAATCATTATATAGTGTCCTTCTTTGTCTTTTATGGTAGATTTTGTTTTAAAGTCTATTTTATCTGAGATTAGAATTGCCACTCCTGCTCTTTTTTGATAGTTGTTAGCTTGATATATTTTTTTCCAACCTTTGATTTTTAATAAATTCACATCTTTGTTTCTAAGGTGTGTCTCTTGTAGACAGCAAATTGATGGATCCTGTTTTCTTATCCATTCTGCTACTCTCCGTCTCTTTATGGGTACATTGAGTCCATTTACGTTCAGTGTAATTATTGATAGATGGAAGTTTGTTGCTGTCATTTTGTAGTGCTTTTTTTTGTGATGCTGAAGTTTTCTTTGTTCTTCTTACTCTCTTGTGCTGAGTTACTTTTGTTTGTGGATTTTGTGTTCATTTCTTTTGTTTTTGTAGGTTTTGTTTTTGTTGAGACTTTATGTTTTTCGTCTTTTTTTTATGAGTCGGTTTGTTAACTTTTTTTGTGGTTACCATGAATTTTACCCTTATCTTTATAATTTTGAAGCAGTCTACCGTTACTTGGTATCACTTTGCCTTCCTCTCCTTTAGAAGGTTCTATACCTGTGCTGTTTGTTCCCTCTTTCATTGTTTTGATGTTGTTGTCATCCTTTGATTGATTTCTCTGATTCCCTGTTGTATTTCTTTTGTTTTTGGAAAGTCCTCTGTAGTTCAGTTCCTAGAATGGTATCTGGTTCATATGAACCTGTGTCCTAGGTCCTAGGTCCTGCCTGAGGGCTGAAGCTGTTTGTCCTCAGATTGAAGAACTCCCTTTAATAATTCTTGTAGATTTGGTTTGACTTTTGCATATTCCTTTAGTTTCTGTTTATCTGGAAATGCCCTAATTTCACTATCAAATTTGAATGAGAGTTTTGCAGGATATGTTATTCTTGGCTGACAATTTTTTTCTTTCAAGATTTTTTATATGTCATCCCATTGCCTTCTTGCCTGCATGGTTTCTGCTGAATAATCTGAGCTTAGTCTTATTGTTTCTCCTTTGTATGTGACTTCTTGTTTTTCATGAGCTGCTCTCAGGATTCTTTGTTTGTCCTTAGTTTTAGCGAGTGTGAATATGATACGTCTTGGTGATTTTCTTTTGGGGTCCCTTCTAGATGGGGTTCGTTGAGCTTCTTGGTTGGCCAGCTTTTCATTTTTCATGATATTGGGAAAGTTTTCTGTCAGCAGTTCATCAATGATCCTCTCTGTGTTTTCTGTTTTCTCCCCCTGTTCAGGTATGCCAATCACTCGTAAGTTTTTGCTTTTAATTGTGTCCCGCATAACTCTCAGGGTCTCTTCATTTTTCTTTGTTCTTTTTTCTGAGTTTTCCTGAAACAGAGTTGTATCCAAGTGTTTGTCTTCAGTTTCACTGATCCTGTCTTCCATGGTTTCAAATCTACTTCTCAGCCCTTCTATGACACCGTCCATTTCTGAAATCTTGTTATTTATCTTTTTAATTTCTATTTGTTGTTTTTGTATAACTTCGAGTTGTGAATTTATTTTGGCATTTTCTTCCTGCATCATCTTCCTGAATTCTTCCAATTTTTTGTCTGTATTTTCCATGAATTTGTCTATTTTTTCCTCATGTTTGTCAGCTTTTTGTCTCAGTTCTTGGAAATTCCGAGTATTAGTGATTTGAGTTCCGTATCAGGTACTTCTAGTGCATTTTCTTCCACAGGAGAGTTATCTGGTGTTTTAATTTGGACGCCTATTGGAACCATCTTGTCTTGTTTTTGTAAATGTTTTGATATTGTTTGCTGTTTTGGGGGCATTCAGTAGATATTTCTCTCGTTTATTGGTTGTAGTTTCTTTTTTTTTTTTTTTTTGTTTCGTCCTTGTGGTACAGCTGGGCAGATCTAGCTGAGGAGGAGCCACTGGAACGGGTTGCTTGTGGCACTCACCGCAGCCACCAGGATGGTCGGTAGTCAGTGCTGGGAAGGTTCCAATAGGGCGTGCCTGCACAGCTTGGTGGTGTGATGTCTAGTTCACAGTGCAGTTAGGTAAGGTGCAGCGGGAAGATGGTTATGTGTGAAGCTAAGCTGGATATGGGAGAGAGGAGAGAGGAGGAGGAGCAAAAAGCATACAAACATAAAAGAATTCTAGGGGAGCTTTTCGTTGGAACATACAGATGAGAGACTATGGGATGGAGGAAACCAGAAAGGGGAAGAGAAAGAAAAGGAAAGAATGAAGAAATAAAAATCAGAAAAGTTAAAGAACTGCAAAGTTCCCAGGGATCCCACTGATGCAGCTATGAGGTCTGGGGGAGTCGGTCTCAGTTTTCACAGCACAGCCTGGCCAGAAGGTACAGAGGCATACATCGCCTGGTATTCAGGGATCAGAAAGAGAAGGAAGAGATAGAGAGACGAGAAATTAAGCAATGAAGAAAGACAAAAGGGAAAAAGAGGGAAAAGATGACAAAACTAATCAAAAAAAGAAGAAAAATAAAAAAAAAAAAAATAAAAAAGCAACACCAGCAGTCAGTGCCAACAGATGGGAACCAGAGAGTCCCCACTCAGGGGCGCGAATTCCAAGAAGCCGGCTGTCTCGGGGTTAAGAGACCTTGGCCATGGGAAGCAGAGGGGCAAACGAACAAAGGCCCCGGGATCTCACCAGCGCAGCAGCCCAGACCTGGAAGCAGACACACGCCCGAACGCAGCCCCACGGCCCCGCAGGAGAGAGCAAAGACGGCACCCGGAACCAGGCACCCAGGCAAAAGGAGGGGGAGGCGGCAGAAAAAGGTTTGCCAGCTGCCAGCAAACGGCTCCCAGAAAGCCGCCAGCCCGGGCGCGCGGAATCCAAACACCGGCGCCCCCCAGCCCAGGGACCCTGGCCACGGAAAGCAGAGGGGTGAATTAACAAAGGCCCCGGGATCCCACCAGCGCGGCAGCCCAGACCTGGAAACAGCCACACGCCTGAAAGCAGCCCTATAGCCCCGCAGGAGAGAGCAAAGACGGCACTCGGAACCAGGAACCCAGGCAAAAGGAGGGGGAGGCGGCAGAAAAAGCCCCGCCAACGGCCAGCAAACGGCTCTCAGAAAGCTGCCAGCCCAGGCGCATGGAATCCAAGCACCGGCGCCCAGTCCCGGGACCCCGGCCACGGAAAGCAGTGGGGTGAACGAACAAAGGCCCCAGGATCTCACCAGCGCGGCAGCCCAGACCCGGAAGCAGCCATATGCCCAAACGCAGCCGCACAGCTCCACAGAAGAGAGCAAAGACGGCACTCGGAACCAGGCACCCAGGTAAAAGGAGGGGGAGGCAGCAGAAAAAGTTTCGTCAGCGGCTAGCAAACAGCTCTCAGAAAGCCGCCAGCCCGGGCAGGCGGAATCCAAGCACCGGCGCCCCCCAGCCAAGGGACCCTGGCCATGGAAAGCAGGGGATCCCCAGCTGAGGCGGAGAGGGGTGGGGGGTGGGAGAGCACGCACCGCAGTTTATCGGTCTTTCTCTCTCCCACCGGATGCTCTGCAAGGTTCCTCTCCTGTTCACTGGTCTCCGATAGGAATCCAAGATGGTGGATCCGCGCTGCGTTAGCTGGTAAGGAATCTCTGCATAAGTCTCTCCTCGCTCTCCGTTCTCTTTTAGTATTCTCACTCCGTTTGGTGTTTGGCTGAGTTCTTTATCTCTTCATTTGGTGTTCTAGGGTTTCAGGATTGTTGATTCTCTGTTAGGCTTAGTTTTTCAGATCTTTGCTGTGGAGGGACGGCATGGTGCTTCTGCCTAGAGCGCCATCTTGCCCCGCCTTCTCACACCTGTTTTTTGAAACATCTCAGTTGGTATTCCATCAATTCCTGGAATCTTATTTTCACCAGTCTTCAGTGCAGCTTGGACTTCTTCCTTCAGTACTATCAGCTCTTTATCATATGCTGCCCCCTGAAATGGTTGAATGTTGACCAATTCTTTTTGGTACAGCGACACTGTGTATTCTTTCCATCTTTTTTTAATGCTTCCTGCATCGTTCAATATTTTGCCCATAGAATCCTTCAATATTGCAACTCAAGGCTTGAATTTTCTCTTCAGTTCTTTCAGCTTGAGCAATGCCAAGCATGTTCTTCCCTTTTGGTTTTCTAACTCCAGGTCAGATGATTAGAGAAGTTGTTCTGTAAACTTTTTCCTCTTTTACATTCGTCTAACTGTTCCTTTGTGGTGTCATTCAGATTGTTCCCCCATTTCCTTAAATTTCCTGTACACTGGAAGTCACGTTTATAGGCTTACTTGGGTTCAGGTTAAATGGTCGAACAAAAACACTGTGGAGATGGTATTTTATGTGTTATATCATATCAGTAGGCACATCATGTCTGACTTTTTCACTGTTAGTGAAGCTGTTTTTCATCCCTGGGTTGAGGTGGTGATGACCAGATCCACTCACTGTAAAATGAGTTTGCCCCTTCTTCATCAGCAAGTAATGAGTCTTTTGCACCACACAAATATTCGGTTCTTCCTCAGCCTTTCATCTAAGGGTTTAACATCCAGTGATGACTCAATTATTTTATTAGAGGTTATAGAATGGTGGTATTTTAAGTTTATTATTACTTCTACATTGCTATGTGTCTTTCTCCTGCTGTGAAGAATGATCCTTTAGAAGATAAGTTACATTGTGTCACTATATTGTTGAAAATCCTTCAGTGACTTCTATCTTACTTAAAGCTTCTAAACTCCCCTCCCTCCAGCAACTCAGCTTCTTCCCTGATTTCATATCCTGCTGCTCTCTTCCTTACCCTCATTTCCCCAGACTCCTTATTGGAAGATCTGCCAACTCCTTGCTGTTCCCTCTACCTGGAATATTTTCCCCTAGCTTTCTTCTACCTTTATTTCAGGTTTCTCCTTACATATTGCCTTATCAATTAGCCTTCTCTCACTACCTCATTTAAAAGACCAATCCGTCCAACACACTCTCTTTTTCCGTCTATTTTTCTCTACAACACTTATCGCTAGTTGACATGTTATATATTTTACACTGGTTGTAACCTCAGTTAGGGTAGGTTTGCTGTCTTTTTTTTTTTCTTCTTCACACTTTTATCCCCAGGATCTATAAGAATTCCTGGCACACAGTATGGGTTCAATAAATATTTAGTGAATGAATGACTGCAGTGTATAGCAATGCCCAGTGGGGCTAAATAACATGACCGGTATCACTCATCAATTAGTATACAGAAAGAAAAACACAGTCTTGACAGCTGTCAGCTAGGAACTGGCCTGGCATGAATAGCTAGCCCTTGGTGTTCTCCTGTTGAATATAAACAATTTCATAGAATACATCAGAGAAGGTCATTCTGAGATCAGGATGGCAAGAGACAAAAATCAGACTCCTCTATAATCAAGTCTGAGCACAAACAAAAACATGAATACTGCAGAAAGCACAAAAATCACCAAACACTCTCCCTCCCAGCTAACAGGAGTAATTGCAGCTTACATTCTGCTCCATTCTTCCCACCTCCAGATAGAAATTATTGACACTTGTATTGGTTTTCTATGGGTTCTGTAACAAATTTCAAAAAACTAAGTAGCTTAAAACAATAAAAATGTTTTTCTCACAGTTCTGGAGACCAAAATAATGAAATCAGCTTCAGTGGACCAAAATCAAGGTGTCAACAGGGCTGCACTCTCTACAGGAGAATTTCTTCATTCCCTTTCCCAGCTCTGGTGGCTGCTAGCATTCCTTGGCCTATGGCTGCTTCACTCTGATCTCTATCTCTGTGGTTGCATTGCCTTCTCCTCTACTGTCTATATGAATCTTCCTCTGCCGCCATCTTGTAAGGACTCTTGTGACCACATTTAGGGCCCACTCAAATCATCAAGGATCATCTCCCTGTCTCAAGATTCTGTTTTATTTTTTCACTTTCTTTTTTTTTTCTTTTTATTGTACTTCAGGTGAAGGCTTACAGAACAAATAGTTTCTCATGAAACAGTAGTACACATGTTGTTTTATGACATTGGTTAACAACCCCACAACATATCAACCCTCTAACTTCTCAACCTTTTTTTTTTGGTGAAAATACACATAGCCAAAGATACACCATTTCAAAAATGTCTACATGCACAGTTCAGTGACAGTGACTACGCTCATCCAATTGTGCTGCTATTCTCACTTAAGATGAAGGCTTACAGAACAAAATAGTTTCTCATTTAACAGTTACTACAAATGTTGCCCTATGACAATGGTTAACAATCTCACAACACATCAACAATATCCTTACTCAACCTTGGGTTCCCTATCACCAGCTTCCTTGTCCCCTTCTGCTTTCTGGCCCTCGTCACTGGACTCCTGTACCTCGTTAGTCTCATTTGGTTTTATGAGGTTGTCCACTCCCAGGCTGAACAGTGAACTTCGGAGGTAACTGCACGACTGAGCTAAAAGGGTGTCTGGGGGCCATACACTCGGGGTTTCTTCAGTCTCCTTTAGACCAGTAAATCTGGTCTTTTTTTTTTTTTTTTTTGAGTTAGAATTATGCTCTACATCCGTCTCCAGCTCTGTACAGAACCCTCTGTTGTGATCCTGGTCAGAGCAGTCAGTGGTGGTAGCCGGGCACCATCTAGCTGTACTGGACTCAGTCCGGTGGAGGCCTTGGTAGCTGTGGACAATTAGTCCTTTGGACTAATCTTTTCTTTGTATCCTGTTCTTTTCATTCTCCCTTGGTCCTGAAGGGATAAGACCGGTGGAGTATCTTAGATGGCTGCTCACAGGCTTTTAAGACTCCAGACACTACGCACCAAGGTAGAATGTAGAGCATTGTCTTTATAAGCTATGTCATGCCAGTTGAGCTAAATGTTCCCTGAGACCATGGTCCGCCCAGCAATTCAGTCCCTCAGAGAGTTTGGGTGTGTCTATGGGGCTTCCGTGACCTTTCCTTGTACAGGTTGTGCTAGTTTCCCCTGTATTGTGTACTGTCTCACCCTTCACCCAAGATACCACTTATCTATTGCCTATTTAGTATTTCCCCCCCACCCCTCCCATCCCTGGTAGCCAACAAAGATTGTTACATTTTGTGTGTGAACTTTTTCATGGTTTTTAACAGTAGAGGTCTCATACAATATTTGTCCCTTGTTATTGACTTATTTCACTCAGCATAATGTTCTCCAGTTTCATTCATGTTATGAGATGCTTCACAGATTCATTGTTGTTCTTTCTCGTTGCATAGAACTCCATTGTGTGTACGTACAATAGTTTGTTTACACATTAACGTGTTGGTGGGCATCTAGGTAGCTTCCATCGTTTTGCTACCGTGAACAATGCTGCCATGAACGTAGGTGTGCATATGTCTATTCGAGTGACTACTCTTATTTCTCTAGGATATATTCCTAGGAGTGGGGTTGATGGATCGAATGGTATGTCTATTTCTAGCTTTCTGAGGAAGTGCCATATCATTTTCCAAAATGGTTGTATCATTGTGCATTCCCACCAGCAGTGCATAAGTGTTCCGATTTCCCCTCAGTCCTTCCAACATTTGTTATTTCAAGTGTTTTTGGTTTGTGCCAGTAATGCCGGGGTGAGATGGTATCTCATTGTGGTTTTAATTTGCATTTCTCTAATGGCTAGTGATGGTGAGCATTTCCACATGTGTCTGTTGGCCATTTGAATGTCTTCTTTGGTGAAGTGTCTGTTCATTTCCTTTGCCCATTTTTTAATAGGATTATTTGTCTTTTTGTTGTAGAGGTGTTGGATTTTCTTGTAGATTATGGAGATTAGACCTTTGTCTGACTTGTACTGTCCAAAAAATTTTTCCCAGTCTGTAGGTTCTCTTTTTACTCTTTTGGTGAAGTTTTTTGAAGAGCATAGGTGTTTGATTTTTAGAAGATCCCAGTTATCTAGCTTATCTGTTGGGTTTGTGCGTTGATGGTTATGGTTTGCATCCTGTTAATGTCATGTATTAAGGCCTGAAGTGTTGGTCCTATTTTTTCTTCTATGAACTTTATAGTTTTAGGGTTTATATTCAGGTCTTTGATCCATTTTGAA
Organism: Dugong dugon; assembly: GCA_030035585.1. Taxonomy (NCBI): domain Eukaryota; kingdom Metazoa; phylum Chordata; class Mammalia; order Sirenia; family Dugongidae; genus Dugong; species Dugong dugon. The sequence goes on along the minus strand of CM057472.1, from coordinate 96,777,985 downwards.
GTAGTTTTTGTATACGGTATGAGGTATGGGTCCTGTTTCATTTTTTTGCAGATGGATATCCAGTTTTGCCACCACCATTTGTTAAAAAGACTTTCTTTTCCCCATTTGATTGACTTTGGGCTCTTGTCGAAGATCAGGTGACTGTAGGTGGATGGATTTACATCTGGGTTCTCAATTCTGTTCCATTGGTCAATGTATATGTCGTGGTACCAGTACCAGGCTGTTTTGACTACTGTAGCTGTATAGTAGGTTCTGAAGTCAGGTAGTGTGAGTCCTCCAACTTTATTCTTCTTCTTCAGTAGTGCTTTACCTATTCTGGGCTTCTTCCCTTTCCATATAAAGTTAATGATTCGTTTTTCCATCTCTTTGAAGAAGGTTGTTGGTATTTGGATCGGGATTGTGTTGTATTTGTAAATTGCTTTGTGTAGAATTGTCATTTTCACAATGTTGAGTCTGCCTATCCATGAGCATGGTATGTTTTTCTATTTATGTAGATCCCTTTGGGTTTCATGCAGTAGTGTTTTGTAGTTTTCTTTGTATAGGTCTTTTACATCCCTGGTCAGATTTATTCCTAAGTATATTATCTTTCTAGGGGCTATTGAAAATGGTATTGTTTTCCTGATTTCCTTTTCATCATTCTCCTTACTGGTGTCTAGCAATCCAACTGATTTTTGAATGTTTATCTTATATCCTGCTACTCTGCTGAATCTTTCTATTAGTTCCAGTAGATTTATCATGGAGTCTTTAGGGTTTTCTATGTATAGTATCATATCATCTGCAAACAGGGACAGTTTAACTTCTTCATTACCAATTTGGATGCCCTTTATTTCTTTGTCTTGCCTTATTGCTCTAGCTAGAACTTCCAGCACAATGTTAAATAGGAGTGGTGATAATGGGTATCCTTTTGTTTCTCTTGTTTACAAGGGGAATGTTTTCAGCCTCTCTCCATTAAGAATAATGTTGGCCATTGGTTTTGCATAGATACCCTTTATTATGTTGAGAAATTTCCCTTCTATACCTGTTTGATTGAGACTTTTTATCAGGAATGGGTGTTGGACTTTGTCAAATGCCTTTCTGCATCAATTGAGATAAAGATGTGATTCTTTTCTTTCCTTTTATTTATGTGGTGGATTACGTTGATTGATTTTCTAATGTTGAACCATCCTTGCATACCTGGTATGAATCCTACTTGGTCGTGGTGTATTATTTTTTTGATATGATGCTGAATTCTATTGGCTAGAATTTTGTTGAGAATTTTTGCATCTGTATTCATGAGAGATATTGGTGTGTAGTTTTCTTTTTTTGTGACGTCTTTGCCTGGTTTTGGTATCAGCGTTATGCTGGCTTCGTAGAATGAATTTGGAAGTGTTGCTTCCTCTTCTGTGCTCTGAAATAACTTGAGTAGAACTGGTACAAGCTCTTCTGTAAATATTTTGTAGAATTCTCCAGTGAAGCCATCTGGGCCAGGGCTTATTTTGTTTGTGAGTTTTTTTATTACTTTTTCAATCTCTTCTCTTTTTTGGGTCTGTTCAGATTTTCAACATCACTTTGCTGTAGTTTGGGTAGGCCGTGTGTTTCTAGAAATTTATCCATTTCCTCTAGGTTTTCAAATTTGTTAGAGTATAGTTTTTCATAATATTCTGTTCTAATCCTTTTTATTTCAGTTGGATCTGTCGTAATGTCCCCCATTTCATTTCTTATTTGGGTGATTTCTATCTTCTCCTGTTTTTCTTTGGTCAGTCTGGCCAGTGGTTTGTCGATTTTGTTGATTCTTTCAAAGAACCAACTTTTGGTTTTGTTGATTCTTTCTATTGTTTTTCTGTTGTCTATTTCATTTATTTCTGCTCTGATCTTTACTATTTCCTTTCTTTCGGTAGTTGTGGGTTTTTTTTTTTTTTTTTTTTTTTTGCTGTTCTCTTTCTATTTGTTTGAGTTCTGTAGTTAATGTTTTGATTTTGTCCCTTTCTTCTTTTTTGATATGTGCATTTATGGCTATAAATTGTCCTCTGAGGACTGCCTTTGCTGTATCCCTAAGGTTTTGGTATGATGTGTTCTCATTGTCCTTTGATTCTAGGAATTTTTTGATTCCATCTCTGATTTCTTCTATTACCCACTGATGTGTAAGAAGGGTATTATTCAGTTTCCATGTAGTTGATTTTTTTCCCTTGCTCCTTCTATTGCTAATTTCTACCTTGATGGCATTGTGGTCAGAGAAGATACTGTGAATTATTTCAGCATTTTGGATCTTGTTGAGGATTGCTCTGTGGCCTAAGATGTGGTCTATTCTGGAGAACGTTCCATGTGCATTGGAAAAGAATGTGTACTTTGCAGCAGTTGGATGGAGTATTCTATATATGCCTATGAGGTCCAGTTGGCTGATTGTGCCCTTTAGGTCTTCTATATCTTTGCTGAGTTTCTTCTTAGTTGTCCTGTCCTTTAGTGAGAGTAGCATGTTGAAGTCTTCTACTACTATTGTGGAACTGTCAACTTCTCTTTTCAGTGTTGTTAGAATTTGTTTTAAGTATTTTGGAGCCCTGTCATTGGGTGCATAGATGTTTATTATGGTTATGTCTTCATGATGGATCATCCCCTTAATCATTATATAGTGTCCTTCTTTGTCTTTTATGGTAGATTTTGTTTTAAAGTCTAGTTTATCTGAGATTAGAATTGCCACTTCTGCCCTTTTTTTGGTAGTTGTTAGCTTAAAAACTTTCTTCCAACCTTTGAATTTTAATAAATTCACATCTTTGTTTCTAAGGTGTGTCTCTTGTAGACAGCATATTGATGGATCCTGTTTTCTTATCCATTCTGTCACTCCCTGTCTCTTTATGGGTGCATTGAGTCCATTTACATTCAGTGCAGTTATTGATAGATGTGAGTTTGTTGCTGTCATTTTGTAGTGCTTTCTTTTGTGGTGCTGAAGTTTTCTTTGTTCTTCTTACTCTCTCGTGCTGAGTTACTTTTGTTTGTGGATTTTTTTTTCATTTCTTTTGATTTTGTAGGTTTGATTTTTGCTGAGACTTTATGTTTTTCCTCTTTTTTTTTTATGAGTATGTTTGTTAACTTTCTTTGTGGTTACCATGAATTTTACCCTTATCTTTCTTTGTTTGAAGCAGTCTATTATTACTTGGTATTGCCTTGCCTTCCTCTCCATTAGAAGGTTGTATACCTATGCTGTTTATTCCCTCTTTTGTTGTTTTGATGTTGTTGTCATTTACTGATTAACTGCTCTGATTTCCTGTTGTATTTCTTTTGGTTTTGGATAGTGCTCGAGAGTTCATTTCCTAGATTTGTATCTGGCCAGTACGATCCTGCGTCCTAGGTTCTGCCTGTGAGCTGAATCTGTTTGTCCTCAGATCAAAGAACTCCCTTTAATAATTCTTGTAGGTTTGGTTTGACTTTTACATATTCCCTTAATTTCTGTTTATCTGGAAATGACCTAATTTCACCACCAAATTTGAATGAGAGTCTTGCAGGGTATGTTATTCTTGGCTGGCAATTTTTTTCTTTCAAGATTTTATATATGTCATTCTACTGCCTTCTTGCCTGCATGGTTTCTGCCGAATAATCTGAGCTTAATCTTATTGTTTCTCCCCTTATGTGATTTCTTGTTTTTCATGAGCTGCTCTCAGGATTCTTTGTTAGTCTTTGGTTTTGGTGAGTGTGATTATGATATGCCTTGGTGATTTTCTTTTGGGGTCTCTTACTAATGGGGTTTGTTGAGCTTCTTGGACGGCCAGCTTTTCATCTTTCATGATATTGGGGAAGTTTTCTGTCAGTAGTTCCTCAATGATCCTCTCTTTTTTTTCAGTTTCCCCCCCCCTGTTCTGGAATTCCTATCACTCGAAGAGTTTTGCTTTTGATTGTGTCACACATAACTCTCAGGGTCTCTTAATTTTTCTTTGTTCTTTTTTCTGAGTTTTCCTGAAACAGCGTTGTATCCAAGTGTTTGTCTTCAATTCCACTGATCCTGTCTTCCACCGTTTCAGATCTGCTTCTCAGCCCTTCTATGATGCTGTCCATTTCTGAAATCTTGTTGTTTATCTTTTGTATTTCTAATTGTTGTCTTTGTATAATTTCTAGTTGTGAATTTATTTTGGTATTTTGTTACTGCATTATCTTCCTGAATCCTTCCAATTTTTTGTCTGTATTTTCCATGAATTTGTCTATTTTTCCCTCATGTTTGTCAGCTTTTTGCCTCAGTTCTTGGAGAATTCTGAGTATTAGAGGTTTGAATTCCCTATCAGGTAGTTCTAGTGCATTTTCTTCCACAGGAGAGTCATACGGTGTTTTATTTTGGATGCCTACTGGAACCATCCTGTCCTGTTTTTGTAAATGTTTTGATATTGTCTGCGGTCTTAGGGGCATTCAGTACTTATTTTTCTCATTTACTGATTGTAGTTTTGTTTGTTTCATCCCTTTTTTTAAAAAAAAATTTGACTATGTCTGTGCAGGCGGACTGGGTGTTCTTTGTTGTTTGCTCATCTGTGGACACAATACTTTTCGCCTCCTTCTCCAACTGGCAGGGTCAGTCACTCATATATGGTACGGCAGGTCAGGTCTAGCTGAAGAGGAGTTACTGGGATGGGTCGTTTGCAGCACTTACTACAGCCACCAGAACGGGTTGGTAATCAGTGCAGGGCAGGTTCCAGTAGGCCATGCCTCTGCTGCTTGGTGGTGTGATGTCAAGCGCCCGGTGCTGGTAGGCAGGATGCAGTGGTGAGATTGTTATGTGTGGACCTAAGATGGATATGGGAGAGAGGAGAGAGGAACAGGAGCCAAAAACATACAAAAAAACAAAAAAGAATGCTAGGGGAGCTTGCTGTTGGAGTGGAGAGATGAGAGACTATGAAAAGGAGAAAAACAGAAAGGGGAAGAGGAAGAAAAGAATGAATAAATAAATAAAAATCAGAAAGGTTAAAGAACCGGAAAGTTCCCAGGTGTCCCACTGGTGCAGCTATGAGGTCTGGGGAAGTCACTCTCAGGTGTTGCAGTAGAGCCTGGCTAGAAGGCATAGAGGTATATAACACCAGGTATTCAGGGAACAGAATGAGAAGGAAGATATAGAGAGCTGAGAAACTGAGCAATGAAGAAAGACAAAAAGGGAAAAAGAGGGAGAAGAAAACAAAACAAATTTAAAAAAATAAAGAACAAGAAAGGCCCCCAAAAAACCAGAAAAAAAAAAAAAAAACGAGAAAAGAAATGCTCTCAGGGCTCCCTCTGCACGTGTGTGGATGCCGAGGGGGAGCCGAGGGGAAGTCTCCTTGCTACGCAGCTCCACCTGTCCAGAAAGGGCTCCCATGTCAAGAAAAGGAAAAGAAAACAAACAATTCGAAACAAACATATTAACAAAAGCCCTGGGATCCCACCAGCGTGGCAGCCCAGACTGGGAAGCAGCTCCACACTGGAACAGAGTTCCACAGCCCCTCAGGAAGAAGAAAAGATGGCGCATGGAGCCAGGTACTCCAGTGAAAGGAGGGGGATGTGGCGAGAGGCAAGTAAGAAATCAAAAGAAGCAAAAAAATAAAAGCAACACTAGCAGCCAACAAATGGCACTCAGAGAGCCAGCTAGTGCGGGCTGCTGTTTCTGGACAAGAGACTGTGTCTGTGGGAAGCAGAGGGGGCCGAGTGTGGGTGAAGAAAGGTAGAAAGTGGGAAAGCGTATATCACAAATTACTGGAGCTCTGCAGCCCCTCAGGAAGAAGCAAAAATGGCGCATGGAGCAAGGTACTTGAGCAATAGGAGGGGGAGGTGGTGAGAAGCAAGGAAGAAATCAAATGAAGTGGAAAAAATCAACACCAGCAGCCAACAAGTGGCACTCAGAGAGCCACCTGTTCGGGTGTGTGGAATCCAAGTAGCCGGTGTTTCCTGGTGAAGAGGTTGTGGCTGCGGGAACCAGAGGAGGCCAAGTCGGGGTGAAGAAGGGTTGGGGGTTGGAAAGCGTATATCACAAAATACCCATTGTTTTATCTCCCACTGGACGCTCGTGAGGCTTCTTCTCATACCCCCTGTTTGCTGGTCTCCGATAGGAGTCCAAGATGGCGGATCCATGCTGCGTTAGTTGGTAGGTAACCTCTGCATGAATCTCTCCTCACTCTCCATTCTCTTGTCAGTTTTCTCACTCCATTTGGTGCTTGGCTGAGTTCTTTATCTCTTCATTTGATGTTTTAGGGTTTCGGATTGTTGTATTCTCTATTCAGCTTAGTTTTTCGGATCTTTGCTGTGGAGGGATGGCGTGGTGCTTCTGCCTAGAGCACCATTTTGCCGGAACATCTCAAGATTCTTAATCACATCTATTAAGACTTTTATTTTCTTCATATAAGGTGATATTCTCAAGTTCCAGGGACTAGGACCTGAATATCTTTGGGGCAACCATTACCATATACCTTACCATGAGTATAGATAGCGCCCAATCGAGAACAAAGCACTGTTTTCTTCAACCCTATCCGAAAGTCATCTTCACAAAGCCAAAAATTTGATAACAACCTTCTTTTCACATCCTCTTACACACCTTACAGTTCTCAGGTGATGTGATCTATATTTTTACAACATATAATAAATCCAGCTTTGTCCAAGAGGTTGCCCAAGCCACAATAGGTCTGCATTCACCTGGAGTATCAGAGGAAGAAGGAGAGTTGAGAATTAGAGGAGGAAATCTTTCCTCCACGAACATCTTCCTCCTATACTATGAGACCAGAAGAACTGGATGGTGCCTGGCTATCAGTACTAAATATTTTGTTATAAGATTATATAGAAGAATCCTGATTAAATGGGGGTGGGTGGGGGGAAGAACAGAATTTGAAATTCTCAGTGGAATCCATGCCTTCTGGAACCATTGAGGCTGGCTGAACAGCTAAACTATTGACCTGAGATACTTTTTGAACCTCAAACTAAAATTTTGCCTGAAATCACCTTTAAATCAAACAAGAGTTTAGTTTGATTAGTAAAGTATGTCTGTCTTGAATACTGTGTTCTTTCAAAGAATTATCTATGTGGGATAAAATTGACAACAGCATCTCAAAAGATTAGATGAGAAGCTCAGCAACAGTGAGTTTATGTTAATGGTGATAGAATGGTTTGAAAAAGGATTACAAGAACAATTACACAACTTGAAGAATGTAAGCAATGTCACTGGATTGCACACGTAGAATTTGTTGAAATGATGTATCCTTTGCTGTGTATAGTTTCACCAAAAACAAAAAGAAAAAGAAAAAACAAAAAATAAAATAAAACAAGCTTTGTTTGAATACAGTGAGTTCCTGGTGATTTCTGGCTCCTGGGCATGGGCACTATCATATGTATCTTGCTCCTATCCATATGACAATAGAACTAAGGAATTTGATTCCTCCAGGTTTTCTTTTATCTCTTAAAACATCTTATAATAATAAGTGAGAGTCCTAAGTCAGTGGTTTCCATGGAACATAGGGGTGGTGTTATCATTAAAGGAATTTTTGCAATTTATGTACAATTACAACACATTTGATGGTACTTTATTCTTTTCAAGCATTACAAAAAATCTTCTTGGTTTTCTATTATTAGGTGTGATTGTGTCCCTACACCTTTGGATCAGAAGTACAAAATATTGAACTAGTTTTGAACTAATTTTGGAAGTTAAAGCTTATCTTCTTGAATGTATTGCCTTGGATAAAGACCAGAGGTCATCATTCCAAACGGCATTTTGTATGAAGTTATACATTATTTCTGGTCCCTGTGTGTGTTTCTTTAAAACTTTTATCATCTGATGTGACCTCTCAGTAAAGGCTTTTACAGACTATAAATCTCTGATGTGTGTGTTAAATTCAATTATAGAAATACATTCTAAGAAAATACATTGATAGAGATGTTTAAAAATACTGCATTAGTATGAAATTGAAGGTAAAGACATTAAAAAAAAGACTGGACAAAAATTACGTTCTACCAACTGTGCAATACTGTAGTATATGAACGATATACAAGTAACAGATTTTGGCAAGGACTACAAATGGAAGAAGTACCCATTTCTTAATCATTACATGTGAAGAATAAATAATTATAAGAGTATCCTAGGTGACTTCTTGTGCTTTTTTCCCAGGATGATGGTGATATTAGTGTTTTTGATCATCTTACACTTGTTATATCATTTGTGTAGCATACTATAAAAACACTTGAGGGCAAAAAATATACATGTGTGATGAATATATGGAGCCCTGGAGGCACAGTAGTTAAGAGCTCAGCTGCTAACCAAAAGGTCAGCCGTTCAAATCCACCAGACATTCCTTGGAAACCCTATGGGGCAGTTCTACTCTGTCCCATATGGTTTCTGTAAATCGGAATAGACTAGATGGTGACAGGGTTTGATTTTGGTGAATATACATGTGTATACACCTTAATGTGTGCCTTAAGATCAGTTATAGTTTGGAGAACCCTAAACAAAATCTACTGCTATTTACTATGCAAAGGCATTTGACTGTGTGGATCGTAACAAATTATGGATAACATCGCGAAGAATGGGAATTCCAGAACACTTAACTGTGTTCATGCAGAACTTGTACCTAGACCAAGAGGCTGTCGTTCATACAGAACAAGGGGATACCACGTGGTTTAAAGTGAGGAAAGGGGTATCCTTCCACCATACTTATTTAATCAGTATGTTGAGCAAATACTCCTAGAAGCTGGACTATATGAAAAAGAATGGGCATCAGGATTAGGAGGAAGACTAACAACTTGTGTTATGCAGATGATACAACCTTGCTTGCTGAAAGTGAAGAGGACTTGAAGCAGTTACTGATGAAGATCAAGGACTACAGTCTTTGGTATGGATTACATCTCAGCATAAAAAAAAAAGATCCTCACAACTGGACCAATAAGCAACATCATGATAAATGGAGAAAAGATTGGAGTTGTCAAGGATTTATTGGATCAACAATCAACACCCATGGAAGCAGCAGTCAAGAAATCAAATGACGTATTGCATTGGGAAAATCTGCTTCAAAAGACCTCTTTAAAAGCATTAAAAAGCAAAGATGTCACTTTGAGGACTAAGGTGTGCCCGACCCAAGTCATGGTATTTTCAATCATCTCATATGCATGGGAAAGCTGGACAATAAATAAGGAAGACCAAAGAAGAACTGATGCCTTTGAATTACGGTGTTGGCAAAGAATACTGAATGTACCGTGGACTGCCAAAAGAATAAACAAATCTGTCTTGGAAGAAGTACTGCCAGAGTGCTCTTTAGAGGCAAAGATGGTGAGACTTCATCTCACATACTTTGGACATGTTATCAGGAGGGACCAGTCCCTGGAGAAGGACATCATGTTTGGTAAAGTAGAGGGTCAGCAAAAGGGAAGAAGAGCCTTAATGAGTGGCTGCAAAAAGGCCCCAAACATAGTAATGATTATGAGGATGGCGCAGGACCAGGTAGTGTTTTGTTCTGTTGTACACGGGGTCACTATGAGTTAGTACCAACTCGATGGCACCTAACAGCAACAAACAAAATCCATGTTACAGAGAGAGACTAAACTTCAAAAAAATTTTTTTTTTTTTTATCAAAATCTACAATAAAGTGCTTGTTCTTCAGTATAGGAGTTATTGGAAATAGGTGTGTATGTTTTGTGGTTGGTAAGAAACATAGAAGAGACAAGTCACAAACAGCAGAAGACCTGCTCTCCACTGAGCTTGGAATTTGCCACCAATCCTCTCTCCTGACTCTCTGTTAGAACCACCTGTGAGACTTTTTTAAAAATATAAATGGTCAGTTGTTACAGACCAGTTAAATCTGAGTCTCTAGAAATTAAGACTGGGCATAGGTAGAGGCTTTTCACCAAATTTCTGCCTAAATGTGTGTGTTGGGTAAAAGAGAACCCTGGACTATTTAAAAACAGACCCGTTACTGGTCTGACAGAGACTGGAGGAACCCCGAAGACTGTGGTGCCCCGGAACAACCTGCTAGCTCAGAGATGAAGCCCCTCCAGAAGCCCACCTTACAGCTAAAGTTTAGGCAGATCTATAAAACAAAACAACACACACGTGAGGAACACGCTGCTTAGTTCAGTCAAGTAAATGAGACCAAATGGGCAACACCTGCCCCAAAGCAAAGACAAGAAGGCAGGAAGGGACAGGAAAATTGGATGGATGGCCACAGGAACATGAGGTGTAAAGGGAAAGAGGGAGAGTGCTGACACATTGCAGGGATTGCAAACACTGTCACGAAACAATTTGTGTATAATTTTTTTTTAATGAAAAACTAATTTGCATTGTAAACTTTACCTAAAGCACAATAAAATTTTTTTAAAAAGATCCATTAAAAAAAAAAAAGAAAAACTCAAGTTGACAAATAGAGTGGACGTATATGAATATATGCGTAAATAAATATGTCTGTGTTTTTGTATGTGTTCATGTGAAAAAGTGAGAAGGAGGGAGGGAGGCAGGAAAGAAGAAAGATAAAGAGAGAATATTTACAAAAGCAACACAAAAATTCTGGGTAACAGAAGGTCGTGTCCTTCAACCAGTGATGAGATTAATAGGAAAGTGCCTGCTTGTAACCCTAAATTGGAAAGTTCTAAGTAAAGAAAAGGAGCCCTGGTGGTGCAGTGGTTAAGCACTCGGCTACTAACAGAAAGGTTGGTGGTTTGAACCTGTCAGTGGCTCCGTGGGAGAAAGACCTGGTGATCTGCTCCCATAAAGATTACACCCTAGGAAATCCTATGGGGCAGTTCTACTTTGTTACACGGGGTCACTGTGAGCTGGAATCGACTTGACAGCACCTTTTTACCTTTACGGAGCTCTGATAGTGCGGTGGCTAAGTGCTTGGCTGCTAACTGAAAGGTCGGTAATTCGAACCCACACAGCTCCATGGGGAAAGACCTGGTGATCTGCCCCTGTAAATATTACAGCCTACAAAACCCTATGGGGCAGTTCTACTCAAGCACATGAGTTCTTCTCTGGCACATGGGGACACTATGAGTCAGAAATGACTTGACGGCACTCAATGTCAACAACACAAGTAAGGAAAGGACTAGGCCAGTCATTATAAAGGAAGTATGTAATTACAACATAAATAAAAATCAAGTTGAAGAAACAGCCTCCTCTAAAAACTGAATGAAATAATAAAGGAATGAATCTAATTTTATGTATAGAGTTGGTTGTTCAATCAGAAAGAGAGGATTTTCTTTCCATGGACAGAGGCAGTTTATTACAGTTTTAAAAAATATCACAAGTTGGTATTGCCTACCATTCAACATCTTGCTGTTTTGGCAGCTGGATAATATTTGAAGATTTTTGAAAGAGTCATGAGCTTGTTTTCTGATTTTTTTTTATTGTACTTTAGATGAAGGTTTACAAAACAAATAGTTTCTTATTGAACAGTTAGTACACATATTGTTTTATGACCTTGGTTAACAACCCCATGACAGGTCAACACTCTCTCTTCTCGACCTTGGGTTCCCTATTACCAGCTTTCCTGGCCCTCCTTCCTTCTAGTCCTTGTCCCTGGGCTGTTGTGCCCCATTAGTCTTGTTTTGTTTTATGGGTCTGTCTAATCTTTGGCTGAAGGGTGAACCTCGGGAGTGACTTCATTACTGAGCTAAAAGGGTGTCCAGGGGCCATACTCTTGGCGTTTCTCCAGTCTCTGTCAGGCCAGTAAGTCTGGTCTTTTTTTGTGAGTTATAATTTTGTTCTACATTTTTCTCCAGCTCTGTCTGGGACCCTCTGTTGTGATCCCTGTGGTGGTAGCTGGGCAGCATCTAGTTGTACTGGACTAAGTCTGGTGGAGGCCATACTAGTTGTGGTCCATTAGTCCTTTGGACTAATCTTTCCCTTGTATCTTGTTTTCTTCATTCTGCCATACTCCATGAGCTTGTTTATAACTGTCAGGACTACCAGAATCAAGGAAGGTAAATTTGATACAACTTTATTGATGTGTTCTTCAAGAGTTAACTCATTTTCTGGATTGAGACACTGCAAAATCAACACCTGGATTCAGCTGAACTCTGCACATATATTTTCCACCTAAGACACTGACTTTTAAATTATTCCTGTCTCTGAAATGATGTTGTTATTGGAAAAGTGAGCACACACAGACTTAATCTTATAATGGAAGCCATATAAGAACCTTGATCATGTTTTGTACATGACCATAGATCATGCAAATATAAACACATCTTTTCCCGCCAACATTTGCCAATTAAGAGCTTTGTTTGTTTGGTTTTTTTTTTCTATTTCCGAAGATACTGGTACAAGTAAACTACCTCTGAGGATTTACCATTGTTGTTAGTTGCCATCACAGCAACTCCTACTCATGATAACCTTTTGCATAACAGAATAAAATGTTACCTGATTCTGTGACACCTTCATGATCATTGGTATATTTGAGGTCATTGTTTTGGCTATTGTTTTAATCCATCTATTGAGGATTTCCCTCGTTTTTGCTACATTCTTCTTCATATAATCCAGCTTCACAGATGATTTGTTCAGCATACAGATAGAAGCAATAACATGGATGAATATGTAAAGTGAAAAGACAAAAGTCTGCCACATACCTTTCCCAATTACTGAAGGATTCTATGTGCAAAAATTTGAAACACAAGAAGTATCAAAAGAAGGTGGAAGACCTACCGTCACCTGATCTTTGACAAGGGCCCAAAGTCCATCAAATGGGGAAAAGACAGTCTTTTTAACAAATGGTGCTGGCAAAACTGGATATCCATCTGCAGAAAAATGAAACAGGACCCATACCTCACACTGTATACAAAAACAACTTCAAAATGGATCAAAGACCTGAATATAAACCCTAAAACTGTAAAGTTCATAGAAGAAAAAATAGGACCAACACTTCAGGCCTTAATACATGGCATTAACAGGATACAAACCATAACCATCAACACACAAACCCCAGCAGATAAGCTAGATAACTGAGATCTTCTAAAAATTAAACACCTATGCTCTTCAAAAGACTTCACCAAAAGAGTAAAAAGAGAACCTACAGACTGGGGAAAAAATTTCGGACAGTACAAGTCAGACAAAGGTCTAATCTCCATAATCTACAAGAAAATCCAACACCTCTACAACAAAAAGATAAATAATCCTATTAAAAATGGGCAAAGGAAATGAACAGACACTTCACCAAAGAAGACATTCAGATGGCCAACAGACATATGAGGAAATGCTCGTGATCACTAGCCATTAGAGAAGTGCAAATTAAAACCACAATGAGATACCATCTCACGCCGGCATTACTGGCACGAATCAAAAACACTGGAAATAACAAATGTTGGAGGGGCTGCGGGGAGATCAGAACTCTTATGCACTGCTGGTGGGAATGCAAAATGATACAACCATTTTGGAAAATGATATGGCACTTCCTCAGAAAGCTAGAAATAGACATACCACTTGATCCAGCAATCCCACTGCTAGGAATATATCCTGGAGAAATAAGAGTCATCACTCGAATAGACATATGCACACCTATGTTCATGGCAGCATTCTTCACAATAGCAAAATGATGGAAACAACCTAGATGCCCACCAACAGATGAATGGATAAACAAACTATGGTACATACACACAATGGAATACTATGCAATGAGAAAGAACAACAATGAATCTGTGAAGCATCTCATAACATGGATGAAACTGGAGGACATTATGCTGAGTGAAATAAGTCAATCACAAAAGGACAAATATTGTATGAGACCTCTATTGTAAAAACCCATGAAAAAGTTCACACACAAAATGTAACAATCTTTGTTGGTTACCAGGGATGGGAGGGGTGGGGGAGAGAATATTAAATAAGCAATAGATATAAGTGGTATCTTGGGTGAAGGGTGAGACAGTACACAATACAGGGGAAACTAGCACAACCTGTACAAGGAAAGGTCATGGAAGCCCCATAGACACATCCAAACTCCATGTGGGACTGAATTGCTGGGTGGAGGGCTGTGGGGACCATGGTCTCGGGGAACATCTAGCTCAGTTGGCATGACACAGCTTATAAGGACAATGCTCTACATTCTACCTTGGTTAGTAGTGTCTGGGGTCTTCAAAGCCTGTGAGCAGCCATTTAAGATACTCCACTGGTCTCATCCCTTTGGGAGCAAGAGAGAATGAAGAGAACAGGATAGAAGGAAAAGATTAGTCCGAAGGACTAATTGTCCACAGCTACCAAGGCCTCCACCAGACTGAGTCCAGTACAGCTAGATGGTGCCCGGCTATCACCACTGACTGCTCTGACCAGGATCACAACAGAGGGTTCTGGACAGAGCTGGAGAAAGATGTAGAGCATAATTCTAACTCACAAAAAAAAAAAAAAAAAAGACCAGATTTACAGATCTAAAGGAGATTGGAGAAACCCCAAGAGTATGTCCCCCAGACACCCTATTAGCTCAGTGGTGAAGTTACCTCCGAGGTTCACTGTTCAGCCTGGGAGTGGACAGCCCCATAAAACCAAATGAGACTAACGCGGTACAGGAGTTCAGTGACAAGGGCCAGAAGGCAGAAGGGGACAAGGAAGCTGGTGATAGGGAACCCAAGGTTGAGTAAGGATATTGTTGATGTGTTGTGAGATTGTTAACCATTGTCGTAGGGCAACATTTGTAGTAACTGTTAAACAAGAAACTATTTTGTTCTGTAAGACTTCATCTTAAGTGAGAATAGCAGCACAATTGGAAGAGCATAGTCAATGCCACTGAACTGTGCATGTAGAAATTTTTGAAATGGTGTATCTTTGGCTATGTGTATTTTTACCAAAAAAAAAAGGTTGAGAAGTTAGAGGGTTGATATGTTGTGGGGTTGTTAACCAATGTCATAAAACAACAGGTGTGCTAGTGTTCCATGAGAAACTATTCTGTAAGCCTTCACCTGAAGTACAATATATAAATACATAAATAAATAAATAAATAAGAAAAAAAAATCTTTAGAATAACTACCCAAACACCCAACAACATTAGAATAGTTAAACTGTGATATAGTAGCATAATGTATAAACAATTACAAATATATGCAACAATGTGGATGATCCTCACAAACACAATATTGAGTAAAAGAAGCCAGACACCATGTATTCCATTTGTAAGAAGTAAATGATTCCATTTACAAGATGTACAAAACAGGAGAAACTAGTATATGCTGTTGGAAGTCAGGATAGTGGTTATTCTGGGGGCAGTGGAGTTAGTGACTGGCAAGGGGCCTGAGCAGTTCTAGTAACGTGCTCTTTCTTGATCTAGGCGTTATTTGCAGGGACGTGTTTGATTTGTGACAATTCAAAAGCAACACTTATGTACCACTTTCCTGCATGTGTATTTTACCTCAATTCAAAGTTAAAAAATTAAATTCCCTTATTACATAAAAAAAAGAAGGTGGAAGGATACACAGCCACTGTACCAAAAATCATTTAACCATTTCAGAAGGTAGCATATAATCAAGAACTGCTAGTACTGAAGAAACAATTTCAAACTGCATTGGAGGTATTGGTGAAAAACCATGGCTCGAAGACTTGACAAAATTGGTCAATTTAAATGCTTCAACAAAAGGATGCAATTCTGGAAGTGCTTACTCATCTATGTCAAGAAATTTGAAGACAGCTACCCGGCCAACCAACTGGAAGAGATCCATACTTCTGCCCATTTCAAAGGAAGGTAATTAAGCAGAATGCGAAAATTATTGAACAATGCCATTAATATTACATGCTAGCAAAATTTGCTGAATATAATTAAAAAATGACTGCCGCTATGTATTAACAGGGAACTGCCAGAAGTTCAAGCTGAATTCAGGAGAGGACATTCAACCAAAGATATGCTGATGTCAGATGGATTTTGGCCAGAAGCAGAGAATACCAGGAAATATATTTACTGCTTTTTCAAATCAACTATATGTAGGCATTTGACTATGTGGATAACAACAAATTGTGGATAACATTAACAAAGAAGGGAAATTTCAGAACACTTAATTGGGCTCATGTAGAACCTGTAAAGAATCAAGAGGCATTCATTCAAAAAGAACAAAGACCTTCAAAATAATTGAATGTCCCTTCAGAGCGACATTGATATTTTTTAGGGATTGTCTTTATTCTCATAGTAGATGTGGTAATGCCCTTACAACAGTAAGAAGGCTCATTGGTAGGGCCTGCGTTTAACCCTAAGACTGGAAAGCCTTAAGTAAGAAAAGAACTAGGACAATCAGTACAATATTCTGAGCTTCATGAAATCTGAACGGAAGTATCTTAAACAGAGATATCAAATTTCTCAGAAGATGATAGTTTTCCAGAATTTGGATGATAACTAATGGACTGCCCATATGGTCAAGTAATTGGAAACAGTTTTCAAGTAATAGAAAACCAGTTTTGGAAAAGAACTATGGAAGGCACTAAATTATACATCAATAACGATTTGGGCATTTGCTATATCAACAGCCCATCAAAACAGCAAAAGAGGGACTTCAAAAGGAACACATGGAGAGGATATCCTCGTTGGAGGCATAAATCCTATTAAAACTTTGGAGATAGTGCCCTCATTAGACCCTTTCGCAGACGTGAGGAAGAGGAAGAAAAAAAGGATATATCTGGTCTTTCAGGCACTGTTCTTTTAAGCCAGTGGACCTCAAGAAAGGGGCTTCTACCTGAGAAATGTGAAATGTAAAATGTGAAAAATGCAGTAGTGGAGAATTCTGTGCGACCACTGACTCAGATTATTGAATAAATTTTAAGGATGGCTTTCCAGAGGGATGATTCCTGGGAAAGAATAGTGGGTGAATTATGCAGGACCTTTGTCAAAAGCAGCAAAGGTCCATGTTTTCTCACTGTCATGGACTTGTATTGAGAGAAAGGAACTGCCTTTGTTGCTCACCTGTGATTTATCAGAATTTGGAAGAGTCGGAAAACTTGTGTGCAAGATATGGGACTTCTGAGATTGGAATTCAGACATAGGAATGTATTGTAGAGTAAAACTGATGCTGGAATGGGCAAGTAACATGGACAGTCAATGGGTTTTCACAAGCTATATAACGCAGCCCTAATTTTGGAAAGGCGAAATGGCTTATTAAAACCTAGGTCCTAAATTTAATGACAGATGGGCAACATGCTTTAATCTTATGTTAGGTATTTAATGAGATGCCATCAAGGGGGTTCTATATGCTGCCACAAGTATTGATACCACAAAAGTGGTCAATAGGACACTACCCAGGCATGGATAGAAACAAAAATTCACTAAAGGCATTCAAGGGTGGCCAAGACATTCAAATGGTGTTTTTGTATCCAGCTGATATGGCCCAAAGTAATTTTTCCCAGCCAGATATGAGGTATTCTGAGGAATTAATCCTCTAATCATGAAACTAACTGGCACCAGTGAAGTAGGAGGTCTATTTAGGATATCTTAAATGCTGCTCATTAGAGCAAGACCAACCAGAGGTATTCTCTAACTGCTGGCATGCTAGTGTGCAAACTCAGAAGAAGGCTTGCCAAGGCAATTGAACTAGTAGTGGAGGCAGAAGCAGGAATAATATGATTAACTGACACCAGAAAACTTCCAAGTGATGAAGATCAACAAGCCAAGGATAAATGGACCTTACGATAAAATGGACAAAATTCACATTATTTGGATACTGACTTGGGGATGGTTACACTATTAACAGCATTTATTGACAATCTTTGGGACCTACTGGGAAATTCCCCTCCATTTGTAATAAGTGAGTCAAAGTAAAAAACTACTATTGTGTGGGTTCCATTTCCGAGTTTGTGGGTATTCAGGGTGGTAGATTTCACCGTGGCTGCTTATGTGACAATTGTTAAAATTGTGTGCATAAGCATCTCCCGTGTGCTCTAGTGACCCAGATCCACAGTGTTAATGACATCACAACTCTAATTCCTTCTACCTTTATCATAACAAACCACAAGTAGCATCTGATAATCCAAGTGAGCTCATGCAAACAGAGCAACAGCTAGTTCTTCTGTTTATTTTTAGAAAAAACCCTATGTGCTAGAGAAAGGACTAAGACCATATGTTATGAAGAATTGTCAAGGACATCCTTCCAGTTCATTCCTTATAAACAATCCCATAAGCAAATGTAACACTTTAGTCCTTTTCAATCTGGAAGCAAACATCATTTCGCTTCTGATACTAATCGGGCAACCAAATTTCATACACTTTATAATAATAAGGTTAGCTCTGTTGGGATGCTAGCCCTGCATCAAGATATAAAACATACAGGAGGTAGTTTTTGTATTATGGATGGGATAGGCAGGCACACCCCTTACAGTTAAGAACTCTATTGGATCATTAACAAGTCAAAAGTAAAAATGACCTTATGCTAAGATAAACACTAAAGAAGATTCAGCAACTCTGAAAACAGTTTTTAAAACTGCCAATATTTTTTAAATGAAGAATGAAAAGGAAATACCCCCCATGGGCAGTAAGTGGATTTCAGGGCAGATATGTTAAAATTGCACCCCATTACAATAAAAAGTAAAATTATGTACTCATGTTTATTCATTTGATAATTTGTTTACTTATCTAACAAATATTATTGTGTGATTAACTATATGCCAGGTATATTTCTAAGCATTGGGAACAGAACAGAGAACAGAAGACGAAAGCCCCTGCCCACATGGAGGCTACATTCTGGTAAGTAGGAGAGACAGAAAATACACATCCAATCTTGTATAGAGTTAGGTGCTACAGAGTGCTAGGTTGGAGATGGAAACTGGAGCTATACTTGTCTCCTTGAGAAGAAAATTGAGCAAAGGTAAATTAGATACAGAAATATTTCACGTAGACATTCCTAACCAGTAAATGGATTGTAGGAATTTGATCTGAACATATATAATGGAAATAAATGGAAAATCCCTTTAGAGATTGTATTAAAAGATGACACCTTCCATGGTAGCTTAGCTAACTAGTAGTTATCAGGTTAAGATCACTGACAGATAGTAAGTAGTTCGCAGTCGTCACTCTCCCACTTACGTAATGTCACTTGCAGTGAGAAAAAATTAAGACAAGTGTAACGCACTACCAATCTGGTGGCCCTAAACATGGATATGAAAGCCATTCTAAAATAAAGAAGGAAGTATCAAACTGCAGGCTAACCCATTTATTTACTGGTTGGGGTGGGGGGGACTTTACTGGAGTATTTGAAGGAATATATGACCTTCAGCACTGACTGGACTAACGACCACATTTTGCATTAAAACATCTATGTATATAGTACCGCCACAGCAAAGGTTCACAGAGTTATATAATTTTAGTGCAGAGAAAACCATTGGCATTTTTATTTAATTTATAGATCTCTGAATCTCCTAACTATCAAAGACTTAATCAGACACCTAACTCATATTTTATAGTGACATTTAATTGTACCCATGACATGTGGCACAATGAGTGGAATTGTGATATGCTCAGAACTCCCTGGAAATTCCTGTCACCGGAGAAGTTCCATCCTAGCTATCTGAGGTGTCTACTTATGGATATTCAGCAGCTTGTAATAATTTTCTTACTCATGGATACTGCCTGTTACACCACAGTCAGTTTCAAGCATTACACTGGTCTAGAGAGGGCACATCATATTATTTAGATTTTCAACAAAACACCAAAAAACAAAATGGCAAGAGCTCATAATAACAAACATAAGAATTATCAATTTTAGGGCAATTTTATGAGACCACCGTGAGGTTTTACAGGGATAATTTTTTAGCAGGTATGTTATATCCCTAGTGTTCATACTTTAATGAGTATTGGTTGTCTAAATTATTTTTGAGGCCATTTAGAAGAGCATGAGTTAACCTGTCCAGATGTACAGGATGGCACCAGGGGTGATAGAGAAAATTAGAATCAAATATTAAGATTAGAATACCATAAACTTGTGGGAATCAATCCAACATCCAATAAATGATAGAATTGAAATGTTCAAGACACAGCTTGGGAATATCCTGGCAGAAGGGTGATATTCAATAAGTTGAGTTCATTCTAACATCGATGTGTATGAGACATAGTAAAAGCAGTGACTTGGGATTTTATAGATATTAAGAGGGATTTTAATAACAACATGAAACAAATAAGGGAGGTGATAAAACATAATTAATTTTTTCCAGAGAGTTATGACAAGCCCAGTGAGAATTTTGAATGGAACACAGTTGACTGGAGATGTGGAGTAAGACTTCAGTACATTACCAATACTAAAAAATAAGTTTAGAGGGAATTAAAGGGAATGAATTAAACCCTTTCCTCACCTTTCCAGTAGGTGCTGTGTTTCAGGGTAACAAAATAGCCTTTGTCACGAGGAAAAGCGCTACTTCTTTGAAGTCCAGATAGTAATATAAACTAAATAATATAAAATGTTTTTGAAAATAAAAACTCACTTTGCAGTCACTAACATACAGTGTTAAAAACATTTAGCATACAGACAGTTATGTGATCCCAAAATAATACCCACCAATCACATTCAGGTTGAAGAGTAAAAGCATAATTTCACAACGGAGGAATCAAACTACCATTGCCTATATCCAATGGCCAATCTTAGCCTTGGTGACAGCATGTATTTTTTCCAGGTGTAATATAACATGAAGTACAAAATATCCTCTATAATGTGTTTCTAATAACATCAATCTAAATAACTTTCTATATATTTAATATATAAATATATTGTATATATTTAATATATAATTATTTCTGTATTTAACTTTTATGTTAGAGGAATTACAGGGGATAGAGAAACAAGCCCTCCACTTGTCTGTCAGTTTTCATACTTTGGGGGCTTGCGTGTTGCTGTGATGCTGGAAGCTATGCCACCAATAGTCAGTTACCAGCAGGGTCACCCATGGTGGACAGGTTTCAGCTGAGTTTCCACACTGAAACTGACTATAAAGAAGAACTTGGCGGTCTACTTCTGAAAAGAATTAGCCAGTGAAAACCTTATGAATAGCAGCAGAACATTGTCTGATATAGTGCCAGAAGATGAGTCCCTTCAGGTTGGAAGACACTCAAAAGACAACCAGGAAAGAGCTGGCGTCTCAAAGTAGAGTCGACCTTAATGACGTGGATGGAGTCAAGCTTTTGGGACCTTCTTTTGCTGATGTGGCATGAGTCAAAATGAGAAGAAACAGCTGAAAACATCCACTAATAATCAGAACATGGAATGTATGAAGTATGAATCTAGGAAAATTGGAAATCGTCAAAAATGAAATGGAACTCATAAACATGGATATCCTAGGCGTTAGTGAGCTGAAACGGACTGATATTGGTCACTTTGAATCAAACAATCATATGGTCTACTATTCCAGGAATGACAACTTGAAGAGGAATGATATTGCATTCATCGTCAAAAAGAACATTTCAAGATCTATCCTGAAGTACAACAATGTCGATAGGATAATATCCGTACCCCTACAAGGAAGATCAGTTAATACAACTATTATTCAAATATACCGACCAACTACCAAGGCCAAAGATGAAGAAATTGAAGATTTTTACCAGCTTCTGCAGTCTGGAATTGATCAAACATGCAATCAAGATGCATTAATAATCACTGGTGATTAGAATGTGAAAGTTGGAAACAAAGAAGAAGGATCGGTGGTTGGAAAATATGGCCTTGGTGATAAAAACCATGCCAGAGATCAAGTGATAGAATTTTGCAAGACCATCGACTTCTTCACTGCAAATACCTTTTTTCACCAACATAAACAGCGACTATACACATGGACCTCACCAGATGGAAAACACAGGAATCAAGTCAACTACATCTGTGGAAGGAGACAATGGAAAAGCTCAACATCATCAGTCAGAATAAGGCCAGGGGCTGACTGCAGAACAGACCATCAGTTGCTCACATGCAAGTTTAAGTTGAAACTGAAGAAAATTTGAACAAGTCCACAAGAGCCAAAGTACAACCTTGAGTATATCCCACCTGAATTTAGAGACCATCTCAAGAATAGATTTGATGCGTTGAATACTAATGACCGAAGACCAGACGAGTTGTGGAATGACATCAAGGACATCATACAGGAAGAAACCAAGAGGTCATTAAAAAGACAGGAGCGAAAGAAAAGACCAAAACAGCTATCAGAAGAGACTCTGAAACTTGCTCTTGAACATTGAGTAGCTAAAGCAAAAGGAAGAAATGAAGTAAAAGAACTGAACAGAAGATTTTAAAGGGAAGCTCAGGAAGACAAAGTAAAATATTATAATGATATGTCCAAAGACCTAGAGATAGAAAACCAAAACAGAAGAACACGCTCAACATTTCTCAAGGTGAAAGAACTGAAGAAAAATTCAAGCCTCGAGTTGCAATAGTGAAGGAAAACATTAAACGACGCAGGAAGCGTCAAAAGAAGATGGAAGAACTACACAGACTCACTATACCCAAAAAAATTGGTTGACGTTCAACCATTTCAAGAGGTAGCATATGATCAAGAACTGATGGTACTGAAGGAAGAAGCTACATTGAAGGCATTAGCAAAAAACAAGGCTCCAGGAATTGACAGAATATCAACTGAGATGTTTCAACAAACAGATGAAGCACTGGAAGTGCTTACTTGTCTATGCCAAGAAATTTGGAAGACAGCTACCTGGCCAACCGACTGGAAGAGATCCATATTTATGCCTATTCCAAAGAAAAGTGATCCAACCGAATTTGGAAATTATCAAACAATATCATTAATATCACACACAAGTAAAATTTTCCTGACGATCATTCAAAAGCAGCTGCAGCAGTACATCGACAGGGAACTTCCAGAAATTCAGGTTGGATTCAAAAGAGAATGTGGAACCAGG
Source organism: Dugong dugon (assembly GCA_030035585.1). Classification (NCBI taxonomy): domain Eukaryota; kingdom Metazoa; phylum Chordata; class Mammalia; order Sirenia; family Dugongidae; genus Dugong; species Dugong dugon. The sequence goes on along the minus strand of CM057472.1, from coordinate 96,755,258 downwards.
GCTATCATTGCTGATGTCAGATGGATCCTGGCTGCAAGAAGAGAATACCAGAAAGATGTTTACCTGTGTTTTATTGACTATGCAAAAGCATTCAACTGTGTGGATCATAACAAATTATGGATAACATTGCAAAGAATAGGAATTCCAGAACACTTAATTGTGCTCATGAAGAACTTATACATAGATCAAGAGGAAGTTGTTTGGACAAAATAAGGGGATGCTTCATGGTTTAAAGTCAGGGCAGGTGTGCATCAGGGTTGTATCCGTTCACCTTTCTTATTCAATCTCTATGCTGAGCAAATAATCCAAGAAGCTGGACTATATGAAGAAGAACAGGGCATTAGGATTGGAGGAAGACTCATTAACAACCTGTATTATGCAGATGACTTGCTTACTGAAAGTGAAGCGGACTTGAAGCACTTACTGATGAAGATCAAAGACCACAGGCTTCAGTATGGATTACAGCTCAACATAAAGAAAATAAAAATCCTCACAACTGGACCAATAAGCAACATCATGATAAATAGAGAAAAGATTGAAGTTGTCAAGGATTTCATTTTACTTGGATCCACGATCTACACCCATGGAAGCAGCAGATAAGAAATCAAAAGATGCATTCATTGCATTGGGCAAATCTGCTGCGAAAGACCTCTCTAATGTGTTGAAAAGCAAAGTCACCTTGAAGGCTAAGATGCGCCTGACCCAAGCCATGGTATTTTCAATTGCATCATATACATGTGAAAGCTGGATAATTAATAAGGAAGACTGAAGAAGAATTGACGCCTTTGAACCATGGTGTTGGGGAAAAATATTGAATATACCATGGACTGCCAAAAGAACAAACAAATTTGTCTTGGAAGAAGCACAATGAGAATGCTCCTTAGAAGCAAGGACGGCAAGACTACATCTTACATACTTTGGACATGTTGTCAGGAGGGATCAGTCCCTAGAGAAAGACATCATGCTTGGTAGAGTACAGGGTCAGCAAAAAAGAGGAAAACCCTCAACGAGAGGGATTGACATAGTGGCTGCAACAATGGGCTCAAGTATAACAATGATTGTGAGCATGGTGTGAGACCGGGCAGTGTTTCCTTCTGTAGTACAAAGGGTCACTATGAGTCGGAATCGATTCAATGACACCTAGCAACAACAACAACAGAGACGCAAGCTCTGTTAGTCAGCCCTGTGAAAGTTCCCAATGGTCCTCAACTATCGGTATTCATACTCTTGATTAATCTTCTCCCCGTGAGAATGAGCTGGTCTTGGTGATTCACTTGTAATGAAGAGAATAAGGGAAAGTGATGACCTTTATTTATTTATTTATTTATTTAATAATATTTTATTGAGATTTTGGTGAAAGTTTACACAGCAAGTTAGGTTCCCATTTGACAAATTTCCCCACAAACTGTTCAGTGACATTAGTTACATTTATCACAATGTATCAATATTCTCTCTTTCTTTTTTCTTTTTCATGACATGTTGTGAAGCTTTCCCTGATCCTCCAGGTCAGATTTTATTTTTTATTGTACTTTAGATGAAGTTTTATGGAGGAAATTCATTTCTCATTAAACAATTAATACACACATTGTTTTGTGACATTGGTTGCCCCTCCCACGACATGTCAATACTCTCCCCTTTCTTGACCTTGGGCTCTCCATTACTAGCTTTCCTGTCCCCTCCTGCCTTCTCATCCTGGCCCCTGGGCTGGCGTGCCCATTTAGTCTCGTTTTGTTTTATGGGCCTGTCAAAATTCTCTTTAATTTTGTTCTGTTTGTTCCATTTCCAGTACTCTAGTCTCCCTGCCCTCTTAACTTCTCATCTTTGCTTTTGAGTAATTGTTGACTTTTTGGTCTCATAGTTTTTAAGTAGAGCACCAATCTTATGAGTAATATCCTTTATTTTGTGTGTCACTCTGCTATTTTGCTAAAAGGTGATCTGAGGGAATAAGCTCAGTTCTAGGTTTAAAGATTATCTCAGGGTGATAGTCTCAGGGAGCCCTCTGTTCTCTACTGATCCAGTTTTTCTGGATTTTCTTTTTTTTTTTTTTTAATAAGAATTTGAGTTCTGCTCCACATTTTTCTCCCATTCTATCTGGGACTATCTATTGTGACCCTGGAGTGAATGGTCAGTAGTGGTAGCCGGGCACCATGTAGTTCTTCTGGTCTCAGGGTAGATAAGGTTGTGGCTCATGTAGACTTGTTTATTCTCTGAGCTTTTGTTTACCTTTTTACTGTTTTGCTCCTGGTGAGTAGAGGTCTGTAATTGTATCTCAGATGGCCACTTGCAAGCTTTTAAGACCCCAGACACTGCTCACTTCATTAGGATGCAGATCATGATTTTTGTGAACTTTGTTATACCAAATGACTGAGTTATCCCATGAGACTATGGTCCTAAGCTTTCAAACCCAGAAAACCAATCTTGGAAGATGTTTGATTATGTATGTGGAGTTTCCATATTTTTGTGTTCAATGAACATATGTGCCTGCACCCATATATTTGTATTTACACATACCATACATATAGATAATTTCTATATATTCTCACCTATGTATACACCTTTACTTATCCATATACCAAGATGCCTATACCCATCAATATGTGCTCAAACACTCGTTTTTACTTTGGTTGTGCTGTGCTACTACATCCACGCTTGGTGCTGCTTTTCCCATCACCAAAAAAAAAAAAAAAAAAACAAGTCTCTACAATCTAAAGTGTAATTTCACCTCCCCCCTCCTCTCCCTGTAACCACCAATGAGCATTGATCTCTACGTATCTATTCTTGTCTTCTTACAAAACAGGAATCAAGAGGCGGGGCCAAGATGGTGGAGTAGTCAGACACTTTCGGTGGACCCTGTTACAACAAAGGCCTGAAAAAACAAGTGATTTGATTATATATGGCAATCTGGGAGCCCTGAACATCAAAGGCAGAGTTGAGGAACCAGACTGAGTGGCAGGGGGAGGGAGAGATGGTTCAGAAGTAGTGAGTAGTTGTCAGACCTGACCCAGAGAGAGCCTGAGCCCTTCAGGCCTGAGGAGCTCGTGGGTGAGTGGTGAGGCAGGCAAGCGGTGATGCTCAGGATGCGCGTTTTCTGCACCAGGAGAAACCCAGTGCCAGATAGTCTACATGGCCACCCAGAACCAGTGAGAAGCAGCCCTCATCAGCGAAAGAGAAGTACTTGTGTATGGCTTACCATGCGAATCAAAAACATCCCCCTTAGGGAAAAACGTCTCTCCATTTACCTCCCCTCTGCCTGCTCTGCACTGGGTCCTGGACTGGCTTAAGCAATTGCTAAGTCCCCTGGGCCGGAAGTAGGATCCATCACATGCCTGGAGCCATTCTCCCTGTCTTGGAGAGTGAACAAATTAACAAACGGGAAAAAATAAACTGCCGGCTCCCCTCAGCCAGGAACCCAGGGTAGGCACAGCTCCTTTGTCTAGGCACAGGCATAAGGGATCCACGGACGTTGAGTGCCTTCTCCCCTGCATAGACTTGTGTGGGCCCATTTCAACAGCGTAGGCCCTCATCACCGCAGTACAACAGAGTATATAACGGAACTCTTTTTTAACTTCAACTGTTTCAGCTGTGAAGCGGCAGGTTCTTGACATTTGACACTGCTCTGCCCATAAAGCAGGGTCTTCACCTACCCACATCAGGGGCCTGAGGACTGGTGCCTCCACCCACGCCACCTAGGAATCTGCGATAGGGGCCCATGAATAAGAGGTGCCCCCCAGTCCTTACAGCCAACAGCATTAGGTGCTCATAGTCCAGCTGCAAATCCCACCCACCTGAGCTTTCTAGGGAAGAGGGACACGCCTTCCTCCTGGGCACTCAGGGGTGGCTGTCAGCCCCCTGCCTTGCTCAGAGGGTGTCCCCCTGCTGCAGCCAGATGCCTGTGCCTACACCAATCACCCATGCCTGTCTATGACTGTAAGTGAGAGCCTATACCACACACTTGGTGGCCATCTACCAGGGCATCTGAGCTGAATCCATACAGGAGGAGTGGGCAGACTCCTGAGCTTACATACCTAGGAATAGATCTAACCACCTGGTGACAGGAAATTAGAGCTTCAAAGGTGCAATTATCAGACTAGCTCATACAAGCAGCCTATTTGGGCATACAAAAACAAAACAAGAAGCTAGGAAACAGTAATCAAACATAAAATAAATAAATATAATAACTTATTGATGGCTTGGAGACAACAGTCAATATCAAATCACATAAAGAGGCAATCCATGATGGCTTCAGCAAGCCACCAAAATAAAGAATCTAGAAATTTTCCAGGAGAGAAAAATTTCTTGAAATTACCAGAGGCAGAATACAAAAGATTAATATACAGAACACTTCAAGAAATTAGGAAGGAAATTATGCAAAACGCAGAACACGCAATAGAGGAAATTAAAAACATTAGAGAAGAGCATAATGACAAATTTAACAGGCTGCAAGAATCCATAGAGAGACAGCAATAAGAAATCCAGAAGATTAACAATAAAATTTCAGAATTAGACAACTCAATAGAAAGTCATAGGAGCTGAATTGAGGCAATGGAAGTCAGAATTAGTGAGATTGAAGATAAAGCACTTGACACCAACTTATTTGGGGAAAAATCAGATACAAGGATTAAAAAAAAAGAAAAAACCCTGAGAAGTACTTGGGACTCTATCTAGAGGAATAACCTATGAGTGATTGGAGTACCAGAACGGGGTGTGGGGGGAGGATAACAGAAAATACACAGAAAATTGTGGAAGATTTGTTGGCAGAAAACTTCCCTGATATCATGAAAGATAACAAGATATCTATCGAAGATGATCATCAAACCCCACATAAGGTAGATCCCAAAAGAAAGTCACCAAGACATATTATAATCAAACTTGCCGAAACCAAACATAAAGAGAGAATTTTAAGAGCAGATAGGGATAAACAAAAAGTCATCTACAAAGGAGAGTCAATAAGAATAAGCTTGGACTACTCAGCAGAAACCATGTAGGCAAGAAGGCAATGGGATGACATATATTAAGCCTTGAAGGAAAAAAAAAAGCCAGCAGAGAATTATATATCCAGCAAAACTGTCTCTCAAATATGATGGCAAAATTAGGGCATTTCCAGATAAACAGAAGGTTAGGGAATTTGCAAAAACCAAACCAAAATTACAAGAAATACTAAAGGGGGTCCTCTGGTTAGAAAATCAGTAATATCAGATAACAACCCAAGACTAGAACACAGGACAGAGCAACCAGATATCAGTCCAGATAGGGAAGTCACAAAAGTAAATCAAAGCTAAAACACTGAAAGTAGGGAAACAGATGTCAATATGTAAAAGATGACAACCTTAAAACAAAAAAGAGGAACTTAAAAAATATAGACATAGATTTTTCATATGGAGAGGAAGTCAAGGTGATATAAAGAAATAAAAGACTGGTATAAACTCAGAAAAATAGGGGTAAATATTAAGGTAAACACAAAGGAAACTGACAATCCTACACCTCAAAATAAAAAACAAGAAAAACATAAAAACTCAGCAAATACAAATCAACAACAATGAAAAAGATGAAAAGAAAATACATAAAGAAAAATGACTCAGCACAGACATTTAAGTGGAACAAAGAAACTGTGAACAACACACAAAAAAAGACATCAAAATGACAGCAGTAAACTTATAGCTATCAATCATTACTCTGAATGTAAATGGACTAAATGCACCAATAAAGAGACAGAGAGTGGCAGACTAGGTTAAAAAAACACAATCCATCTATATGCTGCCTACAAGAGACACATCTTAGACTTAAAGACACAAACAAACTAAAACTCAAAGGATAGAAAAAATATATCAAGCAAACGACAGTCAAAAAAGAGGAGGAGTGGCAATATTAATCTCTGACAAAATAGACTTTAAAGTAAAATCCACCACAAAGGATAAGGAAGGACACTATATAATGATAAAAGGGTCAACACACCAGGAGGACATAACCATATGAAATATTTATGCACCCAACGACAGGGCTCCAAAATACATAAAGCAAACTCTAACAGCACTGAAAAGAGAGATAGACAGCTCCACAATAGTAGTAGGAGACTTCAACACACCACTTTCGGTGAAGGAGAGAACATCCAGAAAGAAGCTCAATAAAGACACAAGTCTTAGTCATCTAGTGCTGCTACAACAGAAATAGCACAAGTGGATGGCTTTAACAAAGAGAAATTTATTTCTTCGCAGTAAAGTAGGCTAAAAGTCCCAATTCAGGGTGTCAGCTCCAGGGGAAGGCTTTCTCTCTCTGTCGGCCTTCTTATCAATGTTCTCCTGGACTAGGAGCTTCTCCACGCAGCAACCCCAGGTCCAAAGGACACGCTCAGCTCCTGGCACTGCTTTCCTGCTGGTATGAGGTCCCTCTGTCTCTCTGCTCACTTCTGACTTTTCTATATCAAGTGATTGCCTCAAGAAACAATCCAGTCTTGTAGATTGAGTCCTGCCTCACTAACACAACTGCCTCCCATCTTCCCTCATTAACATCACAGCGGCAGGATTTACAACATATAGGAAAATCACAGAATACCGAGAATCATGGCCCAGCTAAACCGATACACACATTTTTGGGGGGACATAATTCAATCCATGACAATACGGAAGAGCTAAATGCTGCAATCAACCAACTTGATCTCATAGACATATACTGAACACTCCATCCAACAACAGCCAATTATACTTTCTTTTCCAATGTACAGGGAACATTCTCCAAAATCGACCACATATTAGGCCATAAAGCAAGTCTTAATAAAATCCAAAGCATTGAAATATTACAAAGCATCTTTTCTGACCATAAAGCCATAAAAGTAGAAATCAACAACAGAAAAAGCAAGGAAAAAAATCAAACACATGGAAACTGAACAACACCTTGCTCAAAAACTACCAGATCATAAAAGAAATTAAGGATGGAATCAAGCAATTCATAGAATCAAATGAGAATAAAAACACATCCTACCAGAACCTTTGGGACACTGCAAAAGCAGTGCTCAGAAGTCAGTTTATAGCAATAAATGCACACATCCAAATAGAAAAAAGGACCATAATCAAAATATTAACCCTACAACTGGAACAAGTAGAAAGAAAGCAGCAAAAGAAGCCCTTAGGCATCAGAAGAAAGGAAATAATAAGAATTAGAACAGAATTAAATGAAATAGAGAATAGAAAAACAATTGAAGGAGTTAACAAGACCGAAAGTTGGTTTTTTGAAAAGATCAACAAAATTGATAAACCATTGGCCAAACTGACAAAAGAAAATGGAAGAGGAAGCAGATAACCTGTACAAGAAATGAGATGGGTAATATCACAACAGACTCAACTGAAATTAAAAGAATCCTTACAGAATACTATGAAGAATTGTACTCTAACAAATTTGAAAACCTAGAGGAAATGAACAATTTTCTAGAAACTAACTACCTACCTAAACTAACACAAACAGAAGTAGAACAACTAAATAAACCCATAACAAAAGAAGAGATTGAAAATGTAATTGAAAAACTCCCAACAAAAATAAAGCCCTGGCCCTGAAGTCTTCACTGGAGAGTTCTACCAAACTTTCAGAGAAGAGTTAGCACCACTACTACTAAAGGTATTTCAGAGCATAGAAAAGGATGGAATACTCCCAAACTCATTCTATGAAGCCAGCATAACCCTGATACCAAAACCAGGTAAAGACACCACAAAAAAAGAAAATTACAGATCAACATCCCTCATGAACACTGACGCAAAAATCCTCAACAAAATTCTAGCCAATAGAATTTAGCAACATATCAAAAAACTAATTCACCATGATCGAGTGGGATTTATACCAGGTATGCAGGGATGGTTCAACATTAGAAAAACAATCAATATAATCCATCATATAAATAAAACAAAAGACAAGAACCACATGATCTTATCAGTCGATGCAGAAAAGGCATTTGACAAAGTCCAAAACCCATTCATGATAAAAACTCTCAACAAAATAAGAATAGAAGGGAAATTCCTCAGTATAATTAAGGGCATTTATACAAAGCCAATAGCCAACATCATCCTAAATGGATAGAGTTTGAAAGCATTCTCCTTGAGAATGGTAACCAGACAAGGATGCCCTTTATGACCACTCTTATTCAACATTGTGCTGGAGGTTCTAGCCAGAGCAATTAGGCTAGGAAAAGAAATAAAGGGCATCCAAATTGGTAGGGAAGAAGTCAAAGTATCTCTATTTGCAGATAATATGATCTTATACACAGAAAACCCCAAAGAATCCACAAGAAAACTACTGGAACTAATAGAAGACTTCAGCAAAGTTTCACGATACAGTATAAACATACAAAAATCTGTTGGATTCCTCTACACCAATGAAGAGAACCTTGAAGAGGAAATCACCAAATCAATACCATTTACAATAGCCCCCAAGAAGATAAATTACTTAGGAATAAATTTAACCAGAGACATAGAAGATCTATATAATGAAAACTACAAGACACTACTGCAAGAAACCAAGAGACCTGCATAAGTGGAAAAACATACCTTGTTCATGGATAGGTGAACTCAAAGTAGTGAAAATATCAATTCTACTCAAAGCGATCTACAGATACAATGCAATCCCAATCCCAATTCCACCGGCATTTTTTAATGAGATGGAGAAACAAATTACAACTTCATACGGAAAGGGAAGTGTTCCCGAATAAGCAAAGTATTACTCAAGAATAAGAACAAGGTGGGAGGCCTCACACTACCTGATTTTAGAAACTATTATACCGCCACAGTAGTCAAAACAGTCTGGTACTGGTACAACAACAGATACATAGACCAGTGGAACAGAATTGAGAATCCAGACATAAATTCATCAACCTGTGAGGTAGCTGATGTTTGACAAAGGCACAAAGTCTGTTAACTGGGGAAAAGACAGTCTCTTTAACAAATGGTGCTGGCATAACTGGATATGCATCTGCAAAAAAACTGAAACAAGACCCATATCTCACACCATGCACAATAACTAACTCAAAATGAATCAAAGACCTAAATATAAAATCAAAAACGTTAAAGATCATGGAAAAAAAAATAGGGACAATGCTAGGAGCCCTAATACATGGCATAAACACAATACGAACTATAAGTAACAATGCATAAGCACCAGAAGAGAGGCCAGATAAATGGGAGCTCCTAAAAAATCAAACACTTATGCTCATCAAAAGACTTCACCAAATGAGTAAAAAGACAACCTACAGACTGGGAAAAAATTTTTGGCTACGACAAATCGATTAGTGTCAGACCTCTAAAATCTACAAGATACTGCAAAACCTCAACAACAAAAAGACAAATAACCCAATTAAAAAATGGGCAAAGGATATGAACAGGCACTTTGCCAAAGAAGATATTCAGGCAGCTACAAGACACATGAAGAAATGCTCACGATCATTAACCGTTAGAGAAATGAAGATCAAAACTACAATAAGATATCATCTCACCCCAACAAGGCTAGCATTAATCCAAAAAACACAAAATAATAAATGTTGGAGAGGTTGTGGAGAGACTGGAACACTTATACACTGTTGGTGGGAATGTAAAATTGTACAACCACTTTGGAAATCGATTTGGCACTTCCTTAGAAAGCTTGAAATAGAGGCACCATATGATCCAGCTATCCTGCTCCTTGGACTATATCCTAGAGAAATAAGAGCCATCACACGAATAGATATATGCACACCCATGTTCACTGCAGCACTGTTCACAATAGCAAGAAGATGGAAACAACCTAGGTGCCCATCAACAGCCGAATGGATAAATAAATTATGGTACATCCACACAATGGAATACTACACAATGATAAAGAACAACGATGAAACCGCGAAACATCTTATGACATGGAGGAAGCTGGAGGTCATTATGCTGAGTGAATTTAGTCAGTCACAGAAGGAAAAATATTGTATAAGACCACTATTATAAGAACTCAGGAAAAGGTTTAAACACAGAAGAAAACATTCTTTGATGGTTACAGAGGGTGAGGAGGGAGGGGGAATGTTATTTACTAACTAGATAGTAGGTAAGAATTGTCTTAGGTGAAGGGAAGGACAGCACACACTACAGGGGAAGTCAGCACAACTGGACTAAACCAAAGCTAAGAAGTTTCCTGAATACAATGAAACACTTTGAGGGACAGAGTAGCAGATGTAGGGGTCTGGGTACCATGCTTTCAGGGGACATCTAGGTCAATTGGCATAACAAAACTTATTAAGAAAATGTTCTGCATCCTACTTTGGTGAGTAGCGTCTGGGGTCTTAAAAGCTTGCAAGCAGTCATCTAAGATGCATCAATTGGTCCCAACCATCTGGAGTAAAGGAGAATGAAGAACACCAAAGACACAAGGAAAGTATTAGCCCAAGAGACAGAAAGGGCCACATAAACCAGAGACTCCATCAGCCTGAGACAAGAAGAACTAGATGGTGCCCGGCTACCACCAATGACCGCCCTGATAGGGAACACAGCAGGAGTCCAGGATGGAACAGGAGAAAGGTGGGGTGCAGAACTCAAATTTTATTAAGAAGACCAGACTTAATGGTCTGACTGAGACTGGAGGAACACTGGAAAGCATGGCCCCTGGATTTTCTATCAGCCCAGAAATAAAACAGTTTCCAAAGCCAACTCTTCAGACAGGGATTGGACTGGACTGTGAGACATAATGTGATACCTGTGAGGAGTATGCCTCTTAGGTCAAGTAGATAGAAGAGACTAAATGGGCAGCTTCTGTCCAGAGATGAGATGGGAAGGCAGAGAGGGTTAGGAGCTGGTTGAATGGACATAGGGAATCAGGGGTGGAAAGGAGGAGTGTGCTGTTACAGTATGGGGAGAGCAATTAAGGTCACATAATGTATGTATAAATTTTTGTATGGGAAAAAATAAAAAAAAAAGGAATCATACAATGCTTGTCCTTTTATGCTTGACTTATGCCACTTAGCATTGTGCCCTCCACGTTCATCCATGGTATAATATGTCTTACAGTCTCATCATTGTTCTATATGATTGCATAATATTGTGTACCACATTTTGCTCCTCCATTCATGCACTGATGGGCACTTAAGTTGTTTGCACTGATTTGCTATTGTGAATAATGCAGCGATGAACATAGGTGTGCATATATCTATTCTGGTCATTATTTTTTTTTGATAGTAACAACACATTTGTTGTATCATCCAACTGAGGATATAAACACAAAGTGCTTCTTAATTCAAGGAGAGTAAGAAAACCTTGGGCAGTTCCTAGACGACCACAAACATGACCTTCACCTACAGTAAAATGAAGCTATTCAGTCATTTTGGTCTTCATCCCAGTCTTTCTTCCCACTTGGAGGCTTGGGCCCACCGGCTGGTTTTGCCATGATGATCTGATAGACTCTCAGCACGGTGATGGCAGCATTGGTTGCCAGCTTGATGGCCCAGTACTTGCCCAGGTAGGTATCCAGGACACCAGCTTCTAACATGTCCTTCACAGCAGGGACTTCAGCCTCAATATCTAATCCAGCGTTTTTATTTCCTTCTTGATGTACTGCATAAAGTTTAGAAATTACTTCACTGGCCTTAACACCAGAATTTTCTGCCAGTGCCCGCAGAATAGCTTCAAATGCCTCAGCAAACTTCTTAACAGCATACTGTTCATGTCCAGGACATGTCTCTCCATATGATGTGATCTGTTTGGCCAACTCAATTTCTGTTGCTCCACCTCCAGGTACAAGATGTCTGTCCCTTGTGAGAACTTTGAAAGTATTAACACCATCATCGATTGCCTGTTCTATGTCATCCATGAGATCGTCAGTAGAGCCTCGAAGTACTATGATGGAAATGACCCCATCTTCCTTTTCATGCTTAAAGACAACCACCTGTGTGTCTCCAACTTCTGAGAGATAAAACACTGTGACGATGGCCCATTTCTTTGAGGACAGGTGGAGTCAATCTAGGAAGAGCTGTAGCACCAACTGTTTTACACAGTCTTCTGAGATCCCATTTTGAGTTCAGTCTCACCAACATGATATTGTATTTGTTTGCATAATGAAGAGCCATGTCTGCCACTTTGCCACCTGTTACTATGACATTTGCACCAGTATCAGCAATAGCTTTGACTTGTACATCCATGAGATTTTCTTCTCCCTTACTAAGCTTCATCAACTCTTCAGCTGTCTTTATCGATACTGTTCCCTTAGTTTCTGTTATCATGCCATCAAAAGGACACGAGTACACTACTATTTTTGCATCTTTGACAGATGTTACATCACCTTCGGTTTCCTTCTTAAAAATCATGCCATGCAACACGGACCAGGAATAGACGCCAGAGCCCAGAATTTTACAAACTCTGATGTTATCAACATTGAAATGGCCGGAATCAGGAAAAATAGACACATACGCCTGAGCGATACACTTGGCCAGAAAGCCCTCACTGCCATACTGTTTGCTCACGACGGAGGTGTGCAGAAGAGATGACACTTCGTCAACATCCTGGAGATTTTTTACAGAACAACAGACCAAATCAGGAAGAATCTCAAGGGCTTTCCTGCAGCCTATCTCATAACCTTCTATGACCTCTGAAACCGAAAGGCCAGTTCTCAGAAGCTCTTTGGCTAATTCGAGAAGAGTGCCAGCAAACACCAGAACAAAGTTGGTGCCGTCTCCAACCTCCTGTTCTTGCATATGAGAGGCCATTACAATCATTTTTGAAGGAAGATTTTGTACTTCTAGCTCTCTTAGAGTAGTTGCTGCATCATTTGTTACAAACAACTTCTTCAGGTGGTTGATAACCATTTTGTTCATTCCATTTGGTCCATATGCTGTCTGAGTGGTTTGGGCAAGCTCCTTGCAAGCCTGAATGTTCCTGTAGACAGCCTCTTCTAATCCTGAAAAATGTTTCTCTCCTTCCTGGAGCATCTGGGCAAAGCCCCGGGCCTTGGGGACATGAAGTGCCATGACCAGGCTGCACAGAGACGCTCACGCACTTGCTGGGCAGCTCCTCTGGTCCTTATTTTAGGTCTCTAGGATATACATAGGATTGCCAGATGATAGGGTTATTTTATTTCTAGTTTTTTGAGAAAGCGTCATATCATTTTCCATAGTGGTTGTACCATTTTATAATCCCACTAGCAATGGATAAGGGTTACAATCTCCCCACATCTATGCCAACATTTATTATCTTTTTTTTTTTTTGTAATTAGTGCCATTTTAGCCAGGGTAAGATGGTATCTCATTTTAGTTTTGATTTGCATCTAATGGTTAATGATCATGAACATCTTTTCATATGTTTGTTGGCTGCTTGGATGTCCTCTTTGATGAAGATCCTGTTAATGTTCTTTGCCCATTTTGGCGACTGGGTTGTTTGTCTTTTTGTTGTTGAGTTGTGGCAGTTTTCTATAGATTTTAGAGACTTGACCATTATCGGATCAGTCGTTTCCCAAAATTTTTTCAGAGTCTATAGGTTGTCTATTTACTCTTTTAATAGTCTTTTGATGAGCATAAGTTTTTAATTTTTATGAGGTCCCATCTGTCTACTTTGTCTTCTTCTATTTGTTATGCTCGTTATCCTGTTTTTACAAATGATTTTCTCCCTATGTTTTCTTCCAGGAATTTTATGGTTTCAGGTTTAACATTTAGGTCTTTGACCCATTTTGAGTTAGTTTTCATGTATGGTGTGAGGTATGGTTCCTGTTTCATTTTTCTGAAGGTGGGTATCCAGTTTTGCCAGCACCATTTATTGAAGAGACTGTTTCTGTCCCGCTGAATGGACTTTGACCTCTTGTCAAAAATCAGTTGTCCATAGACGGCTGGGTTCAATTCTGAGTTCTCAATTCTATCCCACTGGTCTATATGTCTGTTGTTGAACCAATACCAGGCTGTTTTGATTACAGGGGCTATGTAGTATGTTTTGATATTGGGGATTATGAAGCCTCCTGCTTTGTTCTTTTTCTTCAATATCGATTTGGCTGTTTAGGTTTTCTTTCCTTTCTATATGAAGTTGGTCAATAGTTTTCCCATTTCAGTAAAGAATATTGTTGAAATTTGTATCCAGATTGCATTGTATCTGTAGATTACTTTAGGTAGAATTGATATTTTCACTATATAAGGTTTTCCAGTCCATGAGCACAGGATATCTTTCCATTTTTTCTAGGTCTCTTTTAGTCTCTTGTAGTGGTGTTTTATAATTGTCATTGTGTAAGTCCTTTATGTCCCTGGTTAAGTTAATTCTCAGGCATTTTATAGATTTAGGGGTTATTTTAAATGGTATTGTTTTCTTGATTTCTTTTTCAGAGTAATCTTTGTTAGTGTAGAGGAACCCAAATGATTTTTGAGTATTGATCTTGTACCCTGAAAAGTTGCTAAATTCTTCTATTAGTGCCAGCAGTTTTCTTGTGGAATATTTAGGGTCTTCTCTGCATAGGATTCCTCAAACATCTTTCAGTTTGCAGTGCTGTGGTGGCTTGTGAATTCCTGTGATGCTGGAAGCTATGCTCCCAGTATTCAAAGGCCAGCAGGATCACTCATGGTGGGCAGGTTTCAGGTAAGAGTCCAGACTAAGACAGACTAGGAAGAAGGAACTGGTGGTCTACAACTGAAAAAAAAAAAAAAATTAGCCAGTGAAAGCCACACAAATAGCAGTGGAACCTTGTCTGATACGGTGACAGCAGATGAGACCCTCAGATTGAAAGGCACTCAAAATACGACTGGGAAGAGCCCCCTCCTCAAAGTAGAGTCGACTTTAATGACATGGATGGAGTCAAATTTTCAGAACCTTTACTTGTTCATGTGGCACGACTCAAAAAAGGGAAGAAACAGCTGCAAACATCCGTTAATAATAGGAACATGGAATATACAAAATATGAATCTAGGAAAATTGGAAATCATCAGAAATGAAATGGAACACATAAACATCAATATCCTAGGCGTTGGGGAGCTGAAATGGACTGATAGTGGCCATTTTGAACCGGACAATCATATTATCTAGTATGGCGGGAATGACAAATTGAAGAAAAATGGCGTTGCATTCATCGTCAAAAAGAATGATCTAAGATTTAGCCTGAAGCACAACGCTGTCAGTAATGGGATAATATCCATTTGCCTACAAGGACAACCAGTTAATATGACTATTATTCAAACTTATACACCAACCACTAAGGTCAAAGATGAAGAAATTGAAGACTTTTACCAACTTCTGCAGTCTGAATTGATCAAACATGCAATAAAGATGCATTGGTAATTACAATAAAGATGCATTGGTAATTACGATATAAACAATGACTATACAAGTGGACCTTGTCAGATGGAATACTCAGAAATAAAATTGACTACATCTGTGGAAAGAGAAGATGAAAAAGCTTAGTATCATCAGTCAGAACAAGGCCAGGGGCCGACTGCAGAACAGGTCACCAATTGCTCATATGCAAGTTCAAGATGAAGCTGAAGAAAATTAAAACAAGAGCATGAGAGCCAAAGTATGACCTTGAGCATATCCTACCTGAAGTTAGAGACCATCTCAATAACAGATTTGAAGTAATGAACACTAATGACTGAAGACCAGATGAGCTGTGGATGATATCAAGGCCATCATACATGAAAATAGCAAAAGGTCATTAAAAAGACAGGAAAGCAAGAAAAGACCAAAATCAATGTCAGAAGAGACCTCTAAACTTGCTCTTGAACATAGTGTAGCTAACATGAAAGGAGGAAATGATGAAGTAAAAGAGTTGAACAGAAGATTTCAAAGGGCAGCTCGAGAACACAACCTAAAGTACTATAATAAAATATGCAGAGACCTGGAGTTAGAAAACCAAAAGGGAAGACACACACACAGCATTCCTCAAGCTGAAAGAACTGAAGAAAAAATTCAAGTCTCGAGTTGCAATATTGAAGGATTCTCTAGGCAAAATATTGAACAACACAGTAAGCATCAAAAGAAAATGGAAGGAATACACAGAGTAACTGTATTGGCTGATGTTCAATTATTTCAGTAGGTGGCATATGATCATGAATCAATGGTACTGAAGGAAGAAGTCCAAGCTGCACTGAAGACATTGGCAAAAAACAAGGCTCCAAGAATTGACGGAATACCAGTTGAGGTGTTTCAACAAATGGTTGCAGAGCTGGAAGTGCTCACTCGTCTATGCCAAGAAATTTGGAAGACAGCCCCTTGGCCACCGACTGGAGAAGATCCATGTCTATGCATATTCCAAAGAAAGATGATCCAGCAGAATGTGAAAATTACTAAACAATATTATTAATATCATGTGCAAGTAAAATTTTGCTGAGGATCACTCAAAAGCTGTTGCAGCAGTACATTGACAGGGAACTGCCAGAAATTCAAGTCAGATTTAGAAGAGGACATGGAACGAGGGATATTATTGCTGATGTAAGATGGATTCTGGCTGAAAGCAGAGGAAACCAGAAAGATGTTTACTTGTGTTTTATTGAGTATATGAAGGCATTTGACTGTGTGGATCATAAATTGTGGATAACATTGCAAAGAATGGAAATTCCAGAGTACTTGATTGTGCTCATGAGGAACCTGCACATAGAACAAGAAGCAGTCGTTTGAACAGAATAAGGGGATACTGTGTGGTTTAAAGTCAAGAAAGGTGTACATCAAGGTTGTATCATTTTACTATACTTATTCAATTTGTATGTTGATCAAATAATCCAAGAAACTGGACTATGTAAAGAAGAATGGGGCATCAGGATTGGAGGAAGACTCATTAACAACCTGAAATATATAGATGACACAACCTTGCTTGCTGAAAGTGAAGAGGACTTGAAGCACTTACTGATGAAGATCAAAGACTACAGCCTTCAATATGGATTACACCTCCACGTAAAGAAGACAAAAATCTTCACAACTGGACCAATAAGCAACATTATGATAAATGCAGAAAAGATCAAAGTTGTCAAGGATTTCATTTTACTTGGATCCACAGTCAATGCCCATGGAAGCTGGAGACAAGAAATTAAATCACATATTGCATCGGGGAAATCTGCTGCAAAAGAGCTCTTTAAAGTATTGAAAAGCAAAGATGTCACTTTAATGATGAAGGTGTGCCTGATCCAAGCCATGCTTTTTTTCAGTCACTTCATTTGTATGTGAAAGCTGGACAATGAACAAGGAAGACCACAGAAGAAACGCTGCTTCTGAATTACGGTGTTGATAAAGAATATTGAATATACCGTGGACAGCCAGAAGAACGAACAAATCTGCCTTGGAAGAAGTACAGTCAGAATGCTCCTTATAAGCAAGGATGGTCAGACTTCTTACGTACTTTGGACATATTATCAGCAGGGACGAGTCCCTGGAGAAGGACATCATGCTTGGTAAAGTGGAGGAGCAGCGACAAAGAAGAAGATCCTCAATGAGATAGACTGACACAACATATGCAACAATGGGCTCAAACATAACGATGATTGTGAGAATGGTACTAGATCTGGCATTGTTTGGTTCTGTTGTGCATGGGGTTGCTATGAGTCAGAATGAACTCGACAGCACCTAACAAAACAAAAGCAACAATACTTGAGCACATTTAACATGGATTTTTGAACCCCTGTGTGGTAAAAATGGCTAAGCATTAGGTTACTAACCAAAAGATTAGTGGTTCAATTCCGCTTAAAGCTGCCTCAGAAGAAAGCCTAGTGATCTACTTCCAAAAAATCACAGCCATTGAAAACCCTATGGAGTATAACTCTACTGTGATACACATGAGTCAGAATGCACTCAACGGCAACTGGTTTGATTTAATGTGTATTTTAATTACACCTTTATTTATCCAACTTTCCTTCTACACTCTAAGCTATAGTCAGATAAAGCCATACAACTCCATTAGCTTTCTTTTGTCAATGGGTTTTATTGGAATATTCATCAAGACCATGAGGTTCAGAGTCAAGCAGATGTGAGTTTAGGTACTGCTCTTCTTGTTACTTTCTGTCTCTTAGTCTTTCTAAAACTTAGATTTGTTAGTTATGCAAAGGCATTGAGAATAGTTGCAAGAATTAAATGTGATAACGCATATAACACTTTTATAACGGTACACGACAAATAGTAGCGTCTCTGCAAATGTTAAACATTACTAATGCTGTAAGTATAGCTTTATTGTCATCATCTTTTTCCCCCTAATATAATGCAGCACCTAGTATATCATAGTCAGTAAACTTGTGATTAATGAATCAATGTATGAATGAATGAATTTACCTAACTTCAGTTATTTCCCCACCAGCAAGTTATGTTTAAGCTGTTCTATCAGAAAGAAAAGTTAACTTAAAGCATGACAAAATCATATGGCTACTTCTAGGAAGGGAATAAAAGCTTAAAGTCCTTTAATGTTAAGTTCCAACATTTTCTGGAAAGAATAGCTAAGGAATCATTGGAAGCTGCCCTGAATAATTGTGATTTGGCAATAAAAGATAGGGAATGTCACTACTTTTTCCCACAGGTCCTGGAAAACAGTTTCTGGAAGTAATAGTTTTACTTTGGAACCAGCCTGAAGTTCCTGTTCATGTCCTGAAAATGTACTGGTTCTGTAAATTTCTAGTAGGAGGATTGATTTCAATCTTTGTTCCTAGTGCCTTATCGTGAGTTTCATGAAATCTATTAGACACTCTGGGATAATTCTAGCAGCTAACTGGCCACCTGTGATGAAGCGCCCCCTAGCAATCAGCAAGAGGACAGCAGAAATGGAAATGAAAACTGTGAGGCCTGCCTAGCCAACTCCCATGAGCCCACGCAGTGGATTCTGGCTATCCCCTACTCTCTTCTCTACATCTAGTAGTAGAATGAGACTAGCCCCATTGCATAATGACGTGAAACTTTTTTTCTCCTTTACATTCAAGACTCATTCCTACTATGTGGCAGAAAGAGCTAGCTATCCAATAAAAATTCATACTTTTTTTCACAGCATAGAGTTGTTGCCCAGCCAGAGATTCTATTTCCCAGCCCCACTAAATCAAGGTGGGACCATTTGACTGGTTTATGCCAGTGGAGTGTGAGTGAAAGTGATGTACACCACTTCTGGGCTGACAGGAGTAAGGAGTCAGTTGACAGGTTGCAGACACCAGGATGAATTTGGAAGGCATTTGTTTAAGATGATAGCATATACCTTAGCTAAGTTACCAGAGTAACTCCATGGAATAAACAACCCACCCTACGTCCAATTATCATAATAATCATATTTCATTGCTATAGGAGTGAGAAATAAACTATTGTGTTAACTGACTGAGATTAGGTGTTTTGTGTTTGCCAGCAAAAAATGCGCTCAGCTGCTAACCAAAAGTTGTTACTTCCAGAGGTGCCTTGGAAGAAAGTCCTGGCAATCTACTTCTGAAAAATCAGCCACTGAAAACCTTATGGAGCACAGTTCTACTTTGATACACATGGAATCTTCAATAGTTGGAATTGACTAGATGGCAATTGGTGGTGTTCCCTTAATTGATACACAGCCCATCATATTTTTTCACCAATATAAAATATTCCATAACATGAAATATGAACCAACTATTTATCTGCTTATAAAGCCAGCTTTGAGTTGCCTAGTGGACAAAGCAATTCTTTAGAGTTAATTAGACCAGAGTATGAATATAATTTCTACTATTTTTTACTCTGAAACTGTAATAGTTAGGGTAAGTAAAACTAGCTGCTATAACAAACACCCTGAAATTTCAGTAATTGTATTCCAGAAAAATCAAAGAAATAAATAAAAACAAGTGGGGCTCTTTCCTCAGAAAGGAAGATTGATTAAGTTTAAGCTAAATTGTAGTTTTTCAGATTTTTAAAAAAGTAGTCAAAATAAATTTTAAAAAACTCTTTAAATATCCCAATCTTATTAATCTGAGTGGCACAATAAAATAACAACACGACTGCCGCTGGAAGTCTTAGCCTAACAGCTTGTTTCTGCTGAGAACTGCTTAGTGAAGGCTGTTGCAATGACAATCATCTGGAAAATCTGAAACACATTTTGTGGTCTTCTTCCTATCTCAGAGAAAGCACTTTGAAGCATTATACCCCAAAGTGAAGAAAGAAAATGAGGAAGGAGGTAGAACTAGATCTCAGCAGTTCTGAAAGGTTTCTACAATTACTCCTGAGACAAACAAGGCAGTAATACACAGATACTTAACATAAGCAGAACTTTCACTGATACTGCCAGAATAAGACAAACACAAAACAGGTACCTAAAAGTTAGACTAGTAGCTTAAACATAATTTGGCACCCAGTAAGAACAACACATGGCCTTGGTGATAGAAATGGTGTCAGAGACTGCATGATAGAATTATGCAAGGTCAACAACCTATTCATTACAATTTTATTTTCAACAAAATAAACAGCTGCTATACACATGTACCTCAATGGATGGAATGCAAGGGAACCAAATTGACTACATCTGTGTGGAAAGAGACTATGGAGAAGCTCAATATCATCAGTCAGAACAAGGCCAGGGGCCGACTACAGAACAGACCATCAATTAGTCATATGCAGTTCCAGTTGAAGCTGAAGAAAATGAAAACAAGTTCACAAGACCCAAAGTACAACCTTGAGTATATCCCACCTGCATGTAGAGACCATCTCAAGAGTAGATTTGACACTTTGAACACTAATGATGAAGACCAGACGAGTTGTGGAATGACATCAAGGACATCATACATAAAGAAAGCAAAAGATGATTAAAAAGACAGGAAAGAAAGAAAAGACCAAAATGGATGTTGGAAGAGACTCTAAAACTTGCTCTTGAACACTGAGTAACTAAAGAAAAAGGAAGTGATGAAGTAAAAGAGCTGAGGAGATGTCAAAGGGCAACTTGAGAAGACAAAGTAAAGTATTATAAAGAAATATGCAAAGCCCTAGAGTTAGAAAACCAAAAGGGAAGAACACACAGCGTTTCTCAAGCTGAAAGAACTGAAGAAAAAAATTCAAGTCTCGAGTTGAAATATTGAAGGATTCTAAGGGCAAATTATTAAACTACTTAAGAAGCAGGAAAAGAAGATGGAAGAAATAAACAGAGACATTGTATCAAAAAGAATTGGTAGACATTCAAACTTTCAGTACGTAGCATATAATCAAGAACTGATGGTACTGAAGGAAGAATTCCAGGCTACACTAAAGGTATTGGGAAAAAACAAGACTCCAGGAATTGACGGAATACCAGTTGAGATGTTTCAACAAATGGATGCAATGCTGGACGCACTCACTCATCTATACTAAGAAATATGGAATACAGCTACCTGACCAACCAACTGAAAGACATCCATGTTTGTGCCCATTCCAAAGAAAGGTGATCCAAAACAATGTGGAAATTATCCAACAATATTATTATCATGTTATCATATTAATGTCACATTTAAGTAAAATTTTGCTGAAGCTCATTTAAAAATGTTTGCAGCAATCTATCAACAGGGAACTGCCAGAAATTCAATCTGGATTCAGAAGGGGATGTGGAACAAGGGATATCATTGCTGATGTCAGATGGATCTTGGCTGAAAGCAGAGAATACCAGAAATATGTTTATCTGTGTTTTATTGACTATGGTAAGGCATTTGACTGTGTGGATCATAACAAATTACAGATAACCTTGCAAAGAACGGCAATTCCAGAACACTTAATGGTGCTTATGCAAAACCTGTACATAGACCAACAGGCTGTCATTCGTATAGAACAAGGGGATACTGCATAGTTTAAAATCAAGAAAGGTGTGTTTAAAGGTTGTATCTTTTCATTATATTCATTCAATCTGTATGCTGAGCAAATAATCTGAGAAGCTGGACTGTATGAAGGAGAATGTGGCATCCATACTGGTGGAAGCTCATTAACAACCTGTGACATGTAGGTGACAAAACCTTGCCTCCTGAAAGTGAAGAGGACTTGAAGCACTTACTGATGAAGATCAAAGACTACAGCCTTCAGTACAGATTACACCTCAACATAAAACAAAAATCCTTCTAACTGGACCGATAAGCAACATTATGATAAATGACAAAAATATTGAAGTTGTCAAGGATTTCATTTTACAGGGATCCACGGTCAATGACCATAGAAGCTGCAGTCAAGAAATCAAATGACATATTGCGTTGGGCAAATCTGCTGCAAAATAACTCTTTAAAGTGTTAAAAAGCAAAGACGTCACTTTGAGGACTAAGGTGTGCCTGACCCAAGCCTCAGTGTTTTCAATCGCCTCATATGCATGCAAAAGCTGGACTTTGAATAAGGAAGACTGAAGAAAAATTGATGCCTTTGAATTTTGGTATTGGCAAAGAATATTGAATATACAGTGGACTGCCAGAAGAACAAACAAATCTATCTTAGAAGAAGTACAGCTAGAATGTTCATTAGGGGCAAGGATGGCGAGACTCCATCTCACATACTTTGGGCATGTTATCAGGAGGGACCAATACCTGCAGAAGGACATCATGCTTGGTAAAGTAATATCATCAAAAAAGAAGACGACTCTCAACGAGATGGATTGACACAAAGTATGCAACAATGGGCTAAAGCATAACAGCAATTGTGAGGATGGTGCAGGACTGGGTGATGTTTCATTCTTTTGTACATAGCGTTGCTATGAGCCAGAACCTACTGGACGGCACCTAACAACAATAACAACACATCACTAGAAAGTAACAGGCGTCTTTTTTTTTTTTTTTTTAAATCTCCTGCTTTGTCTCCAAAGCCCATACACTTTGCTGTCGCTTTTGATGAAAATAAGTTTAACTTTCTAAAGAAAATCTTTAGAACATTATCTACGTAACTTTCTCTAAATAAAAGTTGAGGCCAGTTAATTTGGAATTATGCTATTATGAAATCAGCAGGTCCGCCTTGGTGTCTATCCTTGGTTAACTTAAGCTCGACAGGTCCCTGAGCCCTCATACATTCTCCAAACTATGTTTAAAAAATGGCAGTTATGTAATGAGTGATCATTTCCAATTTATTTTCAGAGGCTCTGCTTGAAAAGGCATAGTGTGAAAATAAATAAACAACATGTTTCTGCTTGGAACTGTTTAGATAGTGCTCCAGATATTGTCTGCTCTGGTCAGGGACATGGAATTCCCAAACTGAGCTCCTCAGCCATCAGCTCTTGAACAGAGGGTGGCTATTGGAAGTGTGAACATTTCAGGTTGCTGTTATTTATTTGTTTAATTGTAAAAAGCATGGTTGTTAAACAGGCAGAGTAGAAACAAAATACAGTGTTAATCCCTCCACTGCCATCCCTGCAAAAGAAAACACGAGAACCAAAAAATGGAAAACACATAAAACTTTCTTTTAAAATTTTGCGTTATGGAAATGTTGATTATACAAATTAGACTTAGATTCTAACCTAACATTCCCACCAGGTAGTACATTGTTTCAATAATTTAATGTGCTGTACATATATCATTTATTTTGTATTCCAATAGCTAGACTATTTTTTATTCTTTTTTAAATTCATAAAAAAAAATCTTATCACCCTGTGTAAAGCCACACTTTACCCCTTTGTTGTTAGTTGCCATTGAGTCAGTTCCAACTCAAAGCCACCCTCCGCATAGCAGAACGAAACACTACCCGGTCCTGCACCATCCTCACGATCGTTGCTATGCTTGAGCCCATTGTTGCAGCCACTGTGTCAATCCATCTCATTGAGGGTCTTCCTCTTTTTCACTGACCCTCTACTTTACCAAGCAATGTCCTTTTGTTAGCCTACTTTAAAAAATTAAGCACTATGCCGTAGAAAGATTTTCATGGGTCTTGTAACTTTTAATTCTTTTAAAAGTGACTTGCTAAATATAATTATCTAGTTGAAAGAAGGGATGAAGGGCTCCTTCTGTGATTAATGAACACTTGGGAACTTGTGACATATTTTTAAATGGGTAAACATTTTCAAATATAAACAGGAATCAGTACAATTTTTCTTTCACTTTTGATGAAGAACTGTGGTATTCTTAAAAGCTGAGCTTAAGCGATCTTTTCTTACGTTTTCTCTAAAAGCCAACGTTAGGAGCTAGGGATTCCTCACCCTTGTTCAGGAAATTCAGGTGGTCTACTGTGCTTTTAGCATAACACGGATTCTGAGGATGGCACAGGATTGGGCAGTGTTTCGTTCTGTTGTACGTAGGGTTCCTACGAGTCAGAATTGACTTGACGGCACCTAACAACAACAGCTGTGCTTCTGGATCTTAACTGATTATTTACGTTGAATTCTATACAACATTTAAGTTGATTCCTTAGGTATGTTATATACATAGATTATCTTCTGACTTTAGTGCCTTTAGAGAAAAATGATGACTTTTGAAAAAATAGCATAAAGTTAAAAAAAAAAAAATAATTGTGACAAGAACCCCAGATAAAGTGTGTGTGTTTGTCAGATGCTTAAAGGACAAGTGGAGAATTGAAGGGTGATTTACTGGGTTTCACCTCTGAGGTGCCTAGGTTGATAAGGATACTGTTTAGAGGTATTCTGACTATCACAATCTTTCTCTCTGAAAAGTTTTCTTCTTAAACCAGTGTCTTCCTAGGCTGCGGTGAATTCCAGCATGTGAAGAAATGTATTTTCAGTGCAGTTTTAAGCATATCTCAGATCCAAGTGACCAGCTTCAAACAAGGCTTCTTCCAGACTGCTATCAAATAGTAGTCAAAGCTGTCAGGTTTGACTCATCATTTCCATCCTGAAATCCCTACTGACATGAATTTCTTGCCATTAGGCTAATAATAAGAACTGGTAAGGACTGTGAATATAGACTCCTTGGATTGCTAGTGATGAAGACTTAATGCAAGCTAGCTAAAACCAAACAGGGAATTTACAATTTCAGGTACCCGGGAAGTTCAAGGTATGAAATTGGCTTCTAGAAAAGCTGAATCCACAAGTTTTCTGGTTTTCTCAGGACTGTTGTGCTTTGCTTTACTCTGGGTTGGATGGAATGTTCTCTTCATGATGTAGCAAAGCTGCCTTTGGGAACATGGCACCCAGGCCCAGAAGGACTGATTGTTCTAGAACAGACTGGCTAAGCTTGGGTCAAATGCTTACACATGGAGCCCTGTGGATATGATGTCAATCCCAGCTGACCCACAAGATTACTGATGAGACAAGAGTGTCAAAAGGAAGAGAAGTTGTGTAACCAGAAAGAAAAATGGAAACACAGCAATAAGTGAACAGCTCCTGAGGGCTTACTGGAGTGAGGATCTGTGGTAGGCGCTTCACACATTATTATTGCATATAGTTCCAATATCTCATACATGGTTACTATTATTGATGTTACTATCATTATGTCCACTTTGCTATTTAGGAACCTGAAGCTAAATGGGATTAAGAAACTTATCCAAGTTATCAGCAAGTAGTAAAATTGGAATTTGACTTCATTTCTCTTTTGTTCCAGAGCACAGAGTTAGAAACATTGTTCTATACAAAATAGCTTACTCTCTTCAGTTCAAAGGTGTGTCTGATATTTTTTCTTTCATTTCATTTGCTTCTTTATTAAGAGTTCTTGCAAGGACCTTTCATTTCCTTCCTGTCATTTGCTCATTTTTACCCTTCCAAAAATATTTTTCAAAGAGAAATAGAGACCAGAAGTATAATTTACATTGAATTGCTATAAAACCTTTCTGTTTACGCAGCATGATTTCTGGGTTCTAGAGGTATTGACATCATTTTTCTTTTACTTTGGGACAAAAAAACCAAGTTTACAATTACTAGTTTGTATCAGTCTGAGGACATGCAAAAAGAGCTTTCTCATGTTGTTGGCTAATTTCCTCTACCCCTTTTTCTTTACTTAGCTAAGAAGAATGTATGTAAAATCAAACCTTACACATTCAACTACTCCCTCACCTTTATATATTTATGTTTGCAATTAAGTGGTTATTTTAACACCTTCACAATACTGTATATTTTGTAACTGAGAAATCGCTATATAGTAAATATGGAAGAAATTCTTAAAAGTTCATTGAACGTAATTTAAGACATGAAATTATAATTCTAAATATATAGTATCAAAGTCTTAAAATATACCTCCCCCTGAGAAAGGAAATCTGTTAAATGACAAGTTTTACATATCAGTGAGTTTTGTTAGAAAATTTGAATTGCTGGAATGAAATTCACCATTTTTCCTCCAGCTACAAAATGAAAACAGATATATTAAAATTTCTCTATTACTCTAGCCATTGACCTGTTAAAAATATCATGGGATGGTTTACCTCAGAAATTGACATTAATAGGAAAATGAAAGAAAGTTGCTGCTAAACTACTTTTTCCAGAATTATAAAAATTGCATGGGCATTTATTTTAATTTCTCATTTAGAGTGGCAGGGAAGAGTGGATTGAAATCAAATGCATCCTGAAATTCTTAAATGAAAATGCGCTCTAGCTGGTTGGTTCTGGGAGGGCTGTGTGAACAGAAGAGTGTCTATCCCAAGCCTAAATAATTTTCTTTTAATTCGCACTTTTGCTTCAGGTCTGATTTTAGATATACCTCTAGTAAGGGAGAATTGGGGTGATCGTCAGACTTCCTCAAATAATCATCTTTATAAAGCTCATGATTGCAGAATTACTGCATCTTCTAATTTCCTAGCCTTTTAACAACCACTCACTCAATCAATAACGGCCAGTAGAAAACTCAAAAGCTGCAGTATGTTTTTCCAGGTAGCATTTACCAAAACAGAGAAAGGAAAGGGAGAAAGGAAGGAAGAACAGAAGGGAAGAAGAAAGATCAATTTCCAGTTTGTAAGCAAAGATAGAACAATCTACAGTTTAGGAGGGACTTTGTGTATTTTATCATATTTCTTATATTAATCCTTCCAACAGTCTCATATTGTTCTGGTGGTAACATTAATGTCTATAACAAAAACCAGCCAAAGCCATTGCCCTTGAGTCAATTGCAACTCATAGTGACCCTGTAGGACAGAGTAGAACTGCCCCATAGGGTTTCCAAGGAGTGGTCGGTGGATCTGAACTGTCAACCTTTTGGTTAGCAGCCAAACCATTAACCACTGTGCAACCAGGGCTCCTTAATATCTATAGTGGGTTTTCTTTTTCCAACTCAAAAAAGAACATGGAATACATTAACTTATTTAATAAGATTTTATTAGCAGTGGTAATATGCCATTTATTTTGCAGGAGAAGAAATGGGTTATGAGGAAAAATAAATGACTGTACAAAGTACATGCAATGAGGAGGGTACAGAGATGGGACTTGAATGAAGGTCTTGTGATTCCATGTGTCCCACACATTAAGCAGCTGTTTCCATGTTACGTCTAAATCTGGTCTCACAGTTAGTAAAGTGCTTTTGTGGCCATTTTCATTTTGGTGCCTAACTTCAGGCTGGTGGTTTTCATATGTCTTCAGCTGTTACTGAAATGCAGCACTTCAGTCTTTCATTCTAAATATCCACGGAACTTCCTGTTCTATGCCACACAGGTTATCCATTATTATCCCTGGTGCTTGTCTGAATTCATCCTTGCCTAGTCAAGTTCATTTGGCTTTGTCCCTTCAATTAGATAGTATACTCATGGATCTCCATAACTCTATCTTATTTCTTTAGTATTCTCCCACAGCACCAGGGAGAGGGTTAATGACATAATAGGCATAAAAAACTACGTATATTTTAGTCCACCCTGTAACAAAAATGCATGTTTTTCTGAAATCTAACCACTATGATTCCAGAGAGTAGTTTCAACATGTTGTCAAATAAAGAAAAAGTAAAAAAAAAAAAAATATATATTGCCTGTTATTATTTCAAATGTACCAATACTGTTCTTAGCACCGAGTTCCAATTATTTTAAAAGTGACAAATGGAAAGACCTACTAAAAGGTAGTACAGGCTAATAAAAGACAATGTAAATGTCTAGTAGAAATAAAGATGGTTCTAAAATGCAAACAATTTTTTCAAGCACAATTTAATCAGAACAATAAAACATGATATTAGTGTTTGCAATGAAAAACTTGGTATTATTATCTGCTTGAATGGCACAGCTCAATCTCTAGTTGAAGGACATACCTACTTATACTTTTAAATAGCGTCTTATATGGATTTCTTTAATCTACTCTCTTCAAATTCTAAAGTACTGACAACCTTTGGTATTTATTGTAGGTTCTCCTTATCAGACAGACACAGCTCAACTTCAACTTCCTTTCTAAAGGCTTCCCTTCTGTGCTTCCCTTTCTCTTCAATTTAAGGTTCTTTTTTATCATGTTAAGGGTAAGGTCTTGGAGGGCAATACTCCCTCATTTCTTCCTTCCTGAACCTTCTTCCTCTTCCTTTTGAAAGGCTATCTTCACAAATGCCTCTACCAATAACCACCACCGGAAAATGCTTCTTTAAATTCCTCCCCAGGCCAGAGCTAGTTCATGGATCAGAAAGAAGCAAAGCATTTCATAAACCTTTATGAGTAATGAAGATTTAAAGAGTAAATTGAAAGATAATCTGCTTGAGATAACCCTAAGAATGAACTCTGGACTGCTGTACAATATAAAAGGCTCACCAAGTTAAAGCTACCTGAAATACATATTTGTGTGTTTGTATATATTGTTACGTTTGTATATATATATACGCATACAAACATATATATTTATTTATTTATAAAAGAAATCAAACAACATATTGGGCAAATCTCCTGCAAAAGTCTTCCTTGCCGTTTAAAAACCAAAGATGTTGCTTTGATGACTAAGGTGCTCCTGACCCAAGCTGTAGTCTTTCCAGTCACCTCATAACCATGTGAAAGTTGGACAAAAAAAGGAAGAAAGAACTGATGCACTTGAATTGTGATGTTGGCAAAGAATATTGAATATACCATAGACTTCCATGGACTTGCCAAAATAACAAACTAATCTCTCTTGAAGAAATACAACCAGAATGTTTCTTACAAGGGAGACGATGAGACTTTGGCCACATCATCTGGGAAGACCAATCTCTAGAAAAGGATGTCATGTTTGGTAAAGTAGAAGGCCAAAGAAAGAGAGGGAAACATTCAATGAGATGAATTGAATAGCCACAATGGACTCCAGCATACCAATGACCATAAAGATGGCACAGGGCAGGGCAACGTTTGTTGTATGATAGATAAAGTCACCATGAGCTGGAGCCAACTCTATGGCAACTAACAACAACAACAGTAAATATAGGAAGCGAACTTATGAGATCTGGAAAAACAAGGCAGTTCCACTGAGTTCTGGTTCTCACAGGTTTCACTGTATATGCATACATATATAATATGCATACATATAGATGTATCTGTATATACACATAGATGTAGGTATATATTTAAATGTATATATATATATATATATACATATATAATCTGCATGATTAATTTATCAACTATAATAAAAAGTAATATCTTGACCATCCATGATACAACAAAATAAGTATCAGATGGAAGAATGTGCTAACAAATAAAAAAGCATCAAACAACTTGAAGAACACACACAAAAATACTTTATCTGATTTGGGAACAGAAGTATTCCAAAAAACAATGGATGGAATCAGACTTGGACTATTGGTTGATATAGCATTTTCAGCACATGAAAGGCATTGTAAACAAATATTAATAGATAGACAATAATTTTGGTTCAAACATTTTCTTAAATTAATAAATGAATGTGTTTTCACAAGAAGCCTGCACTGGAATGTAACACATAGAAGGTGACCAGCAAAGAATGGAGAATAATAAAGAGAATGGTGGACTTTATTTCTGAAATGAAATACAAATGATACACAATGACTTCCATCTATTCTCAAGGCAGTTTGCAATTTTCTGGCAAGTTTTGTTTTCATTTTGCAGATGAGGAAAACTGAGGCTCAGAGAGGCTAGCTAGTTTTCCGGATTATTGGACTCTAAAGCCTTCCTTCTTTCCACTACATAAAGCTGCCTTCTCACCCATTGTTGCTACAATGGTATCACAGGTAATTTTATTTGTAATAGACCTGACTATGATCATACACTCGTTTTACTGAATTAGAAAGTTCTGTCTCAAAGAACTCTTTGAATTATTGTAGATTGATTTATTTCCTGTCAACATTTTAGATTCCAGGATGAACAAATCACTTAAGCAAGCTAGCTAACAGACGGAGCGCTAGCTCAGCTTATTCCTAGTTATGGATGTGAAGTGGTACAGATGCCTATTTGAAAAGTTCAGATTTGAGAGCATGGAATGAGCTGCTAAAAATGTCTCCTCTATATTCTGTTCTTTCCCCTTCACTAATGTCCCATTCCTCAAAATCCACACCCAGGGCAAAAGCCAGTCCTCCCAACCCTCCCAGGAAATGTGTCAGCATGGTTAGAGAAGCCCTCAATTTACAGATGAGAAAGCCAAAGATTTAGAATGTTAGAAGACCCTCATTTAACACATTAGAAATCTGGAGGGTGTGATTTGGCAAGAACAATCGAAATTAGATTCATCTGAAAATAGGCACAAACTATGCAGCAACCCTTTGTGGGAGTCACATTTCAGTGATTCCTAAACACTGGCTGGCTGCATCAGAATCTCCTGCAAATCTTTGAGGACTTGAGATTTCTAGGTAATAACCCCAGAGAATTTGAGTCAGTGGATCTGGGGTGAAGCTCTGGAATCATTTTTGTTTTTTTCTATTGTACTTCAGGTGAAGGCTTACAGAACAAATAGTTTCTCATGAAACAGTAGTACACATATTGTTTTATGACATTGATTAACAAACCCACAACATGCCAACCCTCTAACGTCTCAACCTTTTTTTTTTTTTTTGGTGAAAATACACATAGCCAAAGATATACCATTTCAAAAATTTCTACATGCACAGTTCAGTGACATTGACTATGCTCTTCCAAATGTGCTGTTATTCTCACTTAAGATGAAGGCATACAGAACAAAATAATTTCTCACTTAACAGTTACTACAAATGTTGCCCTATGACAATGGTTAACAATCTCACAACACATCAGCAGTATCCTTACTCAACCTTGGGTTCCCCATCACCAGCTCCCTTGACCCCTTCTGCCTTCTGGTCCTTGTCACTGGACTCCTGCACCTCGTTAGTCTCATTTGGTTTTACGGGGCTGTCCACTCCCAGACTAAGCGGTGAACCTTGGAGATAACTTCACCACTGAGCTAAAAGGGTGTCTGGGGGCCATAATTTCGGGGTTTCTCCAGTCTCCTTTATGCCAGTATATCTGGTCTTTTTTTTTTTTTGTGAGTTAGAATTATGTTCTACATCCTTCTCCAGCTCTGTCCAGAACCCTCTGTTGTGATCCTGGACAGAGCAGTCAGTGGTGGTAGCCCAGCACCATCTAGCTGTACTGGACTCAGTCCGGTGGAGGCCTTGGTAGCTGTGGACAATTAGTCCTTTGGACTAATCTTTTCCTTGTATCCTGTTCTCTTCATTCTCCCTTGCTCCCGAACGGATGAGACCAGTGGAGTATCTTAGATGGCCACTCACAAGCTTTTAAGACTCCAGACACTACTCACCAAGGTAGAATGTGGAGCGTTGTCTTTATACACTGTGTCATGCCAGATGAGCTAGATGTTCCCCAAGACCATGATCCCCAGAGTCCTCACCCCAGCAATTCAGTCTCTCAGGGAGTTTGGATGTGTCTATGGGGCTTACATGACCTTTCCTTCTACAAGTTGTGATGGTTTCCCCTGTATTGTGTACTGTCGTCTCACCCTTCACCCAAGATACCACTTATCTATTGCCTATTAAGTATTTCCCCCCCACCCCTCCCATTCCTGGTAACCAACATTTTGTGTGTGAACTTTTTCATGGGTTTTTACAATAGAGGTCTCATACAATATTTCTACTTTTGTGATCGAGTTATTTCACTCAGCATAATGTCCTCCAGTTTCATCCATGTTATGAGATGCTTCACAGATTCATTGTTGTTCTTTCTCGTTGCATAGTACTCCATTGTGTGTATGTACAATAGTTTGTTTATCCGTTCGTCTGTTGATGGGCATCTAGGTGGTTTCCATCGTTTTGCTATTGTGAACAATGCTGCCATGAACATAGGTGTGCATATGTCTATTTGAGTGACGACTCTTAGTTCTCTAGGATATATTCCTAGTAGTGGGATTGCTTGATCAAATGGTATGTCTATTTCTAGCTTTCTGAGGAAGCGCCATATCAGTTAACAAAATGGTTGTATCATTTTGCATTCCCACCAGCAGTCCATAAGAGTTCCCATCTCCCCGAAGCCCCTCCAACATTTGTTATTTCCAGTGTTTTTGATTCATGCCGGTAATGCCGGGGTGAGATGGTATCTCATTGTGGTTTTAATTTGCATTTCTCTAATGGCTAGTGATGGCGAGCATTTCCTCATGTGTCTGTTGGCCATTTGAATGTCTTCTTTGGTGAAGTGTCTGTTCATTTCCTTTGCCCATTTTATAATAGGATTATTTGTCTTCTTGTTGTAGAGGTGTTGGATTTTCTTGTAGATTATGGAGGTTAGACCTTTGTCTTACTTGTACTGTCCAAAAATTTTTTCCCAGTCTGTAGGTTCTCTTTTGACTCTTTTGGTGAAGTCTTTTGAAGAGCATAGGTGTTTGATTTTTAGAAGATCCCAGTTATCTAGCTTATCTACTGGGGTTTGTGCATTGATGGTTATGGTTGGTATCCAGTTAATGCCATGTATTAAGGCCAGTAGTGTTGGTCCTATTTTTTCTTCTATGAACTTTATAGTTTTAGGCTTTGTATTCAGGTCTTTGATCCATTTTGAAGTAGTTTTTGTATACAGCGTGAGGTATGGGTCCTGTTTCATTTTTTTGCAGATGGATATCCAGTTTTGCCAGCACCATTTGTTAAAAAGACTGTCTTTTCCCCATTTGATGGACTTTGGGCTCTTGTCGAAGATCAGGTGACCGTAGGTGGATGGATTTACATCTGGGTTCTCAATTCTGTTCCATTGGTCAATGTATCTGTTGTTGTACCAGTAACAGGCTGTTTTGACTACTGTAGCTGTATAGTAGGTTCTGAAGTCAGGTAGTGTGAGTCCTCCAACCTTATTCTTCTTCTTCAGTAGTACTTTACTTATACGGGGCTTCTTCCCTTTCCATATAAAGTTAATGATTCGTTTTTCCATCTCTTTGAAGAATGTTGTTGGTATTTGGATTGGGATTGTGTTGTATTTGTAAATAACTTTGGGTAGAGTTTTCATTTTCACGATGTTAAGTATACCTATCCATGAGCATGGTATGTTATTCCGTTTATGTAGATCCCTTTGGGTTTCTTGCAGTAGTGTTTTGTAGTTTTCTTTGTATAGGTCTTTTACATCCCTGGTCAGATTTATTCCTAAGTATTTTATCTTTTTAGGGGCTATTGAAAATGGTACTGTTTTCCTGATTTCCTTTTCATCGTTCTCCTTATTGGTATATAGGAATCTAACTGATTTTTTAATGTTTATCTTGTATCCTGCTACTCTGCTGAATCTTCCTATTAGTTCCAGTAGATTTCTCGTAGAGTCTTTAGGGTTTTCTATGTATAATATCATATAATCTGCAAACACGGACAGATTAACTTCTTCATTACCAATTTGGAGGTCCTTTATTTCTTTTTCTTGCCTTATTGCTCTAGCTAGAACTTCCAGCACAATGTTAAATAGGAGTGGTGATAAAGGGCATCCTTATCTTGTTCCTGTTTTCAAGGGGAATGTTTTCAGCCTCTCTCCATTAAGAATGATGTTGGCCATTGGTTTTGCATAGATGCCATTTATTGTGTTGAGAAATTTCTCTTCTATACCTATTTGATTGAGAGTTTTTATCAGGAATGGGTGTTGCGCTTTGTCAATGCCTTTTCTGTGTCAATTGGGATGATCATGTGATTCTTTTCTTTCCTTTTATTTATGTGGTGGGTTACGTTAATTTATTTTCTAATGTTGAACCATCCTTGCATACCTGGTATGAATCCTACTTGGTTCTGGTGTATTATTTTCTTTTGATATGCTGCTGAATTCTATTGGGTAGAATTTTGTTGAGAATTTTTGCATCTATATTCATGAGAGATATTGGTCTGTAATTTTCTTTTTTTGTGACGTCTTTGCCTGGTTTTGGTATCAGTATTATGCTGGCTTCATAGAATGAATTTGGAAGTGTTGATTCCTCTTCTATGCTCTGAAATAGCTTGAGTAGTACTGGTACAAGCTTTTCTGTAAATGTTTTGTAGAATTCTCCAGTGAAGCCATCTGGGCCAGGGCTTTTTTTGGTTGGGAGTTTTTTTAATTAACTTTTCAATGTCTTCTCTTGTTATGGGTCTGTTCAGATTTTCAACATAATTTTGTTGTAGTTTGGGTAGACCGTGTTTTTCTAGAAATTGATCCATTTCCTCTAGGTTTTCAAATTTGTTGGAGTATAGTTTTTCATAATATTCTGTTCTAATCCTTTTTATTTCAGTTGGTTCTGTTGTAATGTCCCCCATTTCATTTCTTATTTGGGCTATTTGTGTCCTCTCCTGTTTTTCTTTTGTCAGTGTGGCCATTAGTTTGTCGATTTTGTTGATTCTTTCAAAGAACCAACATTTGGTTTTGTTGATTCTTTCTATTGTTTTTCTATTCTCTGTTTCATTTATTTCTGCTCTGATCTTTACCATTTGCTTTCTTCTGGTGGTTGTGGCCTTTTTTTTGCTGTTCTCTTTCTATTTGTTTGAGTTCTGTAGTTTATGATTTGATTTTGTCCCTTTCTTCTTTTTTGATATGTGCATCGATTGCTATAAATTGTCCTCTGAGGACTGCCTTTGCTGTGTCACAAAGGATTTGTAGGATGTGTTTTCACTCTCATTTGATTCTTGGAATTTTTTGATTCCATCTCTGATTTCTTCTATTACCCATTGATGTGTAAGCATGGAATTATAAAGCTTCCATGTAGTTGATTTTTTCTCCTTGCTGTTTCTGTTGATGGCATTGTGGTCAGAGAAGATACTTTGAATTATCTGAACGTTTTGGATCTTGTTGAGGATTGCTCTGTGGCCTAAGATGTGGTCTATTCTGGAGAACGTTCCATGTGTATTGGAAAAGAATGTGTACTTTGCAGTGGTTGGATGGAGTGTTCTATACATGTCTATGAGGTCAAGTTGGCTGATTGTGCCCTTTAGGTTTTCTGTATCTTTGCTGAGTATTTTCTTAGTTGTTCTGTCCTTTAGTGAGAGTGGTGTGTTGAAGTCTCCTACTATTATTGTGGAACTGTCAATTTCTCTTTTCAGTGTTGTTAGAGTTTTTTTTTTTAATGTATTTTTGAGCCCTGTCATTGGGTGCGTAGAAGTTTATTACGGTTATGTCTTCATGATGGATCATCCCCTTAATCATTATATAGTGTCCTTCTTTCTCTTTTATGGTAAATTTTGTTTTAAAGTCTATTTTATCTGAGATTAGAATTGCCACTTCTGCTCTTTTTTGGTAGTTGTTAGCTTGACATATTTCTTCCCAACCTTTGACTTTTAATAAATTCACATCTTTGTTTCTAATGTGTGTCTCCTGTAGACAGCATATTGTTGGATCCTGTTTTCTTATCCATTCTGTCACTCTATCTCTTTATGGGTGCATTGAGTCCATTTACATTCAGTGTAATTATTGATAGATGTGAGTTTGTTGCTGTCATTTTCTAGTGCTTTTTTTGTGGTGCTGAAGTTTTCTTTGTTCTTCTTATTCTCTTGTGCAGAGTTACTTTTGTTTGTGGATTTTTTTTTTTTTTCATTTCTTCTGTTTTTGTAAGTTTTGTTTTTGCTGAGACTTTATGTTTTTCCTTTTCTTTTTTTGAGTATGTTTGTTAACTTTCTTTGTGGTTACCATGAATTTTACCCTTATCTTTCTAAGTTTGAAGCAGTCAACCATTACTTGGTATCACCTTGCCTTCCTCTCCATTGGAAGGTTCTATACCTATGCTGTTTATTCCCTCTTTTATTGTTTTGATGTTGTTGTCATTTACTGATTAACTGCTCTGATTCCCTGTTGTATTTCTTTTGGTTTTGGATAGTCCTCGAGAGTTCATTTCCTAGGTTGGTATCTGGCTGGTACGATCCTACATCCTAGATTCTGCCTGTGAGCTGAAGCTGTTTGTCCTCAGATTGAAGAATTCCCTTTATTAAATCTTGAAGTTGGAGTTCCAGCAAAATGGTGCTCTAGGCAGAAGCACCATGGCATCCCTTCACAGCAAAGATCTGAAAAACTAAGCCGAACAGAGAATACAAGAATCCTGAAACCCTAAAACATGAAATGAAGAGATAAAGAACTCAGCCAAACACCAAATGGAGTGAGAAAACTGGCAGAGAATGGAGAGCATGGAACGATTTATCAGAGGTCCCCTACCAGCTAACGCAGCGTGGATCCGCCATCATGGACTTCTATCGGAGACCAGCAAACAGTGGGTACGAGAAAGCAGACTCACGGAGCGTCTAGCGGGAGACAAAACAACCGGTAAGTGGCAATATATGCTTTCCCACCCCCACTCTTCTTCACCCCAACTCGGCCTCCTCTGTTTCCTGCGGCCACAGTCTCTTGACTGGGAAGCAGTGGGTGCTTGGATTCCACACATCCAGATGGGTGGCTCTCTGAGTGCCATTTGTTGTCTGCTGGTGTTGCTTTTCTTCTGCTTCTTTTTATTTCTCCCTTGCCTCTCCCCACCTCCCCCTCCTTTCACTCGAGTACCTCGCTCTGTGCGCCATCTTTGCTTCTTCCTGAGGGGCTGAAGAGCTCCGGTAATTTGCGATATACGCTTTCCCACTCTCTACCCTTCTTCAACCACATTCGGCCCCCTCTGCTTCCCATGGACACAGTCTCTTGTCCAGAAACACCGGCCAGCACTAGCTGGCTCTCTGAGTGCCATTTGTTGGCTGCTAGTGTTGCTTTTTTTTTTTTTTTCTACTTCTCCGATTTCTTACTTTCCTCTAGCCACCTCCCCCTCGCTTAGCTCAAGTACCTGGCTCCGTGCGCCATCTTTGCTTCTTCCTGAGGGGATGTGGAGCTCCATTTGAGTGTGGAGCTGCTTCCTGATTTGGACTGCTGCGTTGGTGGGATCCCGGGGCTTTTGTTCGTTTGTTTGTTTTGAATTGTTTGTTTTCTTTTCCTTTTCTTAAGTTGGGAGCCCTTTCTGGCCAGGCTGAGCTGCATGGCAGGAAGACTTCCCTTCGGCTTCCACAGACCTGCAGAGGGATCCCTGAGGACATTTCTTTTTACACTGATTTCTTTTTTTTTTTTTTTCTGTTTCTTTGGGGGTGTTTCTTTTTTTATTTATTTTTTTAATTTGTTTTGTTTTCTTTTTGCTCTGTTTCCCTTTTTGTCTTTCTTCATTGCTCAGTTTCTCATCTCTCTATATCTTCCTTCTCTTTCTGCTCCCTGAATACCTGGGGTTGTATACGTCTATGCCTTCTAGCCAGGCTGTACTGCAACATCTGAGAGTGACTTCCCCAGACCTCATAGCTGCACCAGTGGTATCCCTGTGAACTTTGCAGTTCTTTAACCTTTCTGATTCTTATTTATTCATTCTTTTCTTTTCTTCCTCCTCCCCTTTCTGTTTTTCTCCATTTCAAAGTCTCTCATCTCTCCACTCCAAAGGCAAGCTCCCCTAGCATACTTTTTTGTTTGTTTGTTTTTGGCTCCTGTTCCTCTTTCCTCTCTCCCATATCCATCTTCGCTCCACACATAAAATCTCCCCGTTGCATCTTGCCTACGTGCACCGTGCGCTTGACATCAAATGACCAAGCAGCACAGAAACGGCCTACTGGAATCTGCCCTGCACTGATTACTGACCCACTCAGGTGACTGTAGTAAGTGCCACAAATAACCCGTCCCAGTAACTCCTCTTCAGCTAGACCTGCCCTGCCATACCATATCTGAGTGACTGACCCTGCCAGTTGAAGAAGGAGGTGAAAAGTATTATGCCCACAGATGAGCAAACAACAAAGAACACATAGTCTGCCTGCTCAGACATAGTCAAATTAAAAAAAAAAAAGGGATAAAACAAACAAATCTTCAATCAATAAATGAGAAAAATAACTACTGAATGCCCCAAAGACAGCAGACAATATCAAAACATTTACAAAAACAGGACAGGATGTTTCCACTAGACATCCAAAATAAAACACCAGATGACTCTCCTCTGGAAGTAAATGCACTAGAACTACATGATAGGGAATTCAAATCTCTAATACTCAGAATTCTCCAAGAACTGGGGCAAAAAGCTGACGAACATGAAAAAAAAAAAAAAAAAAGACAAATTCATGGAAAATATGGAAAAAATTTGAAAGAATTCAGGAAAATAATGCAGGAACAAAATGCAAAAATAAATTCACAACTAGAAATTATACAAAGACAACAATAAGAAATCCAAAAGATAAACAACAAGATTTCAGAAATGCACGATGTCATAGAAGGGCTGAGAAGCAGATTTGAAATGGTGGAAGACAGGATCAGCGGACTTGAAGACAAACACTTGGATACAACTCTGTTTCAGGAAAACTCAGAAAAAAGAACAAAGATAAATGAAGAGACTGTCAGAGTTATGTGGGACACAATCAAAAGCAAAAATTTACGAGTGATTGGAATTCCAGAGAATTTCTCCAAAGAGAAAACACAGAGACGATCATTGAGGAAATGCTGACAGAAAACTTCCCCAGTATCATTAAAGATGAAAAGCTGGCCATCCGAGAAGCTCAATGAACTGCATATAGAAGAGAACCCAAAAGAAAATCAACAAGGCATATCATAATAACACTCGCCAAACCCAAAGACAAACAAAGAATCCGGAGAGCAGTTCATGAAAAACAAGAAGTCACATACAGAGGAGAAACAATAAGACTAAGCTCAAATTATTCAGCAGAAACCATGCAGGAAAGAAGGCAATGGGATGACATATATAAAATCTTGAAAGAAAAAAAATTGCCAACCAAGAATAATATATCCTGCAAAACTCTCATTCAAATTTGATGGTGAAATTAGGTCATTTCCCGATAAACAGAAATTAAGGGAATATGTAAAAGACAAACAAAATTTACAAGAATCATTAAAGTGAGTTCTCCGATCTGAGGACAAACAGCTTCAGCTCACAGGCAGAATCTAGGACGCAGGATAGTACCAGCCAGATACCAATCTAGGAAATGAAATCTTAAGGACTATCCAAAACCAAAAGAAATACAACAGGGAATCCGTTCAGTTAATCAGTAAATGACAACAACATCAAAACAATAAAAGAGGGTATAAACAGCATAGGTATACAACCTCCTAATGGAGACGAAGGCAAGGTGATACCAAGTAATGGTAGACTGCTACAAACTTAGAAAGATAAGGGTGAAATTCATGATAACCACAAAGAAGGTTAACAAACATACTCATAAAAAAAAGAGGAAAGACATAAAGGCTCAGCAAAAACAAAACCTACAAAAACAAAAGAAATGAAAACAAAATCCACAAACAAAACTAATTCAGCACAAGAGAGTAAGAAGAACAAAGAAAACTTCAGCACCACAAAAAAAAAAGCACCACATAATGACAGCAACAAACTCACATCTGTCAATAATTACACTGAATGTAAATGGACTCAATGCACCCATAAAGAGATAGAGTGACAGAATGGATAAGAAAACAGGATCCAACAATATGCTGTCTACAGGAGACACACATTAGAAACAAAGATGTGAATTTATTAAAAGTCAAAGGTTGGGAAGAAATATATCAAGCTAACAACTACCAAAAAAGATCAGAAGTGGCAATTCTAATCTCAGAAAAATAGACTTTAAAGCGAAATCTACCATAAAAGAGAAAGAAGGACACTATATAATGATTAAGGGGATGATCCATCATGAAGACATAACCATAATAAACATCTACGCACCCAATGACAGGGCTCAAAAATACATAAAAAATAACTCTAACAACACTGAAAAGAGAAATTGACAGTTCCACAATAATAGTAGGAGACTTCAACACACCACTCTCACTAAAGGACAGAACAACTAAGAAAAAACTCAGCAAAGATACAGAAGACCTAAAGGGCACAATCAGCCAACTTGACCTCATAGACATGTATAGAACACTCCATCCAACCACTGCAAAGTACACATTCTTTTCCAATGCACATGGAACGTTCTCCAGAATAGACCACATCTTAGGCCACAGAGCAATCCTCAACAAGATCCAAAACGTTCAGATAAATCAAAGAATCTTCTCTGACCACAATGCCATCAACAGAAACAGCAAGGAAAAAAAATCAACTACATGGAAACTTCATAATTCCATGCTTGCACATCAGTGGGTAATAGAAGAAATCAGAGATGGAATCAAAAAATTCCAAAAATCAAATGAGAATGAAAACACATTCTACAAAACCTTTGTGACACAGCAAAGGCAGTCCTCAGAGGACAATTTATAGCAATCGATGCACATATCAAAAAAGAAGAAAGGGACAAAATCAAATCATAAACTACAGAACTCAGACAAATAGAAAGAGAACAGCAAAAAAAGCCCATAACCACTGGAAGAAAGCAAATAGTAAAGATCAGAACAGAAATAAATGAAACAGAGAACAAAAAAACAATAGAAAGAATCAGCAAAACCAAATGTTGGTTCTTTGAAAGAATCAGCAAAATCGACAAACCAATGGCCAGACTGACAAAAGAAAAGCAGGAGAGGACACAAATAGCCCAAATAAGAAATGAAATGGGGGACATTACAACAGAACCAACTGAAATAAAAAGGATTAGAACAGAATATTATGAAAAACTATACTCGAACAAATTTGAAAACCTAGAGGAAATGGATCAATTTCTAGAAACACACGGCCTACCCTAACTACAACAAAGTGATGTTGAAAAGCTGAACAGACCCGTAACAAGAGAGAGATTGAAAAGTTGATAAAAAAAACTCCCAACCAAAAAAAGCCCTGGCCCAGATGGCTTCACTGGAGAATTCTACAAAACATTTACAGAAAAGCTTGTACCAGTACTACTCAAGTTATTTCAGAGCATAGAAAAGGAAGCAACACTTCCAAATTCATTCTATGAAGCCAGCATAATACTGATACCAAAACCAGGCAAAGACGTCACAAAAAAAGAAAATTACAGACCAATATCTCTCATGAATATAGATGCAAAAATTCTGAACAAAATTCTAGGCAATAGAATTCAGCAGCATATCAAAAACATAATACACCACGACCAAGTAGGATTCATACCAGGTATGCAAGGATGGTTCAACATTAGAAAATCAATTAACGTAATCCACCACATAAATAAAAGGAAAGAAAAGAATCACATGATCATCTCAATTGACGCAGAAAAGGCACTTGACAAAGCGCAACACCCATTCCTGATAAAAACTCTCAATAAAACAGGTATAGAAGGGAAATTTCTCAACATAATAAAGGGCATCTATGGAATACCAACGGCCAATATTATTCTTAATGGAGAGAGGCTGAAAACATTTCCCTTGAAAACAGGAACAAGAGAAGGATGCCTTTTGTCACCACTTCTATTTAACACTGTGCTGGAAGTTCTAGCTAGAGCAATAAGGCAAGACAAAGAAATAAAGCACATCCAAATTGGTAATGAAGAAGTTAAACTGTCCCTCTTTGCAGATGATATGATACTATACAGAGAAAACCCTAAAGACTCTACAAGAAATCTACTGGAACTAATAGAAAGATTCAGCAGAGTAGCAGGATACAAGATAAACATTCAAAAATCAGTTGGATTCCTATACAGCAATAAGGAGAACAATGAAAAGGAAATTAGGAAAACAATACCATTTTCAATAGCCCCTAAAAAGATAAAATACTTAGGAATAAATCTGACCAGGGATGTAAAAGACCTATACAAAGAAAACTACAAAACACTACTGCAAGAAACCCAAAGGGATCTACATAAATGGAAAAACATACCATGCTCATGGATGGGCAGACTCAACATTGTGAAAATGACAATTCTACCCAAAGCAATTTACAAATACAATGCAACCCCCATCCAAATACCAACAACATTCTTCAAAGAGATGGCAAAACTAATCATTAACTTTATATGGAAAGGGAAGAAGCCCTGAAGAAGTAAAGCACTACTGAAGAAGAAAAATAAAGTTGATGGACTCACGGTACCTGACTTCAGAACCTACTATACAGCTACAGTAGTCAAAACAGCCTGGTACTGTTTCAATGACAGATACATTGACCAGTGAAACAGAATTGAGAACCCAGACGTAAATCCATCCACCTACGGTCACCTGATCTTGACAAGGGCCCAAAATCCATCAAATGGTGAAAAGACACTCTTATTATTATTATTATTTATTGTACTTCAGGTGAAGGCTTACAGAACAAATAGTTTCTCATGAAACAGAAGTTCACATGCTGTTTTATAACATTGGTTAACAACCCTACAATATATCAACCCTCTGACTTCTCAACCTCTTTTTTTTTCGAAAAGACAGTCTTTTTAACAAATGGTGCTGGCAAAACTGGATATCCATCTGTAAAAAAATCAAACAGGATCCATAACTCACACCGTATACAAAAACTACTTCAAAATTGACCAAAGATCTCAATATAAAGCCTGAAAGTATAAAGTTCATAATAGAAAAAATAGGACCAACACTTCAGGCCTTAATATATGGCATTAACTGGATACGAACCATAACCATCAACGCACAAACCCGAATAGATAAGCTAGATAACTGGGATCTTTTAAAACTCAAACACCTATGCTCTTCAGAAGACTTCACCAAAAGAGTAAAAAGAGAAGCTACAGACTGGGAAAAAATTTTTGGTCAGTACAAGTAAGACAAAGGTCTAATCTTCATAATCTACAAGAAAATCCAACACCTCTACAACAAAAAGACAAATAATCCTAGTAAAAAATGGGCAAAGGAAATGAAGAGACACTTCACCAAAGAAGACATTCAAATGGCCAACAGACACATGAGGAAATGCTCGCCATCACTAGCCATTAGAGAAATGCAAATTAAAACCACAATGAGATACCATCTCACCCCGGCATTGCAGGCACGAATCAAAAACATTGGAAATACCATATGTTGGAGGGGTTGCGTGGAGATCAGAACTCTTATGCACTGCTGATGGGAATGCAAAATGATACAACCGTTTTGTTAACTGATATGGCGTTTCCTCAGAAAGCTAGAAATAGACATACCATTCGATCCAGCAATCCCACTCCTAGGAATGTATCCTAGAGAACTAAGAGTCGTCACTCGAATAGACATATGCACACCTATGTTCATGGCAGCATTGTTCACAATAGCAAAACGATGGAAACAACCTAGATGCCCACCAACAGATGAATGGATAAACAAACTATGGTACATACACACAATGGAGTACTATGTAATGAGAAAGAACAATGATGAATCTGTGAAGCATCTCATAACATGGATGAAACTGGAGGACATTATGCTGAGTGAAATAAGTCAATCACAAAAGGACAAATATTGTATGAGACCTCTATTGTAAAAACCCATGAAAAAGTTCACACACAAAATGTAACAATCTTTGTTGGTTACCAGGGATGGTAGTGGTGGGGGAGAAATACTAAATAAGCAATAGATAAGTGGTATCTTGGGTGAAAGGTGAGACAGTACACAATACAGGGGAAACTAGCACTGCCTGTACAAGGAAGGATCATGGAAGTCCCATAGAAACATCCAAACTCCCTGAGGGACTGAATTGCTGGATTGTGGGCTGTGGGGACCACGGTCTTGTGGAACATCTAGCTCAATTGGCAGGACACAGCTTATAAAGACAATGCTGTACATTCCACCTTGGTGAGTAGTGTCTGGGGTCTTAAAAGCCTGTGAGTGGCCATTTTAGATACTCCACTGGTCTCATCCCTTCGGAAGCAATGGAGAATGAAGAGAACAGGATACAAGGAAAAGATTAGTCCGAAGGACTAATTGTCCACAGCTACCAAGGCCTCCACTGGACTGAGTCCAGTATAGCTAGATGGTCCCCGGCCACCACCTCTGACTGCTCTGACCAGGATCACAACAGAGGGTTCTGGACAGAGCTGGAGAAGGATGTAGAGCATAATTCTAACCCACACACAAAAAAAAAAAAAAAGACCAGATTTACTGGCATACCGGAGACTGGAGAATCCCCGAGTGTATGGCCCCCCAGACACCCGTTTAGCTCAGTGGTGAAGCTACCTCCAAGGTTCACTGTTCAGCCTGGGAGTGGACAGCCCCATAAAACCAATTGAGAGTAACGAGGTACAGGAGTCCAGTGACAAGGGCCGGAAGGCAGAAGGGGAC
The DNA here is from genome assembly GCA_030035585.1 of Dugong dugon. Taxonomy (NCBI): domain Eukaryota; kingdom Metazoa; phylum Chordata; class Mammalia; order Sirenia; family Dugongidae; genus Dugong; species Dugong dugon. The sequence continues at coordinate 96,711,096 of CM057472.1, read as the reverse complement.
AGGGAAGCTGGTGATAGGGAACCCAAGGTTGAGTAAGGACATTGTTGATGTGTTGTCTGATTGTTAACCATTGTAATAGGGCAACATTTATAGTAACTGTTAAATGAGAAACTATTTTGTTCTGTAAGCCTTCATATTAAGTGAGAATAACAGCACAATTCAAAGAGCATAGTCAATGTCACTGAAGTGTGCATGTTGAAATTTTTGAAATGGTGTATTTTTGGCTATGTGTATTTTCACCAAAAAAAAAAAAAAAAAATAGGTTGAGAAGTTAGAGGGTTGATATGTTGTGGGGTTGTTAACCAATGTCATAAAACAACAAGTGTACTTCTGTTTCATGAGAAACTATTTGTTCTCTAAGCCTTCACCTGAAGTAGCATAAAAAAAAAAAAAATTCTTGAAGGTTTGGTTTGAGTTTTACGTATTCCCTTAATTTCTGTTTATCTGGAAATGACCTAATTTCACCATCAAATTTGAACAAGAGTTTTGCTGGATAGATTATGCTTGGCTGGCAATTTTTTTCTTTCAAGATTTTATATATGTCATCCCATTGCCTTCTTGCCTGCATGGTTTCTGCTGAATAATCTGAGCTTAGTCTTATTGTTTCTCCTCTGTATGTGACTTCTTGTTTTTCATGAACTGCTCTCAGGATTCTTTGTTTGTCTTTAGTTTTGGCGAGTGTTATTATGATATGCCTTGGTGATTTTCTTTCGGGGTCTCTCCTATATGTGGTTCGTTGAGCTTCTTGGATGGCCAGCTTTTCATCTTCCATGATATTGGGGAAGTTTTGTGTCAGCAGTTCTTCAATGATCCTCTCTGTGTTTTCTCTTTTCTCCCCTGTTCTGGAATTCCAATCACTCGTAAATTTTTGCTTTTGATTGTGTCCCACATAACTCTGACGGTCTCTTCATTTATCTTTGTTCTTTTTTCTGAGTTTTCCTGAAACAGAGTTGTATCCAAGTGTTTGTCTTCAATTCCACTGATCCTGTCTTCCACCATTTCAAATCTGCTTCTCAGCCCTTCTATGACACCATCCACTTCTGATATCTTGTTGTTTATCTTTTGGATTTCTAATTGTTGTCTTTGTATAATTTCTAGTTGTGAATATATTTTTGCATTTTTTTCCTGCATTATTTTCCTGAATTCTTCCAATTTTTTGTCTGTATTTTCCATGAATTTGTCTATTTTTTCCTCATGTTTGGCAGCTTTTTGCCTCAGTTCTTGGAGAATCCTGAGTATTAGAGATTTGAATTCCCTATCAGGTGGTTCTAGTGCATTTTCTTCCACTGGAGAGTCATCTGGTGTTTTATTTTGGACACCTACTGGAACTATCCTGTCCTGTTTTTGTAAATGTTTTGATATTGTCTGCTGTCTTCAGGGCATTCAGTAGTTATTTTTCTCGTTTATTGATTGTTGATTTGTTTGTTCCGTCCCTTTTTTTTTTTTTTTAATTTGACTATGTCTGAGCAGGTGGACTGTGTGTTCTTTGTTGTTTGCTCGTCTGTGGGCACAATACTTTTTGCCTCCTTCTCCAATTGGCAGGGTCAGTCACTCAGATATGGTATAGCAGGGCAGGTCTAGCTGAAGAGGAGTTACTGGGAAGAGTTTTTTTTGCACTTACTACAGCCACCTGAGAGGGTGGGTAATCAGTGCAGGACATGTTCCAGTAGGCCATGCCTATACTGCTTAGTGGTGTGATGTCAAGTGCACGGTGCAGGTAGGCAGGATGCAGCTGGGGAGATTGTTATGTGTGGAGCTAAGATGGATACGGGAGAGAGGAGAGAGGAACAGGAGACAAAAACATACAAAAAACCCAAAAAGAATGCTAGGGGAGCTTGCTGTTGGAGTGGAGAGATGAGAGACTATGAAATGGAGAAAAACAGAAAAGGGAAGAGGAAGAAAAGAAAAGAATGAATATATAAAAATCAGAAAGGTTGAAGAACCACAAAGTTCCCAGGTATCCCACCGGTGCAGCTATGAGGTCTGGGGAACTCACTCTCAGGTGTTGCAGTACAGCCTATCTAGAAGGCGTAGAGGTATACAACACTAGGTATTCAGGGAACAGAAAGAGAAGGAAGATATAGAGAGACGAGAAACTGAGCAATGAGGAAAGACAAAAAGGGAAAAAGAGGGAAAAGAAAACAAAAGAAATTAAAAAAAAAAAAGAATGTCCCCCCCCAAAGAACAGAAAAAAAAGAATACCAATGAGAAATGAAATGTGCTCAGGGATCCCTGTGCACGACTGTGCAAGCCAAGTGGGAAGTCTCCTTTCTATGCAGCACTGCCTGGTCAGAAAGGGCTCCCAACTCAAGAAAAGGACAAGAATACAAACAGACAATTGAAAACAAACAAATGAACAAAAGCCCCAGATCCCACCAACATGGCAGCCCAGACCTGGCAGCAGCTCCACACTCTAAAGGAGCTCCATAGCCCCTCAGGAAGAAGCAAAGATGGTGCATGGAGCCAGGTATTTGATCGAAAGGAGGGGGAGGTGGAGAGAGGTAAGGAAGAAATCAAAAGAAGCAGGAAAAAAAGCAACACTAACAGCCAACAAATGGTACTCAGAGAGCCAGCTAGTGCGGGCTGGTGTTTCTTGGACAAGATACTGTGTCTGCGGGAAGCAGAGGTGGCCGAGTGTGGGTGAAGAAGGGTAGGGAGTGGGACAGCAAATTACCGGAGCTCTGCAGCCTCTCAGGAAGTAGCAAAGATGGCGCACGGGGACAGGTATCTGAGCAAAAGGGGGGTGGGAGGTGGTGAGATGTAAGGAAGAAATCAAAAGAGGTGGATAAAAGCAACACCAGCAGCCAACAAATGGCACTCAGAGAGCCGGTCCATTTGGGTTTGTGGAATCCAAGCAGCCGGTGTTTCACGTTCAAGAGCTTGTGGCCACGGGAAGCAGAGGAGGCCGAGTCGGGGTGAAGAAGGGTGGGGGGGGGGGAAGCGTATATCGCAAATTACTGGTTGTTTTGTCTCCTGCTGGATGTTCCGTGAGGCTACTTTCTCGTACCCCCTGTTTGCTGGTCTCCGATAGGAGTCCAAGATGGCGGATCCGCGCTGCGTTAGCTGGTAGGGGACCTCTGATGAATCTCTCCTCACTCTCCGTTCTCTGTCAGTTTTCTCACTCCATTTGGTGCTTGGCTGAGTTCTATATCTCCTCATTTGATGTTTTAGGGTTTCAGGATTGTTGTATTCTCTGTTCGGCTTAGTTTTTCGGATCTTTGCTGTGGAGGGATGGCGTGGTGCTTCTGCCTAGAGCACCATTTTTGTTAAGGTCTGGAATCTTTTTAAAAATAAACTAATAAAACCAGAACAACTCTTTGGATATGAATTGTGATTGCCTGCCCACTCAGGAACCACTTGGCTGAAGACGACATAGCTAAATAGTTTCAAAATCATGACTAGAACCAGCATTTTCCTGTGTTCCTACTTCTGAGTCCCCCCGTGTAAAATAAGTGGACTCTGAAATGCAGTCCTGGTGGCAAGACACAACTCAACAAAGGGTTAGGAGTGCGGGCCCAGGTGCCTAGGTGCAGAGCTAAATGCACGTACTAGGTATATGACTTCAGCAGAGTACTTAAACATTTTGTGCCTCAGTTTCCTCATCTGTAATATGGGGCTGATGATAATAGTACCTAGATCACATTATTATTATGAGGACTAAGTAAGCTAATTTTTAAAGAACACTTAAAACATTAAGCAGCATATAGTTAAGTACTATGGGAATATTTGTTAAATAAAAAGTATTCCAGATATTTCTTGTAATTCTCAACCCTCAAAATATAATAATTTACCTTCTATCTGTTCCATCTGTATTTTATTTTATTTCTCCTTATCTAGTGACAATAATTTACAGTAGCCAAGGGTGTTACCTTTTCTCAGAAGGAATATGAATTTTCCTCCTCCTACTTCTCTGTAGTGGTCTTGATTCAGACAGGTTTTCTCATTGCCATGAAACAGAACACAGAGGTACATCAAATATTCACCTCATCTTAGAGCATTGTAGGTGCCATCAATCAAGCTCAGGGCCATTTTAGCACCTGGATTTCCCCACTCAGCAGTTGAGCCTTTCTGCTGGCTTATTAACTCCAGCTCTGTAATACTCTGGGTGGCTGAATCAACCAAAAGCAACCACATCAGGAATTTTATTGGGACTTTAGGTTTTGAACAGAATGCTCATAATACCCTTATCCCAATTTAATAAGACACTAACGCTCAGAGAGGATTTTGCTGTGCTTTTTAAGGGCCCAGAGTGGTTTACCATTGATTTTCCCATCAGTGGCACAAAGCCTCCGGAATGTGAGCAGATAGGCTGGGACCACTCCGTGGGGAAATGCGTGTGATCATTGTGTTTTACTTTGCTGCTTGGTGAGGGTTGTTCACATGCAATCTGCTCATTCAGATTCAATGAGAAGAAATAAAACTCAAAAATCAAATCAATACTTATCTCTTTGTGCCTACTCAGTAGACGGCAGCTTTCATGGGTAATAGATTCAGCACGACTAAATGCTGAAATTTATGGACTTCTCCATAGTCATTAATTAATAGTGTGCACACACAGAAAAATAACCAGGCGGAACACTTAGAAATGAAATTTTTGCCGAAGCACTCACTATGTAGTTTTTAAGTGGTCAGTCAAGTGAATAAAATGAATAATTGAATATGCTTTACAAGCATACCATCAGGACAAGCAACCCAACAGGTTTTTAATTCTCTCTGAAGAACACACATCTTATACAGAGATCTGTATTGATTTTATTATCTACTTGCCAAGGCTATTTTCTAGTTGCATATTCTCTGCATGGTTTATAAGAGCCCCTGCATCATAGTTTACAATCTTATAATGGATGCTTTGGGGAGGCCTTTGCAGTAAGTAACTGAGAACTTAATTTCATTTTGGGAAGCTGCAGAGAAGCACAAAGGACTATGGGTTTAGCCATGATGGAATTTATTCTGTTACTTAGCCCTCTCATACTTGTTGCAAAATAATTTCCAGAGGGAACGTCTCTTAGAAAATGTATGTCTCGTTGAAAGTGTCTATTATCAACTGGAACCATGCTGACTTCTGAAAATACAGAAAAAATTGATCCTAAAATTATATTCCATCTTGAAACCAGATTTGCCTTTTTTTTTTTTTTTTTTTTTTGTCCTTTTCCTTTTCTTTATCAGCACACTTTCCCTATAAGGGGCCAGAGAGCAAATAATTTAGGCTTTGCAGAACATACTGTCTTTGTTTCAGCTACTCAGTTCTGCCATTGTTGTACACAAGCAGCCATAGACAGTACTCAGAGAAATGGGCATGGCATTTTTCTGACCAATGCAATTTTCAGTTTTCTTAAAACTTCCTCATAATAAGCCCCCATGATGGTCCTGTGTCCTTCAAGAAAATCTATCCAGATTATTCGTTTGGAATCTCAAAAAATAGTCGCCATAACCTTCTGAGCGGTCTTCCCTCTCTTGGCTCATCTTTGAGGTCTTCCTGACCTTCCTCAAAACGCTTACTCCACCAAAAACTGTTCTTTTATGTGGGGGCAGCATTCCCATAAACTTGTTGCAAAGCTTCAATGATTTGGGAAAATGTCCACTTGAGTTTTGTTAAACATTTGATATTAGCCCTGACCTCAAAATCGTTTTTTCACATGACACAAAACGTGTCTTTTTTTTTTGAAGTCACCCTAATGAGATGAAGACAAGTATATTACCGAGAGTACTTGTCTACATCCATCCACTGATTGCAGAGACATGTTTAAACATGTTATGTTTGGAATAAACCCATGCACGTATGAACTGGAACCTAGTAGCAATACTTTTTGACTTACCCTCTTATATGGGAGGGTAAAGTAAGACTGTTAAAAATCACAACTCTGGCTTGTTTATTACCAAACCAGGATATAAGAGAACTTTGCAAGATCAAGGATCCAGGTGAAGGATGAGGCTCTGAAACATCTCAGGGAGGCTGTAGAAGTCAGTTAGTGGCACAATACTGCTGTGTATCACTCCATCCCTCTATGCAGTGGCTTACAACAACAAAGCGTAGTTCTCATTTATGCATGTCTGGGCTGGCTAGTGTTGGCTGACCTGGTCTGGGTTCCACTGAGTCTCGACTTCGGGCTGCAGATTGGGGTCAGGTATACTCCGTATGCCTCCCATTCTTCTCTAACTAGTAGACAATAGTAAAAGTGCAAGAAGACAAGCCCAGTTTTGCTTGTACATTTCAGATCTCTGTTCTTTTCATTCTACTAGTATTCCACTATATAAAAGAAATCATAGAGCCAAGTACAAAGTCAATGACCTGAAAACACATTCTGTTCATGAGTCCACATGGGGAGTGAATTAGGACCAATAGTTCCATCTTTACAGAGGCATACCTGTATTCCCCCAGTAGATTCTGCAGTGCATGTTAAGTGAGGAAAACACCTGGTCAGAAAGCCCAGGCCAGATATCTGTTGCTTTCTGTAATGTTTTAAGCTGTTGGATGGGGGCGGGGTGGGGAAATCAGGACAACACTTAAAGGTCCACCTTACTGTCATATAAAGAAATTCTTACTATAATACAGTTACTTCCATGTTCTATTTTTAATTAAGTCATAAGGACTACTAAAGATTTTAGTATAGCCGGGCAGGCTTATAAGATATATATATGTATACATACACACACACACGCACACACACACACACACACACACACACACATATATCCCATACTCATTGCTGTTGAGTTGATTCTAACTCATAGTGACCCTATAGGATGGAATAGAACTGCCCCATAAATGTTGTAATCTTTACGAAAGCAGACTGCCACATCTTTCTCCCATGGAGCAGCTGGTGGGTTTGAATCAACTATATTTTGTTTAGCAGCCAAGTACTTAACCATTGTGAGAGAGAGAGAGAGAGTTGCTATAAGTCAGAATCTACTGGATGGCAATAGGTTGGTTTGGTTCAGTTTTATATATATATATTTATACATAATATACATAGATCAAAAGCAGTCATTCGAACAGAACAAGGGGTGCTCTGTGATTTAAAGTCAGGAAAGGTGTGCATCAGGGTTGTATCCTTTCACCATAGATATTCAATCGCTATGTGAGCAAATAATCCAAGAAGCTGAACTGTATGATGAATGGGACATCAGAATTGGAGGAAGGCTCATTAACAACCTGCATTATGAAGATGATGCAACCTTGCTTGCTGAAAGTGAAGAGGACTTGAAGCACTTATTGATGAAAATCAAAGACCATAGCCTTCAGTATGGATTACACTTCAAAATAAAGAAAACAAAAATCCTCACAACTGGGCCAATAAGCAACATCATGATGAATGGAGAAAAGACTAAAGTTGTCAAGGATTTCATTTTTCTTGGATCCACAATCAACAGCCACGGAAGCGGTAGTCAAGGAATCAAAAGACACATTGCACTGGGTAAATCTGCTGCAAAAGACCTCTTTAAAGTGTTGAAAAGCAAAGACGTCACCTTGAAGACAAAGGTGCACCTGACCCAAACCTTGGTGTTTCCAATCGCCTCGTGTGTGTGGGAAAGCTGGATACTGAATAAGGAAGACCCAAGAAGAATTGACACCTTTGAATTGTGGTGTTGATGATGAACATTGAATACACCGTGGACTGCCAAAAGAATGAACAAATCTGTCTTGGAAGAAGTACGACCAGAATGTTCCTTAGAAGCAAAGATGGCGAGACTACGTCTCACATGCTTTGGACATGTTATCAAGAGGGATTAGTCCCTGGAGAAGGACATCATGCTTGGTAAAGTAGAGGGTCTTTGAAAAAGAGGAAGACCCTCAACGAGATGGATTGACACAGTGGCTGCAACAGTGGGCTCAAGCAAAACAACAACTGTGAGGATGGCCCAGGACTGGGCAGTGTTCCATTCTGTTGTACATAGGGCCACTATGAGTCAGAACTGACTCAATGGCAGCTAACAACAACAACAAATATTATATATATACTTTGCCAAATGCATTAGATGTCTGTGCTTCTATATATATATATATATATATATAAAACCTCATTTCTCTCATGAATATTTCATTCCACAAAGCTAAGGCCAGGAAACTATTTCTTTCTATTAATAAAGTTAGCATATTTCTTTCTGTAGAAAATTTTTGATCTCTAGATCATTTATTTCCCTCTTTGCTCAGCCTTCCAGGATGCTCATGGATAGTTCTTGCACTTAATTGCTATATATTTTCTCAGACATGACTGTTCAAATAGAATTTTTCTTTTTCCTCTTCACTTGGTGACTTTTATCTTTGAATAGATGGTTTTTAGTTTTACTGTGACTGAACTTTCATTGCAGACTACCTCAATTCATTTTTGAAAGCAGAGGAGAAAAGAAGGAAGGAAGGGAGAAAGGAAGGAAATGAGTGAAGAAAGTTAGATGGGATGGAGGAGAGACAGTGGAAAGAAGGAAGGACGGAAGGAAGGAAGGAACAAACAAGGAAGGAAGAAAAAAACAGGAAAACAGAACTCTAACATAATTTCCTGTTGCTATATTAAACAATACTAGAAACCTCATACTTTTCTGTCCCTAATATTAAACAGTACTGGAATTAGCATCAATATCTTAGTTCCTGGAACACTAGCTCTTGGAAGATACTGACAACCAAATAAAACAGATTGCTTATCAACATTGACAGCTTGCTCTTCCAAACTTGCTTCCAGACCCTCAAATTCCTGTTCCCAACAATCCAAAGCTATTATGTGGTAAACTCTGTGCTACTAGACCCACCTTAAAATAGCTCAGCCCGGGCCCTAAAAGCCTGTAAATATCCTTCCTTATTTAGACCTTTGACTCTGTCCAGGTAATATTCTCCTTTACTGGAAAAAAATCTACTAAACTTTGCTTTGATTAATCAAAAGATTTGAGGTCTTTAGGGAAGTCATTTATTAGCCAACAGAAAAATATGTTTTTATTTACAAAATCATTATTTATCTTGTGTATTTATATACTAGTGTATACACAATAAACCACACTTCAGCAATAACTTAGAATTCTGCCAATTGCAACTTTGTCAAATACGTTAGATGTCTGTGCTTCTTTACAGGAAAAGGAAAACAGATTCCGTTTCTATGAATTATCTAGAATTGGCCAATTCTTAGATCAGAAAGTAGATTGAAGTTTATTAGGAGCTGAGGGGAGGGAGAATGAGGAATTATTGCTTAATGAGTACAGAATTTCCCTTTGGGGTGATGAAAATGTTTTGGAACTAGAAAGTATTGATAATTGCACAATTTGGGGAAAGTAATTAATGCCACTGAAATGCATGTACGTAAAATATTTAAAATGGTGATTTTTTTGTTATATATATTTTACCACAATCAAATTAAAAAACAAACAAAAGAATAATAATGGAGCAAAAGAAAATCAGAATCTGTGATGATTATTAATATTATTAAGTTATATTTGTATAATTGGCCAGCCAGTTGGAAATATTTTGACCTAAAAAGTATGAATTGAGCAATTTAAGCAAAGGTTCCTTCATTAACATTCTTTAACATTGGCAACCAGTTGTACTTGAGATTGACCTCCCTCCCCCTCCAAGACAGACATTCCATGAACCACACTTGTCTAACACCTGTTGTCTTCCCTCTGCCTCCGTGCATTACATTCAGGCTACACAGAGCCTTTGTCAGGCTGTATGACTGATTACCTGAACTTCCAGCCCTGTTTGGGCTGGAAAGATTATTTATGTGTTGATATCTCTGTACCTATTTGCATTGGGGCAGATAGTGGCTTCAGGTAAAACAACAGTCAAATGAGAAGATTACCAGGTAACAAGATAACCAGGTAATGAGATTATCAGGTAACAAGAACTTCTAAAGCATTTTATCCTCTTCTTCAACTTTATTTTTTAGACGTGAAGGGTGGTTGAGTCTGTCTTTGGTTTCAGCTTAGAAAGGGCCCTACATTGCTATTTCCTGAATTAATCTTTCACATTTATCATTTCAACAAGATGTGCTGTGAGAGGATCCTTCCTGCAGATGCTCTTTATTAATGATGGTTTTGGTGTTGCAGTTCCCACCTGCCCATCTATCTAACACCTAACTCTCAAGGGTCTGTTATGATATGAAAATGTTAAACCTATTGTGGCTTTTAGCACCAAGTAATTTGAAATAAAAAAAATTAGAGTACCCTATTTTAAAATGAGGAGCCATAGTGGTTCAGTGGTTAAGCAAGCGCTCAACTGCTAACCAAAGGGTTGGTGGTTTGAACACACCAGCTGTTCCATGAGACAAACATGTGGCAGTCTGCTCCTGTAGAGATTACAGCTTGGAAACTCTATGCGGCAGTTCCACTCTGTGCCGTAGGATCACTATGAGTCAGAATAGACTGGACGGCAATGGGTTTGGTTTGATTTGGTTATTTTAAAATTGAGGGAGCCCTGGTGGCACAGTGGTTTAGCACTCGACTGCTAACCTAAAGGTCAGCAGTTTGAACCCACCAGTCACTCTGTGGGAGAAAGATGAGGCAGTCTGCTTCCATAAAGATTTACAGCCTTGGAAACCCTGTGGGGCAGTTCTACCCTATCCTACAGGGTCACTATAGGGTCCTTATGAGTCTGAATCAACTTAATGGCAATAGGTTTGGTTTTTGGTTACCTTAAAATGGAAAAGAAGTAAAGCCCGGTGACCAAAATATATAACTTTTACCACTAAAGAGTTAAAACAAACAAACAAAATGAAACAAAACAAACAAACAAAAAAAAAGGAAAAACAGGCTATCTACACTGCAGATGATGTTGGGATACAGATGTTGTTGTTAGCTGCTGTTGAGTCAGCTCTGACTCATAGCAACCTTATGTACAACAGAATGAAGCACTGCCCGGTCTTGTACCATCCTCACAATCGTTGCAGTCTTTGAGCCTATTGTTGCAGCCACTGTGTCAATCCATTTCATAAAGGATCTTCCTCTTTTCCTCTGACCCTCTGCTTTACCAAGCATGATGTCTCTCTCCAGGGACTGATCCATCCTGATAACATATCCTAAGTACATGAGACAAAGTCTCACCATCTTTGCTTCTAAGGAGGATTCCAGCTGTACTTCTTCCAAGACAGATTTGTTTGGCAGTCCATGGTGTATTCAATGTTCTTCATAGATAAGCTCTTTAAAAAGATGTTAATAAGTAACAGGTAGGGAAGGAATATCCTTGCTTAACTTTTGGATAAAAATGGCACAGACCCCTCCTTCATAGTGAAGCTCAGTTATTCAATAAGCAAACATTTATGAAGATGTACATGTGACTAACACCGAGAGGCTTATCAGGACTTCCAACAGAAAAACAAAGTCCAGAGGTAATCTGGACTTAGAAGGATGACTGAATAGTTTTATTCAACATCTGAACAATATTCAAAACATTGATTCCTCATCTACTTTTCGATTGAGTGTAAAGAGCTGGAGGATTAGTTTTATGTTGTACTAATTTTTTTCCTGACAATTCCAATCAATAAACACTTAAAAAAAAAGTCAAGTCGATTCTCACTCATGGTGACCCCATGTATGTCAGAGTAGAACTGTGCTCCGTAGGGTTTTCAATGGCCTTTACTTCCAGAGTACCTCTGGGTGGACTTGAACCTCTAACCTGGTGGTCAGCAGCTGGGCAAGTTAACCATGTGTACCACTCAGTGGCTCCTCAGTAAACACTTACTGAATAGTTAGTATGAGGCAGGGAATCTGACAACTTCTGGGATACAGGAGAGTTGTTGGGATTATATAAACAGTGCATACGCTCATAAAGGGATTAAACGCTGATCTGTGAAATATGGAATAGTCAACTTTAGAGAATATCACTAATAAGTAACAATATAGTATGCATAATTAGGCAATGGTCCAAGAGGTGGTATCATCCAAACAGAAGAGGGAAGTTGGAAAAGGTCAATAGTAGGAAAATTTAAAGATTATTCCAAAAATATTTGTTTATAAGCATTCGACTGTGTGGCTCATAAAAAATTATGGGTACCATTGCAAAGAATGGGAATTCCAGACCCCTTAATTGTGCTCATGAGGAACCTGTACACACACCAAGACGCAGCCATTAGAACAGAACAAGGGGAGACTGGTTTAAAAGCAGAAAAGGTGTGTGTCGTGGTTGTATCATTCACTATACGTAGTCAATCTGTATGCTGAGCAAAAAAATCTGAGAAGCTGGACTATATGAAAAAGAGAGGGTTGGAGGATATGCAGATGTTGCAACCTTGCTTGCTGAAAGTGAAGAGGACTTCAAGCACTTACCAATGAAGGTCAAAGACTACAGCCTTCAGTATGGATTACACTTCAATATAAAGAAAACAAAAATCCTCACAACTAGACCAATTAGAAACATTATGATAAAAGGAGAAAATACTGAAGTTGTCAAGGATTTCATTTTACTTGGATCCGTAATGAATGCCCATGGAAGCAGCAGCCAATAAATCAAATGGCTTATTGCATTGGGCAAACCTACTGCAAAAAAACTCTTTAAAGTGTTAAAAAGCAAAGACGTCACGTTGAGGACTAAGGTGTGCCTTACCCAAGTCACGGTATTTTCATTCACCTCATATGCATGTGAAAGCCAGACGATGAATAAGGAAGACCGAAGAAGAGTTGATGCCTTTGAATTATGGTGTCAGTGAAGAGTATTGAATGGACAGCCAGAAGAATGAACAAATCTATCTTGGAAAAAGTACAGCCAGCACATTCATTAGAATCAAGGATGGCAAGACTTCGTCTCACATATTTTGGACATGTTATCAGGAGGGATCAGTCCCTGGAGAAGGACATCATGCTAGGTAAAGTAGAGGGTCGGCGAAGAAAAGGAAGACCCTTGTCTTGGTCATCTAGTGCTGCTACAACAGAAATACCACAAGTGGATGGTTTTAATGAAGAGAAGTTTATTTCCTCACAGTCAAAGTAGGCTAGAAGTCCAAATTCAGGGCGTCAGCTCCAGGGGAAAGCTTTTTCTCTGTCGGCCTTCTCATCAATGTTCCCCAGGACTAGGAGCTTCTTGGCACAGGGACCCCAGTCCAAAGGATGCGCTCTGCTCCCAGCACTGCTTTCTTGATGGTATGAAGTCCCCCTGTCTCACTGCTCACTTCTGTCTTTTATATCTCAAGAGATTGCATCAGGACACAATCCAGTCTTGTAGATCAGGTCCTGCCTTACTAACACAACTGCCACCCATCCTCCCTCATTAACATCATAGAGGCAGGTTTACAACATACAGGAAAATCACACAGTACCAGGAATCATGGCCTAGCCAAATTGATACACACATTTTTGGGGAGACATAATTCAATCCATGACAACCCTCAATGAGAAGGACTGACACAGGATTGTGAGGATGGCACAGGACTGGGCATTGTTTGGTTCTGTAGCACATAGGTTTCCTGTGAATTGGAGCTGACTCGACAGCACCTAGCAACAACAACAACATGTATTTATAAGACGAGTTCTCTATTTCATTTAACATTTTGTGAACAACCAGAAGATCTACATTCTTTATTATTTCTGGTTACGATTGTGTGTTTTAGTTACAGTGTCTTTACTTTCTCCCATTAGATGCCTGCTGCATAGGGTATTCTGTCCTCAGTAAGGACTACTCTTCTCCAAAACAACAGTAGTAATGACGTCTAATCTCTCCCTTATACTTCAGAATTTACTAAGACTTTTCTTACACATTAGCTACTTGTATGTTAGTAAATGCAGGGCTAAGCATTGAACTCAGGTCTTCTGACTCCAAATCCAGTTTTCTGTCGACTACATCACATAACCTATTTATTCATGAGTAGCAAGTCAACAAATTCCATAACCACATAATCCCAGTGAAGAGCCATTGCTCTTTTGAGGGGAAATAAAATAATGAATTTTTGGATTTTGATACTTGATTCCTCCTCATCCCCCATGATAGCCCCTGAGAGCTTTCTTACTCCTCTCCCACTCTTGCCTCCACTCCCACACTTCACCTTCACAGGCTCCTACTTATCTGTCTAAACCCAACTCAATAAATACTCTTCCAGACAGCCATCTTTGATCACCCTTCTTACCAATCACATAAAAAGAGGTAAGTGCTCATGTTATGCCTTGTAGATATCTCTGTTATTTTGCTGTTCTTTTTAGTTGCCATCCAGTCGACTTCAACTCATAGTGTCCCCATGTACAACATAACAAAATGTTGCTTTGTCCTGATCCGTCTTCACAATCATTGACGTTCTGAAATCCATTGTCGTAGCCACTGCGTATGTTTTTTCCTAAATTTTATTTATTTGCTTACTGTTGTTGAGAATATACCCAGCAAAGCACACATCAATTCAACAGTTTCTGCATGTACAATTTAGTGACACTGATGACATTATTCAAGTTGTGCAACCGTTCTCACCCTCCTTTTCTGAGTTGTCCCCCCTTCATTAACATAACCTCATTGCCCTCTAAGATTCCTATCTAATCTTTCAAGTTGTTGTTGTCAGTTTGATCCCATCTAAATAGCTCTTAAAAGAACATAATTCTCAAGTCAGGCCTTTTTTTTTTTTACCGGTTAAGCTAAACTACTGTTCAGTTTTAAGAAGATTTCCGGGAATATTTTTGGTTTAAGGTTTAAACATTATCTCAGGGCAAGAGTTTCAGTGGTTCATCACCTTCCATGGCTCCAGAAAGTCTGGAGTCCATGAGAATTTGAAATTCTGTTCTGTATTTTTCCCCCTTTTGATCAGAATTCTTCTATGGAATCTTTGATCAAAATGTTCAGTCATGGTAGCCAGGGACAATCCAGTTCTTCTGGTCTCATGGGAAAGGAGGCAGTTGTTCTTGGAAGAAATTAGCCACACATTCCATATCCTTCTCCTATTCCTGACTCTCCTTCTTCCTCTCTTGTTCCAAGTGAATAGAGACCAATTTTTGTGCCTTGGATGGCCACTTGCTAGCTTTTAAGACCCCAGGCACTATGCAATGAACTAGGAGATAGAAGAGAATCACTAAACACGTTAATAGGCCCATTAATTTAGATGTCCCCTGAAACCATTACCCAAAACCTCCAAACCAAGGAATCAAATCCCGTGAAGTATTTGGTTGTACATAAGCAGCCTCAGCAGCTACTTTTTTATTTTTATCATTGTTGTAAACATACCTATCACACAACTTTTGCCAATTCAACTTTTTACAGGTGTACAATTTACTAACAGCGGTCAAAATAATCAGCTGTGCATGCCTTTGCATAGTCAGTAAAACACAGGTAAACATCTTTCTGGTATTTTCTGCTTTCAGCCAGGGTTCATCTGACATGAGCAACGATATCCCTGGTTCTACATCCTCTTCTGAATCTGGCTTGAATTTCTGACAGTTCCCTGCCGATGTACTGCTGCAACCACTTTTGAATGATCTTCAGCAAAATTTTACTTGTGTGTGATATTAACGATATTGTTCAGTAATTTCCTCATCTTTGGAATAGGCATAAATATGGCTCTCTTCCAGTCAGTTGGCCAGGTAGCTGTCTTCCAAATTTCTTGGCATGTATGAGTGAGTACCTCCAGCTCTATATCTGTTTGTTGAAAACATCTCAATTGGCATTCCAACAATTCCTGGAGTCTTGTTTTTTTTTTTTTTTTGCCAGTGTCTTCAGTGCAGCTTGGACTTCCTTCTTCAATAACGTCAGTTCTTGATCATATGCTACCTCCTGAAATGGTTGAATGTCACCAATTCTTTTTAGTACGGTGACTCTGTGTATTCCTTGCATCTTCTTTTGATGCTTCCTGGGCCATTCAGTATTTTGTCCATAGAATCCTTCACTATTGCAACTTGAGGCTTGAGTTTTTATTTCAGTTCTTTCAGCTTGAGAAATGCTGAGCGTGTTCTTTCCTTTTGGTTTTCTAACTCCAGGTCTTTGCACATTTCATTGTAATACTTTACTTTGTCTTCTTGAACCACCCTTTGAAATCTTCTATCCAACTTTTTTACTCTACAATTTCTTTTACTTCAGCTACTCTGCATTCAAGAGCAGTTTCAGAGTCTCTTCTTACATCCATTTTGGTCTTTTCTTTCTTCCCTGTCATTTTAACAACCTCTGGCTTTCTTCATTTATAATGTCTTTGATGTCATTCCACAACTTGTCTGGTCTTAAGTCATTAGTGTTCATTGCATCAAATTTATTCCTGAGATGGTCTCTAAATTCAAGTGGAATATACTCAGGGTCATAATTTGGCTGTCATGGAAACATGGACTTGTTCTAATTATCTTCAGCTTCAACTTGAACTTGCATATGAGCAATTGATGATCTGTTCTGCAGTCAGCCCCTGGCCTTGTTCTGATTGATGATATTGAGCTTTTCCATCATCTCTTTCCACTGATGTAGTTGATTTGATTCCTGTGTATTCCATCTGACTAGGTCCACATGTATAGTCACCATTTATGTTGTTGAAAAAAGGTATTTGCAATGAAGAAGTCATTGGTCTTGCAAAAATATATCATGCAATCTCTGGCATCCTTTCTATAACCAAGGCCATATTTTCCAACTACTGATTCTTCTTCTTTTTTCCCAACTTTCACATTCCAATCACCAGTAATTACCAGTGCAACTTGTTTTCGTGTTTGATCATTTCAGACTGCAGAAGTTGGTAAAAATCTTCAATTTCTTCATCTTTGGCCTTAGTGGTTGGTGCGTAAATTTGAATAATAGTTGTATTAACTGGTCTTCCTTGTAGGGGTATGGATATTATCCTATCACTGACAGCACTGTACTTCAGGATAGATCTTCCATATATACTACACCCCTCCTTCCCACACATACACACAGTTAACACATATTTATAGAATTAAAATAGACAAGAAAGAAAAAAGTTTCATGTATCCTGTTTCAGTTTCCTCTCACTAATGACATTTTTTTCTTTAGATCATATAAATTAGGTATTGGGCTTTGCCATTTATTGTTTGCACCACATGTTGGGATGAAATTTGATACTAAGTTATTTGAACCTAACAGCATAGCCATACATGCTCTGAGGAGAAGAAACCTGGAGGTCAGGAAAATGCTACAGAATGTCATCCCAGGAAGGATACTATTCATTATTTCTTAAAGATTTTTTCTCATCAAAGATGGTCAGTTGTTCTGTGAAGGAGAGAAAGAGAGAGAGAGAGAAAAAACTGGACTGCCAGAGAAGCAAGCTGCTGTAAGCCAAGGGGTTAGAGATATCATCAAATGAGTGATCTCAGGCCCAATAACTATCTCTCTCCTAATAGTGACCTTCTTTTCTCTGTATTACCACTCTCAGGCTGATCCTCAGAATATTTCTGTATCAAAGTCGGCACAAACAATAGAACAACTTTGAATGTGCAATAGCATGCTTCCCATTTCCATAATATGGTGTGTTATTTGTGTTCAGTTTGCTCAATGGATTTAAGCTGAAGCTTTCTTAGCTATCTCATAGGAATCCTTAGTGAACCTTACAGCTGCTGTTTTGGTGAAGCCAATAAACAAAAAACAAACACATGCAAGAAAGCATGACTCACAAGAAGTCATTTAAAATGGAATGAAATAAAACAGGAGACTGTTTTCTCATGTTACCCACCATTTAACTTGTACATATCAAATAAAAGTTGCATGTGCACGCACCACACGCGTGCGTGTGTTTGTGTCCATACATGCATACACTTGATTATGACAGACAAGGACTGCTGAAGTGGAGCTGTTGGTGTGAATCAGAAAACACAAAGATCACTTGCCTATTGTCCCTTAAAGGAAAAGTCTAACCTAGAGATTAATTCCCAATTTTACAGGTTTCACTGCTCACTGTCATTTCTTCTGTACCAAGCATTTTCTGTTTTAATTTTTTTTTATGTCTGTTTTCTCAGATGGCTGGGAACATCAAGCAATATTTTGGGCAGGGTACATGTGTGGGTAGGATTATAGTTTTTTTTTTTTTTTTCTTGTTTGAGTGTTTTAATTTTCCCACAGTAAAGATAGATTATTTTCAGGAATAAATGAGGGTGCCAGCATGATTTCTGCCAAAATCATAGAAGCAGAACTTTTTCCTTCAGAATGTAAAAGGTCCTTAGAGATAGTGGTGGTGGCTTACTCTTCCTTCAGATGAAAGGACTGATTCCCCAAGAGGTTAAGTGACTAGACCAAGGTTGCACACTTATGGTTAGAGCCAGAAAGAAAACTCGAATGAATGTGATCAATATAGATCAAACAAATGCCATTTCTTGCAGCCTCCATATTCAGTTCAATGCTAGTACACAAATTCACTTTTAGAATCCCGTTTGAACTAGTCTCTCAAAAGTATAGAGTTTAGAAGTCAGTCTGTCCTCCAACCTTGCTATCTCGTTGATCAAAGACTCTTCTCCACTGACCTTTGCAAATGCCATGTGCTTCCCATATAAAATAAACAAGAACGGAAAACAAACACACAAAAAACAGTGGCCTTAGTAGAACCAAGGTATGAAAATATCAAAACACATTCTGAGAATATTACTGCTTTATTCTAAAGAATGTTTCTTGGAAGATTTTTTGCTTGGGTTTCCACTAGTACTGGTAGCACTGAGTGAATCCATATCAACAAAACCATGGGAAAAAAATCAGAACCAGAGCGAAATTCTCTGCATTAAAATCTTGGGTTGGTCTTATGCTACTTGCGTGACTTTGGAAACGCCATTGAGTATTGGTTTCTTCATACGTAAACGGGAAAAAAAAAATTATCCTTAACTCATAGTGTTGGTGTTCTGACTACTATTTGACAACCAATAAGTATTCAGTAAATATTTGTATTCTTTCATGTTCTTGGAGTGTCTTAGTTATTTGGTGCTGCTATAACGAAATACCACAAGAGGATGGCTTTAACAAACAGAGATTTATTCTCTCACAGTCTAGGAGAGACTGGGCTTCAGCTCTGCCTTGCAGGCCCACTGGAAAGGCAACTCTGCTCTTTCACATTTGGGCAGCCCCACACTCCTAGTGCATCTGAGTGGTGACTTCACCCCCTCAGCCCAGCAGGTCCCGTTCTTCTGCCCCTGGGCATGGCAGCCCCACCCCCTCAGCTTCGGGCAGCAAACTCAGCTCCATCCCCCTGGCACTTGTGAATGGCAGCCCCACATTGTGGAAACAAGTGGGTGAAGATCTGACTCTTTGAAACCTAGAAGGCTGTGACCCCACCCTATGAGACCCCAAAGGCCATAATCCCGCCTTTTGAGAATGAGGCAGCTCTGCTTCTTGTGTTCCTTGTCTCTTTAGCTTTTGCTTCCTGGTCCCTTGGCCTCTCCCACCCCTTAGGCCCTTGGGCTAGCTAGGTATCTGCCCTGCTCAGCAAGTAGTCCAAAGCTCCTTAGCTCCATTGATAAGTGCCCAGAGGCACCCCATTCCTCCAGTAAACCTTGGCAGGAAGGCATTCAGATCTTTCACTCTGAGTGTTTGCAAGCCTGTCTCCACTGATAAGTGCCCAGAGGCACCCAGCTCCACCAGAAAGCCTCCTATGTAAGGGCATTCAGCTCTCTGGCTCTATGAGTCAGTTCCCGTACCGTCTGCTCCTGCCATTTCTCTGCTACTTTTTCTCACTGGCTGTACTGTTACAGCTCTTCTCACTTACTTCTGAGTCCTCACCAGAATTGTCTTTTATGTCTACAATTCCAGCAACAGTCTCTGCAAGTCACCCTAGGCTTCTACTGTTAGGCACTTTAAAACTCTTCAGCTGCTAGCCATTTACAGTTTCAAAACCACTTCCACGTAGTAGGTATCTGCTAGAGCAGCACCCCACTCTCCCAGTACCAAATTCTGTCTTAGTCACCTAGTGCTGCTGTAACAGAAATACCACAAGTGGATGACTTTAACAGAGATTTATTCTCTCACAGTCTAGGATGCTAGAAGTCCAAATTCAGGGTGCCAGCTCTAGGAGAAGTCTTTCTCTCTCTGTCAACTGTGGGGGAAGGTCCTTGTCATCAATCTTCCCCTAGTCTAGGAGCTTCTCAGGGCAAGGATCCCAGGTCCAAAGGACGCCCTCTGCTACTGGTGCTTCTTTCTTGGTGGTATGAGGTTACTTTCCTCTCTGCTCAATTCTCTCTTTTATATCTCAGAGGAGATTGACTCAAGATGAAACCTAATCCTGGAGTTTGAGTCTTGCCTCATTAACATAACTGTTTCTAATCCTCCCTCATTAACATCATAGAGGTTAGATTTACAGCACAGAGGATAATTATATCAGATCATAAAATGCTAGACAACCACACAATACTGGGAATCGTGACCTAGCCAAGTTGATACACATTTTTGAGGACACAATTCAATCCATAACATGAAGATACTCCAAGAAATAATTATTTCATCTCAATGCTTAGATATTCAGATTTCACTCAGACAGACTTATGTTCTATTCCAATTCTACCTCTTTTTAAATATGTGACCTTGGGCATGTTTCCCTAATCTTTTGGTGTCTACCTACTTGAAAAGGTAGTAAGAAAAATAATTCCTACCCTCATTAAAAGAGTCATAGCATCCATAATCCATGTAAAGTGCTAGGTGTAGAGTGCCTGGCACTTAGCAACTGCTCGACTACTTATAGTTACTATCATTGTTATTATTATCTTCTAACTCAGCACTATATTGAGACTTATCTACTTTTAAATTTTTTATTTTATTCACGACATTATTTCTCGAAGCTGTAAATGATTCCACTTACTTTCTCTTATATTCCATTAACAAAGAGTAAAAGTAGTTTTTCAAGGAGTTTTGAGGTTTAAAATTTCAAATGGATGCTGAGAAAAATCTTAACAGATGCTGAAAAAAATGTTTTAGCCCTGTCTTCCACCATACTTATCTTTTCTAATCAGGTATTGAGCACAAATTGAATGGAGAATGGATTGTCCAATCAATACACAAGGAGAAATGTTCCATGTCTTACATATTATTATTCTTGAGTTGAGTTACCCCTTTTTGGATTCCTCTGCTCAAGACCCTCAAGGTCTCTGTCTTTTCATCATTAACATAACAACAATGACAATAATAATTATTAGTATTAATATTATTTTAAGAATAATTAATGATATTCATGATTGATGAAAGCACAAGTTATAAAACATGCTAATACTTACTTCTCTATACCGAAAAGATACCTCCTAAAGTAGAATTATATCACAATTAGAATAAAGAGAAGAAGTAAAAGAAAGACGAGAAGAAGGAAAAAATATATATTTAATGAGTGCCTTTAATGCCTCAGACATAGTTTTTACCAGGTGATTTTAAATATATATTGATTTGATCTATTGATTGACCCACTGTGGGGTATTATGATTATTACTATCTAACACCTGGGAAAAGTGAAGCACAGAGTAGGGAAAATCACTTAAGGGTACATTGCTGGTCAATAGGACTTGAGTTCTACCTTTTTCGAGATGACAAACTGAACACAACAGTACTTACTTCTCCACTTTCCTCAAATCCCCAATGCAAATTAAAACTACAGTGAGATAGATTTTTTTCCCTCACCACATATTTTTCAGAAAAATAAAGATACTCTCTTAGAATGTAGATAAAAACATACTTTTGGATGGACAATTTGCAAACTCTATTAAAACTATAATGCATAAACTATCTTCCTGACAATCTTACCTTTAGGAATATATATTTAAAAAAATTATATTTATAAGCATATAAAAATTTAATTATTTTTATCATAAAAATTCAAATTTGTCTGACTTTTTAATTTTTATTCTTCCTTCAAAATCATACTGTCTCAATATCCAGTTGATTACCTACACATGAACGAATTGAGCTTAATAGTCAAACAATCATTGTATAACATTCTCCATTTTAATCAAAGAAGAAAAACCTTCCTAATTATTCAAGATATTTTACAAATTTAATTATCCCTCAGGTCAATTTGTATAAGAGGCAATAACACAGTTTTTCTTTTAACTTAACTATGTTTTCTTTTAACTCGTGGACTCATGTCCTCTCAAATTAGGGTTGCCATATTTAGCAAATAAAAATACAGATGTCCAGTTATTTGCATTTAGGCTAATCAATGATTTTTTTTTTTTTTTTTTTAGTGTAAGAAGTATGTTCCATGAAATATTTGGGACATAGTGCGGCTATGAGTTGGAATCGACTCGATGGTAACAGTTTTTTTTTATACTTAAAAGTATTTGTTATGCTGAACTTCAAATTTAGCTGGGCATTATATATTTTAATCTAACAACTCTGTCAAATGCATATCAGGTTTGGCAGTCTTTGTAATAATTATTTATTCCTCCAGAAATATCAGTAAAAAAAACACTAGGTATGCCAGTCTTTGGATCTTGAAAATTTCTTTCTAACTTTCACAACAACCAAAAAATCATATTGTTTCCTACTATAGGATAGAGCTGAAGTTTCATTGTATTCTATCTTTAAAACAACCCATGGGGTGATTGGGAAGAAGTTATACCCTTTTTGTTAATGGAGAGAGTGAGTGTTGGCATTGAGTGGCTCATACATTATTGTGTATTTGATGAACTTAAAATTTGAATCTCACTTTGGCCTTCTACCTTCTCTAACAAAACTCTACATTACTGAAGGAAACCCAAATGCTTGTGGCACAAACACCCACAAACTTTATAAATGAAGATGTATTTGTTAAGATTCTTGATTAGCAAGCAATAATCAACTCTAATGTAAGCACACGATGATTTATTGAAAGGTTTTTGGAGTTCATAGAAGTGACTGAATTCTGAGAGACCAGACTTGTGGACAGAAAGCAACCAGTGACTCTCCAAAGGATCAAGAAGTGGGAATCAGAAAACAACAACATCTTGTGGCTGAAACAACTTGGTCAGGTGCCACAGCCATTCCTACCTCTATCTGCCCTGTAAATGGCTCCAACTATTGTGCCTTGCATCAGAGACTCAGAAGTCAAATGTCACAGGAAATCTACCCATTTGACCAAGGTTAAGTCACATTCCCACACCTTACCTGTACAGGGGAATTATGTAAGAGGTTCTTAACTTTTCAGCTGATAAAGATCTAAATGTCGTCTTCTATGTCTATGCATAATAGGGAAGAGAACATTCTGTAGCAGGAATCAAGACAGGAAAATAGATGCTTGGTAGCAAATAATCAAAAAATAATATACTAAATCTTTAAATGTTTAAGGCCCTTTTATATTTTTTCTAACTTATTTTGCAATTTTCTTATAAAACCAGAGTTAATCCTCTGGAGAACTAAGGAAGCAATAGCAGACTTGGAAACTGAAGTACTACATCCAGCCCCAGGAATTCGTCCTTAACATTAGAAGTCATTCTCTTTGTGAGGACCCTTCTATGCTTCTAGCCTATTCTTGGTCTTCAGGAACTTAACCTTCCTTTGATCTCCCTACTCAAAGCTCTATTTTAATCAACTGGGATGCTGAAACTAGATTTGAAGTTTGTGCGTATTATGCCAGTGCATATTATAACCAGTTCTTTTGGGTAACAACTCCCTGACTTTTTTATGCAAATTTATAATCATTATCACCTGGATGGCTTATAATTTGTGGTGTATATAGGTGGGTTTTAAGAAGTCAGAGAACACCTTGTAATTTATAGCAATTTTTGAATAAAGTGTTATGTGCATGTTCCAATAGACAGGATTCACAGTTCTAACAGTTTATATTCTCAAAGGGGTCTATTAAAGGAACCAGGGTTCAATGACATAAATGAAACCAGGAATATCAAATGCATTTGCCAATTTCAAATAATTTGTTAGTAGTAGACTCAAGACACCTATTCCCAATCTAGTTCAAGAAATTATTTGAGTTTTAGGCCAATTATATGTGCATTTTTAAGGTAAAAACAAACCCAAACAAGATAGGCATATATTTTCACTAAATATGTCTTTTATCTGGCAGTTCCCACAATGGCAATTATCATCTTGCTCACTTTTATGTTGTTGTGATCCTGCAGAGAACTAAGTAGCCAAACAGATAACTAGGATGGACATTTCCCCAATTACATCTTTGGAGAAATGCCACAAGTTACTAGTAAACTAGTTTGTTTAAAGATATATTGCTCTTAATGACTCCTTGATATTTTCCACTTCTATGTTATCATGAGTGCAGGTAAGATTTCTTCTCAAATCTTGATTCACTCTGTGGTCTCCAGGCAGTGTTTGAATACAGAGACGATGGGGCTTTCTTGTATTTTAACATGTTTCTAGCAAATCACCTGAAAAGCCTTAAGGATTTAAATATTTTTTATCTCTTAAAAGTAACTTCCAGATTTAAAACAATTCTTAAAATGTATCTTGAACTATAATTAATAGCGACTTTGACAAAGTTTTCTAGAAAACAGAACTTGAGGCAAGGATTAACAAGGTGATGTTTTAGGGAAATGCAAACCCAGACCAGCAAGGATCAAGAGGAAGGGAAGCCAGGAAGGAGGGATGGCAAGCAAAGCAAAACGATGCATTATCAAGCTGGCTACTACTTTATGACAAGCCACACAGAGACATAGCAGGTCCTTCAGCAGGTGCACCCCCTGGGCAGATGGACTCTCCAGGTAGATTTCATGCAAAAACATGGCACAGACCATGGGAGAGAGGAAGAAGAGATAGTGTATCTGCCTAGATCCCACCTCTCTGCTATTTCCCACTGAACAAACGTTGCTCCATGGGAAGTTGATGCTCCACACTGCCATCTGGCCCCTTTAGCAGGTGCTCTTCAGATGGCAGACTCAAGTTCTAAGGTGTGGCCTTCATCCAGGTCTAGAAATGATGGAAGGGGAGCAGACACTCTGTGTTGACTGAGTCTTGGCTGTGTAGCACAGGCCAAGCAGGAGGATATGGAACTCTCAGGGCCAGAATGGCAGAATCCCCAGGTCAGGGAAGTGGCTGAGCAAGACCAGGAGGTTGGCCAGTGCCAAGGAAATCTGAGGAGTTTGTGCTTGGTGCATATGGTTTGTGTTTGATGCAAGCAGTATTTGAACACTTGTTTCTGTCACAAGCTGTTTGTAGGATGTTGGGGCAAGTATTTATCCTCTTTGGATTTCAGAATCGTCTATAAAATGAGGGAATGAACAAGACCTTAAAGGTCTGACATTCTATGATTGCTTTAGCCAGCTGTGAAACACTTTGAATTTGGGATTTATTCTCTCCAAAAAATGAATTCCCCATGTGGATCTGGGAAAAATACCCATTCATACTTCTGCAAGATTTGACATTTGTCTTTACTATAACCCTTAATATCTGCCAGCTGATAATTAATGAGAAGTTTTTACATCATCAATATGTAGTAAGGCAGAAAATGCACTAAAGCATTTAGTACTATTGTATAAAGTATGAATTCATATAGATATTTCATTTGCTCTGAAAAATATCATTCAATACAATATTCAGTTAATCAGAATATTCTGATTCAGCTCATTAAAATTGTTACTCTTTAGAAGTACATTGTAATTCTGCACTGTTGGATGGGTTTTGTGTAGACAGAAAAATAAAGTTTCCCCATGACTCAATATACATTCATACTAAAGGGGATGCCAGGTATGAGACTGCTAATCTTTACAAAAGTGATGATTCTTACCCTCTGATATTATTAGACATATATTTCCGGAGTAATATAAACCAGAGATGTTTCTTACAAGAGGAGTCGTCTATGTTAAATTACCTATACTCCTTCTCATGGAGGTACATAGACAGAAGAGAGCACCTGTATTTGACAGAATCTCACAGCTCTCATTCCCATGGGTTTGGGAAATATGTTTAGGCTGCAGAACTGTGTTTTCTATTACTGATGTTACAAGCTTCCCAGTATAAGCCTTTTTTTACAGAGGCGTGCTTCCCTTTTAATTGGGATTCATCTGTTGCTCTATACCTGCCAGATTTCAAATGTTGCTCCATAATTCTTGGATACTGATTAAATGAGAACCAATTTATCATAATCTCAGAGGTAGTTTTAAGCCTTACAATTTGGGTTTTTGTTCACATACACCTGGGGGAAGGGGTGTTATCTGTGATGGAGGGCATATATCTCCCTCAGAGAGATAATACAGTGGTGTGGTAAAGAGCACAGGCTCTGAAGCTGGAGAGATTCCAATTCATTTATTCCTTCATTGATTCATTTCACAAATATTTATTGAGTTGCTACTATGTTTCAAGCATTATTCTAGGTGCTGGAATGTTACAGATTAAAAACAAACAAACAAACAAACAAACAAAAATCCTGCCCTTATGTATCTTCCATTTTCATGGACAAGTTAGCAATAAACATGTACAAAATTAAGTAAAAAAATAAAAAATAAAAAAAAGTGAATGAATAATATGTTAATAAAATATTAGATAGCAATGAGTATGTGAGACAGAAAAATGATAGAGGGAATAGGAAGGTTGAAATTTTAGAGAAGCTTTGAGGGAGATATCACTGAGAAAGTATTTGGGTCAGGAGCAGATGTGTATTTTGTCTTACGTTTCTACAACACTTTGTACATTTTATAATATATCTCCAAGTGAACTCTTTGTTGGAGCCACTACCAGCATTTTGAAGAGTTCTGTGCAAATGAGGGATCTTAAGCTTCATTTGCTTCATGGTAAATCCACCCTTGTATCTGACGGTAGCTAGATGACAATGGCCAAGGAACTTAATCTAAGAAGTCTCCACAACTGTGAAATGAGATAATAAAGACTAGATAATAATAATCTAGTCTACTAGATTGCAATGTTATAAAGCTCAAACAAGATCGTAATGTACCTAAAGCATTCATTACTCGTTACATACATAATAATAACATAATAAATGTTAAATTCCTGAAAAAAATTTAAACTTACTGTTACGTGTCATGATGAGTTTGCTTGCTTATTGCTTGATCAATTGTTGATTGATTGATTGACTTAATTGCCAAGGCTATTTGTGTGTTCACCATCATTTCTTAAAGCAAAATGTATTAGCAGATCAAAATATCCTGAGTTAGCTGAGGTTTTTTTTTATACTCAGAGCCGGAAAGATGAAAGAAATGAGTACCTACGTTTCATAAGCATTTTACATATATTTATTTATTTAAACTTCTAAAAAGCTTTAAACATGAGAGAGATATATTATTAAACTAATCTTTTAGATGGAGACATAGAGGCTCAGCAAGATTCCGTAAATTGCCCAGTCACTCAGTTATATAGAAGCAGAATAGGAGTCAGACACACATAAGTGTACTTAAAAGTTTGTGCTGTTTTCATGATCTGAATGAATAAAGATCTTCAGCAGAAATGAATTATTCATAAAGTGAAGGTAACATCCTTATCTTTCAGTCTTGACCTTAAGGAAATTAATTACCAAAATAAAGTATGATATTTACATAGTCGTACCTGGCCCATTAAGGACTCAGAAGCAGAGGAAATTGATAAAGATAAGAGGAGAGCTGAATTTGTTTTTCAGCTTGAATTATTGTTAGTTTAATAAGTGCAAACAGAACAGTGTTGAAGAAAGGAAAGGAAACCGTAAAATGCCACCCAAGGCTCATTATAAAATCACTATTGTCTCATGAGTTCACAGTTCGATACAGGGGGCTCATGTAAGGCTTGGTGCCCTAGAGCCTGGGAACAAGATTCTGCTCATCAGAGCAACTTGCCATTGCAAAAAGTTCTTTCCTACAGCAGCTTCTCCAATTCTGATTCCCACAAGAATCAGTTTTCTAATCTCTAATGTGTCAGCCTTGCCCTGTGGTAGGCACTCAAGCTGGCAATGACTTTGTTGTGTATACTTGGCCCTGACTTTATTAATCTGGTTATTAGGCTGGACGTGGAAGTTGGCTCTTCTTGAGTTCATCTACAGAACCCAAGTGCAAAATAAGCATTTGTCTAAGGAAATTATTTCTCACATGGACCCTATGACCACATGTTTGTCTGGCAAAGGTGTTGGCTTATTTGACTCAAATTGGGGCCAAAGAGGGAGAGAGAATATTGGCTGATTTAGTGGGGGAGAGAGGTAGGGGAGTGGCTGGAAATTATTGATTAATATTTTGTTGTTGTTTTAAAAAGTAATGCAATGGCTTCATTCAAGAAAATCATTAAAAGTTATGGGCAGATTTTTTTTAACCTCAGCTTTTCTGGTAAATTACTTTCAAATCTTTCCTTCAAACCTCATGAATAATCTGATATAAATGAATTAAAAGGAATTCAACAGTGGAGGAAATAATTGTTGAAAAGTCCATGAACTCTGACAACAAACGTCCATGTACTTTGCTGGGTGGAAGAGTTAATTCACAAACACTTTTTTTTAAAAGAAAAAAGCAAATTAGAATCAATGAGAATACAGTCAGCAGGGACAAGTAAAAATTGTGATTTCCATAGTTAAAAGAGAAAAATCTTTAAAGGTAGGAAACAGAACTTGTGAAGGAGACCTACACATCTCAAGATCATCCAGGCTTCTCATCACACTAAAGCACAGAAAAATAATTTATGCTAATAATAACTATTCTGAGTCAGCAGTAATAACTTTTGACACAAGTTCAGGTTAATGGAGATGAGGAACTAATGTATTTTTAAGAGTTTCATAGAAAACATGCAACATCATTGCCTTTTTAACAAACAAATTGTGGCCACCTGAAGAATCCATTTTTTTCCCAGCAAGTCTGATTGTAAGGGTGATTAGTGTGAAATGTGGAGTCAGAGTGGCCTGTGCCTGAATCCCAGCTCACATAGCTAAGGAATATTGGGCAATGGTAAGCATGATTATTATTTGAGAGTTTTTGACAAATTGATCTAATGATGAATTGATATTTTTCCCAAATTGATATTTTTCAAATTCACTTTCAGTGAATTAGGTTTTGATGAACTGATGAAGATCCAAGTTCAGGTTTGATGTTGACTTCTGAGTTCCTTCTCCAGCTTCACCACTCGCCATCTCAGTAAACTTGGTGAATGAAACTTTCTGACCTTCACTCTGCATCCATAAAAAAGGAATGATGACAGTAAATTTATACAGATTGTGTGGAGTTGGTGAGGTATACCATGCAATGTGCTGAACGTGGTAAATATATAGTAAGAGCTCAAAATACTGTGAAGTATCACTATCTTGCAAGTTTCAGATCACTATTTGCTGCTATTGAGGATAGAGGAGGGAAATGGTTAGACTCCCATTTTTTTTGCCTACTACGAGCAAGACACAGTGACAAGAGTTATAAATACTCTCCATTGCTTAATTCTTCCAAATTCTTAACATAATACACCAACAAAAATGAGAAAATTCAGCCTGGGAAATCTACAAAATTTCTCATTTCTGTGTAATTCTAAAAATCTACTAATGCATCATGTTGTGATTACTACATATCATCTCTTATTTGTTTGATTTCTTTAGTCAATAAACCTGCCCTTTACCTCCATTCATCTTAGCATGTTGATTTTTAACACATTTATTCCCATTTAATCACATAATGGTTTCTTAAAAGAGGATGATTTGACAATTGATGTGAATATTTAATGTTCTTACTGATTCCTTCCTTATTGCTTTTGAAAAGCTGTTATTAATATGATGGTACTTTAGAACCCAAGAAATAGATACTTGGAAAAAAGTATCATCTATAGATTAATATGTGCATGCTGAAAGAAAGGTGAGTGAGTTGGGAACACACCACTATAATTGAGACAGCTAGATGGATGAGAAAGATAATGATGGAGGCATCACATTGTATTTGTAGAGTATAGTCATTGGTGGTTCTTGAGTCCTGGTCACATGTTTTTGTCTAATTTAATCTTTTGAGGATGGAGAAAAAGAAATTCTTAGTCTCATTTTAAAGATGAGACCACCACTCATCTCTCTGTTTGTTGTATTCTGGTGGTTTGTGTGTTGCTGGGATGCTGGAAGCTATGCTGCCAGTATTTCAAATACCAGTAGAGTCACCCATGGTGGACAGGTTTCACTCGAGCTTTTAGACTAAGATAGACTAGGAAGAAGAACCTGGTAATCTACATCTAAAGGAATTGGCCAGTAAAAACCTTATGAATAGCAACAAAACATTGTCTGATACAGTGTCAGAAGATGAGCCCCTCAGGTTGGAAGGCACTCAAAACATGGCTGGGGAAGAGATTCCTCCTCAAAGTAGAGTTGACCTTAATGACGTGGATGGAGTAGAGTTTTTGGGACCTTCATTTGCTGATATGACACAACTCAAAATGAGAAGAAACAGCTGCAAACATCCATTAATAATTGGAATGTAGAATGTACAAAATATGAGTCTAGAGAACTGGAAGTTGTCAAGAATTAGGCATTAGTGAACTAAAATGGACTGATATTGGCCATTTTGAATTAGATAATCTTTTGGTCTACTAAGCCGGGAATGACAAATTGAAAAGGAAAGACATCACATTCATTGTCAAAAAGAACATTTCAAGATCTATCCTGGTACACAAAGCTGTCAGTGATAGGATAATATCCCTATGCCAACAAGGAAGACCAGTTGATACGACTATTATTCAAATTTATGCACAAACAAAAAATGTCAAAGATGAAGAAATTGAGGATTTTTACCAGCTTCTGCAATCCAAAATTGATCCAACATGCAATCAAGATGCATTGGTAATTACTAATAATTGGAATGGGAAAGTTGGAAACAAAGAAAAAGGATCAGTAATTGGAAAATATAGCCTTGGTGATAGACACAACACTAGAGATTATACCGTAGAATTTTGCAAGAACAACGACTTATTTATTGCAAATATCTTTTGTCAACAAGATAAACTATACACATGGACTATACACATGGACCTCACCAGATGGAATACACAGAAATCAAACCAACTACATCTGTTGAAAGAGACAATGGAGAAGCTCAATATCATCAGTCGGAACAAGGCCAAGTGCTGACTGTGGAACAGACCATCTATTGCTCAGATGCAAGTTAAAGTTGAAGCTGAAAAAAATTAAAACAAGTCCACGAGAGCCACAGTACAACCTTGAGTAAATTCCACTTGAATTTAGAGGTCATTTCAAAAATAGATTTGAATTAATGAACGTTAATGACTGAAGACCAGATGAGTTGTCGGATGACATCAAAGACATTACACATGAATGTCTTAGTCATCTAGTGCTACTATAACTGAAATACCACAAGTGGATGGCTTTAACTAAGAGAAATTTATTCTCTCACAGTCCAGTAGGCTAGAAGTTCAAATTCAGGATGCCAGCTCCAGGGGAAGGCTTTCTCTCTCTGTCAGCTCTGGAGGAAGGTCCTTTTCATCAGTCTTCCCTTGGTCTGGGAGCATCTCAGTCCAGGAACCTCAGGTCCAAAGGAAGCACTCTCCGGTGCTGCTTTCTTGGTGTTATGAGGTCCCCCTGTCTCTCTGCTCACTTCTCTCTTTTATATCTCAAAAGAGGTTGGCTTAAGACACCATCTAATCTTGTAGACCTCATCAATATAACTGCTGCCAAACCATCTTATTACATCATAGTGATAGAATTTACAACACATAGAGAAATCACGTCAGATGGTAAAATGGTAGACAATCATACGATACTGGGAATCATGACCTAGCCAAGTTGACAGATATTTTCGGGGGGACACAATTCAATCCATGACATTCCACCCTTTGGTCCCCCAAAATTCATGTCCTTGCCACATGTAAAACGTATTCACCCCAGCATATCACAGCAAAAGTCTTAAATTAACTTCAAGTCCAAAATCCAAATATTCCTCTTCATCAGTGAAATCTGGAATACAAGTTATCTGCTTCCAAAGTACAATAATGCAACTGCCACAAGGTAGATATTTCAATTACAAACGGGAGAAACTGGGGGGAAAGAAGGCATAACAGGCATGAAGCAAGTCAGCAGAACACATTACATGAGCCCTCAAGGCTTTGCAAATAATCCTCTGCTCTCTGAGGGAATTTACACAAGGGCCCTGCTCTGCAGACCTGCTATTGGCCACATTCTCCAGATTCTGAATGGAGGCCCCATGACCCTGGACTTCAGCTCTGCCTTCCAGGCCCATTGGGACCACAACTCTAATCCATCAGCTTAGGTGCACCATTCTCCTAGTCCATCTGAGTGGCTTCTCCACCCTTAGAAACATCAAAGGCCATGGCTCCACCCTTTGAAACTCCAGAGATCCTGGCCATACCTTTTGAGACTGAGGAAATGAAGAAAGCAAAAAGTCATTAAAAAGACAGGAAAAAAAAAAAAAAAAAGACCAAAATGGATGTCAGAAGAGACCCTGAAACTTACTTTTCAATGCTGAGTAGCTAAAGCGAAAGGAAGAAATGATGAAGTAGAAGAGCTGAACAGAAAATTTGAAAGGGTGAGTTGAGAAGACAAAGTAAAGTATTATAATGAAATGTGCAAATACCTGAAGTTAGAAAACCAAAAGGGAAGAAAATGCTTGGCATTTCTCAAGCTGAAAGAATTGAAGAAAAAATTCTAGACTTGAGTTGCAATATTGAAGGACTCTATAGGCAAAATATTGAATGACTCAGAAAGCATCAAAAGAAATGGAAGGAATATACAGAGTCACTGTACCAAAAAGAATTGGAGGACATTCAACCATTTCAGGAGGTAGCATATGATCAAGAACTGATGTTACTGATGGAAGAAGTCCAAGCTGCACTGAAGACATTGGCAAAAAACAAGGGTCCAGGAATTGTTGGAATACCAATTGAGATGTTTCAACAAACAGATGCAGAGCTGGAGGTGCTCACTCATATATGCCAAGAAGTTTGGAAGACAGCTAGCTACCTGGTCAACTAACTGGAAGAGACTCATATATATATGTATTCCAAAGAAAGGTGATCTAACTGAATGTGGAAATTATCAAACAATATCATAAATATCACATACATATAAAATTATGCTGAAGATAAATCAAAAACAGTTGCAGCAGTACGTCAACAGGGAACTGCCAGAAATTCAAGCCACATTCAGGAGAGATCATGGAAGAAGGGATATCATTGCCGATGTCAGATGGATCTTGGCTGAAAGCAGAGAATACCAGAAAGTTGTTTGCCTGTGTTTTATAGATTATGCAAAGGCATTTGACTGTGTGGTTAATAACAAATTATGGATAACTTTGTGAAGAATGAGAATTCCAGAACACTCCATTGTGCTCATGAGGAACCTGTTCATAGATCAAGAGGCAGTCGTTTGAACAGAACAAGGGATACTATGTGGTTTAAAGTCAGAAAAGATGT
The DNA here is from genome assembly GCA_030035585.1 of Dugong dugon. Lineage (NCBI taxonomy): Eukaryota > Metazoa > Chordata > Mammalia > Sirenia > Dugongidae > Dugong > Dugong dugon. The sequence continues at coordinate 96,678,014 of CM057472.1, read as the reverse complement.
GCGTCAGGGTTGTATCCTTTCACCACACTTATTCGTTCTGTATGCTGAGCAAATAATCCGAGAATCTGGACTATATGCAGAAGAACGTGGCATCAGGATTGGAGGAAGACTCATTAACAGCCTGCGATATGTAGATGACACAACCTTGCTGGCTGAAGGTAAAAAGGACTCGAAGCACTTACTGAGGAAGATCAAAGACCACAGCCTTCAGTATGGATTACATCTGAGTATAAAGAAAACAAAAATCTTCACAACTGGACCAATAAGCAACATCATGATAAATGGAGAAAAGACTGACATTGCCAAAGATTTCATTTTGCTTTGATCCACAATCAACACCCATGGAAGCAGCAGTCAAGAAATCAAATGACACACTGCATTGGACAAATCTACTGCAAAAGACCTTTCTAAGTGTTAAAAAGCAAAGATGTCACCTTGAAGAGTAAGGTGCACCTGACCCAAGCCATGGTGTTTTCAATTGCCTCATATGCATGCAAAAGCTGGATGATTAATAAGGAAGACTGAAGAAGAATTGATGCCTTCAGTTGTGGTGTTGGTAAAGAATATTGAATATACCATGGACTGCCAAAAGAATGAACAAATCTATCTTAGAAGAAGTACAGCCAGTACCCTCCTTAGAAGCGAGGATGGTAAGACTTCTTCTTATATACTTTGGACATGTTATCAGGAGGGATCAGTCCCTGGAGAAAGACATCATGCTTGGTAAAGTAGAGGGTCAGAGAAAAAGAGGAATACCCTCAACGAGATGGATTGACACAGTGGCTGCAACAATGGGCTCAAGGATAATGATTGTGAGGATGGTGCAGGGCTGGACAGTGTTTCATTCTGCTGTATGTAGGGTTGCCGTGATTTGGAACTGACTCGACCAGCACCTGACTACACCAGCATTGGAGGTTACCTCCCTGAGTCAACAAAATATGAATCTGAAGACCTGAAAAACCAGCCAATGGAATCAAGATCAGAAACTCAACTTCACTCCCTTCACCAAAGTTGAAGAGGATGGGAGAGGCTGTGGTTATGACCTGTGTTGGCGCTCACCCGAGGATTGTGGCAGAGCAAGCCTAGAGTGGGGGTGAGAGGGAGAACACATGTGGGCATCCCAGAGTGGGGCTAATTTTAGAAAACAGAGCCCTTGCATACAAGTCATTAGACTCGGGGGGTACATGAGTGCTGTCCAAACTGTCTGAGAAAGAGGCTGCAACTGGATGTCAGGGGAGGTGAGCAGGTCTCCTAGGTTGAGGAGATACTTGGAAATGCACTAAGGCATATTGTGCCTTTACTGACCTATATTGTTCATATTTACCAGTATCATCAATATTCTTTCCTATTGACCACAGGATGCTTTCTCAACAGGGTTTTGTGGTTCTACCCATGATGGGAAAGAGAATTTCAAAGAAAGTTAGATAGGTTTGGAAAAAAAAAAATGGTGTTCACTGTTCGTTTCTCTTTCCTTCTTTCCTGTGTTGTTTATCTTGCTTTAAGAGACTTCACATCAGGACCATTCGACTCGCAGGCACTATGAAGAACACCATTCTTAGCTGTGATTCCGTGGTCTTCAAAACAAGCTTTCTGAAGTTAGTCATAGAATACTTCTTCTCTGCAAGGAAATGTCATATAATTGCACCAGTCACACACATGTACAAACACACACACACACACACACACACACACACACACACGAAGTATATTTTCCTTTGCACTTCATAATGGACAAAACCATATCATACACTCAATCATCCTGCATCTTTAGTATTAGTCACGATATTTTTTATTTTTATAAACTTTTAAATTTTAAAATAGTTTTAGATTTATATAAAATTTTTAAAGACTGTTCTCATACACTCTACTCCCAGTTTCCCCCATTATTAACATCTTACAAAACTCTGGTACATTTATCACAGTCAGTGCACCAGTACTGATATTTCATTATTAGCTAACGCATATAATTTATTCATTATTCCTTAGTTTTTACCTATATTCTTTTTCTGTTCCAAGATCACATCCAGCACATCACACTACAAACAGTTGTTTTGTCTCCTTAGGCTCTCCTCTTGGTTGTGACAGTTTCTCAGACTTTCCATGCTTTTGATGACCTTGACAGTTTTTAGGAGTACTGATCAATGTTTTTTAGAATATCCCTCAGTTGGAATTGGTCTAGTGTTTTACTCATGATTGAACTGGGATTATGAGCTTTTGGGGAGAATATCACAGAGGTGAAGTACTCTTCTCATCACATAATATCAAGGGAAGATAATATCAGCATAACTTATCATTGATTCTGTTACCTTGATCACCTGGCTGATGTAGTGTTTGTCAAATTTCTCCACTGTAAAGTTACTCAGATATTAATTGTAATGGTTAATTTTATACTCGTCCTCATTCCAGAAATAAACTGAGGTACTTGTATATAAATATTTGTGCTATGAAAGGACAAAAATAGGCAAGGCAAGTAGGTGGAATAGAGAAATGCACGCAAGGAAGTAAGAAGAAGCAGGGAGGGACAAAGTAAGTGCATAGCGATGTCTACCAGAACAAGGGCTTATAACCAGTTTGGAACAGTTCAGTAATTGCCGGGGTAAATGAGGGCAGCATATCATTGCATAGCAGCTAAATCCGTTACCGTGGGATTTTGACCGCAGTAGGAAACAAAACAGCAGTGCCCCACTCATAGATGGTGGCTGACCGCATCACTTTGAATGTGTGCCACTCTCCACAGTCCTACCAATAATCGAGTCTCTCACATACACCATACACACGCCATACCCTTTGCAGTCAAGTTGATTCCAACTCATAGTGACCCCAAGGGACAGAGTAGAAGTACCCCACAGGGTTTCCAAGGAGTGCCTCGTGGATTCAAACTGTTGGCCTTTTGTTTAGCAGCCATAGCTCTTAGCTACTAAGCCACCAGGTTTTCCAACTTCCGCACAAGGCCCTTGAAACATTCAGGATCCATGTTCAGAGCAGTGCAGTCAGCCACCATCTTTTAGCAGGGCACCATTGTTTGTTTCCTACTTGGGTCAAAATCCCAGCGTAACAGATTTAGTTGCTATGCAACAATATGCTCCCCTCTTTTACCTTGGCAGTTACTGAACCATTCATGAACTGTTATGAACCAGTTCAAAGCCTTGACCAGTATGGGCTATACCATCACCAGAGACAGATGGCAAATTTAGCTTTAAACTTCCTGGAAGCCAAAGTGTAAAAATGTAAATATAATGTGTTAGGAGACTGGTATTTGTCCATAAGTTTTGTCTATAGTTTTATCCTCATGCTGGGGCCTGCTGAAATTTCTCATATTGTTCCCCCTCAAAAGGATAGTATGATGTGGTGGCTATTCTTGTTGTTAGTTGCCATCATGTTGATTCTGACTCATGGTGACCTAATATATGCAGAGTAGAACTTCTCCTTAGGGTTTTCAAGGATATAACATTTCTGAAGCAGATTACCAGACCTTTTCTTCTGAGGAGTGGCTGGATGGGTTTGAACCACCAAAGTTTCAGCTTAGTTGAGTGCTTAACCATTTGCACCACCATGGGAGTTGTATATAGTGGCTATGCAAGCAAGTAAGCTAAAGGCATAATAACTAAGCAGAGTTCAATTCATGGCATTAATTGAGGGGGTAAAACTATTTGGTCAATTTATGTAGTTCTTTAAACATGGCCTATCTAAGGTTAAAATTTATAATGATTTTAGTAATGAATGGTCTGGTTATTTTTCAGATGATTGACATCAATATCATTCTCTTTATATGAGCTTTTCATAAGGATTGGGTAGTCAAAGGTTGAGGTTATCTTTTCTAGCAATAAACAAACTATGGTGAAGCTACATCTATGTGGCTATGACATATTTCCAAAAGGAAAGCAGTTTGCACCATCCTAGGAGTAACAGTGACTCTAACTAGAATCCATGCCACAAAGGATATTGTATAGATGGAAAAAAACAAGCTTAGAAGGGTGCATTGATGTACTCAATAAGAGGCAGGGTCAGGACTCAAAAGTTGATTCTCAGTCCCCAGAGTTCTCTGTGGGGGATATTGGTACACCAAACCAGATCAGCAGACTTCGTCCTGCCTATTATTTCAGTTGTGGCCTCAGGACGAGCAACTGCACATACTGATTTTTATTTGGTTTCTCAAGGTAGTATGGTTTTAGGGCCCCAGCTTTTGAGTCATTCAAATCTGGGTTCCAATCTGGGGCTATTATTGTCTACCATTCTTTCCACCATACCTAGCATAGTGGGTGGCCCATAAAGAGTACTCAATATATTTATGCTATATCACTGTTATTTTATTTGTATTAGACATACTCAAACAAGTGTTGATTGACTGTGTAAGTAGACGAATACATGAATAAATCCAAATGTTAACATTTCCTAACTCTGTAATATTGGGCCAAGTGGGAATACTAATACCTACTCATCCATTTGTGGGGAAGATTGTATGATGTCAGACATACAGATATGTAAAAGCACCTGCTACTTCATTTGACAAGTAATAAAACCAGTTGCCATCGAGTTGATTGCAATTCATGTTTCCAATTTATGTGTGTCAGAGTAGCACTGTGCTCCAAAGAGTTTCCAATGCCTGATTTTTTTGGAAGTAGATCTCTAGGCCTTCCTTCTGAGGCACATCTGGGTGGACTTGAACCTCCAACCTTTCAGTTAGCAGCCAAGCAAGTTAACTGTTTGTATCAGCCAGGGACATGTATAATAAAGCATATATAAGAACAAGAACAAACTAGCCAGCTCACCACATAAGCTCCATGTAGTTGAGGCACTATATTTCTTCATCTCTAAGATTTATTTCATCCATTTTAATACACATCACTCTTTTATCCTTATCTTTGGAAGGGAGTAGAAAAGGAAATCATATCATATCAAACATACGTATCAATTATAAGACACATTCCAGTTTCAGAAATGTTAAAATTTGGGGAAGAACATGCTGATTAAATGCAAGGAGATATGGATTTTTTATTTGTGAAGTATTAAGTTGAAATTTTAAGACATTCGAGTTTAAATGCTACAAAGCAACCTTCTCGAGGACGGATTACCCTTGCACAAACAGACCTCGAGGTTTCAGCTCTAAGAGGTGAACAACTTAATTTGTGCTCTCCAGAGAAGGAGCGGTGCCCTCCAGAACTGGCCTCGTAATCAGCCCATCCCTGGTTACAGTATGAGGCACAGGAGGCACAGACATGAAGAGCACCCTGAAGCTTCATGTAAGAATCCCTCCCAAGGGCATACGTGTACTACATGGCCTATTTGTGCTAAATGTATGCTAAACTCGCTGTCAAGTATGCAGTTTGCTTAATGATGGAATAAAGACCACTTAAATTAATGGGTATTTGAAATCCATCCTTGCAATACAATTATTGGAGCAAGAGATGTTAATTATTCCCATTACTTTGCTCCCGCCCCTCCCAACAGACTGCTCATTTGACTCTTGAATGCTACTATCTGCTTTGTTCCCAGTGAACTTAATTCATCAGGTGGGTCTGTTTCCAAGCTCTTAGCGCCTCACATACAACACTTCAATTAAACGGAGAAGAGTAATTACATAAAGTGACAAACAGAAGAATGCTAATTAACTAAAAAGTTCATTTCAGGGCACTTAAACCAGAGTAGTGCAAAGTAAAGCGGTCATGAGTTAATGTATTTGCTTGACTTGCTTTTGTAAAACACTGTTCGTCATTATGATAATGCCAAAGAGCAAAAGTGTGTTGCATTAACAGAGAACTAATGACTCTTGTTAAGGAGGGGATCCGATTTCTGTGTTCTTTTATTCACAAAGTATAGAAGATCCATGGTAGAGAATAAAGTTAATGATCTCAGATTTTACTCTTGTTATAAATATTTCAAATATATCTTAGTGTTACTAAATGTTCAGGGTAGAAAAGCAAACTTAGTGTATTTGTTTTTAAAACAACTTTAAATCTTAATTGATGAAAATCCAATTGTATAAATATTTAAGATACTTTTCACTAAGATTACAAATTAGATATGATGTTGTTGTTAGGTGCTGTCGAGTCATTTCTGATTCATAGCGACCCTGTGTACAACAGAACGAAAATAACATATTAGATATAGCATATGCCTGTTCTAGGTGTTCTATATAAAAATGCTATGTGAGCGTGTTAAAAATATTCACCATTTGATTTTTGTAATATGGGGCTTAAACTTTGTAAGTGGTTCAAATAAGAACAGAGGTCCCCAATAAAATAAAAATGCCATCTGTTGAAGAATGGAAAGAGTCAAAAGAAACATAGTCTATTCCTTTGCCAGAACTTATTAATCACACCATATGCTTTGCATTTAAATTTGTCTCAATATTTTCACAATAATCCATAAGTATTAGGGTGCTTAGACTAAAATAGCTGAGAAAATTAGAGGTTGAACCAATTAAAGATACAAGTTTAACTTGCTGTTAGGTGCCGTCAAGTCGGTTCTGACTCATGGCAACCCTATAGGACAGAGTAGAACTGCCCTATAGGGTTTCCAGGGAGTGACTGGTGGAGTTGAACTGCCTTAGTAATCACGTATTTTTTATGTTAAAAAATAAACTGAGATCCTATTTTCACAAAAAGTTTGGTGTCTGGAAATACGGTAGGTGCTTAACAATATTGCTTGTTGGAATTAGGGAATGATCATAATAGAATAACAGTACAGGTGAAAATGGATTTGGGAAGTATACAGAATGGAAACAAACTCCAGATACATTTTTAAGTATCAGAGGTAGTATGTTCTACCGGAAATGACAGGAGGTTTGTTTCTATTATCATAATTACTGGGCACCAACTGGTATGTCAACTTCAAGTAGCTCAATTTTTCTGGACAACACCTCCCTCATTCACCACACCCAGGGCACAGCAATCTGCTCCACGCATGCAAACAGAACACTCTCCTAAACTTTGTAGCCTTCTCTCGTTATGGTACTACTTTTGCCTCTCCCTGCTTAATCAAATGTTTATCTGTATGTCTGTACTCAGTGTCCCCCTTTGCTCACATCCTGATCACTCTAGAAAGCTCTGTAATCATGACTGTGGTTCTACCACTTCATTAAAATCACACAGGCAAAGTTGACTAGTGACTGCCCAAAGGACAAATTCAATAGACAATTGTCAGTTATAATATTATATGACTCCTCCGTGGACTTTGTTGATTCTTCCCAATATCTTGAGACTCTCTTTCTTGGTTTCCATAATCCTCTTCTGATTTACTTCTTAAGTCTCATCACTTCTTCATTGGCTACTTCTCCTGATGGTCATCTTCTTCCAGACCTTAAACAGTGGTATTATTCAAGTTTTCATCTTGGGTGCACTTCTCTCCAAACCCTACCTGTTATCCCTGGGTGAGCTCATCCCTTATTGTGATTGTACAATTATCCATACTTTGATGAAGAGCAATTTATATCTTTAGGCCACGTTTCAGACCTTTATTTCTCACTGTCTTCTATATAATTTCCTTTGTTTGTGGCTGTTTTAATGGCCTCTAAGCAAAGTACAACTTTTTTCTTTATTTCTTTTTTGAAATCTTGTCATAGTGCTAAGAGCTTATAACCCAGCCCAACTATCTGACCATTATTTTTTCCTTCAGACAAAAGTAGATAATCATTTCCTAATGACAAAGATTGAGAAAAGTAATGATTCTAATCACTGTCCATTTAAATAAAGGAATGCAAAAAAAATTCTTGACAAAAAGAATCACTATTATCACTGTCCAGACCAGAGTTAGGTAGCGACATCCTAATGGTTTAATAAACTCTGAGGGCCTAACAAATAATCTTTTTTCTGTAGTTCCTTCAGAGCGCCCCTCTGTGTTACTTCGAATGCAGTTTGGGGAAGGAATATGAGGTTACATCCTTGTTGATGAAATTGTGTGGAAAGAGTTTCCAGACCTAACGGTTTCAAAGAAAAAATATTGATCCCTGGAGAAGGATATCATGCTTGGTAAAGTAGAAGGCCCATGAAAAAGAGGAAGACCCTCAGTGAGATAGATTGACACAGTGGCTGCAACAATGGGCTTAAACAGCAACGGCTGTGAGGATAGCACAGGACCGGGCAATGTTTCGTTCTGTCGTGTATGGGGTTGCTATGAGTCAGAACTGACTCAATGGTACCTAACAACAACAACATTTTTATAATTTTTGTAGAATTTGAAGTTCTTAGTCAAAATGACTACTGCCCATTTGGCCACAGATTGGAGTGGGTTTGTGATGGCTGATTCTCCAGGTGCTGGTGAATGGAAGGGTCTACAAAGTCAGCTAAGGAGTAGCTTTCAGACTGACTCAGAAAGTGTATAAAAATTGAAGATTTATTGCTGGAAATAATAAAAGTAAGAAATATTTAAAACTCACATACAAAAGAGGCATGTCAGTCAGTCATGACCCCCTCTTTTCTGGGATCATACAGCTATGGAGGTGTATTGAATACAAGACTGCATGTGAGTCAGAAGAGAGTAAGTTGTGGGAAACCATTCATTTGGTTTCTTGATCTCCCCTGCTGACAGTTGCTCAGATGATGCACTATGAGAGCAAATCATTAGGTATCTGGGCAAAGACAGGCATTCAGCACAAATGAAGATGTGCATGTAAGTGCTGAGATCACTCTCTTATACCATCAATTCACTTCTCAAAATCAACTCAAGTGGAGCTAACTCATTATCTTTCACCCCAAACCTACTCTTCCAGATGGATTTATTTCCTGGTTTGTGGCGTTACCATTCACCAGTTGCCCAAGCTTGACACCATAATTCAAACTTAATATCCTTCTCTCCTTTATTTCCACATGCTGAATCTAATTTCTAAGTATCTCTTGAGTTCATGCTCTTTTCTTCATCCTCATTACCTAGGTTGTGGTCTTCAGTATAGCTCTCACACGGACTATCTTTCTCCATATCTATCCCTCAATTGCTCTAAGAGTCACCAGAATAACAATTCAGACAATTAAATATTTGCAGCTTTTGGAGTCTCTGGATGGTGCAAACAGTTAAGGAATGCACTCAGCTGTTAACAGAAAAATTGAAGGTTCGAGTCTACCCAAAGGTGCCTCAGAAGGAAAGTCTGGCAATTTACTTCTGAAAAAATCAGCCATTAAAAATCTATAGAGCACAGTTCTACTCTGACACACATGGGGTCACCATAAATCAGAATCAACTTGATGGCTACTGTTTTTTTTAATGGAGGTTTCATTTCATTTGAAGAAAGATTTTCACTGCTAAAAAGAAAAAAAAAAAAAAAAGCAAAACAAACAAAGACGAAAACACTGGATTGAATAACCTCAAACATTCCTCCTAGGCCCTCCATCCAAGGATTCTAAAATGCATATCCATATCAGGAACAAAAAAAATGAAATCTAGTTCTTAATGCAATTATGATTTCTCAGTGGGGCCTAATGTCAGGTTGTGCGATCATCAAACTCTTCCCCTCTCCTCTTAGGCTTTTTCATGCTTATTCAGAAACTTGTGGTCTGAAATTAGCATTTGACATCATCATCATCAAGTCATCAAACAAGAATCCCTAATTTTTACTATGTAGGAGGCATTGTGCAGGGCCCTTTTGGATATATAGATATCTATCCAAAATGGCACATGATATAAAGGAGCTATATTCTAGCAGAACTTGAGTCATCCACATTCTTTACTGGTAATAATAACAATGTTTGTGTGAATATTCAAGATGGTACCATAAAGCAGTAGATTGACAGTGACTCCTCGGTTCTTAGAATATATTCATAATGCGCTCCTCCCACGAGAGAGTGGGTGGTTAGAAGTACTTATTATATAACTGAAGGGGTTATGCAAGTTTTTGTTGTTAAATGGGCTATTTTTTTAAATTCAAGTTAATTTTTTTTTATCTTTTGGACAGAATCTATGAACATATAAATATTATATTAGGCAATAGCTCATGTCTTGGTTAAAATATATCCAAAACTCCACAAACAGTTAATATTGTTGTTGTTGTTAGGTGCCCTTGAATTAGTTCTGACTCATAGTGACCCTATATACAACAGAATGAAAAACTGCGCAGTCCTGCACTATCTTCACAATCGTTACTATGTTTGAGCCCATTGATGCAGCTACTGTGTCAATTCATTTTCTTGAGAGTCTTTTTCATTGCTGACCCTCTACCAAGCATGATGTCCTTCTCCAGGGACTGGTTCTTCCTGGTAACATGTCCAAAGTACATGAGACGAAGCCTCGCCATCCTTGCTTCTAAGGAGCACTCTGGCTATACTTCTTCCAAGACAGATTTGTTTGTTATTCTGGCAGTCCATGGTATATTCAATAATCTTTGCCAGTGTTGTAATTCAAAGGCATCAATTCTTCTTTGCTCTTCTTTATTCATTGTACAGTTTTAGCATGCATATGAGGCAATTGCAAATACATGGCTTGGGTCAGGAACATCTTAGTCCTCAAGGTGACATCTTTATTTTTCAACACTTGTAAGAGGTCTTTTGCAGCAGATTTGCACAAGGCAATGCATCCTTTGATTTCTTGACTGTTGCTTCCATGGGTGTTGATTGTGGACCAAGTAAAATGAAATCTTTGACTTGAATCTTTTCTCCATTTATCATGATGTTGCTTATTGATCCAGTTGTGAGGATTTTTGTTTTCTTTATGTTGAGGTGCAATCCATACTGAAGGCTGTGGTTTTTGATCTTCATCAGTGAGTGCTTCAAGTCCTCTTCACTTTCAGCAAGCGAGGTTGTGTCATTTGCATCTTGCAGGTTGTTAAGGAGTCTTCCTCCATTCCTAATGCTCTGTTCTTCTTCGTATAGTCCAGCTTCTCCAATTATTTGCTCAGTATGCAGATAAAATTAGCATGGCCAAAGAACACAACTCTGATGCACAGCTTTTCTGATTTTAAACCACTCAATACCCCCTCGTTCTGTTTGAATGATTGCCTCTTGGCCTACGTACAAGTTGCACGTGAGCACAATTAAGTGTTTTGGAATTTTCATTCTTTGCAATGTTATCCATAATTTGTTAGGATCCACACACTCAAATGTCTTTGCATAGTCAATAAAACACAGACAAACATCTCTCTGGTATTCTCTGCTTTCAGCTAAGATCCATCTGACATCAGCCATGATATCACTTATTCCACATCCTTTTATGAATCCAGCTTGAATTTCTGGCAGGTCCCTGTCAATATACAGCTGCAACCACTTTTGAATGATCTTCAGAAACAATTTTACTTGTGGGTGATCTTAATGATATTGTTTTAAAATTTCTGCATTCTGTTGGATCACATTTCTCTGGAATGGGTACAAATAAGTATATCTTCCAATCAGCTGGCCTGGTAGCTCTCTTCCAAATTTCTTGGTATAGACAAGAGAGCACTTCCAGCATTGCATATGCTTGTTCAGTGTAGCATGGACTTCTTCCTTCATTACCATTGGTTCTTGATCATATGCTACCACCTGAAATGGTTGAACATTGACCAATTCGTTTTGGTACAGTGACTCTGCATATTCTTTCTATCTTCTTTGGATGCTTCCTGCATCATTTAATATTTTGCCTATAGAATCCTTCAGTATTGCAACTTGAGACTTGAATATTCAGTTCTTTCAGCTTGAGAAATGCCAAGCATGTTCTTCCCTTTTGGTTTTCTAACTCAAGGTTTTTGCACATTTCATTATACTACTTTACTTTATCTTCTCATGCTGCCCTTTGAAATCTTCTCTTCAGCTCTTTTACTTCACCATTGCTTCCATTTGCTTTAGCTGGTCTACATTCAAGAGCAAGTTTCAGAGTCTCTTCTGACATCCAGTTTGGTCTTTTCTTTCCTTCCTGTCTTTTTAATGAGTTCTGCTTTCTTCATGTACGTCTTTGATTACATTCTACAACTTGTCTGGTCTTCTGTCATTAGCGTTCAATGAGTCAAATCTATTCTTGAGATGGTCTGTAAATTCAGGTGGGATATACTCAAGGTCTGTTTATACATGGGGTCACTATGAGTCAGAACTAACTGGGCGGTACCTAACAACAACAATGACAACATACTCAAGGTCATACTTTGGCTCTTGTGGTCTTGTGTTAATTTTCTCCAGCTTCAACTTGAACTTGCATAAGAGCAATTGATGGTTTGTTCTGCAGTTGGCCCCTGATCTTGTTCTGACTAATGATATTGAGCTTCTGTAGATGTAGTTGATTTGATTCCTATGTAGTCCATCTAGAATGATCCACATGTATAGTTGCAGTTTATGTTTTTGAAAACAGGTATTTCCAATAAATAAGTGGTTGGTCTTCCAAAACTTTGTCATGTGAACTCTGGTGTCATTTATATTTTCCGACTTCTATGTTTTCAATTTTTGCATTCCAATCACCAGTAATTATCAAGGCATCTTTATTGTACGTTTATCAATTTCAGACTGCAGAAATTGGTACAAATATTCAATTTGTTCATCTTTGGCATTAATGGTTGGTGTATAAATTTGAATAAGAGTCATACTAACTGGTTTTCTTTGTAAGCATAGGGATAGTATCACCTACAGCACTTTACTTAAGGCTAGATCTTGAATTGTGCTTTTTGAGGATGAATGTGATCTCATTCCTCTTCAATTTGTCATTCCTGGCATAGTAGACCATATGATTTTTCAACTGAAAATGGCCTATACCAGTCCATTTCAGCTCACTAATGCCTAGGACGTCGATGTTTCTGTGTTCCAGTTCATTTATGACAACTTTCAATTTTCCTTGATTCATATTTTGTGCATTCCACATTCCGAATATTAAATGGATATTTACAACTATTTTTTCTCATTCTGAGTCATCCAACATCAGCACTGAAGTTCCCAATGCTTTACTCCAACTATATCATTAGGGTCGACTCTACTTTTAGGAGGCAGCTCTTCCCCAGTCGTATTTTGAATGCCCTTGAATCTGAGGGGCTCATCTTTCAGTACTGTATCAGACAATTTCTCACTTCTATTCATAAGGTTTTCACTGGCCAATTGTTTTTAAAAGTAGCTCACCAGGTCCTTTATCCTAGACTGTCTTAGTCTTGTAGCTCTACTGAAATCTGTCCACTGTTGGTGACCCTGCTTGTATTTGAAATACTTGTGGTATAGCTTCCGGCATCACAGCAACATGCAAGATTCCAGAGTACAACAAACTGACCATAGTTATGAATTCATATGAGGAAATGAGTATGAGAAAATAAAAACAACTAATTTTTAAGGAGGGAAGTAGTAAAGTGGGAGAATTGTTCATTCCTCTTTGTGTTCTTAATCTTATTTTTGAAATTAAAAAAAAAGATAAAATACAAGAAAAATCTAAAAACAAACCCAAAGTAAACCAAAAACAAGCAAAGCAATCCTGGCACATAGCATGTCCTGAAATGGCTATTTTTTCTTTTTGAGTCCTCTCAAAGAAGAGAAAAATATGTGTCCTATCAGAATAATCCAATAGAATTTTTACAGCAATGAAGGCAAGACCCACTCACCTGAACGCTCTCATTTTTACTTCCTGCTTTTAGGGATGTATGGAGTCCTGTGATTTCGCAGAGTCTGGGAAGGCAGGATGAGTTAAGAGTCTGCTCTGGCGCCCATATATATGTGGTTTCAAATCCTGACAGGCTTCTCACAAGCTGTGTCATCCTGGACAAATTAATATCATCGCTTTGCCTCAAGTCTGTCATGTGAGGCTCTGCTGTCAGTAGCCAAAGCGTCAGTGTCTCTACCTCCTTGCAGTTATTTTTGAGAAGTCTGAGCTTTCCAGCCTCTACTTGCATGGCAATTTATTTTTCCCTGAATTGATATCCTAGTACTTGTGGACCCCAAGCAAAGGTCTATAGTGTTTGAAAGGTCACAGGACACATGGGATAAGATGGCAGGAACCCCGCATGCTTAGATAATAAATACAACACTTAAAATTTTAAAGGTGAGTATCTCTTTATAGGTCTCTCAGATATATTTTGTGTGAAGAGAGCACATACTTGGAAGCCTTGAATTCTACAGACTAATGAAATGAGAAAAATCAGAATTGCAAAAGATGATGATATTTAATTCTATCAAGAAAATCACAGAGAAGTTGGTTGTGCGTGCAGACACACACACAGTGTATATATGTATGGGTGTATATGTATGTGTGTATATATTCATGATCTTAACTTTGGGGCGAATTTTGTATCTTTCAGGTATATGCTTTCATTTTCTCTGGATAGAACAAATCTGTTGGTATCTTCTGAAAGAAAATCATTTAGTATCTTCTGAACAAGCCTTTTCTAGAAAGCCCATTTCTATAAATTTCATAGAGACCAGCTGATAATGAGATGTTATATTTTTAATTTATTTTAAAACACTTCAGCAGGGAGAGTGTGATGCCTATGTGTGTCCTAGTTTCACTCTATATGCCCGAGGATCAGCCAATTGTCCTTATCAAGCTTTCACACCCCCTTCATGTCACTTTGATATACTAAGGTACATTGGATCCAAAAAAATGCTATTCTCAATTGCCTCATATGCATGCAAAAGCTAGACGATGAAAAAGGAAGACCAAAGGATAATTGATGCTTTCAAATCGTGGTGTTGGTGAAGAAAATTGATTATATGATGAACTGCCAGAACAACGAACTCATCTGTCTTAGCAGAAGCACAACCAGAATGCTCGTTAGAAAGGAGGATGGAGAGACTGTGTTTGCTTATGTTCACTTTGGACATGTCATCAGAGGGTACCAATTACTGGAGAAAGAAATCATACTTGGTAAACTACAGGGACAGGGAAAAAGAGGGAGACCCTCAATGAGATGGAATGAGCTCAAACATAGCAATGACTGTGAGGATGGTACAGGACCAAGAAACATTTTTGTTTTTCTGTATGTAAGGTCATTATGAGTTGGAGCTGACTTGATGGCATCTAACAACAAAAACCAAGGTCTTTTACCATTAATCAGAACAAACAGTAGAGGTAACTACTCTGAAAGAACTATTTGGAATTCTTGTGTCCCGATTAACACTAGAGGCTTTCATAATCAACACAATGAATGCTAGAAAAAGAAACATTATTGAAATTAGTGGTATTCCAAATAGTGGTTTGCCAAAAATATCTTGAAGACACTCCTTGCCCTTGCATTCACAGGGAAGGTGTAAAATCTAGCAGGCTCTTTCCCCTTAGTGTGTAGGATTTGTCCTCTGGCTTTGTCTCCTAAATGATTCTGTACCTTGTCACATGTGTGGAAGGTTCTTCATTGCCCAACTCTGAGAGAGGTTTAGCTTAATCTTGTATTTGAAGCAGATGACTCTTCTATGCCAAATGTTTTGGGAGCTTCGAAAAGGACAGAAAGGAAGGATTCATTGAGTTGACAAAAGAGATTATGTAACTGTTTTCTCATACTTGCTAAAAAATATATTGGATGTTTTGCAGACTCTGTTCTAGGTTTTTCTTTTATGGAAACTAGATAATAGGTCATATGGGGAAGTAGCTAACACTTATCTTACCTCTAATTATTAGTGACTACTAAGATCAACAAAATAGAACTTAATAAATGGATATGATCAAATTGGTTTAAAATAGTTCATAAAAAGTTCTATACAGTATCAGTTAAGTGCCATTTATTTTCAACCATATGCTTGGACTGAATAGGTATTGATTGCATACTTTATGAATTTAACTGATAATAGTTCAAACTATACCAAAATTTAGCGTAAACAAATATAAACCCAGATTTAGTAATTAAAATAGAATGATCTTAGTTCATTCAGTTTTGAAGTCAGAAATACGTTCTATACATTTTTGGTATGACCAAGAAGAAAGCACAATTTGGTGAATATTTGTGAAGTTGACCCTCAAAAGGAGTCATGTAAGATAGTGATGATAAAGAAAATTGGATCTGAGTCATTTTTTTTAAGTCCCATCCAGTTGGTTCCGACTCATAGTGTGGTCCTATGTACAACAGAATCTGGCAAGGTCCATGTGTATAAACCAAAACTCATTGCCGTCGAGTCGATTCCAACTCATAGTGACCCTATAGCACAGAGTAGAACTGCCCTATAGAATTTCCAAGGAGCACCTGGTAGATTCGAACTCCCAACCTTTTGGTTAGTAGGCATAGCACAGAACCACTATACCACCAGGGTATCCTCCACGTGTATAGTTGCTGCTTATTTTGTTGAAAAAAAAAATGTATTTTCAATTAAAAGATTGTTGGTCTTGCAAAATTCTATCATGGGATCTCTGGAGTCATTTCTATCACCAAGGCCATATTTTCCAACTACTGATCCATCTTCTTTGTTTCTGGTACATTCCAATTGGTTTGCATTCCAATCACCAGTAATTATCAATGTATCTTTTTTGTATGTTTGATCAATTTCAGACTGCAGAAGTTGATTAAAAGACCTTCAATTTCTTCATCTTTGGCATTAGTGGTTGGTGCATAAGTTTGAATAACAATCGTATTAACTGGTTTTCCTTGTAGGCTTATGGATATTATCCTATCACTGACAGCATTGTACTTCAGGACATATTTTGAAATGTTCTTTTTGACAAGGAATACAACACCATTCCTCTTCAATTTGTCATTTCCAGCATAGTAGACAAAAAGATTATCTGATTCAAAATGGTCAGTAGCAGTCCATTTCAGCTCACTAATGCCTAGGATGTCTATCTTTATGCGTTCTATTTTCTTTTTGACAATTTCGAATTCCCATAGATTCATACTTTGTACATTCCATGTTCTGATTATTAATGCATGTTTGCAACTGTTTCTTCACACTTTGAGTCATGGCACATCAACAAATGAAGGTCCCGAAAGCTCGACTCCATTTATGTCATTAAAGTCGACTCTGCTTTGAGGAGGCACCTCTTACCTTGTCATATTTTGAGTGCCTTCCAATCTTGCGGGGGGGGGGGGGGGGCGTCCATCTTCCAGCACTTATCAGAGAATATTCTATTGTTATTCGTAAGTTTTCACTGGCCAAATTTTTAGAAGTAGATCACCATGTCCTTCTTCCTAATCTGTCTTATTCTGGAAGTTCTGCTGAAGCCTGGCCATCATGAGTGACCCTGTTATATTTGCAGTACTGGTGGCATAGCTTACAGCATCACAGCAACACAAAACCCACCACATTATGAGAAACTGTGAGAGGAGTAGTGGGATTTTGAGCTAAGGCACCTAAATTCTTACGTAGATTCTCTCGCTGAATAACTGGGTAACCATGTGAATGACATTGAACCTTGATCACTTTAAATTATTCTTGTGTACAGCGAGTAAAACTTTTTTTAAAATTTTTTTATTGTACTTTAGATGAAGGTTTACAGAACCAATAGTTTCTCCTTAAACAGTACACATATTGCTTTATAACAATGGTTAACAACCCCATAACATGTCAACACTGTCCCCTCTCAACCTTCAGCTCCCTATTACCTGCTTTCCTGTCCCCTTCTGCCTTCTAGTCCTTGTCCCTGGACTGTTGTGATCCATTAGTTTCGTTTTGTTTTATGGGGCCGTCTAATCTTTGGCTGAATGGTGAACCTCGGGAGTGACTTCATTGTTGAGCTAAAAGGTGTCTGGAGACCATACTCTCAGGGTTTCTCCAGTCTCTGTCAGGCCAGTAAGTCTGGTCTTTTTTTGTGAGTTAGAATTTTATTCTACATTTTCCTCCAGCTCTGTCCAGGACCCTCTGTTGTGATCCTGGGCAGAGCAGTCAGTGGTGGTAGCCGGGCACCATCTGGTTGTACTGGACTCAATCTAGTGAAGGCCGTGGAAGTTGTGGTCTAAAACTGTTTTTTTGATTGCTTCTTTCCCTCATAAATTCACTTTACCACTGATTTAATAAAAGATAATAATTATAACAATTGCAAACACATAATACTTATTACTTGCCATTCATTTTTTTAAACATTCTGTATCCTTACCATATTTAATCCTTAAAACAACCCTATGATGTAGGTACTATTATTATCCCCATGTTAGAGATTAACACAGTGAAGCATAGAGACATTAAATGAATTGCCCGAGATTGTGAAATGATGCAAGCCAATTTGCTCATGCACACCTCTTAGTTCTTCTTGGTAAATAATGGTAGTTATTAATAAATTTGAAGAAATAAAAGTTATCCCCAAATATTCCCAACAGGCTATAATAAAAACAAGTCTCAGATCAAATTTTGACACACATATGTCACCTATTATTTACGTGCATTAAAAAGAAATCAGTTCAAATGATCTGTCCTTGTGGCTTAAAGAGGTCTCAACTCTCTGTCATTTTACATGCTATAATTATTATTTTGCAGGAAAAGTCTCCTAAAACAAATGCCAAGACTTCACAGGAAAGATTCTGTCATACTTACAGCCCCAAACTCTAGACAAAATTGTGAGGGAGGTCTTAGAGATGGAAGCTCAAAGAGTATTTTTTCCCAAGAGTTTTTGTTGTTATTGTTAGCTGCCCCTGAGTTGGCCCCTTGACTCGTAATGACCTTATGTACAATAGAACAAAATGCTACCCACTCCTACAGCATTCCCATGATCAAAAGATTATAATGCATAGAGATTTAATTGGCTGATTTTTGAAAGTAGGTCACCAGGCTTTCCTTCTTAGTCTATCTTAGTCTGGAAGCTCTGCTGCAACCTGGTCAGCATCATATAAACACACAATCCACCACTCACAGATGGGTGGTAGCTGCACAAGAGGAGCATTGTCAGGGAATCAGACCTGGGTCTCCAACATGGAAAGCAAGAATTCTACCACTGAACCACCAATGCTTTATTTCCCAAGAGTAGACAAGGAATACTGAAAATGAAGAGGCTGGACTGGCTTTATGAGTGCACATCTAGTACAGTTGCACAGGCGCCAGGCTCAGAGAGGGTCCCAATGCTTGGGGTCAAATGCTCTGTGGTTGGTACAAATTCTTAATAATTTTATATTTGAATTTATGTTTTGTGAGTGAAGTCTGATGGAACAATGGAGCATGTGCAAAGGGCTTACTTGGATCTTCTGCTCATGCATGGTCCTCCTGCCTGCCACCTCTCTACCTCACCAGGATGGATTCTCAGCTTACATTTGTTTTACTTCCACCCAGTGGCTTCTGCTGCCCTCTGGCCCTGGCAAGGTCCCAGGTACAGGTACAGGGGAGGGTCTACTTTGGGTGCTGCATTGTGGAATGGGGCTCTGGATAGCTGTAAGTGTCTGCATTCACTCTGGGAGTATCGACACACCCAATGTAGTGAAGCATTAAGTAGATCTACCCCTGTTAAATGTATTAGCAAAAAACAAACAAAAAATACTATACCGGTTCAAGAGAGAAACTGCAGATAAAAAGGTTGTTTGAACAGGGAGCTCCTCATTTCCATTTTGCAAGGGGCCCTACAAATTATATAGCTGGTACCTGTGAAGAGAAGCAAAATCAGGTCTTCTACCAGCAAGGTCAATATTCTTCCGAACACATAGTACTTTAACTTTGCTGAACAAAGGGAGATACAATTATATTGTGCATTCATTTCATATCATCCCATTTGGTAAAGTGAAAAATGTGGTGGGACCAGAGCAGTTTGCAAGGTTAACGCTAAAACAGAACATTTAGGCAGGAGGATGAGCTAAAGGGCAAGGGAAATGCTTGGTTAGTGCTAACAGAATTAATATATTCTGAAGGGTTTAAACATATTATGGAAATATAAAACTGTTATGAAAGGAGGACCAGTATAAACTTTTGTTTGAAATCAACTGGATTAAATTGGGAATGGAATAGGGCCAGGAGTTTACAACCTTTTTTGTTTATGAATTTAATATGCACTATGGAAAATCTATAAAAGGAGGTTATACATAAGAAGACTCATTTGAATCTTACTTGGACTTTGAGGGATTCAGTGAGATAAAATCAAAAGAATAAGAGTGGACTGGAATTAAGGCAACATTCGCATTCATAACAATTCTTCTGCACTGTGAGGAGATGTTGATGATCAAGCAGCAGTATCAGTCATTCAACAAACTTTTTTTTTTTTTTTTTAATAGGCTGACCCTTACAATAAAACTGCCAGAAGGAAAAAGGAACACATTTTGCTTTGTGACTTTGTTGGGGGGCACTCTTAGAAATAAAGAATTAAAATGCAAGCATGTGACAGAGTCAAACACACTATGGTTGGAAGCGTCTGGGAGGGAAGAGCTAACACTTCTTGAGGATGATGGTTCGGCAGGTTAAAGAGAAACTAGAGCTTCTGGCAGCCAGTACCTGCAGGTGTCTGAGGAGACCAATGGTGTTATGGATTGAATTGCATCTCCCGAAGAAGATACGCTGAAGTTCTAACCTCTGTACCTCTGAATGTGACCTTGTTTGGGAAAATAGAATTTTTCTTTGCAGATGTTATCAGTTAAGGAAGTCGTACAGTAGGATGGGTCCTAATCCTAATCTGTTTTAAGTGGCTTTTTATAAAAATGGACAGATAAGGAAGCAGAATCCTACAGACAAGAAGAAGACAGCATGTGAGAATCCTTCAACAAGCCAAGAAACACCCAGAGCTACAGAAATTGAAGGGGACAATGAAGTATCTTCCCCTAGAGCCAACAAAGAGAGAGAGAATAGCTCTGCTGATGCCCTGAATTCATACCTGTATCCTCCGTAATTGTGAAAAAATGAATTTATGTTCTTTAAAGCCCCTCACTTTGTGGTATTTTGTTATGGCAGCCCTAGGAGACTAAGACAGAGGTACAGAGGCGAGAGAAGTAGCTGAGGGCCTGGGTGGATAGTTTGACGCCCAGTGAATAGTTGCTGAAACTTGGGCATGCCATTTATTTTTGGCTGATGCAATTTTCATGTTCACTCTTACTGGAGCTAAGCTAAGGAGTTGGACTTGGCCACTCTTAAAACACTTCAAGAGTGCTTTCAGAAAGGGAGTGCTGTGTTCAGAGTGATTACTGAGCCAAGTTTGGAGGGTCTTGAAGTGTTAGGAAACTGAAGAGTGGGAAACCAGGAGGGACAAAAGTCCACACTAAGGATGATAAACTTTAACACTGACTGTGATTTTGTAAGAGAAATATTTAATCATCAATGACAATGTTATTCTTCAATAATGTATCAATATCAACTTTGCCAATAACAACTTTATAATAAACTATACAGCACACTATTCTTTCCTAAATGATATCTTACCTTATTTCATTTGATTATTACAAACTCTTGTGATAAGTGGTAGATAGGGTGGCTCTTACTATTGCCACTGAAGTTTAGGGACAACTCAGACGTGACAAAGTCAGTCTGTTGTGGGTCAGAATCCTAGACCTAGTGATTGTCCTGAGGCTTTACAATCTAGCATTTCATATTCTGTGTGCTAACAATCTGTGCACTGTACACTCTTCCACATTCCCTGCACTGTTAAAACCCCACTGTTGTGGTCCTGTACCTCCCTCTCCAAATTCTCAAGAAATACGGCTTTTGCGATCCCAGTTTCTAGCTTCAGTAGTAAAAGTTCAGACATATGAGGGTTCATTCAAAAGGCTGTGAACTAGACACCTAAACAAGATTGGATTTTAAATCAGGGTTTGAATTTGTTCTTATTTGTAGCTGTGGTAAGTTCTATGTAGATTAAAACTGTGTTTTATTTTCCTCTTGGCTGAGTGGACAGTTTCTCAAGATCCAACTTTAATTTAATAGTATTTTTAAGCACTCCCAGTATATATTAAATCAGAAACAGTACAAGTCCGCAAAACGAGAACTAATGTTGCCCTAGGTAGTTCTGCTTGTGAGCAAAAACCTTACAGTGTGGAAAGAGGATTGAGCCTGAACCACGAACACTTGCTCAGGATCCAAATTGTCTTCCTTAAGAACATCAGCTTAGATGCATTTAGACAAGTTAAATGGTTCTGAATTTTCCCTTCCTTAAGGAAGTTCATTTCTTTATGGTAGTTATCATGAGGCAATACGCACTGAATTATGGTGCTCCTTGCTCTGCCAATTGTTGGTGAGTATAATGATGCACCTGTTAGTCAAGAACCACCTGGGATACGAAACTGCTCTGCAAAGCAGACATCCTCAGAGAGACATAGGGCCTTCAGAATGTTCTTGCTGAATTATACAAGATTTTCTGGTTTATGGTCATCAAAGGCAGTGATAAAGCAGCTGTTACTGAGTAAGATGTTGTCAAATATCAATGCAAAGAATAGAGATGATTACCCGGCACCATTTTCCACATTACGGTGCGCTTTGTGTCGGCCGTTCTCTTATAAATCTTTCTTTTGATAAGATTATAATTTGCCTTACTAAATATTTGGTCCAGGCATCGCCATGTCCTTAAAGGTCTAAAAGAAGATAAATGTGCAATATATATCTTTACATTTTAGTTTTTTTCTTTTTTTTCTTCCTCTGTGGAGTTTCAGAAAAAAAGATTTGACAGAAATGCTGCAATCAGGGGGCTGATTTCTCAGTTAAAAAAAATGGAACTGGGCTGCTTCTTGTAAAGGAGTTTGTTCCATTTGTATTTAGTCTGCTATCCAGTGTGAACTGGTTTGAACTGGTTCACATTAGGTGTGGAAAGAAACTAGATAAAATGGACATTGAAAAGATGAACATCTTTTCTATTTCACTCCCAACACCCGTCTGGAATTTCAAAGATTATTTGTGTCATATGATGTGTGAGTGTTGGGGGAGGGAAATGATTATGAACACCTTGAGAGCTGCATTACCCAGCTGTGAAGCATGCCTGGTGCTGGGGGAACAAGGGGAGGGTGGCGGCAGTGTACTCAATAAATAATGACTGAGGGCAGCGATGATGAAGCAAATATTTAAACACCTCTGAGGTGAAAACAGCACACAGAGGTGAATGTTTATTGATGTAAAAAAGTCAAACCCAAAGAACAAGTTTGGCACCACAGAAACCAGAGTGGAGAGGTGACGAATAAATACTATATCCCCACAAAGTGGTCATTTTCACAAACAGATACACAAGTAATGGATTTGACTATTTTTCTGAATTGACTGGATTTTAGTTTTTGCCTTTAAATGCATTAATGAAATATGTGATATCATGAAATAATGAAAATATATCTTCACTAAGAAATTTGACTGAGTAGGTACAAATGACAAGAATAATCTTTTCCTGTAGGGGACACGAAGAGATAAAGGGTTTCCTATTTTCAATAAAGTCTAACTTCAGATTTATGCTTCACAGGGACATAGATTTTCAGACTAACTGAAAAGTAAGCTTTAGAGCAAGTCATTTAATAGGTAATATTTTTGATTTGTTAAAACGTAGAACCTAGACACATAAGAGGAGCCTTTGCTTAAGAATTTATAGCACTTAAAAAGAAGCAAGCGTCTGTAGTTTCCCAGCAAATTTATTTTATATTTAATTTATTGCCTATTTTGAGTAAGACCATACTGTCCTTCAAATGTCCGAGTGGGAGATGGAGAACATCTATCTGTAATAATTTAATCCTTTCAATATTTTCATATGTCTCTCTTCCCTACAGGTTTAACCATGTCTTATTAAATCTTGCTCCTCTTTTGGTTACTATTCTAACTTGTACACTGAAGGTACTCAATAAATGCTTATCTAAGGACTAGATGAAGAAGATGAGTAAAGAAAAGGAGAAGTTCCAGGTGGAGTGTTATTATGTACAAATGCAGAGGCATGACCTAGGTCACGAGCATCGTGGGAAATACAAGAAGGAAAGGTCTTAGAAGGAAAAGTATTTCCTTCAATATTGTACATGTCACTCAACTGGCTGCCATTGGAAACTCAATTCTCAGTCCGTTTTCTGCAATGTAGGAATATAAAAATCTCTGAAAACCAAGCTTTATTGTAAATGTATGGCAAACTTGGTTTGTGTTAAAATCTGACCTGATTCCAGATCTTTTAGTCTACTCTACCTCATATAAATTTTCATAAAATTTTTGGTAGAACTATCAGTGTATTTGGTTATTAGATACCATCCCAGTCACCCTCTAGAGGTGTTATTTAATATATACTGTATATTTACCTTGTATACTTATATTTCATTCCTAAAATATGAAAACTTTTGAATTCCAAAACACATGTCACCTAAGAGTTTCGGATAAGGAATTGTGGATATGGCTCACAAAGGAACCATGACATTAAGTAGACTTGCAGAGTTGGTTAAATGACTTCCTATGATCAAGCGACCCTTCAGTTGTGGACCTGGGGTTTGAATCTAAGTCTTTCTGACTTTAAAGGTGAGTCTCTTCCCTCTTGCAAATAATTATAATAGAAAAAGAGAAATAAGTCAATTTATCAATGGTTACTTGTTAATTATTGAATGCTACCTCGATGCTAGGCATTGTTCTAACTAAATTTACTTATTTAATTTTTCCCATAATCTTATGATGTAGAAACTATTTTTATCCTAATTGTACAGGTGAAGGAGAACCCAGAAAAATTAAACAACTTGCCTAAGGCCACAAATTTAGTAAGTGGCAGAGCTGGAGTTATGAACCCTGATAATTTGTCTCCATGTGAGGCCATAAGCACCATAGTACTATTAAGATAAGGATATGTCAAGAACATTGAGTGTAAGATAAAGGAATCTAAAAGCTGGACAAAACAAGAACAAAAACACAGGCTGAAAAGGAGGAGACAAAGAAGAAAGTATAAGAAGAAAATAAGGCTGAGAAATGGGATGGAAATTCTTATTTAAACACAAAGTTAGGAAGACCTCATCTGAATTGCTAAAACGGAAACTTAGTGATTAAACCTCAATGTTAGCTGCCTGGATCACACACATGTAACTTATCAAAAGCTAAAAGTTACTTGTTTGGCATAATTTGCCTATGCTTTATCAAGGGAGTGTTTTAGTTATATTCTCTGTTTCCAAAATTTCATTTTAAAAGTTTCAATGAAATATTATTCTGAGCACAGAACCATAAAAACACTACAGACAGATGTACTAAGGTATTAATTTAAATGTTTATTTTAGTCTGGACTTCCCAGAAAACAAGCTGGAAGCAAAATGTTATGTGCTATTGATTGACTAGGAAATGCAGTCCCAGAAAGTAGAAGTGAAGGACAAAGGAAGTAAAGCAGGGAAGGATGAAGAACCAATTAGAGGAAGTGGCTGATTGCTGGATCACAAGAACTGTCCGCCAGAAAGTCACTTGGTCTCAGTTTAGTGGGGGTGGGGGGAATGCAGGAAGAAATAATCTTCTGTTCTCATCTTCCACTTGTCAACATTTCACCCCATTTGGCATCAAGCTCCTAGCCAGGCAGGTTCTCGCTTGTTAACTCCTTGACATCAACAGGGAAATCCTGGAAGAGGGGAGATGTAGTGTAGTGTTTGAGGTGGTATTAGCTTGCACCTGCCTGAAGCTGGTTGGAGCCTATGCAGACCAGGGTGCTCAACAGCAGCAGGAACCCCAAACAAGTGAGAGGGAAAGGATCTGAAGGGGCACATAAAAGGGTCTGATACAATGATCAAATAATGCTTGCTTTTTAAGTGGTGCTTTGCAGACTGCTACAAAATCGTTGTTGTTAGTTGCCGTTCAGTTGGTTCCAACTCATGACAACCCCATGTACAACAGAAACAACAACAACACTGTAGAGCATCCTCATGATTGCTATATGTTTGAGTATACTGTGGTCTTCCAACATAGGGGGTGCATCTTCCAGCACTCTATCAGACAACATTCTGTTGTGATCCATAATGTTTTGGTTGACTAGTTTTCAGAAGTAGATCACCAGGTCTTTCTTCCTATTCTGTCTTTGGAAGCTATGCTGAAACGTGTCCCCGATAGTTGACCCTGCTGGTATGTGAAGTACCAGCAGCATATCTTCCAGTATCACAGCAACATGCAAGCCAACACAGGATGACAAACTGACAGATGGGTGGTGAACTTACAGTGTGAAATATTGGGCCATCTGTTGGGGCAGTTGCAGAAGTATTTTGAGACTGTTGAACCATTATCTATGCTCTTTCAAGTAAGTAGCTGCTTTTTCCCTGTAACTGTTAACTAATTTAGATAAAATTACTATTTTTCCTGAAGTAATATGAATTAATAAAACCTTATTTTATAAACTCTATAAATAAATTAAATACTTTCAGAATGTGTTCTCACTAGAGAATCTTTTATTCTATCTATTCTCTGATTTTTTTTTACATTTTATTCACTTCCTTCTTACTTAAGAAATGCCTGTAATAAATAAAGGAAAAAATAAAATGTATCTTGAAGAGTTAAAAACCATAAATGGCCAATAATTGGTACCTATTTGCTTTAGTATTGTGGTATACCAGATGACAGCTTCTAATACAGATTATTTATTTCTCCTGGATTTTAATCTCTTTTATGATGATTTGGCTATTTTTCACCCCACCACAAGCAAGGGAATTGAAGAATGAGTGTCCTTTTAATGCCTGAAAATAAATCTTAATATATATATATGTATTTTTCCAATTAAAAAAAATAAAATAAGAACCTTGCCGTTGAGTCGATTCCAACTCTTAGTGACCCTATAGGACAGAGTAGACCTGCCCCTTAGGGTTTCCAAGGAACAGTTACTGGATTCTAACTGCCAACCTTTTGGTTAGCAATTGAACTCTTAACCACTGTGCCACCGGGCTCCTGCCACAATGGAAATCAAGAAATGTGATGAGTTCTAGGGTGTCACTTTGAACCCGTTGCCATCTTGAGAACTCGCGTTGGTTTACATTGCTGAGCTTCAACCAGCAGTCCTAGTAAATAGCACCGATTCATCTGGGTAGAACATATAGAAGCTGAAACAAACAGAAACTGGATTATGCTTGCAAAAGTCCAAATAACACGTTTACTACTGGAAAAAACCAAATGCAACTACCTGTGTATGGGTGCTAAGGGCAGAAGCTGTGCTGTGACCTAACATATGCCCTCAGTGTGTTTTGTGCATTGTTCTAGAAGATTTCCAGATGTAGGTTTTGTTAACTGTGGACTGTGTAGTACACAGAGGGGCAAGCTCAGGGAGGCCTAGAACATGGAGCTTAAGATTCTAGGCTTTGTGGTCAGGCACAGCTGAATTTGAATCTCAGCTTTCCCTACTTGGTCCCTCTTCATCTTGGGCAAGCTACTTAATCCCCATGGATCCCTATTACTGAACTGTTATTTTATGATCTGTCTACCTTCTAGAGTTGTGGAGAGGGTAAATGTGGTAACATAGTTAAAATTCTTCAGAGCCCTCGACAAATGATTGTTAGAATAAAGTTGCTGTACTTCAAGAACAACCCCCCGAACTCATGCCTTTAGCAGTTTTCAAGCTTTTGATTTTCAATTTCTTCCTTCTTAAAAAAATTAACGAACAACAAAAAAACAACATTACTGTAAAATAAGCAATGAGATTAGTTTCACAACCTTGAAAGATGCTTTTTAATTTACCATCTCCCAGTTGAATTGTGACTGTGTTTACATGAGGAAAGAGAAGGTTAAAAAAAAAGAAAAAAAATCATTTGCTAATGAGACAATAGCTAGTTCCCAAAGTAAGTGTCCCTTGGACACCTGCTGTCAACATTTTATTCTTCGTCAACAAACCCCAGAGTTTACTCTAAATGAGAGTTACATGACAATATCAAATTATTATTTTCAAATACAGCCCTGTTCACTTCCTCCACCCTCCTCAGACATATTCTGAAAACCACTCAGAGGATTCTCCTTGCCCTTGGGATAAAACTTGAACTTATTTGCATGCATTCCAAGGCCGTCCATAATAGCATCCTGTC
Organism: Dugong dugon; assembly: GCA_030035585.1. Lineage (NCBI taxonomy): Eukaryota > Metazoa > Chordata > Mammalia > Sirenia > Dugongidae > Dugong > Dugong dugon. Next base: position 96,650,371 of record CM057472.1, on the reverse strand, counting down.
GATCTTGTCAACCTTAGGTTATAATAGAAGGCCTGATACCTAGGAGGTGTTCAGTAAATATTTGCTGACTAACTCACAGTCTTTCTCTTATTAATCTTAATCCACCCATTGCTTTGTACTTCAGTCGTAGTAAACTGCTTTCTGACTCCAAATTTCCAAAATGTGCTCATGAGTCCAGATGGTGGCACATGCTGTGAACTTGCCCTCCCTCTGACCACACCCCATCCCACCTCTGACACCTACTCATCCCTTAGGACTCTGTTTAGCATCATTTTAAGGAAGCGTTCTCTGGTCCCTGGTTTAGATTATATCCCCCTTCTATAAATTCCCTATAGAATCCCCTGCCATTCCCACTATTGTACTTTATGATAATTACTCATTTATTATCTGACTTTATTGCAGGCAGCAAAATCCTTACTCACAGAAACTAAATCTCTTTTGTTCACTGTTGAATTTCCAGCCTCTACTATGGTATCTGGAATGCAGTAAATGCTCAATAAAAATTTTTTTAAGTAAATGAAATTTGAATATTTTGATGTCACGTTTAGGAATATGGTATCAGAATCTGTTTCTTTCTGTTCCATTTCTATTAGTTATTAAAGAATGATATATAAAATAGCTTATTAAACAGTAAAGTCAAATTTTTGCATTTTCTTCTAAATTGCACACTTTTAAATTGTATTTTGCTTATTTCCTAGTTAAACGCTTATTTTTCTATACTTCTTAGTTTGGTTGCTCTTAAGAGCTTCATCCTTTGAGAAAACATTTGGTTCCAAGTAAAATGTATTTCATGCTGACACATCTTTCTAAATACTGTTCATTATGATTGTACCTAAATATAATTAAATATCACTTCAACTGTCTTCTGATCTGACATAGTTGTGGGTGATTTACATACAAAAATATCTTAGGAGATGGAAAGAGGCAAGGATGGTCTATTTTGGATGTTCGGGTTGGCAACGCTCATGTCTCTGCTGGTCACACCTGCCATATGTTGGTTTCTCTTCTCCTCCAACTGCTTTCCTTCCTCAGAGTGACTTCGAGGCAGGAGACATCACTTCCCACTTCTGGATCTGAGAAGTGCTTATGCTTGCATATTAAGTAGTTTGCTTTTTCCTGAAGCATCACAAATGCTGCCTTTTTAGAGTTTTTACAGTATCTCTTTCTGAGGCAGTTGAAACATTCATCATTCAAACCACTTACCCAACTGCTAGAAAGCAAGTTTCTTGGTTCCTTCAAATTTCTCTATTATATGGATCTCCAGCTCCTGAGAAGCGTTGGCATGGGGGAAATGTGGGGTTTGGGTGGCTTTGTAAAACAAAATGCAACTTTGAAGACCATATTGTAGGCATAATGTGAGCTACAGCATGTACCCAGTAAAACAAACTTTATTTCTGTAGGGCCAGACACAGAAGAAAGGTAAGTTTGGTTAAAAACAGTTAGAAGTAAGGATAATGGAGTGATATTGGAGCTACTTTTTCTCTCTACTCATTTTTTAACCCAAACATTGATAATCACTTGATTTCTCCCAACGCTAAAGACTGGAGTCTCGTTACAGACTAACATATTATTGTTGTTGTTGTTACTATTATTATTTTGATTCTTTGGAATGATTCTCCTTGATCCTTTTTCAATATAACTCTCATTTTCTTACTCTCCTTGTGTCTCTCTTGCCTCTTTCTGCTTGATACTTGCTAACAAGTATACAGTAAACCCTCCAAAGTTTTAGCCTCTCGTGGTAATTAAAATGAAAACTTTGGGGGCCAGAGGCAGTAATAAAAATACAATTCATGATTTTCATTTATAATATTGCAATTATGAGGACGACTAATATTAACAAGAGCCACCAAGCCAATTAGGTGTTTCTAGTCTTACTAGGGAGTCCTGGTGGTGCAGGGGTTAAGCGTTCTGCTGGTAACCACGTGGGCAGTTTGAGTCTATAAGCCACTCCTTGGAAACCCTATGGAGCAGTTCTACTCTGTTCTGTGGGGTTGCTATGAATGTTGCATGTATAATATTGTCCCAGTTTGGGACTCAGGACATCTAGGTATCTAGGTATCTCTAAGTAATATATGTGCGTTGGCTAGGCAACTGAATAGAATAATATATGGTGAGATTAAGTAGCTTACAACTTTACTCTTTCTGGACTTCGCCTTTCTGTGCTGGCAGAAAGTGACTTTTCAGTCCTGGCCTGTGGCAGAGATTGCTAAGGGCCATATGGTCGCTACGAATTGGAATTGATTCAATGTCAGGGGGTTTAATACTATCTTTTTTTTTTTTTTTTTTTTGTCTTTGTAGCAGAGCCACAATTTTCTTCGATGAGACGGTGAGCCCAGCTAAACAAATAAATTCTCCAGAATCTCTTAAAACAGATTTGCCATATGACTAAATCCTGGCCAATGAGATGCAAGTGGAAATCTCTTGGGTCTTCTTAGAAGGTTACAAAATCTAAGAAGGGAACACTTTTGCATTCCCCAGCTTCCTTTTTTCTGCTGCTTGGATTGTAGATATAATGGCTGGAGCTCTTTGCAACTACTATGGACTATGAGGTAATCTGGTTAATGGAAACTATGTGTGCAGAAGCAGAAAAATACAAGAAGCTGAGGCCCTGGAGGGACTGTTTAGAGCCACCAAGACAGCCTTGGACTACTTCTCTTAGAGTGTTCTTGCATGTGAGACTAAAAGCTTGCATTTTGAAGGTATTGTGATAAGTTCTTTATTATTAACAGTTGAAAGCAAACTCTAATTGATAGAAACCCTGCTTTGTAAATTCTTTGTAGCTAAATAGTCTAGGTTTACATTAAAAACATTCTTCAAAGATTAGCTTCTTTTCTTCCCACCCTCATACATTTCCCCCTGTGCCCAGCTCACTGATTTTTTTTTTTTTCTCTTGTTTTGCGTCTCAGGAGGAAGTCATGGCTTTCTCTTCAAGTACAGTTTTGAGAGTCAGAAAGATGTAGGGTCAAATTTCTGGCTCATCATGTCACCTGGAGTAACTGTTTAATCTCTTTTTGCCTTTGTTTCCTCCTTTGCCAAATGTGGAGAACAATACGAAGGATTAGATGAGAGGATGTTGGAAAGAACTTAAAAAGGCGCCTAAAACATGAAAAGTGCTCACTGAATTGTTATTATTATTACATTTTTGGCAGATAGCACTCTCACTGTGAAAAACCAAAAACCAAACCCGTTGCCGTCAAGTCGATTCTGACTTATAGTGACCCTATAGGACAGAGTAGAACCGCCCCATATAGGGTTTCCAAGGAGCTGCTGGTGGATTCGAACTGCTGACCTTTTGGTTAGCAGCCAAGCTCTTAACCACTATGCCAAAGTTACATAGAAAACCTTGAGTATGAACCAGAGATGGTTTTACTGAATAGGCCTTGACTTATCAGTCCTAAATCTCTACTTAGGTCCATATGAATTCAAGTCCTGTCCTTATAAGGATTACCCCATATTGTTTTTGTTGCTAGCTGCTGTTGAGTCAATTCCGACTCATGGGACCCCATGTGTGCAGAGTAGAACTGTACCCCATAGAATTTTCAAGGCTTTTCAAAAACTTTTGAAAGCATATAGCCAGGGCTGTCTTCTGAGGACAGGCCTGAGTGGGTTCTAACTGTCAACCTTTCAGCTAGTAGTCAAGTGCTTCACCATTTGTCCCACCCAGGGACTTCCTACACTGTATTAATTGCTTCTAATATTTAGTCCTAGAAACTATCAAGCTTGTTTTTCCCTTTTAAGGTCATTAACATAATTGGAATGTTAAACATTGTAAAGGCAAGCTGTGTGAAGAAAGAAGAAATTGGGGCTTCTTGTCCACCCTTGTTGGATGGACTGACACAACAGCCACCATAATGAACTCAAACATACCAGTGATTGTGAAGATGGTGGAAAACTCGGAAACATTTCCTTCTGTTACATATAAGGTCACCATGAGTCTAAGACAACTCAACAGCAACTAACAACAATAACAAAAACTGCCCAAGGGGTAATGGGGTGGAGGCAAAGATTCAAGGAGGACTTGGCGTATGTCTTCAAGCACTAGAAGAGTTGCCTAGTGTGTACCTGACACATAGCACACACTCAATGAATATGGAGTAATATTGTTATGGGTATTAGAAATAATGAAGTAAAGAAAATAAATAATCATACTTTCATAAAAGGTGGTAGTTTAGTTACCCGGTTCAGATTTTCTGTGAAATGGTGATGCAGTGATATAAAAAGAGTTAAGAAATGGAGTAAAAAGGAATGTGAACATAATAGTATCAACAAACTTTTGGGAAGCTAAATAGAAAAATGAGAATGTGAGCTCTAGTCAGCCCTGAAGAATCCTAAGCATTTTTCCATGTTCTTCTCCTTGCACACACCTTTCTAGACTGATATATGCCAAGTTTGAGGAGAAATGATTTTGAAGAACTTTTAAAGGGCAATAAGTAGAAAGATTAATAGACTTAGAGAGATAGAGGTTGATTGAAAAGGTATAAAAAGGTAGTTGAAATGATATGAACCTGAATACTGAGGAGAAAAGAGAGCACTATGGTTTTGTTTGACTTATTAGAATGAAAATAGGCTGGAGGGAGGGGCTAAGCCACACTAAAGCACAACCTCTGCAGGCTACAACAAAAGCCTTGACTATGTCTAAAAGGATAAGTGAGTCAAATCTACAGAGGTGGTTGAAGATGACTATGAAGTCAAGTAGACAATGCGCCAAAGGAAAGATGGAGACAGCGCTCCCCAAACACTATTTTAAATCCTGCCAAAGATAAATTTAAATAAGAAAAACCATAAGTACTATATCTAAAGAGAAACTTTCAGAAGGGAAAGTGACTGCTTCTTGCAAAATTGCCTGATATTTCGGATTCCCATGTGGCATAGCAGGCTGAGAGGACAGCTTTGAGGAAGGATCTGGTGATGCCTAGAGAAAAGGAGTTGATAGTAAGAATCACAATAATGCTAGAGGAGTGACATGGCCTCAATTCAAGCCACTGCAGCCTAACACTGGCAACAGTTGCAGCAAAAATACGATTAAACACCTTGGTAGAGTTTGCAGAGAAAAGAGATGCTAAATGGAAACAATGGCAAAAAGGAATCTGTACAGGATGGTGCTATTGTGAATCTGCTTATGCTCCTAGATAAGTGGCTGCTGTCCCCTGACCTGCAAAACCAGTGGTAATACATTACCAGGGACATTGAGAAGAACGTGAAATTGGCACTTGGTGGAATTTGTTCTAGCCTTTATAATGGTATCATTTTGAACTGTTTATTATGAAAACCTCTATAACTACATAAGAGTAGAAAGTACAATGCATCTTCAAGTATCTGTTCTGTAGCACCAACATTTTGCCATCCTTGGTTCATCTATTTCATTGTACTTTTTGTTTTGCCTTCTGGAATATTTTAAAAGAAATCCAATGCACCATGCCAATTTACCCCAAAACACTTCAGCTTGCATATTTTATGTCTATATATAAAATATGTACATATCTATATTATACACAGATTATAGATAACATATCCACAATGTTGTGATCACACCTAACAAATTTAAAAATAATTCTTTAGTATTAGCTGACACAGTGTGTACTGAAATTGCTCCAACTGTCTAAAACTGTTATTTTATAATTGGTTTCTTTGAATTAGAATCCAAAAATATCCACTCAGTGTATTTGGTTGGTACACTTCTTGAACCTCTGTCATGTAATGATTGTTGAAGGAATTGAGTGAACTGTCTGTCCCTTAGGTTACTTCCTAGTGGTATTCACTTGTTCCTCTCTCAGCTGCATTTCTTTAATGTCTTTTCTTTAACTGTGGTCCATATGCCTATGCAGTGCCTAGATGGTGCAAAAGGATAACATGCTTGGCTGCCAACCTAAAGGTTGGAGCTTCAAGTCCACCCAGAGTCACTTCAGAAGAAAGGTCTGGCATTCTGCTTCCAAAAATCAGCCATTGGAAATCCTATGGAGCACAATTCTACTCTGGCACACATGGGCTCGCCATGAGTAATAGTCGACTGGACAGCAACTGGTTTTTGGTTTTTCATTTCAACCTTTTTTTCTATATACAATTCAGTGACATTGATTTCATGCATCATGTTGTACAACAATCCCGCTGTCAGCTATATTTTTGTAGCCTGGAAGTTACATCTAACGTTTATTTATTTATTTATTTTTCCTTTCTTACTTTCATTCTTTTTCTTTAATTTAATTTTATTTTTTTAAATAAAGAAAGCTTCAAATCATGATACTATTTATATTTATACTGCATCAGCTTCAGGGCCTCATAATGTCTGGTAGTTTCCATTTCAGTGGGTCCCGGTGAGTGACAGCCTGAATCCCTCATTAGAAACTTCCCCATCAAATTCTACCTAATAGTGTTACCATCTAATTGCGATCATTGCCTAAATTAGTTATCTTAATTAAAGATTCCAACAGGTTTTCTTTTTTCCTAATTCTAAAATTCCTTTGCAATTATTAGCTGGAATTCTGTATAGAAGAATCTCCTCCATCCACTAGACTCTTTGGTTACCTTGAAAGATAGTTCACACCAGAAAGTGAGAATAAATTGGTATTTTAAATTCTTTCCCTTTAATTCATAAAATTCCAGAGTAGTGAGTAGGTGCACCAGCAATCTCCAATAATGTCCAAAGAGGTTTATTTTGTTTCTTTCTCTTTTTTTTTTTATTTTTTGGTATCATTACGAACTCATGAATTTTAATTCATTTCATGTATTCAAATCAATTGTATTTTTTATATGAAAACTTGAAACCTATAAAAAGTAGCGAATGCTATAATGAACACCAATGTACCCAGAATCCATTTTCAACAATTGTAGACACATAGCTGATCTTATAACTGCTCCCCCATCTCTCAATTTGAGCAATTCCAAGGCATCATGACACTTTAATCTCTAAATGTTTCTAAAATAGAAGGCTTATTTCAAAAATGATAATGACAATAACATTATTTTACCTTAAAAATTAACTATCGTTCCTTAATAATATAAAATAATGAATTTAGTGTCAAATTTTTCAATTGTCGGTTAATCTTGTTTTGTTGTTGTTATTGTTTTTTGTTTTAAACAATTTGTTTTCTTTGAATCAAGTACCAAAGAAGCCTCATGCAGATCATTGATTGATATATTTCTTAAGTGTCTAATTTATAAGTTTACAAGACTTTTATTCTTCTCTCTCTCTCCCTATTTTTCCTTTCAACTTATTTGGTCAAAAATTTAGTCATTTGTCCTGAAAAAAATCTCCAGTGTCTGAATTTTATGGTCTGCATTCACATGGAATCTTAAAAAAAAAAAAAAAAAAAAATCTGTAAATACTTCAATATATATCTCTAGAAGATACTGTGATGGTTAAGTTGTATGTCAGCTTAACCCAGCCATGATTCTCAGTGGTTTTGTGGTCGTATGATGTTGTGATCATCTCTATAATGGGGTCTGCTATAAGTAAACAATCAGTTGAAAGGGAGTTTCCTTGGGCGTGTGGCCTGCGTCAAACCTAAGTGGACATTCTGACAAGACTTGGGGGCTTTTGCTCTCTCTGGCTCCTGCAGCTGGCTCCTGTTCATCTGACTTCCAGTTTTGGGGACTTGAGCTAGCAGTTTACCTGTGGTCTTGCCTTCTGGTCTTGGGATTCATTGATCTTTGCAGCCTGTGAGCAAGAGTCCTGTTTCTGACCTGCCGATCTTGGGTTTGCCAGCCCCTGCAGCTATGTGAATCAGGATGGGCCACCATCCTGACCTACGGACTTGGGATGTTCCAGCCTCTACAACTGTGTGAGCCATTTCCTTGATACAAATCTCTCCCTATATATGTATTTACACATTTACCGGTTTTGCTTCTCTAGAGAACCCAGCCTAAGACAGATACTGTCTTTTTAATTTAAGGTTAAACCCACTCACATTATCACATCTGAGATAATTTATAATAATTCTTAAATATCATCAAATATTCAGACATTGTTTACATTTTCTAGATAGTGTACACGCTTACATTTTTAAAAACAAGATTCAAAATAACTTATATCCACTGCAGTACATCAATATGTCTCCAGTGTTTCTTCATCATTTTTTTCCTATTTGTTGGGGAGTCAAAACTGCTGTTCTGTAGAGTTTCCCACAAGGAGCCCTGGTTTCACAGTGGTTAAAGTGCTTGACTGCTAAGCAAAATGTCAGCTGTTCAAGCCATTCTGCGGTAGAAAGATACGCTAGTATGTTTCCGTAAAGATTACAGTCTTGGAACCCTATGAGGCAGTTCTACTCTGACCTATAGGGTCGCTATGAATCCAACTCAATGGCAATGAGTTTTTAGTGTTTCCCAGAGTCTATATATTGTATATCTGTGATGTTGGTTAACATTTTCTCTTGTCTCTGATATGTCTTACAAATAAGTAGTTAGATCTACAGGCTTGATCAGATTCAAGAATTTGCTTGTTTTCTTTTGGCAACAGTATTTCTTTGGTGGTATTGTGTACTTCTGTTTGGAAGCTCATGGTGTCTGGCTATTTCTCTTTTTGCTGTGTTAAAATTCATAGATGCGCAGTATGTCATGGTTTGAATTATGTCCCCCCAAACCTGTGCATATCAGTTTGGCTGGGCCATGATTCCTGGTACTGTGTGATTTTCCTATATGTTGTAAATCCTGCCTCTGTGATGTTAATGAGGGAGGATGGGTGGCAGGTGTGTTAGTAAGGGAGGACTTGATCTACAAGACTGGATTGTGTCCTGAGGTAATCTCTTGAGATATAAAAGATAGAAGTGAGCAGTGAGACAGGGGGACCTCATACCATCAAGAAAGCAGTGCCAGGAGCAGAGCGTGTTCTTTGGACAGGGGTCCTTGCGGCGAGAAGCTCCTAGTCTGGGGGAACATTGATGAGAAGGCCGACAGAGAAAAAGGCTTCCCCTGGAGCTGACGCCCTGAATTTGGACTTTTAGCCTACTTTGACTGTGAGGAAATAAATTTCTCTTCATTAAAACCATCCACTTGTGGTATTTCTGTTATAGCAGCACGAGATGACTAAGACACAGTACTTAGATCTATTTGTCCATTAAAACCAAAAAAAAAAACCAAACCTATTGCCTGCAAGTTGATTCTGACTCATAGCGATCCTATAGGACAGAGTAGAACTGCCCCATAGGGTTTCTAAGGAGCAGTTGGTGGATTCAAAACTGCTGACCACTGTGCCACCAGGGCTCCAATTTGTCCATTAGGTGTTATAAATTGGCAATATTTTAATTCTATCATTCCTTCTTTATCACGTAGAACACGTATTTAGAGAGACACTTCCTCTCATGAACTGTGGAGTACCTTGAGGTACTATTCAAATAAAAAAGAGAGGAAAAATGCTTGATACTTTTCATTTATTTACTGTTTTCAAAAGGAGGTTTCCTCCTAGCATTATCATATTTTTTGCCCATTTGTTTTATTGGTTTATCGACCTTTTTCTTATTGACATGTGGAAACTCTTTATATATTAGGAATATTATCCCTTTGATATAATGTAACTTGAGAATATTTTTCTTACTTATTAAGTTTATCTTTCATGATGTATTTTATCATCAGTTATGTGCTCCCAATCTTCTACAATTACAATGAGTTTTATACGAGAAAGGAATCTTTCTGTCTCCTCTACCATACCCCCAAAGCCTAGCACAATGCCTGGCCCATAGTGGGTATGCAAAAGTATTTGCTCTATGAATAAATAGATGCAATATTAGTGAACTGTCTACATTCAGGGGCAAAACAGTTCACTCTTCTCTTGCTGCATATTGATGTTTCATCTTCACCACCATGTAATCCCATCATCTCCACGCACGTGTTCCTATATCCTGAGGATGGCTCACCTCCATCTTTTTTTACTGCATGGGCAGCTTTTCCCTGTTTTTTCTTGCCCTTTATTTATTTGTTTAATTGAGTAGTTCTTGGGGATGGTGGATAAGGCTAAAGAGATCTATCTGTGTGCCTTTCTCCCTAAAAGACAATGGTCTTTCCCACTCCTGATCCTGGTAAACCATCAGCCTTCAAAATACAGTGACCAAATTTGGTTCAAGAATCATGCTCCCCTTCCCTACACCTCTCATATTAGTGTGAAACCTGTTCTTGCACACCAGTCTTATTACCATTTTTATAATATTTTGAATGCAAACCCAAGCTTTCCCATGATTTACAATTATGAAAAGGAGATAATTAAAAGTAGAAAATGCTGATTGTTTAACAAGGTAATAGAATTTCAAATGCTTACATTGTTTTAATATTTTTAACAATCTATAGCAACCCTGTGGTTATGAAGCAGGAGAAAAATATGATGGTCTGCTTCCATAAAGATTACAGCCTTAGAAACCCTATGGGGCTGTTCTACTCTGTTCTACAGAGTTGCTATAAGTTGGAGTCAGCTCAGTGATAGTAGGTTTTGCGGCTAGATTTTTCTTCATATAGAAATAAGAATTGAGGGAGCTATAAACCATTTAGCTCTTCCAGATCATCCTTTTCTAAAAATATTGAATCTGTCTAATGCAGGAACATATTGAATCTGTCCAATGCATGATTTAAAATAATTTGAATCCTTGTAAGGATAACATTCGTTTCAAAAATATATTATGGAGACTTTATAATATGCTAGGCATTCTGTTTAGAAGCTAGAAATACAAAGATGGATAAGTAATTGAATGAGCACTGGTGGTACAGTGATTAAAACTCTTGACCGCTAACCGAAAAGTCAGTGGTTCAAATCCACCAGCTACTCCACAGGAGAAAGATGTGGCAGTCTGCTTCTATAAAGATTTACAGTTCTACTCTGTCCTATAGGGTTGCTATGAGTCAGAATTGACTAGATGTCAGTGGGCTTTTTGGTTTTAGGCCCACACGTAGGTATTATTCTAGAAAGAGAGATAGATTTGAAAAATATATTTTCAATATAATAAAGCAAGGTTATATCATCAGTTTGGACTGGGGACTGTGGGATTGCAGAAAGAGAAAAATAAATAAATCAAGATGTAGAAGAGGGTGGGAAAAGCTTCCTTAAGGGCAAAGTGATTATGATTTATCTAGGTGAAGAATGGGGCAGATTGGACAGCCAGGAAAAGGAAAAATGTGAGCAAAAGCCTAGAAGAATGAAATACCATGACAAGTGGGAAAACTGTAAGTGTTATCTGTTCCATGCTTCTCTTCTACCTTTTGATGGTGGCTTGCAATCCCTGGCATTTATTGATTTGTAGCAGCATAATTCCAATCTCTGCCTCTGTCTTCACATGACCATCTCCTCTCCTATTCTTATGAGAACACTAGTCATTAGATTCGGGGCCCACCTTGATTCAGCATGATTTAAAATTGATCCTTACCTTGATTACATCTGCAGAAAACTTATTTCCAAATAATGTCACATTCTGAGGCTCCATGTGGACATGAATTTTTGGAGAACACTTTTCAACCTACTGCAGGCATTTTTCATAGTGATGCAGATTACATCCATTGTTTTCAAAAATATCTCGTCTATAACTCCTCTGAGTATATTTTGAAATTCAACCAGTTTCCTGGCTTCTAAGAGTTTGCAATATCATCCATTATTCAAGTTAAAAAATTCTTCTCTTTCTTTTGTTTTTAATCAAGAGCCTTTCTGATAGTGTCAAAAATGAACAATTCCTTCTGGCATAAATCAACCAAACCTTATTTCAAATTTTAAATGGTTAAGTTGATTTTCTGTTTCTATAAATTCTGACACTTAGAAAAAGATAGAGTGGAAAAGAAAGAGTTTATCATTTGAGTTTTGTCCTTTAGATAATTATTTTAATCACTCACAATGCTTGCTGGACAAAATCTAACTTCCCTGAAATAGCACTGTCTTCAAGTATTGTCTTTCCTTATTTTATAGTGCTATGACCTCAGCAATTGAGTACTGTGTGTCCCTCATGCTGGAAAGCAACTTACTACCTAGCTTGATTGCACTATGCCAATCAGTCTCTAATACTTAGGCCTCAGTGTCACTTGTCTATGTGTCTGTCATTGCATTTTACGGAGTATCACTTGAAATTTATATTACTACACAAAAAAGTGTTTTTGAAAATAATCTACTGACCTACTTTGAGTAAAGGTATCAAAGGCCTTTGTCAGCCAGATCTACTTTCACAGTTGGAACCTTGGAACTTTCGTAAACAATTAAATAGCTGAAGCAAAGATTTTTCTCAAGATTTTCCAAGAAAGAATCATTGGAGTTATGACTAGAAAAAAATTGTAAAACTTCTGTGTTTAGAAGTTTTCCTTCACTTCTAACTCTGAAGTAATAACTAAACTTCTTTTTAAGATGAAGAGCAGTAATTATGGTTTGTTTCTTATAGAAAAGGCCCAACTCTCCCAAAAGATGACACACATTCTCATCATTGCTTAGAAACCAGGGACCAATTGTGGGAAGTGAAAGGAGATACACTATTCTAGAGGAACCACTCCAAAAGAACATATATCAGAGAAAGAAAAACATATTCCACTGTTCAGATTTTCCTTATTCCTAATGAGTATTTCTTAAGTCAAAAGGAGTTGCTAAAAATAAAATTCTCAAAAGAAAATTCTTGCATATAAGAGTCATCATGAATAAATTCCTATGATGTTTAATTCTGAGCATCTGCTTTGTTGAGGCCCTGTGACTGACAAGCAAGGTGTGAGCTTGAGATTGATGCCTCATTCCACTTGCAATTCTTATTCCATCATAGAAGATATTAGTTATGCCATTCTACTTCTGGTGGGAATATCCCTACCACGTGTTGCTTGGGCAGAAAATCTCATGGAATAAATGCCGTATCAAGATACTTTTACAAACAACCTAATGCCCATCAACAGATGAATAGATAAACTACGGTACATACACACAATGGAGTACTATGCAACAGTAAAGAACAACGATGAATCTGTGAAGCATCTCATAACATGGATGAAACTGGAGGACATTATGCTGAGTGAAATAAGTCAATCACAAAAGGACAAGTATTGTATGAGACCTCGATTGTAGAAACCCATGAAAAAGTTCACACACAAAATGTAACAATCTTTGTTGGTTACCAGGGATTGGAGGGGTGGGGGGGGGATATACTAAAAAGGCAATAGATAAGTGGTATCCTTGATGAAGGGTGAGACAGTACACAATACTGGGGAAACCAGCACAACTTGTGCAAGGAAAGGCCATGGAAGCTCCATAGACACATCCAAATTCCCTGAGGGACTGAATTGCTGGGCGGAGGGCTATGGGGACCATGGTCTCGGGGAATATCTAGCTTAACTGGCATAACACAGTTTATAAAGACAATGTTCTATATTCTACCTTGCTGAGTAGCGTCTGGGGTCTTAAAAGCCTGTAAGTAGCCATCTAAGATACTCCACTGGTCTCACCCCTTCGGGAGCAAGGGAGAATGAAGAAAACTAAAGACACAAGGGAAAGATTGGTCCAAAGGACTAATGGACCACAGCTACCAAGGCCTCCACCAGACTGAGTCCATACAGCTAGATGGTGCCAGGCTACCACCACTGACTGTGATCACAACAGGGTCCTGGACAGAGATAGGGAAGGATGTAGAACAAATTTCTAACACAAAAGAAAAAGACCAGATTTACTGGCCTGACAGAGATTGGAGAAACCTTGAGAGTATGGCCCCCGGACACCCTTTTAGCTCAGTGGTGAAGTCACTTCCGAGGTTCACCATTCAGCCAGGAATTGGACAGCCCCATGAAACAAAACGGGACTAATGAGGCACAGCAGTCCAAGGACAAGGACTAGAAGGCAGAAGGGGACAGGAAAGCTGGTGATAGGGAACCCAAGTTTGAGTAAGGACGGTGTTGACGTGTAGTGGGGTTGTTAACCATTGTCATAGGGCAACATGTGTACTGTTTAATGAGAAACTATTTTGTTCTGTAAACCTTCATCTAAAGTGAGAATAGCAGCACAACTGGAAGAGTATAGTCGATGTCACTGAACTGTGCATGTAAAAATTTTTGAAATGGTGTATCTTTGGCTATGTGTATTTTCACCAAAAAAACAAACAAAAAAAAAAAACGGTGGGGAAGGGAGAGGGTTGACATGTCATGGGGTTGTTAACCAATGTCATAAAGCAATATGTGTACTACTATTTAATGAGAAACTATTTGTTCTGTAAACCTTCACCTGAAGTTCAATAATAAAAAAAAAGATACTTTTAGAGATGCACACAGCTCTATTCCAAATGTCAGGAAGACTATTTCCAAGCCATAGGTAACAAACACTGTCAAATGATTATGTAAGTGAATACATAGACATCTGTTGTATTAACAAATTCAGATACTATTGTTTCAGCATTTTTCTCAACTGTGACACATACTAAAATTAGAATTCATAGAAGTGATATATCCCTAAAGTTTCCCAATCTGCATACCTAAATCTCAGACTCTTGGAAGTTTTAGAACATTTGTGACAGTTACCATGTCTCCCCAGCCACCCTGAGTCCACCCTGGCTGACTGTCACTCCTCTGCTATGTCTATACATGAAGCACAGAAAAAGAAGAGCACCATGACAGATGCTGAGTTCCCTCCGTGGTCCCGGCCGAGATTCCCTGTGGTCAGGAAGTATGAATAGTGTGCTTCTTATCATTAGTAACTTGTTACTAATAACAGCTACAATACCAAAATCACATGTTTATCTTTCATTTATCTATCTTGCTTTTCTATAACGGAGAGAATGGCAGTTGCATATTATAGGAGAGAGGGGCACAGATTGGGACAGATTATGAAACAGAAGTTCTGAATCTATCTACATGTAGCAAGGATAAATCTCACTTTTTCATTAAGATAGAAAATAAGATCCTGACATTTTCAGGTCCAGGTAATCAATAGTCCACTTCTGCCCACAACTGTGTGGACACAACCTGAGAATCTTTTTGACTAAACATTTTATTTTCAACCTGCCATTAATCTGAATACCCTGTCTGTGACTAGGCTCTGTGTGATATGAATAAGCAATTTAAAAAGGCACCATCATTACCTTTAAGAAGAAGACCAATAAGCATAACAACATTGAAGAGAACATGATATATTTAACTACGCAAAATTGAATAGTACCCACACTATGTGCAAAAGATAATTAAAGAATGAAGTGATTACTGTAGACCTGAGGAACTGGAAGAAAAGAGACAAATAACTTTCACAGAAACAGAGAAGATGGAACAACACTGAGAGATTTGGGGAACCGGGAGGCAACTGATTACCTTATGTGAGACTTTATGTGGAAATTAATACAGCAGATTTCCAAATAGAGACTTAGCTTGCTAAACTTTCCTAATATACATGTATGTATGTATAGATAGACAGATACTAGTTATCAGTTGCTGTGGAATCTATTCTAATTCATGGTGATCTCAGGTGTGTCAGCGTGAAACTGTGTTCCACAGGGTTTTCAATGACTGATTTTTCAGAAGTAGATCACCGGGCTTTTCTTCTGAGGTGCCTCTGGGTGGATTGAAACCACCAATCTTTTGCTTAGCAGACGAGTGCCTTAACCGTTTGTACCACCTAGGGACCCCAAATAGATAGATAGACAGAAATGTAGATTTAGACATAGATATTTAAAAAACAAAAACAAAAATAAAAACAAACCCATTGCTGTTGAGTCGATTCTGACTCATAGCAACCCTATAGGACAGGGTAGAACTGCCCCGTAGAAGTTCCAAGGAGGGTTGGTGGATTAAAACTGCTGACATTCTGTTTAGTGGGTGAGATCTTAACCACTACACCACCAAGGCTCCAGATATAGATATTGATACACATATAATATATATTAGGAATATTGAGTCATATTCTAAGTCTAATGACAGAAAAGTCCTCACAAGTGAACCAATAAGCAACATCATGACAAATGGAAAAAATATTGACGTTGTCAAAGATTTCATTTTTCTTGCATCCACAGTCAACACCCATGGAAGTAGCAGTCAAGAAATCAAACGACATATTGCATTAAGCAAATATGCTGCGAAAGACGTGTGGAATAAAATAATGATGGTCTCAAATCTATTTTTAAAGTGTTAAAAAGCAAAGATGTCACTTTGAGGACTAAGGTGCACCTGACCCAAGCCATGGCATTTTCAACGGCCTCATATGCATGCGAAAGCTGGACAATGAATGAGGAAGACTGAAGAAGAATTTTTGCCTTTGAATTCTGGTGTTATCAAAGAATGTTAAATATACTATGGACTGCCAGAAGAATGAGCCAATCTGTCTTGGAAGAAGCACTGCCAGAATGTTTCTTAGAAGCAAGGATGGCAAACTTTCATCTCACATACTTTGCACATGTTATCAGGAGAAACTAGTCCTGGAGAAGCACATCATGCTTGGTAAAGTAGAGGGTCAATGAAAAAGAGGAAGAACCTCAATGAGATGGATTGACACAGTGGCTGCAACAATGGGCTCAAGCATAGCAATGATTGTGAGGGTGGCACAGGAGTGGACAGCACTTTTTTCTGTTGTATATAGGGTCGCTGTGAGTCAGAACTATCTCGATAGCTCCTAACAACAACAATGACATAAAGAAAAGTGCTCAAGAAGGAAACACAAATACAAAGGTGACGACAGTCTTAGTGTTCTGGGGGCAAATATTTGCATTTTATTTCAGCTTTGAGTGTAGAGAAGCTCATTGCTGAGATTTTTTTACTTGTTCCTCATCGCTAGACCCAGATGCAACTGTAAGCTCACGGAAGCTGAGTGAAATCAATAGCTTCCATGACATATGAGAGTGCACGTGACAGTCACATGGTAAAACCAACAGAAAGAAAGTCAAAATCCTCATTCCATGAGGTTGAAGGTAGCCTGTGTATGTAGCAGGACTCTATTCTGAAAAACGTCTCATGAGAACACTCTGAATTAAACAATATCCTGTGAAATAAACACCAGCCAAGAAAATGTCTGCAAATTAGTTTAGCAGAAATTGTACGTATTAAATTTGAAGGAAAACATTAACAAGGAATTGCATGTATATACTTTTTAAGAATTTGAACTTTACCATTAACAAGGAAAGGAAAACTGATTTGATATCTTTCAAACTAAAGGCCAATTAAGAAGAATGTCATGTGTTATAGGAAGTATAATGTTCGCACCTCTTAATTTATTCCACCAAATGAATGCCAGAAGAAAATTTTTAGGGTAATATAGATTGTGTAGCCCTCGTGAGCATTTTGGTAAGGTTGAGATTTGGAATGGTGCTTTATGGAAGGCCTCCTTGGCACACCAGAATGGAAACTTGATAGCCCATGAGAGTAGTGGCGAAATTTTTTCCCTCAGTGAATCGGAGGAATAAGCACTCTAGCTTATAAGTCAAGAGTGAGATTTAACTGGAATATTTCTCCTTCTCGTAGAATTCCAGCTTGTCAGCAATTGTAACTGAAAATCAAAATGGGGAGGGAAAGAAAGAAGCTCGCTCTAAGGTCAAAGAGCCAGTGAGCAAGTTCAGCTCCTCCTGAGTTTGACAGTGATTGCAGAGACAGACTACCCCTCAGTGCAGCCTATGTTTCCTTTTGCCTATCCTTTCTGCTTGGAATAAAAAAGAGATACAAAAGCTTGAATGTAATGACTTGACATATTAATGATCCAAATTTCTTACTGTAAGTATAATGTTAAAAGCATCTGAAAAGTCACCACATTGGAATTTTCATTTGGGGTTCACCTGGTGACATTCCAGTGGAGACTAATAGAGCTATACCAATTCAACCCTGGCCTTACTTTCTGCTTAAAGACTGTTTATAAAACTGTGAGGCTGCAGGCTCTCTAGCCAGAATCACTTATTCTTTGGTGGGGTCTAGTGATGAAAAAAACCTTCCAAGGCTTCTCATGTGCTATTGCTGGGGCGAGTTAGATGTTAGTATGTCCCTGTGTGTAGGGGGTTGGAGTGTAGCCCTAGGTTTTATTCTTGTCCTTGAGAGATCTGGGGCAGCAATTTTCAGACTGCAATAATCATCCTAACCACATGGAAGCAGGATAATAAGTGATTTCCTAGACCCTGTAACCAAAGATTCTGCTTCAGTAGTTCTGGCATGAGGCTTTGGGAAATGTGGCTTTTCTATTAAAGTGTGCTGAGATTATCCTAATGCACTCGCTCTGTACGATTTACTTGGGAAGGATGGTCGTGGGAGTGGCACTTTTCAAGACAGTGCAAGAGATTGTACATTATTGGAGGAAGGCTTTTGGAACAATAAAGGAATCTCTCAACTGTAAAGGTGGTGATGGGAGAATAGCACTGATTTTTTTTTTTTTCTTTTAGATTCTGACTCGTACTTTTTTAGCTCAAGGAAATGTACCCTCAGAATAAACTAAATAATTTTCTGACCTCCTTGATGTATGAAGAAACAAATTAAAATTATTGGATTTGCATGATCCACTTGGGTCATGATACAGGACCATTTGCCCCATGATCTAGTAATTTTTTTTTTTTTTCCCTATCATCTGTAACAGGTGGCCACACAGTTTCAGCTTGAACACTTCTAATAGTAAGGTACTCAGAACCTTGCAAGCAGTCTGTTTCATTTCATATTATGTTATTTCTTTTTGTAGTCATTTACTCACTAATTCAACAAACATCTATCAAGCATAGACTATGTCTCAGGCATTGGAGAAGACATAAGGACCTAAGCAGAAAACATTTCTTATTCTTATGGAGTTCATCACTCACCAGAGGTATAAGGCACTTTACATAAACACATGTAAATAAAAATAGAATGTTTGTAATCAAAGCTTTAAATGTATCAATTCCTTTTAAGTAGTGGAAACAATAAATGAAGTAGTAAAATATTGGATTAACGGCATGGATTTTGAAATAATACAGATTTGGGTTACTAGATGTGACCTTTGATAAGTTACTTCCTTGTCTAAACTGGAAAATAGGGATAACCATCCTCCCGACCTCAGAGAGCTATGATGAGGATTAACCAAGATAATGCCTGCAAAGCACTCCTACATAAATAACCATTAAAAAATTCATGAGCAAATTGCAATTTTCAAGTGTTATGGGAAAAAAAAAGGAAATTAACATGTATTGAGAGTTTACTATACTCCATGCTGTGAACGAGGCATTTTACATGCATGATACAATCAATCTAAAGTTACCATTTATGCTGCCCTCCAAAAGACATTAGAAATAAACTTTTTTCAAGATTGAGAAGGGAGCAAATTGTATTAGGCTTCCTGACAGATTTCCACGAACATATTAAAATGTACTGACGGTTTCTTAACCTACCACAATCATTTTACCATACAGAATAAAATAGTGATGGTCTCAAATCCATTTTTACAGTATTGATTTCCTACTTGTCAGAATAACAACCCACTAAACCAACTAGGAACTGTCTCCAGGCTGTAATGAAGCATTGTGAGTTGTTTTTCCTAGGGACATGGTTACTTTGCTCTAAATTACCTGTCTCTCCAGACAAGCAGATTATAGCGGAAAATACCACAGTTTCAAGAGTGCAGTGAAAGTACAATATAGAGATATGCAACTGACTAATGCTAACTGGGCTAAAAAATTCCCACCTATGCTTTCAACATTAGAGAAACCATCTGCTTGTTCATTTAAATTCCCAACCAGAGACTCTACTCACTGCCTAATAAATATTAATTAGAGCCTGCCAGACTCAAAGCAAGAATCATCTTCATGTTTGCATTTTTGGTGATTTGATTCATAACCCAAAGAAAATCCCTTGATTCTGTGCATTATATCACACATAAGTATACATTCATTCATGTAATCATCTAATCATTCAATCATGTATACCAGAAATAATACCCATCACTTATTATATGCAAAGCCATGTGATACTGAAAGCTGGAGACCCTCCTCGGTTAGCAGTGCTCACTGCATTACATAAAGAGCACAATATTCCGATGCTCATTTCCATGTGGGACGAGCTTCTATTTTCTCAAAAGGCAGAAGAAAACCAGATTAAATAGATCAGACAGAGTTAAATCTCTAAGGTCCCTTAGTATCTACCTTTCCTTTGGTGCATGAGATCTACCAACATCCGTTTAACAAAGAGTGACTCAAAAGAAAATTGTAGGACGTGTTTCAACTCCTCATTCATTTGTTCATTTGACAAATAATTACTGTGTGCTTTGGAGCCCTGGTGGCGCAGTGGTTAAGAACTCGGCTGCTAACCAAAAGTTGGCAGTTTGAATCCACCAGCAGCTCCTTGGAAACCCTATGGGGCAGTTCTACTCTGCCCTACAGGGTCGCTATGGGTTGGAATTGACACGATGGTAATGATTTTGGTTGGTTTGGTTTTTGTGTGGGCCAAGCACCTTTCTGGGCACTGGATAAATAGTAGTCAACAAAGGAGTCAGGACCACTCAACTCTCTGAGTTAACAGCCCAGAAGAACAGACAGGAAATAAACAAGGGGATAAATAAATAAATACAAGTGTTTTGATAGGTATTCTGAGGGCAATAAACAGAATGCTTTGATACAAAACAGCTAACCTACATTTTCTAGATAGATCAGGGAAGGCCTCTCTTAGAAGGTGACTTTTAAACTCAGACTTTAAAAGTGGAAAGAAGCAGCATTGTGAGGGAGTACTGAGCAACAGATATGAGAGGAGGGGTGAACGGGGTCTTTGTGGGGTAGTATGTTGTGGGAAAAGTGGGTGAGAAATGGACACAAAATACAGTAAGAGGGAAGAATGTATGTAAAGGCTAAATGGAAAATGAATGATCTCTGAAAGTAATTGCAATTTATCCTTCTCTAACCATCCTCGGATTTGTTTGTCATCGTTCAACTCAGGAGGAATGGTTTCCCAATAAAAAGATGTTTATGTTAAATACGTTAATTAAAAAGGAACAAAGCTTTCTCACATTAATGATATTGGGGCTTCTATACTCATCTCATTGGCCCAACTAGAGATATTGTCTTCCTTTTGTTTCCCTGATGTAGATAGAATTGAAGGACGCAGCCCTAGCATGCAGCCTTAGTTTAAAGCTTGCTTTCTAATTCTTTATTGAAGCCTTAATCTTGGCTTCACTTCAGTAGGGAATATTACTCTTTTAGCTCCAAGGCCACTGACAATGTTCTCATAAGGTCAAAGCCAGCGTAAATGGAACTCTCCTGAAGCAACAAAACACAGAGTTTGAGTTTGTTTGTATTTCAGACCTCACAGCACTGATTTTCACCCAAAGCTCTCAGTGCTCTTTAATAGCCAACGTTCTGCTCTCTGGGTTGATAGTCTCCTGGAGAGTACATCTTAGCTGGAGGTACAGCTCTCTCTTCCCATTTGCTCCACAGGCTTGGTGTTCAGACTTTACACTTTCCTCCAGAAAATGGATTTTTTTAAACTGATACAATAGGCAGTTGCTTCCTGAGCCCTGCAAACCTGACTTTATTATTCTGATTACTGTATTTTGCTTTCTAGTTGCAGCCCAGTGACTGCACTGACCAACTCTTTTGTTTCCTTCCTGTCGTTGTTATTATTAGGAGCCTATGTACTCATAGAGTTCTGACTCACAGAGACCCTATGTACTACAGAAGGAAACACTGCCAGATGCTGCTCCGTTCTCACAGTCATTGCTATGTTTGAGCCATTTTTGCAGCCACAGTGTTAATCCATCTTGTTGAGGGTCTTCCTCTTTTTCGATGACCCTCTACTTTACCAAGCACAATGTCTTTCTCCAGAGACTGGTTCCTCCTGATAACATGTCCAAAGTACACGAGATGAAGGCTCGCCATCCTCGCTTCTAAGGAGCATTCTAGCTGTACTTCTTCCAAGATAGATTTGTTTCTTCTTCTTGCAGTCCATGGTATAGTCAATATTTTTTGCCAGCACCATAATTCAAATGTATCAATTCTTCTTCGGTCTTCCTTATTCATTGTCCAGTCTTTGAATGCATGTGAGATAATTACAAATACCATGACTTGGTTCAGGCACACCTTAGTCCTCAAGGTGACATCTTTGATGTTTAACACTTTAAAGCGGTCTTTTACAGTAGATTTGCCCAATGCAAATTTCATTTCTTGACTGCTGCTTCCGTGGGAGTTGATTGTGGGATCTAAGTAAAATGACATCCTTGACAACTTCAATATTTTCTCCACTTATCATGATGTTGCTTATTGGGCCAGTTATGAGAATTTTTGTTTTCTTTATGTCGAGGTGTAATCTATACTGAAGGCTGTGGTCTTTGATCTTCATCAGTAAGTGCTTCAGATCGTCTTCACTTTCAGCAAAAATGGTTGTTAATGAGTCTTCCTCCAATCCTGATGCTGACTTCTTCTTCATATAGTCCAGTGTCTTGGATTACTTGCTCAGCATACAGATTGAATAAGTATGGTGAAAAGATACAACCCCGACACAGACTTTTCCTGATTTTAAGCCATGCAGTATCCCTTCGTTCTGTTCGGACAACTGTTTCTTGGTCTATGTACAGGTTCTGCATGAGCACAATTAAGTGTTCTGGAATTCTCATTCTTTACTATGTTAACCATAATTGTTTATGATCCATACAGTCGGATAAAACACAGGTAAACATCTTTCTGGTATTCTCTGCTCTCAGCTAAGATCCCTCTGACATCAGAAATGACATCTCTGGTTCCACATCCTCTTCTGAATCTGGCTTGAATTCCTGGCAGTTCCCCATCAATATACTGCTGCAATATTTTTTTAATTATCTTCAGCAAAATTTAACTTGCATGTGATATTAATGATATTGTTCAATAATTTCCGCATTCCATTGGATCTCCTTTCTTTAGAAAGGGCACATATTTGAATCTCTTCCAGTTGGTTGGTCAGGTAGCTGTCTTCCAAACTTCTCGGCATAGACAAATGAGTGCTTTCAGTGTTGCATCCTTCATGATGCCCTTAAATTAATTCAGAAATTTCTTCTGCGTTACAATCTGATGGATTTGTGCCTACCTCTATTTTTGCATAACCAATTCCTCCCTTGCCTGAAATATCATCCCCTGCATATCTAAATCTCAGCCACTCTGCCTGTAAAGCTTCGTTCAGCCTTCCAGCTCACAGTGTTATTGCCCAACCTTGAATGTCCCTAGCTCTTATTAGCACTGACACTCACTTGGTAGTGATAACAGCATGTATTAGTAAACATTTTTTTTTTTTTTACTAATTCATTTATCTATGAATTACCACGATTAGAAACTACAGAGGATTATTTTGAAGTGCTGATGGAATATCCAGCATACTTTCCAGTTTTTCCCCCTTAATATTATATTACACAGAAATCTAAACATGTCTCTCCATGGACTAATACATTGGAAAAGCACTGATCTGATGATTGCTTTCCATGACTTCATAACTTGATGAGTCTATAAAATGCAATGCTGCTCATCCCTGTTTATTTACTATCCTAGAGAACTGTGCAAACATCTTCCAAATTGCATAAGAAAGAAACTTGTATGCCATTCATGACTCTAGTCACATACTCTTCCTCCTCACATCCTTTAAATCACTAACTCTTTTCCTTTATAGCTACTTAAGATCTTCTGAGAGAGGGCAGTGGTGGTTCAGTGGTAGAATTCCTGCCTTACATGAGGGAGACCCATATCTGCTTACCAGCCAATGCACCTTGAGAGCAGCCACCACCCATCTGTTGCTTGTGTGTTGCTGTGATGCTGAACAGGTTTCAGCAAAGCTTCCAGACTAAGACAGACTAGGAAAAAAACCTGGTGATATACTTCTAAAAATTAGCTAGTGAAAACCCTATGGATTACAATGGTCCAGTCTTGTTAATGGGGGCCCCATGAAGTGGGCGCCGACTCCACAATAGCCAACAACGAAAACATCTTTTGAATCTTTCTGTTTTTCTCTATCCTCACTGCTAACACGTTCAGTAAGGCCACCATTACATTTAGCCCCCTGGATTATTGCAGTTTAGCTGCTTGCAATTATTCTCTGCCCCGCAGCCCTGCGGAAAAAAAAAAATTCTTTCTTCATAGTGTATCCACCCCTTGCTGTTGAGTCAATTCCGACTTTATGGAAGCAGACTACCACATCTTTCTCCTGTGGAGAGGCTGGTGGGTTCCAACCACCGACATTTGGGTTAATAGCCAAGGGCTTAACCACTGCACCACCAGGACTCCTCTTCATACTGTATAGGAGGTGTCATTTACCCAAAACACAAATCTAATCATGTTGCTGTCCTACTAAGAAGGTGCTCCATTGGCTTCAGGATCAAATGCAACCACCTGAAAGCATGCCAGACCCTCCTGCTTATCTATCCAGTGATTGTGCACTTCAGGCCTCATCTGTCAATATTACTCTTTTATTACTGTTCAGCTATTATAATCTTCTGACTACTCCTAAGCTCTCTTGTGCTTGCCAGTGTGGTACATGCCTAGAATACCCTTCTACAAATTCCTGACTGCCTACTCCTTTCTCTTTAGATAGCAGCTTAACTCACCTCAAAATGGCGGCCTTCCATGACCTGTCTAGACTGGTTACATGTCTCCCCTACATGTAAGGCAGCCCGTGTTTGTTCTTATCATATACTTAGATCTAGATGCAGACTTTTAGAAGCCCTGAGCACTAAAATGTCTACAGTTCCCACCCTAACCCACTATGTGGAATTCAAAATGAAAACGATGCAGAGCCATAAAATAAGTGTATGAAAAATAACAGAGTATTATAGTATGGCCATATCCTGCTTGTGCTGAAAAATCAGCTACATTTTTTTTTTTTTTTTTAAAAGTTGTCCCCAAAGGAACAGAATTGAGAACCCAGATGTAAATCCATCCACCTACGGTCACCTGATCTTTGACAAGGGGCCAAAGTCCATCAAATGGGGAAAAGACAGTCTTTTTAACAAATGGTGCTGGCAAAACTGGATATCAATTTGCAAAAAAATGAAACAGGACCCAT
Organism: Dugong dugon; assembly: GCA_030035585.1. Lineage (NCBI taxonomy): Eukaryota > Metazoa > Chordata > Mammalia > Sirenia > Dugongidae > Dugong > Dugong dugon. The sequence goes on along the minus strand of CM057472.1, from coordinate 96,625,522 downwards.
ACCTCACACCGTATACAAAAACTACTTCAAAATGGCTCAAAGACCTGAATTTAAAGCCTAAAACTATAAAGTTCATAGAAGAAAAAACAGGACCAACACTACAGGCCTTAATACATGGCATTAACAGGATACAAAGCATAACCATCAATGCACAAAACCCAACAGATAAGCTAGAAAACTTGGATCTTCTAAAAATCAAACACCTATGCTCTTCAAAAGACTTCACCAAAAGAGTAAAAAGAGAACCTACAGACTGGGAAAAAATTTTTGGACAGTACAAGGCAGCCAAAGGTCTAATCTCCATAATCTATAAGGAAATCCAACACCTCTACAACAAGAAGACAAATAATCCTATTAAAAAATGGGCAAAGGAAATGAACAGACACTTCACCAAAGAAGACATTCAAATGGCCAACAGACACATGAGGAAATGCTCGTGATCACTAGCCATTAGAGAAGTGCAAATTAAAACCACAATGAGATACCATCTCACCCCGGCATTCTTTTTTTTTTTTTTTTTTTTCTGAAATGGTTCTTCTATTAATTAAAAAAAAATTTTTTTTCAAATGTAGCACATTCTTCTTACAGAAAAAGAAATCAGAAAAACATCTAGAAATGTCCTTTATCTCCTTCCCATCTATGGCTGAGACTCTGTGTGTCCCTCAATACCCATTTTCCCCTTCTTTTTTTTTTTTTTTTTTTTATATATATTTTATTGTACTTCAGGTGAAAGCTTACAGAGCAAATAGTTTCTCATGAAATAGTAGTACACATGTTGTTTTTTGACATTGGTTAACAACCCCACAACGTATTAAGCCTCTAAATTCTCAACCTTTTTTTTTTGATGAAAATTACAGATGGCCAAATATACACCGTTTCAAAAATTTCTACATTCACAGTTCAGTGACATTGACTACGCTCTTCCAACTGTGCTGTTATTCTCACTTAAGATGAAGGCTTACAGAACAAAATAGTTTTTCAGTTAACAGTTACTACACATGTTGCCCTATGACAATGGTTAACAATCTCACAGCACATCAAGAATATCCTTACTCCACCTTGTGTTCCCTATCACCAGGGGGCTTCCTTGTCCCCTTCTGTCTTCTGGACCTTGTCAGTGGACTATTGTACCTCTTTAGTCTCATTTGTTTATTTATTTATTTATTTTTTTTATTTTATTTAAACACCATTTCAAAACTTTTTACTTACACATTTAAGTGATATTGACTATACTCTTCCAATTGTGCTGCCATTCTCGCCCAAGATGAAGGCTTACAGGACAAAACAGCCTCCCATTTAATAGTTACTACAAATGTTGTCCTATAGCAGTGGTCAACAATCTCACAATACATCGACAGTGTCCTTATTCAATTTGTGTTCCTTATCATCAGTTTCCTACTCTCCCTCTGCCTTCTGGCCCTTGTCACCGGACTCCTGTACATCGTTAGTCCCATTTAGTTTTACTGGGGTGTCCATTCCCAGGCTTAACATCGAACCTTGAAGGTAACTTCCCCTCTGACCTGAAAGGGTGTCTGGGGGCCACACTCTCGAGGTTTCTCTAGTATTCTTTAGGCCAGTATATCTGGTCTTCTTTTTTTTTTTTGGGGAGTTAAAATTATGCTCTACATCCTACTCCAGCTCTGCCCAGAACCCTCTGTTGTGATCCTGGTCAGAGGAGTCATTGGTGGTAGCCGGGCACCATCCAGCTGTACTGGGCTCAGTCCCGTGGAGGCCTTGGTAGCTATGGACCATTTGTCCTTCGGACTAATCTTTTCCTTGTATCTTGTTCTCTTCGTTCTCCCTTGTTCCCGAAGGGATGAGATCAGTGGAGTATCTTAGATGGCAGCTCATAGGCTTTTAAGACCCCAGACACTACTCACCAAGGTAGAATGTAGAGCATTATCTTTATAAGTAGTGTCATGCCAATTGAGCTAGATGTTCCCCGAGATCATGGTCCCCAGAGCCCTCCGTCCAACAACTCAGTCCCTCGGGGGGTTTGGATGTGTCTATAGGGCCTCCATGACCTTTCCTTGTGCAGGTTGTGTTAGTTTCCCCTGTACTATGTACTATCTCATCTCTCACCCAAGTTACCACTTACCTATTACCTATTTAGTATTCCCCCCCCCCCATCCCTGGTAACCAACAAGGATTGTTACATTTTGCATGTGAATTTTTTCATGGGTTTTTACAATAGAGGTCTCATACAATATTTGTCCTTTTGTGATTGACTTATTTCACTCAGCATGATGTCCTCCAGTTTCATCCATGTTATGAGATGGTTCACCGATTCATTGTTCTTTCTCGTTGCATAGTACTCCATTGTGTGTATGTACCATAGTTTGTGTATCCATTCGTCTGTTGATGGACATCGAGGTTGTTTCCATCGTTTTGCTATTGTGAATAATGCTGCCATGAACATAGGTGTGCATATGTCTATTCGAGTGATGACTCTTATTTCTCTAGGATATATTCCTAGGAGTGGGATTGCTGGATCGAATGGTACGTCTATTTCTAGCTTTCTGAGGAAACGCCATATCATTTTCCAAAATGGCTGTATCATTTTGCATTCCCACCAGCAGTGTATAAGAGTTCCCGTCTCCCCGCAGCCCCTCCAACATTTGTTATTTCCAGTGTTTTTGATTCGTGCCAGTAATGCCGGGGTGAGATGGTATCTCATTGTGGTTTTAATTTGCATTTCTCTAATGGCTAGTGATCGCGAGCATTTCCTCATGTGTCTGTTGGCCATTTGAATGTCTTCCTTGGTGAAGTGTCTGTTCATTTCCTTTGCCCATTTTTTGATAGGATTGGTTGTCTTTTTGTTGTAGAGGTGTTGGATTTTCTTGTAGATTATGGAGATTAGACCTTTGTCTGACTTGTACTGTCCAAAAATTTTTTCCCAGTCTGTAGGTTCTCTTTTAACTCTTTTGGTGAAATCTTTTGAAGAGCATAGATGTTTGATTTTTAGAAGATCCCAATTATCTAGTTTATCTGTTGGGTTTTTTGTGTTGATGTTTATGGTTTGTATCCTGTTAATGCCATGTATTAAGGTCTGAAGTGTTGGTCCTATTTTTTCTTCTATGAATTTTATAGTTTGAGGCTTTATATTCAGGTCTTTGATCCATTTTGAAGTAGTTTTTGTATATGGTGTGAGGTATGGGTCCTGTTTCATTTTTCTACAAATGGATATCCAGTTTTGCCAGCACCATTTGTTAAAAAGACTGTCTTTTCCCCATTTGATGTATTTTGGGCCCTTGTCAAAAATCAGGTGACCGTAGGTGGATGGATTTACATCTGAGTTCTCAATTCTGTTCCATTGGTCAATGTCTCTGTTGTTGTACCAGTACCAGGCTGTTTTGAGTACTGTAGCTGTATAGTAGGTTCTCAAGTCAGGTAGTGTGAGTCCTCCAACTTTATTCTTCTTCTTCAGTAGTGCTTTACTTATTCGGGGTTTCTTCCCTTTCCATATAAAGTTAATAATTAGTTTTTCCATCTCTTTGAAGAATGTTGTTGGTATTTGTATCGGAATTGCATTGTATTTGTAGATTGCTTTAGGTAGAATTGCCATTTTCACAATGTTGAGTCTGCCTATCCATGAGCATGGTATGTTTTTCCATTTATGTAGATCCCTTTGGGTTTCATGCAGCTGTGTTTTGTAGTTTTCTTTGTATAGGTCTTTTATATTCCTGGTCAGATTTATTCCTAAGTATTTTATCTTTTTAGGGGCTATTGAAAATGGTATTGATTTCCTGATCTCCTTTTCATCGTTCTCTTTACCGGTGTATAGGAATCCAACTGATTTTTGAATGTTTATCTTGTATCCTGCTACTCTGCTGAATCTTTCTATTACTTCCAGTAAATTTCTCGTGGAGTCTTCAGGGTTTTCTATGTATAGTATCATATCATCTGCAAACAGGGAGAGTTTAACTTCTTCATTACCAATTTGGATGCCCTTTATTTGTTTTTCTTGCCTTACTGCTCTAGCTAGAACTTCCAGCACAATGTTAAATAGTAGTGGTAATAAAGGGCATCCTTGTCTTGTTCCTGTTTTCAGGGGGAATGTTTTCAGCCTTTCTCCATTAAGAATGATGTTGGCTGTTGGTTTTGCATAGATGCCCTTTATTATGTTGAGAAATTTCCCTTCTATACCTATTTTATTGAGAGCTTTTATCAGGAATGGGTGTTGAACTTTGTCAAATGCCTTTTCTGCATCAATTGAGATAATGATGTGATTTTTTTCTTTCCTTTTATTTATGTGGTGGATTACGTTGATGGATTTTCTAATGTTAAACCATCCTTGCATACCTGGTATGAATCCTACTTGGTCGTGATGTATTATTTTTTTGATATGATACTGAATTCTATTGGCTAGAATTTTGTTCAGAATTTTTGCATCTATATTCATGAGATCACCCCGGCATTCTTGGCACGAATCAAAAACACTGGAAATAACAAATGTTGGAGAGACTGCGGGGAGATGGGAACTCTTATGCACTGCTGGTGGGAATGCAAAATGATACAACCATTTTGGAAAATGATATGGGGCTTCCTCAGAAAGCTAGAAATAGACATACCATTTGATCCAGCAATTCCACTGCTAGGAATATAGCCTAGAGAAATAAGAGTCGTCACTTGAATAGACATATGTACACCTATGTTCATGGCAGCATTGTTCACAATAGCAAAACGATGGAAACAACCTAGATGCCCATCAACCGATGAATGGATAAACAAACTATGGTACATACACACAATGGAGTACTATGCAATGAGAAAGAACAACAATGAATCTGTGAAGCATCTCATAACATGGATGAAACTGGAGGACATTATGCTGAGTGAAATAAGTCAGTCACAAAAGGACAAATATTGTATGAGACCTCTATTGTAAAAACCCATGAAAAAGTTCACACACAAAATGTAACAATCTTTGTTGGTTACCAGGGATGGGAGGGGTCGGGGGGAAATACTAAATAGGCAATATATAAGTGGTATCTTGGGTGAAGGGTGAGACAGTACACAATACAGGGGAAAGTAGCACAACCTGTACAAGGAAAGGTCATGGAAGCCCCATAGACACATCCAAACTCCCTGAGGGACTGGATTGCTGGGCAGAGGGCTGTGGGGGCCATGGTCTCGGGGAACATCTAGCTGAATTGGCATGACACAGCTTATAAAGACAATGCTCTACATTCTACCTTGGTGAGTAGTGTCTGGGGTCTTAAAAGCCTGTGAGCAGCCATCTAAGATAGTCCACTGGTCTCATCCCTTCAGGAGCAAGGGAGAATGAAGAGAACAGGATACAAGGAAAAGATTAGTCTGAAGGACTAATTGTCCACAGCTACCAAGGCTTCCACCAGACTGAGTCCAGTACAGCTAGATGGTGCCCGGCTACCACCACTAACTGCTCTGACAAGGATCACAACAGAGGGTTCCGGACAGAGATGGAGAAGGATGTACAGCATAATTCTAACTCACAAATAAAAGACCAGATTTACTGGCCTAAAGGAGACTGGAGAAACCCCAAGAGTATGGCCCCCAGACACCCTTTTAGCTCAGTGGTGAAGTTACCTCCGAGGTTCACTGTTCAGTCTGGGAGTGGACAGCCCTATAAAACTAAATGAGACTAACGAGGCACAGGAGTCCAGTGACAAGGGCCATAAGGCAGAAGGGGACAAGGAAGCTGGTGATAGGGAACCCAAGGTGGAGTAAGGATATTGTTGATGTGTTGTGATATTGTTAACCATTGTCATAGGGCAACATTTGTAGTAACTGTTAAATGAGAAACTATTTTGTTCTGTAAGCCTTCATCTTAAGTGAGAATAGCAGCACAATTGGAAGAGCGTAGTCAATGTCACTGAACTGTGTACGTAGAAATTTTTGAAATGGTGTATCTTTGGCTATGTGTATTTTCACCAAAAAGAAAAGGTTGAGAAGTTAGAGGGTTAATATGTTGTGGGGTTGTTAACCAATGTCATAAAACAACATGTGTACTACTGTTTCATGAGAAACTATTCGTTCTGTAAGCCTTCACCTGAAGTACAATAAAATATATTAAAAAAAAAGAACAAAAAAAAGGTGTCCCGCATTACAGTGACCCTAATAAAATGTAGTCTTTTTATTGAGTAAGTTACTACTGTGTGTATTTACTGTGATGTTTGAAATTGCCTGTCCTCTTATATGTCTCTACTATGTGGGTATAGATTATGCCTTGTTAACGACTAGATGCTCAGTGCCTTTCCCAGAATAGTCATTGCTCCTTAAACCTTTGTTAACAAAAGCAAGGGGTGAATGAATAAATAAATGGCCACAGTCCATCATTCTTCTTGCCTTGTTGATAATTGCCCAAAGTGGCCTTCAGCTTTCTCAGTTCAGCCTTAGCCTTCTTAACTATATACTCCATTTATCAGAACTGAGCTACTGAACTAAATGAGTACACAATTGCTCCATGACTGTTTTTCAAATAGTCTTGAGATACAAATCTGCCAAATGGTGTTCGTTTGAGCCATTAGTTCACAAATAACTTCTAGTTCTCCAAAACTAACAAAAAATCATCAGAGATGGAAAACATCAGAAAACAAATACACCTCACCTTTTCGAAAATTTAGTTTCCAAATAGAAAATCTAGAGTCATTGTTTTTCTATTTAGTATAAAAATCAGTTACCTACTGCTGCATTAAAATTCTCCCTAAAATTAGCATCTTAAAACAACAAACATTTTTTTTATTTCACAGTCTCTGTGAGTCAGGAATCAGGAGGAGCTTAGTTAGGGGGTTCTGGCTCAGACTCTATCGTGAGGCAGCAATTGAGGTATCAGCCAAGGTTGCAGTCATCTGAGACTTCAGTGGGTCTGAAGGGTTAGTTTTTAGGCTGGGTCATGTGGCTGTTGGCAGAAGGCTTTGTTTCTTTGCCACGTGGAACAGATGCGTATGATATAGCTTTCCCCAGAGTGAGTGATCTGAGATAGAGAGAAGTTACCCGAGACAGAAGCCACAGTCTCTTATCATGAAAGGGGCATGCCATTGGCAATATTCTATTGGTCACGCAGACTAACCTTGTGCAACATGGGAGGCTACTACACAAGAGTGTGAAAACCAGGAAGTGAGGTCATTGGGGACTATTGTGGAGGCTATCACAGGAAGATTTTTGAGCAAGTGTATAACATGATCTGACTTATGTTTTAAAGGGACCATTTTGGTGGTTTTGTGGAAAACAAAGTGTAGGGGATCAAGGGTGGAAACAGAGACCAAGTATGAGGCTATTGAAATAGTTGAAGAAATAGATGGCACCTGCGTGCTCGAACAAAGGTTGTAGAAGTGGTGGCACTGAGAAGTTTTCAGGTTCTGTATATTCTAAAGGTTAAACTAAAATGATTTACGGGTGGACTGGATGTGAAATGTGAGAGATACAGAGGTATTAAGGACCTTGACAGAATTTGGCCAACGAAGCTGGTTGTATAGTGATGAAACTTATCAAGAAAGGGAAGATTAGTAGAGGTGTAAGTATGGGGGAAATCAAGAGTTGTGCTTAAAATACATTAAGTATGAAATGCCTATTAGACATCCAAGTGGAGAGGTTAAGTAGGCTGTTGAATTTACAGTTTCAGGGGAGACGTTGGGCTGGAGATATATACATTGAGTCATCAGTTTATAAATGGAGCCATCATAGTAAAAATGATGTTTAGAAACACGGGATGGATACGGGATGGATAAAATAACTAGGAAGTGAGCGCAGACACGACGATGTTAAAGGACATTTCATATAAATGGAATTAGACAACAGGTGGTCTTATGTGTCCAGCTTCTTCTTCTTAACATAATGTTTTTGAGGTTCGTCCTTGTTGTAGGACGTATCAGTACTTTGTTCCTTTTTATTGCTGAACATTATCCCATTGTATGGATATACTCCACCGCCCATCTGTCAGTTTGTCATACTGTGGTGACTTATGGGTTTCTATGCTGCTGGAAGCTATGCCACTGGTATTTCAAATACCAGCAGGGTCAACTATAGTGGACAGGTTTCAGTGGATCTTTCAGACTAAGACAGACAAGGAAGAAGGGTCTGGCGATATTCTTTAAAAAAATTGGCCAGTGAAAACCTTCTGGATCACAACAGAATATTGTTCGATATAGTGCTGGAAGATAAGCCCGCTAGGTTGGTAGGAACTCAAAATGCTCAATGGCTGCAACAAAGGATTCAAGCATATCGATGACTGTGAAGATGATGCACAACCTGTAAATGCTTCATTTGTCGTACATGGGGTTGCCATGAGTTGAAGCTGACTCGACGGTAACTAGCAATAACACGGACATATCGCACTTTATCCATCCATTTAAAAGTTAATGGATATTTGCGTTGTCTCATGTAGTATCGGGTAGTCTCTGACTTATGATGGGGTTCTGTTCCCGACAACTCCGTCATAAGTCGGTTCTGATGTAAGTTGAATATCTCTTTTGTTTATTTTTAGTTTTCATCAATATTCTCTTTTATTATCAGTCTTTTTATAAATCCGATCTTTGAACACCTGCAGATGAACATTTGAGAATGATAACATCAGCAAATTATGAGCTGCCACATTGTAGTACATACTACTGACCATAAGATGTACAGAAAAAAACAAAAGCATAAAACAGATGGTCTTAAGTGTGGTTTGTTGTAACTTGAATACATTGTAAATCGGGGACTACCTGTGTTTTAATATCCATCTCTTTCTATAGCATTTTACTCCTGCTTCTTTATAGCACGTGATAGATTATCGTTGTGAACAGAAAAGGAGATGCATCTGATTCACATTTCCATGTCTGCAATTTATACTTGTATCTGGCAAAATGTAGATGCTCAGTGAGTTGTCAATTGCAATTTGACTCTGTTGCTTACATGAGTCAGGCTGCCAGTTCTGCCAAGGGCTTCCTTGGTACTTTGGTAAACAGATAATTGTGACTCTCCAGCCTTCACACGGGCATCATTTCCATTTCCAGCATTGCCTCTGTTTCACCGCTTCCCATTCCTTTTTATGCTGAGCTTCCTCCTGGCAGTTGTCTAAGTCTCAGGTTGCTCAAAACCTCCTTTTACATTTCCTCGGGCCAAGGGCAATGTGCTTTGCAGAGTCAACGAGTAGATTCTGGTTTTGGAGAAAGAGTAGTTACTTGAATAAAAAAAGTTACGTGCCTTTGTCATGTTCTTTTGCCAGATCACATTGTAGATCTAAGTAAAGAATAATAATGCTGAAACAGAAACATAGATGAAAACTCCTCAGTCTCTAATCTCTAAGCATTTTAAGAAGAGAAAAATAAAAATCTTTGTGAGGTAAAGTTAAATTCCTTTGGATGTTTCCAATGTTCGGCTTTGAATCCCAATAATTAGCAAAGAATATGGGAGTATGATTCCTAGGAGCCTTCAATGAATAACTCTTTTCAAGGGTTTAGTTTCTCTTTCAGAGCATTTTAGTAATCACTCGTGCTTCTCTGAAAATCGAATAATGGCCCACAATGCGTTCTGAAATGAAAAAGAATGCAAGGGGAAATAAAGCGAGAAACCCCACAACACATGGGTATTATCAGTTTTGGCTCAATCAGGCTTCGCAGGTGGAATCAGTCTTAATTCAAATGGTCCTCTCCTCAGAGATTGAGGCAAGTGATGCTTTTCTTTGTTGCCTTCCAGAGCTTTTCATTCTGCACAATCACAGCATACACCAAGTTTGAAAGCCAAGCTTTCAAAAATATGTAACAGGACATTGAAATGAGAAAAGGGAAAGAGGCAAAAAGATATAGAGCTTAGCTTAAAATTGGACACTTGCCTTTGATGGGTCTGCTTTTAAAATAGGAAACTGATTTTCAGTTAACCAGCTGAAAGAAAAAATGCACGGCTACGTACTCGCTCTAATTCTGCAGGCAGGCCTTCCTTCCTAACCGCTTTCCTTGTAAATGCATTTGGATACTTTGCAAGTAGAAAGTGCAGAGGGTTTGGGCATGCTGTGTCCTGAGTGGTTCAGTCTAAGTTTATGTTGCTATGCCTTCTGTTTTCCCCAGGACTGGAAAAAACATGCTTCCAAAAGGCAGGATGCAGCTCAGAGGAGGTTGCGGGTGCAGGCCAAGCAGCTCTTTGAAAGGTAGCTATGTAAGAAATGAATTACATTCCAGTATATAAAATATGACACGTGTGAATTAATTACTGATACCAACTTGATTTACATGAAATTGCTAGTGATTTGTCATTTTAAATTATCTATGAAAAAATTATTTTGGTTTATGAGCCATTTCAAATGAGGAACTTCAAATAGACAAGACAGTGTTGTGGAGTGGAAACACCCAAGAGGTCTTTGGTTGTTTTCCTCATTCTGCAGCTATCAGCTCTATGATCACTGGAACAATGTCTTTCATCTTAACTTAATTTCCCTAGTGCCTACCACAGTGCCTGACATATATCAGACCCTCACAATATATTTGTTTGTGAGTGATTGAATTTAAGAATACCTGTCAACTGACAGTTGATTTCACAAGGCTTCTGTTTCTAAATCTTTAAAACAATAAAATAACATTGTTTCTATTCACTCTAAAGTGCTATGTAATCCCCAAAATTATAAAATATAGAATAAGTAGGTTCATTCAACCTTCTAATGCCTCGTACAACATTCAAATAAGTGGTCATCTTGTCGCTGCTTAAACACCACAAGTTATATGATATTCATCACATTATGAGAAAACCCACGCCATATTTGATTAACTTTCATTCTCACAAACATTTCACCTTAGATTAAACCAAAATCTACCTGCCTAATACCCACCACCATTCTTCCCTCTGGGGCACTATATGTAACAAGACGCTAACTAAAACTTTTCTTGTAGTATTTTGGAGTTTTAACCAAAAAACCAAACCAAACTCGTTTCTGTCAATTTGATTGAGACTCACTGCGACCCCATGTGTTACAGAGTAGAACTGCTCCACAGGTTTTTCTTAGCTATCATCTTTATGGAAGTAGGTCACCAGGCCTTTCTTATGCAGTGCTGCTGGGCAGGTTCAAATCACCAACCTTTCAGTTAGTAGCCAAGAGAAAACCATTTGTGCCATCCATAAACCTTTAACAAAAACTCCAGTTTTAACAACATTTTAACAAAATAGCTAGTGCGAGGTACACTTATATCTTAAGGTAGGGTGCTTGCTAAAGCGTCTATTCAGGACTTGCAGTGGAGATGATCCCAGACTAGTTCTTCCTATCTTGAATCATCATCCATAAACAGGCTGTATATAAAAATGTTGAAGATGCATTAACAGAGGCTGAAGAGATTACAGAATGAGGATTCTTAACCCTGAGATTTCACAAAATTATGGATGCTGGTTTCCGCTCACCACCTCAAGTCAAGTAAGAGGAGGCTTCAAAAGAGCCAGATGCTTGATAGCCATCCTTTGGAGTTTGAAGGACAGAGAAGCTGGCACCTAGTTTTCATCTGAAAAGTTTAAGGTGGAGCTGTGGCTAGAGCAGCCTGTCTGGAAACAAAGCAGAGAGAAAAGTTTGCATTGACAACAGCACAAACATTGTGAATATTGGTTTCCAGTGAGCTAGATGTGGCCATCACAGAAAATAGTTTGTTTCCAGGAAGGGACTCTCCCCGAGAGGAGCAACGAGGAAGTAGGGATGACTGTAAATGAAGGGTAGACTTCCGGAAATCAAGAGCTGGAGAAATCACAGGAAGCTAGTCGTAGGTGGCAACAATCCCATCACAGTTTGCGCATTGGAACACACCATGCCTACAAGACACCAATACCTGATTCCAGCTCTAATTAGTCAAGCAAGTATACGTTTCCGTTTCCTCCCTTTAGCTACCTTTGCTACAACCTGGCAAAGCTCAAAGCATCAGCTACTCCACGGAATAAAAGGAGGAGCAGGAAGTAGAAATAGAACTGAACATACTGCCTTTCCAATGGCATTTTTGTGAGTCACAATCAATGTCACTTCAAGGGAAAGTAAAGATATTTTTTAAATTGGATGTTTAGAGGTTTTATGTTCCCCCAAACTAGATTTGGGGAAAAAAGACTCTTCATGCACTGTCTGACAGTCACTGAGGAAGCTATGGGTGCCGCTCAAGACTCCATCCATAGCTGGGAGGGACGACTTTTGACTTGAGTAAGCGGATTTAAAGAGGTAGTTGTGGGGAAGAATGAAGTTGTTTCCTGCTAATATACTACTACCACCACCCGTTGCCATCAAGTCAATTCTTATTCATAGTGACTCTACAGGACAGAGTAGAACTGCCCATAGGGGTTCCAAGGCTGTAATCTTTACAGAAGCAGACTGCCACAACTTTTTACTATGGAGCAGCACCAACCTTTCGATTAGCAGCCAAGCACTGAACCACTGCACCGCTATGTTTCCTATGCTGATATACTAATAAGTACAATTTACTCAAAGATATATTTACACATAGAATATAAATTCCTCTTCTTTGTATCCAGAGTCCTGGTGGCACACTGGTTAAGAGCTCAGCTGCTAACCAAAAGGTCAGCCGTTCAAATCCAGCAGCCACTCCTTGGAAACCCTGTAGGGTAGTTCTACTCTGTCCTATAGGGTCACTATGGGTCGGAATTGACTCGACACAATGGGGTTTTTTTTTTTTTTTTGGTGTTTTCTTTGTATCCATTCTTCAAATATTAATTTTCATGTAAGTTTTTTTCACTATATCTGAATCTTTTTTTTGGGGGGGTGGGGGAGATGAGTTTAATTAAAAGAGTGGTTGTTGTTGTTAGGTGCTATCCAGTCACTTCCGACTCATAGCAACCCTGTGTACAACAGAACGAAAAACTGCCCAGTCCTGCGCCATCCTCACAATCGTTGCTATGCTTGAGCCCCTTGTTGCAGCCACTGTGTCAATCCATTTTGTTGAGGGTCTTCCTATTTTCACTGAACCTCTGCTTTACCAATCATGATGTCTTCTCCAGGAACTCGTCCCTCCTGATAACATATCCAAAGTATATGAGACGAAAAGAAAGCAATAGGCAAATAAACCAGCACAGTCCACACATTTGACTACTCAGTAAGCTTTCACACTATTCTAGGCGTATTTAACTCTCCGTGCAGCAAAACAATTACTTCCTGCTGCCTGACAAGGAGCAACTATCTTTTGTACAAATGGAGATACTCTTCCCTTATCCTTAAAATAGGGTGGACACAAAGTCACAAGAGAAGTAAATCCCTCTTTTAGTTCAGTCACAAAATTACTTGACTATTCTTTAACCTAAACCCAAAATTAAGAACTACAACAAACCAAAAATTCTTTTACAAAATAATAAATGAAAAAGAAAAAAAAAGTATAATAATCAATATGAGGCCTCCTCCACAACCTCTGCATCAGTTATAGTGTGTGTGTGTGTGTGTGTGTGTGTGTGTGTGTACTGCTATAGTCTTCACATATGTATCACTTCCGTAACTGGTCATTAAAAAATCAAAAAAACAAACCCGTTGCCTTTGAGTCAATTCCAACTCATATCAACCCTATAGGACAGAGTGGAACTGCCCCCTAGGGTTTCCAAGGAGTGGCTGGTGGATTCGAACAGCCAACCTTTTGCTTAGCAGCCGAATGTTTAACTATTGTGCCACCAGGGGTCCAACTGGCCATTAGGCTGCGATTTATTTTTAACATTATTATTATTTTATTATCTATTCCATATTTCCTTTATCCTGAGCCAGTGCCTCAATTTGTCAGGGTTCTTTATCTGGTATAATGATCCAAACCATCTTTCCCGGTCTAAATTATCAGTGGATTTGTTTTTACTGGGTTGCTGCACTATTCCATTTACTTTTACTATTGAGACTTGGCAATAGAAAGCAAGACCCTAGAGAATGTCCTAGGCTCCAGACGTGACTTCCCTGCCCACACAGTGTAGTACCAACTCTATTTCCCCTTGATAAGTGGAGACAATCCCCCATCCAGTATAGTAACCCATTAGCATAGTCACCGAAACTGTCAGGTAACAGTCTCAACTATCATATCAGAGGAACTGTTTTTGTATCCCTGCTGGCAGTATTTCTCCACTAGCAACTAAAGGAGTCCATACAGGAGAGTACAAAGTTTCTAGAAAAGAAAAGAAAAAATGTCAAGTGGATTATTAGATATAAGAGTGAAAGAAGCCACTAATACTTTCAGCCCTTGGTTCCTCTATTTACGTATTGAGGCTATGGGAAAAATAGAACTGTACGTTGACTGCTGATTCAAAGCATATACCCTGTCCTCTGTACTAGAACCCTAACATTTCAGAGTCTTTTATCCCCACTAGCATTGTATCTAAGGAGCTCTGGTAGTGCAGTTCTTAAGTGCTTGGCTGTTAACCAAAAGGTCAACAGTTTGAATCCACCCTTCACGCCACAGGAGAAAGACGTGGCATTATGCTTCTGTAAAGACTGATGCTTTGGAAACTCTATGAGACAACTCTGCTCTGTCCTGTAGGGTTGCTATGAGTCCAAATGAACTCAACGACATGGAACAGCAACCACAGCATTGTATCTGAGTCTTCAGTAGGCCTTTTCGCCTACCCAGCTGCTTCTGTGTGATAAGGTATGTGATAATATCAGTAAATTCTATGGGCATGAACCTATTTTTATTTTTTTGCTGTGAAATGAATCTTTAGTCAGAAACAATGTTGTAAGGAGTATCACGATGATGAGTAAGATATTCTAGTAGTCTACAGGCCAGCAGAAGGATTGAGGGCAAGGAAGGCGAATCCATATCCAGAATACACGTCTATACCAGTGAAGTGAAGTTGCTGCTGCCTTCACAGTGAAAAGATCCAGCAAGCAGCATGCCACAAGGTAACTAGCAGATACTCTGGGAAATTGTCCTGTAACGAGGTGGGGGTGGAGGGTGGGCTCAACATTGGTCTCAGCTGTGGTCAATGAAGGCATTAACTAGAGCTAATAGCCAAACTAGCCTTAGTGAGGACCGGTCCACGTTTTCACCCTTGGATACTGTAAGCATTTTTTCCTATGTTTTAATTCTTTGAAACCAAATTAATTGATAAATATTTTAATGGACATTTATTTTCTTTTATGTTCAATTTCAAAACAGCATGTTTTCTTTGTGAGCAAAGAGTAACATCAGATTGGATAAGCTTTAAGTCTGAGTCCTGATCAAGTGAGTTTATCCTGGAAACTTTGAATTAAATATAAAACAATTGATAATTCTTACTGTTTGGGCTTCTAAAGATACAGTGGTAACCATAGTCTTAATTATTGGCTGTTGTGTGCTTTTAACTCATATAATTTTATTCACTTGTATTGAACTGGGTTTCCAACTTTTATTCTGTTTTGCCTCTTTCATGAGAAACACCATGACTGAAGTTTAAAGTAGCTTCAGGCTGTACTAGGCAAAGTTGAATTGACTTTGCACCGCTTGGCTTCTTCAAGTCTTTGGATAATTAGCTATAAACAGCTAGTCCTGGGGCTTCTGGTCCATCAGACTATTTTTAAAGGTACTATTGTGTCAAAGGAAAACACCATGGTGCATAGTCCACGCATTGCCTTCCACCATTTTGTGTTTCCCCAGGCTTTTAAAATAAACTCTAAATCCATCATCTATAGAAGTACTTCCTAAAAAACTCTCACTATCTTATGGCATTGTGTGTATCTTACATATAACTAATCTAGGATCTTTGTATATATCTAATGTGTATGGTTTTTTAAAATTGTTTTTATTATGTTATTTTGCTTCGCCTAGAACTCCTTCTTATTCTTAATTCTTTATTTATCCATATGGTTCTTCACTATATTCACTATGTAAACACTCAAGGGCAGGGCTTGGCTAAATAAATCCAGTATTGAAGTAAATATCCTGGGCTTTATAGCCCGTCACATCTAAGTTTAGATCTCATTTATATTATATCAGATGAGTAAATAGCAAAAGAAATAAACCTCTAATGATGGGCTGTCATATACTAGCATTTTGCATACGGGAGGGTAGAATTTTTGTAGGGCGATCCTCCAGGATTTGTCACAGCAGAAATGTCGGTAGCTTACATCCACCAGCCACTCCATGGGAGAATGATGTGGCAGCCTGCTTCCACAAAGATTCGCAGCTTTGGAAACCCTGAGGAGCTGTGCCACACTGTCATATAGGGTCGCTCTGAGTTGGAACTGATAGTATGGCACACAACACCAACAATTCATATAATTAATAGGCTTCAGGATTGTTACTTATGTTTGATATTTTATTTCCTTTCTTATTCTCTTTTGTATTTCTCCTCAACACCTAGCAAAGATTCTTTCTTTTTTCATAGTAGACACTCAGTGTTTGTCAAATATAAAGTTACTTGTTACATTTTTCTAAAGTCTCACTGAATTAAAAAAAAAAAAATTAAACCATAATTACATTAGCTGACTTCACATTCTTTTCAACTGATTTCTAAGCCTCTCCAAACAAACAAGCAAAATCTCCTTTGAGTGCATTGTTTGTGAAGAGGAACAAAAAAAAAAAAAAAAAAAAATCACTGCAATTCCAAGAAAGGGATTATATCTGGAAATAAGAAGGGCAGACTACCTGGAGGTGATATAAAACACAGAAGAAAATTCAAGTTGAAGAAAAGTGGATGCCCAAATCCTGAACTAATATCTCTCTGGATAATAGCTAACAATATGGAGGTACACTTTTATTGGGACTGTCCTACCTAGAGAGGCTCACAGGAGCCTTGCCTGCCTAAAGTTGTATGGCATAGTGTTCAGACTTTTGGACAGGCGGTGCTTCCTACAGACGGTACTTCAGGAACTCAGGAGAGAGACTTTCCTTACCAAGGTATCCAGGAACAGTGTCAAGGAGAAGGCTTAGAAGACCAAGTGTCACAGGTTTCCATTTGTAGATTCCATCTATAGATTGAATTTGTCCCTCAAAAACATGTCGAAGTCCTAGACTCTGAACCTGTGATGTGACCTAGTTGGAGGAAATAAGGTTTTTCTTGGCAGATGTTATCAGTTAGGTTAAGGAGGTCATATCAGGGTAGGGTAGGTCCAATCCCATATCACTAGTGTCTTATAAAATAAGAGAACAGACACAGAGAGTCACACACACAGGGTAAGACAAATGCTATGTGAAGATACAGTTACAAGTCAATAAATGCCTGGGGCTACCAGAAGCTGGAGAAGACAAAAAAGGATTTTCCCTTAGAGGGGACAGAGAGACAGCATGCTCTAAACTTAGACTTCTAGCTTCTAGAATTGTGAAACAATACATTTTCAGTCTTTAACCACCCACTTTGTGTTTTGTTTTTTTTTTTTTTTTGTAAATGGTACCCCTTGGAAACTAAGTCACCATCTTGCAACATATGATTGTTATTGCTCTCATTCTTGAAAACTTATTCTGTCTCCCACTGCCAGAAATTATGTCAGGTGGACCCAGGAATTAGATAAAAGCTTTCTGATAACAGATAATATAAATAGATATGAAGCATTTTCATACTGATTTTATTTAATTGAGCATTTTATCATACACTGCTGTTTGTTCTTTTGTTGTCTTATTTCATCAGTAAAACTACGGCCAGATTGTACGCACAATTCCTGGTTTATATACCTTTTGTCTACCTCCTCTCTTTCCATCCCAGATTTCTGAGTTATTATGAACTAGTTTGAATTGTTAATGAGAAGTGAAAAAAAAACGAGGTTTAGTTCATTTTCTCCAGCCTAGTAGCTGTTTGAGGGGAGATGTTATGTTTTATTTATTTTTTATATCTCCAGGGACTATCTTAGACTTAGTGCATATTAGGCGCTCAACAAATACTCTTTGAATGAAAGGAAAAATACGTAAGTAGATGGATAAATGGAGTACTATTGTAGATTAGTACTACTAGTATTATTGTGGATTAACCAAGATGGTCATGAAAATAAATGTATGGTAGTGACAATTCTGCGGTAGAATTCTTGCCTTCCAAGTGGGAGACCTGGGTTCAATTCCCAGCCAATGCACCTCATGAGCAGCCTCCACCCATCTGCCAGTGGAGGCTTGCATTTTGTTGTGATGCTGAACAGGTTTCAGCACAGTTTCCAGACTAAGATGGACTAGGAAGAAATTCGTGGTGATGTACTTCCAAAAATCAGTCAATGAAAACCCTATCCACCCATGGTCCTATCCACAATCAATCATGGGGATGGCACAGGACCAGGCAGCATTTGCTTCTGTTGTGCATCTGGTGGCCATAAGTCAGGGGCCAACTTGACAGCAGCTAACAACAACAAAGCCTTCTGGGACTCTGCAACACCAAACTTGAATATTGCTCCCATTGTTCCTCTACTAGATGCCTTGAACTGATGGGTCATATTTCCATAATTACTTGATTATAATATTAACCTTGGAATAATGGGATTAGAATAGAGTAGAAAGGACTTTGCCTTAAAAAAACGAAAGGTAGACTGGATATAAGATGAATAGAGAAAGACATGGCCAAGCATAAATTGAAACTATGAGAGTGGGACAGACAAGTTCCTGTCTCTTCTGTGCATAGAGAAATGGACTTAGGTAGTTCACAGTGAATTATAGCAAGGAGTGGCGGTGCTTGATAATCAGCAATATGCTGGCATGACATTGACGTGGGGGCTTTGCTACTGCCGTTTGGAAATTTTATTCTAAATCACAGAGAATTTCTCAGTATATGAGTACAAATGTTACAGGGGAATAACTCCCAAAGAGTGCTCTGGTCATACGGATGCTAGTGACAAGGGTCACTGGTTCTTTGCGCCCTGTTTTAAGACTATATACTCATCTTTACAAATGCCTAAGAAATTCTGATATCTGGTAACCCCTGCACAGGTGACCATGTTAATAAGACCAGAACATTTGCAGGGGTTTTGGGAACTTACGTAAGGTGACATACTCAGTGCCGCTATAAAATTTGGAGATTCTACAGTTTTCATTCTGAATTTTGGTATTCCTACACATAGTATTCAAAGGACAAATACAACATTTTATGCCAGTGGGTAGCACTATAAAATGCCTATGACAACAATTTTAGTACTTACTACCTATTTCCAGTTTCTTTCTTTTTTTTCTCATTTGTTTTCCTTGTATTTATACAGAGTTGTAATCTCCAACAAACAGCACTGGCCTCCCACATTATTTATTGTTTCAATATAGGGGACAATTACATATAATTAACTAGATGACACTCATTTGCTGGTGAAATTTGCTAAGAATGCATTCGCTTCTTAGGGGAGTTGCTTTCTATTTCTTGCACCATTGCTCTGATGGTGTTTAGACAGAGCTACTTTTTTTTTCATCCTTATTTATTGCTTCGTTGGTCCAAGGCAGGAAAAAGCATATGAAAATCAGTATGCAACAGCCTGTGAATAACTATCACAGGAGGCAGAGAGATAGTTGCATACCGATTAGCAATCACCCAAATAGGCACAAGGTAAGCTTTAAACAACATGTCCATCTGTGGGTGAGGAAATCCAGGTGAATTTGTCAGTGCCTTGTAATTTTTTTTGTGGAAGCTATCACTTGATGCCATGGAAAAGGCAATTAGCATAGTATCTTATTTCTCTTTCATGTTATGTTCCACATAAGCTGATTTTCCAGAAGGCTGAAGGTCACTAATTTGTTATCAAACCTCTAAATAATTAATATATAAGAAAATTCTAAATCATGTTGTTCTTTCTCCTGCCTACTTAAACAGAGTATGCAGAGCAAAACGGAACTTACCATGAAGTCCTCCTAAAGGTGGCCCTAAGCCAGGCTATGCCCAAAGGATAGACTTTGCCCAACTGAATCATGAGGAGTTGGGACAAATGATCTAGTATTCCTGGAGTGCTGTCCATTTGACAGGCTCTGTAAAAACAAAGCTGTTTTAAAAGTTGGAGAGAGCACACATCAGAGATTTGCTGTTTAAGTCAATAGTTTACTTTAGGCCACAGCTGCCCATCTTGTGGTTCTGCTTGTGCAAGTATGAAATCTCATTCACATGAACTCTCCCAAGAGTTTATCTATACACCCTACCTGATTTCCTTCCATCCCAGATTTCTCCCTTTTTGACTTTCCTTATTTATAGCTCCTTTAGACCGTGGTCATAGTCATCTTTGGCCTCCTGGACTGAATTTCTCACTAAGACACACTAATCTCACTTTGGGTGAGACGGATTGGATCTTCAGTATACTTTGTTGTGTTTCTTAGTTGCTGAGTGTGACTCTCCTAGTGCCTGAGTCTTGTCTCTATTTGGTAGATTAATATTTCCTGTGTAAATTATTCTATTCACAATGCAAGAAAAGAGAGACTAAATTCCACCAAGCATTCAATGGGCTTTAAGCCAGACAACTAGACACACTTTATGAGGGTATCAATAAACATTTGCTACCAAGTGGTCTCCCCAATCTTTCCGTCATGGATAAGAAGCTACAAACTACTTGAAAAGTATTTGAGGACCATCAGAAATCTTGTCTAAATTTCAGCTTTGCTCTTTACTAGTTGTGTAAACTCAGAAATTTACTTAATGTCTGTGACTTCCTTTACTTATTTATAAAATGTTGACAATAATAGAAGCTAATTTATTGTGGGAATTAGTTGAGGAAATACACATAAAGCTCTTAGCACAGTCTTTGTTGGAGGGTAAAGAATGGCAGCTTTTTATCTGGTTTACTATTATATTTCTCAAAGTGACATATAGCAGATAATACTTCAAAAATAATAAGGCATTGACTCAATTTGATGTCATAATATATGACAGTGTACAAAGCATGATGGGAAAGTACAATAAATGAATAACATGAATCTTATTTTTAAGAAACTTAAAAACAAGTATTTCTACATTTTCCTAATATTTATTGTTTTTAATGGACCCAAGAAGCATTTGGCATTTATTATTTTGAGTTCAGCTTCTTACTAGGACAATATTATTTGTCATAACTGACTTATTCATTGCTTTTTCCTTCCTATTTCACTTCTAATTCATGGCTACTGGGGACCATCACAAAAATCACTTCTCATAGATGTTGTTTAATTTAATTTTGTATTTTGGCCACAGACTGTACATCTTATTCTTGGCCAGTAGACTTAATCCTATATCTGTTACTGGGAAGAAGGATAGCAATATGGATAGCACAGGACAAGCCTTCACTTCTAATAGTAAAACAATTTAAATTTCCTGTACTCTTAATGGTAAATCCACCCGGTCCTTTAGTACTGGTTATTAAGGACAGCCCTTTGCTCGAAGCCACGGCAGAGCAATATATTCAATAATGCATTTCCTATGCCCCTGAATATCAATCTGAAAGCAGAAAGAAGTTATAAACACTTTACTTAATCATTTATTAAAATGAAAGTAGCACCCTGGGACTACAGGAACATGGGGAGCCATTGCCAGGTTCAATTTATTTTTAGCGGTTGTCAATTGTACATGAAGAGACCCTAGTGTGCAGTCCCGTCCCGCTGACATTTCCACTAGGTAATTTACCTTTTGCTCCACTCTCTCTGGAAAACCCTCCAGTTATCTTGTGAGATAAACAATAGATGGCTTTGCTTCCGTGAACTTTTGCTTGAGCATAATGACCTGCTCCAACTGGAAGCAGTTTCCTCCCTCTTGTAAAAAGGAAACTGTTATTATGAACACCCTTTTGCTTAGCAATTGCTTCTCAATGCTCAGTTTATTTTAGCTTTGGGGTAATTCTAATGAATTTGCTTCTCAAATTTTCCCTCTCAGTGCATCATAGATACCCAGATCTGAAAGGTGTTAGTATAAAGCTGTATAGCATGGTGGATGAGCTCCAGGGATGCAGAGTAGGTCAGTCTACATTTTAATCTAAGCCCCACCATCTGCTAGATTTATGATTGTGAGCAAGTGACTTACCCAGCCTAAGACTCAGTCTCTCTACCTGAAAAAGAGAAAAATAATTATACTCACATTTACATGATTTTGAGGAAAGATAAATAATCTGAGTTAAAGACTTGACTAAGTACTAACACATAGTAAATACTAAATAGTAACTATTTTCCAAATTATCAAAGATGAGTATTAGTGATTTTCATTATTATTATGAGTAGTATAGTGTTCTCATGCAGGGATTTTGCCAGAAATGAGGTTGTCAACTTCAGTCACTTCCTTCCACAGAGATTTTTCTGCTTGAAATTGGAGAAGGAAAAGTCTGAAATTTTGGCTGTCATGCATGTGTGTGTATGTACGTGTATATCTAACTTTTTCACTGAAATATGGGTAGTCCCTAACCTACAACATATTCCAGTTACAACGAATCACACTTAATGACAGTGTTTTTTTTTTTTTTGGTACATCTTATTACGTTATATCCAGCATGTAATTTGCTGATGTAATCATTCTCATGTCAACCACCAAAGACAAATAAAGATCACATTTATAAAGATACTGATAATAAAAGGCAATAATAATGAAAACTTAAAAAATAAAATAAGATACGAAGTATCCAACTTACCTCAGAACCAATGTATGATGGAGTTATTGGAATGGAACCTTGTTGTAAGCTGGGGAGTACCTGTATAACACAACTAGACGCCATGGAGTCAGCTCCAACTCAAGGCAACCCCATGTGTGTCAGAATAGAACTGTGCTTCATAGGGTTTTCAGTGGCTGATTTGTCAGAAGTAGATCACCAGACTTTTTTTGCAGGTGCCTCTGGGTGAACGCAAACCTCCAACCTTGCAGTTAACAGCTCAGCATGTTAATTGTTTGCACCATACAGTGACTCTGAAGTATAATACATCCAGAAAATTAAACAAGTCATGAATGTACAGCTCAATGAGTCATCACAAAGAGAACATATCTATATAACCCCAACCAATATCAAGAACTAGGGTGTCAACAGCACCTAAGAAACCCCATTCATTCCCTTACCTAGTCACTAACCCCTCCATCTTCCTTGAAGGTAATCATAATCTCAACGTTTTGCACCATGCATTATATTTGCCTGGTTTTGAACTGTATATAAATGGAATCATTAAATATATATACACACACATTATTCTGTTTCTGGCTATTTTGCTCACGTTGTAATTGTGAGACTCATCCATGCCTTTCTGTGACGCAGTAGTTTAATCTTATTGCTGTATAGTATTCCTTTGTACTATTCATTCATTCTAATGTTGATGGACATTTAGTCTGCTTCCAGGTTTTAGCTATTTTATATAATGTCCTACAAACATTCTTGTATTTATTTACCTTTTGGTAAACATGTGCTTATATTTCTGTTGTGTATATGTTGTTGTTGTCGTTGATAGGTGCTGTCCAGTCGGTTCCGAGTCATAGCGACCCTATGTACCACAGAACAAAACACTGCCCAGCCCTTCGCCATGCTCACAATCATTGTTATGCTTGAGCCCATTGTTGCAACCACTGTGTCAGTACATCTCATTGAGGGTCTTCCTCTTTTTTGCTGACCCTCTGCTTTACCAAGCATGATGTCCTTTTCCAGGGACTGATCCCTTCTGACAACATGTCCAAAGTATGTAAGACGTAGTCTTGCCATCCTTGCTTCTAAGGAGCATTCTGGCTGTACTTCTTCCAAGACAGATTTGTTAGTTCTTCTGGAAATTCATGATATATTCAATAGTCTTTGCCAATACCACAATTCAAAGGCGTCAGTTTTTTGGTCTTCCTTATTCATTGTCCAGCTTTCACATGCATATGATGCTTCTGAAAATACCATAACTTAGGGCAGGTGCACCTTAGTCTTCAAGGTGATATCTTTGCTTTTCAACACTTTAAAGAGGTCTTTTGCAGCAGATTTGCCCAATGCAATGAGTCTTTTGACTTCTTGACTGCTGCTTCCACGAGTGTTGATAGTGGACCCAAGTAAAATGAAATCCTTGACAACTTCAATCTTTTGTCCGTTTATCATGATGTTGCTTATTGGTCCAGTTGTGAGGATTTTTGTTTTCTTTATGTTGAGGTGTAATCCATACTGAAGGCTGTGGTCTTTGATCTTCATCAGTAAGTGCTTCAAGTCCTCTTCACTTTCAGCAAGCAAGGTTGTGTCATCTGCATAGAGCAGGTTGTTAACGAGTGTTCCTCCAACCCTAATGCCCCGTTCTTCTTCATATAGTCCAGCTTCTGGGATTATTTGTGTGTATACTAAGACTAGAATAGGATAGCATATGTTCAATTTCAGTAAACACTGCCAACATTTTTACAATGTGGTTTTTCCAATTTACTGTTTCACCAGTAATGTATAAAATTTTTCTTGGCTCCACATGCTTGTTTACACTTAACTGTTATTAATCGTTTTTAATTTTAACCATTCCAGTGGATGTCTTTCCTTGTGGTTTTAATTTGCATCTTCCTGTTAACTAATTAAGTTAATAACCATTTCATATGTTTATTGGCCATTGGGTATCTTGTTATTTGAAATGACTATCTGTGTCTCTTAGATACAATTTTAATTGCATTATTAATTTTTTTTTCTTTTGCATCCATAAGAGTTCTTTCCTAATTGGATGAATGCTATCACTCATGGCACAGCAAACAGCGTGACATTTATATTGTGTCAGTTCCTCATGTCTCAAATCTTGTGGGCTGATACAAAGGGACACTGGTGGATGCTGATCAGCAGTAGGTTTGTGCCACATGTGAGAAATTCCAAGCTTAGGAGCCCAAATCTTTTTAAATATACTACAAGCAAACCTACCCTTTGCACCAGAGACATTATATTGGACAGCAAGCAAATCTTTCCCTTAATCCAGAGCAAGACACCATTTCTTCTATCCAAGGCTGTTTACTGTACTAACATCCTTGAAAAGATAGTCCAGAACAAAAAGACAGTTAGGACTTTGCCTGAAAGCTGTGAAGAACTTCGAGAGACACAGGGGGATTCATCTCTCTAAAATATCCACCTCTTGTTTATTGATCATTTTGGCTCATAGCAAATGTTCTTATGAGTGCAGTACTCCACCAGCCACTCTAATTAATCTGGCCAACTGAGGCTAGGAGCAAATGTGTTTAACTTATCTCATACAGTGTTTTAATTAAGACTGCCATCAATAGGGGGGCAGGACAAGACCAATCTGAAGTATTGACCTCAACCACACCACCCAGCGTCCTGGACCCAGCCAGCTGAACAAGTCCCATCAACCACCAGAGAGTACCTTACCAAGTCAGGTGACATTCTCCTTAAATTTTTATATTAACTTTTCAACTTGGCATGAAGCATTAATCCAGATACAATAGGATATATTAGTGATTACCCAGACACCATAGTAGCCTGCAAGGAAGACATGTAAGGCAATTTTTTCATCCCTAAGACTTCTAGCCATTAAGCGGAAGCTGACCTGAATGCTGTCCAGGAGAAAGACAGTTTCACTGAAGATGTTGTATAAAGTCTAGGACAAATTTCATATCACCTTTTCTAATTTGATGAATCCCATTGTAGGGAAAACTTCATACAGGGTGCTGGTAAATGAAACAGGTATTTAAAATAAGATATGAAGTATTTTTAAAAAATCAATTCATTGACAGTTATTGAACCAGTCACTGGACATGAACATGATGTTACTTCTTTCCAACACATATTTGCATAAATACATTCAGACTGATATCATTTTATTGTATATAATTAAAGGTTAAGCTTCTCTTTTGATTTTTTCAGTGCTTCACATATTGTGAGTTTGAAGAACAGCACGTCTCTCACAATGACGTTGAGCTAATTGAATATATTAAAAATGCTAAGCATACCTATTTATTTCTAGCATCTTCCTTTGTAAGGTGACGGAACCCAACTTTGGCATTTCCCAGAGGCAGCCTGCAAAACCCCAAAGATAGTTTGGGTGTAAAGACATTGTATTACTGCAGATTGGGAGCCTGAATTTGAATAAGACAATATCAAAAATAATTATCAGAAGAAAAAAGATTCAAATCTAAGTTACAGATGTATAAAGACAAGATTAAAAGTAATATTTTAGATAAAATAGTACCAAATAACAAATATTTTTAAGAACTCTAGCTTTTTCAGAAGTGACTTTTGTCGAAATTTTTTTTTCCAGACAATGCAAAAACAGTCACAAAAATTTAATAGGCCCTCATGATATAAGGAATATTTGTTATCCAGGCAAAATATGCAGATACATAGGAGTTTTTTTTTTTTTTCTTCTTTACTGTAACAGGAAGTAAACCAAATTCTAGTTTTACCCTTTTTTATACTATCAATGTAACATTTTGCAGTATCAACAAGCGGTTCTTTATCTTAGGAATAAACCCATAAAAGTGAACCAGCTTTGTAAAAATTTTACACATTTTAATGTTTCTTTCAAATTCATTACTTGCAAGTATTTCAAACCAAAGCAAATAAACTTCCTTACCTTTCAAATCTTCTTCAACTTAACTGTCTTTTTTTTTTCTATCTTTTTTCACCTTCTGCCACAAAAAAACAATTTTACTTTAAGATGCAATTACTCTTTTTTCCTCTATCAACAAACTGAAACAATATATCCATCATATATTCATATATGTATGTGTATATATATAATACACATGCATTCATATATATATACACACACAGACACATACACACATATACAACTATTGTAACTAACTTAGTTTCATCCAACCGTAATAGCTACAACTTTTCACCCAGGTAATTAACTTCTGTTCCCCCCCAGACACAGAGAAAGCTGAGAAACAGGTAAATGTAACTGTGTCATATTTAAGCCCTGAGCCAAGCAGTAGAGTCCCATTGAAAACTATTGGTGACCCAAGAGCATCCATTATATATTTCTATCTAATCACACACATCTGTTTTACATTTCGTAAAGTGGCAAATATGAGCATACATACTAATATGACCCAATAATGTCTATATATCCTTTCCAGTTGTTACCTGGCAGCCACTCTAAAGTGTGTGCTAACAGGAGGCAAGGTATATACTTGTTAAAACTCTGCTAGTGACCCAGTGAAGTCCCTAAGTGGTGTAAACAGTTAAGCACTCAAATACTAACCTAATTGTTAGTGGTTTTGACCCACCCAGAGGCACCTCGGAAGAAAGTCCTGTCAATCTGCGTCCAAAACATCTCAGCACTGAAAATCCTGTGGAGCGCAGTTCTACTCTACAACACATGGGTTTGCTA
Source organism: Dugong dugon (assembly GCA_030035585.1). Lineage (NCBI taxonomy): Eukaryota > Metazoa > Chordata > Mammalia > Sirenia > Dugongidae > Dugong > Dugong dugon. Next base: position 96,598,481 of record CM057472.1, on the reverse strand, counting down.
TGAGTCAGAATTGACTCAATGGCAACTGTCGTTTTATTTGGTTTTTACTGACCCAGAGTTTCTGTCAGAGACTTGACAAAAAGTTTTTACTGGGACAGTTAAGGAAGACTGAGTAAATCATTATGATCCATAGCCTTATAAGAATTAAAGCACCCCTATAAAACATATCCTTTAACTATTCAAACACATAATTTTTACATTTAAAATTTTTAAACACTATTGGAAGCAATGAAAACTAATCTGAAGAATAAAGTAACTGTAGTGCATTTAGTTAGTAGAGATTAATTTTAATTGTTTTCTTATTAGAAAATAAACCCAAATCTTGAAAAAAAATTAATACACGTTTTTAAGTCTTATAAGATGTATGCATGTTTTAAAACCAAAATTTATTTAAAGATTTGCCTCAGCTAGAAATATCACCGGAATGTTTTCCCATGTATTTATACACAAGCTAAAAAAAAAAAAAAACTTCAAATTTTGCTTAAAATACAGAAATGTTTTCCATCCTTACTAATCTGCTACCAACAGTATTCAATTGCTTCTTACAAGGGAAGGAAATGTTTCTGGGTCCTGAACCTTCCCCACAATTGGTTGCAGGATCAACCATTGTGATCCATAGGGTTTTCATTGGCTGATTTTCAGAAGCAGATTGCTAGGCCTTTCTTCTCAGTTCATCTTAGTCTTGAAGTTCTACTGAATCTTGTTCAATATCATTACAAGATGCAAACCTCCAATGACAGAAGGATGGTGATGGCTGTCCATAAGGTGCACTGGGCCAGAATCGAACCCTGTTCTTCTGCATGGAGGGGGCAAAGTCTACCCCTGAACCACAACTGCCCATGCTGCTGAGTAGTATTCCATTATGTGGATATATCACAATTCATTTATTCATCCTGTTGATAGACATTTGAGTTTTTTCCAGTTTTTGGCTATTATAAAAAGCTGCTATGAAAATATAGCTTTTATAGACTTTTGTTTTCACTTCTCTTGAGTAAATACCTAAGATTGAAGGGATGAGTCATATGTGTTTTTTCTTTTATCTGTGGGAATGTTTTTGTTTTTAAATTTATTTTATTTTTGTTGTTGTTATTGAGAATATACACATCGGAATGTACACCAGCTCAACAATTTCTACATGTATAATTCAGTGACATCAATTACATTGTTCAAGTTGTGCAATCATTCTGCATGTTTATCTTTTTAAGAAAATAATGAACAGTTTTCCAAAATCACTGTGCTATTTTACATTCTTACCAGCAGTGGTTGGAGGAGAGCTGGAGTTCCTCCTCATCCTTGCCAACTCTGGGTCTGGTCGGATTTCTCAATTTTAGCCATTCTAATAGGTCTGTATTAGTATCTCATTGTGATGTTAATTTGCATAGCCCATTGAGCATCTTTTCATGAGTTTATTTGCCATTCATAGATTGTCTTTAAAGAAGTGTCTGTTCCTTTCTTTTGCTCATTATTAACTTGAGTTGTTTGTTTCCTTATTACTGAATTTTGAGACTTCTCTATGTACTCTGGGTAACCAACCAAAAAAACCAAACCCGTTGTGGTAGAGTCGATTCCGACTCATACTGTGGATACAAGTCTTTAATTTAATTGAAGACTGATAATCTTTAATACTTTCTCCCAGTTTGTGGCTTGATTTTTTATTCTCTCAACAGTATTGAAATTTTTAATTTTGGGGGACTGTTATTGTTGTCATTGTGTGCCATCTAGTGAATTACAACTCACAGTGATCCAGTGATCCTATAGGATAGTGTAGAGCTGCCCCATAAAGTTTCCTAAGCTGTGATCTTTATGGGAGCTGCTGTGCAAGTCTTTTCTCCCTTATAGCCACTGGTGGGTTTAAACCAACCACCTCACCATTTCTGGTAATTCGTGCTTTATTTATTTTATTATTGTGCTTTAAGTGAAAGATTACAATTCAAGTTAGCCTCTCATATAAAAATTTATACATACACTGTTATATGACCCTAGTTGCTCTCCCTATACTGTGACAGAACACTTCTTTCCAGGCCGGATATCCTGTGTCCATTCAACCAGCTCCTGACCCTCTCTGCCTTCTCATCTTGCCTCTGGACAGGAGTTGCCCATTTAGTCTCATGTATCTACCCACTTGAGCTAAGAAGCACACTCTTCAAGAGTATCATCTTATGTCCCATAGTCCAGTCTAATCTTTGTCTGAAGAGCTGGCCTTGAAAATTGTTTTAGATTTGGGCTAACAGAATCCGGGGGCCATGTCTTCCAGGGTCCTTCTAGTCTCAATCAAACCATTAAATCTGTATTTTTTTTTTTTTACCAGAATTTGAGTTCTGCACCCTGCTTTTCTCCTGCTCCGTCAGGGACTCTCTGCTGTGTTCCCTGTCAGGATGGTCATGAGTAGTAGCCGGGCACCATCTAGTTCTGGTCTCAGGCTGATGAAGTCTCTGGTTTATGTGGCCCTTTCTGTCTCCTAGGCTAATACTTTTCTTGTGTCTTTGGTGTTATTCATTCTCCTTTGCTCCAGGTGGGTTGGGACAAACTGATGCATCTTAGATGGCTGCTAGCTAACTTTTAAGACCCCAGACACCACTCACCAAAGTGGGATGTAAAACATTTTCTTAATAAACTTTGTTATGCCAGTTGACCTAGATGTCCCCTGAAAGCATGGTTCCCAGATCCCCGCCCCTGCTACTCTGCCCCTTGAAGTGTTTGGTTGTATTCAGGAAACTTCCTACCTTTGGTTTAGTCCAGTTGTGCTGAATTCCCCCCTAGCATGTGTTGTCCTTGGGAATTTGTGCTTTTAAAAACCTCTCCCATTTGGAATCTACAGGAGTACGGGATGATGATAAAAACAACAAACAAACAGTGTGGTATGTTCACTGACCCAACAGAAAGGGGGTCAGGTATAGCACTGGAACAGGGCCCCCGAAGGCCCCTGCTTTCCCAAACCAAAATAAATAAATAAACCTGTTGCCATCAAGTCAATTCTGACCCATAGTGACCCTATAGGACAGAGTAGAACTGCCCCATAGGGCTTCCAAGGCGCACCTGGTGGATTGGAACTGCCAACCTTTTGGTAAGCATCCGGAGCTCTTAACCACTGCGCCACCATGGCTCTCCTGCTCTCCCGGGTGTTACAATTTTAGTTGAAGGAGGTAGAGATGTCTCAGGGTAGGACTTGGGGAGACCAGGGTGATCCTTTTGGCAGTGGCACTGATATCACCATCTTAAAATGTTCTAGTGGGTGGGGAAGAGAAGGAATTATACAAAGAAGGTGTGGGAGATTATTTTCTCAATTGATTTCAATTACTTTACACTTGTATCATTCTTTACCAGTATCATTCATCTAGAATTGTAATACAGATTTTTACACTATATACAACCCAATAAGTGGCTCTTTTCTCATTTTTGCTTCTCAGTTTCTGCTATAACATGTAATGGTGTACTTAAGTATTACTTTTGCATTAGGGAGGAAGAAGGGCCGCTGACAACCCTAATGTTTGAGATGGCATGTAGACAATGACTTTATTCTCCCAGATGCATTTTCTCATGTGCTTCTAAGTGTTTTGAGACTTTCACCATATCATCGCTCTTTCCAGTTCCTTCCTTATCTTCCCACCCTCTATAACATTTTGAGATGGTGTTGTAACCCAACAGGTTGCATTTAGGAATTTACTCTGAATTCTTTCATATTTTCAAGAGAAGTTGTGCATGCTGTTTATACGGATCCACCATTCATTTATTACTTTTTTTGAAGTTCGGTTGGGGAAATGCCTGCATCAACATAAAAGGGAGTACTTGGGAAAAACAGTAGCTTCACACTACCATTTGAATCAGAAACTCAGGAGGTGGGCCCTGTGAATCTGCATTTTAGCAAGCATTACATGTAGATTTTATATACAGAGCTGTTTGAGAACCTTCCACTTAGCCCTGTGCTATGTTGGTTCTGTCCCTCCTACTGTGCCATACCTTCTCTCTGGAAATCCCTGTGGCCAGGTGCTTGTCAAATCCAGTGGTATCCTTCTGTCTTAGTCATCTAGTGCTGCTCTAACAGAAATACCACAAATGGACGGCTTTAACAAAGAGAAATTTATTCTCTCACAGTCCAGTAGGCTACAAGTCCAAATTTGGGGCATCAGCTCCAGGAGAAGGCTTTCTCTCTCTGCCAGCTCTGGAGGAAGGTCCTGGTGATGCATCAGTCTTCCCTTGGTCTGGGAGCATCTCAGCACAGGAACCTCAGGTCCAAGGGATGCACTCTGCTCCCGGTACTGCTTTCTTGGTGGTATGATGTTCCCATGTGTCTCTGCTGGCTTCTCTCTTTTATATCTCAAAAGAGATTGGATTAAGACACTATCTAATCTTGTAGACATCATCAGTATACCCTCATCATAGTGAGAGAGTTTACAACACATAAGGAAATCACATCAGATTACACAATCATACAATACTGGGAATCATCACCCAGCCAAGTTGCTACACAAATTTTTTGGGGGACATAATTCAATCTATAACACCTTCACAGGCCTTCATACAAACCCTCCTCACAAACAGTCTCTTTCCTGTCCACTGGGAAGAGAATGGCTTTGCTCATGTTTGTATGTTATAAAATTGAAATGGGAGGAGGAAGCAAGTATAACATGAATGGCATGGCTTTATGATTGCTAGAAAGGATCCATTTATTATTTTCTTTAAATTTAACTCATACTGCTCAGTCACTAAAGCAGTTCTCTTACCTCTCAGCCTCATTTGCTAGGTCTTTCTCGATGCCCTACTAATTGCAGGCATTCCTCACCATTCAGCTCTTAGCCTTCTTTTTCCCTATCCAGTTCCTCTTCCAGAAACGCTGGCCTTCCCAGTGTGTTTAACATGCAGGATATAGGAAAGTTTCAGATCTAAGTCTCAGGCTCACATGTAATTGCTGAAGTGACTTTTTGTTTTGTTTATTTTGCATTTCCTAGAGATTTGTACACTGTCATATTTCTCTGCAAATTAATCATGAACTCTTAGAGTTTAACTCCAAAGAACCTAAAGCTTATCCTCCTAGGAGGCTCAGGAAATGGAGGAACAATTCTTATTTTTGAGGAATTCTCTTCCCATAGCCATCCTCTCAATATTGTTTCTTTCCTCTCTCAAGATCCCAAACCCAAGTTTGATGCTAGAAATGATATCTCTTATTTCCTCTGAGGAAAAGTTTCCACCTACTCTGTCTCGCCATCGCCATCACTGGGACCACCTTCATGTGGCCTTGACCTTTAAACTTTGACTGGATGCATGCATTATCACTAGCCTCTTATTTCCTGATTAGTGGTCTGAGTCCTGCTGTGCTTCCATCTCCCAGTTAAAGGGTACAATGAAATCCCTCACCCCTACACATTTTTATTATTTAAAAAGACTTTTCATATGAAATTCTCTGAAATAGAATTTTAAAATCATATTCGGACTACATATCAGTTTTGTGTTTTTCAGCGTTGCTTTTGTTCCTTTACATCACTTTCTAATTCCTTTGGCTTTCTGATATCTCGCTTGCCCTGAGCACATTCTACAAAGGAATCAATGGCTTTATGATTAAAGTCGAAATGGTTTCAGATCTCCCCAGAATATTCTAAATATATGCATTTTATCTCACTGCAAGATCTGATATTTTCTCAAATGCTCAGTTACCTATTTCAAGGTCTTTGTGATTTCTTGATGTCGGCTTGGGCTATGTTCCCTTCCTGGTCATGTTTCCTATTTGCATTACCTAAAAAGTGTACCCCTAGCCCAGAACAAAGAGAAACACGTATTCCCTACCTGAGGCAGGAGGTGGGAGCTTTCATCAGGCTGAGAATTACTTACGCCTGAGCATGACCTTCACCTAGCAATGGATTCAGAAGCAAACAGCCATCACCTAGCAATGGATTCACAAGCAAACAGCCATCATATATTGTTATAATTAAGTGAATCTCCAGGAGTTGTTTGGATGCTTGCAATGATAACAATTGAATGTTAACTTCTTTAACAATCTGTATAAAGTCTGCTGCAGCAGTTCTTACTGGAGGAAGAGGTTTGTGCCTGCCGGTTTGTGGATAAACTTAACTTCTCAGAAAAGATTTCTTAAGCATCTCGATGACATGTAGCAGAAAATCGACTGTATCTTAGTCTATGAAAACCAGAAAAAGTTTCAAAACTAATACTGCACTGCTGCCACACACAAACAAATGATAACACTTCGGCCGGACCAGCGAACAAAATTATCCGTAGTGTAGTGTTCCTGCCCCTTTAACGAAAAGTGCAAAATCTAAATATTTTCCAGGTAAGCTGACAAGTTCTGAAAGGGATTATTTCTCTAGTGTGGAGAGGGGGCTGGGAAATGGAGGCAGGGAACAGTGATTTGCTTGGTTTTCTATTCATATTAAGGATATTTTTAATCATGTGGTTTAGGGTTTGCAACATAATATCCTTTCACTTTTTCCTATCTAAAACTTACCCAACTCTACTCTTAAAGGGCAGGGTAAGAAATCTTGGAAACATTTTAATTCCCAGACTGCATTGCCTTTTACTTTAATTCTGAAGGATGAAGAGATCTCAGCTAGGAAGTATCTGGAGGCTTCTGGAAGATTCCTCAAGCAGAACAGTATTTAATGTATTACTCTGTTTACACACTAGGCACGCTTTAGTGGCATAAGAAAGTTATCACCATTCAGAGGTCACTTGAGCCGACTGCTCTCCCACAGAACCTTCCAATTGGGCAGTAACGAGGTTTGGAGCTTATAATCTGCTTCTACACTGTAAAGGGTTGGTTTTGAATATTCAGTTCCCAGCCCAAAGAATAGGGCAAAAAAACACAGAGTGTGCAAGCAGAGAATAGTGTCAAACAGGCAATTGGCATCTCATAAACTCGAACTGCCTTGCCCCTCATTGTCGGTCCCTATGTTCTGTCCGTTCTATCTTCACATCTCTAACTTGTCTCCCCTCTTCATTTTCATAGCCACCACCTTTATCAACGTTCCCTCAAACATTCCATTTTGACGGCTTCCTGATTAATCATAATGTAACCCAGCTCCGATTATGGCACTCCTGCATTCAGAAGTTTTGCCTGGCTCCCATTTACTTCCAATCTGAGCCCATACCCCTACTGATTTCAATGCTAACAACTCTCCCCGGCCTCATTGCTCTTACACTGGGCTGTTCTTCATTAAGTCCAAACGACACCATGCGACTGGTAGACCCATGACACGTGCTGCCTCTGCACTTGACTAATTCTGCAGTTATTAAAAGCTTCCTTTAACTCTAACAGGGCCCTGATTTAGAAAATGAATTAGGTGGTCACTGTAGGAATCATTCAAGGACCTACTCACAGACTGTTTTCTTCTTGAACGGTTTTCTAGAAACAGTATCTTTCTCCTCTAAACACCCACAGCAATTCATTTATATGTATTATCATATATTCTTTTCCATCCTTTTACGTTTCTCCTTCTTCACTTTATCCTTTTTTTAATAACTGTTAAATAATAGGAGAGAGGGAGATTATAGTTTACATTAACTACCTTGTGTTCATAAACAGTTTTATACTTAAAGCAGCAAGGACAATACTTTGCACGTAGTAGGTCGGCACACACACACAGATATTGATCAAATTACAAGAATTTCATCTAGCTTTAGTAAAACTATTGTATATTAATAAATCCAATTAGGTCAATTATATTTAACCATTTCATTCACTGTACTGATACAGAGTTGTTCTTCCTTTCAGGGTAGTAATAGCTGAAATTTATATCCTTGTGTAGAAGTACGACCTAACACACTGAATGACTTGCAGTTTTTTTAACATAAAAAATGCATGTATTTATAAATGTATTTTTGAGAATCACTTACATGAGTAAAACAGAAGCACTCTTTTTGTTTTTTTCTCCCAATAATTACCACTTTTTATCTTAAAGTTGAAAACGTTTAAGGAAGGCTATCAGTAAAAGCCTAGGTCCACTCTGTCTCTTCATTAAACCCTAGAGCGATGTGGCCTGGAAGGTTCAAGTTGGGGTTACAGATTTTGCTGTCCCTGAAATGGCTTATGCTTGACCTGCTACTAAACCATTATTGGCATCAAGATCTTACTGCTTCTTGGGCCGACCAGAGAATTGTCAAGCCACCTTAGACATCGATTAACTTCTTTGGCACACATTGAAGGTGCTGCTAGCTGGCCAAATAAAGAAGTTTTAAAGGCACTTATATGTCCCAGAAACCAAACCTTTAATTTCTAGATTCCCTATCAAACGCTGTCCCTGGAGTGGTGTCCTCATTTTGTAATGCCTATTTCCCTGGGTGGTCTAAACACTTACGTGCTCTACTGCTAGCTGAAAAGTTGGCAGTTCAAATCCACCCAGAGGCATCTTGGAAGATAGGCCTGGTGATCTGGTTCTTAAAGGTTACAGCCTTGAAAACCCTATGGAGCAGTTCTACTCTGACATACATGGGGTTGCCAGGAGTTGGAATCCACTCAACTGCAACTAACAACGGCAACAAAAATGTCCACAGTAGGAAGAGCCAGGATATCAAATATTCACTGTTTACATTTGTACTCCAACTTTTGAATTTTTAATATAATTACTGAACTTTTAACATAGACTAAATGATAGAAAGCCAATAATTTCAAATATGTATGATTTGTGAATTATTAATTAGCAATGGATTGATGCACTATGAATTTACCGCTAGAACAGATTGCATTTGTAAAACTTTCTTTATTTGGAAGACACTTGGGTGGCATCAAATAGTCTCCAGATCATTGTTTTGAACATATTTTTTCCCTGTGCTATAGACAGGTAGCTACATTTTCTCCTTAATATGAAGCTTTTCCTAACGTGGTCTATATAACTTTATAGACATTCATCAAGATTATGCTAAAATGGCAGTGCTCTCAAGCGTCTTTCTATCACTAATGCCTAATAAGTTATCTAATTGATGAGAAGAGGAAGGCCACTTCTAGTACAATAAGAATATTTCCCCCAAGTAATTCTATCTAAATCTGGCCTAATATGAACTATATGTCTTTCGGATTACTGCAAAAGTCTATAGTGAACTTTTCTTTAAAATGGTCTTTGTATTTCCATGTAGTTTCGCACTGGCAGTTTCTTAGACCAGATTCAAAATGTCAAAACTCTCCTTGTGTTTCTCTCCTAAGCCGAAGATAAATTGCTTCTTAAAGAAACTTTTCTTAAAAATTCAAAAATTTATGGTCTAATTTCTGATCACTAGAGTATGATTTTAAGTGAAATGTAAAGATCGTCAGTTTATTGACACTGGTCATCGTAATAACACAGAATCTCAAGGCTGTGGTTAGGATGAAGTTAAAACTTGTTTAAATTTTAACAGATTGTATTTATTTCTAAAATAATTATTCTGATTTTTAAAATTGTACTATTACAAAAGAAAACACTTTGGTAGATTTTTGGCACCACCTGTTATGCTGGAGAAAATGTTGTAATTCTCCAAGAATTCCTAAAATAGACATGTGAACACAGGGAAGGTTAATGATCTTCTGGATTATTCTGCTCAGTGAAACAGATAAAACCTGTCTATAAGAATGGACGAGCCAAGTAACAACAGCTTGAATGTGGCTCCTGTATTAGAAACAGCCAAGAGGAAAAGTAAGCTTCTTGGATAGAAGGGCATTATCATGGAGCTCCTGAATTGACAAGAATAAGGTTTCTGGAAGAGTCCTTTCCCAATCTATGAAGACTGGGGCATGTTATCAGATTGCAAAGACTCTCCCTGCCCTCATTTCTTAAGGTTAAAAATCCAGTTATTGCATCCAAAATTAAATAGTAATAATTCTATGCTTCTCTTGGCTCAATGACAGTACGGTATCAAGATAGATAAAACACAAAAATGTCTTATAGGCAATACGTAAAACATTGATTACACTATATTTTCAATTTATGACAAGTGATTTGTCTCTAAAATAAAATGTACATTTTGTGAATATTTCACTTAGATATTTAGACCAATCTATTTCCTAGCCTCAGTAGTAAGAGAAGAGCTACTCTAATGTGAGTGATTTAATCTGTTTTGTCAAACCATGCTTCACGTTGAAATAATAGCCCCTGAGATTCTTTTCCCTTGATCTGTAGAGAGCTTTTTTATTTTCCTAGGTGGTGGTGAGCCAGAAATAATGTTCTCCAGGCAGCCTTTTTTTTTTATAAATGTCTCTTTTCATAGGCTAATTAAGGAAATGCACTTACAGCAAAACCAGCAACATAGATTACAAATTAATTGCTGAGAAACTTCCAGAAAAATGATGGGGTGAGTTAAAGTTCCAGAGACACTCCCTTCAGAGTTACTTATTGACATGTCCAAAAAGTCATCTAAAATAGAAAAACAATACATTCCAACATCCAAAATTAATGAAATGAATAAAGCATATGCTAAAAACTAACAGACTTCTCTGCAATTTTCTAAAGCAGCATCCGGATTAACAGGCAAGACCATGTAAGAAATCTGAGCCCTACGTAAAAGAACACCATTTGGTCAGGACTCAATTAAAAGAGAACAAGAGTGCCCCAAAGGATGTCTTCCGAGCTTGACAATGGGAGAAGGAGTCCATAGAGTCTACCCATAAATATAATGCCAAATGCAGTTTCAAAATCTCTACTTTTTAGGGGAGAAACATTTGTGGTTCAGAGTCGAAGTAGTGTTTTCAGGGTCATTCTACTAATAATGCTTTTACAATCACAAGGCTTTTGACAAAAGCCCAGTTGCTCTTTCTCCTCTTATCAGCAGTGTAAATTAAACACACAAATAAAGTGCATTTTTCTACATTCTGCATTCAATTTTAAGTGGAAAGGTAAAAACTGTTCCTGTCAAAAGTTATCCAAGTCCCGAGGCTGCTGAAGAAGGCAAAGGCTGCCTCTGGAAGGATTCGACATTGGCCTTGGCCTTTGGATTCCGAAGTATAAATGATAGAGAGCTAAAAGGTACCCAGAAAACTCAGCCAGGCTATCCAAGGTTAAGGTGAGGAGTGACTGGTAATAAACAATGTTGAGTGGAAAGAGATTGTGGTCTGATATCCCAAAGAGTATTTACTTTGACCTGAACAGCTCCCATTCAAATCCACCCTTTTCCCATTACAAGCTGTGTGAGGTATGGGCAATTTACTGAATCTCTTTGAGCCTCAGGTTTTATACTGGTAAAGTTGCAAATCTCTCAAGGTTGTGATCAACAACAAAGCAAATACATACATACAGTATTTAGTACAGTGCCTGGCACATAGTAGGTACTTAACCAATGTTCCTCTTAGCCTCTGAATAAGCATTTTCACTTATCCAGGCAAGTGCTCATTTACACCTCTTCATAAATTTGTTATGCAAATGTTAGATGTTAGCAGCATTTACACTTGTTTTATAGTAATTACCTAAGGCAAATAAAAGTCTTGAAGTCTCATACACCATGCAGGGCTCTGGAGAAGGGATGAGAAATGTAATTTTTATCTCTGTGGTAAATACATTTTCACCCAGGACTTCGAACCAGCTCTTCCTGCTTCATTTGTGATCCCACAAAGCGAAACCAGGAACAGACTGGAAGTTTTAAAATTTAAACTGGAACAGTATTCAGAACGGGAAAAATTACAGGTCGAAGGCCTGCTAGAAATTTAACTTCCCTCTTAGAAAACAAGGGCGGCATAGGTGTTGCATAGCAACCAAATCTCTTGCCTGTTGGATTTTAAGCAGAGACGGAAACAGCCATGCCCCACTCAAAGATGGCGGCTACCTGTCACACAGCTCTGAATGTGTGCTGCTTTCCGCAGTCCTGCCAATAGTCCAATCTCATGAATCAGGCTCCTGAAAGGGCTCACTACACCTCTTCCGAGTGTCTCATTCCAAGGCTTTGACCCATAATTTTTCCCATTCCGTTTACTGTTCCGCTTCACCCAAATTTTAAAACTGCGCATCTGTTACGGTTTCGGTTTGTCAGCCATGACTGAACTGATTTGAACCGGTCTGAAGCTCTGTTTTCATCTTAATCTCTTATTCATATATTCAGTCATTTCAGTGTTTTCTCTTTTGACGTAAGGAAAAGAGAGAAAAAAAACTCAAGCCATGTAGACTACTTCTCCTCCCCCATTTCTCATTGGTGAGCCATTAAGTTTGAGATTGGGAAAGCCACTTAGTATTCTTTTATTGAGCGATATCTGTACTTGACTTGAATTACTTTATGCCAATATCTGCAGAAGTAATTTGTCTCTGGTTATATGACCTTTACCACATCCACTGATAAGGAACTCTCCAGGTCTATTGACTCTTAGCGTTCTGTCTGCAACATTCTGACCACATGAGCAACATGGGTGGCAATTTATACTCTTTCAGCATGTATGAGAACTGGGCCAGGGCTGCCCAAGCCACCTTCCTGGGCTGTCTCATACTGCCATCTCTGTTCTGCATGCCAATGCCGAACAGGGAGGAGGCATGGTCTCTTCAATCTTTAACCCCCAAATCTCTATGGGGGTTCTATTCTTCCCCCTGGGGAATGAACTGGCTGCAACATCCCTTCTGGGACTATCAGGAGCATCTAATGCTTTTGATTCTTTTCTAAGTCACCCTTCTCTTCCTTCAGTTCAAAGGATCTTTGTCTAACCTGACTGGTGGTGATAGAACTGAATCACGTGTTCTTCAACGTGTACTTACACCTGAGACTTGACCTAAGCATGTAAACGCATGAATTTAACGCTGGTAATAGTTCTGCTTGGAGAAGATTCCCTTGGAGCAAACTAAGGCCTCTTGTCTCTTGAACCAAAATGGAGAAGGAATTACGTCAATGTAAAAAGGAATCGGGGACAGGGAGTATGATATGCATAAACTAATACGCCATGTACTACACCTTACCATTTCTCTTATTAGCAAATAAATAAAATATATCTTGAATTAGGGAAGTTTTATTTAATCTACCAGTGTCTGGAGAAAGCCCAGCCAATTGAATCAGCTACCCAAAGTCAGTATTATCCTTCTATTTTTCTCTAATGAACAGATACCCAAATTGGAGGACAGATACCCTAATTAGAAACAATTAACTCCTAAAGGGTTGATTTGGCAAATTAAAAGCTATAATCAAGAAAAATATCATGGTGCCATTAAGCAAGATGATAGGGTCCAAATATCATGAATTCAAGTTAATGTATGAAGTGATCATGACTTTTCAGTGTGTAAATAACCAAATATTTGTACATGGGACATTATATCAGATCTCAATGCATTAAAAAAAAAATCTTTATATTTATATAAGAGTAGTAGTAATAGTCAATGTCAATTGAGTACTTCTGTGTTGGAGATAGTTCTAAGTGTTGAAAATGTATTAATTCATGTAATCTTCACAAGCCGTCATTATTCCCATTTGGGTTGCCAGATTTAGCAAATAAAAACACAGGATGCCCAGTTAAATTTAAATTTCAGATAAATAACAAATTATTTTAGTATAATTATGTTCCAAATGGAAATAAAACATATTCATTTTTATCTGAAATTCAAATTTAACTGGGCATTTGTATTTTATATAGCAACTCGATCTTTGCTTCACTGGTGAGAAATCAGAAACACACACAAAATATATATCATTCTGTGTATATCTAGAAGGAGCCCTGGCGGTGCAGTGGTTAAGCACTCAGCTGCTAACTGAAAGGTTGTTGGTTCGAACCCACCCAGAGGCTCAGCAAGAGAAAGACCTAGTGATCTATCTCTGTAAAGATTACAGTCAAGAAAGCCTAAACAGTTCTAATCTGTCACATGGGGTCACTTTGAGTCCGAATCAACTCCACAGCACCAAATACTAACAACAGCATGTATATCTAAAAGCTGGAGTTTTCCAGCTATACTTCTTAGTCAGATAAAATCCCTGATCATATCCTACTAAACTTCATGTTGCTTCTGTTGTCTTCAAGAAATGTGATTAATCTCAATTTATATTTCCTAGGACTCTTTTACTCTCACCACTCAACACCATTGCTCTGCCTTGCGCATAATGCAAAGCACCTTTTCAAGACTTCTCCATCTTACTTTAGGCTTGGGTCCTGCCTAAGTTATAACTGGTGGACTTGCAGACATCATATGTGTTTATCATTTCATGATTTGTTCATTCAAATGCCTCTTATTTTGAATCTTTCACTCAAATCTTTGTAAAACATCTCAGTAAGGACAATCTGAAGCCTAGTCCACTTACATAAATGCTGATTATCATCCAGTCTATTTAATGCCAAGCAGATATTGCTCTGACTGTAAAAGCTACAGTCGGTAATATCTGGAGACTCAACTTTGTTTATCACCCATTAAAGGCTTGGAATTTTTAAACTAATTTTTAGCCACTCAGTTTCCTGGTTTCCCTCGTCACTGCAGCAGCTTCCTTGAAGCCTCACTGTGTTTTCTATGACACTTTATTTACAATAAATCATGATTAGGTTCACAATTTTTTTTAGTTATTTTTTAGTTCAAATTTCAGGTTCTTATTAATGTTATTTCTGCTACACGTTGAGGAATTTCTACTTACATAATTTTGCACCTGACTTACTTTACACAAGGGTTTGTGAGTACTCATGGGTCATAACCAATGCAATATACTTCAAGAAATATTCTGGAAATAAAGTTATCTGCCACAGATGATTGATCCTGTTGCAAATATTTTACTAAAATATTATGGTATATTTTAAGTGAGGGCATTTCCTGCAGATTGTTAATAATAATGGTGCACATAATAATCCTTTACTAGTAATAGTTTATTACTATCAATATACGGTGGGTGTTTAAAATGTGCCTGTCACTGTGCTAAGTAATTTCTACATATAATCTCATTGAAGGCTTACAATCATTCTCTTGGATTTATTGTAATTTTTCCATTCTATGTATGAGGAAACTGAATCTCAGTCAAAAACTCACAGCTAGCAAGTGAGACATCAGAACTTCTGAGTCAGAAATCTTAGCTATTACATTATTAAACCAGTAGCCATGAAGCTGTTCTGACTCACGGGAATCCCATGTGTGTCATAGTAGAATTGTGCTCCATAGACTTTTCAATGGCCGATTTTTCAGAATCAGATTGCCAGGCATTTCTTCCAAGGCACCTCTCGGTGGACTGAAACCATCAGTCTTTCAATTAGCAACTGAGAGTGTTAACTGCTTGTACCACCCAGGGACTCCTAAAGGTACATTAGCTATTATATATGGAGCACTCACCCAATAACCAACATCATGATAAATGGAGAAAAGATTACAGTTGTCAAGGATTTCATTTTACCTAGGTCCACAATCACCACCCATCAAAGCAGCAGTCAAGAAATCAAAGGACACATTGCACTGGGCAAATCTGCTGCAAAAGACCTCTTTAAAGTGTAAGCAAAGATATCACTTTAAAGACTAAGATGCACCTAACCCTAGCCATGGTGTTTTCAATCTTGTCGTATGCATGCAAAAGCTAGACAATGAATAAGGAAGTCCAAAGAATTGATGCCTTTGAATTACGGTGTTGGCAAAGAATATCGACTATACCGTGGACTGCCAAAAGAATGAACAAATCTGTCAGGGAGGAAGTACAGCCAGAATGCTCCTTAGAAGCAAGGATGGTGAGACTACATCTCACATACTTTGGACATCTTATCAGCAGGGTGCAGTCCCTGGAGAAAGACATCATGCATCCTAAAGTAGAGGGTCAGGGAAAAAGAGGAAGACCCTCAAGGAGATGGACTGACACAGTGGCTGCAGCAGTGGACTCAACGATTATGAGGACAGCACAGGGCTGGGCAGTGTTTCTCTTTGTTGTACTCAGGGTCGCTATGAGTCAGAACCGACTCGATGGCATCTAACAACACAACACTCACTCTGCTTAGCACCCTGTAACGCGGATAATACCATCCTCATTTTACAAATGAGAAAACTAGTGTGCAGAAGGATTAAGAGGTTTGTCCATGGCCACACACAGCAGGTAAGGGTGAGATTCAGGGCTTCACGTGCTCTGATGTTAGGCTATGTTGCTAGCCTAACCTCTGTAAACTGTTAATCTCATTAAAGAATCTGCCTTTTAACATAAAACCTATCAGGAAAAAAATGGTGTTCGGTCGGACTCCCAGGGCCGTGCTTGTCCCAGCGAGCAAAAAGCCACATGCACCCTCCTCTCTTTGAGCTTGGAAAGGCCGGGCCCCACCTTCTGCGTGCCCCAAGCAGTGCAGCTCCCCTCTGCTGGGTAGGCGTGCAAATGGTGGCAGCTAGTGGCTGGGACCAGAGACCCACGATTTGCTCTACTTGTTGTCTGAGTACAACTGGTCAGCGCGCCTTGCGACCATGCGACCACAGAGGCGGGCCTTCTCAGGTGCCCCTTACGCAGCTCTTCCCCACCCCGTCCCGCCGGTCCCTCCATTCCATGCAGCCCGCCAGCGCAGCACCTCTCTGAGCTTCTGTTTCCCCTACTTTACACATGTGGAATTTCACTATTGCAAAGGTTGTCGGCCTTTTGGTGGCTGGAAAGGTGGTGGTTGGGTGGGGGACAGTCTTAGGTTCCTGTCCTCTGTATGTCCATATGATTTCCGGTGGAGAAGTTTGGCTTGGGTTTCCATAAGCATCCTCTTCCCAGTTCTGGGACCCCGGGCTCCCTCCTAGCACAGCTTTAGCTGCATTTCTTCCCTTGCACCCCAAGGCAGGGGCCTTGTAGTTGGTGAGTGGGGTTGAGAGGCCTGGGAGGAGGTGATGGGGGTATAATTCTCCTGGCCCCAGCACCACCCTACCCAAACCCACAACCCTCCCTGCCTCTGCTAAACACGTTGCCAAGGATGGATTCCATCTCCTAGGGACCCTACGGGACAGAGTAAAACTGCCCCCACAGGGTTTCCAAGGAGCAGCTGGTTCAAACTGCCAACCTTTTGGTTAGCAGCTAAGCTCTTAACCACTGCTGCCACCACGGCTCCAGACTGCTAAGGAGGATTCAAAACCCAGCAGAAATGCAGCCTGAAGGTACAGTGTAGATATTTTAGTTCAGAGTCTACAATAAAGTATCTAATCGGTCTTAAAGATTTTACAGACTAGAATCTTCTCTTTTGAGCAACGTTTGCTCTGTAAGCATCTCTTCAACTGTGAAAAAGGTACATAACATGGTTCATAATAACGAACGGGGGCTTCTTTGCCACCAGCATCAAAACATTATTATTATTACTGTATTATTGTGTTAAACATGCTTTAGTGTATCTGGAACTATTTCTTTGAAGTTTTTATCCATAGAAAGTTACACTATATACTATATACTAAGACAAACATTTGACGAACTGATGTTAGATATGAACTAACTGTTCTGATTTGTGTATAAATTCACCTTAAAGACAGACTTAGGAAAGGAACTGGTTCCTAATGTGGGGACCGCCTGTACTTGAAACACAGGGTATCAAACACATCTTTCTGTAGCAAGACTGGAATTCAGTTCAGTTTTGTTCCTCTGTGGAACCTCCATAAGTAGATCTACTTCTAGAATGACCAGAAGGACTATTTTTAATATAGTTTAGTCTCTAACATTATACTTTGTTTAAAAAAAGAAAATCATGAACAATGAAAGCAACATCATACTGAGACAGCAGAATATTTAATTAAAAGGAACTTTTAGTAGCTGATAATTTTTCAGTATTTACAAGAGCCAGAAGGGTTCTTAAAGATATCTTAACGGTCTGGAGTTCAACTGAATCCTAAACACTGTAAATTGCTGTTTCTTTGAAGTTGCCTTAAAATAAAGTTTTCTTTATAATGGTAATATTATAGATAGCCATTTTCTATAGCTGTAGCCAGGGTATACAAAGTGTTTTTTGAACTCTGATGAGTATGTTTTAACATTAGTAACATTAGCAATTTTCCTGTAAGCTCTTTTCATACACTTTGGACATGTGTTTATAAGATAAACAATAGAGTGTTTTATTTGTAAATAAAGAGTTATATTGAAAGGCAGATTGAAAACACATTTAAATACACAAAATCTTAACTTCCTCTCTTCTTTCAACCTTTACTGAAATCTCTTTGCATAGTCAATAAAACACAGGTAAACATCTTTCCGGTATTCTCTGCTTTCACCCATCTGACATCAGCAATGATAGCCCTCATTCCACATCCTCTTCTGAATCTGGCTTGAACTTCTAACAGTTCCCTGTCAATGTACTGCTGCAACCGCTTTTGAATGATCTTCAGTAAAATTTTACTTGTGTGTGATATGAATGATAGCATTCAATAATTTCCACATTCTGTTGGTTCACCTTTCTTTGGAATGGACACAAATATGGATCTCTTCCATTTGGTTGGCCAGGCAGCTGTCCACCAAATGTCTTGGCATAGACAAGTAAGCACCCCCATCACTGCAACCATTTGTTGAAACATCTCAATTGGTAGTCTGTCAATTCCTGGAGCCTTATTTTTCACCAATGCCCTCAATGCAGCTTGGACTCTTCCTTCAGTACCTTCAGTTCCTGATCATATGCTGTCTCCTGTAATGGATGAACATTGACCAATTCTGTTTGGTATAGTGATTCGGTATATATCTTCCATCTCGTTCTGATGCTTACTATGTGGTTTAATGTTTTCCCCATAGAATCCTTCAGTATTGTAACTGGAGGTTTTTTGAGTTTTTCTTCAGTTCTTTCAGCTTGAGAAATCTGAGCATGTACTTCTCTTTTGGTTTTCTAACTCCAGGTCTTCTCAGGCTGCCCTTTGAAATCTCCTGTTTAGCGCTTTTCTTCATCATTTCTTTTGTGTGCTTTAGCTACTTGATGTTTAAGAGCAAGTTTCAGAGTCTCTTCTGACATCCATTTTGGTCTTTTCTTTCTTTCCTGTCTTTTTAATGACCTCTTGCTTTCTTCATGTATGATTTCCTTGAAGTCATTGCACACCTATCTGGTCTTTGGTCATTAGTGTCCAACTTGTCAAATATACTCTTGAAACAGTCTCTAAATTCAAGTGGGATATACTCTAGGTCGTACTTTAAAGATTACAGCCTAGGAAACACTATGGGGGTGGTTCTACTCTGTCATACACTGTTGCTATGGATCAGAATCTATTCAATGGCACATAACAACAACATAAAGGCTGTGGAAGGAGTGGACGGGAATAGGGAGGAAACTAATGAATATGGAGTTTCTTTTTGGAATGATGAAGATGTCCTGGGATTAGATAGTTTGTGAATATGCTAAAATCACTGAATTGTGCAATTTAAAAGGGTGAATTTTATGGTATGTGAATTATATATTAAAAAAAAAAAATGTTGTTGTTAGCTGTTGTCTAGCTGGCCCCTGACTCATCGAAACTACATGCACAAAAGAACACAGTTCTACTGGGTCCTGTGCTGTGTGGATTGGTTGAGGATTGGACTGTTCTAATTTATAGAGTTATTGTTGGCTGATTTTTGGAAATAAATAGCCAGCTCTTTCTTCTTAGTCTGGAAACTCCACTGAAACATATTCAGCATTGTAGCAACACTCAAGCCTCCACTGACAAACAGGCACATGAGGTGCATTGGCAGAATGTCAAATCTGGGTCTCCACATGGAAGGCGAGAACTTTATCACTAAACCACCAATATTCTCAAATCTAACTTGTTGTTGTTGTTAGGTGCTGTCCAGTTGATTCTGACTTATAGCAACCCTATGTACAACAGGGTCCTGTGCCATCCTCACAATCATTGTTATGCTAGAGGCCATTGTTGCAGCCGCTGTGTCAACCCATCTCTTTGAGGGTCTTCCTCTTCTTCGCTGACCCTCTAGCTTAGAGATTGTCAAATAATATATGTTATATCCTCCTTTCTTGACCAATATACATTTTTCTTAGCCTAGAATTTCAGGTTAGAATTCAGGATTCTTGCAATTCTTTTTGTTCCATGCTGGAATATGGCAGGGCAGGGAGAGCTGACCCCGAACTTGAGGCCCAGCCCCTCTTCCCAACCCTTACTCAATCTTACATTGTATGGATCTTGCATTAAGCACACGCATGGATATGCTATCCTTTATGTTCAAAGCTTCAATGCACCACATGCCTCCTAATACCCTCCACCTTCATTCCCCCACCCCACAACAGCCTCCTTGGCCATTCTGCGGTATTTACCTTGGCAGTTCTGTCCAAACACAAGGAGAACAGACCCTAAAGATCCCCTCTGTATTCCCTTAAAGAGGACTTGGGATACTAGAACATAGAATTATATGATTTGTTTTTCTTTCTAGCTTAAGGAGAGATGACATTTTCTCTTAATCATAGGGAAGAAATATCTTTATTATTTCTTTGATCAGATAATATGGAGGAAAAACAATGGTCTTTGAGATAACTTGAAGAATAAAACTTTCCAATCATACTCACACAAATTAGACATCTTACCAGCATCAAGATTTCCTAGAAATTTAAAGATTCAAGTAATCTTGATGCAGAGGAAAAGCAAAGAGAGGACCAGGACTATCAACACAGATCCCCAACTTCTTTCTTACCTCAGTGGACATGCTCTGGGCTTGGATTAATATATGAGATCAGTAAACAATGAATGTGGTTCAAAAGGTAAATAGTAGAAAGAGCCTTCTCCTTTATATATTCACATAGTTATGTAGCCTAAATGGCCTTTTTCTGGAACCAATGCCTCATATTCATAGATTCCATGTTTGTTTACCATAAGCAACCCCAGACAACTAGGTCCAACTTTCTAAAAGCATGCCCTAGAATAAGGGCTCTCCTGCTAGAAAATGTTCACAAGGAGTAGTTCTGCCATTAGCATGCTTGCAAAGCCATTAGACCAGGTCAATTCTTTTTTGCCATAGGAACATTTCCTTCATACTCCTAACAGGAAAAAATGGTTTGTAAGTTCACTGCTGAATCATTTAATTTCCAAACCACTCTCTGCTGATGTAATCAACATCTCTGTGGTTTCTTCATACTATGACTTGGAGATGGAAGTATTTTATGTACTGGAGCATGCTAACAAGAATGAGTTGTCAAAGAAAATTCTTCCTCAATCTGGGGCAGCTGCATCTAACAATAAATCACAGATGTAGCAACCAATACAATGATGAGAGCAAGAAAAATAATTTATGTTGTTGATGTTGTCAGGTGCCATCAAGTTGGTTCCAACTGATAATGACCCTATGTAAAACAGAACAAAACACTGCCCAGTCCTGCGCCATTCTCACAACCATAGTTATGCTTGAGCCCATTGTTGCAGCCACTGTGTCAATCCATCTCATTGAGGATTTTCCTCTTTATAAAAGACCCTCTACTTTACCAAGCATGATGTCCCTCTCCAGGGACTGATCGCTCCTGACAACATGTCCAAAGTATGTGAGATGAATTCCGCCATCCTTGCTTCTAAGGATCATTCTGGCTATACTTCTTCCAAGACAGATTTGTTTGTTCTTTCATATAACTTTATAAGTAATGATAACAGCAGAATAGATAAAATTTATGAAGCCTAGCGCTTTTGTAATATTATTTTTATAGAGTATCTCATTTAGTCCTCATAATTCTCTAAGAAATAGGAACTATTTTACCTATTATCTCCGTTTTAAAGATGAGAAAACTAAGACAGAGGGAGATTGTTCAAAGTTATACAGTTAGGAAATGACAAAGTTTGGATTTGAACATCCATTCTTAAAAATATATTTGCTTTCACAAGTGAACGTTGTATGAGACATTTGTACTTAGCAGTAAATAGTAATCAATAGTAAAACTTGATTAATATTTACTATTAATCACATGGAGCCCTGTTGGCGCAGTGGTTAAGAGCTCAGCTGCTAACCAAAAGGTCGGCAGTTCAAATCCACCAACAGCTCCTTGGAAAGCTTATGGGGCAAATCTACTCTGTACTACAGGATCACTATGAGTCAGAATTGATACGACAGCAATGAGTTTTTAATCACATAATATGTTATCACAACATTATATGATTACATATGTGTGTGTGTGTGTATATGTATATATATATACATATACACACACACACACACATATATATCTCAAAAATACCACAACCTCAGTTGTCTGTACATGTCTAGGTCTGTACAGCTCTGGATGGAAGAAAACAACACATAGGACTGGCAAAGCTCACGGGGCAATAACACTTTATACACTATAGATAAACAAGTAAAGGCTTAAGAAGCTAGAGAAATGGAAAACAACGTTGAAATTGGTATCACCAACTGGGTCAGAACAAAGCAATCTATTCTAGGAATAGATGTGATAACAAGATTTCAGTTTGCTTGCCTCCTACCTGGGAAATTTGGGGAGGAAAAAGCATTGACTTTTTATCCCTTCTGAAATAACTATCCTACTGTATCATAAAGTATAATTTATAATCTGTCTTCAGAAAGAAATAAAGTGTATAAAACATCTTCTCAGATTACTTGAGTCGATAGCTTCACCTTTCTTTCTCCTGTCAGTCAAACTTATTCCCTTTCTTATTTTGGACAGTTTTGGATTGGAGCCTAGTTTGTTGTAGTGGGCATTAAGGTTTTGGCCTAATCAATATCTTTCTCCATTTCTGTTGGAAGCAGCACCCTGACATCCCTTTAGGAAAGTGACATCCATTTTGGTCTTTGTCAGTCGGGGTGTCTTGTCCTCTCAGAGAGGCATTAGAGTAGATTAAATGATGATCTTTTATCCCCTCTGTAGATCAATGAAAGGATGGGTCACCCACTTATTCCTATTGTCCAGCTCCTCATAACAGGATCCAGTTCTATTGAAATCCTAATTCGTCTGCATATGTTTTGAGTGTTTTTTAGCTGCTTCTTATCCTTCCAACAAACTTGTTCTTTCTGCTGAATTTACCAGAGAAGTGTTTTGTTGCTTTAATAATATTATTTCCCTTCAATTTAGAATTTTAAGCACTGGTTCACCATTCAAGCTTATCTACCTATACAGTGAGAGATGGGGAAATAGTTCTCCTATCCAGGAAGTTAATCTGCGATTGATATTGATATTTCAGAATTGCCTTCTACCGTTATCTGTATCCTCAGCACATGCAGTTAAAGGAGAGGACAGAAGAGGTATAGGGCATCCTTTTAAAAACTTCTTTATTTTTGCAGGCAAGTTTTTATCTTTTCATTGGTTTGGAAAATAAAAACCAACTATCTATGGGAAATAACTGAAGAAAAACTCATTGTGGTTGAGCCGGGTTCGACTCATAGCAACCCTACAAGACAGAGTAGAACTACCTCACAGGGTTTCAAAAGCTGTAAACCTTTATGCAAGCAGACTGCTACATCTTGCTACCACGAGTGTATGGTGGGCTTGAACCATGGACCTTTTAGTTAGCAGCCAAATGCTTTAACTACTGTGCCACCAAGGCTGATCTTTGTGGAGTAGAGGAAGAACACACACACATATATAGATAGATACATACATACATACATACTTATATATATATGTATGTTGTTAGGTGCCGTTAAGTCACTTCTGACTCATAGCAACCCTATGTACAACAGAACAAAACACTGCCTGGTCCTGTGTCATCCTCATGATCGTTGTTATGCTTGAGCCTATTGTTGCAGCCTCTATGTCAATCCATCTTGTTGAGAATCTTCCTCTTTTTTGCTGACCCTCTACCTTACCAAGCATGATATCCTTCTCCAGTGACTGCTCCCTTCTGATAACATGTCCAAAGCATATGAGACAAAGTCTCGCCATCCTCTCTTCTAAGGAGCATTCTGGCGGTACTACTTCCAAGATGGATTTGTTTGCTCTTTTGGTAGTCCATGGTATATTCAATATTATTCTCCAACACCACAATTCAAAGGCATCAATTCTTCTTCAGTTTTCCTTATTCATTGCCCAGCTTTCCCATGCATATAAGACAATTGAAAACACCATAGCTTGGGTCAGGCACATCTTAGTCCTTACAGTGACATTTCTGCTTTTTAACACTTTAAAGGGGTCTTTTGAAGTGGATTTGCCCAATGCAAAGTGCCATTTGATTTCTTGACTGCTGCATTCATGGGTGTTGATTGTGGATCTAAGTAAAATGAAATCCTTGAGAACTTCAATTTTTTCTCCATGTATCATGATGTTGCTTATTGGTCCAGTTGTGAGGAGTTTTGTTTTCTTTATGTTGAGGTGTAATCCATACTGAAGGCTGTGGTCTTTGATCTTCATCAGTAAGTGCTTCAAATCCTCTTCACTTTTAGCAAGCAAGGTTGTGTCATCTGCATAGTGCAGGTTGTTAATGAGTCTTCCTCCAGTCCCGATGCCCCGTTCTTCTTCATATAGTCATGCCTCTCAGATTTTTGGCTCAGCATACAGATTGAATAAATATGGTGAAAGGATACAACCCTGACCCACACCTTTTCTGACTTTAAACCACGCAGTATCCCCTTATTCTGTTTGAATGACTGCCTCTTGGTCTACGTACAAGTTCCTCATGAGCACAATTAAGTGTTCTGGAATTCCCATTCTTCGCAATGTTATCCATAATCTGTCATGATTCACACAGTCCAATGTCTTTGCATAGTCAATAAAACACAGGTAAACATCTTTGTGGTATTTTCTGCTTTCAGCCAGGTTCCGTCTGACATCAGCAATGATATCCCTGGTTCCACGTCCTCTTCTGAATCCAGCTTGAATTTCTGGCAGTTCCCTGTCAATGTACTGCTGCAACCATTTTTAAATGATCTTCATCAAAATTTGACTTGTGAGTGATATTAATGATATTGTTCGATAATAGCCTCAATGGGTTGGATCACCTTTCTTTGGAATAGGCATAAATATGGATCTCTTCTAGTTGGTTGTCCAGGTAGTTGTCTTCCAAATTTCTTGGCTTAGAAGAGTCAGCCCCTCCAGAGCTGCATCTGTCTGTTGATACATCTCAATCGGTATTCCATCAATTCCTGGAGTCTTGGTTTTTGCCACGGAGCCCTGGTAACACGGTGATTTAGAGCTACGGCTGCTAACCAAGAGGTTGGCAGTTGGAATTCACCAGCCACTCCTTGGAAACCCTATGGGGCAGTTCTATGCTGTCCGGTAGGGTACTATGAGTCAGAATCAAATCAGTAGCAATGGGTTTTTTTTTTTGTTTTGTTTTGTTTTGGTTTTGGCCAATGTCCTCAGTGCAGCTTGGACTTCTTCTTTCAGTACCATCGGTTCTTGATTGTATGCTACCTCCTCAAATGGTTGAATGTCGACCAATTCTTTTTGGTACAGTGACTGTGAATTCCCTCCATCTTCTTTCAATGCTTCCTGTGTCGTTCAGTTTTCTGCCTATAGAATCCTTCACTATTGCAACTTGTGGCTTGAATTTTTTCTTCAGTTCTTTCAACTTGAGAACTGCTAAGCATGTTCTTCTCTTTTGGTTTTCTAACTCCAGGTCATTGCACATGTCACTATAGTACTTTATCTTCTTGAGCCACCCTTAGAAATCTTCTGTTTAACTCTTTCACTTCATCATTTCTTCCATTCACTTTAGCTACTCTAAGTTCAAGAGCAAGTTTTAGAGTCTCTTCTCACATCCATTTTGGTCTTTTCTTTCTTTACTGTCTTTTTAATGACCTCTTGTTTTCATTTACATATATATGCATATGTATATATGTGTATATGTATACATGCGTATGTGCATATATGTTTATGTATATAAAAACCCATTTCTGTCGAGTCGATTCTGACTCATAGCGACCGTATAGGACAGAGTAGAACTGCCCCATAGGGTTTCCAAGGAGTGCCTGGTGGATTTGAACTGCTGACCTTTTGGTTGGCAGCTGAATTCTTAACCACTATGCCACCAGGGTTTCTGCATATGTATATATGCATATGTATACGTGTATATGTATACATATGCACACATATGTATTTCTGCATTTATATGCACCATTTGTTCAATCACAGAATGGTTTAATAATTAAATCAGAAAATATATTTTCTTTAACTGATTTAGTCACTCAACCAACTGAACTAATTTTGTGCACTAACTTCTTATCGTCTCATTCCCGTAATTCTGCGACATTTCCTAGAAAGTTGTAACAATCACATTTCCTCATTAAAATAAAAAGAAAACAAACTAGTTGCCATCTAGTCAATTCTAACTCATCTGTGTCAGAGAAGATATATGTTCCATAAGCTTTCCAATGTCTGATTTTTTGGAAGTTAGATTGCCAGACCTTTCTTCCAAGGTACCTCTGTGTGTATTCATACCACTAACCATTTACACCACTATATCAGAGTTATTTTGTTCATCTAATATGCTCATTACTCAATATAACTTTTTTATATTATTGTAAAAGCTACTTCCTAACTGATAATGGAGAAATGCAGTTTATTTATTCCTTTATTCAGAAAAATTACAATTTTCTATTAAGATTGTTTGCAGTGGAAGACTTTGACAGAGCAGGAATATTAAAAATGACAAAATATAGTGATAGGAGAAATAAGATTGTGGAAAGATGACTGTACTTCACCCTAGGCAAAGATGCTATTTCAATGAGCACAGAATTAAGTTATGACTTTAATTATGATAACCAAGAAAATGTGAGATATGATATATTATCTAATTTTAGTTTCATTAATAAAGGAAGAATATGCTCAATATGAAAGAAGCATTTTTTTCTGCCTCTGAAGAATTTTCATACTAATTCTACAAAAGGGACAATGGATCACATAGTCAGAATCAACTAAATGGCAACTAACAACAGCAACTTGGCCATGAGAAGAATAGGTGACAGTATGAGGAATGAGACTTCATAGGTAAACCATTTTTTAAACAGGTGAGACTAGGTTTGAGAAATTAAGTCAATATATCATATCTCCTTTTTTTTCAGCTGATATTTGTTGTTCATTGCAGTCAAATTGATTCCAACTCATGGCGACCCTATGTGTACAGAATAGAACTGCTTCATAGGGTTTTCAATGTCGTGACCTTTCAGAAATAAATTGACAGGCCTCTTTTCTGAGGTGCCTCTGGGTGGGTTTGGGCCACCAACCTTTCAACTAGTAGTCAAGGACTTAACCTTTTGTGCTATACAGACACCAGTTGATATTTACAATCATAAAAAATTAAATGTGGGTAAAATATAATACAAAGTAATAAAACATATTCACCAACCAATGAATCTTACTATAGCACAATAGCTGTACAATAAAAGTGAATTTAGAAAATCAATCAACGTAATCCACTACATAAAAAAAAAACAAAAACAAAAACAAAGGACAAGAATCACTTGATCATCTCAATCAATGCAGAAAAGGCATTTGATAAAGTCCAGCATCAATTCCTGATACAAACTCTCAGCAAAATAAGAATAGAAGGGAAATTCCTCAACATAATTAATGGCATGTATACAAAACCAACAGCCAACATTATTTTCAATGAAGAGAGACTGAAAGCATTCCTTCTGAGAATAAGAATCAGACAGGGATGCCCTTTATCACCACTCTTATTCTATATTGTACTGGAAGTCCTAGCTAGAGCAATAAGGCAAAAAAAGGAAACAAAGGGCATAAAAATTGGTAAGGAGGAAGTAAAAGTATCTCTACATGCATATGATATGATCAAATACATAGAAAATCTCGGAGATGCCGCAAGAAAGCTACTAGAACTAATAGAAGGATTCAGCAAAGTTAACAGAATACTAGACCAACATACAAAAATCAGTTCCTTACACTAGCAAAGAGAACTCTGAGAAGGAAATCAGAAAAAAATACCATTTACAGTATCTCCCAAAAAGATAAAATCCTTAGGAATAAATCTAACTAGAGACATAAAAGACTTATACAAAGAAAACTACAAAATACTACTTCAAGAAACCAAAATAGACCTACATAAATGGAAAAAACACACCATGCTCAGGAATAGGAAGACTTAACGTTGTGAAAATGTCAATACTACCCAAAGTGATCTACAAATATAATGCAATCCTGATCCAAATTCCAGCAACATTCTTTAATGATATGGAAAAACTAATCACCAACTTCATATGAAAAGGAAAATGTCTCGGATAAGCAAAGCATTATTGAAGAAGAGGAACAAAGTAGGAGACCTTACACTCCCAGATCTCAGAATCTGCTAGACAATTACAGTAGTCAAAACAGCCTAGTACTGGTACAATGACAAACACATAGTCCAGTGGAACGGAATTGAGAATCCAGAAGTAAATCCATCCACCTATGGACAGCTGATCTTCAACAAAGGGTCAAAGTCCATTAAATGTAGAAGAGAAAAGTTCTCTAACAAATGGTACTGGCAAAACTACAGAAAATGAAACAAGATCCACACCTCACACCATACACAAAAACTAACTCAAAATGGATCAAAGACCTAAATATAAAACCTAAAACTATAAAGATCATGGAAGAAAAAATAGGAACCATGCTAGGGACTCTAATATGTGGCATACATAGAATATTGAATGTAACTAAAAATGCACAAACAGCAAAAGATAAACTAGATAACCGGGAGCTTCTAAAAAACACTTGTGCTCATCAAAAAACTTTACCAAAACAGTAGAAAGAGAAAGTACAGACTAGGAAAAAAAAATTGGCTAGGACATATCTGACAAGGGTCTAATCTCTAAAATTTATAGAAAATTTCAATACTTCAAAAAGACAATCTAATTTAAAAAAATAGGCAAAGGACATGAACAGACACTTCACCAAAGACGACATTCAGGTGACTAATAAATACATGAGGAGATGCTCATGATCATTAACCATTAGAGAGATGCAAATCAAAACTACAATGAGATACCTTCTCACTCTGGCAATAATGACCCTGATCAAAAAAAAAAACCCCAGAAAACGAAAAGTGCTGGCAAGATTGTGGGGAGATTGGAATTCTTATACACTGCTGGTAGGAATGTAAAATGTTATAACCACTATGGAAAACAGTATGAGGCTTCCTTAAAAAGCTAGAAATAGAAATATCATATGATCTAGCAATCTCACTGCTAGGTATATATTCTAGAGAAGTAAGAGCTGTGACACAAATAGACATATGCACACCCATGTTCATTGCAGCATTACTCACAATAGCAAAATGATGGGAACAACCTAAATGACCACAAAATCTTAATGGATAAACAGACTGTGGTATATACACACAATGGAATATTGTACACTGATAAAAAATAATAAAGAATTCGTGAAACATCTCATAACATAGATGAATCAGGAGGGCATTTTGCTAAGTGAAATAAGTCAGCCACAAAAGGACAAATATCGTACGAGACCACTATTATAAAAAGTCAAGAAAAGGTTTACACAAAGAAAGAACCATCTTTGATGGTTACTAGGGATGGAAGAGGAATAGAGGGAAAATCATAATTAGATAGTAGACACGTGTTAACTTTGGTGAAGGGAAAGGCAATACACAATGATGGTGAAGTCAGCACAACAAGACCAAGGGAAGGGAAGACATGGAGAGAGATGGAAGCACAAAAGGCAACTACAGTAAATACTATAACATATACAATCCTGCAAGGTGTGGGAGGGTGTACGGGACATCCACATGCATATATAGGTTTGTCTGAGGATATTTCTACATATGCATTTGTACGTGCTGCATGTATATTCCCATATGTATAGAACACACAAGAGGCATGGTCATGGAAACCTCCTAGACATAACCAAACACCTCTCAGGACTGAGTTACTGGACTCGAAGGCTAAGGACCACAGTTCTGTGGGACATACAGGTCCATTGGCATAATGTGGTTCATAAAGACAATGTTCTACATACTACTTAGTTGAGTAGTGTCTGAGTTCTTAAAAGATTGCAAGCAGCCATGTAAGATACAACTGTTAGTCTCTTTCCATCCAGAGTAAAGGAAAGTGAAGAAAACCAAAGACTCAAGGAGCAATTAGTCCAAAGGACTAACGCACCACAGGAACCGCAGCCTCCACTAGCCTGAGACCAGAAGAATTCGATGGTGCTGGGCTACCACTACTGACTGCTCTGACCAGGATCACAATAGAAGGTCTCAATTAGAGTGGGAAAAAAATGTAGAACAAAATTCTAATTCATAAAAAAGGCCAGATTAGTCCAATAGAGATTGGAGGAACCCCCGAGACTATGGCCCTTAGACACGCTTCTAACTTGGAATTGAAACCACTCCCAGAGATCATATTTTGCCCAAATGATAGACAGGCCTATAAAATAAACAATAACACCTGTAAGGAAAGTCCTCCTCAGAAAAACCATCTATATGAGACCAAAAGGGCAACGTCTGCTCAAAAGCAAAGATGAGAAGGCAGTAAGGGTCAGGAAAACGAGACGGATGGAAATGGGGAACTCAAGATAGTAATGGGGAGAGTGCTGACACGTTGCAGGGACTGCGACCAATGTCATAGAACAATTTGTATATGAATTATTGAATGACAAACTAATTTTCTCTGTAAACCTTCACCTAAAGTACAATAAAATATTTTTAAAAAGCAGATTTAGTCGAATTGAATCTAAATCAAATGTAATTACTTACTGAAGTACTACACAATAGTACTAAAAGGTGGTTGCATCAATCGGATGCAGGTATACTAGAAGCTCTGACCTCAATACGTATATAAATGTGCAAGTTAGGTTCTTAAATGAAATCATCAGATCAGATGAAACTCAAGGCTACCGTAAAAAGAATGTCACTAGGTGTAATAAAATGTTGGTCCTAGGTCTTCTATAGCTATATAATATAAAGTATGGTTTATTTTAGTACATGATCCTGATATTGTCTACCAAAAGATCTTTTACAGTTATTTCTGTTGGCAGCTGTTCCCTTTTAGTTTTTAAAATCAATAGATGATTTGTGATACCCTTAAGAGACACAAATAAATACCAGCTATTTAGGCTATTGATATTTTGACTTTATATTGAGGCCTCAGAGAATGCATAGTCCACATCTGTATATCTAACCCTTAACCAATGACTTGAACAGTGCAATAAATGACTTTGAACTGAACAGAAAGTAAAAATGAGCAGCCAGTGACCCATTACTAACATTTCATGCATAATAATTCAATAACCCCATTTCTCCTTCTTATTATATTATTTTGGTACTTGATGTTTCTTATATATGCATAAAAAAATCAATAAATTATTTGTGATGACCTTAATGGATGCTAAACTAATAAAAGAGTTTTTACCTTATCAAAAAATCAGGATTTGGCATGAAATACTCCCTTTATAAATGCTTATTGAATTAATTCATTTCAAAGTCACCTTGAATCTGGAGCAATCATTATTGCTTTTTTTTAAAATTCCTGGGTATAAATAAACCAGGCATAAAATATAGATTAAAAAATTTAAAACCTTATTAAAACCATATATATATGTATGTATATATATAGAAAATATATATATGTATAAAGAGAGAGATTTATCTCAAGGAAATGGCTCACACAGTTTTAAGAGGCTGCTCAGTCCTGAGCCTGAGAGTAAGGCATCAGGCTGGAGGCTTCTCCTGACTCATGTAGTTACAGGGGCTGATGAACCCAAGATCAGCAGGTCAAATGGCAGGCTACTAGATCACGGGCTACAGAAGCGAACAAATTCCAAGATCGGCAGGCAGTACAGCAGTTCAATTCCCAGGAACCAGAGTTCAGATGATGGTGAGCCGAATGCAGGATCCAGAATCCAGAGTGAGCAAAAGCCAATGAGCTTTGCCAGAACGTCTGTATATATTGGATGCAGGCCACAGCACTGAGGAAACTCCCCTTAAAACTGTTTGACTGATCACATTAGATCACATCATGGGGGTGATTACATTATGTCACATTATGTTACA
The DNA here is from genome assembly GCA_030035585.1 of Dugong dugon. Classification (NCBI taxonomy): domain Eukaryota; kingdom Metazoa; phylum Chordata; class Mammalia; order Sirenia; family Dugongidae; genus Dugong; species Dugong dugon. Next base: position 96,566,802 of record CM057472.1, on the reverse strand, counting down.
AAATGGAGGCTAATTACATCATTACATAACTGCCAAAAACTGAGAATCATGGCCCAGCAAATGTGACACACAACCTTAACCATCACACTTAGATAGACTTTATTGTGAGGAAAGATTTCCTCTTGTAAAAACCCTAAGCCTGTGGGCTCAATAAATTTAGTAGGAGAATAAATTATCAAATTATTTACCTGTAGGTTCCTTTATAAACTGAGCTCCCATTATATCTGAAAAAATTTCACTTTACTAAAAAAATATTTGAGTCTAGTTTCTTCTGAAATTTTGTTTTGGTTAATAGTATATTTCAACTAAATCATTGGTTTCCAGGTTCAATAGATCATCAAAAACGCTAGGAGAGCTTACAAAAACATACAGATCTCATTACCTGTTTCCCAGAGATTCTTTTCTGTAGGTCTGGGTGGACTTCAGAGGTTCCTCATGATGAGCTGGGGGAGGAGGGCACTGCTATTAGGAGCCAAGAGCACCTGCCCAAGATTAGGTAAGACTAGAGTTCAAAGATTGGATTTCTACCTGGATTAGTTAAAAACTATCTGGCTGTCATAATTTTCCTTTGGAAGAGCTTTGCTTCTGAGTCGTTTTTGTTTGGATTGTGTTAACTCTCTGATTAGGTGGAGAAGTTCATATTCCCTCATCTCAATTCTTAATAATGTGTTTTATAGCAATACATAAAATGTTGACTTTGCAGTAGAGCCTGCAACCCAGTAAAGTCTCTTTACTTAATGTACCCAGGAAATTTGGACTGTATTATTAGAAAAAAAAATTCATTTAGAATTATTCATCACATTGTTCATCTCAAAGGAAAGTAAAGCTTACGTATTATTTATTTCTGCACAAACAACACATTTTATTTTTCTATACTGAAAAGCATGAATTATTAGTGAGCTGGGAACTGAATCTTTGTTAAGATATCACAGATGATGCAAATAATCTTGTTTCAAATGCCAAACACCATTATAAGCAGATGTACTGGAGCTATTTCCTAGTGTTTGGCTCATTTGTATAATGGCAAAGGGGACCTCCCCTGACGATCATTGTAATCCAGTTTCAGCTCAGTGAATTTCTATTCAACCACATCAAATTCTCAACCCCGGCCAAGTATTCAACAATTATTCAAGTTCAGATACCAATGCCTCGAGCATTTATAAATACATGCATACAGCAGCCATTCCATATTTTACCTTTTATATTCATGTCAACTTGTGATTAAAAAATGAAACAAATATTCTCAGATGCTCAGTAAGTCAAATTCCTCATCACTCCTTTGCCCCAAGCACCAGTAGATTCCTTTATTGCTGACTTTCCACATTGTAACTCCTAAATCTCAAATCTCACCTAGGGGAAAATAATCAAAGTCTGAATTTAGCTGAGCCACTTCTAAGTTCTGATGGCAGAAGAGACTGTGTTAACCAAAGCACGTGTCCATTTCCTCTCGTGAAATAATGTGATCTTGAACAAGATCACATTTAAGGACTTTCAAGTTCTGAGATTTTCCATTCCATGATTTTGCAGACTGATAAAAGTCCAGATTTATAGAAGATTTATAACAGGAAGATTTAAATAAAATAATATTCTTATTAAAATCAGTTAGATGAAAAAATATAAATTACTGTTCCATCCTAGGCCATTACTTTCCTCATGTTGCTTTTCTTTCTTTTATGTCTTATTCTCTTTTTAGATTTTTTTCCCCTTGATATTTTATTAAGGTATTTTATCTTCCATAAAGAAATATGACCTAATCATAATATGTATGCAGTGGGTTATAACCAACTTTATGCATTCCAAGCTCGTGTTGCTGTTACTACTTAAAATTGCTTCCATACGCATTTAGTTATTTTAAAGTTTCAGATATTAATAAAATATTAATCTAAATAAGTGAAATTGTTTCATTTTGCTTTCATTTGTATACAGGATTTCATAGTTTACGGACTGAATCAGGGACTCAAGATAATTCGTCTATATCAGCATGAAATAGATTCCTTTATGAACTTTATTATTTTTATTCCACTTTTGTCCTCTTTTTAATTTTTTTCTCCCACAGTTACTAAACCCTCAAGCAAAGAAGGGGCAAAGGAGCTACCAGATTCTGAATTATGTCTGGCAGAGATTCTTGGATTTAGTAAGTACTAAATACAACGTTTCTAATAAATGAATGAGGACAGTTTGAATGATGACAGTTAGAATCTTAAGTTTTCATAAGAATGGGGGAAAATATAAGCTTCTGGGAAAAAAAGTTATTTCAGAGAATTAACATTTAACTTAGAAGTATCTACAGTTAGCAAAAAGATTCTCTTCATTTCCGGGAAATGGTTTGGGAAAGTCTGCATCATTAAGTAATGTATTACAGTGTCATCCTATTTTATAACAAAAGAGAGATCAAAGTGGAAGGATGTGTCTGTGTTACTTGAGTCATTAAGTGATGAAAGTTATGTTTAGAGAAGTTTCAGGAATGAAATATCACAAGATAGTTCAAATGAATTGCTTTTCAGGTTGACTCCTCATGTTAATATCCTCTGTCTCTCAAACGCTTTTCATGCCTCTCCTCATTTTTATTAAGACTTTATAGTTTTCAGAACAGAATATGCTTACATATCATGGGGAATTTTTCCTCAGAATCAACATAGACCATGCAAAATATGGCATTACAAATGGGCTTCCAAAATTTTGGAAATGAAGCAAAAACTGTGTCTCTTCCAAATAATAGCATATCCTATTCTCAGACTTCCCTTCTCCTCCATTAACTCTTGCAATGCAAGTGAGTTCTTTCAGAAGAGAAGAGCATCCATGAATATTTGCACTGCTAGTGAAATTAGGTCGATTTGCTTTCTTAATTTCCTGTACTCACAAACCTTTCTTAAATAATCTATTTTGCCAGTAGGAGGATCATTTCCATGCAATTTCTTGCCCAATAAGAATGGGTCTATCTAAGTTTGGAAGAAGCTAGTTGGCGTTTTTCTATGTCTCAGTGTGGCAGCTAATTCAACTTGGAAGTGGATTTTACCTCATAAAGCTCCAGACCACTGGGTCTCATCTACACGATCCAATAATATGGTGGTCTTCACATTGTACTCCCCAGCTTTGGTCTTATAAAAAGGTCTCTGGGTGATAGCAATCTGCTAAAACTCATGGAATGGCACTATTCTGGAACTCTCCAGAGAGGTGTCAGCCAATGTAAAATGGCACATTTACCTACTCTTTGAGCCCAGTGCCGAAATCATATTTTATGTCTTAAGCTGATTGCCATCTAGTTATTAGATTCCATAAAACATTCTTTCCTTTTCAGACAGAAGCAATGTACTTTTGAAACAAACTGGAAATTACTTCTTGTTTTTGAGTATAATCACTACTTTAGTGCAGAAAGCACATGAAGCCTATTCTAACTGTGAATCTTTTCAGATTTTTCGTTCTGTGTTCCAACTCATGGATTCATTTTCTCAGTATTTTAGGCAGATGAGAAGGAATCTCATTAAACTTTCCTCTATCTTCCATATTACCCAATATCCGGTGACAATCCACAGGCCTAAAGAGTGTGCCTGCAGCTGAGAGGATGAACTTCTTAAAGAACATGATTTTAATTGCAGAGACAGCCAGAAACCAGTAAGAGAGCATCACAGCAGCTGAGGGGTGAAGAGGGATTGTAGGGCAGTTAGGTGGTGCACAGTCTGACAGGAATTATCAGGACTACTGAAGTTTCATAAAGAATGACTAATTGGGCTGGGAGTAAGTGAGAAAAAAAATCAACAACTTCCATTAAGTTGATTCTTTTAATTTTACTTTTTGGAAACACTATGTTGGAAGTAGGGCAGAGAGTTTTCTTTACCTGTAGAACAGGGTTTCATAACTTTGGCACTACTGACATTTCAGACCAGAGAATTAAAGGTTGTAGGGAAGTGTCCTGAGCATAGCAGCATCCCTGCTCACGAGATGCCAGTAGCGCTCCCTAGTAGCAACAACCAAAAATGTCTCCAGACATTGGTAAGTGTCCTCTGGGGAGGGCTCTCACTTTTGAGAACCACTGCTCTCCCAGTGGCACGCAGTGGTTAAGAGCTAACCAAAAGATCAGCAGTTAGAATCCACCAGCCGCTCCTTGGAAACCCAGTGGGGCAGTTCTACTCTGTCCTATAGGGTGACTATGAGTTGGAATAGACCTGAGGGCAATAGATTTGGTTTTGGGTATTTTCCTTTCCTAAAAAAATAGTATAGTTTGTTTCAAAGGCTACATTTTCTGCTTTGAAGTTACATTCAGCAAATTTTAAGATACTAAAAGAACACAGAGACATCACTAGAAGTAAAGAGATGATCAGCGTCAGTTCAAGGTAAAGAGCAGTCCATTTGGATATTGCGCTTTCAGTAGTCTTAATAGTCAAAGAAGTCATAGTAGAATATATGCATAAGTAACAAAGTGTCAGATGGCTCTTGGCTGAAAGCAGAGAATACCAGAAAAATGTTTACCTGTGTTTTATTGACTATGCAAAGGCATTTGACTGTGTGGATCATAACAAATTATACAGAATATTGCAAAGAATGGGAATTCCAGAACACTTAGCTGTGTTCATTAGGAACCTGTACATAGACCAAGAGGCAGTCGTTCAAACAGAACAAGGGGATACTGTGTGCTATAAAATCAGGAAAAGTGTGCAGTAGGGTTGTATCCTTTTACCGTACTTACTCAATCTGTATCCTGATCAACTAATCTGAGAAGCTGGACTATATGAAGAAGAACAGGGCATCAGGATTGGGAGAAGACTCATTAACAACCTACTATATGCAGATGACACGACCTTGCTTGCAGAAAGAGAAGAGGACTTGAAGCACTTACCGATGAAAATCGAAGACTACTGCTTTCAGTATGGATTATACCTCAATAAAAAGAAAACAAAAATCCTCGCAGCTGGACCAAAAAGCAACATCATGATAAACAGAGAAAAGATTGAAGTTGTCAAGGATTTCATTTCACTTGGTTCCACAATCAACACCAATAGAAGCAACAGTCAAAATATCAAACGATATATTGCATTGGGCAAATCTGCAGCAAAAAACCTCTTCAAAATTTTAAAAAGCAAAGATGTCACCTTGAGGACTAAGGTTCACCTGACCCAAGCCATGGTTTTTTTAATTCCCTCATATGCATACGAAATCTGGACAATGACTAAGGAAGAATGAAGAAGAATTGATGCCTTTGAATTATGATGCTGGCAAAGCATATTGAATATACCATGGACCAGAAGAATGAACAAATCTGTCTTGAAAGAAGTAAGGCCAGAATACGACTTAGAAGTGAGGATGGCTGGCGAGACCTAGTCTCATGTACTTCAGACATGTTATCAGGAAGGACCAGTCCCTGGAAAAGAACATTGTGCTTGGTAAAATAGAGGGTCAGCAAAAAATAGGAAGACCTTTAAAGAGATGGATTGACACAGTGGCTACAACAATAGGCTCAAACATAGCAACGATTGTGAGGATGATGTGGGACCGGGCAGTGTTTTATTCTGTTGTACATAGGTAGATACGAGTTGGAACCGACTCAAAGACACCTAACAGCAAAATAATGCAATGCGTATGGAAATCCATCTTAGAAGATTCACATACAAATCATCGCCTAAAGGTATAAGAATCTTTAGGCTGAATCATCACTCAGAGAGCAATACTCCCTAAAATTGTAAGAGTGATTTTTCTCTCATTAGCTATGAGAAACTTAACCACACAAAGTCAGTCTTTGGAATTTGTCATTTGAAAACATTAGCTTCCTCATAAAATTGTTAGGAAAGCAAAATTGTTTTTCAAAAAAATCATTAGTTACAGGACATTGCATTATAAAAACATAGGCCTTTTACTGTATCCTTCTCTACATAAAAAATGTGTCAGATATGCAAGATCATTTATGTTGATAAATAACTTTTTAACCAGGCTTATTGTCAAGGTCAGGCTGATTTTTGCTCTTCTATTTCAACAGTGATTTTTTATGGCATGGCCATTTTTTAGTTTTAAAAAATTCTGAAATGAATGAGTAGAAACATCACTTTTCATCCAGCTGAAAACATTTTAAAACGCAGTTTTGTTTCATGTAATCTGTGGCTCAGAGGCTAACTAGAGGCAGCTGCTCTCCTCTGCTTACCAGCATTTTGTCACTGCCTGGATTCTATTCACTGAAAATTTTGGCTTCCTTCCCTCCTTTCTTTGATTTTTTTAAAGCTTCACACAAGTGTCACAGCCCCCCTGAGAGAACTTCCAAGAGTACCAACTACTGACTTTCACCCAAGACATCTTGTTACAGACGATGAATGTCATACCTATTGTTGACCTCAGAAATGAGCTATAAGATGCCATTTATTCCTTTTCTCCCATTTCTCCAAGTTCCTAAGGCTTTGGAATGATGTGCATTAAATGTTGAGAAGTTGGATTGGATATTACATTCCTTCTTTTTTAATGAATCATTTCTTGGTATGAGAAAGGACAGTTTAGTCTATTTTTAGAAAATGATCACTATGCCCTATAATGAAGTTATTATTTCACTTATTCCTGTGACGCTTATTGATAACCTACATTGCTAAGCATGGCTTTTTTAGTAGCACACTTAAGAAAACCCAGCCAACCAAAAAAGATTTGGAGAAAAAAGGAATTTATTATCTCATGTAGAAGAAAAGATGGCAGTGGGGGAGAAGGTGTCTGGAGTGTACAGTGAAGTTTAGGCATTTCTAGTTCTTGGTACAGAAGACCAAAATGTCTCCAGGATCCCATTTGCTCTCTTGTACTTCATGTTGGCTTCACTTTTAGAGTTTTTATTGTAGAAAAGTAGGTGAAGGAGGCTTCCTTCATAGCAACAATACCCAGTCCGGCACCATTCTCACAATCGTTGCTGTGTTGCTATGTTCCTTCATTCCTCACATGCCAAACCAGGTAGAAATGAAGAAGTGCCAGTCAGCTGTCCCAGCAAGAGTCTATTTCATTGGCTTTGACTGATCACACACTCATCCCTGAATCAAGCACTGTGCCTGAGTGAAAGCAACTTTCTGATTGGCTAAGATTGAGTTGGGGCACAGAAATGGATTCCAGAGTGGGCTAACTTCTACGTGAAGCACAGGGACTGAGAAAGGAGGGAGTGGTACTTCAGACGAATGGTGAATCCATGCTGGTAGGCATAAACAACAGCAGTTCACTACATCTGCTGCCTACACTTACACCAAAATGTGTGCCGAAAAAACAAAGAAAGCCACAGAATCAGATGCTACAGGAAAAAGAGAGGCACCCTGCCTTTCAGTTGATAAACTGGGGAGATGATCACGTACATAACTAGAATGCAAGTTTGTGAGAGCTCTAAAACGTAAATACAATGATACAGGCATTGAAGGGATTTTTTGTTTGTTTGTTTGTTTGTTTTATTGTACTTCAGGTAAAGGCTTACAGAACAAATAGTTTCTCATGAAACAGTAGTACACATGTTGTTTTATGACATTGGTTAACAACCCCACAACATATCAACCTACTAACTTCTCAACCTTTTTTTTGGTGAAAATACACATAGCCAAGATGCACCATTAAGATGCACCATTTCAAAAATTTCTACATGCACAGTTCAGTAGCATTGACTACGCTCTTCCAATTGTGCTGTTATTCTCACTTAAGATGAAGGCTTACAGAACAAAATAGTTTCTCATTTAACAGTTGCTACAAATGTTGCCCTATGACAATGGTTAGCAATCTCACAACACATCGACAATATCCTTACTCAACCTTGGGTTTCCTATCACCAGCTTCCTTGTCCCCTTCTGCCTTCTGGCCCTCGTCACTGGACTCCTGTACCTCGTTAGCCTCATTTGGTTTTACAGGGCTGTCCACTCCCAGGCTGAACAGTGAACCTCGGAGGTAACTTCACCACTGAGCTAAAAGGGTGTCTGGGAGCCATACTCTTGGGGTTTCTCCAGTCTCCTTTAGGCCAGTAAATCTGGTCTTTTATTTGTGAGTTAGAATTATGTTCTACATCCTTCTCCAGCTCTGTCCAGAACCCTCTGTTGTGATCCTGGTCAGAGCAGTCAGTGGTAGCTGGGCACCATCTAGCTGTACTGGACTCAGTCCGGTGGAGGCCTTGGTAGCTGTGGACAATTAGCCCTTCGGACTAATCTTTTCCTTGTATCCTGTTCTCTTCATTCTCCCTTGCTCCCGAAGGAATGAGACCAGTGGAGTATCGTAGATGGCCGCTCGCAGGCTTTTAAGACCCCAGACACTACTCACCAAGGTAGAATATAGAGCACTGTCCCCACAAGCTGTGTCATGCTAATTGAGCTAGATGTTCCCCGAGACAATGGTCCCCACAGCCCTCCCCAGCAATTCATTCCCTCAGGGAGTTTGGATGTGTCTATGGGGCTTCCATGACCTTTCCTTGTCCAAGTTGTACTGGTTTCCCATGTATTGTGTACTGTCTCACCCTTCACAGAAGATACCACTTATCTATTGCCTATTTAGTATTTCCCCCCCACCCCTCCCATCCCTGGTAACCAACAAAGATTGTTACATTTTGTGTGTGAACTTTTTCATGGGTTTTTACAATAGAGGTCTCATACAATATTTGTCCTTTAGTGATTGACTTATTTCACTCAGCATAATGTCCTCCAGTTTCATCCATGTTATGAGATGCTTCACAGATTCATTGTTGTTCTTTCTCGTTGCATAGTACTCCATCGTGTGTATGTACCATGGTTTGTTTATCCATTCATCTGTTGATGGGCACCTACGTTGTTTCCATCATTTTGCTATTGTGAACAAAGCTGCCATGATCATAGGTGTGCATATTCGAGTGACGACCTTTATTTCTCTAGGATATATTCCTAGGAGTGGGATTGCTGGATTGAATAGTATGTCTATTTCTAACTTTCTGAGGAAGCGCCATATCATTTTCCAAAACGGTTGTATCATTTTGCATTCCCACCAGCAGTGCATAAGAGTTCCGATCTCCCTGCAGCCCCTCCAACATTTGTTATTTCCAGTGTTTTTGATTCGTGCCAGTAATGCTGGGGTGAGATGGTATCTCATTGTGATTTAAATTTGCATTTCTCTAATGGCTAGTGATGGCGAACATTTCCTCAGGTGTCTGTTGGCCATTTGAATGTCTTCTTTGGTGAAGTGTCTGTTCATTTCCTTTGCTCATTTTTTAATAGGATTATTTGTCTTTTTGTTGTAGAGGTGTTGGATTTTCTTGTAGATTATGGAGATTAGATCTTTGTCTGACTTGTACTGTCCAAAAATTTTTCCCCAGTCTGTATGTTCTCTTTTTACTCTTTTGGTGAAGTCTTTTGAAGAGCATAGGTGTTTGATTTTCATAAGATCCCAGTTATCTAGCTTATCTGTTGGGGTTTGTGCATTGATGGTTATGGTTTATATCCTGTTAATGCCATGTATTAAGGCCTGAGGTGTTGGTCCTATTTTTTCTTCTATGAACTTTACAGTTTTAGGCTTTATATTCAGGACTTTGATCCATTTTGAAGTAGTTTTTGTATACGGTGTGAGATACGGGTCCTGTTTCATTTTTTTGCAGATGGATATCCAGTTTTGCCAGCACCATTTGTTAAAAAGACTGTCTTTTCCCTATCTGATGGACTTTGGGCCCTTGTTGAAGATCAGGTGACCGTAGGCGGATGGATTGACATCTGGGGTCTCAATTCTGTTCCATTGGTCAATGTATCTGTTGTTGTACCAGTACCAGGCTGTTCTGACAACTGTAGCTGTATAGTAGGTTCTGAAGTCAATCAGTGTGAGTCCTCCAACTTTATTCTTCTTCTTCAGTAGTGCTTTACTTATTCAGGCTTCTTCCCTTTCCATATAAAGTTAATGATTCGTTTTTCCATCTCTTTGAAGAATGTTGTTGGTATTTGGATTGGGATTGCATTGTATTTGTAAATTGCTTTGGGTAGAATTGTCATGTTCACAATGTTGAGTCTGCCTATCCATGAGCAGGGTATGTTTTTCCATTTATGTAGATCCCTTTGGGTTTCTTGCAGTAGTGTTTTTTCGTTTTCTTTGTATAGGTCTTTTACATCCCTGGTTAGATTTATTCCTAAGTATTTTATCTTTTTAGGGGCTATTGGAAATGGTATTGTTTTCCTGATTTCCTTTTCATCGTTCTCTTTATTGGTGTACAGGAATCCAACTGATTTTTGAATGTTTATCTTGTATCCTGCTACTGTGCTGAATCTTTCTATTAGTTCCAGTAGATTTCTGGTGGAGTCTTTAGGGTTTTCTATGTATAGTATCATAATATCTGCAAACAGGGACAGTTTAACTTCTTCATTACCAATTTGGATGCCCTTTATTTCTTTTTCTTGCCTTATTTCTCTAGCTAGAACTTCCAGCACAATGTTAAATAGGAGTGGTGATAAAGGGCATCCTTGTCTTGTTCCTGTTTTCAAGGGGAATGTTTTCAGCCTCTCTCCATTAAGAATGATATTGGCCGTTGGTTTTGCATAGATGCCCTTTATTATGTTGAGAAATTTCCATTCTATACCTATTTCATTGAGAGTTTTTATCAAGAATGGGTGTTGGACTTTGTCAAATGCCTTTTCTGCATAAACTGAGATGGTCATGTGATTCTTTTCTTTCCTTTTATTTATGTGGTTGATTACGTTGATTGATTTTCTAATGTTGAACCATCCTTGCATACCTGATATGAATCTACTTGGTCGTGGTGTATTATTTTTTTGATGTGTTGCTGAATTCTATTGGCTAGAATTTTGTTCAGAATTTTTTCATCTGTATTCATGAGAGATATTGGTCTGTAATTTTCTTTTTTTGTGATGCCTTTGCCTGGTTTTGGTATCAGCGTTATGCTGGCTTCATAGAATGAATTTAGAAGTGTTGATTCCTCTTCTATGCTCTGAAATAGCTTGAGTAATACTGGTAGAAGCTCTTCTGTAAAAGTTTTGTAGAATTCTCCAGTGAAGCCACCTGGGCCAGGGCTTTTTTTGGTTGGGAGTTTTTTATTGCCTTTTCAATCTCTTCTCTTGTTATGGGTCTCTTCAGATTTTCAACATCACTTTGTTGTAGTTTGGGTAGGCTGTGTGTTTCTAGAAACTTATCCATTAACTCTAGGTTTTCAAATTTGTTGGAGTATAGTTTTTCATAAGATTCTGTTATAATCCTTTTGATTTCAGTTGGGTCTGTTGTAATGTCCCCCATTTCATTTCTTATTTGGGTAATTTGTGTCCTCTCCTGTTTTTCTTTTGTCAGTCTGGCCAGTGGTTTGTCGATTTTGTTGATTCTTTCGAAGAACCAGCTTTTGGTTTTGTTGATTCTCTCTGTTCTCTATTTCATTGATTTCTGCTCTGATCTTTACTATTTTCCTTCTTCCAGTGGTTGTGGGCTTCTTTTGCTGTTCTCTTTCTATTTGTTTGAGTTCTGTAGTTAATGTTTTGATTTTGTCCCTTTCTTCTTTTATGATATGTGCATCTACTGCTATAACTTGTCCTCTGAGGACTGCCTTTGCTGTGTCCAAAGGTTTTGGTATGATGTGTTTTCATTCTCATTTGATTCTAGGAATTTTTTTATTCCATCTCTGATTTCTTCTATTGCCCACTGATGTGTAAACAGGGTATTATTCCGTTTCCATGTAGTTGATTTTTTTTCCTTGCTCTTTTTATTGTGAATTTTTACCTTGATGGAATTGTGGTCAGAGAAGATACTTTGAATTATCTCAATGTTTTGGATCTTGCTGAGGATTGCTCTGTGGCCTAACATGTGGTCTATTCTGGAGAATGTTCCACGTGCATTGGAAAAGAATGTGTACTTTGCAGTGGTTGGATGGAGTATTCTATATATGTCTGTGAGGTCAAGTTGGCTGATTGTGTCCTTTAGGTCTTCTGTATCTTTCCTGAGTTTCTTCTTAGTTGTTCTGTCCTTTGGTGAGAGTGGTGTGTTGAAGTCTCCTACTATTATTGTGGAACTGTCAATTTCTCTTTTTAGTGTTGTTAGAGTTTGTTTTATGTATTTTGGAGCCCTGATATTGGGTGTGTAGATGTTTATTATGGTTATGTCTTCATGATGGATCCTCCCCTTAATCATTATATAGTGTCCTTCTTTGTCTTTTATGGTAGATTTTGTTTTAAAGTCTATTTTATCTGAGATTAGAATTGCCACTTCTGCTCTGTTACGGTAGTTGTTAGCTTGATTTATTTTTTTTAACCTTTGACTTTTAATAAATTCACATCTTTGTTTCTAAGGTGAGTCTCTTGTAGACAGCATATTGATGGATCCTGTTTTCTTATCCATTCTCTCAGTCTCCATCTCTTTATGGGTGCATTAAATCCATTTACATTCAGTGTAATTATTGATAGATGTGAGTTTGTTGCTGTCATTTTGTAGTGTTTTTCTTTGTGGTTCTGAAGTTTTCTTTGTTCTTCTTACTCTCTTGTGCTGAGTTACTTTTGTTTGTGGATTTGTTTTTCATTTCTTTTGTTTTTGTAGGTTTTGTTTTTGCTGAGACTTTATGTTTTTCCTCTTATGTTATGAGTATTTCTGTTAACTTTCTTTGTGGTTACCATGAATTTTACCCTTATCTTTCTAAGTTTGAAGCAGTCTACCATTACTTGGTATCGCCTTGCTTTCCTCTCCATTAGAAGGTTATATACCTATGCCGTTTATTCCCTCTTTTACTATTTTGATGTTGTTGTCAGTTACTGATTAACTGCTCTGAGTCCCTGTTGTATTTCTTTTGGTTTTGGATAGTCCTCGAGAGTTCATTTCCTAGATTGGTATCTGGCTGGTATGATCCTGCGTCCTAGCTTCTGCCTGTAAGCCGAAGCTGTTTGTCCTCAGATGGAAGAACTCCCTTTAATAATTCTTGTAAATTTGGTTTGACTTTTACATATTCCCTTAATTTCTATTTATCTGGAAATGACCTAATTTCACCATCAAATTTGAACGAGAGTTTTGCAGGATAGATTATTCTCGGCTGGCAATTTTTTTTTCTTTCAAGATTTTATATATGTCATCCCATTGCCTTCTTGCTGGCATGGTTTCTGCCGAATAATCTGAGCTTAGTCTTATTGTTTCTCCTCTGTACGTGACTTCTTGTTTTTCACGAGCTGCTCTCAGGATTCTTTGTTTGTCTTTGGTTTTAGTGAGTGTGATTATGATTTTCTTTTGTGGTTTCTTCTATATGGGGTTTGTCGAGCTTCTTTGATGGCCAGCTTTTCATCTTTCATGATATTGGGGAAGTTTTCTGTCAGCAGTTCCTCAATGATCCTCTCTATGTTTTCTGTTTTCTCCCTCTGTTCTGGAATTCCAATCACTCACAGATTTTTGCTTTTGATTGTATCCCACATAACTCTCAGGGTCTCTTCATTTTTCTTTGATCATTTTTATGAGTGTTCCTCAAACAGAGTTGTATCCAAGTCTTTTTCTTCAATTCTACTGATCGTGTCTTCCACCGTTTCAAATCTGCTTCTCAGCCCTTCTATGACACCAATCATTTCTGAAATCTTGTTGTTTATCTTTTGGATTTCTATTTGTTATCTTTGTATAATTTCTAGTTGTGGATTTATTTTTGCATTTTGTTCCTGCATTATTTTCCTGAATTCTTCCAATTTTTTGTCTGTGTTTTCCATGAATTTTTCTGTTTTTTCCTCATGTTTGTCAGCTTTTTGCCTCAGTTCTTGGAGAATTCTGAGTATTAGAGACTTGAATTCCCTATCAGGTAGTTCTAGGGCATTTTCTTCCACAGGAGAGTCATCTGGTGTTTTATTTTGGATGCCTACTGGAACCATCCTGTCCTGTTTTTGTAAATGTTTTGATATTGTCTGCTGTTTTCGGGGCATTCAGTAGATATTTTTCTTGTTTATTGACTATAGATTTGTTCATTTCTTCCCTTTTTTTAAAAATTTGACTATGTCTGAGCAAGCAGACTGTGTGCTCTTTGTAGTTTGCTTGTCTGTGGGCACAGTACTTTTTGCCTTCTTCTCCAATTGGCAGGGTCAGTCACTCAGATATGGTAGGGCAGGGTAGGTCTAGCTGAAGAGGAGTTACTGGGACGGTTTGTTTGTAGCACTTACTGCAGCCAGCAGAGTGGGTCGGTAATCAGTGCAGGGCAGGTTCCAGTAGGCCGTGCCTGTGCTGCTTGGTGGTATAATGTTAAGTGCACGGTGCAGGTAGGCAGGATGCAGCAGGGAGATTATTATATGTGGAGCTAAGATGGATATGGGAGAGAAGAGAGAGGAACAGGAGCCAAAAACGTACAAACAAACCAAAAAGAATGCTAGGGGAGCTTGCCATTGGAGTGGAGAGATGAAGGCTATGAAATGGAGAAAAATAGAAAGGGGAAGAGGAAGAAAAGAAAAGAATGACTAAATAAATTTTGGAAAGGTTATAGAACCACAAAGTTCCCAGGGATCCCACAAGTGCAGCTATGAGGTCTGGGGAAGTTGCTCTCAGGTGTTGCAGTACAGCCTGGCTAGAAGGCATAGAGGTATATGACACCAGGTATTCAGGGAACAGAAAAAGAAGGAAGACATAGAGAGATGAGAAACTGAGCAATGAAGAATGACAAAAAGGGAAAAAGATAGAAAAGAAAACAAAACAAATTAAAAAGAAAAAAAAGAACAAGAAAGTCCCCCAAAAAACATAAAAAAAAAAAAATAATGGGAAACAAATACTCTCAGGGATCCCTCTGCATGTCTGTGGAAGCCGAGGGGGAGTCACCTTGCCACCCAGCTCCACCTGGCCATAAAGGGCTCCCAACTCAAGAAAAGGAAAAGTAAACAAACAGTTCAAAACAAACAAATGAACAAAAGCCCCGGGATCTCATCAGCGTGGCAGCCCAGACCGGGAAGCAGCTCCACACTCGAACGGAGCTCCACAGCCCCTCAGGAAGAAGCAAAGATGGCGCACAGAGCCAGCTACTCGAGTGAAAGGAGGGGGAGGTGGCGAGAGGCAAAGAAGAAATCAAAAGAAGCAGAAACAAAAAAAGGAACACTAGCAGCCAACAAATGGCACTCAGAGAGCCAGTTAGTGCGGGCTGGTGTTTCTGGACAAGAGAGTGTGTCTGCAGGAAGCAGAGGGGACCGAGTATGGGTGAAGAAAGGTAGGGAGTGGGAAGCGTATATCACAAATTACCGGAGCTCTGCAGCCCCTCAGGAAGAAGCAAATATGGCGCACAGAGCCAGGTACTCGAGCAAAAGGAGGGGGAGGTAGCAGGAGGCAAGGAAGAAATCAAAAGAAGTAGAAAAAAGCAACACCAGCAGCCAACAAATGGCACTCAGAGAGCCGCCTATTCGGGCGTGTGGAATCCAAGCAGCCAGTGCTTCCCGGTTAAGTGATTGTGACCACGGGAAGAAGAGGAGGCCGAGTCGGGGTGAAGATGGGTGGGCAGTGGGAAAGCATATATCGCAAATTGCCAGTTGTTTTGTCTCCCGCTGGATGCTCTGTGAGGCTGCTTTCTCATACCCCCTGTTTGCTGGTCTCCGATAGGAGTCCAAGATGGCGGATTCACGCTGCGTTCGGTAGGGGACCTCTGATGAATCTCTCCTCGCTCTCTGTTCTCTGCCAGTTTTCTTACTCCATTTTGTGCTTGGCTGAGTTCTTTGTCTCTTCATTTGGTGTTTTAAGGTTTCAGGATTGTTGTATTCTCTGTTCGGCTTAGTTTTTCGGATCTTTGCTGTGGAGGGACGGTGTGGTGCTTCTGCCTGGAGCGCCATTTTGCCGGATCAGGATTTTTTTTTACTAAGGTTCTCAGAGAAGTTTTTTAAAGGAGTTGGCTTTTGAAATGGATCTTGAATAGGACATGGGCATGAAGAAATAGAGAGAATAACATGAACAAATGAAGGATGATCAGAGTAGAGCAAATAAACTAGTTCATCTATAGCAGGGGTCAGCAAACTATTGCCTACGGGCCAAAATGGGTCTGCTCCTTGTTTTTTGTAAATAAACTTTTATTGGAGCACAACCATGCCCACTTATTTATATATTGTCTACGGCTGCATTGCAGAGAGTAGTTGTGACTTGAATCGTACGGTCCGCCATGCTTAACATATTAATTGTCTGGCCATTTTCAAAAAAGTTTGCTGACTCCTGAACTATAGAATAAATTATGGAAATGACATGTAATAAACCTTAAAAATAAATTAGCTGCATAATAATAGAACTCTTGATCAGTAAGTGGCAAAACAAACAAACAAAGAAAAAAACTGTACTTAATGTTTAGAACAATGGAGACTCATTACAAGGAGTTGAGAAGTCTATCGTTAATCCAGCAGAAGTGTAAAGGCTGCAGTGGAGGGAGGAAGTGCTTTACCACAAACTTCAATATGCAGAATAATCACCAAGGAGCTTGTGACACAACAGATTCCCAGCCCCACCCCAGAGATGCTACTTCAAAGGTTAAGACTCTGCATGTTTAACATGTCCCCAGACAATTCTCATGCTTCTGGGTCCTAGTGTCCAGACTTTTAGAAAGGTTGAACCAAATTTCTAAGTAAGGGATAATCAGTTTTAAGATTATGCATTAATTCACATGAAAGATGATAACATCTCACTAGGGAGGTGGGCAGGCTTATCCTTAATAATTGCAGAATCTGGACTGGGGTTCAAATGGAGGTGTTACCGAATGCAATGGGTTCACTTCTTGTACTCTTGTTAAGAATAACTAAGAGTCAGGTAAATTTAAAGCAAGGCATTGTTTATTACTCACAGCAAGTAATGAGACAGAGAGATCACTCTCAAAGCACTGTCTCCTCGAACAAACGGCTGGAGTAAGTTTTATACTACGTGGCAAAGGGGAAGTCATACATATTCATTAATTTCATACATATTCAAGAAGGGATCGGGCTAGGATTTGACACAGAAGTGGCTGACAGACTTCTTCTGAAATGGGCTCAGTCACCACTAGATGACGTTTGTCAGGTGATTTTGGTTCCTTGGCATAGGTCTTTTGGTTCCTAGACAATACTTATTGTGGGATGGGGCCATCTGGCGGTCAACCTGGTCTCCTACCATGCATGACCAGGATTCCATTTTTAGCTAGTTGATCTGAAAGACAGCTGCAAGTGGAAAGATTAGGAGGAAGCAGACAACATGGTGTTTAAACTTTAATCGCAAGTGAGGTAAACAATGTTTTGTGGTTGACACAATTCTTCTTCCAGAAATTTATAAGGCCTTTTCTGTCCTTAGCTGGTCTCAGAGGCACATAGCCTGAGCACACTCCCCTTCTCATCCAACCCCAGGCTTCATCATCTACTACAAAGGGCCTGTTAAGCATGGAGATACTCCAGTTACCACCTAGTCCTTGCTCCATAAACATCCCCTCTACTAACAGTCATATTAAGTAGCACAATCTGTCCTTGGAAGGAAAACCCAGGAGAGTGAACTTGGGGTCATTTGGGTGAGGAAATATAGGGTCTTAGGTACCTGCAGCATGATTTTGAAGGGGATGTGTGAGCTCCAGTTGGGTAAATTCCTTTGGTATTTTGAACTTTCCATCCCATGGCAAAGGGTGTCTACAGAGAAGGGTTGTATCCTTTCATCATACTTATTCAATCTGTATGCTGAACAAATAACCCAAGGAGCTGGAATATATGATGAAGAACATGGCATCAGAATTGGAGGAAGACTCATTAACAACCTATGACATGTAGATGACACAACTCTTCTTGCAGAAGGCAAAAAGGACTTGAACCACTTATTGATGAAGATCATAGACCACAGCCTTCAGTATGGATTACACTTCAACATAAAGAAAACAAAAATGCTCACAACTGCACCAATAATCAACATGATAAATTGAGAAAATATCAAAGTTTTCATGGATTTCATTTTACTTAAGTCTGCAATCAACACCAATGGAATCAGCAGTCAGGAAATCAAACGACATATTGCACTGGGTAAATCTGCTGCAAAATACCTCATTAAAGTGTTGAAAAGCAAAGACGTCCCTTTGAGGACTAAGGTATGCCTGACCCAAGCCATGGTATTTTCAATCGAAACATATGCATGAGAAAACTGAACAGTGAATAAGGAAGACCAAAGAAGAATTGACGTTTCAACAAATGGATACAACACTGGAAGCGTTCACTTGTCTATGTTAAGAAATTTGGAAGATGGCTACCTGGCCAAATGACTGGAAAAGATCCATATTTGTGATCCTTTCAAAGAAAGGTGTTCCAACAGAAAGTGGAAATTATCAAACAATATCATTAATATCACATGCAAGTAAAGTTTTGCTGAAGATAATTCAAAAATGGTTTCAGCAGTGCATCTACAGGAAACTGCCAGAAATTCAAGCCAGATTCAGAAGAAGGTGTGGAATGAGAGATATTACCGCTGAAGTCAAAAGGATCTTGGCTGAAAGCAGAGAATACCAGAAAGATGTTTACCTGTGTTTTATTGACTATGCAAAGGCATTCAACTGTGTGGATCATAATAAATCACGGATAACATTGCAAAGAATGGGAATTCCAGAACACTTAACTGTGCTCATGTGGAACGTGTACATAGAGGCAGTTGTTCAAACAGAACAAGGGAATACTGCATGGTTTAAAATCAGAAAAGTGTGGGTCAAGACTGTATCCTTTCACCATACCTATTCAATCTGTATCCTGAGCAAATAATCGGAGACGCCAGACTATATGAAGAAGAAGGTGGCATCAGGATTGGAGGAAGAATCATTAACAACCCGCAATACGTGGATGACACAACTCTTCTTGCAGAAAGCAAAGAGGACTTGAAGCACTTATTGATGAAGATCATAGACCACAGCCTTCGGTATGGATTACACTTCCACATAAAGAAAACAAAAATGCTCACAATTGCACCAATAATCAACATGATAAATTGAGAAAATATCGAAGTTTTCATGGATTTCATTTTACTTAAGTCTGCAATCAACACCAATGGAATCAGCAGTCAGGAAATCAAACTACATATTGCATTGGGTAAATCTGCTGCAAAATACCTCATTAAAGTGTTGAAACGCAAAGATGTCACTTTGAGGACTAAGGTACGCCTGACCCACAGCCTTCAGTATGGATTACAACTCAACATAAAACAAAAATCCTCACAACTGGACCAAAAAGCAACATCACGATAAACAGAAAAGATTGAAGTTGTCAAGGATTACATTTTACCTGGATCCACAATCAATACCCATGGAAGCAACAGTCAAGAAATCAAAGGACATATTGCATTGGGCGAATCTGGTGCAAAAGACCTTTAAATTGTTAAAAAGCAAAGATGTCACTTTGAGGACTAAGGTGGGCCTGACCCAAGCCATGGTATTTTCAATAGCCTCATATGCATGCAAAAGCTAGACAATGAATAAGGAACACTGAAGAAGAATTGATGACTTTGAATTATGGTGTTGGAGAAGAGTATTGAATATAGCATGGACTGCCAGAAGAACGAACAAATCTGTTGTGGAAGAAGTATAGCCAGAATGCTCCTTAGAAGCAAGGATGGCTAAAGTTTGTCTCATGTACTTTGGACGTATTATTGGGAAGTTCCAGTCCCTGGAGAAGGACATCATGCTTGGTAAAATAGAGGGTCAGTAAAAAAGAGAAAGACCCTCAACAAGATGGACTGACACAGTGACTGCAAAAATGGGCTTAAACATAGAAATGATTGTAAGGATGGCACAGGACCAGGCAGAGTTTTTCTTCTGTGGTATATAGATAGGGTAGCTATGTGATTGAACTGACTGGATGGCACCTAACAACAGCAAACAACAGCGAGTGTAAGGCTGCTATACGCCTACAACCTTGTCAAAGCAGTGTTTTGTAAAGCTTTTGGATTTCTTCCAATCAGAATGATGAGAAAGAGTATCTTACTGAAGATTTAATTTGCATTTCTCCAAAACTGAATGAAGTTGAGAGTTTTGCCCTATATTTATGAGTTGTTTAGTTTTCTATGTCTATTATAGACTGTTCCTTAGTCCAGTTTTTCAAATGCCACCCTTTCTGATTTGATAACTGGATTATCCGTCTTCATGTATAACTCTATGGCCTGATGGACACTAATTTTAGCCACACAAATATGCTTGTCATTCCCTGAGTGACATTCCCTGTTTATAAGCATATATGTATATAGTCTAACCCCCACTGTAGGGTAAATGATAGCACACTATATATTCTTTCTCTTTGCTTTTTTTCCCCTCTTATTTGCACCTTTCAGCTTTTGCATATGACCTTCCCATTGCTCAATCTGTTCCTTCCAGGTCGCCCCTAGGGAACTTCTTCTCACGCTTAAAATTTAGCTCCATAAAAATGGTCTATAAGTATTTACATTGAGCTCTTGAAGAGTATCTACCTTTGAAGAGTTGAGTAAGAATAGGGGACATTCATTTTTTTAATTTTATACATTTTCTATATTGTTTTAAACTTACAATGAACACATATTTCTTTAATAACTTAAACTACACAAACAGGAAAGAAAAAATCTCAAATTTTCCTTTGTAGCCTTTCTAGTCCCCCTATTACAGGTTTGGATAACCCACCTTCTGATTTCATAGTGCTATCCATCTATCGTCCAGCCAGCCAGCCATCTAATCATTTATGTTCAATGCACTGATCACTCTTCATGAAACTGCCTGTTTAATTTTCTCTTTCACCTTTCTAAGTTTTGCCTACTGTCAGAGTAGTGTTTATAGCTTCATCACTTTGCATCTCTAAAACTTTGCACCTAATAACCAAAGGACAAAAAAAAAGAAGAAGAAGAAGAAGAAACCAAACCCACTGCCACTGAGTCAATTCTGACTCTTAAAGATCCTATAGGACAAAGGAGAACTGTCCCATAGGGTTTCCAAGGCTGTAAATCTTTATGGAAGCAGACTGCCACATCTTTCTCCAGTGGAGCCGATGGTGGGTTCCAGCCGCCAACCTTTTGGTTAGAAGCCAAGCGCTTCAACCACCATGTCACCAGGGCTCCTTAGCACATAATGGGTTCTCCAAAACAAAACAAAAAACAAAGTGATCAAGATATTTATTGAAAAATGGGTCAGCACTGGTCTTTAGGCATGTTATAATGTAAATGTATATTTCTCTATTTTTTTTTCTGATGATACAAATAGAGAATGGTTCCTTTACCTTTATTAGTATCACATAGACCCCGTAGGGCTTTTTCTTTATGACATAGCTAGGCAATGCAAACATAAAAACTAAAAGAGATTTTTTTAAAAGCAGGCAGCAGTATTAAGTCTTTACATAAATTTTAAGAGTGTGAATATATGATGATTTTTAGTAACAGTTTCCTATCAGTTAACTGGGATGTTTAAATACTTTTCTGAAATTTTCTAACTATATCACCATATTACAGCTTATAAAATAATCAGTTTTATTGCTTCCATCATGTTGTTTATATGCTGCTAGAAGGATATACAGACGACTGAAGTGTTTATAATGTATGAGCAATTCCGATTTCCTTTAATTTATTGAACTGTTTACCTGAGCTTTTAAAGCTGGCATAAGATATGAATGACATATTCAGCAGGCTGGTACTCTGTGCTCTGATTCACCGGACTGCAATGGGAAGTTGCTCTCTGACCCTTCTTTGCTTTTCAGGAGCTAGAAGGGCCGTGGTAACTCATTAAACAAGACACTGCCACTTGCAGCCCCAACATGTGGGGCAGCTGGCCTGGAACAAGAAAGATGTCCAGTCATGCTCCTTCCACTGGAACCAACAGTGACAGGAAATAATGAGGGTAGAATAGGGGCAGATTTTAGGGACAGCCCTTAATTCCTCTACTGATAGGAGGATGATCTTTGGATTATTCCAAGTTTTTCAGTTTTTGTAGAGCATGGTCTGGATGGTGTATACATGTTCTAAGATAATTCTAATATTCATTTGTGAAGTATTATATTTGTAAGACTAATGTCTCACATACTTTGGACATGTTATCAGGAGGGATCAATCCCTGGAGAAGGGTATCATGCTTGGTAAAGTAGAGGGTCAGCGAAAAAGAGGAAGCCCCTCAACGAGATGGGTTGACACAGTGGCTGCAACAATGGGCTCAAGCATAACAACTGTTGAAGGATGGTGCAGGACCAGGCAGGGTATTGTTCTGTTGCACATAGGGTCGCTATGAGTCAGAACCGATTCTGTGGCACCTAACAACAACAAGGAGACTAATGGCCTGGAGGTAGGTGACCTTGCTATTTTGCATGCTCCCTGAGCCCTTGGGCAGATCTTATTATTTGAAAAAAAGTTATTGAATAGACATCTTCTCAACTCTGAGTCCCGGGGGACAACAATGTGCCTGGCCTGTGCTCTGTTCAGAGGGTGGTCCCATTGAAATGAAAATAACACGGAATTTGAAACACAGCCAATTTTAGGCTCACAAAACATATCTGCCATCACGAGCTATGAGTCCTTAGGCCATTTACTTAATCTTTTTGAAGAAAAAAAGGATACAAGCACCTGTTTTCAATAATATCTAATTAATTAAATTAGATCACAATATGAAGAACATAACACAGCTTCGCTAAACAGTAATGGTACTTTCATCTTTCTTTATTCATTCATTACATATCATTTATTTAGAGTACTTTTCCCCAGCACAGGATGGAATAACTTTCTTATGTAGCTACCTTCTACTCTCATATATCTTTTTAGGACTTTGCAAATCTACCAATGTATTTGCATGAGGCCATGGCATCTCTCCTTGAATATCTTCCTGGATTTATTTCTAGATGTTCTTTATATCTCTTTTTGCCTCTCTCCATATCTTCAGATGCTCACAGACATTGAAGACCTGGCCAGTGTTAATTAATTGAGTGTAATTGAGGAATACAGACAAGAGTTCCACCATTTGCCAGTTACATGAACAGGCTTCTCTCAACGCTTTATTAGTTATTTTGTTATTATGTTTAACTGGGACCCCCATCATTTTAGGCCTGTATTTTTACAACAGCCTTTTTTCTGGTGGATCAGACCCCAGTCAGCCTGCCTTCAAGTCCACTTGTCCTTTAATCCAGGCTAATACGCCAATGCATCCATGTGCTCAACTGTCCAAGAAGATGATCAGGCATTGCAAACCCCCTTCTTATTCAACACCTGTTCCCACATTGATTCTGTTTCGCTCGGCTTCCAACTCTTTGCCCAATTATTTGGATTTGGCGATTTAATTAGCCTTTCCAGTTTTGGGCTCTCAACTTTGCCTTCAAGATTCTGGCTTGAGTATGACCCATCAGTTTTTCCAAAGACTTAGCCTGTTTCTGGGATCTGTGAACTAGGCAGTATAAAGCAGGAGTTTGAATTCCAGCTCTGTTGCATATCTGCTATATGAACTTTGCCAACTAACTTAGGAACTCTGTAGACCACAGCTACTTCTTCTTTGGTAAAAAGGAAATAATAATTGCACCTAACTCCTAGGTCTATGGTGATGATTAAGGAGCTTAGCCTAGTACTTGACACATAATAAGTACTAAATAAATGACATCTATTTTTCTAACTATTATTTATCAGTTCCTTTTATAACTTGGAGCCCTGGTTGCACAGTGGTTAAGAGATATGGCCGCTAACCAAAAAGTCATCCGTTTGAAACCTCCATCTGCTCTTTTATAACTTGATGTCTTTGATCATGCTTTTCTCTCTACTTGGTTGCTGCTCTCTATCACTTCATGAGAAAAACTCCTCCAGGATTCAATCCCAGGCTACTTCCCCCATGAAAACTGCCTAGATGCCCCTCAGGCCCAGTTATTTATAACAGTGGCACAATATTGTAGCTTATGGAACTATATCTACTTGAATACAGTCTTCAAGAAGAGACTGCAAACGTCTCGAGGTCCTGAAGGTCAAAGACTTTCATTTTTATCTATCTAGCATTGGACTTAAACCCTGGAAATACATGATTCTCAATAAATAGTCACTGAATAAATGATAGGAGAATTCTCCACTTGGGGCTTTTTGTCAAATCCATGTTTCTATGTGTTAGGTAGACAGATTCATTCATTCATGGAACATTTATCAAATGTCTGTTGTAGGAGGACGATGTCAGTTGCTCAGTTTGAGTTCTCAGGATGCATATAGTTTATTGGTGGAAGTGGGACAGATACACAAATAAAGTGAGGTTTAGAGTGAAAACTTTTGTTAGGAAGACATAATAAAACGATATTGCAATCTGGAGGAGAAAGTAATGCTTTCTGCCTGGGTGAATCAGGGACAATCTCTCATAGGAAATACTATGTAAGTTCAGCCTTGAAGAAAAGGCAAGACTTGGACCAATATAAATGGAGGAAAAAGTCATTCCAGGTATAAGGAGCAGAAGACAAAATGCACAGAATAGGTTTGAAGAATGATAAGTAAGGGAGGTGGACAAGGGTAGCAGGAGATAATGGATTAAAAAAGTAAGGGCACTTTATTAAGAGCTGTGAATACTAGAGCCATAGCCTAAGGAGTTGGAACTTCATTCAGTGGGCAATGAAGGCTCACTTAAGGTATTTCAGCAGATTTTCTAAGTGGATGATATGTGTTTAAGTAAATGATGAATGCTAACATTTTTAACAGCAACCTTGTCATCTTGGAAGATGAGAATAAAGGAATTGAATTGAGAGATAATGCAGTGGTTGAGTTGAAAAAATGAGTTCAGTGTGAAGGATTGTTTTGTCATGACATGAATCAGGATGCAAAAGAGACAGGAAAATAAAATTTTGTCCAATGCTCCCAAATTATCCTTTTTGGACTCATAAATCGTATTTACCACTTAAAGCACTTACTGTGTGCCAGGAAATGTTCTAAGTGCTTTAAATGTATTAACTCATCTGTTCTTCAGTAAAAAGAATTTAGAAGGCATTGGTGGTTCAGTGGTAGAATTCTCGCCTTCCATGTGGGCAGCCAGGGTTTGATTCTCAGCCAGTGCACCTGATCAGGAGGCTTGGATATTGCTATGATGCTAAACAGGTTTTAGTGGGGCTTCCAGATTAAAATAGACTAGGAAGAAAAGCCTGTCAATCTATTTCTGAAAATCAGCCAATGAAAACCCTAAGGATCTCAACAGTCTGATCTTCACCCAGTTATGGAAATCGCCCAGAACTAGGCAGCATTTTGATCTTTTGTTCTTGGGGTCACCAAGAGTTGGGGTCCACTCTGTGACAGCTAACGAAAACAATAATAAGCATTTTATTTTCTCCTTTACAGATGAAGAACCTGAGACATCAGAAAAGTTAAGTAACTTGCCCAAGGTTACACAGAAGGTGAGGTGGAACTGCTACATGACAACACTCTGCCCATTACCACCTATAATGCTAAGTAGTGTGGGGCTAGGACATGCCTCTTTAACTACTATCACTTTAAAATAGGAAAAGTAGATGGCACAAAACACATATCATTTTCACTTTCCTTTTTTGATACTTCTTGGTTAATGTTATGGATTGAATTGTGTCCCCCAAAATTATGCGTCAACTTGGCTAAGTCATGATTCCCAGTATTGTGTGGTTATCCTTCATTTTGTGGTCTGGTGTAATTATTCTCCATTTTGTGATGGGTTGTAAATCCTAGCCTCTATGCCTGTGGTTATAGTCCCATTTGGGAGCAAGTTGTCCATTATGCTATCGAAGCAAGATTAGGGTAGGATCTATTCTGAGTCTCTGTAACTCAAAGCAGATCCTGCTCAGTGCAGCTTCTCAATAATAAAAACACACTGAGGTGAGGAGGGAGGAAGAGCATTTATTGTCAGTGTCCAGGCAAGGAGCAAGGAGGTGTATACCTCAAATCAAGTTCCCTGAGTAAAGGGAGGCAGAACGTTTTGTGTCTCTCACAAGGAAGTACACACAAACATCATGGACTACATAGCTTATCATGGCATGCAGGTGCAGTAAGACAAATTGCATTTTTTTCCTTTGGCATATAAACTAGTAAACTGGGTTTGACTGGCTAGAGCCACAGGCAGTGCTTTGAGAACAATGGACAGGAAGTGGCAGGTTCTGCTTGGTCTCAGCAGCTGCTAATTAAGCCACAACCAGTACTATCACTTAAGGTTTTGTTTGATAATGGACAGGAAGAACAGGTCTTGCTTGATAATGGCTAAGCATCTCCTGGATGCTTTGGCTGTCATCACTGCCTTACTACAGTCACCACCCTTACCACCCTTATTCAAATCACACCCTTACTTGAGTCACACCTTTTATCTTACAAGAGATAAAAGGAGAGAGAAGCAAGCAGAGACAGGGACCTCAATACCACCAAGAAAGAAGAGACAGGAGCAGAGCTCTGAGAACCTCCCAGAACCAGGAGACACACAGAGAGAGCTGTAATACTGGAAATGGTGCAAGACAACAAGAAGCAGTGACAGAGAAACGGTGACAGCAGAATCAGGAGACTGGTATGAGATGGCCCAGGAGCCAACCCACAGAGCAAGAGAGAGCTGAGTGCCTTTGGGCAGGAGACTTACTGGAGAAATAGGGTGCCTCTGTGCACTTATTGGCAGAGCCGAAGCAGAGCAGAGGCAGAGTCCACGGGCCGAGGGGCCAGGGAAAGGCCTGCCTGCAGACACAGCTAAGAAGAGGCTGTCCTGATTGACACAGACCTTCCTCCAGAGCCGACAGAAAGAGAAAGACTTCTCTTTGAGCTGGTGCTCTGAATTCTGACTTCTGGCCTCCTAAACTTTGAGAGAATAAATTTCTGTTTATTAAAGCCACCCACTTGTGGTATTTCTGTTATAGCAGCACTAGATAACTAAAACAGTTGAAAACAACATTTTGTTTTCTTTCCTCCTCTAAATAGCACACTTCACAAGTATCTTGGAAGCTATAGAGACAAGTCAAACTCGATATGAGCAATTGTTCCACCAAGGGAAAAATGCCTGCCTGCAATTCTTTACAATCCTCCAGCAAGCTATCCTGACTCCACAGTGCAAAGGAGCTGAACTACTCCTTCCAAGTGACTCTCGTTTTGGCGTACAGAAGAGAGAGAATTCAGTATGTCATACCAGGTTATTACAAAGGAAAATTCCTGTTGCCTAGGGTCATTATATGGCAGCTGGTACTACATCTTAAAGACAATAAAACAAAAATAATGTATACCTTCAGTTTTAGTAAGAAGACCTTCTCTTGCTTTACTCTTTGATATTAAGCTACAGGTATATCTACCACTGCTCATCTGATTTTGAAACCGTACTGGTTCGTACATGCTTTTCTTGGATTCAGAGAAAATCAAGCGCTAAATATGTAAGATTTGGAACAAGGAATAGTTCCAAATAGACTGGAAAAAAGGAATAACCCAAATCCACTGCTGTCGAGTCAATTTGGAGCAAGGAATACCTTATTCCTTTTTGGAATAGTTTAGAAGAAAGAATGACTTTAATCTCCAGTTTCTCTGGAGGTCAGAACTGCTACAACATGACCCAAAGCATCCATCATAAATCTCATTGTTAGACTTTCTGGTGGCCAAAGCCTCCAGGCAAACAAAGACACACCTATTAGGTAGGACATTCAAGGGGCCTAGAGATCATCTCTTAGTACCTGAGGGCAAAGGCCAGACTCTACCAAAAACCAAACCCATTGCCGTACAGTTGATTCTAACCGGCTCATGGTAACCCTGCAGGACAGAGTAGAATTGCCCCATAGTGTTTCCAAGCAGTGGCTAGTGGATTCAAACTCCCAGCCTTTTGGTTAGCAGCCAGTCACTTAACCTTTGTGCCACCAGGGCTCATGGGTAAGGTTAATTCTTCATTGCACACATGTCTTCTCCCATTTTTTACCACTAATTAATTTTCTATTTTCAATAGTGCTTACTGAAGGGGATGAATCTTATTCACGAATGAAGCACACTCTAAGCAGAGCATTGTGCTGATACATTTATGCACTGAAGCTTTCCTATCTTCATTCATTCGTTCCTAATACATTTATTCACCAATTGCTGTGGAGTCTATTCTGACTCATGGTGACCCCATGTATGTCAGAGTAGAACTGTGCTCCATAGGTTTTTCAATGTGTGCTTTTTCAGAAATAGATCACCAGAACTTTTTTTCAAGGTGCCTGCGGGTAGACTCAAACTTTCAACGTTTTGGTTAGCAGCAAAGCACTTTAAGCATTTTCACCTCAGGGACTTGCCATTTTCTGCACTATCATGGAATAGTGGAAATCATGGGATGTTGACACATTAGTGGGATGGTCCCTGCCTTGAAGGACTTTCTAGCCTCCTTGATGAAAGAGTTATGTACAAGTGCTTTAACACAAAGAGAACTATGATGATGTATCATAAGAAAAATAAAAATCATTTTTGTTTGTTTGTTTTTGTCTTTATTTGGAAGGGGGAAGATGAAAAGGAGATTTTCTGTGCCTCCAGGTGAGCCAAAGATTTATCTAAGGTGGGGATGTATCACTCCGTGGGAAGGTCTTGAGAACTTTCTCTGAGCACTTGACAGACATGTATGTCCATGATGGTAAAAACTTTGTTTTCCTTCACCTTTTTCAACATTGTCTTTGCCTGTGGCTCCCATTCTGACACAGCCCAACAAATTTTCACAAGAACATTCTGCTGAATAAGGACAAGGCTTAAATCCGATGCAAATTTCTTAATGCTTCTTTTCCCGTTACTTACATTTTGCCATTTATATGCAAATGTAAGTCTCCTCTCTGGTCTGGTCTTAGTATGTTGTTCCTTCAACTTTGCCCTCACCTGGTTTTAGATAATGGAGAGCTTTGTTTGTAAAATCTGGATTCATATTTTACTGTTTGTCCACTCAGTAACTCAAAAACCAAATGTCTGGGATCATAATTCTTCAGGAAATAGCTCACTATAAAAATGCATATCAGAGTCTGGGTGATAATGTAATCATCAACGGTGGATGTTAGTCAAAGTGCTTAAAGGTAAATTTCCTGGCTGTATTCCCACATCCATGAAAGATGATCATTTTTTAAAATCTCTGGTTTAGTAATCTGATGCCTTTGGCAGAAATGTGCACAAGTGGATTACTACAGACTTATTCAGCACGTACAAAACCCAATCAGAACGTTTCCCTAATATATGCATCTGCATTGATTTTTGTGTTTTTCTTAAATGCTTATCTCTGATGAAATCTGTCCTGTCTGCTGGGAAGATAGAAGCTGAGGTCTGCATTATTCCTAGCAGCTTACGATGAAATAAACTCTTGTCTAATGCGCTATGGCTCAATGCCCCTGGGTCATATCTTTGCATGCCATAAAAGCAGTGATAAACATGATATATTTTTATGACCGAATGCTCTATGTGTCAATAAAATATTTTTTAAACTGGATGAAGGCTGCAGTGAACCTGCCTCCCCACCGCAGCACTGAGTCCCAGGGTCCCAGGCCTGAGCCAGGTTGGATGGTGGGATCATCAATCGTCTGTGATGATATTCGGTGCCTAGTGCTGGTGGCATATGCAATGTTTTAGTCCTAATGGTCTAAGAGTTTTTTTTTTTTTTTCCCCTGATACACATTGAGAAATGCTTCCCTTGCTTCTCATTGGGGAAATGGATTACAGCTATAATCGACCAGATGAGCTAAATGACCTTTCCTTATTTGAAATGTCCAGGATTTTACAAGAGGAAAAGATCCATATTTGCAAGACAAACTGCAGTGTAAACTATTCAAAGGCACTTTAATAAGCTGTTTTTGAAATAGAATTTAAATGTGCAGGAACTCCTTTACAGAATAGTTGCATTAACTGAAGACAAGATGCCTATCAAGCTTTGAAGACAGGGCTTTGTTTATTCCTTAGTAAACAATAAAGGAAATGATGCTGTCAATAGTATTACTTATTTCTACATAGTACTTTGTATTTGATGAAGCTTTTTTATGTTTAATTCTTGCAGTACTATTTAGAAGAATGAGTTATGTCTTCTTCCATTTTATAGGGCACAGAGAGTGTTAAGAACCTTTGCACAATAAACAGACAATAAGTGCTGGCACTATAGTATGTTAGGATGGATTAGACCAGGATGGGTCTTTCGACTACCCAACATCGTCTCCCCAGTACTATAATAGGGATAACAATGAGTCATTCTATAATGAAAACATTTAGGGTGGAGGATAATAAATAGGAAAACGAACTTTAAATTTTATTCTTTTTAAAGACGCCATCACACTCTCATCTCTTTATAACAAACATCACGTCACTTTTTTAAATACCTGCTAAGGAGGACATGTTCATGTTTAAAACTTGTAAGTTTCCAAAAAAGACTGAATAAGAACACTTTTTCTGCACTGAATATAAAATGTGCATGCTTTGTATTTGTCTTAGTCAACTCTCTACACCTGAGTCTTGTTGCTGCTGGGGATTTGATTTGCTTAATTTGTTTTGTTATCCTTTGGAGATATTTAAGGGCTCAAAGAAGAACTAAAATTCATTGACTCTTTATTTTCCTGGTTTAGATTCTAGGCCCTGGTCTAGGCACTTTACATCTAATAATAGTTCAGAGTCTTCCACAACTTGAGAATTTGAGCTGCTTTCCAATTTTCTAATTCACTTTCGAGAGGGAAAGGAAGACTTCCAGCTCCTTGAGATATTGCTCATTAGCATAGGGCTCTACATTGCAAATCTCGCCAGAATTGTTGGTATTTACATACTGATTTGACTTGACATGCATTAGGATTTTAAGGGTCAGCGAGTCTAAAATGTTAGCCCATTGAGAACACATGAACTGGAATCAAATGCATAATGTTAACATTGCTTTCCCATTCAGTTACATAACATTTCGGCCAAAAGTAAAGTTGACACCCGTCTGCCAATTTCCTTTTTGATGATAGCCAAATGTCAAGTCGGCTTCCAGTGAACATTGGCATAGGACAGATCAACAAGAAATCAGTGTTAATAAGCCCTTTATGGAGGACCAGATTACACACCCAGATAAGAACAAATGAAATTTTGCAGGAAATAAGGTCAGGGCAGATTTTAGGTCCTGACTCTCTGGTTTCCTTTCAGATGATGTGCTGCTTTCATTCTGCTGTGTGATAATACAGTTTGTGAAAGCAATAATAGCATCCATTGCACAAATGTGACTAAGCTTCTCAATGCTGTGATATACTTAGTGCCACCTACAGATGTACTCTACCGCAAATTTAATTTACTTCTTCATTGACAACAAATTGCATGTTTAAAGGAACCAAATTACTTGACACAGCTCTCATAGAAAGTCACAAAGTGAGTCAAATGAGTGATAAAATTATAGAACCAAGGTCTTTTTAATTTTAGGCCCCACGTGCTATCATTGATCTTTCATAATGTTGGGAGTTTTTTACAAATCTCACCTGACTGTGTCTGTAATGTCCAAAGTATCTTCAATACAACAAAGACAGAAACAGGAGAAAGTCTAAAGGCATGGTATGGTTTGGTGTATATTAACCACTGAAGATATGGGTACCAATTATTCTTCCTTTGCTTCTTCTTTATCATCAGCACTATGGAATGCTGGCAAGGTTACGGACCTTTTTTTTTTTTTTTTAATATTTGTTATGTTTCAGGTGAAAGTTTACACAGCAAATTAGATTTCCATTCAACAATCCATATACAAATTGTTCCGTAACATTGATTACGGTCCCCACAATGTGTCAGCACTCTCATCATTTCCGCTCCGCCCACCTCATTTCCATCTATCCAGTTTCCCTGCCCCTCCTTGCTTTCTCATCTTTGCTTTTGAGTAAATGTTGACCATTTGGTCTCATAGAGTTGATTGTTTAAAGGAACACATTTCTCACTGGTGTTATTGTTTATTTTTATAGATCAATCTATTAGTTGGCTGAAAGGTGACCTCTGGGAGTGGCTTCAATTTCAGGCAAAAAGGGTATGTTAGGGCGATAGTCTTGGGGGATCTCTAGTCTCTGCTAGTCCAGTAAATCTGGCCTTTTTTTTTTTTTTTTTTTGGGAATTTGAGTTTTGTTTTATATTTTTCTTCCATTCTAACCAGAACCTTCTGTTGTGTCCCTGGTCAGAATGGTCAGAGTGGTAGCTGGACACCATCTAGTTCTTCTGATCTCAGGCTAGAAGAAGTTGTGATTCGCATGGGCCATTAGTCCTATGGACTAATTTCTTTCTTGAGTCTTTGGTTTCCTTCAATTCACCTTTGCTCCAGACAGGAAGAGACCAATATGTGTATCGTAGATGGCCACTCATAAACTCTTAAGACCCCAGATGCTATTCATCAAACTAGAATGTAGAACATTATCTTTATGAACTAAATTATGCCAATCAACCTAATTGTCCCACAAGACTATGGTCCTGAGCCTTCAAACCCAGTAAATCAATCCCTTAAGGTGTCTTGATATGTCTAGGAAGTATCCCTAACTATGCACCCTATGTGCTTTATTGTATATATTAATATATATGCAGCACATACAAACAAGTATATACATATTCCCACAAATATACCTATATGCACACCCACATGTACTCCCATATGCTTTCCCATACCTATATAGCATATATATCTACCTGTGTAACCACTCACTTTTTTTTTCTTGTTATTACTGTTATTGCAAGATTATATATGTTCTAGCATTTACTATAGCTGTCCTTTATTCTTGCATACCTCTCAGTGTCTTCATTTACCTTGGTCAAGTTGTGCTATCGTCCCCCATATTGTGTATTGCTTTCCCATCAACAGAATTATCACATGACTACTATCTAGTAAGTGATTCACTATCCCTCCCCCAACCCTGGGTAATGATCAAAGAAATTTCCTTTCTGTGTATACATATTCTTGACTTTTCATAAAAATTATATCATGCAATATTTGTCCTTTTGTGTTTGACCTGTTTCACAAGTCATAGACCTTTTTGTCAGAGACAAGGATTCATACAACAGCTCTTCCCTTACTGTGTGTGCCTCTGGAAAAATCACCTATACTCCCAGAATTTCTGTGATCTCTTATATAAAATGATAATAGAATTGTAGACGAGCAAAATTAAAGAACTAGTGTAAGTGTTCAATAGATCATATAAAAATATTCAATAAAAATGGAAGCCATAATACTATTTGTTATTATTATATAACAATGTTGTTTTTGTTATTAGGTGTGATTGAGGCAATTCTGACTCATAGCAACCCCATATGACAGAGTAGAGCTTCCCCACAGGGTATTCTAGTCTAATTTTTATGGAAGCAACAACAGTCTTTCTCCCATGAAGCCACTGGGTAGGTTTGAATTGCCAACCTTCTGGTTAGCAGCCCAGCACTAACAGTTGCACCATCAGAGATCCTTCATATAACAGTATATACTTATAAATATATATATATAGTTTGTAAATACAATATATACAAGTTGTGGTTGGTAGGTAGGGTCAAGTCAGTTCTGACTCAAAGCGACCCTGTGTTCAACAAAAAGAAACACTTCCCGGTCCTGGGCCATCCTCACAATTGTTGTTATGTTTGAACCCATTGTTGCAGCCACTGTGTCAGTTCATCTTGTTGAGGATGTTCCTCTATTTCCCTAACCCTCTACCCTACCAAACATGATGTCACTCTCCAGGGACTGGACCATCCTGATAACATGTCCAAAGTACATGAGATGAAGTATCACCATTTTTCTTCTAAGGAGCATTCTGGCCAAACTTCTTCCAAGACAGATTTGTTCATTTTTCTCACAATCCATGGTATTTTCAATATACTTCAACAACATCATAATTGAATGGCATCAATTCTTCTTTGTTCTTGATTATTCATTGTCCAGCTTTTGCATGTGTATGGGGGGTTGAAAATACCATACCTTGGGTCAGAGGCACCTTAGCCTTCAAAGTGACATCTTTGCTTTTTAACACTTTAAAGAGGTTTTTTGCTGCAGATTTGCCCAATGTAATACAGCATTTGATTTCTTGACTACTGCTTCCTTGGGTGTTGATTGTATATCCAAGTAAGACGAAATCCTTGACAACTTCAATATTTTCTCTGTTTATCATGATGTTGCTTATTGCCCCAGTGGTGAGGATTTTTGTTTTCTTTATGTTGAGGTGTAATCCATACTGAAGGCTGTAGTCTTTGAACTTCATCAGTAAGTGCTTCAAGTCCTCTTCACTTTCAGCAAGCAAGGTTGTGTCATCTGCATATAGCAGGTTGTTAATGAGTCTTCCTCCAATCCTGATGCTAGGTTCCTCTTCATATAGTCCAGCTTCTGGGATTATTTTCTCAACATACAGACTGAATAAGTATGGTGAAAGGATACAGCCCTCACACACACCTTTCCTGATTTTAACCATGCAGTATTCCCTGTTCTGTTCGAAAAACTGCCTCTTGGTCTATGTACAGGATCCACACAAGCACAATTAAGTGTTCTGGAATTCCCATTCTTCCCTGATGTTATCCATAATTTGTTATGATCCACACAGTCGAATGCCTTTGCATAGTCAATAAAACACAGGTAAACATCTTTCTGGTGTTCTGTGTTTTCAGCCAAGATCCATCCAACAATGATATCCCTTGTTCTACATCCTGTTCTGAATTTTGCTTGAATTTCTTGCAGTTCCTGTGGACGTACTGCTGCAACCGTTTTTGAATTATCTTCAGCAAGTCTTTACTTGTGTGTGATATCAATAATATTGTTCTACAATTTCTGCATTCAGGTGAATCTCATTTCTTTGGAATAGGCATAAATATGGATCTCTTTTAGTCGGTTAGCCAGGTAGCTGTCTTCCAAATTTCTTGGCATAGACTAGTGAGGGCTTCCAGTGTTGCATCTGTTTGTTGAAACATCTCAGTTGGTATTCTGTTAATTCCTGGAGCCTAGTTTTTTGCCAGTGACTTCAGTGCAGCTTGGACTTCTTCCGTTAATACCATCGGTTCTTGATCATATGCTACCTCCTGAAACTGGTTGAACGTCAACCAAATATTTTTGGTACAATGACTCTGTGTATTCCTTCCATCTCCCCTTGATGCTTCCTGCATCATTCAATACCTTGTCCATAGAATCCTTCAATGTTGCAGTTCGAAGCTTGAATTATTTCTTCAATTTTTTCGGCTAGAGAATTCTTAGTGTATTTTTCCCTTTTGGATTTCTAACTCCTGTTCTTTCATTATAATACTTTATCGTCTCAAACTGCTCTTTGAAATAGTCTGTTTAGCTCTTCAATGTCATCATTTCTCCCGTTTACTTTAGCTACTCTAAGTTCTGGAGCAAGTTTCAGAGCCTCTTCTGACATCCACTTTGCTTTTTTCTTTCTTTCTGGTTTTTTTAATGACCTTTTATTTTCTTCATGTATGATATATTTGATGTCATTCCACAACTGCTCTGGTCTTTGGTCATTAGTGTTCAGTGCACCAAATCTGTTCTTGAAATGGTCTCTAAACTGAGGTGGATATCACTCAAGGTCGTACTTTGGATCTGGTGGACTTGTTTTAATTTTCTTCAGCTTCAACTTGAACTTGCTTATGAGCCATTGGTAATCTGTTCTGCAGTCGGTCCCTGGCCTTGTTCTGATTGATAATATTGAGCTTCTCCATTGTCTCTTTCCATAGGTGCAGTCGATTTCATTCCTATGTATTCCGTCTGATGAGGGCCACATGTATAGTCACTGTTTATATTGTTAAAAAAAAAAGATATTTGCAATGAGTAAGTTATTGGTCTTGCTAAATTCTATCATGCAATCTCTAGTATCTTTTCTATCATTAAGGTCATATTTTTTAATTACTGATACTTCTTGTTTGTTTCCAACTTTTGCATTCCAATCCCTAGTAATTGCATATTTGATCAATTTCAGCCTGCAGAAGTTGGTAAAAATCTTCAATTTCTTCATCTTTGGCATTAGTGGTTGGTGCGTAAATTTGAATAATATTCATATTAACTGGTCTTTCTTGTAGGCGTATGGATACTGTCCTATCACTGACAGTGTTGTACTTCAGGATAAATCTTGAAATGTTCTTTTTGATGATAAATACTATACTATTTCTTCTTCAATTTGTCATTCCTGGCATAGTAGATCACATGATTTTGAGATTCAAAATGGTCAATACCAGTCCATTTCAGCTCACTAAAGCCTAGGATATCGATCTTAATGTGTTCCATTTTATTTTTGATGACAGCCAGTTTTCCTAGATTCATCCTTCATACATGCAATGTTCTGATTATTAATGGATGCTTGCAACTTTTTTTTCTCATGTTGAGTCGTGCCACATCAGCAAACAGAGGTTAAAAAGAGTACTCCATCCACATCACTAACATCGTCTCTAGTTTTGGAGATTGTTCTCCCCCAGTTGTATTCTGAGTGCCATCAAACCTGAGGGGCTTATCTTCTGGCACTATATCAGACAATATTCTGCTACTATTTATAACGTTTTCATTGGTCAATTTTCACTTGTCTGTCAGTTTGTAATACTATGATGTCTTGTGTGTTGGTGTTATGCTGGAAGCCATGCCACTGATATTTTAAATACCAGCAGGGTCACCCATGGGGGACAGGTTTCAGTGGCTTTCCAGACTAAAACAGACAAGGAAGAAGGACCTGGAGATTTACTTCTAAAAAAATTGGTGAGTGAAAAAATACGTAATATATAATTTAACATAGATGAATATCATATATTGTACGCAGCCTAATTATCATAATATTACTTATTATTTCCAACAAATTATTATAATATTAATAAATTATTAAAATTATTTGATTTATGAGTGAGAACACTTACCATATATTTCTGCCAACAAATTATGTCTACTCTTATTTTAAATGACAGAGTAATTAACAAAGTTATTATAGCAACATATCTTTACTAAAAATAGACTAAATAATAGAGAAGATTTAAAAAAAAAACACACAGTGCTTAAAGAGCAACAACCTCCAAATGAAAAGAAAGAAAGGAAAAAAAAGAAAAATTCCTGAGAAGTTAAATTACCTCTGATTGATCCCTGTTTCACTACATTCTATTGTCAACTCTGTGTCCTTTGTGGACAGACAAAATTCCTAATGGTTCTCCCTGCAGTTATTAATAAGAGACTAGGAATGTAGCATTGTCTTCCATCTCATTTGAGACGCAGCACCATCGAGATCTTTGGGCATATTGGAGAACTGGCAATGTTATTAACCACTACACTTCACATCTCTATAGTTATTTATTCTTTTCAAAGTTGACATTAGTTTATCAAGAACCATGTCAGTTGTATCAGTCCGTCAGTCTTTTGGTTTATACTAAACCAAAAGAAAAACAATTTTATCTAACTGTTTTTTACCTCATCCCAATTCTTTAGTAAAAATAACAGTAGATAACAAACATTAAACAATTATTCTGTTACAAACACCTTATAGGTTAGGTATATTACAGATTAGAAAATTGAAGTTCAGGAAAATTGAACAATATGCCTAGAATCATTCAACTGGTGAGGGTCAGAACTTGAATATTAACCCAGGCAATCAAAGTTCAGAGCCTAAGCTTATCGTTCGAATATTGTATAGTATTGCCTTGTACATTAGTCCCACATCACCAAAGCATAGATACAAGGTTAAGTGTTGTTGTTGTTGGTAGGTGCTTTCCAGTCACTTCTGACTCATAGTGACCCCATGTACAACAGAAAAAAACGCTGTCTGGTTCTGTGCCATCCTCACAATGGTTGCTATGCTTGAGCCCATCATTGCAGCCACTCTGTCAATCTATCTTGTTGAAGGTCTTCCTCTCTGTAGCTGTCCTTATACTT
This sequence comes from Dugong dugon, assembly GCA_030035585.1. Taxonomy (NCBI): domain Eukaryota; kingdom Metazoa; phylum Chordata; class Mammalia; order Sirenia; family Dugongidae; genus Dugong; species Dugong dugon. The sequence continues at coordinate 96,529,250 of CM057472.1, read as the reverse complement.
TACCAAACATGATGTCCTTCTCCAGGGACTGGTCCCTCCAGAAAACATGTTCAAATTACGTGAGATGAAGCCTTGCCATCCTCTCTTCTAAGGAGCATCCAGGCTGTACTTCTTCCAAGACAGATTTGTTTGTTCTTCTGGCAGTCCGTGGTACATGCAATATTCTTCACCAACACCATAATTCAAAGGCATGAATTCTTCCTTGGTCTTCCTTATTCATTGTCCAGCTTTTGCATGTATATGAGGCCACTGAAAATACCATGGCTTGGGTCAGAAGCACCTTAGTTCTCAAAGTGACAAGGTTAGGTAGATTGCATAAAAATCATAGAGCAACTGCTTGGCAGGGTCAGAATTTAAACTCAGGGATCCTTAATCTTTACACTGATTTGTGGATAGGGACAGAATTTGTAAGAGATGATGATTTTATGTAATTCCATTTCTCTTCTAGCTAAAAGCTCAGCTGCTAACCAAAAGGTCAGTAGGTCAAATCCACCAACTGCTCTTTGGAAACCCTATGAGGGCAGTTCTATTTTGTCCTATAGAGTCGCTGTGAGTTGGAATTGACTTGATGGCAACGGGTTTTTTGGTTTGGGTGTAAATACAAGCTGCAGTGATTGCTCGCCATGATATTGCTCACGGGTTTTTCCCTGTCAAACATGCAGAATGAGCAATTAGCAGTTTACAGTCCTGATGTTTCACTTTCGCTGTCATCTGAGCTTTTTGTCAACTCAGTGCTGTAAGAGTCTGCCAAGCCTATAACAAGTGCAAGAGATGGAACACAGCGCTTGGGGTGACAACTGATGTGATGATCATATCTGGTCTGTGTGTCAGTTTTGTCTCCAGACTGTTGCAGCAACTTGCCTTGTTCTGCGAGTTTAAGTTTACATATTGTCATGGATTGAATTATGTCCCCCCAAAAAATGTGTGTATCAATTTGGCTGGGCCATGATTCCCATTATTATATGGTTGTCCTCCATTTTATGATTGTGATTTTATGTTAAAGAGGATTATGGTGGGATTGTAACACCCTTACTAAGGTCACACCCCTGATCCAATGTAAAGGGAGTTTCCCTGGGGTGTGGCCTGTACCACCTTTTATCTTGCAAGAGATAAAAGGAAAGGGAAGCAAGCAGAGAATTGGGGGACCTCATACCACCAAGAAAGCAGTGCTGGGAGCAGAGCACGTCCTTTGGACATGAGGTTCCTTTGCTGAGATGCTCCCTGACCAAGGGAAGACTGATGCATCACAAGGACCTTGTTCCAGAGCCGACAGAGAAAGTCTTCCCCTGGAGCTGACGCCCTGAATTTGGACTTGTAAACTATTAGACTGGGAGAGAATAAATTTCTCTTTGTTAAAGCCATCTACTTGGTGTATTTCTGTTATAGCAGCACTAGATAACTAAGACAGATGTATAACTGGCAAAGCACCCTGACCATTTTAAGTGACCATATTTTCTTCACGAAGAGATGCATGGTCAATTCAGATCCTGTGTAAAGAACTTTATCTTGTTTTAAGAGAGGTCTGGCCTTTGATCTCAACTTCTAGGGGGCAATCTATGTCATACCTGCTAGGAGTGTCTTTTTATAGGGTTACGTTAGCCACACTGGATCTTAGAGTAGGACTGGCCACACCTGAAAGTCTTAGTGTGAGGGTTAACCACACCAGAAAGACCAATCGCATGGATGCTTTGGGTCACATGCTTGAGTCAACCTGAAGATTGAGTTCAGTTATGTGATCAATCTGTCAATCAATCATGCTTATATAATAAAGTCCCAAAAAAATATCAGGACACCAAAGCTCAGGTGAGGTCCCCTGATTGGCAATACTTCATTCATATTGTCACACATCCATACTGGGAGAGTAACTCATTCTGATTCCACTGCAGAGGACAATGGAATTATTGTTTTTTTTAAAACCTCCTGGACTCTGAACTATGCCTCTCTTCCTTGAACTGATTTTAATCTGTATCCTTTCCCTATAATAAATCATAACCATGAGTATGATAGATTTGGGGAGCTGGATGGATACCATGAATCTGATGGTAAAGTGATCTCATTTAGGAATCACAAGCTGCTGAACGTAGGGGGCATTCAGGTTCAATAAGTTGTTTAAGTTCAATAATTCTTGTATTCACAAGATACTTATTAAGAACTTTTAATGTGCCAGGCACTGTTCTAAAAGCTAAGGAATTAGTTTGAAAGAGATAAAGTTCTTCTTCTCATAGAGCTTAAGTTCTAGTGGGGAAAATTAAAAAAAAAAAGGTATATAATTAAATATTGGGAATATAATAATTACTATGAAGAAAAATAAGGCAGGACAAATGAATGGAGTTTGAAGGGTAGCGCTATTTTATAATAGGTAGTCAGGGAAGGCCTCTGTTTGATCAGAAGCTTGAGCATAGTGAAGAACAAGCTTTGCAGATATTTGGGGGAAGAGTGTTCAAGGCAGGGTAAACCGTGAGGTGGGACATTCCAGAATGTATTAGAGGAGCAGCAGGAGACTAACAAGGCTATAGCATTTAATTTTATTAATATTCCCTAGGAGCTCTGGTGGTGCAGTGATTAAGAGTTATGGCTGCTAACCAAAAGGTTGGCAGTTCGAATCCACCATCTTCTCTGGGAGAGAAAGATGTGGCAGCCTACTTCCATAAAGATTACAGCCTTGGAAACCCTGTGGGGCAGTTCTACTCTGTCCTATAGGGTTGCTATGAGTTGAAATAGACTCAATGCCAATGGGCTTTTTAATATTCCCTAATCATTTTATATATTTTAATTTAATCCTATTTCAATGCAATGTTTTAAAATTGGACAAAATATGTCTAAAAGACATCTGAAGAAATGTACAACTAAGAAACAACAAAAATGATTTCTTCAATGAGTTATTAAAAAACATTTTAAAATGACTGTAGTAGAAAGTATAGTGAGGGCTCAAGGATAAACAGCAGATTGGTATACTAACATTGGCTGCCCTGAAATAAGTCCTGACATACATTAACTGGCATCTGATATGATTATAGAACCATCACAAGCCATTAGTAAAGTGATAAATTATTCATTACATTGTGTTGGGAAATTTTGCTAACAGAAAAAAAAAATTAAGTTAGGGTCTTGCCATACATCATGCACCAAAATATTTTTCTAGATAAGTTTCTAAATATAAGATCAGAATTCATAAAAATGAGAAGATATCATGGGTTAATACTTAGACAATCTTGGAACAGAAAATTACTTTCAATATCTTTAGATAAAATATAAATAAAACAATACACAAATTCGAAAGTAATAAAGCCCTCCCAATAGCTATAACGAATGTTTTTAAATCAAATAAGAAAAAAAAATAGTCTAAGGAGAAAGAGTTTATATCCTAAGCAGAGGCCTGTTGGTATTACTTGAAACCTGATCACGTAACAATGAGAAGTTTTAGTTGTTACAATTGTTAAATTTAACATTATTTGCAACGAATTTGTCCAAACACTATTTTCAGATAATGCTTCCCCACACAAGAAATGGAAGAGTTTAGATAAACTTCAGAAAAGAATCATATTGCTCAGACACCTGTACACATTCTTTATGAATTGCACACCCCATCTGTCACAATATTTCTGGAGACCGTAATAGCATCCCCTTCCACGGAAGGAGATGTTTGAGAATATTGAATATTCTCCACTTTGAACATCCACTTTGAAAGTAGGATGCTTTATTTCCCCTCCATTTCACTCACAATCAGAAACATGTGGAATGTTTTATTTGCAGCCTGCAAAACAAATCAAATAGGCAATCCTATGCTGGAAAGAATTCATTCTTCCTGTGCAGCAGAAGTCTCTTTCTGTATCCAAACTTCCAAGCCCATTACTTTCTCTCCAAAGTCATCAAGGTTAATGGCCACTTCTGTGCCCTCTGTTATTGCTTCCACTCTGGGTGGTATCATCAGGGCTGGCCTCATTTTCCCTCCTGATGATCATTATTCTGCTGTCTTCCGTTTCTTGGAAATGTGTTGTTAGAGCTGATTATTGCTGGTTGCTCTGTCAGGATTACTGCTTGTGAGGTTTTGCTGATGTTGTTTTTAGTTGCTGCTGAATCAATTCCTACTAATGGCCCCTGGGTGGCACAAATGGTTAAGCACTGGACTACCAATGGAAAGGCTGGAAGTTCAAATCCATCCAGTAGGCACCTGGTGATCTGCTTCCAAATGTTCACAGTTTTGAAAACCCTATGGAGTGTAGTTCTAGTCTGCACACGTGGGGTTGCCATCAGTGTTTTGCTGAAAAGGCCCCTGATCTCTTTCCTTGAGTTCCATTCCTTTATTCTCTATCCAAAAGTATTCTCTTGTCATAACCTCCTCATACCTATAGGGTTTTGATGACGAACCTATTAGCAAGCAAACAAAGGGGCATTCATAGCCAGTCTCTAGACTTCTCCTCTTCTCTCTGAGAAGGGCAATAACTATGTTGCTTCATCTAGTAATAGTTACATCTTTCACTTGGAATACATTTTTTTTTTTTTGGCAAGAGGACATCATGATTAAATGCAGTGAAAATATAATGGTTGGTTTTGAGGCTTGTTGTTAGCTGCTATTGAGTCCATTCCAATTCATGGAGATCCCGTGTGTGCCGAGTAGAATTGCTCCTTAGGGTTTTCAAGGCTGTGATCTTTCAGAAGTAGATTGTCATGCTTTACTTCTGAGGTGCCTGTGGGTAGGTTTGAACTGCCAACCTTTCGGTTAGTAGTCCAGCACTTGAAACCATTTGCACAACCCAGGATTTGTTGTGTAAGTTTCTGCTATTCGATTGAATATAATTACTGATTTTTGCTGTGTTTTACAGCTTAAATCTTCTTTTATAGCTGCATTTCTTATCCGACCACAGCTATTTGAAAAACCTAAACTTTGATACTAGCCTTGCCTTTTTCTCTTCTCTCCTGGGGTCACTTCTCTTTTGGCTTCATTTCTACCTGATAACTGATAAAAGACTCCCAATCATAGAGCCTTTAACCAGCTTTTCCATCTTCGGGTTTTATTATAGTGACCCCCAAATATGTTATCTGAAGGTAGAAAATAATGATTGAGAACCAAGCAAAGATGAACAAAGAAAGTATTGGTAAGAAATAAATGGATTACGGTGTGAAATATCAGCAATTGGAGTCAGGGGCTATGTCTTATTCTAGACATTGGCACACTGGGTATGTTGAATGAATAACTGTTGAATGAAACAATGTCTTTACAATGGGAAAAAAGTATAAAAATGACCAGATCCAAACAGGAGTCTGTAGAAGTTTATTTTTTAGGGCACATAAAGAAAACCCAATTCTTTGTAAAACGTTAATAAGTAGAAATATTCACCTAAAGTCTTTGTCATAATGTAACAATACACAATGAAGCAGAGACAATACAAATGCAAAAAGAGGGCTTTCTTTCTGACGCTGAATTTCAGCGCCCTGGTGTGCTTCCAGCTTTGTGATTGTAGGGATTGATGCAGGTGTCAGAGATGAGAAATAAGCAGGTTGGATATAGTTTAAAGCTTTTGAAGCCCAATCATATTGGTTAAATCACTGGTCTTTCTCCGCCATATACTTGCCTTATATGGTACCTATGGAGAATGCTGACAGATATTTTTTTTCCGCACAAAAAGTTTTAATTTTTTTTCCTAACAATTTTCTAATGGCAGATGAACAAAAATCAAAAGTGGCAAATTTGCAGCTGCAGTCTGTGGGGAGAGGAAAACTGCACCCATCAAATCTGCAAAATACACCAGTGTGTAGAAAAATCAATTGATTGGCAGCTGTGGATATTTACAACTCTCTTTAATTGCTTAAAATCAACGAGTTGGGAGACTTAGTAGACTTGGCAGCAATTCAAGTTGAGTGTAGTTCCTCTTTCAATAGGGGGGCTGAGAAGGCTGAAATGTGTCTGATACCTTAAAAAAGGATGGAGAAAAAGAAACTATGCTAGATAATGGAGAAGCTACAGCCAGAGAAGCTGACAGAAGATCAAGGTCATAACTTCAGGGAAAAAAAGGGAGGAGCAAGGTCGGGAAGCATAGAATTGTCATCATCAAATGCAGACAAGTAGATACCGTTGACTGAACTAGGCTATTCTATTTGAAAAATAGGAGGTTTTAAAAAATATTGAAAAAAAATTCTCAATACCGTGTATAAAGTATAACTGAAAATAGAGTTTTAACAAAACTGGTAACTACCAAGAATGTATGCAAACACTATACACTTTACAGTGTATAACTAAGTAGTGTGTTAATATATCAACAAAGTAGATCATGCTGGGATAATTAAATACAATGATTCATTTTTTTCTTCTGAGATATCCAGTTACTACTTTTAACTTCCTTGTAATAGTCAAGAAAAACTAACAACAGAAAAAACATTAGACAACATAATTATGTGATCGGTTATAGGATTATCATGATTCTTTGTGTGTGTGTGGATGTGAGTGTGTGTATTTTGTGTGGTGGGAAGGAGAGCATTCTTTTATGGATACATTCAATAAACATTATGCAAACAATTCCTCTGAATCAGGCTCTATGCTAACAACTCAAAGAAGAAAACTCTTCTTAGAACTCAGAGATATACATTATAATGTCAGGATACTGCTTCAGTCAACGTTACATGAAGAAACACAAATTCCTTTTAGTATTGTATTTCATCATTGCTAGAATTTACTGTTTCACCTTTATCATCTTTGAAATCATGATTTGTCTTAAAAATTGATATAACCAGTTGCCATCAAGTCGATTTTGACTTACAGCAACTCCATAAGTGTGTCAGAATAGAAAGATGCTGATAGCGTTTCTAATTTTTTGGAAGTAGATCACCAGGGATTACTTCCAAGGTACATCTGGGTAGGCACAAACCTCCAGCCTTAGCAGCTGAATGCTTTAGGCATTTGCACGACCTGAAACAAACCAAACCAAACCCGTTGCCTTCGAGTCAACTCTGACTCATAGTGACCCTATAGGACAGAGTAGAACTGCTCCACAGGGTTTCCAAGGAGCAGCTGGTGGATTCGAACTGCTGACCTTTTGATGAACAGCCAAGCTCTTAACCACTGAGCCACGAGTTGCACCACCTAGTGACTCCAAAATTGATATACCATAGTTTATTTAGATGCTTTCAAAATCCAGGATAGTAAAGGCCATGGAAAATCACTTCTAGTTTTAAGAGACAAGAATTATTGGGACCGCAGGAAGCTATCTCCTTGGATTCTCAGCTGCAACATGGAAGGTGACTTAACTGGAAGTCAAAGATCACTACCTTATATTTGCCATTGCCCACATGTCTACCCATTCCATAGGGGGAAAAATTCTTCCTTCTCTTCTGTCTTCAAAATTTCATGAGGTGGCTTTCATTGCTAGAATTTAAAACAGAACTCTTTAATTGACTATATAGCTTCGAGGCTTTTAGCCCCTTTAATACAGAACTTGGAGCCCTGGTGTTGCAGTGGGTGAGAGCTATCCTGCAAACCAAAAGGCTGGCAGTCTGAATCCACCAGCCACTCCTTGGAAACCCTATGGGGCAGGTTTACTCTGTCCTGTAGGGTTGCTGTGAGTCGGAACCAACCAAGCAGCAACGGGTTTGGGTTGTTTTTTTTTTTTAGTACAGAAAATAACTTAAATGGCAGGGATAGTGATGAGAATAATGAGAAGACACACATGTGACAGTGAGTAAAGAACTGGTTCAAACCCCTGCTGAGAATTTGTATTTCCGCTCCAGATATACTGAATCAGAATCTACATTTTAACAAGATCCCCAGGTGATTCTTATGTATAATAAATTTTGACTTATGACAACTCGAGGGAACTAAGATCAACTCATTGAAGATTTATGTTCAAAATACAGAATTAAATCTATTATTACAGAAATGATTACAAACAGAATTATTGTCTTTGCTATTGCCAGTTGCTGTCAGATCACTTCTGACTCATGGCAACCTCATGTGTGTAGAGTAGAAAGGTACGCTATAGGGTTTTCAAGGCTGTGACCTTTCAGAAGCAGATCGCCAAGCCTGTCTCCAGAGATGCTTCTGGGTAGGTTCTAACAGCACGTGGAAAATTTTCGAGCATCAAAAATTGTCTCTACATGCTTCTATAGGTGGGCGTATCTTTTAAAAAATATATCATTTTCATAATTTTTTCTAACAATGTATAGATTTCTCTTTCTCCACTACTTTCTTTAACATCTGAATCTCTAGTTTAAAATATTTTAGTACTTTAAATTTTTATATATTCTTAAATCAATGTAAGTTTTTTATCATAATCCTTTTAGCTGTTTATTCTGTTGATCATACCATACTGTTTTGATTATTTAGTTCCCTAAATCCTACCGTTAGTATTGTTTTCTAAATGGACTGAGAAGCATTCACTTTTTTTTTTTTTTAATCCAGGTTAAGTTTAGAAAACCATTGTCACATTCTACCCCCAAAAACCCCACTGAAATTTTTTCTCTGATTCTCTTAATCTCTAAATTAAATGGAGTTCTCCATTTGAGTCATTCCAAAAGGGGTTCTTCATATTTTCTTTGTTTTTAAGCTTTTTGTTATGTTCTTTAGCAAAGTTCTCTAGTTTTTTTCCGTAAAGTTTTCTTGAACTTTCTTTTTTAAGTTTATTCCTAATTACTTTGTAATTTGGTTAGTATTAACACTGAAATTTTATTTCTATTAAGCTTTTTGAGTGTTTATTTCTGGTATACAGAAAACATTAATTTTTAAAAATGTTTGTAACTAGCTATCTACCCTAACACTTCAACAAATATCAGTGGTTAGTTTTCTGTCCAATTATCCAATTATGTAATCTGCAATTAGTTACACTTTTCTTTTTGAACTTTTATTGCTAGATTTTCTCTTTTTTTCTCCTCTTCTTGTTCTAGCTTATCTTCCTCTTCTCCTTTTTCATCCTCTTCCTCTTCATTTTCAGTAGTAGTTGCTAGAACTTACAGACGGTTGACAGAGAGTAGTAATAGAAGGTATCATTGCCTTACCTTTGCCTCTATTAATAATGACTGGTGTTTTATTCAGTTTTCAATTTTACCTCACTGTCCTCAACAATCTGCCTGGAATGTTCTTCTCACAGATGAATGCACGGCTATATTCTTCACCTCTTTGCGGATCTTCAATCAAAATTAACCTTCCATTACACTGTTTAAGCTCCATGAAAGACAGAGTTGTCTGGTTTGACTCTTCCTTATATGCTCAGGTCCTAGATGGAGCTTAGTAAATTTCTTTCGAATCAATAGTGTTGATTCATTGAGAATAATTTTGGCTGTTGGCTTCAGACAGCTTAATGCTAAGTAAATTCTTTGTGTCCCTTGTTAGCTAAAAGTTTTGTTCAGGTCTGGATTTTGAATTTTACTAAACATTTTAAAATATCTTGATATGATCAAATTATCCCATTTTTACTTATTATTATTTATTGTGCTTTAGATGAAGGTTTACAGAGCAAATTAGTTTCTCATTAAACAATTACTATATACATTGCTTTGTGACATGAGTTACCAACCCCATGACATGTCAACACTCTCCCCTTCTCGACCTTGGGTTCCTCATTACCAACTTTCCTACCCCCTCCTGCTTTCTGTCCTTGACCTGGGCTGGTGTGCCCATTTAGTCTCATTTTGTTTTATGGGCCTGTCTAATCCTTGGCTGAAGGATGAACCTCAGGAGTGACTTCAGTACTGAGTTAAAAGGATGTCCGGAGGCCATACTCTTGGGGTTTTTCCAGTCTTTGTCAGACTAGTAAGTCTGGCCTTTTTTTGTGAATTAGAATTTTGTTCTACATTTTTTTCTTCAGCTCTGTCTGGGACCCTCTATTTTGATCTCTGTGAGAGCAGTTGGTGGTGGTAGCCAGGCACCATCTAGTTGTGCTGGACTCAGTCTGGTGGAGGCTGTGGTAGATGTGGTCCATTAGTCCTTTGGATTAATCTTTCCTCTGTATCTTTGGCTTTCTTCATTCTCTTTTGCTCCAGATGAGGTGGGACCAGTGGAGTCTCTTAGATGGCTGCTCACAAACTTTTAAGACCTCAGACGCTACTCACCAAAGTAAAACGTAGAACGTTTTCTTTATAAACTATGTCATGAAATTGAGCTAGATGTCCCATCATGGTCCCCAACCCTCATCCCAGTAATCTGATACCTCAGGGAGTTTGGATGTGTCTATGAAGCTTCTATGACCTTGCTTGGTCAAGTTTTTCTGACTTCCGTAGTATCGTGTACTGTCTTACCCTTCGCCAAAATTACCACTTACCTATTGTTTAGATAGTGTTTTTCCCTCTAATTTTTACTTTTGATGGAATGATGTAATGACCTGTATTATTAGATTTTCTAATATTAAACAACTCTTGTATTCCTATAAACAAGCCCTACTTGTTTATAGTGTATTATTTTTAATGTCATACTGTATTTGATTTGTTAGTATTTTATTTATATTTCACATCTATACTCCAAAGTAAGAGTTTTCTGTAGGTTTATTTCAGTGCCCTATTTGTCAGGTATAGGTATCAGGGTTATGTGAGGTTTGAAAATGGAAATTTGGATGGTTTTTACATTATGTATTTTTAAAGTTGTATTAAGTTTTATAACCATACGTCTAAATTATACATTTAACTGGTTTCATTACGTACTATGGTCATTTTACACCTACAATTTTATAGTATTTAGCTATTTTATTCATCTCTTATTAAGAATTACTTAAATTCCTTGCCTCCCTGGCCCCACTTGCCAGAATGCTGCATGACTTGTCTGCTTTCTGACCTTTTATTTTTTTTGAAATATCATTCACTCGTCTTCATATAAGAACGATAACTTCACTGGCTAACTTTATCTCACAAAACTCTGTTTCGATGTCTTCTATCATTTGGAGTTGACAAGAACTTTGATGTCAGACTATGCTTGTACATGCACAGAAAAAAGGTCTTTCTGATTAGATGTGTTTTGATTTTTTTTTTTCTTTATCTTTCAAATTTCAGGACATTCCTACTTAGTAAATTTTCCTGGTAAATGAAAAACACCTATTTTCCCCCACAGATGGCAACTATATTTCTTCCTCCTCGCCAACTTGTCTTCTTCCTCCTGCTCCTTCTTCTTCCTTCTCTTTCTCCTCCTCCTCCCCTTCCTCCTTTTTTTTTCTTCTATAGTTCAGCTTAGTTTTCTTCTGTATTTCATATTGTTTCTGTTCTGCTTACTGTGGTAAAGTTTTATGGGATTCCTGCTTGACTGGGTCTTTTCAAGCTTCTTACAAGGTGACCACTCTTCTATAGAAGGGGGTGGGGATTGCAAATTCATCCTCCAGGCCTCCTGCAAATGGATTTCATTACCCATATTGACTCCAGAAGAAATCTGTCAATGTTTACGATGTGCCAAGGGTATCTTTTCTAGTTTTTAAAATTTTTATATTGCTCTAAATTCTGCTTCTCCAAGGGAATTTGAAAAGAATGGGATTTAGAAAGTATCACTCATATTTCCATTTTAATCAGAATTCTTGAATCCGATGTTTCCTTAAATGTTGAGCATAATGTCCTGTGGATTAGAAATGATCATATCAAAAGAAAATTAGAATGGATTAAGAAGATCATTTATTCAAATGATATCTCTTAGAGTACCCTCTAGGAAACCAAGAACTATCCTAGGCATTACCTTTAGAGTATGTAGAAAAATTTTTGATGAAATATCAGTCACCTTTAGATCATACAAAGGAAAAGAGGAGGAGACAGAGACACATTCTCGGCTTTAAGATGCACAGGTTTCTCTTCTAAGAATAGCATCCGTAGTCATCTAGTGTCAGTCCTTTGCTCAGAACCTTCACTGGCATCCTGTTTTACTCAGAGCAAAAGCCAAAGGCTTTGTTATGCCATTTAAGGCATGCATGATCTCTTCTTGCTTCTTTGAATCATCTCTGTTTCTCTCTCCCATGTGTATACTGCTTGGTTTCTCTTGTTCTGCTAGGATGCTCGTATTACTCCTGCCTCAGATGTAGAGCACTTTAGCACTTACTGGAATGTTCTCCCTTCAATCAAATGAACAGTTGTATTTATCACCTCCTTGCAAATCTTTGTTCCAAACTCACTCTTTCAGTAAGGCTATAGTGTATAAAAATTTTAATCTCCCAATGGCATTTCATATAGTTATTTTCTGCTTAGCGTATTTATTGTTCATAGTACTTCCTAAAACTTTTTGAATTTTACTTATGCATCTTGTTTGTCCCATGAAATGGAATGTTTGGAGATAGCTATCCTAGGCTTCAGTGAGCTGAAATGGACTGGTGTTGGCCATTTTAAATCATAAAATCACGTTGTCTTCTATGCCCGGAAAGACAAATTGAAAAGGAACAGCATTACATTCATTGTCAAAAAGAACATTTCAACATGTATCCTGAAATACAGTGCTGTCAATGATAGGATAATATCCATACAGCTACAAGGAAGACTAGTTAATATGACTATTATTCAAATTTACGCACCAACCACTAAGGCCAAAGATGAAGAAATTAAAGATTTTCACCAACTTCTGCAGTTTGAAATTGATCAAACATGCAATCAAAATGCATTGATAATTACTGATAATTGGAATTCAAGAGTTGGAAACAAAGAAGAAGGATGAGTAGTTGGAAATATGGCCTTGGTGATAGAAACAACGCCAGATATTGCATAATAGAATTTTGCAAGAACAGCGACCTACTCATTGGAAATATCTTTTTTTCAACAACATAAATGGTGACTATACACATGGACCTCACAAGATGGAATACACAGGAATCCAGTTGACTATATCTGTGGAAGAAGATGATGGAGAAGTTCAATATCATCAGTCAGAGCAAGGTGAAGGACTGACTGTGGAACAAACCATCAATTGCTCATACGCATGTTGACTCATTGAACACTAACGAACAACTATCAGATGAGTTGTGGGATGACATCAATGACATCATACATGAAGAAAGCTAAAGGTGATTAAAAAGACAGGAAAGAAAGAAAAGACCAAAATGGATGCCAGAAGATACCCTGAAATTTGATCTTGAACGTAGAGTAGCTAAAGTGAATGAAAGAAATAATGAAGTGAAAAAACTGAACATAAGATTTTCAAAGGGTGGTTAGAGACAAAAAAGTAAAGTATTTTAGTGAAATTACAAAGACCTAGAGTTAGAAAACCAAAAAGGAAGAAAACACTCGGCGTTTCTCAGGCTGAAAGAACTGAAGAAAACATTCAAGCCTCAAGTTGCAATACTGAACGATTCTATGGACACAATACTGAAGATGTGGGAAGCACCAAAAGATGGAAGGAAAATAGTCACTGTACCAAACAGAGTTGGTCAATGTTCAACCGTTTCAGGAAGTAGCATAGGACCAAGAACCAATAGTGAAGGAAGAAGTCCAAGCTGTACTTGCCATTGAAGCATTAAAGACATTGGCAAAATCAAGCCTCCAGGAACTGATGGAATGCCAACTGATATGTTTCAACAAATGGATGCAGTGCTGGAAGTGCTCACTCATCTATGCCAAGAAATTTGGAAGACAGCTGCCTGGCCAACTGGCTGGAAGACATCCATATTTATGACCATTCCGAAGAAAAGTGACCTAATAGAATGCAGAAATTATCCAACAATATTGTGAATATCACAAGCAAATAAAAGTTTGCTAAAGATAATTCAGAATGGTTGCAGCAGTACATCCAGAGGGAACTGCCAGAAATTCAAACCCGATTCAGAAGAGGACGAGGAATGACAGCTATCATTGTTGATGTGAGGCGGATAATGGTTGAAAGAAGAGAATACCAGAAAGATGTTTATACGTATTTTATTGACTATACAAAGGCATTCCACTGTGTGGATCATAATAAATTATGGATAACATTGCAAAGAATGGGAATTCCAGAACACTTAATTGTGCTCATGAGGAATCTGTATATAGACCAAGAGGCAGTCGTTCAAGCAGACCAAGGAGATACCGTGTGTTTCAAAATCAGGAAAGGTGGGGGGCAGGGTTATATCCTTTCACCATACTTATTCATTGTATGCTGAGCAAATAATCTGAGAAGCTGGACTATATGAAAAAGAATGCAGCATCAGGATTGGAGGAAGACTCTTTAACCACCTGCCATATGCAGATGACACAACCTGGCTTGCTTAAAGTGAAAAGGACTTGAAGCACTTACTGATGAAGATCAAAGACTACAGCCTTCAGTATGAATTACACCTTAACTTAAAGAAAACAAAAATCCTCACAACTGGACCAATAAGAAACATCTTGATAAATGGAGAAAATACTGAAGTTGTCAAGAATTTCTTCTTATTTGGATCCACAGTCAACACCCATAGAAACAGCAGGCAAATCAAAGGACATATTGCATTGGGTAAATCTGCTGCAAAAGACCTCTTTTAAGTATCAAAAAGCAAAGATGTCACCTTGAATACTAAGGTGTGCCTGACCGTAGCCATGGTATTTTCAGTCACCGCATATGCATGGGAAAGCTGGGAAATGAATAAGGAAGACCAGAGAAGAAGTGGTGGCTTTGAATTACAGTGTTGGCAAAGAATATTGAATATACCATACATTGTGAGACAAATAAGCAAATCTGTCTTGGAAGAAGTACAGCCAGAATGCTCCTTAGAAGTGAAGATGGCGAGACTTTGTCTCACATACTTTAGACATGTTATCAAGAGAGATGACATATGTCCTTGGTCAAGTAGAGGATCAACGAAAAAGAGGAAGGCGAGATGGTTACACAGTGGTTGCAACAGTGGGCTCAAACACAGAAATCGTTGTGAGGATGGGAAGGATTTGGTAGTGTTTTGTTCTGTCGTTGCTATGAGTAAGAACTGACTTGGAGGTACCTAACAACAATAACGACATCTAGTTTGTTGTTGTTCTGTTGTTGTTATTAGCAGCGGTTTAATCAGCCTCTGTCTCATAGTGATCCCATGCACAACAGAACAAAATGCTGCCTGGTCTTACACCATCCCCATGATCACTTTCGCATCAGACCACTGTCATCTGTAGGGTTTTCATTGACTGATTTTTCAGGAGTAGATTACCAGGCCTTTCCTCCTAGTCTGTCTTAGCCTGGAAGATCCACTGAAACCCATTTAGCATCACAGCAACATGCAAGCTACCATTGACAGAAGGGTGGTGGCTCTGCATGAGGTTCATTGTCAGGAATTGAATGGGGTCTCCCAGGTGGAAGGCGAGAATTCTACTACTGAACCGCCGCTGCCCCCTCTGCTGGTATACCTCTTTGGAATATAAGCTTCACAAAGAAAGGACTTTAAATCTGTTTTATTCACTACTGCAACCTTATTTCCTTGAACAGGGCCTAGAGCTTAGTAAGGATTCAACAAATATCTATATAGTGAACGAATCATGATGTTTCATAACAAAGTTGGTGATAACATAATTGGTTACTCAAGAAATAAAAATTACAACATGCAGACTACTATTAGAATTTCTCTCTGAAATTACCATTGGGTTTGGGATGTAGCACTATGGATAGACAGATGGGAAACCTTTAGATGGGGTTGTGTCGTAGGCGACTTTGTGCTTTATTGCCATGGGTTATACAAGTGAAAAAATGTAGGAACGCGATAGTGCTGATGGTAGTGGCTCTGATCCTGACTGAGAAAGGGAGGCTATTATTCTTTTGCGGAGCTATTTGCCTACAGTGCTGTATTTACTTATTGATGTTTACATTCTACAATGATACTCCGGGAGCAGACTTCCAAATATCATCTCTGCTAGTGTTTGTTCTGATTGGCTGTTAAATATTTTGGATACCCTCTCTGATTAGAGATTAAGAAACACCTTCAGTACTGGAATTCTTTCAGGAAAAATAATTCTGACATTACTGGTCAAAAATGTTTTAGTCATTTATTTTCTCTCCATTGAAGTAACTATTGTTTACCTTCATTTGTGATAATGAAAACTTTCTTAGAAATTCAATAGCAGTGTAAGAGTAGAACCCTTGTAAATGCTCACGAGTTTTATTGGTGATTTCACATTTGCTGTTCCCCTCTGTCTAAGTGGACTTCCCCTTCATCTTGCATGCTAGGTTTTTCTTGATATTCGCATCTCAGGTCAAATGTTACCTTTGCAGAGAGGTCTTTTTTGACCACACAATCTAATATAGCTCCTCCCAACATTCTCTGTCACTTGACTTTATTTATATTTCTTCATAGCACATGTCACTACCTGAAGTTTATGTATTTAATGGTCTGTCTGCTCTTTCATCAAAATATTAGCTTCATGAGGGCAGGACTTTGTCTATCTCGTTCACTATTATATTCCCAGCATCTAGAATAGTGTCTGGTACACATTAAACATTCACTAAATATTTTGTTAATCAAGTAATGTGTATCCCTAATAGCATTTATTAATGTCTAAGTTTGAAGATATTATCACTAAATCATGGGGCAGGTGTCACAGATAATGAAAAGAGAAGACATAAAAAATAGCTCCCAGGACACAATCTAAAATTAAGGGCCACCCAGTCGCCTTGTGTGTTGTTTTGTCATATGTGGCATCTGGAAGCTCTGCTCTTACCAGCTCTATTTTTATATTGTCAATAAGCTGCTGCTACATCCGTTGGGAGTGATGCATTTAGGCACCCAGGCAAGAGAGTTACTTTTGATTTGTTTTTTTCTCTTGTAAAACACTCAAAAATAAAATTCTGAAGGATAAAATGTCTGGGGGTGGATAGGTGGGAGAATTTATGTGATTCAAACCAGAAACTTATGTAAGGATTGAATTTTGCCCTTAACATTAAAGTGGTAGTTGAATTTTAGAAAATTGAAATAATGGTGCTTGGCTGAGCTGTTGGTATGGTCTCAATGGCATTATATGATTTGATTTGAATAGGAAAGACAATCTAACTGAATTCTTATTTACAGTAGTACCGTTGTCCAATATCACCTACAAATTTTATGTTAGTGATATATTTTATAGAGAATACTTCCATGGCAAAATTGGGTGCCGCATAGTTCATTCATTTTTTTTTTCATTCATTTAATACATATGTATCAAACATAAAACATGTACCAGGCTCTGTGTTAGGGTCTGCAGATTCAACATGAAAGAAAACTAGTCTATGGTTTCTGGTATTCAATACCTACTGGACAAAAGTTACTTTGCTCAGCACTAGAGAAATATAAAGCTAGAGCATTATCAAAGCGTAATGTGAAAAAAATTAAAGTATCCTAAGCTACATGACTAACTATGTGACTGACACCCAGTAGACACTCAAGCAATGATCTTCCAAAAAGGTGCATATGTGAGTTGGGGGTAGGGGGTTGTCTTTGTGTGGTGGTAAATGAATCATATTACAATCTAGCTGGTGGGAGGAAGGACATACTCACAGATAATGCAAAGACCAGATGCTCAATGTTATTGATGGTATTTTTGATAAGCGCTCCTGTCTTTCTGAGGAAGGAGATGATCACTATCGATTGCTCTAAATGCAGAATGCTTTATGCAACTTGAAATAGGCCTTAAGAGATTAATAAGAATTAAACATGCAGAAAAGGGGAGCAGGGAGCTATGTCATCGTAGATGATGGGATGAGGACTTGGTGGAGGTTGTGTTGACTTATCTTTAAGGCCTCTTTTGATCAGAAATTAATTATCTTTTCAGTCATGTTATGGATTGAATTGTGTCCCTCAAAATATGTGTTGTAAATCCTAACCCCTATACCTGTAGAAATAATCCCATTTGGGAATAGAATTTTCTTTGTTATACTAAGAAGGTCATATCAGTGTAGTGTGTTTTAAGCCAATCACTTCTGAGATATAAAAAATGCAGATTAGGCATAGAAGCAAGGAAGCACGGATGAGGGAAGATAGATGAAGATCTCCAAGGAGTGCATTAAAAAGCAAAGATGTCACTTTAAGGACTAAAGTGTGCCTGACCCAAGCCATGGTGTTTTCAATTGCCTCATATGCATATGAACACTGGACAACGAATAAGGAAGACCAAGAAGAGTTGATGCCTTTGAATTATGGAGTTGGCAAAGAATATTGAATATACCATGGACTGTCAGAAGAACAAACAAATCTATCTTGTAAGAAGTACAGCCAGAATGCTCATTAGAAGCAAGGATGGTGAGGCTTTGTCTCACATGCTTTGGACACGTTATCAGGTGGGACCAGTTCCTGGAGAAGGATGTCATACTCAGTAAGGTAGAGGATCAATGAAAAAGAGGAAGACCCTCAATGAGGTAGCTTGACATGGTGACTGCATAACAGCGATTATGAGGATGGCACAGGTCTGGGCAGTGTTTTGTTCTGTTTTACATGGGGTTGCTCAGAGTTGGAACTGACTTGATGGCACCGAACAACAACAGTAACAACTATCATTCTCAGGGTGGCCAAAGGCAACCCAAACAAAGCTGCTATGTGAAGCTGCCTTATCAGCAAATCTAGGAATCTCCAACTTATCTTTCTTTTTCTTTGACACCTAAATTTAGAATTACTCCTTTTCCTGAATCAAGGAGTCCCTGGGTGGCCCAACTGGTTAAGTATTTGATTACTAACCAAAAATGTTGGTAGTTCTAATCCACCCAGAGACTCTGTGAGTTGGAATTTATGGCAACTAGGATTTTTTGTTTGTTTCCTGAATCAACTGGCCCAAGAATATGTTTTCATCATTAAAGGGTCACCCTACTCTATCCTCACATTCTCCTACTCTCAATATTGCTTCCTTCACACACCGTGCCCTTCTCCCTCCTCCTCCACTATACTCAGCTAAACCCTTCTTATATAACCAGCCCAGCTGCTGTCCAGTCACTTTCAACTCGTGGCGACCAATGTTTGTCAGAGCTGAACTGTTCTCCACAGGGTTTTCAGTGACTGATTTGTTTTCAGTGTAGATTGCCAGGCCTTTCTTCTGAGGTGCCGCTGTGTGGACTCAAACTGCCACCCTTAGGGTGAGTAGCCAAGCACATTGACCCTTTGCACCACCCAGGGACTCCTCTCCTGGCATGAGGTAGCTGATAATTCCTCATCTCCCTGGAGCACTGGTTTACCCCCTACAGAAATGATTGTGCATTTATTTATTTCCTCTTTAACATCTATCCGTCAGACCCTACAACATAAGCTCCAAGAGAGCAGAGATTCCAGTCTTAGAACCCACACCTAGAACAGGGCCTAACATAGAAGATGCTCAGCAAATACTTGTTTGAACCAATGAATGTTAAAAGATAAATATTTAATATGGGAGATTTTTGAATTTGAAGTCTGTCCTGGTCTGCTAAAGACTATTTGAATAGTGAAGTATTTAGTTTCCCTGTGCTTCAGTTTGCTCCTTTATAAAACTGGGAGTGTGGAGAATATCAAAGGTCTCAAACTCAAATGTATAAATGAATCAGAATTGATTGCACAAATTAAATAAGTAGAACATAGAGATTATGGCAAACAGGCTTTCTAGGGCAGCTTTCATTTAGGTCAAGCAGATTGTTACAAAGGAAAGTACAGGTTCAATATTGCTTCAGATTCTAGTGTTGCTAGAAACACTGAAACTCCAGACCTTTCTTCAGTGAAACATTTATAAAATAAAAGTACTGTTAGCTGAAAGTGACCTGTAGTTTAACTCTTTTTGTTCTTAAGGTGAGGTAAGCCCTAGAAATATTTTAACCAATGATCCTTTTATCTTCCTTAACCAAGGATATATTTGAGAATGCAATTCATGAGATTTCTCAAGATTTCCTAAACAAAAGCATAAACTTGTAATGTGAATCTTTTCTATTTCTGAAAGGGTGGGTGTAGCAGTCTTTCTTGCAAAAATGTCTTTTATCCCTATGTGTGTACTTATGTATAAAGGCTTTTTGAAATAAGAACAATTTTACATGCTCTGATCATAAAGTGATGATTATGTAAATTTAAGTGACAGTTGTTTTTTTCCCAGAATTTCAAATAAAATAAATTAAGGTTCATGTATGAATATTTACTCTTACAGTTACTATAGTTTATACACATAAATTTAATTAGTGAGCATGAAGTTTAGAAAAGAAGCTTACCAGTGAAAAAATTGAAAACTATTTAAATGTAAAGTAATAATATTAAGCAGGTAGTGATTGAGAAAAATATAACCTACACACTTGATGAAATATTAAACAGCTGGAGAGCTGTTAAGACTCTTTTACAAAGTGAGAAAATAAGTAATATCTAATGATATGTGAAAAGGCAGACTAGAGAAGATTTGGAATATAAAGAGAATTATTTTAAAAAAGTTATTTGCCTTGAGCACGGTTTTCTTTTAAAGAACTATCTATGTGCGATCAAATTGACAACAGCAACTCGAAAGGTTAGATAGAAGCTTAGGGAGCAGTGAGTTTATGTTAATGGAGGAGGACCAATTTAGAAAAGGAGGGTGAGAAGGGTTGCACAACTTGAAGAATGTGATCAATGTCTCTGAATTGTACATGTAGAAATTGCTGAATTGTTGTATGTTCTGCTGTATATATTTTCAGCTACAACAACAACAACAAAAAAACATTATTTTTTAAGTTTTTAAATTAAAAACACTACTAGGGAAAAACAAAACAAAGCAAAAACCACCAAAATGCTAAGAAAGGATGAGTTAGAAAGGAAAATTAGACGATACTTTTCTCAATTTTCTGGATTGTGACAATCTCAATTAAAAATTTCATATACATATGTGTATGTGAATGTGTGAGTGTGTATGTTTATGTGTGCATGCATTACATGTTCTACCAAATTAATTACATAATACAGAGCACATGTTTATTAACGGAGCAAATCGAAAACCAGCCATAATTTCAGACTGGGTCTTTACCCTGATATGGTCATGACTTTTATTCTGAGTTTCTCCCTATGCTTTCACTCTGTCCGTAAGCATGCCTTCCCTGAAAATTCAGTTGAAAGAAGATTTGAAATGAGACCAGATGCTCATTTCCTTAGAATCTTCTCTTAGACAAATAGCCAGATGCTCCCTCGGTGGGGGAAAACAAACTGTCATAGTAATCGCAGAGATTTGAAGAAACACCTAACAAAACACCTGCCGGAGCACATAAGGATTAAACATCCTTTGGACAAAGCCCCCAGGGCTGGTCCGGGGCCTTCACTCCAGCGCTCTTAGGTCAGTGCCTCTGTGCCGTGTGCGTCTGACACCTTGAGAAAACAGAGGTTTAGAAGGAAATGTCAGGGTCAGGCCAGGGAATTCAGTTGTTGGCACAGCTTTGTTACACTGTTCCAGGGAGAGCAAGATAAAATTGCATTGCTCAGAAGTCCTACTTAAAGTTTAAAGCACAGTAAAGAATAATTAAAATGTCTTGTTTGATCAGTTTTTATACTTCCAGAGTCATCCAAAAATGAAGAAAAGGGCATGTATTCCTGAAAGACTGTTTCTATTTTGAGACCATGAGTAAGAGAGATTCATAGATAGATCTGTTAATGGGTGGGGAGGGGAGAAACAGAGAGAGAGAGAAGGAAAGAGAGAAAGAGGAGAAATTCCTTGGCAGCGTTAAGTGCTAAGCAGATGATAAAAATATCTGAAGCCCTAATGACAAAACCATGGATCCCTGGTGCACAGTGGTTAAGAACACAGCTGCTAACCAAAAAGTCAGCAGTTCAAATCCACCAGCCACTCCTTGGAAACCACATGGGGCAGTTCTACTCTGTCCTACAGGGTCGTTCTGAGTAGGAATCAAACTGACTCAAAGGCAACAGGTTTTTTTTTTTGTTTTTTTTTTTAATGACAAAACCAACCCCCCATGAGAAAATCATTTGAAAGAGCAATCCAGGTAGCCGGACTGCAGTGTGAGGGTCATAAAGTAGCAATGAGCTTGGCCGTTATTAGGACCAGATGAAAGGCCTTGAGCATCTGATGGGTGAAGAGTGAGACCTGGAGAATATGGCCTTGAAAGGGAAGCAGGAGTCAAAGCATGTAGGGTCTTTTAATCCAGGTTGAAGGATGTTTTCTTAAATGCCGAGGAAGCCATGGAATGTTTTTACATTGAGAATTGGGGTGATCTGATTACCATTTTTTAAAGACCACTCTGGCTTACCATGACATACTTTTCAATATTTTCCATTTATAGTCTTACCTTTGAACATCCAGGCTGTAATCCAAGCCAGCAGACACAAAATGGTGACATGATTAGGAAAAAGGCTCTCTTTATAGTACCCATTCTGGGCCAATCTGTGGTTTATGAGCCATAATGGGCCTGAAATGGAAGGCAGCACACCACCTGAGCCATCATCCAAACCACTTCATGAAGCCATCCTCTATATAGATCTCAAGAGACTCATTCAATTACTTTAAGGCTGAACTTTTTTCCACTTATGAGAAACATCAAAATTATGGATATGAACATATACGTTCATATCAGTTTGAATAATTGTTTTCATAAATGATCACAAAACATTCCTCCACACAATAAACATAACAAATAGAACAAAGCTACAAACAGTTCTGTAATTTAATAAAGACCTTATTTTAATTTTTTTTTCTTTTTCACGTAATTGTACACTGACTTTTCACTATGTTGGCAAAAGGCAAATATAGTTTGCCAGACTGGTATGATTTCAAGCAGAAAAGAATGACCATAAAGGCAGAAATAGGTCTTGGGGGAACAAGGGTTTTTTTTTTTGTTTTTTTTAACTAAACTACCTCAATATCAAAACTAATTTGTGTATAATTGTTCTCAGTCCTCCTCCTCTCGAAGTCTATATCTCGAAAATGCTCTTTCTCCTCTTTTTCCCAGCGCTTTAAAGACAGTCTAATCTTTTCCAGAGAAGTTTCTGGATTTTTATGAAAGAGAAAAGGAAAAGGGGCAGATGAAGTAGCAGAGTCACCAGAGGTGGTGGAGAAAGGCTTAGTGTGTTAGAGGTTAACACGCTAAGTACATGACCAAAGATGGGAGAAGGGAGGACAGACAAAAGGTTCTTGAGCTGGAGTTGGAGGGAGCAAACTGGGGAGAATGTGATGAAGAATGAGAAGAGGGTGCAGAGTGAGAAAGTTGGAAAGGAGAGAAGAAAGATTTAAGAGAAATGTGCCAGAAGTGATGAATTTGATCAGGGTAATCTCTCTCTCTCTTTTTCATCTTTCTGTTTTTCTCTGGAGGTAGTTTGATACAAATACTCTACCGCGTGGATCCAGGATTCAAAAGTGTTACAAATGAGGGTAGTTTTCTTTCATTCATTCATTAGGTAAGAAGGAAGGTAAAAGGACAGAAAATAAAGAAAGGGAGACATATATGGAGGGAAGGAGAGTAAAATAAGGTTGGACAACAGTCACCTCATCTCTTACCTTTTTACTCTCTACTTCACTGTATAAACACTGTTAATTTTTTAAGACTTAAGATTTGATGTAATTTTCTTCTCAGGGATATTTAGTAGCTCTGTGTGTAACTACATAACCAAGAAACAATGACTTAACATGGAAATCAAAGGTGCTCAGGTATCTGGGCTAAACTTACCTTCTCTTCCAGCTTCATTTCACCTCATGCTCTTCCCTGCTCTTGATATAGCCCTGTAACCGTTAAGGTTGTATGTCAACTTGGCTGGGCCATGATTCTCAGTGGTTTGGCAGTTAATTTGTAGTTTGGCAGTTGTAGGACGATGTGATCATGTCCATGATGAGATTTGATATAATATGATCACCTCCATGATGGAATCTGCTGTGAGTAGCCAGTCATTTGAAAGGGAGTTTCCTTGGGAGTGTGGCCTGCCTCCAATATAGGTGGACTTTCTGGCAAGGCTAGTGGGCTTTTGTTCTCTCTGGATCCTGCAGCTAGCTGCTGTTCATCTGACCTCCAGTTCTTGGGGCTTGAGCTAGCAGCTTACCTGCCATCTTACCTGCCAATCTTGGGATTCACTGACCTCCACAGCCTGTGAGCCAGAGGCCTACTAGCTGACCTTCCAATTTTGGATTCACCAGCCCTGCAGCTACATGAGTCAGGAGAAGCCTTCGGCCTGACCCACAAACTTGGGACTTTCCAGCCTCTACAACCACGTGAGTCATTTCCTTGATATAAATCTCTCTCTATGTATATGTATTTGCTGCACTGGTCTCACTTCTCTAGAGAACCAAGCCTAAGCAACCACTAATATGAAATTATTCACTATTCCCCCAAACACATCCTTATTTTATCTTAACAAGGTATAACTTTCTCTTCCTCTTCTCAGTAATTCATTAAACAGTGATTTCATTTGTACATTCCACGTGTCAAATGTTCTAGGCACAGTGATACTCGTGCTTGTTTCGAAGCAATATTCCAACTACCACTTTCCAAAATTATTTTTGAAAGAGTATGAAAATATTTTTAATTATAATATAGTAACTTAAGCAAGAATTCCTATAAACATCCAATACTGTAGTGATTTTCTTAATCCTTATGTCTTTCTCTGTATCATACACAAAGCCAAATATGAGTTATACACCCACAACACACACACACACACACACACACACACTTCTATTCCCCTCTCCAATCTTACACATATACCAAGGGTAATAAATCTTAGTGGCTGAAAAATCATTAGCTAGAATCACACAGAAAAGCTTCTATTCCTGTCTTGTCCAGCAAACAGTTGTGCCACTGGAAAATTCACAACGTTACAGCTTCCCTCATAAATAAAAAATAAATTAGCTCTCTTCCAGTTTAGAATTCTAGTAAATTTACATGTAAAATTTAAATAAGTTTATATATGTATACATATATATGTATTTATATACAGTATATTGAATATATATACATATATATCTGAGAAAATATTTTAATTCATCATTATTTATTATGTACTTCCAAAGTTTTACAGGATTTAAAGTGACACACTGCTATAATTATTAGTAAAGAAATGAAGTAGCCATCTCAGTTGCGTTAAGTATGATTGCAAGTATCATAAGGAGTTTTAAATGATCACAAAGAATAAGCACAGTACTTTTGTCTAAACACTGTAGGTAATGCATTGGCATTGTTAAGCAAACCCTTCAACAAATAAATCTGGTGGGTTGACTAGGAAGGAAAGCCTGGTCATCTTGCCTGGAGTAATGATCACTAAGGAGGTGATTGTCTCTCACTGTTCAGAAAAGAGAAACCCATTCATGTGTCAATTGAAATTCTAAATCAATTTTTCCCTTATCTTGCTGTCTAAATGTAAAGTAGTCAAAAAATCAGTTGCTTAAGCACTTCATTTTGTGAAGCAGGATCCTTGAAAAAGAGTAATTTAATGATTTCAGAGCTATGAGTCGGAATTCCAACTCATAAAATTGGAAAATCTATTCAAAGGGTAAGAATAAATAAAAAGCGTTTTGAATTAGAAAAAAATTACATAAAGTGCAGGAAGCATACTTTCAATCCCATCATCAATCAATAACAGTTATTTACATTTTTGTTTTTAATGAAATGAAGACAGAGAAAGAGAGGGAGCCAAACCATAAGAATAGTAATAAGAAAAATAATGTTTCTACTTCCATGATCCCATTTTCTCAAGAATTCATGAGTAATTCTAAAATCTGAGTGGTGTTGTTCTTAGGTGCAATTGGGTCGACTCCACCTCATGCCTACCTTATGAACAACAGAACGAAATGTTACCCTACCCTGAGTAGGATATTGCCAGCATATTCAAGTCCATCGTTAAGGCTACTAAACCAATCCCTCTCGCCCTTGCTGGCCTTCTACTTCACCAAGCATTATGTCCTCCTCTAGCCATTGATTGATCCAGCCTGATGATACGTTCAAAGGAAGCAAGTCAGGCAATGTTCTGTTGTGATCTGTAAGTTTTTCATTGGCTAATTTTTGGAAGTAGATTATCAGACCTTTCTTCCTAGTTTGTATCAGTCTGGAAGCTCTACTTCACCTGCTTCACATGTCCATCATTCATGATGGCATTTGAAATACTGGTGGCAAAGCTTCCAGCATCATAGCAAGATGCAAGTCAACATAATAAGACAAACTGAAAGATGAGTAGTTTGAGTAGGGGTTTGAGTAGGGGGTCAGATATATATAAATAACTCCAAATCAATATTTAGAGATTCCATTAAAGGGTTATTTTCACAATTAGTTATTTTCTTAAGTATCTATTGACATAAATGAATTAAGAATAAACAGCCTAGCACACAGATCACACATAATAGACTGGATTAACCAATTAGGAATTAGTTAGCTGGAAGAAATTCTTAATTTACAAATAAGTTACCTATTTAAAAAAAAAAAAAAGCAGAAAGAATAGAACAATGAAAGATATTGGTACATGCTTCTTTCGTCTCATAACAATGTTGTGACACAAGGAAGATTTTAAAATTTCCCCAAAACTTTAGAAATGTTTCTAGACCTTTACTGTAGCATTTTCATTACAGTTCTATTTGGTAAATGTGATTATTATGTCTTTTTATGTCTTGTTTGAGTAAAGACCAACAAAATTCTTACCATACGTATACATACCATGAATGATCATGGGGAAAAATAGAATAGTTAATCTATATGAAAAAACAAACAAACAAACCCATTGCCGTCTAGTCAACTCTGACTCACAGCAACCCCATAGGACAGAGTAGAACTGCCCCATAGGGTTTCCAAGGAGCGGCTGGTGGATTTGAACTGCTGAGCTTTTGGTTAGGCGCCTGATCTCTTAACTACTGTACCATTAGGGCTCCTATCTTTATGAAAAGAGATAGAAAAAGAGGAACTATTACAAACATCTCTAATAGAAACAATAATAAATCATGTATATAAACTCAATAATTTATGTCAACTATTATGAGCTGAGTGTACTTTTATTCACAGTAAAAGTAATGTAAGAAAAATATATCAATAAACTAACAGTTCATCCTTTTTAATGATAAAGGATAAACTTCCATTATTTTAAATGTAATAGTCAAAAGAACCATTAAAACATAAATTTTACTTACTAAGATAGTGCCTGAAATAGGATCTGTAATGGAAACGAGAGAATGCAGGATAATGCAACTAGCTTTTGAAAAAATGTCAGTCATAACTTACAGTGCGAAAATCTAAGATGCAATGAAAAAAGAAATACGGTAAAGTGAGGTGTGTGCAATTTTTCCAACAACTATCCTCCTCTCCTCCCAACACACCCTGTAGAAGAACATTCTGTTGTATTCCATCTAGAGAAGAACATTCCATCTCTTTCCACTGATGCCTCTAATACTAATTAAAAAACCAAACAAATTGCTGTGGAGATGACTTCAACCCACGGTGACCCCCTGTGTGTCAGAATAAAACTGTGCTCCTTGTGGCTTTCACAAAATACGCCATTGGCTGATTTTTTGGAGGTAGATCATCAGGACTTTCTTCCCGGGTTCCCTTTGGTGGACTCAAACTTCCAACTTTTGGGTTAGCAGCCAAGCATGTGAACTATCTGCACCACCCAGGGATGGAAATACCAATAACAGATTTGACAATGGGTGGAAGTGGCTCATGGCATGGAGACTGCTTCTTGCCGGTGTAGACCAACTTCCGGTGTAGCCAGGGTCAGCCTTCAACGATCAAAGCAAGGCTGCCGGTTGAAAAATACCTTAGTGAGGTTATTCAGATTTGACAGACAGTCTCAAATGTACATGTTCTTTAAAAGCCAAATTATCGATTATGTTCCTTTTCTTAATTTAGGCTTCTTAATTCTCTGAAATTTCAGAAAGATAAAATTTTGAAGTTTTCTGAAGAGTCAGTAGAATTTGTTTATAAGCAAATACACCAGGTACTACGTCATCTTTCCTTGGCTCCACCCTTAATATCTTTTTTTTTTTCACCCCCCGCCACCACACCTTTCCACAAAGAAGGATTGCTAATACTCTTATTATATATTGCTGATTCACTAAATATGCCATTGGTAGAATGAGGTTGGTTGCTAAAAGCAAGCAATGGAATGCTCTTGTAGAAATATAATCCATCAATACAAAAATACCAACAATTAATACAAAACTATAAAATTAATGTAAAACTATAAAATATAAAAGGGGTATAAAATATTAATATTGAACATTTATGATTTCCCTCCAAGTTGATGTTACTTTACACAACATTTTACTGAAAAGTATTATGTAAATAGTTCAATGTAAATTTTTACATAATTTTATATAAATTTTATGTGAATCTGAACCATAGGATATGAAAGAAAGTTATTTAAAGAATATGAAGTTCATGTTTTTTAAAATCAAGAATCTTTTAAAGTTTAAACAGGCACTAAAATGTTCATTTACTTATTTTTTTATAATGTAGACATTTTAAATGTTTTCATAAAGCAAAACACACCTACCTACTCATTGCTGTTGAGTCGATTCTGACTCATAGTGACCCTGCAGAATGGAGTAGAACCTCCCCATAGGGTTTCCAAGGAGCAGCTAGTGGATTTGAACTGCTGACCGTTTGGATAGCTGCCAAGCTCTTAATCACTGTGCCTCCAGGGCTCCAAAAACACACCTAGATAATCCAAATTAAACAGGACGCTGAGTAACTGTCTGGTGGATGTATTGGTCATAGATAGTCTATCAGATAGTAATTTAAATTTTAGCCTTAATAATGTCCTCTGGCTTTTTTAGGTGAGAGTAGGGGATGGGGGATGAGATGGGGCATTTAGGAACTGTGCCATTTATCTCGGCTGCTGAGGCACTATGCTCAGAACAAGCACTGTTTGTTGCGTTGCATGAGCTCCTCATGCTGGGCTATGCCACAAGACAGTGTGAGCCAGCTGAGCGTACATGGCAAACGGTCACTGTGGAGCTATTATCAGTACTGTCACTGCTTTGGTTCACATCCAGCCAGTGTAATTTTACAATCACTCCTCTTCCTTCCAAATAGTTCCTTATACTTGTCTTACCTCAAAAGAAATTATTCATTGCTGTTTTATTTTTTCCCTGCATATGTTTAATAAGAGCCCATATGTTTTACCCTAACCCCAAACTTCCAAAACTTCTGATGCTCCATGAAGGCCGTGAGCAATTTCCATTTCCTGAAATAGCAAGGCATCCTTCTGAGATGTTGTTAAAGCCTGGTTTAATATAGAATGTGTTTATTTAAACTCGGTGCCAAATAGCTCCTTGGTGGTAGTTTCTGATTACAGCCAAAGGTTGAATAGGCCACAGAGAATAAGTCTAAGAGTGAAGGAAGCTGTTCTGACAAGGCTGAGACCCTTTAGGAAAGAAAGTGCTAGCCAACACATTCTTCCCCTTTCAGGAGTAAGGGTCTTGGCTATTTTTCGCATCACTGGGTCATTAGGTTTCTCAAATTCCTAATGCATTGTTTAGGTTCCATAGGAATCTGGAAATTAATGCCCCATTTCTCCTTGCTGGGATGGAAGAAATGTACATAGTCATATTTATTAACATATAAGGTGACAGCCTGCCAGAAAAAGGGCCTAATCCAAGCACGAAGACCAGAAGGCAAGTTTATTTTTCTATTATCGTTATGACGTGCAAATAATTCAATATTCATACTCAAACAATGCAGAGAAAATAACCCTTTAAAACTGCAGAAGTGAGACCTGAATACACAGTACAAATAAGATTTTTAAATGCACAGAACACAATTGCCTAAAAAAAAAAAAACACGAAGTAAAGGAATTTTGCAAATGCCAGCGATTGAAAAGACTCGAATGTGTGACTTAAAAATTTAGAATGTTCCACAATATATAATGGCAATGGTGGATGAAATGTTTTTCTTTTTTCCTTTCTTCCTTTTTTCCCTACTTAAAAAAAAAAATATACATGTATATGTCCTGAATTGGTTGTATGCTTTTATTTAAATATCTTATCAGAGTTTAAGCCTCTTGACAGTGTCTTGGCAAACCCACCTGCCTTCAGTGAGGATGAGTGCTCTCCTTCTCAGTCCCCCTGACTGATTTGCATGTTCTCCCTGGTGCCCCCAGCAACAGGTGTCTCATTAGCACCTGAGTGATGCCAGCTTCTGAAGAAGGCTGTGAACTGATTAAACACATGCTCCATTTTTATCTCTTTATGAGTCATTACTTAAAGGTTTTATCACCAGATTGCTACACTTAATTACTGCAGCCATAATTAAATATGAGCATTCTTAGGACTGCTTTTGCAAATTTCAGTTTAAACTTCAGTGACATGTTTTGCTGTTTGCTAATTTAAAGCTATCTTTAAAAAGAGCTGTAGGAGGTACTTTTCTGAAGGAGATTAAGGGGGGACAGGGTTTTTATTTTTTCATACACTAGCTTTTTTTTTTAACCTAAAAAAAGCCCTACACTACATTGAAAGGCCTAGAGAGCATCACCAGAAATAAGGGCGAGTGAACTAAGTTTCTTTATATAGGGTGCAGGGAACTAGGATATTGCTTGCCTTATGAATTAGCATTTAACCGGGATACTAGCAAATCTTGGGCAAAATCATACGAATACTTTTAGATTTCATTTTCACTGTGCTCTGAAAACGTACGTTGATTTGATGAGCACAACATAGAGCAAAATTTTCTGTTATCAAGGAGATTATAAGCAATGGGGTTTTCTTTTTCCCCTGATATATTTGTATCATCCTTTTAAATTAAAATTATAAGGTTAAAATACATTCATGTCTTGTTTATTTGCCCCGATGTCCTTAAAACTATACCTCAGGACTAAGCTGAAGTTCTCCACACTCCCATTTGCTAACACATAAGTGTTACCAGATGGTTTGCTTTGATTGTCACACTTGTCTGTGGCCACTCTAGGTCACTGTTTAAGATAATGAGTCTTTTGACATTCTCCAATTTTTGTGGGCTGTTTGTAGATAACAAATTTATTTCCAGACTCCTTGAGTGTTCAACTAGTGCATGGTCCAACACTCACTCTCACCAGGAGCAATGAGGAGAAATAGCCACCCAACTTCTTCCTGCCTTAAAGAAACATGCCAGATTGTGCAAGATATACAAATCATGCAAATTACTTTCCCAGAGATTTGGGACAAACTCATAAAGGAAATAGTAAAAGAAGAGCATAGACTTTCTCTTTGAACATCAGTGAGCATGTCTAAAAACTGAGGACTCTGTGGGAAGGGGTTACCTTTAAAAGATCCTCCTGCCCTCTAATTAGCATCTCCACCTCTCAAGCACCTCCTTCTTCAAAGGTCATAGCTTGAAACTCATTTCTTCTTTGTGGGAAATCTCCTTCCCTTACCTCAGGAAGAGATTCACTCTGCATTTCTCCAGGTTCCTCCAGTCTTGAGAAGTGCCCTGGGCAACAGCCAGATGGAGTTAATGTTTCTTCTGTCATATTCTTACAAAAGACTAGGTAAGACTAGGTAGGGTGACGGTGGAGGATGGGTGTAGGACCTATAAGCAAGAGTGCAAGAAAACTCTCCACCACAAGTTTCCATTGTCACTCTCCCTACAAGATAGAATTGCCACTCTGTGGTTCCTTTACTAGTAGGCCAACTGGTACTGTGGATGACTTGTATTGGAAATGTAAAAGAAAAAAAAATATATATATATACATATTATATATATATATAAAGAAAAGGCTCTCAACCTAAAATAAATTCAGTAAAAAGGAAATAGATTGCAAATAGAGAAGTAGTTCTAGCTACAGCCATGGTTTGATGGCAGAGTGTAAATACTATCACCAGGTCCTGCTATCTTTCTCTCCATCTCTCAGTCTAAATTCAGAGGGTTTGAACTAAAAGTAGGGAAGGAGAATCCCTAAGTGAGAATCAGAGGCTGTGCTGGTTAATGTTATGTGTCAACTTGGCAAGGCCATGATTCCTGGTATTATGTAATTGTCCTCCATTTTGTGATCTGAAGTAATTTTCCTTCATTTTATAATATTATGTAATTATTCTCCATTTTCTGTGTTGTAAATTCTAAGTCTTTATATGTTAATGAGGTGGAATCAGTGTGGGGTATAGCTTGACTCACAGTCTTACTAAACAGTGTGACTGAAGTCACCATGCTTACGTGCTTACATCAAGTAACACCCTTACTAGAGTCACTGCCTTATACGGTGTAAGAGGAGTTTCCCTGAGGGTGTGGCCTGCATCCAGTATATATATGAACACTCTGGCAAAGCTGTCTCTTTTTCTGGATCCTGCATCCAGCTCATTGCTGTCCGACCACTGGTTCTCGGGACTTGAGCTAGCAGCCTGTCATGTGACCTGCCAATTGTGGGATTCACCAGCTTCAGCAAACCCATGAGCCAACAGCCTGTTGTCCGACCTGCCAGTTGTGGATTTGTAAGCCCCTGCAACCACGTGAGTCTGGAGAAGCCTCCAGTATGATGACTAACTCATGGATTTGGAACTTGCCAGTCTCCACAACTGCATGAGCCATTTCCCTTAAGATAAATCTCTCTCCCTCCCTGTATACATATATATATACTTCACTAGTTTTACTTCTCTAGAGAACCCAGCCTAAGACACTTAGTACCGAGAGTGGTTCAAGAGAAAAAGTAATTTTAAGAGTGAGTTTTCTAAACTGGTTCTCAAGTCTCATTAGTCTTAAGGCATTGATGATTTTGCCTCCAGTAGTAAAGAGGACACTGCTAGTCCATGGAGTGAGGTGGCAGTAGAAATAAGCAAAATATCACCACCAGTAGGTCAAATATTTGTGAGAAATAAGGCTCTGGGCAATTGCATATTTTATACTCTTCTATGATTTTGTCAGAATGAGAAGTACAAGGAAACTGGTTGGTCCTACTTTTGTTAGACAGAGTGGTGAAAGAAAGATGAGCTCAGGGATTCAGAATTATAGTTCAAATGCTGCATAAAAGATCTGAAAGTGGCTGACTTTGCCCTGAAAGAAAGCTTTGTTTCTTGTAGTAACAAAGCTGATATTGTTGAAAATCAGACCCGGAGTCCTATCGTAAGAGTGGCTGAATACGATGCCAATTGAATTCCCAACCTCAAATGGTGTCAGAAGTTAAAGTAAGTCACTGATTGGGAAGAAATGGGATCCTTAAACTTGGTACAGAGAAATATGGGCAGATAATCAGGAATCTGGTGACACTGAACCCCTAAATTCCGCTAAATCACTCCTGCCAAAAGCACCACCCCTACCATCTGAAGAGAGTCTTCCACCTTTGTCTGCTAAGTAACTCTCCCCAGGAAAACCATTATCCCTTCCATCCTCATTTGATGAAATAGACCCAGCTGTGCTTGAAGCTGAGCTATCACTTGGGATGGCACTTGGGACACTGACTGGGGCATTGCCTGAGGCAGAGGCCTTACAAGACATTGTTAAATTTCCCAGGACCCAGCCTGCAACCCATTTTGGATTCTAGATGTATAATTAGATGTATGTCCCAGTGAGCCCCCAGAAGGTAAAGTACAAGGTATGATCAAAGAGGAGGTATGCTACACTCCAAAAGAACTGCTTGACTTTTCTAATATGCACAAACAGAAACCTGGGAAATATGTGTAGGAATGGTTATTAAGGGTGTGGGATAAGGGTACAAGGAACATAAAGAATGGATTGGTCTGAGTTTATTGACATGGGCCCACTATGCACAGACTCTTCATTCAGTGTTTCAGCTTGAGAAGTTAGGAAAGGATTTAATAGTTTAGTTGTTGGGTTGCTGAAGCATGGATTACGTGGTGGCCTACACTAAATCAAGGTGAAGTACCAGATCTGCCTTGGTATACTGTAGAAGAAGGTATCCAAAGGCTTAGGGAAATTGGCATGCTAAAATGGATTTATTAGGCTACACCCACAGACTCATACATGGAGTACTCAGAGGACACACCTTTTACCACAACTGTGAGCAACAAATTTGTGAAGGGAGCCCCAGCATCATTGAAGTCTGCTGTGATTGCTATGTTATGGAAGTTAGATTTGACAGTGGGAACTGCCCTAACTGAATTAAGATGCCTAACTACAATAGGGCTGATTGGACCGTGTGGTAGTAGGGGTTAAGTGGCTGCACTCAATTGACAGACAAGGTGGATGTGGTTACAGTAAAGAATAGCGGAGTCAAAGTAGTCATCAGAATAGTCTGACTCGTATGGACTTATGGCATTGACTGCTTAGTCATAGTGTTCTTAGGAGTGAAATAGATGGAAAATCTGCTAAATATTTACTTGATCTGTACAAGTGGATGAATTCTGTGTCAAATGAAGGCAGTCTAACTTGAATCACCAGAATAGAGAGTCACAGCCCCTCAATAAATTCCCAGACTTGAGCCAGTTTATAGACCTACAACCCCTTGAATGAAGGGGAGGCTGGGTCACTTTGAGGAAAGACCCCACTGCACTGCCAAAAATGTATACCATTAATCTTGCTCTCAGCCTTCCCCAAAGGGATCTATGGTCTTTTACAAGAGTGACTGTTCATTGGGAAAAAGGAAATAACCAGACTTTTTAGGGATTACTGGATACTGGCTCTGAACTGACACTAATTCCAGGAGACTCAAAATGTCACTTTGGCCCATGAGTCAGAGTAGGGGCATATGTAGGTCAGGTTATTAATAGAATCTTAGCTCAGGTTTGGCTCACAGTAGGTCCAGTGGGTCCCTGAACTCATCCTATAGTGATTTCCCAGTTCTGGAATGCATAATTGGAATAAACGTACTCAGCAACTGGCAGAATCCCCAGTTTGGTAAGGACTACTGTTGTAGAAAAAGTCAAGTGGAAGACATTAGAATTGCTTTTACCTAGGAAGACAGTAAACAGAAAACAATACCATATTCTTGGAGGGATTGTAGAGATTAGCACCACCATCAGGGACTTCAAGGATGCGAGGGTGGTGATCTGACCTGTGCAAAAAAATGAATGAATCTTGGAGAATGACAATAGATTATTGAAAATTAAACCAGGTGGTGACTCCAATTGCAACTGCTGTTCAAGATGTGGTTTCATAATTAGAGCAAATTAATATATCTCCTGGTACCTGGTATGCAACTACTGATTGGCCAACGCATTTTTCTCCATACCTGTTTTGAAGGACCACCAGAAGCAGTTTGCCTTCAGTTGGCAAGGCCAGCAATACACCTTCACTGTTTTATTTTAGGGGTGCTGTGACAGCTAAGGTTGTGTCAAATTGGCTGGGCCATGATTCTCAGTGATTTGGCAGTTATGTAGTTTGGCAGCTATGTAATGGTGTAATCAACTCCACAATGAGATATGTTATGATCAGCCAATAAGTGGACAAGGCATTTCTTTGGGCGTCTAACATGCATCCAATATAGGTGGACTTTCTGGCAAGGCTTGCTGGCTCTTGCTCGCTCTGGATCGTGCAGCTGTCTTCTGTTCATCTGACCTTCAGTTCTTGAGACTTAAGCTAGCAATTTACCTGCCAATCTTGGAAGTCGTCAGCCTCCACAGTCTGTGAGCCAGCAGCCTGCTATCTTACCTGCCAACCTTGGAATTTGTCGGCCTCTGCAGACTATGAGCCAGAGGCCTGCTGTCTGACCTGCCTATCTTGAGTTCAGCAGCCCCTGAAGCTTTGTGAGTTAGGAGAAAACAACAGCCTGACCCATGGACTTGGAACTTCCCAGGCTTTACAACAACATAAGCCATTTCCTTGATATAAAATCTCTCTCTCCCTCTCTCTCTCTGTATATATATCTATAAACCAACTCCATTATTGTCAAGTAGATTCTGACTCATACTGACCCTATAGGACAGAGTAGAACTGCCCTATAGGGTTTCCAAGGAGCAGCTGGTGGATTCGACCTGCCAACCTTTTGGTTAACAGCCGAGTTGTTAACTACTACGCCACCAGGGCTCTGATATATATCTATATCTGTATCTATCTATACAGATATCTATACAGATACAGATATAGATATATATGCTTCACTGGTTTTGCTTCTCTAGAGAACTCATCCTAAGACAGATATATCAACTTTCCAACCTTATGTCATAATTTTGTCTGCAGAGATCCTGATGGCCTTCCATTCTACAAGATGTCATACTGGTCCATTACATTGATAACATTATGTTGATTCGACCTAGAAGGGAATAAATATCAATAACTCTGGACTTACAGGTAAGACATTTGTGTGCTAGAGGGTGAGAAATTAATCCAACAAAAATTCAGGTACCTTCCATCTCAGTGAAATTTCTAGGAATCCAGTGATGTGGGGCGTGTTGAGATATTCCTTCTAAATTAAAGAATAAGTTGTTACATCTGGCCCCTTCTACAACTGAAAAACAGACACAACACCTGGTGAGCTTCTTTGGAGTTTGGAGGCAACATATCCCTTATTTGGTTGGCATCTTTCCCAAGTGTCTTGAAAAGCTGCTAGTCTTGAGTGGGGCCCAGATCGAGAGAAGGCTCTGCAACAGGTTCAGACTGCCATGCAAGCTGCTCTGCCACTTGAGCCATATCACCTGGGTGATCCAGTGGTGCTTTAAATATGTGTCAGATAGAAATGTTATCTGGAGTCTTTGGCTGGCTCCTATTGGTGAATCATGGGGCAGACCCTTAGGATTTTGGTGCAAAGCTCTGCCATCCTCTGCATATAACTCCTCTCCCTTTTGAGAAACAGCTTTTGGCTTGTTACTGGGCCTTAGTAGAGACTGAACACTTAACCATGGACTACCAAGTCACCAACATGTGGCCTGAGCTGCCCATCAGGAACTGGGTATTCTCAGACCCACATAGTCATAAAGTCAGATGTGGATTGCAGCAGTCTATCATCAAATGGAAGCGGCATATATGAGATCCGGTTCAAGCAGGACCTGTAGGCACAAGTAATTTGCGTAAGTAAGTAGCCCAAATGCCCATAGTTTCCACTCTTATCACCTTATCTGTCCTCTCCTAGTCTGCACCTATGGCCTCATGGAGAGTTCCTTATGATCAGTTGACTGAGGAAGAAAAAACTTGTGCATGGTTTACAGATGGTTCTGCACGATACACAGGCATTTCTCAAAAGTGGACAGTGGCGGCAGAAGGGAAATACTCTCAATGGGCAGAACTTTAAGCAGTGCACCTGGTTGTTCACTTTGTTTGGAAGGAGAATGGCCGTATGGGTGACTATATACTGATTTATGGGCTGTGCCCAATGGTTTGGCAGGATGGTCAGGGAGTAGGAAATAATATGACTGGAAAATTGGAGACAAGGAGGTATGGGGAAGAGGTATGTGGATAGACCTCTTAATGGGCCAAAGAAGTGAAGATATTTGTGTCCCATGTGAATGCTCACCAAAGAGTGACGTCAGCAGAGAATTTTTACTATCAAGTGGATAGGAGGATGTGCTCTATGGAAATCAGTCATCCTTTTCCCCAGCCACTTCCATTATTGTCCAATGGGCTCATGAACAAAGTGGCCATGGTGGCAGGGATGGAAGTTACGTATGGGCTCAGCAACGTGGACTTCCACTCACCAAGGCCGACTTGGCTACAGCCACTGCTAAGTGCCCAAACTGCCAATAGCAGAGAACAACACTGAGTCCCTGATATGGCACCATTCCTGGAGGTGATCAACCAGCAACATGGTGGCGGGTTGATTACATTAGACTGCTTCCATCATGGGATAGACATTTACTCTGGATAAGGATTTGCCTCCCCTGCATACAATACTTCTGTTAAAACTAACATCCGTGGACTCACAAAATGCCCCATCCACTGTCAAATTATCCCACACCATATAACTTCGGATCAAGGGAGTCACTTCACAGCAAATGAAATATGACAAAGGGCCCATGTTCATGGAATTCACTGGTCCCCGTCATCTTGAAACAGCTAGCTTCATAGAAGGATGGAATGACTTTCTAAAGAAACAATTATGAAGCAAGCTAGGGGCAATACTTTGCAGAGTTGGGGCAATGTTCTCCAAGAAGCTGTATATGCTCTAAACTAGCACAGAGGCTATTTCCAGAGTAAGGAAAAACATATACTAGGAAAATAAACAACAAATGGCTAACCACTAATCACATTTTCCATAGTCTAAACCCATATTGAAGAAAAAATAGTTGTCCAAAGAGCACAACTCTGGTCACGTCCTTAGAAGCAATGATTTTCCATTGCTCTGTTGGGTACATTTGGTTCTTGTTTCACTTTGCAGCTGGTAGTGTCACACTCCAGAGCCTGATGTGAATGATACACATTTGCTTTACAGTACTCAGAAGAAGGAAACATCACTTTAAAAAAAAGTTAAATAAAATTCATTTGATTTAGGTACATTCTTTATGGATAACACTGTGAATAATAGGAATTCCAGAACACTTAATTGTGCTAACACATAATCTGTACATAGACCAAGAGGCAGTTGTTCAAACAGAACAAGGGGATACTGCGCGGTATAAAACCAGGAAAGGTGTGCATCAGGGTTGTATCCTTTCACCAGAGTTACTCAGTCTGTATGCTGAACAAATATTCTGAGAAGCTGGACTATATGAAGAAGAATGCCACACTATATGAAGAAGAACATGACATCAGAACTGGAAGAAAACTTACTAACAACTTGCGATATATAGATGACACAACCTTTCTTGCTGAAAGCGAAGAGAACTTGAAGCACTTACAGATGAAGATCAAAGACCACAGCCTTTGGTATGGATTACACTTCAACATAAAGAAAACAAAAATCCTCACAACTAGATCAATAAGCAACATCATGATGAATGGAGAAAAGGTTGAAGTTGTCAAGGATTTCATCTTATTTGGATCCATAATCAACATCCATGGAAGCAGCAGTCAAGAAATCAGAAGATGCATTGCATTGGGCAAATCTGCTGCAAAAGACCTCTTTAAAGTGTTGAAAAGCAAAGACATTACCTCGTAGACTAAGGTGTGCCTGACCCAAGCCATGGTGTTTTCTATCGCCTCACATACACTTGAAAGCTGGACTATGAATAAGGAAGACTGAATAAGAATTGACACTTTTGAATTGTGGTTTTGGCAAAGAATATTGAGTGTACCGTAGACTGCCAAAGAGTGAACAGATCTGTTTTGGAAGAAGTACAGCCAGAATGCTCCTTAGAAGCAAGGATGACGAGGCTACATCTCACATACTTCGGACATGTCGTCAGGATGGATCAGTCCCTGGAGAAGGACATCATGCTTGGTAAAGAAAAGGGTCTGTGAAAAAGAGGAATACACTCAACGAGATGGATTGACACAGTGGCTGCAACAATGGGCTCAAGCATAACGATTGTGAGGATGGCACAGGACCTTCGAGTCAGTTCCTACTCAAAGTGACCCTATGTACAACAAAACAGAAAGAAATGCTGCCCGGACCTGCACCGTCCTGACCATCATTGTTATGCTTGAGCTCATTGTTACAGCCACTGCTTCAATCCATCTCATG
Source organism: Dugong dugon (assembly GCA_030035585.1). Lineage (NCBI taxonomy): Eukaryota > Metazoa > Chordata > Mammalia > Sirenia > Dugongidae > Dugong > Dugong dugon. The sequence continues at coordinate 96,490,110 of CM057472.1, read as the reverse complement.
AAGTGTCTTCCTCTTTTTTGGTGACCCTCTACTTTACCAGGCATGATGTCCTTCTCCAGGGACTGATCCCTCCTAATAACATGTCTAAAATGTGTGAGACATAGTCTCGCCATCCTTGCTTCTAAGGAGCATTCTGGCTGTACTTTTTTCAAGACAGATTTGTTCGTTCTTTTGGTAGTCCATAGTATATTCAATATTCTTCGCCGACACCATAATTCAAAGGCGTCAATTTGTTAGTCTTTCTTATTCATTGCCCAGCTTTCCCACACATGAAGTGATGAAAACACCATAGCTTGGGTCAGGTGCACCTTAATCTTCAGGGTGACATCTTTGCTTTTCAACACTTTAAAGAGGTCTTTTGCCACAGATCTACCCCAAAGGAATGTATTTTTTGATTTCCTGACTGCTGCTTCCATGGGTGTTGATTGTGGATCCAAATAAGATGAAATCCTTGACAACTTCAGTCTTTTCTCCAATTATCATGATGTTGCTAATTGGTCTAGTTGTGAGGATTTTTATTTTCTTTATGTTGAAGTGTAATCCATACTGAAGGCTGTGATCTTTGGTCTTCATCAGTAAGTATTTCAAGTCTTCTTCACTTTCAGCAAGCAAGGTTGTATCATATGCATAATACAGGTTTTTAATTAGTCTTCTTCCAATTCTGATGTTGCTCTCTTCTTCATATAGTCCAGCTTCTCAGATTGTTTGCTCAGCATACAGATTGAATGAGTATAGCCAAAGGATATAACCCCGACACACACCTTTCCTGACTTTAAATCACGCAATATCCCCTTGTTCTGTTGGACCGAGTGCCTCTTGATCTATGTACAGGTTCTTCATGAGCACAACTAAGTGTTCTGGAATTCTTATTCTTTGAAATATTATCAGTAATTTGTTATGATCCACACAGTCAAATACCTTTGCATAGTCAATAAAACACAGTAAATATCTTTCTGGTATTATCTGCTTTCAGCCAGGATCCATCTGACATCAGGAATGATATCCCTTGTTCCATGTCATCTTCTGAATATGGCTTGAATTTCTGGAAGTTCCCTGTTGATATACTGCTGCAGCCACTTTCAAATGATCTTCAGCAAAATTTTACTTGCATGTTATATTAATGATATTGTTCGATAATTTCTGCATTCGATTGGATCACCTTTCTTGGGAATAGGCATAAATATGGATCTGTTCCAGTCACTTGACCAGGTGGTTGTCTTCCAAATTTTTTGGCATAGACAAGTGAGCACTTCCAGGGCTGAATTCATTTATTGAAACATCTCAATTTGTATTCCATCAATTCCTGGAACCTTGTTTGTTGCCAATGCTTTTAGTGCAGCTTGGGCTTCTTCCTTCAGTACCATCTGCTCTTGATCATATGCTACATCCTTAAATGGTCGAATGTCTACCAATTCTTTTTTGGTATAGTGACTCTGTGTATCACTTCCATCTTCTTTTGATGTTTCCTGTGTTGTATAATATTTTCCCTGTAGAATCTTTCAGTATTGCAACTCGAGGCTTGAATTTTTTTCTTTGGTTCTTTCCCCTTGAGAAATGCCAAGCGTGTTCTTCCCTTTTGGTTCTCTATCTCCAGCTCTTTGCACATGTCATTATAATACTTGATTTTGTCCTCTCGAGCCACTCTTTGAAATATTCCATTCAGCAATTTTACTTCATCATTTCTTCTTTTTGCTTTAGCTATTCAACATTCAAGAGCAAATTTCAGAGTCTCTTCTGATCCATTTCGGTCTTTTCTTTCTTTCCTGAGTTTTTAATGATCCTTCTTTCTTCATGTATGATGTCCTTGATGTCATTCCACAACTTGTGTGATCTTCCGTCATTAGTGTTCAATGTGTCAAATCTGTTCTTGAGATGGTCTCTAAATTTAGGTGGGATTTACTCAAGGTTGTACTTTGGCTCTTGTGGACTTGCTCTAATTTTCTTCTGTTTCTACTTGAACCTGCATATGAGCAGTTGATGGTCTGTTCCTCAGCTGGCCCCTGACCTTTTTCTGACTGATGACATTGAGCTTTTTCCATTGTCTCTTTCCACAGATGTAGTATGTTTGATTGCTGTGCATTCCATCTGGCGAGGTTCATGTGTATAGTGCCCATTTATGTTATTGAAAAATGGTATTTGAAATGAAGAAGTTGTTGGCCTTGCAAAATTCTGTCATGTGATCTCTGGCATGGTTTCTATTACCAACTTCAGACTCAAAGATTTCAATCAAGGTTCCCAAGCTGTAGTGCTAAAATTCCAACCTCCTGGGACTCATCTCTCAGGTAGGACATAGGTCTCCACTACTTGAGGAACCTCTTCCTCTAAAGGTATCACTTTTTCTGTCTTTGGGAAGCTGTTTTTCTCTGTATTATATCAGAGCTCTCTTCTACTCTGCACAGAGCACACGTTTTCTTCCTGATATTATGAGGATGATCCAGTCTAATTCCTCAAAACACCTCATTTCCAAACAAAGCAACTAATACCTAGCCCGTCTACTTGGAGTGGGAAAAGGCTTGATCTTCAAACTCAAAAGGTTGGTTGCCTTTCCAGCTAGGGAAAGGAGTGAGACAAGTTATGTTATTTGATTCCATTAAGGTGTCTATAACAATGAGAACAGGACAGAAATTAATACTTCTAAGAATTGTCCTGCTATACTAATTTTTAAAGTCTTTTCTTTCTACTACCCAGGAGTAAGCTCTGGCCTCAATTAAATTGCTTTTATTCATATTTTCTCTCTAATAGAAGTGGGTAAGATGAAGTGTAGTGGAGAGAACTTTATCCTACCGTTTATATAAATGTGATTACACACATTTACTTTATTTTTTTTATTTTATTGTACTTCAGGTGAAGGCTTACAGAACAAATAGTTTCTCATGAAATAGTAGTACACATGTTGTTTTATGACATTGGTTAACAACCCCACAACATATTAAGCCTCTAAATTCTCAACCTTTTTTTTTTTTGATGAAAATACAGATAGCCAAAGATACACCGTTTCAAAAATTTCTACATACACAGTTCAGTGACATTGACTATGCTCTTCCAACTGTGCTGTTATTCTCACTTAAGATGAAGGCTTACAGAACAAAATAGTTTTTCATTTAACAGTTACTACACATGTTGCCTTATGACAATGGCTAACAATCTCACAACACATCAAGAATATCCTTACTCCACCTTGTGTTCCCTATCACCAGGGGACTTCCTTGTCCCCTTCTGTCTTCTGGCCCTTGTCACTGGACTACTGTACCTCATTAGTCTCATTTGTTTTTGTTTTTTTTTAAACACCATTTCAAAACTTTTTACTTACACATTTAAGTGATATTGACTATGCTCTTCCAATTGTGCTGCCATTCTCGCCCAAGATGAAGGCTTACAGGACAAAACAGCCTCCCATTTAATAGTTACTACAATTGTTGCCCTATAACAGTGGTCAACAATCTCACAACACATCGACAGTGTCCTTACTCAATCTGTGTTCCTTATCATCAGTTTCCTACTCCCCCTCTGCCTTCTGGCCTTTGTCATCGGACTCCTGTACCTCGTTAGTCCCATTTAGTTTTACTGGGGTGTCCGTTCCCAGGCTTAACATCGAACCTCGAAGGTAACTTCACCTCTGAGCTGAAAGGGTGTCTGGGGAAAGAGTGTCTGCCACACTCTTGAGGTTTCTCCAGTATTCTTTAGGCCAGTAAATCTGGTCTTTTTTTTTTTTTTTTTTTGGGTGGGGGGGAGTTAAAATTATGCTCTACATCCTTCTCCAGCTCTGTCCAGAACCCTCTGTCGTGATCCTGATCAAAGCAGTCAGTGGTGGTAGCCAGGCACCATCTAGCTGTACTGGACTCAGTCCGGTGGAGGCCTTGGTAGCTGTGGACAATTAGTCCTTTAGACTAATCTTTTCGTTGTATCCTGTTCTCTTCATTCTCCCTTGCTCCCGAAGGGATGAGACCAGTGGAGTATCTTAGATGGCCGCTCATAGGCTTTTAAGACCCCAGACACTACTCACCAAGGTAGAATGTAGAGCATTATGTTTATAAGTAGTGTCATGCCAATTGAGCTAGATGTTCCCCGAGACCATGGTCCCCAGAGCCCTCTGTCCAACAACTCAGTCCCTCGGGGGGTTTGGATGTGTCTATAGGGCCTCCATGACCTTTCCTTGTGCAGGTTGTGTTAGTTTCCCCTGTACTGAGTACTATCTCACCTCTCACTCAAGGTACCACTTATCTATTGCCTATTTAGTATTTCCCCCCCTCCCCTCCCATCCCTGGTAACCAACAAGGATTGTTACATTTTGCATGTGAATTTTTTCATGGGTTTTTGCAATAGAGGTCTCATACAATATTTGTCCTTTTGTGATTGACTTATTTCACTCAGCATAATGTCCTCCAGTTTCATCCATGTTATGAGATGGTTCACAGATTCGTTGTTGTTCTTTCTCGTTGCATAGTACTCCATTGTGTGTATGTACCATAGTGTGTGTATCCATTCATCTGTTGATGGACATCGAGGTTGTTTCCATCGTTTTGCTATTTTGAACAATGCTGCCATGAACATAGGTGTGCATATGTCTTTTCGAGTGATGACTCTTATTTCTCTAGGATATATTCCTAGGAGTGGGATTGCTGGATCGAATGGTATGTCTATTTCTAGCTTTCTGAGGAAAGGCCATACCATTTTCCAAAATGGTTGTATCATTTTGCATTCCCACCAGCAGTGTATAAGAGTTCCCTACTCCCTGAAGCCCCTCCAACATTTGTTATTTCCAGTATTTTTGATTCGTGCCAGTAATGCCGGGGTGAGATGGTATCTCACTGTGGTTTTAATTGGCATTTCTCTAATGGCTAGTGATCGCGAGCATTTCCTCAGGTGTCTGTTGGCCATTTGAATGTCTTCCTTGGTGAAGTGTCTGTTCATTTCCTTTGCCAATTTTTTGGTAGGGTTGTTTGTCTTTTTGTTGTAGAGGTGTTGGATTTTCTTGTAGATTATGGAGATTAGACATTTGTCTGACTTGTACTGTCCAAAAATTTTTTCCCTGTCTGTAGGTTCTCTTTTTACTCTTTTGGTGAAGTCTTTTGAAGAGCACAGATGTTTGATTTTTAGAAGATCACACTTATCTAGTTTATCTGTTGGGTTTTTTGTGTTGATGTTTATGGTTTGTATCCTGTTAATGACATCTATTAAGGCCTGAAGTGTTGGTCCTATTTTTTCTTCTATGAATTTTATAGTTTGAGGCTTTATATTCAGGTCTTTGATCCATTTTGAAGTAGTTTTTGTATATGGTGTGAGGTATGGGTCCTGTTTCATTTTTCTACAAATGGATATCCAGTTTTGCCAGCACCATTTGTTAAAAAGACTGTCTTTTCCCCATTTGATGGATTTTGGGCCCTTGTCAAAGATCAGGTGACCGTAGGTGGATGGATTTACATCTGGGTTCTCAATTCTGTTCCATTGGTCAATGTCTCTGTTGTTGTACCAGTACCAGGCTGTTTTGAGTACTGTAGCTGTATAGTAGTTTCTCAAGTCAGGTAGTGTGAGTCCTCCAACTTTATTCTTCTTCTTCAGTAGTGCTTTACTTATTCGGGGTTTCTTCCCTTTCCATATAAAGTTAATAATTAGTTTATCCATCTCTTTGAAGAATGTTGTTGGTATTTGTATTGGGATTGCATTGTATTTGTAGATTGCTTTAGGTAGAATTGCCATTTTCACAATGTTGAGTCTGCCTATCCATGAGCATGGTATGTTTTTCCATTTATGTAGATCCCTTTGGGTTTCATGCAGCAGTGTTTTGTAGTTTTCTTTGTATAGGTATTTTACATTCCTGGTCAGATTTATTCCTAAGTATTTTATCTTTTTAGGGGCTATTGAAAATGGTATTGATTTCCTGATCTCCTTTTCATCGTTCTCTTTACTGGTGTATAGGAATCCAACTGATTTTTGAATGTTTATCTTGTATCCTGCTGCTCTGCTGAATCTTTCTATTAGTTCCAGTAGATTTTTCGTGGAGTCTTTAGGGTTTTCTATGTATAGTATCATATCATCTGCAAACAGGGAGGGTTTAACTTCTTCATTACCAATTTGGATGCCCTTTATTTCTTTCTCTTGCCTTACTGCTCTAGCTAGAACTTCCAGCACAATGTTAAATAGGAGTGGTGATAAAGGGTATCCTTGTCTTGTTCCTGTTTTCAAGGGGAATGTTTTCAGCCTCTCTCCATTAAGAATGATGTTGGCTGTTGGTTTTGCATAGATGCCCTTTATTATGTTGAGAAATTTCCCTTCTATACCTATTTTATTGAGAGCTTTTATCAGGAATGGGTGTTGGACTTTGTCAAATGCCTTTTCTGCGTCAATTCAGATGATCATGTGATTTTTTTCTTTCCTTTTATTTATGTGGTGGATTACATTGATGGATTTTCTAATGTTAAACCATCCTTGCATACCTGGTATGAATCCTACTTGGTCGTGGTGTATTATTTTTTTGATACGATACTGAATTTTATTGGCTAGAATTTTGTTCAGAATTTTTGCATCTATATTCATGAGAGATATTGGTCTGTAATTTTCTTTTTTTCTGATGTCTTTGCCTGGTTTTGGTATCAGCATTATGCTGGGTTCATAGAATGAATTTGGTAGTGTTGCTTCCTCTTCCGTGCTCTGAAATAGCTTGAGTAGAACTGGTACAAGCTCTTCTGTAAATGTTTTGTAGAATTCTCCAGTGAAGCCATCTGGGCCAGGGCTTTTTTTGGTTGGGAGTCTTTTTATTACCTTTTCAATCTCTTCTCCCGTTATGGGTCTGTTCAGATTTTCAATATCACTTTGTTGTAGTTTGGGTAGGCCGTATGTTTCTAGAAATTTATCCATTTCCTCTAGGTTTTCAAATTTGTTGGAATATAGTTTTCCATAATATTCTGTTATAATCCTTTTTATTTCGGTTGGGTCTGTTGTAATGTCCCCCATTTCATTTCTTATTTGGGTTATTTGTGCCCTCTGCTGTTTTTCTTTCGTCAGTCTGGCCAGTGGTTTGTCGATTTTGTTGATTCTTTCGAAGAACCAGCTTTTGGTTTTGTTGATTCTCTCTGTTCTCTATTTCATTGATTTCTGCTCTGATCTTTACTATTTTCCTTCTTCCAGTGGTTGTGGGCTTTTTTTGTTGTTCTCTTTCTATATGTTTGAGTTCTGTAGTTAATGTTTTGATTTTGTCCCTTTCTTCTTTTTTCATATGTGCATCTATTGCTATAAATTTTCCCCTGAGGACTGCCTTTGCTGTGTCCCAAAGGTTTTGGTATGATGTGTTTTCATTTTCATTTCATTCTAGGAATTTTTTAATTCCATCTCTGATTTCTTCTATTACCCATTGCTGTGTAAGCAGATTTTTATTCAGTTTCCATGTGTTTGATTTTTTTCCCTTGCTCTTTCTAGTGTTAATTTCTACCTTGATGGCATTGTGGTCAGAGAAGATACTGTGAATTATGTCAGCATTTTGGATCTTCTTGAGGATTGCTCTGTGGCCTAAGATGTGGTCTATTCTGGAGAACGTTCCATGTGCATTGGAAAAGAATGTATAATTTGCAGTGGTTGGATGGATTGTTCTATATATGTCTATGAGGTCCAGTTGGCTGATTGTGTCCTTTAGGTCTTCTGTATCTTTGCTGAGTTTCTTTGTAGTTGTTGTGCCCTTTACTGAGAGTGGTGTGTTGAAGTCTCCTACTATTATTGTGGAACTGTCAATTTCTCCTTTCAGTGCTGTTAGAGTTTTTTTTTATGTATTTTGGAGCCCTGTCATTGGGTACATAGATATTTATTATGTTTATGTCGTCATGATGGATCATCCCCTTAATCATTATATAGTGTCCTTCTTTGTCTTTTATGGTAGATTTTGTTTTAAAGTCTATTTTATCTGAGATTAGAATTGCCACTCCTGCTCTTTTTTGCTAGTTGTTAGCTTGATATATTTTTTTCCAACCTTTGATTTTTAATAAATTCACATCTTTGTTTCTAAGGTGTGTCTCTTGTAGACAGCAAATTGATGGATCCTGTTTTCTTATCCATTCTGCCACTCTCCGTCTCTTTATGGGTGCATTGAGTCCATTTACGTTCAGTGTAATTATTGATAGATGGAAGTTTGTTGCTGTCATTTAGTAGTGCTTTTTTTTGTGGTGCTGAAGTTTTCTTTGTTCTTCTTACTCTCTTGTGTTGAGTTACTTTTGTTTGTGGATTTTGTGTTCATTTCTTTTGTTTTTGTAAGTTTTGTTTTTGTTGAGACTTTATGTTTTTCGTCTTTATTTTTATGAGTTGGTTTGTTAACTTTCTTTGTGGTTACCATGAATTTTACCCTTATCTTCCTAAGTTTGAAGCAGTCTACTGTTACTTGGTATCGCCTTGCCTTCCTCTCCTTTAGAAGGTTCTATACCTGTGCCGTTTGTTCCCTCTTTCATTGTTTTGAAGTTGTTGTCGTCCTTTGATTGATTTCTCTGATTCCCTGTTGTATATCTTTTGTTTTTGGAAAGTCCTCTGTAGTTCAGTTCCTAGAATGGTATCTGGTTCATGTGAACCTGCGTCCTAGGTCCTAGGTCCTGCCTGAGGGCTGAAGCTGTTCGTCCTCAGATCGAAGAACTCCCTTTAATAATTCTTGTAAGTTTGGTTTGACTTTTGCATATTCCTTTAGTTTCTGTTTATCCAGAAATGACCTAATTTCACCATCAAATTTGAATGAGAGTTTTGCAGGATATATTATTCTTGGCTGACAATTTTTTTCTTTCAAGATTTTATATATGTCATCCCATTGCCTTCTTGCCTGCATGGTTTCTGCTGAATAATCTGAGCTTAGTCTTATTGTTTCTCCTCTGTATGTTACTTCTTGTTTTTCACGAGCTGCTCTCAGGATTCTTTGTTTGTCTTTAGTTTTAGTGAGTGTGAATATGATATGTCTTGGTGATTTTCTTTTGGGGTCTCTTCTATATGGGGTTCGTTCAGCTTCTTGGATGGCCAGCTTTTCATTTTTCATGATATTGGGAAAGTTTTCTGTCAGCAGTTCGTCAATGATCCTCTCTGTGTTTTCTGTTTTCTCCCCCTGTTCTGGTATGCCAATCACTCGTAAGTTTTTGCTTTTAATTGTGTCCCACATAACTCTCAGGGTCTCTTCATTTTTCTTTGTTCTTTTTTCTGAGTTTTCCTGAAACAGAGTTGTATCCAAGTGTTTGTCTTCAGTTTCACTGATCCTGTCTTCCATGGTTTCAAATCTACTTCTCAGCCCTTCTATGACACCGTCCATTTCTGAAATTTTGTTGTTTATCTTTTGGATTTCTAATTGTTGTTTTTGTATATTTTCGAGTTGTGAATTTATTTTGCCATTTTGTTCCTGCATCATCTTCCTGAATTCTTCCAATTTTTTGTCTGTATTTTCCATAAATTTGTCTATTTTTTCCTCATGTTTGTCAGCTTTTTGCCTCAGTCTTGGAAAATTCCGTGTATTAGTGATTTGAGTTCCCTATCAGGTACTTCTAGTGCATTTTCTTCCACAGGAAAGATATCTGGTGTTTTAATTTGGACGCCTATTGGAGCAATCTTGTCTTGTTTTTGTAAATGTTTTGATATTGTTTGATGTTTTCGGGGCATTCAGTAGATATTTCTGTCATTTTTTGATTGTAGATTTTTTTTTTTTCGTCCTTGTGGTACAGCTGGGCAGATCTAGTTGAAGAGGAGCCACTGGGACGGGTTGTTTGTGGCACTCACTGCAGCCACCAGGACGGTTGGTAGTCAGTCCTGGGCAGGTTCCAATAGGGCGTGCCTGCACAGCTTGGTGGTGTGATGTCAAGTGCATGATGCAGGTAGGTAGGGTGCAGCGGGAAGATGGTTATGTGTGAAGCTAAACTGGATATGGGAGAGAGGAGAGAGGAGCAGGAGCAAAAAGCATACAAACATAAAAGAATGCTAGGGGAGCTTGTCGTTGGAATGTACAGATGAGAGACTATGGGATGGTGGAAACCAGAAGGGGGAAGAGAAAGAAAAGGAAAGAATGAACAAATAAAAATCAGAAAAGTTAAAGAACTGCAAAGTTCCCAGGGATCCCACCGATGCAGCTATGAGGTCTGGAGGAGTCGGTCTCAGTTTTCACAGCACAGCCTGGCCAGAAGGTAGAGAGGCATACATCGCCTGGTATTCAGGGATCAGAAAGAGAAGGAAGAGATAGAGAGACGAGAAATTAAGCAATGAAGAAAGACAAAAGGGAAAAAGAGGGAAAAGATGACAAAACTAATCAAAAAGGAAGAAAAATAAAATTAAAAAAAAAAAAAAAGGCAACACCAGCAGTCAGTGCCAACAAGTGGGACCCAGAGAGCCCCCACTCAGGGGCGCAAATTCCAAGCAGCCGGCAGTCTCGGGGTTAAGAGATCGTGGCCACGGGAAGCAGAGGGGCCAACGAACAAAGGCTCCGGGATCTCGCAATCACGGCAGCCCAGACCTGGGAGCAGCCACATGCCCGAACGCAGCCCCACAGCCCCGCCAGAGAGAGCAAAGATGGCGCTCGGAACCAGGCACCCAAGCAAAAGGAGGGGGAGGCAGCGAGAGGCAAGCGAGAAACCAGAAGAAGCAGAAAATGCCACACCAACAGCCAACAAATGGGACCCAGAGAGCCCCCACTCAGGGGCGCGAATTCCAAGCAGCCGGCAGTCTCGGGGTTAAGAGACCGTGGCCACGGGAAGCAGAGGGGCGAACGAACAAAGGCCCCGGCATCTCACCAGCGCGGCAGCCCAGACCTGGAAGCAGCCACATGCCCAAACGCAGCCCCACAGCCCCGCCAGAGAGAGCAAAGACGGCGCTCGGAACCAGGCACCCAGGCAAAAGGAGGGGGAGGCAGCAGAAAAAGCTTCGCCAGCAGCCAGCAAACGGCTCTCAGTAAGCCACCAGCCCGGGTGCACGGAATCCAAGCACCGGCGCCCCCCAGCCCAGGAACCCTGGCCACAGAAAGCAGGGGAGCCCCAGCCTAGGCGGAGAAGGGTGGGGGGTGGGAAAGCACGCACCGCAGTTTACCGGTCGTTCTGTTTCCCACTGGACGCTCTGCGAGGCTGCTCTCCCGTTCGCTGGTCTCCGATAGGAATCCAAGATGGTGGATCCGCGCTGCGTTAGCTGGTAAGGAATCTCTGCATGAGTCTCTCCTCACTCTCCATTCTCTTTTAGTATTCTCACTCCGTTTGGTGTTTGGCTGAGTTCTTTATCTCTTCATTTGGTGTTCTAGGGTTTCAGGATTGTTGATTCTCTGTTAGGCTTAGTTTTTCCGGATCTTTGCTGTGGAGGGACGGCGTGGTGCTTCTGCCTAGAGCGCCATCTTGCCCTGCCTTTTTTTTTTTTTTTTAAATTGTGCTTTAGGTGAAACTGCACACACACGTTTATTTTTGCATTTGAATTTAACTAGGGACATTTCACATGGCTAAAGTTGCATTTTAGAGCCCCTTCCTATGAATTTAATGTTTGTTATGAAGTGTCTTGGCAAAAGAATAAAGTCAGAGGTTAATCTGATGGTGTTCTAACACTGTCTAATTCTTTCTAGAGAGGCTTGTTTTTAGGCCTCAGAGAGATGTGCAAGAAAGAATTTAGTAAAATAATCAGGAGACTGTAAGAACAAGTAGGGGTTAGTTAAACAGTGAAGGCGAAAATTCGGGAAAGAAAATCATAATGTTGTTGTTGTTAGGTGCCATCGAGTCAGTTCCACCTCATAACGACCCTATGTACAACAGAATGAAACTCTGCTGGATCCTGCACCATCTTCAAAATTGTTGTTATGCTTAGCCCATTGTTGCAGCCACTGTGTCAGTCCATCTCGTTGAGGGTCTTCCTCTTTAATGACACTCTACCAACCATGATGTCCTTCTCGAGGGACTGATGCCTCCTGATAACACGTTGAATGTATGTGAGACAGAGTCCAGCCAACCTTGCTTCTAAGGACTATTCTGGTCATACTTCTTTCAAGACTGATTTGTTCACTCTTTTGGCACTCCATGGTATACTCAGTATTCTTCTCCAGCACTATAATTCAAAGGCATCAAGTCTTCTTTGGTCTTCCTTATTCATTGCCCAACTTTCACACGCGTATAAAGTGATTGAAAACACCATGGCTTCAGTTAGGCGCACTTTAATCTTCAGGGTGACATCTTTGCTTTTCAACGCTTTAATGAGCTTTAAAGAGGTTTTTTGTAACAGATTTGCCCAATGCATGTGTCTTTTGTTTTCTTGACTGCTGCTTCCATGGGGGTTGATTGTGGGTCCAAGCAAAATGAAATCTTTGGCAATTTCAATATTTCCTCCATTTATCATGATGTTGCTTATTGGTCCAGTTGTAAGAATTTTTGTTTTCTTTATGTTGAGCTGTAATCCATACAGAAGGCTGTGGTCTTTGATCTTCATCACTAAGTGCTTCAAGTCCTCTTCACTTTCAGCAAGCAAGGTTGTATCATCTGTGTATCACAGGCCATTAATGAGTCTTCCTCTAATCATGATGCCTCATTCTTCTTCCTATAGTCCAGCTTCTCAGATTATTTGCTCAGCATACAGATTGAATGGGTATGGTGAAAGGATACAACCCTGACACACACTTTTCCTGACTTTAAACCATGTAGTATCCCCTTGTTCTGTTGGAACGAGTGCCTCTTGACCTAGGTACAGATTCCTCATGAGCACAACTGAGTGTTCTGGAAATCCTTTTCTTTGCAATGTTATCCATAATTTGTTATGATGCACACAGTCAAATGCCTTTGCATAATCAGTAAAACACAGGTAAACGTCTTTCTGGTATCTGCTTCAGCCCAGATCCATTTGTCATCAGCAATGATTCCACATCCCCTTCTGAATATGGCTTGAATTTCTGGCATCTCCCTGTCAATATACTGCTGCAGCCACTTTTGAATGTTCCTCAGCAAAATTTTACTTGCACATGATATTAATGATATTTGTTCGATTATTTCCACATTCAGTTGGATCACTTTTCTTGGGAATAGGCATAAATATGGATCTCTCCCAGTCAGATGGCCAGGTAGCTGTCTTCCAAATTTCTTGGCATAGACAAGTGAGCACTTCCACCCCTGCATCCATTTGCTGAAACATCTCAACTGGTATTCAGTGAATTCCTAGAGCCTTGCTTTTTGCAAATGCCTTCAGTGCAGTTCAGACGTCTTCCTTCAGTACCATTGGTTCTTGATCATATGATACCTCCTTAAATGGTTGAATGTAGACCAGTTCTTTCTGGTATAATGATTCTGTGTATTCCTTTCATCTTCTTTTGATGTTTCCTGCATCGTTTAATATTTTCCCTGTAGAATCCTTCAATATTGTAAGTCAAGTCTTGAATTTTTCTTCAGTTCTTTTAGCTTGAGTAATGCTAAGCCTATTCTTCCCCTTTGGTTTTCTATCTCCAGGTCTTTGCACATGTCATTGTAATACTTTACTTTGTCTTCTCGAGCAGCCCTTCTGTTCAGCTCTTTTATTTCATTATTTCTTCACTTTTAAGAAGTGTGCTGAAAGTTTTGAGAAAAAGGTAGAATAGTGATTCTATTTTATTTTATTTTTTGGTAAGAGAGATGGGCTACACCCAAATACCATGGGAAAACAATAACTTTAAAAAAGTGGTATTTTTGTGTGTGTTTCAAAAAAGGGAATTCATAAGATTGTGTGTGGAATGAACTAGACTATATCCTTTCTATGTGTGTTTACATTCCATCAGCTACACTTTTATTGTAAGTATATAATAATTCAAATACACATCACTCTTTCTAACACACTGTTGGTGCCCAGTCAATGCTGGTGCAATAGAAAGTATTTTCTGACTCACCTCTGTTTTTTAATCCTTGTTAATGGATTTGAAAAATGTCATATCTCATCTTCTAAAGGTATCGTTATTATGCTTTAGTTTGTGGTAGACATGGCTGACTTTGGAGTCTCAGAAAAGATATATAAAATGTACTTTTTATAGGATGTAATATCTTTAAAGAACATTTATGGTACCCTTCAGATAAATGCCAGAAATATTCAACTGCCTATTGTCGGCTGCAAAAATTCTTCTTTTCTTGTTCCTATCTGAGGGCATTTTACTCTACCCAAGAAAATTCTTAGAAGAAACAGTATGAGAATTCAAATTCCAGTGTTTATTCATTAAAGATTTATATAAAAAGAGAAATCTCAGAAATTCAGATTGCCTTGGCTTAATTCAAATATAGACAGCATGGGTCCTTAAGGAACATTTCAAGATCTTAAAAGAGAGTCAATTTAGTTCTAAAAATGTAGGGAGACTAGTGGGAGCAAATCCCCTTTTAATAGAAAACTTTTTTCTTATTCCCAACATTTCTAATTTAAATGTTTAATGTAGCATTTTCACTGTGCCGGCTTTGTAGCAATATTTTCCCAAGATTTGATTTCATATTCTGTGGTCTGCTGTTGTATTTATGTTTCTATGCAGAAAATGTTTCCAGTGAGTATTTAATTGCCAATATTTTATCTTTAAAAGTTGCTGAAAATAATCTAACATCTAGCTAGTAGGGAGTGTCACATATATGATATTGATATATAATAAATATTTTAAGGTTAAGGAAAAATAAAACTACAACTTTCCCAACTTTGAAGAATTTAAAGAACATATTAAGTGTCTATCATTTTGGTACAGTTCTACAAAGAATTTTCTGTTGTTTATCATTTTTCAGATATCATTAGAGGAAACAAAGATAACTAATGCCAGGATTTTGTTCCTCAGAATGATTACAGTTTGTGACATGGATGGGCAAACAAGGAAATAATCACAATAGAATAAGTGGATCCTATAGGGTTGCTATGAGTTGGAATTGACTTGAAGGCAAGAGTTTGGTTTTTTGTTTGGATTGGACTGATTATCCTACAGATAAGAATTATAAACTTGAACAAAATTAAAAATAAGACTAAAATAAAATAAAATAAAGACAAAGCATGAAGTTTCCAGACAGCAGACAAATGCAGGTAGATGAAGGAGAGACTGTACTTAGAGGAAGAGACTAGCTTGCGAGTTTCCTGTTTTCCTGATTTCTGTCCTGCTAGTAGACTTCAGTCTTCTCTAAATAGCCCATCAAAAACCCACTGTGTTTTGGGCTAGTAAAACCAAAGAGTGTTCCATTGTAAAGTAAGGGTAGCCATTGTAAAGGGTAAAAATACCTGAGAAGAGAGAGCCAAAGGGAAGCCCAATAAACTGACTTTGATCATTCCAGCTAAGCGTAACTGAAACTAGACCGATGTTTCTGTCACTGGTGTTTTCAGGAGCAATGCAGATATGTTCCATTTAATATATAAGCCTGAACTCTAGTGCCTTGAACAGTGGCTGGCACATAGTGAATGCCTGTAATCCTAATCCTAATAGTAATCCTAATTCTAATCCTGATTCTAATATTCTTACCAATACTAAAGCTAATATGAATACTAATGGAAACAGTTGTGGTCAAGTCATTCTGACTCGTGGTGACCCAGTTTGTGTCAGAGTAGAACTATGCTGATTTGTAGTTTCTCATGGCTGATTTTTTTGGAAACTCACCTCACCTTTCTTCTGAGGTACCTCCGGGTGGACTTGAACCTTCAGTTCAAGCCTTTCAGTTAGCAGCCAAGCATGTTCACCGTTTGCATACTAGGTAACATATTATGAATTCTTGCTATGTCTGTACATTAAAAAATAGGTCAATAGAAATTATCCATCTGACCAAAAAGAAAACAAAAAATATCAAAAATAAAAAGAAAATAATAAAACATCAGCTCGATAATAGAGTGCTGTGTGGACATGGAAATGGATGCAGTTGACTTTGCTGAAGGGTGGGTAAAAAGTGATTTTGCACTAGATTTTGAAGGAGGAGTAGACTTATCCCTGGCAAAGTGAAAAGCCTAACAAGGAAAGAAGCATTGATGGGAAAAAGGATTAGAGTGAGTGGCTAGAATTCAAGGGTAAGCTCAAGGATAAGAGGGAGGAGAGAGGCACAACTGTATTTGTGATAAGGAGTTTGAAGACAGTAGGAATTTCTAATGAAACAAGGATCTCAGAAAGGCCTACTCTGACTAGTGCAGGAGTAGATTTTAAGAGAAATACTGAGTCTATGGTTCTGTATATCCTTCAGAGGCTCTTTCTACTTTTCTTTTGATAAAAACAAATATGCAATCAGTACTGTCTAAATTATATTTCTCTCTCTCTTTCTTATCAAACACACCCAAATTGTTATGTCAAATTTTGTTATTTTTTAACTCCTAACAAGCTGTAAATCTCATTTATTTATTTATTTTTCCTCTTCACTGACACCACTGTGGTCCAGGCTACTAATATAACTCGGGGGGATGACTGCAGTAGCCTCTTTGCCCCCATTGTGACTTTTCTCCAATCCATTGTCTCCATTGGAGCCAGCGTGGCCTTTTAAAATGTATATATGCTCATATCACTTTTCTCTTAAACTCTGTGATGGCTTGTCTTTATTTATAGGATAGTGAACAATCTAGAAATAACCAGCATAGCCTTAAATAAAGAAGAATAAAAATAAAGACTGCTATATACTTTCACTATAGAATCCTATGGAGTCGGTTTCAGTGAATAAATGACATCCACCACTATCAGTAGGGAAACATAAAAACAATATTGAGTGGAAAAAAAATTTGCAAAAGGGTATGTATAATATGTTATTGATGTAAATTAAAAACGTATAAAATCATGACTATATACTGTTTATACACTTATTCGCAGACTAAATAAAATTCAAACATGAGTTAGAAAGATAATTTTTTTTTTCAGAAAAGGACATTAATTGTTTTTAACTTTCTTAGCAAAGTACACAAAGCAAATGTGGAAAAATGTTAACATTCATTAAATATGAGCAATAGCTATATAAAAAAAACAAACCCATTGCCTTTGCGTCGATTCTGACTCATAGCGACCCTATAGGAAAGAGTAGAACTGCCCCACAGAGTTTTCAAAGAGTGCCTGCTGGATTCAAACTGCTGACCTTTTGGTTAGCAGCCATAGCTCTTAACCACTACGCCATCAGGTTTCCTCAAATAGCTATATAAATGTTATAGTATGTTCTATTTTTACTTGATTTGAAATAGCTCACAATTAAAAAATGAGACAAGACAAAATAAACAAAGAAAAAAACGTGACGAACAGACACCACTTTGAGAAACTATTATTTCTACAAAGATCAATCAGTCCTATAATACCAGGTAAGAAAGTGGAGGAAGGGGAAAGCCTTACGGGAATGTCAAGTAGTACAAATACTTTGGAGAGTACTTTGTTATATCACAAGTTTCATTTCTAAGTATATACTGCTTCTCTCAGTGGTCCTCAAAGCTATGGTCTTTGGACGAGTTCACCAAAGACCTTCGTTTATGTGGGTTTTATATATTAACATTTTCCATATTATTAAACATAAAAATACACTTGGACGAGTTCACCAAAGACCTTCGTTTATGTGGGTTTTATATATTAACATTTTCCATGTTATTAAACATAAAAATACACAAGCACACATTCTATCAGTCATCAGTACAATGACGTCATCACACGTTATGTAGCCTCTGGAAAACTCCACTAGACTCTCCTAAGTGAAAGAGAAAAGACAAATAATGCCTCAGTATTATTATGAAACGAGTTCTAATCATTCAAACCTTCTGAAAAGATATCAGATTCCCCCAAGGGTCTATGTCCCACACTTTGAGATCCAATGACCTAAAGAAAATCTTGCACATATGCATCAGGCTACATGTGAGGGGATATTATTGGAGCATTGGTTGTAGAAGGGGACATTTGGGAAAAGCTAAAATATTCATTAATATGGGAATAGATAAATAAATTATGGCATATTTCATATTAAAATCCTATGCAGTAATTAAAATGCATTCCTTGTAGTTCTATATACCATTATAGAAGTTTACCACTTTAGAAGTTTCAAAACTGTAGTATTAAAGTGAAAAAAGTAAGTTGCAGAAGAATATATACATAATATGTTGTCTTTTACATAAAATTTTAAAATTACACTACACTATACTGTATATAGTGTACATTTATGGGTGTATGTATGTACATATATATAAATATAAACATATGGAAGGATATATACCAAATTGTGTTTGCCAGTTTGAGTTTACCAGGCTGGGAGAAAAGAAAGAAATGGGAGGGGGAAGACTAGTTTAAATTTAAATGTAAAAATATCATTTTATAATAAAAATTTCAAAGGAGAATAAAAGCTGTAAATTTGCCAATAGGAGTTGTATATCTATTCCTAGTTTAAGAAAAGCTCCTCAAGATTTTATAGCGTGAGGTAAATACATACATAGTGCATTTTTTGTAACTTTAGAATACCATTTTTCAATAGAAACATTGTTATAATGAAAAACTAATCCACAGTGTTTCCCAGAACTCACTTAAAATTATAGTTCTGATGTAATAAACCTTTAACTTCTCGATTTTCTTTTAAAAAATCCATAGGTGATTTGTGATGCTTTTACTGGGAAAGAATGCAACAGATCAAGTTCACCATTTTATTGAGTTGATATTAAGAACATTTATCTTAAAAGTAACCTTTTGTCTGTTTACCCAATGAACTGCTAATCTGAAGAAAATCTGATTAGCTCTATCCAGAGGTAGGTTCAATTTAGTGGAGACCAACTTCGTTTCTAACTGAATAGGCAGAGCTGCTTCTCTCTTTTTTACACTTATCTTCTTTGTATCGTTCTTTGTACACTCCAGGACAAATTTAATCAGTTTAACGAAATTTATCTTAAAATTAATGGCAAGAATGGTCGAGCCACTATTGTAAAGTAGATCATATCCTCTTATAAAATATTTATTTCACTGCTTATCAATGCTTCTTACTTGTCATATATTTGAACAAAAATGGCGATTAGTGAAACCATTGCAATCCTGCAGCGATAATGCTGATAACAGGGGTTAATAAGCATGGATGGAATTAGCTTAAAACACGTGACATGAGATTGTAGACAAAGCAAACATATATTAAAGACTTTCTAAAAACTAGTTTTTTTTTCCCTCATGGAAATAAACAGCTGAAGCCTCTCTTCTCCATGAAAACCAATGTTTCTATTTGTCAGGGGCACAGAGAGGAGTTGTAAGCATGTTTTAGACATTCATTTTAAAAACTCAGTTCATCACTGACAGACAAATTGCTTGTTCAGTGCAGAGAAATTCAAACGACAGATAATGATCCCCTTTAGTTAAACAATCCCTCTTCTGGTGATGTCACTGTGCTGGTGTTGGAAGGAGCTTCTGAAAAATGCTTTGCACTTAAAGGACATTTTTTCCTCTGATAGAAACATCGATTTGCTCCCTTAATCTCCATTAAAAAATAGTAAAATAAATACACATTGAAAGTCCTTAAAGGGGTGGCTACACTAGTTGCATGTATAGACCATTTCGGAACCTTGCTTGCTCTGTTTATATTCCCTACTTTCACTAAGCATCATCAAGGATCAGTTTACCAGTGACCAATCAATGCAACCAGAGAACTGTTTTTTCTTGGGTTGTTTGCTTTCTGTCTTGGGGTATTTGCTTTCTGAAGGATTATTAAAAAAAAAAAAAAAAAAAGTCAAACTGCAGGGCACAGTCAGAAATAATGAATTAAACAAGCAAGCTATATGGATCCTGAGGCTTTCTTATGTTTAATGTGAAGAAATTCCACCTGGCCATCAGTGTAAGTGTGACTATGGCTTCAACGATCACGTGGAGTGAATATGTTTTACTTGGTGGTCAGGCCACATATGATGTTTCATGCGAGTCATGTTTTAAAAGTCAGACATAACGTTTAAAGCATCTAGGAAGAGAGCAACCAGAAAGTGAAGGGTTCAGAATTCATGTTCTGTTTGCATCTCGTAATGGATCTGGACATAATTATTGCAAGGGAGAGAAGATTAAGAGTAGATAATTTTGTTGGCTCATATAAATGTTCCTGTACATAAAGAGATCCCATTTGTGCTGTTCCACATATTGGAGCTAGCACCAATGGGTAAGCATGACACAGAAGTAACTTTTATATCAACATAATAAAGAATTTCTTGTAGTCTAAAGATCTAATCGTTGATGAGGATATGAACTCACTGCTCCTCAATTTATTTATGAAGCTAGAGAGAGATGCTTGCAAATGATGCTTTCATGTGCTGAAAAAGAGAACAGTTTACCTTCATCTCTTTGAATATTGACATTTGCATTGTCCTTGTGCCTGAGTCCGAGTAAAGTGAGTTGTGGTGAAGAGGTCTTCGATGAAATTTCTGCAACAGTTTCCTTGGAGAAGAGCTTGGTGTGAATTGCTGAGTAAGGATATAGAGCTATACCCTTTTCAGTAAACCAGTGGAAACATTGCCATTATGTTGTTCTAAATTAGAATTCTTAACCCAAATGTGATACAGTGAACGTAACTGGCCACCAAATTAATATTTAGAGGTTACATATGAGATACATGGACACACCAATTTTAGTCAATTTCAAGACCTGGGCTACTTTCATGTATGTATGAAAACGAATAATAACAGTTGCCTTAGAATTGTTTCCAACTCATTGTGACCCTGTGTGTATCAGAGTAGAACCATGCTCCACAGGGTTTTTACTGGCTGATTTTTTAGGAGTAAATCACCAGACATTTCTGCTGAGGCACCTCTGTGTGGAATGGAACCTCCAATCTTTCAGTTAGCAGCTGAGCACGTTAACCATTTACACCATCCAAAGACTCCTCCTGTATGTATATAAGATTAAAACAGGACAAGAATCCTAAGAAAGACCTCTGTGATAGCCAGTGCTGTGTTATGACCTGGATATTTGTTTTAGGAACAGATTCCTCCAACACGTCTTTCTTGTACTTCTGTTATAGCATATGTGGCCTTTCATTAGTTCATACATTTTATCATTTACTGAACAAATGTTTACATACAAGTGCCTCCTATGTTCTAATTGTTAAAATGTTGTAGGCATAGTGGATAGCATATTTGAAAAGTTCTCGTCTTTCATAAAGACTCCCCAAAGTGTGTGTGGAGGCCTGATGGCACAGGGCTTAAGAGCTCGGCTGCTAAACAAAAAGTAGGCAGTTCAAATCCACTAGCTGCTCCTTGGAAACCCTATGGGGCAGTTCTATTCTGTTCCATAAGGTTGCTACAAGTCGAAATTGACTTGAAGGCAACAGGTTTTATAGTGTGTGTTGGGGGTGGATAACAGGCAATTAATAAGTAAAAATAAACATACATGGTAATTTATGATTATGAGGTGTTATGATGAAAATGCTATAAAAATGAATTTAAAAAGTTTTGTGATAGATTGCGATTACTGTTGTTTAGTGAGGGAAAATAAACTCTGTGGAGATGACATTTAAGTTAAAATGTGAATGCAAACGATATGAGGGCAAAGGACTTCAGAAGTGGAAGAGTAAGTGCAAGTCATGTTTTGTGTTTTAGATACAGACACAATGCCAGCAAGAAACTGATTGAGAAAGTGTAGCAGTAGGCAGGGGCAAAATTATGTAAGGTGATGGTGTGACTCCTTGCCTGTTAGAATTACTTGAGCAACTTCGCTAATCTCTGGGGGTGTGACCAAGGCATTGGTAAGCTCTCCATGTAACTCACTGTGCAGGCTAGGTTGAGAAGCACTCATGTTGGCCATGTGCTAAGATTTCATTCCAAGTAAATAGAGATGTTAGTGGTAAGTTTTAAGAAGAGAAGTTACCATGATATGCTTCACATTAAAACAACAACAACGACAACAAAAGCATTACACAAAGAGCTCCAGTTCTAGTATTCTGATTGGCTACTCACAGCAGATCTCATCATGGAGGTGATCACATTATATCAAATCTCATCATGGAAGTGATCACATAATCATACAACTGTCAAACTACATCATAACGGCCAAACCACTGAGAAGCATGACCCAGCCAAGTTGACACACATCCTTAACGATCACAATAAATGTATATTTATATGTGTGTATGTGTATATATACGCATACACACAGACACGCACTTCTGAAGGCACTTCCCAGTGTATGCAGTACACTTTGGTTAGCTAAGCCTCAAGTACCAAATTGCAGTCTTACTGGCTTGAGGTAAAAGAAAACAGAGTTCTTTGGCTGCCAGGAAAGCTGGAAATTGAGTGGAGGTAATCCTGGG
Organism: Dugong dugon; assembly: GCA_030035585.1. NCBI lineage: Eukaryota > Metazoa > Chordata > Mammalia > Sirenia > Dugongidae > Dugong > Dugong dugon. The sequence continues at coordinate 96,467,974 of CM057472.1, read as the reverse complement.
CAAGGTGGGGCTACCAAGAAGATGACTCTAACCTGCATCTACACCTACCTCGTAGCCTTGGATGTCTCCTAAACTGCACGCTTATATGTTGGGGAGATTCCAATAATCCCAGAAGAAAGGAAGGCTGAAAGAACTGAGCAGAGATTTTAGACTCTGCCAACCACACATGATAATGAAATTGGCATTTAAATCCAGCCTAATTAAAGGACCAGAGTCAATCTTAGAATTTCCTCTAAAACCCTACATGGGTCACAAGTTAAGAGCAAAGATGAATTCCCAGGATAAAGTCCTAGACAAGGTCCCAGGTCTATGATATTTGTCTTATAACTAAGGGCAAAAACAAAACTTATCTGCTATAACAAAGCATAAAACAAAATTCAAGGTGATAAACCAGTAATTTAACTGCTGGCTATGATAAAAAATAAACACTCTTCAAAGGAAGATAGAATTCAGAATCTCCATAAACACTTCATCTGCAATGTCCAGGATACAGAAAAATTGCTAGACCTGCAAAGAAACAGAGAATTATGATCCATAATTTAAAAAAAAGAAAGAAAAAACAGTCAATGGAAACAGTAACCAAAACAATCAAACGTTGCAATTTGCAAAAAATAATGTTATAGCAATTGATATGAATATTCTCAGGACTTAACTGAAAGAGGCTATTTCAATAGATAGTAGTTCAAACTAGGGTATTAGGAATGGAGCTGGAGAGCAGAGAGATCAAGGATGTAGTTAGAAGGTGAAGTTGGAATGAATTGCTGGTGGATTTGTATACAAAGGGTGAGAGAGAAAGAGATTTGAAAGATGCTTGCTTCATCTTGGCAGGAGTAACTAGGTGGGTGATATTACTATGCAGAGATTGTGAAGAAGAGATGAGCAGTGTTGGAGAATGGTGGTGCATGGTGTATCCAGAGTTCTGTTTTGCCCATTTTCAATTTGCAAAGCCTTTTGGATGTACAAGCAGAGATAGCCAGCAGTCACTTGCATATACCACTCTGGTCTTCAGTGAAGAGGTCAGTGCTGGGTGTTTATATTTGGAGTCATTAGCACTGAGGTAGTGTTTAAGATCATGGAAATTGGAGATACAGGATAGTGTATGTGTCTCATCACCTCTGCATGAGTATATTGGATTTCTCTGAAGGTCGAGACAGTGTTTACAACAGAATATCTTGCACAGTGAATGCATTCACTAAACGCTTGTTCAACATACTGATAAGCAAAAGAATAAATGAATATGTAGTTCCTTCTCTTGAATCAGAAAAAGAGACATATTGAAAAAAAATAAAGATCTGGTAAAACACCAAATAAAAAATGAGCCTAAGTATGAATAATATTTGTGAATACTTGCAGATGAGCTAAGAGAATACATGTCTATTGATTTTATTACAACATATGAAAAATCTACGGGACTTGGAATAAGATTATGGTTTGAGTTCTGGCTGGGCCATTTGAAAAGTGTGATCTTGGGAAAATCGCTTAATGGCGTAGTTTTCTCCTTTTTAAAACTGAGATAATAATCATATGCAAACCAAAGGAAAAGAGTAGGACAAAGCACTTTGTAAGTGATCTTGAGAAACATAAATGGTATTATCAATATATTTTCTTTGTTATTGGTTATCACAGTACAGTATCCAATGCCACGTTTCAATCTGATTTTGCTTTTACAGCAACCTGGGTCACACAGTCAAAGCATTAGCTGAAAATAATTACCAAGGTCTCTTGAATTTTAATTTACATCATCAGATGGAAATGTCCAGAAAGCTTACATCTTAAAGGGAAGAATTTAAAATGACCTAGGAGAACCTGGTGAGGAGCACTTTCAAAACAGTAGCCCTTCCTGAAACGTCACAAGCCGTGTCATACAGGGGGTTATCTACTTGTCACACTGGCCTTGGTTTGCAGACTGAAAATGAGATTTACGGAGACATTTTGATACTCTTGCCCCGATCGCAAACAGATTGCATTCCCCATGTTGTTGTTCTTAGTTTCCATTGAGTAGGTTCCAACTAATGGCAACTCCACGTGTGCAAAGTAGAGCTGCTCTCCATAGGGTAGGGTCTAAAGGGATTTCGCCTGTTTCTTGCGAGCTGAAGGTTCAAAGTTAGCAGCCACCTAAGTCAGGAGAATCCCATCAACCTCCACAACCTGTTTCTGCCAAGGCAGAAGATGGTTGAGGCTGGAAAGCAGCCAAGCCTGACTGCATTGAGAAGCAGTCAGCCGACACTGGGCATGTTTTCATGATCTAGCATTGAGTCACTTCCCCTAGTTCAGGTGATAGACAGCTCTGGGTTTGTACAGCTGGGTCAGATCTCATAGGCAAGGGACTGTCAGGAGGATGGAAAGTATCATGGGACGTATCACAAACACGGATGCCATGGCAGCTGATGCAGGCTGGCCTGCCAAACCACATCATACAACCCTGGGCCTCCAAGAATCACAGTTAGCAGTGACAGTCTCCCCTAGTGCCTGTATGGCCCTTTTTACTTCCAAAAGCTCTTTCACAGCACAGAGCAGGGCCAAGTGTAAAAGCATTGGGCCAGTATTAGGGGACCTGAATTTGAGTTCTACTCTATGTTTACTAATTTTGTGACTTGTACAATATACTGACAAATTCTTCTTCTCCTTCTGTTCACGTGTAAAATTGGATTGGTTAAATCCATTCTGCTTATCCTTACTAATGTCTAAACAATGCTGTCTGATAGAAATATAATAAAAGCCACATATGCAATTTTAATTTTTCTCAAAGCCGCATCATAATAAAATAAAAAGAAACATATAAAATTAATTTTAATCATGTATTTTATTTAACACATTTACATTATTTCAATAAGCGATTGACATAAATATTAACAAGACTTTTATATTTTTGTTTAATTTAAATCAACTAAGATTAAATACAATTAAAAATTTATTTCCTTAGTCTAACTCACCATGTTTTCAGTGTTCAATAGTCACATGTAGCTATGATTTTAGACAGTGCAGGTCTAGAGGAATGTCAATTAGGAAGGAAAAATGGATTGATTGATGCAGAGAGAATAAAGTTAGATTGACTAAGACTCAACAGCTACTGAGAAAGAAAAAAATGAGATGGATTTATCAAAAATGGTATTGAATGTGGTACCTGGAGTAAAGCATTGCCAATTTGTAGAAAGAGGGATGTGGGAACAATTTTCGGGGATGGGTGGATTGGAGATTAAACATTCAATTGTGTAAATGCTGAGTTTGAGGAATGAATTCAGGGTAACTTACCACATCTCATTACAAGAGAGGGTTCATACCCTCCACGATTATTGTCCTTAGCCAAAACACACATTAGATGACAATAATCTACTCTTTAACTACAACAAACAATACTAGATTAACCACATGAGATTGCCCATATTCAGTCATTTTTCTTCAAAAGAACTATAATTTCTTATTTTTTTTTTGTTTAATTTTTATTTACTTATTTTTTTATTGTACTTCAGGTGAAGGCTTACAGAACAAATAGTTTCTCATGAAACAGTAGTACACATGTTGTTTTATGACATTGGTTAACAACCCCACAACATATCAACCTTCTAACTTCTCAACCATTTTTTTTTGGTGAAAATACACATAGCCAGAGCTGCACCATTTCAAAAATTTCTACATGCACAGGTCAGTGACATTGACTACGCTCTTCCAATTGTGCTGTTATTCTCACTTAAGATGAAGGCTTACAGAACAAAATAGTTTCTCATTTAACAGTTACTACAAATGTTGCCCTATGACAATGGTTAACAATCTCACAACACATCAACCATATCCTTACTCAACCTTGGGTTCCCTATCACCAGCTTCCTTGTCCCCGTCTGCCTTCAGGCCCTTGTCACTGGACTCCTGTACCTCGTTAGCCTCATTTGGTTTTACGGGGCTGTCCACTCCCAGGCTGAACAGTGAACCTCAGAGGTAACTTCACCACTGAGCTAGAAGGGTGTCTGGGGGCCATAATCTCGGGGTTTCTCCAGTCTCCTTTAGGCCAGTAAATCTGGTCTTTTTTTTTTTTTTTTTTTTGTGAGTTAAAGTTATGCTCTACATCCTTCTCCAGCTCAGTCCAGAACCCTCTGTTGTGATCCTGGTCAGAGCAGTCAGTGGTGGTAGCCGGGCACAATCTAGTTGTGCTGGACTCAGTCCGGTGGAGGCCTTGGTAGCTGTGGACAATTAGCCCTTCAGACTAATCTTTTCCTTGTATCCTGTTCTCTTCATTCTCCCTTGCTCCTGAAGGGATGAGACCAGTGGAGTATCCTAGATGGCTGCTCACAGGCTTTTAAGACCCCGGACACTACTCACCAAGGTAGAATGTAGAACACTGTCCCCATAAGCTGTGTCATGCTAATTGAGCTAGATGTTCCCTGAGACCATGGTCCCCACAGCCCTCTGCCCAGCAATTCAGTCCCTCAGGGAGTTTGGATGTGTCTATGGGGCTTCCATGACCTTTCCTTGTCCAAGTTGTGCTAGTTTCCCCTGTATTGTGTACTGTCTCACCCTTCACCCAAGATACCACTTATCTATTGCCTATTTAGTATTTCCCCCCCACCCCTCCCTACCCTGGTAACCAACAATGATTGTTACATTTTGTGTGTGAACTTTTTCATGGGTTTTTACAATAGAGGTCTCATACAATATTTGTCCTTTAGTGATTGACTTATTTCACCCAGTATAATGTCCTCCAGTTTCATCCATGTTATGTGATGGTTCACAGATTCATTGTTGTTCTTTCTCGTTGCATAGTACTCCATCGTGTGTATGTACCATAGTTTGTTCATCCATTCATCTGTTGATGGGCATCTAGGTTGTTTCCATCATGTTGCTATTGTGAACAATGCTGCCATGAACATAGGTGTGCTTATGTCTATTCGAGTGACGACTCTTAGTTCTCTAGGATACATTCCTAGGAGTGGGATTGCTGGTTCGAATGGTATGTCTATTTCTAGCTTTCTGAGGAAGCGCGAAATCATTTTCCAAAATGGTTGTATCATTTTGCATTCCCACCAGCAGTGCATAAGAGTTCCCATCTCTCCACAGCCCCTCCAACATTTATTTCCAGTGTTTTTGATTCATGCCAGTAATGCTGGGGTGAGATGGTATTTCATTGTGGTTTTAATTTGCATTTCTCTAATGGCTAGTGATGGCGAGCATTTCCTCATGTGTCTGTTGGCCATTTGAATGTCTTCTTTGGTGAAGTGTCTGTTCATTTCCTTTGCCCATTTTTTAATAGGATTACTTGTCTTTTTGTTGTAGAGGTGTTGGATTTTCTTGTAGATTATGGAGATTAGACCTTTGTCTGACTTGTACAGTCCAAAAAATTTTCCCAGTCTGTAGGTTCTCTTTTTACTCTTTGGGTGAAGTCTTTTGAAGAGCGTAGGTGTTTGATTTTTAGAAGATCCCAGTTATCTAGCTTACCTATTGGGGTTTGTGTGTTGATGGTTATCGTTTATATCCTGTTGATGCCATGTATTAAGGCCTGAAGTGTTGGTCCTATTTTTTCTTCTATGAAATTTATAGTTTTAGGCTTTATATTCAGGTCTTTGATCCGTTTTGAAGTCGTTTTTGTATATGGCATGAGGTATGGGTCCTGTTTCTTTTTTTTGCAGGTGGATATTCAGTTTTGCCAGCACCATTTGTTGAAAAGACTGTCTTTTCACCATTTGATGGACTTTGGGCCCTTGTCGAAGATCAGGTGACCGTAGATGGATGGATTGACATGTGGGTTCTCAATTCTGTTCCATTGGTCAATGTATCTGTCATTGTACCAGTACCAGGCTGCTCTGAGTACTGGAGCTGTATAGTAGGTTCTGAAGTCAGGTAGTGTGAGTCCTCCAACTTTATTCTTCTTCTTTAGTAGTTCTTTACTTATTCGGAGCTTCTTCCCTTTCCATATAAAGTTAATGATTCATTTTTCCATCTCTTTGAAGAAGGTTGTTGGTATTTGTATTGGGATTGCATTGTATTTGTAAACTGCTTTAGGTAAAATTGTCATTTTCACAATGTTGAGTCTACCTATCCATGAGCATGGTATGTTTTTCCATTTATGTAGATCCCTTTGTGTTTCATGCAGTAGTGTTTTGTAGTTTTCTTTGTATAGGTCTTTTACATCCCTGGTTAGATTTATTCCTAAGTATTTTAATTTCTTATTTTTAACCTAATATTTATATGATATTGACTAGGATTTCCATTGCTGTCACAGAATTAATAATGATAAGCCAGATTTTTGAGCATGTCCTCTACATCAAGCACTCTGCTCAATCAATTTTCTCATTTGTTCTTTACAATAATCCATTAAGACTATACCAGGAGAGAACTTAGTGTACTCACCAGCCTGACAGTAGACTCTACTCAGATCTTAGACTTGGCATCCTTTTTCCCAACTGTCTTTCAATTTTTAGGTTCAGTCTTGCTCCAATCATTGCTTTGTTTTCCCTTCCCTTTCCCCCTCTTCTAGCCACATTCTCCCCACTGCCATGATGACCACGCTGCATGGATCTTTGATTTTTGGAAAGTTAATTCAGAATTACCTGGAATGCTTTTGACAAAAGATATACCGAGCATGTATATGCATGCTTATGGCATGCATAAGGCCTCACTAGGCATGCTTAGGACATTACTCTTCCCACAGAATAGAATTTCTAAAGTTATGGCTGTGGTCGTGGTATGATGATGATCCATGTGTCTTTTAAGAAGAGAAAGTTGATTTTGGAACCACCAAACTTCAAATTTGAAAACCACTGCCCAGGACATTATCTATTGTTGATACTTGCATAAAAACTATTATAAGGGTAAATGGATATCACTACCTACTTTCCACTGAGAATAAGCTGAAAGGTAATGAGTGATACCAGCTAAGCAGTAACATATAAGCAAGGCAGATTTTAGGAATTCATATTTAAACACAAATTAAGGAAAGAAAATAAATGTCAAACGAATGGCATGTGAATAAGGAAACCTGTCATGGGTTAATAGAAATAACTGAAAAGCAGTGATAACATTATAATCAGGATGTCAACAGAGATAAATGTCATTTATACAGGTGAGAGGAAGCAAGATGAGAGGTGGCAAAAATATTCACGTGCCTAAATGTCATTTGCTAATCAGTACTTTTTGACATCTTTACCCAGAATCAGAGCTAAAATTTTGTTCAGTGCATTTTGTGAAATTTAAAAATAACTTGGATATACTTTCTCTTGTACTCCAACTTTTTCCGCGTATTTATCTTTTCTTCCTAAGAGGTTTGTGCTTTCTAATGGACTCAGGAAACTGTGTAGTCTGTTCTTTGTATATTCCTCATAGTGAAAGGTACACAGCAATGGCTGAAAAAACATTGATTTCAGGACCTTGAGGAAGAAGGTAGTGGCTATTATGGTGCAAAATGTCCATACTAATAACTTGATGTTACTGTGGATGACCAATGTACTGACAATAGTATATGGTTCAAAAAACCAAATCAAACTCATTGCCACTGAGTGGATTCCAACTCATATCAACCCTACAAGAGAGAGTACAACTACCTCATAAGATTTCCAAGGAGCCGCTGGTGGGTTTGAACTGCCAACTTTTTTGGTTAATAGCCAAACTATTAACCACTTTCTCACAAGGTTTCCAGTATATGGTAAACCAAACTAAACCTGTTGCTGTCAAGTTGATTCCGACTCATAGCAACCCCATAGGACAGAGTAGAACTGTCCCCAAGGAGTATCCAAGGAGCACCTAATGGATTCGAACTGCCGATCCTTTGCCTAGCAGCTATAGCTCTTAACCACTATGCAACCAGGGTTTCCCCAGTATATGGTAGTGAGTAGAAATTCAGTCTCTTAGTACAGACTGCCTGGGTTTATATCCTATTCACTGGATGTATGATATTGAACAGGAATTTATCCTCATTTTGCCTCATTTTCTTCATCTAAAAAATAGACTTAATAATAGTATCCACTTCATAGGCTTAAGGTGAAGTTTCAAGGAGCTAATACTTGTAAAAAAATCTTAGAACGTATTTGGTATATAGTAAGCACTTAATGGAGCTCTGATGGCACAGTGGTTAAGAGCTACGGCTGCTAACCAAAAGGTTGGCAGTTTGAATCCACCAGCCACTCCTTGGAAACCCTGTGGGACAGTTCTACTCTGTCTTATAGGATAGCTATGAGTCAGAATCAGCTTGATGGCAATGGGTTTTAAACACTCAATAAATGTTCATTGTTGTTACTATTACTTTTATTGTGTTTTTTGGTCACTGTTTAAATAGGAAATAGAAAACCAGAATTTACTAATATACCAATATCTTTAGCCAGATACAGTCTATCATGATGATTAAGAGAGTTGACTTTGGTTCAGACAGACCTGGATTCAAATTCTGGTTGCTCCACTCTTTAAGTATGGGATTCTATGGAAATCACTTGTATCCCATCAGGAAAGAGATGGTTCATGCACTGTAAGAACTGAGGAAGTTATCATCAAGAGATTTTTCAAAGGTGTAGGCAGGTTTAGGGCAAGCCAAAGAAGAAAGTGAAGCACTAGGGACTGGAAAACCTGGGACCATTTTAGGCCCTAGCTGAAGAGGAAAAGGGAAGGAATGGTCATTGGATTAGGAAGAGAGAGAGGCACCCTGACATTACTAGCACAAATCACAAAAACAGAAAATAACAAACGTTGGAGAGGCTACAGGGAGACTGGAACTCTTATGCACTGCCAGTGGGAATGTACAACCATTATGGAAAATGATATGGCACTTCCTTAAAAAGCTAGAAATAGAAATACCGTATGATCCAGCAATCCCACTCCTAGGAATATATCCTAGAGAAATAAGAGCTGATACACGAATAGATATATGCACACCCATGTTCATTGCAGTATTATTCACAATAGCAAAAAGACAGAACAACCTAAGTGCCCATCATCAGATGAATGGATAAAAAAACTATGGTACATACACAAAATGGAACACTACCGAAAGATAAAGAAAAATGATGAATCTGTGAAACATCTCATAGCATGGATAAATCTGGAGGGCATTATGCTGAGTGAAATAAGTCAATCACTAAAGGACAAATATTGTATGAGACCACTATCATAAAAACTCATGAAAAGGTTTACACACAAAAAGAAACAATCTTTTTTGGTTACGAGGGAGAAGAGGGGTGGGGAGGGAAAAACACTGAATAGACAATAGATAATCGAAGGGTAAGACAGTGTACCATACTGTACACAATACTGTACACAGTACACAATACAAAATTACCCTTTGGTGAAGGGTAAGACAGTACACAATACTGGGGAAGCCAGCACAACTTGACCAAGGCAAGGTCATGGAAGTGCCATAGACACACCCAGACTTCCTGAGGGACCAAATTATTGGGCTGAGGGCTGGGGACCATGGTCTCAGGAACATCTAGCTCAGTTGGCATAACATAGTTTATAAAGAGAACGTTCTACATCTTACTTTGGTGAGTAGCGTCTGGGGTCTTAAAAGCTTGTGAGCCACCATCTAAGATACTTCACTGGTCCCACTCCATCTGGAGCAAGGGAGAATGAAGAAAACCAAAGACACAAGGGAAAGATTAGTCCAAATGACTAATGGACTGCAACTACCATAGCCTCCATCAGCACAACTAGATGGTGGCCTGCTACCACCACTGATTGCTCTGACAGGGATCACAATAGAGGGTCCTGGACAGAGCTGGAGAAAAATGTAGAACAAAATTCTAACTTACCAAAAGAAAAAAAAAAAGACCAGCCTTACTGGTCTGACTGAGGCTGGAGAAACACTGAGAGTATGGCCCCTGGACACCCTTATGGCTCAGTACTGAAATCACTTCTGAGGTTCAGCCAAAGATTAGACAGGCCTATAAGACAAAATGAGACTAAATGGGCACACCAGCCCAGGGGCAAGGACGAGAAGGCAGAGGGTACAGGAAAGCTGGTAATGGGGAACCCAAGATCAAGAAGGGGAGAAGGTTGACATATCGTGGGGGTGACAATGAATGTCACAAACCAATATGTGTATTAATTGTTTAGTGAGAAACTAATTTGCTCTGTAAACTTTCATCTAAAGTACAATTAAAAAAAAAAAAAAAAAGAAAGTAAGAGAGAGAGAAAAGTAGAGGGAGAGAACACTGCCAACTAGCTGCTGGGACATCACCTTCCTCTTCACTCCAAACTCCTACCCACCAATCCCTCCTCCTGCCAGTGTCTTCCATTGGTGAACCCACTCAGAAGCCAGAAGGAAAGAAAGTTCTTTAATAGATTCTACAGATCTTCCTTCCAGGGCAGAAAACAGCACAGAAGTTGGAACATGGATCTACAAGGACAGAGACAATTCAGCATATTGTTTGAAATCTCAGAGCCTCACATGCACTTAATCTGTGGACTGCATCAACTTTAAGGATGATTCCAAGGCTGGTTCTAGTATTAAATCATTGTGGGGTTTATCCTGCTCAGTTAGGTGAGTAATAGTCTATGAATCCTCTAAAGAGGAATACGTGATGCGTGCTTGAACTCTTTTGAGAAAATCACATTAAATTTAGGTGAGGCATTAGAGCCATAGCAGGCAATGGTATCTATATATAGAACAGTCTTTCCAAAAATACTTTTTATTGTATATATAAAATGCTATGTAAAATGCAAACAAACAAGAGAGCAGCAAATAAAGGAAATACCTTAAGGAAACAAATGAAACAGTCAAAAGATTTGTGGTCAAATTTGTTCGGAAAATTCTGCATTCAACAAAATAGTTCTTTACCGAGGGACTTCTCAGAACTTTTAGTATGCTAATCTTTAGTATGCTAATATTTTAGCATGTTAAATCTCCAAGATGGTTAGAGTAATGTCTAATGTATCTAACAACAACAATGTATCTTGAAGTGTGCCTATTTTTAAAATTTAAAATTTCCCTATGTCGTTGTTAGGTGCTGTTGAGTCATTTCCAACTCATGGCGACCCTTGTACAATAGAACGGAGCAATGCCTGGTCCTGCAGCATCCTCACAATTGTTACTATGCTTGAGCCCACCTTTCAGCCACTAGTCAATCCATCCATTGAGGGTCTTCTTTTTTGCTGACCCTCTACTTTACCAAGCATGATGTCCTCCTCCAGGGACTCGTCCCTCCTGATCACATGTCCAGAGTACATGAGATGAAGTCTTATCATCTTCGCTTGCAAGGAGCATTCTGGTTGTAACTTCTTCCAAGAAAGCTTTGTTTTTCTGGTAGTCCACGGTGTATTCAATCTTCTTTGCGAATGTCATAATTCAAAGGCATCATTTCTTTTTCTGTTTTCCTTGTTCATTGTCTAGCTTTTGCATCATCTGAGGCGATCGAAAATACCGTGGCTTGGGTCAGGCCACACCTTAGTCCTCAAAGTGACATCTTTGCTTTTTAACACTTTAAAGAGGTCTTTTGCAGCAGATTTACCCAATGCAATACATTGTTTGATTTCTTGACTGCTGCTTCCATGGACATTGATCAAGGATCCAAGTAAAATGAAATCCTTGACAACTTCAATATTTTCTCTTTTTACCATGATGTTGCTTATTGCTCCAGTTGTGAGGATTTTTGATTTCTTTATGTTGAGGTGTAATCCGTACTGAAGGCTGTAGTCTTTGGTATTCATCAGTAAGTGCCTCAAGTCCTCTTCATTTTCAGCAAGCATGATTATGTTATCTGCATAGTGCAGGATGTTAATGAGTCTTCCTCAAGGCCTGATGCCATATTCTTCTTCATATAGGCTAACTTCTTGGATTATTTGCTCAGCATACAGATTGAATAAGTATGATGAAAGAATACAACCTTGATGCACACCTTTCCTGATTTTAAAATATGCACTATCCCTTTGTTCTGTTCTGATGAGTGCTTCTTGGTTTATATACAGTTTCCGCATGAGCACAATTAAGTGTTCTAAAATTCTCATTCTTTGCAATGTTACGCATAATTTGCTATGATCCACACAGTGAAATATCTTTGCATAGTTAATAAAACACAGGCAAACATCTTTCTGGTATTCTCTGCTTTCAGCCAAGATCCATCTTAAACAACAGCAATGATATCCCTTGTTCAATGTCCTCTTCTAATTCTGACTTGAATTTCTGGCAGTTCCCTGTTGATGTACTGCTGCAATCACTTTTGAATGATATTCAGAAAAATTTTACTTTCGTATGATATTGTTTGATAATTTCTGCATTCTTTTGGATCACCTTTCTTTGGAATGGTACAAATATGGATCTGTTCCAGTCAGTTGGCCAGGTATCTGTCTTCCAAATTTCTTGGCATAGACAAGTGAGCAACTCCAGCACTAAATCCGTTTCTTGAAACACTTCATTTTGTGTTCCGTGAATTCCTGAAGCCCTGTTTTTCGCCAATGCCTTCAGTGCAGGTTGGACTTCTTCCTTCAAATACTATCATTTCTTGATAATATACTGCCTTCTAAAATGGTTGAACACAGACCAATTCTTTTTGGTACAGTGACTCTGTATATTCCTTCCATCTTCTTTTGATGCTTCCTGAGTTGTTCATTAATTTCACCGTAGAAATCTTCAGTATCAAAACTCAAGGCTTGAATTTTTTTCTTCAGTTCTTTAAGCTTGAGAAATGCCAAGCGTATTCTTCCCTTTTGGTTTTCTAATTACAGATCTTTGCACATTTCATTACAATACTTTACTTCATCTTCTCAAGTTGCCCTTTGAAATTTTCTGTTCAGCTCTTTCACTGCATCATTCATTTCTATAATTTGCTCTTGCTGCTCTACGTTCAAGAGCCAGTTTCAGAGTCTCTTCTGACATCCATTTTCGTATTTTTTTTTTTCTTTCTTGTCTTTTTAATGACCTTTTGCTTTCTTTATGGATAGTGTTCTTGATGTCATCCCACACTCGTCTGGTCTTCTGTCATTAGTGTTCAATGCATCAAATCTGTTCTTGAGATGGTCTCTAAATTCAGGTGGGATATACTCAAAGTCATGTTTTGGCTCTGGTGGACTTATTTTCATTTTCTTTAACTTCAACTTGAACTTGTATATGAGCAATTGATGACCTGCTCCACAGCTGGCCCCAGGCTTTGTTCTGACTGATGATATTGAGCTTCTCCATCATTTCTTTCCTCAAATGTAGTTGATTTAATTCCTGTGTATTCCATCTGGCATAGTCCATGTGTATACTGGCCATTTATGTTATTGAAAAAAGGTATTTGCAATAAGTAAGTCATTGGTCATGCAAAATTCTATCATGGGATCTCCAGAGTAGTTTCTATCACCAATGCCATATTTTCCAACTGCTGATCCTTCTTCTTTTCAGTTTTCACATTTCAATCACCAGTAATTATCATCTTGATCACATGTTTGATCAATTTCAAACTGCAGAAGTTAGTAAAAATCTTCAGTTCTTTATCTTTGGCATTAGTGGTTGGTCTGTAAATTTGAGTAATAGTTGTATTAACTGGTCTTCCTTGTAGGAGTATGGACATTATCCTATCACTGTCTGCATTGTACTTTAGGATAGATCTTGAAATGTTCTTTTTGATGATGAATGTGATGCCACTCTTCTTCAATCTGTCATTCCCAATATAGTAGCCCACACAATTGTCTGATTCAAAATGGCCAATACCAGTCCATTTCAGCTCACTAATGCCTAGGATACTGATCTTTATGTGTTTCATTTCCTTTTTGACAACTTCCAATTCTTGTTGATTCATACTTTTTACCTTCCACATTCCTATTATTAATGGAAATTTTCAGCTGTTTCTTTTTATTTTGAGTTGTGCCACAAAGCTCTGAAGGGGCAACTCTTCCCCAGTTGTATTTTGAGTGCTTTCCAACCTGAGGGGCTCATCTTCTGGCACTATATCAGACCATGATCCACTGCTATTCATGAGATTTTTGCTGGTCAATTTTTTGCGAGTGAAAGTAGAAGAAGTAGACCACCTGGTCCTTCTTCTTAGTCTAGCTTAGTCTGGAAGCTCCACTGAAACCTGTCCACCATGGGTAACTTTGTTGGTGTTTGAATACCAGTAGCATAACTTTCAACATCACAGCAACCTGCAAGCCACAGTATGACAAAGTGATGGACGAGTGGTGGAAATTTCCCTTAAAAGCAACACAAAGGTGAGGTTTTCTCAAAAATACAATTTGTGTATTATTTAGAGTGAAATAGATCTGTAACCTACATTTTGTAATATTGAATGTCTATAAAATAAAATATATTATATAAAATACAGTCTCTATCATTATGTATAGGTCATTGTGGCAACTTGTGTGGCAAGTAGTCATTTTTACCGTGTGTGTTACTCATAATTCAGTATAGACACATTTTGTTAGAGCGACCTTACCGACTCAGTTGTACACCAAGGAGCTCCATAGAGGTAAATAATGATACTTTAGTCCTGATTTACAACACCATAAGAGAACTATTAAGATATGAGAATGGAAAGAAAAAAGTGATTACAAAGTAAATCTGAATATCCGAGGGTAACCGATGAAAAGTAGAGATAAAGGGAGCTTATTTTTAAGAGAAAAAAAATAAAGTCATCTAACCAACAACATGTCTATATAAGAGACAGTAGGGTGGAGAGATCATGATCAGTCAGTCAGTGTCATTCATTCATTCATTCATTCATTCAATCAGTCAGTCAGTGTATCCATTTTAAAAAAATTGAGGGGAGAACTCATTACGTGCCAAGATTTTCTAGACATTAGAATATAACAGAGTGATTGAACATTATCCTTGCTCTCAGAAACCTTAACCGACATGGGGTGAGGTGGGAGGGCAAGGAGATACACACAGTAAACAGTTTGACATCTCATCCGGTGGTCAGATCTCTGAGTAATGTTGAGCTGGATAAGGAAGTGAACATTACAAGATAGGTAAGGTGGTCAGAGAAGACCTCTCTGGGGAGGTTGCATTCAAGCAGAAGTTTTAGTTACTGAGGGCATGTGTGAATGTGACGTAATAACATGTGCTGGAACCTGAGTTCATAGAAAGTACCAAAAACCTCATGTGGGAGCCTATTCAGAGTCCTTGAAAAAAAGCAATTGTCTTAGGCTGGGTTCTCTAAAGAAGCAAAACCAGTAAAGTGTATAAATATACATACAGAGAGATTTATATCAAAGAAACAACACACACGATTGTAGAGGCTGGAACGTCCCAAGTCCATGGATTAGGATAGAGGCTTCTCCCAATTCAGATAGCCACAGGGGCTGGCGAACACAGACTGGCATATTGGAAAGCAGGGCTCTGCTCACAGGCCGTGAAGATCCACGAAACTTAAGATCAGTGGATAAGCTGATAGCTGAAGTCCCAAGAACCAGAGGTCAGATGGACGGGAGGCAGCTGCAGGATCCAGAGCAAGCGGAAAGCCAGAATCCAGAATGTCTGCTTATATTCTGATGCAGGCAACACCCCCAATGAAACTCCCTTTCAACTGACTGGCTACTCACAGCAGATTCAATCATGGGAGTGATCACATATAAACACTGAGAATCACGGCCCTGCCAAGCTGACATACAATCTTAACCATCACAGCAATTAAAATTGCTTTGAAAGACATTCTGTCAGTGTTAAACCAACTTAAATAAGATTACTTTTGGATGGTGAATACCTTTCTTTTTTATCCTTATATATTCTGCCCATTTAGTCTCAAACATCTCCAAAAGCTAGTCATAGCTTAATGTTTTGCTAGAATTCAAATCACAGACTACAAGTAATGTTAAGTTGAAAATTTACTAGTCTAGTCCATTAGCTAAGTATTCAAACATAGTCTTCAACTTTTCCAGAGATTTTCTAGTTTGATTAGTGATTAGAATTAGAATCTTACTTTTGCACTCCATATGATGGATGTGGTAGATTCCAAAGATGGCCCCAATTCATCACCCATCCTTGCACCCATGGCTTTGACCACGTGACACAAGCAGAGGCTTGAATAATTCTTGTAATAGGACTTACCTATTCTCTCTTGTGTCTCTACCATGGGAACATGCCCAGATTAACCTCCAGAAGGGTGAGTGACAAGTGGAGCAGAGCTGAATCACTCATGTCATCCCAGCCAAAGTCAACCTTGATTAATCAACTTCCAGCTCATTCTGTCTGTGTGAGTAAGCCCAACCAAGGTCAACAGAGCTACCTAGAAAACCACCTCAGACATGTGGGCAATAAAGGTATATTGTTCTACATCACAGAGGTTGTACGGTTCTTTGGCATGCAACGATATTTTGGATGGCACAGGACTGGGCAGTGTTTCGTTCCATTGTCCATAGAGTTGCTATGAGTCAGAACCAACTTGACAGCACTTAACAACAACAACACTTCACACTAAGAGGGATACAAAGCAGATATTTATTTGCTTAAGCCATTTGATACTAAAGCATATTGGAGTCAAGTGTCCCAAACACCCTTGGTGTTTTGTAAATGTCAAAAAAATGAAGAGTCCTTATTGTCGTTGTAGCTGCTGGGGCTGCTTCTCTGTTTCTTGAGTATCTCTAGCTTAACTGAAAAAGCACAATAATTTACTTCTCTAGAGCACAGACTTGTGATAGCTTCAGCCTTCTAGATACAGCATCAAGTTCAGAGGTGAATGTAAAAAGGACCCCCCAAATACCTGAAAGAAATGGTTCAAGGAAATAGCGATGATGTCATAAATATGTATAAAAGCTATCATATCTTTAGAATCTACTTGATTAATAAGTGTGCTTTGAGCATTTTCAAATCTGGATAAAATAGAGGATATTTTCTGCACATCATTAATAACCAAATAAGGAAGTAAGTCTTAGGTATGAAATATGAAGAGAAAAAAATGCAACTGTATTCAAACCAGGGAACTAAAGAGGAGGGGGCGTATGTTTCTGTAGCTAAGGAATGTATTCAACTGGTTTTGTGATTGGATTCATTTTTGTTCAAGTGTCATGTTTGAAATCTTGGTAAGACTACTTTTAGATATGGAATTTCCCTTTTTATAAAGAAAACCATACACTGTTCTTATTCTGACTCATAGTCCCGTAGGACAGAGTTGAACTGCCCCATAGGATTTCCAAAAAACAGCTGATGGATTCAAACTGCCGACTTTTTGGTTAGCAAACAAGCTCTTTAACCTCTGTGCCACCAGGTCACTATGAGTTGAAATCAACTTGATGGCAACAGGTTTGGTTTTGGTATTTATTTCTGGCCTATGAAATGGAAGAGTAAGTATTCTGTTTTGTAGAAGGAAGTGATGGGGAAAATTTTTGGAAAACAGAAACAAAAATTAGCCTTTTATTTGGAAGGAAGAGATTTCTTCACATTAGTTGGCAATTTCTTTCCTTATGGAAATAGCCATCTCTCTACTTTCTATGAGATAGTTTACGAGAGGGGTTAGCCATAGCCAGAAGAAAGATTATGCTTTTTTTTTGGCAATTGTCCAGGGCTTTCTTCGCCCGAAAGTGTCTGATCCTTCAGTAAACGTCATGCTCTTGAAGTTAAGTATTCTCTGTGTTACAAAGGGAATCTGGTTTCATTCTTCAAGGAGAGCTTAGGTTCACAGAGGCTGTCATCTGCTCTGCCCCACCTCTCTTTGCAGTCAAATGAAACCGAAACAAAAAAGATGAATTGTAGTTCCTTTTTCTCCCCATAGGTGCACACTCATACATATCAGAATCAAATTACTGACATTAGGCAGGTGAAGAGACTCAAAGTCAGAGCCCAGGATTAAAATGTTGCTGTTCTGTTCTGTGAAGCTCAGATCAGGGATGGGAATAAAAAGCACAATGAAAGCAACTGCAAACCCAGCCCACTGAAGCCAGAAGAAGCCACTTCAGAACTCTGGTTACTTGCTTGTGGAGAGCAATTTCTCTTCCTGCATCCAACCCAGACACCTAGGCTGCGTTTGTGTGTGCCAACGGCCTCCTGGGCTAGGTTTCATAAACAAAAAAGTCAGGTACTTGTGAGATAGGTGATGTGTCTCTCTAAAAATGTGGCTATGCTGTAGTTAATGTTCTATTCATTAGTATGGCTAGTTTTTAAAAAGTTTCTGGAACCACACTCTCTGGGTTTAAATTCTGGCTTTGCTACAACTGGAAAACCTTGAAGGAGTCACTTCGACTGTCTGTGTTTCAGCTTCCTCATCTGTCAAGTGAGTAATAGTAAAATCACTCACTCTAAAGAGTTGTGAAGATTAAAACTATTAACATATTTAAAGCAACTAGACCAGTGCCTGGCAAGCAGAAAGTTCCATACAGATAGCAGCTTTTACTATAATTAATTTTGAAAAGTGATTTTGCTATTCCTGCTTTTGCACTCATTTGCTGCCATGAAATGTTTTGGCCGTGCTAGTTTTAGAATCCATTGACTCATCTGTAAAATGAGGGTACTATACATATGAAGCTAAGACCCTAGCTCTAAACATCTGTCATTCTAAGATGCACAAATTTGAATATGCATGTTTTCATTGTTTATATTTACAGTTCAGAAAAGTTTATGCAACAATTCAACTGTATGTGGTATTTTCATTACTTAATAAAAGATATATTAAATATTTTACTCATTCATAAATATTTATTGAGCACCTGTTAGATGCTGTACTGATGCTGGAGACTGTTGTGCTCTGCCATTGAACCAACTCAGACTCATGCCCGTCTTACGTACAACAGAACAATATGCTGCCCAATCCTGTGTCGTCCTCATGATCGTCAGCATGTTTGAGTCCATCATGTGGCTATTGTGCAATCTATCTCACTGAGGGTCTCCCATGTTCTCATTGGCCCTCAACTTCACCAAACATGATGTTCTTCTCTAGAGACTGATTCAGGGGCAGCTTATCTAATAGGCAAGGTTAGCACGGTGCTTACTTTGCTTACCAGGTCATCTGTAGTGAATAATTTCACATTTTTTTTTTTTTAACCACGTCAAAGATTCTGCTTCTAGGTATGGCTGGCATCTGTCTCTCTCCCAACCCCACAGCACCTTCCTGCAGAATCAAAGCTTCTTTTTAAATTTACAATCTCTGACAGGGGCAGATGACCCAGTAAGCAAGGTAAGCATGGGCTTATTTGTGCTTACTTACTAATCTGTAGCGAACAATTTCACAATGGGTTTCACCACATTACAGACGATCTGTTAAGCACTGCAGTTAACCTTGCTTATTGGATAATCTGCCCTTGGATTGATCCTTTCAAAGCAAGTGTGCTGGGCAGTGTTCTGTTGTGATCCACAGGGATTCCAGTGGCTAATTTTCAGAAGTAGATCACCAGACCTTCCTTCCTGGTCCGTCTTAGTCTGGAAGCTACACAGAAATCTGTCCACCATGGGTCACCCTGTTAGTATTTGAAATACTAGTAGCATAGCTTCCAGCATCACAGCAACACACAAGTTATCAAAATACAACAAACTGACAGACAGGTGGTGGGATGTTGGAGACACAGTGATAAAAAAATAACAAAATATTCCTGTATTCACGGTGTTTTCATTCTATTATTTTTCCTCAGCATGCAGCTGTGTCAACTACTTGGCATAATACTTAATAAGAAAATATAGAACTAGGAACTGGGATCCCAATTCTAGCAGTATGTTTAAACTATGTAAGCTAATTTAATATGAGGCTGAATGAAGTTTTACAGAGACCACGAAATGCAAAACTTAGAGTCCAAGTGTCCCATAAAATTGCTAAAAATTACCTTTCTTTTTTTCCTACAATGACCACCACATGCATAACTTTTATACCAGAAAAGCCAAGTTTATGCTTGCCAAGAACTCTTTAGGAATGTTAAGTACATGTATTAAATAAAAAAAACAGAGAGGTCCAGGTGCAAACATCCCAAATGCAGCGTAGTTTGTGTAAAACGCCACATTTCAACCTTAGGACGTATTTATTGTTTTATAGAAAATACTCTGCGGCTTTGTAAAAGATCAATTTATGAATCTCGTTTGGAAATTACTCATAGTATTTTTGTGTATGAAATAGAGTGAAGGTAGTGTCAAATTTGGGTTTATTTTAATTTTTAGCTGGATATTGTTTAGGGTAAGAGGAGTATAAGAAATTTCCTCTTGAATATGTTTGAAGTGACAGAAGGATATCAAGGAAATATTTGATTAAGCCACATAGTATTGCCTGATATTTGATTGTTTTGGATTATAAAAAGAGCAATTTTATGCAGTTCAACCTGATATTATTTGCTAATGGTTTAAAATGAAAGTGTGCGTCAACTTCCACGGTGATTGAAATGTTCTATATCTGAACTTTCCAATATGATAGTCACTAGCCATTTGTGGCTACTGAGCACTTGAAATGTGGTTAGGGTGATAGAGGAGCTAAATTTTTAATTCTATTTAATCTTAAATAATTAAAATTTAAATAGCTTCATGTGGCTAGTGGCTACCTTATGGGACAGCAGAGTTTAGAGATACAAATTGGAGAATTATCCACAACAATATGAACTATTTTGTGAGGGCAATGAATGACATTAACTTACATATTCCTATAGGAATTTTGAAAAAACTATTATTGTTCCTATAATACAGATGAGGAAACCAAGACAAAGAGGAAATATGTCATTTTCCCCTTTCACCCACAGTTTGCAAGGGAATAGAGACATGAAGCTTTAGAACAGCATGGATCATATCATTGAACTGTATTCAGAAGATTGTGACAAAGCAATGAAAAATTGTGTGTAGCTGGAGAAGAGACATATTCTGATTCAAATTTTAGAAATTTTGCATATGCATGCAAAAGTTGGACAATGAATAAGGAAGACTGAAGAAGAATTGATGCCTTTGAATTATGGCATTGGCAAAGAATATTGAATATACCATGGACTGCTAGAAGAATGAACAAATCTGTCTTGGAAGAAGTACAGCCAGAATGCTCCTTAGAAGCGAGGATGATAAGATTTCATCTCACATACTTTGGACATGTTATCAGGAGGGACCAGTCCATGGAGAAAGACATCATTCTAGGTAAAGTAGAGGGTCAGCAAAAAAGAAGACCCTCAATGAGATGGATTGACTTAGTGGCTGCAACAATGCGCTCAGACATAGCAATGATTGTGAGGATGGTGCAGGACTGGGCAGTGTTTTTTTTCTGTTGTACATAGGGTCGCTATGAGTGGGAAACAACTCAATGGCACCTAGCAACAACAACAATTTCAGTGATGAGATTTACCAAATGGCTTGGAAGCTGTGGTAGTCTCCAAAAGATGTCCATGTCCTACCAATGCCTGGAACCTGTGAATATGTTACTTTTTATGGCAAAAGGGACGCTGAAGGTATGAATAAGTTAAGAAACTTTAGGCAGGGAGATTATACAGATGGACCCGATGTTATTACAAGTGTACAAGTAAAAGAAAGAAGCGGAAGAGAGAGAACTAGAGAGATGGCAGAATGAGAAAGACTCAGCCTTACGTAGCTGGCTTTGAAGATAGGGCCATGAGCCAAGGAATGCGAACAGTCTCTAGAAGCTGGAAAAGGCAAAGAAATAAATTTTCTGCCAGAGCCTCCATAAAAGAATACAGCCCTGCCGACACCTTGGTTTTAGCTCAGTAAGACCCATTTTGGAATTTTACCCCTGAGAATTATAAAATAATAAATTTGTGTTATTTTAAGTCACTACATTTGTGGTAATTTGTTACAGAAGTCACAGGAAACTATGCAAATGGAAACTAGACAGGAAATGGGATAATGAGTTATAGGTTGTTTTAATAAAAGAAAATGTAAGATGTGAGTTGTCTGAACATTACAGGCAAAGGGAATGGAAAGAAAAGATAGGAGACATGCAGACATTGGAATCAGCCGAATTGAAATCAAAGGGTAAAGTTTAGACAAAAAGATCAAGTACAGTTGCTTAAGACATAGAGCTTTTCTCCTCAGGAAATGCTCCTTCTTAAAATCTCAATATATGGTGACCTAACATGGATCAAGATGTTGAGTAAGGAGCTGGGACTTAGAAACCTCTTTCACCATCAACTCATGAAAGCCTATAAAATCTCAGAAAGTCAAGTTGCCCACGCCTGGCCCAGCTTACTGGTTGTTGGCCTTATTCTGCATGCCCCATATAAAACAGCACCTGTGGTTGCATCACCATTGCCATACTATGAAAATTATGGGGGGTGTAATTTTTTTTTTTAATGTTACTTGGCAACACATTTCTGTCTAGATTTTTGAGAAACTCAGACCATAATTATTCCAAATCAAGAGGAGATGAGGAGTTCAGTCAAGGAAATCAATTTGTTTTTTGTCAAGAGCGACCATCAAGAGAAGTAGCCTGGTGCGGTAGAAAGATAGTGAGTTTTGTATTAAATGCTGAATTTGAACACTGATTCCACCACTTACTTATTCTGAGATACTGTGCAAGGAATTTTAAGTTCTCTGGGCCTCATTTTCGTTATTTGATTAGCACAGGTATAACCATACATATTGCATTGAGCAAATCTGCTGCAAAAGACCTCTTTAAAGTGTTAAAATACAAAGATGTCACTTTAAGGACTAAGGTGTGTCTGATCCAAGCCATGAAGTTTTCAATTGCTTCATACGTATGTGAAAGCTGGACAATGAATAAGAAAGACCAAACACGAATTGATGTCTTTGAATCATGGTGTTGTCAAAGAATATTGAATATACCATGGACTGCCAGAAGAAAGAACAAATCTGTCTAGGAAGAAGTACAACCAGGGTGCTCCTTAGAAGTGAGGATGATAAGACTTCATCTTATGTACTTTGGACATGTTATCAGGAGGGACCAGTCCCTGGAAGAAGACATCATGCTTGGTAAAGTAGAGGGTCAATGAAAAAGAGGATGACCATCAATGAGATGGATTGACACAGCGGCTGCAACAATGGGCTCAAACATAGCAACGATTGTGAGGATGGTGCAGGACCGGGCAGTGTTTCTTTCTGTTATACACAGGGTAGCTGTGAGTCAGAACCAACTCAACAGCACCTAACAACAACAACAGAAACACATCTGGTTTGTTGAAACCTACTTCACATAAATGAATTGATAACGTTAATATATTGACCGGAGTGGGTGTTTAACCAAAACTCAAACCAAACACATTGCAGTTGAGTTGATTCCAACTCATTAGCGACCCTATAGAACAGAGTAGAACTGTCCCATAGGGTTTCCAAGGAGCTGCTGTTAAATAATTCAAACTGTCAAACTTTTGGTTAGCAGCTGAGCTCTTAACCACTGTGCCACCAGGAGTGGATGCTTAATAAATGCTATCTACACAAGAAGAAACTGTAAGAGATTGGGAATTAGTTAGTGATCATATTTTTCAAGGGTCATTTTTTTCCTATCTTACAAAATAAAAATCAGTTATATGGATCAAAAATATAACCCAACAATCTACACGCAAGGAATAAAATAGGTCACAGGATAGCACCATGAGCATGCATATCTGGGACCTAGAAATGATCATCAAAGATGGGCCAATACATTATGCAGATGGTAAAAGTAAATTACGTATCTAACATTTCTTCTCTTTTTCTTACTAGGGTAGTGTATCTGATGCTTCATTATTTTACAGCCCTTTTACTAAGGAACTAATTTAGAATCGAATGTAGTGGGAATAATTGAAGGAAGAGAATTTTAGAATAGGATAGAAGGAAAGGAGGAAGGAGGGAAGGAAGGAAGGAGGAAAAGAAAAGAGAATGAGACAGGGACATAGGAAGGGCCAAAGGAAGGAAAGGTAGTAGAAAACAATGGAAGAGTTCAGGTGTGAAGCAATGTTATAAGAATTGGAGATAAAAAATGAATAATTACAAATAATATTCAAAATTCTTTTTGTAATTCTTTGCCAAGCTCAGTATTATGTAGCGCATATAATGTGTTAATTAATTCACCCTCTCATTTATTCATGGAATGGATATCTATTAAGAGCCCACTAGGAGCAAGGAGGAGCCTTGGTGGCACAGCAGTTAAGAGCTTGGCTGCTAATTGAAAGGCTGGCAGTTTGAATCCACCAGCCACTCCTTGGAAAGCCCATGGGGCACTTCTACTCTGTCCTATAGGGTCGCTCTGAGTCGGAATTGACTCAACGGCAACAGATTTGGTTTGGTTTTGGAGGTGCAGACAATTTAGAAGTGAATACTGGACTCAATATTTGTCATCCAAATTTATGGCAAAGAGTAACATGAGACCAAAATTTAATGTATTTAATCCCGCTGGCCACCCAGTAAAGTTTGTGTTATTATTATTAATATTTTTTAATCCTTTGTTTTGTCACATGTGGGAGGTTACTCTTGGTTAGCCAGTCAGTGACAGACCAGGATTTCAACCTTGGTCTGTTTGACTTCAAGTTATGTGTTAATTCTGTTTCCATACAATGCCCTACTGACTGGGAGAAAGAGAACCAAGGCAGTGTAAGTATGTGTGTGTGTGTGTGTGTGTGTGTGTGTGTGTGTGTGTGTGAGACATTACAAAAAGTTTACACATTTTTGGAACAATAGGAAGAAGTCATTCAGTCAGTTTTATGGTACTTAAAACACTGGCTGAAATTTCTACTCTCCTCAGGGAAAGAAACATCACAAAGAGGTAAACCGGTAATGTGGTATTAGGGATTTAGCACTTTCATGGGTTATACATAGTAGGTACTCAGTACATATGTGTTCAATTAGAATTTAGTAAAACAAAATATACTATTATAACCCAAACATTTTTCTATTTTCCTACACAATGTACACTATCAGAATACTACAATTTATTCCACAAATATTCAGCTGAACACACACTGTACAAACCACTCTGCTAGAGGAAATGAATACCAAAGTTAAAAGGCCAATAATCTGTCCTGTAGTTGCTTACAAAGGATTGGAGACAGGATGGAAAAGCGGTGTTGACAGATACATGTGTAGTTAATTATAATACAATATGATATCAAGGAAATAATATCAAAGATTTTCCTGTATTAAGGGGGAAATAAAATAGCAACTAATCATCTAATTTGTCAGAGAATAGGAGAAGGAGTCAGGAGATGCTTCACAGAAGAGGCAAGGTTAACTGGACTCAGGGAATGGCAAAATGTTCATCGTGTCTAGAAGTTATCCTTATTGAGGGAAAATAGAGAGGAGGTGGGGAAGAGACACTGGTTCCCAGTTTTCAGGAATGTTGCATACAGTGCTAAGTTGGGCGGACTTCATTCGGTAATGCTGCAATGAGGGTGCCTAAAATGCTTTAAATGACAGGATAGTATAAACAATTCACATACTGCTGGTCACTTCCAGTTAAAATATGGTGGACTGGAAACATGTGCTTAGCTCCCATCTGAAGCTCCACTAAAATGATAACAAAGGAATTCTTTTTAAAAAAGGCATATACACATAAGCTCAAAGGGTATGGTAACAGTACTTTGAGCACTGGAAAGCAGATGGGGCTGTATTAACTGATCTGGAAGGATGCATATCTGAACACCAGTGGGAGACCTACTGATCCCACTGGTTACCATCAGCGTGAAGACCAAGAACTAGATGATTTACATCACAACCTCCCCGCGACAGTGAACGTGAGCATGAAGTAGGACCAAAATTGGAGAGTTTTTTAAATGTATGATCAGATGGGCCTTAGAAGAATCCAGAGCTTCTTCCCAGTTTTGCACAGACAGGCCAGTATTCTTCCCTTAGTATTGCATAAAGTGAGATTTTGCCCTGGAGAGGTCAAAATAGCTGGTATATGTCCTGAGGTACACCAGGTGCGGTTGTGGGCAGGGCACAATAGTAAATAAAGGAGATTTAAATGAACATTATATAGAGATTCAGTGACTTTTAGGCTTCTGTAATAGAATTCTGGAACACAGTCAGTAAGACTTGAAATATTCAATCAGGAAAATGGAAAAATTCTTAGCTATCTGACCAGCCTAAGCGAAAGACCTAAAGGTAGAGTGATTAAGGGTTCTAATCAAAACAAAGCAAAACAAACAAAAACAGTCCAATAGCCTAACAGCCAGTTCACCCAATAGCCAATTCTGCAACAGAAAAATGCCACCAATGCACACAGCTTCTAACAGCTCTATTGTGGCCAATTCTCAATGTTGGGCAGACAACCAAAGATCTCCCGACATCTTAGGAAGGCCTCTGTACAGAGATTCTTTATTGTCGATGTTAGCTGCTGTTGAGTCAGCCCCAACTCATGGCAACCCTGTGTGATGCAGAGTAGAACTGCTCCATAGGATTTTCTTGGCTGTAATCTTTATGGCAGTAGATCACCAGACCTTTCTTCTTCCACAGAGCCACTCGGTGGGTCCTGACTGCCAACCTTTAGGTTAGCAGCAAATTGAAAATCATTTGTGCCGCACAGGCTCAGAGATTTTTAATTGCTCTTAAATTTTTTTCTCTTCTTCTTCCATAGAAATAGAACTTAAATTTGTCCATGACTAACTTTGCAGCTAGAGGTGACTATGCACTATGTTTTTATAATGAAATATGCACGAAAGTGATGCATGTAACATCTGCTTCACTTGTTTCAAAGGAAATTACCAGCCAACCAGCCAACCAGTTACCATCAAGTCAACTCCAACTCATGGCCACCCTATGTGTCAGAGTAGAACTCTGCCCCATAGGGGTTTCAATGGCTGATTTTTTAAAATTAGATTGCCAGACTTTTCTTCTGAGGCATCTCTGGGTGGATTCAAACCTCCAACCGTTTGGTTAGCAGCTGAGTGTATTCCTCTTCCTGCAAGCTAGAGAATAGAAATCCCTGGTGCACATTACTCAGCTTCAGCTGTGCAGACAAAGACATACTCTATGGGACAGCACAGCAAAACAATGGAAGGAACCTGGGTCCCTGAGTGAATAGTTGGAAGAAAACTATGCCACTAACTCAGATTTTACACCACAGAACTACTTCTCTGCATTCTCTGTTCTTTAAGCCATAGTATATTGGCGTGTTTATGTTTTAGTAGTTGGTCCTTTACTTTAGCTAACACAACTTCAAGTAAAAAAAAAAAATAAAACGAGAGAGAGAGAATCAATCAAATGTAAAAAAAGCACCTTGGAAGAAATGAAGACTATGAAGGTGGGAGAAAATTAGACAGCAACTACAAAAAAAATATTTGCAATATCCACAGACAGATAAGAAAATATATTGAAGAAAGGAATATTCAGAGAACAGGTAAAAGCTATTAGAAATGTGAAAACTGAAATAAGGTATTGTGAGATTTTCTTCTTAATTTAATACTCCTTACTCACAAAGATGGAGTCCCAGGGTAGCACAAACAGTTAACCTCTGGATTACTAGCTAAAAGGTTGGTGGTTGAAACTCAACCAGAGGCTCCTTAGAAGACAGGCCTGGTGAGTTGCTTTGAAAAGGTCAGAGCCTTGAAAATACAATGGAGCAGTTGTACTCTGCACACGTGGAGTTGCCATGATTTGGAATGGACTCGACAGCACTAACAATGACAACAACATTCACAAAGATGAGTAGAGTTGGAAGAAAAGATGAAGGAATCTTGCAGAAAGTATGGTAAGGAGACATAATAATGAATATAATTGAGTTAATATGAGAAAAGGAAAAGATTACTCCAGGAAGTCCAATATCCAAATAATAGGACTTCCGGAAGGAGAGAAAAGAGAAAACAGGGGAGGAGAAAACCATCAGAGAAATGATCATTCAAATCTGAAAGACAAGTGTTCTGAGATTGAAAGGATTCAGTTGGTGTCAAGAATTTTATCCTAGCAAGACAAAGAAATTCTGCATGCTTCGGAGGAGAAAAGAAACAAATAAAGAACAAAGATGTAATATATAAAGAATAAAAAATTACATCCTGATGGATTTTTTTTAGTTACAACTCTGCAAGCTAGAATATAATGAAGAAATATGTACAAATTTCTGACGGAAACTGATTTTCCATCTGAAGTTCCATACCCAGTCAAACAATCAATGCAGTGTAAGGGTAGAATTTTAACTATTTTCATTTATGGAAGTCTTCACAGTTGCCATTCATATACCATTTCTTAAGAAGCTATAAGAGGAACTTGTCTATCAAAATAAGACAGAAAACTAAGACAATAAAAGGGATACAAGGAATGGGAGCGATAATGCAAGAGAGATGTGGTTATGAAGGTAATCTTAGAGGGAAGTAAAGGAAGATCCCACAATAGTTATTTAGCTTGTTCTGATTGGAGCAAGTTAGGAAGCTCCCACACAATCCTCCTCCAGAAGATCTAATTAATAGAATCCTTGATATGGTTGAATGTATTGAGAAGAGATTCACATGAATAAGGGAGAAATGAACAGCAAGAACAGAAGAAATTATACATATTACATAAAATATATATATATAACTCTAGAGAAAACAAAACATTGTACAGGAAAGGAATCTTACTAACTACCTTGTTTCACTTTGAATTACATTTACATAATGATAATGCAAACACTAACTATTCATCTAAGCAAACTGTAATATAAGTTTATTGAGAATCTGGTGGAATGGGGAGGGTTTGTGTGTGGCGGGAGTAAGGACGATTAGATGAGTGGACAGAGATATAAAAATTCCATGTTCCTTAGTGGAAGTTAAAAGATGATGACTAAAATTGAAAAATCAGGAAGCAGCAACATAAACATGTTATTAAAACATATGGAGGTAGATAACAAAGAATCAGAAAAGAATTAGAAATGATTATCCTTAGGGAGCAGGGAATGAATTTAAGAGGTGAGATGGAGGGACAACTTTTTTTTTTTTTTTTTTAGTTTGTTTTATTACTTTAAATAACAAAGCTTGTGAGGATATAAATTTGCTATTTTAAATATAAATTATATATACAAAAATTAAATTCTGGCAGAAGTGTTGGGAAAGTAGAAAGAAAAGTCACTTGTGAGAAGGAGGGTAGACATTTAGGCATTGATTCAGTCCAGGACAAAAAAGCGAGAGAGACGGGTGTTTGACAGGAGAAAAGATGAAGACCTAGCATTGCACGATTTATATTTATCATAATATTGCTTAAGAAACTTCAAGCAAGTTTGTGATAAGTAAAAGTATCTATTTCTGAAGCAGAGTAAACAGAGAGTTGCTTTAACAAGAAATTACAGATACCCTGAATTTTTCTGTTATTTCTTATTATTCACAAGAAATTCACAATAAGATTCCTCATTTAATCCTTCCAGAAGCCCTGTGAGTCTGGCAGGACAGAACTGATTTACATCCATTTTTCAGATGAACAAATTGTAGTTAGGAGAGCTGAAAATGTCACCAAATTAGTAAGTACAGAGCAGGCCAGAATTAGTATTCTAACTATTAAAGATTTTCTGCTCACCACATTTGCTATAAATATAAAATTATTTTTCCAAGCTTTCTCCTGTTTTACCTTGTGGGAGAAATATATTGTTACTTGTATTTGAGACTCTCTAAAAATTATGCACAATAAAGATTGGGAAATATCACAGAAGAGTTTTAATATTTTTATTCTACTTTCAGAATTTTTTTTTAACTTTCCTTCCTATAAAGGCCTCCTTTTAATAGAAATAATCTTATCTGTACAAGGCAAACTTAAGACTATTGATTTAATTACATAGGCTTGCATGCTAGCTCTCAATCTGCTACACTTTGAACTGATTCTGGCATATTTAATTAAGGAATTATATAATCTTTACCTAGGATGTTCCACTGGAGTTCCAGCCCAAGGTGGAGATAAAGGCTATCCCTTTTAAGTCATTCTTTTAGTTCCTGGTTAACCAAAGTGTGTGTCATGTGGGAAGGTCTCCACTGAAATGCCAATGGACAACCCAGCTAGCAAGAAGTTAAAGGTCAACATAAAGCTTTTAATATGCATTAGTCAAGAAGGCCTCAAAATATACATTATTGAGAGACTGAGTCTCTTGAATATATAGCAATAGATTAACAAGAAAACTTGAGATAAAGTAAATATTTGAAAGGAAGTTGGCCATTTAGTAAATGAGTAACAAGTAAGAATGCCACAAAGAAGCATGCCATGGGCTGTGGAAGCCTCTTTTGTACCGATACATGTTTTTCATACTGACACTGTAGGACTTATCTAATTAACGTACTTATGTATATGTACCAAAATTATATGTGTATATAAGTAATGTATGTATGTAATTATGCGTGCAATAGATTTACACCTGACCCAAGCCATGATATTTCCAATTGCTTCATATTCATACAAAAGGTGAACAATGAATAAGGAAGACCAAAGAAGAATTGATGAATTTGAATTATGATATTGGCAAAGAATATTGAATATAACTTGGACTGCCTTGGAAGAAGTACAGTCAGAATGATCCTTAGGAGCAAAGATGACGAGACTTTGTCTACTTACTTTGGACACGTTATCAGGAAGGACCAGTCCCTGCAGAAAGACATCATGCTTAGTAAAGGAGAGGGCCAACAAAAAAGAGGAAGACCCTCGATGGATGAAGATGGACTGACACAGTGGCTGCAATAATGGCCTCAACATAGCAACAATTGTGAGGATGGCGCAGGACCAGGCAACATTTTGAGTCATAACTGACTCAATGGCTCCTAACAACAGTAACAACCATAAAATTATGCATACACCGTATTTATGTGGTGGTCATCTGTAAGGCAGGGATTGAGTTGTCTCCATGTTTTGTTTTCCCAGAAGTTTGCAATTTCCTAACACGTTCCAAAAAAAAAAAAAAAAGTGCTGCCATCGTGTCAATTCTGACTCATAGTGACCCTATAGGATAGAGTAGAACTGCCCCATAGGGTTTCAAGGGGTGCCTGGTGGCTTCAAACTGCCAACCTTTTGTTTAGCAGCCGTAGCTCTTAACCACTATGCAACTGGAGTTTCCTCCTAACACATAGTAGGCACTAACAGTTAATAATGAGTCAATCAATTAATATATGATGGACTTTTCTATCATCTGTCTTTCATTTGACATGTACTAATTATATGCAGGGCTCTGAGAGGTTAATTAAATATTCAACTTATAATGAACGCAAAACAGTTTAAGTGAATGACATTAGGTGAGCCGTTTTAATTTTTATAGAACTGTTGGGACTGCGACCCACTGATAATTCTAACTATAACCAAGGATATATAAACCTTATCTTACCCAGAATATTTTGTAGTTGGGAGATGGAACTCTCCTCTACCTCTGGGAGTTCAAAGTGACTAAGAGATGCCTGCCATATATTGTCTGTGGTGCTTCTTTGCTTCTGGAGTGCAGAACCATACCTTGCCTTATGGTAAGAGTTCAAATGTACAGCTAATATAACTTAACAGTGAATTTTGCCATTTGACCGAGAGTTGGTGCAATGTCCAACTTTTCAAAAATCTTTTCACCTCCTTAAGGCAAGATTGTGAATATTTGTTTTTATTAAAAATTGATTAATTCATTTATTGTACCTGGGCCCAGAAGTCTCTGTATTTTTAGAATAGCCCATAAGTGAATAATGTTAACATATGCTTGTATTTTATTTCTTGAATATTACTTTACTTTTTTTAGAAGCAGGTGCAGTTTATGTGGCACATTAGAACAATGTAATAAGGCCAAGAAGAAGCTGTAGAACACAACTAGGCTTTTTAGTGATTAAAATATACTCGATTGCACATGTCCTTATTATCACTCAGCTAATTTGAATTTTAACTTAGAGCTATAGGCAAGACATTGCTAAAATTTAAATGTGCATAATCTAGATTTTCCCCCACAAGCCTAGGATATAGATTTAAATTCAAAGAGTTTATACTAAGGGTAAAAATGAGAAAGCTGATATAAGTTTTGGTTTTTAAAAACATTAAGTTGAAAACTAATATACAGGAGTATATAGGGTCGTTATAAGTCGGAATTGACTGGAGGGCAAAGGATTTGATTTTTGGTTTTATACATGTATGAATATCAAAGACTACATTCTTATGCATGGATTACACTGTAAAGTCAAGAAAACAAAAATCCTCACAACTGGACAATTAAGCAACATCGTGATAAATGGAGAAAAGATTGAAGTTGTCAAGGTCTTCATGTTACTTGGATCCACAATCAACACCCATAGAAGCATCAGTCAAGAAATGAAATGATGCATTGCATTGGGCAAATCTGCTGCAAAAGACCTCTTTAAATTAAAGTGTTAAAAAGCAAAGATGGCACTTTGAGGACTAAGGTGTGCCTAACCCAAGCCATGGTATTTTCAGTTGTCTCATATGCATGTGACAGCTGGACAGTGAGTAAGGAAGATCGAAGAAAAATTGATGCCTTTGATTTCTGATGTTGGGAAAAAATATTGAATATACCATAGACTGCCAGAAGAATGAACAAATCTGTCTTGGAAGAACTACAGCCAGAATACTCATTCGAAGAGAAGATAGTGAGACTTAGTCTTGCTTATTTTGGACATGTTATCAGGAAGGACCAGTCCCTGGAGAAGGACATCATGCTTAATAAAGTAGGTCAGAGAAAAAGAGGAAGAATCTCAGTCAGAGGGATTGACACAGTGTCTGCAACAGTGGCCTCAAACATAGCATTGATTGTTAGGATGGCACAGGACCAGGCAGTATTTAGTTCTATTGTGCACGTGGTCACTGTGAGTCAGAACCAACTGGATGACACCTAACAATAAGATATATATGTATACAGGGAGCCCTGGTGGCTCAGTGGTTAGGTGCTTGGCTGCTAACCTAAAGGTCAACAGTTTGAACCTACCAGCTGCTCTGTGAGAGAAAGACGTGGCAGTATGCTTCCATAAAGATTACAGTTTTGGAAAATCTATGGGGCGGTTCTACTCTGTACTATTGGGTCGCCGTGAGTTGGAATTGACTCGACGGTAATGGTTTTGGGTTTTTGGGTATCATGATATTGCTTATTGGTGCAGTTGTGTGGATATTTGTTTTCTTTATGTTGAAGTCTCATCCATACTGAAAGCTGTAGTCTTTGATCTTCATCAGTAAGTGCTTCAAGTTCTCTTTGCTTCCAGCAAGCAAAATTTGTTATCTGCATATTGCAGGTTGCTCATGAACCTTCCTCCAATCCTAATGCCATGTTCTTCTTCATATAGTCCAGCTTCTCACAGTATTTGCTCAGCATACAGATTGAATAAGTACAGTGAAATGGTACAACTTTGACACACACCTTTCCTGGTTTTAAATTATACACTATCCCCTTGTTCTGTTCTAATGACTGCCTCTTGTTCTATGTTCAGGTTCTGCATGAGCACAATTAAGTGTTCTGGAATTCCCATTCTTCGCAATGTTATCCATAATTTGTTATGATCCACACAGTTGAATGCCTTTGCATAGTCAATAAAACACAGGTAAACATCTTTCTGGTATTCTCTGCTTTTAGCCAAGATCCATCTGACATCAACAATGATAACCCTCATTCCATGTCCTCTTCTGAATCTGGTTTGAATTTCTGGCAGTTCCCTGTTGATGTTCTGCTGCAACCATTTTTGAATTTTCTTCAGCTAAATGTCCATATTTAATCCTTTGTTTCTCCCCTTCTCACCTTCCCCTCTTCTTATTCTTAAACAAAACAAAAGACTAAGGGCTAAGGGGGAGGAGGAAGGAAAGAAGAAAGCCACCATACTTGCAGGTATGACATGAATCAGTTCAAGTTTTATCTACTTTCCTTTTTCCTGACTACCCTCCCTCAGTGGAGCTACAGCAGTGGATTGATTAAACATGAATGGAGTAAAAGGAGGAGGAGGAAGAGGAAAAGTAGGAAGAGAAAGAAAAGAAAGTGGATAAAATTAAGAATTTATTAAATATACTGAGGAATCATTAATCATTCAAAGTTAGTTAAGTCCATTTATTTTTCCCTGACTAGTTTTTTGACATGTCTTTTAGGACTCTAAATAGAAGCCATATCGTGGATACAAAGTGAAGATCTCCTAGGGATACAGTTTTCACAGAAAAAAAGAAAGAAAAACAAAATTAGGCTGAAGTAAGTTGAAATTTCGGACACACAAAATAATAGGGCATTTAGTCGACCTGGAAATAGTAGTTGCTTCCAATGATACACTGTGCTTAGATATATTTTAATATCATAAGCTTCCTAAATTCGGAAAATAGTAGCAGCATCCTCAGAGAACACTATTGTGTTCGTTGTAATAGGACAGCACAGTGTGCATCTGGCCTCCACTTTGTGAGCATGCCACCTAGGGAATCCAAAGCACTGCTGCTTCAGAGTTTGCCTCCCTGTCCACAAGGCTCAAATTTTAATCCTCACCCTTAGTCTGTGGCTAGAACTTGGTCTACTCCAAGCGCATTTTTGAATAATTTTCTCCACACCCACTGGGACAGAACTAGGACATTCAGCTCCCATAGTGAAATGATCTGGAAGCCTTTCAAGATGCTAATTCTCCCACATTTGAAGGACAGATTGTCTAGAAAGATCAGAACGCATGAGCAAAATTTAGGGCATGGATCAGGAATCAGAAAAGGACCAGGAATCAGAGGCCTCCTTTTTGGTGAAGGTCAGACGATTGTGTTTGAATGCAAATTGGAACAGGTCAGTCTTGGCAGGAGGAAAACAATGTGATCTTGTCCCAAGTATTTAAAACAGTGAAGAATGAGAGCTGAATTGGACATGACATAAGAATTTTATTTAAAAAGGTTACAGGATGTCCAGAAAAGTCTGATCTTGTTAAGGTTTCCTTATGCCATTCTCCAGCTGATAATTTTCCTCATTTAAATCATCAGTATAATTATGTCTCTGTCTCTGAGATTCTAAATTTTGGTCATTCAACCTCTGTAGAGGAAAGCTGTTTAAAAATTATGGCTATGGAAAAAAAGGAAAAAAAAGCAAACTGGTGATTTTATTAATTTGGTGTCTTGCAAGTTTAACCTTATTCTGGTTCTGAATGTTTACAAATGTACATGCTAACATCATACTGGGATTAAAACTCACTTTTTTAATGTTATTAAAAAATAGGTGATGATGAGGGAAAAGAAAAAAAAGTCAAGCTTACCTCAAATTTTTGGAAGCTGCTCTGTTCCCCTTCTTCTTACTTTGTCTTTCTTGGTTGCTTCCCTGCAGCTCGATTGGCAAACACTCACACTGAGGGGAGGGAACAAGATAACTGGTGCCGTGCAGAGGTTGTTGTTGTTAGTTGCTGTTGAGTTGGTTTCAAATCACGGTGACCTTAGGTGTAACAGCACAAAATGTTGCCTTGTCTTATGCCACCTTCATGATTGTTGGTATGTTTGAGTTCCTTGGTGTAGCTATTGTCTCACTCAATTCATCTCACTGAGGGTTTCCCTCATTTTTGTTGACCCTCTACTTTACCAAACATGATGTCATTTTCTAGTGATTGGTCTTTCCTGAAGACATATGCAAAGTAAATGAGCTGCAGTCCCTGCATCCTTGCTTCTAAGGAATGTTTTGGTTGTATTTCTTCTAAGACTGATTTGTTTGTTCACCTGGCAAAGCCACTGGAGAAGACCTTGAAGGCTTCTGTCTAGGAGCTGCTCAGGGCACGTGCTAAGAGAAGACAAGAAACTCTACCTAGTGGATAATATTATCTACTCCTCGAAGATTTCCAAAGACATTTGCAGTGTGAATTTCATTGTCAGATAAATATTTCATTTATTGTTACACAGAAAATCAACAATTTTCCTCGGGAAGAAGCAGATATTAACAAATAATTCAAAAGGAGGGGAGAAGAATCAACATATCTATTGTCGTCCCTTTTTTTTAATCCATGAACTTCTCAGTCTGCATTATTATAATAAATACAATATAGCACTGAACATTTATGCTATAGAATAAATGTGTTTTTCACACGGGAAGTCCATGAATTTTGGAGGGCCAAGGGTGGGATGTTGTGGATTGAATTGTGTTCCCACAAAATATGTATTGAAATCCTGGCCATAGGCTGCTATGATTTAATCACAGGATTAAATCAGTCGACCTTGAGGAGATCTATAATGTGATCTAATGTAAGATAATCAATCAGTTGAGTTTATAGCCGTGTAGCATGGATACTAAACCTAATCACTTTTAAGTTACAAAAAGAGAAGAATAGACACAGATGCACAAATTGGGTAAGACAGACACCATGTGAGGATCATCTACAAGCCAAGGAACCAAGGAACATCCA
Organism: Dugong dugon; assembly: GCA_030035585.1. Classification (NCBI taxonomy): domain Eukaryota; kingdom Metazoa; phylum Chordata; class Mammalia; order Sirenia; family Dugongidae; genus Dugong; species Dugong dugon. The sequence goes on along the minus strand of CM057472.1, from coordinate 96,432,010 downwards.
AGGCTACTGACAAGGAAGGAATTGACACTATCAAGACCCTGATTTGGACTTTTAGCCCCAGAACAATAAGAAAAAAAAAGTTCTTTAAAGCCACCCACTTGTGGTATTTCTGGTACAGCAGCACTAGCTAACTAAAACAGGTTAGAAAGAATTTTACAGAATCTCATTTTTAATTTAATCCTAGATTTCTTTCAAAGAATATGAGCAACTCAATGGACATCAGAAGAGGTCAACAGAAGGACAGAGAGAACCCCTCCTCCCTTCAGTTTACACTAGGGATCAGTAGTTCTCAAACTTGTTTTCTTCTGTAACAAGATGATGGCTGATGTTCTTTATAGGGGAACCAGGGCTATAGACATTGCCCATGGGGATCAAGCGGTCAGAGGAAGTAGGCAAACTGTCATTTCTGCCTTCTTATCTCACTCAAAAATGCTCATGGAAACACAAATGAGTGAGAATCTGCTAAAATTTGTTACTTTTTAGAGTAAATTATTGCTAAAAACATATTTCTTACTATTATTACAAATAATGTAGTCACTTCAAAACTTATCATAACACAAATCTTTCCTGAAACTGGGGTTGGACATCACTGGACGCTCTCAAGTTTTATAAATTCATGGTCCAACTGCATCTTCAGTACAGATACTGTCAGAGAGAATGGAAGGTAAACACAGTAGTGGAGATTGGGACCCCGCTTCTGAGCAATGAAGATCAGGACTACTACATCTCCCAAATACATAGTCTCTGGTGTTATACCTGAATATCACTCTGCTGCAGGCAGATCTGCAGAGTTATTCTATGTTCAATTGAGTCATTGGGGGAAAAGACCCCAGACTCAAATTTAATCAAAAGAGATTTTTATTAAGTCAAGACAAAGACAATCATTGCAATGAGGGATCTGGCAATGTGAACCAGGAACAAGAGGCTAGCAGAATCCACTGAATCGCAATCAGGGAGTCTCTAATATACTGTTATAGAAGGAAATAAAGATACATCATTGTCAAAGACAAGATAAAAAAGTGAGATCTTAATAATGATTGGTTTACAGAGCTTTGTTGACTAGTTACCTACTTAGTGACTTACACTGATTGGTGGCTTACAAGTTTTATTTTAAGACTCCTCAGGAATAAACCATAGAGATGAGCTTGTGTTAAGGCTACTTTGGAAACGAGCTAACAGATTCCTGTTGGTGCTTGATGAGGTAAGACAGCTTCTACTTAGTGATATAGGTGCTTTGTCAGTTAGTTACCACTTAGTTACCATAAAGAGTTCACACAGTGGTCACAATTACATAAAATCTTCTTGGTTTTGTTACAAGGAAAGCCAAGTTCTCTTACATATTAGATAACAGAACTTCCCCAACCAGTTTAGCTTTCTGGTTCCACAGGTTTACCACACAGACTGAATTCCAAAACTGGACCACACTTGAGATTTTCTTACTCATATCAGATATCTCAAAATAATTTTTAGGGCTTCCATATCAATTGTAAGGTCCTCAAAGACATGCCCAAGCACCAGGTTTATGAATATGGCACACAGTTTAAACTGTCTAAGTTTCAAGTTCTTGTGACTATGTAGATGCTTGGACTTACTTTAATTGCTATTAGTGAAAGAGACCATTCATGTAAAATGCTTAGTACAGGCTTACCATAGTTCTTAGCACAGCCATTAATGTTGGCCTGGCACATTTTCATTAAGTATTTGTTCATGGGCATAATGTACATGGTATCATCAATGAAGAATGATTTTAAGGAATTAGAATAGGATTCTAGAAAACAGAAAACTAACATTTATTGAGTACGTAATACTGTACACCACCACTCGTCTGTCAGTTTGTCCTACTGTGGTGGTTTGCATGTTGTTGTAAGGACTGGAAGCTATGCCACTGGTATTTCAAATACCAGCAGGGTCACTCAAGGTGGGCAGATTTCAACAGAGAAAGAGGGGACCACATAAGACAGACTAGGAAGCGGGACATGGAGGTCTGTTTCTAAAAAATTTGGCCAGTAAAAACATAACGAATATCAACAGGACATTGTCTGATACAGTGCTAGTAGATGAGCCCTTTAGGTTGGAAGGTACTAAGAATATGATTGGGGAAGAGCTGCTTCCTCAAAGTAGAGTCAACCTTAATGATGTGGGCTCCATATACATACACACATATATATATTATGTTAGAGCGGTCACAAGAGAGGATAGATTTAAATCATATTCTTAGTGAAGTGTGGATTTTAAAAAATACCTAATCTTTGAAAAGAAGAGTCCAGAAAAAATTAAGCTACTGATGCACCCAAAAATGGTAACAAAGCTGTAAATCAGAGAACTGGTCAAGAGGAGAGCCAGGATGCCCTGGACCCACGAGTGTTGACGTAAGAGTTCACATGAATCAACTGTCCATGCTAACTCAGGATTGTGAGCACACCACACAGGAGTAAGACAACTTTTAAGCCCTCCTCCAGCCCTGAATCTATTAAAAAAAACCTTGATTAAGTGTGAGTAAAGGGGAGTACATGCTAATGAATTAAAAATAAAGTAGCTATTTTTATTTTGTTTTGGGGAGGTGAGGTGGGACTGACAAGCCCAAACCACAGTCCCAATCCCAGCTCTCCCCTCACTAAAGGCCCAGGGAATGAAAAAACAGCTTTGTATACATGCCAACCTCCTCCTCTCCTCAGTGGCCAGTGCAAGAAGGAAATGAGGGATGGTGTGTACACCCCACTCTGGTTCCCGTGAGTTCATAGGGCCAGGAGTTAATGCATTTCTAACTTTAAAATAGACTTAGTCACCATATTTCAAATGATCCACATTGCAGTACCTATAAAAACTCCATCTCATTAGCTCTTTATTTCCTCTGCCATTATCCTTCCTATAGTATATTTTAACTCCATACATGATTTAGGGAATATTTCTGATCAATACCATACTCTGTCTAGGGAGTTTTGTCAACGTGGATTGGAAGTCACATTCGTTTCGCAAAAGTAATTGAGGAGGAGTGGAGACGGCTATAGATTTTTCTCTTCCTCATGCCATGCTCTGGGTATTATATAGTCATGAGATATAGCTCAGTTTTGACAAAGTCACATAAAGATCTTCCATTTTAAGTCTCAATTTAGGAATGCTTTTAATTTTTAAAGTGCTAAGAAAAGCTTTTGTAGTTGGGCTAGTTTTATATTTTCTATTTCATATTTCTAATTTTTACTGCTTTGGGAGGATTAATTAAAATCATTCATTCTTATTACAAACAAAAATTAGAAAAGGACCAAACAGAACATCAAGTGTGCCAGCTTAAAAACTAGAAGACAATACTCTCTCCCTTCATATGTTAAGGAAAATGGCTAATTTCCATAAGAAGCTTAATTATTTCTCTATAGTCATCCAGAGGGATTGGAATAAAGTTCATTCAGACAACCTTGTTGTTGTGCAAATAATTGGATTAAAATGAACAGAAAACCAGGACCTAGTTTTTAACTTACTGACAGTGAGATTCCATTTTTCTGTTTGAAATCGATCATATTCAAGATTCAAGTCTGGCATACCTTTGTGAATGGAAAATTAAAGACATGGAAAACTGCCACAATTTTCCTCTTAGTTCTTAAAAGACCACTTTAATTCAGAAAGCATCCACTTTATAATCAAGTACAATGCTAATGACTTATAGTTTCAGAGATTAATAATGGTTAGGAAAAATTTTACTCGCAGCTCTCCATTTGTGTGTCAAGGGAGACAGGAAAATAAATTTGTTCTAAAATAAGCAAACTTAAACTTTCATCTTTTCTCCGTATGCTTTAGTCTTGTAACATTTGCTTTAGACTAAACAATGCTATGTCACAAAATTGCTTACATCTTAAAACATTAAAATATTCTCTCTGGAAGCCCAAAAGACTTCAAAGTGCAAAATGCCCATTTATTGCTATTTATATTGCAGCATACAAAATTAACATGAAACAACTTGGTTGGGGAAGGGAGACAGGGCTGGTGCTTAGACTTCTCTTTGCATCTACACTTGCTGCCTGATGATATCATCCAGTTTCATGGCTTTACATACCATCTATATGATGACAACTCTCAAATTAATATCTCTAGCCCAGACGTTTTCCCTGAACTCCAGACTCATATATCCTACTGCCTACTCAACATCACCACTTGGCTAACTAATAGGTATATCAAATTTAACATGTTAAAGCTGATTTCATCCCTTTAAACTTGTTCCTGCAGTCTTTTCATCTCAGTGAATGGGAACTTTAGCTCTCCAGCTGCTCAGGCCAAACAAATTTGGGGATTCCTTGACTATTTCTCTTTTTGTACTCCCTACATTCAATATTACAGCAAATCCTGCAAGCTATCTTTAAAAGAATATTTAAAATACATTAATGTTTCATCACCTCCATTGCTACCACCTTGATTCAAGCATCTTTTATCTCTTGCATGCATTACTGCAAAAGCATCTTACCAATATACTCTGCTTTCACCTTTGCCTTCTATAGTCTATCGTCAACTACAGACAGAGTCAATGTGCTTCTCTTAAAACATACCTAACCATGTCACCTCTTTGTTCAGGTTTCCCAATGGCTTCCCATATTATTTAGAAAAAAAAAGAAAAAGAAAATAAAGGAAGGAAGGAAGGAAGGAAGGAAGGAAGGAAGAAAGGAAGAAAGGAAGCAGCACAACCCATGTGCTCCCTTGGCTCAGAGACTAGTAATCTTAGGTCTGCTTTCTATTCATTCCTTCTCTCGACATGAAGCATAAGTTAAATGCCTGCTATATATCTTATGTGGGCCCAGCACCAACTTATATAGAACAGAGATGGATATCCAAAACCCATGGGCTACTGAGACTTCCAAAGTTTATTTTGTTTGTTCCTCAACCGGACTCAGTTACCAACATTGAAAATTGTTTTTTTTTCTTCAATGTGAAGATATATATTTCCACTTTCTCTTAAAAAGTCACCAGATGTGACATTTCCGGGCCTGTTTTGCAGCATTTTGTTCTAAACGAATAGCAGCTTCCCACCTTCGATAGAGCATCAGAGGTGTCAAAAACCCCATGGGGAAGATAAAAATATGTAAAAAATAGCATTTTTTCTCTTGAATAATTAAAAAACAAACAAACAAACCCATTGCCATTGAGTAAATTCCAAGTCACAACGACCCAATAGGACAGAGTAGAACTGCCCCATAGGGTTTCCAAGAAGTGACTGGTGGAGTTGAACTGCTGAGCTTTTGGTTAGCACCCTAGCTCATAACCACTGCACCACCAGGGTTCCTTGAATAGCCTTTTGTATTTTATGATGCTTTCACATATTATGTCTTAAGAAATCCTAAAGACACCCTTTTGGAGGTAATGCAAAATCTTCAATTTTATATCCAAAGGAGCTGAGTTTGAAAGATTTGAATGACTTGCTTTAATTACTCAGCTTGCACAGAGCCATTACCATCATCATCATAATCTTCTTCTTCTTAGTCTTCATGATAACTTACCATAGTCCTTACTATGGGTCAAACATTGTCTTAAGTGTCTTACACATGTAGGTACATTTAATCTTCCCCAAAACACTTTATTATTCTTATTTTCAGATGAGGAAGTGTGTGACTGGGAAGAGCAGTAACTTGCCCAAGATCTCAAAGCTGGCAGATGGCAAAGCCAGAATTTAAATCTAAGCAGTGAATTCCAGAGCCCAGTTCTTAAGTATGAACTATCGTGTCAGGGTCAACCAGGACTAAAACCTAAGCCTAACCCCCAAAACACTGTTTTTTCACACATTGCAGACTGTGGAAGGTACAAAGTGGCCTGATGACCCAAATGCAGATGCCCATGAACACTAGTGGAGAAGAGGCTCATGAAAGCTATAGGGAGAACCCAGGCATCTTTCTCTTCATGAACTCTGAATCTACATGGGATCACTGCCCATGTCCCCATATGACTTGCCCATACAGTCTGCTTTGAAGGATAGAGACAAATATAGATAAAGTGAAGCATGTGTTTGTACTCATTCACTCAATTAGGGTGTGTTTTGTCACTTCTAAATCCCCAGTTTCTGTTTACAGAACGATTTCTACTCTGGCTGGAAAATTGACTGACTTTTCCAAAATCTTCCAGCCAATTTTTTATTAATTTAACTAAACCAAGTGCTGTTTAAAGTGGGCTTCTTACAAAAGAAAATGTAGGTGTTATGGTCAAAATAAAGATGAAATTGGTGTTAGATGACTATAGCCTCCCACACCTGTAGGAGGAGCAATGTGCTCCCAGTTTAGTCCTTCTTTAGCATGGATGTATCTGGTAAGAGATGCACAGTTAACGATATCTCTCAGAACATGGTTTAGCTGCCATGAGCCCTTCTTTCCTACTGTTTGCCTTGTTCTTATGGAGAAAGTTAACAGGGTCTAGCTGGATGTCAATGTATCATTTTAACAAGCAAAGTGAACAACATACCACCCCAGCCACTTCATAGGAACTAGCGCTCATGCCTTCCACCACGTCTGTCCAGCAGATAAGTTCTGCTCATAAAGTATCCATCTCACTCAAAGCAGTTGATTCAGAAGGGTGGAGTTTATTTTTAAATGCTATAATTCCTCCTACAACTCAGTTGAGGAAGTAGGAGTTTATTTTTGGTTCAATTCCCCATATCAAAATTTTTAATACATAATGATCAAAAAATTCTTCAAACTGGGTCACCCTGGATGCTAATCCTTTTCCTTTGGTTTACTGTGTATTTTTAACTAAATCGTGGTCAAAAGATGACCTGAATTCTAGTCCTTATGATTTTCATTTCTACTTTATCTCCTAACCTCTGCTCACCTCAAATGAGGGGGAGAAAAGAAAGATAATCTTATGAATATTCTATAAAAATCCTCCTTTGCTTACAACTTGCTCTAATTGCATCTCTTCCTCCAAACTGAGGAAGTTATAAACATAACTTTAATAAATTGTCTTTGCAGCATTCAATAACTATTTATTGGAATAAGTAAATGAATGGATGAGAATAAAGATTCTCAAGTTCTTCCAAGCATCTCTTGAGCCCACACTTCTACCACTGAAAAACTTTTTCTGAGTTTAAGTATTTCTATCGTTATGGCTATGGTAACATTATTAATTGGATGAGTAGTAGGAAAGGACATAGTCTAAGCCTAACCTGAAATGAGATTATAAAATAACGAGAATCTACTCCTTATTGAGTGCCTGATGCCTACTGAATTCCTGACTTGTGTAAATGGTTAACAGACTAACAAAAAAATTGAAGGTTCTAGCCCACCCTGAAGTGCTTTGAAAGAAAGACCTGGCAAGCTACTTCCAAAAAGTCAGCTAATGAATATCCTATAGAGCACTGTTCTATTCTGACACACATGGGATCACCATGAGTAGGAATCTACTTGACAGCAACTGGTTACTGCCAGCCAGGCCCGTACTATATATTTAATGTGTTCTCATTCTCATAAGAAACCAGTGACACACATTTTCAAGTGTGGAAATTGAGGCTTTTGTAGGTTTTATTACTCATTGAGGAGGTAGAACTGGAATTTGAAACCAAGTTGCCATGTCCATATTTTTAAATACCATGTTAAACCATGAATATAAACGACTTTTTTTTTTTTGTCTCTATTTAAGAGAACCAGGATAAGTCTCTGATCCCACAAGGTTAAGAGCTCAATAAATAATAAGTTGCATGTAAGAACTTATGTGGAACATAAACAAATCAAATGTACCATCAAGCATTTCCATTATTGTCTCCACATGAGCTGTCTTCCACAAGCCATCAAGCTGATCACTTGTCGGCACCACACTTTCCAAGCCACAGCCTACCTAGCTAGAGAGAAACTATGTAGGAGGATATTGTTATGGGTTGAATTGTGGCCTTCCAAAATATGTGCTGAAATCTTAACCCCTGTACTTGTAACTATGACCTTATTTGGAAATGGGGATTTTCTTTTGTTATGTTAATGAGGTCATACCAGAGTAGGGTGGGTCCTAAACCTAATCACTTCTGAGTTATAAAAAGAACATAATATACTCAGAGATACACACTGGTGGAAGAGGAAGACAGGTGACAGAGACAGATGTATCTATAAGCCCAGGAACATCCAGCACTTCTGGTAGCTACTAGAAGCCGGCATAGACAAAGAAGGACCTCCCGCTAGGGCCACACCCTAAATTCAGACTTCTAACTTCCTGCCCTGTGAGGAAAATAAAAAATTCTCTTCTTTAAAGTCACCCACTTGTGGTGTTTCTATTGCAACAGCACTAGGAAACAAAGACAGTAATCACTGGAGAACTCCTTGTAGTCCATCTCGAGTCACTTGATCAGGTAAAAGTAAATCAATGTAACTGAAAGAAGAGTGTGGGAAGCACTTCATACTGATCCAGAAGACCTGGATTCTAGACCTGCTCTGTCACTCGCCATCTGGCACTGCCCAGAGGACACACAACTCATCTGGGTCACTGATTCCACATTGGTAAAATGCCAGGTGAGTTCACAAATTCTTTTCTGATCTAAGATTTTAAGTATTGATCTGCAACAAAAAAATAATTGAGATGGGTAGGGTGGAGACAGTCAGGTTTGCAGTGATCTGTATAACACAGTGCACATTTTTAACTTTTCATATACTCATTAGGAAGCCCAAGTAAAGTCAAGGCATTAATTATTAGGATATACCATCTAACACGTCCAAATCTAACTCAGCACTCGATTCTTTCTTCACTTCATGACGTATTCTAAAGCATTTTACTGAATTAGTAGGAGCTCTAATTTTCAGTTAAGAAGCAAAAACTGAAAACAAACAAACAAAAAACCACCTTATTCCCTAAAAATAATGGTAAATGTTCCGTTAGGTAACTGTAAATGATCTTAGAGATGGTTGGTATCAAAAGAAGGAATGTGCGTGTTTTAATAATACTACCTTATCTCTTTTATGTCTTTGTATGCAGAAATCCAAGGATACCAGGAAAGAGGGGACCACCTGCCTTGGACTCAAACCTCTCGAGAGAAAAAGGCTCCAGACCACTAGCCCTTTTTTGTTTTGAGCGTTACTGTTAATAGAGCCTATCTAATGATTGTAATAGTCCCAAGTGAATCCAGTGAGCAAGAAAGGACGCTGACTTTCACGGTTCTTTTTCCAGAGAGAACATAACAGAAATGAAAGAGTAGCTTGAGTTGGTGCCTCAAGCTTGATAATCATGGGGAATTGCTAATTCTCTTAAGCCAGCTACTTGTTATTTTGGACTCACTTTACCGTTAATGTCAGTACATGTAAATTTTAAACAAAGTGCCACAAAAATAGGGCATAAGTGTAGTAAGAAGTTAGTGTGGCATAGCTGAGGGACACAGCGTTCTCCTCATTGCTGCTCCACTCCCTGGGCAACACAGTGGTTCCAGGAGGCAGGAGCACAGTAACACGGTCCCTGAAGTCAGCCTGCTTTCAGCAGTGATGCTTATGGCAGGGATAGAGGTCTTTCACTTCTACCCTTAGTTGGTACTAGGTACTTAGTACCAAGATGCTGAACTACTCATCGATATGTGCATTAATTTATACCCCAGACCAGTTAAAGTGGGGACATGCCAATTAAATATTTCACCATATATTGGGTCTTTAATCTTGGTTGTCATGAAGTGTAAGAGTCTGACATTAAATTTGTGACTCATTGTATTAAAAGTAACAAATAAAAGACTGTATTCTGGAGCCAGGAGACCTGGGTTCAAATGCCAGCTCTATCACTTAACTAGTTTTATGACCTTGGCTGTATATTAAATCTCTTGTCTCTCTGTTTCCTCGCCCAGAAAATGTGAATAAATAATAGTTTCCACTTTGCAGAGTTGTTGAGAGAACAAAATGAGCTAATGAAAAGTACTTAGAGCAGTGCAAATAACCTAATTAGTCCCTAATAACTGTTAATATTATTATATGTGTACATCTTTTGAAAACAAAAATATATATTTAAAAGTCTAATTACACCTTAGAATTGCCATTATACATGAACATGCCTCTAAATCTGTCATCAACATAGGCTACTGGCCAGCTGAGAATGCATTCCTGCTTAATGAGAGAGATCAACACTGCTGAATAAATCTTGTTCTTTTACCAGGCGAGCAACTGGAGGCTGTGACCTGAGTCAGCCAGGATCCAAGGAAGTCCACCACTCAAGTCCTGGGGATGCAGATGTGGGCATTCTTCCTTCTTGCCCTGTGCCCAGCATCTGTTAATTGAGAGAGAGCATACGGGTGAGATATACGCAGCTCAGCGTTGAGTGCAGATGAGAGATTCCCCTAGAGAAGTTGTAAAAACCTATTTTCTTTGGAATCGGGCCTCCTAAACCTGACTTCATTTTTCCAGCTGCATCTAAATGTACTTTTTCTTTTTATTACTATTATTTTATCTTCAGACTTTTCCCACTGTTCTTAGAGTAGAGTGGGGTCCAGAGCTCCCATTTTTCACCCTGTCTAACAGAGAGGTGTTTGGGGGAGTATTGTTTCTCTTACTCTTTACTTGGGTTCATGTTTTTATGATGAGTTCTTTTCCTAGGGCCTCTTCTGAGATGGAAAATGGAGTTAAATTTTAGGAGCTGTGGTGACGTGCTTGCAAAGGAGCAAGATGTGTAGGGCTGGGTTTAGTTCTTATCTAGTGAACTGCAGCGTCAAACAATCTACTCTGCTAAGACCTTTGATATTCTCTCTTACTTTTTAGCATTTGGTCTAAACTCAAGATGGGAAAACTAGCAGAACAATAGAGAAAATATACAGACATTTTAATGTAAAAATCAACAGCTATTTTCATGCAGTGGAGTTTCTGAGTTCATTCTTCGACACTAAGGAAATATAAAACTCATGAAAAATGGGTAAATATTGTGATAAGATAAATGGTAATTCTTTAATGAAAAGCACTTTATAATCAACCTCTTTTCTTTAAAAAGTAAAAAAAGAAAGATAATATTTTAGTGCTGTATTTTAAAAATCTCTTTATTAAAAGGCCAATTTTGTGTAAATAGCTGTTAATCCGAGCTTTTATCATTCAAAATCCCAAGGTTCCTTTGCTCCATTGTCTACAAGTGAGAAATAAAAATCACATGATATTGAAACCAAACATCTGTTTTTAGGGAACTGCACTGTAGAACTCCAGGATCTCTATCGCCTTGTATTTTAAGAAATCTTAAAATCTCTTGCATGACATAACACTTATTCATTCATTCTGCAAATATTGATTGACTGCCTATTATGTACTAGTCATTATCCTAGTTGGAGTTGTAGAAACATATTCTTCTGACCCTCAAATAATCTAGAGACTAGAAGGAAAGAACTGTTTCTAATGACACTTTTTACTTATTTAATCACCTCTGCTATATCACAGAACCTTGGTGGCACAGTGGTTAAAGTGATCAACTGTTAACTGAATGGTTGGTGGTTCGAAACCACTAGTGGCTCCATGGGAGAAAGATGTAGCAGTCTGCTTCTGCAGAGATTTGCAGCCTTGGAAACTCTCTGAGGTCGCTATGAGTCAGAATCGACTCCACTGCAGTGGGTTTTTCTGGGGATGAGAGGGGGGCTATATCATAAACAGGTTGAGGGGAGGGTTAATATGCAATTCTTTACATTCCCCCTGGCAGTTAATACAGAATTTGCAAATAGTATGTGTTCAACTCATGTTGATTAGTGCAGTGTTAAATAAATTAGTCTACTTGATGATGGTCTATTTCTTCCAAGGAATGTGTAATAGTACAACAACAATACATAAGCTGTGAGCCAAAACAGGTTTTTATTTGTCTCTCAACCTCTCTGAAACTTTATTCTGGGGTTTGGTGCAGTCACATTCCACTTTTCCAGGATATAAACTCCAGCAGATCTCATGGCTTTTTCCAACACTCTTAGGTCCTGTCCATACATTAATTGAAGTAAATTGCCGTCTCCATACCCATTGCGTTTTCTTGTTTTCTTGGTGTTGGCTTACTCCTGGTGTTATAGGCAGAGCTATCTACTGCGTGTTGACCACCATCCTGAGACAGGTACAAGCTGTTTTTCACCCTCAGGAGGCACACAGGGGTTTGCTTTCAACAGTGATGCTCATGGCAGGGGTCCTTGGGTGGTAAGTACTGGATTACTAACCAAAAGATTGGTGATTCAAACCCACCCTGAGGCACCTCGGAAGTAAGGCCTGGTGATCTGCTTCCAAAAGGTCACAGCCTTAGAAACCCTCTGGAGCAGTTCTACTTTGCACATGAGGTAGCCATGAGTTGGAACTGCCTTGATGGCAACTAACAATAACTACTCGTGGCAGTGATAGAAGACTTCTACTTCTACCCTAAGTTGGTCCCAAATGGTTCTTACTTAGTACTACAAAGATGACCTACTCATGATAGACTATAGTTCTAACAGTCTCAAAGCAGAGTTGGAACGTCCACAGTTTAAACTTGATATAAGGTTATATATCTCCTTCTCCAGCTCAGAATGGATCTGGTCCAAATCAGGAGCCACCAGTGACTTCTCCATCTTCTCTTCTCTGCTCACCTTCTAACTCCCTTTCGAGTTTCCATTTGTTCCCTCTAATGTCTTTCTAAGTGTCTGTGTTAAATGGGCTGGGAGGAAGAGAAGTAAGTGCATGTGGCTTACAGAGTATGGCTCATCCTCTCTGGGCCATGCAGATTAGTAAAACTGTCTCTTTCTCTCAGAGTGCCTTCATGTGCTCTTGGATAGTTCCCTTAAAAGACCCTCTCTGCTGCAGCTCCCTTTCTCAGTTGGAGTTCTGTGGTACTTCTCCAGCTGGTGTCTGCTCATCTCCCTTGCCTTCTCAGGTCCTATGGGCATGATCCAAAGAGAATTCCACACTCGCTCCCTCAGAAGTAGCACCTACATTTGACTTCAGGTGAACAAGAAACACGTTGAGGTCTCCTGCTTCACCAACTCTCAGAGGGCACAGGTCCCAGCACCACACAGCCGCCTGGTTCTGTCTCCCAAGTAGTGAATTTGGGTGCCATTTGATTCCTAGGTGGGAGTCAGAACTAGGTCCACTGTTTCGTTTACCTTTTACATTATATCTGAGTTAAGTTTTTGTTCTCTGTGTCTTCCTAATGCAGAAAACGTATATTGGAAAGATCTGAGTGTTCCCTTCTAAATCCTTTACCCCACTATCCCCACTACACTCACACACGTGTGCACTTGGCTTAGGGTTAGAAAGTAGCAAGACTCTGCTTCCCTGCAAAGGAGAGTGTTCACAATACGTTAATATTTCTTTCCAAAGAAATCTCTCTCTTAACTGGAAGATCCTTTTTTATATCCTTTATTACTCTGAGGGAGCCCTGGTGGCACAGTGGTGAAGAGCTCTGGCTGCTAACCAAAAATATTGGCAGGATTCAGATTGGCAGTTCAAATCCACCAGCCGCTCTTTGGAACCCCTATGGAGCAGTTGTAGTCTGTCCTGTAGGGTCGCTATGAGTCGGAATCTACTTGACAGTAACGGGTTTGGTTTTTTGGTTTTTCACTCTGAAGGGTGCCAGAGTGTTGGACTAATTTCTACTGCACACATATTTTCTTAGCAGGATAGCTTCAGACAGTGTTACAGGGTCAACAGAGGCAGAGGGTCTTAGTCTAAGATCCCAGTTGTGGAACTAACACAGTTCACCTAATTCCCTGACTTGCTTCCTCTCTGTGTTTTTATTTATGCAGTGAACAGTTTTTTGCCTTGTAGGCTTGTATGGAAAAATTATCCAAATGACATCCAATGCTTGGCATGTACTCTAATGTGACAATCAAGAGTAATATCAATGAGTCTTTCAGGCCTCCTGAAAAGTGTGACTATAGAAACTGATTTAGGGTTGATGATAACAGCTTATGCAGAAACAATACAACCAGCCCTTTCCATTCATCAACTGAGAGTCTTTCATCTAGAACAGGAGTAGACAAATGACATACTGTGAGCCAGTCTAACCAACCACATATATTTTTAAATAAAGTTTTATTTTAAGACAGACATGTACATTTGTTTATGTATTGGTATGGATTTTTTCATGCTACAATGGCAGAGTTGAGTAGTTGCAACAGAGCCCATATGGCCTGAAAAGACTAAATTGCTTATTATCTAGTCCTATAGAGAAAAAGTTTGTGACCTCTGGTCTAGCTGGACCCCCAAACAGGTTACTATGCTATCTTAATTATCTAGTCCTGCTATAACCAAAATGCCATAAATGGATAGCTTTAAAGAACAGAAAATTATTTTTTTACAATGTAGGAGGCAAGAAGTCTGAATTCAAGGTGCTGGCTCAAGGGGAAGCTGCTCTCGTCTGCTCTAGGGGAAAAATCTCGTCTCTTTCAGCTTCTCTTCCTTGGATCCTTGGTGATCTCCATGTGGCATCAATATTTCCTCATTTGTACTTCCTTGCTTCTGTGACTAATCTGCTCCTTTTATATCTCAAAAGTGATTGGTTTAAAACATATCCCACACTGATATGGCCTCATTAACTTAACAAAGAACCCCCTATTTTAAATGGGATTGCATTCACAGGTATCGGGGTTAGGATTTACAACACGTGTTTTTGGGGGACACAATTCGATCCATAACAGGTAGTAATTATTTTTTTCTATTTTTCTATTATTTCTATTCTTTTTTTTTTTTTTTTAAACAAGTACTGCTTGAGTACCTGTCACATGGCAGGCGCTGGGCCAAGTGCTAGGGATACAACATGAAGCAGATCAACCCTGCCTTCAAGTTGCTCTGGGTGTGATGGAGAGGTAAATCAGATACTGAACAGTTAGAGAACATTGCAGGGAAGATCAGAACAGAGTCAAGGGCAGGGTGTTAGGGAGCTGATGGAAAAGGCACCTAATACATTCTTATGAGGTGGCATGGGGACCATAAGGGAAGCCTACCGGAAGAAACAATGCCAAAGAGAAGAACTGATGGCTGAGCAGGGGTTAGGCAACCAGTGGTGGATTAATAAAAAAAAACAGTTATTTATAAGCAGAGGGAACAAAAAGTTCAAAGACCTGGAGGGAATGTATGGCACAGTGAATCTGAGAAGTAGAACTAGTTCTGCTTGGTGACCACAATGTTTCTCAAACTTTTTCATTAATGGCAGACATAGAAAATGGTAATATTAGTATAGCGTCTTGGAGCAAATAGAAGAGACTAGTTGAAGTCACCAGCCTGGGTATTAGGCCACCTCAGGCTCTGAGGTTAGAGATAATCAGTATTTCAGCACATCTGTAACCCTCCTTGGTCATCATAAAAGTGCTTGTAAGTGTTGATTCATCTGCATTAAACCCTTTTGTTACCAAATTTTTATTTATTTATTTATTTTGATAGCATGTGTTTGTGGTATTGGAATGCATGCTTACTAACTGAGTGTGTTTAAACTTTTGGTTGGTAATATGGATTTTGAGAAATATGATTTGGTAATACAAGCCACCAATAAGGCAAATAGCACTCTGGTGTCACTGACCTATGCTATGACAGTATACCAATAAGAGCTAAATAGAGAATTTTATTGCAGGCACCTTTCCATTAGGTTACATGGAGAACCTCTGGTTTTCCAAATATGACAGAAAAACCAAAAGAAACCCATCAGGGGTCCTTAAGTGTCACACAGGAAAGATATAATTATGCCTGCAAGCCTTATCTCACAGAAATAAAGGGAAAAAAGGCAAAAATTCACAAAACTAACACATCCAGGAAGCATCACCTAATAGAATGCCAACCTACGTGGCAATGAGGCTCCAACTCCTGTCTGCTGAGCTTCACACATTTCAAAAGGGACCCGCCTTGAATCTAAATGTTTTAGAAGGAGCATAAGTACTATCTACGAGGTCCGGAGACATAAAGAGTGGTTGGTATACCATTAAACCATAGTCAGTAAAGAGTTAAATTAGGAGAAAAATGAAGACTAATAGAGGATTTTATTCCTTGAAGTTTCATGATTTGTTTAGACTGATATTTTAACAAAGAAGCATGACTATCAGTACAGTTGATTATAGAAGGACACTCCACCACCAAGGAAGGACATTTTAAAAAGTATTTAGCCAATTAAGAGGATCACTCTGTGCTTTGTCAATCTCATTTAATTCTTACTACACTGCCTCCCTAGAAGTAAAATGAAATGGAAGTATATTTATTATCGATCACGTGCTTGCCACTTTGAAGAAGATTATCTCATTAAATTTCACTATCACCTGGTCAGGCAAATATTATTCCCATTTTCAGAGACTAGGAAAAGAAATGCAGAGAGTTTAAATAATTCTTCCAGAGTTACAAGCTAGCAAGTGGCAGAACCAGAATCCAAAGACTTGATTACAGATGAGTATGCATTGACCAGGAAGAGATGAAGGTGAGGGCATTCCAGGGAAAGGAAATAGTACTGCCTAGGGCCAACGGTGAGAGTGAACACTTCATGTTCAGGGAATGATGAGAAGTTTTCTGTAACTCAAGATTGGTGTTTTCCATGGTATAGACTAGGTATTAACAGATGTTATATGATACCTGGATTTCATTTTCAAATAAATTTGGAAATGGGGGTAAACCAAAGTTTGTTTCTTTTTTTTTTTTTCATCCAGTACTCCTCAGTGAGTCCTAATGTATTAATATATGAAATGTATGAAGTTCCAAAAACATTTTTGACCGCTAAGCTCTGGTGTCCACAGGGCAGCAGAAGTGAGAGTGACCCCCTGCAGCATATATTCAGGAAAAGCCACTGTAGGACACAGGAAGATAATTCAGTCATATTTGCCATTTAGTGACCCTAATGTGTCAGGGAAAGTGAAGCATTTTTTTGGTCTACTGATTATGAACAATTATTCAAGAATAGTAAGAAGAGATGTTTTCTTTTCCTTTGGTTTTTCCTATTTATTTTCTAGCATTTTATTAAGAAAATTTTCAAACATACACAAATGTTGAAAGAATTGTCTAGAGAACGCCCACACTACTGACTACCTAGATTCTACTGTAAATGTTTGCTATTCTTTTTAAAAATAGATTTTTATGTATACATCCCTTAATCAGTGCATCTAACCTTTTGCGTGTTTTTTTGGATTCTTTTTTTCCCTCCTTGGGGAAGAGTGTGAGCACAGATGACAATGTATTCTGCTTTGATCATGTTAAATTTGAGATGCTTGTAGAACTAGATATTGAAATTCAGTGGCCAGAGGATAATGTAAATGTGAAAGATGTAAGACTAGATGGAGTTAGAGACTAGGGGGTTGAAAAGATAAGAAAAAGGGAACTTTCTCAGGGATAACATGCAAAAATACTGAGAAGAAAGTTAAAGGCAAGACCATAAAGAAAATCCAAATTTATAGAGTAGAATCAGAGGAAAGAAATAAAAAACTGCAACAATCAGGTCCTTCTAAATGCTATTAAATTTATTGGTAACTCCATACAAAAGAGTTAAATGCTTGCTTATGACACAATCCAACGTAGGTCAGTAGGGACAGTCTGCTCCTGTGGGTCACTCAGGACCACATCCTCTTTTCTTTTTGTGACGTTACCCTTCTTTAGACATCAGAAAGCTCTTCATGCAGATATTCAAGAGAAGAGAGTAAGGGAGGTTTTGTTACGGACCTAGAAGTAGCTCATATAACTTCTGTTCACGTTCCATTGCCAGAACTCAATCACATGGCAACACGGAAATGCAGGGAGGCTGTGTGCCCAGGAAGAAAAGATGGATTTGTATATGATGGAGTTCCAACAGTCTCCACCATGTGAAGGAATGGTCAAAGAGAAAGGAGAGAACCGGTAATATCATGGAGGTCTAAGAGACATGAGAGTTTCAAGCTGCAGAGAGTTCAAATAGCACATGTTCTTCAGTGAGGTTGTTGCATTCAGCACTCCAGTTATTCTTGTCTACTTCATTAGAAAGAAGTGTGGTTGAGAGAGTGAAGCAGAGGGTTAAGGAATGGCTGGGAAGAGAAACAGAGAATGCAAGCATAGTTCATTTAAAATAATTAGTATTGAATGGAGGGCAAAATATATAAGTAGAATAAAATATTTGTTTTCTTTCTTTTTAAGTGGGGGTGGTGAGCATATTTAAAAGGGTGAGAGGAAAGAGAAAAGGTAAAATGCAAGCGAAAAGGGTAAAATTTGTAGAAGACATTTCTGGCAAAGGCAGAGTAGCTTTTAAAGGAGAAAGACAAATTTTCCTCAGAAACATTTGAGAGCTTATATATAATATGAATATCTGAAGGGGAGAGATATTAGCCAGTTTACCAAATGTGTCTGCTTGAAGGTGAAAGAAGAGAAAGAGGAAAGTGAGGCAGTTCAAACTTGAGAAGCCATGTTCTTGGAAATAATGAGAGTCAAGTTTAAGTTCAGTGAAAAGGACTGGATAGGAACTGAGGAAAATTAGGAATATTTGGAAAAGCTTCCATAGAAAAGAATAAGAAAGAAAAATAAAACACCAAGACACAAAAGTTAGAAATAATACTTTTGTAATGATGATATGAAGAGTTACGTGATTTCTTCAAGAATCTGGGACTAGAATGGGGCGTAGATTAGAGGTTTGGGAAATGGTGTTTAGGAAGAGAAAGGGCTTATCAAGATGAAGGAGGAATTGAAGGGCAATAAGTTCTGAAGAGGATTGACCCTGATGAAAGTGGTTGAAGAATTGAAATGGAGATATTTGAGACCAAGGAAAGCTGGTGATTTTTCTCTTTATGTGTTATGGAAGGAGCTGAGCTAGAATCGACTTGATGGCAATGGATTTGGTTTTAGTTTCAATGTGTTGTGGATTGAATCATGCCCCCTGACACAAAAATATGTGCTGGAATCCTAACCCCTATACCTGTGGATGTAATCTAATGTAATGTAATCACCTAATGTTTTGTTAGAGCCTTGGTGGCACAGTGGTTAAGATTAATGAGGTCATACAAGTGTAGGCTGTGTCCTAAAGCTAAACACTTTTGAGTTGTACAAAGAGCAGATTACACAAGGAGACAAGCACACATGGGGAAGAAAGACACCAAGTGACAACTGTTGACAAGCCCAGGAATCAGGGAACATCTGAGGCTATGGACGAGAAAGGGATCAACATAGCTGAAACCCTGATTTGAACTTTTAGCCTCCAGAAATGTGAGAAAATAAATGTCTGTTCTTTAAAGCCACCGCCTTGTGGTATTTCTGTTACAGCAGCACCAGGAAACTAAGATAGCATGCTAAAGAATGGAGTTTATCCAAGACTGAAATGGGACTTCCTGCATGAGAACAACCTGGTATGCTTATTAAAAATGTCAATGTCAACTTGAGAGAAGGGCTTGGCAGTATTCTTACCATCAAGCTCCTAGAAGATTCTTTGCTCCTGACGTGGGAAAATGTCTTTGCAAGTTTTGGAAAGGGAATTGGGTAAAATAGATGGTTGCAGCCCCTTCCCTCCCACACAGTTACTTTGGCTGTTCCCAACCTGCTCGTTCAGATTTCTAGCTGTCAGTATAGTGACATATGCTTCAGCCACACACTAAGTCCCATGTCTGCCGAGAAAATGTCCTTACCAGAAAGAGAAGAGTAAATTTCAGAGCAAGATCTAAGCATGATATTTTCCCCTCATTTTCTAAATCAGCTCCCTGATTTAGATGTGCAAAAAGATGCCAGGAAAATAAAATGGAATGAGTGATTATCTAATTCCCTACAAAGCAAAATTCTGAGGGTAGGCATAGTTCTATCGCTGGGCATCTATTTCCTGCTGGGGAGAAAAACTTACATTCTTCTGAGCCCATCACTAACCCCTTATAAAAGAAGAGAGAAAAAAACTAGGTACAAGGTATCAAAGTGAATATAGCTAAGTTTCTTCTTCAGGACTGGGAAAATCCAAAATTTTGAGTATTGGTCATCAATTCATCCATCTCCTCAGTCATTTATTTGTATCTATAGACAGACAGTATACTTTGAGAACTTTCTAGATGCCAACACTTTTGATGCTTTAGACACAAAACTGGCGTCAAGTGTAATCCTTGCCCTGGAGGAAGTCATAGTTTTCTGGGGAGGAGACAGGCAAAGATATAACAAACATATGAGGCACAAATGGAAAGGACCCCAGAACAGAAGATAGAGAACTCAAGGAAATGTAAGGTGACCCATAGAAGAACTTTGTGGATATAGGTCTCCATCACTTATTGGGCAGAAAGTCACACAAAGGACTAAAGAGGAAACGGGCAAATTTTAAAAATATGACCAAAGTTATGGAAACAGTAGAATCACCAGAAAAAACATGCTAATGTGCATTGTGTGTGAAATAGGAGATATGGTATCAGAGTCCTTGTGCCTTCCCCAAAGAAGTGTTCAGAACAGCTACGCCAGGCCAGCCAGGATGCTGAGACTTGGATCCTCTAAAATGACTGCACGTATAAGCTCAGCTTTAACCTTGGCTCTGCGAACCCGGGGTCCCAAGGAAGGAGGCCTTCTTAATGATTGCTCTCAAATTCACGGGAATTGAACAGGAAGAAATTTTTCTTGGCACCCTCTAGTATTTTCTCACTTTCTGGCTGATTTTTCTAGAAGAAAGAGCGGACAGTGAAGGGAGCAGAGGAAGTCTCAAACACATTTCGATTTTGCAGATGCCTATTTACACATGACCTCAGAGGAAAAAGCACCCAACCCCGGAGGTACATATACGGGATGAATTTCAGATACGCTATTGTCCCTGTAAAACAGGAAGTTTTATACCTGGCCCTAAACCAGTGCATTAGTGCATGTGTGTGCACATGTATGTGGGTGCGTGCGTGAGTGCACATGTATATGTGTCTGTGTGCATGTGTGTGTTTAGTTGTGAATGTTCTCTAAAAGGGTTCATTAAATATTTGCTGGATGAAAAACAGATACTTGGTCATCATATATATTGCATAAGGGCATCTCAGGGAAGGAATGGATGTAGCTACTAAACAAATACATACACCGATAAAGCGTGACAGTTTCTTTTTCCTCCTCCAGTTTTAAAATCTGCATTAAGCATTCAGGCAGAGAGCAACTCCCTCCTTCCTTCTTCCCAAGAGAACCTTGAGGGCGAAATAAAACATCTTGCTCCAAGAATAGAGGCACTATGGGCCAAATGGCTCTCTGATAGAGTGGTTTGCAGTTATGAAACTTGATCCCCATAGGCATTAGGATAACAATTTGCAGAAATGCAAGGGATAAATCTTGGGCAGAACCGAGATGTTCAAGTCTCTGCAACAGCAGCAGAATCCCAACTCCTGGAGCAGTAAATGCTGATGTGCTATGACGGATGCTTCCAATTATCTAGAAAGTTCCTAGTATCTTTGGTTGGGATCCAGTGGTGCTTTTTATTTCCCTCTGTGTTTCAGACCATTTCCTATACAAAGGCCACAAGTGTGATAATTATGGAAATAGATATTTGTTCAGGGATGGAAGGGATCCTAGAAATAATATGAGCCTAGGTCTTCACTTTGCAGATGGGTAACTGAAGTCCAGAAAGGAGGGCCATTGCATCCATTATCACACAGCTTGTTCATGGCCAAACCAGGACGAACCAGGACAACACATATGTGTACTGATACGCAGCCCAGGTCTGTTTCTATTGGATATCTCTTCATAAGCTAGCAGTAATTTCTGTTTATCAAAGAATACAATCTAAATTCTGCTACATGACTGTATCAGAGTTCTCCATAGAAACAGATCCAATGGGATAAATACAGAGATATATAATGTAGTGGAGCCCTGGTGATGTAGTAGTTTAGAGCTCAGCTACTAATCAAAAGGTCAGCAGTTCAAATCCATCAGCCACTCCTTGGAAACCCTATGGGGCAGTTCTACTCTGTCCTACAGGTTCACTATCAGTCGGAACCCACTCGATGGCACTTAACAACAACATAATATAGTACATATATAGGATTCTCTAAGGGGTGCAAACAATTAAGTGCTGGACTACTAATTGAAAAGTTGGTGATTTGAGTCCACCTGGAGGTGCCTTGGAAGAAAGTCCTGGTGATCTGCTTCCAAAGGTCACAGCCATGAAAACCCTATGGCGCAGTTTTACTCTTCAACACTTGGGGTTGTCTTGAGTCAGAATTACCTTGACAGCAGATGGTTGTATAAGGGATTTTTGTTTGTTTTGGTACAGTCTAGCAAAGTTGAAAGTAGCCCTGGTGGCACAATGGTTAAGTGCTTGGCTGCTAAGTGAAAAGTTGGTGGTGAGAACTTACCCAGTGACTCTGTGGGAGAAAGACCTGGAGATTCGTTCCTGTAAAGATTACAGTCAAGAAAACCCTATGAGACAGTTCTACTCTGTCACATGGGGTCACTATGAGTTGAAGTCAAATCAACTGCACCCAACAACAACCACAGCCAACTTGACACATGAAATTAACCACCACCATGGCCTTTTAAGATCTGCTGAAACCTATCTGCTTCTGTATTGCCACTTGTTCTACCTTCCCACTCCCATCACCTTCTTTCACCCAGTACTTTAAAGTCCAGCCACTTCCAACTTCCCACGGTTCCTTCAACACAACATTGGAGTGTGTTGTGGCTCCTACCTGCAACCCATGCTGAACTGGATTCTTCTCTGTTCATCTTTCTAAGGCCAGGTGACAGCTCACCTCCTCCATGATGCCTTACTTACTTCCTGAGTCTCTTTCTCTCAGCACTGTCAATGCACATCTCAAATAATTTATTCAGTGATAGTAGTTGAAAATTATTATTATTTTTTTTGTGGTCAGTAGCACAAACTTTAGAACCAGCCTTCCTGTGTTCAAAGCCTAGTCCTGTTGCTTACTAGTGTATGATGGTTCACAAGTTACTTAACGTCTTTGTGTCTTAGTTGCCTTTTCTATAAGTTGACAATAATAATAGTATCTAACTCAAGATTTTTATAATGATTAAATGAATAAATATACGTAAAGTACTTAGAACAGATATTTAGCAAGTGCTATACAAAAAAAAAAAAAAAAATGATGGAGCCCTGGTGGTGCAGTGGTTAAGCTTAGTCTGGAATCCACCAGCTGCTCTATGAAAACCCTATGGGACAGTTCTACTCTGTCCTATAGGGTCTTCTTGAGTCGAAATAAACTTGATGGCAACGGGTTGTTTTTTTTAATACAAAAATGAGTGTTTTCTCCTTCTCTCTTCTTGTCCTCTTTCTTCTTATTATAATAGTTATTATTATTAAGTTTAATAAATGAAGGCTTTGTTAGGAGCGGTGTCATGGATTGAATTATGTCCCCCCAAAAATGTGTGCATCAGTTTGGTCAGGCCATGATTCCTGGTACTGTGTGATTTTCCTGTATGCTGTAAACCTGCCTCTATGATGTTAACGAGGGAGGATGGGTGGCAGTTGTCTTAGTAAGGCAGGACGTGATCTACAAGACTGGATTGTGTCCTGAGGCAATCTCTTGAGATATAAAAGACAGAAGTGAGCAGTGAGACAGGGGGACCTCATACCATCAAGAAAGCAGTGCCGGGAGCAGAGCGCATCCTTTGGACCTGGGTCCCTGTGCCGAGAAGCTCCTAGTCTGGGGGAACACTGATGAGAAGGTCGAGAGAGAGAAAGCCTTCCCCTGGAGCTGATGCCCTGAATTTGGACTTTTAGCCTACTTTGACTGTGAGGAAATAAATTTCTCTTCGTTAAAACTATCCATGTGTGGTATTTCTGTTATGGCAGCACTAGATGACTAAGACAAGCAGGGAGAAGCTAAGGAAATACAAGCAAAAATATTGAGGAAAAAATATAACAATCTCATATCGATTATTAGGAAATATTAAGTTAGTGGTTAAGTCTGCAGACATGAAATGTATACTGCTTATTGAGATGAGAATCTACAATGTGGTGGTTACTATACTAGGCTCTTTTAAACATACATTATTGCCAGTACTTGGTAAAACCTGGGAAAGTTTTTACGTTATTCTCATTTCACAAATAACAGGTTCAGAGAAGAAATTTGCCAAGGTTGCTTAGCTGATAAAGTTGAGATGTGAGATTCCCTAGGTGGTCAGTGCAATTTCTGAAGCCAGCCTGAGCTCAATCTCATCAAGTATGACCACAGGCAAGTGGCCTAACTCTTGGGTCTCTCCATTTCCTCATCTGTAAATGAGTGTAATGATAGAATATTTGTCATAGGGTTGTTAGGGGATTTAAAAGTTAATACCTGTAGTCTTAATAATAGAGCCTCACACGTATAATTGTTCCTGTTTCAGTAGAGCAAGGCACCACTGATCAAACTACTCATTTGATAAAGTTACTTTTTTACAAATTGATATGTTTGCCTTTTCATATTTCTATCTAGAAGGATGAAAAATTACATGAAGTCTATCAACGATAAAGAGAATAAAAAAGAAAAGGGACAGAGTCTTGCTTCCTGGATTTAAATCAATACAACCATCGCTTCTCAAAAGGCTGCTTTAGTAGGATTAGCTAAATTTGTGATATCACTGAAGACTCCCAGCTCTAAAATTAACTGGGAATGCATGTTTTGGAGTACACAATCACTTGGCAGCCAAGAAAAGTCCTGGTTTAAATGAGACTCTTCCTCTCTTTGATGGATGGGAGAAGGCATTTGGAATGAGCAAGTAAAGCCTATTTGTCCTTATAACCATGTCCATTTAATTAGTTAGACAGAGCACACAATTGCGGAAAGTAGGACAAATGCTGTATCCAGAGAAGAGAACCTTTCATACGGTCTCATAGAGAACCAGCGTTCAGCAGTAAGCAAGGCTTAAGCCAAATAATCATTATGTACATAAAGCAGCATCTGTTGAGAATGACCTTTGCTGGGATTGGGGTGGGGGGGTGAGGCAGTGGGGGGATGTCAGCACATCTGGCTCCATTTTTCAATAGGAACAAGGGAGAGCACAAGAAAACACAATGAGAGAATGCATGCAGTTCTCTCCCCAGTATGCACACTATTCAACCAAAGCAGAAGAAGGGCTTCCGGAACAAATCATTTTCCATCCCTACCACCCACCTCACTGAACTTGGTCCATTACAAATGCAAAGCTCTAAAACACTCTATGAAGGATGACATAAGTGCTCTTAATTAATGCTTATTAAAATCTTCTGGTTGGGACAACTTGAACAACATAATAAATAACTATAGTATTGGATTATAACTCAAAGAACAAAATAAATATCTGTGAATTCATGTTGATATAAATAAAGAACTGAATAAATCAATAAGGAAGAAGTAACAACTCTTCCCTATAGAAGAACTCCGATTAATAATTGTGGAAGAACTGAAAAAGATAGAAAATCATAGCCATACCAATTATTTCCGTAGACAAGAACCACCAGTGAATGTTAAAATGAGAGGGCAAAAGTTTAAGTAGAAAAAGAGAGGTTTTCTGTCTTAGTTACCTAGTACTGCCATATAGAAATAACAACAGGTGGGTGGCTTTAAATAACAGAAATTTTTTTTTTATCACAGTTCAGGAGACTACAAGTCTAAATCAAGACACCACCTCTGGGAGAGGGTCCTTCTTTCTTGGTAGTCCTGGGAGTTCTGTCTGTCTTCCCCCATGCATGTGTTTCTGTGTCTATACTGTTCTTTTCATAACTCAGAAATGATTAACTTTAGGACCCACCCTAAACTGGCATGGCCTCATTAACATAAAAAAGGAAAAAATCTATTTCTAAACAAGATCGTGTCCACAGATAATAGGGACCAGGACTTCAATACATATTTTGGGGAGGAGGGACATAATTCAATCAATAACATTTGCATAGTCTCAAAGTATCTTCCCCAAGATATTTAATAATAAACAAGAAAAATTATTAAGTTTGCAGTGGGGAACCCCGGCAGATACCTTACCAAGTGATCAAGTTTAACATCACTAATAATGTATACTGGGCCCCTGCTGGCTAAGCATTTTGCTGCTAACCAAAAGGTCAGAAGTTCGAATCCACCAGCTGCTCCTTGGAAACCTATAGGGCAGCTCTACCCTGTTTTATAGAGTCTCTATGAGTAGGAATTGACTCAGGGGCAACAGGTTTGTTTTTTTGGTTTAGTGATGTATTTAACATCATGTACTACCTAATATGATGCAATGAGAAGGGCACATCCTCCCTTTGTCCTTCATAATAATGGATAAATTCTACATAATCAAGAGAAACCATCAGAACCACTCACATTGAGGTGCATTCTACAAAATAATTGACCAGTACTTCTCAGAAGTGTCAAAGTTATGCAAGACAATGAAAGTCCAAAGAACTGGCACAGATTACACCAGTACCTACAGTTGCCAGCAAGTTAATTCTGACTCATGGTGACCCCATGTGTGTCAGAATAGAACTGTGCTCCATATGGTTTATAATGGCTGATTTTTTGGAAGTAGATTGCTAGGCCTCTCTTTTGAGGAACCTCTAATTGGATTCAATTGACAACCTTTGAGTTAACAGTCAAGCGCATTAACCATTTGCACCACTCAGATGATTGTTCTTCTCTCTCCTATTGCCATTGAGTTGATTCCAAGGATAGGAGATGTGAAAATGAAATACAATGTTGGATCATAGATTCACTCCTTGAAGAAAAGGAGGGCCTTAGCGGAGAAACTGATGAAATCTGAGCGAGTTTTGTCCTTTAATTAATAGGATCGTCTCAAGTCCATTTCTTAGTTTTGACAAATGTTCTACGGTTGCATAAGGGGAAGTTAAGTGTAGAGTCTCTGGGAATTCTCTGTACTATTTTTTGAATCTATTCTATAAGTCTTAAATGATCTAAAAAAATAGCTGTTAAAATAAAAGTCTTCTGGGAAGGATAGTTTCCCATTTATTACTCAGTGTTTCTTCCCAATTGTTTGATGGGCTGGACATCAGAGAGACATAGTTTGTTTTGTTTTTTAGTTTTGCTGCAAACTGTTATCGGAAGGATAATTTCTTGCCCTTCAAAATAATAGTCCGTGAAGTAAAGAAGCTATGTTGAAACTTGAAATTTAGTGGGAAGAATATGTCATATTCTTTGTTGTTCTACCCTAACAAAGATTGCTTTCTATGTGGGGCACAGTATGTTTTAGTCAACTGGATTTTATGGGTTACTGAAGTAAATATTGAAGCCGTAAATAAAAGGAAGTGAGATAGAGAATGATGTCAGGTTAAAAATAGGGCTCAAATTGGGAAGAAAGATTCCATTATAAACAAATTTGCGAAACCCCTATATATATATTCTGTTCCTTCTTTTGTAGGGTCAGAAGGCATATCGGTACTTACAAGCTATGTGAAGTCCTGTTGTTGTTAGCTGATGTCCAGTCAGTTCTGACTCATAAAGACCCTATGTATAACAGAACAAAACATCGCTGGTTCCTGCACCATCCTTAAAATCCTTGCTATGTTTGAGCCCACTGTTGCAGCCAATGTGTCAATCCATCTTATTGAGGTTCCTTCTCTTTTTCGCTGATACTCAACGAAGCATGATATGAAGTCCTACTACTAAGAAAATAAAGAAAAGCACAAGATTATTTAACTTTGTTTAAAATTCTCTTTCCTAAGCACTTGATAGAAAAAAATATATATAATATCTATTAACATTGTAAAGGAAAAGTATTCCCAAAGACTCAAAAAAAAAAAAAAAAAAAAAAAAAACCCATTGCCGTCGAGCTCATTGCAACTCGTAGTGACCCTATAGGCCAGAGTAGAACTGCCTCATGCGGTTTCCAAGGAGCCCCTGGTGGATTCAAACTGCCGATCTTTCGGTTAGCAGCCATAGCTCTTAACCACTATGCCACCAGGGTTTCATCCCAAAACTTAGGGAATGCCAAATGCCATTTTATTGCATGAGTTATGTCCAACAGCTCCAAGAAATAATGAGAACAGATTTGGAAATGAGGGAGCCAGTGAGAAGAATGGTTCTTTCTCCATTCTTACTCCTTTGAATTAGAAACAAAGTGCAGATTACAATATCAGTATCCGTGGAAAGGAAAGTGGAAGTCAAATATGGAAGAGGAAGGTAGGCCACAAGATGAAATTTTTTGTTCTGGTAGCATTAATATCTCGATTCCTGTGTTTTCCATCTGGCGAGGTCCCCGTGCATAGTCACCGTTAATGTTGGTGAAAAAGATATTTGCAATGAAAAAGTCGTTGGTCTGGCAAAATTCTATCCTGTGATCTCCGGCATCGTTTCTGTCACCAAGGCCATATTTTCCAACTACAGATTCTTCTTCTTTGTTTCCAACTTTCACATTCCAATCTCCAATAATTATCAGTGCATACTGATTGCATGTTCTATCAATTTCAGACTGCAGAAGTTGGCAAAAATTTTCAATTTCTTCATCTTTGGCCTTAGTGTTTGGTGCATAAATTTGAAATAATAGTCGTATTAACTGGTCTTCCTTGTAGGCATGTGAATATTACCCTAACACTGACAGCGTTGTCCTTCAGAATAGATCTTGAAATGTTCTTTTTGACGATGCAAGCAAAGTCATTCCATTTCAAGTTATCGTTCCTGCCAGAGAAGACCGTGTGTTTATCAGATCTAAAATAGCCAACACCAGTCCATTTCAGCTCACTAATGCCCAGGATATCAATGTTAATGTGTTCAGTTTCACTTCTGACAATTTCCAATTTTCCTAGATTCCTACTTCATACATTCCATGTCCGATTATTAATGGATGTTTGCAGCTGTTTCTTCTCATTTTGAGTTGTGCCACGTCAGCAAAAGAAGGTCCCAAAAGCTTGACTCCATCCACATCATTAAGGTTGACTCTACTTTGAGGAGGCAGCTCTTCCCCACTTGTTTTTTGAATGCCTTTCAACCTGAGGGGCTCATCTTCTGACACTGTATCAAACAATGTTCAGCTACTTTTGGTAAGATTTTCACTGGCTAATTCTTTTCAGAAGTAGACTGCCAGGTCCTTCTTCCTAGTCTGTCTTAGTCTGGAAGCTCAGCTGAAACCTGTCCGCCATGGGTGACCCTGCTTGTATTTGAATACCGGTGGCATAGCTTCCAGCATCACAGCAACACGCAAGACCCCACAGTATGACAAACTGACAGACACGTCGGGGAGAATATTGACTATACCATGGACTTCCAAAAGAATGAAGAAATCTGTCTTGGAAGAAGGACAACCAGAATTCTCCTTAGAAGCAAGGATGGCTAGACTGAGTCTCACATACTTTGGACATGTTATCAGGAGGGATCAGTCCCTGGAGAAGGACATCATGCTTGGTAAAGTAGAGGGCTAGAGAAAAAGAGGAAGACTCAACGAGATGGATTGACAGTGTAGCTGCAACAATGGGCTCAATCATAGCAATGATTGTGAGGATGGTGCAGGACTGGGCAGTGTTTCGTTCTGTTGCACAGACTTAATTGCACCTAAAAACAGCAAGCATTAATATACTGTTAAGAAATTTAACATTTTTTTAAAATAGGTAAGCAGTTGAAACTGTAATTCTCCTGGCATTCTAGAATCACAGAATGGGACAGAAATAATGTGATTTAGTAAAGAGGAACCATGTATAGATGGGAATATTTTATTATATTAATAAACCTGAAATTAACAACACTTCTCCCAAATTCTTGGGGTAAATTTGACACATTATTAGTGTGCTGAATAGTGTCACCATTGCTATTATATTTAACTTTCTCTTTCCTTATTTAAAATAAAATATTCATACTTAACATATTTGATATGTAGAGAGCATCCTAAGCATGAAACTATTATTCCACATAAATGCAGGAACATATTACTCAAGGTTGTAAACAGGGTATTTTGTCTAAAATAAAATCAGTGTGCATCTAAACTGACTACAGGGAAATTTTGTTTCCTTTATTTCTAATCATTTTCAAGTTGTGGAAATACGACTATTTATGATCCTAATAAAAATTTCCTAGTTTTATGGTGTTTTACGGTTATTTTAAACTTTTCTCATACTTTACCTATTTGAAAAGAGGAAATAAGTAAAAATTATTAATAATGGGGGTTACATTGTCATGGCAACAAATTTTCCCAGGTATTCTGCTCTTATACAAGTATTAATCCCTAGTCTATATTTATAATTTAAGGGAAATAATCTTTTGGAAGAAAAAAAAGTGCTTGTCACCAAAAGGGACAAGACCCATTATGTAAATTCAAATTCTTTGCACAAGATGAAAATAGAATAGCTTTTCAGCCCTAAAATGATCAGAATTTGCATTTTTTGTATTTTGTTTTATTTTGAAGATTTTTCATAAGTTGTTTATTATTCTATTGCATATGAATCACTGAGATCATCGTCCACCATCCTGGCTATAGAATTGACTTAAGATTGGTGACTGAGATGGTTGTGCGTTAACATTTGTGCTCCCATTTCTATAGTTTTCACTGTAAAGTGACTACACAGGACAATTTCCCACCCTTCTTTGCTTGGAGGTGGGACTAAGTATCTAGTTTACAGCTATATAATCTGAATGTGGACAAGATGTATGTCATTTCCAGGCCAAAGTGCTTTTGAACTAGGTGTGTCTTTTCCATGTCACTTTCCGTCACACTGAGGAGATGCAAAGAACATTGAGTCTCCAGGGAACAAACAGGGAAGTAAAGAATGGAAGGAACTTTTATCCTCAAAGCTTCAAACCTTCACCTGGAGAGCAGCCACCCCCACTGACCAAGAACACCTGCACAGGTCAATTACATGAGAAAGAGAGAGAGAAGCCTTTATTGAATCAAGCCACTGAAATGCTGGTGCAATCTATTTGTAGCTATTGTAACTTTGTAGTCCCCGTTGGTGCAAAGAGTTAATGCACTTGGCTGCTAACAAAAGGGTGAAAGTTTGAGTCTACCCAGAGGCATCTCTGAAGAAAGGTCTGGTGACTTACTTCCAAAAAATCAGTCATTGACAATCCTATGGGGCCCATTTCTACTGGCACACGTGGGGTCACCATGAGTCAGAATCAACTAGACAGCAACAGTTTTTATTTAGCAAACTTTATCTAATATATGACTCCTCATGGCTTAATTGGGTTAAGAATTCATTATATTCATTAAAAAAACATTAATCATGGCTGTATATATTTATCTGTAAAACACTTTTTTTTTTTTAATGATTGTATGTAGTGGATGAAATAAAGCAAAAAATAATCATTGTTTTCTTCTTTCATTTCTAGGGTCTGGGCTTCTCACTACTTAAGCAGTTTTGGATCCAATGACTTGAGTTTTTGGTACTAAAATAGTAAAATTATATAAGTTTTGATACCAGATCAAGCTTCATAAATTAGAGTTTATTTACAGTTAAATTTACTTTTCATACACTAATAGTTCTACAGGGCAAAACATATTAGTAGCTAAAATTTCTTATAAAGAAAAACAATTTAGGAATTGAGCAAGACTATCAATAGAAGTTCTTGGTCCCAAGAACAACAATTTACATTTATTTTACAAAACTCAGGTCATTTTCCAGTCTTTTTTGCATGCTGATTACTTTGTAGCTAACATCTGTCCTATTGAGCTGCACATTTTATCTAGGTCTTTCCTGAGACATCAAATAAAATAGGCCAGCAGAGAGCTAAGGAAAGAATTATATGGCATAATATAAGAGAATTTTCACAAACTTGATTCTGATTGCCCAAAATATCACTTCCACATGTCACTATACCGTGGGGGCAGTCCCATCCACTGCTACCTAGAATTTTACCTGTGGTCTCCCATCCTCAGGGCTCTTCCATGAATACTCCATGGAGCATTCCAGAACTCATAGATCCTCATCTACATTTACCATCGAATTCATCATACAATCATAATTTCTTCTGTATTCAGCCTCTATTAGTTTTATATGCATTACAAAATTTTCTAACTCATACTTTCTTGAGGAGACTATTCTTAAGCTTGGGGTCA
The DNA here is from genome assembly GCA_030035585.1 of Dugong dugon. Lineage (NCBI taxonomy): Eukaryota > Metazoa > Chordata > Mammalia > Sirenia > Dugongidae > Dugong > Dugong dugon. Next base: position 96,400,307 of record CM057472.1, on the reverse strand, counting down.
ATAGTACTGTACTGGCCATGTAACAAGGATGAGAGAAAAATTGCTGACTGCTTATTACAGCCTTTTTACCTTTAAAAGAAACATCTGGTCACATTTGCTGTTTCTGGAATTTTCTCTGCACCTATAATACCATAAGATTTGGAGTTTCCAGTGAACACTTCTGTAAATCAGTGTTTCTCATAGATAGTCTTCAGATTATCTGTATCAGAATCTCCTTTTTAATATGAAAATTCTTAGCACCGCATGTTAGATGCTGTGAATAAAAATATGTCAGGATATGGCGTACTTCATTTAAAGTTGAAAAACTACTATAAATTATGGAGTTTTTCTATATGGTAGGAGCAAAAGATGGGTAGCAGAGATTCATTTGCTTGTGTGGCTACTGAGTTACTCACATTGATGTCTAAATGTGGCTGGGATGACCACACACTGTCACTCAAGCTCATCCCTCTCCCATTTTAATTGGCAACACTGTGGGCAAGGAGGCCCTTGCCTGTGTGCTGTTGCTATGGAGACCCAGAAGGGCCTACAAGCTGGGCTGAGTGGATGGCTAAGCTCAGAGCTGGGTCTTGTGCTGTGTGAGATCCAAAGAGACTGCCTGGACCTACTAATTAGTGAGATCCAGTTTTAGCAGAACTCCATATCAGAGGGGAGGAAGAAGCTTTCTGAAAAATGTGGTATCACTGTGCAAGGGACAGAAGAGTGACTAGAGGGTACCTTAATTCCTAGCGCTGCTGTAACACAAATACCACAAATGATGGCTTTAAAGAACAGAAATTTATTTTCTTACAGTTCTGGAGGCTAAAATCCAAGTCAGGGTCTCGGCCATGTCAATACCTTCCTTGTTGGTAGCCCTGAGTGTTCCTTGGCTTCTTGGCTCCTTGGCTTGTAGACAATCCTCTTATGGCGTCTGTCTTCCCCCTTGCGTATGTCTCTGTGTTGATTTTAGTCATTTTACAACTCAGAAGTGATTAGGTTTAGGACCCACTCTACTATGGTATAACCTCCTTATCGTAACAAATGTAAATCTCCTATTTTCAAACTGGGTCAGATTTACAAGTACAGAGGTTAGGATTTCAACACATATTTTGAGAAGAAGCTATTCAATCTGTAACAGAGGAAAATTGGAATGTCTCCTTAACCCCACCCCACCAATAACAGGCAGGACTCTACCACTTCCTGATTTCCGCTACTTGAGGAAGGTAAGGTAGGATGGAAGGAAAAGGGCATCTGATTGCGAAGAGACTGACTACCTCCAAGGTGCCTTTTGGGATTGACTCTTCCTTTTCCACTTGTCAAGTGTCTACGGATCTGTACAAAGAAGAGTGTTAGGAAAAGAGAGAATTCTTTTTTTCTATCTACAGGCTGTCTGCTCTTCAGACTGATTTGGTAACATTAAAATCAGAAATACCTATGTTTAAATGCTGACTCACCATTTCCCATCTTGGTGACCTTGGGGATCTGCTCACCATTTCTGAGGGGCCTTATTCTCTCATGGGTGGTGATGGGAGGGGAGTGAATGATAGCCATCATAGATGTTTTATTCTGTTTTCCCTAATTATGTAAAACCTTAGTGCTTGACACATGGAAAACTTTCACTGACATTATTAATAATATTGTTGTCATTTTTATCATTACAAAGCATGTTAGAGAAATGGCCAGTTGCTTGGGAGCAGCTCTTAGGCTGCAGGGGGACACCGGGGAGCCTCTCTCTGGAAGCAGCATTAATGGGCATGCCTGAACTAGGAGTTCTGATTCATTCTACCACAATATTCATGGATTTAGTCCTGTGGATGGCATAGATTGCCTTTATTTTGTGGGAGAGAAAGTGGTGAGGATGGAGGTGCATAAACACTTGACTATTTTTAGCTTTACTGAGTTTATTTTTTTAACAGTTATTTTATTTATTTATTTTTTGATTTCTATAAAAGCTACAGGAAAACACTGGATTCTCACAATATGATGAGCTGCATGCCATCATTTTTTTCTAGTCACAATGGGTTGCACACAGAAGGCTGGATGTCACTTAGCAGGGCTGATGTCTGATTGGTTGTCCAAGCTCTGAATTTTTAGGGTCAGGTTTATATGGTTTAGCACAATCTCAGTGTAAAGAGAGAGCCTAACCTTTTTGTTTTTAAACTTGGTCATAACTTCCCTGATAACCATATAGTCACTCTATGATATGATACACACTCAGCAGTAGAACTTAAAGGTATAAAACAGAGAAAAAATGTTCAATTTATTTCATTACAGTCTAAACCATTTTGATACCAAATTCTTTTTTATGGTTGTAGTTTAAATGAAGTTTACATTTCAAGTTAGTCTTCCATACAAAAATTTATACATACATTGTTATGTGACCCTAATTGCTCTCCCCACACTGTGACAGCACACTCCTCCTTTCCACCCCTGATTCCCCATGTCCATTCAACCAGCTCCTAATGCTCTCTGCCTTCCCATCTCACCTCTGGACAGAAGCTGCTTGTTTAGTCTCTTGTATCTACTTGAGCTAAGAGACACACTCCTCACGAGTATCACTTTCTATCCCACAGTCCAGTCCAATCCCTGTCTGAAGAGTTTGATGCCAAATTCTTGATGAAGTCTCAGAGACAAATCTCCCAAAAACAAACCCTGAAACAAAAGCTTACATGTAGGCAGTTTATTTGGGAATATGATCCCAGGAGACAGAAATACAGGCCAGAGGAGTAAAACAGAGAAGGAGGGAAAGAGAAAGGAAGGTGTTATCCATCTACCGGCTACTCCCAGGGGCTACTGGTGCCTGAGGCTGCCTGAATCTTCCAAGAAACCTTAAGAAATGCAGTTTAGAGCTGTTTCCCCGGATGAAAAGGGGAAACACTTATCAATTTGCTCCCACCCCATTGGTTATAAATGGCCCCATGGGCATCGACTCCCTATACACACACAAACGTATACACACACCTCAGCCCCTCAGCTGTCAGGGCACAGAGTTAGAGCTACTTGCCTAGCCTGAGGCAAAGGTCGTATCTGTCAGAAGAGAAGCAATTGGAAGCTTTGTACTCCAGCCGTGGCTGCAGAGACCAATTTCTTCAACGGTGTGCCAGGATTTGAACATAAGTATTTCTGATTTAAATGTTACCAAAGTAGGTTGTAGAGCAGACATTCTGTTGGTAGAAGGAAAAAGATTCTTTCTTTTCCTAACACTCCTCATTTTACAGACTCCTGGACATTTAAGAAGCCACCTGTGGTGGTAGTGGCTGCTGGTCCCCTTGGCAGGCCTCTAGCAGAACCTGTAGCACTTCCCTGTCCAAGTAAGTTGCATTTTGCATATTTGAAGAAATGCTACGTGGGCCAGGTCCAAGCTGGCCTTCTGTTTGGCAGGCATTACCTCAGGGGTGCTCTGCACAGGACCCCACATAGGTTCGTAAGTGCAGAATGAGAAGAGTGCTGAAGGATGAAGGCTTTGCAAAAGTTAGTACAAGTCAGCGCTCTTGTCAAAACCTCAATTTACAGAGGCTTGGATATTTATGGCCCAAAGAAAAATTCTGTAATTAAATTTGTTTAGAGCATTTCAAAGAAATATTTTGAAAATTTTTCTATTATTTATTGGCTAGAGATGCTTCCATTCTGTCGTATAGGATCACTATGAATAGGAATCTACTGGACAGCACACAACAACAATAACAACAACATAGACACTAAATATGATTTATATTTTTAGGAAAAAAGATGGTATAGAAAGGTAAGGAAAATGTATTACTGAATAGAGGTTATAGAATGGCAAAGAATAACTGATTTACAACTTCCAAATAGATCTCAAGTTACAGACAGACATGGGTCTGTCCTTACATTTTATTTCTATTTCTGCTTTATTTTATTTTACAATTTACTGATAGTCCACTAACAGAAAACATGTGTTTAGTTAAACAGAATAGCCTATCCTAATATTACTTTAAATTTGTAATTTCAACTCACATTTTCATACCAAGCAAAAATGCATACTATTACGTAGAGAGAATTTAAGTGAAGGGATACTGACTATACATTCTCCAGAAACTCCCAGGATTCTTAAATGTCAGGAAACATCCGATCCCTATATTAATAATGTGGTGAGCCTTGTCTTCAAGATTCATTTTGTCCATAAAAGCTACTGGAAGCCTATAGATGGCAGCAAACCTACACATCATTGCCAAAGTCCAACCTTTCAATTGCTACTTCCAAGTCCTCTTTTTGACTATTTCTTTTTTCATTATACAAACAATTTGTATTTTATTACTAGGTAACATAATGAAGAGAAAGCTTTTATTGGGACATAATTCAGAAACCACTGGAAAATTGAGAGAAAATAAAAGCAAAATGAAAAAGAAAAATGCTCAGGACTCAGACTGGCAAGAGACAAGAAAGTTGATACTGTGATAGTCTTTCTTTTTTCTGGATTTAGTGTCACTGAGTAGGAACTTTGCTACTTTTTTATTATACAATTTGGCTTGATATGTTCTTTAGGATTGTCTAAGCTGAAAGACGGTGCCTGATTGTATAGTTTTATGATGTATTATACTGCCAATAAAGACTTTCTCTTGGAGCAACTGAGCTAGAATTGAGATATTTATGAGGGGACATATTCAATATGTCTAAAAGAATAGGTAGCAATGACCAATTAGCCACGATATTAACTTTCAGTGTGTAAGAATCATCACTAACTGTTCTATTGCCATAGTCTTATTATCTGTTGCCCTTCTGAAGAATCATTACTGCTTAAAAGAGATTGAATTCAATGTATTGAAGATGAGGCCATTAAACCTTTGATGTGAGCTATATTCTGTGGATCAGATTTCTTAGCTGAGAATGGATTTCTTATGGGGAATAATTGAAAATAGAAATAATTACTGGAACAAGGGTCCAGTGATCATAAGCACGTCAATATTTGCATATTAGGCCCCAAGGACAGCTGCCTTATTAGTGAGGCTTCATGAGCCATTAAGGATTTTGTTTTGCATTATTCATTATTTAACAAAATGTCATATGAACTAAGCCCATTTGCCTTTCTAAGCCACCTGTCTCCTGGCAGAAACAGGTGTGTTATGCAGGTAACATTCTCAGTTTAAAGAAGCACTGACCAGAAAAAGGCCATGAGAGAAATATGCTTTCAACTGAGAAACTAAAACAATGACAGCTTGGTCATTAGTGCCTGAGTGTTGAATATGTGACACACCTTCGTGTTAGCACCTGCAGCAGCTAAGAATTAAAGCTTTAAATGTGATAGTAGATAAGTCAGATGTCAACCCCCTAGCCTGGTGTATCTGAATCATTATATGTTAGATAACAATCCAGTATAACTCTTGTTATATCCAAGTGCAGATCTTTCATTCTTTTACCTATGAGATTCCTCCCCATGTTAGGTGAAATTTAACTCAATACTCAAGCTTCCCCCGCCCCGCCCCAGTGGAAGAGTAATAGTAACATCAAAATTAATACATTATTTATTTATTTTCTAGTACACATAAAAACATCATTTAACATTTTAAAATGTTTCAGTTTGCTACCTGAAATCATCTTATATATCCCAGTAGGGCTCACGGACATTGTCTTCGGGGAAATAGTAAACTAAATGATAATGGGCATTTGATCAAAAAGGGTAAAAAACAAGTCTCTTAAGGATCAAGGAATTTTACAATAAGCTAATGCAGGACAATCCTGAATTAGTGGCAACACTATAAATGAGGCATCCTGAAACTCAATCCTATGTCCTCTGCTTCTATGATATGAAAATGCTAGTTAATTTTACTCAAGTAATATAACCAAGAGCATTGGTTTCGGAGGCAGAAAGCTCGAATTCTCTTCATTGACTGGAGACACGATGGGCATGCTATTTAATATTTAGGGAAGTAACATTTTCCAATTACCTCATAGATTTACATAAGAATTAAAGTTTCTGACATACTACATGTAATTTATAAATGCTGGCATTATAAATAATAATAATGCTATTATTATTAAATTTGAGCCTGCGTATATATGATTAGAAAACCCTGGTGGTGTAGTGGTTAAGAGCTATGGCTGCTAACCAAAAGGGTGGCAGTTCAAATCCACCAGATGCTCCTTGGAAACCCTATGCGGTAGTTCTACTCTGTTCTATAGGGTTACTATGAGTCGGAATCGACTTGATGGCAATTATATATATATATATGTGTGTGTGTGTATATATATGTATATATATACATACATATATATATATGGTTAAGCATTCAGCTACTAGCCAAAACACTGGCAGTTGAAAACTCACCAACTGCTCCGTGGGAGAAAGATGCAGCAGTCTGCTTCCCTAAAGATTATAGCCTTGGAAACCCTGGGGGGAAGTTCTACTCTTGTCTTATAGGGTTGCTATGAGTTGAAATCAAAAACACAACAACAATGGTTTTTTTTTTGTGTGTGTGTGTATGTTTATATATATATATTTATATATTTATGGTGAATAATCTACAGCCAATTATAGCTGAGAAATTGCTAAAACGTTGAGAAGCACTTTGAAAATTGCAGCAACTTAATCAATTCTCAGATTTTTTTTCTCAGATATTTACAGATTGAACAGGGAAATCTTGGAAGGGGACAGAGTTTACTTATGAAGCTTTTCTGATGAACCAGAATATGTGTAAGGTCTTACACATGTTTTTAATGTAATCAAATCAACAACTCTAAACAATAAAAATAACCACATGTGTTTTGCAGATGAGGACGCTGAGAGTTAAATTTACTTGTATAAAAGGCCACAGAGGTAGAAAGTAAAGCATCAAGTTTTCAACCCCCAGATCTGTGAATTGCACATCGCAATGTCTTGGACAGAGTCACAAATTCAGATGCCTCCAGGTGCCAAGAAAGTGACACATTAGTAGATTACGCCAGGTAGAGGATAACTCTGTAGAGTACATGCCCCAAGTAAAAAATAACACCTGCCTGTCGGTTCCAGAAGTGCTGACCTAGAGTTGTCAGATCATCTCATTTTTCAACAAAATCTAGAAATCTAAGATTTTTCCTCTGAAATCTCCTGATGACTAATTTGAATGTGGCCAAAAAATAAAATAAAAATAAGTAAAAAATACATCTAATGGTCTTTGAATCCCTGCTTTCCAATTTCTACTTTACAGGAGGCTCGTGACCCACCTCTATTTCTAAAGGAGAAGCAACAACTGCAAGGAAAGAACATAGACATGTTTAGTCAACTTTATTGAAGAGGGAATCTTTAAAGGGAGACAGTAGAAATAAGTCTGCATTGTGATTACAACAAACAAACTCTCTTTGCCCTCTTGTCCTTGGCATTTTGTTTCTTTCCTTATTTTTTTCATTTGTTATCTACTCATATTTCTGAAAAGGTGATAAGAGTCATAACTCTCTGGTTCTGGAATTTAGATATCATGTTGGCCAATGAATGATGAGCAGCATTCCTGAGACTTATGCATGCTTCATGTGGTATGGAAAAACTCAGGCTAGAAAGTCAGAAGTCTTTTTTTTCTTCTAACCTGGAAGGCTCTTTTCTATTTTCCACTTCTGTTTTTCTTCTATAAAATGAGGACTTTGAATTCATCCTGACAAAATGAAGAGATCAAATTGGACTGGGTTGTGAATTGCCAAGCCTCGTTTTTAGAACCCACAAGTGAGTTCATTGATTTGGGTGGCTTTGGAAAATGGGTCATATGGCCAGTGTTTAGATCATGGTGAGTAAGAACATGACTGCTTCCCTGATTGAAGCTGAAGATCTGCCAAGAGTTTCAACCAGCTTTTGAAAACTTCAGATAGAGTGAATGATTGAATTTGATTTTTCACAATAGCTATACCTAGGTGATTATTCATCACCACTTTACAAGTCATTTAGTACTTTTCTCAAGGGACTCTGTATCTGAAAGATTTTTCTCACCAAACGTACGTGTATAAAAACAGTATCAGTAACTCTCTAATTTTGCATTAATCGCACAGATACAACTGGGTATGTTGTAAAAGCAGTAATTCTCAAATGCTATTAAATAGCCCTGTTTAATGAGATGTTTGATATTTAACTAAACTGTGCTTTTTTCCTTTTTTTTTTTTTTTTTAATTAGTAAGCACATGTCTTCATTAGATAATAACTTGAAGGCTCCTGTTGCTATTGTAATCAACAGCTAGGCATCTAGGGACATAGGATAAGAACAACTCTCTATGATCCATGATTTAAGACACTTAACTCTGTATAACTTTTTTGTCCTTAGAAATAATTCTGTGATAAGTCTTTTGTAAGTATTCACATTGTTTCTTTTTTCCATATTCTGATGGGCACAAAAGAAGACTACATTTCAAAGAGGCCTTGTATCTTGGTGGTTCTGTACAACTAGTTCTAAGAAGTGGAACATGAGTAAAATTGGTTATATTTCACTTTCATGCCTGGTCCCAAACTCCCCATGAGATCTTTTGCTCATTCTCTGTTTTTACTCACTGACCAGCCAAATGCAGAGGATCCTTTATAGGATTCCATGCTTCTAGAGACCAGTAATACTATTCAGAGCAGAATCTCTCTTCCTCTCAATCCATAGACTGTTTCATGTGTGGCATGAGGGAGCCATACAATTATATTGTGTTAAGCCCCTGAGATTTCAGAATTTACCTGTTTCAGCATCTGGTGTTATTTATCCTGATTAATGTGGCTTCCACTATCTTTCCATTAATTCTCTCCTCCCTCAGGGACTTGTATGGAAACTCATTTTCTTAAAGCAAGCCTCTCCTTGGTTGATAGCCACACCATAATTCTTCTAATACTCTGAGTCTGAGACTGTGATATGATGAATGCTTGTATTATCCCTATTTTAGATACAAGGGATCTGAGGCTCAAAATGTTTGAATGACTTGCCCAAAGCCATGAAGCTAATAATTGATGGAGTTGGGACTCAAATACAGTTTGTTTTCTCCAAATCTTGGCCTTCTTCCAAGTGACCATGCTGGCTGCTCATGTTGGAAGTTAGGGTCTTGTGTCTCAGGTTCTCAAGGCCAGATGTCAATCAATGCCTATGGAAGAGGGCTTAATACCTTTCTAATGTTCCTTGGAAAACACATCACCCATTCCATATCCCCTTTATTGTTTAATCTGATGTATATTGACAGCATGTTGACATGAGAATTGAATAAAGTGATCATGGCAAACACAAGTACAGCAGAATAAGTGTCTCTTATGTTGATATCTGCCTTACTTGGCTTAATGTGAAACTAACCTGACCCATACCAGTCTTCTATTGACAGTTTCAATTTTTTGTTTTGAAAAAACACTTGTGAACAAATTATTATCTTTTAAATTCTTTCCATGTAGGATATAGGACTCGGAGAAATCAATGCCAAAAATCAGCAGCATATACATATTGTTAGATATGTTTACTGAATCAAAGAAGCATGTTTTATTTTCATGAAAAATGAATCCTTTTTTTGAATACTTGTATTAAGATACATTCCTCAATCATTCTGTTTAGATCTGTCTTGACAAAGACATCAAATACTGAGTGTATTGTATCTACATTTGGCACCTCGTGCATCATACATGCCCCCCGATTTTTGGGTGAATGGATGAATGAATGAATGAATGAATAAAAAAAATAATGGCTTCCATCCTGGAAGCCCTCATTGTAAATCAGTAAAGAGGTTTGCATTAGTTTCTTAGATCTGCCGTAACAAAATACCACAATGTAGATGACACTGAAGTACAAAAATTTATTTTCTTGCAGTTCAGAGGCTAGAAGTCTTAGTCAGGGTTGTGGGAGGGCTCTGAGCAACACTTCACTGTCTCTCTCTCCTGGCTTCTGGTGGCTCCCTGAAATTTTTCTCTTGCAGTTGTTGTATTGCATAGTGTCCTCCCTCTGTATCCCAATCTCTTTGTATCTTCTCTTTTATAAGGACACCAATCATATTCATATAGGATTAGGGACATCCTACTCTGGTATGGCTCTTGTTAACTAATAACATCTTCAAAGACCCTATTTCCAAAGAGTCTCATTCATGGGTAAGAGTTAGGACTTCAATATGTCTTTTTGGAAGACACAATTCAATCTGTAGCAGGATTCTAAGTTTTTTTTTTTTTGATATTGGCAAAGCTGAATATTTTCCCCACAATACTGCTGCACTGGGTTAACCAAAGCACCCTGTGTCTTTCCTTTTGCCTGAGATTGTATCAGATAAATGTCATCGGGTGGATGCCTCATGCTGTACAAAAACTATGAATGATTCTTTTATGTCTGATTAAAGAAAGAGGAAATGGATCAGCTGTTGCATAATCAATGTAGTTGAATAGACAAGATCATTCCATAAGTGTGATCGATGAGAGGAAACAGTAAACTGTATTATCACTGATGGTTGAAAATGTTGTATACCTCTGAATTGAAAAAGATAGGCGATTAGGAGAAATAAGGAACTGTGCATCTTTTAATGCTATCTGACAATTACTAGGAAACTACCAAGGCTATACACTTAGAATAGGCCTCCATTATGAAAGGCATGATAGCAGGCAAATTTTTAATTAATCCAAGAGAACATGTAACTAGTTTAGATGGACCCAGGAGTTGGTTCCAAATCTTTATTAGTGTTGCCAGGCATGATTCTGTTCCAGCTTCTACGAACTTTCTACTATTGTTAAATTCTGGAAGACAACCCTGTAAAACAATAAAAGTTTTTCTCTACCAAAGGTGAAATAAGAAGTTATGCTCCCAATCTGCCTTTAATTCATCCCAAATTAAAAAAATGTCAATTGTTGTATCTTCGCATTGGTAGACTCTCTCTCTCTCTCTTTTTTTTTTTTTCCAGAGCTCTACATTCCTCTGGGATCTGTAGGGCTTGGTATAAATCTGGAAATCTCACAAAAACAGAATCTCATAAAATTTTCAGGGCTCTATGCCTTGATCAAGTTGAAAATATGTTGGCACAGCCAGCATCAGCTTCAGCCAAGTCATGGATGTGCAGAGGGGCCCAGCAATATGGAATGCAAAACAACTTCAAAAAATAAGTTCAAAGTATTTTCAAAACTTCCCAGAAGTGGTGCCATAATTTCTGGGCTGTGGCTCAGGTATGAAAGTTTCTCTTTCAAAATGGATTTGTCCAGTGATTCCGGGCATGGCATGTCTAAATGGAAGGGAAACACAACTCCCCTTTTTCCTCCAGGTCACCCAAGAGTATAATTCTCTCCAACACAAATAGCACCCTTTGGTTCTCATTCACTAGGAAATGAAGAATCAGAAATTAGATTTTACTTGTCTCTTTAAGGAAGGGAAGCAACAAACATTAGGGTCTTTGTTATGCCTCTAATAAAGGAGACACTTTATATATGTCATCCCATTTGATCCTCATGAAAGCCCTTTAAAGTAAATATTATGATTCTTATGCCATTAAAGATACTCAGAAAGATTTTGTAAATTGCCCAAGGTCACACATCCATGTGTAGTTGAAATGGGAGTCAGTTATAACCCTAACTTGAAAACTCAAGCCCTCTTCACTATACTAAGAATTTGCTTTGGAGGTTGCTTTTGAAATTTGGAATATGATATATTTTTGGAAGAATTTTCTATTTTATAGTTTAATTTTAAAATATGCATACAATTCCTTCTTGCTATGAGAGATTCCAATGGCTCTAAATCCATTCCCACAATCAAGGAGAAAGTTCACTAAATTCAAGCAGCCATGTGTTAATAGCAAAAAGCCTAGCTTTTTAAGCCTTGTAAATTCTATGCTGCATTATGAGTCTTATCAAAGGCAGAAATGAAAGAATTCACTCAATGATCAATGATCTTACATTAATTTTCTTTGGCTTCTTGACCTCCATTCAGGTCTTCCCGCAGCCCATTTAGCAAAAAATGAAGCTTAAAGCCGGTAAACAAAAAGTAGGGGGAGTTGTTGGGCTCGGGAAGATATAGCAGTTGGAGCATGGGAGATAATGGTCTTACTACTTTTCTATCACTCACTATCAGTGGAAGATATTTGCGTTTTCCTTCTCTGACAGGTTTCTGCCTTACACAGGTTCCGGCTTTCACAGATTTTACTGTAATAAGCAGATTCCTTCTAACAGATCCAACTAGCCCCCTTACTAATTGTCATAAATTTGCTGAAATTCTGCAGGTGTATGTCATGGTGCCCTGAAAACTTAAGAATCACATATATTGATGTCTCTGAGCCCAGAAAATACTTGTAGGCATTGCATAGAATCTGGGAATGAAAAAAAAAAAGACAATTTTACTGTTCACTGAATGCAGCTCAGAGCGTTAAGACTCCAATACAACTAAAGATTTTGTGACACTTTGTTCTCAAGTCTACTAAAAATAATTATAATAGCTACAATTTCTTAAATGTACTGTGTGCCAGGCACTTTATGTACTTTATCTATTTTCATTTGAAAAATAACTCTATGAAATGTTCGTGGACACTGAGGCTTAGACCAGTAGGGGAGTTGCCCCAGATCCCATAAGAATCAAAGACTAAGTTATGACCTTTGTCTGTGTAACTTCAAACCACTCTCAGCCGCTCTGCCAGCGGACGGCTAGCAGATAAGACACTTGTATTTGGAGTAGAAAGTGAAGCACATTAAGATTAAATGGTATGTTCACAGTCGTTTTAAAATGTTAATCCCTACAATGATCCTTTACTTTGAGTGGGGAAGCATTTTATCCCTTTCTTATAAATGAGGAATTTAAGGTTCCTAAGATCAAAATGACTTGCAGCAGATAAGGTGGTTAGTCATCTAGAGATATGGAAATAGAATCCAAATGTGTATGTGTATTGTTTCTTTTGTTCTTTTTTTTTTTCAAAAAGGCAGCCACTAATGATGCGTAGGAAAATATTACATGTAAGCTTTCAATAAAAACAGTAAGTCCAAACTGCATTTTGCAAAAGTAGCCAAACAATCTTTCACAAATAATGAATTCTATTTGAGGAAATTAAAACACAGTTTATTGGAAGGAGCATTCAGCTGTGTGTTAATGGCTGGATTTCAGGCAAGGTTTCTCTTGCAAATTCCCCTACAACTGAACCACTGCTGTCACTGCTTCAACTACCGCTGCAAAACTCAGTAACCTCTTGCAGAGCTGGAATCCTGTGCCAGGTGCTTAGCTCCGTACTTTCTATATGCTATCATGTTCTCCTCACTAATGCACAGTGAATTCGGTGTTATCATCTATTTTCTAGATTAGAAAAGAGAATCCTAGAGAATTAATTGCTCAAAGCCAATGAGTGTGGCTACTCATTAAAGTGCCTATACTTTGAAATCATAATAGATGCAGATATGAACCCCAGCTCAGCCACCTACCAGCTATGAGAACTTGGACAAGTTACTTAACCTTTCTGGTCTCAGTTTAACATAATAGGATTTGGACCAGATGATCCCTAAGGCTCCATCCAATTCTCAGACTCTGATTTTTCATCTCAAATTTGGATAGACACTCTATCCTACTTGGGCTTCCATGAAACCTCCAGCAATTCTGCCGCAACTCAAAGAATCAGAGGATTGCCTTAGAAAGTAATCTCAATGCCAGCAAAATCCAGCCTCCCTGAATAGAACTTCTACTCCTAGAAATTACCTCTAATGATCCTAAGGGCAGTTGGAATTAACCTAATCACCCAAGAGTAAGTAAGGGTGGTGTGGTGGTGCTGTGGGTGTGGAAAAGTATTCAGGGTGAGGAGGGATTCTCAGTTTTGTGGGCACCGTGACATACACCTTCAGAATTTCAGCAAATTTATGACAATTAATAAGCTGGCTAGATGAATCTACTAGAAGGAACTGCTTATTACAATAAAATCTGTGAAGGCTGGAACCTGTGTGAGGCGAAAACCTGTCAGAGAGGGAAAATGCAAATATTTTCCACTGATAGTGAGCAATAGAAAAGTAGTAAGACAGCACTCTGTTAAAAGCAGAAAATTTGTGAGACCAGGAAAAATAAAGTAGTCCTGTCAAGTTCCAGCTCTCACATGTTTCACTGTATAATAAATACTAAAAAAAAAAAAAAAAAGAAAGCACGTTGCCGTCGAGTGGGTTCTAACTCACAGTGACCCTACAGGACAAAGTAGAACTGTCCCATAGAGTTTCCATCGTTGTAAATCTTTACAGAAGCAGACTGCAACATCTTTCTCTCACGGAGCAGACGGTGGGTTCAAACTGCCAACCTTTTTGGTTAGTAGCCAAGCACTTAACCACTGTGCCACCAGGGCTTCTAATGAATATAAGGGGCACTTGTTTCTACCAGAGCAGGGCATGATGAGTGAGCCGGGCTGTTCCTATGGTAATAGCAGCATTTGAGTAGACACTCTGAAGGCAGTTAGCTATCACTGTCATGTTGGCTAATAGCAGCAGGGTGACATCAATCCACACGGACAACTTCATTCATGTCTCCAGCCAAAAACCTAATCACCTTGCTGATTCTTCCTCAGTCTAACAGGTAGTGAATGACAGCCATTTAAAACCTCGCACTTTGAAAGTCAACATGCTACATAGAGCTCAAAGAGAGACTGCCAGGGTGAGGCAGACACTCTAGACTCATTATGGATTCAGTCATCAATTCCCGAGGGTTATTGTGTGTGTATCATAGATAAGGGGTTACTGTGGTAGACACAGAGATGCCCTCCTAGATCTCTCTTCAGAGAAGAACTTGCTACCCAGCTGCAGGGCATGGAATGGGCAGACATCTTCTAGTTGCCAGTTCCTTCAGGGTCTGCCTCAGCTTCTGAGAGCTTCCTTTGCTAAGCTCACACACTTCCTGGGTGTGAGAGATTGAGTTGTGTCCCCCAAAAATTCATGTTGAAGTCCTAATCCTTGGTACCTGTGAAGGTGACCTTATTTGGAAATAGAATCTTTGGAGTTAAATTAACATGAGGTCATACAGGAGTAGGGCTTCCTAATCTAATCTGAGTGGTGTCCTGTAAAAGTGGAGAAGAGGAAGCCCTATAACGCAGCTGCATCCAAGAAACGCCTGGGGCCACCCGAAGCTGAAACAGGCAAGGCAGGAGCTTTCCCTAGAGCCTTCTGAGAGAACATGGCACTGCAAACACTCTGAATTCAGGCTACTGGCCTCCAGAACTGCGAGACGATACACTTCTGTTCTTATATGCCACCAAATTTATGGTTCTTTATTACTGCTGTTTTAGGAAATAATGGAAATCCTAGTGGCATAGTGGTTAAGAGCTACGACTGCTAACCAAAAGTTCAGCAGTTCGAATCCACCAGGCACTCCTTGGAAACCCTATGGGGCAGTTCTACTCTGTTCTATAGGGTCACTGTGAGTTGGAAATAATGCACTGGGATAGCAGCATCCATAACAGACCTGGGAAGGTGTATAAAGTCTCATTTCAGAGCTGCCTATTGGACTGGCTGAGGTTATCCCAGGCTTTGTCAGGCCTGCATTTGAATTTAACTTCTTCCTCTGACCAGTCCTGCTTCCTCCTTGTTCCTGTCACGGGTGTTTATTCTTAGTCAATATCTTACAGCCCCATCTCAGTTGCACGCAACATCTGCTTCTGGAGACCTCAACCTGAGACATCTGGTATGGGGAAGGGTGGTCTGAGAAAGCAGGAGACAAATCAGAGTTTGGACCTGGATCACTCACTGCCTACCTGGCAATGAGGACCACATCATTGCTGGTAGGTGGAACACAGTCCGCCTTTGGTACAAGTGGCAGTCCAGTTGTTAAAATTTTCACCTGTGGTGAATTGGGAGGGTATACAGGTGGAAGTGAATGCAGTCGTACAGGTTGAATGTGAAGTGTTAGGCAATTGTAGCGTATGGAGAAAACAGTAGATTATAAGAAGAATTAGATGGTTATTGTTAAACACCCTTACTGTTGATGTCTCTGCTCATAAGATGTGCTGAAATGGTAAATACCCATGGAGAATTATCTCTCAAGAATAAACAAGCAAGTAAAGAAGGAATTAAATACATGCATTTTTGTTGTTGTTAGTTGCCTGAGTCATGGCGATCTTATGTACAACAAAAGGAAACATTGCTAGGTCCTGTGCCATCTTCCTACATACATAAAATTCATTTCACTGTGTCTTTTTGTCAGCTCAGAATTACAGAGAGCTTACAAAGGTGCCCTCCTCAATGGCTTAGTCACCCTTCTATTTCTTTCATGAATTTATATTATGTTCTTAAATCTTGGCTTGATTTACAAATGGTTTTTATTGTAAGTTTGTTGTTGTTTTTAGGTGCCCTCAACTCGGTTCCGACTCATAGCGACCTTAAGTACAACAGAACAAAACACTGTCCAGTCCTGTGCTATCCTCACAATCTTTGTTATGCTTGGGCCCATTGTTGCAACCATTGTGTCAATCCATCTTGTCGGGGGACTTCTCCAGGGACTGGTCCCTCCTGATAACATGTCCAAAGTATATGAGATGAAGTCTTGCCATCCTCCCTTCTAAGGAACATTCTGGCTGTACTTCTTCCAAGACAGATTTGTTTATTCTTCTGGAAGTCCATGGTATATTCAATATTCTTCACCAACATCATAATTCAAAGGGATCAATTCTTCTTCCGTCTTCCTTATTCATTGTCCAGGTTTCACATGCATGTGAAGTGACTGAAAATACCATGGCAAGAATCAGGTAAATCTTAGTCCTCAAAGTGATATATTTGCTTTTTAACACTTTAAAGAGATATTTTGCAGCAGATATACCAACGTAATATGTCACTTGATTTCTTGACTTCTGCTTCCATGAGTGTAGATTGTGACTCCAAGTAAAATGAAATCTGAGACAACTTCAATATTTTCTCCATTTTTCATGATGTTGCTTATTGGTCCAGTGGTGAGGCTTTTTGTTTTCTCTGTTGAGGTGTACTCCATACTGAAGATTGTAGTCTTTGATCTTCATCAGCAAGTACTTCAATTCCTCTTCACTTTCAGCAAGCAAGGTTGTCTCATCTGCATATCAAAGGATGTTAATGAGTTTCCCTCCATTCTTGATACCATGTTCTACCTCCTGTGGTTCAGCTTCTCAGATTATTTGCTCAGCATACAGATTGATTAAGTGTGGTGAAATGATACACCTTTCCTGATTTTAAAGCATGCAGTATCCCTTGATCTGTTTGAACGACTGCCTCTTGGTCTATGTACAGGTTCCACATGAGCACAATTTAGTGTTCTGGAATTCCCATTCTCTGCTATGTTATACATAATTTGTTATGATTCACACAGTTAAATGCTTTTGCATAGTCAATAAAACACATGTCTATTTGTAAGGCTAGGGCTATCTTTATAGTAAAAATAAAGACTGAGCTCAATTATTTTAGACTTAAGGCATCTTAAAAATAGCTACTGGGATTTATTCATTCATACTCGATGGACAGTACTTGGCTCTCAGTACATATTTAATGATTGAATAAATAAGTAAATTTGCCTTACCATTGTTATCTTTAAGGAAATTTAGTATTTACAATAAGCTAGGCAGGAGGTGAATAGTTTTTATAGAGAAGAATTCAAAAAGATTGTGAATGCTATAGATGGTTGCGTATGTGATGTTTAACTTGGATAAAAGCTGTATGATTTTTTTTCAACTGAACTTGCCAGAGAAATCAACTTCTTTTGAGAATATGAAAAGTACATACCATATTAAATCAACAGTAGTGTTTAAATCCAGACAAATAAATAACGATACAGAAAGTATTTCAATGAATGAAAAATTTGATGAAAGTAGAAAAAAGGTGTCATATCATCAAAGATTATAGTCCCTCAAATCTAGAAGCTTTGACTTTTTTTTATATGGTTTAATGTTTTGGATCGTTTATCTATTTCAATTTTCCTTTACTGATATGCCATGACCAAAACAAGGAACTCTCTAGGCGGCGGTACTTTCTGCTTGTTTTCAATGGAGAGATGTCCATTCTCAGTAAAAAGCATATCTTTTAGACTTTTTCCTTTTTCAAAAAAATGTTAATATTTTTACTTTCCTTATAGGTGCTGGATAGCAATCAAGATAAGATTGTCATTTTGTTATGAAGTTGGAAAGACTGGCTATATGTAGCTTCTTGTTGTAAGAAAGCATTTTTCTTTCCTGCTGAGGTCTACGAGGTCTTACTCAGAGATTGGTTCTACAAATATCTCAGGGGGCAATTTAGAGTCTGAAGAAGACCCTAGAGTCTTTAAGTGCCATTGTGTGGCATCTATCCATATCTCATGAAGTTCACTGTGAACAAACAAACAAAAAATAAATAAAAAGAAAGATTCTGTAGTCAAGTAATTGTGGAACATACTCTATACTAGACTTTATCTTTCTTGATATTTATCATGCATATTAATATATTAGAAGTCCTAAGAAACTCTATAGTCAACCCATTTAACCTTGTTAAACTGACTTAAAAAACACATTTCTTTGATCACATAGCATTGTTTTGGATAACATCTATTAACTATGGTTGGGACTAGCATTCCACAGTCTCTGTTAAATACTCCTACACAATATGGCAGAGATAATACGTTTAGACTGCTAAATCTTAAGTATAAGTTTCATTCACTTTGATACTTCAAGAACTTTGCCATGGCAGTTATTAAATCTTTGTTCACCTATCCAGAGTTTTATGGCAAATCTCTATCAGGTTCATATTTCAGTATTAGGAAGTAAAAGTGATTTTGAAGGAAACTTAGACTGAATAACACAATTTTACCCAAAATATATCATCTCTGTCTCTTTTGCAATTTTCAAGCCATTAAAAAAAAACCATGCATATTAGACTTTTTGAAAACAATGTTACCTTTAGAAGCTTAGAGTTTATACCAAATCAAAAACCAAATCCATTGCCGTCAAGTCAATTCCAACTCGTAGTTACCCTGTAGTACAGAGTAGAACTGCCCCATAGGGTTTCCAAAGAGCAGGTGGTGGATTCAAACTGCTGACCTTTTGGTTAGCAGATGAACTCTTAACCCCTGCGGCACCAGGGCTCCATAGTTTATACCAAGCGTCTAAAATCATTTTCAGGAGAGGCCTACCTAGTAAATATTTTACGTTTTACAGGCCACATGTCTCAACTACTCAACTCTGTCATTGTAGTGTAAAAACAGACATCAACAATATGTAAATGAATGGATGTGGCCCTGTTCCAATAACACTTTATTTATAACAGGCTGTGGGCCTGATTTGGCCTATAGGTCATAGTTCGCTGACTCCTGGTTTACACTGAAAAATAAAGTGAACTACGAATGAAAACCACACATGTAATTTTAAATTTCCTAGTAGCCACATTAAAAATAAAAAGGGAACATGTGAAATTCATGTGAATAATATATTTTTTATTTAACTCAATATATTAAAAATATGATTTTAACATATAAGCAATATAAACTTTATTAATGTGATATTTTGTATTCTTCCTTTTGCACTGTGTTTAAAATCTCTTGTGTATTTTATATGTACAACGTGTCCCAATTCAAACCACATTTCAGGTGCTCAAAAACTACATGCAGCTATTTGCTGCCCTATTGGACATGATAGGTCTATACTTTCCACTAACTTTGGGTGTCTCTTCTTTTCCAAATAAAGACTATTCTTAATATACTTCTTCTAAAAGAGAAGTAAAACTCAACGAGGTTTTAGACATAATGAATAACTTTAACCCAAGTAAATCTCATCCCTATCAAGATATGGTTTATACATCTAAAAATGTCATCAATCTCACCAATAACAATTGAAAAGGTTTCATTTATAAGTAGATGATGCCCTTCCATGCTTCATGATTCATAGCTATAACTGGGTATACAATGAAGTTTCTTTACCACCCTGTCCTCAACACTCAGCTTGCCTCATTAATACCATTTTCTGGTTTATACTTCCAGAGATATTTTTAGTTATCTATTTTAATAGCATCAAAACTCAGGTAAAGAGCACTTAGTTATGTTTTCAGTCCTGTTGGGAGACGTAGAGAGTGTTTTATGTGAAGAAATATTTAGGACATTCACATTTATGTCTTAATGGGAGTGTCCTAGTTTTTTGGTATTTTTTTGCCTAAAGAAGTTTTATAACTAGTTCTTGCTGGGTTTCCACATCTAACTTCTCACTTCCATAAAATACAGGTCCAAGATTATAGGTAATTTTGGAACTGGAAACTAACAGCAAAATAGACCAGATGTGCTTATACTGATTTTTTTGATAGTTTAAAGTAATTTAGCAAAAGACCAAATGCCTTCTATTTATATTGTGCATTAATTGCATATACTATTATGCACATGCTTGATTAAGAACAATAGAGGCAGAACATATTCATGCTAGGTAAGACTGAACAAAATTGTAGGGTGAACCTGTGGTGGTTTATCCTGAGGGAAATTCCATTATTACAATTATTTGATATAAAACTAAGGAGAAGCATTTACTCCAAACACCAACATCTTACTTATTTGATAAATTTAATAGTTATTTTCTTTAAAAATCCCAAAGCCTATATTCTAATGAATTTTCGGAAGTCCTAATTGAAGCAATCTTTGTAATAGTGACTATAAAAATGAACTAGCTATTCAGTTATCCAAAGGAGAGAGCTTCATTTAGAAGTTCTGCAATATATATTGCTTCCAAAACCTGCCATCAGATTATACCTTACCCTTTAAAAAAAAAAAAAAAAAAAAAAAAAAAACCTTTCATTAGCAGCAAGTCAAGAATAGCTGTAGTTATTTACTGGTGAAGTAAATCTTTGTATCGCATATTTCTTTTCAACATCAAAACTGTATGCAAAACTATCCTAACAAAACGTTCTGTTGGAGAGTATGTCAAAAAGATAAGATTTATGCTTCTCATGACAGCCATAACTTGGCCACGCTGCACGTAACTAAGAGATCAGTTTAACAACCTGTACAATAACACAACTCTCTAAACACGCAGGAAGCAGTAAGTTACGGCAGTTACTAGCCTTCCCTCCAGGGTTGAATTTCCTCTTGGTCAAGCACTCATATTCACAGCCAGACAATGTGTCTTTAAGGGACATGGAGTGACAGCTGTCTACTGACCTATCTCTCCTCCCCCTGGCTTCTTGTAACCCTTCTTTCCCTTCCCATCGGAGTCCTGCTCCCCTGCGGCATGGTACTGCAATACTCAATGGTTCACTTTGAAAATGATCTCTGTGGTCCTCTGGGCTCTTTAGAGAGAAGGTAAATACATAACTACCAAGCAACACCGAGGGTTTTTATTGAAAAAATAAGTCAGTTGGTACATACACGCAACAAAGTCTAGTCAGTCTTTCTCTAGAGGGCATCTCATTCTGAGCTAGAGTTTTCCCTCTTACGGTGAAGTGAGACTAAAAGGCAATATTGGGTAAACTGTCCATGAACTGACAAGAGTTCGAACTGTGGAGAGAATATATAGCAACTTTTTGAAAAATAAAAACAGACTCCGTGCTGCAAATTTATTTCTTTAAAATTGCATAAGAATAAGAAAAGCTAATGGCAAACGTAACCTCTTCTGAAAGGTTTGATTAGAACATTTTAGTTTTATTCTGGGGACGCTAGTCTGTCCCTTGGGTCTTTTTACATCTCCTCGTTTATCAGCTTTGCAGATATGGTGTTTATGTCCTTATTAGGTTGTTACTTAATCTATCTTTCCATTGAACTTGCCTCCACAGCACATCGTTAAGCTAAATGATCCTTCTCTCTGGTTTGAAGAATTTCTCCTAGGAAAGGACATAAAGCTTGCTCCCATCTATTTTGCTGCTAAGGATCAGCATGAGTGAAAGGGGGTGGGGTGAAGACAGGCAGGAAGGGCAGGATGGGAAAATACCATTCCATTTTTAGTTTTTCTTCTGAAAGAGATCAAGTAGGTGGAAAGCAGTGGTGAGAGATGCCACAGCTCTGTTCTTATAAGATTCTTCAAGCTGCTTTGGGAATTCTTAGTTAAAGAAACTTTTGGGGGCTTTCTGAAGCATATTTCTAGTGAGTATCCCCCAAACAATCTCTACTTTGAGGAGGCAGCTCTTCCCCAGTTCTCTTTTGAGTGACTTCCAACCTGGGTGGGGCTCATCTTCTAGGACTATATCAGACAATGTTCCGATACTATTCATAAAGTTTTCACTGGCTAATTCTTTTCAGAAATAGACTGTTGGGTCCTTCTTCCTAGTCTGTCTTAGTGTGAAAATTAAGCTGAAACCTGTCCACAGTGGGTGACCCTGCTGCTATCTGAATACAGGTGGCATGGCTTCCGGCATCACAGCAACTCAGAAGATGACTGGGAAGAGTTGCCTCCTCAGAGTAGAGATGACCTTAATGAGCGGATAGAGTCAAGCTTTTGGGACCTTCATTTACCAACGTGGCATGACTCAAACTGAGAAGAAAGAGCTACAAGCATCCATTAATAATCCGAATGCAGAATGTACAGAAGTATGAATCCAGGAAATTGGAAATTGTCAAAAATGAAACAGAATGCATAAAAATCAATATCCTAGGCATTAGTGAGCTGAAATGGACTGGTCCTGGCCACTTTGAATCAGACAATCATATGGTCTACTATGCTGAGAATTACAACTTGAAGAAGAATGGCATTGCATTCATTGTCAAAAAGAACAATTCAAGATCTATCCTGAAGTACGACTCTGTCAGTGATAGGATAACGTCCATACGCCTACAAGGAAGACCAGTTAATACGACTATTATTCAAATTTATGCACCAACCACTAAGGCTAAAGATGAAGAAATTGAAGTTTTTACCAGTTTCTGCAGTCTGAAATTGATCAAACATGCAGTCAGGATGCACTAATAATTACTGGTGGTTGGAACGTGAAAGTTGGAAACAATGAAGGATCGGTAGTTGGAAAATACAGCCTTGGTGATAGAAATGATACCATAGATTACATGATAGAATTTTGCAAGACCAATGACTTCTTCACTGCAAATACCTTTCTTCACCAACATCAACAGTGACTATACACATGGACCTCACCAGGTGGAATACACAGGAATCAAATCGACTACATCTGTGGACAGAAACGATGGAAAAGCTCAATATCATCAGTCAGAACAAGGCACGGGGCCAACTGCAGAACAGACCATCAATTGCTCATATGCAAGTTCAAGTTGAAACTGAAGAAAATTAGAACAAGTCCATGAGAGCCAAAGTACTACCTTGAGTATATTCCACCTGAATTTAGAGACCGTCTCAAGAATAGATTTGAAGTGTTGAACACTAATGACCAAAGACCAGATGAGTTGTGGAATGACATCAAAGACATCACGCATGAAGAAATCAAGAGGTCATTAAAAAGACAGGAAAGAAAGAAAAGACCAAAATGGATGTCAGAAGAGACTCTGAAACGTGCTCTTGAACATCGAATAGCTAAAGTATAAGGAATAAATGATGAAGTAAAAGAACTGAACAGAATATTTGAAAGGACGGATCGAGAAGACAGAGTAAAGTATTATAATGACATGTGCAAAGAGCTGGAGATAGAAAACCAAAACGAAAGAACACACTAGGCATTTCTCAAGCTGAAAGAACTGAAGAAAAATTCAAATCTCGAGTTGCAATAGTGAAGGATTCTATGGGGAAAATATTAAATGACTCATGAAGCATCAAAAGAAGATGGCAAGAATACACAGAGGCATTATACCAAAAAGAAATGGTTGATGTTCAAACATTTCAAGAGGTAGCATATGTTCAGGAACTGATGGTACTGAAGGAAGAAGTCTAAGCTGCACTGAAGGCATTGGAGAGAAACAAGGCTCCAGGAACCGACGACATATCAATTGAAATGTTTCAACAAACGAATGCACCACTGGAAGTGCTCACTCTTCTACGCCAAGAAATTAGGAAGACAGATATCTGGCCAACCGACTGGAAGAGATCCATATTATGCCTATTTCCAAGAAAGATGATCCAACCGAATGCAGAAATTATCGAACAATGTCATTAATATCAAACGCAAGTAAAATTTGGCTGAAGATCATTCAAAAGCACCTGCAGAAGTATATCAACAGAAGACTGCCAGAAATTCAGGCCAGATTCAGAAAAGGATGTGGAACCAGTCCTCTAGTTATGGTTACATATCATTGCTTATGTCAGATGGATCCTGGCTGAAAGCAAAGAATACCAGAAAGTTGTTTACCTGTGTTTTATTGACTATGCAAAGGCATTCGACCATGTGGATCATAACAAGTTATGGATAACATTGCAAAGAATGAGAATTCCAGAACACTTAATTGTGCTCATAAGGAACCTGTACATAGATCAAGAGGCAGTTGTTTGGAACAAGGGGATACTGTGTGGTTTAAGTCATTAAAGCTGTGTGTCAATGGTGTATCCTTTCACCATACCTATTCAATCTGTTTGCTGAGCAAATAATCTGAGAAGCTGGACTATATGGAGAAGAATGGGGCATCAGGACTGGAGAAAGACTCATTCACAACCTGAGTTATGCAGATGACACAACCTTGCTTGCTGAAAGTGAAGAGGACTTGAAGCACTTACTAATGCAGATTAAAGACCACAGCCTTCAGTATGGATTACACCTCAACATAAAGAAAACAGAACTCCTCACAACTGGATCATTACACAACATCATAATAAAAGGAGAAAAGATTGAAGTTGTCAAGGATTTCATTTTACTTGGAGCTACAATCAACACCCGTGGAAGCAGCAGCCAAGAAATCAAAGGATGCATTGCATTGGGCAAATCTACTGCAAAAGACCTCTTTAAAGTGTTGACAAACAAAGATGTCACCTTGAAGACTAAGGCGCACCTGACCCGAGCTGTGGTATTTTCAGTTGCATCATATGCATGCAAAAGCTGGACAATGAATAAGGAAGACTGAAGAAGAATTGACGTCTTTGAATTGCGGTGTTGGTGTAGAATATTGACTATACCATGGACTTCCAAAAGAACAAACTAATCTGTCTTGGAAGAAGTACAACCAGAATGCTCCTTAGAAGCAAGGATATTGAGATTATGTCTTACATACTTTGGACATGTTGTCAGGAGGGATCAGTCCCTGGAGAAGGACGTTATGCTTGAAGTAGAGGGTCAGCATAAAAGAGGAAGACCCTCAAGGAGATGGATTGACACAGTGGCTGCAACAATGGGCTCAAGCATAACAAGGTTTGTGAGGATGGCACATGACCAAGCAGTGTTTCATTCTGTCGTACATAGGGTCGCTAGGAGTTAGAACCAACTCAACGGCACCTAACAACAGAAAACAATACTCCACAAAATATTTCCTAAATACAATATAACATCAAACAAAATGTGGAATTCAAGTCCTAGTCGAGCTCCTTGGACAAAACTCTTAACCTGAGATTTCAGGCTCATAATTTTTCCATAAATATGGTGGTAATAATAAAATCCTCCTCATATTGCTCTTGTGAGGATTAAAGGAAATGATGTGTGTATATAGAACACTCAACAAATGTTGTCTCCTTAATTATTGTTCTACCACCTGTCTGTTTGTCATACTGTGGTGTCTTGCATGTTGCTATGATTTTGGAAACTATGCAACCAGTGTTCCAAATACCACCGGGGCCACTCATGGTAGACAGGTTTCAGAAGAGCTTCCAGACTAAGACAGACTAGGAAAAAAGGCTTGCTAAAAAATTAGCCAATGAAAACCTTATGGATCACAACAGAATATTGTCCACTATAGTGCTGGAAGATGAGTTCCCTGGGCTGAAAGGCACTACATATGTGTGCTGCTTGGTGAACAACAGCCATAATGATGGGCTGAAACATACTAACAATCATGAAGATGGCACAGAACCAGAACCATGTAGTGCTCTGTTCTGTTATACACAAGGTCATCATGAGTGGGAGCAGACTCAATAGGAACTAATAACAACAATTATTATTAGGTAATACTATTAGTAAAAATGATAGTATTCGTTATGGTCTTAATGATGAAGATGGGACCAGTGAGCTCTGGAGAAGAAAATAAGGTATTTTTTATATTGTCTTTTTGTGAGCCAGTATAAGTTAGCTGCAATGTGTCATAAAACACAATATTCACTTGTGCTGTAAAAAGTAACATAATTCATATTTATTATAACATTTTTAAATCTCAGATGTTTAAGAATGTGGGACATTAGGCTATGAGCTCTATTAATCAAGTTGATTAGATGAACTCTCTTTCATCTGTAATCACTCAGACACATTAGTTAGGTAGTAGCTGATCCTCAAAACAACACAATGATCTCCTAAAATCAGAGTAGGTTGCATTTTAAATGGAGAAGTCACCTCTGTTTATGCTATAAATCTAACTCAGAAACAACTAGAACTTAGTTCCCCTGGGTCTGTGACCAACATCAAACTTTCTGTATCACAGCCTTAAAAAACAGAACCAAATCACCCTATCTGAAGTGTATCCAGCTGATCTCTGCGAAGAACTGCAAAGTAGAAGTGAACTGAACTCCAGCTTTAGAAAGTCTAAATGAAAAGGAGCTGATGTATAAAAATGATGCTAGTCCCGAAGCAAAGAGGGCTTCCCTCTGAGACAGGATGGATCACATGCCAGGGGTGAGCAGCTTCCTGTTGCTACAAGGTATTGTATGGTTGCTGAGATTGAATACCTAGAGCCCCTCTGCTTGGAATCATGAATAAATCCTTTGGCATCTTCGATAAGACTGTTACCTTTGGAGCTGGACCAAATTTCATTTGGAAGGGTGCAATTCCCATCTATTTCTCAATGGCTTCATATAATTTCATCTTGCCGTAAGTTATTCTGCCATTAATCATTTACCTCATTTCCTCTCATGCTTTAGAAACTATAATAATAAAAACTCATCACATAATGGCTAATCCACAGTGCCAAGCCCAAACAAAACATAGCAGCCATTAATAGTGGAAAGATCTTTAAAAGCATTTCTCACCAGCATGATGCAGATAAAAGGAACATTGTTCTATTATACAAGAGAAATTACCAGGACAAATAGGGGGGTCAAGGGCTGAAATTGACCTGGTTTCTGATCAATCAATAGCTTAATTAATTATTGACAATGCATCAACATAATGACTAATGTGTTCTTTATAATTGCTGGTTCAGGCATTTTTGTTCCATTTACATTTAAGGTTTTTTAACTACTGTACATCTATTTGTAGATTTTTCTTGTCATACTAGTCATTTGGGTATGGCTATCGATGATATGTAAGAAGTGACTTCAGGTGTCATTTATACTAGGTGTCATATATAACTAGGTAGAGCTCAAAAATACCTGCTGACATCAAATCCATAGCAAGAACTGATTCATCAGCCCCACAGGGAAATGTGCCCTATTTGTACTTCAGCTTAGGGTACTAAGCTCAGAGATGTATTTCAAAGGACATCAGAGACTGAGTATTACTCGTGGTCTCTCCGACGTGTATCTAATTTGAACGCGAAGATTCTGAAACACTGGCACTTATCTGATCTTAATAGATACATCTTGGGGTTTAAGCATCATTTAGCCAAACAACCCATGCAAATATATCATTGTGATTTGTTACTGAATTAGGGTGATTTCTTAGACCAGGAAAGGATCATTGAATTCTCGAAACAGAAGAAATTAACCTGATATTAAGCCTGGCTAGCCTTCCCCTCCCATGCCAAACACAAAAACAGACACACTACGCATGCATAAACACAGTTGGAATAAGAATCACATCCATATTCACAGCTTAGTGGTCAAATACCCCTCCAGCCTCTGCTGAGCTACTTCCATCGAATATGAGATCATAGCTCACATATTTATTGCATAGCCCAAGTTTGACAGGGAAATACAGGATGGGGACATCTGCTTTGGTGTCACACTTTCTTATTTTGTATTCAGAAATGTTATGGGAATTTGGAGACAGAGTTCTTAACCTCATTTGGTCTTATTCTCAGCGTTCTTAATCCACATTTGTAAAATAGACACTCCCGTAACTATTTCAAGACATCTACATTTTCTCAAATAATTTTTCTTTATGCACCTTTTGCTTTCTTTTTGAAAAATGTACTTACCAGGCTCTGTTGAGCTTGGCTTTCTGGAGTCTGAGAAGCAGATGCTCCAAAAGGAAATAACACACATTCCTAGTCTGTGTTCCTGAACCACAGCAAGTTTTTTGGAAGGTAAGAACCAACAACAGTAACAACCAAAGAAAAATAAAACAAGTAAATAAATCTAGATATTCTTCTGTGGTCAGTGTGGATCCACTGGAATGCCCTAAGTAAACTCCAATTCAACTTACCCAGGAACTAACGATAGCACCCATGCAGTGAAGGCTGACAATGAACAAGTGGGCTGTTTATGAACCACGCATCTGAGGATAAAGGATTTTCCTATTTCCCTGATAGGGTATTATTCTTTTTCATTGCTAGGTTCTAGGAACATAATAAGTTCATCCAATAGTTTAGTCTAAAAATATGTACTGAAATTGCACAGCAAAATAGATAACCAATATCCTGCCTACCTTCTCTCATTAAGTATTATGCTTTGTGCATTTCTGGAGACAGATAAACCCAACATGCTTATGGATTTTTTTTTTTTTTTTCTGCTTCAGCAGACCTAAATGGTTTTATAAGGTCTGTCACTGGAAACCAATATGAAGGCGCGAGAGAAAGAAATCGACCTGCTGTCACTTGAGAGACCTGAAATATTAGACTGTTCCCGGAAGGCGGGGACCACTGAGCCTGCCAACCCACTCTCATCTAAGCTCTGATGTAGGCAAGAGTGACAGCTATTTATTAGGACAGAAAACAGGATATGTTCTTTAAAGATCAGTAACATGATGTAAATATTGACTCACCTCAAATTTTAAACGGATAAAAGGGTGTTTGTAATGTTAAACTCGCTTTCTACAAATCGGTCTTGTCAACACAGGATGATGGGGTGGGGGGTGAATACTGACAAGAAATGAGAAAGGATTTTCCCACTGAGTATTTGTATTTTTTCTCATTTAGAGTGCATGGGGTACTTTATAAGTCACCTTGGAGAGGGGGAGAGCCAGGCTCTCAATTCCTGGAGGGGCATATCTTTTCACTATCCCTCAGCTAAGGAAATGCCTCACTAAAACATATTCTTCACAGAGAAAGATTGCTGGGCTAATATTTTAGTTATATGATGCCCACTTAACTTTCCCATATGAGAAGGCTTATCTTTGTTTCTCTTTTTAGCACCTGCTGGAAATTTTCAAATTTGGATTGTGTAACATACTAGAAACATAGAAGCTGGCATCTGTGCCTGCTTTTGTCAACCCACTGCTGAAAATGGCTGTGATAAAAATCCTCATTCCCTCAGGGTACAAAGAGTTTTCCATTGGGGTTAGGTGAGGAAATCCATTTATTTTCTTGGCTAATTTTACTGACTCATGAGGGCATCAGCAGTCAACTTACCTTGGAGTCTCACCTTCTTAGCTTTGAAAGTATGAAGCATTAACCTGACACTTGCCTTAAGTCATCGCTTTAAGACTTGATTTAGAAGCACACGTGGAGTTTAGTAGACTGGAAAAGGGAAACGAATACAAGCCTGAAGGTCTCATGGACTTCTGTCCTTCTGTCACTCTACTCTAATGAACGCCAAGGGGGCTTTAGGGTACATCTGAAGTGGTGGTTTTTCAGGTCAATTTTCAAGGTAAATCAGTCGTATGATACGTTCCATCAAATATATGCACTGCCTTTTGTCTAAAGGTACATCAAAATGAGTTTCAGGTTATACCCCAGAACACTTTGTGCTTTGACACAGCTGTATGTCCTAAGTATGATTCACAGTCAGGCAAATTCTGGGTCTAGAATTTACAATCGCCCCTCCTTTTTTTTTTTTTTTCCCCAACTACCAGCCACTGGAGAACATTCTACTTAATGGTGAAATGAGGGCAGTATACTGAGGTAAAGAAGCGTGGCTGCAGATTATTACTGACTGGTGACTCACCATCTGGTCAGTTACTAAGGGCAATGGATCATCAGAACAGTCTTTCTGGTAATTTGTTCTTTCTTCTTCTGATCTGCTTAGTAAGCAATTTAAGTTTCAGCTCTGAACTTGGGCATACTTCAGGCAATTTGGGGCAGTTTGTTGACTTACAACTGAGGGGGTGGCAAAGTGGGGATTTAAAGGATTTAGCTAAGAGATGAGAGATCGTCTGTATGATGGTTAACAAATAGACGCATCTGTGGTTAAATTCTGGCCCTGTCATTTACTTGAGCTTGAGCAAGTTTCCTAAGCTCTTTGAATCTTAGTTTCTTCAGGTAATCAGAAGGCTACAGGTAACAATCTCTTCAGAGTGCTGCAAGACCAGAGATGGTGTAAACAGGAATGGGCTGGTAAAAGTTTAAGAATGCTCTCTCTCTTTCTTTCTTTCAGTGATGTCTTAGGCTGAATTCTCTAGAGAAGCAAAACCAATGAGAGAGAGAGAGAGAGATTTATCTCAAGGAAATGGCTCACGTGGTTGGAGAGGCTGGCAAGTTCCAAGTCCCTGAGTCAGGCATCAGGCTGGAGGCTTCACATGACTCACACAGCTGAAGGGGCTGACAAACTCAAGATCGGCAGGTCAGACAGCAGGTCACTGGCTCTAGTCCCAAGAACTGGAGGTCAGATGATGACAAGTGGATGCCTGATTTAGAGCAAGCAAAAGCCAGCAAGCTTTGCCAGAACATCCATATATATTGGATGCAGGCCACATCCTTGAGTAAACTCCCCTTACATCTGATTGGCTGATCACATCATGGAGATGATTACATTATATCACAAAATGGCTTCATTACATAATTGCCAAATTTTATCTTTACGTAACTTCCAAACCATTGAGAATCATAGCCCAGCCAAGTATACACACGACCTTAACCATCGCAAGTGATTTGTTATGTTTGCCAATTTCTATGGTGTAAATACTCCTTCTATGGCTGATTTCCACACATGGAAATCACATGGAGTCACTGAATATGGAGCTGAGAAGAGACGAGTTGAGAAGAGTCATTTGTGAAAAGTCAGGCAATGTCTAGGTAATATGTTACTGATAAACATTGTCCCTGGCTTTCTTAACAACAGATTGACTCTGGGGATCTGGTGTGAGCAGATTCCAGTGCATCCTGGGTATAAACCACTCCATACAATGCCTAACAAGTACTGAGAAGTCAATGAAGTTTTGGTTGGATAATGCCGAGGATGAGGAGCAGGAAGAGAATGGAAGTGTCCTTGCAACAGATTATTACAAACAGAAGGTATATAACTTTAGCAACTACGAAGTGAGAGAGCATCTCTTGTTTTAAGATAATGAGAAAGCTGTCTGTCCATCCTGAAATCAGGAACAGGCATATACTGACGCAAAGTTTCAGCTATTTATGAAAAGTCAGGCAGTGTCTAGGTAATTTCTTAGTGATAAACATTGTCCCTGGCTTTCTTAAGAGCAAATTGGATTAAATTTAATCATTCAAATAAAAAAAATAAAAAATAAAAAGCCAGGCTCTGAGCTAGAATTCTGCTGAGCCAAAATGTCCCTTCTCTCAAAGTGTTCGTGAGCTATTGGAGAAAGAAGATATCTTGATACAGTTAACTAACAGATGAGTAAGGAGGAGTCCAGGTCGCAACGGGGTAACAGAATGCTCAGTTTATCCTGGGATATTAAAGGTATCCTTTAAAGGAGAGCCGACCTTTTATTCAGTCTTGAAGAATGAGTCAAAACTCAACAAGGCATTTGAGGCAGAGACAATCTTACTATGCAAAGACGTGGAGATGTTAAAGCCCATGATGTGTTTGGGCTGCCAATATCTCAGTGCAAATGGAACGTTTAGTATGAATGAGCAATGGTCATACGTAAGTATGAAGAGACAGGGAGAGGGCAGATCTTCAAGGGTCCTGCATGTCCCACATAGGTGTATGGTGTTTATCTTCCAGGCATGGGAAAACACTGGCAAGTAACACCATTACATGATTCATATGAGACAACAGGAGACCACATGAGTAGAGAAGCAGTTAAGTTGTCCCTAGTAATGGTATTCTCCATGCAACTCTTCATTCACACACCTAGTTCCTAGTTCTCAGGGTAATCATCACCTCAACTGAGACATTTCCTGGGTTAACCTATTTGCTTTATTTATTTTTTTGTTTTCTATAAAACTTACAATACAAACTTTTTTTTTTTATAGATATGATTTCAGTTTCTGGTGTAAAAGATACCGCTATTGTTTTCCTTAATATCAATTATGACCTTAAACTGTAATTATGAACTTATAACCATCTTGCAAAGGTGATGAGAAATTCAGTTATAGTCATTTTAGGGGTTTCATCCTCCAAGAGCTCTGAGAGGTCTTGGGGTAATACATAGCACAAGGAACTGGGGAGATCCATCCTGTCCTGTGGTGCCCCTTTTGCAAGCCCTAGTTGTCTTTGCGGTTTCTTCTGCACGGTGTTCGAGGCATGAGGAAATTAGAAACCAGTCTCCCTACACATACCACCCAACCATCCCTCTCTTAAGTCCTACCGCCGCTTGGGGTCCTCCTAAGAGTGTGGCTATTCAGGACAGGCTTTCTTCCCTTCCAAGGCTACAGGAATCACCTGCCCCTCCTGCTTTGCAATGAGCTTGAATTAAGGCAGAAAGAAAACAAAAACAAAATGCAACACTGTTTTTTAATTTAATCACAATTTAAAAATTTTCTTCCTTTGTGGTGCCTGTCTCCACATACTAGACTGTAGTTTTTAGAAGAGCAAGTGCTACATCTTTCTTGTTCTTTAAGCTCCTGGCACAGTGTCTGGTGCACAATAGGGTCTTTATTAATATATTGAATAATTTAATTTATTCTAATCACTGCATCAATTTTTACTAACCTAATTTTGCCAAAGAAGGAAACCTCAATGCAATTATTTGGTGCTTACCAAGTGCTTTACCACAAAATGGTTGAAATAATCCTAAATATCCTGGCTGAGTCACTCACACCACCACACGTGCATGTTGTTACAAAACACCTCCTAGACAAAAACTAAAGGGTTGGAAGTTGTAAATTCACTTTTATTTTTCCTCTACACAAAATGCCAGGGTCCCTGAATCAGGAATCATGCGTATAATGAAATATTTACACTTTCTGGGTCCTAATAAGACTGGTTTAAAAAAAAAAAAAAAAAGTATGCCAAGATAAAGTTTCAAAACCCTTCCCTTATATTGAATTTTCTGTGTAAATGTGAACGGTTAAAGATACTGATTTTTTCTTCCCACTAAATGATGGCCTTAAAATCCTCATTAACTGGAAGTTATATGAGTGTATGGCTAGTCAATAAAAGGTAAGAGTCAGCATTGACTACCAGAAATGTCCATGGTGAGCATAAAGCCAATGAAATTGACCAGAACATGCACTTGGAGATCAGGTTGTTAGTCTGGAAAAGTTTTTATGATTATTCATATTTTGATAGCTTTCAACTCAGAAAAATCACCTTTCCCCACTTGAAATGACCCTGAGAAAGCTGTTATCTTGATTGTAGGATCTTGATTGTCAGCATTTTCCAGGTCCAAAAGCATCCATAAGGTGTTTCTGTAATCATTACACCAAACTAATTATGTTTGTCCATCCAACAATCACCTGTACTAACCTCTCTTTTACAGTGACCTCTATTTTATTAGCATCCAGCTCCTAGTTTCTCCTGTAGACAAAAGCGGTGTCATAAAGAAAGGCATATGCTTTGGATTTAGAAAACTCAGTATTGCCGGCAGAAGAATTTGGGCCAATCTCCATGTCACTCAGCCTCAGAGATAATAACACAGGTTCTTGGAGTAGTTATTAAGGAAAAAAAAGAAAACTTCAAAGTTCTGAAAATTACTCTGGACAGAGTTCTTCTAAAAGTTCCCCAAGAAAAAGGGTCTTGGAGGCCTCTTTACGATTCTGAGGGATATGTGTTATGTCTAAATCTTTGCCTCAACTGGCTTACCTCCACCATGAAATCTCCAACTTGTATCAGTTGTAAAATAGAATGCTCTTCTGCATCATATTTTGTTTAGAGCAAGACTCTGCTCTTCAAAATATTTTTAAATATCACTGAAATAACCTATGTAAAATATTTTGTAAAGAGTCAAGATACACTGTCATTCTATCATGTTTAACTGTGCTAAAAAGTATGTTCAACTATTAGTGATTAAAATATACATTTTTAAAATGTTTTATATGTGCAAGAGTATTTAGTTTCTTTTGGTCTGGCTGCCAAAATTTCTAAATCATACTCATTTTTTTTTTTAGTAAGTCCCCAGCCATGTGGCCAGGTACTAATTGTTATGCTTGATCAAACGTGATTTATGCACATGTCTATTTCAGCACTGACTTTCAAAGACTGATTAACACCATCAAGGAGCTGGCTGATCAGCCAGAAAGAGTGTTGCCATTGCTTACATAGCTGTGATCTGAAATACTCACTTTAAGAAAAATAAACCTTGAAACCGACAGTGCGTTACAAGGGTTATTCTCAATGTTCAGTGTAATATAACACTTGGTACATTTATTTAAAGACCAGATCATCTGTAACAAGTTATTTACTGAAAATAGTACCCAGTTTTTGTAAGGGAGCAATATCAAACAGATTTAATGACAAAACTGGGAGACTGATAATTCAAATGACATAGAACATTTTCTACGGTGCACTCTGGCTATTTGAACAGTTCTACATTGGTGTGTGAAGCTTTTGGGGACAGTAGACGTCCTTTGATTGGAAAAGACTGACGTTACATGTATACAATTAATGTAGGAACAGAATTAAGGACTCTGGCAGTTTATAGCTTGTTTCATTCACGTCTTTCATTTCCTTAAATGTAATCACAGAAGATAGTTACCTCAACCAAAACAGATTGAAAAAGACACCAAACAGATGTCACTTAACTCCCACAGAAGACTACAGGGTTGGGGAAACATCACATAGTTGTTGTAATTCAACAGCTGAATACCAGTCAAGAATTCAGTTCCCAGATTACCAGGACTTCATTTTGCAGAGGAAGGGGACAGCAAGGACCAAAGAGGGAGAGGATGGCTCTGATTTTTGAACTAGGATAAACAATTCATGTGAGGCCCATGTACTACCTTCAGAATTATTAAGTGTTTAAATCATGTTGAAGAAGCCCTGGTGGCACAGTGGTTAAGCTCTCAGCTGCTAACCAAAAAGTCCAC
The DNA here is from genome assembly GCA_030035585.1 of Dugong dugon. Classification (NCBI taxonomy): domain Eukaryota; kingdom Metazoa; phylum Chordata; class Mammalia; order Sirenia; family Dugongidae; genus Dugong; species Dugong dugon. Next base: position 96,365,313 of record CM057472.1, on the reverse strand, counting down.
AGTTCGAACCCACTAGTTGCTCTGCGAGAGAAAGATGTTGCAATCTGCTTTTTTACAGCCTTGGAAACCCTATGGGGCAGTTCTTTTCTGTCCTATAGGGTAGCTGTGAGTAAGAACTGACTCTACGGCAATGGGTTTTAAATCAAGCTGCTATGTTTTACAGAGGAATTTTGTTAAATGGAAAATGATATCAGTAAATCAAATAGAAATATAAACCAGAGAGTAGATTGAGTGGCAGAAGCAGGAAAGGCAGCTTTGGCAATGAAAACCCATGGTGAGAATAACCAGAGTTTGGGGAGTCAAAAAGCAGCCGTCAGGAATGCAACTCACAGTTTACTTTGGAGGACAACAAAACAACGAGTTGCCGTTGAGTCGATTCTGACTTATGGCGACCAAATGTGTTGCAGAGTATAAGTGCACCTGTAGGGTTTTCATGGCCATGACCTTTAGGAAGCAGATCCTCAGGACTTTCTTTCACGGCACCGCTGGTACGTTCAAATTGCTAATCTTCCAGTTAGCAGCTGAATGCTTAACCATTTGCACCATCCAGGGACCGCACTGGAGACAACAAGGGCCACAAAAAATATGCTCCTTCTGTGATAATCTGACAAATAGAAATAGAAATAAGCAGCTAAATACACAAATGGAGGAAAGATTGAAGTTGTCAAGGATTTCATTTTACTTGGATCCACAATCAATACCCATGGAAGCAGCAGTCAAGAAATCAAAAGACACATTGCATTGGGCAAATCTGCTGTAAAAGACCTCTTTAAAGTGTTGAAAATCAAAAATGTCACCTTGAAGACTAAAGTGGGCCTGACCCAAGCTATTGTGTTTTCCATTGCCTCATGTGCATGAGAAAGCTGGACAATGAATAAGAAATACCGAATAAGAATTGACCCCTTTGAACAGTGGTGTTGGCAAAGAATATTGAATAGTCCATGGACTGCCAAAAGAACAAACAAATCTGTCTTGGAAGAAGTACAACCAGAATCCTCCTTAGAAACAAAGATGGCGAGACTACATCTCACATACTTTGGACATGTTGTCAAGAGGGATCAGTTCCTGGAGAAGGACATCATGCTTGGTAAAGTAGAGGGTCAGCAAAAAAGAGGAAGACTCTCAACGAGATGGATTGACACAGAAACTGCAACAATGGGCTCAAGCATAACAACAGTTGTGAGGGTGGCCCAGGACTGAGCAGTGCTTCGTTCTGTTGTACACAGGCTCTCTATGAATCAGAACGGACTTGATGGCACCTAACAACAACAAACATACATATAAACTGTATCTACACAGACTGTATCCTTATATCCTTATAAGAACTCTCAAGAATTAAAAGGGTAGTGATTGTCGTTCTCCTCATTGCATAGGTGAGAAAATTGAGGTTTAAGAAAGTAACTGTCCTTACAGAGGTAATGTAACCAATAGGAGCCAGAGCCATGTACTCCAAACCCTGCATTTTTTCTGCTCCTTGTATCAGGTTGCCTCGTGTTCTGATGCCCCAGCCTATATCCTTCTTTCTTCTCTTATATGAATCACGCCAAATCACAGTGTGAACAGCAAAGAGAAATATTTTGGCACTCTGTTCTAGAAACCATAATCATAAAAAAAAATATTAATAACTCTGGCAAGGGCAGAGTAGATTTATATACTCCACCTATAATCTAGGAAAACACTGTCTCCCTTCTATAAATATTACATACTTTGTGAAGGAGCCCATCAACAGTATATCATCTTTATGGTCAACTTCATATTAAATGGTGATGGTCTGTCTCAGGCAGGGGGTGCACTAGTTTTGAAGGGGTACCTGACAGCTCTGTTAGGAACTATACCAAAGCCTGTCAGATCACTGTTTCCCCAAACAGATGGCTTTGTTTCCCTTCGCATAAATATTGATTATACTGTATACATGCACTTCTACTGATTAGACGGACTGGGTTACAGAAGTTTCCTGTAGACTAGGAAAATGACTTTGAAATAAGCTTTGCTTGTCCTTTGCCTAAAGTGACATCTCATTTTTTACCTCCAACTGTTGTTATTGTAGATGGTTGCAGTCGAGATGATTCTACCTCATAGTAACCCCATGTGTTCAGAGTAGAACTGCTCCATGGAGTTTTCAAGACTCTGACCTTCCAGAAGCAGATTTCCAGGCTTGTCTTCCAAGGCACCTCTAGGTGGGTTTGAACCACCAGCCTTCTGGTTAGTAGTTGAGTGCTTAACCCTTTGCACCACCAAGGAACTCCCTTTATCTAGTCTGCTAAAGTTGATGCCAGAAAAAATAAGTTTGAAGGGGCTTCTTTAGTTCTATCATCTTCCTAACATAACATAATCACCTCTTAAAGTCTTGTTTATCAAGGACTTTTTTCTTTTCCATTCTGTATTTAGAAACCTCAGACATAATGAGTTATAGCTGGTTTAAGTAGATATATGTCTTTAATATTTTCACAGCAAATATACATCAAAAATGCAGAGTAAGCTTACAATTGATTGATTTCATGGAGGACTTTTAAACATAACTGCTGTAGCTATGCATGCTAAGACTTTAAAAACTCTCACGAGCAAGAATTTCAATTATTAAATATTATTCCCACTTTTGCAAGGAAAATTTTTCCTTAATTTACTTCTTAAGGCTTTGCTAACGATATTTCTATTTTGTAAAATCTTCTTTCATATCACACAAGAGTTTATTTCAATTTTAATGAAACTAACTGTAATTTATATATCACTCTGGAGCACTGCAATTCACATTATCCATGGTTCTAATCTCACATTTAAAATCAAAATAATGTGTGATACAATTAGAAAGGATATGAAATAACTTCAATCTTTTAAATCAAGTGAAGCTCTTCATTTTGATCTGAGCAAAAGGCTTGTGCTTGCTTTGGTTTTAGAGATGTCTCATTTAACAGCAACAACAAAAAAAGCCTAACATTGTCTTTCCTCCTGCCCATAACTCGCCCTTGATCCTTAGCTCATAAGTCATGACTTTCACCTTTCTCAGCTTCTGAAAACAAATCTAAACCTTCATAAATGCATTTTCTACTGATCGAGTGCTTATGAGAACTTTTACCTTTTCACTGGAGTCTACCATTCATACATCACTCCCAGATGAGTCCCAATTTCAGAGATAAGCTAAGCTGATTCAAATATATTTCGAAAGTGGGATCTCCCTCCACTAAAAAAGTTTGGATTTCCAAAGAAGACCAGCCTTGAAAATCTTCTGAGATGCATTTGATGAAGACAAGGAAAAAAAAAAAAATGTTGAACAGTTGGAATTGTGTGAACTCATGGAAGGTCCTTGGGCTGTGTGAATGGTTTGTGCTCAGAGCCGTGGTAGGGCAGTGGGTAAAATGCTGGGCTACTTACCAGAATGTCGGCTGTTTGAACCCACTAGCCGCTCCTCAGGAGAAAGATGTGGCAGTTGGCTTCCATAAAAATTTATAGACTTGGAAACTATGGGTGCAGTTCTACTCTGTCCTAAGGGTCACTATTAGAATCAACTCAATAGCAATGGGTTTTTGTTCTTTGGCTGACCTAAAGATTGGTGGTTTCAACCTTACAAGTGGCACCACAGAAGAAAGGCCTTGCACTCTGCTACCATAAAGATTATACAGAAGAAAACCCTATGGAGCAGTTCTACTCTTTAACACCTAGGCTTCCGATGAGTCAGAATCAACTTGACATCAATGTATTTTTGTTTTTTTTTTTCATGGAAGATCAAGAGTTTATGGGATGATGCAAGAGCATGAGGAGAGTTTTACCTGGCTAGAACAAAGAAATGGTGTTCACGAATGACATACTTCCCAAGTATAAGAAATTTGAAAAGGTCAGGTAAACAGGATCAAATTTAGGTTGAGCAACAATGGTGGAAGTGGCAACTGTAGTTTGTTATGTGAGCAGTAAACGTCTTGAAGTGGCTTTGAAAGGTATTTTGTACCAGTTAAAAACAAACTGGAATAGGGATGAGTTTTGGGTTGAGAATAAAAAAAAAAAAAAAAAGAAAACAGTAGTAGTAGGATAATAGAACACAATGTTTGGTTAACATTCTGGTATTTCTGAAACTTTTGCACAGAGCATTCCTTTTTTGCCAGAGGAAACCAAATAGCAACCCAGGCCCTCAGCCATCGAGCATTTCTTTACAGTTTTATATTTTATTTCATAGCAGAATCATTAAGAGCAGAGCCTCTGAATTCAGGATTCCTGGGTTCAAGTCCTGTCTCCAACACTTAGTATGTTTTGATTTTGAGAAAGTTACTTGAAATCACCCATTTCAGTTTCCTTGTCTGTAAAATGGGGACAACAATAGTGCCTACATTATTATTAGGATTAACATGTGTAATCTATACTAGGAACTTAGAATGGTGCCTAGCACATTGAAAATATTCTATAAATATTAACAATGATTATCTTAAGATGCATATGAAATTTTTAGTTATTTAATAATAAAACTCTATTTGCTTTGATGAAAAAATAAATATTACAATTGTTGTTGTTAGGTGCTGTGGAGTCAATTTTCGACTCATATGGTGACCCCGTGTGAAAGAGTAGAAGCTCCCCTTAGGCTTTTCTAGGCTGTAATCTTGGTGAGAGCAGATTGCCAGGTCTTTGTTCCATGGAGCAACTGGGTGGATTTCAACTGCCGACCTTTTGGTTAGCAGCCAAGTGCTTAACTGTTGTACTACCAGGGCTCCTTAAATATTTCAACTGCTTGCAGTTAAATAACATTGATTTTCTTGAAACTTGTCCAGCGTTTACAATTTGGCTTTGTGTATCTCTGATGTACCACAGCACATCCTTGGTGACATACGTACTCCAGTGTTAGGAACTCAGGATTATGCAAAAGAACCGATTTCTTGTTTTTGCCTGGTGGGGGTGGTGAGAAGAGATGGTGAGAACTTCATCCCTTTGAAAGGAGTAGCTACTAAGCACCGTTTACTATCTTGGTTGTGCTCATATGATTGCTGAGCAAGAACTGACCTTCAGACTTTCAAGGTAAGTGGAGCTGGACCTTCCCAACCATAGATTATGTCCAGCAATGGAAGTGGCATTTGTTGTTAAGACCCTCTGGTTGAAGTAACTCTGAGTCATGGACAAAGGAAAATCACCCCCATAGCATCTTCATAACTGTTCCTTGTTGTTAAAAATAAAAATAGAAGGCATTTAAGGGATGAATATAGAAGTCAAGGATGAAATTAACTTATTTGTCCCAAACCCTCAAAGGAACTGACACATACCAAAAAAACTGTGAGAACAAGATGGTGACTCTCTTGTACAGAATGGATCTCTATTGCCCAACATATTGCCTGACACCTAGTAGGTGTTTGCAATACAATCATGTTGAAAGAATGATTGAATTAACCCAATCTTCCTTCAGTAAAGTAAGATGGGAGATTGAGAATGGTTTTCTGTCAATAGATATTTTGAGGGCAAATAGCACCTGTGAAATAGCCAGAATGAATTAAAGAACAGTGCGGTGACTTTTTTTGGGTCACTTGTCTTGTGGAATTCAAGACATGATCAAGTCCAAAGAATTCAAATTGATAAGGAGAAGCTCCTGTATTCATACCTGGGGAGGCAATACATGGTCTGAAATTCTTTCTGTAAGCAGAAACTCATGTATTTTCACATTGTTGAAGGTGGTTTTGTGAAGTGCCCCCAGAAATCATTTCCTCGCCATTCTAACATGAACCATTTCAACAGAGGAACTATAAAATTCACCAGAACAGACAAAGCCTCATCTTTGCCTATGACTTGCCCTTTGTCAAATACTGGAAATGCACGTGTTAAGGTAAAACCCAGTCAGAATTAAAACCTTGTGGACAATCTGGCCGACAAAAATCTGTTGGGTATTAATGACAACATTACAACTGGCTAGCAGGATAGTTTATCCCTATTGGAGCAGCAAAAATGTTAACACATGCGCGCGCGCGCGCGCGCACACACACACACACACACACACACACACACACACACACACACACACACAGGATTCTTTTTTTTTTGGTATAGATTGCCTTGCTCTGTAAATTTAAACTGCTATAGCAGTAATATTCCTTCCACAAAGGCTCTCTACTGAAGCAGCATATATAAGGAGCATCAATACATTCTATCAACTCTCTTGCCAATTTACTGATCATCGTTTAATATGTTCTTGAGCTTATCGCTGTTGTGATCTGAATTTCACAACTCTGGGCCCTGTCATAGGTAAAAAGTTCAGTTACTGTTAAATTCCTTATATTCATCTTTGGCTTCTATTTTAATTTTGGCCTTTGGGAAAGAATCTACATGTTTGTACTGATTTGTGCTGGAAGTGGCAAAATAACATCACAAAATAAAATCTGTGTAGGTAACAACTTAAGATACATTATTTTTTTTTGTAAACTTGAAAAATGTAAATCCTTTTTAAACTTAAGAAACAATTGCCCTTTCCTAGTTCAAACCACTTAATTGAAAATAGTCTGGATGGCTAAACTATATAGAAATAGATGTAGAAATGAAATAGTCTCCCATTTCTTTTTCTTAAGGAAAGAAAAAGCTGCTTGTAACAATTTAGATAAAAATGAATGGCTTAAATATAACCAGTAAGCAGAATAAGACTTTTTTAGCCAGTGACAGCAAGTGTTTTGAAATGTTCCATTATGATGATGAATTTATTTAATTCTTCTGTAGTTCTGATAATTTTTGTTTGGTATATGTGAGGCTATTTAATTAAGTACATATATTTCATCTTCCTGGTGAACTTCTCTCAATATTTTTATATCAAGCAGAGAGATCAATAAATAAGAGATTTGTACTACACGATTGATCAGCATAGTCTAATGAACACATACAGAATTCTGCCAATAAAAATTAGAAAAGATTCTTTTCAATCTCTGTGATAGATTTATTGTTGTTCCCAATTGTTTGATCCCTCACTTGTAAGAGTATTCTTATTTCTAATAGTGTCATGTCTTCATGTTGATTGAATATGTTTCCCTGTCCCAATGTTGAGACTGATCAAATGACTTGCTTTTTCCAAAAGAATGTAAGCTCCAGATATGCCACAATCAAACAGGAACAATAATTTGCTTACGTGGTTTCATTTAGCCACATGGGTTGGTTTCTGCCCTTTGCCACGAGACCAGCATCCTGCAGATTGGGTTCTGGAATAAGCAAATACGTAGAGCCCAGCTGAGCCCAGCAAAATTGGACACAATTGAAGCTGATGCTCAGCCCTCCTGTATGAGAATTAATAAATGTTGTGTTGTTGTTAACAAGTTCTGGTGGCGCAATGGCTCAGTGCTGGGCTGCTAACTGAAAGGTCGGTGGTTTGAACGCACCAGCCGCTCTGTGGGAGAAAGATGTGGCAATCTGCTTCTGTAAAGATTTACAGCCTTGAAAGTCCCACGGGGGAGTCCTACTCTGTCCTATAGGGTCATTATGAGTTGGAATCGACTTGAAGGCAAGGTTTCTTTCTTTCTTTCTTCTTTTGTATGTTGTTGTTGTGAGCCACTGAAAAATTGGCAGTATTTACTATTTTAATAAAAGCTGACTGATGCAAGCACATTGAATATTTACTAAAGTTCCATATACTGGAAAGTAAAGTGATTTTCCATACATTTTAAAGACGTGGTATCATACAGACCATTTTCTTTAACCTCAATTAAATTAATTTACATAAGTTTTTAAAATCCATATATTTTGGAATTTGAAAACCACGTTGATAAATAATTCATGGTTCAAAGAAGAAACCAATGGAAATTTAAAAAAAAATTTACAAAGCTAAGATAATGTAATACTATTACTTTGTATATCAATACTTGAGGAATGCAGCAAAAGTCATAATCTGAGGTTGATTTTCAGTCCTCAATTTTTATTTTAGAAAATAATAAAAGAAAAAAACAGATGAATTAAATGTCAAATATAAGAAGTTAAGGAGGTGAGGCAGGCACCTGCATGCCAGTCCCCATCTCCCATGACAACCAAAAACTCATCTCAGATACTGCTACAACTCCAATATTATTCTTATTTTTAATCTCCTTCTTTGATCTGTAAATCATGTCTCAACAGCTCTCTTCTCAACATCTTTCAGTTCAGAGAAGTTTTGAGCAGAATATTTACTACTTCTTTTCGTGATATAAATTTTGCTTAAACTGATTTTTTGTTCCCAGATGCTGATTTCAATGTTATGCTTTTCTGTGTGATCTATTATTATTTGTGAAAGATCTTTGCTTGAATGTTGATTAAGCCAGATGAGACTTCATAAACTTCAGTTAGACCATTGTAGTTGTTTTTTTTTTTTTTTTTAACCCAGTGAGAATAAGCTGAGTTCTCTCAATCTCTTTTCCATAATATGGCTTTGAAATCTGACATTGTTTTAGTTGGAGTAGGCTAAACTTCTTTGACAGCCATTATATAGTTCCTGAAGCATGGTGACTGAGACCATGTACTGTCCCCAGGCAAGATTTAAACAGGAAGCTTTCTACTGCTAACAATGCCTCAGGTAATTTCCACTTCATGCCTCTTGTCACCTTTCTCAGTATCTATACCAATTTATCAGAAAAAAAAGATAGTCAACATTCTTCCAAATCAGCAAATGGAAACTGGAATAGACTTAGATATACCTAAGATACAGCTAGAAGGTAGATGGATGGATGGATGGATGGATGGATGGATGGAAAGATAGATAGAAACAAAAACAAACAAACAAACTCACTCACTGCCATCAAGTCAATTCCGACTCATAGCGACCCTATCGGACAGAGCAGAACTGCCCCATAAGGTTTCCAAGGAGTGCCTGGTGGATTCGAATTGCCAACCTTTGGTTAGCAGCCAAACTCTTAACCACTGCGCCATCAGATAGACAGAAGATAGATAGATATGTATCTTTGTTATTTTTAAAGATAGTTGGCAAGGTAACTCAGCAGATACTTAGAATAAGTGTTCAAATTTTCCTAAATTACTGTCTTCGTTCTTTTCTCAACTAAGGATTAATTCACACTCTACTTGGTTCAATATCTTAATCATACTTCAGTCTAGCGGAGTTAAAAACAAAAATGAGAAGAAATAAAATGAAAAGATGCATTCTTTTTTTTTTTTTAATTGTACTTCCGGTGAAGGCTTACAGAACAAATAGTTTCTCATGAAACAGTAGTACACATATTGTTTGTAAAGATGCATTCTTAAAACATGGCTTCTTATAAAGAAAATAAGGAGAAACTATTTTTCAAGTACATCTTATGTTCTCTAAATTTTATTCTAAATTAGTCCAAAGTAGACAGTGATGTTGACCTCTTAAGCAAACATTGCTACCTTATTTTTTTAATTTGCCACTAAACTTGGAGATTCATTCTTACTGGAGGCATAAAGTTAATGTGTGCTAATAACTTTTTGACTGGGTCATTGTGCTTTTCAAAATCAACAGTTTATTTGAGTTCATGGACTTCTTCAATGATGAATAGTGCGAGGTCTTACTAAGGTTTGGGTGAAAAGAGGAACTGAGAAAGTTAATATTCATCTAAATCCTTGTGCAATCCTTATGTACACAATTTCACTTTTCTACACAGTGCTCTTAACTCTTAGATCAACTATGAAGGTGGTACCTCTTTGTAATTCATACCTAGTATCTGGGACCAGTTTAAAGAATTCCTCACTATCTTCACTACCTGGTTAATTGTCCTCAGTCTTAATCTAAAATACTAGTAGGTATAGACTGCAACATTTTAAAGTTTATAATCCTCAGAAGCTTTGGAAATCAAAGCTAACACTGGTCAATAAAACACTCAGTCGTTTAGTGGGATATTTAGAATTCCACCTGGTATCTGGGTGTTACCACATTGCTCTACACTGACACTTATCTTATTCTGTGAGTTCTCCTAGAATCTCAGTACTCTGGTATTTCTGGAAAAGAATACTCTTGCAAAATTAAAATGTTGTGGTGCCTCTAAACATCTCAGCTGTGAATTCCATGGTTTTAGGGATACCTTTGTAAAAACAAAATGTCAGCAGTTTGAATTGACCAGCCATTCCTTGGCAACTCCATGGGGCAGTTCTACTCTGTCCTATAGAGTCACTATGAGTTGGAATTGATTCAAGGGCATAGGTTTTTTGTTTTTGTTTTTGCAGATTCCAGGGTCTACATACACAGTTATTGTTGGCATACAATGCACGATGCCTCCCCAGTAGTTGGGCAATCCCTTATGTCTTTCACCAATGGCCTCAGGTTTCCCAAAACACTGCTCAATTTTTAGTCAATGTTGAATAAATGGTGATTGAGGTAAGTAGACGAAATATTCTGCGATAAAATATTTTAGAAATCCTGGTTATTATCTGTTTCCTTCACCCCTGGTACAGCCTTACAATGGTATTATTTATTTACTAAATTCTTGTCTACTGATTATGTGAACATGTAAGATGACATAGGTATAAGCCTTCCTCAGGAAGTGTTAGTGAAACTGGACTAATATATGCCCTACAATATGTTGTGCTAATAATTATGTCTAACTTTCACATGCCAGCCAAAGAGCATGCATATTGGAGTCTAATTTGGGGCTACGATTATAAAAGAATAATTTTTCTTTTTCTTTTTTTTTAATTTTGGGTGAAAATATACACAACAAAACATACACCAACTCAATTTCTGCATGCATAATCCAGTGACATTAATTACATTCTTCAAGTTGAGGCATTTTTCTTGGTATCTTTTCTCCAAATTATTTCTCCACCACTAATGTAAACTCATTTCCCCATAAGCTTTTCATCTAACTTTTCTGTTGCTGTTGTCTATGTGAACACATACAGGTAATTCTTTAAAAGAGCACAATACTCAAGACAAATATTCTTTATTAATTAAGCTAAACTATTGTTTGATTTAAAGATGACTTCAGGGGATAGTTTCAGATTAATGTTTAAAGATTTCCTCTGGGCAATAGTTTCAGGGAGCCATTCAGCCTCAATGACTCCAGAAATTCTAGATTTTATACAAATTTTAAATTCTGTTCTACATTTTCCCCTTTTGATCATAATTCTTCTATAGAATCTTTGATCAAAATGTTCAGAAATGGTAGCCTGACACCATCCAGTTCTTCTGGTCTCATGGAAAAGGAGGTAGTTGTTTATAGAGACAATTAGGCATTCATTCCTGTTCTTCCTAAAATGAAGATTTTTCAAAGAAAACTTGAAACACACAAAATCATTTAAAATAAGATAATTTAAATTAGAACAAAATATTTAAAAGATTTAGTAATTGAACAATAATATGTATTATCTTCCATGTCAAGAAGTAAGCACCAAGATACACATCCCCCTCAATCCTTCTCTTTGTCAAATAATCTGGCACTATTGAAATGGAATCTCCTAGACTACCATAGAACCTTCTAGCTTTTCCTCTCTGATTTCCTAAGATTAATAATTTGAGAACAATTCACAGCTGGGGGCACGTTCTATTACATTCTATTTCTACTTCAGAGGTACTCATTTGCTTGTAAATTTATATCAGAGTGAAGCTTTTATTTCTGGGTCCAAAAGGGGCAGGGAAGGGTTGAAAAAAAGCCTACATGCTATTATCCCTTATTTTAACCTCTGCCTTTCTACAAATGACATTCTTATTTTAAAAGTTCACATGTCAGTTTGTCTAATTTAATCATCCCCAACCAGGTTGATAAGACAAGCACAAATCAGAATTCTGAGCACTGTACATTTCCTGCATGTAATGATAAAGTAGTGAGGAGATTTCCATTGCAGTTTGTGAATCTCTAGGCAAGGGCAGATTCCAGTTCCCTATGGAGGGGTATAGCTATGCAGAAAGTCCTAGAAGTCAGAAGTCAAATTTAAAGGAAATGAAAGATTATTCCCATTTCTAGGTATCCAGCATGGTTTATTGGATCTTTGTAGCTTTTGCATGGAGAGAGAGAGAGAGAGAGAGAGAGAGAGAGAGAGAGAGAGAGAGAGAGAGAGAGAGAGAGAGAGAGAGAAGAAAAATAAATAAATAAATATTCCTTTGCTGGGGAAGTGACATCAGTGTTTCCCAGAGGCATTATAATATTGGGGCTGAGACAACATACCTTGACCTTGAAGATGACATTAGATGTGTTACAATGAAACAGATAATGAAGATCTCTGAACCTCAAATTTTCTTAAATAAGGGTAATAGTACTACCTCACTGGATGACTGAGAACTAAATGAGGTATTCTATATAAAACACCTGGTGCATAGTTAAAATGGCAGCTTCCTTAATGAATATCTATCAGCTTTGCCTTCCTCATATCCCTCCCCACAATTAAGGTTACAGTAGGCAGCAGATGTAGCACTTCATTTGTATCTCCCCATTCCCCAACCCATGGTAGAATTGATTGAACCAAAATTTGGGCATGTGACCCAAGCCTGCCAATCATAATCCTTCCCTGAAATTGATCCACAGCTATTTGGAAGAAAGAAAAGCTTCCTTCTGCTACACTTGTTACGTTGGGTCTGTGATGCTGAAGCCATTGGTAGTCATCTTCCTATTCAAAAGAGTTATATGTACACGTAAGGAATCCAACCTAAAACATGGGTTGGTGTTGTTGAGAAGAAAGTGAAAGGATTTATGATCATTTCAGCTCTTGTATCTAGGTATGCCTGTAGCTATATCTACACTTGGATTTGACAGTTATATCATTTAATAAGTCATCATAACCTTTCTCATTGCTTAAAATAATTACATTGGGGTTCTTTCACTTACAGTTGGAAATTCTGACTAATACCATCAGTATCTACGGAGCAGTATTTAGCTTCCTTGAAGCCTTATTGCAACCTTCCACCACATTTTGTTAGGATTAGAAGGCTATGTGAAAAAAATCTTTTCTGCCCTGATTGTCATTACTTCTCATCACAGTAGAGATTGGTTGGCAGACAATCCCCTCACCTCCCCCTGCTCCCCCCACAAATTAAAGCGATGAACTTCTTTAAAAATAAAATTTGGAGTTACTTTACCTATCATGACCGTGAGCAAACTTGTTATTTTTCATGTATGCACTGCCTAGTAAATAGGGAATATGGTGCTTCTTGATATACATTGTAGTTGTTTCTGGAGACCAAGGAACTTGATGTAAATACCCACTTTGTCACTAATTTGTGATCCTGGGAAAGATACTTCACTTCTCTAAATCTCACTTTCTTTTCTTGTAAAGTGTGGATTAAATAATACCTAACTGCTAAAGTTGCTACGTGGAATAATTAAGAAATACATATGCATAGCTTAGCTAAGTGTGGTGCATACAGAAAACTATTATCATTATTCTTTCTAAGGTTATTAACTCATTCTTACTTTATCAATCCTCTCTTTGAGGAAGATTAACAAACTTCTCTGCTTCTGGAGGCAGACCTGTGTTATTGTTTACAAATTAACTAAACACCGCGTTCTGATTCTTCTTGCCTGATTTCATTTCTTAAGCAGACATACCATCTCTTCTCTAGTTTTGTCTGTTGTTTTAAGTTGGCTTTACTTGATCAAATGCTTCTTGCTTAATGTGGATTTAAAAATGAAACTCAAGCCGGCTGTACTGACCTGGAGTCTATGAAGCATAATTATTTTTAGGAGACTCTGTAGGGGTTAGCATCATTATTCTGATTATGAATCACAGACAGAACATTTTATTTTTGCACAAAAACTTTGGCATAATTTCATAATGTAAAGTCAAAAGTGACTCAGAGGGATATGTCACCCATTACAGATGGGGAAAAGAAAGCCAGAGAAAGCTAAATAATTGCAGAGCAAGCCAGAGGGTCAGAGCACAGGTTTCCCAAAGTCTGTGACCCTGCAAGTCTGACTCAACCAAGAAAGTGAAAATTCACACAACTGGATATCATTAGTTTGACACTCTCTCCTTTTATTTTGTTTTTTTAAATATGTGAATAAACATTTTGAGGAGGGATTTAATTAACAAAATCAATCCATTCTGATGATGGTGCAAATAGTAACTTACCACTAGTGGTGGTTGAATCAATTCAGACTCACGGCGACTCCATGTGTGACCCCATGCGTGTCAGAGTGGGGTTTCCTACTCAATAGGGTTTTCAGTGGCTGGTTTTTTTGGAAGTAGATCACCAGAACTTTCTCTGAGGTGCCTCTGGGTGGATTCAAAACACTCAAATAGCTGTCCAAGTGTGTTAACCATTTGTATCACCAAGGCACTTCTAACAGTAATTTACCTGACACCAATGCATAGACTTAAGAAATCGAAACCACTAGGTTACATTATGATTCAAGTAATATGACTTCAAACTATTTAAACTTATGTTACTTCAGGATTATGCTCTTCACCCATTAGTCAGTCATTGCTACCTTGATCTCACATTAGGAAGGCAGCTTTTTTCATTCACTCCTTGCCTGCTTATACCCATTCTGACTCATAGCAACCCTATAGGACAGAGTAGAACTGCCCCATAGGATTTCCAACCCTGTAATCTTTACGGAAACAAACTGCCACATCTTTATCCCAAGGAGTGGCTGGTGAGCTTGAAATGCTGATGTTTTGGTTAGCAGCTGAGTGCTTAACCACTGCATCACCAGGGCTCTTTTTGCCTGTTTATACCTACTGTCAAAGGCTCATATTAAGATAAAATCCCTACTCCCCCCTCAAAAAAGAAAAAAACCCATTGTCTTCAAGTTGATTCTGACTCACAGTGACCCAATAGGACAGAGTAGAACTGCCCCATGGAGTTTCCAGGGAGTGGCTGTTGGATTTGAATTGCCGACCTTTTGGTTAGCAGCTGAGCTCTTAACCACTGTGCCACCAGTACTCCATATTAAGATTAGCCCTATATAATAATGGAATTTCAGACTACCATTCTTTTTATGGTGTCCTATTTGGTTAAGTCATAATTTCAAAAGACATAAAATTTAAGGGCTGAGTTTTTAAAAGACATATTAAACAGACATAAAGTCTTTTAAAAGACTTATTCAGTGGTTGTAGGCATTCAGATTTGAGATGAATGAGAAAACTCTCCAAATACATCACATTTCTTCTTTAAAGAGTTAAAAAAAAGAAAAAAAAAATTCACCAGGTAAGTTTTCTTGAGGATTGAGAATCCGTTATTTCCTATGGAAGTAACCTGAGTAAAGGTGCACCTTTCAGTCATGAAATGGTGTCACCTGGTTAGAAGCTGTATGAGAGAAAATAAGATTCCTTACAAATATTTGAGGTGCCCTGGTGGCACAGTGGTTAAAGTGCTCAACTGAAAGTACAGCAGTTGAAAGCACCAGCCACACCATGGCAGAAGGATGTGGCAGTCTGCTTCTGAAAGATTTACAGCCTGGGAAACCCTGTGGAGTTTCTATGAGTCAGAATCGACTGGATGGTAGTGAGTTTGGGTTTGGTTTTGGTACAGATATTTACTTTAATGTTTGAAAATAAAGGAAAACTGAATCCAAACTGTATAATGTAGAAAAAGTAGCAATATTTAAAAGTTTAGATTTTGGCTTCATATCCAGTTTGACTCAGAAGTCCAAATTATATTATCAGGATTTGATTTCTTTAATCTGTCTTCAAGTGGTGATTCCGCAGACTCAGGCTCAAATTCTCCTAAGTTCAAGCCAACAAGAAAAGATAGCATCAATTTCTCCAACCATTTAAACAAAAAGCCTTAGGCCAGACTCTTCGTTGGTTTGTTAATTCTGGAGTCAGTTGAGTAACTTGGCCACCCTAATCTTGAGAAATAGAATGGCCAATTGGCTTTGGCACAGACCACATGTACACCTCTATAGCAGGGTGTGGGTTAACCCTACATAACCATATGGAAAGAGAGAAGGGAAGAGGTGGTTTCTCAAAGGAAATTTGACTCATGCTGGGTAGTAGAAACAACAGATGCTTATTAGAATGAGTACATTGTGCATAAGTAAGAAAACTCATTATGACTGTTTATCTTTGTCCCTGGATGGCGCAAACGCTTAAATGTTCAACTACTAGCCAAAAGGTTGGCGGTTGGAATCACCCAGAAGTGTCTCAGAAGACAGGTGTAGTAATCTGCTTCAGAAAGTTCGTAGCCTTGAAAACTTTATGGAGCAGTTCTGCTTTGTAAGTGTCTCATTTTCTCATATTTACAATAAGCAACTCAAGGACAAGAAACAAGCTAACTACTCCAGTTATTCATGGCTTTGCCTATGTTAATGCAATCATTTAAAAAGAATTCATACCATGGTGATTCTAACTTGTTTACTGACTTATCTTAATAAACTGTGAATTCTAGAAAATGTTTGAGACTGTAAGCACAGACACTACTTAGAGTAAATTTCCTATTAAAACTTGCATTTATTTCTAGGAGAAAATGGCTTCAACTAGCTTTTTTCTGGAACAAATAGCCGATTAAGTATTTCAACTAAAAGAATCTATTCCAGAGGACAGCTGACTCCTACATCCAAATGTTTCATTGAATAAATGTTTTGTTTTACCTTTGAGTTTTTGCTGTTCCTGTAATGCTTCTCAGCATTATACATTATATGATATCTAAAAGACAATTTCAATTTCATCAAAACTGAATTCAAGACAACCAATTTAATTCATCCCAGCGATGCAGTAATTTCCCAAGAAGACCTTCGGACCTCAAATTAAAAGGAGTCAACTTAAGTGCTTAATTATTTTACAGATTTTTTTCTTCACTGATTTTAATTAAGGTCTTCCTTGTCTTCTGAGCTTGGAGGACTTTCATTATCTATTGAAATAACTTTATGTGAAGTCAGGTTGGCCAACAAGTCACACAGACCTACTAATTTGGCAGGAGCAAGTTATTCTGAAATATTGGGGGAAAAAAATCAACCTTTACTTTTCAGTGACAGTTAAAAGTATGTATCGATTTCTGTTAGGCATCTCTTA
The DNA here is from genome assembly GCA_030035585.1 of Dugong dugon. Taxonomy (NCBI): domain Eukaryota; kingdom Metazoa; phylum Chordata; class Mammalia; order Sirenia; family Dugongidae; genus Dugong; species Dugong dugon. The sequence goes on along the minus strand of CM057472.1, from coordinate 96,348,483 downwards.
GGTCCCTAAGAGGAAGTAGCATTTCTACGGATGGTGGAACAGAAGAGCCCAACACCGTGGACACTACCATGGTTAAGGAAATTAGTTGCGGGTAATTAGCTGTTGTTTGGTTACCTCCAAGTTTCTCTGGAAGAAATGATTACATAACTTTGAAGGCGACTCATTTTCCTTAGGCTAGAGGAGAGTTTACAAGCTTCACACTTAGCTTCCCAAACACCACAGAAATAGCCGGTCTAGATCATCCCATTCCTTCAGAATCTAGCAGAGGCTCTAAATGTGTTTAAAAGTGCAGGATTTGGAGATAGACTGCGTTTCACACCCTTGGTCTGCCGCTTACTAATGTGCAGTGTTGTGTAATTACATATTATCTTCCAGTCTCAGTGTTCAAATCTGTTAAATGGGGGAAAACAGTAGTATCTATGTCAAATGTGTTTATATAATTGTTGTTGTTAATTGCTGTCGAGTTGGCTTTGATTCGTGGTGATACCATGCACAACAGAATGAAACCTTGCCCAGTCCTGCACCATCTTCACAATCGTTGGGTGCTCGAGTCCATTGTTTCGACCACTACGTATTTTGAGTACCTTCCAACCTAGGTGCACTATATCTTCCAGCACTGTGATCCATAACAGGGTGTTAATTGGCTAATTTTCTGAAGTAGATTGCCAGACATTTCTCCCTACTCTGTCTTAGTCTGAAAGCTCCACTGAAACCTGTGGTGTAGCAGCCGCAGAACACAGGAACCAGGTAGTGTCTGCAACAGACAGAATGCAACTCTCAAAGCTAAAAGATCAATTTATTCAATCAACTACAATGAAGAAGTCAGAGATTCTGACTAGCCAAGGGTAGATGTAAAAGTCCTGGGTCATTCATTACTCACATACTTAATCTTCTTTTCTGAATATTTTGTTTTTCATCAAATTATCTCAGAGCGACATCTTATTTAGTGTTTGTAATTGCCTGATTCTGCACAGATTTTGTCCTTACAGGAATGCTGAAGGCTGGGACAGAGTTTTCTTTTTCTGTTTTAAAGATGGAATAGGGAGCAAGAAGATTAAACAATTTTCCTATAATCCCGAAGCAAGTCACTGACATTGCTATCAATACTCCTGGGCTTCTGATAGCAATTGTGTATATATATATATATATATATATATATATATATATATATATATATATATATATATATATATATATATGAATTTTTAGGTGCAGAAGAGATATTTTGCAGTGCAACTGAGAAAGACATGGAAGCAAAAAAGAGATGTATGTTCATGAGTTTAGTTCATTGTAGGAGACAATAATTCAACAAAATAAGTAGGATGTGCTTCAAGGACTGGTAGTCAATTTCAGCCCCAGGAATTAACTTGGGAAGGATGAACAAAACAGGAAACTAACTTGACTTCTTCAACTGCCAAAAGTGCCTATTATTAAATTTACCATTTATTGTTGTTAGCTGATGTTAAATAGGCCTTGGATACATGGCAACCCCATGCACAAGGGAACGGAATGCTTCCTGGCCCTGTACCAGGATCCCCATGATCAGATGCTGATCAGACGATCGTGATCCGTGGGGTATTCATTGGCTGATTTTCAAAAGTAAACTGTCAGGACTTTCTTCCTAGTCTGTCTTAGTCTGGAATTTCTGCTGAACCTTCAGCATCGTAGAAATACACAAGCCACCACTGACAGATGGTTGGTGACTGTGCATCAGGTATATTGGTCAGAAATTAAATGCAGGTCTTCTGCAAGGAAAGTGAGAATTATACCACTGAGTCACGCAGGACTTCATAAATTTACAATAGGATAATAATAATATTCATAGTAACCCTGAGAGTATAGCACCCAGACACCCTTTTAGCTCAGTGGTGAAGTCACTTCCGAGGTTCACCATTCAGCTAGGGGTTGGACAGCCCCGTAAACAAAACGGGACTAATGAGGCACAGCAGTCCAGGGACAAGGACTAGAAGGCAGAAGGGGACAGGAAAGCTGGTGATAGGGAACCCAAGGTAGAGTAAGGACAGTGATGACGTGTACTGGGGTTGTTAACCATTGTCATAGGGCAACATATGTACTAACTGTTTAACAAGAAACCATTTTGTTCTGTAAACCTTCATCTAAAGTGAGAATAGCAGCACAACTGGAAGAGCGGAGTCAATGTCACTGAACTGTGCATGTAGAAATTTTTGAAATTGTGTCTCTTTGGCTATGTGTATTTTCACCAAAAAAAAAAAAAAAAAAGGTTGAGAAGGGAGAGGGTTGACATGTCATGGAGTTGTTAACCAATGTCATAAAACAGTATGTGTAGTACTGTTTAATGAGAAATTATTTGTTCTGTAAACCTTCACCTGAAATTAAAAATAAATAAATAAATAAGAAAAAAATATTCATAGTAAAAATAATGTCAACTAGTCAGAATGTAGTTTAAAGTATTAGGCACTGTGCTAAGCATGTTACATGAATTATGTCATGTAATCTTCATAATACAGTCCCTGGGTGGCCCAAATGGCTTGCTCTTGACTACTTATCTAAAGGTTGGCCATTCAAACCCATCCAGAGGCACCGTGGAAGAAAGGCTTGATGAGCTGCTTCTGTAAATTTTACAGCCAGCCAAACCCTATGGAATAGCTCTACACAGTAACACCTAGGGCGCCTTGAGACAGAACCGACTCACTGGCTGCAGTTTTTTGTTTTTTGTTTTGATCCTCATAACAAATATAGGAATTAGAAATTATTATCATTGCTATTTCATGGATGAGGAAACCAAGTCTTAGAAAGATTAAGTAACTTGGGCATGGTTGCAAGCCAGCAAGTGGAAGATGATTTTTGAATCCCTAATTGTTTGATGTGAAGATCCAAACACTTAGCCATAGCTTCCCAGTGACTAGAAAATATGAATTGGCTTATGGGTTCATACTCAGTTGATTCCTGCTTAAAAGTGTATCCTGACAATTTGATGGCTATCCCTCACATTCTAAGATTACTTTTAATTTAATTCAATTAATTAAATAACTATGAAGTTGTGAGTATTAGAAATATTGAGGAATTGTGGTGGAACTGGGGAATTTAGATTATACCAGGATGCCTTGCATTCGAAAGTGCTTAGAATTCTGCTTCCAAAAACTTATCCCACCTTTCAAGGTCTGTAAAATAGATGCATAGAAAATAAGACGAAGAAAGGAAAGCAAAACATAGAATTGAACTTCAGCCCTAAATCCTTACAAAGATCTCTAGTTCACTAGACTAGAGAGTAGAAGGCATACATAATTTCAGACTACATTCAGATAATTCAATGGGTATTTTTAAACTAGTTCAGTGATTCCAGACACTAAAGTAAGGATCGGGTAAGAACACTCAAGGGCTCATAAGAATACAGCTTATAGTGCTCAACCCCGGGGGAGTATAATTTGAAAGTTCTGATACAGGTCTAGATAAACTCTCTCTCTTTTATTTTTTTTAAGCCTCCAGGTTATTTTTATGCTTAGATAGTTTTGACAAGCATTGCATAGATACTCGGATCAGGTATAATGACTACATTCCTAATATATATTGATTAGGATATATGCATATTATATATATATATATACATATATATACAAATATTTTTTTTTATATATATATTTTATTGTACTTCAGGTGAAAGCTTACAGAGCAAATAGTTTCTCATGAAATAGTAGTACACATGTTGTTTTTTTTGACATTGGTTAACAACCCCACAACGTATTAAGCCTCTAAATTCTCAACCTTTTTTTTTGATGAAAATTACAGATGGCCAAAGATACACCGTTTCAAAATTTTCTACATTCACAGTTCAGTGACATTGACTACGCTCTTCCAACTGTGCTGTTATTCTCACTTAAGATGAAGGCTTACAGAACAAAATAGTTTTTCATTTAACAGTTACTACACATGTTGCCCTATGACAATGGTTAACAATCTCACAGCACATCAAGAATATCCTTACTCCACCTTGTGTTCCCTATCACCAGGGGGCTTCCTTGTCCCCTTCTGTCTTCTGGACCTTGTCAGTGGACTATTGTACCTCTTTAGTCTCATTTGTTTATTTATTTATTTATTTATTTTTATTTTATTTAAACACCATTTCAAAACTTTTTACTTACACATTTAAGTGATATTGACTATGCTCTTCCAATTGTGCTGCCATTCTCGCCCAAGATGAAGGCTTACAGGACAAAACAGCCTCCCATTTAATAGTTACTACAAATGTTGCCCTATAGCAGTGGTCAACAATCTCACAATACATCGACAGTGTCCTTATTCAATTTGTGTTCCTTATCATCAGTTTCCTACTCTCCCTCTGCCTTCTGGCCCTTGTCACCGGACTCCTGTACATCGTTAGTCCCATTTAGTTTTACTGGGGTGTCCATTCCCAGGCTTAACATCGAACCTTGAAGGTAACTTCCCCTCTGAGCTGAAAGGGTGTCTGGGGGCCACACTCTCGAGGTTTCTCTAGTATTCTTTAGGCCAGTATGTCTGGTCTTCTTTTTTTTTGGGGAGTTAAAATTATGCTCTACATCCTACTCCAGCTCTGCCCAGAACCCTCTGTTGTAATCCTGGTCAGAGGAGTCATTGGTGGTAGCCGGGCACCATCCAGCTGTACTGGGCTCAGTCCCGTGGAGGCCTTGGTAGCTGTGGACCATTAGTCCTTCGGACTAATCTTTTCCTTGTATCCTGTTCTCTTCATTCTCCCTTGTTCCCGAAGGGATGAGATCAGTGGAGTATCTTAGATGGCCGCTCATAGGCTTTTAAGACCCCAGACACTACTCACCAAGGTAGAATGTAGAGCATTATCTTTATAAGTAGTGTCATGCCAATTGAGCTAGATGTTCCCCGAGATCATGGTCCCCAGAGCCCTCCGTCCAACAACTCAGTCCCTCGGGGGGTTTGGATGTGTCTATAGGGCCTCCATGACCTTTCCTTGTGCAGGTTGTGTTAGTTTCCCCTGTACTATGTACTATCTCACCTCTCACCCAAGTTACCACTTACCTATTACCTATTTAGTATCCCCCCCCCCCCCATCCCTGGTAACCAACAAGGATTGTTACATTTTGCATGTGAATTTTTTCATGGGTTTTTACAATAGAGGTCTCATACAATATTTGTCCTTTTGTGATTGACTTATTTCACTCAGCATGATGTCCTCCAGTTTCATCCATGTTATGAGATGGTTCACCGATTCATTGTTCTTTCTCGTTGCGTAGTACTCCATTGCGTGTATGTACCATAGTTGGTGTATCCATTCGTATGTTGATGGACATCGAGGTTGTTTCCATCGTTTTGCTATTGTGAATAATGCTGCCATGAACATAGGTGTGCATATGTCTATTCGAGTTATGACTCTTATTTCTCTAGGATGTATTCCTAGGAGTGGGATTGCTGGATCGAATGGTACGTCTATTTCTAGCTTTCTGAGGAAACGCCATATCATTTTCCAAAATGGCTGTATCATTTTGCATTCCCACCAGCAGTGTATAAGAGTTCCCGTCTCCCCGCAGCCCCTCCAACATTTGTTATTTCCAGTGTTTTTGATTCGTGCCAGTAATGCCGGGGTGAGATGGTATCTCATTGTGGTTTTAATTTGCATTTCTCTAATGGCTAGTGATCGCGAGCATTTCCTCATGTGTCTGTTGGCCATTTGAATGTCTTCCTTGGTGAAGTGTCTGTTCATTTCCTTTGCCCATTTTTTGATAGGATTGGTTGTCTTTTTGTTGTAGAGGTGTTGGATTTTCTTGTAGATTATGGAGATTAGACCTTTGTCTGACTTGTACTGTCCAAAAATTTCTTCCCAGTCTGTAGGTTCTCTTTTAACTCTTTTGGTGAAATCTTTTGAAGAGCATAGATGTTTGATTTTTAGAAGATCCCAATTATCTAGTTTATCTGTTGGGTTTTTTGTGTTGATGTTTATGGTTTGTATCCTGTTAATGCCATGTATTAAGGTCTGAAGTGTTGGTCCTATTTTTTCTTCTATGAATTTTATAGTTTGAGGCTTTATATTCAGGTCTTTGATCCATTTTGAAGTAGTTTTTGTATATGGTGTGAGGTATGGGTCCTGTTTCATTTTTCTACAAATGGATATCCAGTTTTGCCAGCACCATTTGTTAAAAAGACTGTCTTTTCCCCATTTGATGTATTTTGGGCCCTTGTCAAAAATCAGGTGACCGTAGGTGGATGGATTTACATCTGAGTTCTCAATTCTGTTCCATTGGTCAATGTCTCTGTTGTTGTACCAGTACCAGGCTGTTTTGAGTACTGTAGCTGTATAGTAGGTTCTCAAGTCAGGTAGTGTGAGTCCTCCAACTTTATTCTTCTTCTTCAGTAGTGCTTTACTTATTCGAGGTTTCTTCCCTTTCCATATAAAGTTAATAATTAGTTTTTCCATCTCTTTGAAGAATGTTGTTGGTATTTGTATCGGAATTGCATTGTATTTGTAGATTGCTTTAGGTAGAATTGCCATTTTCACAATGTTGAGTCTGCCTATCCATGAGCATGGTATGTTTTTCCATTTATGTAGATCCCTTTGGGTTTCATGCAAGAGTGTTTTGTAGTTTTCTTTGTATAGGTCTTTTATATTCCTGGTCAGATTTATTCCTAAGTATTTTATCTTTTTAGGGGCTATTGAAAATGGTATTGATTTCCTGATCTCCTTTTCATCATTCTCTTTACCGGTGTATAGGAATCCAACTGATTTTTGAATGTTTATCTTGTATCCTGCTACTCTGCTGAATCTTTCTATTACTTCCAGTAAATTTCTCGTGGAGTCTTTAGGGTTTTCTATGTATAGTATCATATCATCTGCAAACAGGGAGAGTTTAACTTCTTCATTACCAATTTGGATGCCCTTTATTTCTTTTTCTTGCCTTACTGCTCTAGCTAGAACTTCCAGCACAATGTTAAATAGGAGTGGTGATAAAGGGCATCCTTGTCTTGTTCCTGTTTTCAGGGGGAATGTTTTCAGCCTTTCTCCATTAAGAATGATGTTGGCTGTTGGTTTTGCATAGATGCCCTTTATAATGTTGAGAAATTTCCCTTCTATACCTATTTTATTGAGAGCTTTTATCAGGAATGGGTGTTGGACTTTGTCAAATGCCTTTTCTGCATCAATTGAGATGATCATGTGATTTTTTTCTTTCCTTTTATTTATGTGGTGGATTACGTTGATGGATTTTCTAATGTTAAACCATCCTTGCATACCTGGTATAAATCCTACTTGGTCGTGGTGTATTATTTTTTTGATATGATACTGAATTCTATTGGCTAGAATTTTGTTCAGAATTTTTGCATCTATATTCATGAGAGATATTGGTCTGTAATTTTCTTTTTTTGTGATGTCTTTGCCTGGTTTTGGTATCAGCGTTATGCTGGCTTCATAGAATGAATTTGGAAGTGTTGCTTCCTCTTCTATGCTCTGAAATAACTTGAGTAGAACTGGTACGAGCTCTTCTGTAAATGTTTTGTAGAATTCTCCAGTGAAACCATCTGGGCCAGGGCTTTTTTTGGTTGGGAGTTTTTTTATTACCTTTTCAATCTCTTCTCTTTTTATGGGTCTGTTCAGATTTTCAATATCACTTTGTTGTAGTTTGGGTAGGCCGTATGTTTCTAGAAATTTATCCATTTCCTCTAGGTTTTCAAATTTGTTGGAATATAGTTTTTCATAATATTCTGTTATAATCCTTTTTATTTCGGTTGGGTCTGTTGTAATGTCCCCCATTTCATTTCTTATTTGGGTTATTTGTGCCCTCTGCTGTTTTTCTTTTGTCAGTCTGGCCAGTGGTTTGTCGATTTTGTTGATTCTTTCAAAGAACCAACTTTTGGTTTTGTTGATTCTTTCTATTGTTTTTCTGTTCTCTATTTCATTGATTTCTGCTCTGATCTTTACTATTTCCTTTCTCCCGGTGGTTGTAGGCTTTTTTTGTTGTTCTCTTTCTATTTGTTTGAGTTCTGTAGTTAATGTTTTGATTTTGTCCCTTTCTTCTTTTTTGATATGTGCATCTATTGCTATAAATTGTCCTCTGAGGACTGCCTTTGCTGTGTCCCAAAGGTTTTGGTATGATGTGTTTTCATTTTCATTTGATTCTAGGAATTTTTTAATTCCATCTCTGATTTCTTCTATTACCCATTGATGTGTAAGCAGATTATTATTCAGTTTCCATGTGTTTCATTTTTTTTCCTTGCTCTTTCTAGTGTTAATTTCTACCTTGATGGCATTGTGGTCAGAGAAGATACTGTGAATTATCTCAGCATTTTGGATCTTGTTGAGGATTGCTCTGTGGCCTAAGATGTGGTCTATTCTGGAGAACGTTCCATGTGCATTGGAAAAGAATGTGTACTTTGCAGCGGTTGGATGGATTGTTCTATATATGTCTATGAGGTCCAGTTGGCTGATTGTGTCCTTTAGGTCTTCTGTATCTTTGCTGAGTTTCTTTTTAGTTGTTCTGTCCTTTACTGAGAGTGGTGTGTTGAAGACTCCTACTATTATTGTGGAACTGTCAATTTCTCTTTTCAGTGCTGTTAGAGTTTTTTTTATGTATTTTGGAGCCCTGTCATTGGGTGCATAGATATTTATTATGGTTATGTCTTCATGATGGATCATCCCCTTAATCATTATATAGTGTCCTTCTTTGTCTTTTATGGTAGATTTTGTTTTAAAGTCTATTTTATCTGAGATTAGAATTGCCACTCCTGCTCTTTTTTGATAGTTGTTAGCTTGATATATTTTTTTCCAACCTTTGATTTTTAATAAATTCACATCTTTGTTTCTAAGATGTGTCTCTTGTAGACAGCAAATAGATGGATCCTGTTTTCTTATCCATTCTGCCACTCTCCGTCGTTTTATGGGTGCATTGAGTCCATTTACGTTCAGTGTAATTATTGATAGATGTGAATTTGTTGCTGTCATTTTGTAGTGCTTTTTTTTGTGATGCTGAAGTTTTCTTTGTTCTTCTTACTCTCTTGTGCTGAGTTCCTTTTGTTTGTGGATTTTGTGTTCATTTCTTTTGTTTTTGTAGGTTTTGTTTTTGTTGAGACTTTATGTTTTTCGTCTTTATTTTTATGAGTTGGTTTGTTAACTTTTTTTGTGGTTACCATGAATTTTACCCTTATCTTTATAATTTTGAAGCAGTCTACCGTTACTTGGTATCGCCTTGCCTTCTTCTCCTTTAGAAGGTTCTATACCTATGCCGTTTGTTCCCTCTTTCATTGTTTTGATGTTGTTGTCATCCTTTGATTGATTTCTCTGATTCCCTGTTGTATATCTTTTGTTTTTGGAAAGTCGTCTGTAGTTCAGTTCCTAGAATGGTATCTGGTTCATGTTAACCTGCGTCCTAGGTCCTAGGTCCTGCCTGAGGGCTGAAGCTGTTTGTCCTCAGATCGAAGAACTCCCTTTAATAATTCTTGTAAGTTTGGTTTGACTTTTGCATATTCCTTTAGTTTCTGTTTATCTGGAAATGACCTAATTTCACCATCAAATCTGAATGAGAGTTTTGCAGGATATATTATTCTTGGCTGACAATTTTTTTCTTTCAAGATTTTATATATGTCATCCCATTGCCTTCTTGCCTGCATGGTTTCTGCTGAATAATCTGAGCTTAGTCTTATTGTTTCTCCTCTGTATGTGACTTCTTGTTTTTCACGAGCTGCTCTCAGGATTCTTTGTTTGTCTTTAGTTTTAGCGAGTGTGAATATGATATGTCTTGGTGATTTTCTTTTGGGGTCTCTTCTATATGGGGTTCGTTGAGCTTCTTGGATGACCAGCTTTTCATCTTTCATGATATTGGGAAAGTTTTCTGTCAGCAGTTCCTCAATGATCCTCTCTGTGTTTTCTGTTTTCTCCCCCTGTTCTGGTATGCCAATCACTCGTAAGTTTTTGCTTTTAATTGTGTCCCACATAACTCTCAGGGTCTCTTCATTTTTCTTTGTTCTTTTTTCTGAGTTTTCCTGAAACAGAGTTGTATCCAAGTGTTTGTCTTCAGTTCCACTGATCCTGTCTTCCATGGTTTCAAATCTACTTCTCAGCCCTTCTATGACACCGTCCATTTCTGAAATCTTGTTGTTTATCTTTTGGATTTCTAATTGTTGTTTTTGTATAATTTCGAGTTGTGAATTTATTTTGGCATTTTGTTCTTGCATCATCTTCCTGAATTCTTCCAATTTTTTGTCTGTATTTTCCATAAATTTGTCTATTTTTTCCTCATGTTTGTCAGCTTTTTGCCTCAGTTCTTGGAAAATTCCGAGTATTAGTGATTTGAGTTCTGTATCAGGTACTTCTAGTGCATTTTCTTCCACAGGAGAGTTATCTGGTGTTTTAATTTGGACGCCTATTGGAGCCATCTTGTCTTGTTTTTGTAAATGTTTTGATATTGTTTGCTGTTTTCGGGGCATTCAGTAGATATTTCTCTCGTTTATTGATTGTAGATTTTTTTTTTTTTTCCGTTCTTGTGGTACAGCTGGGCAGATCTAGTTGAGGAGGAGCCACTGGGATGGGTTGCTTGTGGCACTCACCGCAGCCACCAGGACGGTCGGTAGTCAGTGCTGGGCAGGTTCCAATAGGGCGTGCCTGCACCGCTTGGTGATGTGATGTCTAGTGCACGGTGCAGGTAGGTAGGGTGCAGCAGGAAGATGGTTATGTGTGAAGCTAAGCTGGATATGGGAGAGAGGAGAGAGGAGGAGGAGCAAAAAGCGTACAAACATAAAAGAATGCTAGGTGAGCTTGTCGTTGGAATGTACAGATGAGAGACTATGGGATGGAGGAAACCAGAAGGGGGAAGAGAAAGAAAAGGAAAGAATGACCAAATAAAAATCAGAAAAGTTAAAGAACTGCTAATTTCCCAGGGATCCCACCGATGCAGCTATGAGGTCTGGGGGAGTCGGTCTCAATTTTCACAGCTCAGCCTGGCCAGATGGTACAGAGGCATACATCACCTGGAATTCAGGGATCAGAAAGAGAAGGAAGAGATAGAGAGACAAGAAATTAAGCAATGAAGAAAGACAAAAGAGAAAAAGAGGTAAAAGATGACAAAACTAATCAAAAAAGGAAGAAAAATAAAATTGAGAGAAAAAAAAAAAAGGGCAACACCAGCAGTCAGTGCCTACAAATGGGACCCAGAGAGCCCCCACTCAGGGGCGCGAATTCCAAGAAGCCGGTAGTCTCGGGGTTAAGTGACCGTGGCCACAGAAAGCAGAGGGGCGAACAAACAAAGGCCCCGGGATCCCACCCACGCGGGAGCCCAGACCTAGAAACAGCCACACGCCCGCACGCAGCCCTACAGCCCCGCAGGAGAGAGCAGAGACGGCACTCGGAACCAGGCACCCAGGCAAAAGGAGGGGGAGGCGGCGGAAAAAGGTTCGCTAGGTGCCAGCAAATGGCTCCCAGAAAGCCTCCAGCCCGGGCGCGCGGAATCCAAGCACCGGCGCACCCCTGCTCAGGGACTCCGGCCACGGAAAGCAGAAGGGCGAACAAACAAAGGCCCCGGGATCCCACCCACGCGGGGGCCCAGACCTAGAAACAGCCACACGCCCGCACGCAGCCCTACAGCCCCGCAGGAGAGAGCAGAGACAGCACTCGGAACCAGGCACCCAGGCAAAAGGAGGGGGAGGCGGAAGAAAAAGTTTCGCTAGGTGCCAGCAAACGGCTCCCAGAAAGCCTCCAGCCCGGGTGCGCGGAATCCAAGCACCGGCGCCCCCCTGCTCAGGGACTCCGGCCACGGAAAGCAGAGGGGCGAATGAACAAAGGCCCCGGGATCCCACCCACGCGGGAGCCCAGACCTAGAAACAGCCACACGCCCGCACGCAGCCCTACAGCCCCGCAGGAGAGAGCAGAGACGGCACTCGGAACCAGGCACCCAGGCAAAAGGAGGGGGAGGCGGCAGAGAAAGGTTCGCTAGCTGCCAGCAAACAGCTCCCAGAAAGCCGCCAGCCCAGGCGCGCGGAATCCAAGCACCAGCACCCCCCAGCCCAGGGACCCTGGCCACGGAAAGCAGGGGATCCCCAGCTGAGGCGGAGAGGGGTGGGTGGTGGGAGAGCGCGCACCGCAGTTTACCGGTCGTTCTGTCTCCAACCAGATGCTCTGCAAGGCTGCTCTCCCGTTTGCTGGTCTCCGATAGGAATCCAAGATGGTGGATCCGCGCTGCGTTAGCTAGTAAGGAATCTCTGCCTGAGTCTCTCCTCGCTCTCCGCTCTCTTTTAGTATTCTCACTCCGTTTGGTGTTTGGCTGAGTTCTTTATCTCTTCATTTGGTGTTCTAGGGTTTCAGGATTGTTGATTCTCTGTTAGGCTTAGTTTTTCGGATCTTTGCTGTGGAGGGACGGCGTGGTGTTTCTGCCTAGAGCGCCATCTTGCCCCTCCCTTCTATATACAAATATTTTTATTAGGATGTAACATAAAATACATAACACAAAATTTAGCACACAACACACAGCAAACCACACACAAACATAACATAACATATAACAAGTAATATATAATATACATATAATATACATATGTTGTTGTTGTTAGGTGCTGTGGAGTTGGTTCCAACTCATAGCGACCCTAAGTACCACAGAACGAAACACTGCCTTATCCTGCACCATCCTCACAATTGTTGCTATGTTTGAGCCCATTGTTGCAGCCACTGCGTCAATCCATCTCATTGAGGGTTTTCCTCTTTTTCCCTCACCCTCTACTTTACTAAGCATTATGTACTTCTCTAGGGGCTGGTCGCTCCTGATAACATGTCCAAAGTATGTGAGATGAAGTCTTGTCATCCTCTCTTCTAAGGAGAATTCAGGATGTACTTCTTCCAAAACAGATCTGTTCGTTCTTTGGCAGTCCATGGTATATTCAATATTCTTTGCCAACACCATAATTAAAAGACACCAATTCTTCTTGGGTCTCCCTTATTCATTGCCCAGCTTTCACACGCACATGAGACAATTAAAAATACTATGGCTTGGGTCAGGCGCACCTTAGTCCTCAAAGTGACAGCTTTGCTTTTCAACGCTTTAAAGAGGTCTTTTGCAGCAGATTTGCCCAATGCAATCCATTGTTTAATTTCTTTCTTTCTTTCTTTCTTTTTCATTGTTTAACTTCTTGACTGCTGCTTCAGTGAGTGTTGATTGTGGATTCAAGAAAAATGAAATCCTTGACAACTTCAATATTTTCTCCGGTTATCATGATATTGCTTATTGGTCCAGTTGTGAGGACTTTTGTTTTCTTTATGTTGAGGTATAATCCATACTGACGGCTGTAGTCTTTGATCTTCATCAGTAAGTACTCTAAGTCTGCTTAGCTTTCAGCAATCAAGGTTGTGTCATCTACACATGGCAGGTTGTTAACGAGTCTTCCTCCAATCCTCATGCCATGTTCTTCTTCATACGGTATAGATTCTCAGATTATTTGCTCAGTTTACAGAGTGAAATGATACAACCCTGACACACTCCTGATTTTAAACTATGCAGTATCCCCTTGATCTGTTCAAATGACTGCCCCTTGGTCTATGTACAAGTTCCTCATGATCACAGCTAAGAGTTCTGGAATTTTTATTCTTCACAATGTTATCCATAATTTTTTATGATCCACAGAGTTGAATGTCTTTGCATAGTCAATAAAACACAGGTGAACATCTTTCTGGTATTCTCTACCTTCAGCTAAGATCCATCTGACATCAGAAATGATATCCTTCGTTCTAGGTCCTCTTCTGAATCTGGCTTGAATTTCTGATAGTTCCCTGTTGATATGCTGTTGCAACTGCTTTTGAATGATCCTCAGCAAAATTTGACTTGTGTGTGATATAAATGACACTGTTTGATAATTTCTGCATTCTGTTGGATCACTTTTCTTTGGAATGGGCACAAATATGGATCTCCTTTAGTTGGTTGGCGAGGTAGCTGTCTTCCAAATATATATATACATACACACACACACACACACACACACACATATATGTAAACAAACCAAACCAAAAGTTGATTCCGACTCATAGCGACCCTATAGGACAGAGTAGAACCGCCCCATAGAGTTTCCAAGGAGCACCTGATGGATTTGAACTGCTGAACTTTTGGTTAGCAGCTGTCACTCTTAACTACTACTCCACCAGGGTTTCCATATATATGCTAATTAATGTCATATAGGATGTCCTGTTCTTGTGTCTGAATGAACGCTTGTGTGTCGGCAGGGTAGAAGTGATCTGAAAATCCATTGACTCCTCCCAGGAGGTGCCATCTATGTCACCTACTTTGAGCAATGCTTTATGCTAGGACCCACTGACAATGGCAAAAATATTTAAAATGCAAGGGAGCATAAAAATACCATAAGTGAGGCACTTATTAAGAAAACTGGGGCCTCAAATGGAAGAAGCGATTTTCAGTTTAGGTATGAAATAAAGGCTTTTGTAAGATAGTATGTAAGTTTAGTCTTAAAAGAAGGTGTGCATGAGAAAGAATGGGCTTTATATATATATTCCGTATTACAAATATAGAGGCCGAGGATGGGTGAATGTTTTATCCAAAGTAAAATCACAAATCTGCCATGAAATAGAAAACAGAATTTAAGAATTTAAACGTCGTATACTTTCCATTAATGTTGATATAGATTATGCTCTTTGAGATTTTTGAAAAATTAAGAGAGACTGAAAGAGAAAATATTCTCTGCAATTTGTTCTAAAACATATGAAAGGCTTTGGAAAACACATAAGATTATCCAGAATTAATTTTCCTTGATGCTCTAAGAATTATCAGTATTACTCACTCTCCTTACGTAATCCTTATACGGGAAAGGATGGCATTAGTTTTATTGTTGTTGTTGCTGTTTCATGATTTTACTACATTCTAAGGAAGTGTAATAAACTTTCTTCAATGAATATATGCAAAGAAAAACTATTTATACTTCTGTTCACTATTCTAAGCTAAGGCAGACTTTTAAATTCTCCTTGCAAAGAAGCTTCCAGGAACCTGGTACCTTTTGGTCTAGGAGACCTGTAAATTTCTTATCTACAGTGGGCTTTGAATGGAGGAAGCAGCGTGCTTTTAGGAGTCCATTTTATTATTTAGTAGTTATAGAGTCGCTATGAGTTGGAATCGACTCAAGGGCAATGGGTTATTTATAGAAGACTACCAGATCCGCTTAAGGAGTACACTTACCTGAGAGTTCCAAAGCTAATATAAAACCTCCAGAAATCCCAAAGATTTTAGTCACTAATGTGACTATTTTTATTTCTGCCCCCCGTGTATTTCTGATGTCTCTCTGGAACTCTGAATATCCACCTTGTCCTCCTTTTTCATTTTACTCTAGATACTTGAATTTCTATTTTTCTCCTTGCTGACTTTTTAAAACCTATGTTCAGCTAACCTGTTGCTTTCAAGTCTATGCTGACTAATAGTGACCCTATAGGGCAAAGTAGAAGTGTCCCATAGCGTTTCCAAGGAGCGGCTGATGGATTCAAACTGCGGAGTTTTTGGTTAGCAGCCTAATTCTTAACCACTGCACCACCAGCCCTCCTATGTTCAGCTAGCCAGAGATTAAATTTCAGCTTAATTTATCCTCTCTTCCATCTTTCAAGCACTTCAATATAAACTAAAATGCTGCTTACCAGCCATGGGGAAATCATATGCGTTTTTCTTTTTTCTTTCTTCTTCCCCTCAGATCAATGTGTCCCTTGTTTAAATTACAATGCCCTTCCAACTCACTTAACCTATAGCTGCATTACCCGTAGTTCTTGAGTCCTTTATAGTACCATCCTGTATACTCTGGCCTTCATTGCCCTGATACAGTATTTGAAGTTGGCAACATGACTTTAGAATTTAAAACCCTTCATGCATGTACATTTTTATAATTTTCAGCTTACCATTACAATAAATTGGTGAAGCAGATATTCCTCAATTTTCAGATAGAAAACTGAGACTAAGTAAATGGCCCCAAATCATCAGATTAATAAGTGTATTCAATATTCAGGCTGGAATGTTTTCTCCAAGTTTTGGGTACTTTCTTTGATGCCCAAATGTTGTATCACACATTTATTGTTTTATTTTGGTTTTCTTTTATTTCAAATTAAAATGTAAGTTATCTGACAGCAGTTAGCATATCTAATGACTATTCTAGAAAAAACAACAATTAAGCATTTAGTACATTTCAATAACTACTTGTTGATTAACTAACTAGTTAACTGATATACATCATTGTTTCATTTTACTAATATAAGGTATTCCCCATTTTCTCTAATTTTCCAGATAGAACTTCTCCTATTTTACTCTTTAATCTTAGAAAAGGAAAATATTTATTTCTTTCTCCCCAATTACAGTAAAACCTATGAAAGACAGAAATTGTGTAAGGCAGAAACCTATCAGAGAAGGAAAACTCAAATATTTTCTAGTAAAATGAGCGATAGAAAAGGATAAGAATGCACCCTGTCCAAAGCAGAAAATTTGTGAGACTCAGAAACAAGGCAGTTTCATTGACTTCTGTCTCTCACAGGTTTCACTGTATAGCTAGAAAGGCAAATATTTTGTGTTTGGCTTAAAGTTCTGGCCTATGATTCAGTTATTTAAGGTAGTTCCCTCTCTGTTTTGGAAGAACTACTTAGGAAGATAAGACCAGTAGATGGCTCTCTAATTCCTCATTTATAAAAGAGAACAGAGCTAATACTTTTGACTCCTGGTGAACAGATTTGATTTGATTGCACCAATGACAGGAATAAACTTCTTGCAGACTAGCTGAAATGGGACACTTTATGTTATTTTGTCATGGAGCTTAAAATTGGAAAGTTATTCTTGACCCTTCTCGTCCTTGAAAAGTTCCAGAGATTGTTGAAGGAATCAGCACCAGCAAGAAAGACAATTTGTTAGACTCTGAACGGAACATTGGCTTCATCAGTGCAGAGCTCCTTCTTCCCCCAAATGTAAATTACCAGGAGAACTGGAACTAATAGCAAAAAATGGAAACGGTTGTCATTGTTAGGTGGCAGGAGGTTGCCTGTCACAGTAGGACACCTGATGGAACTGCAAAGATGTAGGACATATTTATGTTTGCTAAGATGGATATGAAACATGGGAAATTTACAAACCTGAGAAATTTTTTTTAAAAATGCAATTTCAATTTATCCTTACCATTCTGTTTGTGTGTGTGTGTGTGTGTGTTTTGGAATTAAAAAATAAAACAAAACGAAACAAACAAACAAAAAAAAAAACCTGAAAGCAAAGAAAATAAGGCTTTTAAAGTATTGGACAAATTCTCTACAGATACTAAAAAGTTGTCAGGTGCCATCAAGTGGATCTTGACTTGGCGATCCCAGAAACAGTGCCCTGTTCTGCTCCATCCTCATGATTGTTGCTGTGTTTGATGTTTGAGCACACTGTTGCAGCCACTGTGTCAATCCATCTCATTGAGGGTCTTCCTCTTTTTCACTGACCCTCTATCTACTTTACTAAGCATGATGTCCTTCTCCAGAGACTGTTTCCTCCTGATAACATGTACAAAGTACATGAGAAGAAGTCTTGCCATCCTTGTTTCTAAGGAGTATTCTAGCCAGGGTCAGATTACCCAGCAAGCAAGGTAAGCAGGGGCATACTCGTGCTTATTTACTAACCTTAGTAACCAATATCACATGGGTTTCACCACATCAAAGTTGTATAATTGGTCACTACAGATTCCTAGTAAACACGAGTAAGCCTGTGCTTATCTTGCTTACAGGTAATCTGTCCCTGTCAGGATTGTAAATTTGAGAAAAAGGCTTTGATTCTGCAGGAGAGTTCCGTGGGGTTGGGAGAAAGACAGATGCCAGACATTCTTAGAAGCAGAATATTTGATGTGGTAAAAATATGTGAAATTGTTCACTACAGATGATATAGTAAGCAAGGTAAACACAATCTGGACTGGTTCTGGCTGTGCTTTTTCCAAGACAGATTGTTTGTTCTTCTGACAGTCCATGGAATACTCAATATTCTTTGCCTAAACCATAATTAAAAGGCATCAGTTCTTCTACAATCTTCTTATTCATTGTCCAGTTTTTGCATGCATATGAGGTGATTGAAAATACCAAGATGTGGGTCAGGCACACCTTAGTCCTCAAAGTGACATCTCTGCTTTTTAACACTTTAAAGAGGTCCTTTGCCACAGATTTTCCCAATGCAATATGTCTTTGATTTCTTGACTGTTGCTTGCCTCCATCGGCATTGATTGTGGATCCAAGTAAAATGAAATCCTTGACAACTTCAATCTTTTATCCATTTATCATGATTTTGCATAATGATCCAGTTGTGAAGAGTTTTGTTTTCTTTATGTTGAGGTATAATTCATACTGAAGGCTGTAGTCTTTGATCTTCATCAGTAAGTGCTTCAAGTCCTCTTCTCTTTCGGCGAGCAAGGTTGTGTCATCTGCATAACGCAGGTTGTTAGTGAGTCTTCCTCCAACCCTGATGCCTTGCTCATCTTCATATAGTTCAGCTCCTAGGATTATTTGCTCGGCATACAGATTGAATAAGTATGGTGAAAGGATACAACCCTGACCCACACCGTTCCTGATTTTAAACCACAAAATAGCCCCTGTTGTGTTCGAAAGACTGCCTCTTAGTTGACATACAGGTTCAGTATGAGCACAATTAAGTGTTCTGGAATTTTCATTCTTCACAATATTATCCATAATTTGTTATGATCCACAGAGTCGAATGTCTTTGCATAATCAATAAAATACAGGTCAACACCTTTCTCATATTTTCTGCTTGCATAATTCCATATTTTGTTCATAGAATCCTTCAGAATTACAACTTGAGGCTTGAAATTTTTCTTCAGTTCTTTGAGCTTGAGAAATGTCAAGCTTGTTCTTCCCTTTTGGTTTTCTAACTCCAGGTCTTTGCACTTTTCATTATAATACTTAATTGTCTTGAACCACCCTTTGAAATCTTCCATTCCGTTCTTTTACTTCATGATTTCTTCCATTAGCTTTAGCTACTCTTAAGTTCAAGAGTAAGTTTCAGGGTCTTCTTTGAAACCATTTTGGTCTTTTCTTTCTTGTCTTTTTAATGATCTTATGCTTTCTTCATGTACGATGTCCTTGATGTCATCCCACAATTCGTCCAGTCTTGGACCATTAGCGTTCAATGCATCAAATCTATTCTTCAGAGGGTCTCTAAATTCAGGTAAGATATACGCAAGGTCATACTTTGGCTCTCAGAGTTTTAATTTTTTTCAGCTTCAATTTGAACTTGCATATGAACAACTGATGATCTGCTCTGAAGTTAGCCCCTGGCCTTGTTCTGACAGATGATATTGAGCTTCTCCACTGTCTCTTTCGACAGACGGAGTCGATTTGATTTCTGTGTATTCCATCTAATGAGGTGCACATGTATAGTCAACGTTTATATTGTTGGGAAAAAATGGTATTTCCAGTGTATAGGTCCTTGAGCTTGCAAAATTCTATTGTGCAATCTCCGGCATCGTTTCTATCACCAAGGCCATATTTTTCAACTACCAATCCTTCTTCTTTGTTTCCAGCATTCACATTTCAATTACCAGTAATTATCAATGCATCTTGCTTGACTGTTTCATCATTTGCTGACTGTAGAAGCTGGTAAAAATTTTTAATTTCTTTGTTTGGCATTAGTGGTTGGTGGGTAGAATTGAATGATAGTCATATTAACTGGTCTTCTTTGTAGACATATGGATGTTATCCTATCACTGACAGTACTGTACTTCAGGATACATCTTGAAAATTTCTTTTAGCAATGAATTAGCTGTGATTCCTCTTCAATGTGACATTCCCAGCATAGTAGACCATACGTTTGTTCCATTAAAAATGGCCAGTACCCCTAAAGAATACTAGAGAAACCTTGAGAGTGTGGCCCCCAGACACCCTTTCAGCTCAGAGGGGAAGTTACCTTCAAGGTTCGATGTTAAGCCTGGGAATGGACACCCCAGTAAAACTAAATGGGACTAACGATGTACAGGAGTCCGGTGACAAGGGCCAGAAGGCAGAGGGAGAGTAGGAAACTGATGATAAGGAACACAAATTGAATAAGGACACTGTCGATGTATTGTGAGATTGTTGACCACTGCTATAGGGCAACATTTGTAGTAACTATTAAATGGGAGGCTGTTTTGTCCTGTAAGCCTTCATCTTGGGCGAGAATGGCAGCACAATTGGAAGAGCATAGTCAATATCACTTAAATGTGTAAGTAAAAAGTTTTGAAATGGTGTTTAAATAAAATAAAAATAAATAAATAAATAAATAAACAAATGAGACTAAAGAGGTACAATAGTCCACTGACAAGGTCCAGAAGACAGAAGGGGACAAGGAAGCCCCCTGGTGATAGGGAACACAAGGTGGAGTAAGGATATTCTTGATGTGCTGTGAGATTGTTAACCATTGTCATAGGGCAACATGTGTAGTAACTGTTAAATGAAAAACTATTTTGTTCTGTAAGCCTTCATCTTAAGTGAGAATAACAGCACAGTTGGAAGAGCGTAGTCAATGTCACTGAACTGTGAATGTAGAAAATTTTGAAACGGTGTATCTTTGGCCATCTGTAATTTTCATCAAAAAAAAAGGTTGAGAATTTAGAGGCTTAATACGTTGTGGGGTTGTTAACCAATGTCAAAAAAAACAACATGTGTACTACTATTTCATGAGAAACTATTTGCTCTGTAAGCTTTCACCTGAAGTACAATAAAATATATATTTAAAAAAAAAATGGCCAGTACCAGAGTTCTGGCAAAATGGCACTCTAGGCAGAAGCACCACACTGTCCCTCCACAGCAAAGATCCCCAAAACTAAGCTGAACAGAGAATACAACAATCCTGAAACCCAAAAACATCAAATGAAGAGATAAACAACTCAGCCAAGCACCAAATGGAGTGAGAAAACTGACAGAGAATGGAGAGCGAGGAGAGATTCATGCAGACATCCCCTACCAGCTAATGCAGCACAAATCCGCCATCTTGGACTCCTATCAGAGACCAGCAAACAGGGGGTACGAGAAAGCAGCCTCACGGAGCTTCCAGCGGGAGACAAAACAACCGGTAACTGGTGATATACGCTTTCCCACCCCCCAACATTCTTCACCCCGACTCGGCCTCCTCTGCTTCCCGCGGCCATGGTTTCTTGACAGGGAAACAGTGGCTGCTTGGTTGGATTCCACACACCTGAACGGGTGGCTCTCTGAGTGCCATTTGTTGGCTGCTAGTGTTGCTTTTTTTTTTCTGCTTCTTTTGACTACTTACTTGCCTCTTGCCACCTCCCCCTTCCCCCTCCTTTCGCTCAAGTACCTGGCTCTGTGCGCCATCTTTGCTTTTTCCTGAAGGGCTGCGGAGCTCCGTTCAAGTGTGGAGCTGTTTCCCGGTTTGGGCTGCCGAACTGGTGGGATCCTGGGGCTTTTGTTTGTTTGTTTGTTTGTTTTGAATTGTTTGTTTGTTTTCTTTTCCTTTTCTTGAGTTGAGAGCCCTTTCTGGCCAGGCTGAGCTGGGTGGCAGGGAGACGCCCCTTCAGCTTCCACAGACGTGTAGAGGGATCCCTGGGGGCATTTCTTTTTATGTTGGGTTTTTTTGTTTGTTTGTTTGTTTCTTAGGGGGCCTTTCTTTTTTTTTTTTAATTTGTTTTGTTTTCTTTTTCCCTTTTTGTCTTTCTTCATTTCTCAGTTTCTCATCTCTCCGTATCTTCCTTCACTTTCTCTTCCCTGAATACCTGGCGTTGTATACCTCTACGCCTTCTAGCCAGGTTGTACTGCAACACCTGAGAGCGACTTCCCCAGACCTCATAGCTGCACCGGTGGGATCCCTGGGAACATTGCGGTTCTTTAACCTTTCTGATTCTTATTCATTCATTCTTTTCTTTTCTTCCACCTCCCCTTTCTATTTTTCTCCATTTCATAGTCTCTAATCTCTCCACTCCAAAAACAAGCTATCCTAGCATTCTTTTTTGTTTGTATGTTTTTGGCTCCTGTTCCTCTCTCCTCTCTCACATATCCATCTTAGCTCCAGACATAACAATCTCCCTGCTGCATCTGGCCTACCTGCACCGTGTGCTTGACATCACACCACCAAGCAGCATAGGCATGGCCTACTAGAACCTGCCCTGCACTGGTTACTGACCCAATCTGATGGCTGTAGTAAGTGCCACAAACAACCTGTCCCAGTAACTCCTTTTCAGCCCTGCTGTACCATATCTGAGTAACTGACCCTGCCAGTTGAAGAAGGAGGCAAAAAAGTATTGTGCCCAAAGACGAGCAAACAACAAAGAACACACAGTCTGCCTGCTCAGACATAGTCAAATTTTTTTTTTCAAAAAAAGGGACAAAACAAACAAATCTACAATCAATAAATGAGAAAAATAACTACTGAATACCCTGAAGACAGCAGACAATATAAAAACATTTACAAAAACAGGACAGGATAGTTCCAGTAGGTGTCCAAAATAAAACACCAGATGACTCTCCTCTGGAAGAAAATGCACTAGAACTAGTTGATAGGGAATTCAAAACTCTAATACTCAGAATTCTCCAAGAACTGAAGCAAAAAGCTGACAAACATGAGGAAAAAATAGACAAATTTATGGAAAATATGGACAAAAAATTGGAAGAATTAAGGAAAATAATGCAGGAACAAAATGCCAAAATAAATTCACAACTAGAAATTATACAAAAACAACAATTAGAAATCCAAAAAATAAACAACAAGATTTCAGAAATGGATGATGTCATAGAAGGGCTGAGAAGCAGATTTGAAATGATGGAAGACAGGATCAGTGGAATTGAAGACAAACACTTGGATACAACTCTGTTTCAGGAACACTCAGAAAAAAGAACAAAGAAAAATGAAGAGACCCTGAGAGTTATGTGGGAAACAATCAAAAGCAAAAATCTGTGTGTGATTGGAATTCCAGAACAGGGGGTGAAAACAAAACACAGAGAGAATCATTGAGGAACTGCTGACAGAAAACTTCCCCAATATCATGAAAGATGAAAAGCTGGCCATCCAAGAAGCTCAACGAACCCTATATAGGAGAGACCCCAAAAGAAAATCAACAAGGCATATCATATTCACACTCCCCAAAACCAAAGACAAACAAAGAATCCTGAGAGCAGCTCATGAGAAACAAGAAGTCACATACAGAGGAGAAACCATAAGACTAAGCTCAAATTATTTGGCAGAAACCATGCAGGCAAGAAGGCAATGGGATGACATATATAAAATCTTGAAAGAAAAAAAATTGTCAGCCAAGAATAATATATCCTACAAAACTCTCATTCAAATTTGATGGTGAAATTAGGTCATTTCCAGATAAACAGAAATTAAGGGAATATGTACAAGTCAAACCAAACTTATAAGAATTATTAAAGTGAGTTCTTTGATCTGACAACAAACAGCTTCAGCTCACAGGCAGAACCAAGGATGCAGGATGGTACCAGCCAGATACCAATCTAGGAAATGAACTCTCGAGCACTATCCAGAACCAAAAGAAATACAACAGGGCATCAGAGCAGTTAATCAGTAAATGACAACAACAACAAAACAGTAAAAGAGGGAATAAACGGCACAGGTATAGAACCTTCTAATGGAGAGGAAGGCAAGGCGATACCAAGTAATGGTAGACTGCTTCAAACTTAGAAAGATAAGGGTAACATTTATTGTAACCACCAAGAAAGTTAACAAACATACTCATAAAAAAACCAGGAAAAACAAAGTATAAGCAAAAACAAATCCTACAAAAACAAAAGATATGAACAAAAAAAATCCACAAACAAAAGTAACTCAGCACAAGAAAGTAAGAAGAACAAAGAAAACGTCAGCACCACCAAAAAAAGCACTACAAAATGACAACAAAAAACCCACATCTATCAATAATCAAACTGAATGTAAATAGACTCAATGCACCCATAAAGAGACAGAGAGTGACAGAATGGATAGAAAACAGGATCCATCAATACGTTGTCTATAGGAGACACACCTTAGAAACAAAGATGTGAATTTATTAGAAGTCAAGGGTTGGAAAAAAATATATCAAGCTAACAACTACCAAAAAAGAGCAGGAGTGGCAATTCTAATCTCAGATAAAATAGAATTTAAAACGAAATCCACCATAAAAGACAAAGAAGGACACTATATAATGATAAAGGGGATGATCCATCCTGAAGACATAACCATAATAAACATCTACGCACCCAATGACAGGGCTAAAAATACATAAACTCTAACAACACTAAAAAGAGAAATTGACAGTTCCACAATAATAGTAGGAGACTTCAACACACCACTCTCAGTAAAGGACAGCAAAACTAAGAAGAAACTCAGCAAAGATACAGAAGACCTAAAGGACACAATCAGCCAACTTGACCTCACAGACATATATAGAACACTCCATCCAACCACTGCAAAGTACACATTCTTTTCCAAAGCACAGGAACGTCCTCCAGAATAGACCACATCTTAGGCCACAGAGCAATCCTCAACAAGATCCAAAACATTGAGATAATTCAAAGTATCTTTGCTGAACACAGTGCCATCAAGGTAGAAATTAATAATAGAAAGAGCAAGGAAAAAAAATCAACTACATGGAAACTGAATAATACCCTGCTTACACATCACTGGTAATAGAAGAAATCAGAGATGGAATCAAAAAATTCCTAGAATCAATTGAGAATGAAAACTCATCATACCAAAACCTTTGGGACACAGCAAAGGCAGCCCTCAGAGGACAATTTATAGCAATAGATGCACATATCAAAAAAGAAGAAAGGGACAAAATCAAAACATTAACTACAGAACTCAAACAAATAGAACACCCAAAAAAAAAAAAAAAAAAAGCCCACAACTACCGGAAGAAAGGAAATAGTAAAGGTCAGAGCAGAAATAAATGAAATAGAGAATAGAAAAACAATAGAAAGAATCAACAAAACCAAAAATTGATTCTTTGAAAGAATCAACCAGATCGACAAACCACTGGCCAGACTGACAAAAGAAAAACAGGAGAGGACACAAATAACCCAAAGAAGAAATGAAATGGGGGACATTACAACAGACCAAACTGAAATAAAAAGGATTATAACAGAATATTATGAAAAACTATACTCCAGCAAATTTGAAAACCTAGAAGAACTGGATAAATTTCTAGAAACACACAACCTACCAAACTACAACAAAATGATGTTGAAAATCTGAACAGACCCATAGCAAGAGAAGAGATTGAAAAGGTAATAAAAAAAAATCCCAACAAAAAAAACTGCTGGCCCAGATGGCTTCACTAGAGAATTCTACAAAACATTTACAGAAGAGCTTGTACCAGTACTACTCAAGCTATTTCAGAGCATAGAAGAGGAAGGAATACTTCCAAATTCATTCCATAAAGCCAGCATAACGCTGATACCAAGCCAGGAAAAGTTGTCACAATAAAAGAAAATTACAGACCGATACCTCTCATGAATATAGATGCAAAAATTTTCAACAAAATTCTATCCAATAGAATTCAGCATCATATCAAAAAAATCATACACCACGACCAAGGAGGATTCATACCAGGTATGCAAGGATGGTTCAACATTAGAAAATCAATCAAAGTAATCCACCACATAAATAAAAGGAAAGAAAAGAATCACATGATCATCTCAATTGATGCAGAAAAGGCATTTTACAAAGTCCAACACCCATTCCTGATAAAAACTCTCAAGAAAATAGGTATAGAAGGGAAATTTCTCAACATAATAAAGGGCATCTATCCAAAACCAACAGCCAACATCATTCTTAATGGAGACAGGCTGAAAACATTCCCCTTGAAAACAGGAACAAGACAAGGATGCCTTTTATCGCCACTCCTATTTAACACTGTGCTGGAAGTTCTAGCTAGAGCAATAAGGCAAGAAAAAGAAATAAAAGGCATCCAAATTGGTAATGAAGAAGTTAAACTGTCCTTGTTTGCAGATGATATGATACTATACACAGAAAACCCTAAAGACTCCATGAGAAATCTACTGGAACTAATAGAAAGATTCAGCATAGTAGCAGGATACAAGATAAACATTCAAAAATCAGTTGGATTCCTATACACCAATAAAGAGAACAATTAAAAGGAAATCAGGAAAACAATACAATTTTCAATAGCCCCTAAAAAGATAATATACTTAGGAATAAATCTAACCAGGGATGTAAAAGACCTATACAAAAAAACTACAAAACCCTACTGCAAGAAACCCAAAGAGATCTACATAAATGGAAAAACACACCATGCTCATGGATAGGCAGACTCAACATTGTGAAAATGACAATTCTACCCCAAGCAATTTACAAATACAACGCAATCCCGATCCAAATACCAACAACATTCTTCAAAGAGATGGAAAAACTAATCATTAACTTTATATGGAAAGGGAAGAAGCCCCGAATAAGTAAAGCACTACTGAAGAAGAAGAAAGTTGTAGGACTCACACTACCTGACTTCACAACCTACTATACAGCTCCAGTAGTCAAAACAGCCTGGTACTGGTACAACAACAGATACATTGACCAATGGAACAGAATTGAGAACCCAGATGTCAATCCATCCACCTATGGTCACTTGATCTTCGACAAGCGCCCAAAGTCCATCAAATGGGGAAAAGATAGTCTTTTTAACAAATGGTGCTGGCAAAACTGGATAGCCATCTGCAAAAAAATGAAACAGGACCCATACCTCACACCATATACAAAAACTAATTCAAAATGAATCAAAGACGTGAATATAAAGCCTAAAACTATAAAGTTCATAGAAAAAAAATAGGACCAACACTATAGGCCTTAATACATGGCATTAACAGGATACAAACCATAACCATCAACACACAAACCACAATAGATAAGCTAGATAACTGGGATCTTCTAAAAATCAAACACCTATGCTCTTCAAGACTTCACCAAAAGAGTAAAAAGAGAACCTACATACTGGGAGAAAATTTTTGGACAGTACAAGTCAGACAAAGGTCTAATCTCCATAATCTACAAGAAAATCCAACACCTCTACAACAAAAAGACAAATAATCCTATTAAAAAATGGGCAAAGGAAATGAACAGACACTTCACCAAAGAAGACATTCAAATGGCCAACAGACACATGAGGAAATGCTCGCCATCACTAGCCATTAGAGAAATGCAAATCAAAACCACAATGAGATACCATCTCACCCCGGTATTACTGGCACGAATCAAAAACACTGGAAATAACAAATGTTGGAGGGGCTGTGGGGAGATCGGAACAATTATGCACTGCTGGTGGGAATGCAAAATGATACAACCATTTTGGAAAATGATATGGTGTTTCCTCAGAAAGCTAGAAATAGACATACCATTCGATCCAGCAATCCCACTCCTAAGAATATATCTTAGAGAAATAAGAGTCGTCACTCGAATAGACATATGCACACCTATGTTCAAGGCAGCATTGTTCACAATAGCAAAGCGATGGAAACAACCTAGATGCCCATCAGCAGATGAATGGATAAATAAACTATGGTCCATACACACAATGGAGTACTATGCAACGAGAAAGAACAACAAT
Organism: Dugong dugon; assembly: GCA_030035585.1. Taxonomy (NCBI): domain Eukaryota; kingdom Metazoa; phylum Chordata; class Mammalia; order Sirenia; family Dugongidae; genus Dugong; species Dugong dugon. The sequence goes on along the minus strand of CM057472.1, from coordinate 96,320,979 downwards.
GAATCTGTGAACCATCTCATAACATGGGTGAAACTGGAGGACACTATGCTGAGTGAAATAAGTCAATCACAAAAGGACAAATATTGTATGAGACCTCTATTGTAAAAACCCATGAAAAAGTTCACACACAAAATGTAACAATCTTTGTTGGTTACCAGGGATGGGAGGGGTGTGGGGGGAAATATTAAATAGATGATAGATAAGTCGTATCTTGGGCGAAGGGTGAGTCAGTACACAATACAGGAGAAACTAGCACAACTTGTACTAGGAGAGGTCATGGAAGCCCCATAGACACATCCAAACTCCCTGAGGGACTGAGTTGCTGGGCGGAGGGCTCTGGGGACCATGGTCTCGGGGAACATCTAGCTCAACTGGCACGACACAGCTTATAAAGACAATGCTGCACATTCTACCTTGGTGAGTAGTGTCTGGGGTCTTAAAAGCCTGTGAGCAGCCATCTAAGATACTCCACTGGTCTCATCCCTTTGGGAGCAAGGGAGAATGAAGAGAACAGTATACAAGGAAAAGATTAGTCCAAAGGAGTAATTGTCCACTGCTACTAAGGCCTCCACCGGACTGAGTCCAGTACAGCTAGATGGTGCCCGGCTACCACCACTGACTGCTCTGACCAGGATCACTACAGAGGGTTCTGGACCAAGCTGGAGAAGGATGTGGAGCATAATTCTAACTCACAAAAATAGACCAGATTTACTGGCCTAAAGGAGACTGGAGAAAACCCGAGAGTATGGCTCCCACACCCTTTTAGCTCAGTGGTGAAGTTACCTCTGAGGTTCACTGTGTAGCCTGAGAGTGAACAGCCCCGTAAAACCAAATGAGACTAACGAGGTACAGGAGTCCAGTGACAAGGGCCAGAAGGCAGAAGGGGACAAGGAAGCTGGTGATAGGGAACCCAAGGTTGAGTAAGGATATTGTTGATGTGTTGTGAGATTGTTAACCACTGTCATAGGGCAACATTTGTAGTAACTGTTAAATGAGAAACTATTTTGTTCTGTAAGCCTTCATCTTAAGTGAGAATAACAGCTCAATTGGAAAAGCGTAGTCAATGTCACTGAACTGTGCATGTAGAAATTTTTGAAATGGTGTATCTTTGGCTATGTGTATTTTCATGAAACAAAAAAAAGAGGTTGAGAAGTTAGAGGGTTGATATGTTGTGGGGTTGTTAACCAAAGTTACAAAACAACATACGTACCTCTGTTTCATGAGAAACTATTTGTTCTGTAAACCTTAACCTGAACTACAATAAAAAATATATAAAAAAATGGCCAGTACCAGTCCATTTCAGCTCATTAATGCCTAGGATGTCTATCTTCACGCATTTCATTTCATTCCACCATGCATTTGCCAGGTTGTTATTTTGTGGTGGCTTGAGTGTTGTTGTGATGTTGGAAGCTATGCCACCAGTATTTCAAGTAGCAGCAGTGTCACCCATGGGTACAGGTTTCAATGGAGATTACAGACTAAGACAGAGTAGGAAGAAGGAGCTGGAGATCTACTTCTAAAGAATTTGGCCAGTGAAAATCTTAAGAACAGCAGCAGAACATTGTCTGATATAGTGCCTGAAAATGAGCTCCTCAAGTTGAAACCCACTCAAAATACCACTGGGGAAGAGCTGACTTCTCAAAGTAGAGTTGACCTCTATAACATGGGTGGAGTCAAGCTTTTGGGACCTTCCTTTGCTTATGTGGCATGAATCGAAATGAGAAGAAACAGCTGCAAACATCCATTAATAATGAGAATGTGGAATGGACAAAGTATGAGTCTAGGAAAATTGGAAGTTGTCAAAAGTGAAAAATACTAAAAAGAATAGAAGAAAAATTACATTTAGCAGTACATGCATGAATGTGTCTGTAGAAACACATTTGTGTGGAAGAACATAGACTCATGCTGATAAAGACAATTTTTCCCCTCATTTAGAAAGCATTATGCATCTATTACATGTTGTACATTCAGCTATTGCTTTTCAGAAGCCAAGTTTTAAAAATCTTCAAAATAAACCTGGGCAGATGATAAACATGTGTCATGTCAGAACTTACCTCTGTGTTTTGAGACATGCTTCATTTTAGTATCATGTCTTTCAAATAAGAGGGAAAGCCTGAAATGCTTGTCTTCAGAAGAATCTACATCTACAGATGAAGAATTTCTAAGTATGGTTTATAGTGGGAGAAGTGTGGCATTTATGCATAGCTTTGTTTTCCACAGTAGCTTTGTGATGCATTGAAGAATTCTGAACACATATGACTTGAATGAAAATAGCATTAGACATTTTGAGGTTTGGATTGGCACAGCCAACTACCCATTCATACAGGGAATCTCAGTGGATAGGACACAGCAATGCTGTTTTACATAGCTCACCATTTCATAAGGTTTGGATGTGATATAGATGATCACAATAAACCATCCTCAATTATTTTCATGCAATTGGAGGTTCTTGAATATGCCAGATTTCCTTAGGATAAAGGAATATGATCTCAGGCAGGACTGGACACAGAAAGACATCAAGATACCCAGCTTTAACTGGAGCTCACACAGCCCCAGGCTCCAACCCTGAAATTCCAAATGCTTGAGTCTTAGATTTGGCTCCCTTGCCCACTGAAATTATGAGAACCAGGATAAGGCATTGTGTGCATCAATTCGTCAAATTTCAAATCCATGAAACTCCACAGGCAACTGGGAGTGCCAGTATATCTGTCACAAAGCCTTTAACTCTTTGGAAGGTAGGATATCTCTATTTTCATTCTTACGTGTTAGTTTTTACTGCTGTTATCTTGATCAAATTCAAGTAAATGAATTGCAAAGCCTAGATTCTTTTGGTTATTTCTATAACAGGGATTTGATAAACACCCATTGACTTGAGTTTCCAGAACACTAAGTGGCACATGGAAGAAGTATACTTCCTTCATGTTTGGACTGTCCTGAGCAATCAGGGATGAATGAAAAATACCTCAATCAAAAAAAATAAAATAAAATGAATTATTCTGTTGTTTACTTGGGAATACACCTGGGCAAAAAAAAAAAAAAAAAAAAAAAAGGACTAAGGAGATAGTGTGAGAAAGAATCTGGCATTTTCTCCCCTTATGTTTATAAAACAACTCAATATGCAAAGCTGAACAGCACTTTTGGTTAGTCCCATTATGGAAAAATTACTTTTGTTGTAGGACTAGTCACAGCAAGTGAAACTAAGCTTGTGCAACATCAGCATTAGAATTGCCTTTCCAGATGTCCTGGAATTGAAGACTAAAGCATATCAAAATATATCAAAACCCGTTGCTGTCAAGTCGATTCCAGCTCATAGCGACGCAATAGAACAGAGTAGAATTGCCCAATAGGGTTTCCAAGGAAAGGCTGGTGGATTCCAACTGCTGACCTTTTGGTTAGCAATCCTAACTCTTAACCAAATTGCCCATTTTCTAAAGAGGGAGATGCCAAAAACTAGGTGTAGAGACACCTCGCTTGGTGCTTGCTAAGAACAGGCTCTTGTGCCTTAACTCTTACTCTGGCCTCTGCCCTCCCAGACTTTATAAATGAATGGGAAGAATAGAAAGGATCTTCAGATTTGAGAGGTATTGACCTGAGAAGTGCTAGTGCTTCCTTTTCTGCCCCCAGAGAAAGTGATTACTGCCCCTATATCTAGTAAGGGGGGACACTAATAGAATCACTCAGGAATACAATACGAAGGATCTCTTAAAGAAGGGGAGAACAGGATCTCCTTCCCACATTGGATATCAGTTTAGGCAGCAGTCTTGTTTATCCTTTCTGTGCCTACCTGACTGGCAGAAAAGAGACCTGGAAAGACATACCCGAGTACAGCAATGGGACAGTAGTGAATCAAGTAATACTCCTACCTTTTAGTTTGGCAGAGATGACTGAATATCCTGTAGGATCAAAGGGTCACAGTAGCAAATATTCCTGTATCTGTTCTTCGGCTGCTAACTCACCCCAAAAGGCCGGCTGGTGAGGGGACCTCATTATCAAAAGTCTGTGGGTTCATCAATGCCAACAGACACATGTACATTAATGCTCATTGCAGAACTAGCTACAATTGCCAAAAGGTGGAAACAGCCTGAATGTCAACCAACAGATGAATGAATAAGCAAAATTTGGTATGTACATATATTATAAAATATTATTCAGCCATAAAGAGAAATGGAGTCCGATACATGGTATAACACAGATGAACCTTGAAAACATTATGCTGATTGAAGTAAGTCAATCACAACAGGATAGATATTGTATAATCCCACTTGTAGGAAATATAGAAAATAGGCAAATATATAGAGACCAAATTACATTAGCAATTAGGTTCTGCTTTTGGTGATGGAAAACTTGTCAAGGACATCAGTGATGGTTGCCTAATAGGATTAAGGTAATTGAAGTTACTGAAATGTACATGTAAAACACATTGAATTGGCAAATTTAGTGTTGATAATAAAAATTGACAACAACAACAAAAAAGTGTGTGAGTGATCCCACTGAGGATCCACGTAAGACTGGGGAACTCTGAGCTAAGAGAGCTTATGGAAGCCATTCATGTTTGGGCTCCGAGATAGAGCTAGCATTAGGCATGAACAACTAGGCTGGAGACGTGAGTATGAAATTCACCTATAACGGACTTGATGGCAACAGGCTTTTTTTTTTTTAACTTTAATAATTCAACAGTGTAGGAAAACTATGAGATTGTCTCAGAAATTGATTTTTTTTTTTCTAATCAGATAGGAAACTTAGATTCAACATAGATGATTTGGAGACTATTGCTGGCGAAAAATAAAACTGTTCCATGCTTGTGCCCCTTGTGCTCTGTGAGGAGTGGCCTATGGCTATGACCCTCAAAGCACAAGAGTAATGGGGACATTAACTCTATTTATTTTGCCGTCCCAACGTCCTGTTCCCTGCTCTAAACCCTAATGCTTTGTTAATGCACAGATGAGTGTTATTTTAGATTCTTCAAGTGATAAAATGGCTGACTTAACACGATACCCCCTAAGACACTGATTTTATACCTGATTCTGCTTAAACATTATTTTTGCTTCTAGGCAACTCAAAAATGAAGAACAGATTTTGCCAAAGTGGTGACTGAGCCATAGTTATGTCACTTGCTCATCTGATTCCTATTATAACATTCAGTGAATTCACAGCTGAGCACTTTCCACCATCTTCTCCATTTTTGGTTGAGTCCAAAATGCTTGTATCTCTCTCTGTGGCAAACAAGTTTGAAAAGAATCAGGACTCCAGGGGCGAGGTGGAAGGGTGGAAGGAAAGAGAAGGTGAGCATGCCAAATGCTATTAAATAAATTAGAAACTGTTGAGAAAGGGAGTTTATACCACAATGTGATTGCATTGACCACCGGAATGTCTTTAAAGGGTGTATTTAAGAACACATTTTTGCTTCACAGTCATGTCAGAAAGTCTGGCCTGGCCTCTATCACTATTAAGTGTGGAGTAGGAGAGGAGAATAACAGGGGAAGGACTGAAATTAGTAGGAAAAATGTATTTTAAAGATGTCTGATTGTCTTCCCTCGTCAGCAAGCAGTAGACAACAAAATTGCCATGCAGAGTACATGCGTACACGAAGTCTTTATGATCACAGCACATTTATACAGCTTGTTGCCTCCACAAAGAAAACATGCCAGCCTTCACACATGGAAAATCTGATTAAACATGATGGACCAAATTGCTTATTTTCTCCAAATAAGAGACATTTAAGTTTCTCAGGTTGAAACATGGTTTACTTTACTTGTTCCCTTTTAAATTAAAAAAATGAGAACAATAAAAACTGAAATGTTATTCGTGGACTTCAAATACATTTTTGTTTATGGTACTCACATGTGCTGTACATTATTTAAAACCCTAGTCCTAGAAATCTAGCCCTCCGAATATAATTTTTGACAGTAATATTGGGTGAGAGAGTAGTCATTTCCCATTTCAAGTTTTATGGAAATTCTTATAAGGAACATGCCTATTTGTGTAAATAAATCAAGATGCCATTGTGGGAAAGTGACCCTTCTTTTTTACTGAGAAAATCTACCACAGATTTGGGGGTCTGAAAGAGATGAGTGGGCTAATGATAACCAATTCAATTTGTGTACAAATTATGTGATTTATATAGACAGATTCAACTGGAAATATACTGTGGAAATCAGGAATATGGGTTAAATTGATAAAATAAATAAATACGTACTTTTAGCATGCAAGAGCCTCACAATAAGCATGAGGCTTTAGTCAAGCATGATCAAACTCTTCTCAAGGTCCATCTGACTTGAAACGTTGCTGTCATAGCCTTGTAGTTCAGTAAGGAAGTGATGATCCCATTCTCTCTGCAGTGCATTCTTCTCATGATTTGTAAAGTAATTTCCACTAACTACACCTCTGCATTAAATATGAGGGCAGACAGGAAATGGCACACATTGTTGGCCCAAATGTCTCCTGCAAGTCTTCATTTCAATTGACAGCCTATACTGCTCCCAAGTAATTGGGGAACTGAGATAATTCTGTAGAGGGTTTAGGCAACAAATGCTCCCATCTGAAATCTACAGTGATAAACAACACTTGGAGGTGGGTGACGCACAGAAATTGAGATCTGCAAAATAGGCACATTTCAATTTCAAACTAAATTAATGAAATTATTTTTCTCAAACTTGCCCAAATACTAACATTTCTGTGGCTAAAAAAGCAGTCCAGAGTTTTTCACAATCATTTGTCTGACCAACTAGGTCTGATCCTGGGGTCATTCAATTTCTAAGAACACACACATTTTATAGAAGACCCAATAAATTATTTGTTGTTGTGAATTTTTTTAAATGTTGCTATAAAATATTGCAATTTCTTGTATCAGACCTTAAGAAAAAAGGTGACTCTGAAAAACATTCCTTCTTTAGGACTGAATAATCTGGACAATTTACTTAGAAAGTGAGAGGCAGCATAGCATAAGTCATAGTCTTTTCAATCATCTCACATGCATGCAAAAGTTGGATAATGAAAAAGAAGATGAACTGATGCATTCGAACTGTGGTGTTGGTGAAGAATGCTGAATATATCGTGGACTCTTAGGAGAACAAACAAATTAGTCTTAGAAGAAATACAACCAGACTATTCCTTAGAAGAAATGATGGCAAGACTTTGACTCACTTACTTTGGACATGGCATCAGGAAAGACCAATCACTAGAAAAGAACATTACGTTTGGTAAAGTAGAGGACCAACAAAAAGATGGAAACTCACAATGACATAGATTGACATAACGGACTCAAACATACCAACAATCGTGACGATAGTACAGGACTAAACAAAATTATGTTCTGTTAAACCTAAGGTTGCCACAAGTCAGAGCTGACTCAATGACAGCTACAACAAAATAAATATTTATTGAATAGCTACGTAGCTTAATGTTTAATGAGCTTTATTTGAGGAGAAATAAAAAACGAGTTGTAGAATATTCAGTCAACACATTTTACCAGTACTTCCTTGGATAGGGAGCCTTGGTGGCACAGTGGTTAAGAGTTCGGCTGCTAACCAAAAGGTCGGCAGTTCAAGCCCACCAGCCACTCCTTGGAAGCCCTGTAGGGCATTTCTACTCTGCCTATAGGGTCTCTATGAGTCAGAATCGACTTGATGGCAATGAATGTTTTGGTTTTCCTTTGATGTAGCACAACACATTGAGCCACATTTCCAGAAACAAGGCCCTTCTGAAATGAATATGACTTGGAGGGTTTTCTCCAAGGGCAGACAATCACCACTGCCACACAGAATGTTTAATAAGACTCTATTTCTATGTTACATTTCTACTCAGTGTGTTGTCCTTCACACATTCAGTGATTCGATTAAATCTACTCAGCCAAAATATAATATTGTTACTTTCATAAAGAAATGATTTTGAATTCTCGGATACCAAAATATCATTCTAATACATCTCTTCATTGAAAATAATGTTTGTAGAGGAAAAAAGCTGTAACAACTGCTATCAATGCTGTCATTACTATGATATCATTTATTCACTCTAGAGTGTATTTCCATTGTAAAATTTTAAAGTTCTAACAAATTCACCAAGCAAAAATTTCTCTTGTCTACCTATTGAGAGTTTTGAAATATTTGATAATACTTTTAATTTATTTTCTGGTTTTCTGTAAAGTTTTTATGGACTAAACAATATACTAAGATTACAGTCAGCAAATGTAAATGAATTTAAACACAAATAAAGCTATTTCATATGATAACCAAAGAAAAAGTGTAGAGGAGGCCACTTACCAAAGTTTAAGAGAATCTGACATCAAGAGCGTATGTGAAATTATTCACATTGGCTTTTGGAGTGAAGCATTCTGGGCTTAATTTCTGACATTTCCTAACTATGGGGACATAGGCTTTGGGTTTTTATTTCCTCATCTGAAAAATGGCAATAAAAACATCCACTGCATAGTAATACTGAGGGAATTAAAGAGCCACTTAGCTTAGGGACTAACACAGAGTCAAAGGGAGTTCTTAGCTAAAATAGCTGTTAAATTAATCAAGACATCCGATCACATAAGCCCCTTGAGGACAAGCACCAGGTACTCCACCGAATATACTGAGCACTCAATAAAATATTCACTGATTGGCAGGCAAGGCAAACACCTGCCTCCAAAACAGAGTGCAGAATAAATCAACTGGACACACAGATAGTTCATGAAACATAAACCTCGACTGAGACACATCAGTTTCAAAGACTAATACTCTGAGATTCAGTTTCATTCAAAGGATAAAATCATTTCCCTTCCTCCAGACTGATATTTAGTATTAATTCCATAGTGAGCTCTGGAAGGGAAAAACAAAACAAAATAAAAAATGATGGCTGTCAATTGGCAATGGTACTCAAATTGTGATAGAACAATCAATATCTTGAAAACTCTTCCTCTTAATTTTCCCAATATTAACTAATGAAGCTTGTTTTGAGATTCAAATAATTTTATAAGCTTCACGTAGTATAAACAATTTCTATTAATAGTATGCTTTGCTTTTTTGTGTGTTCAATCTTCAAAAAATTAAATTCCATATTGTGGAAACCAGGACTGAGTTCCAGAAATCTCTGACATTGACTTATTTGGATTTGCATAAAGTTCAAATTGGTCGGGCAGAGTCCTGCTTTAATGGATGCCTCCTATCACGGAAAACATGCTTGTTTTATGTAAATGGAGTGCATTTGCTATTTTCTGTCCTTCTATTGGCAGAGCTGGACATAACTGGAACATTATGCACATCTTTCTAGTTGAAAATTCCATTTTTGTTCTCTAACAAGCTGTTGTACCATAAAGTGAGTCATGGCAAGGGGGCCTTGCTTACCTTGTGGGAACGTTATTGGGGAATCTAAAAGGCATCAACATAAGAATGTAAAATAGTCAATTATAAGGAAAGTTCTTTGATTTATTTTTTCTTTTACTTTATTAAAATTATCCGAAACAACATTGATACATCTCACGGTGTCACGAAATAAGGATATCACCTACTGCCAAGGGTTTCTCTTCCTGGGTATTTCTTGGGATGTTATATTGCTAGATATAATGTTGCAGCATGTGGCTTCTGTGGTTCTTGACATTTTATTACACTTTTTTGAGTCTGGCTCTTAGAATTAAGTCGATATTGCTATTCATTTAATTTTTAGAAAATTAAATTAAGTAATGCTTAGTAGTACTTTAATTGGTCAGCTTACTCACTTTTCTGAGACCCTTGCTTTTTCCAGTGTTTCGGGGGCAGGGGATCATCATTAGAACCTGTATTCAGTCTGACTGTTGTTTAAACGAAGTTTGACAATAAAATGTGAGTTTAGACAAGATAATAGGTACAGGCTATACACATTTAAACCGGAAATAAAACTGTAGAGCTACTAATAATTACCTTTGGGAAATGTGTTGGATTAAAAATTTGGTAGGAATTTTGAAAAACAAAATTTATATAATTCTGCCAAATTAATATTTTAGCTCAGGAAAATTTATTCAGTGATAATCCTGTCTTTGAATAATTATACCCATATATATCTTGATAGACAGACTCTCTTAGGTTTCTAATGCCTTCAACTTGGCTCTGAATAGTCCTTTTCTGCAGTTTCATTAAGTTATTTTTCTTTTCATTATTGTTAACTCTAGAATAATCCCCACAGAAGCAGTGACTGAGTGAGAAATGAGGTGAGGTACATTTGGAGATTTTACACTGTTCACTGGGCAAGAGTTAGAGACTGAGTTTGGTCTCTGTCACAAGTTTTAATTTGTCGTGTACTTTTACAAAGGCAGATGGAGGCAACCAGTTCATAGATGCAGAGTTTGCAAAAGATTGAGAATAACTACGTTACAATCACCTAAACATACAGGCTGTTTCTTGGATCAACATCTGGTCTGAACTTCATCAAAATGCTCAACAAGTAATAATCCAAAGCTTGGCAAGCCCAGATGGTTGTTGGGTGCCTCCTTTGAACCCTGGAATGGGCACCTTAGAAATGTCTAAATAATATTTTAAAAAATCTGGCCTGAATTACTTCCATCAATATAAGCAATTCACTTGAGGTGCCGCTGGGAGGTGGGAGATAATATTGTATACAATTTGCCCAGAAGACAGGTTTGACCCAAACACTCTCCTTTACTTCTAAAATGTCTAGTCCCAAGATATCTTTAAAAACATTCGAATCCAAAGTACTGGCATTTCCACTTCTCTTATCTCTTCTTTTCTCTGAGTCACACTTCATTTGCTGATGCCAGAATAACTAAGCTATGCAACGTTTTCTCATAGCAAACTTGATCCTTTGTGAGTGATATATACATAAAAGGGAGACTTTCTGGTTTATTTTTATTTCTAGTTCCTTTGAAATATGGAAACATTCTTTCCTCCATTCCATCATTTCCATCTTTTGTATGTGCAACACTAAGTGCCTAGATCTCAGTATAAAATGGCAGATAAATATGCTATTATCCTAGGTTTTGTATAATTAGTTTAAGCGTAATACATACATTTTGAAAATGTCCATACTTAGTATACGTGCATAATGCTGCCAGGATACTTTTTCCCCTCCTCTCTGGGGTTGAAGCTCTGCTTTGCATCTCATCTCTGACACATAATTAGTTGTAGCAGGAATATTATAGTGGTCTCGCAGCCTACATCACTAAAATCTTCTTTAAACATCATTTTAGCAAAGTAAACCCAGGAAATTCTGTTCACCTTACTTAAATGCTTGTAACTTTAGTACTTTTACAATTCTTTCAGGCTCAGCACAGATGGGATTTTTCAAATGAAAACCAGATGAAAGTAAATAGCCATCTTACCATCAAAACCTAAAGGTAGGAAGACCCAGGCCTAGCTCTGTGCTGTAACAAGATCTGCCCTTTCAGGAAAAGTATGTTTCCAATAACTGCACAGTTACCTTTCATTAGAGACTCAAATCAGCATTTTATTTTTCCTTTTATAATTTGACATGGTAAAAGGAGAAGTGGGCTTTCAAATCTCTAATTCGTGTCAACCTGAGATGAAGGTTTTTAGCACTCTGCCTCTTTGGGGGTATTTGGATTTGTAGTTCATTTTCCAAATCCTGTTTTAACATAATAATGTAAATATGTGACTTAATCTCTCCTGGCTACAAGCTTTCACTGACCCTGGTGATTTCCTCCCCTTGAGGTTTTAAATTTGATTTTTATGCTCTACCTTACTGAAACATATACCCTGTTTTTGGGGTTGCAATTTGCTAAATACTTATTTAACCTGTATTCTCTTTAAATTTATTTGAAATAATTCTTACTGGAACAAAAGATTATTTGATTAAAAAGGAGTTATTCTCACTCTATTGCTAATTTATTTTGGATTTTTTTTTAACTACACATCTAGATATGGTCAAAGTAGCCTACTAAACTGATGATTCCAAGCCCTCCTGCACATTAAAATTATTTGAGAAGCTTTAAAGCTTTAAAGCTGCATCTCCATATAATCCAGCTTAACTGGTCTGTACTGGGTCCTGACATTCTCAGATTGAAAAAAATTTTCCTCATCTATTCACATATGCAGCTTAGGTTGTAAAGTATTGTCCTAGGACTTAGATCCTCCCTTCTTGAAGGGATTTGTTCTTCTATTGGAAAGGTTTGGGTACGCTTTACACATTCATGAAAATTAAAAAAAGAGGTTAGTTAAGACTGGAGAGAATGTGAATTCTATTGCAAACACACATCCATTTCTCAGGAGAGATAGAGGAATCATTACCAATAATAAATAAGCATAGCAACATATCCTCCACGTTCTAAGAATGGACATGTAAAATGCAAGCATATCTGCACTAAAGCCATGTCCAGTGTCTCTATGGTGTTCTTATCAGCTCTCTGGTCGGCATTTAACACCAATGTTTTCAAAATCAGAGGCCCATACACCTTGATTTCATTAGCTCACTGTGTGGCGCTACAGATAGAGCTGGCCTTTGACATGACAAAGACCTAAAAACAATGTGGCAGTGCAGTGTAACCTCATGGGTACCTGCAGAATGGATGGTCTCTCTGGGGTGTCTTCACTGCTTTTCTTTCAGGTGGTCTTTCTTGCCTCTTTAAATGGAGAAATAGAAGACATAGGTTGGAATCAGCTAGCCAGGCACGATTCAAGTGGACAGTTCACATTTTGTTTCACATCGTTTGAAAAACATAAAGCAGAAAAAACACATGGTGTCTAAATCTAGCAATGTTATACATCCCTGGATTTTCTTGAATGATTATTATTCCACTCAGTGGGTCTCTCTCTATTGTCGTAGAAAAAGAGAATACTATTTATGATATAGAGTCATGTTTTATGGAAGGCTAAATACTTTGGTTACACACAGGAAAATCTCTTTTTTAACTAATATAGATACTATGAAATTTTAAGAAGTCCAGATGGAAAATTTAGCTGTGGCATATATTTAATATTTTTCCAAGATCCCAAGCTAGTAATCTTACGGTGTTGGATATATTTTAAAAAAGAACAAAAATACTAAATATCTCAAATTAGAGTTCTCGGAAGTCATCCTTCAAAATGTGTTCCCTTTGTCCATATTATCTCTTTATCTCAAAATTTCAAAAAAAGCTTAAAATGTTTTGGAGCCACTTGATATATTTTATGTAAAAAAAAAAAAAAAAAAAAGACTTGAAGAGAGCAAAGAGCTGCTTTTGCCATGTAACTCCAGATGTAGGAAACTTGGGAACTTGAGAGCTTGAGTTCCTTTTAATTACTCGGATACAAAGATGGGATTAAGAAGTTCAGCAAATCTAAAGACACCGTAAATAAAAGCCAAATTAATAAATTATGAGAATTTAATGTGTTTAACGTACCACATGGCTAAGGGACTGAATATAGAAGAGATTTGAAACCAGTGGAGAAATATGTAAATAACCTAGGGGGGAAAATACTACTTCACCATGAAAGGGTCTACAGTGGAGATTGATGGCAAAAGTTACAACGGGATCATATTTAGAAATGGAATGCATGTGAATAAAAATCTCTGAAAAGCAGAGAATGGAAAAAAATAAATAAACGGAATAATAGGACATTTGGAAAAGTTATAGCTATAGCCCCCTCTTATATTTTAGAAGAAAATTGTTAAAAGAACATGTATTCCTACCAAAAAGAAATGGTCAAGGTGAAAGGACATAAGATGTACAAATCATAGACCCCTAAATTCTTTATCTATCATTTGGTGTACAAAGTACAGCATAGTACTAACACTATTTGTATAACTGCATTCATGATTTGTTGCTTTCCTGTGTGCTGTGGAAATGGAAAGTGCTTTGAAAATTACAGAGATGGTTCAAATATATGTATAACCTTAAAACTTAAAGTGAAATTCTGGATTTTGACAAGATTCAGAAATTGATTTGTATTTCATATGCACATTGAATTTGGAGAAACACTGGTCTAAAAGGGGTGGGAGTTTTGCAGTAGAAAAAGTCCTTAATCTTGGAAACAGTCAACTTTAATTTAGATTGACAATGTTTCAGCAAAACCCCTAAAATTACTGAGCCTTCTTTCTCTTCATCTATAAATCGGGGGGTGGGGAGGGATTTTGGAGATTATCTGAGGTGTTTCATGACATATGACTGTGTAATAATCAGTTGTGAGGGGTAGTTAAAATTGTTACTAATATTTGTTAACTTTTGTTAGTGGTTCATATTTTGGTACATATTTTTTTAAATTACAGTATTTCTATGATATCACTATCAATCTCCTGCTATCTGACATGTGTCCTTGAAAGGGAAAGGAGTGGGAATTGCCTGTATCTTGTCTGTTGTACTCCATGTGATGTAGTCTGTGTTAAATGCATCTATCACAACTGTACTAGCAGAAAATATGGCTGAGAACCGTCAGAGGAGATTCTTTTTGAATCCTTATCAACCTCTGAGGGTGAGGGGAGACTAGTGAGTAGCAACAGAGCCTATAAAACTGTATATGAAAATTGACAATTCAAATTTCATCTCTTCTTTTTTTTATTGTTGTAATAAAATGAAGTTTACATTTCAAGTTAGTCTCCCATACTGAATTTCTTTCTTTTACGTACATTGTTATGAAACACCAGCCACTCACCCCATTCTGCGACAGCACTCTCCTCCCCTCTGCCCCTGATTCCCCATGAACATTCAACCAGCTCCTAACTGTCTGCCTTCCCATCTCACCTCTGGACAGAAGCTGCCCCTTTGGTCTCCTGTATCTACTTGACTAAGAGGCACATTCTTCACAAGTATCACTTTATGTCCCACAGTCCAGTCCAATCCCTGTCTGAAGAGTTGGCCTCAGAAATTGTTTTAGTTCTGGGCTGATAGAAAGTCCAGTGGCCATGCTTTCTGGGATGCCTCCAGTCTCAGTCAGACCATTAAGTCTGGTCTTTTTACTAGAATTTGAGTACTGCATCCCATCATTCTACTGCTCCATCAGGGACCCTCTGTTGTGTTCCCTATCAGGACGTTCATTGGTGGTAGCCGGGCACCATCTAGTTCTTCTGTTCTCCGGCTGATGAAGTCTCTGGTTTATGTGGCCCATTCTGTCTCTCGGGCTAATACTTTCCTTGTGTCTTTGGTGTTCTTCGTTTTCCTTTACTCCAAGTAGTTGGGACCAATTGATGCATCTTAGATGGCTGCTTGCAAGCTTTTAAGATCCCAGACACCACTCACCAAAGTAAGATGCAGAACATTTTCTTAATAAGCTTTGTTATGCCAATTGACCTAGATGTCCCCTGAAAGCATGGTCCTGAGACACCGCATCCCTCCTACTCTGTCACTCAAAGTATTTGATTGTATTCAGGAAACTTCTTAGCTTTGGTTTAGTCCAGTTGTGCTGACTTCCCCTGTAGTGTGTGTTGTCCTTCCCTTTACCTAAGATGATTCTTATCTACTATCTAGTTAGTGAATAACCCTCACCCTCCCTCCCCACCCTGTAACCATCAAAGAATGTTTTCTTCTGTGTTTAAACCTTTTCTTGAGTTCTTATAACAGTGGTCTTATACACTATTTGTCCTTCTGTGACTGACTAAATTCGCTCAGCATAAGTTCCAGCTTCCACCATGTTATAAGATCTTTCACAGTTTCAACATTGTTCTTTATCGTTGTGTAATATTCCACTGTGGGGATATACCATAGTTTGTTTATCCATTTGTCCATTGTTGGGCACTTAGGTTACTTCCATCTTTTTGCTATTGGGAACAGTGCTGCGATGAACGTGGGTGTGCGTATATCTATTCATGTGACCGCTCTTGTTTCTCTAGGATATATTCCAAGGAGTGGGATAGCTGGATCATATGGTACTTCTATTTCTAGCTTTTTAAGGAAGTGCCAAATTGATTTCCAAAGTGGTTGTACCATTTTACATTCCCACCAACAGAGTATAAGCATTCCAGTCTCTCCAAAACCTCTCCAGCATTTGTTATTTTGTGTTTTTTGGATTAATGCTAGCCTTGTTGGGGTGAGATGATATCTCATTGTAGTTTTGATCTGCATTTCTCTAATGGCTAATGATCGTGAGCATTTCTTCATGTGTCTGTTAGCTGCCCGAATATCTTCTTTGGTGAAGTGCCTGTTCATATCCTTTGCCCATTTTTTAATTGGGTTATTTGTCTTTTTGCTGTTGAGGTTTTGCAGTATCTTGTAGATTTTAGAAATTAAATGCTGATTGGATTTGTCATAGCCAAAAATTTTTTCCCAGTCTGTAGGTTGTCTTTTTACTCTTTTCGTGAAGTCTTTTGATGAGCATAAGTGCTTGATTTTTAGGGGCCCCCATTTAGCTTGTCTCTCTTCTGGTGCTTGTCCATTGTTACTTATGGTTTTTATTGTGTTTATGCCATGTTTTAGGGCTCCTAGCGTTGTCCATATCTTTTTTTCCATGATCTTTATCGTTTTCGATTTTATATTTAAGTCTTTGATCCATTTTGAGTTAGTTTTTGTACATGGTGTGAGATATGGGCCTTGTTTCAGTTTTTTGCATATAGATATCCAATTATGTCAGGACCATTTGTTAAAGAGACTGTCTTTTCACCAATTAATGGACTTTTGGCCTTTGTCAAATATTAGCTGCTCACAGGTGGATGAGCTTATATCTGGATTCTCAACTCTGTTCCATTGGTCTATGTATCTGTTGTTGTACCAGTAGCAGGCTGTCTTGACTACCTTGGCAGTATAAGGTCCTAAAATCAGGTAGTGTAAGGCCTCCCACTTCACTCATCTTCTTGAGTAAAGCTTTATTTATTCGGGACCTCTTCCCTTTCCGTATGAAGCTGGTGATTTGTTTCTCCATCTCATTAAAAAATGCTGCTGGAATTTGGATCGGGATTGCATTGTATCTGTAGATTGCTTTGGGTAGAACTGAGATTTTCACTATGTTGAGTTTACCTATCTATTAGCAAGGCATATTTTTCCACTTATGCAGGTCTCTTTTAGTTTCTTGCAGTAGTGTCTTGTAGTTTTCTCTGTAAAGATCTTTTCCATCTCTGGTTAGATTTATTCCTAAGTATTTTATCTTCTTGGGGGCTACTGTAAATGGTATTGATTTGGTGATTTCCTCTTCGAGGTTCTCTTTATTGGTGTAAAGGAATCCAATTGATTTTTGTATGTTTAGCGCGTCTCCTGAAACTTTGCTGAAATCTTCTATTAGTTCCAATAGTTTTCTTGCAGATTCTTTGGGGTTTTCTGTGTATAAGATCATATCATCTGCAAATAGAGATACTTTGACTTCTTCCCTACCTATTTGGATACACTTTATTTCTTTTTCTAGCCTAACTGCTCTGGCTAGGACTTCCAGCACAATGTTGAAAAATAGTGGTGATAAAGGGCATTCTTGTCTGGTTCCTGTTCTCAAGGGGAATGCTTTCAAAGTCTCTCCATTCAGGATGATGTTGGCTGTTGGCTTTGTATAAATGCCCTTAATTATATTCAGAAATTTCCCTTCTATTCCTATTTTTTTGAGAGTTTTTATCATGAATGGGTGTTGGACTTTGTCAAATACCTTTTCTGCATCAATTGATAAGATCAGGTGGTTCTGGTCTTTTGTTTTATTTATGTGATGGATCACTTTGATTGTTTTTCTAATGTCGAACCATCCCTGCATACTTGCTATAAATCTCACTTGGTCATGGTGAATTATTTTTTTGATATGTTGCTGAATTCTATTGGCTAAAATTTTGTTGAGGATTTTTACATCAATGTTCGTGAGGGATATCAGTCTGTAATGTTCTTTTTTTGTGATGTCTTTACCTGGTTTTGGTATCAGCGTTATGCTGGCTTCATATAATGAGTTTGGGAGTATTCCATTTTTTTCTATGCTCTGAAATACCTTTAGTAGAAGTGGTGTTATCTCTTCTCCGAAAGTTTGGTAGAATTCTCCAGTGAAGCCGTCCGGGCCAGGGCTTTTTATTGTTGGCAGTTTTTTAATAACGTTTTCAATCTCTTCTTTTGTTATGGGTTTATTTAGTTGTTCTACCTCTGTTTGTGTTAATTTAGGTAGGTAGTGAGTTTCTAGAAATTTGTCCATTTCCTCTAAGTTTTCAAATTTGTCAGAGTACAGTTTTTCATAGTAATTTGTCATGATTCTTTTAATTTCAGTTGGGTCTGTTGTGGTATCACCCATCTCATTTCTTATACGGGTTATCTGCTTCCTCTCCAGTTTTTCTTTTGTCAGTTTGGCCAATGGTTTATCAATTTTGTTGATCTTTTCAAAGAACCAGCTTTTGGACTTGTTAACTCTTTCAATTGTTTTTTTATTCTCTATTTCATTTAATTCTGCTCTAATTCTTATTATTTCCTTCCTTCTGGCACCTGTGGGCTTCTTTTGCTGCTCCCTTTCTACTTGTTCCAGTTGTAGGGTTAATGCTTTGATTATGAGCCTTTCTTGTTTCTGGATGTGTGCATTTATTGCTATAAAATGACCTCTGAGGACTGCTTTTGCTGTGTCCCAAAGGTTCTGGTAGGATGTGTTTTCATTCTCATTTGATTCTATGAATTTCTTTATTCCATCCTTAATTTCTTCTATACCCCAGTAGTTTTTGAGCAAGGTGTTGTTCAGTTTCCATGTGTTTGATTTTTTTTCCTTGTTTTTTGTGTTGTTGATTTCTACTTTTCTGGCTTTATGGTCAGACAAGATGCTTTGTAATATTTCAATGTTTTGGATTTTGTTAAGGCTTGCTTTATGGCCTAATATGTGGTCTGTTCTGGAGAATGTTCCATGTGCATTGGAAAAGAAAGTATACTTGGCTGCTGTTGCGTGCAGTGTTAGGTATATATCTATGAAATCAAGTTGGTTGATCGTAGCATTTAGCTCTTCCTTGTCTTTGTTGAGCTTCTTTCTGGATGTTCTTCCCTGCACCAAAAGTGGCGTGTTGAAGTCTCCTACTACTACTGTGGAGCTGTCTTTCTCTCTCTTCAGAGCTGTTAGAATTTGTTTTATGTATTTTGGAGCCCGGTTGTTGGGTGTGTAAATATTTATTACAGTTATGTCCTCCTGGTGTATTGACCTTTTAATCATTTTATAGTGCCCTACCTTATCCTTTGTGGTGGATTTTACTTTAAAGTCTATTTTCTCAGAGATTAATATGGCCACTCCTGCTCTTTTTTGAGTGTTGTGTGCTTGATATATTTTTTTCCATCCTTTGAGTTTTAGCCTGTTTGTGTCTTTAAGTCTAAGTTGTGTCTCTTGTAGGCAGCATATAGATGGATCATGGTTTTTTATCCAATCTGCCACTTTCTGTCTCTTTATGGGTGCATTCAGTCCGTTTACATTCAGCATAATTATTGATAGGTATGAGTTTAGCACTGTCATCCTGATATCTCTTTTTGTGTGTTGTTCACAGTTTCTTGGTTCTCCTCAATTTTTTGTGCTGAGTCGTTTTTCTTTATGTATTTTTTTTTCATCTTTTTCTTTTTTGTAGATTTTGTGTTTGCTGGGTCTTTATGTTTTTCTACTTTTTAAGTTTGATTTCTAGGATTGTTAGATTCCTTTATGGTTACATTAAAATTTACCCCTATTTTTCGAAGTTTATACCAGTCTTTTATTACTTTATATCGCCTTAACTTCCCCTCCGTATAGAAAATCAATGTCTCCATTTTTTAAGTCCCTCTTTTTTTGTTTTATATTATCCTTTTTTTGCATATTGATATCTGTTTCCCTATTTTCAGCGTTTTAGTTTTGATGTATTTTCGATTTCCATATGTGAGTCAATATCTGTTTGCTCTGTCCTGTGTTCTAGTCTTGCATTGTTAGCTGGTGTTATTGATTATCTAACCATAGGACTCCCTTTAGTATTTCTTGTAATTTTGGTTTGGTTTTTGCAAATTCCCTGAACTGTTGATCTGGAAATGCCCTAATTTCGCCATCGCATTTGAGAGACTGTTTTGCTGAGTATATAATTCTTGGCTGACAGTTATTTTCCTTCAAGGCTTTAAATATGTCATCCCATTGCCTTGTAGCCTGCATGGTTTCTGCTGAGTAGTCAGAGCTTATTCTAATTGATTCTCCTTTGTAGATGACTTTTCTTTTATCCCTAGCTGCTCTTAAAATTCTCTCTTTATCTTTGGTTTTGGTAAGTTTGATTATAATATGTCTTAGTGACTTTCTTTTAGGATCTACCTTATGTAGGATTCGATGAGCATCTTGGATAGATATCTTCTCATCTTTCATGATATCAGGGAAGCTTTCTGTCAACAAATCTTCAAAAATTCTCTTTGCATTTTCTGTTATCCCCCGTTCTGGTACTCCAATCACTCGTAGGATATTTCTCTTGATAGAGTTCCACATGACTCTTAGAGTTTCTTCATTCTTTTTAATTCTTTTAGCTGATTTTTCCTCAGATAAGTTGGTGTCAACAGCTTTATCGTTAATGTCACTAATTCTGACTTCTACGGCCTCAATTCTGCTCCTATGACTTTCTATTGAGTTGTCTAATTCTGAAATTTTATTGTTAATCTTCTGGATTTATGATTGTTGTCTCTCTACAGATTCTGGCAGCATATTAAATTTGGCATTATGTTCTTGAATAACTTTTTTAAGTTCCGCTACTACTGTGTCTGTAGGTTCCCTGCTGTTTCTGCATTCTGTAGAATTTCCTTTCTTATTTCTAGAAGAGTTCTGTATATTAATCTTTTGCATTCTGCCTCTGGTAATTTCAAGAAGTTCTCTTCCTCCAGAGAATTTATTGATTCTTTATTTTGGGAGTTTGCTGAAGCCATCATGGCCTGCCTCTTTATGTGACTTGATATTGACTGTTGTCTCCGAGCCATCTATAATTTATTATAATTTTATTTTGTATTTGCTTAGTGAGACCTAGCTTCTTATTTTGTTTTGTTTTGATATGCCCAAATAGGTTGCTTGTGTACACTAGTTTGATTTTGGACACCTTTGGATCTCTAACTTCCTGTCACCAGGTAGTTAGTTCTGTAACTAAGTATGTACACACACGAGTCCATTAAATTTTCCTATATAGGTTCAGCTCGAGTGTTCAGGCAGTTGGTCACCAAGTGTGTGATGCAGGCTCTCACCCCCAGTCCTAGAGAGGCATGGGTGATGTAGGCACTAGACTCTGGCTGTAGTAGGGGATCATGTGCTGAGCCAGGCAGTGGGCTTACGGCTGCCCCTGAGAGTCTGAAAGGAAAGCGTGTCCCTATTCTCTAAGGTGAGTAGGAGGTGAGTTTTGCAGCTGGACTATGAGCACCCCACTCTGTTGGCTGTAAAGACTCGAGGGCACCACATTTCTTGGACTCCTGTAGCAGGTGACTAGGCGCTTTAGGTGCCACCACCAGTCCTCAAGCCCCTGCTGCAGATTGATAAAAGTGCCTACTTAAGGGGCAGGGCTGTTTCAAGGGTCACAAATCCACCAGTTCACAGCTGAAGCAGTTGAAGTTAAACTTCAGATGTTTGCCCTGTTGTACTATGGTAGTGAGGACTAACACTGTTGAGATGGGTCCCCACAAGTCTATACAGGGGTGTAAGGCACTCAGAGTCTGCGGACCCCTGATACCTGGCTAGCAAAGGAGCTGTGTCGACCCTGTGTTCTTGGCCTAGGGGAGCCAACAGCTTATTTGTTCCCTCTCCAAGGCCAGGAGAATGGGTCAGGGCGCCTTTTGGGATCTACTTCCGGCCCAGCAGACTCCTGGTGCAGAGCACAGAGGGAGAAGGTAAAAGGGAGAAGGTTTTTCCCAAATGGGCTTTTTTTTTTTAAATCCCCGTGAAAGGGTGCATGTACGTACTTACCTTAGCCTCTTGGGATCTGCTTTTCACTGGTTCAGAGTGTCCAGGTAGAATCTCTGCTGCTGGGTCTCTCTCGATGTGGAAACTGCTTCCTGAGCAGGTGCACAGCACAGCTGTTTGCCTGCTTCACTGCGGACTGGCGTGGCTGCGGTGCTGCAGTTTTGTCACAGCGGCTCTGGCCCTCTTCACTTCTTCCAAACAGTCTCCCTTTCCTGTATCACTTAGATGGATTTCTCAACTTTGCCTTGTTCAGGGCTCCTAGATATTCATATAGAATCAAATCACTTGTTTTTCCACGTCTTTGTTGTAAGAGGGATATCGGAAGTGTCTGACTACTCTGCCATGTTGACCATGCCTCCTCTCTTTTCTTCTTGCATATCATTATTTTTTATTTCTATTTGAGATTCCCTTCCAAATATGACTAATACATTCTTTGAAAATAATCATCTGGGCTTACCCTTCACAATGAGAGCTGCCAGTCATGTACATTTTATGTAATAAAAGATAGAAGGCCCTTATCAATTAACCTCATAGATCCATTGAATAGCCAAACATCTGGCTGCCCCTGGGGAATCAATCTGCTGATACTTAAACATGTGTACTCGATGCTAGCAATAGCCCAACAGCTGTAAAAATAAAATCAGGGACTGTACACCAAAATCAGGGAGTAAGAACCTATAAGAAATGTTCTTAATCCTGGGGCAACATCTCTTTGACCTTGAACAGAACAGGTAGATGGCATAGGTAGACCCTGTCATGTTTGGGAAGCACCCACCAGACCATGACACACAGGTTATAAGAGTGATAAGTTAAACACACTCTGCTCCTACTTGGATCCAAAGCCCTTCTAATCCCAGATTCAGTCCCATTTCTCCTTTGCAATCCAGCCCCTGTTTCCATTTGGTTTCTGACTCTGATCCCAGGGGCTGAAATATAGATTTTGGCTTGGGCCCATTTTTCTGATCTTTCATGATTTCAACAATGTGACTTGAGCTATGCTGATCAGACATTCTATCTAGACATTCTATCTAGAATATGACTCTTAAGCAAGTAGCATACAGACTAAATTGAAAGTCATTCATTCTGACTACACCACCATCACCACCACCACCAGTTGCCTTTAAGTCAATTCTGACTCATAGCAACCCCAAGTATCACAGAGTACAACTGCACTCCAAAGGGTTTTCATGGCTATATCTTTTCAGAAGCAGATCACCAGACCTTTCTTCCAAGGCACCTCTGGGTGGGTTTGAGCAGCCAACCTTTAGGTTAGTAGACACTTGGTAGCCATTTGAACCACACAGGAACTCCTCATCTTGACTACGGCACCCTAAACAAACCCTCCATTAGCTCTTCACTCCAAGATTCTCAAGGCTTCCCAAGTGTCTGCCCAATCCAGGACTTATTTCTTTACTTCATCCATTGATTCCATGAACCAGCTGCTATACTTTCCATGAATTACACCTTTTCCTTTATTTGCTTAAGTTTGTTTCTGTTGCTTTAATCAAATACCCCTGAATATATACAATAAGAACACAATAAACTATATGTATTATTAGAATTAAGAGTAATCATTCTAAATGGTTCTCTATCTATATTGAGATTGATTTATTAATTGTCCAAAACTTATTTAACAAACCCTTACACCAAATCAAGGTCATATGTTTGTTGTCATTTAAACTCTGATAAAATTACTTAGCTCAATCACATCCCTATCCTTGGCCAGGATTGGTTGAAGCACCTTAACTGATTGCAATACTAAGACAATATTCAAAGACAAGAGGGAAAGTTTCCCAAAGCAAAAATGGGGTGCCCTTTCTGGAATTAGAAGGAAACCATGTCAGCCTTTCACAGCCAATTTGTTTTTCAAAAATGTGCATAGTGCTTATTCTGTTCTGGGCACTATTCCAGACACTATACAACCAGCTACTCATTTAATCCTCGTAACAATCCTATGAGATAGACACTATTATTCTCAACTACATGCTATAGGTCCAGAGTGGTAATGTAGCTTTCTGTAAGTCACGTGGGAGTGGTGAGATTTGAATACAGTCCAGCTCCTAAGTCCCTGCCATTAACTTACACTATACTACTTCTCCTTGAGCAGAAGGATTTGGGGAAATCATTTCACTGCTTCTCATAAGAATTCTGTGAACTGAAATCCATTTCAGAGTAAGAAAACCCAGATTCAGGGAGCTTAAAATTAAACAAGGACTGCAAAATTCCAGGGTCCACACCATTTCCACCATATCATTCTGCCTTTCTTTACTTTTCATATAGAGGTGGACACTTATATTAATGGTTTAGAATACCACCTAGACGCTTAAAACTACCTTGAAATCTCTGTGCTGTATATTTTCCCATGTAACACTTAGAGGCAGTCGTTTTCTTTTAAACTTATGTGCATATCTTTCAGGGCAAATATCAAGTCTTTGAGGAAGGCTATCTGAATAAGACAAACCCTGAAAAAATCTGAATCAAGTTGCCATTTGAGTTTTGTATCTCAATTTTCCTTTTCCCAATCTGCCTGCAGTTCTACAAACTACTATTTCCCTCATTCTGGACATGCCTACTAGAGTATAATTTCCAAGCAGATGAGCCAAATACCTGGGGGATCTAAGATCTTTCTAATGGTCAGTCAGCCCAACATCTCAAAAAAAGAGAAATCCTACTTTCTTTTTTTGCTTCTCTCCCTTCTTGATTTTGAGTTCCCTATTACCAGCTTTCCTGTCCCCTCCAGCCTTCTAGTCCTTGTCCCTGGGCTGTTGTGCCCCTTTAGTCTCATTTTGTTTTATGGGGCCGTCTAATTTTTGGCTGAAGGGTGAACCTCGGAAGCGACTTCATCACTGAGCTAAAAGGGTGTCTGGGGGCCATAATCTCAGAGTTTCTCCAGTCTCAGTCAGGCTAGTAAGTCTGGTATTTTTTGTGAGTTTAGAATTTTGTTCTACAATCTTCTCCATCTCTGTCGGGGATCCTCTCTTGTGGTCCCTGTCAGAGCAGTCACTGGTGGTAGCCAGACACCATCTAGTAGTACTGGACTAAGTCTGGTGGAGGCCATGGTAGTTGTGCCACATTTGTCCTTGGGACTAATCTTTCCCTCGTATCTTGTTTCCTTCATTCTCACTTGCTCCCAAAGGGGTGACACCAGTGGAGTATCATAGATGGCCACTCACAGGCTTTTAAGACCCCAGACACTACTCACCAAGTTAAAATGTAGAACATTGTCTTTACAAGCTGTATTATGGCAATTGAGCTAGATGTTCCCTGAGACCATGGTCCCCACAGCCCTCCTCCCAGTAATTCAGTCCTTCAGGTAGTTTGGATGTGTCTATGGGGCTTCCATGACCTTTCCTTGTACAAGTTGTGCTAGTTTCCCCTGTATTGTGTACTGTCTCACCCTTCACCCATGATACCACTTATCTATTGCCTATTTAGTATTTCCACCCAACCCCTCCCATCCCTCGTAACCAACAAAGATTGTTAAATTTTGTGTGAACTTTTTCAGGGGTTTTTACAATAGAGGTCTCATACAATATTTGCCCTTTTGTGATTGACTTTTTTCACTCAGCATAATGTCCTCCAGTTTCACCCATGTTATGAGATGGTTTAAAGATTCATTGTTGTTCTTTCTCGTTGCATAGTACTCCATTGTGTGTATGTACCATAGTTTGTTTATCCATTCATCGGTTGATGGGCATCTAGGTTGTTTCCATCGCTTTGCTATTGTGAACAATGCTGCCATGAACATAGGTGTGCATATGTCTTTTCGAGTGATGACTCTTAGTTCTCTAAGATATATTCCTAGGAGTGGAATTGCTGGATCGAATGGTATGTCTATTTCTAGCTTTCAGAGGAAGCGCCATATCAGTATCCAAAATGGATGTATCATTTTGCATTCCCACCAGCAGTGCATAATTGTTCCGATCTCCCCACAGCCCCTCCAACATTTGTTATTTCCAGTGTTTTTGATTCGTGCCAGTAATGCCGGGGTGAGATGGTATCTCATTGTGGTTTTCATTTGCATTTCTCTAATGGCTAGTGATGGCGAGCATTTCCTTGTGTGTGTGTTGGCCATTTGAATGTCTTCTTTGGTGAAGTGTCTGTTCATTTCCTTTGCCCATTTTTTAATAGGATTATTTGTCTTTTTGTTGTAGAGGTGTTGGATTTTCTTGTAGATTATGGAGATTAGACCTTTGTCTGACTTGTACTGTCCAAAAATTTTCTCCCAGTATGTAGGTTCTCTTTTTACACTTTTGGTGAAGTCTTTTGAAGAGCATAGGTGTTTGATTTTTAGAAGATCCAAGTTATCTAGCTTATCTATTATGGTTTGTGTGGTGATGGCTATGGTTTGTATTCTGTTAATGCCATGTATTAAGGCTTGAAGTGTTGGTCCTATATTTTCTTCTATGAACTTTATACTTTTAGGCTTTATATTCAGGTCTTTGATCCATTTTGAAGTTGTTTTTGTATACGGTGTGAGGTATGGGTCCTGCTTCATTTTTTGCAGATGGACATCCAGTTTTGCCAGCACCATTTGTTAAAAAGACTGTCTTTTCCCATTTGACAGACTTTGGGCCCTTGTCGAAGATCAGGTGACTGTAGGTGGATGGATTTACATCTGGGTTCTCAATTCTGTTCCATTGGTCAATGTATCTGTCCTTGTACCAGTACCGGGCTGTTTTGACTACTGTAGTTGTATAAGTAGGTTCTGAAGTCAGGTAGTGTGAGTCCGCCAACTTTATTCTTCTTCTTCAGTAGTTCTTTACTTATTCGGGGCTTATTCCATTTCCATATAAAGTGAATGATTAGTTTTTCCATCTCTTTGAAGAATGTTGTTGGTATTTGGATTGGTATTGCATTGTATTTGTGAATTGCTTTGGGTATTATTGTCATTTTCACAATGTCGAGTCTGCCTATCCATGAAGATGGTACGTTTTTCAATTTATGTAGATCCCTTTGGGTTTCATGCAGTAGTGTTTTGTAGTTTTCTTTGTATAGGCCTTTTACATCCCTGGTCAGATTTATTCCTAAGTATTTTATCTTTTTAGGGGCTATTGAAAATTGTATTGTTTTCCTGATTTCCTTTTCATTGTTCTCCTTATTGGTGTATAGGAGTCCAACTGATTTTTGAATGTTTATCTTGTATCCTGCTACTCTGCTGAATCTTTCTACTAGTTCCAGTAGATTTCTCGTGGAGTCTTTAGGGTTTCCTATGTGTAGTATCATATTATCTGCAAACAGGAACAGTTTAACTTTTTCATTACCAATTTGGATGCCCTTTATTTCTCTTTCTTGGCTTATTGCTCTAGCTAGAACTTCCAGGACAATGTTAAATAGGAGCGGTGATAAAGGGCATCCTTGTCTTGTTCCTGTTCTCAAGGGGAATATTTTCAGCCTCTCTCCATTAAGAATGATGTTAGCCATTGGTTTTGCATAGATGCCCTTTATTATGTTGATAAATTTCCCTTCTATACCTATTTTATTGAGAGATTTTATCAGGAATAGGTGTTGGACTTTGTCAAATGCCTTTTCTGCATCAATTGAGATGATCATGTGATTCTTTTCTTTCCTTTTATTTATGTGGTGGATTATATTGATTGATTTTCTAATGTGGAAGCATCCTTGCATACCTGGTATGAATCCTACTTGGTCGTGGCATATTATTTTTTTGATATGATGCTGAATTCTATTGGCTAGAATTTTGCTCAGAATTTTTGCATCTATATTCATGAGAGATATTGGTCTGTAATTTTCTTTTTTTGTGACGTCTCTGCCTGGTTTTGGTATCAGCATTATGCTGGCTTCATAGTATGAACTTGGAAGTGTTGCTTCCTCTTCTATGCTCTGAAATAGCTTGAGTGGTACTGGTACAAGCTCTTCTTTAAATGTTTTGTAGAATTCTCCAGTGAAGCCATCTGGGCTTTTTTTTTTTTTTTGGTTGGCAGTTTTTTTATTACGTTTGCAATATTTTCTCTTGTTATGGGTCTGTTCAGATTTTCAACATCACTTTGTGGTAGCTTGGGTAGGCCGTGTGTTTCTAGAAATTTATTCATTTCCTCTAGGTTTTCAAATTTGTTGGAGTGTAGTTTTTTATAATATTCTGTTATAATCCTTTTTATTTCAGTTGGGTCTGTTGTAGTGTCACCCATTTCATTTCTTCTTTGGGTTATTTGTGTCCTCTCCTGTTTTTCTTTTGTCAGTGTGGCCATTGGTTTGTTGATTTTGTTGATTCTTTCAAATAACCAAGTTTTGGTTTTGTTGATACTTTCTATTGTTTTTCTATTCTCTATTTCATTTATTTCTGCTCTGATTTTTACTATTTCTTTTCTTGGGGTGGTTGTGGGCTTATTTATTTATTTATTTATTTTTGCTGTTCTCTTTCTATTTGTTTGAGTTCTGTAGTTAATGTTTTGATTTTGTCCCATTCTTATTTTTTGATATGTGCATCTATTGCTATAAATTGTCCTCTGAGGACTGCCTTTGCTGTGTCCCATTGGTTTTAGTATGACGTGTTTTCATTCTCATTTGATTCTAGGAATTTTTTGATTCCATCTCTGATTTCTTCTATTACCCAGTGATGTGTAAGCAGGATATTATTCAGTTTCTATGCAACTGATTATTTTTCCTTGCTCTTTCTTTTGTTAACTTCTACCTTTATGGCACTGTGTTCAGAGAAGATACTTTGAATTATCTCAATGCTTTGGATCTTGTTGAGGATTGCTCTGTGGCCTAAGATGTGGTCTATTCTGGAGAATGTTCCATGTGCATTGGAAAAGAATGTGTACTTTGCAGTGGTTGGATGGAGTGTTCCATATATGTCTATGAGGTCCAGTTGGCTGATTGTGCCCTTTAGGTCTTCTGTATCTTTGCTGAGTTTCTTCTTAGTTGTTCTGTCCTTTACTGAGAGTGGTGTGTTGAAGTCTCCTACTATTATTGTGGAACTGTCAATTTCTCTTTTCAGTGTTGTTAGAGTTTGTTTTATGTATCTTGGAGCCCTGCCATTGGGTGCATAGATGTTTATTATGGTTATGTCTTCATGATGGATCGTCCCCTTAATCATTATATAGTGTCCTTCTTTGTCTTTTATGGTAGATTTTGTTTTAAAGTCTATTTTATCTGAGATTAGAATTGCCAATCCTGCTCTTTTTTGGTATTTGTTAGCTTGATATAGTTTTTTTCAACCTTTGACTTTTAATAAATTCACATCTTTGTTTTTAAGGTGTGTCTCCTGTAGACACCATATTGATGGATCCTGTTTTCTTATCCAGTCTGTCATTCTCTGTCTCTTATGGGTGCATTGAGTCCATTTACATTCAGTTTGATTATTGATAGATGTGGGTTTGTTATTGTCATTTTGTAATACTTTTTTTGGTGGTGCTGACGTTTTATTTGTTCTTCTTACGTTCTTCTGCTGAGTTACTTTTGTTTGTGGATTTTTCTTTTTTTCATTTCTTTTGTTTTTGTAGGTTGTTTTTGTTGAGACTTTATGTTTTTCCTCTTTTTTGTTATGAGTATGTTTGTTAACTTTCTTGGTGGTTACAATAAATTTTACCCTTATCTTTCTAAGTTTGAAGCAGTCTACCATTACTTGGTATCGCCTTGCCTTCCTCTCCATTTGAAGGTTCTATAGCTATGCTGTTTATTCCCTCTTTTATCATTGTGATGTTGTTGTCATTTACTGATTAACTGCTCTGATGCCCTGTTGTATTTCTTTTGGTTTTGGATAGTCCTTGAGAGTTCATTTCCTAGATTGGTATCTGGCTGGTACCATCCTGCGTCTTAGGTTCTGCCTGTGAGCTGAAGCTGTTTGTCCTCAGATCGAAGAACTCCCTTTGATAATTCTTGTAAGTTTGGTTTGACTTTTACATACTCCCTTAATTTCTGTTTATCTGGAAATGACCTAGTTTCACCATCAAATTTGAACGAGAGTTTTGCAGGATATATTATTCTTGGTTGGCATTTTTTTTTCTTTCAAGATTTTATATATGTCATCCCATTGCCTTCTTGCCTGCATGGTTTCTGCCGAATAATCTGAGCTTAGTCTTATTGTTTCTCCACTGTATGTGACTTCTTGTTTTTCACGAGCTGCTCTCAGGGTTCTTTGTTTGTCTCTGGTTTTGGCGAGTGTGATTATGACATGCCTTGGTAATTTTCTTTTGGGGTCTCTCCTATATGGGGTTCGTTGAGCTTCTTGGATGACCAGCTTTTCATCTTTCATGATATTGGGGAAATTTTCTGTCAGCAGTTCTTCAATGATCCTCTCTGTGTTTTCTGTTTCCTCCCCCTCTTCTGGAATTCCAATCACTCACAAATTTTTGCTTTTGTTGTATCCCATATAACTCTCAGGGTCTCTTCATTTTTCTTTGTTCTTTTTTCTGAGTTTTCCTCAAACAGAGTTGTATCCAAGTGTTTGTCTTCAATTCCACTGATCTTGTCTTCCACAGTTTCATATTTGCTTCTCAGCCCTTCTATGACACCATCCATTTCTGATATCTTGTTGTTTATCTTTTGGATTTCTAATTATTGTCTTTGTTTAATTTCTAGTTGTGGATCTATGTTAGCATTTTGTTCCTGTATTATTTTCCTGAATTATTCCAATTTTTGGTCTCTATATTTTCCATGAATTTGTCTATGTTTTCCTCATGTTTGTCATCTTTTTACCTCAGCTCTTGGAGAATTCTGAGTATTAGTGATTTGAATTCCCTATTAGGTAGTTCTAGTGCATTTTCTTCCACAGGAGAGTCATCTGGTGTTTTATTTTGGATGCCTACTGGAATCATCCTGTCCTGTTTTTGTAAATGTTTTGATATTGTCTGCTGTCTTCAGGGCATTCAGTAGTTATTTTTCTCATTTATTGACTGTAGATTTGTTTGTTTCGTCCCCCTTCCCCCTTTTTTTTTTAAATTTGACTATGTCTGAGCAGGCAGACTGTGTGTTTTTTTGTTGTTTGCTCATCTGTGGGCACAATACTTTTCGCCTACTTCTCCAATTGGCAGGGTCAGTCACTCAGATATAGTACAGCAGGGAAGGTCTAGCTGAAGAGGAGTTACTGGGATGGGTTGTTTGTGTCACTTACTACAGTAACCAGAGTGTGTCAGTAGTCAGTGCAGGGCAGGTTCTAGTAGGCCATGCCTGTGCTGCTTGCTGGTGTAATGTTAAGCGCATATTGCAGGTAGGCAGGATGTAGGAGGGAGATTGTTATGTGTGGAGCTAAGATGGATATGGGAGAGAAGAGAGAGGGACAGGAGCCAAAAACATACAAACAAAAAAGAGTGCTAGGGGAGCTTGATGTTGGAGTGGAGAGATGAGAGACTATGAAATGGAGAAAAACGAAATGGGAAGAAGAAGTAAAAAAGAAAAGAATAAATAAATAAAAATCAGAAAAAGCTAAGATGGATATGGGAGAGAGGAAAGAGAAACAGGAGTGAAAAAAATACAAACAAACAAAAAAGAATGCTAGGGGAGCTTGTTGTTGAAGTGGAGAGATGAGAGACTATGAAATGGAGAAAAACAGAAAGGGGAAGAGAAAGAAAAGAAAAGAAATAAATGAATAAATAAAAATTGGAAAGGTTAAAGGACAGCAAAGTTCCCAGGGATCCCACTGGTGCAGCTATCAGGTCTGGGGAAGTTGCTCTCAGTTGTTGCAGTACAGCTTGGCTAGAAGGCATAGAGGTATACTACGCCAGGTATTCAGGGATCAGAAAGAGAAGGAAGATATAGAGAGACAAGAAACTGAGCAATGAAGAAAGACAAAAAGGGAAAAAGAGGGAAAAGAAAAGAAAACAATTAAAAAAAAAAGAACAAGAAAGACCCCCCAAAGAACAGGAAAAAAAACAATGAAAAAAGAAATGCCCTCAGGGATCCCTCTGCACGTTTGTGCAAGCCGAGTGGGAAGTCTCCTTGACACGCAACACCTCGTAGCTAGAAAGGGCTCCCAACTCAAGAAAAGGAAAAGAAAACAAACAAACAATTCAAAACAAACGAATGAACAAAAGCCCTGGGATCCCACCAGCACGGCAGCCCAGACCAGGCAGCAGCTCCACATCGAATGGAGCTCCAGAGCCCCTCAGGAAGAAGCAAAGATGGTGCATGGAGCCAGGTATTTGAGGGAAAGGAGGGGAGATGGCAACAAGTAAGAAAGAAATCAAAAGAAGCAGACAAAAAGGCAACACCAGCAGCCAACAAATGGCACTCAGAGAGCCAGCTAGTGCGGGCTGGTGTTTCTCGGACAAAAGACTGTGTCTGCGGGAAGCAGAAGGGGCCGAGTGTGGGTGAATAATGGTAAGGAGTGGGAAAGAGTATATCACTAAGTACCAGAGCTCTGCAGCCCCTCAGGAAGAAGCAGAGATGGCACACAGAGCCAGGTATTTGAGCGAAAGGAGGGGTGGTGAGAGGTAAGATAGAAATCAAAAGAAGCAGAAAAAAGCAACACCAGCAGCCAACAAATGGCACTCAGAGAGCTGGCCCGTTTGGGTGTGTGGAATCCAAGCAGCCAGTGTTTATCTATCGAGAGATTGTGGCCACAGGAAGCAGAGGAAGCCGAGTTGGGGTGAAGAAGGATGGGGGTTGGGAAAGCATATATCGTAAATTACTGGTTGTTTTGTCTCCCGCTGTATGCTCTGTGAGGCTGCTTTCTTGTACCCCCTGTTTGCTGGTCTCCAACAGCAGTCCAAGATGGTGGATCTGTGCTGCGTTAGCTGGTACTGGACCTCTGCATGAATCTCTCCTGGCTCTCCATTCTCTGTCAGTTTTCTCACTCCATTTGGTGGTTGGCTGAGTTCTTTATCTCTTCATTTGATGTTTTAGGCTTTCAGGATTGTTGTATTCTCTGTTTGGCTTAGTTTTTCAGATCTTTGCCATGGAAGGATGGCGTGGTACTTCTGCCTAGAGTGCCATTTTGCTGGAACCTTCCTGTTTCTGAAGTCTTGTTGTCTATCTTTTGGATTTCTAATTGCTGTTTTTGTATGATTTCTAGTTGTGAATTTATTTTTGCTTTTTGTTCCTGTCTTATTTTCCTGAATTCTTCCATTTTTTATCTGTATTTTCTATGAATTTGTTTATTTTTTCCTCATTTTTGTCTACTTCTTGCTTCAACTCTTGGATAGCTCTGATTATTAGAGATTTGAATTCCCTATCAGTTAGTTCTAGTGCCTTTCTTCTACTGGAAAGTAATTTGGTGTTTTATTTTGGATACCTACGGAACCATCCTGTTCTGTTTTTAGATTGTGTTTTGGTATTGTCTGCTGTCTTCAGGACATTCAATAGTTAATTTCTTCATTTAGTAATTGTAGATTTGTTTGTTTTGTCTTGCTGTTTTGTTTTATTTGGTCATATCTGGGCAAGTGGGTTGTGTGTTCTTTGTTGTTTGCACGTCTTTGGACACAATACTTTTCACTTTCTTGTCCAATGAGTAGAGCCAGTTGCTCTGATATGGTGCATCAGGGTAGATCCAGTTGAAGTTGGGTTGCTGGGATGGGTTGTTTTTGGCACATACTAGGACCTACAGGCCAGCCTGGGAATTGTGCAGGGCAGGTTCCGGTGGGCTGTGCCTGTGCTGCTCAGGGGTGTGATGTTCAGTGCATGGTGCAGGTAGACAGGAAGGAAGGGGAAGATTGTGATGTGTGGAGCTAAGATGGGTATGGGAAAGAGTAAATAGAAGAGAGAGAAATGGAAGCCAAAAACAAACAAACAGACAAACAAAAAAGAGTGCTAAGGAATCTTTCTGTTGGATTGGAGATATGTGAAACCAAGAAATGGAGAAAAAAGGAATAAATAAATAAAAATTAGAAGAAGAAAAAAAAAAAAGCAAAGCCCCCGAGGATCCAACTAGTGTGGCTGTGAAACCAGGAAAGTGACTCTCAGGCCGTCAAGTACAGCCTGGTTAAAAGAGGTAGAGATGTCACACAGTGCCAGTTATTCAGAAGACAAGAAGAAAACGTAAGTATAGAGAGACGAGAAACTGAGAAATGAAGAAATACAAAAAGGAAAAAAAATAGAAAAGAAAAAAAAAAAAAAAAAAAGAAATGCCCCCAGGGATCCCAGGACACAGCTACACAGATGGGGGAAGTAGCTCCCAAGTCACGCAGTACAGCCTGGCTTGAAGGGGCTCCTGAGATGAAAAAAGAAAAAGAAAACAAACAAACAAAACAAAATAGAATACATCAAAACAAAAAGCCCTGGGGATCCCAACAGCATGGTGGCGGGGTCAGGAAGCAGTTCTGCAATTGAGTGGTGCTTCACAGCCTTTCAAGAAGAAGCAAAGATGGCCCACAGAGCCAGGTGTTTGAGAGAAAGGAGAGGGTGGTGGTGAGAGGTATGGAAGAAACCAAAAAAAGCAGAAAAAAGCAACACCAGCAACAAACAAATGGCACTCAGGGAGCTGGCCACCGTGGGCAGGTCGAATTCACGCAGCACAGTGCT
Source organism: Dugong dugon (assembly GCA_030035585.1). Taxonomy (NCBI): domain Eukaryota; kingdom Metazoa; phylum Chordata; class Mammalia; order Sirenia; family Dugongidae; genus Dugong; species Dugong dugon. The sequence goes on along the minus strand of CM057472.1, from coordinate 96,286,861 downwards.
GAAGCCGGTGCCTCCCAGCCAAGAGACTGTGGCTACAGGAAGCAGAGGAGGCCAAGAGGGTGTAAATAAGGGTGGGGGATGGGAAAGCATATATTGCTGGTTACTGGTTGTTCTGTCTCCTGCTGGGAGCTCCGTGAAGCTGCTTTCCAGTACTCCCTGTACACAGATCTCTGACGTTGGTGGGACGAATCCAAGCAGCAGAGACCCTGCACTTCCCTGTTTGCTGACCTATATTAGCCAGCTATGAAGCAGCAGAGGTCAAGCAGGACGGAGAGGGATAGAGGGTGGGAAGACGTATATTGCTGGTTACCGAGTGCTCTGTCTCCTGCTAGGAGCTCAGTGAAGCTACTTTTCCATACTCCCTGTCCTCCAATCTCTGGAAGGAGTCAAAGATGGTGAATCTGTGCTGCATTAGCTGATAGGGGACCTCCACACATATCTCTCCTCGCTCTCTGCTCTCTATCAGTTTCTTTTTCCATTCGGTGCTTGGCTGAGTTCTTTATGTCTTCATTTGTCACTTAGGGTTCCAGGACTGACATTTGTCTCTGTTTTACTTAGTTTTTTGAGTCTTTGCTGTGGAGGGAGTGCATGGTGTTCCTGTCTATAGCACTCTGTTGGCTTCAGAATTCCTATATTCCTATGTGAATACAAAAACTATAGGCTGATTCTGGACTGTGTTCATACCATGTGAGCCCCAAGTCCAAATGTAAATGTTAAGTCATTTTTTAAAGATCTTAAGCTTGTAGACATTTTTACATAACTTTTTCCAAAAAAAAATCTATATCTTAAAATAACACAAAACTGTGAGATTTTGGGAGAGGATTTTGTAATCTGCTACTTCTGGTCAGATTTAATCAATTGAGCAGAAACCTGGATGATAGTGACCATGCTCTTTTTGTTGTTGTTGTTGTTGTTAGGTGCTGTCAAGCTGATCCCAAATTATAGCTACCCTATCTACGACAGAACAAAACAGTTCCTGGTCCTGCGTCATCCTCACAATCACAGTTATGCTTGAGCCCATCGTTGCAGCCACTGTGTCACTTCATCTCATTGAAAGTCTTCCTCTTTTTTGCTGACCCTCTACTTTACCAAGCATGATGTCCTTCTCCAGGAACTGTTCCCTCCTAGTAACATGTCCAAAGTATGTGAGATGCAGTCTTGCCATCCTCACTTCTAAGGAACATTCTGGCTGTACTTCTTCAAGACAGATTTGTTCATTCTTCTGGCAGTCCATGGTATTTATATTCAATATTCTTCACCAACACCATAATTCAAAAGCATCAGTTCTTAGGTATTCCTTATTTATTGTCCAGCTTTCACATGCATATGAGGCTTGGGTCAGGAGCACTTTAGTCCTTAAAGTGACATCTTTGGTTTTTAACACTTTAAAGAGATCTTTTGCAGCAAATTTGCCCAATGCAATGTGTCTTTTGATTTCTTGACTGCTGTTTCCATGGGCATTGATTGTGAATCCAAGTAAAATGAAATCCTTGACAAATTCAGTCTTTTCTCCATTTATCATGATGTTGCTTATTGGTCCAGTTGTGAGGATTTTGTTTTATGTTGAGTGTAATCCATACTGAAGGCTGTGGTCTTTGATATTCATCAGTAAGTGCTTCAAGTCCTCTTCACTTTCAGAAAGCAAGGTTTTGTTATCTGCATATTGCAAGTTAATTACTCTTCCTCCAATCCTGATGTTGCATGCTCCTAGCATCATTTTGTAGCAGATGCAATCTTCTCTCTAGCAAGAATATAAATAGCTGCATTGAATTTTTATTCTTCAGGGTTGACATGTGGCAGATGGTACACCATCCCAGAGGGGTTTAGTCAAGGGTATGGATAACTCCACGGCTGCCATAGTCACTGACTGCAAGACTCCACCTTTCCCCCTGTTCAATGTGGTATCACGCAGTGTTTCAGTGTGGCTTCTGAACACAGATTACTTGAGTCCACGTTCCAGTTGTGCCACTTTCTAGGTAGGGGATCTTGGGCAAGTTACTTGTCTCTCTGTGCTTCTGTGTTGTGACTCATAGAGTATTGTGAGGATTAGATGAGGGCACGTCTTCCTTAGAAACAGATCGCCAAATCAGGCATCACCAGAGTCTCAGCAGGCAAGGGGAAGAGAACAACAAAGCACTGTGTATAACAATTATTGGAAATATAAAAAAGTTTTATGTTCATAAGGTAAGCCGAGTTTCTTCACAAGTAAAGAACTATTTTTTTTTTTTTTTTTTGATTGCTTGAAAGCATCTTCACAACAATTAGTAGATACTATTTGTCTGGTCTGCTAAACAAAAGGTCGAATCCACCAGCCACTCCTTGGAAACCCTGTGGGGCAGTTCTACTCTGCTCTATAGGGTCGCTGTGAGTAGGACTCAACTAGACGATAACAGGTTTTTTTTTAAATTTTTTTTATTCACATAGTGAGGCTCCCTGGTGGTGCAGTGCTTAAGAGCTCGGCTAATAATCAAAAGGTTGGCAGTTCAAATCTACCAACCATTCCTTGGAAACCCTATGGGGCACTTCTACTCTGTCCTATAGGGTTGCTATAAGTCAGAATCAATTCAATGGCAATGATCTTTTTTTGGCTTTTATTTGTCTTTATGTTGTTACTTAAGAACAGTTGCTCTAAAGGCCTGTTGAAAGTAGCAGGTAATAGGATTAAAATAAAAAACAAGGTAACCCGTTGCCATTGGGTGGATTTCGATTCATAGTGATCCTATAGGGCAGAGTAGAACTGCCAGAGCCAGGTAGCAAGAAACAGTGCCAGTATAAAATACTTTTATATATTTTTGTCTTTTTTTATTGTTGTAAAAATATTGGATAATACACATTTACCGCACCATTTTTTTTACATGTTCAATTCAGGACTTCAATTATATCAATCATGCTTTGCAACCATCACCAATGTCTATTGCTAAATTTCAAATATTATTTGTTAGGTCTTGTGGAATCTGATTCCAGGACCTGTTTGAAGGTCACCTCTGAATAGGAGTGTGGATTATAGAAACTGTATCAACAGGGTCAGCATGGGTCGGGCAGACTTGAAAACCAGCAAACATGTAAGGAGTGTCAGGCAGGAAAGAACTTGGGTAGGCATTCAGAGGTCTGACTCTGGCAGTTATACACCTGAGATGACATCCAAAGATGCAAACCCAGCAGGGGGAAGAGTCAGGGATGTGGGCAGAGTACAGTTCTAGCAATAGTATGAACACATAACCAGACGATCAGATATAGGGCAAAGCTTAGGTGGTAAAGTGGTTAAAGTGCTTTGCTGCTAACCGAAAGGTTGGTGGTTTGAACCCACCAGCTGCTCTGTGTTTCCATAAAGATTATAGCCTTGGAAAACTTATTGGGCAGTTCTACCCTATCCTATAGGGTCACTGTGAGTCAGAATCAACTCAATGGCAATGAGTTTGCCTTTTTTTTTTTTCTGGTTATTACATGTTTAAATATATATTATGTCACTTGATCTGGACACCAATCCTTTGAAGAAGGTATTGTTATCCTGATGTTGAAGATGAGGGCATTCAGGCTTAGAAGTTAAGTCATTTCCTGTGATTATGCACCACTAATTGGACAATATTTGTGGTTCAAAGGAGATGGAAGGATAGGAGAAGCAAATGGACTGAGGACCAGAAAGCTGAAGAATAGAATCTTGCGTTGGTAGATTGGCCCACATATATGTAAAAACAAACAAAACAGAAACTGGCCTTTGATTAAGAAATAAGGTCTCTTCCCTGCCTTGAAATATCTTTCTATAGGAAGATAAAGTCTAGGTAGTACTAATCACCAAAATGGAACAAGGGCTTGGAAGTGTGAAAGATGACAACACAGGATTTCAATGCAGAGGACTTCTGGGGAGATAGCCTATTCTAACATACACCATTCTTTCATTTTATTAAGCACTAAAGTTTTCTAATTTTAATCAAATCTATTAACAAGGATTTCATCACCTTTAGCTGTGTCTCTGTCACTTAGCATTGTTGTTCTTGTTAGTTGCTGTCAAGTCATCTTAGACTCATGGAGACTTTATGTTGCCCTCTCCTGTGCCAACTTCATGATCGTTGGTATGTTTGAGGCGGCTACTGTGTAGTTTCTTCCAGTCTGGAAGGCTTTTCTTCCAGCACTATATTGGGCAATATTCTGCTGTTATACATGAGGTTTTCACTGGCTAATTTTTGGAAGTAGATCACCAGATCCCTTCCTAGTCTGTCTAGCCAGGAAGCTCTGTGAAACCTGTCCACCATGTGTGACCCTGCTGGTATGTGAAAAACCCATGGTGTAGCTTCCAGTCTTATAGCAACATGCAAGTCACCACAGTTCTACAAATTGACAGATAGGTGGTGTCGCTTAACAATAAAGGGCTCTAAATAAAATCAAACCATACATATGTGCAGTAGAAGGAGGTCACAATATTGATATCGAGTTAGAAGAAAAACAGATAGTTTTTCTCAAATATTGCTCAAGCTATCCTACCAAGAGAGCAGAAGACCTTGGTCATATTTAATGTAGATCAAAGGTTTTTTGTTTATTTACTTCTTAATCTTTGAACAGTTTGGGTATTTTAAATTTATTGGACATTTTGGTGATATGCACCTATGTTGCTTTCCAGTTATCCGATTATCCTTCTATTAGCTGAAATGTCATCAATGTTGTAGTACCCTCTTAATTCACTGTGAAGTGATTAAGAGCTCGGCTGCTGACCAAAAGATTGGTAGTTTGAATCTACCAGTTGCTCTTTGGAAACCCTATGGGGCAGTTCTAAGCTGTCCTATAGGGTCGAGATGAGTTGGAATCAACTTGAAGGCAATGGATTTGGTTTTGTTTTTTTACTGAAAGATACTGACTACTTTTATTTTTCATAATAAGCATAGGTTTGCTCAGGAAGGAACTATAATGTCTTCCTAGTCTCACTAGGAAGTTTAAATAGTAATTTCCCTTTCTACTCAGTCACTATTTTAGGCGATATAACTGAGACCTCACAATTCTTTGGAGATGGTGTAATGTTATCATTTCTTTGATATCCCCCAAGTTGCAATTTAACTGTTTGTCAATCTGGTGTCTTGCTGTGCATAGGAATGTAATGCTGTCTCCATAACATCCCCTCTTTCAAATATGAAGCTCTAAGAGCCTTTGCTAAGGCATAATGAAGGAAAATACTATTTTTATGGTTTCCAGCCACGATTGAAAGCAGCAGTGTTAAAATGCCACAGAACAGTTCTTGCAAGATTTCCAGAACAGTCTTGGCAACCAAACAGCCTAGAGAGCTTGGATAGAAACTTGAATACCAGTCAGAATGTGTTTCCCTTAAGCAAAGAAATCTTTTAGCTCTATCCATCAACCACAGTGATAAATAAATCCAGATCTTCAAATTCTGTGACGTATTTAAATGAGACAAAGACAATGTTCCATTGGCCACAAGAATAACCAGATGAGTCTCCACGAGAAGACTCATAATAACCTAAAAACTGTTGCATCGTAACAGTACCCATCCCTGTCTCTGTTTCTACCTAATTCGTATTATAAAACTTCTAGATTTATTTTCCTATACCAGGGAGCTGTGGTCATTTCCATCACTTCTTTAAAATGCGTCAATTGCTTCCTGATGTCTGTTAAATAAAACCGGCATTCAAGATCCTTCGCCATCTGGCGCCAAGCTACTTTCTAACTATCACCTCTTGCCAGACTCTCCTACATACACGTTAAGCTTTACCCAGCCTAAGATTACTCATGATTTTGTATTTGTTTTAATTGCTCTTCCTGAAATACCTATCATTTTCCCTCACAACCACAATCTCATCCTATACATTCAGTCCAAAGTCCACTTCTTAATACGGATCTCAAACCCAAAACCCTTAAGAATTCAGGCTTAATGAGTGCAAGGAAAAAGAAAAGCATGATGACAAATGATAATTGGTATAGATTCAATGATGGAGGTTGATAGAAGTGGTAGGAGCTGGGGAAAACTGGAGAGCACAAGATTCATTAATTTAAGGGGGCTGCTGTTCCTCAGTTCAAATTGAGCCATACACGAAGTGCAGCCCAGCTAATCATTTTCTTTTAAGAGAAACCAACAGATTTGGTCATTTATGTGAAATCTTATATTTAAATGCTATAAAATAATTCTAATACAAATAATATGGACAGTGGTGTGTACTGTACTTTGTACTGTGTCACCTTAGCTAAGTTGGAACTATAGTTCTCAGTATGCCCTTCCCTGTGTGGTTCTGGATTAGAGTTGGCCACAAGAGAAATGCACGTGAGATTTGGAGGACAGAAGTAAAGTCATTTTTATTCGTTGAAGTTCAGCAATGTAGCTGATATCTTTGATCTGCAATATCATGCTGTTGGCATGGGATAGCATCCAGACTCCTGGCTCCTCTAACTCACCCTGGATCTTCTTCTAAAGTCTTGGCCTAAGTACAGAGTCTCGGCTGAGATGCATGTGCAGCTTTGTGAGAAAGGTGCTGGCTAACCTGGAATGCGACCCACGTCAATAAGGTTGGGAGAGAGACAGACAGATCTAGGCTTTAAATAGTCCTCATGAGTTCCAGTTCTTCAGCAAGGGTTTCGGTTTTCCCTTACTCTAGCCCACTTCATTTCCAACTTTCTTCTCCAAATGTGGACCTGGCTGATCTCCAGGCCCAATACCAGAAGAAAGAAAGAAACAAACAAAAACAGCCTTTTATAGACTTCACCACCAGCTCCCATGATTGTGTAAGATCTAATCACATTAACAAATTCCTTATTCTATATAACTCATAGGAGCCTCTTCCTCTGCTTCTCTGATTGTATCCTACTTGATACACATTCAAACACATCTGTGAACTGAAACTTGTCTGGGTGAAGCCAGAGAGCAACCTCTCTCTCAAATAATGTCTTCATATAGATCCTCAGCTGGAAATAATCTCCCCTTCTTCTAAAAACTCAGAACTTTGTATACTGTTTGTCTCAGTCATCTATTGCTGCTATAACAGAAATACCACAAGTGGATGGCTTTAACAAAGAGAAGTTTATTCTCTCCCAGTCCAGTAGGTAACCATCCAAATTCAGGGTATCAGCTCCAGGAGAAGGCTCTCTCTCTGTCGGCTCTGGAGAAAGATCCTTTGATGCATCAGTCTTTCCTTAGTCTCGGAACTTCTCTGCCCAGGAACCTCAGGTCCAAAGGACGCGCTCTGCTCCCGGCACTGCTTTCTTGGTGGTATGAGGTTCCCATGTGTCTCTGCTCGCTTCTCTCTTTTATATCTCAAAAGAGATTGGATTAAGACACTATCTAATCTTGTAAACCTCATCAGCACAACCTCATCACAGTGGTAGAATTTACAACACGTAAGGAGATCACATATAACCTCATTACAGTGATAGAGTTTACAACACATAAGGAAATCGTATCAGATTACACAATCATACAATACTGGCAATAATGACCTAGGCAAGTTGTTACACACATTTTTTGGTGGGCACAATTCAATCCATGGCACTGTTTAACATGTTATATAATGTTTATTAATGTTTCTTTTGCGTGTACGTGCTTTGCTTCTTAATATATTTTGGTATGTTTATATCCCCTCCTTATTTCTTCTTTTTCCTTTCCATCAAATGCCTTAAGTAAGAAAACAACTACTATGCATCCACTGCCTGACAACTATGTGTCAGATATTTTGCTAATGGCATTTCATACATTTCTACTAGTTCTTACACCAAGCTTGTAGATTAGTTATTGCACTTGTTATGGGTGGTGCAAATGACTTGTGCTTGGCCGGTAACCAGACGGTAGGTGGTTCAAATCCACCCAGCCACACCATGAAAGAAATCCTGGTAATATACTTCTGTAAGATTACAGCTATTGAACACTCTATGGAGTGCAGTTCTCTGATACACATGGGGCTGTCATGAGTTGGAATAAGGTTTGATTTGGCTTTGGATGATGCTTTCTGAGCAAAACTGGCTTAAATAATAATGTTTATTATCTTACATAATCAGAAAACCAGAGGTTAGGCAGATGTCAGAAGCAGTGTGTCATAGCCCCAGCTCCACTCCTTGGTTATTCTCTTGGCTTCACCCTCCTCAGTTTGTTGGCTTTGCCCTCAAATTGGTGGGATGATGACTGCAGCTGCTTTGTTAGGTTTTCTTTATCTGCAAGGCAAACTTTTGAACAGAATCCAAGACACCTCCAAGCTGATTGTACATATGACTACATCTAGTGCACAGGAAGCACTCATACTTTCTTTGACCTCACAAACTCTAGACATGTATATCATCAAGCAAGCTTTTGGCCCTTATTTTTTTCTTGTATATGTCAAACACTAGTCTTCTGTGTCCCCAAATGTAGAGAACATATATTAAGCTCTTTGCATGGTTGCTTTGAAATCTGTTTTGTTATACCTGAGGTGGAGGGGACACTTTCCACCACTCTGCCACAAAGGTGGACTGGCACTCACAGTACCCCCTTTCCAATAATTATCTTTCTAATCTCCAGCTATACTCTTAGCCCCTCTAATCACCTATAGGCAAGGAGTGATGACATCAAAGGGTCACAGGACTGGTTTTGCTCAACGACTTTGTAAGACCAGTATAGGTGGTCTCTTACACAGTGTAATGTGGGAGCCCCTCATTGTCTTGATCTTTTAGATGAATCTGAGAACAAGTAAGTCACATTTTAAAAAATTATAAAAAGGGTTTGTTCTCGGGGTCTTACCTTCTCTCTCTTCACATGGGGGAAGGAGAATCAAGATCAACAGCCCAAGGCTGATTCCTATGAGGCGGAGGTCAGACATGCCTCCTCTCTCCACCGTCTTTACCAATTCTTCCACCAACCATCCCTTCCATGGCACTCTCTATTTCACTGCTAGGTTTGAGAATTCATTGTAACGGCTACACAGAACTCACAGACAATACTCACAATTGTGGAGTTTTTTAGGGAATTAACAAGTTACAATTCAGGTTCAGGAATGCTTAAGATATAATTCTTCCATCATGCCAGCTTCTTCCCAGCTGTGTTGGCAGATACACCTCTCCCGGGCACTTAGCCTCTGCCCAAAGGTACTCAGCTTTCTCTCTCTGTGGGCCAGAAGCCCACCATGCCATCTCCTGACCAATTCCTTTGGTGGGCCACTATTACCCTATCACACAGTCCCATCCAATCACTTGGGTGGGAGTTACAAGACCACAGCTAGAAAGGCCACAGAAAAATGATCCATCAAGTCGAAAAAATGATTATATATGCAACCTAAACTTGACTAAAGATGGCATGTTACAACTTTGAAAGGATGCCTTTCTCTAATGGGGTTAATCCAGGTATTATTGTATCTGTATTGGGGGGAAAATGATTCTGTTTAGTTACCTTCTTGCTTATTAAAACTTAGAGTTCTTTTTCATCCAGTCAACTGAAGATTTCACATATGAAAGCAATATGATTTCATATACTGACTTAGAGATCAAATATTTTTTCTGACTCATAAAATAATAATAATAGACATGATTTGCCTGGCGTCTACTACATTTCAAGTTGTTTTACATGTGTTATTTCAGATCTGCCAATGGTCCTGTAAGGTAGGTATCACTGTCTACCTTTTGCAGAAGAAGAAAACTAATCTCATTGGGTTTAAGGACACTTCCGGAGTCAAGATTTGATTATCATTATTTGATTGTAAAACCAGTGTTTGTTTTTTTTTTTTTTAATTTCACACTGCTTGCATTTTTATGCATTAAAAAATAGCACATGTGAGGAAAATCTCATATCATTTATAAAAATGTCTATAGTTTACGTTTATGTAACACATCAGCTTTCAAAGTTCACTTACGTGTTTCACAGCTCTCTGGTGAATTACGCAAGCAAGTGAATTAGCATTTCCATTTTACAGATGAGAGTAACTGAGGCACACACCAATAACAACTAGTAACTGGCTCTGGCAATTCCCTAAGAGAGCAATTAGTTAGAGCAGCACATGTGCAGGCTGTGGGATCAGGTATATATGGATAAATCTGGGCTTTGAGACATAACTCTTAGTCACCCTCTTTGTACCTCAAATTCATATCTGTAAATTGGGATGCTATTAATAATACTTTCCCACTGGGCATTTTGAAGGCTCTAGTAACATAAAGCTTTATAATGCAATGAACACAGAGCTTGGCACATAGCAGGTGCTCAGTAAAGATTAACTCTTATTATTAAGTCCTTTGATCCTTATGATGACACTCTGGTTTATGAGAATTAATTGGTCTACATCTACCTTGTGATACAAAAAAACTAGTAAAGAAAAAATATGTGGTGAGTATAATAGTAGATTTGTGTATGTATTTACTGAAGTCTACATTTTCAACTATTTGTACAATTGATTGTGAGCCTAGATCCTGTTTTTCTGATGCTTTATATACTGTCTAGGTAATTGTAGGTTTAAATGCTTAATTTTAGACTTTTTGACATTATTCTTGTCCTAATTGGTTTAATTTGGATAATCTATCTGGAAAAAAAACAAAACAAAAAACAACACATTGTGCCTTTTACAACAGCCTTTAAAAAAGTGGGGGTGGGGTGGGGGCAGTAATCAACAGCAACCTAGAAACTTCTATCTCTAAGGATTTTCAATATAGTGTGTTTTTTTTCCATAATGGATTTGTCTAATATAGTACACTCCTTTTTGTCATCTATAAACACATTATTCTGCAAAATTTAGAGCACTTTTATGCATCTTTTTTTTCCCCATTGGTACACATTGAGAACATTTTTTGGCGGTAATTATACAATTTGCATTTTTAAAGAGTAAATTGCAATCAAGAAAAAAAATTATCATACAAATTGCTGTGTGTGTAATATGGTATGTGCAGAATATAGTGTTTATTTTTCTGACGCGCAGACTAGATCTATCTTAGAAAAACAGCTAGGAAAAGAGAATAAAGAACACAGTTGCCAGGAATTTAAATTTTGTTTTTTTTTTCTGTCTAAGATTTGGAGAGATGAAGTAGATTTCCACATTTTAATTGGGAGGAAATTCTTGCTCACTTTCACTTTTCCATGGTTTCTCCTCTCCTCTTTCTTCTCTGTTTTTCTTTGAAAATATTTGACTGATTCACTGTTTCTGAGAAATCATGATCTTTATACTTTTTAATCTTAGGTATTTTTAAGGAACAATTGCAGAAAAAATGAAAATAGTGATGTTTTGGAAACTAAAATGTAGACAGCCAAAGGTTAATATTAAGAGTTCCTATGGACAGCCGAAAAAAAAACAAAACCACCACCACACTCCCCAATAAAATGAACAAACATTCATGACAAAATCAGTCGTGAATATGTTTTGTGTATGTGGAAAGTTCTGAATTTTCTTCATGGAGAAATTGTCTTATATTCTATTAATACTTAGCTTGTGTAGATAAAAATACAAAAAACCAACCCCATTGCCATCAACTTGATTCTGACTCCTAGTGACCCTACCAGACAGAGTAGCACTACCTCATAGGGTTTCCAAGGTTGTAAATTTTTATAAGCTGACTGCCACCTCTTTTTCATGCAGAGGGGCTGGTGGGTTTGAACAACTGACCTTTCATTTAGCAGCCCAACACTTAACCTTCACCATCAGGGCTTCTATGTTTGTGTAGATAGAGGGTGCTTAGCCACGTAAGTGGTGCATTTTGTGACCATCTGAATGACAAATTTCTGTACAGTCATCCCTACTAGCCAAATAGTTGTTCTGATTTTTCTCATTTAAAACAGTCAAAGACATCAGGGTGACTATTTGATCTAGTGATTTTGCTTGAAGAAACCAAGAATATTTTTATTAGAAATGGATTTATTTTCAATGATTTTCATGTTGAACTCATGAATTCACTTTTTTATATGTACTATTAGGAAATATTATTTGCTGTCTGGAAATCATGATATAAGAAACCATTATGTCATATTGTTAAGTCTGGTAATGAATTCTAAACTGACTTTAAATGGTATCCAGTGCACCCAGAGGAAATTTCCAGATGATCATGTACCTTTTCAGAAGTCAGTTTTGGAAGTGCCTGGTTTATGAAAAAGACTTGCAATAGGCATGGAAGGAATTTCTGGACAGTGCAAATGGTTAAGTGACAGACTACTAACCAAAAAGTTGGCAGTTCAAACCCACCCAGCTGCACCTCAAAGAAAGGCTTGGCGATCTGCTTTTGAAAGATCACAGCCTTGAAAACACTATGGAGTGCAATTCTACTTGGACACACGTGAGGTCACCATGAGTCAGAATCAGCTTAATGGCACTGGCTTGGTTCTGGTTTACAGGCATGGAGTGACGATATTCTGTACTTTCTGTTGGAAGGGGTTGCCATGAGTCGGAATGGACTTGACGGCCACAGGTTTGGTTGGTTGGTTGGTTTTCGTATGTTGGAAAGTAAAGTATCAAGTAAAGCTTTCACCATGAAAATCTTGGTCATTAAAGTGAACATTGGGTGCTGATTCTTAGACAAGAAAAGGAGAAGTGAATCTGTAAGGGATTGAAATGTGTGAACCCATGAAGTCTGAATACTATTTTCTTTGTGGCTAACAATATGGTCAGAATTTTTCTTCCATGTTTTTTTGCAGTCTCCATTTCTATCCTCAGTAGGAGTCAAAAGTGAAAAGACATGAAGCAAAAAGAGCAAGTATTAGAAAAGTTTCAAGTAGATTCTAATATATAGCTAAATGCCCATTTAATTCTGCGGGGAAAAAACACGTCTGGAGGGGTGTAAGTTGAACCACTCACCACATCGTTGTTGCAATAATTTTTTCATGCGTGTATATGAGTTTCTCAGAATCAGCTGGAATGTAATACTTACAAGGTTAATTATATGTGTTGAAAATGTAAATGTTCAGCACTCTCAACATGCTTAGTTAATTCAGGTCTCACCCAGGCGTTCCCGCTATCTTTTTAACCACATTGTTTTCCAAGATGTGAAGTTCATTTATGGGTAACATCCTTTGAACCTTTTCAGTAAAATAAAAGGGTATTTGAAATGCATGGTCAGTCAACATATAACTTAAAATCTTAAGCATCTGGTTTTCAAAAAGAACAATGTGGATTAATGAGAGTTGTTTTTTATAGAGCTAATACAATTACTTGTCAAAAGAGACAAAGAAGAGAATTATTGTTGGTATTCTGGTCAAAAACTATGTTGATCCATCATGAAAATTGAAAATGCTCCAGAGAATGGATGGATTTTGACTTATTTGTGGTTTTAGTGAGGGGAATGAAGTCACGAAGAAGGTACATGGATCATAAAGTAAAATCAATATGGATAGTCAGTTAAAGAAAAGCATTTTATATTTATGTCAATTGAAATGGAAAAGAAACTATTCCTACAAAGAAAAAGCAACATTGCTATGTATGGAGATTTTTATTTTGTTTGTTCTGTATATTATTAGCATGACATTCACTTGTTCATTTTGAGAATTAGCAGGATATTACAGCGAAAATATAAGTTTCTTTTAATTTCATCATTTTATTAATATTTACCTGGATATCCTCCCTTGGTCCCTGACCTTAATAAAATGTCTACTCCAGATTTGGAGGTAAGCATAAGGTTTATTTTGTTTCCTGATGGTTCATACAAAAAGAAGAAAAAAAAAGATTAGTCAGAGCTGTTTGCTTCCAAGAACGTGAACTAAAATAGGTCATTGATAGTCATTCAACATTCTTTGGAGAAAATATCACTGTTGGTTATTAATTGACTTCAAGTTTAGGAATAGTTTTCCAAAACATTAGTTGTTAGGCCTTTTCCCCCGCTTTTTTCTTCTTAAACAGAATAACACGAATGATTTTGAGCCGTTGTCGCAATTGTTGTTAGATGCCATTGAGTAGGTTCTGACTCGTAGCAACTCTATGTACAACAGAACAGAATACTGCCTGATCCTGCGTCATCCTCACAATTGTCGCTGTATTTGAGCCCGTTGTTTCAGCCTCTGTGTCAGTCCATCTCATTGAGAGTCTTCCTCTTTTTCTCTGACCCTCTACTTTACCAAGCATGAAGTCCTTCTCCAGGGACTGTCCCTCCTAATAACATGTCCAAAGTATGTGAGACAAAGTCTCACCATCCTTGCTTCTAAGGAGCATTCTGGCTGTACTTCTTCCAAGACAGATTTGCTCATTCTTCTGGCAGTCCATGGTATATTCAATATTATTTTGCCCACACCATAATTCAAATGCATCAATTCTTTTTCAGTCTTTCTTATTCACTGTTTAGCTTTTGTATGCATATGAGGCAATTGAAAACACCATGGTTTGGGTCAGATATACCTTAGGGGTGGTCAGAAATTTGTATCGCTCTTATAAAGGAGTGAAGCTAAAGCAATGTAGATCCTCATACTTAAAGTACAAACACTTTCAGGGCCTCTATCATCATCCAAGCTAGGAAGAGAGAGAAGGCAAGAACTAAGTTCACCACCATTATGTTTAATCATTACTACTTCCTAAATAATGAATATATTAATATTCCATTTCATGTTCAAATGACACCTGCGGAGAATGCTCACGCAACAAACCTTTCAAAGTTGTTATGAGTTTATTTAAGAGTCAAGTCCTCTTTTTTTTTTTTTTTTCTTTAGTATGTCTATAATCTCACCAACATCACGTTGTGGAAAAATGGATGTGTGTTCTGAACCACATATTCCAGTTCAAGTGTCTCCATTTATAAGCTTTGTGATCTTGATTGTAGTCTCTCTGGTCTTGTCATCTTCTATAGAACAAATACAGTCCTATGCACATGTGCTTACGTCTTTGGAGAGCCAACAAGGTAATACATGCTTCAGAAATTTATTAACTACTAAATAACACACGTGGGGCCCTGGTACATAGTGGTTAAGAGTTTGGCTGCTAATCAAAAGGTCAGCAGTTAGAATCCACCAGCCACTCCTTGGAAACCCTACGGGGCAGTTCTACTCTGTCCTATAGGGTCGCTATAAGTCAGAATTGGCTTGACGGCAATGGGTTAGTTGGTTGGTTTTAAACAATAAACAAGTGTAAGTGGTTGTTACTGCTATAATTATATGTGATCAGTTATCTCAGTTGGTTAGATTCTAATATTTCTAAAGCCAACAACTCAGGTTCATGTCCTAGAAAAATGGGTCATTCCTAAGCAACACAGTCAATTTCTCTGAATCCTTATCTAACCCCTATTTTCATGTTACTCTTCACAAAGGAATCAGGTATGAAAATACTGAGGGCTCAGTACAAATGTTTTGGCACACCTGAAACAACTCAAGGTGCATGCCCCATTGACAGCTGTTCAGTAACAGTCATGCTTTTCTGTCCAACATGCTTTTGTGAAAACTGTCTTAGGGTATAGAAATAGCAGATTATTTTTCTAATATTGCATGTTACATACTTTTTAGAATACAGCAGTATTACAAAATCCTAACACTACAGGGACCTAGGTTCATTAGGTTATCAGGTTAAATGGCTTTGGTTTAGGCTAGGTTTAAATGAAACTGTCTAACTCAAGAAAATCAGTAACGTAGATACTCTTTATATCACTATAATGCAGCTACCATTTGCCTTATTATACCAAGGTCTTTTATCCATTCAAATGGGTCCCAGAAAGAGTTCTAAGCTACAGAACAGCCACAGAACCAGAGTATGCCCAGGGTGGCTGTGATGAGTTCCAGTGGCTTGTGGGTCTTCTATCCACATTAGAGGTCCCTAGGTGGCACAAGTCATTTGCTCTTGGCTACTAAACTACAGGTTGGTGGTTCAACCCCCCCCCCAGTGGTGCCACAGAAGAAAGGCCTGGCTATCTTCTTCTGAAAGGTCAGAGCCATGGACACCTTATGGAACAGTTCTACTTTGTAACACATGGGGTTGTCATGACTCAGAATCAACACAACAGCAGTGGGTTTGGTTTTATTTTTGTCCTAATTAGAGGACCCTTGGTGTTATTAATAGAACTGATTTTCTTGAATATCAGGATGATGGAGGCATGAAAGTAGGAAGGTCATTTGCCAGACTTTTGGGGATGATTCCAGGTGTTCAAGAAACAATAACAACAACGCTAGCAACAGCACTGTCTTAGGCTGGGTTCTCTACAGAAGAAAAACCACTGAAGCATATAAATATATAGAGAGATTAATATCAAGGAAATGGTTCACATGGTTGTAGAGGCTGGAAAGTCCCAAGTCTGTGGGTCAGGCTGGAGGCTTCTCCTGACTCACTTAGACAAATGACCTCCGGCTCACAGGCTTCAGAGGCTGATGAATCTGAAGATGGGCAGGTAAGCTGCTAGCTCACATCCCAAGAACCAGAGGTCAGACGATCAGAAGCCAGCTACAGAATCCAGAGTGAGCAAATCCAGAGAGCTTTGCCAGAAAGGCCAACTATATTGGATATAGGCTACACCCGCAAGGAAACTCCCTTTCAACTGATTGGCTGCACAGAACAGATCTCATCATGGAGGTGATAGATTACATTACATCAGATCTCATTATAGAGGTGATCGCATTGTTATATAGCTGCCAAACTACATCATAACTGCCAAACTACTTGATCACGGCCCAGCCAAGCTGACACACAACCTTAACCATCACAAACACCTAACGTATTTTATGAGCTTGCTTTCAGGTTTTTTCATGTGTTTACCTATGAAGATACAGCTAATCAGTGTCAAATAAAAGATTTAAACCCAGGTAGTCTAACGTCTGAAGCCCACATTCTTAATCACATAAACTTAGTTGAGAAATGTTGTTTAATTACATATCATAGGAATTGTTTGAGGGGCACATTAGCAATAGCTTTAGGTTATTAAGAATAGAAGGAAGTCCACTCTGAGTTCTGCTAGCTAAAGAGAAACAAAAACAAAACAAAGCCTATTAGGCTGAAATTTTAGTGATTTCATGAAGCGTAGGGTTAAAGGTAGGGAGCCCTGGTGGCATGGTGGTATCCACCAGTCACTCCTTGGAAACCCTATGGGGCAGTTCTACTCTGTCCTCTAGGGTCACTATGGTTGAAATAGACCCAACAGCAACAGGTTTGATTTTTTTTTTTTTTTTTTTTTGGTTTTCAGGGCCAAAGGTAGGTGATCATTCTCAAACAATAACTTCACTTATTCCTTCAAAAAATACTGACAACGTGCCTACTGATGGGGCTAGAGAGACTTAAATATATGATAATATGTTTCCAGTGTAAATTTGAGTACAATATCACTATGAATCAAAATCAACTTGACAGCCTCCAACAACAAAAACAACAACAAATGTATGAAAAACTGTTTTATTCACTAGTTATACCGTGAAATCAGGCACCTATCTTCACAGCCATAAGAAAGGGAAGTACCCAGCCCTCTCAGGAAGGCTTCCTGCAAGAGGCAATGCTTTACAAAGACTATAATGCTGAATTGGCCATGGCAGTGTAGGTAGGGAAGAGGAGAGCATTTCAGGAAGAAGGCGCAACAACAACAAAATGTCTTAGGGTTTAGAAATAACAGGCTGTTATTTGTCTAATATCGCATGCTAAATTTAAGGAATTACTAAGAAGTTCAATATGGAATTAACTTATTTAT
Organism: Dugong dugon; assembly: GCA_030035585.1. Taxonomy (NCBI): domain Eukaryota; kingdom Metazoa; phylum Chordata; class Mammalia; order Sirenia; family Dugongidae; genus Dugong; species Dugong dugon. Next base: position 96,269,356 of record CM057472.1, on the reverse strand, counting down.
TAAAATATTCATTTTTTTCAAGTACTCCTATACTTTATATATTAAATGAATCTTCCCAACAAATTTCTCTTAGTACTTCTCCAGTGCAGAAAACCCTGAAAATTCAACTGTTATTGCATCTAGCTCCTAGTTCAAATCCCTTGGTTAAGTCGATTTCTCTACTAGTTCTGAGAAAATTCCAACTCAATATTAGGTAAACTAGAGACTAAATTTTCAATGTTACCACTACCAACCAACCAAATATATACAAAATCTTGGGAAAATAAAAATGCAAATTAGGAGAAATATATAGGTTTTAGCCCTCATTTCATTTGCAGAGTTGTTTATAAGCTCATATTTAGAATTTATGATGTACTTCCTCAACTAACTATTCCATATATTCATTTGCTTCCAACCAGAACCTCAGCAGATTGCTGCTTTTTAGAGGACTGGGTGACCCAAACCTTCATTTCAAGGATGTCAGATTCATTTTGTTGGGACTGCCTGTATATAGTTGCTATAGAATTGCATTAAATTTTAGCACTGAACAAGCTAGTTCTAGAAAACCTTCTAGAGTAAACTTTGGGTTGCATCCACGCTTCTTCCTGTCTCCGTTATTTAGCAGTAACTGTGTCTTACCTTGATGGTCAGGATCAATCATACCACACAACACTGTTAAATTCTTTTTGCCCTGTTCACCGGTTGCTATAAAGAGCCCAAAATGACAAGCGGTAACTTAGCTTCCAATTTCATAGAATTGGCCCTTGCTCTGTCCACTGTGAGATGCTTTTATCACACATGTAATAAAACCTCTGAACTATAGAAGTCCAGAGTCGTAGGAAAAGAAAGTAGATACTTCATGAGTATATCATTGTATGTAATAGAGAGAGATGTCACTCTGACTTCCCTCTTAGTTCCTGTACCTATGAATACTGGCTATGGGGAAAACTGCACCACATATCAGTTGTGGTTCAGAGAGCATCTCCTTCTTCACAAGGTGTTATCTGCCAACTCATGTCATAGCAAAGATATTAAGAGCCAATTTATTATTATATAAAGTCAGATACTTCTGAGTCATGGGTACATGCAAAGACCCACAGTACCAATATGTATAAGAATATTGTCTTTACTTATTTATTTATTTATTTATCTGTTTATTTGTTGAGTTCCTAGGTCAACAATAATATTAAATGCAATGTTGTTATTGTTTTAAAAGATATAGTTTACCTGTAAAGTGGAAAAAACAACCAAATTCAGAATATGACTTTTGTAGTAAGAGTAAATTGTTGTCTCCTCAATGGTAGAAGAGAACCAAATGAAACCAGGAGATTGGTGCTTCTTGGTGTAAATTGACAAATGGAGTCTTAGTTTAGGCACTGCTCCTAGAAAATACATCTTTTAGCAGTAGCATTGGCTAGGTAAGTCTGTCCATGGAGAGGCGGAAATGGTTGAGCCCATACATAGTCTGGACATCCTTGTTACCATGGTTACTTTGTTCATGATCAAATGTAGCAATATCTGGAGTGGTTGGGAGGGAATCTAGCTGATATTATCATAAAGGTAATGTCGTCCACATGATTATTAAGAACCTCTTTATGAGTGGAAACATTTTTGTAAAGATTCCTATAGGACAGAAATTTTCCTACAGACTGTGTCAATTCTGAGAGCTTCATCTACAAATTATTTTCTAAATATTATCACCAACCATCCAAACTGGTTTAAGTCTGTGACAATCCTGTCAAAACCAAGAAAGACTAATTATCTTTATGTCAAACTTTTCAAGATCTACATGCAAGGTAGGGACCAGATTTGGTAAACTGAAAAGACTGGCCACTTCTGCTGTCAAGGAAGCTTAAGAATTGATTGGGTTTTGGTATTCACAATGCTCTGACACTTCGTATAAACCTATTTTCTAAATACCATAGGCACATTATACCCTGATTAGTGCCATAAATTTCTCACTAGAGTCTGAATTCAATTAACACCATAACTTGGCAACCAACAGAGACAAACCTTGTATCTGAGTTTTTGTTGTCTTAGTCCAATTTCTCCAAGATAACAGAAACTCTTTAGAGAAGTCATGGTGATTTTCTGGTTGTCTGTCTGCACTTGAAAAATAGCAACAACAAAAACAATAACAACAGAGAGATCTGAAGTTATCATTATATTTATTTAAGTTGCTCAGTCCCATTGGGTTAAATCACTCCACCCTAGTCTTGGATTCTGTTTCTTATGTCTTTGGCTCCCTAAAGCTTGTCTTTAGCGGACACTTTCTTCCATGTGATCAATGATAATAATGTAATTGGTTTGTCATTTATCATTATATGCCATGGGTTAACAGATACTTATCCTTTAATGATCATTACAATATTATTTTTTCCTCTAAATTGTTTTAAGTCTTAACCAGATCCAAGTAACAAATTCCATATTCTTCTTATTTCTCTTAATGTCTTAATTTGTTCTAATTTCTGTGTTAGTCAGCATTCTTGAATACAAGACACAGAGAAGAGATTTAAGAAAAGTAATGCTGGTGATACACAGAAATTCTAGGAAGGCTACAGAATTAGGCATGTGAAATAGGCAGAGATAAGGAAAGCTGGGTAGTAGTCCAGACCACAGCAAAACCATGTCACAAACCAATCTAGTGCCAATGATGATGATCACTGGCTGCTACAGCTTGCACAATATTCATCACCATACTGGGCTCTAGACATTGCGACTAAAATTTTGATATTACTGCATCTAGAATTTCAAAGTTACTGCTATTGCTAGAATGGATGCTCTGCCATCTTTGCTCTTTAGCAAACTCCAGATTAGAGGCCTGAAATGGGAACATCTGCTTGGCAAGAGCGACTGGGTAAGTTAGTATCTGGCATTTACCAGTGGTACAATAGTTAAGTCTTTGGATGTTAACTGAAAGAGATTGGCAGTTTGAACCCACCAGCAACTCCATGCAAGAAAATACTTGATTGTCCGCTCCCATAAAGGTTACAGCCTAGGAAACAAAATGGGGCCTTTCTACTGTGTCCTATAGGATCGCTATGAGTCGGAATCAACTCAATGGCACACAACAACAACAATAGAGTAGGAAATAGTCTGTGCCTTCTTATCATTGCCTATAAGGTTTATGGGCATAGACAAAGAAGTTGCCTAACTGATAACCGTTCCTGGCTCTTTCCCCTTGACCTGAAAATATTTTAATTCCAAGCTTCTCACTGAGTTAGGAGTGGCCATCTGAAATATATCTAACCAATGAGACATATGGAGGGTTTTAGGGATGTTTTTGTTTTCCCTGATAATAAAGATACTTTCAACTTTGTCATCTCTCCTCCATTTTTGACCTGCCTTAAACACGGGCATGATGCCTAGAGTTGTGGCAATCACTGTTTGGCCATGACAGAAATTGGAGAACTACAGAGATGCAAACTCTGATAATATCAAGCCACTGAATCATTGCCAGCAGAAACTAAGAGCCAGACATCTTGTAATGTGAGGAGAAAAAAAAAGAAAAAAAGAAAAAACCCTGTTTATTTAAGCCTTTGAATTGAAGTTATCTGTTATTTGAAGCTGAACACAATATATTTAATACAGTAGAGAAGTCCTCAGAACATGCATAGTCCAAAAAATAAATAAGTAAATATGTCACACTCCTACTTTAAACACTGAATAAAATTAAATGGGTACTAATTTCCACAAATTCACATATGAAATAGCTATTAAAAATACTCAGAAATTTGGGCACACAGTGTGTGAGTTGATGACAACATTTTCCAAATATCCTTGGTAGTCTAATCGGTAATATACATATTTTCCTAACAGACTAATATAGAGTAGTATATGGTTAACAGTTCATATTTCTTAAATTACTCTCCATTTCAAGATGAAACACAACCACTGCTTCATGTTTCCCCCTAAAAAATAAGTAGATAAGACCAAATATAAGTAATATTTTTTAAAATATGAACTAACATACAAAGGTAAAATTAAAAATAGCCATCCACCTCTCTGACACTCATCTAGGATAATCAGAGATTCAAGCACTCTATGTGACAATATATTTGTGATAATTATAGAATTCATATGTCATAAAATAAACTTAGTGTATTTAGTTTTATGACTAAATCCTCCAGCTTTTTGGGATCATTGTAATAGCAGGTGTAATCCAAAAGTCTATTGGGACAAGATCAGTAACATAAATATGGCCTGCTATAACCGTACATGCATACATTGACAGAGTGAGTGCACCTATGGGAAACTGGAAACAGATGATTCATCAGAGGAGGAGAAGCCAGCAACTCCATCTGATTGTGGCCATGAAGAAAAGTAGCACTTGGATTAAATTTCCCAATTTCATTAAATCAAAAAAATCCATTGCCATCGAGTCAATTCCAACTCATAGCAACCCTATAGGACAAAGTGGAACTGCCCCATAGGGCTTCCAAAGACTGGCTGGTGGAGTTGAACTGCTGACATTTTGGTTAGCAGCTGAGCTCTTAACAATTGCACCACCAGGGCTCCTCAATTTTCAATAGAAGGTGAAAATTCCAAATTTCTACGTGAAGTTATTTAATTTTTTTCTTCAATTTTACTCAATTAAAAAAAATACAGTCTGGAGGGTGGAGCATGATGACAAAGTGAGTTGACCCTCCCATTTACTCCCCCAGCAACTAACATACTGAACAACAAATAAAAATGAGCACAGGCTGAGATCTCAGAACGCCAGACAGCAGCTGAGGTGCTGGAGAGTCAGAGTGAGGCAGAAGCAGGAGAGAGGAGGAACAGGGAGGCAAAGAAGCAGGGAGAACCTACTCACTAACTTTGGGAGCACTTGCTCATCACAGCCATTTTGGACGGGGCTGAGCAACACCCCAAACGAGGAACACAGAAAGGGAACTAATCTGAGGAAGCTGAAGTCCATTATTTTTTAAGGCAGTGCAAACTGATTGTGGGAGTTCATGGGTTGCACAGTTGAGAGGGGGCAATGGAGACCGTGGTGCTGTGAGAGAATGTTATTGAATCTTGCTGAAGCCAGAGATGGATGGGAACTAGGACTGGGAGGAATTGCAAGGTCAGCAGTGCAAGGAGAAGACTTCAGACTGGCAGGCTACACAGAGAGAAATGGCTGACTCCCTCCCCATAGCGGGACATCATGGGAGAGCCTGTGCATGGGCACCCATGAGGGAAAGATATAAAGAACCCCTCCCACCTTTGCCACAGAAAAGTCAAGCCCCACCACTTATGTTAGTGACTGCAATCAGCTAAATAACCCCCACACACATTTGTGTTTAATTCCAGAGATCAAGCATCCAGAACTCCTGAATCAGCACTTAAAAAAAACAAAAAACAAAAAAAAAACCACTTAATGATAAGAGTGTCCCCTAGTGGTTCTCAGGAGCATATACCAAGCCCACAGCCACTGGGTCAATTCTGACTCATAGTGACCCTGTGGGCACAGACTGGAGCTGCCCCATGGGGTTCCCAGGGCTGTGAGTCTTTGCAGATGTGGGCTATGTCATCTTTCTCATGCAGAGTGCTGGTGGGTTTGGGTCCTGGCCTTTTGGTTGGCAGCCAGGCACTTGGCCACTGCACCACCAGGGTGCCCAATCAGAAAATTTTCCCACAAAAACCAGAATACAAAATTTAAAATTAAAAAAAGATAACAAAATTGCCGAAATTCAACAAAAAATTACAAAACACACAAAATCGGAAGAGATGAAGGACCAATCAAAAGCAAAACATTAAGAAGAGGAAATTTCTCATATGAAGGCCAGACTAATGAAAACAAATGATAATCTTCAGACCATGGTGATAAATGTATTCAAGGAAAACAAAAAGTGCACAGAAAATAAACTAGCACAAATCAGGAAACATAAACGGAAGAAGAAAATGAGAGACTCAACAAGGAAATGAAAACATTAAAAACAAAAAGAGAGATAACTAATGAAGCTGAAGACTAAAGCAACTAAATTAGAAAAAGCAAGAGAAGCAATAGAATCAAACAGACAGAAGATAGAATCAATAAGTAAGAAGACAAAAATAACTGAATTTATCAAGTCTCAAGAGAAACAAAAGAAAAGAACAAAGAAAAATGAACAAACCCAAAAGGAAATATGAGATTCAATTAAGAAAGTTAACATCAGAATTATTGGAATCCCAGACAGAGTACCATGACAACAATAAAGGCATAGAAATAATTTTCCAAGAGATAATCAGAGAGAATTCCCCAGACCTGAGCAGAGAACCAAGCCTGCAAATACAGGAAGAAACACAAACTTTAATCAGAAAAGACACAAAAAGATTAACTCCATGACATAGCCTCATAAAATTCTTGAAAACAAAAGAAAAGGAGAGAATTCTGAAAGCAGCAAGAGAAAAATGCAATATAACATACCAAGGATCTTTCATAAGAATCAGTGCTGATTTCTCCCCAGAAACTGTAGAAGCCAGAAGACAATGGAGTGACATATATAAAATATTTAATGAAAAAATTTGCCAACCAAGAATTCTTTACCCAGAAAAGTTGTCATTCAAAAATGAGAGGGAAATTAAGACATTCCTAAACAAACAGAAGCTCTGGGAATTTGCCACTACCAGACCAGCTTTGCAAGTATTACTCAAGGGAGTACTCCAAGTGAAAAGGCAAGATCTTTAAATAAATACTCAAGTCTATATACAGGAAAAAATAAATAAAAAGTAAGAGAGAGAATTATCCAAAAACCACAATAGCAGGAGCGATCAGAAAGACCAAGTACATGATATTTTCAAGGAATAAACTCAATAATTGAATCCCACAAAGAATACAACATCAAGTTTGTGACAAATAAACACACACACACACAAAATCTTTTCGATTATAGGTGGTATATTGATGTTAATGGAGTCACATCAACAGAAGTGTGGGAGGGAGGAGCATATCAGGAATAGATTTATTATATTAAGATTGTATGTTAACTGTTGTTCATATGTTAAACATTGTTGCAATTGTAAGTTGTGTAATGTAATATATGTGGTAAATACTAAGAAATCACCAAGAAAAAACATTCAGAAGAAAACAAAAAGGCTAATCACAAGGAAGCAGCCACATACAAACAAAAATAGGAAAACAAGAATTTAAAAAAAAACAAAGATGATACAAAACACTCAAAAAACAAATAGCAAACTGAGTGAGGTAGATACTTTGTTTTCAGTAATAACCTTAAATGTAAATTGTCTAAAAGCTCCATGCAAAAGGCAGAGAGTGGCAGAATGATTTAATAAAAACTTGATCCATCCTTTTGCTGTGCACAAGAAACATACCTTAGACATAAGGACAAAAACCCACTGCTGTCGAGTCGATTCTGACTAAAAAAAAAAAAAAAAGCAGGCTGCTACATCTTTCTCTTTTGGAGCAGCTGGTGGTTTTGAACCACTGACATTTTGATTAGCAGTCGATTGCTTTAACCAGTGTGCTACCAGGGTTGCTTATAAGGACACAAACAGACTGAAAATAAAAGGATGGAGAAAAATATTTCATGCAACCAGTAAACAAAAAAGAGCAGGTGTGGCCGTATTGATGTCAGATAAAATAGGCCTTAAATCAAATCTATTACAAGAGATAAAGAAGGACATTACATAAGAATACAAGAGTCAATCAGCAAGAAGATATAAAAAGTATAAATATATATGCACCTAAAAGCAATGCACCAAAATACATGAATGAAAATTGACTAATATGGAAGGAGAAGTAGACAACTCCACAATAATAGTAGGGGACTTTAACACACAAGTTTCAGTTATAGACAGAACATCTAAAAAGAAGACCACTGAGGACACTGAGAACTTAAATAAAACAATAAGCCAATTGGACCTAATGGACATGTATAGAACACTCCATCCAGCATCAGAACAATACCCATTCTTCTCCTGCTCACTTGGATCATTTTCCAGAGTAGACCATATGCTAGGATACAAAAAATTTTAAAAGATTGAAATCATACAAAGCATCTTCTCTGACCATGATGGTATGAAGCTAGATTGAAATCAACAACAGGAAAAATAAGGAAAAAAAAAAAAAGGAAATTAAATAATACACTACTAAAAAACTATTGGATCATAGAAGAAATCAAAATTGAAATTAAAAAAATCCTAGAATCAAACAAAAATATAAACACAACATATCAAAACCTTTGGGACACAACAAACGCAGTACTCAGATGGAAATTCATAACAATACAGGCCTATATTAAAAAATAAGAAAGATCCAAAGTCATTAATTTAAACAGACAACAGTAGAAACTGAAGAGCAAAAGAAGCTAAAAACTACCATTAAAAAATGAAATAATAAAGATCAGGACAGAAATAAATGAAATAGAAATAGAAAAGCAATAGAATCAACAAAACCAGAAGTTGGTTCTTTGAAAGGATTAATAAAATAGACAAATCACTGGCTAGACTGACAAAAGAACAAAACCAGAAGAGACAAATAACCAAATCAAGAAACGAAATTGGTGACATTACAACTGATCCAACAGAGATAAGAAGATCATAACTGATTACTATGAAAAATTGTACTCCAATGAATTTGAAAACCTAACTGAAATGGACAAATTCCTAGAAACACACTACCTACCCAAACTAACACAGACAGAAGTAGGAAATTTAAGCAGACACATTACAAAAGAAGAGATCAAAGACATCATCAAAATACTGACAACAACAACAACAAATGCCCAGGACCAAATGGCTACACTGGAGAATCCTACCAAACAGTCAGAGAAGAGCTGACACCAATCCTATTCAATCGCTTCAAAAATATAGAATGGGAAGGAACACTGTTAAACTCTTTCTATGAAGCCAGTATTACCCTGATACCTAAACCAGGCAAAAACATCACAGAAAAGAAAATTACAGACCAATATTCCTCATGAACATAGACACAAAAATTTTCAACAAAATTCTAGCCAACAGACTTCAGCAATGTATCAAAAAAATCATACACCATGATCCAATGGGATTCATATCAGGATTATGAGGGTGGTTCAACATTAGAAAATCAATCAATACAATCCACAGCATATATAAAACAAAGGAAAAGAACTATATGATCATATCAATCGATGAAAAGGCATTCAATAAAATTCAACACACTTTCTTAATGAAATTTCTCAACAAAACAGGAATAGAAGGGAAATTTCTCAACATAATTAAGGGCATATATACAAAACCAATACCCAACATTATACTCAGTGGAGAAAGGCTGAGAGCCTTCTCTTTGAGAACAAGAATGAGACAAGGATGCCCATTATCACCACTCTTATTTAACACTGTACTGGAAGTCCTAGCCAGAGTGGTAAGACAAGAGAGAGAAATAAAAGGTATCAAAATTAGAAAGGAAGAAGTAAAACACTCATTCCTGTTTGAAGATGGCATGATCCTATACATAAAAATTCCACAAGAAAACTACTGTAACTAATAGAAGTATTTAGCAACATTGCAAGGTACAAAATCAATGCACGAAAATCAGTTTGGTTTCTCTACAATAACAAAGACTACTCCAAAAAAGAAATCAAGAAAACAATACCATTTACAATAGCCCCCAAACTGATAAAATACCTAGGATTTAAACTAACCAGGGACGTAAAAGACTTATACAATGAAAATTATAAAACACTACTAAAAGAGACCTACAAAAATGAAAAGACATGCCATGCTCATAGATTGGACAACTTAAAATAGTGAAAATGTCAGTTCTACCTAAAACCATCTACAGGTACAATGCAATCCTGATACAAATCCCAGCAACGTTCTTTATGGAAATGGAAAAACTAATGACCAACTTCATATGGAAAAGAAAGAAACCCCAAATAGCCAAAGCAGTATTGAAGAAAAAGAACAAAGCAGGAGGCCTCATATTCCCCAATATCAAAACATAGTATACAGGCACTGTAATCAAAACAGCCTGATATTGGAGCCCTGGTGGTTCAGTGGTTAAAGCAGTCAGCTACTAACCAGAAGGTGGGTGGTTTGAACCCACCAGCCTCTCCAAGGGATAAAGATGTGGCAGATAGCTTCAGCGAAGATTTACAGCCTTGGAAACCCTATCAGGCAGTTCTACTCTCTTGCTATGAGTCAGAATCAACTTGATGGCAGTGTTTTTTCTTTCTTTCTTTTTTTTTGAATTGGTTCAATGACAGACACACAGACCAGTGGAATAGTATTGAGAACTCAGAATTGAACCCAGCCATCTACAGACAACTAATTTTTGACAAGGGGTCAAAGTCCAATCAGTGGGGCAGAAATAGTCTCTTTAATAAATGGTACTGGCAAAATTGGACATCCGCCTGTAGACAAATGAAACAGGACACATACCTCACATCATACACAAAAACTAACTCAAAATGGATCAAAGACCTAAATGTTAAACCTAAAACCATAAAATTCCTGGAAGAACACTATGGGACCTAATCTTTTGTAAAAATAGGATAACAAACATAACAACAAATGCATGAATAGAAGACAAAATAGGTAGATGGGACCTCATAAAAATTAAAAATAGACCCAATGTTCATTGGTGGTTACCAGGGAGAGGAGGGGGGAGGGGAAAGTAGTACACTTTAGATCGTAGAAACTTGTTGTTTTTATTTATTTATTTATTTTTAATGATGGGAAAAATAGCACCAAATGTGGATGCAGTGTGCATAGCACAACCAGAGTAAAAACAAGTGTTTGAGCACATATGGATGGGTATAGGCATATTAGTATTCAGGTAGGTGCAGGTATTTACATAGGTGAGAACAAACAGAAGTATCTACAGGTATGGGTAAATATAAATATGTGGGGCAGGCACATATATTCACTGAAAACACAAATACAGATACTCCACAAACATAACCAAACACCTTCCAAGATTTGTTTTCTGGTTTGGAAAGCCTAGGACCATAGTCTCATGGTACAACTCAGTCAATTGGCACAACATATTTCACAAAATTAATGATCTGCATCCTAGTGAAGTGAGTAGTATCTAGGGTCTTATAAGCTTGCAAGAGGCCATCTAAGACACAGTGATGGTTCTCCACTCGCCAGTATCAAAACAGTAAGAAAGTAACCAAAAGTGCAGAGAAGAAACAAGTCTACATGAGCCAAAATCTCATCTACTCTGAGACCAGAAGAACTAGATGGTGCCCGGCTACTATCACTGATGATTCTGACAGGGGTCACAATAGATGGTCCCAGATAGAATGGGAGAAAAATGTGGAGCAGAACTCAAATTCTTATTTAAAAAAAAAAAAAAAAAAGCCAGGCAAACTGGAACAATAGAGAACAGAGGATTCTCTGAGACTATCCCCCGAGACATTCTTTAAACCTAGAACCGAGCCTATCTCCTAAGATCACCTTTTAGAGAAATAGCAGAGTGACACACAAAATAAAGGACATTACTCATAAGCAAAGATGAGAAGATAAGGGGCTGGGAAACTAGAGCACTAGAAATGGAACAAACAGAACACAAAGAGACTGTTTGCAGATTTTGATAAATGTAACTAATGTCACTGTAAAATCTGTGCAGAAATTGTCAAATGGGAAGCTAACTTGCTGTGTAAACTTTCACCAAAAATTCCATAAAATATTATTTAAAAAACAAAATAAAAATAATACACTCTGTATCTGGATTTGGGGAAAATAACTTGTGACATCTACTTCAAGAAAAGACTTAATCACTGAGTAGTATCCTTGTCTATTAGCTTGGGAAAAACTACATTGTGATAAACACTATGGTCAAACACACACACACACACACATGCACACAGAGAGAGAGAGAGACAGAGACAGACACAGAGACAGAGAAAGAAGAATAAGCATTTTTAAACCTTTTTATCCAAAATGCTTTGCTTTTCTGGATTTTCTGGTGTCATGGTTTGAATTATGTCGCCCCAAAAATGTCTATATCAATTTGGCTGGGCCATGATTCCCAGAATTGTGTGGTTGGCCTGCATTTTGTGATTATAATTTTATGTTAAAGGGGATTAGGGTGGGATTGTAACACCACCCTTACCCAGGTCACAACCCTGATTCAATGTAAAGGGAGTTTCCCTCGGGTGTGGCCTGCACCACCTTTTAACTTCCAAGAGATAAAAGGAAAAGGAAGCAAGCAGAGAGTTGGGGACCTCATACCATCAAGAAAGCAGTGCTGGGAGCAGAGTGCATCCTTTGGTCTGGGGTCCCTGTGCAGAGAAGCACCTAGTCCGGGGGAACACTGAAGAGAAGAAGGCCGACAGAGAGAAAAAGCCTTCCCCTGGAGCTGATGCCCTGAATTTGGACTTTTAGCCTACTTTAACAGTGAGGAAATAAATTTCTCTTTGTTAAAGCCATCCACTTGTGGTATTTCTGTTGTAGCAGCACTGGATGACTAAGACACCTGGTAAAAGTAATTGCTAAGGAAGGCAGTTGGGTTCTACTAAGTGTCCAGGACTTGTGCAGTATACTAGCATATTTTCAAATCAATATCTGGTTCATTTTTTATACAATAGCATACTGATGACATTATATTCGTTGATGTTCGTATTGCTAATTCTAAGGGTTAGGTGGAGCAAACGGTTAAGTGCTTGACTATATCCAAAAGATTGGCACTTTGAACTCACCCAGAAGCACCTCAGAGGATAAGCGTGGTGGTCTGCTTCCGAAAGTTCACAGCCTTGAAAAACCTATGGAGAAGTTCTACTCTACTCTCATGGAGTCTCCATGAGTCAGGATCGACTCGACAGCCGCTAACAACAACAACTGGATAATACTAGTAATGAAAAATCCTTGAAATCCTAGTGGCATGCAATAACAGAAGCTATGTTCTTGTTCATAATATGTCCAACTGGCTAAGGGATTGGAGATGAGGGAGCTTTCTTCTACACCATCATTGAGGAACCAGGTCTGATGGAGACTTCACAATTTTTGACATGTCACTTCCTGGACCTTGTTATCTAGCCAAAGGAAGGAATGAAAGAGCAAGAATCATCACATAAGTGGTTTTTCTGGCAAAGGATTTGTAGTGCCATTTATTAATTCACTCTAGATTTCACTGTTTAGAATTGAATCACAATGTCTCCAGTGAGATGCAAAAGGATAATTGAAGTGTATTTGATGGCAGGGCTATAGCTTTCTAGCAACAACAGATACCACAAGTAAGGGGAGCATGGTCAGGGAACATCTAGCCATCACTGCCCCAATGTTCTAGAATATAATTTTTTTTTCCTTTAGTGATTTTCTTACCCTATATATTTTTTCAGTATCGGCAGCTAATTTATATTAATTAAAGAGAAAAAAAGTTCTTTTTTTTTTTTTAACTTTTCATGCTTTCCACATTCCCAACAGGTAGTTCATACACTCTCTAAAAGGAGAGTAGCAGATTCATCCCTGGAGAGACTGAAGAACCCATGAAGAAAATCCATAGGTACTTGAGTCTCTGAGATCAGGGGGCTTCCCTAAGAAAAGCCAGGATCCTTGTACATCCCTAAGTTGAAGCCCAAGAGTTCCAAACAACAGTCAAGCCTCATAAGACAGAAAAACAAAAACCAACACAATCTAACATGAAAAAAGGATCTCGTAAGAAACAGAAAGAAACCACGGAATGGAAGAACAATTCAAAGAACTATAATTAATATGTTCATGAAGGTAAAGGAAGATACAATGTACTTAAAACAAGAAAGGATCACTTATGTCTCATCAGTAAAATAGTGCCTCATAGGGTAACTATAAGGATTACATTAATTAGTGTATGTAACATATTTAGAACAGTTTCAGGTACATAATAAATAATACATAGATGTTAACTATTATGTTTAAATCAAGGAATGTTGTAAATTATATGTTTAGTTTCTTCATTAATTTACAGAACCGAAGATCATGTTCAAATTAAATTTACAATCTGAAATTAATTTAGGAAACCAATTCCATTTATGATAGCATCAAAATAGCAAAATAATTGGGAATGAAATTCACCAAAGAAGTGCAAGACTTATACAATGAAAACTAGGGAATATTGTTCAAATAAAGATATCTAAGTAAATGGAAATAATATCTGTGTTCATGGATTGGAGGATTTATAACAGCATTAAGACTGCAATACTTCTCAAACTGACCTACAGATTCAATGCTATCACATTCCCAGCTGCCCACTTTTTTTCAGAAACTGACAAGCTGATTCTAAAATTCATACAGAAATGTTAAACAGTCTTGAAACAGAAGAACAAAGTTAAAGTGCTAACATTTGCCAATTTCAGAACTTACTACAAAGCTACACTAAACAATGGTAACACAGTGGTTAAGAGCTCAGCTGCTAACCAAAAGTTCAGCAGTTCGAATCCACCAGTCACTCCTTAGAATCCGGATGGGATAGTTCTACTGGGTCCTATGGGGTCACTCTGAGTTGGAGTCAACCGGATGGCAGTGGTTTTTTTTAATGGTATTTGCATAAGGATAAACATATAGACTGATGGAATAGAATTGATAATCAAGGAAATAAATCCTTGCATTCATGGTTAATTGATTTTCAGCAAGGGTGTCAAACCAATTCAATGGTGATGAAATGTCTCAAATTAGAGGTGATAGTTGTACATCTCTGTGAATATACTAAAAAAATGAATTTTGCACTTTAAGGGAGTGATTTTTATGGCATGTGAATTAAACTGCAATAAAACTCTTATAAAATAAATAATCTTATCAGAACAAAAAATAGCAGTACCGTGACTTAGTATTGTTAAATACGGAAAAGATACCCAGAGCACACTATAGTGTTCTAGGATATTGGAGAATTGAATTTGAATATCTTAATGGGCTTAGTAGACTCAGCTCTGATCTCACATAGGACTGGTTACCTGATATGCTTTCGTATGGGATTGATAATAGAAGAGGTAATATAGATGCTAGAAGTTTAGGGGTGGAAGAAACCTTAGAGACAACATAGCCAGATTCACTCTTAAGTTAGGAAATTAGATGAAGAATGACTCTGATATAATCACATTTATTTATCTCATAAGCAGCATAGCCAGGAAGGAACACAAGTGACTCAAGTTCTGGATCCATGTTGCATGTGAACACATCAGAGTGTGACTATTTCCGATATCAAATGTTTGCTTTTCAATGCCTCTTAATACACATCATGCAGACTAGATATCAGTAAGATAAAAACTAATCATTGGCTTCAAACATTATAAAATTAGGATATACTTAAGCGTCTCAAATACCTTCATAAAATGCAAAAATCATATGCAATATTAACTATGCTTCTTTTGTATTTATTGACATTAACTTTGGAAATATTATGACATAGGTATAACGTGATTTATTAGTAATAGTCTCATGCTGCTTGCTTTCTATAATTCCATTATCTTCTTTCTGAGTTATAATTTAATTCATTATTTTTCTTTCATTTTAATAAATAATTAGATTCATTTCACTGTAAATCTGGGGGTCATTCTTTCCAAGTAAATTCTTCAAAAAATTACATATAGATCCATTATATTACAATTGTGCAATTAACCTAATGTCTGTCTACATAAATCAAGATTTTTGAAAATGTAATATGATGCCTATGTAGTTGTTAATCCATTGCTATTGAGTCGATTTCCACTCATAGCAATTTTATAGGACGGAATAGAACTGCCCCATAGGGTTTCCAAGGAGAAGCTGGTGGATTCAAACTGCAGACCTTTTGGTTAGCAGCCAAACACTTAAACCACTGTACCACTGCACTACCAGCTTCTGTCAGATCAGCCCCCAACTCATGGCAAACCCATGCACAATAGGATTGGACCGTTGTTATACATAGGGTTTTTATTTGTTGATTTTTTGGGTGTAGATCCTCAGGCCTTTCTTCCTAATCTATCTTAGTCTGGAAGCTCCTCTGAAACTTGTTCAGCATTATATCAACATGCAAGATTCCACCGACAGATGGGTAGTGGCTGTGTTTGAGGTGCACTGGGAAGAGCTGAATCCAGATCTCCCACAAGGAAGGTGAGAATTCTAGTGATGTCTACAGTATGTGCTATTCATTATTTTCAGATTGCAGAGTTCTTTGTGCTCATTTGCCTATTTTTAATTCCAGTCCTTTAACTATTTTCTCTTTAGATTAGATCTAGAAGATGAATCTGAGGAAATAAAGATCTCTAGTAATTAGCCAGGAAAATGAGAAAAAATATAGCTCTTAGATGAATTAATGTTAATACTCCTACAGGGTGTTTCTTCTTCTTTTCTTCTGAAATGTATATTCAAACCAAGGAAGCTGGGGCCAGAATTCATCAGTGTAACCACTTCTGAGCATTCTTTTAGGCCACAGTCTCTTCATTCGTACCTTAGAGATTCCTTCTAAGGAATCTGCTGGGATGCTTTTCATAAAACATAACCATAGCTATCAGGGTGTTACTATTGCTTTGAGTCCTTGTAGATGGTACATCATATTGCTCTGGAGCACATTCCTGAATGTGCCACACTTAGAGGCAAGAGATAAACTGTCTTTCTAAGACATCTTGGGTAGTATTTTCTCTTTGGATTCAGTACTTTCCTTCACTATTAATGAAAAATATATAGGTCAACAGAGAAGAACAAGGTGTTCTTGAAGAACATTCAGATGAATATTCTTATTTGGTGGACATTTTTACTTTAACACAGACTCTTATGTAATCGGGGTCAGATTACCCAATAAACAAGGTATTGTTGTTGTTAGGTGCTGTCGAGTCAGTTCCCCCTCATGGCGACGCTATGTACAACAGAACGAAACACTTCCTTGTCCTGTACCGTCCTCAAAATTGTTGTTATGCTTGAGCCCATTGTTGCAGCCACCGTCAATCCGTCTTGTTGAGGGTCTTCCTCTTTTTCAATGACCCTCTAATTTACCAAGCATGATGTCTTTTCCAGGGACTGAGCCCTCCTGATAACATGTCCAAAGTGTGTGAGATGTAGTCTCCAAATCCTTGCTTCTAAGGAGCATTCTGGTTGTACTTCTTACAAGACAGATTTATTCTTTCTCTTGGCAGTCCATGGTATATTCAATATTCTTCACCAACACCACAATTAAAAGGCACTGATATTCTTCTTTGGTCTTTCTTATTTATCGTCCAGATTTCACATGTATATGAGGTGATTGAAAACACCATGGCTTTGGTCAGGCATATCTTCGTCTTCCAGCTGACATCTTTGCTTTTCAACATTTTAAAGAGGTCTTTTGCAGCAGATTTGCCCAATGCAATGTGTCTTTTGATTTCTTGACTGCTGCTTCCGTGGGTGTTGATTGTGGATCCAAGTAAAATGAAATCCTCGACAACTTCAGTCTTTACTCCGTTTATCATAATGTTGCTTAATGGTCCAGTTGTGAGGACTTTTCTTTATATTGAGGGCTGTGGTCTTTGATCTTCATCAGTAAGTGCTTCAAGTCCTCTTCACATTCAGCAAGGAGGGTTGTGTCATCTGCATATCGCAGGTTGTTCATGAGTCTTCCTCCAATCCTGATGCCCTTTTCTTCTTCATATAGTCCAGCTTCTCGGATTATTTGCTCAGCATACAGACTGAATAAGTATGGTGAAACGGTACAACGCTGAGGCATGGCTTTTCTGACTTTAAACCTCGCAGTATCCCCTTGTTCTGTTCAAACGACTGTATCTTGATATATGTACAGGTTCCTCATAAGCACAATTAAGTCTTCTGGAATTTTCCATTGTTCCCAATGTTATCCATAATTTGTTATGATCCAGACAGTCGAATGACTTTGCATAGTCAATAAAACATAAGTAGACATCTTTCTGGTATTCTCTGCTTTCAGCCAGGATCCATCTGACATCAGCAATGACATCCATGATCCCAGGTCTGCTTCTGAATCCATCTTGAATTTCTGGCAATTCCCTGGCAATATACTGCTGCAGCTGCTTTTGAATGATCTTCAGCAAAATTTTACTTGTGTAATATTAATGATATTATTTGATAATTGTCACAATCGATTGGATCACCTTTCTTGGGAATAGGCATAAATATGGATATTTTCAGGCCAGTTGACCAGGTAACTGTATTTCAAATTTCTTGGCATAGACTAGTGAGCACATCCAGCACTGTATCCATTTGTTGAAACATCTCAACTGGTATTCTGTCAATTCCTGGGGCCTTGTTTTTCCCCAGTGCCATTAGTGCAGCTTGGACCTCTTCCCGCAGTACCATTAGTTCCTGATCATTTGCTGCCTCCTGAAATGGTTGAATGTCAACCAATTCCTTTTGTTATAGTGACTCTGTGTATACCTTCCATCTCCTTTTGATGCTTCCTGTGTCATTCAATATTTTGTTTAATATTTTCCCTGTAGAATCTTTCAATACTGCAACTTGAGGCATGAATTTTTTTCTTCAGTTCTTTCAGCTTGAGAAACGTTGAGTGCGTTCTTCTCTTTTGGTTTTCTATCTCCAGGTCTTTGCTCATGACATTATAATGCATTACTTTGTCTTCTAGATCCACCCTTTGAAATCTTATGTTCAGCTCTTTTACTTCATCATTTCTCCCTTTTGCTTTAGCTACTTGACGTTCAAGAGCAAGTTTTAGAGTCTCTTCTGACATCCATTTTGTTTTTTCCTTTCTTCCTGTCTTTTTAATGATCTCTTGAAATTTCTTTCTTTTTTTTTTAATTTTTTCATTGTACTTCAGGTGAAGATTTACAGAACAAATAGATTCTCATGAAACAGTAGTACACATATTGTTTTATGACATTGGTTAACAACTCCACGACATGTCAACCCTCTCCCTTCTTGACCTTTTTTTTTTTTTTAGTGAAAATATACATAGCCAAAGACACACCATTTCAAAAATTTCTACTTGCAAAGTTCAGTGACATCCGCTACTCTGTTACAATTATGCTGCTATTCTCACTTTAGATTAAGGTTGACAGAACAAAATAGTTTCTCATTAAACAGTTAGTACACATGTTGCCCTATGACAATGGTTAACAATCTCACAACACATCAACACTATCCTTACTCAACCTTGGGTTCCCTATCACCAGCTTTCCTGTCCCCTTCTGCCTTCTGGCCTTTGTCCCTGGACTGCTGTACCTCATTAGTCCCATTTGGTTTTATGGAGCTGTCCACTCCCCGGCTGAATGGTGAACCTTGGAAGTGACTTCACCACTGAGCTAAAAGGGTGTCTGGGGGCCATACTCTCAGGGTTTCTCCAGACTCTTTCAGGACAGTAAATCTGGTCTTTTTTTGTGAGTTAGAATTTTGTTCTACATCTTTCTCCAGCTCTGTCCAGAACCCTCTGTTGTGATCCTGGTCAGAGCAGTTAGTGTTGGTAGCCGCACACCATCTAGCTGTACTGGACTCAGTCTGGTGGAGGCCTTGGTAGCTGTGGTCCATTAGTCCTTTGGACTAATCTTTTCCTTGTATCCTGTTGTCTTCATTCTTCCTTGCTCCTGAAGGGATGAGACCAGTGGAGTGTCAGAGATGGCTGCTCACAGGCTTTTAATACCCTAGACACTACTCACCAAGGTGGAATGAAGAACATTGTCTTTATAAACTGTGTTATGCCAATTGAGCTAGATGTTCCCCAAGACTGTGGTCCCCACAGCCCTACACCCAGCAATTCTGTCCCTCGGGGAGTTTGGAAGTGTCTATGGAGCTTCCATGACCTTTCCTTGTACAAGTTGTGCTGGCTTCCCCTGCTTTGTGTACTGTCTCACCCATCACCCAAGATATCACCTATCTATTGCCTATTTAGTATTTCTCCCCCACCCCTCCCATCCCTGGTAACCAACAAAGATTGTCACTTTTGATGTTTGAACTTTTTCATGGCTTTTTACAATAGAGGTCTCATACAATATTTGTCCTTTTGTGATGGACTTATTTCACTCAGAATAATGTCCTCCAGTTTCATCCATGTTATGAGATGCTTCACAGATTCATCATTGTTCTTTCTCCTTGCATAGTACTCCATTGTGTGTATGTACCATAGTTTGTTTATCCTTTCATCTGTTGATGGGTATCTGGGTTGTTTTCATCGTTTTGCTATTGTGAACAATGCTGCCATGAACATAGGTGTGCATATGTCTATTTGAGTGACGATTCTTATTTCTCTAGGATATATTCCTAGGAGTGGGATTGCTGGATCCTACGGTATTTCTATTTCCAGCTTTCTGAGGAAGCACCATATAATTTTCCCAAAATGGTTGTATAATTTGTGTTCCCACCAGCAGTGCATAACAGTTACGATCTCCCCGCAGCCTCTCCAACATTTGCTATTTCCAGTGTTTTTGATTCATGCCAGTAATGCCGGGGTGAGATGGTATCTCCTTATGGTTTTAATTTGCATTTCTCTAATGGCTAGGGATCGTGAGCATTTCCTCTTGTGTTTGTTGGCCGCTTTAATGTCTTCTTTGGTGAAGTGTCTGTTCATTTCCTTTGCCCATTTTTTAATAGGATTATTTGTCTTTTTGTTGTAGAGGTGTGCATTTTCTTGTAGATTATTTGTCTGACTTGTACTGACCAAAAATTTTTTCCCAGTCTGTAGGTTGTGCTTTTACTCTTTTGGTGAAGTCTTTTGAAGAGCATAGGTGTTTGATTTTTTGAAGATCCCAGTTATCTAGCTCACCTTCTGGGGTTTGTGTGTTGAAGGTTATGGTTTGTATGCTGTTAACACCGTGTATTAAGGCCTGTAGTGCTGGTCCTATTTTTTCTTCTATGAACTTTATAGCTTTTGGCTTTCTATTTAGGTCTTTGATCCATTTTGAAATGGTTTTTGTGTATGGCGTGAGGTATGAGTCCTGTTTCATTTTTTTGCAGATGGCTGTCCAGTTTTGCCAGCACCATTTGTTAAAAAGACTGTCTTTTCCCCATTTGATGGACTTTGGGCCCTTGTCGAAGATCAGGTGACCATCAGTGGATGGATTTAAATCTGGGTTCTCAATTCTGTTCCATTGGTCAATGTATCTGTCGTTGTACCAGTACCAGGCTGTTTTGAGTACTGGAGCTGTATAGTAGGTTCTGAAGTCAGGTAGTGTGAGTCCTCCAACTTTATTCTTCTTATTCAGTAGTGCTTTAATTATTCGAGAATTCTTCCCTTTCCATATAAATTTAATGATTAGTTTTTCCATCACTTTGAAGAATGTTGTTGGTATTTGGATCGTGATTACATTGTATTTGTAAATTGCTTTGGGTAGAATTGTCATTTTCACAATGTTGAGTCTACCTATCCATGAGCATGGTATGTTTTTCCATTTATGTAGATCCCTTTGGGTTTCTTGCAGTAGTGTTTTGTAGTTTTCTTTGTATAGGTCTTTTACATCCCTGGCTAGATTTATTCCTAAGTATATTATCTTTTTAGGGGTTATTGAAAATGGTATTGTTTTCCTGATTTCCTTTTCATCATTCTCCTTATTGATGTATAGGAATCCAAGTGATTTTTTGTGTGTTTATCTTGTATCCTTCTACTCTGCTGAATCTATTAGTTCTGGTAGATTTCTCATAGAGTCTTTAGGGTTTTGTATGTATAGTATCATATCATCTGCAAACAGGGACAGTTTAACTTCTTCATTACCAATTTGGATGACCTTTGTTTCTTTTTCTTGCCTTATTGCTCTAGCTAGAACTTCCAGCACAATGTTAAATAGGAGTGGTGATAAAGGGCATACTTATATTGTTCCTGTTCTCAAGGGGAATGTTTTCAGCCTCTCTCTATTAAGAATGATGTTGGCCATTGGTTTTGCATAGATGCCCTTTATTATGTTGAGAAATTTCCCTTCTATACCTATTTAATTGAGCGTTTTTATCAGGTATGGGTGTTGGACTTTGTCGAAGGTCTTTTCTGTGTCAGTTGAGATGATCATGTGATTCTTTTCTTTCCTTTTACTTATGTGGTGGATTAGGTCGATTGACTTTCTATGTTGAACCATCCTTGCATACCTGAGATGAATCCTCCTTGGTTGTGGTGTATTATTTTTTTTGATATGATGCTGAATTCTATTGGTTAGAATTTTGTTCAGAATTTTTGCATCTATATTCATGAGAGATATTGGTCTGTAATTTTCTTTATTTTGGACGTCTTTGCCTGGTTTTGGTATCAGCATTATGATGGCTTCATAGAATGAATTTGGAAGTGTTGCTTCCTCTTCTATGCTCTGAAATAGCTTGAGTAGTCCTGGTACAAGCTCTTCTGTAAATGTTTTGTAGCATTCTCCAGTGAAGCCATCTGGGCCACAGCTTTTTTTGGTTGGGAGTTTTATTATTACCTTTTCAATCTCTTCTCTTGTTATGGGTCTGTTCAGATTTTCAACATCACTTTGTGGTAGTTTGGGTAGGCTGTGTGTTTCTAGAAATTGATCCATTTCCTCTAGGTTTTCAAATTTGTTGGAGTATAGTTTTTCATAATATTCTGTTATAATCCTTTTTATTTCAGTTGGATCTGTTGTAATGTCCCCCATTTCATTTCTTATTTGGGTTATTTGTGTCCTCTCCTGTTTTTCTTTTGTCAGTCTGGCCAGTGGTTTGTTGATTTGGTTGGTTCTTTCAAAGAACCAACTTTTGGTTTTGTTAATTCTTTCTATTGTTTATCTGTTCTCTATTTCATTGATTTCTGCTCTGATCTTTATTATTTCCTTTCTTGCAGTGGCTGTGGGCTTTTTTTGCTGTTCTCTTTCTATTTGTTTGAGTTCTGTAGTTAATATTTCGATTTTGTCCCTTTCTTCTTTTTTGATGTGTGCATCTATTGCTATATATTGTCCCCTGAGGACTGCCTTTGCCGTGTCCCAAAGGTTTTGGTATGATGTGTTTTCATTCTCGTTTGATTCTAGGAATTTTTTGATTCCATCTCTGATTTCTTCTATTACCCAGTGATGTGTAAGCAGGGTATTATTCAGTTTCCATGTAATTGATATTTTTTCCTTGCTCTTTAAGTTGTTAATTTCTACTTTGATGGCATTGTGGTCAGAGAAGATACTTTGAATTATCTCAACGTTTTGGATCTTGTTGTGGATTGCTCTGTGGCCTAAGATGTGGTCTATTATGCACAACATTCCATGTGTATTGGAAAAGAATGTGTACTTTGCAGCTGTTGGATGGAGTGTTCCATATATGTCTATGAGGTCAAATTGGTTGTGTGTGCCCTTCAGGTCTTTTGTATCTTTGCTGAGGTTCTTTTTAGTTGTTCTGCCCTTTACTGAGAGTGGTATGTTGAAGTCTCCTACAACTATTGTGAAACTGTCAATTTCTCTTTTCAGTGTTGTTAGAGTTTGTTTTATGTATTTTGGAGCCCTGTCATTGGGCGTGTAGATTTTTATTATAGTTATGTCTTTATGATGGAGCTTCCCCTTAATCACTGTATAGTGTCCTTCTTTGTCTTTTATGGTGGATTTTGTTTTAAAGTCTATTTTATCTTAGATTAGTATTGCCACTCCTGCTCTTTTTTGGTAGTTGTTAGATTGATGTATTTTTTCCAACCTTTGACTTTTAAGAAATTCACATCTTTGTTTCTAAGGTGTGTCTCTTGTAGACAACATATTGATGGATCCTATTTTCTTATCTAGTCTGTCACTCTCCATCTCTTTATGGGTTCATTGAGTCCATTTACATTCAGTGTAGTTATTGATAGATGTGAGTTCATTGTTGTCATTTTGTAGTGCTTTTTTTTTTTTGTGGTGCTGACGTTTTCTTTGTTCTTCTTACTCTCCTGTGCTGAGTTACTTTTGTTTGTGGCTTTTTCTTTCATTTCCTTTGTTTTTGTAGGTTTTGTTTTTGCTGAGATTTTATTTTTTTCATCTTTATTTTTATGAGTATGTTTATTAACTTTCTTTTTGGTTAGCAAGAAATATTTCCCCTTATCTTTCTAAGTTTGAATCAGTCTATTATTACTTGGTATTGCCTTGCCTTTGTCTCTATTAGAAGGTTCTATACCTACGCCATTGATTCCCTCTTTTATTGTTCTGATGTTGTTGTCATTTATTGATTAACTGCTCTGATTCCCTGTTGTATTTCTGTTGGTTTTGGATTGTCCTTGAGAGTTCATTTCCTAGATTGGTATCTGGCTGGTAAGATCCTGCATCTTAGATTCTGCCTGTGAGCTGAAGTTGTTTGTTCTCAGATCGAAGAACTCCATTTAATAATTCTTGTAAGTTTGGTTTGGTTTTTACATATTCCCTTAATTTCTGTTTATCTGGAAATGTCCTAATTTTGCCATCATATTTGAAAGAGAGTCTTTCAGGATATATTATTCTTGGCTGGTAATTTTTTTCTTTCAAGGTTTTATATATCATCCCATTGCCTTCTTGCCTGCATGGTTTCTGCTGATTAATCTGAGCTTATTATTATTGTTTCTTCTCTGTATGTGACCTCTTGTTTTTCACTAGTTGCTCTCAGGATTCTTTGTTTGTCTTTGCTTTTGGCGAGTGTGATTATGATATGCCTTGGTGATTTTCTTTTGGGGTGTATCCTATATGGGGTTCATTGAGCTTCTTGGATGGCCAGCTTTTTGTCTCTCATTATATTGGGGAAGTTTTCTGTCAGCACTTCTTCAATGATCCTCTCTGTGTTTTCTGTTTTCTCCCCCTGATCTGGAACTCCAATCAGTAACAAATTTTTGAGGGTCTGTTCTATTTTCTTTGTTCTTTTTTCTGAATTTTCCTCAAACAGAGTTGTATCCAAGTGCTGGTCTTCAATTCCACTGATCTTGTTTTCCGCCATTTCATAATTGCTCCTCAGCCCTTCTTTGACACCGTCGATTTCTGAAATCTTGTTGTTTATCTTTTGGATTTCTAATTGTTGTTTTTGTATAATTTCTAGCTGTGAATTTATTTTGGCTTTTTTTTCCTGCATTATTTTCTTGAATTCTTCCAATTTTTTGCCTGTATTTTCCATGGATATTTCTATTTTTTCCTCATTTTTGTCCGCTTTTTTCTTCAACTCTTGGAGAATTCTGAGTATTAAAGACTTGAATTCCTTATCAGGTAGTTCTAGTGCATTTTCTTCCACTGGAAAGTCATCTGGTGTTTTATTTTGGATGCCTACTGGAACCATCCTGTCACATTTTTGTAAATGTTTTGATATTTTCTGCTGTTTTGGGGGCATTTAGTAGTTATTTTTATGGTTTATTGATTGTAGATTTGTTTTGTCCTTTTTTTTTTTTTTATTTGGCTGTGTCTGAGCAGGCTATCTTTGTGTTCTTTATTGTTTGCTCATCTTTGGGCACGATACTTTTTGCCTCTTCTCCAATTGGCAGGATCAGTAGCTCAGATATGGTACGGCAGGGCAGGTCTAGTTGAAGAGGAGTTTCTGGGATGGGATGTTCATGGCACTTACTACAGCCACCAGGGTGGGTCGGTAATCAGTGCATGGCAGGTTCCTGTAGGCCGTGCCTGTGCTGCTTGCTGGCGTAATGTTAAGTGCACAGTGAAGGTAGGCAGGATGTAGGAGGGAGATTGTTATGTGTGGAGCTAAGATGGATATGGGAGAGAAGAGAGAGGGACAGGAGCCAAAAACAAACAAAAAAGAGTGCTAGGGGAGCTTGCTGTTGGAGTGGAGAGATGAGAGACTATGAAATGGAGAAAAATGAAATGGGAAGAAGAAGTAAAAAAGAAAAGAATGAATAAATAAAAATCAGAAAAAGAAAAGAACAACAAAGTTCCCAGGAATCCCACCAGTGCGGCTATAGGTCTGGGGAAGTTGTTCTCAGCTGTTGCAGTACAGCCTGGCTAGAAGGCATAGAGGTATTCAGCTCCAGGTATTCAGGGAACAGAAAGAGAAAGAAGGTACAGAAAGATGAGAAACTGAGTAATGAAGAAAGATGAAAAGGGAAAAAGAGGGAAAAGAATCAAAACACATTTAAAAAAGAAAAGAACAAGAGAAGCCCCGAAAAAAACAGAAAAAAAAAAAGAAAAACAAGAAAAAAGAAATGCTCTCAGCTATCCATTTGCATGCCTGCGCAAACCAAGGTGGTAGGTTCCAAGAAGCGCAGCACCATCTGGCCAGAAAGGGCTCCCAACTCAAGAAAAGAAAAAGAAAACAAACAAACAATTCAAAACAAACAAACAAAAGCCCTGGGATCCCACCAGTGTGGCTGCCCAGACCGGGAAGCAGTTCCACACTAGAATGGAGCTCTGCAGCCCCTCAGGAAGAAGTAAAGATGGTGCATGGCACCAGGTATTTGAGTGAAAGGAGGGGGAGGTGGAGAGAGGTAAGGAAGAAATCAAAAGAAGTGGAAAAAAAGCTACAACAAATGGTACTCAGAGGAGCCAGCCAGTTTGGGAGGGTGGAATCCAAGCAGCCGGTGTTTCCTGGACAAGAGACTGTGGCCGCAGGAAGCAGAGGAGGCTAAGTAAGGGTGAAGAAGAGCGTGGGGTGGGAAAGTGTATATCGCAAATTACCAGTTGTTCTGTCTCCCACTGGAAGCTCCATGAAGCTGCTTTCTCATACCCCTATTTGCTGGTCTCTGATAGGAGTCCAAGATGGCGGATCCGCACTGCATTAGCTGATAGGGGACCTCTGCATGAATGTCTCTTCACTCTCTGTTCTCTGTCAGTTTTCTCACTCCATTGGTGCTTGGCTGAGTTCTTTATCTCTTCATTTGATGTTTTAGGGTTTCAGGAATGCCATTTTCTCTGTTTGGCTTAGTTTTTCGGATATTTGCTGTGGAGGGACGGTGTGGTACTTCTGCCTAGAGTGCCATTTTGCTGGAAGTCTCTTGTGCTTTCTTCATGTATTAGTCTTTGATGTCATCCCACAACTCGTTTGGTCTTTGGTCATTAGTGTTCAACGCATCAAATCTATTCTTCAGATGGTCTCCAAATTCAGGTGGGATATACTCCGGGTCATACTTTGGCTTTCATGGACTTGTTCTAATTTTCTTCAGTTTCAACTTGAACTTGCATATGAACAATTGATGATCTGTTCCACAATTAGTCCCTGGCTGCCTTCTGACTGTTGATATTGAGCTTTTCCATCATCTCTTTCCACAGATGTTGTCGATTTGATTCCTGTGTATTCCATCTGGTGAGGTTGCCGTTTATGTTGTTGAAAAACGATACTTGCAATGAAGAAATCATTGGCTTTGCAAAATTCTATCATGTGATCTCTAGTATCATTTCTATCACCAAGGCCATATTTTCCAACTACCGATCCTTCTTCTTTGTTTCCAACTTTTGCATTCCAATCACCAGTAATTATCAATGCATCCTGATTGCATGTTCCATCAATTTCACACTGCAGAAGTTGGTAAAAATCTTAAATCTTCATCTCTGGCCTTAGTGGTTGGTGGGTAAATTTGAATAATTGTCGTATTAACTGATCGTCCTTGTAGATGTGTGAATATTATCCTATCACTGACAGCGTTATATTTCAGAATAGATCTTGAAATGTTCTTTTTGACAATGAATGCAATGCCATTCCTCTTCAAGTTGTCGTTCCAGACATAGTATACCATATGATTGTCTGATTCACAATGGCCAGTGCTAGCCCATTTCAGCTCATAGTGGCTGGGATATTGATGTTTATGGGTTCCATTTCATTTTTGACGATTTCCAATTTTCCTAGATTCATAGTTCGTACATTCCACTTTCTGATTATTAATAGATGTTTGCAGCTATTTCTTCTCATTTTGAGTCATGCTACATAAGCAAATGAAGGTTCAGGAAGCTAGACTCTATCCACAACATTAAGGTCGACTCTACTTTGAGGAGGCAGGTCTTCCCCAGTCATCTTTTGGTACCTTCCAACTTGTGGGGCTCATCTTGAGGCACTATATCAGACAATGTTCTGCTGTTATTCATAAGGTTTTCACTGGCTAAATCTTTTCAGAAGTAGACTGCCAGGTCCTTCTTCCTCGTCTGTCTTAGTCTGGAAGCTCAGCTGAAACTTGTCTGCCGTGGGTGACCCTGCTAGTATTTGAATACTGGTGGTTTATCTTCCAGCATCACAGTAACACACAAGCACCCACAGTATGACAAACTGACAGACAGCTGGGGTATGCACTGTCCCAATTGTGCTTTGCCACCAATCTGCAGCGCACAATTCCACCCGTCCCCCACCACATCAAAGATGTGGTGAAACTCATATGCAATTGGTCAGCACAGATTAGCAAGTAAATAAAATTAAGCCTGTGCATAACTTGCTCAATGTAAATAGGTGCATACCGTGCTTGCTTATTAATGTCCCCCTGTGTATAACACTTGTGAGGTGACAGTCTCTGTTCCGATAGCTTTAGAGATCTTCATTCACGTAATCCTCATAACAAACCTACAAGATTGGTATTAATGCTACCATAACCATTTGGTATATGAGGAAACTAACTTGGCATAAGTTAATGAGGATAAGTTAACTGACCAGTAAGTGGCAGATTATATGAGGATACACCCCCTCTTAAATCAATACCCAAGTAACTCTGCTGGTGGATGTTGTAGATGTCTCTCTAGAAGAGTTGTCTCATTATACAGTCTGCCTATCTTGAAAATGAATTAATGATCAGAGGAGATCAGCAAGGCCTGTGACCATCATCTCATGTGTTTACGGTGGACATAAGCACATTTTCCAGAAGAAGGTTTCTCAGACAAGTGTATCATAACTTCAGCTCAGGATATTCTAAATTGAGCTGTTTCAAGTTTGTTCCCAAACTAAATGACGATAATATTAACAAATAGTACAATTCTTGGGGCCCTGGTAGCACGGAGGTTAAGAGTTTGGCTGCTAACCAAAAGGTCAGCAGTTGGAATTGCCAGTTGCTCCTTGGAAACTCTCTGGGGCAGGTCTACTCTGCCCTATAGGGTCGCTATTAGTCGGAATCCACTCTATGGCGATGGGTTAGTACAATTCTAAGAAAGACTTTGTTCTCCAAACAATTAACTCATAGTGCTAGAGAATAAAAAAACAGAATAATTTCATAATATCTAGCACATAGTTCAATTAGTTTATATATCACTCACTGAGAGGTGTTTATTTAGATTTTGAGATCCTAAAGTACAAGGATGATTGATTTATCAATATTTTTGTTCTAAGACCCTAACAAAGTGACTGGTACATAATAGATGTTAGATAAATGTTTGAAGGATTACCTGATGAGAGAAAAGAAAGGGAAAAAAAAAGAAGGAAGAAGGAAGGAAGAAGGGAATTAAATTTCCATGGTTACAGGATATGTTTCTTATCATATCCTTAACTAAAAGAAGAAATTATTTTTTCATTTCCATTTACAATTGCTTAAAATTCTGTTTTATACTATTAGCTCACTCACATACACAACTCATCATATAGGTATTAGCTCTCCTTTTTTTTTTTTTTTTTCCAGGTCTCATATTCTTGGTTTAATTAAGTACTGCCAAAGGCATTTAAATTATACTTCATGCATTTCAGAAGAATAGCATTTCCTGTTTTTAATGTTTATTAAATTGGAATGTCTTTCTGGTAACCATAGTGGGAATTGAGTAAGAGTAGTAGAATACCAGCTACATTATTGTTTTACTCTACAGAGAAAAGAGAGTGAACTTTTGGTTCTTTATTTCTTTCTCTAAAACAAGCAAACAAAACAGCAGGAAACACCTTCAGAAAAACAGCTAGCAGGTGAGGATTTTCACCTTTCCCACAGTCTTCACAAATGTTCAGAAGAGGCACTTAATTTGCGGTTCCAATATTTTCATCTGATTCCTTGTATTTGCATCACGGGTGACTAGGGATATCATTGCCCACTGAACCTCAGAGTAACCGCACTGACACAAGCTGACTGTGTACTCAGCAGAATGCAAAATCCATTGGATATACTCCTACAGAGGCCAAAGCATATGCAATGCTCTTAAGAACATAATTATTCTATTATTTAATGCATCTTATTTCTCACTCTTGCATATCCTTGGCCTAAAAGAAAAAAAAAAAATCACGACCAATGAGTTATTCATTCACAATTTACAAATGACTCTCATCACCTGTGACTCTACCATTTCAAAAACCAGTCAGTACAAAGACTATCAGTTGGTTGTTTACACATTATACAGCATCTACACCCACACATACAGCTCACACACGCATGCCACACCATCGTGTGCATATGGCCAAAGAGAACATACTGATAATTGAGAGACAAGGATTCCAGGTTGGCATTGCTCCTTTCCTAGTCACAAAAATGCTTAGCATTTCATTGAGCATTATTCACTAAAAGTCCATAAAACTCCTTACAATCAGAATATTTTCCTTTATTGCTCAGTCCAGTTCCTTGCGCCTTTCTCAGCTCAATACTTACTTTCTCACTACCAAGTTACTTGGAGAAGAGTCACATATAAACACAGTATGCTATAGTTAATTTTCCACAAGTTGGTATTTTGCAAAAAACCAAAAGTTCATTGAGATCTTCCACTGTGATTTACATATCAAACATGGTGTTAATACAACCTTTTGACCTAAATTATATAAAAATTATATATAAACACACATATATGATACGCCACTGTGTTATAGTTAGTCTGTAAAGGATGCTTGGAATCATGCATATGATGGTGTTGTCACATTTTGTACAATACGTTCTCATACCCATTAAAGTACATTTTATATATAAAAAAGAAAAAGTATTTCAACCTATTCCCAAGCTTAGATAAAGTATAATTATTTTGTAAAAATGACTGTGTGTCTCTTAAATATAAGTGAAAAACTTCCTAAAACTCTCTTCTCTTCTTTTTTTCCTCCTTCTTTCTCTTTCTTTATTCCTAAATGTCCTGTGACAGTGATTGACTTAATCAATGAGAATATAATAATGCATAGGTGGGGCCTGGTCTCCATGTAGCTTACTGTCTAATGGGACTGACAAAAAAGTTAATGCATAATTATAACGGTGTGTGTTATAAAGATAAATCCATTGTAATCAAAGCCAGGCATTAAAGAGAAGGTGTGATAAGACTAAGGGTAAATTCTTCAGACTATTCATCACACTACTCTGGTGTCATGACCACCTTACCACCTAAACAATCAGCAAATAACTTCATAGAACCTCACTGACTGCAGAACTGGGAATTGTAATCTGGCTGCTCCATCCATCATCACAGGCCAAGTTCATCTTGCTCTGTCATGTATATCACTATGGGGATAATTGTTTTACTCTGAAGTCAGCAGCTGGTCAGAGATGAGAAGAAAAGAAAAGAAGTTTGAGAAGATTGTTTTATCATTTATTGGCTTGGCTGTTCCTTGATCTGTGGAACTCCACTGGAATCCTAGGGTAATGTCTGTCCTGCAAGAGGAAGGATTTCTCACAGAATCTCTGGAAAACAAGGGGCTTGCTGAATGATCATGCAAAGAAAACTGGCTGAAGATTTGTTATGTCAACTCTAATCTTACCATACATGAAGGCTGTCCTATTGTCATTTGATATGAATGCAACATACTACAGCTTTACAACTTGATACTGACCTAAGCCCCAAATGGTTTCCAAGGATATCATAATGAATGTGATAATGAAGTCCCTTTAATCAGTCCCAACTCAAGTTGTTTGCCCAGGAACACTGTGTCTAGACCATTAATACAAATGAAATAGCCTAAAAGATGATGTCAAGCTTATATTGTTGGTTAAATCGGAGGAAGCAAGTTTCTATAATGTGGCTTATATTTTAAGAAGAGAACACTCATCTTACAACGTATTAAGTGCTTAATATGCATCATCTTATGAAATCTCTGAGCAGCTCTACACAATAGGTATTTTTCTTTTTTTTTTTTTTTAACAGATGTGGGGCCTAGAAGCTCAGAATTTTTGTCTCTAAATAACACAACTAGCAGGTGGTATACCTAGGATGTAAATACATAGAAGTATTGGTCAATTCCAGGGTCCATTTTCTTACTACTATACAGAGCTGCCTCACCAAAGAATTATTTAAGACATATCTTCTCCATCAAGGGAGTTATGATCGTGTCACAGAAATAGGATTCTTCCAATTGCCTTCTTAAGATTCCAACTCATGGCAACCCCATGTGTGTCAGAATAGAGTTGTGCTCCATAGGGTTTTCAATGGCTGATTTTTTAGAAGTAAATCACCAGGACTCTCTTCCAAGGAGCCTCTGGGTTGACTGGAACCGCCAATCTTTCAGTTAACAGCCAAGGATGTTAACCATTAGCACCTCTCTCTAACTGAATATAAATTAGCATATATTTACTAGATACTCCTGTGGACAAGATACAATGATGTTTATAAAAATGATTATTGGATAGTCCCTGTCCTTAAAGAAATCTTCTTAGAAAGAATGAGATCTTAGACATCACTTTAAGATGGAGCTCAGCTAACTTGAACAAGGAAGAGCTTACTCAAAATCATCTCCTTTTTTATTGGCCAAGCCTGGATCAGAAGCTGGTAGTAGGGGTGCTGGTGGTAGTGGTTATACTGGAATCCACATCACCGATATGCACATGACCCTCTGCTTTCAGAAGGATCCTGCATGTAGGAGTTAATGTTTTGTGGCAGCTCTCTTGAAATACTAAATAATTTTGTCCTTGAATTCGCTCTTTGTAAGTGAAGTTCTATGGGGCAGTGGTGCATGTGCTCTGGGCTTGGAGTCTTGGCTCACAATGACCCTGCCTCTCCTGACTCCAGAACACCGCTGAGCAGTTCTCGACTGCCTGCTCCCCTGCTCCCTCGCACCCTGAGTACAAGCCAGCCTCTTACTATCTTCTCCTGCCCAACTACTGCTACTGCCCTTCATGCTGGCAGAGGTCAGGGTGGGGATGTGAAGAGGGTCAGGAAAAGTTACACACTTAATGCAGTGTTTTGGACAAGGCATGGAGATGGCTGTCCTGTCCCAGGCTGGCAGTCACTGAACGTTAGATGGATGACTCAGCCTCTTGGCCACACTCAACTCTATTGAATGTGTCAGCACAGATGGCAACATCTTGAGGGTCTCCTGTCTGCCATGGATTGGGGCGGTGGGCCTGTGAGAAGGGAAGATGGACTCCCTTACTTGGAAGTAGATCTGTTAGCCGGTGGATGAGGAATCCTGTGGAGCAGTGGACCATGCTTTTCTACTGAGTCATGGGGCAGGATTCTTAGGCACCTCTGAGGTTTTGCACTTGCTCCATGAATATCTCAATGCTCAATGGAGTGTGATGTTAAAATGCAATTAAAAAAAGATGCAGTGTTGACAGAGAAATCGCAGGGGTGGGAGGAGGGTGCGGGGGAGTTTTATATTTTAGTCCCTTTAACACCATTTTTTTCCCTGCTTTTTGAACAAGTGGCTCTCCATTTTTATGTTGCGCAGGGGCCCTCAAATTAAGTAACCTACCTTAGTTACCATTTCTTGATTGCTCAGAATGTGCCAAGTACTCTGCTAAGCACTCTATATGAATTATAGCACTTAACCATTATGACTGTGACACTGTTATTAAGAACGTTTTATAAAGAAACTGAGGCTAGGAGAGGTTAAGAGGTTAAGACAAAAAGACTAAGATCACCCAGGTGGTTAATAAACCTGCAGGTTCGGTCTATCAAGCTATATAGTCCATATTTTTAATGACTATGCATTGTTGCTTCCATCCCGTCTGGCATCCGGTCACACAGAGCTCCATTTCTTCACCCCTCTGCTGCCATGTTCTGCAGCACTAAAGAAGGCCATGTAGTGGCCAAAGACACTGGGCAGAAACAACATGCCTGATGTCTACAGAGAAAAGAGGTAGACCTATTGTCCATTGAAAAACAAACAAACAAAAAGAATGATTGCAGTCAAGTCGATTCAGACTCATGGTGACCCCATGTGTTGCAGAGTAGAACTTCATCCCATAGAGTTTTCATAGCTGTGACCCTTTGAAATCAGATTGCCAGGCCTTTCTTCAGAAGCACCTCTGGGTGGGTTCAAACTTTCAAACTTCGAGTTAGTAGTTGAGCACTTAACCATTTGTGTCGTCCAGTTGTCCACAGAAGCCCCTATAAGCAGAATTTCTGCATTTGTTCCATGTAAATTCCATATTTTCTATGCATTCAATAAGGCAGGAATTGAGTCTTCTTATTTATTTATTTTCTCTTAGAAGAACCATATATTGGGGTCTAACATGAAGAAGTCCCTGGGTGGCACAAACAGTTAAGTGCTGGGCTACTAACTGAAAGGCTGGAGGTTCTAAAGAAAGTTCTGGAGATCTGCTTCCAAAAGGTCATAGCCTTGAAAACTTTATGGAGCAGTTCCACTCTGCAACACGTGGGGTCGCCATGACTTGACCCAACTGGTTTGGTTAGGCCTAACATGGAGTCTGCACTAGTGAGTGCGTAAGACATAAATTTGAATGATAGCATAAGGAACGATGCCAATAGTTCTGTCTTTAACCAAACACACTTATAAACCATGTATAAATAAATGTCCAAGTTGTCTTTTATGAGTCAACATTGAATGTGTTTTCCATATCCTTGCTAAGACTAGTATCCCTGCATCCTCAGGGCAGGATGCATCTGCGGGTAGATTCTACCATTGCTTGCGAACACAGTGGAAGTGAAAGACAGCTCTAAATAATCACAAATGTGATCAGACATCCTTTGGTTCTCCATATGTCATTGTCTCTACATCTTAGGCCAAAAGCCAATCACATCTGCCTCCACAGCAAACCATTTCTGCTCCCTAAACATGACCAGGATGCTTGCAAACACCTGCCTTCCGATCTAAGTTATTGAGATCTCTTTTGTTTGGAAAAAATGAGTGCAACACATGAGTTGTTCCTCCCCACTTCTCTCTCCCCTAAAATGCTCATTTATGGAGGAACAGGTTTTGTTTCTGAATGATTAGTCTATGCTTGGCAGGTGGAGATTGCAGAGCCAGTTACGTTAATGATTTCTGAGGTGATGCTGAGGCATCCGAAGCTGCTTGGCACAACAGCTAGCAGGGAACTAATGAGTATCTCAGCACGACCCTGGACCATTAAAAGGGGGGTGTTGCAGGGAGGGGAGGAGAGAAATAAATTAGAGAACTAGCCTCTGGTAAGGATATCTGTGAAGGCCCGTAATGGAGTCTCAGAAAGAAAATTAATCACCCATAATGATTAGGGTGTGTGTGAATATTTGATTTAATCCCATTTATAAATATTTTTCTACAGAGTGATGAATGGCATTGGAGAACATTGAGAAGCACAACCTGAACTTGATTTAACCTTGAGATGGGCACCAAGTGGTGGAAGTGACAACCATTACAGGAATATGTATTTGGAAAAAATCATTTTTTCTAATATACTTATAATCTTAGCTAAAATATTACAGAATTGTGCTGGGAAGAATGCACTTTGGAATTCATGTTCTTTACTAGAGCTAATTAATTGGGAAATTAGAGGCTATCTGCATTGGCACTAACATAATATTAAATTATTAGTAAGAAAGAGCTATTGAAACATATAGTTTTATAGTCAGTGGGCTCTAATATGCAATTGGTAATCATTCAATTAAAATGATAGCAAAATCATAACTTAATAGCTGAATAATAAATCCAATAGAAAAAAAAAGTACTATCTGAAGAAATCAGGTGTTGTTTCTTTTCTTTTTTCTTTATTTCCTTTTACAAGATTTAACTGGAGAAAAGAAAGAGGCCTTGGAATAAAATTTTTATTTGCATGATTCATAAGAAATACAATCTCATCCTGATGTAGTAGGGGAGAACACACCTACACACACACACACAGATAGGAACTGGACGTTAAAAGTCATGAACTAAAGAACAAACTCTTAAATATCTTCCTGACCTTTTATCAAATCAGTTAACTTCCTTTTTACTCAATATCCTCATTTTCCCAATCCCTAAATTGAGAGATTAATCAAGATAATGACCAGAAATTTTAATTTTCAATAGTCCTAAAATAGAATAGCAGGTGGAAAATTACACTGGGCAGATATTCTTATCATGACTCACGAAGCAAGGAAGCCGGTCCCTGGTCAATTGTCCAGGTTATCTCAGCAAAGAGCCAGAAGCTATTTGAAGAGAGGACTAAATCCTGACCCTCTACCCCACTGACATTTCATGAGCATGTGGTCCTGGGAAGCCACTGAACTTCTTTATGCTTCATTTTTTTATTACCTATAAAAAAGAGGTGATAATGGTTTGTCTTAGGCTGAGATAATTTAAACAACATAAGAAGTGATTGTATAATAAAAAGGACTTCACAGTTGGAAGTTAGTACAGAGAAAAGGCAGCAAAATAGGTATGTGAAATCAAGGAAATCTAGTAATTTAAGAAGAAGAAAAAAAAAAGGGATATTAAGCATTGGAACTGATATTTTCAATAGCCAGAGTGAGAAATGCTCACTTTGGAGGCACTTAAATAATCAGATACAGACTCACCATCACTCACACACATATACACAAAATATCTCTTCTACTATTGGCCGCTGAATGGTACCATACTACATCAGAGTGCAGCATCATTCCCATCCCAAATGCTAGATCAAGAGCTGGGAGCCAGAGGGGTGGGGTCACCCTTTGGACTACCTCCATTGGGCAAAAATTGGCAAACAGGAGAGCAATACAACCTGGAAGACTGAGCTACAAAAGACTGACCAAGTGTGTAATCACTCTATTCCCTGAGAGAAAGGAGACAGAATACTACCTCAGTGGACAGAATGTCTGACGAGGCCTGTTTCACCAACATGATTTCTTTCCAAGGCAGTCGGATGGAACACAATTCACCTAAGAGCCAATTCATCTTGATGTCCTATCAGCTGAAGCCAAGTCACTTAAATCACCTTGCATTGTGATGCTTTTCTCGAATTTCCATTTTATGTTTCACCAAATGAGTACACCTATTCCATACTAAGATGCTATTTTCCCAATTTAGTTTGATCATAAGAATCATTTGGGAAGTTTATTAAAATTCACATTCCCAGTCCTCTTCCAAGAGATTAATATTCAGTTGGCATTAGCAGGTAATATGCATTTTAACAAGTACCTTTTAACAAGCAAAGGAGGATTCCTTTAGCCAGGTCAATTGGGGTAGACTTCTGCTAAATATTGGAACACAGAGACAAATAAGATTTCATGAAATCCTTCAAAACCTACTGCCATCAAGTCGATTCTGACTCATGGTGACCTCATGTGTTACAAAATGGAACTAAGTTCCATAGGGTGTTTTTGGTTGTAATCTATACAGAATCTGATTGCCAGGCCTTTCTTCACAGTGCTGCTAATTGGGTTTGAATTGTCAACATTTTGGTTAATAACCAAAAAAAAAAAAAAACTTGTTTCCGTCCAGTCAATTCCAACTCATAATAGTCTAGTGCAAATCGTTTCTGCCACCCATGAACCTCCAACCATTTAAAAACCCAACAAAATTTAGAGAGCTAGACATATAAAACCCTATACACAACAGAATGAAACACTGCCCGGTCTTGCATCATCCTCACAATTGTTGCTATGTTTGAGACCATTGTTGCAGCCACTGTGTCAATCCATCTCATCAAGTTTCTTCCTCTTTTTCACTGACCCTCTACCTTACTAAGTATGATGTCCTTCTCCAGGGACTGGTCCCTTCTGATAACGTGGCCAAAGTACATGAGATGAAGTCTCTCCATCCGCTCTTCCAAGGAACATTCTGGCTGTATTTCTTCCAAGACAGAATTGTTCGTTCTTCTGGCAGTCCATGGTATATTCGATATTAGTCGCCAACCCCAAAATTCAAAAGCATCAATTCTTCTTCAGTCTTCCTCATTCATTATCCAGCTTCCGCGTGCATGTAAGGTGATTGAAAACATTATGGCTTGGGTCAGGTGCACCTTAGTTCTCAAAGTGACATCTTTGCTCTTCAACACTTTAAAGAGATCTTTTGCAGCAGATTTGCCCAAAGCAATACATCCTTTGATTTCTTGACTGCTACTTCCACAGGCGCTGGTTGTAGATTCAAATAAAAAGAAATCCTTGACAAACTCATTTTTTTCTCCATTTACCATGATGTTGCTTATTGGTCCAGTTGTGAAGATTTTTGTTTTCTTTACGTTAAGATGTAATCCATACTGAAGGCTGTAGTCTTTCATCTTTATCAGTAAGTGGTTCAAGTCCTCTTCGCTTTCCACAAGCAAGGTTGTGTCACCTGCATAAGGCAGGTTGTTAATGAGTCTTCCTCCAATCCTGATGCCAGGTTTTTCTTTATACAGTCCAGCTTCTCGGATTATTTTCTCAGTGTACAGATTGAATAAATATAGTGAAAGGATGCAACCCTGACACACTCCTTTCCTTCTTTACAACCATGTAGTATCCCTTTATTTTTTTCAAAAGACTACCTCTTCGTCTATGTACTCATTCCACATAAGCACGATTAAATGTTCTGAAATTCCCATTCTTGACGTTACCCATGATTTGTTATCATCCGTACACTCAACTGCATTTGCATAGTCAATGAAACACAGATAAACATATTTCTGGTATGCTTTGCTTTCAGCCAAGATCCATCTGAAACCAGCAATGATATCCCTCATTCCACGTCCTCTTCTGAATCCGGCTTAAATTTCTGGTAGTTCCCAGTTGATGTACTGCTGCAACTACTTATTTATTTATTTGTTATTGTTCTTCAGGTGAAGGCTTACAGAACAAATAGTTTCTCATGAAACAGTAGTACACATGTTGTTTTATGACATTGGTTAACAACCCCACAAAATAACCCTCTAACTTCTCAACCCTTTTTTTTTTTTTTTGGGTGAAACTACACATAGCCAAAGATACACCATTTCAAAAATTTCTACATGCACAGTTCAGTGACATTGACTACGCTCTTCCAAATGTGCTGTTATTCTCACTTAAAATGAAGGCTTACAGAACAAAATAGTTTCTCATTTAACAGTTACTACAAATGTTACCCTATGACAATGGTTAACAATCTCACAACACATCAACAATATCCTTACTCAATCTTGGGTTCCCTATCACCAGCTCCCTTGTCCCCTTCTGCCTTCTGGCCCCTTGTCACCGGACTCCTGTACGTCGTTAGTCTCATTTGGTTTTACGGGGCTGTCCACTCCAGGCTGAACAGTGAACCTTGGAGGTAACTTCACCGCTGAGCTAAAAGTGTGTCTGGGGGCTATACTCTCGAGGTTTCTCCATTCTCCTGTAGGCCAGTAAATCTGGTCTTTTTTTGGTGAGTTAGAAATTATGCTCTACATCCTTCTCCAGCCCTGTCCAGAACCCTCTGTTGTGATCCTGGTCAGAGCAGTCAGTGGTGGTAGACGGGCACCATCTAGCTGTACTGGACTCAGTCTGGTGGAGGCCTTGGTAGCTGTGGACAGTTAGTCCTTTGGACTAATCTTTTCCTTGTATCCTGTTCTCTTCAGTCTCCCTTGCTTCCGAAGGGATGAGACCAGTGGAGTATCTTAGATGGCAGCTCACAGGCTTTTAAGACCGCAGACACTACTCACCAAGGTAGAATGTAGAGCATTGTCTTTATAAGCTGTGTCGTGCCAATTGAGCTAGATGTTCCCCGAGACCATGATCCCCACAGCCCTCCACCCAGCAATTCAGTCCCTCAGGGAGTTTGGATGTGTCTATGGGGCTTCCATGACCTTTCCTTGTACAGGTTGTGCTGGTTTCCCCTGTATTGTGTACTGTCTCACCCTTCAACCAAGATACCACTTATCTATTGCCTATTTAGTATTTCCCCCCCACCCCTCCCATCCCTGGTAACCAACAAAGATTGTTACATTTTGTGTGTGAACCTTTTCATGGGTTTTTACAATAGAGGTCTCATACAATATTTGTCCTTTTGTGATTGACTTATTTCACTCAGCATAATGTCCTCCAGTTTCATCCATGTTATGAGATGCTTCACAGATTCATCATTGTTCTTTCTCATTACATAGTACTCCATTGTGTGTATGTACCATAGTTTGTTTATCCATTCATCTGTTGGTGGGCATCTAGGTTGTTTCCATCGTTTTGCTATTGTGAACAATGCTGCCATGAACATGGTGTGCATATGTCTATTCGAGTGACGACTCTTATTTCTCTAGGATATATTCCTAGGAGTGGGATTGCTGGATCAAATGGTATGTCTATTTCTAGCTTTCTGAGGAAGCGCCATATCATTTTCCAAAATTGTTGTATCATTTTGCATTCCCACCAGCAGTGCATAAGAGTTCCGATCTCCCCGCAGCCCCTCCAACATTTGTTATTTCCAGTGATTTTGATTCGTGCCAGTAATGCCGGGGTGAGATGGTATTTCATTGTGGTTTTAATTTGCATTTCTATAATGGCTAGTAATCGCGGGCATTTCCTCATGTGTCTGTAGGCCATTTGAATGTCTTCTTTGGTGAAGTGTCTGTTCATTTCCTTTGCCCATTTTTTAATAGGATTATTTATCTTTTTGTTGTAGAGGTGTTGGATTTTCTTGTAGATTATGGAGATTAGACCTTTGTCTCACTTGTACGGTCCAAAAAATTTTTTCCCTGTCTGTAGGTTGTTTTTTACTCTTTTGGTGAAGTCTTTTGAAGAGCATAGGTGTTTGATTTTTAAAAGATCCCAGTTATCTAGCTTATCTGTTGGGTTTTGTACTTGGATGGTTATGGTTTGTATCCTGTTAATGCCATGTATTAAGGCCTGTAGTGTTGGTCCTATTTTTTCTTCTATGAACTTTATAGTTTTAGGCTTTATATTCAGGTCTTTGATCCATTTTGAAGTAGTTTTTGTATACGGTGTGAGGTATGGGTCCTGTTTCATTTTTTTGCAAATGGATATCCAGTTTTGCCAGCACCATTTGTTAAAAAGACTGTCTTTTCCCCATCTGATGGACTTTAGGCCCTTGTCGAAGATTAGGTGTCCAGAGGTGGATGGATTTACATCTGGGTTCTTGAGTCTGTTCCATTGGTCAATGTCTCTGTTGTTGTACCAGTACAAGACTGTTCTGACAACTGTAGCTGTATAGTAGGTTCTGAAGTCAGGTAGTGTGAGTCCTCCAACTTTCTTCTTCTTCTTAAGTAGTGCTTTACTTATTTGGGGCTTCTTCCCTTTCCATATAAAGTTAATGATTAGTTTTTCCATCTCTTTGAAGAATGTTGTTCGTATTTGGATGGAATTGCATTGTATTTGTAAATTGCTTTGGGTAGAATTTTCATTTTCACAATGCTGAGTCTGCCTATCCATGAGCATGGTAGGTTTTTCCATTTATGTAGATACCCTTGGGTTTCATGCAGTAGTGTTTTGTAGTTTTCTTTGTATAGGTCTTTTACATCCCTGGTCAGATTTATTCCTAAGTATTTTATCTTTCTAGGGGCTATTGAAAATGGTATTGTTTTCCTGATTTCCTTTTTATCGTTCTCCTTATTGGTGTATAGGAATCCAACTGATTTTTGAATGTTTATCTTGTATCCTGCTACTCTGCTGAATCTTTCTATTATTTCCAGTAGATTTCTCGTGGAGTCTTCAGGGTTTTCTGTGTATAGTATCATATTATCTGCAAACAAGGACAGTTTAACTTCTTCATTACCAATTTGGATGCCCTTTATTTCTTTTTCTTGCCTTATTGCTCTAGCTAGAACTTCCAGCAAAATGTTAAATAGGAATGGCATAAAGGGAATCCTTGTCTTCTTTCTGTTTTCATCCTCTCTCCATTAAGAATGATGTTGGCCGTTGGTTTTGCATAGATGCCCTTTATTATGTTGAGAAATTTCCCTTCTATACCTATTTTATAGAGAGCTTTTATCAGGAATGGGTGTTGGACTTTGTAAAATGCCTTTTGTGCATCAATTGAGATGATCATGTGATTCTTTTCTCTCCTTTTATTTATGTGATGGATTACATTGATTGATTTTCTAATGTTGAACCATCCTTGCATAAGTGGTATGAATCCTACTTGGTCGTTGTGTATTATTTTTTTGATATGATGCTGAATTCTATTGGCTAGAATGTTTTTCAGAATTTTTACATTTATATTCTTGAGAGATTTTGGTCTGTAATTTTCTTTTTTTATGATGTCTTTGCCTGGTTTTGGTATCAGCGTTATGCTGTTTTCATAGAATGAATTTGGACGTGTTGCTTCCTCTTCTATGCTCTGAAATAGCTTGAGTAGTACTGGTACAAACTCTTCTGTAAATGATTTCTAGAATTTTCCAGTGAAGCAATCTGGGCCAGGGTTTTTTTTGGTTGGGAGTTTTTTAATAGCTTTTCAATCTCTTCTCTTGTTATGCGTCTGTTCAGATTTTCAGCATCACTTGGTTGTAGTTTGGGTAGGCCGTGTGTTTCTAGAAATTGACGCATTTCCTCTAGGTTTTCAAATTTGTTGGAGTATAGTTTTCATAATATTCTGTTATGATCCTTTATGTTTCAGTTGGGTGTCTTGTAATGTCCCCCATTTCATTTCTTATTTGGGTTATTTGTGTCCTCTCCTGTTTTTCTTTTGTCAGTCTGGCCAGTGGTTTGTCGATTTGGTTGATTGTTTCAAAGAACCATCTTTTGGTTTTGTTGATTCTTTCTATTGTTTTTCTGTTCTCTATTTCATTTATTTCTGCTCTGATCTTTACTGTTTCCCTTCTTCTGGTGGTTGTGGGCCTTTTTTTGCTGTTCTCTTTCTATTTGTTTGAGTTCTGTAGTTAATGTTTTGATTTTGTCCCTTTCTTCTTTTTTGATATGTGCATCTATTGCTATAAATTGTCCTCTGAGGGCTGCCTTTGCTGTGTCCCAAAGGTTTGGGTATGATGTGTTTTCATTCTCAATTGATTCTAGGAATTTTTTGATTCCATCTCTGATTTCTTTTATTACCCAGTGATGTGTAAGCAGGGTATTATTCAGTTTCCATGTAATTGATTTTTTTTCCTTGCTCTTTCTAGTGTTAATTTCTACCTTGATGGCATTGTGGTCAGAGAAGATACTTTGAATTATCTCAGCGCTTTGGATCTGGTTGAGGATTGCTCCTTGGCCTAAGATGTGGTCTATTTTGGAGAAGGTTCCAGGTGTATTGGAAAAGAATGTGTACTTTGCAGCCATTGGATGGAGTGTTCTTTATATGTCTATGAGGTCCAGTTGACTGATTGTGCCCTTTAGGTATTCTGTATCTTTGATAAGTTTCTTCTTAGTTGTTTTGTCCTTTACCGAGAGTGGTGTGTTGAAGTCTCCTACTATTGTTGTGGAACTGTCAATTTCTCTTTTCAGTGTTGTTAGAGTTCATTTTATGTATTTTGGAGCCCTGTCTTTGGGTGCGTAGATGTTTATTGCAGTTATGTCTTCATGATGGATCATCCCCTCAATCATTATATAGTGTCCTTCTTTGTCTTTTATGGTAGATTTTGTTTTAATGTCTATTTTGTCTGAGATTAGAATTGCCACTCCTGCTCTTTTTTTCGTAGTTGTTAGCGTGATATATTTTTTTCCAACCTTTGACTTTTAATAAATTCACATCTTTGTTTCTAAGGTGTGTCTCTTGTAGACAGCATATTGATGGATCCTGTTTTCTTATCCATTCTGTCACTCTCCGTATCTTTATGGGTGCATTGAGTCCATTTACATTCAGTGTAATTATTGATAGATGTGAGTTTGTTGCTGTCATTTTGTAGTGCTTTTTTTGTGGTGCTGAAGTTTTCTTTGTTATTACTCTCTTGTGCTGAATTACTTTTGTTTGTGGATTTTTTTTTCCATTTCTTTTGTTTTTGTAGGTTTTGTTTTTGTTGAGACTTTATGTTTTTCCTCTTTTTTCATGAGTATGTTTGTTAACTTTCTTTGTGG
Source organism: Dugong dugon (assembly GCA_030035585.1). Taxonomy (NCBI): domain Eukaryota; kingdom Metazoa; phylum Chordata; class Mammalia; order Sirenia; family Dugongidae; genus Dugong; species Dugong dugon. The sequence goes on along the minus strand of CM057472.1, from coordinate 96,225,791 downwards.
TTACCATGAATTTTACCCTTATGTTTCTAAGTTTGAAGCAGTCTACCATTACTTGGTATTGCCTTGCCTTCCTCTCCATTAGAGGGGTCTATACCTATGCCGTTTATTCCCTCTTTTATTGTTTTGATGTTGTTGTCATTTATTGATTAACTACTCTGATTCCCTGTTGTATTTCTTTTGGTTTTTGATAGTCCTCAAGAGTTCATTTCCTAGATTGCTGTCTGGCTGGTATGATCCTGCATCCCAGCTTCTGCCTGTGAGCTGAAGCTGTTTGTCCTCAGATAGAAGAACTCCCTTTAATAATTCTTGTAAGTTTGGTTTGACTTTTGCATATTCCTTTAGTTTCTGTTTATCTGGAAATGACCTAATTTCACCATCAAATTTGAATGAGAGTTTTGCAGGATATATTATTCTTGGCTGACAACTTTTTTTCTTTCAAGATTTTATATACGTTATCCCATTGCCTTCTTGCCTGCATGGCTTCTACCGAATAATCTGAGCTTAGTCTTATTGTTTCTCCTCTTTATGTGACTTCTTTTTTTTCTCGAGCTGCTCTCAGGATTCTTTGTTTGTCTTTTGTTTTGGCAAGTGTGATTATGGTATGCCTTGTTAATTTTCTTTTGGGGTCTCTCCTATATGGGGTTCGTTGAGCTTCTTGGATGGCCAGCTTTTCATCTTTCATGATATTGGGGAAGTTATCTGTCAGCAGTTCCTCAATGATCCTCTCTGTGTTTTCTGTTTTCTCCCCCTGTTTTGGAATTGCAATCACTCGAAAATTTTTGCTTTTGATTGTTTCCCACATAACTCTCAGGGTCTCTTCATTTTTCTTTGTTCTTTTTTCTGAATTTTCTCTCAAACAGAGTTGTATCCAAGTGTTTGTCTTCAATTCCACTGATCCTGTCTGCCACCATTTCAAATCTGCTTCTCATCCCTTCTACGACACTTTCCATTTCTGAAATCTTCTTGTTTATCTTTTGGATTTCTAATTGTTGTCTTTGTATAATTTTTAGTTGTGAATTTATTTTGGCATTTTGTTCCTGCAATGTTTTCCTCAATTTTTCCAATTTTTTGTCTGTATTTTCCATGAATTTGTCTATTTTTTCCTCATGTTTGTCAGCTTTTTGCCTCAGTTCTTGGAGAACTCTGAGTGATAGAGATTTGAATTCCCTGTCAGGTAGTTCTAGTGCATTTTCTTCCAAAGGAGTCATCTGGTGTTTTATTTTGGATGCCTACTTGAGTCATCCTGTCCTGTTTTTGTAAATGTTTTGATATTGTCTGCTGTTTTCAGGGCATTCCATAGTTATTTTTCTCATTTATTGATTGTAGATTTGTTTGTTTCATCCTTTTTAAAAAAAAAAAAAAATTGACTATGTCTGAGCGGGCAGACTGTGTGTTCTTTGTTGTTTGTTCGTCTGTGTTCACAATACTTTCTGCCTCCTTCTCCAACTGGCAGGGTCCATCACTCAGATATGGTACTTCAGGGCAGGTCTAGCTGAAAAGGAGTTACTTGGATGGGTTGTTCGTGGCACTTACTACAGCCACCACAGCGGGTCAGTAATCAGTGCAGCGCAGGTTCCAGTAGGCCGTGCCTGTGCTGCCTGGTGGTGTGATCTCTAGCGCACGGTGCAGTTAGGCAGGATGTAGCAGGGAGATTGTTACCTGTGGAGCTAAGATGGATATGGGAGAGAGGAGAGAGGAACAGGAGCGAAAAACATACAAACAAAAGAGAATGCTAGGGGAGCTTGCCGCTGGAGTGGAGTGCTGAGAGACTATGAAATGGAGAAAAGCAGGAAGGGGAAGAGGAAGAAAAGAAAACAACGAATAAATAAATAACAGAAAAGTTAAAGAACCACAAAGCTCCCAGGGATCTCACCGGTGCAGGTATGAGGTCTGGGGAAGTTGCTCTCAGGTGTTGCAGTACAGCCTAGCTCGAAGGCATAGAGATACACAATGCCAGGTATTCAGGGAACAGAAAGAGAAGGAAGATACAGAGAGATGAGAAACTGAGTAATGAAGTAAGACAAAAAGGGAAAAAGAGGGAAAAGAAAACAAAACAAATTAAAAATAAAAAAAGAACAAGAAGGCCTCCAAAAAAACAGAAAAAAAATAAAATAAAACCAAAGAAAAAAGAAATTTCCTCAGGGATCCCTCTGCACGTCTGTAGAAGCCAAAGGGGAGTCTCCTTGCCATGCAGCTCCACCTGGCCAGAAAGGGCTCCCAAATGAAGAAAATGAAAAGTAAAAAAACAAACAATTCAAAACAAACAAATGAACAAAACCCCCAGGATCCCACCAGTGTGGCAGCCCAGACCGGGAAGCAGCTCCACACTCGATTGGAGCTCCGCAGCCCCTCAGGAAGAAGCAAAGATGGTGCACGGAGCCAGGTACTCGAGAAAAAGGAGTGGGAGGTGGCGAGAGGCAAGTAAGAAATCAAAAGAAGCAGAAAAAAAGAAAAGCAACACTAGCTGCCAACAAATGGCACTCAGAGAGCCAGCTAGTGCGGGCTGGTGTTTCTGGACAAAAGACTGTGTCCGTGGGAAGCAGAGGGGGCCAAGTGTGTGTGAAGAAGGGTAGAGAGTGGGAAAGCATATATCACAAATTACCGGTGCTCTGCAGCCCCTCAGGAAGAAGCAAAGATGGCACACGGAGCCAGGTACTTGAGCGAAAGGAGGGGGAGGTGTCGAGAGGCAAGGAAGAAATCAAAAGAAACAGAAAAAAGTGACACCAGCAGGCAACAAATGGCATTCATAGAGCCGCCCGTTCGGGTGTGTGGATTCCAAGCAGCCGGTGTTTCCTGGTCAAGAGATTGTGGCCGTGGGAAGCAGAAGAGGCCAAGTGGGGGTGAAGAGGAGTTGGGGGTGGGAAAGCATATATCGCAAATTACTGGTTGTTTTGTCTCCCGCTGGAGGCTCCATGAGGCTGCTTTCTCGTACCGCATTTGCTGGTCTCTGATAGGAGTCTAAGATGGCGGATCCGCACTGCGTTAGCTGGTAGGGGACCTCTGCATGAATCTCTCCTCTCTCTCCATTCTCTGTCGGTTTTCTCACTCCATTTGGTGCTTGATGAGTTGTTTATCTTTTCATTTGATGTTTTAGGGTTTCAGGATTGTTGTATTCTCTGTTCGGCTTAGTTTTTTGGATCTTTGCTGTGGAGGGATGGCGTGGTGCTTCTGCCTAGAGTGCCATTTTGCTGAAACTCCCTGCTGCAACTACTTTTGAATGATCTCCAGCAAAATTTTACTTGTGTGTGATATTAATGATATTGTTCGATAATTTCCACATTCTGTTGGATCACCTTTCTTTAGAATGGGCACAAATATGGATCTCTTCCAATGAGTTGACCAGGCAGCTGTCTTCCAAATTTCTAGGCATAGATAAGTGAGAAATTCCAACACTGTATTCATTTTTTGAAACATCTCAGTTGGTATTCTGTCAATTTCTGGAGCCTTGTTTTTCGCCAATGACTTCAGTTCAGCTTGTACTTCTTCCTTCAGTATCATTCTTGATCATATGGTACCTCCTGAAATATTTGAATGTCAACCAATTCTTTTGTGTATAATGACTCTGTGTATTCCTTCCGTCTTCTTTTGATGCTTCCTGTGTCATTCAATATTTTGCCCACACAATCCTTCAAAATTGCAATTCGAGGCTTAATTTTTTTTTTTTCAGTTCTTTCAGTTTGAGAAATGCTGAGCTTGTTCTTCCCTTTTGGTTTTCTAATTTGAGGTCTTTGCACATTTCATTTTAATAGTTTTCTTTGTCTTCTCCAGCTGCTCTTTGTAATCTTCTCTTCAGCTCTATTACTTCATTGCTTCTTCTATTTGCTTTAGCTACTCTGCGTGCAACAGCAAGTTTCAGAGTCTCTTCTGACATCCTTTTTGGTCTTTCTTTCTTTCCTGTCTTTTTAATGACCTTTTTGCTTTATGGATGATGTCTTTGATGTCATCCCACAACTCATCTGGCTTCAGTCATCAGTGTTCAATGAGTCAAATCTATTTTTAATACGGTCTCCAAATTCATTTGGGATATGCTTAAGGTCATATTTTTGCTCTCATGGACTTTTTCTAATTTTCTTCAGCTTCAGCTTGAACTTGTATATGAGCATTTGATGGTCTGTTCTGCAGTCTGCCCTGGCCTTGTTCTGACTGATGCTATTGAGCTTTCCCATTGACTCTTTCCGCAGATGTAGTCCATTTGATTCCTGTGTATTCCGTTAGGTGATGTCCATGTGTATAGTCGCAGTTTATGTTGTTATAAAAAAGCATTTGCAATGAATAAGTAGTTTGTCTTGCAAAATTCTATCATGAGATCTCTGGCAGAATTTCTCTCACCAAGGACATATTTTTCAACTACCATTTCTTCTTCTTTGTTTCCAACTTTCACTTTCCAATCACCAGTAATTATCAGTGCATCTTGATTGCATGTTTGATCAATTCCAGACTGCACAAGTTGGTAAAAATCTTCAATTTCCTCTTCTTTGGCATTAGCACTTGGTTGGTAACTTTGAATACTAGTCATCTTAACTGGTCTTCCTTGTAGGCATATGGATATATTCCTATCACTGACAGAGTTGTACCTCAGGATAGATCTTGAAATGTTCTTTTTGACAATGAACTTCATGTCATTTCTCTCCAAAGGTGATCTACTTCTGAAAAATTAGCCACTGTAAACCTTATGGAACACTGTTCTACTATGGCATACGAGTCACTATGAGTTAGAGTCAACTTCACAGCAACTGGTTTTACTGGGCTGTTTCTGTGGTATATATGCTTTTTATTTTATAGATTCATTTAGGAAAATCAGAAAATATCTAAATTTATTACAGCTTAGTGGGATAATGCTCTCAGGGTAAGAGAGAAGAGATGTGCCTATTTTGCTATACTCTTAAGATTATATATTTTAATTTCTGATTTTTTACCTAAACTAAAATGTATTTTATTTTATATTAATATGTCATTTTTTAAGCACTATTGATAATAGATTTTCATGTTTTTTGATCGTTTATATTCTTTATTTTATGCATTTTATGTTCATGACTGTTAAACTTTTTGAAATAGGAAAAATAGCTTGAAGATTTCCCTCATTTTACTTGAGGAACCATAGAGTTCTGGAAAACTTAGATTTGGAAACATGATCATGTTTCCTTAAATACATAATATTTGTGTGTGGAAGAAGGTACAGCATTCCACTTTCAGTTTCAGAAAAAATAACTGCCTAATAAAATGCCAACAATTTTTTCCATGTTCCCTTGGTATGTTTGTCCTTGTGTTAGAAGACTGTGTGAAGTCCATTATAATGGTGCAATTAACGATACATTCAACTATGATTCACTCTCTGATTTTTCAACCTGTCAACTTTGACCATCAATAGCATGACCTTGCAATCCTTATACATCCTGTCACAGTTGAATGCAGACATCTATAAGATTAGGTTCAGGAAATGGAGTCTTATATGAGTATAAGAGAAAAAGGGCTCAGAGTCTGAGGAGACACAAAACACGAAAGCTATTAATACTTGAAATGCCTAAAGGGAGCTTACTTCCCATTCCTTTGAGTCTACCACCTCCCTTCATACTGACAAATTATGTGCTGGGTCAACTGCAGTGGTGGTGGTACGTGTAAGACAAGGCAAGCATTCAGCTTTTTAATCAGAACAGTTTTGTGATTACCTGTGCTGTGATTTATATTTATATCCAGAGTATGTAAAGAATCCTGAAATAAAGAACAGATTATGTAGCAGTAATATTCAGTAATTATACTTATCATTTTATTATTTAAAATACTTTTAGAATATTGAAACTTCTGCACTGATGAAATTTGTATTAGCTGACGGCTTAGAAAAATCATGGAGTTATTGAGAAAGAAGGAATCTGAAAGTTTTTATCTGGTTGAGTTTTTTTTTTTGTGTGTTAAAATATGAGAAAATCATGATTTTAAAAGATGGGATAATTTTTCCCAAAGTGACACAGCAAGTGAGATAAAAACTCAATATTGAAACGAGGATTTCTGATTCCCAACCCAGTGCCGTTCCCATTCTGCCATATTTATTTACAGTGCTCTTGGCATTTGTACATTAAAACATCAAACATTAATGAGCAACTATTATGTGGTGAAAAACTGAGTAAGGCACAATATTATTTTAATTGTTCATGCTTTTCAAGATATGAAACCTTTGCAATCAAACATTGCAGGTAGTGAAAAACATCGTATTTTTCTGATGTATAACTAGGTCACTAGATAATCGTTTGGTAAAATGAGTTTCACTTTTTCCCAAAATGCCTTGGTGGGCTATAATGGACCCAAAGTAAATTTCTATAGAATACTTTTGTGCAGAATGCTAATGTAAAAACATGTTGAAATCCATTAGTTTCCAGAAGTATCTATCCATTCCCCATTTCATAGAGACTATAAACCATCTTCCATAATCCAGACACACCATGAGTAAAGGAGATTGAGTCACATTTCTGTTTTTGTCATCTGGATGGAACCCCAGTTAGCAGCGCCTACCTGGAAGCACCATTTTTTACCTCTGTTTCTAGGTGGAAGGGCCATTACTTATTTCCCTTTAAAGAAAATGACGAAACTGAATATGGAGAAGTCCCCAAGCTCCAGAAGACTTTACGGGAAAGAGCTGCCCACTCATAATTTAGGTTGGCTTAGAAGCTGACCTCACCTTCCATCACCATGAGCTTCCAGTCGTCTCTGCAATGAAGTGTGACAACAGCTTTAATAGCATGTGAAAGTGTATTTTATTATGGGGCCATTAATTTGTCCTGACTGCTAGGTGATGTTCTCCATATGCTTCAGGGGAAAGTGCCCTCTGCTTTGAGGTCTTTCCTGATGAGCACCCCTGCCCTTACAGTGTGAAGCTCTAATGCGCACGCTTTACCCTGCTTTGTCCTTGGCAGAGACCAGCATCATTCTGTCATCTCGTCTGTGCATGGGAGAATGGAATGACATGGAGTTACACCTTGCAGTTGCACATTTTCTTTTACTACCCCAAGATATCCGCCAAGCCTTGGCCTTTGAGAATCTAGTCAGTGAATTTAAATGCATTATTATCAAGAGGATTGTTTTTAGCATATAGAAATAAAAAGAAAAGTCTCTATTACTTTTAGGAAAGGGTCTGTGAGAATGTCCAAAGGCTACAATAATATATGACTACAAATTTTGCATATCGATGTAGTTTGAGTATGGAGGAAAAAATAAATAAATAGGCCTCAAATGTATGTTTTAGAAAAATATACGTTAATGCATAATGATGTTATCTCTGGGTATATTTTGAGATTCAAATAATATATTTTAGTCTCAGTTTTTGTGAATACTGTAATTGTACACCTTATTTATTTTATCAGGTATTAATAGATGACATACTATGTACTAAGTTTTACATTAAATAGAGAATGAGGTGGACAGAAGATAAATCACTATGGTTTCTCTTTTTAGTAGCTCCTTGTCTGACATATTGAAGCACAGAAGTTTTTAATAAATATCTGATGAATAAATGCACGTTGTAGATAGAGAAATCAAAATATATATAAGACCTGGTGTTCTGCTCCCATAAAGATTACAGCCTGTGAAGCCCTATGGGATAGTTCTACTCTGTCAGACAGGGTCACTATGAGTCAGAATTGACTTGACCACACACAACAACAACAATAATGTGTTTAAGTGCTGTAGTAGATGCATGTGCAAAGGGGTTGGGTATTCCGAGGATGAAGCTGAGGCAGTTAGAGAATGCTCCCCCAAGAAGGTAATTATAGAGCTAACTCTTGAAAGAAGAGTAAGAATTTTATAAGAAAGGAGAGTTGGTGCATGGAGGTTCTAATGCTATCTCTTTGTAAGATAAAGGGGTGCATAAGGATTTTACCAATGTTAAGTCCCTGTTCTGATGATTTTACAACAGATACATAAGATTTTAACATTAAAGGGGGCTGGATGAGTGACATATGGAAATTTCATGTAATATTTTTGTAACATTTCTAAAAATAAGTTTAAAAGCATATAAAAATGCAAGTAAAAAAAAGATGACTAAGCCAGAATTCAATCTTATTATTTATGGTAGGCAGAACACTAAAATAGTACATAAGATCTTCTTCTGCCTCCCTCCTAGTGTATATCCACTAGTGATCTCTGTGATTGTGAATATGATAAATCTCTGGGATTTATGATGGATCCCATGATTAGGTTATGTTATACGACACAGTTGGCTTTATTTTGACCTTTAAAAAGGTCCCCACATGGCACAAATGTTTTGTTCTAGCCCACTGACCTAAAGGTTGGTGGTTCAAACCCACCCAGCAACTCCATGGAAGGAAGACCTGGTGATCTGCTTCCATAAAGATTATAGCCAATAAAACCCTATAGAGCCCATTTCTGCTCTGAAACACATGGGGTTGCCATGAGTAAGAATAGACTCAATGACAATGAGTTTTGTTTTGCTTTCTCAATTTGGATGAGCCTAAACTAATCACATTCATCTTTTAAAATTAGATAGCATTTTCTGCCTCTTCTAAGAGGAAGTCAGAGATTGGAAGCATGAGAAGGATTGCACACATATTGTTGGCTCAAAGACAGAGGGGGCCATGTGTAAAGGATACAGGAAGCCTGTAGGAGCTTAGATTGGCTCCCTGCTGACAACCAACAAGGAAAGGGGTATCTCAGTTTTAGAACTGCAAGGAATTGAATTCTGCCAACAAGAAGAATGAGCTTGGAAGCAGATTTTCTCTCAGAGCCTCCAGATGAGAACTCAGCTTGGCTAACTCTTTCCTTTCTTTTTTCTAACTCTAAGTATAGAAGATAGTCATCTCATGCCGGATTTCTGGACTGTAGAGCTGTAAGGTAATAAGTTTTCTTTTTTTTTTGTTTTGTTTTTTAAGCCATTAAATTTATGTTAATTTGTTATGGAATGATAAATGCTAATAAAATAGCCTTTCCTACATTGAATATCAAGATCCATTTGGATAAAACTCTCCCCATGAAAGTTATTACTTCTGTGTCAAACCCACAAAAACTCCTTTTGATGACTTACTCAACAAGTAACTCCAAGTATTTGACCCATGATCATTCAGTGTGCTAAAAATGCCATCTTTCCCCTACTTCCTGCTTCAAATATACCTTGTTCAGCAACCATCTTATGTAAATAGCATAGCTCTCTGATTTTAAGATAGTGAATGTTAAATTAAAAAAAAAAGGTGTCTCCTAAACATAACCTCAAAGCAAAAAAAAAAAAATCCCCAAATCAATAAAAGATCAAGAGACAGGGACAAAAAAAGCTATCATTGGTGAAACTAGAAAATATTTGATACTTATACCAAATTATAAAGAGATAAATAATTAATGGAGTGTGGTAAATCCGTTAGCAAAAAAGATCTATGTGCCCATAGAAGGAGATAATGATGAACTGCAACCCTCAGATATGAAGGAACCAGATGCTAAGAAATGTTGGGTGACCAAGAGGACTGAAAAGAGGGGAAGATTTTGAAAGTTAACACAAAGAACAATTAGATCCTTATGTCTCCATGCCCATCCTATGTAGTTAGGCAATTGACCTTCCTGCTCTCCACTGGAGGTAAGTGACATATTCATTGGAGAACTGAATGCAGACATTCTGAACTCAGGACCACTAGCCATGAAGAAGTTGAGCTTAAGATGCTCAACTGAAAATAAATTTAAGAATATAATCCCTAGGCAGGAAATTGAAAGATTCTTTATAGAGACTGAACAGTTTCAAAGTAACACTATAGTATTTTGGATTTATCAACAAATATCCAGCTATCTAACCATCCTACCAGTCAAAATTTCAGCTCAATCATCATTTTTGTGTCTCGTTTGTAAAAACGAATCAGAAAGAAGGCTCACCAAGAGTTTTAAAGACTCCAGCAAGACATTAGAGGCCAACACAAATAAATAGAGAACAGTAACTCAGAAACAATGTAGAAACAGAAGAAAACTTTGATAAACTATCAATGATACTCTCTAAGAGACAAAAAAAAAAAAATTTCTTTATAATACAAGAATGGAAGACTATTAAAATCAGAAACTACGAAGCAGTTCTTGTCAAGTTAAAATGTGATACAAACAAAACAAAACAAAACATTGCTGTCCAGTCAATTCTGACTAATAAAGACCCTTATAGGACAGAGTAGAACAGCCCTATATGATTTTCAAGGCTGTAAATCTTTACAAAAGCAGACTGTCACATCTTTTTCCTGTGGAGTGGCTGGTGGGTTTGAACGGCTAAACTTTCGGTGAGCAGCTGATAGCTTCAACCACTGCACCACCAGGGCTCCTTTAAAATATGAAAGCCCTTTTAAAAAGCAAAAGATTTGGGAGATAAAAATCTAGGCTTTCCTAGTACCAAAAGACAAATAAATGGACAATATGAATTAAAAACATAAGAAAATTAGAGAAATGATCTATATGGTACATCCAACGAATAATGGTTCTAGAAATAGAGAACAGTGACAACAGAAGCCAAGAACATTATAACAGTATTATAGAAAATAATTTTCCCCAAGCACAGAAAAACAGACGTTTCTATATTAAAAGGATCTATCAAGTGCTCATTACAATGCATTGAAAAATAATTCTGAAGACATAATTATATAACTTTAAAACATCAGGGACAAAGAAAAGATTCTAAGGTATTTTTGTGTTTACTGGCATATTATGGATTAAATCATGTCCCCCCAAAATATGTGCTGGACTCCTAACCCCTATACTTGTGGATGTAATGTAATGTAATGTAATCACATTCCATAATGCAATCTAATGTAATATGATCAATCCATCAGTTGACATCATACCAGCATAGGGTAGATTCTAAATGTGACCATTTCTGAGCTATACACAGAGCAGCACAGACACAGAGATGTTCATGCACACACAGGGAAAGACAGACATTGTGTGCAAATTACAAAGAACCGAAGAATGCTCAGGGGTACCAATAAGGAAGAAAATGACATGGCCAAGACCCTGATTTGGACTTTCAGCCTCCTAACTGTGAAAAAAATAAATGTCTGTTCTTTAAAGCCACGCACTTGTGGTATTTGTGTTGCAGAAGCACAAGAAACTAAGACAAGGGAAATTCAGATACTATCTGAGGGGTCGGAATCAAAATTGGAGCAAACGTCTCAAGACACTAGAAGAAAGACTAGTGGAGTACTGGTTTCAAAATTCTAATAGAAAATTGTTTTCAACCTAGAAACCTGTACCCTGATAAATTATCAATTATGAGTATAAAATAGAGATGCTTTTCAGATTTGCAAGGTCTCAAATAAGGTATTTCTTACATTCATGCTTTGCCCCCATGAAGCTAGTAACAGATATGCTGTAGCAACACTAGGGACTCTTGGGATCCAGGAAAACTGGCACACAACCTAGGACAAAGGCAAGGAAGTTCCAAGAGAACTTAGAGAGCAGCCTAGAGAACAACCAATCCTGACCTTAGCAGGAGCGTGGAGGACTCTAGCAAGATTCCCCCAGCAAAAAGTGGAAAGGGTAGCAGCCTGCTAAGTTTTACAGAGTTAAAGAAAACAATATAAATGTGAAAATGAAGCAAAACAAAACAAGACACATACAAGACAGAAAATGTCATTAATTGTACATTACCAGACTCAAGAGTGAAACATAACTGCATAGCCATTATATTGAATAGAGGTTTATTAATTACATTTAGAGAAAGTGGGGAAGGAGGAAGGTTTTAAGAGCAAAAATCCTCATATACTATCATACAGAGTCAATAGATAGTTTCTAAATAATTGAATCGAGAAATAGTATCATAAGAGTATTATTCAGAAATGTTTTGAATAACAGAAGACAAATGTAGAAAATCATTGACTCTTGGGATTGGGGCTGAGGGTTGGCATGAAGTGAGGCAGATAATTTTTCTTTTTTTGTTTGAGTATAGTGAGGATTTTTTATTTGTTTTGATTTTTAAACCAAGTACGTGATAAAATTTTTAAAATAGTTAAACAATTCAATAAAAGACCATGCATTTCAATGTGTATTGTGAACACAAAAGAAAATTAAGGTGAGCTAAGGGTTGGATCCTGAGTCCTATGATTCTCTTTTCCTTTTTTAATTTTTTAATCTCTTATCTATTATGGCTCTTCCTACTCTCTCTATGGCAGACATGTCAACAGAAGCAGTTACTGCTAAAAGCTCGTCCCTCTCTAGCGTGGTCCATGTTGAAGTAGAAAGAGCAACGTGTTGGACAAAATTTCATTCTTGTTGACTGAGGTGTGACTGGCCTGTGGCTGAGCTTGGAGGGTGAAAGTCTTTTGCCCAGTTTCCTTGTTTATAAAGTAGAGCTAAGAATATTTATCTCTTAAGGTCATAATGAAAATCAAAAGCTATTCCAGATGTAGAGTGCCTGTATACAGAATGAATGGCTAGTTCTCTGTGGCATCCTAGCTTTACCTTTGCAGTGCTGTGAATTGCAAAGGCTAGAATCAATTAATTGATTCATTCATCAACTCAATCTGTTGCAAGATCAAGGCACAGATTTTTTTTTTTTTTGCTTATTTATTTTAATTTTTTAGATGTCAGATGCCTGATTTAACAAATACAGGCTGAGTTTACACATGCTTCAACAGAATATTTTGCAGTCATTTAGCCCCAGTGTCCATAGAGCAATCCATAAACATGCGATAAACATGCTTTCCAATTCATCTTGCCAATAAATATTTTTCTTGTAAAATACCTTTCACAATGACAGAATTAGTTTCATTAAGAATTATTCCTACAGTTCAAATTTTTATATTAGATATTTACTTACAATAACTGCTTTGAGTGTATTTCTTTTCAAGAACTGCATTTCACTGAATGAACAGATAGTTGCCGAAAGCTTTAAGAGGCATTATCGTTGCTTGTTTATTTTATCATTAGATGATAACCTCCCTTAGTGTGGGGAATGCTATTATTTATTTATTTATTTATTTATAAGTATCTAAAATGCCTAACCTTGCACTTGACATGTAGTAAGCACTCAATAAATACTTTTTGAATATGTTAACTTCCTATGACATTCAACTCTTCTTGGAGAATTTTATTTTGTGGTCTTTCCTTAGATTATGAGCAGACGGCTCCAGAAACAGCTCATCTTTTTTTTTTTTTTTTCCCCCGTGTGACTCAGGGCTCCTTCACTTACAGGGCACAGACACTTAATACACATTGACTTAGGTCAGAAGGAAGTTATAAGTTTATGCAAATCAAGACAGAGCAGGATTGACTTGATCAAATAATGTCGATTAGATCTGTCTCTCCTTGCCTCTCAGCTGTACTCTTCTGCTGGGTTTATTCTATGACAAACAATAGCAAATACGCTGTTACCAGCTTCATGCTTATGTCCTACTAGCTTAGCAAAAAGTCAGCAAGAAGAAATTAATTTAAAAAAATCTATTCCAATACCTTCAGACACAATTAACTCATTCAATCTTGACAATGCCTGTGAAGGAGATACTATTATTATCTGTATTTTGAAGATCAAAAATTGAGCCAAAGAAAAGTTTAAGGTTTAGAAATTTTCCCATGGTGAGATAAATTGTAGAACTAAACAGCCTGGCTCTAAAGTCTTTGCTCATACATAACCACTACTCTATATTACTGCTTTCTCATATTTATATAAATTGCTTGTTCCTTATTTTCAATGAAGAGTGTGACCCTTACTTGCCTAATTTGGGCCACACAGCCATGGCTGAGCCAGTCTCTGTGGTTGGTGAACAGGAATAGCTGGAATTGGATGGCTGCCCTGGCCTGGGTTGACTGATCACCATGGGAGCCATAGATGGGCTAGGTTTCACCACCTATATTGATAATGAAAGAGAAGGATTCCCAAAAGAAAACAAGATTTCCATTTTTTAAATAAAAAGTAATGGGTTCTAGAGCAGAAAAAAGCAATGCCTTTCTGTTAGATCTTCTATTCTTCTTTGCTTCCTTCTCACAGAAGGGAGACAGGATCAAGAATGAAGAAGGGAGTCATTTGAACAATTTTCTGCTTATGTGACATCCTTTTAGGAAATAGTTTAAAAAGAGCATTCTCATCAAACATTAGTAATTTACAGATCATATTTGGAACAGAATAATACCTTTCATATCACTGCCTATCATAATGTAGACAACGTACAAACTATTTCAATTTTTTTTTTTGCTTTCTTTGGCTGACTTTCCAGGTTCTCCTAAACAACTGAGAAATACAGATTTGCTTAATGCAAATTCACCAGTTATAAAATAATGATATATAATATGAACTGTTACTAAGAAAAACATATATCTATAATAAGTAAATACTATGTTAATAAAGGAAATTACTGGAGGGGCATGTATTTTACTTTTCATCTCACTCTGAAAGGCTGATATATACCATCTCCCCACAAGAAGTAATGGTCAATTTTATGTTCTGAACACTATAAACATATTTGGGTACTGAATTGCTTTAAAACAAACTCCTAATGATAATAATTCCCTGCATTTCAATAAAGATTTTTTAAAACTTTTCTAAGTACATTCACATATACCTCATAAAACAACTAGATTAAAGAGAGATTAGCAGAATATAAGGTTTCCAGAACTGTGATTTAATAATCAAAACAAAACCATTGCATTGCTTGGCTGAGATTGGACTAGCGCGAGGAGGAGGGCAAAAAGTGATTTAGAAGGAACATAACAAGGACTTGGTTGAACAGATGTTGGTGTTTATTAAGAGCTAAGTGAACTAAATGAGTGACCTAATTTGGTCAAAAACAAGTCAAAACTCAAAGGCCCGTAAGTCAAACCGAAAAAGCTAAGTTTCTGAGATCAGGGCATGTAAGAATTAGTTAAGTCCCTCAAACCTGGCTCAAGGGTGATTCCAGTGCACCAAATGTCTGTATTTGGTCCTACAAAGCATCATCCTTCAAGCTGGTTTGTATTTATAAGTTTTTTAAATTTAGCAGTAGCTAATTATGGAGCCCTAGTGGCGCACTGGTTAGGAGCTCAGCTGGTAACCAAAAGGTCATCAGTTTGAATCCACGAGCTGCTCCATGGAAACCCTATGAAGCAGTTCTACTCTGTCCTATAGGGTTGCTCTCAGTTGGAATCGACTTGACAGAAACGGGTTTGGTTTGGTTAATGAGCAGAAGCTGAAAGTTGAGATCCTGTCATGCACATACACACCATTAGAGTTTGTTCTACCAGGCAAGATTTGGCTCCGGTAGGTATATTACAAAGGTAGTACTGAAAGACAAGATGCATCTGAAAAACAACAGACAAGCAAACAAACAAACACACAAAAACAAAAACCAACAGGAAATGGAAGAAATCCAGGTTAAAAGCTGATGGTTGTGCTGGGCAGAATGACAGCAAATTTTAACTGCACTTAGAATATAGGGCAGAGTAAGAGGAGGCCAGCCACTTTCATGTGGGAAAGCAATTAAACTGATGTGAAAAAATGTAACATGAAAGATTAGGTGGGCACAAAGATTTAGTGGACCATGAAGTTGAAAGTGGGGGTACTAGAAAATACACATTGCTAGCTTGTTGGGGCTAAAATGAGCTGTAATCCAGTAATCACTAGTTTGCATTGTTTTAAAAAGAAGGGGAAGGTTACACTTCTGAGAAGATGGAACAGTCAAACTATTTTCCATTCCTTTTCTTAAGTACAAGTAAAATCCCTGTATAGCATATATAAAAATATCATAAGAAGACTCTCAAAGTTGGAGACAGAAAAGCAGACCAGCTAGGGACCTCAAGACCCAAAGAAGGACATGGTGGTGAGTTTTGTATTTTGCCTCATATTTTCCAGACTTGGAACTGAAAAAAAAATCATCCTGGAAATGTTAATGTATGCTGACCAAAAGATCCCACAAAAACCTGCCCTCTCTAGCCAGAAGACCAGCAAAGGAGAAGCCTAGCAAACATTTAGACAAGGTTTTTAAAAACTTTTTAGATAATAACTACTCTACTCTAGCCAAACGCCACAATAGAAATGTGGTCCCACCATCGTTTACATCAGCAAAAACCAAATGGTGAGCTTAGATTTCTACCCTAATAAGGCTGTTACACGGTGCCTCAATTCCCCCAAGAGGGTGGTGTCAGAAAAGACTAAATAAGACTTTCATTCTCACCAGACGGTAATGAGTTCCCACACTTCCATTTGCACTGTCAGTGAAGAACACTTGGGGAGGCTGAATTTCATTCTCAGCTGACAATAAAGAGAGTCTTTTCCCCTTCCTCTCCCCTGCCAGAGTGTTGACAGAAAAGGCCAGCTAAAACTGAAGTTTTAAACAATATCCAGAGTCTTAGAACATAATACAAAAATGATCAGGTTTCAATACAGAATAATGCATCATATAATAAATCAGGAAGATCTCAAACTAAATGAAAAAAGATAATGGATAGTTGCAAACACTGAGGCAAAAAGAATATTAGAATTGCCTAAAAAAATATTTCAAAGCAGTCATCATAATCCTAAAACCAAACCCACTGCCATGGAGTCGATTCTGACTCATAGTCTTCCTATAGTTGTTGTTGCTGTTGTTAGGTGCCCTCAGGTCAGTTCTGACTCATAGCGACACTAAGCACCACAGAACAAAACACTGCCTGGTCCTGCACCATGTTCACAATCGTTGTTATGCTTGAGTCCATTGTTGCAGCCACTGTGTCAATCCATCTCATTGAGGGTCTTCCTATTTTTTGTTGACCCTCTACTTCACCAAGCATGATGTCCTTCTCCAAGGACTGATCCATCCTGATAACATATACAAAGTATGTAAGACGTAGTCTTGTCATCCTTCCAAGGAGCGTTCTGGTTGTACTTCTTCCAAGACAGATTTGTTCATTCTTTTGGCAGTTCCCGTTACATTCAATAATCTTTGCCAACACCACAATTCAAAGGCATCAATTCTTCTTCACTCTTCCTTATTCATTGTCCAGCTTTCACATGCATGTGATGCGATTGAAAATACCATGGCTTGGGTCAGGCGCACCTCAGTCTTCAAGGTGACATCTTCACTTTTCAACACTTTAAACAGGTCTTTAGCAGTAGATTTGCCCAATGCAATACTTTTGATTTCTGGACTGCTGCTTCCGTGGGTGTTGACTGTAGATCCAAGTAAAATGAAATCCTTGACAACTTTCAATCTTTTCTCCATTTATCATGATGTTACTTACTGGTCCAGTTGAGAGGATTTTTGTTTTCTTTATTTCGAGGTGTAATCCATACGAAAAGCTGTGGTCTTTGATATTCACCAATAAGCGCTTCAAGTCCTCTTCACTTTCAGCAAGCAAGGTTGTGTCATCTGCATATCACAGGTTGTTAATGAGTCTTCCTCCAAAACTGATACCCTTTTCTTCTTCGTATAGTCCAGCTTCTCAGATTATTTGTTCAGCAGACAGATTGAATAGGTATGGAGAAAGTATGCAACCCTGACGCATACCTTTCTTGACTTTAAACCATGCAGTATCCCTTTGCTCTGTCCAAAAAGCTGCCTCTTGATCTGTGTACAGGTTCCTCATGAGCACAATTAATTGTTCTGGAATTCCCATTCTTGGCAATGTTATCCATAATTTGTTAGGGTATTCAGATACCAGCAGGGTCACCCATGGCAGATAGGTTTCAGCTGAGCTTCCAGACTAAAACAGACTAGGAAGAAGGACCCAGCAGTCTACTTCTGAAAAGAATTAGCCAGTAAAAACATTATGAATAGCAATGGGATATTATCTGATATAGTGCCTCAAGATGAGCCCCCCAGGTTGGAAGGCACTCAAAAGACAACTGGGGAAGAGCTGCCTCCCCAAAGTAGAGTCGACCTTAATGACGTGGATGGAGGCAAGTTTTCGGGACCTTCATTTGCTGATGTGGCATGACTCAAAATGAGAAGAAACAGCTGCAAACATACATTAATAATTGGAACATGAAATGTGCAAAGTATGAATCTAGGAAAATTGGACATTGTCAAAAATGAAATGGAACACAGAAACATCGATATCCTAGGCACTAATGAGCTGAAATAGACTGGTATTGGCCATTTTGAATTAGACAACCATAGGGTCTACTATTCCGGGAATGACAACTTGAAGAGGAATGGCGTTGCATTGATCAAACATGCAGTCAGGATGCATTGATAATTACTGGTGATTGGAATGTGAAAGTTGGAAACAAAGAAGGATCAGTAGTTGAGAAATATGGTGTTCCTATAGGACATAGTAGAAATGCCCCATAGAGTTTCCAAGGCTGTAAATCTTTACAGAAACAGACTGTCACAGCTTTCTCCAGCAGAATGGCTGGTGGGTTCAAACTCGTGACCTTTTGGTTAGCAGCCAAGCACTTTAATTACTGCACCACCAGGCTCCTTGCAGTCATCATAAGACTACTTAAATGAGCAATTACAAAGACACTTGAAACAAATGTAAATAAATAAATAAATAGAAGCCTCAGCTAAGTAATAGAATATACAAAAAAGAACAAAAATACAAATTTTGTAACTAAAAAAATCTAATAATAGAAATTAAAAAAAAACAAAAACAAAAAAACTTCAGTGAATTAGCTCAACAGAATAAAAGGGGCAGAGGAAAGAATCAGTGAAATGGAACATAAGAACCATAGATATTGCCCAATCTGAATCACAATGAGACAATAGCCTGGAAAAAATAAATAAACAGAGATTCAGAGAATTTTGGAACTATAACAACAGAACTATCATTCATATTGTCAATATCACTGAGGGGGGAGAAAAAAACAGTAGGAAAGAAAAAGTCCAAAATAAATTAGCTAAAAACGTCCCAATTTTGGCAAAATACAAAATTCTACAGATTGAAGAAGCTGAATTAAAGTCCAAAGAGAAGAAACCCAAATAAATTCACAAGATACAACATAGTCAAACTCCTAAAGGTTAAAAACAATAAAATAAAAACCTTGAAAATGACAAGAGAGAAATAGCACATTATTTATAATGGAAGAACAATTTGAATGATAGCAGATTTAACATTAAAAACTATAGAGGCCAGAAGGAAGTGATATAACATTTTTCAATGAACGGTTAATCAAGAATCCTATATCCAGAGAAGATATTATTCTAACAGAGCTATCCTAAAATATGGCTATAGGAAATTCTCTAAACAGAAACAAAATAATAAAGGAAGGACTCTAGGAACAGTAGTAAGGAAGTACTTTGTAAAAAAAAATATGGGTAAACGCAATAGAATTTTTTCTGTTCTTGAGTTTTCTAAAGTATGTTTGATGGTGGAAGATTACAGCATTCTTTGAAGTGGCCCTAAACGTATGTATAATATTTAAAATTACATTATAAACAAGGGAGAGTAAGTGAATGTACAGGGAGGTAATGCTTCTATACTTTGACTGGTAAAATGATGACTCTAGTAGACTGTGGTAAGTTATGCATGTATCTTGTAATACAGCAAGCACTAAAACAGCTATAAAAAGATATACACTTCAAAACACTGTTGACAAATCAAAGTAAAATTCTTAAACATGTTTAAGCAATCCACAGGAGGGCATGATAAACAAAACACAGAAACAGAAAACAGTAAATCAAAAACAAAGCAAAACATAAAATGGTAGACTTAACCCCTAGCTTATCAATAATTATATTAAATGTAAAAGGTCTAAATGCACCAGTTGGTAGAGTGGATTAAAAAGCATGACCCAACTATATGCTGTCTACTCATTTTAAATATAGAAACTCATTTCAAATATAACATATAGACAAGTTGAAAGTAATGCTATGCAAACATTAATCAAAGCAGGAGTAGCTATATTAATATCAGATAAAGCAGACTTCAAAGCAAAGACAATTACAAGAAACAGAAAGGAATATCATATAATAATAAAATCCACTAAAAAAAAAAATAACAGTCCTAAATGTGCATATACCAAACAACAGTACTGCAAACACGTGTAGTAAACTGATAAAACTGACAGGAGAAGTTGGCAAATCCACAACTATATTTGGAGACTTCAACACCCGTCTCGCGATCATTTACTGAACAGCTAGGGAAAAAATCAGCAAGGGTATAGAAGAACTTGACAACATCATCAAACTATAGGCTGTAATCAACATTTATAAAACACTCCAACTAAAAGCAGCAGAATACGTATTCTTTTCAACTGTATATGGAATACGTAGCAAGATAGAACATATCCTGGACATAAAAAAGAAAAAAAATCTCAACAAAATGACAAGAATTTCCATCATACGCAGTGTGTTCTCCAACCCAATGGAGAACCCAAACTAGAAACCTATAGCAGAAACATAAGGGGAACATTTACAAACACCTGAAAACTATACAATACATATCAGATAACCCATTGGTCAATAAAAAGTTTTTTTTTTCTTTCCCTAATGCATTTAACTGAATGAAAATAAAATGCAATACAGCAAAATTGTGAGACACAACTAAAGCAGGACTGAGAGGAAATCTACACCACAAATGCATACATTAGAAAAGAAAGAAAGCCTCAAATCAATAATCTAAGTTCCTGTCTCAAGAACCTAGCAAAATAAGAGAAAAGTAAACTGGAAACCAGCAGAAGAAAGGAAATAATAAAAATAAGAGCAGAAATATACAAAACTGAAAGTAGAAAATAAAGTCAATGAAACAAATAGTTGGTTCTTTGAAAAGATTAATAAAATTGACAAACCTGTAGTACGAATGACAAAGAAAAGAGAGAAAACACAAATTCCCAATATTAGAAATAAACCAGGAGGTATCTCTACAGACCCTCAAAACCTCAAAAGGAAAATAGGATAATATTGACTTGACAGAAACTAGCAACAACAACAAACAGCACTAAGTGTATGATTTTGACAACTTAGATGAAACGGATCAATTCCTCAAAAAACACGAATTACCATAGCACACCCAACATGAAAAAGATTATTTTGATAACCCTATACTGGAGTCCTGGTTGCACAATGGTTAAGAGCTAGGCTGCTAACCAAAAGGTCAGCAGTTCGAGCCATTCCTTGGAAACCCTATGGGGCAGTTCTACTCTGTTCTATAGGGTTGCTAGGAGTCTGAATCAACTTGATGACAATGGATAATGGGTAAAACAGGTATTAAAAAACTTAAATTTTTAATTTAAACCCCCTAACCCTCTCCCCCTCAAAAAAAAACAAAAACAAAAACAAAAAAACCTCTAGGCCTAGATGGTTTCACTGGAGAATTCTACCAAACATTTAAAGAAGAATTACCATCAGTTCTATAAATTTATTGCAGAAAATAGAAGAGGAGAGGACACTACAGAACTTACTTTTTGAAGCTAGTATATCCTGATATCCAAACAAGACCAAGTTAGTACAAAACAAAAACAAACAAAAACTATAGACCATTATCCTCATTGAATATACAAACAAAAATCTTTAATAAAATATTAGCAAATAGAATTTGCAATATATAAAAATAATTATACATCATGGCCAAGTAGGGTTTGTTTAGGATGCAAGGCAGTTTCAATATTTGAAAAATTAATCAATGTAATCCATCATACTAACAAGCTAAAGAAATAAAAAAGATGACACCAATCAATGTAGAAAAAATGTTTGACGTAATTCAATCCCTATTCATGGCATAAACTCTCAGAAGAAGAGAAACAGAGGGGTATTTTCTCAGTTTGATAAAGAGCATATAGAAAAAAAAAAAAAAAAGCAAAAAATACCTATAACTAAAAAGAAAGTCTGAAAGATTTCGTTTCAGATGAAAGACTGAATGACATCCCTTAAAGATGTGGAACAAAGAATGGATGTCTTCTCTCGTCACTATTCGATATAGTTATGGAAGTTCTAGCCAGTGGAATAAGGGAAGAACCAGAAATAAACAGAGTACATATTGGAACGGAAGAAATAAACTATCTCTATTTGGAAATGGCTTGATTTTCTCTTAGAAATACCAAGAAATTTGCAGAGAGAATATTAGAACGAATAAATGAGCTCAGCAATATGGCAGAATCAAGAAAAACATACAAAATATTGTATTTCTACATACTAGTAATGAACATGCAAACACTGAAATTAAAAACACAGTACTGTTTATAATCTAATCACTGAAAGAAATGAAATACTTAGGTATAAATCTAACAAAAGAGGTACAGGATTTGTATACATAAAATTACAATGTTGGTGAAGGAAATCAAAGAAGATTAAAAAAATGGAGCGATATCTTATGTTCAGGGATTTGAATACTTAAACAATAATAAAACAGCAATCCTCATTGATATGTTATATAGGCTTAATATAATGCTTACCAAAATCCCAGTAAGTTTTTCTCTTTTTCTGTATTTATATAGACAAGATTATCTTAAGACTTATATGAAAATGTAAAACAAGGAGAAAAGCTAAAATATTTTTTATTAAAGAACAAAAAATTGGAGGAATCAGTCGGCTTAATTTCTAGGTTTGTTATATAGCTACAGTAATAAAAAACTGTGTAGTACTGGCAGAGAAGTAGACATATCTGTCAATGAAACAGAACAGAACACCCTGAAATAGACTCAGGAAAATATTTTGACAAAGGTGCAAAAGTAATTCAAGAGATTAATGATAGCTTTTTAAACAAACGATGATAGAAAAATTGGACATCCATAAGAAAAGAAAAAAATGAATAATGATCTAAGTCTCACCGTCTATACAAAAATTAACTCAAAATGGATTGAAGATTTAAATGTAAAGCATAAAAATATAAAAGTTTTGGAGACAAATAGGAGAATATCTTTAGGAGTTAGGGCTAGGCACATAGTTCTTAGATGAAATCAAAATCATAATTCACAAAAAAATGATAAATTGAACTTAATAAAATTTAAAATTGTTTGTTCTGCAAAAGACTCTGTTAAGATGATGTAAAGCCAAGCTACAGACTGGGAGAAAAGATTTGCAAACCACAAACCCAACAAAAGACTAACATCTGTAATATATAAAGAACTCTCAAAACTCAACAATAAAAAAAAATTAATTAGAAGATGGGAAAAATACATGAAACAGCATTTCACTAATAGGATATATAAATACCAAATAAGTATGTGAAAAGATGTTCAACATCATTAGTCATTAAACAAACAAAAAACACCAAACCCTTTGGTAGCGAGCTGACAGAGTAGAACTGCCCCATAGGGTTTCCAAGGAGCGGCTGGTAGATTCAAACTGTCAACCTTTTAGTTGGTAGCCGAGCTCTTAACCACTGCACCAGCAGGGCTCCATTAGCCATTAGGTAAATTCAAATTAAACCCATAATGTGTTATCAATGCCCAGTTATCAGAACGGCTAAAATGAAAAACCATAAAAGTAGCCAACCACATATACTAACAAAACAGTAACAATACATCAGATAATGGTGAGAGTACAGAGAAACTGATCATTCATATATTGCTGTGGGAATGCAAAATAGTACAGCCACCCTAGGAAAGAATTTGGCAGTTTCTTGAAAAACTAAAGATGCAACTTCCATATGACCAATAAATTGCACTTGAGTATTTATGAAAACTTATGATCACAAAAAAACCTGAACATCGATATTTACAGCAGCTTTATTTAACTAGCCAAAATCTAGAACAAGCTTAGCTGTTCTTCAATTAGTGAATGATTGGATGAACTGTGGGACGTCCATACTATGGAATACTCCTCAGCAATAAAAAAGAATTAAATACTGATACACACAGCAACCTGAGGAATCTCCAGGGATTTATGCTGAGTGAAATAGGCAATCCAAAAAAAAAATCACATCTTCGATGTTTTCATTTATACAAAATGAAATTAAAAATTTATATAAAAGGAGAATGGAGAAATGGAGATTAGTGGTTGCCAGCAGAGTTCAGTGGGGTGTAAGGTGTAAGTATAGAAGGGGAGTGGTTACAGGTATAAAAGAGCAATGTGGGGAGTCCTGGTGATGGAAGTGATCTGTATCTTGACTGTATCAGCGCCAATATCCTGGCTTTGCTATTGTACTAAAGTTTTGCAAGATGTTAGCCCTGGGGGAAACTGGGTAAAAGGTACACTGAATCTCTCTGTGTTATTTCTTACAACTGCATTCTAACCTATAATTATGTCAACAAAATTTAAAATAAAAAAAAATAAAAGAAGGGAATAAGCCTGATGACTCCTTGATTAACTGTGATTCTACTCAATTTTCATGAGTAACTGTGTGGGTAACATATACACAAAAGTATTGTGACAAATACTTCTGTTTCATGGTATGATGGTATATCCTTGAGAATTCATGATATTTGTTAGCCTCTTGTTGATTTATATTATTTTTATTATAATGTTAGTTATAAACATAAACAATGTGCCTAACTTTGTTTACTTATAGCTCATGTAAGCTATAAAGTCAAAAGAAATTTATAAATTAAATACTAACAAAACTAAAGAAACAATAAAATCCAACATAACAACATCAGTTTACTGCAACAAACAGTTTTTTTTTTTTTTTGACACCAAATAAGAATATGGCTCTGACTGCTAAGAAGCAGTTTATTTTACTTCATTGTAGTACTCTTTTAGTATGGTGTACCAGATGGCCATTCCGTTTTTCTACCATTTTGTCGTTTTGGAGTAGCCCAAAACTGTTTTTATATAATGTGCCTTACTATTGCTTAACCTTGTTTCTGTTTGAATTCATCACTTATCTATTATGTTTGTGTCTATTTTTTTTTTTCCCTCAAGTCAGCATGACTATTTGGGTAGATCATTATTTTGTGCTAGCCTTGTCATAAACACAAATGCTTTGGGCTGGCTCTGAAATTTGGTAGAGGTTGTGTAGACAACTAAGAAGTCATCCTTGGACTCCTAGGTTTCTGGACTCCTTATTTAAGAAACACGGGTTGGTGCTCAAACAAACTCAAAAGAATCTCATCAAATGCCTGCAACTTTTAATTGGCTTCAGATTTCTCTGTTCATCTAATCAAAAGAAGATAAAATTTTACTGCAAATGGAAAAAAAGAAAGAAATGACACAAAATGTAGGTCAGAACAAAGGCACTAAACTACATATATTTCCTGCAAAGTGTGTAATGAATAAAAACTATAAAAATCTAAGAAATAAATGGAAGCATCATTTATTTTGTCTTAAGTGCTAGATTATTTTCCAGTGTTTATCTGTTTACCTCACTGTAGGCTAGAAAATAACGGAGAGAAAAGTCTGTTTCACAGCTGTGATAAATAGCATTCTAAACAACTTTATATATATATATATATATAGTTCTCCTAAAACGTCTATGTCTTATTAAAGAGGAATCAATTAAATGTTATTTTTCGATGTTCATAAAGTTTGGAATCAGTTTCTTCACTATACTCCAAAGTTTTTGTTTTTTTTTCAATAGAAATTGTGCTACTCTATGCTGAGTTGATGGAAAGTCATACTTGAAATGGAATTTCCTGCATATGTTCTAATTTTTGGCTGAAATCTTCACTAAATCTATGCAAGTTCATCCTGTTAAAATAGATATAATGGAGGCCATAGCATCAAACAATAACAGTAGCTGTTTTTTGAGTATTGGTTTTAGGTTAGTTTTTTTATTCTTTATTAATAAGAATAACACTCTCTTGCATTAAAATGAAATTGTGACTTCATAATTTGCTCCTTGATATTGATAACGAGCTATTTCAAATACAAATCTGTTTCTAAATTTATTTGCTGTACATTAACATTTAAGCCACATAAGATTATTTTAGTAGAGACTTGCTTTATCCACTGGTTTTATTTTTTTCATTTCATTTTTCTTTCTCTCTTTTCTTCTTCTTCTTCCCCTTTGGTAGGTTTTGTATTTTCACATGGGTGACTGAACACTTAAAAAAAAGTTATGTTATCAACCAGTCCTGCAGAAACTAATTATTAATCTTGAGCACTACATCAACAATTTGGGTAACTGTCATCTGTCAGTGTATACAACCATTTCCATTTCAAACATTTAAAATACTATTTAATCATAAAATAAATATTAATCACATACAGATTTTTGAGAGCTTTCAAATAAAATAAATCTTTCAATTATCTTCACAGTTACCCAGTAGTTTACTTTCCACTTATTTGTGAACACCTAGAATGTGCTATGTGCTGTGGAATGAAGATGCTGTAGTAAATGAGAGAAGTCTTATCCCTGATCTGAAATACCTGGTGCCCTAGCAGAAGATGCAGAAAAATTAGGGCAACCAGTATAATTTTGAAGAATACTGAGAAATAAATAGTGTAAAATGATAGGAGATAGCTGGAAGGTGACACTTAAATGGAGTTTGGGAGGGAGGGTCTAAAAAGATGACATTTCAGTTGAGGAGAATCAACACATGTTACAATAAACAGAAGAAGATAGAGAAAATGATATGAAAAGCCCTTGAGGCAAGAAAGGGCTGAGAATCCTCATTAAAATTAAACTGTGATACTTTTCTGATGTCAAAATAGGAAGTGGGATAAGATGAAGTTAGAGAGTTGGTAATTGGGGCTGTATCATATAAGACTATAGGATATCATAAGAAATTGCAGTATTATTCTAAAGTACTGTAAGTCTATTTAAAGAGAATGATTTACATTTTAGAAATTTACTCTTTGCTAGTGGAGAACTCGAAGGCAGCAAGAATAGAACTGACAAGTCTAATTAGAAGGCTATGGCAGTAATCCAAGTAAAAAAGGATATTGGCTTGGACTATTGCGTTGGCAGAGGAAAAAGAGAGAAATTTATTGTATTTTAAAATATATTTGTAAATGTACATGAGTTTTCATGGGTTAGATGCAAGGATGATATAAAGTGGAAAGCTAAGGGCGACTATAATGATAAAGAAGAAAAAGAAACTGGAGGACAAGAAGGAGAGGAGGAGGAAGAGTAAGAGGAGGAGGAGGAAGAAGAAAAAGAAGGAGGAGGAGGAGAAGAAGAAGGGGAGGGCAGGAGGAGGAGGAGAAGGTAGTGGCAACAGCAATGAGGAGGATGATGATGATGATAGTATTTATTGTATATTTTCAGCAACTCAGCTATGTGAAACACTTTTAATAAAGTAATTCATTTAGTCTTTACAATAACCTCAATATATAAGTATTACTACCACAATGTCGATTTTGAAAGTGTGACAGTGTGGCAGTGAAAGATTAGACCGTAGATACCATGCTCTTGATTATTATCTTACTGACAGCTAGGTTTTCTCTCTTGAGCAACTAAATGAATGATAGAGGTGAATGGTAGATGTGAAGTGTTGAATCAAGAGCATATTTTTGAACATGTTAGATCTGAGATATCAAGTTGGTGATTTGACATGCAGAGGATATGTATGACTTGTAGATAAGCGTATGATTTGGATATTTAGATATCAATGTATACATGCTATTTAAAGCCATTGGGATTGGTAACACCACATAGTAGACATACAGTACAGGCGTGAGACAATAACCATGACTAAAACTGAGAAACGTGTGTATTTATAGGTAAAGAGTAGAAAGAGAATCTTATAAAAGAGGTTGAGAGAGAAAGCTCAGTAAGATAGAAGAAAAATTGGGAGATTTTTCATGAGGCCAAGAAAAGAGAACACTTTTAAGAAACAGTGGTTGATTATGCTGAATGTTAAGCAATATGGGGATACATAAATACTCAGTAGAGTCGCCAATATGAGAGAAAACTGGAAGCAACACAGTGATTAGAGGAGGGTTGAAATGAGAATAGGAGGTAAGCATATGGAGATGCTGTGTCTTCTCCAGATTTAACTCCTCCATAGTAGCAGAGAGACAGGTTGCTAGGTGGACAGGGAGAGGAGTAGAATTAAATGATGGTTTATTTTAACTTTTCATGTGGGAGACAGTAGAACACATTTGCATATAAATATGCTAAAGAAAGAAGGGAATAGGAAGTCAACTATATCAGTAATTACTTGTTCATTCTGAACTCTTATGCATTGCACTCTGGTGGATGGCTCAAGCAAGCACATGCCAATTCCAGTCCCCACATCACTGCTGTGAGGCAGAAATTGTTATTCATATTTTACAGATGAAGATACTGAGATTGAACAGATGTCTGTGTTAATTGACGTATCAAAGGTCACGCAGCTAGTGAGTAGTGGATGTATAATGATGATGTAAGCGAATTCTGGACCATGTAAAGTAATGGAATATCTCTCTTCATTCCTTTCAGCCCCACCCTCTTCACTTTTCATAGCCTGGGTTTGAATTATAGTGTTAATGAAGAATACTGAATACCATGGGCTGCCAGTAGAATGAACGAACGTGTCTTGGATAAAGTATAGCCAGAATGCTCCGTAGAAGTGTGAATAGCGAGACTCTGTCTCACGTACTTTGGGCATGTTATTAGAAGGGACCATTCTCTGGAGAAGGACATCATGGTTGGTAAAGTAAGGGGTCAGTGAAAAAGAGGAAGACCCTCAACTAGATGGCTTGACACAGTGGCTACCACAATGGGCTCAAACATAGCAATGATTGCAAGGATGGTGCAGGACCAGGCAGTGTTTCATTCTGTTGTACATAGGGCTGCTGTGAGTCAGAACAGACTCAATGGCATCTAACAATGAAAACACAGTTGATCTGTAGAGGCTCTGTAGAGTATTAGATATCTGCTAACTACAAGCCCTCTTCCAAGTCAAAATTCCATTAGCTGCCAAGCACAAAATCAGGCCTGAAGATAATAAAGCTGAAGATACACCACAGACTATGATTTCAAGTGTTTGCTTTAGAAGGTATTACGTATGTATAACCATACCTGAATTTCTGAAACTGTCTTCAGTTGCACATAAGAAATTCTTAACATCCAGATTCCTGTTGTGTTCTGTTGCAATAGTATCTTCCTTTCTTTATTTTTTTATTTTTTAAAATTCTTCTCTCCATTGACAGTTTTAGGATAAACTGCTTCCTAAGCACAGTAAATGTCAGCATCACTTTCAGGTACCTTTATTCACACTACAAAAAAGAAAAAACTCATAAACCATTTCCATTCTCTGCTGTTACCACACAGCTATTTTTAAAGGTTATTTCATAGAGCTGGCAAAGAAGGAATGATACAAAACAAATACAGCTAATCTCATAATTTTTCCCCACACAAAGAACTTGTAAGGAATTCTCATTTGACTGTCCTACAAAATTAAAAGCTAGTCTTTCTCATAATCTTAGGACTAGGCTGATTTTAAGACATCACTCCATATGACAAGAAAATTGTGCTTCTGTGGTTTTAAAAGTAGAGGGATTCCTCCAGCTCTGGCTGCTTTTAATAGACCATTTTTGCTTTGTGCAATAAAGACTTTATATGACCTTATAAGTAACTGAGGGGGAAGGAGGTAAAGGATTCTCAGTTCCTCTATTACATGAATCAACAGAAAGAAGTGTTGTCTTCCAACAGGAAGGGTGATGGTAGATTGCATGAATGCGGTTCTACCTTGCTAAGCAGCTTGTAAGGTTCTAGTTGAAGAAGTAAGAAATTCAGTGACAAAGCTACACTTCTGAGGATGCTATGCTGATTTGATGGGAAGTCAAAAATGTCATCTATCTTGGAAGGAAAAAAAAAAATTCTCATGGCTAAGATTTCAAGCTCAATTTTTATAGTCCCAAGCATAGCTGTGAGTAACTCTTGAATGGGCTGTCCTAGAGGTTCAACTCTTTGAAAGCACACCGACTGTTAACCTCATTTCTCCTCTTTAGAATTATGACCTCTCATTTGTTTTAATCTAGAAGCCCAAATCAGCTCAGTTCTCCCCATCAAACCAATAGAGTATCAAATATTTTCAAGTTCCAGTTCAGCTAAGGTCCAATTTGTACCTCAAGCCTAAGACTTATTTTTATTTAAGTAAGGATTTGACTCTAGATATCAAGAAAGTCCATGGAGTAATCATGTTGTCATGCACGTTTAAATAAAGTGATTTATTTCATCTCTGTAGTGTATTTCATCTCTGTAGCTCTACACCAAGTCCCTGGGTGTCAAAAACAGTGAAGTTCTTGACTACTACCATGTATGTTTAATGCCTGATTTCTCTGCACATAATAACCATTCTTATACATATTTCAATTAAGTTTCCATAAAAAAGTGAGAGTCACTGCAATTTTATTCTGAAAGTATTGATAAGCCTGTTGTCAATTAAAGCATTTCTTTACCTCATTCCCTCTAACAGGATTGGTTATGAGGGATATTTAAAAACAAAAAAGGCATAGCAAAGTCTTGTTGCCAGTAGATATTTAGTATTATAATTCATTAATTCATGTGTTAATGGAACCCATAAATGATTTGTTGGTGAGAGCACTGGTGAATTTGGCTTGAAAAGAGCAATGCCCCTCATTCCTCCCTTCTTCTTATATCTGTTCATGCAAGTTTTAAGACAAAGTAGAAGCCTGGTATATTTAATGTGCTCACAAAGAAATATTCTTTGTCCTTTTCTAGGCCTTTTCAAGATTTAATATCCCCTTTGTGTAGAAATTAAAGCTGGTTGAGATGAAGTAGAAACAGTTATATCTCCAGAATTTTATACCCTACATAGAGTCCTAAGGGTAGATTTAACAGCTCCCCTAGTTCAAATCGTACCATTTTTCAGCTCTCAAAAGCATTCCTACTAATGGTTGGAGAGAGATATTTGATAGGTTGATTGACTCTATTCCCATTTCCATTCCTCATAAGTATGCAAAATCCCAGAGGGCAAAAAATACCTAAGACATTTAACATGTGCACAATCATGAAATAAAAAGTAGTGAAACAGAGAAAAAGATTTTATTTCCTGGAAAAGTAAATGATTCAGTGCTAATACAGTTAGAAATGGTACATAACTTATTACAGATGTTTAAAATGCAAGCAATTCAAGGGGACATCTCTACAAAATAAACCACTAGAAGAATTCATCAGAAAAATGGGCTTTGTAGCGTCTGATTTTTGGTAACTGGGACTTGCTCTCATTCTAATTATAAAAATATAAATTAAATAAAATGTTCTTTGGATACACACACACACACACAGACGCACACACCAAAACATCTACTTCCAGGTGATAGATATTACTTGAAATAGTGCTCCTTAAATAAAGCTGACTTGCTCCTAGAGAACTGTAAGGAAAGTTGTTAAGGACAATGATTCTGGCAGGAAAGTAATATGCACTTTGATTTTGAGATGCATTAGCACATTCACACCAACAGCATTAGCAATTCAACCTGTGGGTAAATTGCCTCCTTACAGGCAATAGGCTTTTCTGCAGAGCGGGAATTTAATGCTAATACACAGACACTAACCATCAGGAACTCTACTTAATATTAACATCAGTAATGAAATATCTTTGACAATCCCTTGAATTATAACTTAAATCCATCTCTGGAACAATTTCCCAATGACTTTAGGATACAAATATTTATGCTGCTCCCAGAGGACATTTCTGATTCCAGTTTGTCTGATGAAGCATGACAATCAATACTCATATTCTCTTTCTGAGATTTAATGCTGCTGTTCAATGGGTAGTTAACCTTGTAGATCTGGCGGCAGATCTCAAATGAACTTGAATATAAAAGTGACAGGCCGTAATCTGGATCCTTTATGAGAATCAAATATATTAACAGGGCAAATCCATGACCTCTAGGGCTCAACCGTCATCCCCATTCTTCCGACGAAGTTTTGATGTTCATGCAGAGTGTTCAATTTGTCAGTCTGCACTTGGTAGACAGAACCATGTGCTGATTTGTTACACTTCCAGTGGACTGAATGATACCTATCAACGTCTTAGTTTGGATTTTAGTAACTAAATCTCGTTTTGTAGATATTCTTACAAGCAGCTTGTAAAATTCTGCTACCTCGGTCAAGTCTGGTTTGAAGGAGACAGGTGTTACATGGACCTTTATTAATTTGCACACCCATGCTTTTATGCACACTGCTTTCTTTCTGTTGGGAATGCCTCCTGCTGCTCTTCTCCACCTGTCAAAAACCTCCTCAAATTTCAAGACCTATTTAAAAAAAATCACTTCTGAGAAACTGCTTTTACTACCCCAGGCAGAATCAGTCACCCCGTCTTCTGTGACTTCTATTCATTGTACACACTTCTATTTTAGCGCTAAGCATATTTTGGGAAATTTAGGAACAAAAACAATTGCTTTGAGGTTAAAGAGGACTAGGTTTGAATTCTAGCTCTTCCTGGCCTCATTCATTTACTAGCTGGCTCACCGGTCTTCTGACCAGATTATTTAACTTCTCAGCCTCAGTTTCTTCATCTTCAAATGGGGAAAATAAAATTCATCCACATAACGTTATTTTGGTATTATGTTGGTATTGGTAAGTTCTTTTTTTTTTTTTTTAAATTGAATTTACGTCCAGTACATAGGCGACACACATCAGATATCAACTGAAAAAATGAATGCATTATCTTTTCATCTCTCCCAGTCTCATTCCATGCCAACTATTATTCTAGTTTTGGGGAATAAAGCAGTGAGGAAGCTGGCCAGAGTTCTTAACTGCTTGGTGCTTCTATCCCAATGGAGAAGATCAAGAATAATTATTAACCAACTAAATATATACTACAGTCTCCAATAATAAGTATTCTGAAGGAAATACTGTAGGCTAATAAGATAAAGGGAATTTTGAGCTGTGGGTGTGTGGGGGGTAAATAATTTAATTCATCTAAAGTAAGTTGGTTTGTGTCCTTGTTTCCTGAGAGATCACTCTAGACATCCTTGGAATTTCCTGAGCAATGGAGGTGCTTTTGTTATCAAACCCAGCAGACTCTCCTCTAGGAGAAGATGTGGCAGTTTGCTTCCATAAAGATTTACAGCCTTGGAAACCCTAGTGGCAATTTTACTCCGTCCTATAGAGTTGTTATGAGTCAGAATGGACTGACTGCAACAGGTTTAGTTTTTGTTATCTAAAACCTCCAGACCACACCTAAGGGTTTGTGCTAATGAGGTAGGGGCTGGTCAAGCCATAGAGACTACTGCATGGCCTAATATCAACTGACCTCAGGGAGGGGGGCTTGATTCAATCAATTATGCCTTTGCAAAGAGGCCCCGATAAAGCTCTATCGGCTTCCAATGTGGTAAAAGACATCAGTGCACATATGCAAGGGTAATACACCCTTTGGGACATGGAAACTTTGCATTGGGAACACTCCTAGACTTTCCTTTATTTGTCTTTTGGTTTATATCCTTTTTTGGTATAATAAAGCTGTACCCCATGGTATAGGGCTTTCTGTGAGTATGAGTGAACTGGTGGGAGCCAGCATGTGAGAAGTGAGGGGTGCTTAAACCCATGAGGTTACAGATGGTATCCTGAGGCGGTAGAGGGAAACTCTGAATTTGTAACCAGCAGGTCAATAGTGAGGGAGTCCTCACATTTCCCCAGCTTGGGGCGGACATCCTGAAGGAGTCTTGGTAAAACCTCAAATGTGTAGCCAGCAGGCCAGAAGTGAGGCTGCCCTGTGTAGTCCCAAGGTTGCTGCTGGCATCTGCAGTCTTGGGCCTACTTACAAGTCTGCGGGCCAGTGTCCTTTTAATTTGTGAGATCTAACCTAGCTCCTGGTGACTAGGTTCAGAGAAAGAAATTCTTCATGGTCAGTGGGTCAGTGTGTGTAAGAACTGAACAGAAGTGAAAAGTGAGGATTTTGATTTATTATGCGGATTTGATTTTTTTATCCTCATAGGGAGGAAAGTAACAATAAGAAACTAAGTCAATTAGAAAAATGTGTAGAAATAACTTTTTAGGACATGGGAAGAGCAAGTACAAAGGCCTGTAGTAGGAAAGTTTGGGGGGTGTCTAAGGAATAGAGAAAAGGCTAGTGGGCAGGAGTACAAGGAGCTAATCAGAGGGTTTTTAGAGATGAGGTGCTTGAAGGAGGAAGCAGGGGTTAGGCCACTGGGTTGGGGTTGGGAGATGGGACATCTGCCTTAAGCAGAAACCACTAAGAAGTCGACCCTGCAATGGAATCTAGGCTGACATCACAGCCTGATCTGTTAACTTGTGAAATATTCCGAGTTATCTGGATTCAGTTTGTGAATCAAAAAATTTTACTTTGGAATTCTAGAAATTGTCTAGTGATTTCTTATGGGAAAAAGGCTGGCAAAGAAGGTACTTCACTTATACACTGACTTTGCTATGGAGTCCATTCTCACAGCTCCACTCTGGAGGGGAATGCTAGTGCTGTGGTTAAGAAGGCCAGTGGCTGAGTCACACAAAACTGGATTCAAATTTCTACTAAGCCACATGCTAGTTGGGTGACCTTGGGCAGATAATTTGACCTTTCTAAACCTCAGTTTCTTCATCAGTAAAAGGGAAATAACAATAGTACCTGTCTCATAGGGGGTTTATTCCTATTTGGTGACATGGCCTAGAGAAGGCACTTGGCTAAATGGCTGCTACATGGTAGTTACTCAGTCTGGCTTAACCATGATATTTTATTATTAGCTGATTAACTTTCTGTAAATGAGCATGCCATCTATTTCCTGGCAAGACTAAGCAGCGTATATCATACTTCCATTCTCCATTTAGACATCACATCTGATTCCAACCACCTCCTGGGTGATTCCATTACATTCTGTGCAAACACCTATCTTAGAGTGTATTATCATATTCTTCTTTCCTATGCATCTGTTTCCCAGCTGACCACTCTCTCCAAGTGATTTTTTTTTTTAATTTCCTCTATATAAAGCAGTTTATGATTTATAATAGCCTATACTTTTATTTGTTAAATAAGTTAAACTGCTTCTCAAATTTGGGGAAAAAATGATTAAGCTTACTTATTATCCCGTCAGAGCCATGGTGGCAAAGTGATTAACAGCTCGGCTACGAACAAAACGGTCAACGCTTCAAATCCACCAGCTGCTCCTTGGAAACCCTGTGAGGCAGTTCTACTCTGTCCTATAAGGTCGTTATGAGTTGGAATTGACTCTACGGCAACGGGTTTAGTTTGGTTTGGTATTATCCCCTCATGAAATACAGTTAGGGTAGAAGTTGGAGACAGGCAGATTTGGGGTTAATGTAAGGAAACGCATTCTCACTGTCAAAGTTGCCCCCCAGGGAAATCAGTCGTCTTCATGGGGAGTGAATGTTCAAGCTTGCATTAATATGAGCACTTGGCAGTGACATGCTACAGGTGATATGAACATCCCATGAATACCTGTTACTCGCTGCTGTCAAGCCGATTCCAACTCATAGTGACCCTATAGGACAGAGTAGGACTGCCTCATAGGGTTTCCAAGACTGTAATCTTTACAGAAGCAGACCGCCACGACTTTCTCCTGCAGTGCAGCTGGGGGCTTTGAACTGCTGACCTTTCGGTTAGCAGCTGCGGCTTAACCATGACAACACCAGGGCTCCAAATACCTTGATAGACTTTCTTAAGTCTCTTCCAAACTCAGGATTCTTTCATTCAAATATTTTCATGGCAGAATGCACTAATTAAAGGACTGGATTTAGAAGACGGGAATAGCAGATTAATGTCATATTTCATGATGCCCCAAGCAAAATGAAGCCCTGTGATTTTCTGCCACATAGTGCCATAGAGTTCTTTTTCAGAACTGTTTTGGATAGCATTTCAAGCCTTCTCTTCCTCAGTATCTGATAGCGCTGTTTGTGCAGTAAGCACTTGGCAAAACTTGTTTAATAAATGCTATCTTTCAATTTGCCTGGTAATAAGTGAAGCAAAGAAGGAGACGGGTAACTGCTTTACCATTGACCAGCAAGAGAAAGCAGCAAACCTCTATTGACTGACAGACAGTTACAGAGCCAGTCAATGACAAAATGATTGAACATCTGCCATTATCCTTCCAGCTCCTTGTTCTATCAAATAAATGAAACTATACTCTATCAGTGCCATGTGTATACTCTGTGGAACATTCCCATGAGCGTTAACTGATGTTGGCTTCTACAAATATTAGTAGAAAATAACCAGCTGTGTTTGGACCTGATGAAGCTATTTATTATTTTAAATGCTTAGAACGAAGGAGGGATGCCTGCATGTTTTGTCTGTGTGATACGACCACACTCATAACACATATATCAAAACTCAGTAAGCGAGAGAAATTCATTCCAGCTTCAAATGTTGATAAACCTCTTTGCTGATTTCTAAAATATCCCATTCAGTCAACCTAGCCTAAATTATTTCAAAAACAGTACCTCAGTGGAGTTTGCTAATACATTCTTCTACGTCTGCCCACCTTTTAAACGCTCATTTTATACTTACTTCCCCCTGGTTAACTTCAACTAGCAGATAGAAAAACTTGGTCCCCAAAAGCAATAAAATGAACCTCGTTATTTAAGTAATTAACTGTTGTACACGGTATATTTAAGACCATGTTTAAGACACTCTGCCTAAGGTATTACAGAAATAATTTTATTATAATTAAAATGTGTTTCTTTCATTAGCTTACCCAGCTAGAACTGCATATTAAAACTTATTTACAGAGAAGCACCTAATTACATTTATTTCTGCTCATTTCTTTACTGCTGCTAATATGTTATACCGAGTTCTACCATACTGTTTTAGCTCAGCTTTCTGCCCCTGTTCTTAAATCCCCCTTATCTCTTATTGTGTTTCATTGGTGAGCAAGTCCATAAAGTGAGATATACATTTCAGAACTCCAAAGGCATTCGCAAGACTTATCTAATTACACTTTTTTCCCATATATTAAGTAATTAATTTGGCTGCAAATGCTCATTTTATCAAACTAGTCAATAGAATATTTTAGTGAATCTTGGACACAATAACTGTGACAAAAAACTGAATAGGAAATTGCAGGA
Organism: Dugong dugon; assembly: GCA_030035585.1. Classification (NCBI taxonomy): domain Eukaryota; kingdom Metazoa; phylum Chordata; class Mammalia; order Sirenia; family Dugongidae; genus Dugong; species Dugong dugon. The sequence goes on along the minus strand of CM057472.1, from coordinate 96,189,134 downwards.
AAAAATCATTTTTCAGCACTTATTTACATGAGGTATGTAATAGGTGTTATTTAATCTTTAAAACAACTCTAGAAGGAAAATATTGTCTATAATTTAATACAGGAAGGAGATATTTAAGGAAGTGAAATAACTTGCCCAATCACATGAATCTAATAAGCTTCAGAGGCAAGGTTTTAATAATCTAATTTGGTCTGGATCTAAAATCTGTGGGCTTTGTGTTACTTTGTTCTACTCCTATTTTGCAGAAATTATGGCTTAACCTATTTTGGACTGAGGTGGTTGAATTTAAATACAATCTGGAGACATTACCTGAACAGTCACATTAACAGCAAAAACAAATATCACGTACAGCAACCTCTACAGAAAAAAGAAAAGGAAAGTACTACTTATGAATGAGGGCTTTAAGAATCAATTAAAATGAAAACCAAAGCAATTGTTTTCCTTTGGTGCTGAAAAATCAATAGTAAAGTTTGAAACAAATGGATCAGGATAAAATTACAAGAAAATAGTTATTGATTGTAATTATCGTCTATATTAATTGTTGGGATGAATAGAGGTACAGCCTCGATGATCATTATGATGAAAACTGACTGAATACACAAGAATTCTCAGCACCCTATTTAAAAGAAGAGGAAGATTTTTCTCGTATTTCTGCCTTTTGGAATATCAACAAATCAATCTTGAAAGTTTTTGCTCCTTTATAAGCTTCAGCATAAGTTTCAAGGTATTAAAATTTGATGCAAACATAGGATTTCAATGGAAAAGAAGATTCACAAAGCAGTTTATTGAAAAGGATGATACTGAGTTTCTAGCCCTTTAATGTACATAGGTAGAAACTACCAAAGCTTGTTGGTAAACTCCTGGATGTGACACGGAGTGTTACAATTATTACTGGCTTAAAGTGTAGATGCATTAGGTAAGATCAAGTAAGGCCTCCGTCTTGTAATGAACACGATTTTCCAAAACCCCCTTTCCAAAACGTGCTCCCTACCAAGCCTAAAATACGTCCATCACTATAGCATGTGTCTTAGTTATCCAGTGCTGCTATAACAGAAATACCACAAGCAGATGGCTTAAACAAACAGAAGTTTATTCTCTCACAGTCTAGTAAGATAGAAGTCCAAATTCAGGGCATGAGCTCCAGGCGAAGGTTTTGTCTCTGTGGGCTCTGGAGGAAGATCCTTGTCATCAATCTTTCCCTGGTCTAGGAGTTTCTCTGTGCAGGAACCTCAGGTCCAAAGGACACGTTCTGCTCCCAGTGCTGCTTTCTGCTTGCTTCTCTCTTTTATATCTCAAAAGAGATAAGCTTAAAACATTATCTAATCTTGTATATTGAGTCCTACCTCATCAACATAACTGCTGCTAATTTCTTCTCACTAACATCATAGAGATAGGATTTACAACCCATAGGAAAATCACATCAGATCACAAAATGGTGGACAATTACACAATACTGGGAATCATGACCTAGTCGAGTTGACAGATATTTTTGGGGTACACAATTCCACCCATGACAGTATGACTTGATGGCTAGAATCATCTTCCTCCCTGGAATCTCCTTTTGAAATGTTTATATTCCGACACTTGAGATGATACGTTACAAAACTCTCCTTCTTGACAAGATATTTCTGACTGACTTAGAACGAAAGAAAACAATGTGCTTTTAATGCAAGATGAAAAACACCAATAGCAAACTTTGCATACCTCCCCACTGTATCTAGACCTAGTCTCTAATTTAGCCAGAATTCACATCCATGGCCTCAACTTTAAGGCTCATCCAACATTTTGAAATATAGATTCATATTGAAAGACTTATCATGAATAGGCCAGGAGTCTTTCACTCAAAGTATAGTTTAGGAATTTTGATTCCTTGTCAATCAATATGAAATCATCTCATAGTTTTCCCCTTAGTCACGTACTGTCTCTCAGTGGAATACACTTTTGTTTTTTTCTCTCACTGTCAATATCAACTATGGCTCTCTTCTCTTGGTTCTGATCCAGAAACATTTACTGACCACCTGCTGTAAGCCAGACTATTTCTAGGTGCAGGGATTACAAAGGTGGATTTGTCATTTTTTCTGCCTTTAAGGAGTTCAAAGATCTGACTGGAGAACACGGTGGGCAAACAGAACATGAAATCACGTTGACTTCCTAGATGAACATATCTTAAAAAGAAGATGCACTCAAAACTTTTTTTGTTTGTTTTGTTTTTTCTTTAATTTTGGAAGGCACAGAACCTGGGAAAATGTAGACTAAAATTTTGCCAACAGTTTCTGTCTCTTTAGAAATAGATTTATCTCCAGGCAAACTATAGATAGCTTTTATTCTGGGAAAACTACCAAAAGGAATTGTTTTATTTTGTGAGTGTAAACAGGTAAACACATTGCACTCCCAGAAAATGTATGTCATAATTTACCTAAAAGCATATGTGTTGGGTTTACAAATTAATTGTTTCGTTTGGTAAATTAAATTGGATACATCTTCCAGAAGAATATAAGTACTGATTTTTTTCATGTCTCTTTGGGAAGCAACATTACTTTTTATTATTTTTTTTAGACAACCTTGTGTTGTTACCTGTCATCAGGATGGTTCCAACTCATAGTGATCCCATGCTCAACAGAAGGAAACACTGTCCACTCCTGCACCATCCTCATAATGATTGTTATGTTTAAATCCATTGTTGCAACCACTCTGTCAGTCCACCTTGTTGAGGGTCTTCCTCTTTTTCACTGACCCTCTACTTTAAGAAACATAATGTCCTTCTAAGGGACTGGTTCCTCCTGATAACATGTCCAAAGTATGTGAGGTGAAGTCCCACCATCCTTACTTCCAAGGAGCACTCTGTATTTGTTGCAAGATAGATTCATTCAATCTTCTGGCAGTCCAAGGTATATTCAATATTCTTTCCCAACATCATCATTCAAAAGCATCAATTCTTCCTCGGTCTTCCCTATTCATTGTCCAGCATTTGCGTGCATATGAGGCATTCCTCAAAATGACATCTTTGCTTTTTAACACTTTGAAGAGGTCTTTTGCAGCAGATGTGCCCAATGCAATACAGCCTTTGATTTCCTGGGTGTTGCTTCCGTGGGCGTTGATTGTGGATCCAAGTAAAATGAAATCCTTGACAACATCATTCTCTTCTCCATTTATCATGATGTTGCTTATTGGTCCAGTTTTGAGGATTTTTATTTTCTTTATGTTGTGGTATAATCCATACCGAAGGCTGGAGTATTTGATCTTCATCAGTAAGTGCTTCATGTCCTCTTCACTTTCAGCAAGCAAGGTTATGTCATCTGCATATCAAAGGTTGTTAATGAGTCTTCCTCCAATCCTGATGCCCCATTCTTCTTCACATAGCCCAGCTTCTTGAATTATTTGCTTAGCATACAGTTTGAATGAGTATGATGAAAAGATGCAAACCTGACACACATTTTTCTTAATTTTAAACCATGCAGCATCCCTTTGCTCTGATCAGACTAATGCTTCTTGGTCGATGTACAGGTTCCTCATGAGCACAATTAAGTGTTCTGGTATTCTGTCAATTACTGAAGCCTTGTTTTTCTCCAGTGCCTTTAGTGCAGCTTGGACTTCTTCCTTCAATGCCATCAGTTCTTGATCATATGCTACTCCTGAAATGTTTGAACGTTGATCAGTTCTTTTTGGTACAGTGACTCTGTATATTCCTTCCAACTGCTTTTGATGCTTCCTGTGTCATTCAATATTTTGCCCATAGAATCCTTCAAAATTGTAACTTGAGGTTTGAATTTTTTTCTTTAATTCTTTCAACTTGAGAAATGCCAAGTGTGTTCTTTCCTTTTGGTTTTCTAACTCCAGGTATTTGCACATTTCATCATATTTTACTTTGTCTTCTTGAGCTGCCCTTTGAAATCTTCTGTTCTGCTCTTTTACGTCATCATTTTTTCCCTTCACTTTAGCTACTCGACATTCAAGAGCAAGTTTGAGAGTCTCTACTGACATCCACTTTGGTCTTTTCTTTCTTTCCTGTCTTTTTAATAACCTCTTGCTTTCTTCATGTATGATTTCCTTGATGTCTTTGCACAACTTGTCTAGCTTCAGTCATTAGTGTTCAATGCATCAAATCTATTCTTGAGATAGTCTCCAAATTCAGGTGAGGTATATTCAAGGTCATGTTTTGACTCTCGTGGACTTGTTTTAATTTTTTTCAGCTTCAGCTTGAATTTGCACAGGAGCAATTGATGGTCTGTTCCGCAATCGGCCCCTGGCCTTGTTCTTACTGATGATACTCAACTTTTCCATCATCCCTTTCCACAGATGTAGTCGATTTGATTCCTGTGTATTCTATCTGGTAAGGTCCACGTGTATTGTTGCTGTTTATGTTGTTGAAAAAAGGTATTTGCAATGAAGAAGTCATTGTTCTCACAAAATTTGGTATCATTTCTATCACCAAGGCTATATTTTCCAATTACCAATCCTTCTTTGTTTCCAACTTTCACATTCCAATCACCAGTAATTATCAATGCATCTGAATTGCATTGGCTATCAATTTCAGACTTCAGAAGTTGGTAAAAATCTTCAATTTCCTCATCTTTGGCATAGTGGTTGGTGAGTAAATTCGAATAATAGTCGTATTAACTGGTCTTCCTTGTAGGTATATGGATATTATCCTATCACTGACAGTGTTGTACTTCAGGATAGACCACCTTATGTTTACAAATTCTGCATTTTTTTCCTTGTGGAATTGTATGTAGCCTTCTTTGAGCACTTGTTTGTACAGGAGGTGCTGAGCTGGAATGATCTTCAGGAAGATGATGCAGCCATGAAGAAGAGGCTATGTAAAGTACAGAGTAGGTGGACAATGAAGTTGGACTATTGTGTTCTGAAGTAATTGTCTCATTTAGGCCAGGAAGCAATATTCCAACATTAGCAGTGGGAGTTGGGTTTTCCTGATGGAAATGGTGTTTCCCATAGTCAAGTAGCCTGATGAGAGTTCAAATATGGGGTAGGAAATAAAAAATGAGGAGTAGATTCTTACTTTAAAAGAGAAGACTAACTTTCTTTTGCTGTTGTAGCTGCTCAGAGTTCAATAAGGCTAGGTTTTCACAGGTTAATAGAAAAGGTACAGGCTGTCTAGATTGTGGGAGAAAATATTTAGAATTTCAGTAGTTAAGTAATTAAGTAATTCACCAAATTACTAGGCCATTTCAAGAAATGACTGACTCTGACTAGCAAATGACACAGTAGTGCAATCATTTGAGCAGCCTCTGTAAGATTCCAGTTGATTGCAATGACAACAGCCAAATCAAAATTTTATGCAATTTTGTATGAAAGCTCCTAGATTTAATGTCTATAAAAATGCCTTAATTTCAGGAGTTCTCTATGTATCAGGATGATGTCACCAATGCACACTTCTGTCACCAAATAAACAAGAGGCCCAGAGATTTTGCTCCACAGTAATTTGCCACTAGAGGGCAACAGGATTTTATTTAACCTGATGTAAAGAATTTTCTAAGGTTCCAAAGCTCATGCTCGGAGTCCCAGGGTGGTGCAAATGGTTAAACGCTAAACTACTAGCCAAAAGGTTGGCAGTTAGAACCTACCCAGAGGCACCTCGGAAGGCAGGCGTAATGATCTGTTTCAGTAAAGATTACAGCCAAGAAAACTCTATGGAGCAGTTCTACTCTGCACACATGGGGTCGCCATGATTTGGAATCAACTCAAAGGCAACTAACAACAACAGCAAAGCATATACTAAGCGCAAGATAATAGAGGGGGTAGTAATTAGTTCTCACAACACATGTGAATGCCATTGTGAGCTTGTATTTTAGAAGACTATATGCATAGGATAAATAGGATTTACTAAAAAAAGACATAATGAGGCTTGAGGAAACATTAACATCTACAAAGGAGAAAACGGTCATAGGAGATATCACGGAATAGCCCAATGGTTTAAGACACTCTAAATTATGCTGAAGAAGCTGTATTTCAAATGTTTTATTTTGTCCTGGGTTATAAGATCTGCCACTGCTCTATCAATCCTGTGTTTCTATAAATCCATGTTTCTTATACAAGCTATGTTCTATGACATTTTCATAAGAATTTTTCAAATGAGTCAGTCTTCAATTAATGAAAACTATTTGCTCTCAAAGCCTTAAATCCCAGTAAAGTTATATCCTGTAGACCACCAAATCCAGTTATTTCTTTCCTTAAATGACCCCCAAATCCAGCCTATTCTTACTGCCGCCACCTGAGATTAGGACTGTCATTGTTCCCCTGTGTTATTTTTATAGCTTCTTAATTTGTCTCCCTACCACCAAGCCCTCACTCATCCAACTCAAGCTCAATCTGCAGCTAGAGCTATTATTGATGCAATTGGATGATGCCACTGGCTGAACTTCTCAGTTTTCTTCCTTTTTTTGACCTCTAATTTGCAAAGAGCCCCAGAACTCTGGCTTCTGCTTTAGTCTTCTCTATTTGCACACCTTCCCTAAGTGAAATTATATTGTACAATGGCTTTAAAGAGCAACAAAATGCATTTGATTCTTCTTAGTCCCTGAATTATAATGTCTAACTTTATATTTTCAAACCCACATGAATGCCAAATAAGCGCATCAAACTTCACAAGTTCAAAATAGATCTCCTGATTTCTCAAGCCCCCCACCAAATATTTCCTTCATGTTCCTCCATATCTATAAATGGTAAATCCCTGGATGTTAAAACCACATCTCTCTTTTCCCTACAATCTATATCATATCCATTACCAATATCTGTCAGTTCTGTCTTCAAAATATTTCCAGAATCTATCTGCCTCTTAACCCTCCTTCACCACTATGTCCAGTTTTTATGATGTTCTTATACAGAAGACTACAATTTTACCTCCCTGCGCCTTCTCTTGCCAAGTCAGTATGTTTACACAGAAGGCATATGATGCTTTAACACTTGAATCAGGTTGCTCCTCTGGTCACAACTCTCATGATTTCCTACTGGGCACATGATAAGCCTCATGCTTCTGGTCATGTTCTTTAAGGCTCTACATCGTATAAGTGAACACTGTCTCTGTTTCTAACTTTATTTCTTACAGCTCTCCTACTTATTCCTTCCACTCTAGTCATATCTGTCTTCTTCCTACTTCTTACATACACCAAGCTTTCCTACCTCAGGGCCTTTTAACTTGTGTTCTGTTGTGTGGAAAGCTCTTTTGCTAGACATTTCCATGGTTCTCTTACATTCCCACTTTAGGTCTCTGCACAGACAGGCCCTCCCTATTCAAACTTTCTAAACTAAAATTGACTGGGATAGTTTGTTACGTTGGTGGTGCTCAATGAAATATATCCCTTGGTATTCACAATTATGTAATTCCCTTCCGTGGAGTTGGACTACTTCCAGGGCTCAATTTAATCAATAGAATACGGCAGAAGTGACACTCTACCAATTTTCGGCCTAGGTCTTAAGTAATCCTGACAGTTTTTGTTTCTGTATTTATTTACGCCTTGAGCTATCATGTCCCAAGTCTGGCCACACTGCACAGTGAACATGTGGAGTGACCACATGAGGAGATCATCCCTGCAAAGATTTTGTGGAGAAGCCAAGTAGAGAGGGAGAGAAGCTGAACCATCCAGCTGAGCCCAGCCTTCAGCTATCCTGCCAGCTGAATCACATGACATCACAGGCAGAGCCAGCAGAACCACACAGCTGAGCCCAGTTCAAATTACCTAATCACAAGCAAATAAAATGTTTTTTTTTTCCTTGTTTTTGTTTTAAGCCACTCAGTTTTAGGGTTATTTGTTATGCAGCAATAGATAATTAATAAACTCCCCATCACTTACTATGCCTCGTCCATGATTTATTTATTCATTTTTCATAACATGATTCAGTACTTGGCATGCTTATATATATATATATATATATATATATATATATATATATATATATATATATTTCTTTTTACTTCTGTTTCCTTCACTATACCATGAGCTCAAAGAGAAGATTGTGTCTTGTTCACCAGTGTATCCTCAGCATGTTGCTAAATGAAGAGATTAATATATCAGTCACTCTTATGAAATTGCCTTGGCTTCGCTTGCTGTCTAAGATCTTTCTTTCTTCCCTCCTACAAGTCCATGCTTAATTAAAGGTCAGACCATTTTCAGCCAAGGTAGTACAGATACTTGTTCCTTCTCAGAAGTAAAACTAATGAATCAGTCACTGAATTCATAGATTCATAAGACATTAGAAATGGGAGGGCATCAAAAAAAAAAAAAATCCACTCCAAGTGTGTTTTGTGTGGCAATGGAACTCTCCATTAAATAAATTCTCCATGTACTACCAAAACATAGATCAGACAAAAGTAGATCTACTCTGTCAACTGAACAGCCTTTTTTCCCTTCCTCAGGGCATCATCAGGGGCACCTCTAAGACACCAAGAACCTTAAGGGACCAAGAAACATAGTAGGAAAACTATATTAATACCTCATCATTCCATAACTTGAGAAAGGAAAAATAAGGAACAAAGAGACAATATGACTTTGATGATAATAACTGTCAACAGCATTTTTCTGGCAGAGTTTGACTTAGTGGTAGAAGATAGACTCAGTTAAACCATAAATGTAAAGTAGAACTGCTTAATTGCCTACTTGAGATTATTAGGATTTAACCTGTTCAGATACTAACTAGCTTGACCTGCACAGGTGACATGGATTTGCCAACAATGAAATTGGTTAGTAAATCTGCATGCACTAATTCCTATAACAGCTTGAGATTTAAAGAGGCATTTGATACCAGGGCTTCAAACTGGTTCGGTTCAGTTTGAACCCCTGCTGAGAAAATGCATTTCCACTGCAAGTATACTGAATCAGAATCTACATTTTAACAGGATTCCTAGGTGATTCTTACATATAATAAATTTTGAGACTCACTGTTCTACTAGAGGTTCACAGAATTGGTCCCTAACCAGCAGCATTATCATCCCCTGGGAATTTGTTAAAAATGCAAATTCTCAGCAGGGGTTCTAACTGGAAGGAACCAGTTCAAAGCTCTGTTTGGCATAGGCCAAGGACATGAAAAAGTAAAACAAAATGTAGCACCAGTTTTGAATTGGCTAAAGTAGTCATTAAAAACAAAACAAAAACAAACCCGTTGCCCTCGAGTGGATTCTGACTCATAGCGACCCTATAGCACATAGTAGAACTGCCTCATAGGGTTTCCAAGGAGCGCCTGGTGGATTCAAACTGCTGATTTTTGGTTAGCAGCCAAGATCTTAACTACTGCACCACCAGAGCTCCAAAGGAAAAAAAAACAAGTAGCCATAGGCATTGTCAAAACATACCTGTGTGAATACAAGGAATTAGCCTGTTGTTGTTGTTGTTAGGTGCTGTTGAGTCGGTTCTGACTCATAGTGACCCTATGTACCACAGTATGAAACAGTGCCTGGTCCTGCGCCATGCTCACAATTGTTGTTATGCTTGAGCTCATTGTTGCAGTCACTGTGGCAATCCATCTCATTGAGCGTTTTCCTCTTTTGCGATGACCCTGTGCTTTACCAAGCATGATGTCCTTCTCCAGGGACTGATCCCTCCTGACAACATGTCCAAAGTATGTAAGATGCAGTCTCGCCATCCTTGCTTCTAAGGAGCATTCCGATTTATTTGTTCCTTTGGCAGTCCATGGTATATTCAATATTCTTCACCAACACCACAATTCAAAGGAATCAATTCAAAGAACTTCCTTATTCATTGCCCAGCTTTTGCATGCATATGGGTGATTGAAAATACCATAGCTGGGGTCAGGCACACCTTAGTCCTCAAGATGACATCTTTGCTTTTCAACATTTTAAAGAGGTCTTTTGCAGTAGATTTGCCCAATGCAATGCATCTTTTGATTTCTTGACTGCTGCTTCCATGGGTGTTGATTGTGTATCCAAGTAAAATGAAATCTTTGACAACTTCAGTCTTTCCTTTGTTTATCATGATGTTGCTTATTGGTCCAGTTGTGAGGATTTTTTAGCCGGGGGGGTGAGGAGGATAGGAGAAGTGAAGCAATATTAAGCATAAGGTATTTTCATTACATTTCATTAAGGAATTTGTTATTTCCTTATCATTTCTAGAAAATCTAATACTCATATTTTTTTTTAAACTTTCTGAAATCACATATATTTAAAATAAGTTAAGACTCTTTTCACCTGAATTTCTAAGTTCTGATATTTAAAGCACAGAGATATTTACTTTTTTGTTGATTATTTGTTTTGGGCTGGAAATTATATGTATGTGAATCACCTCTTCTAATTTTCCTAAGAACTTTGCAAGTTCAAATTATCATTTTGCTCGTTAAACAATGCTACAGTACAGCCAGCTTAAAGACCTTACTTATCATCACACAGGCAATGGGTGGCATAGCTGGATTTGATCTCCTTTCTGACTCCAAACCCCAGGCTATTTATACTAACATATCCATCAGCCTGAACTTGGAGGGACATTTAGAATGCTTCGAGTTCAATTGTTTCCCTTTTCATATGAGGCCAAATGACTTGCCTTGTATAAATGAGGACATCTGAGCCAAACCTGGAAGGATATCACAGCTCATTTCTTTTAAATATGGAAGGTTCTTATTGCACTCACATAACTGATATATAATAAATTGATTTAAATATGTATAAATCTTGATATGCTCACTCTCCATCTGTGCCTTTGCCCCTGTGTGCAAATGTATCAAATTAATGCTTTTATATAAAAACAAAGCAGAAAACCATTCTCCTTCCTTTGCACAGCTGGCACGTACAGGCGTGGTGTAGGACAACATGTCCTGCTCAGTCACACCATAACTGTAAGATAATACTACAAATCTGTGTGGTACTCATAGGTTGTTCCCAATTTCTGGAAAGCCAGGAGGCCATTAGAAAAAAGGCACCAATAGCTAATAGAGATTAATCTATAAATCTTACATCCTTCTGATCAGGGCCTGAACACACATTAGCATATGAAAAGTAGCCTTTATTACTTATAAGAATCAGCCAGTATACAACAGGCATGGTTCCATCATAAGCAGTCCCCCCTCCAAAGCTGTCTGGGTAGAGATGACGACTCTTCCTTGCACACCCCTCATGGCTGAGTGACTTAAATGGGACCATACTGACTGCCGGTCTCCCCCTGGTCAGGTGGTCCACTTAAGTGGACTGTAAACTTATGCTCTGTGTTCCCCACTTGCACAATAGATGAGAAGACTAAGGAAACTGCCTCTCCAAGGTGTTTTATATCCCCAGCCTACGTGCCTAATTGTATGTTTTTAACCCTGCAATCAAATGTTCTGCAGCCCTGGTGGTGCAGTGGTTAAGAATTCAGCTGCTAACCAAAAGGTTAGCAGTTCGAATCCACCAGCTGCTCCTTGGAAACCCTATGGGGCAGTTCTACTCTGTCCTATAGAGTTGCTATGAATTGGAATTGACTCAACAGCAACTGAGTCTGGTCTGGTCTATCAAACAATTCTACTGTATTATGCTATCCTGACTTCCTGAAGAGGGGGGAGTGGTTAGCTAAGCATAGCATATTTTTAATCTTGCAAACAAACATCAGGCTTCAATGGGAGTGGTGGTTTTTTCCGAGGCCTAAAGATGCCAGCAGAGAGAGGAACTGAGAAAATCTGGCCATCTGACTTGTCCGAAGAATTCACTCTTCACATATGGCTTAACAGCCAGTGTCCTCTCTGATTGGTCACCAGTGTTACATATTTTGAATATTGCTTCTGCCGGAATCCATGAATTAACCTCCTTTTAGATAGTTCTTACTTGGACCTTTTTCACTCTGCCTTTATATCTCTCTTTTCCACGCTTTCCAATGTCAGCAATATATCCCTCTTAGTCAAAACTGAAAAAATGTTGCTTATCTTCCCTAAATCAACTACATCAACAAACATCCTAATCTCCTCCCCTGCTATTACAATAGAGTGATGGTCTCTCCTGTTTCAGGCAAATCCATCTACCTGTGCTTTGTATTCCAAAGTCCCACTCTTAGTCCCTCTTCATAGTAAAGTTCTCTTTTTTAGATTCTATTTCTATTTTCTTTTGGCTCTTCAGAATGCTCAAGTTTTGTTTTTTCACTAAAAGTATAGAGAAAAATATTTTATTTAACTTTTCACCTTCATCTAGTTGTCACTTAAATTTTTTTTCTCCACTGAGGGAACACACTTCTGTAAATAAACGGGTTGATACTTATTTCCTCCATTTCTTCTCTTCGCTGTCAGTTTTCAACCCATTCCAGTTTTGTTTCCAGCCTCATCTGTCCACCCAAACTCTTTTTTCTAAGGCCCACACTGACCTCTCTATTGCCTGACATTTTCAGTCTTCTATACCCTTTGCTTCTTAGTAGCATTTTAAATAGTTGACCATTTCCTTCTTTTGAAATTCTGTCATCAGTTGGCTTCCATGACATGCCAGTGTCCTGAGTTCTTTTCATGTTATCTAAACCCCTGCTTCTCTGGTTCCTTTGCAGGCTCAACCGTCTAGCCTAGGCCATTTAATTATGGCATTCTTCAAAGCGTGGTTCTGGATCACTGCTCCTTTGCTCTCTTAGCATCCTCAGTAGGCAATCTTAACACATGTCCATGGTATCATTGGCCACTTACATGCAAATGACTTTCACATTTCTATTTCCTGCCAGGATGGTTCCTCTGTAGTGCAAATCTGTATATTTAACAGAAACTTTTCATATTCCTCTTGATATCTCCATGACACTTTAAAAACGTATCAAAACCGAGTGTATAATCTTTATTCTCCACCAAACTTCAATTTTTTTTCTTTTTGTATATTTTATCTCAGTTAGTTACACCATACATCTTGCCCTATCTCACCCACAATAGCCAGTACCCTAAATATATCTTTCATACACCTTCTTCTGTCTAAAAATAGATTGCAAAGACACTCCTTTCTCATTCATCCTCTTCTTTTAATCTCCAACATCATCCTCAATCAAGCTATCAGTATTTGCCTGTTGATCAATGCAAAATCAGTCTTATTTGGGTACCAACATATGCCATGGTTCCCTCACAATCTGCTGAGTAAAATTTTCTAGATACAAGTCAGAACATGTCACAACCCTATGCCCACTTATTTCTTAATACAACACAGAACCTCTTATTGCTCCCAGATAAACAATGTAACTCTCCATTTTCTCAAGGCTAAGATGCTTCATGGTAAGTTCCCCACCACCTCAATGGCCTCGCTTTGTTGCACAAACCTTTGGTCCTTTCAGATCAAACCACACTAGCCTTTTTTCAGTCATTTGCCTTATGCTATTCCCTCCTCAAGAGGGCCTTTGCTCATGCTAGTTGCCCTGCCTGGAGTGGTCTTCTCTCTCTTCTCCATTTAGTTAATCCCTGTTCACTATTTACAATATAAAATTTAGACCTCAAAATGATAATTCCTCTTTAACTGTCACAGTGCTCTTTGACAAAGGGAGATATCCCATTACAGTCTCTCAGACTTCTCTCTTTCTTTTACACTTAATGCCATTGCAATTTTCATTTATTTGTGTGATAGTATGATTGACGTCTTTCACTAACAGAACATAAAATCTTTGAGAGAAGAGACCAAGTTTGTTTAAGTTTCCCTTTATATTGTTAGAAACCAGCCAAATGCCTGGCACTTAATAGTTGTTCAATTAGTATTAAACAAATCAATGCATCAAATCATTCAAATGAATGATTGAGTGAAAAAGTAAAGGGCATGGGTTACCCTAGGAAAACCTCCCTGACAATTACATTATATTACATTGTCAATTACTTTTACAAAAGCAAAAAACGAATTAAAAAAAAGAAAAAGAAAAAAAAAACAGAAACCCTTAGAAATCAATACTTTTATACCCCAAACACTCGGCTAGGGAAATTACTGATAGCACAGTACAGTTGAAAAAGGCATTGCCCTTAAATTTTGCCCTTAGATATTAGTTTTGTTGGGCTACATATTGCCCCTCCTGATATCAAGTCGATTAGAGAGTGACACAGAAATAGAGGTAGATGAAAAGAGCTTCAGGTACACTGTTGACATGGCAAGGACGAGGATTCCCAGGGAGACCAGGGGAAAGAGAACAGAGGGTTTGGGAACTGAAAGATCAAAGTAAAGAGTTTAAATGATGAGTCAGTTCTCAGAAGCACGTTAACTATCTGGTGCCCAGGCATCAAAGTGGGCATTAAGCAGGTCACCAGATGCTCACATGTGGCTGAACTACTTCTCCAAGGTTGGTTTAAAAGCATGAGAAGGCATTTTGGTTGCCAAAATAACAGAGGGGTGTTACTGACATTTAATGTATTGGGACTAAGGATGTGAAAAGGCACACTAAAGAATTTCCTTGCCCTAAATGCCAAGAGTGCCCCCATGGAGAAATGTTGTTAGTCAACAAGGTTCTTAAGGATAGAGTTTGAGCTTGTTCATCTGGGTTTTCCAGCAGCAAACACAGTGTCTGACCTGCAGTAAGTACATGTTGGCAATAGGCTTCAGTTACTTGCCAATGAGCTAGACAGGAATATAGCAATGAATAAATGTATGAATTATATTGATCAGCAGTAGACAGAATAGGAACTATTGTGTCTGAGCAGAGCTGAGAAAAGGCATGTCATTTTCAGTTGTCCAAAAAAAAAAAAAGATAAGAATCGTTAAGTCATTTAGAACAGAGTTATAACCAAAACAAAAAAGCAGAAATAAAATCAGCTATCATGGTAGGTTTTAAGATCAATGTCTTACCAATGATCTAGGCTCTAAGTGGATTCAGTGAGGAGTTCTGGGCCTCTGTGCCACTGCTCTGGAAGGCAGCAGAGACTCAGAGGGATCCCGTGAAAGTAGAAGGCATATTTACACATGCAATTGTGGAAGGGTGGAGGCATTAGAAAAGCATAGAGGAAAAGAAATAATAAATAGGGTAAGATCACCTGCCCGTGGTTTTTGAAAGACCCACAGAACCAACCAATGCCTTCGGCAATGGAGACATTTTTTTGTATCAGACTCAGTGTAACAGTTCTGCAGCAGCAAGGGTAATCATATTGATTTTGAAGGAATGTCTGGTTAATTTTTCACAAGGCGTAGATTCCTCAAAAATCAATAACTTTCTGCTGTATCTTTATTCTTCTGAATAAGCTGTGTCTGTCAGAGAAACTTGATTCTTAAGCTCAATTAGATTCATAAAACATTTACAGACACATAGCACAAAAGAAATGTAAGCTTTCCCTTGGAGTGGTAAGTATTTAACCTCAACGCAGGACAAAGAATCCCTCTCTTGATATAATCTTGTCCTTGAACTGGCACTAGTAGAGACTGAGATTTCTGTGATGCAGATGTTTCCTTTAAGCATTCGTCCCCTTCCTTAAAGGAAAGGGACTTCAATAGAAAATATGAAATACATGTCTAGATAGCTGAGTCTGAGCAAATAGCTTTTAAAAAATATGGAATTATTGGGTTGGCTATTGGAAATGTATTCATTTTATTGTTCTTTCATTCACTAAAGTGAGTTTACAATAATAAATGTTTTGGAAGAAATAAAAAACATGCTTTGGGAATAAAATAAAATGTGTTATCCAACAACAGACTTTAAGGAAATCACTGAGTGATTCCTGCTTTCTCTTTGTATCAAGGAAAAACATAAAGCCCAGAGAGGTTAAATGTTCTTCCTGTGGTCATATAGTAAATGTCTCATTTGTTAAATTAGAGATGATGCTTTGAAAATAAATCACTGAACATTTATTTACCTTAGACAGAAGCAGTCAAGAAATCAAACAACGTATTGCATTGGGCAAATCTGCTGCAAAAAAAAAAAAAAAAAAAAACTCTTTAAAGTGTTGAAAAGCAAAGATGTCACTTTGAGGACTACGATGCGCCTGACTAAAGCCATGATGTTTTCAATCACCTCATATGAATGCAAAAACTGGACAATGAATAAGGAAGACTGAAGAAGAATTGATGCCTTTGAATTATGGTGTTGGCAAAGAATATTGAATACACCATGGACTGCCAGAAGAATGAATAAATCTGTCTTGGAGAAATATAGCCAGAGTTCTCCTTGGAAGCAAAGGATGGTGAGACTTTGTCTCACATACTTTGGGCATGTTATCAGGAGAGACCATTCCTGGAGAAAGACATCATGCTTGGTAAGGTAGAGGGTCAGTGAAAAAGAGGAAGACCCTCAATGAAGTGGATTGACACAGTAGCTGCAACAATGGGCTCTAACACAGCAACTACTGTGAGGATGGCTCAGGACTAGGCAGTGTTTTGTTCTGTTGTACTTAGTGCCGCTATGGGTCAGAACCAACTTGAGGGCACTGTCATGGATTGAATTGTGTCCCCCAAAAAATGTGTGTAGCAACTTGGCTAGGTCGTGATTCCCAGTATTGTATGATTGTGTTATCTGATGTGATGTCCTTATGTGTTGTAAACTCTACCACTATGATGAGATTATATGTGATCTCCTCATGTGTTGTAAATTCTATCACTGTGATGAGGCTATACTGATGAGGTTGACAATATTAGACAGTGTCTTAATGCAATCTCTTTTGAGATATAAAAGAGACAAGCGAGCAGAGACGCATGGGAACCTCATACCACCAAGAAAGCAGCGCTGGGAGCAGAGCGCGTCCTTTGGACTTGAGGTTCCTGCGCAGAGAATCTCCCAGACCAAAGGAAGATTGATAACACGGACCTTCCTCCAGAGCCGACGGAGAAAGCGTTCCCCTGGAGCTGATGCCCTGAATTTGGACTTGTAGCTTACTGGACTGTGAGAGAATAAACTTCTCTTTGTTAAAGCCATCCACTTGTGGTATTTCTGTTGGAGCAGCTCTAGATGACTGAGACAGGCACCTAACAACAACAGCAGGACCGGGATTGTGTGAGGTTGAAATCTGTGATAAAGTTTGCACTGAAGCAAATACACAATGCAAGAACTCAAATAATAGAAATGGGAAAGAGAAGAGATAAGGAAAATTCTAAACATGTATTACAATACCAGAGAAGCTTCCCACATTTAGCTAAATATCATTGATGACTAATTTTTAAATAGATCAATTTAATATTTGACACAGAGAGCTGTTGTTAATTGCTGTCAAATCCACCTCATATATAATAACAAAATGTTACCCAGTCCTACACCATTGTCATGACTATTGGTATGTTTGAGTCCATTGTTGTGGCTATTATGTAGTGTCTTCCAATCAAGGGGCTCATTTTGCAGCATTCTATTGGACAATATTCTGTTGTGACCACACAGGTGTTCATTGGCTAATTTCAGAGGTAAATCACCAGGCCTTTCTTCCTAATCTGTCTTAGCCTAGAAATTCCTCCAAAACTTGTTCACCTTGGGTGACCCCTTGGCATTTGAAATACTAGTGGCATAGCTTCCAGCATCATAGTGACACGAAAGCCACCTGAGTATGACAAACTAACAAACAGGTGGTGGCAAAAAATAACCTTATTTTTATGCCATTTTTAAAAATTATTTGGTGTACAAAATCCAGCACAACTTTAAACCCCTATAATAAAACATGCATAGGCTGTTTATTAACAAGACAGATAGCTGTAAAGCCAATAGGTACAGAAAGAGAATTCAAAGTTCAAAGCTAATTGGGTGATGATCTAATAAACCACTACACTATTGTTTAGAACATGAACCCTTGGATCCCACAGCCCTTTCTAAGCTGTTTGTTCATATCTCAGCTGTGTATGTGTGTGTGTGTGTACTCACACTAATGCACACATCTGCATGTGTGTTTTGAAAATACATCAGAGAACAAAAATACTTATGGTTGCGTTGGATGATGTTTTCAAAAAAACACCTTTTTTATCTTTTTGGAAACTCATAATTTCCTTTGCTTTATTGATATTTTGGGAATTAAAGAAATGGTAAAACTTACTGAAACCAAATATATTTAATGCTAGTTTCCAACTGGGACTCTCTGCTTTATTAAACAAAGATAACCTTTTCTCTACAGTTCTAAATGTGACCAAGAACAAACTCTATGGACTATCCCTCCTCACTGACTGCTTGCAACAACCTTTACTATGACTTTTAGATGTATTTTAGGAATGGGCAAGAGCATTAACATTTCAATCCCAGTTGTCCCAGCAGCTACCAGGTAAATGTTGAAAGCAAGCCCAGCCTAGATTCTGCTGCTTAGCCTAGCCAGCTATAAAAATCAGCTTTATCTAGCTTTAACAGACAACTTTTAATCTAGAACCAGACTCAGATACTGTTCTTGGCCCAATCCATTCAAAAATTCCTTTATGAGTATTTGAATGGATACTTAAGATCTAAACCACTCAGAGATATAATTTGTTTAAAAGGGTAGGAATAAAGCTTCCTGCTTTCCTTATTGCCCCCTGTGTAGATCAGAATCAAAGGACTTATACACTTCCTGTTGAGGACCTGATTCAAGCCACTGGGTCTCAATGTGATGGGTACCACACGCAGGCAGGAATGAGCTTGGTGAGGACAACATTATTTAAGTGGTGAGGCTTACCTGATTCCCTGGAATCAATTAATGGTCTTCAACTATTAATTGAGATCCACTCATTATATTTTTTACTACAAGAATATTCAGAAGAATTCTAAATCTGGATTTAAAAAGAAGGAATTGAAAATTGCTGAATATACATGGGGAAAAAAAAAAAAAAAAAAACTTCTAACCTAGTGCTGAAAAGGTAATTTAAACACACAATCACACACACGCACCAAAATAGACTACAGCCACTGTAAGTGTGTTTGGCTATTCTAAGTCTTGTCTTTAGGAACTAGCAAAATCATTAGCCAGCATCCCTAAGGAAAAAGAATATGTCTCCTTTAACTGTCTGTTTCTGTGGTTCCTTTTACATACTTCACATTGTCAATGCCCCAGTTGAGGACGCAATGGGAGGCTGGTAGCTTTTTTTGTGTTTGAGTTTTTAAAGATTTGCCACCTTTCTGTCTTCAACTGATCAAAGTGAAAAATACAAGAAGAGACCTAACAATCAATCTTTCTTCACTACACTTTTAACTCCTCATGAAGATATAAAATTTTTAATCAAGAAAATTTGAAAGAGAATTTGAGTATTGATGCTTCAGACGGAAAAGAACCTAATCTGATGCTTTTATAGTAGAGACAATTCTGAATTGTTTGTGTTCTGAATGAAGTAAGTCATTTCTTAGTAAGTTAATAAAACTTCTATTGTGAAGCTCTTCTCTGCTAATGACGGTCATCTCACATATGACCATATATTGGATATATAGCGATCTTCTTTTAGCAATACTTTTACAGATATACCCATAAACCAAACCCATTGCCATCAAATCGTTACTGACTCATATCAACTCTATAGGACAGAGTAGAACTACCCTATAGGATTTCCAAGGAATGGCTGATGGATTTGAACTGCTGACCTTTTGGTTAGCAGCCAAGTGATTAACCACCGCACCACCAGGGCTCCTTTACATATAGGTTGTTTTTAAAGTACTTCAGTGGAATCATGGTTCATTTCTATGAACCATTACTAACCTTTGACATATTGTCCACAGCATGACCTTTCCTCCACAACATGACCTTTCTTCCACAACATGATCTTTGGGCTACTGGTCAGTGTAAGATGATGAGCACCTAATATAATATTGCAATTATCTTGTCTTCAATCGCCACAAAATGACTCCTCTTTTTCATGGGAGACTAAGGGAACTATAGATTTATATCTCTCATCTCACATTCACTTCACAGCAGGGCCACTGTGTGTGTTTTGCTTGTTTGAATTTCCCAGGTGGTCAGACTTGTTATTTCCATTGCTATGCAAACCCAGTTTTAAGAGAATAGAAGAGATAAGTTATTTGAAGCCAGAGAAGATCTTGGATATTAAGTGCCACTTTTTTGTTGACTGTGGTGGTGGTCTTTGCCTTTTCAGAAACACCTCTTTTCACAAGGAGAGTATTAAGTCAAAAGAATTTAAGACTCAGGTTTCTTAAGTCTTTATCCATATTTGGGTTCTCTCTCCTTGGCAAAGCCAAAGATTTTGTCATTTAAGCTCTAATTTAGGCTTTCTCAGATATATTTGGGACGAGAAAATGATATTATCAACCACTGTCTAGAATATTAGTAACTCATTTCTCAGTCACTGTAATGCATCGTTTTAACACATTTACTTTCTCCATTAAAGATTAGTGGGTGTGGCAGATTAAATACAGCTGAAAAATTTTTCCTACATGACCTATTGAGAGATGGGGACTATGTCCCCTCTATGTAAATTTAGGAAGAATATGTGACTGATGTCATCAGTAGATAGCTATCTTGGCTCAGGCTGAAGAGACTGGCTGCTTCCACTTTACTCTTGAAACATTCACTCTCAGAATCCTCTGTCACGATACATGAAGTGCTATTACCCTGTTGGAAAGACTGCAAGGAAAGGCTTAAGACTACATAGAGAAAGAGAGACACCCAGCTAAGTCCATCCCTCCAGCAATCCCCACCAAGGAATTAGACATGTGAGAAAAGCAGTTTTGGACCACTAGATGAGCCCAAACCCTAGTCAGATACCACCAAGTGACTAGGCTCTGCTATATAAAGCAGAAGACTTACCTGACTGACCACTGCCCAAATTCCTGATCCACAAAACCATAGGATATAATAAAATCGTTGCACTTTAAAACCACTAAGTTTGGGGAGACTTTGTTGCACAGCAATAGATAACGTGGAGTGCGAGAGCAAGTGGTGTCATGGCTTTATCTTCCTGGAATCCCTAGCACAGGGTCTGGTGCATGGAAGGGATTCAGGAATTATTTACTTAGTGAATAAACAAATAGAGGTTAAAGAGATACACAAATCGATTCTTGAACAATGGAAAGATGAGTAAAGGTATGAAGGTTTGACAGATTTGTTTAATCATCGGATGAAAGAAGTGATTAAACAATTTTGGGTTCAGAGCTTAGGCAACAAGCAGGTTTGACACAAAGAACCATTCTCACCATACATGGAGTTAAGATCTAAGGCTAGTACATAAGGCAGTAATTTCATGTCATCAAAATTACCTTTGAAATTCTTAAAATTCCTGTAATGAAACAGTATACATAGTTTTGTGTGTTCCAAAATGAGTCGGATTAAATTTACACGCTGTTTAAAAACTTCATTCTTTTAAACCCACGAATCCTATTTTGTACTAATAAATGCTCAAACATAGAAATTGAGACCAAGTCTACGATAGATTTATGCCTCCCATTCCATAACACTCTAGAGTCTGGCCATCATGAACAATTATTCTGATATCGAGTATGATGTGAATGGCTTCTCCAGGATTTATACAATGAGTGCATAACTTCTACAACTGTACACTATCTTCCTTCCAGAGAACAGGTGCATTGGGTGTGATGAAGGTAATTCTTTAAGTTGTTTTTGTTTCTCTTCTTTCTCTCCCCAGAAACACTACCTAGCCACCTCCTCCTTTTATTTTACCTTTAATACTATCTTTAACAATGATTGTGTGATGACTTATGTACAGTATTTTACTTCATTGACCTGAGAAGCAGTTAGGGAAGCAATGTCAAAGGAGTGAGTAAACACTGAATATGAGTGTTTTTACTAGGGTCGCTAATAACTTCCTGACTGGTAAATGCAATGGTCACTTCCCAGTCCTCATCTCCCTTGAACTCTCATGTGGATAGTTTTTTCACTCCCTTTTCATTAAAACATTACACAAACTCCTGGTTTTCTTCTCCCTTCATTGGTTGCCCCTTCACAGCCTACTGTGCTGGTTCTTCTTTAACTGCCCCAGTCTTGGCATAAGAATGATCCAGAGTCCAGTCTTTGGTTCTCCGTTATTCAGTCTTATGGCTTTTAATATTACCTGCATTGCCCAAATTTACCTTCATTCTGTAATTTTCCTCTGGATTCCAGACTTGATTATAAAACTCCCTACTTGACTTCTCCACTTAAACGTCTAATAGACCTCTCAACCTTATCACATTCAAAACCAAACTGCTGATATTCTCAGCTTCCCAAAACAACTTCTCCTGAATTTAACAGCAATTCAGTTTCTCCATTGCTCAGGCCAATTTGACTCTCTTTTTTACATATCCCACTTTCTTTGATATATTTTACAGAGTTTCCTCTACAATAAAATCAAATCCCTCAGTTGGCCTTCTGGCACCTACAATGTCATTCAGTAGATACATTACCATCCAAGGTCTATAAATCTGGGGACAAGAAATGCATGTTGAGGGATTTGCAAGCTTGTCAGTCAAGAGGTTGACATTTGGAATGGTTGTGGTAATGGGTTGGAAGTGACATTGCTAACACTTTTGCAAGCCTAAAGTGCCATCTAAGGGGAAAACCAAGTCATTCAGTAACACTCTGCCAAAGAAGGATCAACCTCAGCTGTCAGGAAGACAGTGCCTGACAGCTATACTCTGAGGATAAACCAGTATTTGAAAGTCAGAGTGTTTGAAAAAAAGCAACTTTAAAGCTAGTTGAATGGGTCAGCATGATAGATACTAAAGCATAGTAATAAATAACCCCAAAGCTCTTCCTAACAAAACATGTGTGAACAACGGTATTTTCATTGTATTTAAGAAAGAATCATTAGTCCTTAATTCATGAGGTCTTCTTCAAATAGTAATGGCAAAGAAGGAACTGGAAGAGAAAGTAAACACGTTTATTGAGCACAGCTCACACTTTCTGTGCTGGGCACCAGACTGGACATGTTAGAACAGGAATCATGTAGAACAGGTTTTGATTTAAGTTGCTGGTACTTTGTAAACTGTATGGCTTTGAGCAAGTAAATAACTTTATTGTATCAGTTCTCTCATCTTTGAAATGGGGGGGGGGTAGTTACATACGTAATGATAAGTCTGATGTGAAAATTGTCCAAGGGACCTGACAGAGAGAGAGTTGAGAGAATGCGGGCATGATCAAATAACACTATGGCAAAGAGAGTGACACAATCAGAAAGAAGGAGAAAGAGGAGATGAAGTCGAAGACATGATTTATGTTCCTTTGACTTGACACTTTGAAATATTCACTAAAATTTCAACCAAAAGAACAAAACACGCAATGGTGGTCATTAGTGAATTTCTTCCATGACCAGGTGAATGGGCTGAGTCCTTGATGACAGGGGTGTTCACGGCAAAACAAAACAGCACCAAAAAACTCTGACACTGAATTTGTTGGAATAAGCAGAAATCTGAATTGGTCTTCAGACATTCCCAAACTGTGGTAATTGGAAAATCCAGATAAACCTTACCTAGAATTGAAGGCTTCTAGCTGATGTCCAACTTTTATTTATTATATATAAAAGGGGTGTTGGACAGACATATATGGAATACACCAAAGAACACACAGAAAAAACAGAAATCAAGGCAATATCCTTAGATCCTCCCTCATCCTCTCTTCAAAAGACTCTCAGTTTTATTTCTCCCCATTTTTCCTACCACTGCTCTGGTCTAACCTATTTATTTGTCCTGGAATACTTGTTTGTTTTTTCTGTTTCTCCTCTTGGCTATTTACAACATGTTCTCCACATGGAAGATTTCCTGACTGCTGCTTCCATGGGCATTGATTGTGGATCCAAGTGAAATGAAATCCTTGACAACTTCAGTATTTTCTCTGTATATCATAATGCTGCTTATTGGTCCAGTTGCGAGGATTTTTGTTTACTTTATGTTGAAGTGTAATCCACACTGAAGGCTATAGTCTTTGATCTTTGTCAGTAAGTGCTTCAAGTCCTCTTCACCTTCACAAGCAAGGCTGTACATATCACAGATTGTTACTGAGTCTTCCATTAATCCTGATGCCACAGTCTTTTTCATATAGTCCAGTTTCTCGGATTATTTGCTCAGCATACAGACTGAATATGTATGGTGGAAAGATACACCCCCTGACAAGCCACTTTCCTTAATAATAATAATATTAAATAAATATATAAAGCAATGTCTTATAAAGCTGACAAACAACCCTAATTTTATTATTAAGAATTATAAAGATAGCAATAATGATTGTATTATTTTGTACATAAAGTGATTTATATAATCACATTAAATGCTTTTTAAAGTATCAATATATCAAAGCTTTTTAAGAAATTGATTTTTATTATTATTATAAATTACTCAAAAAATATATACACTTCTGTACAGGGTTGTTGTTGTTGTTAGTTGTCACAATGTGTCTGAAATTTTAAATCATTATATTTGGAAAGATCTTAAAGACTACCTTAATTTCTCTCATTTTATTCTTTATTTATGTTTAAATCTCATTTCAATATAATTACAATGGCTTCTTACCGTGCTTTTGAAAAATAAAGGTAATTTTTAAATGCCATGGACATAGTTAGATGACCATTATGAATTTAGATTAAAAAATCATCAAATTCATGTTCAATTAAAGTGACTTAGTCATAAAGCACCAGGAGGTATGGGATGACAATTGATATAGTTTATAGTTGTAGCCTTGAAACAGATTGTCTTAGGCTGGGTTCTCCAGAGAAGCAAAACCAGTGAAGTGGATATATATGTATATATACATGTACACATATATATATATAGAGAGAGAGAATGAGGTTTATCTCAAGGAAATGGTTCACATGGTTGTAGAGGCTGACAAGTTCCATGTCCGTGGGTCAGGAGTCAGGCTGGAGGCTTCTTCTAACTCATACAGCTGTAGGGGCTGAAGAACTGAAGATCAGCAGGTCAGATGGCAGGTTGCTGGCTCACGGGCTGCGGAGGCTGATGAATCCCAAGATTGTCAGGCAGTATGGTGGTTTGCTGGCTCATGTCCCAAAAACTGAAGGTCAGATGGTGACCAGCCGGATGCAAGATCCAGAGCGAGTAAAAGCCAGCTGGCTTTGCCAGAACATCCATATACATTGGATGCAGGCCACACCCCTGAGGAAACTCCCCTTACAACTGATTGGCTGATCCCATTGGATCACATCATGCAGGTGATTACATTATATCACAAAGTGGAGGACTTTTTATGTCACATCATTATATAACTGCCAAATTACATCATTATGTAACTGCCAAACCACTGAGAATCATATGTCAGCCATGTTGACACACACCTTAACCATCACACAGATACAGCTATAGCTAGAAATAAAGATATTATCTCATGGCATCTCTTCCCACCTTTGTCAACTTTTGAGATCATGTAAACTATTGGGTCCTGAAGATTTCTGAGTAGAATAGTCACATGTAGGTAATAGTTTTCATGATGTGGCAAGGAATTTAGGTTTCCGTAAAGAATGTCCTAAGCGGTGGGGAATCCTGGGAAGAATTTTTTAACACAAACTTGCGTAGGAGAAGGATTGAATGATGGTATCACTAAACGACTCTAATCTCTGTCTTATTTTTTTTAACATCTGCCTTCTGTTCTCTTTTATCCCAGACTTCTTGGTCATATATTACTCTTCTGAGGCACATGGGTTAACTCAGAATTCTTCTATCTGCAGTATGCCTTTATTCCAAATAAATTAAACTGGTATTTACAGCACTTGAATGATACTAAACAATCGATGCAGGCATTGTGCATTCCAGAATTATTATAACTTTGGATAAGAAATAGTAACTTATAAGTTTTCCATTGATTTTCCAAGTTGGAATTCATTTTAAGTACTAATGTAAAATTGAGCTCAATTTAGCAGGATGAATAAAGTTGAATTAGCTCTGATATTATGTAGTAAATGCAGAAAATTTAAAAGACTGTAATTCTCTAGGCCTATTTCAAAAAGTGATTCTATAAATAATAGCCAGATGAATTGTGTTTAAGAGACAAAGAGAAATACAGGCAACAGCTAATGTTTGGCAGCAAACTTGATCCATTTCATATTCTTTAAGATAGTTAATGGCATAGAAAGACGTATTTTAAACTTCAAGATTTGTGTTTCTTGTTCTAAATTCATACTCAGTGCTCTTCGAAATATTTTACTAAAACAGAGAATGCTGTCAAATTTAAGTAAGGGAAAATTAAAAAGAAGATAATTTGAAGGAGACTAATTAAGAAAAAGTATTTGCATAAAATACTTAAAGAGTCCCTATCTTGAGCACTTCAATTTTTCAAGCTTTTAGTCTGCTAATCTGAGACAAAGTCATGAAGACCAGCATTCAATCATACATCTTTGAACAGAGGTCAGATTTTTGTTTGAATACTTGACTACTTACTACCACCGCATAGACGGGCTTACGGTTGTCTTGAATGGCCTAGAGGAAGGTTGAAAATTTGATTACTTAACTAGGGAAAATATAAATTGAAAAATGTTGCACAAAGTTTTCTATTTTTAATATGATTTTAAGAGAGATATCATTCCCTGACATGTAGCCCTCAGATATTTCTTGATACCTAACTCATCCAAGCTTCATTTTCAGGAAACAGCCATGACATGAAATACAGCATATAGTGATGATAACAAACTCCATAATAATGAAGAAAAATATATTTGGAGGATAAAATTAAAGAGGAACACATGAACCTCAACAGTAATTAAATCATTAACAGCACATTTTAAGTATCGTTTTACATTTACATTTATCATGTAAAATTTTCTTATGATTTCTTGCAAATTCTTTGCTTTATAGATGAGATTCTTTCTTCTAGTACTGTTCATTGACTTTATACTTAACAGGGTCATAAAATGTTAATCAAGACATGCTAATCTTCCATATGGAATACCTTAGCTGATGGCACAAGTCTTTATAATACATATATAAAATTCAACCCAGTGAGTCCATTCCCAGTGAATATGCATTCAGATTAGGTCCACAGTTAAATGCATCAAGAGTCATTCTTCACTTCCTTTATTTTTTTAACTTTTGGAATAAAATAACAGTATATTTGACAATAAAATTTCTTCTATTATACACATATTTTAATTCCAAGGCATGAAATATAGTGGTGTTTTTAAGACAATATAGTAACCAGTGGAGTGTCTTTTGTGGCATAAGGGGAAAAAACAAACAAACAAAAAAAATCCCCTTCAGGCCAGAATATGTGAGAATTGAGATAATTACCATAGAACATAAAAATAGCATATTGTTCTCTAACCGAATATACCCTGATACATTTTCCTTGACCTTTCATATGTTGTTTTTGAATCTCTACATATACTTAAAATAAAAGTATGGAAATTCTGCTAAGTAGAGGATAAAATATTTACCCTGAGTTACAGATAAATACATCCTCAAGTATCACACAGTGTTAGGAGTGACGACATACAGAGAAAAGCCTTAGAACCATGACATTCACATTTTTCAGAAAAGGGCAAGCCAATGGCATTTTAAGCAGCATGCAATTGAGAAAATGAACCTGAATATTGCTATTATCTGCCTTAACCTAAAATAAAATCTAAACCTACATGGTGGAACATTTTCACTGTGTGGCTTTACAGAAATAAGCTTAACACATCTTTTTTATATTTGTTAAACATAATTGTGTTTCAGTGGGCTTCTTTTTGACTTCCACTATGTCCCAAATCCATGTAATCACAAAACATGTCATCATGGAATTCTAATATACAGAAAAATTCTAATATACAGAAAGAATTATTTAGGGAAGTTATAGTCTTTTACCAAGTAAAGAAAAAAAATAAGAGTATACATAATAAAATAATAAATACTGGGCTTATTATATTAAAAGGTAATGGAGATAATTTTAATGAACACTGGCATTAGCAGTGAGATAAAACTCTTTCTTCTCATCTTTGGCTTATAAACCTTTACCTCATACCTAACTCTGCCTGTCAAGGAAATAGCTGGGGCTGCTTTTATTAAGCACAGAACTACCAGGCTGACATTTTCAGACTGAATCCATGGGAAATAATTACATTTTAACATTCCTAATTTATTATGTCAGGTTTATAATAGTTACAAGATCATCTTAGCATTGTAAAGTCTAGAGTGGAAAAAAATGTCCTCAAGTACTCCATTCTACAGTAATGCAAAATGATTTTTTACTCTGTGTTATACAGCATGCCAATTATTTTCTCAGTGGAGGTTGCCTTTACCACCTCCCTCACATTCATGTGCCACAGAACATAGGTTTCACCATCTGATAGTGTTGTGGTTTATTTACTTTTTTTTTTTCAAATTGTGATTAGATATTTATTTGTCTCAATATCTCTATAGACAGGAATATTCCAGAGATGAAACATCTAAGTCACACGCCCACTTCAGATCTCTGCTCTGACTTTCTCATCTATTAGACATCTTGACCTCTCCATATGGATACCACAGTTCCTGGCTCCCAACTTGTGTGCAGTAAAAACTATTCTTGTGGCTCTCAACACCAATCTTGCTCCAGCTCTTGCATTTGTTATCTCAGTTAATGATACCATCATCTGCCCAATGATCCAAGTCATCCTCAACGTGCATCCTTCAATTTGTTTATATCCTTCAACTTTGAAATTCCTGATGCTTCCTGTATACATCTTCTTCTATCCATACTTGTACCGCTACTCTCTTAGGTAAGACTCTTGCACTTGAATTTTTGCACCAACCTGCTATATTTTCTCTCTGCCTCCCTCCTTGCTTCCCTTAAATTCAGTCTTCATCCTTCAGCCATTCGTTGTGGTTAGGTGCCCTCGAGTCAGTTACAACACAAAGTGACCCTATGTACAACACTGCCCAGTCCTCCACCATCCTCACAATCACTGTTATGCTTGAGCTCACTGTTGCAGCCACTGTGTCAATCCATCTCATTGAGGGTCTTCCTCTTATTCACTGACCCTCTCCTTTACCGAGTATGATGTCCTTCTCCAGGGACTGATCCCTCCTGAGAACACATCCAAAGTATGTAAGACATAGTCTTGCCATCCTTGAGTCTAAGGAGCATTCTGGTTGTACTTCTTCCAAGACAGAATTCTTCTTTCTTTTGGCATTCCATGGTATAGTCCATATTCTTCACCAGCACTACAATTCAAAGGTGTCAATTCTTCCTTGGTCTTCCTTATTCTTCATTCAGCTTTCACGTACATATGAAGCAATCGAAAACACCATGGCTTGGGTCAGGCACACCTCAGTCTTCAAGATGACATCTTTGCTTTTTAACACTTTAAAGAGGTCTTTTGCAGCAGATTTGCCCAATGCAGTGCATCGTTTGATGTCTTGACTGCTGCTTCCCTGAGTGTTGAATGTGGATCCGAGTAAAACGAAGTCCTTGACAACTTCAATCTTTTCTCCTTTTATCATGATGTCGCTTATTGAAACAGTTGTGAGGACTTCTGTTTTCCTTACGTTGAGGTGTAATTCATACTGAAGGCTGTGGTTTTGATCTTCATCATTAATTGCTTCAACTCCTCTCCTCTTTACTTTCAGCAAGCGATGTTGTCTCATCTGCATAACACAGGTTGTTAATTCATCTTCCTCCAATCCTGATGCCCCATTCTTTGTACAGTCCAGCTTTTAGACGTTTTTGCTCAGCATATAGATTGAATAACTTTAAAATCAAGGGTCAGCAAACTATGGCCAGGGGCTAAATCCAGCTAGTTTTTTGTAAAAAAATTTTCCTTGGAACACAGCCATGCTTGTGTATGTATCGTCTATGCCTCTATTGTGCTACGAACATAGAGTTAAATAGTTGCAAAAGAGACAATTTGGCCCTTAAAGTATCTAGTCCTTTAACAAAAAGATGAGCTGGTGCTTGTTCTATAGCTTCTAGTTCCCCAGCTTAACTACTTTCCAAGGTTCTCTGATGTCCTCAGGACAGACGTCCTGCACCAACCTTCACAATGATATTTCAACACTTCCTGTTTGAAATTTACATCCCAGACATACCACACCCAACAGTCCTTCCGCTCACAGTCTCCAGTAATGAGCCTTTATCTATTTGGTAAATTCCTTCTCATCTTGCACGGCAAGGTATCAACATCATCTGTTATGGGGAACTTTGGAGCCCGGGTTGCACAGTGGTTTCTAGCTCAGCTGATAATCAAAGGGTCAGCAGTTCAAATACATCAGGTGCTCCTTACCCCATCCTGTAGTGTTCCTGTGAGTTGGAATCGACTCCATGGCAACAGGTTTGGTTTTTTTGGGGCATGGGAAATTTCTCTTGACCCTGGAAGTCGGAGTTAGTAGACCCAGAGATATCTGCACCTACCCCCATCAAAGCACCTATTATACTGCAATGAATTTGCCTTTTTTTAAAATTACCTCCCTGTTAAACTGTCTCTCCAACATCTAACAGAGAGCCTGGTCCATAGCAAGCACACAGAAACTTTTTCTAAATGAACAAATAAATGCTGATTGTGTCTATCACTAAGCTGCCCATATGTTTCCTTAATATACTTCTTTAGAAAGTTTTTAGTTTCAATATATTTAAAAAAATCACGCTGATATATACAAATGCAGGTATGTCTTCTGAATGCAGTTGTTGTTGTTAGGTGTCATAGAGTCTGTTCTGATTCACAGGAGCTCAATGTACAACAGAACAAAACACTACCTGCTCCTGGGCCATCCTCATATTCGTTGCTATGTTTGAGCCCATTGTTGCAGCCACTCTGTCAATCCATCTCATTGAGGGTCTCCCTCATTTTTGTTGATCCTCTATTTTACCAAACATGATGTCGTACTCCAGGGTCTGTTCCTTCCTGATAACTTGTTCAAAATAAGCATGAAGAAGTCTCACTATCCTCTCTTCGAAGGAGTATTCTCACTGTAGTTCTTCCAAGACAGATCTGCTTATTCTTCTGGTAGTCCATGGTAAATTCAATATTCTTCACCAACACCGTAATTCAAAGGCATCAATTCTTCTTCAGTCTTCCTTATTCATTGTCCAGCTTTCTCATGCATATGAAGCGATTGAAAATACCATGGCTGGGGTCAGGCGCACTTCAGTCCTCAAAGTGACATCTTTGCTTTTCAACAATTTAAAGGAGTCTTTTGTAGCAGATTTGCCCAATGCAAAACGTGGTTTGATTTCTTGACCGCTGCTTACATGGGTGTTGATTGTGAATCCAAGTGGAATGAAATCCTTGACAACTTCAATATTTTCTTTGCTTCACACACTGTTGCTTATTGATCAAGTTGTGAGAATCTTTATTTTCTTTATTTTGAGGTAAAATCCATACTGACGACTGTAGTCTTTGATCTTCATCAGTAAGTGCTTCAAGTCTTCTTTGCTTTCAGCAAGCAAGGTTGTGTCATCTGCATATTGAAGGTTGTTAATGAGAGTCTTCCTCAAATTCTGATGCTGTGTTCTGCTTCAAAAAGTCAGGCTTCTCAGATTATTTGCTCAACATACAGATTGAAAAAGTATGGTGAAAATATACAACCATGACATACACTTTTTCTGATTTTAAACTGCTCAGTATTCCCTTGTTTGGTTCAAGCAACTTCCTCTTGGTGTATGTACAGGTTCTGCATGGTCTATGTACTCAACACAATTAAGTGTTCTAGAATTCCCGTTCTTGGCAATGTTATCCATAATTTGTTGGGATACGCATGGTTGAATGCCTTTGCAATAACAAATAATATTTTGTAATATTTGGAAAATGCAGACTAGTTTATAAAGTATTTTCTAATATATTTTCTCATTGAATTGAATTCTTGCAACAGCTCTGTGAGACCAATACTATATATCAGTTCAGAGGTAACACAGAACTGTGTGGAACAATTTAAAAATGACTTAGGAAATTGATGCCATGCATTCTTGCAATGCATAGGCTTGAGACATAGATTAACATCAAAATATATTGTAAGGAAAATTATTTTTCAAATTCAGTAACATTAGATTCTCTTATTTGCTGAAAATTTATGTCAGGGTCCATTTTCTTTTATTTCTTCAGTAGTTC
The DNA here is from genome assembly GCA_030035585.1 of Dugong dugon. Lineage (NCBI taxonomy): Eukaryota > Metazoa > Chordata > Mammalia > Sirenia > Dugongidae > Dugong > Dugong dugon. Next base: position 96,157,405 of record CM057472.1, on the reverse strand, counting down.
AATGTCCAGCTATTCTAAGAAATGTTTCATTCTTTTGTTTAAAGGCAGAAGAACAATTGTTTCCGGCTATTACTTCCCTTGAATACTAAAGCCTATCAGTATGTTTTTCTCCTAGATCTGACAATCTGTAAATAAATAAAAAAATTCAACCATTGAGAACATAAATTTTACTTTTTCTCCTGAGCTGGATATGATACGGAGTGTGCTTTCAGTTGCAAAATATCAAATCGCCTTTACTACATGCTCATGAAGATATTTGTTTTTCTTGAATATCTTACAGTTTTTAATTCTTCACACTTTAAAATTTAATAAATTTTAAACTTTCTTAAAATTTGAATAAATTTTGACTTAGGGTATACTACTATGAAGACGCAATAGGGTTTTATCACACAGGACCATTGTTTACGTAATTTGAGGAATATAAGAATGACCTTAGAAACTTCTTAGAAAGGTTCATCTTAAGACTTCAACTCCAGATAATCTGATTCATTATGTCTGTTGTTGGATTTAGTAATTTTAAGTTTTAAGTACTGAAGCAATTCTAATGCATTTGGCCCAAGTCCATACTTAGAGAATCATCGAATAAAATTATTGTTTATTGAAAACATACCATACATTGGCACTGAATTAAGCCTAGAGTGAACGTATCATATTATTTGGATTTCTCAACTCTGAAAAACAGCACAGTTGGCCTCCAATTATGGGGAAAAAATGTATCAGGCAATGTAAATTTTTATTTGTATATATTTTAGTAACAATGTGTTCCCAATACGCAAATAATTATTCTCATTTTAAACCAAAAAAAAGAAGAAAGTAAAAATTCAGACAAACAAAAATAAGAAAATAAGTCACTTAAAATTCCTCCATCCAGAGTTAGCAATCTTTATATTTTTGTATATATCTATTAAATGTTGTCTTGTATGCATATACACACAGGGAATTTTCTGAAAGAATCAGTTAATGGATCATCTCTGTTCCTTTGGGAAGAGCCTCCCTTCCCAATATTGGTCCATGATGTTAGTAAAGAATAGTGTAGATTGAAGTGGTAACATTTGAATTTAAACTAGCTTAAGCTAAAGTAAAACTATTGGATCATAAGATAGAGAAATTCATGCTGTAAAACTTGCTTCAAGAGCAGCGAATCCAAGACCTCAAGAATATCGATGTGTCTCTCCCTCTCCCTCTTTAGTTCTGCTTTTCTTTTAATTGACGAGTTCTAGACCACCCTTTTATTGTAGTTAGGTTGACTGCATCTCCTAGTTTCAGGAAGGAGTATATCCAATGAATACTGCCTGTAACCTTTGTTGAAGACACTGGGAAAGAGAATAGCCATTTCAAGTAAGGTCACTAAGCTGGTTGAATGAAAGATTGGCACTGCTACCAGCCACACCTGAAACCTCAATGAAAGAAAAGCAGAACAAAAGAGGGTAAGAGAAATGGAGAGAGCAAGACTTCACTATCCTAAGGCCATGTGTTTACTGTGCAAGAATTTATTGTACCTGAAGCAAGTTTTATAAGATGAATTTTCCTGCTTTGTGACCCAATAAAATTCCTTTTAACTCAATCTAGTTTATGTTGATATATTGTGTCATTTCCATTCAAAATATATGATATTATAGACACTGTTTTATAACCTTTTATTTAACTTAACACTATAATTAAAATATATAAAAATATATAAAGATAATATATATTTATAATATAAAATAAAATATTATAATAAATATAAATAATATAATATAAAAATATACAAAATATATAAAAATATTTTCATATAAGTAAATATACATCCACCTCATCATATCACTGTTTTTATTGTATTTTATTGCATAGAAGTATTATGCTACATTAACATCATGTCTCCTAATCTTGAATGATGAAATATATTCTGATACTTTTTATTAAAATTCTTATACACCCATCCAAATATTTATTTAAGAAAATTCCTAGAAGTAGAACTCCAAGGTCAGAGGTTTTAATAGCTGAATGTACATCGCAAAATTGTGTTCTAAAAATCTGATATCTATCTTTCTTCCTCTCTCCCTAACTACCCAGCCAGCCAGCCAGCCACCTATCCATCTATCGTCGTCTATCTCTCTCACAAATAGTCATGATAACTCATATTCCCTAAACTATTTTCAATTCTCTGTATTGTCATTCTCTGTTTTTCTTTTTTGTTAAGTGGGTTTGAAAAAAGTCTCACCTTGCTCTAATCTACATTTTATTGGTGATGTTGAGTAATTTTCAGTATACTGATGTGCACCTGGGTGGTGCAAACGGTTAAGTGCTCGACTGCTAACTAAAAGGTTGGCAGTTTGAACTCACCCAAAGACAACTCAGAGGAAAGGCCTTGTGATTTGCCTTCAGAAGATCACAGCCATGAAAACCCGATGGAGCTTGGTTCTACTCTGCACACATGGGATCGCCATGAGTAGGAATTAACTCTACAGCAACCGTTTTTTTTTATTTATTTTTTTCCTTTCTGATGTTTGTATTTGAGTGTACCTGTCCGTGTGTGTGTATTTGTATGTGTGCAGATGTGTTTGTGAGCAAGTTTCTTTGTGTTTATTTGTGAATGTTAGGTGCTCATTGTGTGTGTGTATATGTGTGTGGGTGTGTTTTCACTGGAGTGCACAGTCCCTGCTTGATGAGACCAGTTCTGCCTATTAGAGAGTTTTTCTTTTGCTTATTGATTAGTAAATGTTTTTATACACAAAGAAAATTAACTTTGTTATACATGTTGCAAATATTTTTGTGTTACTTATTTGTCCTTTAAAGTGGCTTATATTCTTCTGGTATTAAATAATTTTTGAATAGATATTTAATCAGATATATTATTAGCCTTCTATTTCTACCTCTGAGGTTTTGTTTGGAAAGCACTTTCCCATCCCTCAGCAAAAAATTGTTGCTGTTTTTGGTACTTATTTATGCTTTCCAGAGCTGTCATTAATGCACATTTTCTGCCATGCCAGTTGGATTTGGTGAAGGGCTGAAAGTGAATTCATGTGCTTAGTCTGACATCTTGGATAGTAAGTCTCAATATTGTTTAATTCTCCTTTAATTTAGGATATGATAAATTACAGAGCTCCCATGTTTTCATGTTGAAAAATTAGTACATTCCTGGCCTACACTCAAATTTGTCATGATATTGTGCTGGATTGCTCATATATTTTAGGATTATTACATCGCTATAAATGCAAAGTTGATACACATCAACTCACACAGACACACACACTAAGACTTTGTTTGGAAGTGTTTGCAGAGCACCAGAATTTTCTGTTCCTTAATGTTTTGGAAGGAGTTGCCTATAATGTTATCAAAGGCTGTTGCTTCTTCAGGCACCATGTAGCTATTTCACAATTATCAGCCTAATAAGCCTTCCTAAAAGATTCTTGTACACATTTTAAGACATTTTTCTTTGAAAATTAAGCATTTTATTTTATTTATTCTTATGAGATTGAGTATAGCTGCCTTTCTCATTTACTTTTTAATTATTTAATTAATTTAGGTAATAACCTGTATTTTTATTCACATTTGACTGTGTTTTTAAAATTATATCTAAATTTGTACATTGTTGTTCTTTCATCAGTGCAACTTCATTATTTAATAATCACTTACTTAGCACGTATTACATGCCAGAGCATTTAAACACTTAATATTAACTCAGTTTCTTCTCACTATAGGTTTATGAGATAGTTCCTTTTATTATTCCCATTTTAAAGATGAAAAAACTGAGGTACAGACAGGTCAAGTAGCTTACTTAAATTCAAACATCTAGAAAGTGGAAAAGCCATGGGTCAAACTGAGCCATTGGTTTCCAGAGAGCTTTAATCACTGCACTATGCCAAAAATGAAAACTTTAAAGAGAGCTATTGAAAAATGCTCTAAAATCCTTTCATATAGGCTTACAGATTCTAATACAGTGAAACCTGTGAGAGCTGGAACTCCATAGGATGGCCTTTTTTTTCTGAGTCTTGCAAATATTCCGCCTTTGACAGGGTGCGGTCTTATTACTTTTCTATCACCTGTTTTAATGGAAAATATTGTAGTTTTCCTTCTCTGACAGATTTCTGCCTTACACAAGTTCTGGCTTTCACTGATTTTACTGCACATATTTAGATTCTAATACATGTATATATTATATATATAGTCAAGAACTCAAGGGATGCATTGCATTGGGCAAATCTGCTGCAAAAGACCTCTTTAAAGTTTTGAAAAGCAAAGATCTCACCTTGAAAACTAAGGTGGGCCTGACCCAAGCCATAGTGTTTTCAATAGCCTCATATGCATGCAAAAGTTGGACAATGAATAAGGAAGATCAAAGAAGAATTGATGCCTTTGAATTGTGGTATTGGTGAAAAATATTGAATATACCATGAACTGCCAAAAGAATGTACAAATCTGTCTTGGAAGAAGTACCACCAGAATGCTCCTTAGAAGCAAGGATGGCGAGACTACGTCTCACATACGTTGGACATGTTATCAGGAGGGACCAGTCCCTGGAGAAGTACATCATGCTTGGTAAAGTAGAAGACCAGAGAAAAAGAGGAAGACCTTCAACAAGATGGATTGACACTGTGACTGCAACAATAGGCTCAAGGATAACAACAATTATGAGGATTATGAGGATGGCACACGACTGGACAGTGTTTTGTTCTGTTGTACATAGGGTCACTATGAGTCGGAACTGACTGGACGGTGCCTGACAACAACATATATATTATATATTATATATTATATAGATATATATGTATGTATGTATATATATATATATATATATATATATATAACAGACAAATGTGCTTTTTCTTCTTTAAACCCTTTCCAGAAATAGTTTTGTTTTGCTAAATATCTGAAAAAGCATTTCTACTTCTTATCTGATTAAACAGTCATTATCTATTTCCAAGGGATGGGAATTCCACAGTGACAACAAAATTTAAATAAAATAAAAGAAAAAGAAAGGAACAAAATGAGGAGAATCCTTCACTTAAATAGAGAATATAGCTTTTATTGGTAACACCCCAGGCAGCAGGAGTTAGGAGCCGAGTGACCTTAAGTGCCACAGAGCCATTAAAAGTAATGAGGTGTGAGCTCAAGCCAATGACTGATGACAAGGCAATGTCTTCTTGGGGGCTCACGCTGTAACATCCAACATTAATATATCAGTATCAGTAGATGAAACATGACGAATACTAAATCTCATTTGCATAATGGATGAAGCTTGGGAAGCAGTTCCAGATGGCTGATGAGCACCTTGAGCCAAAAGGAGAATTCCTTTTTGATGCCTCAGCATACATAGGTCTAGAATATTGAGATAAAAGTAACTGAAATATTAGACCAAATGTATGAGACAGTGGACTGATGGATGATGTAGTTCTCTTAGATTTGAAATAAAATTGAGTAGAACTGTCCCTACAGTATCCAAATATGCCCTAAAAGGATCTTGTATGGAATGATGAGCTGCATCTCTAAAACGACCCTCATCTCTGAAGAAAAAAGATAAAACATTGGTTGTGTAAACTTTGAGTAAACTTACTCAAATCTCAGTGCAGATGTCTAAATGACTTACTCAACTCTGTTTTGTGTAATTCAAAACTGTGAATGCATTTGAATGAAAATCGTATAGTGTATTCAATCTACTATACACAGTTCATTTGTAGGAAAAAATCCTTTCATGAAAGTAAATTCGGATTTGAATTAGTGTTAATATAAGTTTCTATTTCAATTTCTTTATAGGCAGACTAAATTATCAAGCATCAACTGTGTTTGACTGTGTGATGTGTGATCTTAGCTCTTTAGACCTTTTCAATAGTATCTGTAGTTTATATCTTTCTTTTTTGAAATTACAATACTAAAAACATGTAAGCTTTGTGTATAATATAGTCTAATGCAAAGTATTATGCAAATTCTGGGGCTACCACTGATGATAAAGGACAGCTTCAGGCAAAATCACATAGTAAATAGCAGGAGTCTCTGGGTGGTGCAAATGGTTAATGCACTCATTTCCTAACCGAAGGTTGGAGGTTTCAGTCTACCCAGAGATGCCTTGGAAAAAAGGTCTGGCTACCTACTCCAGAAAAAAAAAAAACAAAATCAGCCACTGAAAATCTTGTGGAGCACGGTTCTGCTCTGACATACACGGTGTCTCCATAAACTGGAGTCGACTCAACTGGCAACCGTTTTTTTTATAAAAAGCACCTTACTCTCCTTGATTGCCTCAGGTTATCTCCTTGTCCTCTGTGGCAGACTGCTTAGACCCACTGTCAATACCCGCTCCTTCCTGACTCCTTCTACTCACAAACAATGGAAGTATCACATGAAATAATGTCTATTTCACCTTCAAAAGTTTGTCTGGCTAAGGGCTTCTCAATTTATTGCACTGATATCCCAATGTTTATCTAAAAATTCAGTTTGAATCTTTTTATTTCCTACTTTGGCACTTTTTATAGGTAAATTATTTTCAGTTTTTCCCTAATGGTGCAAGGTATAGCTTTCATTTGGAATTCAAATCACTGTTGCTATTTTAAAGCTATGAGAAATCTATACTCCGGATCTCACAACTTATAAGGACATTTTGATGCTAAAAATAGTTTTGAAATAACCTGCCCTCACTCCTTTTCATTGGTGGAGAGCTGTTTCATCATTTGCTCATCTTTTTGCCCATAACATGACCTTACCAATTTGGTGATGACCCCTTCTTTCTTTGCCTTGGTTGTTCTTTGTGAAAGCTATCCACACTTTGCTAGAATCTGGCTGAATTCTTAAATTATTAATTTGTTACAGATTAGGAATAAGGTAAAATAATTTGAGTCAAAGATCTTAGCTCAAGAAATAAAATAAAAGAAAATGATCCTAAGAAACTGTAGGCACATGGTCACTTCATGCAGAAGACTGGGTCTTGAGTAACCCTAGTAAGATACTGAATTGGCCATCATATCTCCTTCTGAAAACAGGGTCCATTCCTTTCCATGCGACGAAGTCCATTTCATCCTTGAGGATGTACTCTGGTCAAACATATATTTGAATATTAACCTAAGCAGATTAGGGAGGGAAAATTATTTAGAAAATAAGTATAACTCATTCCTTAACAGATATGCTTTTTGTCCAGACCCTCTGTTCTTGAAGCCTCTGTCCTCTTCCTTTAGTATGCATGATTGAGAATGTGGCCAAGTCATAAAAATGTCCTCTGCAGCCACATTCCTTCTGTCATTTAAATTGCCACAATATATCACCTGGAAACTGAATGATCTGACCAGAGTACACTGCTCATGAGTTTCGGACTTAGTGCCGGAACTCAAAACTTCCCACTCCGAGTCCGGTGGCTTTTCCACATCAGTTATGAAGTTGCTGTTACAGCCAGCCCTTGAGGCATAACTCCACATGGTGGAATATGAAACAATGAATACACAGCTACACTAATTGCAGGATTCTTTGAGGTGGGATTCGTAAATGAGGCTGATGTGTGTAATGTGGTTTTTCCTGATGGTATATTAAGAGAAAGTGCTAGATTAAGACTGATAGACAAGTCAAAATTATTAGTTAGAGATTTAAAAAAATTAAAATCATTTCTATCAATGATGGATACTGAATTACAATTCCACTCTTAGAATATATAGGAAATGGCATGAAATTCACACTTCTCAACCTTATAATTCTTTATATTCTAAAGGAAAATATTTTTATCTTCTATCTAAACACTCTTATACACACACATATGTATCTGGGTCATTCCTTGTTAATCATAACATGCCTTATTATTATTTTATAGCATTTAAATGCATACATATATATATATTTAAGAAATACAGAAAAATTAGCTATTAATAGTAAGAAAATACTTCTAGTAACTAGAGAAAACCATCCTGGAGTCTGTATAATGCTAGAGTTTTCAACTTATAACAAATGTTTTAGTACTACATACAACATCACATAATCTGCTTCTTGCACCACTACATCTCAACGTTAATGTTTCTCAAGCTGTTACCTGTGAAACACAAGAATTAATATGTGTTGTTTCGACAAAGTTTCCATGTAAAATAATTTGGTGAAATGCTGAGTTGAATCAGAATTGACTGGTCCCTTTATTACAGAACTTCTAAGAACTCTCTGTGGTAACATACATACTGTGTATGCATTAGGTTGCATCCAGACGTGCAGAATTTCCCGCTTTTATTTAAGCAAAGGACAGTTTTCCTAATTACTTTGGAGATGGATAAGGTTTTAGTAGAGATCAAATATGAGTTGAAGCTCTAAAACATCTGTTAAATGCATTACCTGATACTGGTTATGTATATGTGTGTGTGCACACATATTTATTTAGTTATATAGATGTTGTAGCAAAACGTTATGTTACAAGACTGAAGCGAACTGCTCCTAGCATAAAAATAACTGTGATAAAGTTCTGCTTACCAACAGTGTATTGGAGGAGCACAGAGATAAATAGAATAGTGTACTGGAGGAACACAGAGATAAATAAAATAGTCAGAATGCTAAGATTAAAGATTAAGTTTTTTGCTTAACTGTACAGTCCTGTGGATGACAGTGAATTTGGGCTGGTAATTGATCTTGCATATATGCCAGCTAAATGCCTATAACTCAACCTCAACTATAGTGACAATGGAAGAATCTTTGTGAATCAGAACCATATATATTAGCATCTTAACCTAAACTCTAATGAGAAATTATCAATAGTTTTGATAGATTGCCACACGCTAGCTAAGGGTTTCCTCTTGCCTTATTTTACTCATATGTAAAAGCCAAGCAGAAAGTTGCTATTATCTTGATATATTGATATTTCCCCTGTTGACACTGAAGCTCATTAATAGGTTATCATTTCAAACAAGGAAAGAAAGGTATGAAGACACATGTATCTATCATTGTTTATTGAACCCTAATTACCATACAGGTCAAGCTAGTTTCCGTGCAGGATGCCAAGCTGAACAAAATAAGATTCCTGCCCTCAATTTACTTTTGATCTAGTAATAACCAGATGAAGGGAAATGGAAGTTGAGTATTTGCCTTTATTGCTGCTACTGAAAACTTCACATACTCCTAGAGGACAGAGTTAAATCTTGGCTAATCTGTATTAGGGCAACAGCCTGAGACGTATTTTGCTGTTGCAGTAAGGGTAGTCAGTGGTTAACAAAGGTACCAAGCTGGTAGAAAAGGAAATAAAACAACCTGTTTTGACACTCATGCTAACACAAACAAGATGCTCACATACACACAATCAAGTCATAGTACTTCTTCCTATCTTCCTTTTCTAGCACCAGAAGAGATGTAACAAAAACTAGATTACCCTTCTCTTCCATTTTGTTTTGTAAGGAAGATTTGTCAGACATTTGAATGATTTCCCAGTGAGTTATTGGGAAATGGGTGAACAGAATCATAGAGTGTGATTTTATAGGATCGATATTTTAGGGTCCCTGGGTGGCAAAAGCAGTAACTAATGAGAAGTTGGAGATTCAAACCCATCCAGAGGCACTACAGAAGAAAGGCCTGGCAATCTACTTTCCAAAGGTCACAGTCAAGAATATCCTATGGCACACAGTTCTATTCTGACACATATAAGGTCGCCATGTATTTCAATCAACTCCACAGCAACTGTTTCTCGGGTTTTTTTTTTTTTTTTTTTTTTTGATAGTTTAGGAATTTTACTAGTGAAAGCAAATCAGAAAATTATTTAAACAAAACAAGAGCATTTATTTATACTTCTTGTAATAGCCAGATGAACTGCTTAAAACAGCCTTAAATCCACATACATGTACACAGGGAGATTTTATTTCATGAAATAGGCCCTAAAGATGACCCATATCTGGTTTTATTTGATTGACAGTTGATGATGTTCATTAAGGAAGATTTATGCATAAAAGTATTTAGAAAATTGGTTAAAGATAAGTTTTAAAGAAAATAATTGTATTAAAATAGCATAAAAATAATAACATATTTAGAAACATATTTTTTTAAAAAAGAACTTCAGGACGTGCATGCAATGATCAAGAATTATCCGACCTAAATGTCAATAAAAACCAGATGCCGTCAGTCAACCTTGTCTCGTGGCAACCTCATGTGTGTCAGAGTAGAACTGTGCTTCATAGGGTTTTCAGTGGCTGATTTTTTAAAAATAAGTTGCCAGTCCTTTTTATCCCAGTCATCTCTGAGTGGATTCAAAAGAATGAATCAACCCAATAGCACAACAGCAACTGCTTTACTGGTTTAAATGCCAATTGTGTCAAGGCTGAGAAAATCTGCTCTGTTAGGTAACTGTCGAGTTTTGTTGTTGTTGTTGTTGTTAATTGCTGTCTAGTAGATTCCTACTTATGGTGACTCCATGTGTGCAGAGTAGAACTCCCCCATGGGGTTTTCAAGGCTATGACTAGGACTTGAATAATAAGAGAGCCTGTCATGCAAATATCTGGGAGAAAAGTAACTCAGGTAAAGGAAATAGAAATCCCAAAGGCTCTGAGATGGTGAAGGAACCTGGGATATATAAGGTACAGAAATATTAAAAGTATAGTTGGAATGTAACAAGTGCTGGGGAATTAAAAAAACAAAACAAAACAAAACAAACAAACAAAAAAAAATGGGCATCGAGTTGATTCTGACTCATAGTGACCCTATAGGACAGAGTAGAGCTGCCCCAAGGATATAAAAGTTTATGGAAGCAGATTTCCATATTTTTCTTCCGAGCACTTAACCACTTGTGCCACCAGAGTTCCTTCAAAGTGGGGAATTAAGGATTAGATAATGTCAAAGGAAGAAGGCAAGGACCAGATCCAAAATATTTTTATCAATCAGATGGAGTCATATATTGAATTTTAATATGGTTTAGTAGATTTTCAACTGGTTGAAGGAAAATACACATTCAAATACACACAGCATTCACAAGGTGAAGCACTGCCAGCATCATTGCTCTGCCCTTGGCTTGGTTCTGTTAGCATTTTTATCATTGACTTGGATGAGGACAAAGAAGACATATTATTAAATCTGTGACTGAAAACAAGCTAAGGGAGATAACTAATACAAGGGATGAGAGGATCAGGATTCAAAAGCATCCTGACAGGTTGAAATAATGAATTGAGTCTAAGAAGATGACATTTAATAAAGATAAATCCAGTATCCTGCGCTCAGGTCAGAAAGCCTATGGTTCAAAAGAATAAGGGAGAGGCAAGCCTTAACAGAACATGGGTTAAAATGTTACGGGCATTTTTGTTGACTATAAGATTAATGTGAGCCAGTGGGATAACTGACTGGGTCACCACTGAAGACAACATGAATTTCAAATGTACTCATATAACTATAGTATCCACAACGAAAAAGACCTCACTCTTCATCTCGAACTCTACTGTCATATCATACTTAAAGAAGAAAGTTGACAAACCTGGGTGCGTTTGGAGGTCAGAAAAATTAAACTTATGAAGAAATATGAAATATTTATGTTATAAAAAGGTCATCCATGATAGCTAATGATCACCACAGTTTGTCATATTGTGATGGCTTGCATGTTTCTATGATGCTGGAAGCTATCCCACCAGTATTTCAAATACCAGCAGGATCACCCACAGCAGACAGGTTTCAGTGGAGCTTCCAGACTAAAACAAAGTAGGAAGAAAGATCAGGTGATCTACTTTGGAAAACCAACCAGTGAAAACCCTATGGATCACAACAAAATGTTGTCAGATATGGTGCATGAAGATGAGACCCCTAGGTTGGAAGGCATTCAAAATATACAGTTGCTGTAAAAATCAACTCTAGCATATCAACAATTGTGATATACCAACAATGATGTAGGACTGGGCAATGTTTCTTTCTGTTTTACATAGGGTCATCATGAGCAGGAGTCACCTTGTGGGGAACTAATAATAACAACATCATGATAGCTAATTCATATATTTGAAGATCAGTACTCTTTAGGAGGAATTCTATTTATTTGGAGATGAGAGGTTTGAAGTTAGGCCAGTAGGAGCAAAGTATAAAAAGATATTTTGAATGAATTTTAAAAATACATTTCTTACAATAAGAGTTCCTTAAAATTCAGTGGACTACTTTTTAAATGGCGAGTTATTTACTCTTCGGAAGTTTGAAAACAGAGGCTGGCGCCATGTGCTGTGATGAGAATGTCGAAGGAATCTATACTTAGACACTGGAAGATTTTTTAAGGTTTTATTATTCAGTAATTTAGTTACAGAGGTTGAACTGCCTTTCCTATTATTTATAGCCCAGGCTTTGTACACATAAAGACCTAAATAAATTTTGTAAAAAGGTTAAATTCAATCGAACAAATGGATAAAAGCTGACATTTATCAAGTTGATTTCAAAACAAAATGTCTCATTTCAATCATGTTATTGTTTTATTCTTTGTTATTTTTTCAAACCTATCATGGTTTGGGCAGATTAAAATGTCTGTTTGCGGAGCTCTCTCCTTTAAATGGGGCTAACGCCCCTTATCCACATGCTGGTCCTGTTCTGACCACTAGGCATTTAAAGAACTCAATTTGAAATCACTGCTGTGCATCACAGAATCCAACATCTGAGCTGGAAAGAATGGGTTTGTTTCTTTCACTGGTGGAAAAGACCTTCACAGGTCACTTGCAACAGAATCATCTGGGAGCTACAATTCTTTCTAACTTACACTGAAATACCAGGGCCATGGGTGTGAATTAAACATTCAAGCTTGTTCAGTCACCTATTAGGAATTACCACCACAAGAGTGTCTTTGTAGAAGGTTGAAAACTCTAGAGTTGAGATTAGTTTCAAATGAGTTTGGTCATGTTTCACTTTAATTATTTTACCTACAAAGAGTTTAAGGTTAGGAGAAAAAGACAACAGAGTGAATTCAGTAACTACAAAAGACTGATGTCCTTCTCTCTTCTCAGGAAAAAAAAAAAAGTATAAGGCAAGCCCATGGTGACCCCTCATAGCAGTTCTTTTAAACCTGGCTTTATGTTTTTACTCTACCCCGACTTTACTTAACCTTTCTTCTACTGCAGCAAAGATTATTCGGCCTTTGGTCTTCTAGAATCTCCTGATGCACTAATAGGTCTCCCATGCATGCATGTTTTCCTTGGATATTTCTGTGATTGAATCCTTCACGTAAGTTTTGTTACTTCATTGAGAATCTTAAACAAGTTGTTATCTAGTAGACTCTGATTCATGGTAACTCCATGTGTATGAGAGTAGAACTGTGCTTCACTGAGTTTTCAGTGGCTGATTTTTAAAATGTAGATCACCAGGCCTTTCTTCTAAAGAGCCTCTGGGTGGACTTTAACCTCTAATCTTCTAGCTAGCAGGTGAATGCATTAACCGTTTGCAGAACCCAGAGACTCCATTGGGATCTTGTTGTTGCTGTTAGGTATCTTTGAATCAGTTCTGACTCATGGCAAGCCTATGTACAACAGAACAAAACACTGCCCAGTCCTGTGCCACCCTCATAATCATTGTTATGTTTGAACCCATTGTTGCAGCCACTGTGTCATTCCATCTCGTCGAGGGTCTTCCTCTTTTTTGCTGACCCTCCACTTTACCAGCATGATGTCCTTTACAGGGGCTGGTCCCTTATGATAACATGTCCGAAGTAAATGAGACAAAGTCTCATTATTCTCACTTCCAAGGAGCACTCTGACAGTATTTCTTCCAAGATACACTTGTTCCTTCTTCTTGCAGCCCATGGTATATTCAATATTCTTTGCCAACCCCATAACTCAAAGGCAACAATACTTTTTTGGTCTTCCTTATTCATTGTTCAGCTTTCACATGCATATGAAGCAATTGAAAATATCATGGCTTGGGTCAGGTACACCTCAGTCCTCAAAGTGACATCTTTGCTTTTCAACACTTTAAAAAGGTCTTTTGCAGCAGATTTGTCCAATGTAATACATTGTTTGATTTTCTGACTGCTGCTTCCACGGGCGTTGATTGTGGATCAAAGTAAGACGAAATCCTTGATAATGTCAATCTTTTCTCCATTTGTCATGATGTTGTTTATTGGAGCAGTTGTGAGGATTTTTTTTTTTTTTTTTTTTTTTTACTGTTGAGGTGTAATTCATACTGAAGACTGTAGTCTTTGATCTTCATTAGTAAGTACTTCAAGTCGTCTTCACTTTCCACAAGCAAGCAAGGTTGTGTCATCTGCATATTGCAGGTTGTTAACGAGTCTTCCACCAATCCTGATGCCACATTCTTCTTCATTTAGTCCAGCTTCTTGGATTATTTGCTCAGCATACAGATTGAATAAGTATGGTGATAGGATGGAACCCTAAGGCACACCTTTCTTGATTTTAAACCATGCGGTATCCCCTTGCTCTGTTTGAACAACTGCCTCTTGGTCTCTGTACAGGTTCCTCATGAACACAGTTAAGTGTTCTGGAATTCCCATTCTTCACGATGTTACCCACAATTTGTTATGATCTACCAAGTCGGATGCCTTTGCATAGTTGATAAAGCACAGGTAAACATCTTTCTGATATTCTCTGCTTTCAGCCAAGATCCATCTGACATCAACAATGATATTGCTCATTCCATGTCCTCTTCTGACTCCGGTTTGAATTTCTGGCAGTTCCCTGTCAAGGTACTGCCACAACTGTTTTTGAAAGATCTTCAGCAAAATTTTACTTGTGTGTGATATTAATGATATTGTTCAATAACTTCCACATTCGGTTGTATCACCTTTCTTTGGAATGGGCACAAATATAAATATCTTCCAGTTGGCCAGGTAGCTGTCTTCCAAATTTCTTGCTATAGAAGAGTGAACACCTCCAGAAATACATCCATGTGTTGAAACATCTCAGTTGATACCCTTCAATTCCTGGAGCCTTTTATTTAGCCAATGCCTTCAGTGCAGCTTAGGCTTCTTCTTTTAGTACCATCAGTTCTCGATCATATGCTACCTCCTGAAAGGTTGAATGTCAGCCAGTTTTTTGGTACTGTGACTGTGGGTATTCATTCCATTTGCTTTTGATGCTTCCTGAGTCGTTCTATATTTTGCTTCTGTAATCCTTCAAAATTGCAACAATTCGAGACTTGAATAATTTCTTCAGTTCTTTCAGCTTGAGAAATGCCAAGAGTGTTCTTCCTTTTTGGTTTTCTAACTCCAGGTCTTTGCATATTTCATTATAATATTTTACTTTGTCTTCTCAAGCTGCCCTTTGAAATCTTCTGTTCAGCACTTTTACTTCATCATTTCTTCTCTTCACTTTAGCTGCTATACGTTCAAGGGCAACTTTCAGAGTCTCTTCTAACATTCATTTTGGTCTTTTCTTTCTTCTTTGTCTTTTTAATAACCTTTTGCTTTCTTCACATATGATGTCCTTGATGTCTTCCCACAACTCGTCTGGTCTTTGGTCATTAGTGTTCAATGTGTCAAATCTATTTCTGAAGTGGTCTCCAAATTCAGATGGGATATACTCAAGATCATACTTTGGCTCTTGTGGACTTGTTTTAGTTTTCTTCACCTTCAACTTCTACTTGCACATGAGCAATTTATGGTCTGTTTCACAGCTGGCCCCGACCTTGTTCTAACTGATGATATTGAGTTTTTCATCATCTCTTTCCATAGATGTAGTTGATTTGATTCCTGTGTTTTCCATCTGGTGAGATCCTCCTGTATGCCATAATTTATGTTGTTGAAAAAAGGTATCTGCAATGAAGAAGTCCTTGGTCTTGCGAAATTCTATCATGTGATCTCCTGTGTTGTTTCCATCACCGTTACCATATTTTTCAACTACTGATCTTTCTTCATTTCCAACTTTTCCTTTCCAATCACCTGTAGTTATCAACGACTCTTGATTACATGTTTGATCAATTTCAGACTGCAGAAGTTGGTAAAAATCTTTAATTTCCTCATCT
Source organism: Dugong dugon (assembly GCA_030035585.1). Taxonomy (NCBI): domain Eukaryota; kingdom Metazoa; phylum Chordata; class Mammalia; order Sirenia; family Dugongidae; genus Dugong; species Dugong dugon. Next base: position 96,141,562 of record CM057472.1, on the reverse strand, counting down.
TTGGCATTAGCAGCTGGTATGTAAATTTGAATAATAGTTGTATTAACTGGTCTTCCTTGTAGGTGTATGGATATTATCCTTTCACTGACAGAGTTGTACTTCAGAATAGATCTTGAAATGCTCTTTTTGATGATGAATGTGACATCATTCTTCTTCAATTTGTCACTCCCTGCATAGTAGACCATGTTATTGTCTGATTAAAAATGGCCCATATCCGTCCACTTCAGCTCAATAATGCCTAGGATGTCAACATTTATGCACTTCATTTTTGACAACTTCAATTTTCCTAGATTCAAACTTTTTACGTTCCATGTTCCAATTATTAATAGATGTTTGCAGCTGTTTCTTCTCATTTTGAGTGGTGCCATGTCAGCAAATGGAAGTCCCTAAAGTTTGACTTCATCCAAGTCATTAAGGTGGACTCTACTTTGAGGAGGCAGTCATATTTTGTGTGCCTTCCACCTTGGGGGGCTCATCAGTGTTCCACTGCTATTCATAAGGTTTTTACTGGCCAATATTTCAGAAGTAGGCTGCCAGGTCCTTCTTCCTAGTCTGTCTTAGTCTAGAAGCTCCGCTGAAACTTGTCCACTGAGGGTGATCCTGCAGGTATTTGAAATACTGGTGGCAAAGTGTCCAGTATCGCAGTCACATGCAAGCACCATGGTATGACAAACTGACAGATGGGTGGTGGATTGGGATCTTAGGTTCTTATTTATTTTTAAGGACAATAAGCATGTCATGATGAATTCCTTGGAGGAATTAGGTTTTATCTTTATACTAGGAGCTTATATCGAACAAATTTCCTCAGAAGTAGCATGATGAATGCTAGAGCTTATCTTACATTTTATAACTATAATGTGATACCCTTATGTAATCAAGTTTGTGCCTCTTCTAATTTATTTGTTAGAAATGAAATAATTGGGTGTGGTGCTAAAATTAAGTAACTATAAATCAGGATTTATCTCCTAATTGAACTCATATTTTCAACATTTACACCTTTCCAAAATGCCTTGCATGAATGTTTCTTGTCCTTTCCATTTCTTAACTGCAGTAAAATGCTCCGCTTCCATGTATGTTTATGTTGGAAAGATGAGGGTGGCTAGTATACTGTCTAGACCTCATGCTTAAGGACAACTGACATGCATCAGAGTAACTACATAAAATAGAATTATCCCCTAAACAAAAATCATGATTGGAACTGAAAATGTATTAAAAGAAATCCATAGGAAAAATACTAAATATATTTCCAGGTTTATGATGGCTCTGTGTGTTATGTTTCAAAATTCTTTAAAAGTACTGTTAGATATAGATCTATTATCTGTGCTAATTATCTACTGACCAACCATCTCTCAGTTTGCTGTACCCTAGGCTTGCATGTTGCTCTGATGCTGGAAACTGTACCACCGGTATTTCAAATACTAGCATGGTCACCCATAAAGGACAGGTTCTAGCAGAGCTTCCACACTAAGACAGATTAGAAAGAAAGGCTTTGTGATCTACTTCTAAAAATTAGCCAGTGAAAATCTGATGTATCACAACAGAACATTTTCTGACTTGCCTACTTTGGACACATCGTGGGGAAGGATCAATCACTAGAGGAGAACACCATGTTTGGTGAAGTAGAGGGGCAATGAGGGCATGGACCTCCTGGGTGAATTAGACTGACAGAGTAGCCAAAACAATGGACTTGAACATGCTGGTGATTGTGAGGATGACAGAGGATCCAGCAACATTTCACTCTGTTGTACATGAAGTTGCCGTGAGTCTGAACTGACTGATGGCAACTAATTACAACTATTATCTATAGTTCGATAGAGGAAATGTTACTAATTACACTTAAGTAAAACCATGAATTTTTTATAAATACTGAATTCTCACTATATGTAAGACTATCACTTGTTTCTTAATGTTCTTGCAGCTGGCATGGCATGTAGGCTGCAGGCTTTGGGAAGGATTCTTCTTCCTGGTATAAAAAGAGCAGTGTAAAGAAAGCCTTATCCCCTCTTCTTGCTTTTGTGCATTGTAGATAGAGGTCAAGATGCTTAAAACCACCACAGCTCTCTTGCTACCAAGAAGAGAGATATCACTAGAAACGGCTAAGCAAAATATGGAAAGGACTATGGCATTATGTGCAGTCACCAGATAAAACCTGGAATTTTCTACGTTCAGACTTTGTGTTATGTGAGAAAAATAAACCTATTGTTTCAGCCCTTTTTATTTGAGTATTAGAAATACATCAAGTAATACGCTTTTGATGTAAATTTCTTTGCCATCATTTTCCTGGAGCTAGCAACCTCTCTGCTCTTCAGCCTATGACCTCAGCTCCCTTTGGATATGTTTGTTGACTTACCTGGAACTATTCAGGTAAGTTCTCATGGTGATACCACTTCCCTTTGCTGCTTTGCCTCTGGGCCAAGTCCCAGTATTGATTCATCACCATTATTTCTATCCCATTTTCTACCTTTTTGTAGTAGATCATCACCGAGCTTGACAGAGTAGGTCCACTAAGAACTCAGTTGAATTTAGTAGGACATTCACTGCATCTCAGCAATATCGTCATTGGTTTCACCTTTTTCACGCCTTCCGTCTTTCTGTAATTAAATCCCTACCATGTGCACTTCAGGCAGAGTTCAAAGAATAAAACAAATCTCTCTGAGTGTTTCAAACATACATAAATTTACTGCATAGAAATAGGTATTTACAAAGCTATTGGGGGGTCTAGGGAAAGGAGTCCAAGGGATGGCACTAAGAATCACATTAAGGACCCATCCCTGTGGCTCTGTCATCATGTTCTGTAGGTCAAGGAGCTACTGTCATGCAACAGCCACAGAGCCAGTGTCTAGATGTTGGAATGGCAGTCCAACCACCATAGCTGAAAAAAAGAGGAGTAGGGAGACAACCCCAACTTCACTTATACTTCTCAAATCTCAAGCTATTGCTTCTGCTCGGGAAGATGTAACATGCAGAACTTAGCTTGAAGGTATCTGGGAATACCTATTTTTAGTTTTGTTGAGCTTACAGCACAAGATACCTCTTAGAAGGCAGTATCCTTTGACCAAAGCCATCACAATATACCAAGTGTGCCTTCTGATGATCCTGTGAGAAATTTAAATAAATAAATAAAAATCTGAGTGCTCAAGAAGCTTAACTTCCGATAGGGGAGACGTTCAAAAAAAATAAAAGAAAAAAAGTATGTAATGTGGACCTTAAGGAGAGTCAGGGTTGAACATATACTTACATTAAGGAAAAGGTTATCCAGAGCACAGAAAAAAATGTGGGAATGGGTGATAAGACTGACAGTTCATAGATAACCTTAAAAAAGAAAGCCTAGAACTTTGATTTTTTTTTTCTTTTCGGTAGGAAATGGGGAGCTAAGTCAAGTCTCTTGGTTTCTGTGATACCCATTCTTTAGGATTTCCTTGAACCAGGATGGTCCTTTTTGGTCTTTTTTTCTGATCCCTCCTGCCTTTTCCAGCCTTTAAAATGGGTGTTCCCCTAGGGACTGCTCCTAAGGTCTCTGGTCTTCTCTCTGTATATTATTTCCTTAAGGAAGCTCACCCACACTCATGGCTTAAATGTTACCTCTATGCTTAATACTTTCAAATTTCTTTGTTTAGCATTGACCTCTTCTCAAAAGTCTATTCTGGATCTTATAATAGCCTACTTAACATATTTAAATTCATCAAAGATGTTGCTTAAGTCAGAAACTTGGGAGTGTCTCCGATGTCTCCAAACCCTACATCCAATCCATTAGTAAATTTAATTTATTTTGCTTCTAAAATGTATGTCAAGCTTCACCGTGTCTCTTTCATTCTGCACCTCTGTCACCACCATTGTCTCTAGCCTGAGCTGCCGCAGTGAACTTACTGATCCCGACCTCTTGAATATTGTCCATGTTCAATCCACCCACTGTCCGTAAGATCTAAATAAGACACGTCACCTTCTCAAAATCCTAATGGCGTCCCATCAGTTAGAAGCAATCATATTGATCTGCCATGCCAGATTCTGTAACATGTGGCACTTATGTTTTCATTTCCCCCTTTCCACTCTTCCCTTGCTGCTTTAATTCTCTGTCAGTCCCATCAGCGTTCTTTCTGTACCATTAACAAGCTCATCTTCTTCCTATTTCAGAGAGTTCTCATACACTGTTCCCTTTTCTTCACTTCTAACATGTTGAGATACCTGGATCTGTTTCATTGTCAACTCCATGTAAAAGTCATTATTTTGCAGATTTCCTTAGTATTGTACCCTATTCTTTGTCTTTAGACCATTTCACAGGTCGCAATTATGTTATTTACTTGTTTTCTTATTTCCGGTCTCTCTCTCCATCTGGACTGTAAGCACCTCAAAACCGTGGACTAGACATACCTCTTTCCCGCTGTGCTCTGAATACTCACAGCCTAGCTCAGTGCCTCATACCTAGTAGGTTCTTAATAAATACGTTGGGAATGAGTAAACAGCTATACTTCATTTGTTCTCCCTAACCTTTTCTTATTTTTATTTTCTCACATGGCCTCTTTATCCCGCATCCTCTCTGTTCCTCCTCCCTTCCCTCCTCCCTTCTAATAGTACTAAATTGAAGATTATTAGCAACATAAAAATCAGACAGGGAATTTCAAGCTGCTGACTTTGTGGCATTGAATAGACTGAGCCCAGCAGTATGGCGCCAGGAGCAGTCTACCACGGCGTTTGGAGGAGACCCCCTTCTAATCACCCCAGATTATAAACATCATTGACTGTGTCGACTCCCAAGGTTACTGCAAAACTTAGTCTTATTTCTGTTAATAGTAAATGCCCCTGGTCCTCTTACAATTAGTCACTGTGGAGTTTTAGAAAGGTCATTTGGTTGAAATATGAGGCTGCAATTTGTTTGAAGGGAAAAAAAGGCAGAGGAAATTATCTTTCCACAATTCATTAGCCCAGGTCACAGTTACCCCAGGCATTCCGAATCTATGCTGTAGACAGTTTTGCCCTGACACAACTGTGGTGTATGCTCAGCCCTGAGATAAACACAAACACACTCATTTGTTGTTAATCTGAACCACACAGAAGTTGTATGTCTCCAGTACCAAAATACTTTATTAAAATGTAGCAATTCATCCATTTTCACTACAAACGTGGCTCATGTGATATCAGACACACCATATTTGTAAACAGCTGGATTATTGGGAAAAGTGGTTTGTAACATCTGGATGAGAGGTTTGGAAAAATTGATACAATACAGGCAAAATGTTTAATTTTGCTCCTCTTTTATTCTTAGTGGTCATTCAAGTAAAAAAGAAAAAAAAAAGTATTTTCTTTCTAATTGTATTCAGGGAACAATCAGCTTTGCAGGAAGCTACCTACGATACCTAGACCTGATTACTTACTAAATAACTTAATAACAGAGGTCCTATATATTTAAGACTCTAAAAAAGAATGCACCTTTCTTCTTTACATGCTGGTATAGTTATTCTCACATGTTTTTGGTAAAATGTAATATTCCCACATGTTGCTGGTAAGAAGATTCTAAAACTGTATAATGATCATTATTATTTTGAATATTTATCCAAAAACAAAGGTTGAAATTCTGTAGCAATCAATTTTTATAAACACGTTCTAGAAAGTTATGAGCACAATGATATCTATCACCATCTGGTTTAACACCATTTCCTTCCTGAACATAAAAACACTAATAAGATTTTAAAGGTTATGTACATTCGTTGTGTTTTTTATTTTTGTTTTTCATTTTCCAAGCTGATTAACTGTAAGGCTGTCAGAGCATCACTTATTTTTAAAATTTTCAGCATGCATGCATCACTAACAGTAAAATTACATTTCCTTTTGCAGTATTTACTTTCAATATGCGTAGTATAAAATATATTTGAATTTTGAAAACTAAAAATAAACTTCACAAAATAAGTGAGAAGAGAGGTAAGGAAAATAAAATTTTGATTGCATACTGGAGAAAGAGATAGTTTACTCCAATTATGATACTTAAATTCCCTAAAGACACATTAAATGATATGCAACAGTTAAGCACTCAGTGGCTAACCAAAAGGTGGGTGTTTTGAACCACCTAGCAGCTCTGTGGGAGAAAGACCTGCCAATCTGATCCCCTAAAGATTATAGCCTAGACACCTTATAGGACATTTCTACTCTGTCACATGGGGTTGCTATGAGTTGGAATCAACTCCATGGCACCTAACAACAACAGAACAGTACAGTGATAAGGGAGAAAAATAAAAAAATAAAAAAAAGAAATACTCCAACCTTTAAGAGGAAAACAACTGAGGAAAAGGTTAATGCATAGTTGAGTAACTCTTCTGATGGTCATAACAGATACACACACATGCATGCACACACACACACACACATGCACATGCACACACACTGATACCTAAGTTTAAGCCTCGAGTTGCAATTTTGAAGGATTCTAGTGCCAAATTTTGAATGATGCAAGAAGCATCGAAAGCAGACGAAAGTAATACACAGAGCCACTGTCCCAAAAAGAACTGGTCAACTTTCAACCATTTTAGGAGGTAGCATATGATCAAGAACTGATGGTATTGAAGGAAGATGTACAAGCTGCACTGAAGGCATTGGCAAAAAACAAGGCCCCAGGAATTGAAGGAATACCAAGTGAGATGTTTCAACAAATGGATGCAGCACTAGGGTCGCTCACTCACGGTTTACTGATGAGATCAAAGACCACAGCCTTCAGTACAGATTACTCCTCAACATAAAGGAAACAAAAATCTTCACAACTGGACCAATAAGCAACATCATGATAAATGGAGAAAAGAATGAAGTCAAGGACTTCATTTTACTTGAATCCACAGTCTATGCCCTAAAAGTAGCAGTCAGGAAATCAAACAAGGCATTTCATTGGGCAAATCTGCTGCAAAAGCTTTCTTTAAAGTGTTCAGAAGCAAGGATGTCACTTTGAGGACTGAAGTGCGCCTGATCCAAGTCATGCTGTTTTCAATCACTTCATGTGCGTGTGAAAGCTGGACAGTGAATAAGGAAGACAGAAGAAGAAATGATGCTTTGAATTATGGTGTTGGCCAAGAATATTGAATATATCATGGACTGCCAGAAGAACTAACAAGTCTGTCTTGGAAGAAATACAGAGTGCTCCTTGGAAGCAAGGATGGCGAGACTTAGTCTCACATACTTTGGACAAGTTATCAGGAGTGACTAGTCCCTGGCGAAGTATATTATGCTTGATAAAGTAGAGGGTCAGCAAAAAAGAGGAAGACCCTAGATGAGATAGACTGACATAGTGGCTGCAACAATGGGCTCAAACAGAACAATGATTATGAGGATAGTGCAGGACAGGGAAGTGTTTTGTTTTGTTGTACGTAGGGTCACTGTGAGTCAGAACCAACTGGACAGCACTTAACAACAACAACAACATATATATAGTAAAAATATTTTATAAAATCATTAAATCAGGAGCTAGAGAAGCACTTAATCTCCATTTTGTTCTTTCATACTCATCTCCCTCCATTAAGTATAAAAATTATACTTTTGTCTGAATCGTCTCATAATTAGAGCAGCTTTATTTCTCTCTTGTGGAAATCCTCAGTCACTGCTCAATTTTATGACTTACACATCCAGGCCTGAGGCATACTGGGCTTGTGCGAAACCAAAGAAAGCCAGGATAGACAGCAGGCAGGGCTGGACAACCTGAGCGGAAGGTGGCCTGATGTTCAAGTATGTTTGCAGGGAACATAAGTATGTATCAGGGAACATGAAGTTGGTATCTCAGTGTATTTATCTGATATCTTAGAGGAATAGATTAGAACAGATTCCAAAAATCAAACCCAAACCCATTGTCATCGAGTCAATTCTGACTCATAGCAACCCTGTAGGACAGAATAGAACTGCCCTATAGAGTTTACAAGGCTGTAATTTTTATGAAAGCTGACTGCCACATCTTTCTCCTGCAGTGTGGCTGGTGGGTTCAAACCACTGAACCTTCAGTCAGCAGCCAACCGCTTTACCACTGCACCACCAGACAGAAAGGTCAAAAACACACGCAATATGATGTGTCAGTTGGGAATATCAGCCATGTATATGTTTTATGGCAATGATGTCCAATACAGCTTTCCGCAGTGTTGAAAATGTTGTATGTCAGCGCTGTACAGTACACACACGTGGCTGCTGAGGACTTGAAATATGACTAGTGTGCTGAGGAACTGACATTTCCATTTTATTTAATTTTAATTAAACTCACTTGAAATTTAAATAGCCACATGTAACCAGTGGTTATCATTTTGGACAGAGAAGTTCAATGGCATCCTAAAAATATTAATTTCTTCATCAAGTCAGAAAATCAAATCAAATAAAGTCCACACGTGCTGGATCCATAGGTGGTGTACCACTTGTTAATTGAACGATCATTTATTGAGTCACAATAGATGCTAATTTCTGCACCGCCACCATGATGTTCATATCTTTGACTTAAATGCTAAAAAATCATGTTTTATCCAGGTTGTTACCAAGGTGAGAAATTATAAAGAAAACTACCGTATATCTGAGAACAATAATTCGTTTTAACCCTTTTGATACTACATTTTTTCTTTTTTTTTTTTTTTTGATAGCATGTGTTTTCAGTATCGTAATCTATGCTTACTAATTGGGTGTGTTTAAACTTTTGGTTGGTATTACGAATTTTGAGAAATACCATCTGGCATACAATCCGACAATGATGCAATGATGCAAATGGCGCTTTGGCGTCACTGATCTATGGCCTGACGTATGCCACTGAAAACTAGACAGATAATTTATAGCTGGTGCCTTTCCATTAGCGTACATGGGGAACTTCTGGTTTTCCAAATATGACACAGAAAAACCAAAACAAACCCAGCAGGGCTCCCTATCACACAGGAAAGTCATAATTATGCTTGCAAATCTTATCTCATAGAAACTAAAGAGGAAATAATCAAAAATTTACAAAACTGTCACATCTAGGAAGCATCACCTAATAGCATACTCAACCTACACAGCAATACAGCTACAACTCCAGTTGGCTGAGCTTCACGCATTTCAAAAGAGACCACCTCGATGTTAAATGCATTAAAACAGGAATAACGTCTTACTTCTGAGGTCCAGAGGCATAAAAATTGGCTGGCATACGGTTTATGCCAATGGTTCCAAGATGAAACATATCCTTCTCAATCCTGATTTTTTTTTTTTTTCTTTTTTCCCAGAGGGTAGGCCTACCTCAGTTAACAGTCAATCCTTCCATTTTAGTTCTGGATCACATTCTTTCCTCCATTTGAAATAACTCTCCGTTAACCATCATTCTTTTATCTTTTTTTTTTTTTTTCTATTACTCTTTCCTACTGACAATTTCTTTTTAGTAATAAACTTTTTTTTTTTTTTCTGTCCTTTAACAGTGTAGGAGAAGTCCCTATGCAGATTCCTTTAAACATGCTATGGATTGTTTATTAATCTGATTTGGGTGACTACACTGGAATAAAGTCAAACACACAATACTTTTGGGATATGTGTGTTTGTTATTAGCCTCTTGTTCCACTAAATTTGCTAACATCTTTTTGCCCTAAGAAATTCATTTGGAAAGAATAGACCAAATCATACTTTTTTAACATTTTGTGTTTTCATTCACTTCTGCACATATTACAGCTAAACTTTGTGCCTCCATTAAAACTGTGGAATTCAATAGAAACTAATCAGTTTCTTTAAGTTATTTTAAGTTACTCTAGTTTCTCTAGGGTAAGAAGGACTGTTGCCTACATTCTCATTCTTTCAATTCTTTCTTTCTTCATTACAATCTTCTACATTTCTCCCCTCATTTCTGAATGTATTTTTCCATTATCTTTCGCTGGATCCACCTCTGCCTGCCCCTTGACTCCTGGTGTTCTCAGGCCTTGTTCCTTTGTTCTTCTTTTATATTACTCTTCACTGATTCAATATAATCTTGACCTATGCTACTCTGTTAAAGTAAACCTGTGATCTCCAGGAAAGTGGTGCTTACTCTGAAATTCAATGTGGGCCCTAGATCTATGTTCAGATTTCACATTGTACAAACTGTATGTTTCCTTGCATTGTTCTCACTATATGTGACACTTAGCAGCTATATGAACTCAAATAACTTAGTTAACCTTTCTGTGCCTCAGTTTCATTAACAAAGAGGGATTACAATAATATTTATTTAAAGGTTGTTATAAGGATTGTAAGAAATGATCAAGTAAACATAAAGCAACTGAGAATAGTACTTAAAACAGTAACCATTCAATCACTGTTGTTTTATTTTTATTATGACTTTGCCAAGACCACAGGCATATATTCTTCATCTCCCTTTATCTAGAATGACACCATATCACTTAGTATTGCCACAATAATGCTGCATAAAAAAGAGTTCCCAAAACTTTGTAACTTAAAATTACAATCATTAAAATTAAGCATTTACTATTGCTGTTAATCCTGTAGGTTAGTAATCTAGGCTAGTCTTGAATGGATGATTCTTGTGGTCTATAGTCTCAGCTGAGCTCTGTCACACATTTAAGGTTCATTTGTCTGTTGCCTAGTCTAGGATGGCCTTGACTGGGCTCATTCATCCCTATTCCAGGTGGCTTTCATCCTTCAACAGGCTTTCCTGGGCATGTTCTTACAGTGATCACAGCAAGAGAGAGCAAGCCCAACTGTGGAAGATTTTCAGTGGAAATTCACTTTTCAAGCCTCTGATTGCATCACATTGCTAACATCTCATTGGCTAAAGCACATCACATGGCTGAGCCCAGAGTCAGAGTGCAGGAGATTTCAAAGTTACAAGGTAAAGGGAGGGCATGGATGCAGGGAGACAATTAATTGAGGTTATTAATGAAATCTATCTACAATAGCTCCCCCTCTGGCTTCAATTATTCACACTCCTCCCACATGCAAAGTACAGTCACCCCGAGCTCCTCACGAGTCTCTAATCGCAGCATCATTATCTAAGTCCAGGGTCTTGTAATTTCTCTCAGGTCTTTTCAGAAATCTTCTCATGTTTTGCTGTTTTGATTTGGACACCTATGAATATTTGGATATCTGTATATAGCCATCAAATATCCTGGATTTTAATGAACTTGATGAAATTTGTGGTTAAAGACCACAAGTAAATAATGATCTGTTCCTCCATCCAACCCAAATACAATGGTGAGACAGAGACAAGGGAACCACAATAGTCACTCTCATTCACAAAGTGAAAGAATGGGAAGTACGCAGTAGTCCCTGGTCCATTGCTCTTTGAAGTGAATGAAGTACATGCTGCCAAATTCTCCCAACCCCAAGGGTGGAGACTGCTTCTTTATTAGCGTAGGTTCTGCTGCCTTGGCCCTGATCTCTGTGAACTCCTTCCATTTCCTGGTCTTCTTTATCTACTTCTGAAAAAGGCATTGTGAAATATGCCCTTTGATAAATTTTCTCAGGCTACTTATTACCTATTATAGAGTTGGGAGCCCAGTGTCCTTTATAAAACAGTACCTGTCTGTCCCTTTAAGTTTTTGTTGATGACCCTTTCCCTTAAATATATATCCCTTTAAAAAATGCTGTGGATTGTCTGTGAATCTAATTTGAGTGACTACATTGGAATAAAATATAACAAACAATACTTTTGGTGCATACATTTTTTTTTTTTTAAATTGGCCTCTGGTTCCACTAAATTTTCCAGCATCTCATTGCCCAAAGAAAATCATTTGCTAAGCACAGAGACAGAGTGGAAAAGGACTACAAAGCTATAAGGCAAAAAGGCATTGAACAGAAAAGCTATTAATTGTGGTCATTAATGCATAAATACACCATATCCTCCTTGGGCACCTTCTCTAGCAACTTTCATCAACTCTTCTTATTGAATTCCTATCGATGCACAAAGTTAACTCAAATACACCTTCCCCAATAAACTTTTCTTTATCTTCGTATGGGAATTAAATATTTCACTTCTTTAGTTTCCTAATACCTTCACAATATCTTGTCCTGGGCTGACTCAGCTCTGCATCTACTTGTCCAACTAAACCGTAAAGCATCCAAAACATATGAACCCTGTTTAATTAATTTTGGTATTAACTTAAGCACATAGCTAGATACATAGAACAGATCATAATCAAGTCTTTAAAATGTATCTTGACTGAATTAAATGTCAAGAGTGCTTTAGCTAAACTATTCACATTTTCACCTAAGACTTTCTCAACTAGCTCATACTACTCAAATTCCCTCTTTTTTCCTTTACTATTTACAACACACAAAATAAACCTCCATCATAAGATACTGAGTTTTATTTTTTAATTATATGTTAGTAAATATCTAATTTTGTACATGTCTCCCCAGTCACACAACATCTTCTTTACCTAGGGGCTCTGTCTTATATTCCTCTCCCATAGTTTCCAAAATAGTGAGTAAACTTAAAATAGAAAAAAAAAAATATATATACAAATGTGTGTATGTGTATATATATATAAGATTTTATTATTATTATTGTAAGATATTGATCCCTAACGTCTCAGTTACTTGAAACATAGGGAAAGATACTTAATACAGATGATGTCATGATAATTGGCATTGAAAGACTTTGAATAGAAAATAAGCTGTTATTGCCCTTCTTAGTATAGGCATTTAAATCCTGTGTTACATTTTACACTTCCACATTGAACGTAAAATGAGCTTTCCCCATTTCCATCACTATGGTAACAAAACAAAATTACTTATATAATAATTATTTACTTGCGGTCTCTAACCATAAATTTGATCAAGCTCATTAAAATCTAGGAAATTTGATTGCTAAATACAGATATTCAAACGTAGACTGTCAACCAAATGACTAATCTGATTAAAAGGAATTTACTACTTGCCCATGCTTTGTGGATGGGAGAAGAGACAGTTTGGAGATTCCTAAATTTTTTGGAAGCAAATCTGGGCATTTGCAGACATTTTATCCTAAGACAGACTGGGAGCCCAGTGACTATAAGGGCTATGTATTACATTAAGAAATTGCCAACTGAATTATACTTTAAGCAAACAATCGAAAAAACAAAGATCAGGGAAAGAATCTCAAGATTAGAGCATATAGAAACCTAAACTATCAATGTGTTCTCTCCTGATAGTGAAAGAAGCATAAAAGAATACTTATCAGTAGGGAACTCTCAACTCAAAAGAGATTGTTATTTCACTGAAACAAAAACTGAGAGACCAACACTTACCATGTTCTGCCCAGGTGGAAGAACAGAGAAGAGGAAAATGTTAAAGCTACAATGCCCAATAAGCAACAGCACATTCTATGTATATTTAATATAGATGACACAGAAATCATAATTAAATATATATTGCAAAATTATTCTGTCTTGAAAAGGTATAGACAAAATGTTAATAAAGTTAATAAATAACATTAGGAAAATCATCTGCCCACTGCTGAGAATTCCATGGAATTTAGCTTTCCCTGTGAAACTTTTCAGATGGCAGGGAATTCATTAATCCTCTGCAGTTCCCATATAAAAAGGACTAAGCCATCTTGGTGGGCCCAGAAATAGAAAACCAGGAGTTGAAATTTGTGGTTAAATACATATGGAAAAAAATTTTGTTTTGTAAATTCAATGTAAATCCAAACAAAAGGTGGAAAAAAAAAAAAAAAAAGAAGAGTGGCAGGAAGAGGACCCAATTTATGACAACTCTTAAAGCAATAAAACTGAACTATAGCCCTGGTGGCACAGTGGTTAAGAGCTCAGCTGCTAACCGAAGGGTCAGCAGTTTTGAATCCACCAGTTGCTCCTTAGAAACCCTATGGGGCAGTTCTAGTCTGTCCTATATGGTCAGTATGAGTCAGAATCAACTTGATGGCAACAGGTTTGGTATTTTTGTTTGGTATGCTCTGCATAACTCATTGGATATAGTCTCCACACAACCTGCAAAGTCATTAGCTTTCCCCTTTCACAGATGAGGAGGAGGATATTTAAAGTAATCTGGCAAACCACAGAAGGCAGCATGGTGGAAGCAGCAGAACTGGGGATCAAACCGAAGTTCTTCTGAATTCAAAGCTCAGCCTTTCTCTTTCATCCTAATTACTATAAACTTTTGTTTGAGAGACTGATGATATTTGGGGCAACAGGCCCTTCATGCAAAAAAGCTTGACTTGAATCTGTGTTAACTGATGGGATTCCAAGAAAATTTATTGAAAGAAAAGGTAACTTAGGTTAAATGATGTACCTCACTTCTAGGCAGGCATTTAGTCATGTGTTTCATGGGATATCATAAAATATTTCTCTCTACCCTCAATTTCCTTTCCATATATATTCCTAAAATTTTAATATTAAAGACTTATTTGTGTGGAAATACTCATACCTGGCCTCTAAGAAACTCTAATTTTTCCTGCGGGGTGGTGTTTTGAACAATTATCAATTATCTTTCAAGTATCATAGTATGTTTCTCATCTGGATAGCTATCTAAGATAAAATGGTACACAGAATATATTTTTAAATGTATTTGTCTTAAGGAAAAAAAGGAGACAGGGCCAAGATGGCAGAATAGTCAGATGCTTCCTGTGGTCCCTCTTATAACAAAGACCCGAAAAAACAAGTGAATTGATTATGAATGACAATCTAGGAGCCCTAAACATCAAAGGCAGAGGAATCAGATCGAGTGGCAAGGGGAGGGAGAGACAGTTCAGAAGCAGCTAAGAGTTGACAGACCTGACCCGGCAGGCAATGGTACGCTGCAGGCTGGATTGGCTGGTATGGGCGGAGAGGCAAGCAGTGGCACTTGGGACATGTTTTACACAGTGGGAGAGAATGAGCAGTGGAGAGTGCTCAAGCCTTCAGAACCAGTGAGAAATGGCACTCAACTGGCAAAAGATAAGTACATGCATCTAACCTACCTCCCAGATAAAAAAAAAACAAAAACACACTCCTTGGCAGGAACCCCTCTCCCATTTACCTGCTCCCTCCCTGCTCTGCACCAGGTCCCAGTCCAGCTTCAGCAATTGCTGAGCCCCCTGGGATAGAAGTAGGACACATCATGCACCTTGAGGTATTCTCCTAGCTTTGGAGAGGGAACAAAATAACAAATGGGAAAAATAACCTGCCAACTCCCCTAAGCCAGGAATTCAGGGCAGGTACAGCTTCCTAGGCATAAGCACAAGGGGTCTACAGACTTTGAATGTCTTTCACCCCGGCATAGACCTTTGTGGGCACATTTCAACAGCATAGGCCCTCGTTAGCACAGAACAATAGGGTATATACCTAAAGCCTATTTTGAACTATATCAGCTCTAAGGGGGAGTGGCAGATAGGTGACATTTGACAATGCCCTGCCCATTAAGTAGGGTCATCACCTACCCACATCAGGGGCCTGAGGATAGGAGGCTCCACCTATGCCACATAGTCACCCAGGCCAGGGGTCCAAGCATAAGTGATGCCTCCCAGTCCTTACAGCCAACAGAATTGGGTGCCCATAGTCTGGCTGCGAAACCCACCCACCTATGTGCTGTTGGGAACAGGCATGCACTTCGCTCTCAGACACTTAGGGGCAGCCGTCAGCACCCTGCCTTTCTCAGCACGTGGTGCCCTACTGCAGCTAGATACCTGTGCCTACTCCAGTCACCCTTGCTCAGCTAGAACTGTGGGTGAGAGCCTGCACCACACACTTGGTGATCAACTACCTGGACACTTGAGCTGAATCCATACAAGAAAAGTAAATGGACTCCAGGGCTCACATACCTAGTAACAGCTCTAATCACCTGGTGACAGGATGTGAGAGCTTCAGAGATGCCAATAATCAAACTAGCTCACATGACCGGCCTATTTGGGTGTATCAAAACAAAATAAAACAAGAAGCTAGGATGCAGTAAGAAAACATAAAATAAATAAATATGGTAACTTAGTGATGGCTCAGAGGAAACAGTCAATATCAAATCACAGACAGAGGCAGAACACAAAGGCTTCAGCAAGCACTCAAAACAAAGAATTGGGAAACCTTTCAGAGGAAGAGAACTTCTTGGAGTTACCAGAGGTAGAATTCAAAAGATTAATATACAGAGCTCTTCAAGAGATCAGGAAGGAGATCATTCAAACATAGACCAAGCCAAGGAATGCACATAAAACAATAAGGGAACTTAAGAAGGTTATACAAGACCATAATGACAAATTTAACAGGCTATAAGAATCTATAGAGAGACAGAAAACAGAAATCCAAAGGATTAACAATAAAACTTCAGAATTAGACAACTCAATAGAAAGCCATAGGAGAAGATTTGAGACAATGGAAGTTGGAATTGGTAAGATTGAAGATAAAGCACTTGACACCAACTTATTTGAGGACAAATCAGATAAAAGAATTTAAAAAATGAAGAAACCCTAAGAATTATGTGGGAATCTATCAAGAGGAATAACCTACAAGTGACTGGAGTACCAAAACGGGGGGGGGGGGGGATAATAGAAAATACAGAGAATTGTTGAATGTCTGTTGGCAGAAAACTTCCCCGATATCCTGAAAGATGAGAAAATATTTATCCAAGAGGCTTATCAAACCCCACAAGAGGTAGATTTCAAAAGAAAGTCACCAAGATATATTATAATCAAACTTACCAAAACCAAAGACAAAGAGAGAATTTTAAGAGAGGTTAGAGATAAACAAAACATCATCTAGAAAGGAGAGTCAATAAGAATAAGCTCGGACTACCCAGAAGAAACCATGCAGGCAAGAAGACAATGGGATGACATATATAAAGCCTTGAAGTAAAAAAATTGCCACCCAAGAATTATATATCTAACAAAACTGTCTCTCAAATATGATGGTGAAATTAGGGCATTTCCAAAAAACAGAAGTTTAGGGAATTTTCAAAAACCAAACAAAAATTACAATACTAAAGGGAGTCCTCCAGTTGGAAAATAATATCAGATAACAACACAAGACTAAAACAAAGCACAGAACAACCAGATAACAACCCAGATAGGGAAGTCACAAAAATAAATCAAAGCTAAAACACTGAAAATAGGGAAACAGAGACATTAATATGTAAAAGATGATAACATTAAAAAAAAAAGAGGGATTACATAATGTAGCCATAGATCTTTCCTATGGAGAGAAAGTCAAAGTGATATAAACAAGTAAAAGATTGGTTTAAACTTAGAAAAAAGGGTAAATATTAAGGTAACTGCAAAGGAAATTAATAATCCTACACATCAAAATATAAAACAAGAAAAACATAAAGACTCAGCAAATACAAAATCAGCAACAATGAAAAGGAGGAAAAGAAAATACATAAAGAAAAACTACTTAGCACAGAAAATTCAGTGGAACAAAGAAACTGTCAACAACACACAAAAAAAATATCAAAATGGCAGCACTAAACTAATACTTAACAATAATTACACTGAATGTAAATGGATTAAATACACAAATAAAGAGATAGTGGCAGAATGGATAAAAAAAACACAATCTGTCTATATGCTGCCTACCAGAAACACACCTTAGACTCAAAGACACAAACAAACTAAAACTTAAAAGATAGAAAAAAATATAGAAAGCAAAGAACAATCAAAAAAGAGCAGGAGTGACAAAATTAACCTCTGACAAAATAGATTTTTAAAGTAAAATCCACCACAAAGGAAAAGGAAGGACACTAAATAATGATTAAAAGGTCAATACATCAGGAGGACATAACCATAATAAATATTTGTGCAGCCAATGGCAAGGCTCCAAAATACATAAATGAACTCTAACAGCACTGAAAAGAGAGATAGACAGCTCCACAATAATAGTAGGAGATTTCAACACAACACTTTTGGTGAAGGACAGAACATCCAGAAAAAAATCTCAATAAAGACACAGAAGAACTAAATGCCACAATCAACCAACTTGATCTTCTGGACATATACAGAACACTCCACCCAACAGCAGCCAAGTATACTTTCTTTCCCAGTGCACATAGAACATTCTCTAGAACAGAACACATATTAGGCCAGAAAGCAAGCCTTAACAAAATCCAAAGCATTGAAATATTAAAAAGCATCTTCTCTGACCACAAAGCCGTAAAAATAGAACTCAATAACAGAAAAAGCAAAGAAAAAAAATCGAACACATGGAAACTGAATAACACCTTGCTCAAAAACTACTGAGTTATAGAATAAATTAAGGACAGAATAAAGAAATTCACAGCATCAAATGAGAATGAAAACACATCCTACCAGACCTTTTGGGACACAGCAAAAACAGTGCTCAGAGGTTAATTTACAGCAATAAATGTACACATCCAAAAAGTAGAAAGGGCCAGAATCAAAACATTAACTGTACAACTCGAACAAATAGAAAGAGAGCACCAAAAGAAGACCTTGGGCACCAGAAAATTAGAACAGCATTAGATGAAATAGAGAACAGAAAAACAATTGAAAGAGTTAAGAAAATCAAAAGCTGGTTCCTTGAAAAGATCAACGAAATCAATAAACCATTGGCCAAACTGAAAAAAGAAAAACAGAAGAGGGAGTAAATAACCAAAATAAGAAATAAGATGGACAATATCACAACAAACTCAACTGAAATTAAAAGAATCATAACAGAATACTATGAAATATTGTACTCCAACAAATTTGAAAACCTAGAGGAAATGAACAAATGTCTAGAAACACACTACCTACATAAACTAAAACAAACAGAGGTAAAACAACTAAAATAGACCTATAACAAAAGAAGAGACTGAAAAGGTAATTTAAAAAACTCCAAACAAATAAAATCCCTGGCCCTGACAGCTTCACTGGAGAATACTACCAAACTTTTCAGAGAAGAGTTAGCACCACTACTACTAAAGGTATTTCAGAGCATAGAAAAGAGTAGAATACTCCCAAACCCATTCTATGAAGCCAGCATAACCCTGATACCAAAACCAGGTAAAGATACCAGAAAAACAGAATATTACAGACCAATATCCCTCACAAACATAGATGCAAAAATCCTGAACAAAATTCTAGCCAATAGAATTCAACAACATATCAAAACAATAATTCGCTATGACCAAGTGGGATTTATACCAGGTATGCAGGGATGGTTTCACATTAGGAAAACAATCAATGTAATCCATCACATTAATAAAACAAAAGACAAGAACCACATGATCTTATCAACTGATGCAGAAAAGACATTTGACAAAGTCCAACACTCATTCATGATAAAAAACTCTCAGCAAAATAGGAATAGAAGGGAAATTCCTTAACATAATTAAGGGCATTTATACAAAACCATGAGCCAACATCATCCTCAAGGGAGAGAGTCTGAAAGCACTCCCCCTGAGAACCGCAACCAGACAAGGATGCCCTTTATCACCACTCTTATTCAACATTGTGCTGGCAGTCCTAGCCAGAGCAATTAGGCTAAAAGAAATAAAGGGCATCCAAACTGGTAGGAAAGAAGTAAAAGTATCTCTATTTGCAGATGATATGATCTTATACACAGAAAACCCCAAAGATTCCTCAAGAAAACTACTGGACTAATAGAAGATTTCAGCAAAGTATCAGGATACAAGATAGACATACAAAAATCAGCTGGATTCCTCTACACCAACAAAGAAAATTTTGAAGAGGAAATCATCAAATCAATATCATTTACAATAGCCCCCTAGAAGATAGAATACTTAGGAATAAATTTAACCAGAGACTTAAAAGACCTATACAATGAAAACAACAAGACACTACTGCAAGAAACCAAAGGAGACCTGCAGAAGTGGAGAAACATACCTTGCTCATGGATAGGAAGACTCAACATTGTGAAAATGTCAATTCTACCCAAAGAGATCTACAGATACAATACAATCCCAATCCAAATTCCAAAGGCATTTTTTAATGAGATGAAGAAGCAAATCACCAACTTCATTTGGAAAGGGAAGAGGCCTCAGCTAAGTAAAGCATTACTGTAGAAGAAGAACAAAGTGGGAGGCCTCGCAGTACCAGATTTTAGAACCTATTATACCTCTACGATAGTCAAAACAGCCTGGCACTGGTACAACAACAGATACATCGACCAATGGAATAGAATCGAGAAGCCAGATGGAAAATCATCCACCTGTGAGCAGCTGATATTTGACAAAGGCCCAAAGTCCATTAAATGGGGAAAACACAGTCTGTTTAATAAATGGTGCTGGCATAACTTGATATCCATCTGCAAAAAAATGAAACAAGACCCTTACCTCATACCATGCACAAAAACTAACTCAAAATGAATCAAAGACCTAAACATAAAATCCAAAAAAATAAAGATCATGGAAGAAAAATTAGAGACAATGGTAGGAGCCCTGGTACATGGCATCAACAGAATACAAATCATAAGTAACAATGCAAAAACACCAAATCAGAAACTAGATAACTGGGAGCTCCTAAAAAAATCAAATACTTATGCTCATCAAAAGACTTCACCAAGAGTGAAAAGACAACCTACAGAGAGGGAAAAAATTTTTGGCTACGACAAATCCCATCAGTGTCTTATCTCTGAAATCTACAAGGTATTGAAAAACCTCAACAACAAAAAGACTTATGACCCAATTAAAAAACTGGCAGAGGATATGAACAGAAACTTCACCAAAGAAGATATTCAGGCAGCTAACAGATACATGAGGAAACGCTCACAATCATTAGCCATTAGAGAAATGCAAATCAAAACTACCATGAGATACCATCTGACCCCAACAAGGGTAGCATTAATCAAAAAAACACAAAATAATAACTGTTGGAGAGGTTGCGGAGAGACTGAAACACTTATACACTTCTGATGGGCATGTAAAAAGGTACAGCCACTTTGGAAATCAGTTTGATGCTTCCTTAAAAAGCCAGAAATAGAAGTACCATATGATCCAGCAATACTACTCCTGGGAATATATCCTAGAGATGTAAGAGCCATCACATGAATAGCTATATGCACATCCATGTTCATTGCAGCTCTATTCATGATAGCAAAAAGATAGAAACAACCTAGGTGCCCATCAATGGACAAACGGATAAACAAATTGTGATATATCCACACAACAGAATACTACACAACCATAAAGATCAATGATGAATCTGTGAAACATCTCACAACATGGATGAATCTGGAAGGCATTATGCTGAGTGAAATTAGTCAGTTACAAAAGGACAAATATTGCATGAGTCCACTAATATAAGAACTCAATAAAAGCTTTAAACACAGAAGAAAACATTCTTTGATGGTTACTAGTGTGGGGAAGGAGGGAGGGGGAATTCACTAACTAGATAATAGACAAGAATTATCTTAAGTGAAGGGAAGGACAACATACATTTCAGGAGAAGTCAGCACAACTGGACTGAACCAAAAGCTAAGACGTTTACTGAATACAACCAAACACTTTGAGGGACAGAGTAGCAGGGGTGGGGGTCTGGGGACCATGTTTTCAGGGGACATTTAGGTCAATTGGCATAACAAAGTTTATTAAGAAAATGTTCTGCATCCCACTTTGGTGAGTGGCATGTGAGGCCGTAAAAGCTAGAGAGTAGCCATCTAAGATGCAGTAATTGTTCCTAACCCACCTAGAGCAAAGGAGAATGAAGATCACCAGAGACACAAGAAAAATATTAGCCCAAGAGACAAAAAGAGACACATAAACCAGAGACTCCATCAGCCTGAGACCAGAAGAAGAAAATGGTGTCCAACTACCACCAGTGAGTGCCCTGATGGAGCAGGAGAAAAGTACAGTGCAGTACTCAAATTCTGGTAAAAAGACCAGACTTAATGGTCTGACTGAGACTGGAGGAACCCCAGAAGAAATGGCCCCGGGACTCTCGGTTAACCCAGAACTGAAACCATTCCCAAAGCCAACTGATCAGACAAAGATTAGACTGGACTGTAAGATATAAAATAATACTTGTGAAGAGTGTGCTTCTTAGTTCAAGTAGATACATGAGACTAAACCGGCCGCTCCTGTATGGAGGTGAGATGAGAAGGCAGAAAGGGAAGGGAGCTGGTTGAATGGACACCGGAAATCCGAGGTGGAAAGGAGGAGTGTGCTGACATATTACAGAGATAGCAACTAGGGTCACATAACAATGTGTGTATAAATTTTTATATGAAAAACTAACTTGAGCTGTAAACTTTCACTTAAAGCACAATTAAAAAAATAAAATAAACCAAAAAAAAAGTATTATAAACTCAGTGGAGAAAAAAATTAAAGAAAACTAAAAAGTGTAAGTTCTTCCTTCTCATCACCTCCCACACGCACATTGTGTCCAAGTAATCACTATTAAAATTATATTTATATATTTCCAAACTTATTATACTACAAATATGTGCATAGATAATATGTACATCAGTATATAGACGCCTATACTGTATATAGATGGCATGTATTTGTGTATGTGACTGTATATATATGGATATACTTGTGTGTGAGTTTGAGAAATTGAGAGAGAGAGAGAACAATGATCTGTTTGTGATAATAGGATAAAATATATTATTCAGGGTGAAAGGTTTTAAATCATAATTGTAGTACCATCACCTTTCTGAGATAGAACTGCCTTTATTCTGAGGAAAAACTTATTGAGCCTTGATGAGACTTTCAGGTTAAGAAAAATCTGATTTTGTAGACTTAGTTTGTAAAGAACAAGGCAAAGACAGAACTAAATTGGTCTGCATAAGAATATCATGGAAATTTGAGAAGTGAAGACTAGAAGGTGAGAGGGGTGGAGACGAATGTTGAAGATGAAAGGAAGGGCAAAGATGATGGTAAATTGGTGTTTATGCCCAAGGAAAGTTTCCGGTGTAGGAGGATTTGGACAATGACATATAATAGTCTTAAACTGTCACCTTCACTGGGCTTAGTTATATCCTCCCTCTATAATCCCAAAATGTCAGTAACATACTTGGGAATAACTAAAGAAATAGGGTAATACCCATCATGTGGTCAGATGCTACCTCTATAAGTCAAAAGAGGCAACACTAAGAATGTAGTGGAAGCAGGACATCAGAACAAGAGACAACTTGGTACAAGAGACTGGATTATTCTTGGCAGACATGAATTTGAAGCACTCTCCTCCCTCACTTCCCTAGTGACACTGGGTTTAGCCAAAAACATCTATTTCTGAAACAGAAAAGAAAAATACAATATACTAGAATAAAAGAGCCAAAATTGACAGACCTCTAACCCTGCAAAGGAAAAAGTGAGATGTTGTGTATTATAAAATCAGGAATGAAAAAGGGGGAATTGCAAGAGATCCTGCAGATATTAAGAAGTTAGTAAGAAGCTGTTAAGAAAAAAGGAGTTTCTGGGTGGTGCAAATGCTTGGTTGCTAACCGAAAGGTTGGAGCTTCAAGGCCACCCAGAGGTGCCTTGAAAGAAAGCACTATCCATCTACTTTTGAAAAATCAGCTATTTAAAATCCTACGGAGCACAGTTCTACTCTGACATATGTGGGTTGACCATGAGTCAGCATTTACTCAACAGCAACTGGTAACTGGTATTAAGAAAACAGATACATGAATAAATTTGCCTATTTTGTTGAAATGAAAAAAAAATATCATAAAATACATTTTGCTAAACCTAAGACAGAAAGAATTTATTTATTTATTAAAAGAAATAGATTTTGATTCTCAGACATAATGGTAGCAGTGACTAAACCCAACACACATTGCAAAACAACTAGAAAATTGGACAAAAGCATATGAATCAACTCTTTTCAGATCGTAGTCCTGTACCTGGTTCTAATAAGGAAACTCAAATGGATATCCCTCCCCAAACAAATACTAAGATTTAGTGATAGTAACTATAACTCTATAGGGTAGGTCATCAGTCCATTTGCCCCCCACTCTGTTTTCTCCATGAGTGCAGTTTACTGAGATTACCAGTGAGAATGTTAAAAAAAAAGCTTTGTTAAGTGTTGTGATGGTTAAGATTGTGTCAACTTGGCTGGGCCGTGATTCTCAGTGTTTACATGTGATCACTTCCATGAGTGAATATACTGTGAATAGCCAATCAGATGAAAGGGAGTTTCCTTGTGGGTGTGGCCTGCATCTGAATATAAGCAGATGTTCTGGCTTTTTGCTCTCTCTGGACCCTGCAGCTGCCTCCTGTCATCTCATCTCTGGTTCTTGGGACTTGAGCTGTCAGCTTATCTGCCAAACTTGAGATTCGTCGATCTTCACAGCCTGTGAGTGGAGCCCTGCTCTCTGACCTGCTGATCTTGGGTTCACCAGCCCCTGCAGCTATGTGAATCAGGAGAAATCTTGTGGTCTTGCCTGCTGATCTTGGAATTCATCAACCTTCACATCCTGTGAGCGGGAGCTCTGCTCTCCGACCTGCCAATCTTGGGCTCACCAGCTTCTGCAGCTTCGTGACTTGGGAGAGACCTCTACCCTGATCCACGGACTTGGGATGTTCTAGCCTTTACAAATGCATGAGCTGTTTCCTTGACATAAATCTCTCTCTCTCTCTCTGTCTCTCTATATATATGTATGTATGCACTTTACTGGATTTGCTTCTCTAGAGAACCCAGCCTAAGATAAGTGTTTTCATAAACTTGACTCTCAAGACCCCAGGAAAACCCAATTACTAAAATTAACATTTCATCCACAAGCACCTATCTGCCCCTAAACTCAAGTGATCCTAGAGTTGAAGGAAAACACAAACAAATACTCCTTATGTTTTTTATTCACCACCACCAGCTGGCCATTTACTCTAGACAGTTTTAAAAGGCTATTCGGTTTTCTTTTTCATATTAAACATTTCATTTATTTTTATTATTTTAATGAAAGTCATATATTCACATACCTTGCAGGATAAATGAGGATGAAATAAGTAACATATGGGAATGAACAGAAATTAAACAGCACGCTGTGAAGTGCTTTGAGCTATTACTTTGAGCTATGAGTGCAAATTATTACTATTGCTGGACCATATTCTGTCAAGTGTTTTTATTGTAATACGTGCATTAATGCCAGGATATAGTACATCGCCACTAAATGCACAATAACTAAACACTTTTGAATATTCATTAGAAAACCAAATCACATTACAGCATTATCATTAAACTTTGCTTTGCAAAGGCAGATTCTAAAAATCTTTTCACTGATTGATAACCTAGAATTTCATCTTATGACAAATACACAGTTGAGTTTTATCTAAAAGTAAAGAAAACAAAGGTTGAAGACATTTATCCAAGATTCTAAATATTTTATTTTCCACTCATACCAAATTTCTGATACTTTTTTTTTTTTTGACACAGACCACCAGGGCCCATAGATTAATTTATCAAAGTTCATAGTGGCTCAACGGGAATTTCTCCATGAGAAAATTAAGGGGAGAGTTTCACACAGGGAAGAATTAGGCACCAAATGAAGTGTAGGGCAACCAAAGTGGAAGACAAACTTGTCTATGTTTTCCAGGTGCTCACACAACAGAAAGAAAATTGATCATAGGCAAATGGCCCCAGTTTACAGAAAACATTGTATAGTACAGGCATGGATTATAGGATTACAAAAAATGTAGTGACCATCTATGAATTGGTCACCTAGAGCGTGGTATGGAGCTAGATCTTTAAGGATGTACTAAGAACAAGAAATCTGAAATGGGGAACAGAATGCAAAAAAAGCTCTTGGTAGACTATGATGGTGCTGAACAGTTTTCAGCAGAGTTTCCAGACTAAGATGGACTAGGAAGAAAGGCCTGATAAACTGTCTCCAAAAATCAGCCAAGGAAAACTCTACGGGTCCCAATGTTCTGATTCATAACCAATTATGGGGATGGTGCAGGATTGGGCAGTGTTTCATTCTGTTGTGCATTGGATCACTATGATTTGGGGATTCTACTCAACAGCAACTAATGATAGCAACAGGATTAGAAAATTACACAAAATTTTGTATACCTTGAAAAATGATATTTCTACAAAATTGGAAAATAGAATACCTTGAATGTTCATTATATATAGTGCTTGGAATTAATCTTATGGAGCTGCTAAAGAGCTTTTAAATAGAGATCAAAATAATATAATTTTTTAGAAAGAAAACAGGGAAAGAAGGGTAAAAGTAAACATGTATTTTCCAGGATTCCAAGGAGATCTATTAATGAAGAGAGCAATATGGGAATGAAAGTCACAGAGAATGCTCTGGCAGTAAAGCTGATCAACTGAGCAAACTGTATCATTGGATTGCAAATGTCCTGGGATACATTTTGTCAACTCACCAAGCAATGAGTCCTATACAAATATATGATGACCTACATGGATAATTTTTTCTTTTGAAGCAGAAGTAAGCTACAATGTGGGTGAACAAGATTACGAATCCACTGCCTAGTCAGTGTCTTTGTTTTGATTACTCAGTCTTATCCTTTCCCTTCATTTCCGCATTTGTGTTCTATGTGGTAGCCATCAACTGTGAATTCAGGGAACACCTTTCCTTTTTTATCTTTATTTGTTTTTATTTTACTCTCCAAGTGTAGAAACACAGAACCCAAATAACTGTACTGTTAAACAAATTGCACACCATAAATCACATAAATTGATCACTGGAAACCGTTACAAAGCCAGTTTTGTGACTTTGTTGTAACTTGGAGTACTGATCTTCAAAGGTGTTAACAATTTAAATCTACTGCTGTGAAACATTTTACAATATTTGAAACTGTTAAATTAATTCATTATTAAAAAGGAAAGAAAGATAATAGCTACATTATAGAGGATATATTAGTAATGGGTAAAATGGGGACAGGGAGATTAGCCAGGAGGCTGTGGATAAAAAACAGATACGATAATCACATTTCTACATTCTGCTCATGTAGTGACTAATATTTGCAAAAGCTTCCAAAAAAAAAAAAAATCACAAAATTCTTT
The DNA here is from genome assembly GCA_030035585.1 of Dugong dugon. NCBI lineage: Eukaryota > Metazoa > Chordata > Mammalia > Sirenia > Dugongidae > Dugong > Dugong dugon. Next base: position 96,114,780 of record CM057472.1, on the reverse strand, counting down.
AACTGAGCTCCGTTTAATCTCCTTCTGACACATCTTAACGGGTGCTAGTTATACCAAAATATTATTTCACAAAAATTATCAGTGTATATTAGTAAGTAGTCATATGTCTGTATGCACCATGGATTTAAATCAAATTATGATACCTGTAATCAGAACTTAGATATCATTCAAAGTAACAGAGAAAAACATTTGTATTAACCAGTCATAGACACGAGATTTTAAATGAAAATTCTAAACTCAGGCTAGGTTTTTCAGTCACAGGATAGTTTTCAGTTTCAGCTACTACAGCTAGTTTGGGAGTTGTTCAAGTCAGGATTTGAAGCAGCTATACAGAATAAAAGCCTTTTGAGCTATGGCGAGTTAATATTGATTAGCACCTAACTAGAAACATGCATTTTATTCTTCTGTAGGAATAAATAGATATTTATGAAATCTCCTGGGTCATGGTTCTCAAAGATGTTTTAAAGAAAGCTTTGCCCTAAACACTGTACATTGCACAAATTTTAACAACAGTAATTGAGGATATAAAGATAGACTGATGGGAGAATAGTGATAATCTATCTAATCTAGGAATACATTTCTTTTTATGTTAAAGTCTTAACTTCAAACACATACAGACCAAGGGATAATTAGCCCCTTAGTCCTGATAACAGGAAACGAGAAATGAGGTAAGGCAGGAAATTGGGTCATGCAAGTGGAAATCAAGAAAAAGAACAATGAAAGAAAAAGAAGAAAATTTTGGTCAGCGATACACTAATGTAACCTGCAACTCCGAGCCTTGACTAAGGATGTCCAGAATGCTAATGCAGAAAAAGTTCTATTAAACACTAGAGTTACACAATAGTAATAGCCATAATCTATTCATTACTTGATATTTATGGCATGCCCAGCTATTGCAAATCTATTGTGCTTTTTTATCTATGTCTTGCTGTCTTCAGCCTCCCCTAAATCCCAGTCTCCCAATTCCTGACTTCTTTCTTGAATGTGTCAGCTCAATAAATCTGATATTGCCATCAGATATTTTTCTTTTTATTTGTTTGTTTCTAGTGTTTTCACCAAATCATATGTCAGTCCCTTAAGAACCATGTCAGTTTCTCACCTCAGAATCCCTAACACCTGAAAAAGTTTCTAGCAATAATAAGCTGTAAATAAATATTTATGAGTGTAATGACTAAATAAATAAGTATATTAAATTTGGGATAAAATACCAATTTAGCATTTTGATTTCATTTTGACCATGGAATATAGGTATTTACTACATGCAACACATTGTAATATGTCCTTTAACTGAAAATGTTATATACATCCTTTAAGAGCCCATTTTAGTGATAAAAAAAATGGAATTGAGTTTAAGTGGAATGTCTAAAAACATGAAAGACAGTTATACAGATCTGTTTAACGTCAAACCTATATGCACATTCTCATTATTGTTAGGTGCTGTTGAGTCAATTCTGACTCATAGCACAGAGTATGTGCATTTAATTCTTCTCTAATTAAAAAAAATTAAATGAATGTTTTAACTAAGAAGATTATTTCTCGTTTTGTGAAATAAACATTCTTGATCTGGGGATCAACAAACGGAATGAACAGTTTTTATCATTGTATCTCAGTTTTATAGATCAAATAGGGAAGCCTATTAGAAAATACTGCCCAGTTTTGGTCAGTATTTATACATCTAGATACAATGGGCATTTATCTGCTTAGAATTGTTTCAGTACTGCTACAAATATTCATAGCTACCTAGGACTCTCTAACTTTCACTGGACCACTGGATTGCAGTATGAAAATCTGTTTATATTCACACCAGGGTTGACAATTCCAGCCTAGTAGCTGGTTTCTTCCACATTCACTCTCAAGCAGAATTTTCCCTGTCTGTTATGTTGGATTATTCCTGTATATCTCTGCTCCACCCCTCCAGAAAAATACTGTACAGATTCTCTCTGAGTACTAGGTCTAAATATTGTATCATCTCTCTAACCTCATCTCCTAATATATGTTTCCATCAGCTGTATACAGTATGTGCTTAATAAAGAACTTGTCATAATAACTCTGACTATAAGAATCAGCACAAAGCTGACTTCTATGAGGTGGTGGTTAAATATATCCCCTTTCTCCATCTTCAACATTTTTTAAACCAGATGTTACCCCCATGACACTCTTTTTCTATTGGATTTGAGAATTCATTGGAATGGTCACAGAGAGCTCATGGAAACAACATAACTGCAGTGACAGCTTTAATAACAGAGAAGGATATAAACAAAATATAAACAGAAGAGAATGTATGCAAAGGGCAAGTTAGAGAAGGGTCCTTGCCCATGTGTCAATGTCTAAAAAAAGATGTGTGTATATCTCAAAGGGGACCTGGTTACCCTTCCTGAAAACCAATGTTCTTTGTCACCAACCTGGAAACTTTCAAACAGGAAACTCAATAACATTTCTTGGCAGGCTCAGCTATTGGTTGCTCATCTCAGCTCTCAGCTGGGATTTGGTCTTTATGTTCTGCTGCCACTGTCTGGGTCTGCTTGTTGTCTTCACTTCTCATGGTATAGTCCCATGTCTGTTCCATAGGCCTGCTTGTCCACCATGGTATCTCTCTTGGTCTACAGTGTTACAGCTCTTTTATTTGGATATAGGAGGTTCTCAGCACAGGGACCTTTGGTCCAAATGACGCTCCTCTCCTGGCTCTCCTTCATCAGGAAGCCCCCCAAAAATCTCTGTGAAATTGGCCGCTTACATAGAGACACTCCTTGTCAACTTCAGGGTGTGGTTTTCTAAATTGATCAATTCCTTAGGTGGATCATAAACTGACCAAACCTATTGGGTAGATTTGTAAGCCTTTTATGTGGATAGTAAACTGACCAATCACTTATAAGCTGCTTGGCTTATGCAGATAGTAAACTGATCCATCATTGCAAGATTGAGACCCAAGGAATCGTTTTGTAAGAGTTAAAAACCCAGGAGCAGAAAGGTCATATAAACAAACCCACTGCACAGCAGGACTTATTCTTAAAGCTCTATCTTGCAAATACACTCCTCCTTCCTTGCCTACACTTGATCCACAACCAGTCCATAAATAATTGTTAGCACAGACCTTATTGACTCAGAATGTGACTCTGGTAGGTTCACACGAGTGGCCAGGATTCCACAGAGTGCACAGTTACAGGGTTTTACTTCAAGTGCAGCTGTGAAACACTGCTTCTGTTTCAGCTTGCTCAGCCATTACTTTCCTTTCATGTAGTTATCAGATTTTCTGTGAGTTGACAGAAATTATTGCGTGCCAAGGAAAGATGAAGTCAGAATAATTAGTGGGCTTATTCAGCCGTAAATACGTACAATGATATCACCATAATCATAGTATTATCTAATATTATTGTCCTTATTTTCAACCATCCATATTTTTGTTTTGAATCTGTTCTGAATTACCATGTTTAGTGACATTCTGATGTTTAGTTTTTTCTAGTTTCAAAAATACCAGAAGTTATATATTAGCAAATTTGGATATTTATCTCTGCAGAAGCATTTTTCTCCAGCTAAACCAATCCTCTTGAAAATTATAACCATTAAGAGATTTTTACATAGGCATCTGCCAACATAAAATTATAAACTTTTAAAGACAGAATTTTCTCTAGGCAAATATGAACCTTTTATCAGAGTCTCATAATCACAGTGACCCACACACTGCTGAATAATCAGCTGCTGTTAGCTTTCATGACCAAGATGTGTCTGACCCGAGCCATGGCCTTTTCAATGACCTCAGACACATGTGAAAGAAGGACAATAAAAAAGGAAGACAGAAGAAGAATTGATGCATTCAAATTGTGGTTTTAGTAAAGTGTATTAAATATACTGTTGACTGTCAGAAGAACAAACAAATCAGTATTAGAAGAAATACAACCAGAATGCTCCTTAGAAGCAAGAATGGCTTACTTCTTACATGTCATTGGGAGGGCCAATCAGTAGAAAATAATGTGATGGTTAGTAAAGCAGAGGATGAGAAAAAATAACGGAAAACCTCAATGAGATAGATGACCACAATGGCCACAATAATAGACTCAAACTTACCAACAATCAGTACGATGGCCCAAGACCAGGCAATGTTTCATGCTTCTGTAAATAAGATCACCATGAGTGGGAACTGACTCAACTGATGGCAGCTAATAACAACTTAAAGTGACTGTGGTGTGAAACTACAAATGGAGAGAGGTCTTCATCATTCTCTTCCTTGCATAGTCTCACTCTCAGGAATGACCCTTCTTTTCAGAGAACATTTCTCTTTGGTTCAAGTATGTTGTATCAAAATCTTGTGCCACAGTTGTCTGTGATGTGCATCATAAATTATTACAAACAAGAGATAAAGTATTGATATCTACAAAGCATTTATTTTTCTTTTATGCATTCATATGTGTAACATAAAGCTAAAATGGTGACTTTCTCTGTTTCTGCCAAGAGTCCAAAGGCCAAAAATAAAATATGGGTGCCAAAAACTCTACATCCCTAAGTGAGAGGCTTGACTACCTATGGAGGATTTACCAAGAAGATGGACAGATTCTGGTTCTGTGACCCTTCTCCAGCTTTCTCCAGCGGAGTGTCAAAGGACTGCAGTTAAAGAAGCCAGGAGAAACTGCTTTGCAGTAAGTTGTTGTAATACTAGGACTTCCCTTTACCACTGGAGTGGGGAAAGGAGTGTTCCTCCTCATCCTCAAGCCATAGTAGGAGAACACTAACGATCACCTGGGGAACTCAATATGAACCCAAAACACTTAATTTCAGAACACTTAATTGTGCTCATGAGGAACCTGTCCTTAGACCAAGAGGAAGTTGTTCAAACAGAACAAGGGGATACTGTGTGGTTTAAAGCTAAGAAAGTTGTGCATCAGGGTTGTATCCTTTCACCAAACTTATTCAGTTTGTATGCTGAGTAAATAATCTGAGAAGCTGGATTATATGAAGAAGAACACAGCATCAGGATTGGAGGAAGACTCATTAACAATCTGCATTATGCAGATGATACAACATGGCTTGCTGAAAGTGAAGAGGACTTGAAGCACTTACTGAGTAAGATCAAAGACCACGGCCTTCAGTATGGATTACACTTCAACATAAAGAAAACCAAAATCCTCACAACTAGAACAATAAGCAAAATCATGATAAATGAAGAAAAGATTGAAGTTGTCAAGGATTTCATCTTACTTGGATCCACAATCAACACCCATGGAAGCATCAGTCAAGAAATGAAAAGTTGCATTGCATTGCACAAATCTGCTGCAAAAGACCTCTTTAAATGTTAAAAAAAAATAAAAAGATGTCACTTTTAGGACTAAGGTGCACCTGACCCAAACCATGGTGTTTTCAGTAGCCTTACATGCATGTGAAAGCTAGACAATGAATAAGGAAAACCAAAGAAGAATTGATGCCTCTGAATTACGTTGTTGGAGAAGAATACTGAATATACTATGGATTGCCAGAAGAAGGAACAAATCTGTCTTGGAAGCAAGGATGGTGAGACTTTGTCTCATGTACTTTGGGCATGTTATCAGGAGGGATCATTCCCTGGAGAAGGTCATCATGCTTGGTAAAGAGTCAGAGAAAAAAGAGGAAGATCCTCAACGAGATGGGTTGACACAGTGGCTGCAACAATGGGCTCAAACATAGCAATGATTGTGAGGATGGCGCAGGAGTGGGTAGTATTTTTGCTCTGTTGTACATAGGGTCGCTATGAGTCGGAATCGACTTGAGGGCACCTAACAACAACAACGTGTTTGAAGTTTCATACATGCACATACACACACACACTTCTCTACGTGGTTTATATATTTAATGATCAGTTTGAAAGAACTTGCTATCATAATCACAGAATCATGAAGCATTATACCTGGAAAGCTGCCTCGGTATCAAAGGCATCTTATTCCACCTAAAATTCTTAAATTTAAGTTCTACCTGTCATCATTTTATATTGCTTTCTTTTCTTTATTTCCTCACTATTTACAAGTCCAAATATATTTTAAAGAACTATGGTCTTTGGCACACTGTGCTTAAGAAAAGTCCCTTTTAATCTGAAGTATCAACTTAGTCCTTTCAGATCCTACCATTGAAAGAGCACAAAACCAAATAATATTCTAGGTATTTGTAATTTTCCACTGACAAAATAAACAAGAAGTTGAGGTATTCCAATCCAAAGGTCTCATTTCCATTATCAATTTTGTGGGCTTAAGATATTTTTACTTAAATCTACATATATACAACTTCAGGCATAAGTAAGTTCAAAATAAATGTCAATCAGCAGTTTCTTTTGATGCAGTATCTAATGAAAGAGTGTTCTGTTGAGTTTATTTTTCATTTTCAAGAGTAGTCAGGTAAGAGAACAAAAAATATCTTTTTTTTTTTAATAGTAGCTCTAATACTAAACTCCATATTTTTGAGCAGGCATCATAATTTCAATTGACTCCTAGTTCCTATTCTTAGCACAACAGCAGTACCCTAGAATATTTCTAAAAATAATCTGAGCTTAAAAAATAATTCAAATTTTGAGTCAATCGTATTTGAATTCAATTTATATATCTTCAGGATTTGTTGTAAGAATTTAGTGGGATGGAATGTGTCCAATGCTTAGGATAATGCCTATTAATAATAAGTGATTCAATCATAGAAGTTATTATTAAAATTCCACATAATACATTTCACAGGAAAATCTCTAAATTCAATTTATAGTAAATATGGGAAATAAGACAAGAAGCTAAAGCGTTTTGAAAATTGCTCATTCCATAGCTTAACAATACCATTTAATACTAGACCTTACCAGTATTTGTTACTGTACTCTTCCATGATACTTCAAACAGTTTGGAAGTTAAGGAGAATTGCTTTGAAATGTTGATGACATTGCATGTTTTATATTCAAAGTTTGTGGCTACAGAGCGTACAAAATGATGAGCCATTGTAAGAAGAAGATGAGAGAAAAAAACTGAAACAAATTATTGGAGAAGAAAACAGGAACAGTGTTCCAAATATGAGGTGATTCAAGGTGCTTTTGAGCATTTCGATTTCTCCCTGCACCACAGAAGTACATTTGAATGGGAGGGACTTGAATTTAAAAGCAGTATTAGTATTTCTAAATATTTGGCAAAAGGCCGTCTTCCAGGCACCTTAAACTCTTCAAGAACAGAATAAATATTCAACAAGACTATGCAACCATGCTTCATGTAGGTATCATTTGGTTTGAAATAGGAGAGCCCTTCCATGCACACTAACATAGTAAGATAAGCAAATGGAAAATTCCTAGTTTTTCTCCCATTTTTCAAAAATAAATATTAAAAAAAAAAAAAAAATCTTTCCTTGTTATTTTACACATTGTGGTAACCAGTCTCCAAGATGTTTGCTAATGTTCCCTACCACCTGGCATTAAAATCTTTGTGTAGGCTTTTCCACATTGTACTAGGATTAGTCTCTGGAAAGCATTGTTGCTGTTGTTGTTAGCTCCTGTCAAGTCAGTTCCAACTTACAGAGACCCTATGTACAACAGAATGGAAACGTTTTCTGGTCTGCATTATCCCCACAATCATTGTTATGCTTGCTCCCATCACTGCAGCCACTGTGTCAATTCATCTCATTGAGGGTCTTCCTCTTTTTCACTGACCCTCCACTTTACCAAGCATGATGCCCTTCTCCAGGGACTGGACCCTCCTGATAACATGTCCAAAGTATGTGAAGTCTCTATCCTTGCTTCTATTGAGCATTCTGGCTATACTTCTTCCAAGACAGATTTATTCGTTCTTTTGATAGTCCATGATATATTCAATATTCTTATCCAACACCATAATTCAAAGGCATCAATTCTTCTTTGGTCTTCTTTATTCATTGTTCAGCTTTCACATGCATATAAGGTGATTAAAAACATCGTGGCTTGGGTCAGGCACACCTTAGTCCTTGAAGTGACATTTTGCTATTTAACACTTTAAAGAAATTTTTTGCAGCAGATTTGTCCAATGCAATACATCATTTGATTTCTTAACTGCTGCTGCCATAGGTATTGATTGTGGATCCAAGTAAAATGAAATCCTTGACAACTTCAATCTTTTCTCCATTTATCATGATGTTGCTTATTGGTCCAGTTTTGAGGATTTTTGTTTTCTTTATGTTGACATGTAATCCATAGTGAAGGTTATGGTCTTTGATCTTCATCATTAAATGCTTCAAGTTGTCTTTACTTTTGACAAACAAGGTTGTGTCATCTGCATATCGCAGGTTGTTAACTAGTCTTCCTCCAATCCGGATGCCTCGTTCTTCTTCATATAATCAGATTTCCCAGATTATGTGCTCAGCATAGAGACTGAATGAATATGGGAAAGGATACGACCCTGATACACACAGTTCTTGATTTTAAACCACCGGTATCCCCTTGCTCTGTTTGAACCACTGCCAGTTGGTGTAAGTACAGGTTGCTCCTGGGTACAACTAAGTGTTCTGTAATTCCCATTCTTTTGCAATGCAAAGCACAGGATAGGAAAAAGATGATGGTATGTTACTTCCAAGGTTAGGGTATTAGAACCCACGGCTTTCATCATGGGCTTACTCTCCTTTTCTCTCTGATTACTCACTCATTCTGAGTGAAACCAGCTACCATATCATGCAGAAACAAAGGCAGGAAAAGAGGTCTCTGGCCAACATCCAGTAATAAACTGAGGCCTACCAACAACCAAGTGAAGTAGTGAGTAGATTTTCTACCTCCAGTTGAGCTTTAAGATGACTGCATCTCTGGCTGACAACTTGATTCCAACTTCACGGAAGAACTTGTTATGGATTGAATTGTGATTCCCAAAATATATGTTGGAATCCTAACCCCTTTACCTGTGCATATAATCTTGTTTTGAAATAGGGCTTTATTTGTTATGTTAATGAGAACATGTCCGTGTAGGATGTGTCCTAAACCTAATCACTTCTGAGTTATAAGGAGCAGCATAGTTACAGAGACAAGACAGCACAAACAGGAGGAAGATAATGCCAAGTGAAGATTGCCAAGGAACAGAGGAACACCAGGGCTACAAAAGGTGAGAAAAGGATCTGCCCTAGAGCTGACAGAAAGAGAGACTTCTTCTAAAACTGGTATCCTGAGTTTGGACTTCTAACCCCGTGAACTGTGAGAAAATAAAGTATGTTCTTTAAGGCCACACAGATGTAGTATTTCTGTTACAGTAGCACTAAGAAACTAAGACCCTGACCAGAACACCCCAGCTAAGCTGCTCCCGGATTCCTGACCCTTAGAAAATATCTGAGCTAATAAACGTGTGTTTTTTAAACTGCTAAATTTTGAAATAATTTGTTATGCAGTGATAACTAATATGCCTTTGAAAAGCTTCCCACTGGGATTCAGCTGCCTATGGCTGTCTCCTAGATTCTGGTAGAAAATGGCCATTTCTAATTTTACTTAGCTTAATGTCTAATAGTCCATGTTGTCTTAGGCCTGATTCTCTAGAGAAGCAAAATCAGTGAAGCATGTATATAAATATATAGAGATTTAATTCAAGGAAATGACTCACAAAAATGTGGAGGCTGTTAATTCCCAAGTCCATGGATCAAGTGGCAGGCTGGAGGCTTCTCCTGACTCGCTTAGTTGCAGGGATTGACGAACTCAAAATCTGCAGGTCGTGCAGCAGGTTACTGGCTCACAGGTTTGGGGGAGCTGGTGAATTCAAAATCTGTAGGTCAGGCAGCCAGCTGAAGGTTTCTCACATCCTCAGAACTGGAAGTCAGGGGATGATGAGACCAATGCAGGATTGGAAAAAGAGAGAGTGAGCTTTGCCAGAACATCTATATATTGGAGGCAGGCCACACCCCGAAGGAAACTTCATTTCCAATTGATTGACTGCTTACATCAGATCACAAAATAGAGGATGATTATATAATGTCTGCCAACCCACTAAGAATCATGGTCTAGCCAAATCGACACATAACATTAACCATCACACATGCTTATTTATTACTTTTTAAAAAAGGAATAGAGATAAATTTTTCATCTGGAATTTAGAATGAATATTTTATTCAGATCTAAGATATGATGTGGATAAGAATGTTGTTTTCTCATATATAATCAAATCTCTGTATTTAAGATATTACTGAATTTATTATTTCTATTAGAATGCTTAGTATATACCCTGTGATATGTTTGAACTTGTAGCTTCAAAAGTGTATTCAAATTAAAAATTAAAAAAAGTATAGATTTGCCAGAGCTGCCTTTTATCACAAAAAATAGATATATCTGCTAAAAATTATGATATTTTAAACATAAATAAAATAAAAGTATAAGCTCTAACCAGAAATAAAAATATTTTAAATACATTTTATAAACAAAGTTATATAGACTATAAATAATAAATTAATACCTATCAATATAATATAATTAATACCATTTACTTAGAGTCAGATACTGGATTGACACTATGCAAATTATTTTACAGAAAATGCTTTAATCCTTATAGGAGTTCTGCAAAAGACATGTCATTATCCCTAGTTCCCAGGTGCAGAGACCAAGACTTAAAAGACCTAAGTGATTTACAAGAAGCTGGGTAGGTAGGAAATGGTAGAAAGGATACACACATGCAATTGTTTTAGATTCCAAAGCTTATAAGCTTGTAACCCTATGTCATGCCTGTCTGCATTCATTCTAATAAATTTTATGTTGAAACTAATTTAGAATAGCTTTTTTTGCAACATTCTTTGGAGATACACAGACACACACACACACACACACACACACACACACACAAACACAAGCCTTCATACTATCTGTAGGAAAACAAAAAATCTAAGCAAAGTAAAACACCATCTTCCTTTTTCTCTGTGTTCCTCTCTATTTCCTTGGTTCTTGAAATGTTTTCTGTGGTATATTTCTTTGAATATTTGTCAGTTTTTTATACAATCTCACCATTGTAAGCGTCCCAGGCTTCTGTTGCCGGCCTCTTCTCTCTATTTACACTCCCTGTCAGATGATCTCAGCCTGTCTCAGGTCTTTAAATATCACCTACATGCTAAACCAACCAACCAACCAACCACACAGTAAACAAAACCAAACCCATTGCTGTCCATTCCCACTCACAGCAACCCTGTAAGACAGAGAACAACTGCCCCATAGGTTTCCAGCTCTGTAATCTTTACAGAAGGAGACAGCCACATCTTTCTCCCATGGAATGGCTGGTGGGTTCAAACCACTGACCTTTCCGTTAACAGCCAAGCACTTGAAACACTGCTAGCAGGGCTCCTTACCTATATGCTAATGATCTCCAAATTTCCACTTCTATCCTGGACATCATCACTTGAGTGCTAAATGCATGTTTAACTGTATGCTCACTACTAGTAGCTGGATTTTTACCAGGCATTTAAACGGTCATATTACTGAAACACTTGCTCTCACCCCTACACCCACCCTGAGCCTTTTAATTCCAGCAAATGACACCACATGCAGTCTTTTGGAGTCATATTTAATTGCTAACTGTTTACCTCCTGAATTCCAATGTCATATTAAGCCCAGTTGTCAGCTCCAAAATATAACCTGAGTCCAAACACTACTCACCATCTCACTGCTATACTCTTAATCCAAGCCATTCATTCTCTCTCTCCTTCCAGAAGATCCTAACTGCCCCGCGGTCTGTATACCATGCTCCAGCTGGAAAAGTGATACACCTACTCCTCACTTATCAACATGGTTAGGTTCCAAAGGCCAGGCCGTTATGTGAAAATTACATAACTGCCAAATTACATCTTAGGTAACTGCCAAATTACCTCATTATATAACTACCAAATTACATCATTACATAACTTCTGAACCACTGAGAATAGTAGCCCAGCTAAAATGATACAAAACCTTAACTATCACAGCCAATGTTACTTTGGCCTTCCTCCTCAGTGTTCGTTAAAGCCAGGTGTACGACGTTAATGTTCAAAATAGTTGTATAGTAGATTTTTTACTACTGTGGTAAATGTGAAAGGTTGAATAACGACATAGCAGATAAATGAGAAGATGTATACTCACAAATCAGATCATGTTATTTCCATGCTTAAATTCTTTTTTTATTATAAGAAAAATAAAACGTAAACTTATTTTTGTCTCCACACTTCTCTGCTATTTTTTCAGCGTACTTCTGAAAGCATCCTTATTCTTCTCCCAATTCTTCTGTCTTCTTCCCCAAGTAACTGAAGAAATACTAATAGGTAAATCTAATGCCTTATATAAAGCTAGCTCAATCAGATAGGCAAATGGTAGCAGGTTCGACATTACAACTCAAATTTCCTAATTCATAACTCACTCCACTATTTCCATTTTCAACCATTCATCTTTCAGTTCACAGTTGAAAACTCCAGAATCCTAGGAAGACAAACACCTCCTCAGTTTATGTTTTCTTTGGAACTCATTTGCATATCATAATCTATTTGTTTTGAATAGGCTTTCATCGAACATTTTGTGTTTGACTTTGATATTCCTGACTTTGGTAGAAAAATTAAGCAACTGGAAGAAAAACAAAACCACTCTCATCCAAACCATACAATTTAGTGTTAATTAAATGTTCCTGTAGGTTGCTCTATCCCAGATAAAGTAACAACTATTATTATTTTCTCTTTAAAATGGCCTAGCAATTCCTGTAGTTTGAGGAATTTAAAAGCAATGGGTTTTGTTCAAGAGCAGCATCTCTTTTAGATACTTAACTGCTTGTAACGATTCAGCTGCAGAAACGATCTCATCCCTAATGCCTGTAACGTGAAGACAGCTTCCCTTCACCAACACAGGACACAGGCATTAACTGTGATGGCTGGGTACACCTTACCGTATCGACACTCTTCTTAGAGTGATTTACTGGGTGCTAATTGCACATTTGTAGTATGCTGATTTCTATTTGGAAGGATGTTCTATTACAGTTCAATGGCATGATTATAATCTCCTTTATTCTGTGGGAGGGATCATTCCTCCCTCAAAACTTTACTGTTGGACCAGTATTTCCTCTGACTGTCCCCCACATCTTTCCGAAAATCAAAGAAGAGTGCCTTGGCAAGCTGAATGAAGTTGGTTGTCATGGATTGAATTATGTCCCCCAAAAATGTGTGTATCGACTTGGCTAGGTCACGATTCCCAGTATTGTATGATTTTATCACCTGATGTGATTTCCCTGTGTGTTGGAAATGCTATCACTATGATATAATAAGATGGATTAGTAGCAATTATATTGATGAGGTCTACAAGATTAGGTAGTGTCTTAAGCCAATCTCTTTTGAGATATAAAAGAGAGAAGTGAGCAGAGAGACATGGGAACCTTATAGCACCAAGAAAACAGCACTAGGAGCAGAGCATGTCCTTTGGACCTGAGGTTCCTGCACCGAAATGCTCCCAGACCAAAGGAAGACTGATGACAAGGACCTATCTCCAGAGCTGACAGAGAGAGAAAGCCTTCCCCTGGAGCTGGCACCCTGAATTTGGACTTCTAGCTTCCTAAACTGTTAGAGAAAAAAATTCTCTTTGGTAAAGCCATCCACTTGTGGTATTTCTGTCACAGCAGCACCAGATGACTAGGACAATGGCTTTTAGACTCACTCTCTTTAGGCAGTGGAGATTTAAAATTCTTTAAATAAAATTTAGGTCATCAAATTCAAATTATCAAGTATTTCTCAAGGAATTTTGAGTCAGAGTTTATTAAATAATATCACTTCATAGTAGACAAATAGTAAGTGAAATCTGATTTTTCACTTGTCCTTTTCTGAATCCTTCCATAGAAAAAAGCAATGGTGATGACAAATGATTTCTAAAGCTTTAAATAAAGTTCTTTTCTGTAAAATTGCTTAGGGTTTCACCATGAATACTTGCAAGCCAAATGACTTGGGAAAAGGGGAGGGGAGAGAGAGGAGGAGAGATTAAGTTAGAAAGAAACTGCAATCAGACTGCTAGGCAGAAGGCACTGTGGTGAATCTTAGGAAAAGAACTAAGCCCAGGCTTTTAATATATTCCTTCTGAATGTTCTTATGGGGTTGCTGTTAAGTAAAATGAACTCCTACACAAGGGAGAGAATGAAACTTAGAAAAACAGATTTAGCAACTGGATAAAAATACATTATCAAGTGATGCCCAAATCACTTTAATAAGCTTCCTAAAGACATTCTTGACCTCACCTCTTACTACAAAAAACAGGACTTAAACTTACTGGTTTAGAACAAAGCAGAGGAGGCTTAATGAAGCAGGGAAAAATAAAGTTTGTGCAGATATGAGTTCATGATGTAGAAGAGATCAGCAACAAGAGAAAGATCTAAAACAATAGATATTTCTATTGGATTTTGGAAGACAGACAAGAAGATGCAGGAAAGAAACTAAAGTACAAGAATTGTGTTGCTGTGAATATAGACTCTATTCACTCTGATTCTCCAAAACACCTTCTTCCTATAGCCTGAACTTGGTGCAACCAACACATTATCATTGCCTATGTCCTGTGGTGAAAAGGATTATGATGGTAAATTATTTCCCTGAGCCAGATTCCTGAGAGACATGGACTTAAAATGCAACCAAATTTCCTATTACCAAAGTTTCCCCCAATGCCTTATCTCCACTACTCCAGTCATTTGTCTATGTGCAGGAACAATTTATCTATATTCTATTACACTCATTTGCTGGATTCATTTCTGTCTCATTCTCTAAAATGTTAGAAGTTAGGAACTCTGTACAGTTGCTCTGAGTAGTACCCAGCACAATGCTAGGTACAAAGGTTTTTTTTTGACATCAGTTCAAGGCAATAACAGTTTCTTTAGAAAGTTTACAGAATCTTTTTACATGAGGCAAAATGTATATCCTAAACTTAAATAAGCTTCCCAATTCAAAAGATCACATTCAGTCATTCAACAAATCTGTATTGCTCATGTCGGTCATGCATAGCAGACTGCTAGGCATTGGGGAGTCAATGGGAGAAAAGACATAATGCATTGTATCAGAGAAGCAGTTTCACTTAAATACAAGTCAAACCAACATAGAAAGAATAATACAAAAGAGGGTCTAATCTAACTTGAATTCACATTTAAACAATGTTTTTAAGTATACAGAATATGTTGAGTTCTTAAATTAGTTGCCCTTAATCTTTTTTATTGGAGCCTTCTTCAAGAATGGTCTACGGAAAAGGAGAAGTATATCAGTTTTCTATTGCTATTGTAACAAATTACCACAAATTTAGCCTTGGGTCAGAAGTCCTAAAATCAAGAAGCTGGCAGGACTGCACTCCTTCTGGAAGCTCTGGGAAAGAATCTGTTTCCTTGCCTTTTCCAGCTTCTAGAGGCTGTCCTCATTTCTTGGCTTGTGGCCTCTTCTTGGAGTCACTTCAATTTCTTGCTTCTGTAGTTACAGATCCTACTTCTGAATTTGATCCTACTGCCTCTTTCTTATAAGGACCGTGAGGATTATACCAGGCCCCTTTGGATAATTTAGGAAAACCTCCCCATGCCAAAATCCGTAATTACATCTGTGAAGTTCTTTTTTCCATATGATGTAACATATTCCTAGATTATGGGAATTAAAATGTGTACATCTCTGGTGGACCATTCAGCCTACCTCAACAAATATATCGGTGCTAAGGCAGCCAGTAATAGGATGTGAGATAGAAGACAGGGCTTAAGAATACTGAGAATGTGTATACTCACTAAGGATACTGGTAAAGAGAGGGGGAAGAATTATTGAAATAATAGGTTTAGTGATGGAAAAAGGGGTAACTGAAGTGACATATGTCCACAGTACCTGGCACAAATGGTTTGTGCTCAACTAACCTAAAGGTTGGTGGTTCAAAACTACCCAGCAGTGCTGCAGAAAAAAGGTCTGGTAATCTACTTCCATAAAATATCACAGCTAAGAAAACCCTGTGAAGCAGTTTTACACTGTAAAACATGGGGTCACCATGAGTCAGAATTGACTGCATAACAGCAGAGTAACATATTTGGGCAACGATAGGAACAACTATGAATAGCATATTACTCATCCAAGCACCATTGTAGAAGGAGGACTGAGAAACAGGGAAACGCAAGTGAGAAAATTAGATTGCAATTGTATTCACAGGAGTGAGGGGGTAATGGATTTCTGAAGAGTGCTATGATACATTTCAAAGGCTCCAGGGCAACAATTTAATAAAAATGTGTAATTTCTATAAATAGTTTGATATCAGGAGAAAGTATGGTTGTCATTGCTGTCTCCAAACCAGGGCTTTGAACCTGTTTGAAATGGTTCTGTCATAGCCCACAAAGCGAAACAGGAACAGATCTGAAGATTAACAATTTGGGTAATAGTACACGGTACCCAGAACAGGAAAAATTGTGAGTCAAAGCCCTGGAATGGGAGACTCAAAAGAGGCATTGTGGGCCCTTTTAGGAGCCTGATGTGTGAGATTGGATTATTGACAGGACTGTGGGGAGTGACACAAATTCAAAGCAGAGTGGTCAGCCACCATCTGTGAGCAGGGCACCACTGTTTCCGACTCTGCTCAAAATCTGAGGGGCAAGAGTTTTGGTTGATAGGCAAAGCATACACAGCCCTTGTTTTCTAATAGAGAGATTAAGTTTCTAGCAGGGCTTTGACCTGTAATTTTTCCTTTTCTGGCTCACTCAAATTTTAAAAATTCAGACCTGTTACAGTGATGCTTCCTGGGCCATGACTGAAAAGGGAAGAACCTGTTCGAAGCTCTGGTCCAAACAGAGTTGGATCTTAGTGATGTTACCCAAAGCAGGTCTTGCTCAGTGTGACTTCTGTCAGTAAAGACACACCAAGGTGAGGAGGGAGGAAAAGCGTTTATTGCAAGCACACAGGCAAGGAACAAGGAAGTGTGTACCTCAAATCAAGCTCCCAGAACAAAGGGAGGCAGAAACTTTTATACCGTCTTTCACAAGGAAGTACATGCAAACATTATAGGTTATCATGGCACGCAGGGGCAGTAAGACAATTTTTTCTCCCCTTTGGCACTTAGGCTAGTAATCTGGGTTTGACCGGCTTGAGCCACACCCAGAGCTTTGAGGACAATGGACAGGAGGGGCAGGTTCCACTTGGCCTGAGCAGCTCTCAGCTGAGCCACATCCAGTGCTATCACTTAAGGTTTTGTTTGATAATGCCAAGCAGCTCCTGGCTACGTTGGCTATCGGTGGTATCTGTCTAGATATATTTAACTTCAGGGGCTAGTGAATGAGGGTCCCTGGGTGGCACCAATGATTTTCTTTCAACTACCAACCCACAGAGCCATGGTGGTGTAGTGGTTAGGAGCTATGGCTGCTAACCAAAATGCTGACCTTTCGAATCCATCAGCCACTCCTTGAAAACCCTATGGGGTAGTACTACTCTGTCCTATAGGGTCCCAATGAGTTGGAATCGACTTGATGGCAATGAGTTTGGTTTTTGGTTTTTACCTACATACAGTTGGCGGCTCAAACTCACCCAGGAGTGCCACAAAAGAAAATCCTGGTGATCTACTTCCATAAAGACCACAGCCAAGAAAACCATATGAAGCAGTTCTATTCTGTAGAACCTGGGGTCATCATGAATCAGGATTTATTCTATGACATCAAGTTTGGTTTTGGTTTTGGCTAAACCCAGTGCTGTCAAGTTGATTCTGACTCATAGCAACCCTATAGGAAAGGGTAGAACTGCCCTACACGGTTTCCAAGGCTGTAATCTTTATGGGAGCAGACTGCCACATCTTTCTCCCACTGAGCAGCTGGTGGGCTTAAACCACCAACATTTCAGTTAGCAGCCAAGCACTTAACCATTGTGCCATCCGGGCTCCTTTTGGTTTTGGCTCGTGAATATCAAATGAGACAGTATATGTGACATTTGTAGCATAGTGATTGGCTTATAGTAAGTGCCCAATAAATAACAGATGCACGAGAGTAAGGACCGGTGACCTGCTCCTGTCAAGATTACAACCTGGAAAACCATATGGGATAGTTCTACTCTGTCAAATAGGGTCACTATGAGTCAGAATCGAGTCGATGGCACACAACAACAACATTGTTAGTAAAAAGAAACCTCAAGTTTACCATTGGTTCTTTGCTATAAACCAGAGGTCAGAGGGTACTTACTTCTGGCCATGGCCTGGCCCTCCTACTCTCCTGAGGTACAGGGAGCTTCAAACATCACTAAAAATTCTTCCACCTCCAAAACTTCTCTCTCTATCCAAAACAGGGCTCTGCCAAGAGTCTCCCCTAAGGATCCCTATAAAGACAAAGCCCTTTCCTAGCTTTTAGAGTCTATCACTCCTAGCAAAGTTCTCAACCCCAGTCCTAGGGGGTCCTCCCCTAAGGAGGAAAGAAGGAGGAGAGAATGATTCAAGCTTTCATTCTTTCTGCCTGTAAGGTAGGCTAGTGATCTGATCTACCTTATTAACTCTTTAGCTCATTCTTCACGGGAGAGAAGTCGGGGAAGGACCTTGCAAATAAAGTGGAGGAAACATGTACAAAGATGAACAAGATTGGTAGTAGTCCTCAAGAAGTTCTCAGCCTGGCAGAAGATTCAGATATGAACAAATACATATACTATTAGGTATTAAATGGTGTATGTGTTACTGCAATAACATGGATTGGAGCCACCCACTGCAATAGCCAATTCTGAGACAGGGGTGAGGTGAGGAGCAAGAGGTTTATTAGATATCGATATATAGGAGACAGAGGGGAATAGATTCCTCCAAAAAAACCCCATCTCCCCAGCTGGAGATCGACTGAAGGTTTTTATAGGGACAGGATTATGGGTCTTAGAAGTTTGTGTTAGTTCCCCCTTGAGGTGGTCATGTCTCAGATGAGTTAATCTTTTCTTGGGGTTATCTGGCATCATCCTGGTTTTCTTGTCCCAACATGGGTGCTTTGTTCGGTTTGTCATTCCTAGATCGTTATCACTTGTTTTCCACCTTCCAAGGAGGAACATTGGTTAATCTTAAACATTTTGTAGACACTGGAACCGGAGGGAAAAACAAGATCATGAGACAATGTGGCGGTTAGCCATGGGGAGTAAATAATAGTGAGTTGGGCCTGTGCAGCCTCTTAGTAACAGGCTAGTAACGATTACAACATAACACGATAGCATGCTTTATTAGGAAATTTCACACAGTCTCCCAGTTTCTCCAGATTCCTTCTTTACTAATTCGCACAGCAACTCCTAGTTCAAAATATTGGACATGAAAATGACGAAGCTACTACCATCCCTGTTTATAATGCCTCCTCTGTTAAAGATTTTTAAGAAAGTCCTTTCTGAATATTTTATCCCAGTCTGAATTTCAGTGATTCAATATATAACATTTCTGGAGGCTGCTTTATGGACAAGATAAACCTTCATAATTAGACCTTAGCAAGAAATGTATTATTGTAATTTTTTTTTTTTTTTTTTTTACTCTGCCTAGCATTTTCCTCACCAAACTCAGAAACAATTAGAAATATATCTGTGTTGCTTTCTGACACTAGGGAGATAATTTCCCACTGATTTGCTGAAGAATTGTATTGTCTCCTGTGAGCCTGATGTCAAGAGCCATAATTTCTCATTTTGCAGCATGCTCTGAGTACTTGCCAAAACCGAGAATCCTTCAGAGGTAAAGGGGCTCTCCATGCTTGATTGAGCAATGCCCAGCCTGAAGAAGGATAAGAAATGGGTTCAAAATATGGGGCCATATTTAATACCCTAATTTATTAGACAGGCTAATATTAAAGAAAATAACCTAGCAGGAATTGATATTACAAATACCAAATTCAGATGATTCTATATAGTTGGTTACTCGTTGCTAATTTTCACATGACTGATGTATTATTTTCAGTGAAACCTAGCAAGAAGTATTTTTATAATGAGCTTTTAATACCCTATTGTATGCATTAACTTCCATATATGCATTTATCTTCAAAGTTTCATAATTTTGCCTGTTACTAAGACTGATTTCTAAAAGTTTCTTTCTTGGAGTTGCTTGGGTAGGTTTAAGTATTATTTTGAAAGCACATTTACAAGAATGAACTTGAATGAATTTACATGAATATGGTACAGATAGAAACTTGTGATAGTCATGTTTAAAAAATTTTAATAAATTAGAAGTATTATTTACTCCTAATGCTCAGCTAATAACCAAATGGTTGGTAGTTCAAGTCCACCCAAGGCACATCAGAAGAAAGGCCTGGTGATCTACTTTCAAAAGCACCCAGCCATTGAAACTCTTATGGAGCGCAATTTTACTTTCACCCACTGAGGTCACCATGAGTAGGAGATGACTTGAATGTACCTGGTTTTATAACAAAGCATAGCTCATACCTTAGAGAAACACATAGGGAGACAGACTTGGATATATGAAAAATGATGATATTAATTGGCATTTTGAAAACATTAAGGTAACCTGACATAGTCTGATAGACCAGCGTATGTTTATATATTTATCATTTGTTAATACAAAAATGTATATAAAGTGCTTCCTACATGCAAGGCACTGTTTGTGTACTAGAGATACCGTGGAGAATAAGACACATGTAATTCTTCATGCATGGAACCCACAGACTGGCAGGGGAAAAGAGACCTTCAGTGATTAATTATACAGCCATTTATTTATTTATTTTTTAAGTTGCTTTTTGGAAAAGTTTTAGATTTATAGAAAATTGTAAAGATATACAGACAGTTTCCTTAAACACTCACCCATTTTCCCCTATTATTAAAAAATCGCATTTGGGGTACATTTGCTATAACTAATGAATCAATAATGTTATATTATGATTAACTATAGCCCATACTTTATTCCAACAATTCATTTTTTTAAAACAGTTATTAAAGAAAAGAAAGAAAGAACGTGCAGGGTGATTTGAGAGAGTATAGGCAATCTTAACTTCATACTGGCAAGTCGAGGAGCGAATCTTCATCAATTTGAAATGTATGTTTAGCTTTGCAAGATGAGTAGGAATTGACTAGAAAAAGTTGAAGGGGGTAAGGTCATTCTAAGTACAAGGGACAGCATACACCAGATTCCAGAGAGGAGAGACAGAATATATCTCTAATGAAATAGAAAGAAAGCTGGTGTGATTTTAGGACAAATAATGAACGGGCAAATAGTGTGAGCTGATGTTGGAGAGGGAGAGGCTAGATTACACAGGGCCCAGAAAGCCATGTTAAGGATTTTAATCTTCATCCTAAATATATTGAAAAGCTGTTGAAAGGTTTAAAGTATTAGGCCGACAAAATTGTATTACCATCTTTAAAAGAACACTGGAGTTGCAGTTAACAAGTGGGTAACCATTTAAAATTAAACACCATTGTCCTTAGCTCATAAGAACTTTGGTGTCTACATTATATACATGCTGTTAGTTCCTATAGACTCTAGGACTGACAGTCAGGATTCTACCACCTCCATAAATGGGATTCTACCACCACTTACTCTAAGATAGGTGGAGATCAGCAAAGGATCATTCTCAGAGTATCCACTGTAGTTTCAAGCACTCCTCAAAGACCTAAAATTTATAAGTCATTTGGTCAACAACAGGGATTGCAAACACAATAGAGTAGTAAAAGTTATAGAGCCACATAAAAAAATATAGACTCTGGGATCACATCAAAATGGGCTTTAAGTGGTTAAATAGTAATCTCTCTGACCTCTTCCTAAAAGATTGCCATCCTAGGTCAAATCTGTGTTGGAAGAAGTACAGCCAGAATGCTCCTTGGAAGCAAGGAGGGCAAGGCTACATCTCACATACTTTGGACATATTATCAGAAGAGTTCAGTCCCTGGAGAGGGACATCATGCTTGGTAAAGTAGAGGGTCAGCCAAAAAGAAGAAGACCCTCAACAAGATGGACTGACACAGTGGCTGCAATAATGGGCTCAAGCATAACAATGATTGTGAGGATGGTACAGTACTGGGCAGTGTTTTGTTCTATTGTACATAAGGTCGCTATGAGTTGAAATTGACTCGATGGCATCTAACAAAAACAACAGTGTAGGTCATTTAATGATGATCAAAGGCATTGCCACAGAGGTGCTCAATAGAGGATATGGTTTGAAGTTAGACCCCAGGCAGTGAGTCTTCTTACACTGAAAAGATTTAAATGCCTTGCTCACTGTAGCACTGTATGAGCAGTTGTCATGGTGAAAATAAGCCCCCAGAGAGAAAACACAAACACCAGGTGATTCTGTTAGTAAGAAAGGAATCTCATCTATAAAAGCAGAGTTTGCGGAGCCATTGAGAGAAGGCTTAGTATTCCTTAGAATGTAATTAGCAAACGCTTGGTATGTAAATACTGTGGGTGGAGCAAGTGTCAACAAAGTTAAGAGATTTCAATAGTCAGTATGAGTACTGAGGCAAGAACCAGGCTTTATGCACAAGACGCCATGGGAATCTTGTGATGTGAGGGGACTAGAAGAAGGAGACCCCACTCTAAAAATAGTTCTGGATATTTTTAATCATTCAAAATTTTTAATTCAAGATGTCCACTTTCATATCAACCTCATCCTATTCCTGGTTATTTGAATGAATGAGGTTTTGTAAAATTTATATTATATGAAAATGGGGAAAACTTTTGTCCTGAGAGCTCAGAGACAAGGCTTCTGATCTTGCTTCAGTAACTGACTTGCTCAGTTACCAGAGGAAAGAATGCTTGGTGGGTGGTCAATTCACATGGATGCTGAACTCAGCTTTGTCACCAAATTTCATTGACTTTATTAGAACCAATCAGAAGTGAACAGCTGAATCCCACTGCATAGAACATGGCTGTGTTTTATGTTAAACAGTAGAACATAGATACCACCTTCATTTTGAAATGTGGGCTCTGTCATTTTCAGTAAGTACTTTACTATTCTTATTGAAACCACACCCAAGAAGCCATATTATGTATGCTTACATCTTTCTCCCCTGGAGAAGGATGTGGTAGTCTGCTTCCTTAAAGATTTACAACCTTGGAGACCCTATGGGACAGTCGTATTCTGTCCTACAGGGTCACTATGAGTCAGAATCAACTTGACAGCATTGTATTTTTTGGAATCAAAGAAAAAAAGCTAATTGTATTGAATTTTTTGTTTTAATAATAATGCATACAACAGGTAGAAAATTAGAAAAATATAAAAATACAGAAAAGTTAAAATTACCGATAATCTCCCTATCTAAAGATGTTATTAGGTGCCATCCAGTCGGTTCTGATCATAGTGACCTATGTACAACAAAAGGAAACATTGCCTGGTTCTGTGCCAGCCTCACAATTGTATAATCTAAAGATAATCATTGTTAACATTGTGTAGCTAAAAGAATAGATAGCTAGGGATTGAAATTGTTAAATTATGCTGTAGTATCTTCTCTCTCTCACAGGCATATACATCTGTGGTGAAATGTGTTCTTTATGTGCCTTTTGCCTTGGTTCTTTGAAAAAAACAGCATGAGAGATTTTTCCCCTAAACCCTGGGGAATTACCTTTGCCCTAGGTTTCTACTTCAGAGGGCTTGTTACTTTTGTCTAGGTTGATTAACATTTCCTAAGTAAGCTGTAAACAAGTTGGTTTGATACCTTTCACCTGGTCCTGGGCTGCAGCCTGCCCTGTGATTGGTATGCATCTTGCAGGGATTGGTCAATAGACTAAGCAAATGAAGGGGTTATAGCCTACTATGCAAATGAAGTGTCTGTGGCCTACCAAGAGAGGATTGGTCAGTCCGTGGCTCTGTTGGGAGGGCCATACCTTGAAATTGATGCAGAGTTTGTGTATATGTGCAGCACCCCACAGAGGTTTTTCAGACAGGAAGAAGCAGAAGGAAGAAAGAAGAGCAAAGAAGTAGAGAAATAGAGGAGGCAAGGAACTTCCTAAAATAACTGTAACAAGGGTCAAGGGTTGTAACACTGAAGACAGTGAGAGGCCTGAAAGGGGCCCAATGGCAGAGCCAGTGGCAACAGGCCTGGGAGGGGTCCAGCAGCAGAGCTGGCAGCGACAAATGCAGGGCCAAGAGGAGCCTGTCCTGAGGGTGCCAAGAGCAGCCTGTGCTGAGGGGGCTGAAAGGAGTCTGTCCTCAGGGGCCAAGAGGAAGCCTGTCCTTAGAGGGCTGAGAGGAGACCTGCATGGTCAAGAAGAATCAGGAAGAGCTGTTCTCACTGAAGCAGGAAGACTTTGCCTACCTGCTTCCTGATCCTGGCCCTGAGTTGTAGCCTGTTCCTTAATAAATCACTTAACTGTAAGAATGGTCTGTGAGTTCTGTGTGGCCATTATAACGGATTATCGAACCAACAAGAGAAGTAGAGAGTGCAGTGGGAGGGACGGCTGGTATCAGAATTATTAAGAGGTTGGAGAGTGGAGGTATATCTGCTGCCCACCTCATGGAAATCAGCTTCGGGCTGATCCTAGTCATTATCCCCCTGAAGTTAGACAGGTTCTGACTCAACCACTACTACCACCATTTCATAACACCACCCATACTTCTGCAGTATATACACAGAAAAAGCGCAAAATAAAATTAACTCAGATTAAATATGTTGATTTGAAACCTCCTTCACCAAAACTTCTTGTTTTTGTTTTTTTTTTTAACAGAAGCCCCCTTTAGATGGAAGACAATTTCACCATGGCTCACTGACCTCACTTGCTCCCAGTGAAGGGTCTCTGAAATAGCGTATTTTGGAGAATATTATACACACTGACTAACATGGTTACATGTTATATAAAATAACAGGTAGAGAAAAAATGCATGGGTGCTCACTGTAGCCTTCAGAACAAATTAAAGCATATACTTGAAGTAAATAAACATCAAAAGCAAGGAGAACAGCAATTAAAATCTACCAACTCAAGACAACACTGACACTTCTGTAAATCTCTCTATGCCAAAGCCTGGAGGAAAGTCTTAACAACATTTCTCATCTGTATGTGGTAGCCAGAGTTTTGAGCAAAATGCTTAATATCCTCTGTAAACTCTTTTAGCTTGTGAATTCCAAATCTTAGTGATGTGTTTAATCACTTTATTGGTTACCATGAAGCAGTTCTTAGTTGTTTATAAAAATCAAAGTCCATGGAATTGAGTGTCATGGACCAGTAAGAACAGCATAAAGGACTGACATTCCTGCTTCAGTTACAATCCACTGGGGGGATTTCCATGACCTGACAATAGATCAAAGATTGTACATTGGAAACAATTTCTGTATCTTAATTTATGATTGGCAACAATCTCCCCATGTTTTACTCTATTAATTTGCTCAGATGAAAATAAGTCAAATACAGATCATTTTTGCTACGTGTTTAATTGCATTTTCTGATGAACATGGTGAGATAATCAGCTCTTAGAGAAGGAAAAGATATCACTTTCTGTAGCTTCATCGTGATCATAGGGTAACACAGTACAGAGATATGGTCTATTATTTTCTCAAAAGTTAATATAAACTCTTGATTATATGTTCAGCTCTATTGTTGGACTTAACAACAAACCAAGTTGCAAATTATTTGTTGATTAAAAATTAAATAATTGTTACATGTCTGTCTGAGGCTGAGCTCTCTAGAGAAGCAAAACCAGTAAAGCATATATATATATATCTATATATATATAGAGAGAGATTTATATCAAGGAAACAGCTCATGTGATTGTAGAGGCTAGAACGTGCCAAGTCCATGGATCAGTGTAGAGACCTCTCCCAATTCATGCAGCCACGGAAGCTGGCGAGCCAAAGATTGACAGGTCGGAGAGCAGGGCTCCTGCTCACATGCTATGAAGGTCGATGAATTCCAAGATTGACAGTGAGATGCTTCAGTGAGATGATGATCTGTTTCCCAAAGGTCACAGCCTTGACAACCCTACGGAGTAGTTCTACTCTGCGCATGTGGGGTTGCCATGAGTCAGAATGGACTCAAGAGTAACCACAACAACAACAGTAAGACTGAGACATTTTCTACAGAAGTGATTAGTTCAATCAGATCTTAAAAATGTATATCATTTCAGGTGAAAATGGATCAATTAGGTTCAACTGACAAAAGAAAATTTGTGCTATTCAATCAGCTGAGCATTTCTCTGCAGAGAATGACTAAACCAAGCTTGTAGTCAGAGCCAATGAGATAAGAATCTTGTTGATTTTGTTACTTGCCATCAAGCTGGCTCTGACTCCCAATGTCCCCATGTAAAATGGAACAAAATATTGCCTGGTCCTGTGTCATCTTCATGATCATTGGGATGTTAGAGTCCATTGTTGGAAGCCATTGTAACAGTACATCTCATTGAGGGTTTCTCCTACCTTCTCTAGCCCTTCACTTTACTAAACATGATGACCTTCTCCAGTGATTGATCCCTCCTAATGATACATCCAAAATAAGGGAGTTAAGTCTCAGACAATCTTCCATTGGTCCATTTTCAGAAGTGGATTGCCAGGCCTTTCATCCTAGTCTGTGTCAGTATAAACACTCCAGTGAAACCTGTCCATAATGGGTGATCTTGCAGGTATTTGAAATACCAGTGGCAGAGCTTCCAGCATCATAACACAAAAACACACGAGCCACCATAGTAAAATAAACTGACTGGTGGTGTAAGAATCTTACTCTACTTTAAATTAATATCTGATATTGCTTTGGTTTTCATATGTATATATGTGCATATATGTGTATGTGTGTGACTATATGCACTTTTTTTTTAATTGATGGTAGTATACTGATTGAAGCCTGTGTAAGTGATGAACAATGAGCAAGTACTTCAACAGAATTTACATTTTTCTTTTTTTAGACAAATCTTGAAAGACTTTAAGAGAAATCTTTTGCCCTTGCTGTAGTTGTTGGTACAAGACTCTTGCTGAATATGAGACCCCCTTCAGTGGAGTGGGGTTAATAATTATTATGTTCTGAAGCATTTATATTTAATCATTGGATTTAATGAAGGCAGAATGCTTTACTTAAACAAATAATTAATTTTAACAATTGAAGTATAAATATGTCCTTTGCTGTTGCAGACAGCTGGAGTTTTGTACTCAGCTATGCAGTATACACATTTTCCCAGAGATATGTTGTGGATTGACATAAATATGTGTAAGTATGTGTTGGTTACATAAACATTGTACTTAGTATATTGTTATCGAAAAGGTTAATACCATAAATGAAAAGGTAGATTAAAGCAAACAAACAAACAAAATGCAGAATGATGGAACAGAAGGGCCTAGAGTTGGAAGATCTTCAAATCAATAATGTCAGAGGTTTAAGCATAAGGTTTCAAAATATCTAATACATATAATAATGTGCTGCTATGAGGGAAGGTAGTAAAACATGAATGGAGTTATCAAAACTTGGGTTTAGATTTTGGCTCAACCTCTTAAATGAGAACGTTATTTAACGCCACTGTGTCTCAGTCTTATTACCTATAAAATGAGATCTTTCAGGTTTTACAAGGTTTTGTAAGGACTAAATCAAATCACATATGTAAAAAATGCAACATTGTATTTGGCTCGTAGTAGTTGCTCTACAAACAAATGTTGTTTATTCTTCACAACTCTTCCCCTCCAAACACTTAATTTGATGAAAAATAATGTATGGGTTATGTGTTACCCTATTATTGTGTGTTGACTAAAACATATAATGTGCGTTGTTATTTAGCCATCTTTCATATATGTATGTCTTGTCACTTTACAAATGACATAATAGAAAGAACATCTTTAAAACAGAGGTAAGAAAAAGGTCCCTCTTTTGGGATTTAGGTAGCTTTTGCTTTTTAGTCATGTTTATGGAGGTATAATTGACATAAAATAAACTATATATTGCAAATCTAAAATGTGATAAGTTTTCACATATGTATACACTTAGGCAACAATCACCACCATCAATATCCCATCACCCCAACATATCTATCAACCCAAAAGTTTCCTCATGATCATTTCTAATCCCTCTTGACTGAGCTTTTACTTCCCCTCTCTCTCACCATAATCCTGGCAACCAAGGATCTACTTTCTGTCAGTACAGATTTGTTTGCATTTTCTAGAAATTCATATAAATAGAATCATACAAATTATGTAGGTTTTTTGGGGGATTGTCTGGCCTCTTTTCATTCAGCAATATTATTTTTAGATTCATCCAAGTTGTAGTGTGTAATAATAATTCATTACTTTTTATTGCTGAGTGGTATTCCATTTTAGAATACTCCGCTATTTGCTTATACATTCATATATTGATGGGCATTTGGGTTGTTTCTAGTTTTGAGCTATTACAAGTAAAACATATGAATATTCATGTACAAGTATTTGTATCGATATATGCTCTCACTACACTTGGGCAAATACCTAGGACTGGAATGGTTGCATCATAAGGTAGGTGTGGGCTTAACTTTTTTAAAAGTATGCCAAACTATTAACCCAATTGGTTGTACTGTTTTACATTCCCACCAGCAGTGTATGAGAGTTCTGTTTCCTCCAAATCCTTTCATTTTAACCACTCTAATAAGTGTACATTAGTATCTCACTGTGACTTTAATTTCTATTTCCCTAATGACTAATGATCTTTTATAATCTTATTTTCCTTACATTTATCTTTTTTGTATGTATATCTGCACAAACATTTGCCAGTTTTTACTGGATTGTTTGCTTATTATTGAAGTTTTGCTTCCTATTTTTGAGTATTCTAGATACAAGTAATTTATCAAGTATATGGATGGCTCAGAGTTTTTTTGAGGAATGGATTTTGGCAATTGTCAAATGCTTTTTCTGTGTCTATTGAGGTAATTTTGTTTTGTTTTTTCTTTCTTCTTTTTATAGTTAGTAGTATAGTAAATTTCATTGATTGATTTTAAACATACCTTGCGTTTCTTTGATAAGTCTCACTTGATCATGATATATGCTATATATATTCTTGGATTCAAAATGCTAATATTTTGTCTACAATTTTTTTTCATCTCTATTCATAGGTTTTATTGGATATACTTTTCTTTTTATGTCTTTGGTTCATTTTAGTATCAAGGTAACATCAATATCCTAGGCACTGGTGAGCTGAAATGGACTGGTACTGGCCAGTTTGAATTGGACTATCATAGGTCTGCTATGCCTGGAATGACAAATTGAAGAGGAATGGTGTTGCATTCATCGTCAAAAAGAATATTTCAAGATCTATCCTGAAGTACAACGCTGACAGTGATAGAATGAAGTCCATACTCCTACAAGGAAGACCAGTTAATAGGACTATTATTCAAACTTACTAATGCCAAAGAACAGGAAATTGAAGACTTTTATCAACTTCTGCAGTCTGAAATTGATCAAACATGCAATCAGTATGCATTGATAATTACTGGTGATTGGAATGCGAAATTTGGAAACAAAGTAGAAGGACTGGTAGTTGGAAAACATGGCCTTGGTGTTAGAAAGGATGCCAGAGATCACATGATAGAATTTTGCAAGACCAATGACCTTTTCATTGTAAATACCTTTTTCAGCAACATAAATGGCAACTGTACACATGGAGCTCACAGGATGGAATACACAGGAATCAAATCAACTACATCTTTGGAAAGAGATGATGGAAAAGCTCGTATCAATAGTCAGAACAAGGCCAGAGGCTGACTGTGGAACAGACCATCAACTGCTCATATGCAAGTTCAAGCTGAAGCTGAAGAAAACTAAAACAAGTCCACGAGAGGCAAAATACAAACTTGAGTATATCCCACCTGAATTTAGAGACCACCTCAAGAATAGAATACATTTGAGGCCTTGAATACTAATGACCGAAGACCAGACAAGTTGTGGAATGACATCAAGGACATCATACATAAAGAAAGCAAGAGGTCATTAAAAAGACAGGCAAGATAAAAAAGACCAAAATGAATGTCAGAAGAGACTCTGAAACTTGCTCTTGAACATCGAGTAGCTAAAGCAAAACAGAAGAAATGATGAAGTAAAAGAACTGAACAGAAGATTTCAAAGAGCTGCTCAAGAAGACAAAGTAAAGGATTATAATGAAATGTCCAAAGACCTGGAATTAAAAAATCAAAAGGGAAGAATAGGCTCGGTATTTTTCAAGCTGAAAGAACTGAAAAAAAATTCAAGTCTCGAATTACAATGCGAAGGAGTCTACGGGCAAAATACTGAACGATGCAAGAAGCATCAAAAAATATGAAAGGAATACAGAGTCACTGTACCAAAAAGAATTGTTCAACGTTCAATCATTTCAGGAGGTAGCATATAATCACGAACCAATGGTACTGAAGGAAGAGGTCCAAGCTGCACGGAAAACACTGGCAAAAAACAAGGCTCCAGGAATTGACAGAATACCAATTGAAATGTTTCAACAAATAGATTTAACCCTGGAAGGGCTCACTTGTCTATGCTAGGAAATTTGGGAGACAACTGCCTGGCCAACCAATTGGAAGAGATCCATATTTATGCCTATTCCCAAGAAAGATGATCCGACAAAATGCAGAAATTATCAAACAATGTCGTTAATATCACACACAAGTAAAATTTTGCTGAAGATAATTCAAAAGCATTTGCAGCAGTACATAGACATGGAACTGTCAAAAATTCAAGCCAGACTCAGAAGAGGACATGGAATGAACGATATCATTGCTGATGACAAATGGATCTTGGTTGGAAGAGCACCAGAAAGAAGTTTACCTGTGTTTTATTGACTAGGCAAAGTCATTCAACTGTGTGGATCATAACAAATGATGGATAACATTGCAAAGAATGGGAATTCCGGAGCACTTGATTGTGCTCATAAGGAACCTGTACATAGACTGAGAGGAGGTTGTTCAGACAGAGTAAGGGGATATTGCATGCTTTAACATCAGGAAATATGTGTATCAAGGTTGTATCCTTTCACCATACTTAATCTGTAAACTGAACAAATAATCTGGGAAGCTGGACTCTAAGAAGAAGAAGGTGACATCAGGATTGGAGGTAGACCCATTAATAACCTGTGATATACAGATGACACAACCTTCCTTGCTGAAAGTGAAGAGGACTTGAAGCACTTACTAATGCAGATCAAAGACCACAGCCTTCATTATGGATTACACTTCAACATAAAGAAAACAAAAATCCTCACAACTGGACCAGTAAGTAACATCATGATAAATGGAGAAAAAATTGAAGTTGTCAAGGATTTCATTTTTCTTGGATCCATAATCAACACCCGTGGAAGCAGCAGTGAAGAAATCAAATGATGTATTGCACTGGGCAAATTTGCTGCAAAAGACCTCTTCAAGGTTTTAAATATTAAAGTTGTCGCTTTGAGGACTAAGGTGCTCTTGACTCAAGCCATGGTGTTTTCAATTGCCTCATCTGTATGTGAAAACTGAACAATGAATAAGGAAGACTGAAGAAGAATTGATGCCTTTGAATTATGGTATTGGCGAAGAATATTGACTATACCATGGACTGCCAAAAGAATGGAAAGCCTGGTGATGTAATGGTTAAGAGCTACAGCTGCTAACCAGAAGGCTGGCAGTTTGAATCCACCAGGCGCTCCTTGGAAACCCTATGGGGCAGTTCTACTCTGTCCTATAGGGTTGCTATGAGTGGGAATTTACTCAATGGCAACGGATTTGGGTTTTGGGGCCAAAAGAATGAACAAATCTGTCTTGGAAGTAGTGCAGCCAGATTGCTCCTTAGAAAGTAAGGATAGAGAAACTTCATCTTGCTTACTTTGGCCATGTTATCAGGAGGGACCAGTCCCTGGATCATGCTTAGTAAATTAGAGGGTCAGAGAAAAATAGGAAGGCCCTCAATGAGATGGATTGACACAGTGGTTGCAACAATGGTCTCAAGCATAACAATTGTGAGGATGGTGCAGGGCTGTGCAGTGTTTCATTCTGTTGAACAGAATCGCTATGAGTCACAATCGACTTGAAGGCACGTAACAACAATGAGAGTTTTATAAAATGAGTTGGGAAATATTCTTTCTTCTTAAATTTTCTGGGAGAGTTTGCATAGAAATTGTATTATTTCTTCATTACATGTGTGGTTTAATTCATCAGTAATACCATTCTGGGCCTGATGTTTTCTTTTTGGGGAGGTTCTGAACGCCAAACATGATTCCTTAAAAACATTGTAGGATCTTTTGATTTTCTATTTCTCCTCGACTAAACTTTAATAATTTGTGTCTTTAAAGAATTTACTCATTTAATCTAAGTTATCAGATTTATTGGTATAAAGTTGTTCAAGACATTCCCTTATCCTTTTAATATCTGTAAATTTATCGTGATGTCACTCCTCTCATTCTTAATACTGGTTAATTTGTGTCATATTTCTGTCTCTCTCTTTTTTTTATTTTGATCATTTTCACTAGAGGTTTATAAGTTTTCTGGATTCTGTCAAAGATCCAGCTTTTGGTTTCATTGAGTTTCTCTATTGTTTTTCTGTTTCCCATTTCAATAGTTCTCATCATTATTTTCTGTCTTCTACTTACTTTGGCTTTCATTTGTTGTTCTTTTGCTAATTTCTCCAGGTGGAAGCTATAGTCAATGTTTTGAGACTTTACTTATTTTGTCTAACATAGGCAGAAAATATTCATTATTTTTATCTTGACTCTAAAATTTTGAGCTATGTGACATGTGTCTAATCACTTAATTTCTCTGAGTCTCATTTCCCACATCTTTCAAATGGGAATAATAATTCTTTTTTATTAAAGTCAACACAATTGTCTGGCAGAACTTTCAAGAATCAAAAATGATAATATATGATAAAAAAAAATTGAACACCATTAAAGTTTAAATAGGCATATACCATTATTTCCATTTGGTCATTTCTCATTGTTCTCAATTACCTAAATATATATATTTTTAATTTTAAAAATTAAATTGATTTTGAGATTTTCTACCTTGTTTGTCATGCATGTAGCTCCCTAGAAAACTTCTAGATATAATACAGTAAGTCATCAGTCAGGATGTCTAGCAGAAAATACTGTTTTTTGTCTTTTTTTCCTATTTATACATATCTGCCTTCTCAGAAGTCGCCTTTATATTGTGTGAGGAAAACCTCTTTTCCTTTTTCCTTTTGAAGTGGTTTTAGGAGCAGGTGGCATAGCTTTAGTGGGAGTCTCTCCCCTGAGGCAGATCTGGTATTGGTCAGTACTAAAATGAATGTCCTTCTCACCACAATCCCCCGTATCGATTATCTGCTCACTTCACCGATTAAAATAGGCAGAGAGTTACATGTTTTACCTTAGGTTCAATTTTGGACCAGGCAGCTATGCTTTCTTTTACATTTGCCTTTGATCCAAAACCCAGATCCTCTCAGGGCTTTGCCCTCATTGCTTTCGAATACATGCAGTTTTCTTTATAGAAGATTTTCAAATGTTTTTGTTGGTTGGCATATAAGGAGAATAAGAAAGAACAGATTCAAATCCATCATCACATTTCAGTAAATGATGAAAAAAAACTTGAAAAAAATTATTAGAGAAAAGTTAAAAATAAAGAAAAAAATTTCACATTCAGCGGCCATATGTTAAAAAATAAAAGTAAATTCATTTATTCTTTAATTAAATGACTATTTCTTTATTGAGTGCCACAGCTGTGTGCCAGCTAAGCACTGTTCACACTACCAGAAATACAGCAGTGACCAAGAGAGGTATGGTCTTTATGGAACTTAGATTATCTTTCCTTCAAAGGACTGAGTGATTTCTTTAGATTGAGTTGGCTCTTTTGTCTGTCCAGCAACTTGACTGGGAATGATTGATGTCTCTGAATAGTTTCTCATTATGCCCTCAGAAATATTTAGTTGTCAATTTATACTAAAAGTATGGAAAATATAGAAAGAAAACACAGAATCCTTTCCCTTTTGAGAGAGTGGCACTCTTCTCTTCTCAGTCCACAATTAATTATTTACACACTTGCTCCAAGACAGCGCAAAATTGTATTTGCATCCTGCTAAGTTTACAATGGTGTCCTGACCTCTTGAGCATGCTGGTGCAAAGCTTGAAGTCATCTTTATGCAATGATAAGACAGGTGAAGTCTTGAAGCTCAGGCAGTGAGAACTTCCACTAGACTGTTGTGTCAGCAGAGTCATTTTCAAGTTGCTATGCTAGAGTTTAAACTTTTTGTCCAGGCTTACTACTGGACCCGTTGTAGAGCACTTTAAATTGATCCTTCTCCTACTGCACCCAGCCCTTTCAGTTCTTGTGCCCTTTCAGTTTCTGAAGCTTTATCTTTAGTCCCATATTAATTCTTGACATGCTTACAAACAAACATTCGCCCCTATGCTATTTCTATATAGAAAATCTGAAGCTTCTAACTGCTTCCACTACCACTTAGGGATTCCGTTTGATTTTTTTCTCTTTTATGACATAATAATACCCTTGGACAAAGAAATGAATCTATTCTTGGCTTCCTCTTGAAGTAGACAGGTAATAATTTTCATCCCTTCCTGATGAAGGTCCTCTCCTCCTCTCCTCCTCTCCTCAATACTGAATAAGGGTAGAATTGACGGTATTGAAGGAAGAAGTCCAAGCTGCACTGAAGGCATTGATGAAAAACAAGACTACAGGAATTTGCAGAACATTAGTTGAGATGTTTTAACAAACAAATGCAGTGCAAGAGGTGCTCACATGTCCATACCAAGAAATTTGGAAGACAGCTACCTGGCCAACAGAGTAGAAGAGATCCATATTTCTGTCCATTCCAAAGAAAGGGGATCCAATAATATCTGAAAATTATTGAACAATATCATTAATATCACATGCAAGTAGAGTTTTGCTAAAGATACTTTGAAAGCAGTTGTAGCAATACATCAGTAGGGAACTGCAAGAAATTCAGACCAGATCCAGAGGAGGCCATGGAAAAAGGGATATCATTGCTGATGTCAGATGGATGCTGGCTGAAAGCTGAGAATCCCAGAAAGATGTTTACCTATGTTTTATCGACTATGCAAAGTCATTCAACTCTGTGGATAATAACAAATTATGGATAACATTGTGAAGAATGGGAATTCCAGAACACTTAATTTTGCTCATGAGGAACCTGTACATAGACCAAGAGGCCGTCATTCAAATCGAACAAGATGGTAATGCATGGTTTAAAATCAGGAAATATGTATGCCAGAGTTGTATCCTTTCATCATACTTCTTCAATCTGTATGCTGAGCCAATAATTCAAGAAGCTAGACTATATGAAGAAGAACTCAACATCAGGCCTGGGGGAAGACTCATTAATAACCTGCAATATGCAAATGACACAACCTTGCTTGCTGAAAGCCAAGAGGACTTGAAGCACTTACTGAAGATCAAAGACTGCAGCCTTCAGTATGGATTACAGCTCAACGTAAAGAAAACAAAAATCCTCACAACTAGACCAGTGAACCACATCATGAGAAACAGAGAAAAGATTGAAGATGTCAAGGATTTCATTGTACTTGGATCCACAATCAACACCCATGGAAGCAGCAGTCAAAAAATCAAATGATATATTGCATTGTGCAAATCTGCTGCAAAGGACCCCTTTAAAGTGTTAAAAAGCAAAGATGACACTATGAGGACTAAGGTGTCACATGACCCAAACTATGGTATTTTCAATTGCCTCATATGCATGCAAAAGTTGGGCAATAAATAAGGAAGACCAAAGAAGACTTGATGCCTTTGAATTCTTGTATTGGCGAAGAACATTGAATATATCATAGACTGTCAGAAGAACAAACAAATTTGTCTTGGAAGAAGTACAGCCAGAATTCTCCTTAGAAGCAAGGATGGTGAAACTTGATCTCAAGTACTTTGGACATGTTATCAGGAGGGACCAGCTCCTGGGGAAGGACATCAGATTTGGTAAAATACAGGGCCATCAAAAGAGAGGAAGACCCTCATGAGATGGATTGACACTGTGGTTGCAACAATGGGCTCAAGCACTGCAATGACTGTGAGGATGGTTCAGGACAGGGCAGTGTTTTGTTCTGCTGTACACAGTTTTGCTATGCATTGGAACCAACTAGACGACACCTAACAACAACAAAGTCTTCTCTTTTGCATCAAAAAAATAAATCATGATTTGAGTCTCCTATAGGTAACCCTAAAGCTAAATCTTTGGAAGGGATGACCGACATCAGTGTGATGGTTTAGTCTTTAGTCCAACAATGTACATTGGGGATATACATATTTAATTACTGCTTGGAGAGTCAGAGCAGATTAGAAGTGAGATTTGAAGAATGTGCAAGAAGTAGCGAGTTGGAAGCAATTCATAAAAATTAAAAATTTGCTTCCACTTCTCACTCTTCTATTATTGGTGAGTTAGCTACACCCCTCAATGTGGCATAAGTATATTAGATCCAAAAATCAACTCCTTACAGAGCCACATTGAGAGGCAAAAATGGGGAATAGGTCACCTTGTCTGTGGTCCCTGTAAGAGTAGGGAAATTAAAAAAAAAAAAAAAAAAAAAAAAAGCCTTCTAGAAAATCCCCCAGAAGAGTCTTCTTCATTCTTGTTGGCTCGAATGGTGTCAGATTCCCCTACATAAACCAATCACTTGCAAGGGCAATTAATAGCCTAGACACCGTCTCAGCCAGGAGTGATTTTGTCCCCAGGGAACATTTGGCATTGTCTGGAGACATTTTTGGTTGTTACAACCCTTGGGGAGCAAAAATATTCCTGATATCTAGTGGGTAGAGGTCAGAGATGTTGCTAAACATCCTACAATGCACTAGACACTCCACAGTCCTAAAAAGTATATTTTAATACAAAATGTCAATAGATCCTAAACTAAAGAACCTTGCTCTAAGTCAATCATGAGCGTTGTCACTGATCTTTTCAGTTTTGTATTCTTCAAATATATTGAGCACTAATGATATACTGGCCATGCAACCAAAACCCATTGTGGTCGAGTCAATTCCATTCCAATTCATAGGCACCCTATGGGACAGAGTAGAACTGCCCCATAGGGTTTCCAAGGAGCATCTGGTGGATTCGAACTACTGACTTTTTGGTTACTAGCATAGCTCTTAACCACAATGCCACGAGGGCCATGCAAAGGTGAATGCAATTCCAGTGTTTCTCAAGAGGTATAAGGTAGGGGCGAGAAAGAGCCAGTAGCCCCAAAGGAGCCTCTCAGATTTGACAAGAAAGAGGCAAGATAACCAGTATGAACTGTTAACCTGAAACCAGAATCCCGTCTAATGATTGCCAGGAAATGGCATGTTCCTCTGTATCTCTAGGGAAGCATGATGAGGCTGCTGAGGCTGTATCTGTTTTTTTCCAGGCAGACACGCCACGCTGCGTGTTCACTCTACTGATGTAAAGTCCCACCAGGAAGTGGGGAGAGGTATAGTGGTCTTGTTGAATTTCCAGGCTACACTCAGGAATGGAACAAATCTTCCCTGTTCTCAGATCCTCAGACTCGTCTGGGGGTTCTGTCCTTCCAGATTTCATATCTGGAATTCGCACCCATGGTACCTGACGAAAGCGTGTGAGATCAAGGTACACGCTGCCTTAACAGAGTGTACTCCAGCATTTAGCTCCTTTGCTCTCCTCTCTGGATCTACCCTAATGACAGCCCACGTGACATTTTTCTAATTCTGTGACAATATTGAACTCTATCTGTGCTCTGAGAAAGCAGTGACAGTTAAAATACCTCCATCATTTAGTTCCAGAAGGAGCTAACAGCAAAAGACCTCCCTGCTCTCTCAAATCCTTTGATAAAACCCACAGTCACTCTTCTCCATAAACCTCTTGTCTACATCTACCTCAGCAGTTCCCCAGGCCTCTTTCCTTTTCACTGAGACATTCCTTATTAATAAGCATTCTATTTTAACAACCTAAATAAATCCTTTACTTAATTTTCAAATGCATTTTGAAAGAAGATTTAGTTCCTATTGATCGTATATTTTTCAATGCCTACTTTTTGTGACAAATTTTATGCCTTGAGTCATTCGGGGCTCTGGATTTTGACTCGCAAAAAAATAACACTAAAACTCTTTTTTTCATACAAAAATGTGCATCTATAACTTAAAAGTCTATTTGAAATTCAAAAGAGAAGCACTGAGTCTTCCTTCTTTTGGTATGCCTATTGTTACTACCCCTAGGATCCTGGTGGTGCAGTGGTTAAGCACTGGGCTGATAACCAAAAGGTTGGTGATTCAAATCTACCAGCTGCTCCATGGTAGAAAGATGTGGCAGTCTGATTCCAGCCTTGGAGACCCTATGGGGCAGTTCTACTCAGTCCTATAGGGTAGCCATGAGTTGGAATCAACTCAATAGCAATGAATGTGGTAAGGGGCTATTGTTATTATGGTAACTGGAAGGAAGAATTTATAGAACGCCACTCCAGTTGCATAAAAGAGTGTGTAAAGGTACTATAAAGCACCGTTGTTGTTGTTATTGTATTTAAATATTTCCTATTACATGAAAGTTTAATGATGTAATGTATGTGAAGCGTTTAGAGCAGCGTCTGGTATATAAGATGTGCCCAATAAATTGAATTTTTACTATCATACTCATTATGATCATCTTTGTGAAATCTTTCTATCATGGGAGAATTTTAGGTAATTTGGTTTCAATATAGTCTCTTGTATTGCTTTCTTTTTCTTTATTTTTATACTTACTTATACAATTAGTTTTGATCAGAAACTAGTATATACTAGACCATAAACTTGTATAATCACCTAAAGGGGTTTCGCACCTCCCTAAAATAAAGAAGAGGCACTTTTCAAAGCCCAGATATAATCTTCCCACTGTTTTTGGTTTTATTCTCAAGAAGACAAATGTAATGTAAGAAATGGGAAAGAAAGATTACTGTTGGAGGAGATATAATACCAATCTTGGAAAAAGGTTTTTAAAACAAAAATTTGCAAGTGAAAAAATCTTTGAAAAAACAAAAATCTCAAAGCTTTTGTGTGGTCCCTCACTTGGAACACAAAATCTGAAAGAAATTACTATTCAAGTAAACAGTAGTAGGATTTGAGATTTGTCTGACACAGTCTGAGAAATTAAAAATTAATGCCAGCAATAGATGAAACTCCTGGGCCCAAAAATAAGTGGGAACATTATGAAGGGAAAATGAAATGGAATCTAATCAAGAACTTACGTGTTTTAAAAACCTTATAGAATATAGTTTTCATTGTATTTAATTTTAAAGTTGAGTCCACTAAATTTTTTACTTACTTCAAAATCATTTATGTAATGGAAAGCATAGGCATGTATTGACTATTGTACCAGTACAAACATATACACGTTTCAATACTTTATATATATTTTTTGGAGAAGATATTTTTTGAAGAAATGAGTAGAAATCTACCATAAAATAATTTTCCAAATAAATGAAATCACGTCACTCCATTCTATTTTTAAAGTACTACAAGATTGCATAATCTATTACATGAAACTCAAACTTTAAATTGGCATTTTACACATTTTAAAGATAATCTACTACACAAGATTGCAATGGAATTAAAAGTTCAAAAGAAAAAAATGACAGAAGATTAGAAAAGACCTACTTGCTATTGTCTATTGAAAACTTTATTATCTAAAAGGCTTAAATCTTTATAGGGGGTAAGTAATTATAACTGTAGGGGGAAATTTGGGCTTCAGGGGAAAAGTATGCAACCTCTAGAACAAACCCTTCAAGGTTATATAACCCTGAATCTCTGGGAGATATTTTACAACTATATGAATTGTGGATAACTGAGCATAACACAAAATAATTTTTGTCCGTAAGCATACACATATATTCAGTCTATTGAAGGTTAAGTTGACTTTTCTTCCCTCTCCCACCAAAAAAGCCAATATTCATCTACCTGTAAGTTCATTTCAGTATTCCTTTTCCACGTCAATTTGTGCTTCTTTGCCCTTTCCTTTTGAATATAGCATCTGCTTGATTCCCTGATTTAATTGAGTTAAAATCTTTAGCGTGTGTTCAGTTTATATCTGTATGACAGTTATGATTTTCCGTGTTTTTGAAAATTATCCTTTAACAGGACATATGCAGACTGTGACTGAACAATGCAGTTTTACTCAGTTCATTGCTCAGGGGAAGAGATGTTCAACCCAGCAAGCATTTATTTGTTGCAAACCTACTTCCAGTAGTAGGCTCCATGCTAGAAAATGAAGGAATGAAGAGTTCAATTATTAAAATGCTTCTCACATAAGAAATTAAAAATTTATAAAGTGGTGAGATCAGAGTGTTAGTAGTTATATTACAAAAGAGTACTTGATGAAGTAGGAGGATAACAAAGCACTATGAGAACACAGAGGGAAGAACAGCTTCATATTCAGGGTGGAGCCAAGTTTATAGATCTCTCGGACTACGAGGACTTGGAGGTGGGTCCTGGAAGGTATACAGAAGTTCAGCAGATAGTAATTAGAGAAAGAAGTAGTTCCAGTGACCAAGGCAATGAGAACATGGCCCAGAGTTAGTGAGGTGAAGAGTACGAATAGAGAGAACAAATGTTCTGTTCTTAGCTCCTGATAAAAAGTATTCACCATTGACACCACTTTGCTATTGCTTACACTGAACTACTACCTTAAATTTATCTTTAAGAATGAACGTCATTAATTCAATAAACATTTTAACAAATAATATTGGCTTTATATTTGTTTCTATAGGCCTTGGAAACCTTGGTGGCTTAGTGGTTAAGACTTTGGCTGATAACCAAAAAGTCGGCGATTAGAATCCACCAGATGCTCCTTGGAAACCCTATGGGGCAGTTCTACTCTGTTCTGTAGGGTTGCTATGAGTCAGAATTGACTCCACAGCAGTGGGTTATAGGCCATGGTTTCTCAGCCACAGCAATTTTGACATTTTTGGCCAGATAATTCTTTGTTGTGGAAAGTTGCCCTATGGCCTCTGCTCACTAGATGTTAATAGCACACCCCTGCCACCAGTTGTGACAAACAAAAATGTCTTCAGGCCTTGCCAAACGTCTCCTAGGGAATAAGGAGCAAAACTGCCCACCACTGAGATCCACCACTATAGTTAAAATTCCACAGTTGAAAAGGGATCTCATTACTCATCCCTCACAGCTCTTGTTATATCTTTATTCTCTTTTACAGTTAATGAGTTCATCAATTCACTAGGTCTCAAAGATTCAAAGTCTTGAAGTCGCATAAAGCTAGTTCTTTCTTATTTCCAAATCTTATCCCTCACAAAGCCCTACTGATCTCCCTCACACATGTCTTCAATCTGTTCTCTTCTTTCCATCTGCATTACTACTTCCGTTCAGTACATTGGCTTTCGTAGGCTTTCTCCTAATTTTTCTGACTGTCATCTCTCTCCCTTTCTGTTTATATTCCTCTGCTGCCAAACTTATTATATTTAAGACTCAAAGTTTATGAAACCATGCAAATTTAAAAAAAAGAATTATAAACACTTAGAAACAATTCTATAGATTGTCAATTCCCAGAAAAGAATACTAAATTAACTTCCTAATAAGACATACCAAGTGCATTGCTAACTGCAGGAAGGGTAACCACTATTTTGACAGCGTTATCAACATCACAAAAAGAGGGACTTTAAAAATAATACTTATAAAGTTTGGGGGAGCTGCTTTTCTGGTTTATGGTAGACAATTCAATACAAAGATCTGATTGGGATCAAGCAAAGTTCATCATATACTACTTAAGGCCTGGTGGATACAGAAGACACATATTTTGAAGTGATCCTTACAGGAATATAAATAGCTGTTGGATGAGTCTAGTTGAGTGATCTATTGTTCTGAAAGGGGGTCTTTAACCTTGATGCATGTAAGTTTAATAGTCCATTTAGATAAATGGATTTTAGGAAGTTCTTAAGCAAACA
Source organism: Dugong dugon (assembly GCA_030035585.1). Lineage (NCBI taxonomy): Eukaryota > Metazoa > Chordata > Mammalia > Sirenia > Dugongidae > Dugong > Dugong dugon. The sequence continues at coordinate 96,073,163 of CM057472.1, read as the reverse complement.
ATAAAGTCACTTGCAACTCCTTTTCCCTAGGCAAGAATTTCCAGAAATAGTAAAGTCATGCTTATGTAGACAAGAAGCTTGTGGTTGTAGGTGATTTCAGTTCTCAAATCCCAATTTCAAATATAACAAGTGAGACATAGTCAATCTAGTCCTGTCCAAATTGTTATCATTGGGTCTGGGCAGTACCAGATTTGATCCCTTCTGCTCCAGCCATGAGGAAACAATTGTACCATAACCAGAGAGAGAAATAGAGAGAGAGAGCCTGCTATGTACCAAAAATGTCTTAGAAAACTTCTGGCCATCATAACACTTAATCTTCAAAGCAACTAACTACTTGGAAGTAGTTATCATTATTGCATTTTTCAGATAAGAAAATTAAGGTACAGATCGAGATTTTTATCAAATGTTAAATGTTACATTGAATGTTACGTTGTTACATTGAAAAGAGCAGACTAAAATCCAGGTCAATTTGACTTGATACCCAAGTTCTTTGCAGAACTTCATGCTCTTGTTTGCTCTGTACCTGAATTCACCAAAGAGAGTGACTCATTTCTTCTCTCTACTCTCTGGGCATTTTGACACTTTGAAGTACCATAGCACTTACACATAGGCAGATATTTTTAATGTAGCAGGATACCTCCCAAGTTGGACTGAAAATTCATCTTGGCAAGGACTAGACATATTATTATTTTGGGTATCTCCAATATATAGCATAGAGCCTAATATGTAGAAGGAATCAAATGCATGTTGGGTGTTTTTTGCAGTTGAGGTTAAATGAATGAATACTAACCATCTGGATTTTTTATATTACTTATAATTGAGTAAGTAGTTTTACCTGTATGTTTGCGTGTGTGTGTGTGCGTGTGTGTGTGTGTGTGTGAGAGAGAGAGAGAGAGAGAGAGATTATGCATTGCTTTTTTCTAATCTGAGCTGCATAAAGATTGTGTGTATTCCAAAATGAAACAAATTATTTGAAAATGAGTTTATGGTGCATCTTACAACAAAGATATTTGCTAGGTATATTTGACATAAAAATAAGGATATCACAATGCTTTGAAAATATTATTTTACAGGAATATATTTTGTGTCCAAAGAAGTTCTAGATGAGGAGTATCAGTGATAGCTGAGATAGAACACAATGAATAATCCCAGTTTGATCCTTTATTGCCCATATGTTTTATTCTAAAACCTACACATAAAGAGAACTCAATACATATTATTATTACTATTGTCATCACCACCATCATCATTATCAACTAATAAAAGGCTTTTTATTCTTTTTCTCCAGCAAACAGAATGTCACCATTCCCATTTTATCTGCAGTTTAAACAGTTATATTTGAAGCCAGAATACATGATGCCATTTCTTAATCTTCTTTGGGTCAAAGACAGCCCTGGATCAGAATTTTGAAAGAGAGAGTTTGATGATTATTAGAAGGATCAAGCTGTTGTTGGTTTCTTTATTGTTTCCCTCTCTTCTGATTGTTCTCCTTTCTCTGTTTTGTAAGAATCCTGAGACTGATGTCCATGTAGGGAAGGAATTGTAGGGCAGAATATTGGATTGGCCTTTGCTGGTGACTAACACTGACTTAAACTGACCAGAACCCTTCTCCTGAGTCTAAGCCTGCATTATGAGGGCTGTGAATTTTTACAAGGAGTTATTGTGATGTGAAAACCTGAAAGCCTGCTTCGAAATGGCTGGTTCAAAAAGAGCCTGTTGATGTTTATGGAGCATTGAAAAGACTTTGTAGGAATAAAAAAAGAAATATTAAGATGAAACCCATATGAGAATTAAAAGAACAGGGAGGAATCAGATCAAATATTTTGAGAGAAAAACAAAATTACAAACCCAAAGGGTTTGGGAATGACAGGGGTAGAAATCCAAACACAGAAATAGGAGACTTAAAATAAATTGATACAATCAGGGAAAAATAAACTAAATTGTTGGGCCAACTAGAAATAAAGTACTAAAATTGGAGCCATGTGTGTGACAAAGGAGAGGATGACATATGAAGCATTACAGAAATATGGCTTACTCCAGAGGACGCTAAACTATTCATAAGATAACTTCGAGGGCTCCCACATCAGCAAAATGAAGATAAAAAATGGGGTGAGAGTTTTCCATTTAAATGGAGTATTTAGTGGCTTCAGAAATGCAGGGACCAACTCTCTAAAATGTAATCACTCATTTGGGCCCGGGTCACTGCACCGGACGACGAAAAGGAGACTGTGCAAGGGTCTCTGGACAGAAAGAAATGAAAGACTGATGGACAATGAAACCACAATTATGTGAAATTTCAACATCTCTTCATAATTAATTGTTGGGCCTCTGAGACATGGAATAGTAAAGACAGGAATGACGAACAGGGCAATTGACTATTTCCTGAACCATGATGTCGCATATTTGGATTCCCTTCTGTCTCCATCTAGCCTTCTCCAATAGCCAGGATAACTCTTTTTGTTTTGTTGTATTTTATTTTTTTAGGCTAAAAATAGACTCATGTCCCAAGGTAAAAGTTAAATGAGTTTTGGTGGTCTATAAATGAATAAAAGTTGAATAGAATCACTTTCCCTGGAGAATTCAACAGAGAAAATAGAGAAGAATAAGTAATTTTTAGCAATTATGAAATCTGATATTTTATGGGAAAGGGACAAAGAACAAGGAATGATGAATATGAAAGGCCCACAACTGGAACAGCTTCGTTAGTGTTAGAAATCAATGATGCTGTATGAACTCAATATATATGCATTGATTATTTAATAAAAAATAAGGATTTTTTAAATAAATAGTAACATATGACATTAGAGAAAGAATATTCGGAGTGTGTAGAAACTGATAATATTAAAACAAATAACCTTCAGATTTTTTTTCTGAATCTTTATAATGGTAACCATTGAGAAATCCATACTCCTCAAAAATTGAAGAGTGGAAGGAAATCGTACCTCTCAGAAAAACAGCATTTAAATAAAATGCCTTTTTGCACTTGTAAGACATACTATCCTGCTTGTAAGCTTTGCAAGATTCTGTTATGATGAATTATTACTCATTCTCTTTGCCCATTGTACCCCATGGTCAATGCTTCATTTCACCAGAGAAAATATGGGGAAAATGCCTGTGGTAGTGCTTTGAGGAGTGAGGAAAAAATTGTAGATTTTTTAAATGTCAGAATGTATCTCCAAGTGTAAAATGTAAAAATATTTGAGAAATCACTCTTAAGCATACAAAATTTCGTTACATGGGTACATATTCCAGAGCGTATGCATCTATTTCCTGTAATGCAGAATAAAAATCCATCGCCACTGAGGCGATTTTGACACTTAATGACCCCGTAGGACAGAGAAGAACTGCCCCATAGGGTTTCCAAGCTGTAATCTTTATGCAAGCAGGCTGCTTCATCTTTCTCCTATGGAGCAGCTGGGAGGTAGAACTGCTGACCTTTCAGTTAGCAGCAGAGTGCTTAAGCACTGCACCACCAGGGCTCCCTATATTACAGAATACTTATTATTGTATCAACCACTTTGCAAATTGGAAAAAATTACTACAGAGAAAATGTAATTTGATACCCTCTCTCTCATCAACTGGTCTTCTCAGGATATCTTGGGGAAATTAAAAGATCATCTCATAAATTAATCATCATATCTTGGTTGAAGGTCATAGAAAGTAAACAGAGAACGGAGATGAGGATGAGTCCTCATAAAGAGTGAGAACATCTACTTTAGCAGGAGATCACCTAGTGCCAACAGCTGTACTTTGTATGTTGCATTCGTTACCGCTAATTCTTACAACAATCTTACAAACAAATTTTCCTTTTCCATCCTTTGCAAATGGGAAAAGTGAGATTCAAAGAGGTGAAAAACACCCGTAAAGCTCAAATGCAAATCAACTTTTCTTTATGCAATAGCACTGATGAATTGTGCCCACCAGCTTGAAGGAAAGCAATTTTGCCAGCTTAAAGATTAGAAAAACTTTTTTTTTTTTTAATAGTATGCCTCCCAAATAGTAGTTCACATACTGATTGGGTATGTTAGAGCCATTCAAGGCTGGGATTGCTAAAGCCTTCACAGATATATGCAACATATCCGAATTCAGTGAATAATTATTGAGAATCAGCTGTAGCCAGCGTTTGAGTCTGATGGCAGTTATATAAAAGATTAAAAGTCTCTGACCCTCAGAACTTTGAGGCATTTGTAGCCTCTTCTTGAAGACTATACTCAGATAGGTAAGTTATAGTTCAGTTAGCTATAATATTGCATAGCCGATATAAATAACTGGGCTTGAGCAACATCTAGGCAGCCTTCACACACAGAGGAGATAGCATTGGATTGAATTCTGGAGGAATTTTTCATGTGAAGTGATGGAGAATGGCAACTAAGTAGAAGGAAAAATATGATCAATATCTCCAAGCTATAAAAGCAACCAATAAATAATAATTAGGAGAATGTTGTTGTTGTTAGATGCCGTCGAGTGGGTTCCGACTCATAGCATCCCTGTAGAACAGAGTAGAACTGCCACATAGGTTTCTGAGGAGTGGCTGGTGTATTTGAACTGCTGACCTTTTGGTTAGCAGCCGAGATCTTAACCGCTCTGCCACCAGGGCTCCAAAATTAGAAGAATCCCTGGCATTTAATAGGTATTTGGAGTCCCTGTGTGGTGCAAATCTAAATGTTGGTTGTTCAAACTCACACAGAGGAACCATAGAAGAAAAGCCTTATGATCTGCTTCTGAGAGGTCACAGCCTTGAAAACCCTATTGAGTGCAATTCTTTACAATACATGGGGTCTCCTTGAGTTGGAATTGACTCCACAGCAACTAGCTATCTTTTGTGGGGGATGGGGTTCATTATGGTTGTCAGTTGGTTGTACTGTGGTGGTTTGCATGTTGCTGTGATGCTGGAAGTTATGCCTTCAGTATTTGAAATACCAGCAGGGTCACCCATGATGGACAGGTTTCAGAGGACCTTCCAGACTAAAACAGATTAGGAAGAAGGACCTGGAAATCTACTTTTAAAAAATTGTCCAGTAAAAACCTTAGGAATAGCAGTGTAACATTTCCTGGTATAATGCCGGAAGATGAGCCCCTCAGGTTGAAAGGCATTCAAAACAGGACTGGAGAAGTGCCGCCTCCTCAAAGTAGATTTGACCTTAATGACATGGATGGAGTAAACCTTTCAGGACCTTCATTTGCTGATGTGGCATGACCTAAAATGAGAAGAAACAGCTGCAAACTTCCATTAATAATTGGAACATGGAATCTACGAAGCATGAATCTAGAAAAATTAGAAGTCATCAAAAATGAAAGGGAATGCATAAAGATTGATATCCTAGACTTTAGGAATGGATTTGGCCATTTTGAACCAGACAATCATATGGTATACTATGCCGGGAGTGACAAATTGCAGAGGAGTAGCATCTTCTTATTTTATTGTCAAAAAGAACATTTCAAGATCTATCCTGAAGTACAGCCCCGTCAGTGATAGGATAATATCCATACACCTATAAGGAAGACCAGTTAACAAGGTTGTTATTCACATTTACCACACCAACCACTAATGCCAAAGATGAGGAAATTGAAGATTTTTACCAACTTCTACAGTCTGAAATTGATTGAACATGCGATCAAGATACATTGGTAATTACTGATAATTGGAATGCAATAGTTGGAAACAAAAAAGGAAGATTGGTAGTTAGAAAATATGGTCTTGGTGAAAGAAACAATGCCTGAGATCAGATGATAGAATTTTGCAAAACCAATGACTTATTCATTGCAAATACTTTTTTTAAACAACATTAATGGCAACTATACTCATGAACCTCACCAGATGGAATATCCAGGAATGAAATCAACTACAACTGTGGAAAGAGACAATGGAGAAGCTCAATATCATCAATGAAAACAAGATCAGGGGCTGACTGCAGAACAGACCATCAATTGCTCTTAAACAAGTTCAAGTGGAAGCTGAAAAAATTGAAGTAAGTCCATCAGATCCGAAGTACAATATTGAGTACATCAAACTTGAATTTAGAGACCATCTCAAGAATAGATTTGACACATTGAACACTAATGACCAGAGACAAGACAAGTCCTGGGATGAACTCAAGGACATCATATACAAAGAAAGCAAGAGGTCATTAAAAAGACAGAAAAGAAAAAAGAAAAAGACCAAAATGGATGTCAGAAGAGACTCTTAAATTTTCTCTTGAATGTAGAGTAGCTAAAGTAAGAAATTTTGAAGTAAAAGATTTGAACAGAAGATTTCAAAGTGGGGCTTGAGATGGCAAAGTGAAGTATTACAATGAAATGTACAAAGACCTGGAGTTAGAAAACCAAAAGGGAAGAACATACTTGGCATTTCTCAAGTTGAAAGAACTGAAGAAAAATTCAAGCCTCAAGTTGCAGTTTTGAAGGATTCTATGGGAAAATTAATGAACAACATAGGAAGCATGAACAGAAGATGGAAGGAATACACAGAGTAACTGTACTGTAAAGAATTGATTGATGTTTAACCATTTCAGGATGTAGCATATGATCAAGAACCGATGGTACTGAAGGAAGCATTCCAATCTGCACTGAAGGCATTGGTGAAAAACAAGGTTCCAGGAATTGATGGAATACCAACTGAGATGTTTCAACAAATGGATGCAATGCTAGAAGTGCTCACTCGTCTATGGCAAGAAATTTGAAAGACAGCTTACCTGGCCAACCTACTGAAAGAGATCCATATTTGTGCCCATTCCAAAGAAAGACGATCCAACAGATTGTGGAAATCATTGAACAATATCATTAATACCACAAGCAAGTAAAATTTTACTGAAGATCATTTAAAAGTGGTTGTAGCAGTACATCGACAGGGAACTGTCAGAAATTCACGGTGGAATCACAACAGGTTGTGAAACAAGGGATAGCATTGCTGATGTCACACGGATGTTGGTTGAAAGCAGAGAATACCAGAAACACGTTTACCTGTGTTTTATTGACTGTGCAGAGTCATTCATCTGTGTTCATCTTAACAAATTGTGGATAACGTTGCAAACAATGGGAATTCCAGAGCACTTAAGTGTGTTCATAAGGAAACTGTACAGACGGGATACTGCATAGTTTAAAATTAAGAAAGGTGTGTGTCAGGTTTACATTCTTTTATCAGACGTGTTTAATCTGTATGCAGAGCAAATAATCCAAGAAGCTGCAATATACGAAGAAGAACTTGGTATCAGGATTTGAGGAAGACTCGTTAACAACCTGCATTATGCAGATGACACAACCTTGCTTGCTGAAAGTGAAGAAGACTTGAAGCACCTACTGATGAAGATCAAAGACTACAGCCTTCAGTATGGATTACACCTCAATTTAAAGAAAACAAAAATCCCCACAACTGGACCAGTAAGCAATATTATGATAAATGCAGAAAATATTGAACTTGAAAAGTATTTTATTTTACTTAGAGCCACAATCAATGCCCATGGAAGCAGCAGTTAGTCAAGAAATCAAATGATGTATTGCACTGGGCAAATCTGCTGCAAAAGATCTCTAAAGTGTTAAAAAGCAAGGTAGTCATCTTCAGGTCTAAGGCATGCCTGACCCATGCTGTTGTATTTTCAATTGCCTCATATGCATGTGAAAGCTGGACAATGAATAAGGAAGACCAAAGAAGAATTGATGACTTTGAATTCTGGTTGGCAAAGAATATCGAATATACCATGGACTGCCAGAAGAGTGAACAAATCTGTCTTGGAAGAAGTACAGCCAGAACATTCCTTAGAAGCGAGGATGATGAGACTTTGTCTCCTGTTTTATGGACCTGTTATCAGGAGGGACCAGCCCTGGAGAAAGACATCATGCTTGGTAAAGTAGAGGGTCGGTGAAAATTGGAGCACTCTCAACGAGATGGACTGACACAGTGGCTGCAACAACGGGCTCGAACAGCAATGATTGTGAGGATAGCAGAGACCGGGTACTGTTTTCTTCTGTTGTACAGTGTCGCTATGAGTTGGAACCAACTCTGTGGCACCTGATAACACAATACTGGGAATAATAAAACTCTTGTATGGCTACTGCTTCTACAACACTGCAGTTCTTTTTTTTTAAAAAGAGCATGCCCCCATTATCGTCTGTCTTAATTGCTAAGGTGATTCACTAATAAGTAACAAAATAGTTATTTATAATTAGTAAACTAATGTCATGTGGGCTCTCCATTACTTGAATTCATTTTTAGCTTTCCTATGGATTATCCAAACACTTCTTATCTTTGCCTCCCTTGTGGTGCCAAAGCAAGTTTATTATATTGCACAAAGAAGGTTATCAACAAACAGTTGTTGAAGTAAACTAAAGTATGAGATAAAATCCCCTGCCCTCCTTTCTTTTTTTCTCACTGTCTCTTAATTTCCAGCATCCTTTTCTTTTTCCTTATTCTTAAACTGATTAGAAACTACTTTGGAAAAAAAGGTCAATTTTAATATTCAAACAATAACAACCACAAAAAAAAAAAGTATATAAAACTCTCTCTCTTCTAGAATCCTAACAATTCTGCTACCTAAAAGTATTCTAAACTTGAGTTGGTTTTTCCTTACTCTACCTATTCCATACCTCTGCTATGCCCCATTGAAAGCGCAGTTGCTGTATCTCACCAGGGAGGTGGCTGCCCTTCAGTGGTGAGTGATGTCATCCTCGGTATACATTGCACATGCCTATGAAGGCTTTGGCAGTCCCAGCCAAGAATGGCTCTAAAAGATCAGTACATGAACCGGTAGTAGGGAATTGCTGGAAACAACTGTAGCTGGCAAATATTTTAATGATGTACGCGGTAAAACTGGAGCCAGTCAGCCTTTCATCTTCTCTCAATACCCCAAACTTGTAATGATAGATAAGCCCTTTATTTTTCTTGAGCTAAAACACAGAGTACCAGAAGATAGCCACTAAATAAGGGCTCATTTTACACGGAAGCTGAAAGGAAAAAGACCTAAAGCCAATTTGAGCCTTAACCACACTTTCAACATTGCTTGAAGCAGACTGGAGCGCGTGAATGTTATAGCAACTAACAGAACCATATATATGCCATGCTGACTGTATGATTTTGAACTTTTACCAAAAGATTAATTTACTTACTTCACAGCTTGCACAGCTGTTATTCAAGAGTAATTGGACTACTAAAAAAAAAAAAAAATTAAGTACTAGTCCTTTAGAATATTTACATAAAGTTAAAATAAAACGTTCCCCACTGTGATGCAGGCAATATGGGGTGTTTTGCGAAGAATCACATAATCTATTCAATGCATGCAGCCCTCCACAGCAGATGAGGTCTTTTACCTTTACAGGTAACCACTTGTTTCAGGCAGGAAAGTTGATCAACCAAGCTACAAAGAAAATTTTCAATTTTATGTAAGGAATATTTGGGTCCTTTGTTTAAAATTCGTTTTTTGCATTTTTAAATACAAAAAGAACTGGTAAAATAGTAGAATTTCTCCGATGAAAACAGAGTATATTGACCACATTTTAAGTGAAGCCAATGACTGATGTACGTGTATGTATATGCTATCATATCATTTTGGTATTTATGGCATCCCAGAGAGGAGACCACTGCATCTGGTATACTCAGGGGGAGAAGCTTAAAAATTTCACTCACACAATTTCTTTTCAGCAACAAATAGAGAAGCATATGAGCTAAATAGCTTAATTCACCATAAATGATAGGAGAGATTTCTAACTGCTGTATCAAACTTGGAAATATTCATCAGCTATGTGGGGGCAATGATGGCTTGATGGTAGAATTAACACTTTCCATGCCAAAGACCTGGGTTCGATTACCAGCCAATACCCCTCATGCCTAAGAAGCCCCGTGGCGCGGTGGTTAAGCACTTGGCTGCTAACTGAAATGTCTGCTGTTCGAACCACCAGCTGCTCCACGGGAGAAAAAACTTGGCAATCTGCTCCCGTAAAGATTACAGCCTAGGAAACCCTTTGTGGTAGTTCTACTCTATCCTGTAAGATTGCTATGAGACAGAACCGACTCCACAGAAGACAACAACAACACCTCATGGGCAGCCACCACCTGTCTGTCAGTGGAGGCTTGCTTGTTGCTATAACGCTGAACAGGTTTCAGCAGAGCTTCCAGACTAAGAGGGGCTAGAGAGAAAGACTTGGTGATCTACCTCAGAAAATCAACAAATGAAAATCCTATGGATTACAATGGTTCAATCCAAAACTGATCGTGGGTGGGGCACAGGACAAAGCAGCATTTCATTGCATCGTGCATAGGGTGCCATGAGCTGGAGCTGGCTGTATGGCAGCTTACAACAACGACAAGGGTGTATGTGTGTACCTTTTCCCTCTATCATTAACTATCTCTGATAGAAATCATGTAAGCATAATTAGCTGGTTAATCTAACATAAAGATCTCTCTGCTTTTTCCTTAAGCTTCTGTATAATCTGTATTCATTCACTGTTACTATCGTAGCTTTCATAGACACATATGGACGACAGCAAAAACACAGAGTCAACAGCAACCGGAAAAGAAAAATAAAATCTTCACCTGTGGCCCCAACACATATTATCTCGCCTGTTATTGTTTTTGTTCGGTGCCATAGAGTCAGTTCTGATTCATAGCCAACCTATGCACCATAGAAGGAAACACTTCCCGGTCCTGAGCCATCATCACAACCACTGTTATGCTTGAGCCCACCGTTGCAGCTCCCCTAGAGCTGATTTAATACAAGACAGTTTGTGGTTAAGAGCATGGGTTCTAGAGTTCCAGTTTTTGGTTGAAACCCAAGACAGCCTCTCACTAGCTTTATCTTCCTAGTCACTTTGCCTCATTCCTTTACCTTTAAAATTGAGAAACTGCTAGAAATTAATAATCAGGTTACTGAAAGAATGCGAATCTGGCTTTCAGAAAGAACTCAAGAAATGATGGATCTTTTGATTATTAATATTGAAAATTAATATTAAAACCAAAAATTAATATTAATTCCTTGACCTGGAAGACTGATGTGTCCAGTTCCTTGATACTTAAGTCTCTTCATTCTGGTTTTAACATAATAAAGGTTCAGTAACAAGGGAGTCCTGGGTAAGATGAGCCTCATAAAATATAGGAAAAAATATCATATTAAAAGTCCATTATGACCATCTACTATTAAGTAAGCAATTTACCAGATGTTTGGTGTTATTGATGGAATATCACTAGGAAGTTGTTTTGCAAAATATCTATATCACAAAAATCAGCTGGACACTTCAAAAACGTATATAGTTTCCATTCACTCACCTAGAGAGTCTGATCTGGCAGGTTTTGGTAAAGCACCCAAATCTGCACTTTAAAAGGTCCACAGATGATTCTTATTATTGGGGAAAGCCTGAAAAAAATGTTTTTATAGCAATATGTTACATAGTTCTACATGTTTTTGGAAAAAAATAAAAAACAAAGAAATTGTGTGTTTTTCAGGAATGTGAATTAGTTACAGTAGCATATATGTTAAAAAATAAATGTAAGATTCTATTTGATGCTTTAGAGTTTATCAGATGCTGTTGCTTCCAAGATTGGCAAATGTTTTACTTTGTGTATTAAACACAAAGGTCCTTTTGTATTCCCTGTAAGCAGATGAAATGGTTAATAATTTACCTTTACCATATGCTTCCCCTGACCTCCAGATGAAAGTAGCTGTTCTTTTTACTATGGTTCAAGGCAAAACCTGTAAAAACAAATTCTTGCTTTCACTTAGATTTTTACTATGCTAAACAAGTTAATTTTCTACAGAAAAAAATGAATTCAAAATAAATATTTGTAGCTTCCACAGCTGATAGTATTTAAGACTCCCGTTGCCATCGAGTCAATTCCAACTCATAGTGACTCTATAAGACGGAGTTGAACTGCCCCATAGGGTTTCTAATGAGTGGCTGGTGGATTCAAACTGCCAAACTTTTAGTTAGTAGCCAAGCTTTTAACCACTGGGCCACCAGGTCTCCATATTTAGGTACCTTTGTTTTAAGAAGACTTGATGGTACAATGCTTAAGTGCCTGCCTTAACCAAAAGGTTGGTTGTTCAAATCCACCCAGAAACTCCACAGCAGAATAGAACCCGGTGATCTGTTCTGGCAAAGAAAATCCTATGGGTCAGTTCTACTCTGTAAGATTGGGTCACTATGAGTTGAAAATTGACTTGATGGCACCTAACAACAACAACATCTTTATTTTGGAGTCCCTGGGTGGTGAAATGGTTAATGTGCTTGGCTGCTAACTGAAAGGGGCTTGTGGTTTGAGTCCATGCAGAGGTGCTGCAGAAGACAGATCTAGTGACCTACTTCTAAAGAAATCAGCCATTGAAAACCCCTTGTTGCACAGCTCTGCTCTGACACACATGGGGTCGCAATGTATCAGCATTGACTTGACAATAACCAGTTTTATCTTTGTTTATAAAGATAGGGTTAGTTTCAAAATATTGTATAGTTGTTAGTAATCAGCTGTTGATTTATTCTAAAGCAAGTGTATTGTTTTAAATCTGAATGGTTACAAAAAATCAGGATAAATATTTAATACTTATACAATTATTTCAAGATACTTAACAATAATTATATACTGTAGAAACATCTTATAACAATAAAATTATGTTTTGAACCAATATTCAACTTTAACTCAGCCCATGTTTATTCAGCTCCTCCTATGAAAAAATAATTAAGTCATTGCTGGATATAAATCTAGCTAGACAGATAAGTAAAATGCAGCATGATGTATACAATGGGGGAAAAATACACAATGTGCTCTAACACTGTCTCCGCAAGAAATGAGGAAAGGCAACAGAGAAGATACTAAACCTAAGTTGTTCTTTAAAGATAAGTAGGAATTTGTCCTGGTAGTGAAGTGGTTTAAGTATTCTGCTGCTAACCAGAAAGCTGGCAGTTCAGATCCACCAGCTGTTCCCTGGGAGAGAGATGTGACAGTGGGCTTCCATAAAGATTTATAGCCTTGGAAACCCTATGGGGTCACTATGAGTTGGAATCGACTCAGTGACAGTGGGTTTTTGGCTTAGGAATGGACTGAGGGGTACTCAGACGGATAAGATATTTCCAGTAGGAGGAAAATTTTAAAGACAATTTTAAAGATAATTGAAGATACGGAGAGAGAGAACGAATGAAAAATTGAAATAAAATGAAGCACTTGCAGAGTGGGAATAAAACATGGCAGAAAACAAAAGAGAAACATGGGGCTGGAAGAGGTCGGGTCAGCAATTTGCAAGAATGAGTAATGATTTGGAAAAGTCACTCAAAGAAATGGAAAAGACACTAAGTGATTGTACCTAAAAATATTACAATCAATAAGAAAACCTGATAATTTATATTGCTGGGCTTTAGGTTTTACACAAAAAAATTGATGACTTTTCTACTTACAAACAAAAAACAGCTGAAAACTTCTGTGAAAGGAAAATTTTCATTAAAAGTAACAACAATAAAAGGATAGAAAATATATAGAAAAATAAATGAGACACACACACAAAAAGTTGTGTGAGTGAAGAGGCATAACCTACTTTTAGATAGACTCAATAATATAAAACTTATTTTTTCCTAAATTTATCTGTAGATTTAATATAATTCCAGTAACAACAGTATCATGACTTTTTAGAATTGGAAAAATAAACATTTTCTGGAACACTCTGAAATATTAAAAAATATGTGGGGACTGGTCCAGATGCCAAAACATATTACATAGCTACAGTAATTAAAAACTGTGTGGTAGAGGATGGTGAGACTATGTCTTACATACTTTGGACATGTTGTCAGTAGGGATCAGTCCCTGGAGAAGGAGGTCATGCTTGGTAGAGTACAGGGTCAATGAAAAAGAGGAAGACCCTCAACAGATGGATTGACACAGTGGCTGCAACAATGGGCTCAAGCATAACAGCGATTGTGGGCATGGCGCAGGACCAGGCAATGTTTCGTTCTGTGGGCATGGGGTCACTGTGAGTTGGAACTAACTTGACTGCACCTAACAACAACAACAACATTTGAAAACAATATAAAGCATAGCCTTTAGATGAATTACGAGTCATGTGGATACACAGAGTCAAACAAAGCAAATTGGAGTTGTGCCTGCATCTGCCCATGCTCTTTCACCAGGTAAAGAGAAATCGGGTGAAAAACTGCATTGATTCAAGGTGAGTCCACTCTCAAGTGATGGATGGATTCAAGATGTCTGCATCAGACTAGAAGAAGAACGGTGACCTCCTCTAGCAGGCAGCAAGATGAGGGGCAGGTTCTAAAGAAGGTGAGGCAGGTAGGATGTACTTAGATGAGTCACAGATTTAAAGATCCAGTATTGGAGGACTCCAGATGAAATTTCAGGATAAAGTTAATAGGAATAGGACATGGGAATAACAGATGTAGGTTTGGAAATAAACTGTCACAACCTCAGGAAGTCAAGAGAAGGGGAATGTCAATAGGTGTTAGATATCTCTTATGTGCTATGTTTGAATCCACAAGCTGCTCCTTGGAAAACCAATAGGGCAGTTCGACTCTGTCCTATAGTGTGGCTATGAGTCAGAATCAACTCGACGGCAAGGGTTTGTTTTGGTTTTTATGTGCTAGGCACAAGTCAATGATTTGTGAGTGTTAATGCTTTTTTGCATTTTCCTCAGAACAGCACCCTGGAATAAATATTAATGTATTCTTTTTAAAGAAGAGGAAGATGACACTCAGAGATCAGGGCAACTGGTGACAGTCATGCAAACATTAAAGAGTGGAGATAGCATCAAACCGAGAACCATCTGACTGCAAAGTCTGTGTCCCTTCCTCCTCGTCCCACTGACCCTAATGTGATACGACATGAGACAACCCCAGGCCAGAGACAACAGTGTAGAGTTGTCCCTGAGGACCTGGTTAGACTGATGAAGTTTATGGTCCTACATTGCCCATGTGACAGACGACCCAGAACTTCCTTTTCAAGTTAAACATGCCTTTCCTATTCTCTCAAAATCTTCTCTTTTTTCTATCAGGAAAAAAAGAAATTTCTTAAAAAAAAAAAAAAAAAAAAAAGAAATGCTTAGATTAGACATACATATCCCAGAAGTAGAGTTCTCTAGATATTTGGACGTAAGCGATTGACAGTTGACTGAAGAAAATGACAATCATAGAGAAATAAGAGCAGAAAGAGAAATATGGATGTTTTCTGCTCATTTCTTCCTTGTGTCTTTGAATGATACGGATACTTTCCCCTTAACTGACACCAATTCAAGACAAGGATACACAACTAACAACTTAGTTTGAAACACATTTATTTGAATACCTACATTTTACAAGGCAGTGAAGGTATAAGAGAAAGAAGATGTAATCTCTGCCTGTGAGAAAGACATAATCTATCATTATAGCTCTTTGTCAATGATTGCATTTCAATATAAAACTAGAGGCAGAAATAGTCATGATTAAAAGTAATAATGCTTGAAGTTGAAAAGAGATTTTAAGCACTGTATTATTGATGCTTTTTTCAAACTCTATGCTTTAAAAAAAGCTTGAACTCATTCATCTTGGAAGATGTTTATTATCCTAATAAGAGGGAAATTTACGAACATTAGGTATTTCAAAGACAAGAGCTATATCTACTAATGATCAGGGCCAATGTAATAATACTGTTTTATCCTGGCTTGGCAAATGGCTTATTTTTTCCACTGTGCCCTAAGAAATTTTCATGTAAGGATTATTATTTGAGTTAATTGTTTTTCTGCCTACTGTGTGTCATGCACTGTGTTGGGCATTAACAGATGATGTTGTTGTTGTTAGGTGCCATCAAGTAAGTTCCAACTCATAGTGACGCTAAATACAACAGAAAGAAACACTGGCCAGTCCTGTGCCATCCTCACAATTGTTGCTATGTTTGACCCCATTGTTGCAGCCACTGTGTCAATCCATCTCTTTGAGAATCTTCTTCTTTTTCGCTGACCCTCTATTTTACCAAGCATGATGTCGATCTCCAGGAACTAGTCCCTCTTGATAACATGTCCAAAGTGTGTGAGACAAAGTCTTGCTATTCTCACTTCTAAAGAGCATTCTGGCTGTACTTCTTCCAAGGCAGATTTGTTCGTTCTTCTGGAAGTCCATGGTATATTCAATAGTTTTTGCCAACACCATAATTCAAAGGCGTCAATTCTTCTTTAGTCTTCTTTATTCACTGTCCAGTTTTCACATGCATATGATGCCATTGAAAATACCAAGGTTTGGATCAGGCTCACTTCAGTCCTCAAAGTGACATCTTGATAATGAGCAAAAATAATATTACAACAGACACTGTTGTTGACACAGTTTTCTCCCCTCATCTCTCACCAGTCAAATAATTGCTGACAGCAGCCTAATGCAAGAATCTGTGCAAGTCAGCTTGATGGTGTTTCTCAACCTGACAACTGAGCAGGGTAAAAGTGCAAGAAGTTATGCACCCACAGTGGCAGCCCTCAACCAATGATGGATGGATGGATGGATGGATGGATGGAAGTTTAAAAGTAACACCCTAGTTTCCTTACCTAGCGTGTAACTATGAAATGTGTTCTACATGGCCCCCTCCTCAGAGGGGTTGAGCTATGTACCCTTTATCTACTTCCATTCTTTACTGTCTGACTTTTCCCCTACCCTGTTGGTGTTTCCTGGAATCACCTTTCACTCAACTTCTTGTCTCAGTGGCCTGATCCTGAGGGAACTCTAAAAACCTAAAATAAGTACATAATCTCAAACCCTACTCTTAAGGAGTTTATGGTGTATTGAAGAAGGTAGTAATTATAAGAAAGGAAAGACAGAAAGTGTGGAGGCTAGTTCAAAGGTAGTCTCCACACAAAAGTTGATATTGTAGTGGTGAGGATGGGGCTGTGGGTGGGCAGGAATAGATGGAACTGAACAATCTTAGGAATTGTAATCAGTAGGAATTGGGCACTGATTAGAATAGAATTGTTATATTTTGAGCAGGATACGATGGGTTTTCAAGGGAACCTCCAGACTAAGACAGACTAGGAGAAAAGATCTGGTGATCTACTTCCTAAAATTAGTCTATGTAAACCATATATATCACAACAAAATATTGTCCAATATAGTAATGGAAGATGAGTCTCCTCAGTTGGAAGTCACTCAACAATGGACTGAAACATACCAATAATCATGAAAATGCTATAGGACCAGGCAACATTTTGTTCTGTTGTATATGGGGTTGCCATGAGTCAGCACCAACTTGAAGGCAACAAAAAGATGAATTTGAATGGAAATATATTGCCTAATTTTTGACTGATTGATGATGATAATGATAGGTAGGAAGACAGATAGATGATATAGACATAGATATAAATAGGTGTAACTATTGTTAGAACTGACGTAGATTCTTAGATTTGTTCATTTCATTTGTTGCCTAGAACATTTAGAAATTCAAGTGTGCCTCTCACAAAAACAAGTTTTTCTGAATATTGAAATAACCATCTTACTTTTCCTAAAGTTAATTAAATGAAATAATAGCACTTAAGCACACCTCACACCATGTCTGTCACACTGTAGGGTTGTTTTTATTTATTTACTTAGAAATAATTTGACTCACAGGAAGTACAGAGTTCCATTGTACCTTTGACACAGCTTTCCCCAAATGTAACATCTTACATTATCAAAGTCAGGAAATTGAAATGAAAAATATTATTAACTAAACTACAGACCTTATTCAGATTTCACTCATTTTTCACATGTACTCAAAAAGTTTTAACAAATGTTAGCTGAAGATTTAATGTAGTCTTTGCTTTTGGTTTTGTTTTGTTTTGTTTTGTTTTTTCTTTTCTTTTAGTGCTCTGTAGTAGTAAGAGTAGGTTGTTAAAACATAAGGCAGACACAGCACCATAGATAAAACTATTGTCGAGGCCTCCCATGCAAGAGAGTATGCAATGGTGGTAAGGAAGAAGGAGGGACTTCGGAGGAGGAGAACATGAAATGAGATATGCCAATGGGACCTTTTGCTTACTTTGTAATTAAGAAAGGTTCTTTTTCTTTAAATATTTGCTGGAGTGCTGATAATTTCAATGTTCAATGGTATAATGTCCCTGCTCTTTGGAGGTTATAATCTAGTCTAGACAATACACGTGAGGCAGTCAAGATGGTTTAATATATGATCAACAAGCCAGACAGTCCCACTCAGACATTTCTTAATAGTATGATTTACAAAAATGTAATCCAAGTTTTTATAACATGGAAAATAACTGATTTTTCCAACCACAGGACTTGATCTTGACTAATGTGTAAGGAAGTGCATTTCTAGGTGATGTTGTTTATTTATGTAATTCCTTTGAGATTATACAGCTTTATTATGATATTAACTTGGTGGATTTACACATAGAGCTACGTGACACTAGTTCATTTAAAGTCACAGCTTTTGTCTCAGAAGAACTCTTACCTGGAGTCCGGCAAGATGGCGCTCTAGGCAAAAGCACCATGCCGTCCCTCCACAGCAAAGATCCAAAAAACTAAGCCAAACAGAGAATCAACAATCCTGAAACCCTAGAACATCAAATGAAGAGATAAAGAACTCAGCCAAACACCAAACGGAGTGAGAATACTGAAAGAGAATGGAAAGCGAGGAGAGATTCATGCAGAGGTCCCCTACCAGCTAACGCAGCGCGGATCCACCATCTTGGACTCCTATCAGGGGCCAGCAAACGGGAGAACGGGAGAGCAGCCTCGCAGAGCATCCAGTGGGAGACAAAACAGCCGGTAATTTGCAGTGTGCGCTTTCCCGCCCCCCACCCCTCTTCGCCCCGGCTGGGGCTCCCCTGCTTCCTGTGGCCAGGGTCCCTGGGCCGGGAGGCACCGGTTGCTTGGATTCAGCGCTCCCAGGCCGGCAGCTCTCTGGGTGTCCTTTGTTGGCTGCTGGTGTTGCTTGTTCTGCCGCCTCCCCCTCCTTTTGCTCGGGTGCCTGGTTCCAAGCGCCGTCTTTGCTCTTCCCTGCAGGGCTGTGGGGCTGTGTTCAGGCATGGGGCTGCTTCCAAGACTGGGCTGCCACGCGGGTGAGATCCCAGGGCCTTTGTTCCTTTGCCCCTCTGCTTCCCGTGGCCACAGTCTCTTGACCCAGGACTGCCGGCTGCTTGGATTACGTGCACCCAGGCGGGCAGCTCTCTGGGTGCAGGTTGTTGGCTGCTGGAGTTGCTTTTTCTGCTTCTTTTGGTTTCTCGCTTGCCTCTCGCTGCCTCCCCCTTCTTTTGCTCGGGTGCCTGGTTCCGAGCGCTGTCTTTACCCTTTCCTGCAGGACTGTGGGGCTGCGTTTGGGTGTGTGGCTGCTGCCAGATCTGGGCTGCTGCGCTGGTGAGATCCCGGGGCTTTTGTTCATTTGCTGCTCTGCTTCCCGTGGCCACAGTCTCTTGACCCAGGACTGCGGGCTGCTTGGATTCCGCGCACCCAGGCGGACGGCTCTCTGGGTGCCGTTTGCTGGCTGCTGGTGCTGCTTTTTTTTTTTTCCTCCTGCTTCTTTTGGTTTCTCGCTTGCCTCTCAACACCTCCCCCTCCTTTCACTCGGGTGCCTGGCTCCGTGCACCCTCTTTGCTCCTTTCTGAGAGTCCCCAGAGTGCAGGCAATTTGTGATACACACTTTCCCACTCTCCACCCTTCTTCACTCACACTCAGCCTCCTCTGTTTCCCACGGACACAGTCTCTTGTCCAGAAACACCAGCCCGCACTGGCTGGCTCTCTGAGTGCCATTCATTGACTGCTGGTGTTGCTTTTTTTTTATTTTATTTTATTTATTTTTTTCTTTTTTGATTAGTTTTCTTTTCTTTTCCCCTTTTGTCTTTCTTCATTGCTCAATTTCTCATCTCTCTATCTCTTCCTTCTCTTTCTAATCCCTGAATACCAGACGTTGTATGCCTCTGTGCCTTCTGGCCAGGCTGTGCTGTGAAACCTGAGACTGACTTCCCCAGACCTCATAGCTACATCGGTGGGATCTCTGGGAAATTTGCAGTTCTTTAACTTTTCTGATTTTTATTTGTTCATTCTTTCCTTTTCTTTCTCTTCCCCCTTCTGGTTTTCTCCATCCCATAGTCTCTCATCTGTCCATTCCAATGGCAAGCTCCCCTAGCATTCTTTTATGTTTGTATGTTTTTTCGCCCCTGCTCCTCTCTCTTCTCTCCCATATCCAGCTTAGCTTCACACATAACCATCTCCCAGCTGCATCCTGCCTACCTTCACCATGCACTTGACATCACACCTCCAAGCTGTGCAGGCACGGCCTATTGGAACCTGCCCAGAACTGACTACCAACTGTCCTGGTGGCTGCGGTGAGTGCCACAAACAACCCGTCCCAGTGGCTCCTCTTCAGCTAGCCCTGCCCAGCTGTACCACAAGGATGAAACGAAAAAATCTACAATCAATAAACGAGAGAAATACCAACTGAATGACCCAAAAACAGCAAACAATATCAAAACATTTACAAAAACAAGACAAGATGGCTCCAATAGGCGTCCAAATTAAAACACCAGATAACTCTCCTGTGGAAGAAAATGCACTAGAAGTACCTGATAGGGAACTCAAATCACTAATACTCGGAATTTTCCAAGAACTGAGGCAAAAAGCTGACAAACATGAGGAAAAGAAAGACAAATTTATGGAAAATACAGACAAAAAACTGGAAGAATTCAGGAAGATGATGCAGGAACAAAATGCCAAAATAAATTCACAACTAGAAATTATACAAAAACAACAATTAGAAATTTCAAAGATAAACAACAAGATTTCAGAAATGGATGATGTCATAGAAGGGCTGAGAAGTAGATTTGAAACCGCGGAAGACAGGATCAGTGGAACTGAAGACAAACACTTGGATACAATTCTGTTTCAGGAAAACTCAGAAAAAAGAACAAAGAAAAATGAAGAGACCCTGAGAGTTATGTGGGACACAATTAAAAGCAAAAATTTACGAGTGATTAGCATCCCAGAACAGGGGGAGAAAACAGAAAACACAGAGAGGATCATTGAGGAACTGCTGACAGAAAACTTTACCAATATCATAAAAGATGAAAAGCTGGCCATCCAAGAAGCTCAACAAACCCCATATAGAAGAGACCCCAAAAGAAAATCACCAAGACATATCATATTCACACTCGCCAAAACTAAAGACAAACAAAGAATCCTGAGAGCAGCTCGTGAAAAACAAGAAGTCACGTATAGAGGAGAAACAATAAGACTAAGCTCAGATATTCGGAAGAAACCATGAAGGCAAGAAGGCAGTGGGATGACATATATAAGATAATGAAAGAAAAAAATTGTCAGCCAAAAATAAAATATCCTGCAAAACTCTTGTTCAAATTTGATGGTAAATTAGGTCATTTCCAGATAAACAGAAGCTAAGGGAATATGCAAAAGTCAAACCAAACTTACAAGAATTATTAAAGGGAGTTCTTCAATCTGAGGACAAACAGCTTCAGCCCTCAGGCAGGACCTAGGACGCAGGATCATACGAACCAGATAACATTCTAGTAAATGAACTCTCAAGGACTATCCAAAACCAAAAAAAATACAACAGGGAATCAGAGCAATCAATCAAAGGATGACAACAACATCAAAACAATGAAAGAGGGAATAAACAGCATAGGTATAGAACCTTCTAATGGAGAGGAAGGCAAGGCGATACCAAGTAATGGTAGACTGCTTCAAACTTATAATGATAAGGGTAAAATTCATGGTAACCACAAAGAAAGTTAACAAACCAACTCATAAAAATAAAGACGAAAAACATAGAGTCTCAGCAAAAACAAAACCTACAAAAACAAAAGAAATGAACATAAAATCCACAAACAAAAGTAACTCAGCACAAGAGAATAAGAAGAACAAAGAGAACTTCAGCACCACAAAAAAAAGCACTACAAAATGACAGCAACAAACTTCCATCTATCAATAATTACACTGAATGTAAATGGACTCAATGCACTCATAAAGAGACGGAGAGTGGCAGAATGGGTAAGAAAACAGGATCCATCAATATGCTGTCTACAAGATACACACTTTAGAAACAAAGATTGAATTTATTAAAAATCAAAGGTTGGAAAAAAATGTATCAAGCTAACAACTACCAAAAAAGAGCAGGAGTGGCAATTCTAATCTCAGATAAAATAGAATTTAAAACAAAATCTACCATGAAAGACGAGGAAGGACACTATATAATGATTAAGGGGACGATCCATCATGAAGACATAACCATAATAAACATCTACACACCCAATGACAGGGCTCCAAAATACATAAAAAAAAACTCTAACAGCACCGAAAAGAGAAATTGACAGTTCCACAATAATAGTTGGAGATTTCAACACACCACTCTCACTAAAGGACAGAACAACTAAGAAGAAACTCAGCAAAGATACAGAAGACCTAAAGGGCACAATCAGCCAACTGGACCTCATAGACATATATTGAACAATCCATCCAACCGCTGCAAAGTACACATTATTTTCCAATGCACATGGAACGTTCTCCAGAACAGACCACATCTTAGGCCACGGAGCAATCCTCAACAAGATCCAAAACGTTGAGATAATTCACAGTATCTTCTCTGACCACAATGCCATCAAGATAGAAATTAACACTAGAAAGAGCAAGGAAAAAAAAATCAACTACATGGAAACTGAATAATACTCTGCTTAACACATCAATGGGTAATAGAAGAAATCAGAGATGGAATCAAAAAATTCCTAGAATCAAATGAGAATGAAAACACATCATACCAAAACCTTTGGGACACAGCAAATGCAGTCCTCAGAGGACAATTTATAGCAATAGATGCACATATCAAAAAAGAAGAAAGGGACAAAATCAAAACATTAACTACAGAACTCAGACAAATAGAAAGAGAACAGCAAAAAAACCGACAACCACCGGAAGAAAGGAAATAGTAAAGATCAGAGCAGAAATAAATGAAATAGAGAACAGAAAAACAATCGAAAGAATCAACAAAACCAAAAGTTGGTTCTTTGAAAGAATCCACAAAATCGACAAACCACTGGCCAGACTGACAAAAGAAAAACAGCAGAGGACACAAATAACCCAAATAAGAAATGAAATGGGGGACATTACAACAGACCCAACTGAAATAAAAAGGATTAGAACAGAATATTATGAAAAACTGTATTCCAACAAATTTGAAAACCTAGAGGAAATGGATAAATTTCTAGAAACACACGGCCTACCCAAAGTACAACAAAGTGATGTTAAAAATCTGAACAGACCCATAACAGGAGAAGAGATTGAAAAGGTAATAAAAAAACTCCCAAGCAAAAAAAAAGCCCTGGCCCAGATGGCTTCACTGGAGAATTCTACAAAACTTTTACAGAAGAGCTTGTACGAGTTCTACTCAAGCTATTTCAGAGCATAGAAGAGGAAGCAACACTTCCAAATTCATTCTATGAAGCCAGCATAACGCTGATACCGAAACCAGGCAAAGACATCACAAAAAAAAAAGAGAAAATTACAGACCAATATCTCTCATGAATATAGTTGCAAAAATTCTGAACAAAATTCTAGCCTATAGAATACAGTATCACATCAAAAAAATAATACACCACAACCAAGTAGGATTCATACCAGGTATGCAAGGATGGTTTAACATTAGAAAATCCATCAATGTAATTCACCACATAAATAAAAGGAAAGAAAAGAATCACATGATCATCTCAATTGACGCGGAAAAGTCATTTGACAAAGTCCAACACCCATTCCTGTTAAAAGCTCTCAATAAAATAGGTATAGAAGGGAAATTTCTCAACATAATAAAGGGAATCTATGCAAAACCAACAGCCTACATCATTCTCAATGAAGAGAGGCTGAAAACATTCCCCTTGAAAACAGGAACAAGACAATGATGGTCTTTATCACCACTCCTATTTAACATTGTGCTGAAAGTTCTAGCTAGAGAAATAAGGCAAGAGAAAGAAATAAAGGGGATCCAAATTGGTAATGAAGAAGTTATGCTGTCCCTGTTTGCAGATGATATTATACTATACATAGAAAACCCTAAAGACTCCACGAGAAATCTACTGGAACTAATAGAAAGATTCAGCAGAGTAGCAGGTTACAAGATAAACATTCAAAAATCAGTTGGATTCCTATACACCAGTAAAGAGAAAGATGAAAAGGAAGTCAGGAAATCAATACCATTTTCGATAGCCCCTAAAAAGATAAAATACTTAGGAATAAATCTGACCAGGAATTTAAAAGATCTATACAAAGAAAACTACAAAACACTGCTGCATGAAACCCAAAGGGACCTACATAAATGGAAGAACATACCATGCTCATGGATAGGCAGACTCAACATTGTGAAAATGGCAATTCTACCCAAAGCAATTTACAAATACAATGCAATCCCGATACAAATACCAGCAACATTCTTCAAAGAGATGGAAAAACTAATCATTAACTTTATATGGAAAGGGAAGAAGCCCTGAATAAGTAAAGCACTACTGAAGAAGAAGAAGAAAATTGGAGGACTCACACTACCTGACTTCAGAACCTACTATACAGCTACAGTAGTCAAAACAGCCTGGTACTGGTACAACAACAGAGACATAGACCAATGCAACAGAATTGAGAACCCAGATGTAAATCCATCCATCTACGGTCACCTGATTTTTGACAAGGGCCCAAAGTCCATCAAATGGGGAAAAGACAGTCTTTTTAACAAATGGTGCTGGCAAAACTGGATAGCCATTTGCAGATAAGTGAAACAGGACCCATACCTCACACCGTATACAAAAACTACTTCAAAATGGATCAAAGACCTGAATATAAAGCCTAAAACTATAAAATTCATAGAAGAAAAAATAGGACCAACACTTCAGGCCTTAATACATGGCATTAACAGGATACAAACCATAACCATCAACACACAAAACCCAACAGATAAACTAGATAGCTGGGATCTTCTAAAAATCAAACATTTATGTTCTTCAAAAGATTTCACCAAAAGAGTCAAAAGAGAACCTACAGACTGGGAAAAAAGTTTTGGACAGTACAAGTCAGACAAAGGTCTAATCTCCTTAATCTACAAGAAAATCCAACACATCTACAACAAAAAGACAAACAATCCTATTCAAAAATGGGCAAAGGAAATGAACAGACACTTCACCAAAGAAGACATTCAAATGGCCAACAGACACATGAGGAAATGCTCGCGTTCACTGGCCATTAGAAAAATGCAAATGAAAACCACAATGAGATACCATCTCACCCCGGCATTACTGGCACAAATCAAAAACACTGTAAATAACAAATGTTGGAGGGGCTGCGGGGAGATCGGAACTCTTAGGCACTGCTGGTGGGAATGCAAAATGATACAACCATTTTGGAAAATGATATGGTGTTTCCTCAGAAAGCTAGAAATAGAGATACCATTTGATCCAGCAATCCCACTCCTAGGAATATATCCTAGAGAAATAAGAGTTGTCACTTGAATAGACATATGCACACCTATGTTCATGGCAGCATTGTTCACAATAGCAAAACGATGGAAACAACCTAGATGCCCACCAACAGATGAATGGATAAAGAAACTATGGTACATACACACAATGGAGTACTATGCATCAAGAAAGAACAACAATGAATCTGTGAACCATCGCATAACATGGATGAAACTGGAGGACATTATGCTGAGTGAAATAAGTCAATCACAAAAGGACAAATATTGTATGAGACGTCTATTGTAAAAACCCATGAAAAAGTTCACACACAAAATGTAACAATCCTTGTTGGTTATCAGGGATGGGAGGGGAGGTAGGAAAAATACTAAATAGGCAATAGATAAGTGGTATCTTGGGTGAAAGGTGAGACAGGACACAATACAAGGGAAACTAACACAACCTGCTCAAGGAAAGGTGATGGAGGCCCCATGGACACATCCAAACTCCCCGAGGCACTGATATGCTGGACGGAGGGCTCTGGGTACCATGGTCTCAGGGAACATCTAGCTTAATTGGCATGACACTACTTATAAAGATAATGCTCTACATTCTACCTTGGTGAGTAGAGTCTGGGGTCTTAAAAGCCTGTGAGTGGCCATCTAAGATACTACACTGGTCTCATCCCTTCAGGAGCAAGGGAGAATGAAGAGAACAGGATACAAGGAAAAGATTAGTCTAAAGGACTAATTGTCCACAGCTACCAAGACCTCCACTGGACTGAGTCCAGTACAGCTAGATGGTGCCCGGCTACCACCACTGACTGCTCTGACCAGGATCACAACAGAGGGTTCCTGACAGAGCTGGAGAAGGATGTAGAGCATAATTGTAACTCACAAAACAAAAGACCAGATTTACTGGCCTAAAGGAGACTGGAGAAACCTCAAGAGTATGGCCCCCAGACACCCTTTTAGATCAGTGGTGAAGTTACCTTCGAGGTTCACTGTTCAGCCTGGGAGTGGACAGCCCAGTAAAACCAAATGAGACTAACAAGGCACAGGAGTCCAGTGACAAGGGCCAGAAGGCAGAAGGGGAGTAGGAAGCTGATGGTAGGGAACACAAGGTTGAGTAAGGATACTGTTGATGTGTTGTGAGATTGTTAACCATTGTTATAGGGTAACATTTGTAGTAACTGTTAAATGGGAGGCTATTTTGTCCTGTAAGCCTTCATCTGAAGTGAGAATAACAGCACAATTAGAAGAGCGTAGTCAATGTCACTTAAATGTGTACGTAAAAAGTTTTGAAATGGAGTATCTTTGGCTATGTGTATTTTCACCAAAAAAAAAATAAAAGTTGAGAAGTTAGAGGGTTAAAATGTTGTGGGGTAGTTAACCAAAGTCATAAAACAGTATGTGTACTACTGTTACATGAGAAACTGTTCTGTAAGCCTTCACCTGAAGTACAATAAAATATTAAAAAAAAAAAAAAGAACTCTTGCCTCATATTCAAAAAAAAAAAAAAACATACAGGACTTCTCTTGACTCTAGCCCTTGAATTTTACATTCTTTGCTTACAGCCCTAAATTAGACTCTTTCTCTTTTTATATGACATGTCCCTTTATTTTTTTCTGGTAGTTGTGGATAATTAGATTCCTATGAAGTAGCATTGAATTCAGGGTCCTCTCTTTAATTTGTAATAAATCAAAACAACTACACATATATCTCAGTTCTCTTCAGAGAAAGAAGTAGATTCAATGTCCCTAATATTTGTAAGATGAGTATCTACTTCTCGTATTTTCTACAACTTAGCTTTTGTTTATATAGTGTTTTGTTTTTTTTTTATCATTAAAGTACATGGTGGTGTTTTTTAGACTCTGGAGATAAATGATATTTCTTCCTTTATTATTAATTATTTTGTTCACAAAGATTTTGGCATCTGCATACTACATTTCTTTCATCTAAGTGTAGGTCCCATCCAAAACAATATTTCATAAAAGAAACCAAAATTTATGCCATTCATTGCCTGTGAGTATTTTTTGTTTTTGTTTTTGTTTTTTGTTTTTTGTTTTTTTGTTGTAGGGAAATTAGTTTATTTATCCAGTATCTGTATATATTAGGAAGCAATTGCTCCCTACTGAGTCAGACATTGTACATGAATGTCCTCTTGTCCTTGTTGACTCCAAGCACATTCATTTTATTTATTTATTTTGTTAATTCTGTTTACGAAGGCTTCTCTCTTTCCTATTTAGAATGCAATTAATTGAGAACTTTTCTTTTAATAAGACATTCAAACATACTTATAGCTACAAACCAATAGCATAAATGCACCACGTACCTAACTACGTCTATAACAGACCCCAGATCTCAGATGAACAGGTCATTGTAGCCACTCACAGGCTTATCTCATAATACAAAGTGGCAACCAACCAAATCATGGTGATATCCATTCAAATGGAACAATTCGTCCACAACAGCAGTCCATCAGCTTTTGGAGGTGGCAATAACCACACGATTTTAAACACTGTACAATTTTCAGCAGGGAATGCGTGTGATATAATTATCTGTTTCAATAAATGTCACATAGTAATTACCAAGGAAGATAGAACTGACTTGACAACTTGAAACAAGTCCTGCTGTCTGGGCTGCCTACTGTTAAACCAAATACTAGTTAGGAAAGCGTGCAAAACGGGAAGAAAAGCAAAGAAAAAGAAAACTGCATTTTCAGGTAGTGATTGAGGAGCTGATCTTTAGGTCCTTTTTTTCTTTTTCTTTTAACAAAACTTGCTATGAGTTTGATTAAGATAAATACAGAGTTCCCTAAGCTTCAAAGCATTTCAGGAGATTATATAAGAAATAACTTGGAAATGTCATTAATTCTGACACTTAATTGCGTTTCACTTTATTTCACACTCGCTTGTCTTGAAGGATTTATAATTTAAGTCTCTCATCTAAGGGAAGAATGCATAATTTGTTTCAATTGTCTGTTGTTTCAATTAGCCTCTGGTGATCGTTTCATATTTAAAGGGTTCATCTGGGGAAGATTTGTTTCTGCCTCCTGAGCAAAAGGGGGAAAAAGCAGGAGTAGCAGAGAATCCCTGAAGCTACCTCATCCTCCTGGGGACCGCACAGAAAAGATCTGTCTTTTGTGGATAGGATTACCTGATGAAAACGTATTTTTTGCTAGCTATCTTATTACAAAATTATTCAGTATGGGATTCAAGTGAGAGACTGTATTCCCTACCCCTTCCGGTTACTGCCTTTGCTTTTTATTCATGGAAATTGAAGGGAAGTTGATGAGTGTTAGCACTATAATAATGAGAAAAAAATATTATTGTCCTCATGTCCTTGTCGATCTCAAGAACATTCCTTCTATTTATTTATTTAGTTAGTTCTATTTATAAAGGCATCTCTCTTTTCTATTCAGAGTTCAATTAATTGATAATGTTTCTTTTAATAATAAAACATTTGAACATATTCATAGCTGCAAACCAATAGCATCACTCCATTAGTGACACAGCGTGGTTGAACATATGCAAGGCTTCTGAGTTCTAGGGCTAAGAATCCTGTCGGAGAGAGTGGGGAACAACGAAAAAGACAGAAGAGTGGTGGCATTTCAGAGGCAGTTGGTCAATCAAAGAGCGAGAATGTTAAAATTGGATTGGATTCATGGTTCAGCCACTTATTAGCAGTGTGACATTGAAAAAATGATATAAAACTCTCTTACTTCACTTTCTTCATTTGAAAAGTAATCGGGATAAATCTTCTTCTGGGGGCATTATAGTGAGAATCTTACGACCTAATAAATCACGTGTACTGAACACACTGTACCTCATACAAAGTAGACAGTCAAAACACTAGTGTTCCTTTTCTTTTCTTTTTTTTTTTTTTTAACATTGCTCCCTTGTGGTCTTAAATATATTCTGGGTTAAGCTACTTCTCTAGAATTGGCTTTTTATTTACTTATCCCAGTGGAGAGCAAAATTGCTCAGTTTCACACAGATGATGTGTTTTGGATTGATTGTGGAAATGATGCTTCAAATCCAATGCTTCACTCCGCCTTGAATCTACATCCTATGCAATGTAATTTCTCGGCTCAGAAGTGGTGTCCCTTTCCCCCCTCTTGATTCTGAGTTGACTTGTGATGTACTCTTGGCAATAGCGTTCAGTTATATGCCACTTCCAAGCAAGTTGTTGTTGTGGTAGTTGTGAGTTGTGGAGTCAATTCCCTGATGGCGCAGTGGTTAAGCACTCAGTTGCTTTCAAAAGGGTGGTGGTTTGAAGCCACCTACTGCTGCACTGGAGAAAAGACTTGGCCATCTGCTCCTGTAAACATTACAGAATAGGAAACCTTACGGGACAGTTCTACTCTGTCTTATACGGTTGCCATGAGTATGACTACCAAGCATAGGACCCAGGAAGTCTGTGTGATATTCTCTCTCTCTTCTACTCCTGTTGTGCTATAAGTACAAGACAAAACTAGATTGCTGGAGGATGAGAGACAGGTGGCCAACTAATGCTAATCACCCTGGTTCAGCAGCCAGTTAAGCAACAGACATGCAAATGAACCCCAGCAGAAGCCAGAATAACTGCCTAGCCAAGACCAGCCAAAATTAGCAGAAACTGCTAAGATACTCACAGTTGACCACAGACACATGAGTGAGTCCATACATGACAAAAAGAACATCCTAACAGACTCATGGATGCCTGAGCCGAGTAAATCTTATAATTTTAAGCCATTAAATTTTGGATAGTTCATTATAAAACAACAGATAATTGATACATGAGGTTAGGGGTATGGTTTAAGGCTGTCTTCTGCCATTTACCACCAATCAAGTCAGAACTAAGGAAAGCAAATATAATTATTATCCAAAGTAACTACAAAGTATATCAAAATAGTTTTAATTAAAATTCATCAATAGGAGAATTATTGGTGGTAACAAATTCTTCTGCAGTTAATAAACACTTTTCAAGGAGAATTGAAAAACCTATAGGTGATTCATATCTTATTGCCAAATGTTTTCATGTCAGCTACATGGATTGTAACTGTTGTTAGGTGCTGTCGAGTTGGTTCTAACTCATAGTGACCCCATGTACAACAGAACGAATCACTTCCTGGTCCTGTGCCACACTCACAATCGTTGGTATGGTTGAATCCATTGTTGCAACCACTATGTCAATCCATCTCGTTGAGGGTGTTTCTCTTTTTCACTCATCCTCTACTCTACCAAGCATGCCGTCTTTATCCAGGGACTGGTCCCTCCTGAAAACCTGTCCAAAGTAAGCAAGACAAAGTCTTGACATCCTTGCTTCTAAAGAGCCTTCTGGCTGTACTTCTTCCAAGATAGATGTGTTCATTTTTCTGGCAGTCCATGATATATTCGATATTCTTTGCCAATCCCATAATTCATAGGCAACAATTCTTCTTTCATTTTTCTTATTTATTGTCCAGAATTTGCATGCATATAAGGCGATTGAAAAAACCATGGGTTGGATCAGGCACACTTAGTCATTAAAGTGATATCTTTGCTTTTTAATACTTTAAAGAGGTCTTTTACAGCAGATTTGGCCAATGCAGTATGTCGTTTGATTTCTTGACTGTTGTTCCCATGGGCATTGATTGTGAATCCAGGTAAAATGAAATCTTTGACAACTTCAATCTTTTCTTTGTTTATCATGATGTTGCTTATGGGTCTAGATGTGAGGCTTTTTGTTTCCTTTATGTTGAGGTGTAATCCATACTGAAGGCTATAGTCTTTGATATTTATCTAAGTGCTTCATGTCCTCTTTGCATTCAGCAAGCAAGTTTGTGTCATCTGCATATCATAAACGGTTAATGAGTCTTCCTCCAATCCTGATGCCTCGTTCTTTTTCATATATTCCAGCTTCTCTGATTATTTGCTCAGCATACAGATTGAATAGGTATGGTGAAAGGATACAAACCTAACACACACCTTTCCTGATTTTAAACCATGCACTATCTCCTTGTTCTGTTTGAATGATTGTCTCTTGATCTATGTACAGGTTCAAAATGAGCAAAATTAAGCGTTCTGGAATTCCAGTCCTTCACAATGTTATCCATAATTTGTTATGATCCACACAGCCGAATGCTTTTGCAAAGTCAATAAAACACAGGTAAACATACTTCTGGTATTCTCTGCTTTCAGCCAAGATCCATCTGACATCAGCAATGATAACCCCAATTCCATGTCCTCGTCTGAATCCAGCTTGAATTTCTGGCAATTCTGTGTTGATGTACTGCTGCAACCATTTTTAAATTATATTCAACAACATTTTACTCGCATGTGAAATTGATATTGTTTGATAATTTCCACATTCTGTTGGCTCACCTTTCTTTGCAATGGGCACAAATATGGATCTCTTCCAGTCTTTGGCCCAGTAGCTGTCTTTCAAATTTCTTGGCATAGACGAGTGAGTGCTTCCAGCACTGCATCCATTTGTTGAAACATTTCAATCGGTATTCCATCAATTCCTGGAGCCTTGTTTTTCGCCAATGCTTGGGCTTCTTCCTTCAGTACCATCGTTTCTTGCTCATATGCTACCTCCTGATATGGTTGAACATCAATTACTTTTGTTACAGAGACTGTGTATTCCTTCCATCTTCTTTTGATATTTCCTGCATCATTCAATAGTTTGCCCATAGAATCATTCAATGTTGCAACTCAAGGCTTCAATCTTTTCTTCAGTTCTTTCAGCTTGAGAAATGCTGAGCATGTTCTTCCCTTTCGGTTTTCTAACTCCAGGCATTTACACATCTCATTATAATACTTTACTTTGTCTTTTCAAGCCACTCTTTGAAATCTTCTGTTCAGCTCTTTTACTTCATCTTTTCCTCTATTCACTTAGTTGCCCATTCAAGAGCAAGTTTCAGAGTCTCTTCTGACATCCATTTTGGTCCTTTCTTTCCTGTCTTTTTAATAATCTTTTGCTTTCTTCATGTATGATGTCTTTGATGTCATGCCACAACTCATCAGGTCTTTGGTCATTGGTGTTCAATGTGTCAAATCTATTCTTGAGTTGGTCTCTAAATTCAAGTGGAGTATACTCAACGTCATGCTATGGCTCTCATCGGCTTTTTAGAATTTTCTTCAGCTTCAGCTTGAACTTGCATATGAGCAATTGATGATTTTTTCCACAGTGGGACACTGGACTTGTTCCGACTAATGATATTGAGCTTCTCCATAGTCTCTTTCCACAGATGTATTTGATTTGATTCCTGTGTATTCCATATGACTAGGTCCATGAATATAGTCGCTATGCATGTTGTTGAAAAAAGGTATTGCCAATGAATAAGTCTTGGTCTTGCAAAATTCTATCATGGGATCTCCAGCGTTGTTTCTATCAACAAGGCCATATTTTCCAACTACTGATCTTTCTTTTTGGTCCCAACTTTTGCATTCCAATCACCAGTAATTATCAAGGCCTCTTGATGTGCATGTTTGATCAATTTCAGGCTGCAGAAGTTGGTAAAAATCTTCAATTTCTTTATCTTTGGCATTAGTGGCTGGTGTGTAAATTTGAATGATAGTCATACTAACTGGTCTTCCTAGTAGATGTGCGGATATTATCCTATCATTGACAGTGTTGTACTTAAGGATAGATCTTGAAATACTGTTTTTGACAATGAGTGTGATGCCATTCCTCTTTAATTTGTCACTCCTGGTATAGTAGGCCATATTATAGTCCAATTCAGAATGGCCAACGCCAGTCCATTTCAATGCATTAAAATGCTTAGTATATCTATCTTCAAGAGTTCCATTCATTTTTTCACAACTTCCACTTTTCCTAGGTTAGTACCTCATACAGTCGGTGTTTCAGTTATTAATGGATATTTATTGCTGTTTCTTCTCATTTTGAGTCGTGCCAAATCAGTAAAGTAGACCATCCTATTTTATTCACTTATTTATTCAAATGCATTTTCTAATTTATAAAACATGTGTAAAACACTTCCAATATGTTAGGTACTATGATAGTTTTAAAAGTTAGCATTGGGACCTAAAATTGGGAAGTTCGGATTCTATTTGGGAGGAAAAGACACATGAACGTGAATGCTGCTATGATGTAAACGCTGTAACAAAAATAACTAGAACAAAATTTGCCTAAAGAAAGGAACAGCTATAAAGAGGCAAATGATGGAATATTTTAAAGCATGATAAGGAGTTTCAAAATACATGAGATAGATTCAATAAACAAAAATCCCATTGCTGTCGAGTCAATTCTGACTCATAGTGACCCTATAGCACAGAGTAGAACTGCCCCCCAGGGTTTCCAAGGAGCAGCTTGTGGATTTGAACTGCCGACCTTTTGGTTAGCAGTTGTAGTTCTTAACTACTGGGCCACCAGGGCTCCATGAGAGAGATTAGAGAGTGAGAAAGACAAAATTCACTGAATAAGGACAAGGTTTCACTCAGCATATTCCAATAAAGAACATGGCTGGATGTTTCCTAATCTATGTGATTGTGTTATCTTAAGCAAGAATTTCCTTACAATGAAAGTGAAAGAAATACAAAAGTCCCTCAGCAGGTGACAATAGAGCTAGTTGACCACTGTCAGGAATCCTGTATGAGGGATTAAGTGGCCTTACTTCTTTTAGATGTGATATATATGTATATTATATAACTATATTTTGGCAAACTGGGGAATTTTAGTCACATACACACACATACACACACATTACTACCATACACTATTTTTCCCTTTTCTATTTTCATAAATACCTTATCTTGGTGTCTCTGACTCTGTCCCTGTGTCACCCCTCTCTTTTTTAAATTTAACAATATGTTTAGATATTTTCATTGCACTGCAGATAGATCTATATCTTTCATTTTATCAGTATTCCTAATATTTTGTTGTTTGAGTTTCTCTTTTTTCCTTCCAGCCCTTTTGATGAATATTCAGGCCACCCCCAGTGATTTATTATTACAAACAATGTTCAATGAACAGTCCACAGAATTGTGTGCACTTGTTTAGAATCTATCACAACTACACCTGTGTGATAGATTCTAAAAAGTAAATTACTTGGTCAAAAACTTAAAATTATTAAAGTGTTGATAAATATTAAAAATCAGCTGCCAAAAGTTATTCCTAATCTTACTCCTACCTCAGTGTGTGATGGTCCAGATATTTGAGTCCTCATTAAGTTTATGCAACAGTAATCTTGTAAAATTTGGGGCAGTTTGATGAGTGAGGAAGAAATCAAATCCCATTTTAGTTTGCTTTTCTCTGACTGCTTGTAAAGTTGCACATATTTTCATATGAATATTGGACATTTGCGTTTCTGATGTGACTTGCCTATCCATAACTTTTGTTCTTATATTTCTTGAGGTGCTTGTTCCTCTTTTAATTTTTAGGACTTTTCATATTATGAATCCTAATCCTTTTTCTTTTACATATTTTGCAAATATTTTTCTCAGTCTATCAACTTTTTTAAAATTTTGTTTCTTTTCTTTTATTCTATAGAAATATAATTTGTAGTTAGTCACATTGATCCACATTTTCCATTATAGATTCTTGGTGTTCTACCTCATACTGGAAAGTCTTCTCCTCCAAATAAAAATAAGAACATAGTCCTGTGTTTTCTTACAATAACTTTGTAGTTTTGTTTGACACTCTCTGGAGTTTGTGTGTTTCAGCGTGTGCATGTATTGAGAGGTATGGATCTAACTCTATTTCTCCCAATTTACTGAATAAATGATAATTCTGTCACTGTTTTGAAATTCTATCTCAGTGATAGACTATTTTACATTTATACACAGGTCTGCTTTTAAACTATTGATATTTTCGGAATCCATTTGTAGTCAGTGACTGTATCCCAGTGTAAAAAATCCTTCTACTTCACACTGTATTTTGATGTTTGTAAAAACAATTTTACCCTTAATTTTTCTTTATTCAAAATTTACTTGTCTATTCTTTACACAATTTGTCTTCCACATAAACTTAAGAATCAGTTTCTCAAATTTCATTTTAAAATGTTGTTGGGATTGGATTCTGCTTGTATTAACCTTCTAGATTAATTTGGGAAAATTGATGTCATTATAATACTGTATCTTCCTATTCACAACACATCTCTCTCTGTTTATTTAAACCTCCCTTTATATCTTCTGAGATTTTAATTTCCTTCGAATATATCTTGATTATTTCTTTTGTGATTAATTCCTAAGCCTATTTTTATTTTTCTGTGTTTACATGAATGTGATTTAATTTTACATTTTTTTTAGTAAAATTTTGCTAGTTCATGTATATTTATATGCATTGAACTCTTTCATTAGTTCTAAGAAATTTCAGTTAATTTATTTGGATCAATAACTGGAGAAAGACATGCTTGGTAAAGTAGAGGGTCCATGAAAAAGAGGGAGACCCTCAATGAGATGGATTGACACAGTGGCTGCAACAATGGGCTCAAACATACCTACTATTGTGAGGAAGGTGCAAGACCAGGGAACATTTTGCTCTATTATACATAAGGTCACTATGAGTCAGAGCTAACTGGACAGCACCTAACCACAACAGCAACAACAGCTTGGATTTACTAAGCAGTATATTATATTGACTATATAGTGTTAGTTTTACTACTACCTTACCAATACTAATACTGTATTTTGAATGACATTTGTAGAGTTTCTAATGTTGAAACTTTTGTGGAGTACCATAAGTGGGGTGTTACCCTAACAAATACCTAAAAATTAGCTTTTTAACATGTGATGGTTTCAATGTTTTAACATTGTATTTAAGATTTTGGTAATTTTGTCTGTAACTGAGTTTGTCTATAGCTTTTTTTACGGTATTCTATCTAGAAGTTTTGCTAGAAAGAACATAAAATCTTATATCTATGTCACTTATAATGATGGGTATTTAAGTCATTTGAAAATTTGTTTATGGCTACCATTTCAGATTTTCTACCTCATTTTTTAATCAATTATGGTAATTTGTAATGTCCTGGAAAATTATTGTTCTTGTTCCCATTTTCATATTATATAGTTTCCTAAAGTCTCATTTATCGATAGCTCTCATTCTATCTCCATTCTAACTCTCAATGATTTCTCCATCTCTCCTGTCTACTTTGCACCTTCTTGTACTCTTATGTATTCATATATTTAGAAGTCTTCTTGATTTCATGTGAGTTGAACAGACATAAAGACGTTTGTTCTCTTCCCCCCTCTTGTTCATTCCAATGTAGCTGCATCCTTGTGCTCCTTGCTTTGAAGCAATGTAGGAGGAACCTTCAGTCTAGTGGAGAAGACAGATGTCAAAAAATGATTATGGAAAGAAAGAGATGATCAAAGTCATAATCAAAGCACACACACAATGATGTAGCAAAGAATGGGAAGTCAAATGCTTACTGGAAAAAAATAGTAATGAGAATGTTTAAATCAGGCTGAATTTAACATTTTCCTCTTACTGAAATACTTTCTTCCCTTTGCTTCCAGGATTCTACTCTTCTCTGCTTTTTCTTATTTCTCACTGGCTGCTACTCCTTAGTCTTCTTTATTATTATTATTATTTTTTTTTATTTTCTGAAATTTGTGAATGTCAGACTGTGCCAGAGCTCTCCTGCTTTTATCACTACATTCACTCTCTAGGAAATTTCATACTTTCCCTGTCTTTAAATTCCACCTTTGTTCTGGTAGTTTCCCAATTTATATCTTCATTCAAATCTGCTACTGAGATTGCATTTCAGAACTGCTAACTCAAAATCTTTAAGTGAAAGTGTTACAGGAATTATACAATCTACATGTCCAAGGCTGTATCCTTGATTCCCACCACCAGGTCACATCTTCTGCCAGTTTTTCTCTACTCAGTAAATAATATCACTATATAACGAGTTGTTCATGATAAAAATCTAGTGTTATAACTTGGGTATTCTTTATTTTAAATCTTGCACTTACTTCATCAGCAAATTCTATTATCAAAATATATCCAGAGAGTTCTACTTATGTTTGGGATATAGAAAACCACAAGTGAATGTTTCCATCCTATAACATCAAAACCTGAATAATCTACAAAATCATAACTTTTCCTGAGCCCATCAAAGAGATGAGGTCATAAGGCAACCAAGCACAAAAGTAATAGCTAGCTACTGCTTGAGAAATTTGAAGCCTATGGACTATTGTATGCAGTGATAACAACAAGAAGTCCTAAACACAAATAAATTACTAACTAGACAGTCTCAACATTCCACAGTAATGGCCTGTCAGAAGAAGAAGTGTGACCATTTCTGGATGTAAATATTTATCTCAGTCTCTACTGTTGGTCTACATGTGATATCTGCCATGTAATCAATAATTATGAGACACGCATAAAAGTAAGAAAAAAATATCTAATGTTTAGAGATAAAACAAACAGAAGACTAACAGATGAGCCAGATATAAGAATTACCAGATCAGGAATGTAAAACAACTCTGATTAATATGTTAAATAATCTGGTGAATAAGATAGATAACATACATGAACACAGACAATTTTGGCAGAGAGATGAGAATTGTACAAAAGTCTAACAGAAATGCCAGAAGTTAAAAAAAAAAATATTTATCAGAGATGGGCAAGCTCATCAGCAGACTGAACATAGAACAGAAAAGAATCAGTGAACTTAAGGCTAGGTCTATAGAAATTGTCTAAAAAGAAGCACAAAGAGAATAAAAAAAAAGTGTGATAAAAACAAAACAAATTTCTGGTCTGGACAAGGTGGCAAAAACTCAATTCTCCTTTCTACTTCTCACTTGTAACAACTATAAAAACTGTAAGTAATGGAAGAGTGAAGCAAAGCAGAACTCTCATGGGAAGGAAGAAATGAAACAGTTCCTATTTTCAGATGACACACTCATCTAGGTAAAAAAATCATAAGCAATATTAAAAAAAAAAAAAAAAACCCTAGAACTGGTAAATAAGTTCAGCAATGTCACAGGATAGAATTTCAACACACACACACACAAAGGCAATAACATTTCCATATACTAACAATGAATACACAGAAATTGAAATTTTAAAAATGATGTGCAGGGCTGGAGGGTATATGGGGACTATATTCTTTCTGCACAATTTTTTTCCTGTAAATTTAAACTTCTCTTTAAAAGTCTTAAAAAGTCTAATATTATTTAAAATCTCTTCACAGAAAATGGAATATTTAGGTATATACTTACCCAAATATGTACAAGTTTGTGTTCTGACTATTGCTGTTGTTAGGTGCCATCGAGTCAGTTCTGACTCAGTAACCCTATGTACAACAGAACGAAACACTACCCGGTCCTACACCATCCTCACAATTGTTGCTGTGTTTGAGCACATTGTTGCAGCAACTTGTGTCAATCCATCTCTTTGAGGGGCTTTCTCTTTTTTGCTGACCCTCTACTTTACCAAGCATGATGTCCTTCTACAGGGATTGGTCACTCCTGACATACATGAGACAAATGTTTCTAAGGAGCATTCTGGCTGCACGTCCTCCAAGACAGATTTGTTTATCCTTTTGGCAGTCTATGATATGTTCATATTCTTCACCAACACCGTAATTCAAAGACATCAATTCTTCTTTAGACCTCGTTACTCATTGTCCAGCTTTCACATGCATATGAGGCAATTAAAAATATTATGGCTTGGTGAAGGTGCACCTTAGTCCTGAAGGTGACATCTTTGCTTTTTAACACTTTAAAAAGGTCTTTTGTATCATATTTTCTCAACATTACAAACTTACAAATTAAAAATCTCAAAGAATATCTGAATTAATGGAGATAAATACCACGTTCATGGACTGGAAGAACCAACAAAGTAAAAATGTCAATTCACCAAACTGATCTATAGATTTAATGCAAATCATATTAAAATTCTAGCAAAGTTTTGTGTAGCTGTATGTAAGCTCATTCTAAAAATTATTTGGAAAGGCACAACCACTAGAATAACTAAAAATTAAAAAAAAAAAAAAAAAACCACCTTGACACAGAAGACTAAAGTGGGAGTTATGGCTCTACGTAATATTAAATCATACAGTATAGCTACAGTAACCAGGACAGCATGGAGTTTATGGAAGAGATAGGCATACAGATCAATGGCCCATAATAGAGAACCGGAAATAGACCTACATAAGTATGCCTGACTAATTTTTGGTGAACTCGCAAAAGCAATTCAAGGAAGAAAGGATAGCTTTTTCAACAAATGGTGACTGAGCAACTTGACATTCATGGGGGGAAAATCCCATATATGTCTCACACTTTTATACAAAACTTAACTCAGAATGGATAAAATACTTAAATAAAGTAAAACTATGAAACTTATAGAAAAAAATGAGAGAAAATTTTGGCATTTAGGTTTAGGCAAAGTGTTCTTAGATGTGACACTAACAGCATGATTCATAAAAGGAAAAATACAAATTATAAAATTAAAATTCTATATTATAAAATACATAAAATTAGACTTCATCAAAATATAAACCTTTTTCTGTGTTAAGACCTTGCGTACAGAAAGAAAGCACAAGTTTAAGACTGTGGGTTTTGCAAACCACAAATACAACAAGTCTAGTGTCTAGAACATATAAAGGACTCTCAAAGCCCAAAAGTAAAACAAACAAACAAAAATCCAGTTACAAAATGAGCAAAAGACATGAACAAACACTTCACTGATGAGGAGATATAGATTGCAAATAAACACAAAAAAAGGTGTTCAACACCATTAACCATTAGGGAAAAGCAGATTAAAACCACAGTGAGATATCATTACACATATGTCAGAATAACTAAAAAATAGAAGTTTAAAAAAAAAGTGACAACACCAAATTCTAGTAAGGATGCAGAGAAACCATCAACAAACATTGCTGGTAGGAATTCATACTGGTACAGCAAATCAGGAAAACATTTTGGCAATTTCTTAAAAATCTAATCACGCAACTGCCACATGACCTAGAAATTGCACTCGTGGGCAATTTCTTAGGAAAATGAAACCTTATGTTCATACACACACACACACTCACACACAAAAAAATCTGCTTCACAGATGTTCATAGCAGCTTTATTCATAATGGTCAAACCAGAAACAACTCAGATGTTCTTCAGTGGGTGAATAGTTAACAAAACTGTGGTACATATAAACCATGGAATACTACATAATGTTCTTTTTTCTCAGTTCCTTTTATTAAAAAGAAATGAACTATTTATACACGCAACCACTTGGTGGAATATACAAGGATTTATAATGAGTGAAAAAAAGGCAATCCCAAAATGTTACGTAATGCATGATTCCATTTATACATTTTTGAAATCACAAAATCATAGACATGGAGATCTGCTTATTGCTGAGTGTTAGGATGAAGGTAATAGGAGAGGAGGTGGGAAGCTTATTAGAGGACTATATGAGGAATCATTGAGATGAAGGGACTCTTCTATATCTTGACTCTAGTACTGAAAACATGGACCTACACATGTGATAACATTGTGTATAACTCAACATACACGCATACACACACACACACACACACACACACACACGCACACATGCACACAAATAGATGAGTGAAAGTAAAACTGGAGAACTCTGAATATAATCAATGGATTGTATATTAATATCCTGGCTATAATTTTGCAAGACGTTAGTTACCATTTGGGCAAACTTGGTAAAGAGTACATGAGATCTCTCTGTATTATTTCTTACAACTAAGTGTGGATTTATAATTATCTCAGTAAAAATTTCAATTAAGAAAAATACAACAAGGCATCCCAGAACTATGGGACAGTATCTGATAATTTAATATAATATAAATTATGTTACAAAAAGAGAGAATAAAAGATGGAGACAGAAAATTTGAAGAGGTACTAGTCAAGAGCTTCCCAAAATTAATGGAAAATAACAAACCACAGATCCAAGAATCTCAGAGAACTTCAAGGAAAAAAAAAAAATAGAAGCAATAAATGTAAATAAATAAATAAATATATATGTATTTACCTCATAGAAACATCATATGCAAACTTCTGGAAAACAAAAAGAAACATGTTTCAAGCAGAAACAAAAAGAACTACTACATTATAGAGGAACTGTAAGACAGAGGAAACTGGAGTGACATCTTAAAAGTGATGAAAAAAGAAAACTGTCCACACAGCATTCTATACACAGTGAAAATAACGTTTCAAACATGAAGGCAAAATAAAGACACTTTTAGACAAAGAAAACTGAAGGGATTCACTGGCAGATCTGCATTACAGAAAATGTTAAAGTGGGTTTTCCAGAAAGGAGTATGATGTTGCTATTGTTGTTGTGAGGTGCTGTCAAGTCAGTTCTGACTCATAGCCACCCTATGCACCATGGAACGAAACACTGCCCAGTCCTGTGCCATGCTCACAACCGTTGTTATGCTTGAGCCTATTGTTGCAGCCACTGTGTCAGTCCATCTCTTTGAGGGT
Source organism: Dugong dugon (assembly GCA_030035585.1). NCBI lineage: Eukaryota > Metazoa > Chordata > Mammalia > Sirenia > Dugongidae > Dugong > Dugong dugon. Next base: position 96,031,409 of record CM057472.1, on the reverse strand, counting down.
CTTCCTCTTTTTCACTGACACTCTACCAAGCATGATGTCCTTTTCCAGGGACTGATCCCTCCTGACAACATGTCCAAAGTATGTAAGAGGTAGTCTCGCCATCCTTCCTGCTAAGGAACATTCTGGTTGTACTTCTTCCAAGACAGATTTGTTCCTTCTTTTGGTAGTCCATGATATAGTCAATATTCTTTGCTAACACCACAGTTCAAAGGTGTCAATTCTTCTTTGGTCTTTCTTATTCATTGTCCAGCTTTTGCATGCATATGATGCGATTGAAAATACCATAGCTTAGGTCAGGCACACCTCAGTCTTCAAGGTGACATCTTTGCTTTTCAACACTTAAAGAGGTCTTTTGGAGCAGATTTGCTGGATGCAATGCACTTTTTAATTTCCTGACTGCTGCTTCCATGGGTGTTGATTGTGGATCCAAGGAGCATGATACAAACGGAAATTAGGATCTACACAAAGAAAGGGCTACTTGATGTGTTATTCATTCATCCATGTGTTTTTCACCAAATATATAGTCTACTGTGTTTCTGTAACTAATGATCATTTCCCATTAATGTGTGTATAATCAATTTAGCGGATTTGGGCCTTTTTCTTTATATAGGAAAAAAAAAATGAAGAGGAACTGCCAGATTCTTCAGGAGCCCTGCTCCCGCGGTGGTGAAAATGCTTGGCTACTAACCAAAGTTTGGTGGTTGGAACCCACCAGCTGCTCCATAGGAGAAAGATGTGGCAGTCGGCTTCTGTAAAGATTTACAGCCTTGGAAACCATATGGAGGAAGTTCTACTCTGTCTTAGAGGGTTGGTATGAGTTGGGTTTTGGTTATCAGATTCTTCTGGGAAGATTTCTTCAAAGAAAATTGAAAATTACTCTTCTAGATTCAGGAGATATAGCTATGTAAGACACGTATGATACCTACCCTCAGAGAGTTTATAGTCTATCAGAAGAATCAGGCATTGCACAAGTATTTATACAAATATTTATTTATCTACTGTTAAGGATTGAAAAGTGCCCTTCAAATATTTATGGCAAAGTAACTGTGAATATGACCTTGTTTGAAAATAGGGTTTTTGAAATGTTATCAGTTAACTTGAGGTCATAATGGAGTAAGGTGCATCTTAATCCAATATGAGTGGTGTCCTATAAGAAAGGAGAGGAGGCACAGAGAGACAGACTGAGTGCACATGGCTTTGTGACAATGGAGTTATGTTGTAGCTGCAAGCCATCAAATGCACAGAGATACCAGAATCCAGGAGAAACAAGAAAGTTTCTTCCCCTAGAGTCATCTGAGAGAAACTGACCCTGCTGACACCTTGAATTCAGTCTACTGGACTCCATAACTGTGAGACAATAAATCTTTATTCTTATAAGCAGCTCTGTTTGTAGTATTTTGTTACAGTTGCCCAAGGAAACTAACACACCTACAGCATTGATAGTGTTGTGAGAGACAAGTAGTATGCACAATACAATGTTGTCACAAGTATTGAGAAGGCTTCCCTGAAAATCTATCACTGACACAGCATTCAAGCATTTACCAAGCATTTATCATCTGTTTTTTGCCTTACTTTTCTCAGCAACTCTGGAAAGAAATATTGCTAGTAATTTTCTCCCTAGTTTTTACGGCTAAGATAATTAAGGTTCCTGTAAGTGAGTTGCTCAAAGTCGTAAATCTAGTAAGTAGTAGAGAAGATTAGAATCTAAAATTTTTGACTTCCCAGATCAAAGAGTTCTGTGGCAAGAAGGGAGCCATGTGCCCATGTGCAAATTCAGAAGTGCACTTTGGTTTAAGTGGAAGCCTTGGTGGTATAGTGGACCATAGAAACACTGGGTTCAATCTTGACTCAACTCTTAAGTAGTTCTGGGGCTCCCGGTAAGGCTATTCTTTCAGGAGACATTCACTTGCCTCATTGATAATGCAAGGAACAGTCTTGATCCTTGATACTCAAAGTATGGCCCTTGGACTGCAGCGCTGGTGTCAGTGGGTGTTAAAGAAACAGAATCTAAGGCCCCATCCTGACATACTGCATTGGAACTCCACTGTAACAAATCTCCAAGTAATTAGTATTTGCAGTAAAGTCTGAGAGCTACTTCTTTAAGTAATTATTCCTCAACATTATGATTATGAATAGATACACAGTCCCTGGGAATAAAGAAGTTTATGCTTCATGCTCCTTTTTTTTAATTTAAAAACCTGTTACCTTTGAGTTGATTCTGACTTATGGTGATCCCATGTGTTACAGAGTAGAACTGCTCCATAGGGTTTTCTTGGCAGTAATCTTTATGGAAGCACGTCTCCAGGCCTTCATTCCATGGTGCCACTGGTTGGGTTCCAAACGCTAACCTTTAGGTTAGTAGTCAAGTGCAAACCATTTGTGCCACCCAGGGACCTTCTCTCTTATCCCAAGAAAATTCTAAAATGCTGTTTCTTGCACAAATTGCAAAAAAAAAAAAAAAAAAAAAAATCAATCCCATAATCAATAAAAATTGTATTTGTTGCCTTTTATGATGGTCTGATGTAGTATATATTTTAGTAATAATTCTTAACATGTATTGAAAGCCTGCTAAGCACATTCCTTATTTTGTTGCTCCTCATATCTAATTTATAAGGTACTGTGTAATTACCTTTTTTATAAAAATAGAAACTGAGAACATAAGAGGTTAAGTATCTTGCCTGGAACACAGTTCTAAATGTGGCAAAAGTAGTATATGAACTCGGGTTCTTTGGCTGTATAGTCCCTGTTTCCAGCAAAGAAGCCATATGGCTTCTATAAAAAGGTTGAGTTTTAGGAGGCAGAATGCGTGGGCTTTTTCATTTGTAAAGCTGCATCAATATAAAGGCTTCTTTGCACACTTTTAAGAATCAACTCTAATGTAAAATTACTTTGTAAATTTAAATTGTTTCACGTTAATTAAAAAATACATATGTTTTACCTATGGATTGATATATTGTCTTTCATTTCCTATGGAAATGTGATGAATCTTTAACATATGAAGTTGCTCCAAGTCTCTTGTTTCTCTTTCAAATCCATCTTCCAATTTGGCAAAAAAAGATTATTCTGAAATCTAAAGCTGATCTTTTTATATCACTGATTACATAATTTCACTGAGAATCATTGATACCCAGAATGATGGTTCCCAAATCAACTGCACATGGGCTTATCTGGACATTTTGAAGATATAGATTCCCTGATCCCATCCCAGTCTATTGAATAAGAATCTTTAGGTATCATCTTGGATTTCTACACTCTTATTGTCTGTTATAGTCTGGCTGCTTCCCTAAATTCAAGGCAAATTAATTTATTATTCTGTGTTAAGTAGCAATAAATTGTTTTAGATCATTTTAACTCTTTTCCCTATTGCTTAACTTTTAGAGATACCATGTTTTTAAGCAAATAACTTGCACCCTCTACGTGTGTTTGCCAATTTCTCCCTCCCTTCCACTGCGAGGTATTTTCATAATTTTGCTATGCTAATTCTTTTATAGCAACATGTAAAAGAAAATTGTCATAGTGATGCTTACAAAAATACCTTGCAATAGAAACCGAAAGAGATATGCATAAATGGAAAAACATACTATAGTTAGACAGAGAGATAGAGATAGAGATATTGCCTATAGCTCACAGCTCATACTGTGGATTCCAGCTTGTTCTTTTTCTCTCTGACTTTACATCCATCTCCCCTTCCCTATTGCCTGCACTAAGGTCTTTAAGCATTAGGCAAGAAGACAATAATAGTGACTGCTTAACTAGATCCCACAATTGCCTTAGGCCAAATCTCTGTAGCCAATCTCTTCATATAAATTCTGTATTTCAATCTTCAGAAATTCCATTTAAAGAAAAGGTCAGAAATGATCACAAATGCTTATATACAAGGATGTTTATCATAACATTATTAAAAATATTAAAAATGGAAGCATACAAATTCCTACTAATAGGGTAAATATTAAACATATATACCATGTTACATTCATTACATTCTTCAAAATAAAATGAAGATGCATTCATCTAGCTATTCAAATTAAAATATTAATTCAGCTTTTAAGAGTAATATTTTGAAAAAATAAGTGAAACGTATATATGTACAAAGAGAATCAAGAAAATATATAAGACGTTTATGACAAAAAGGTGATTAAATAATGTTTTCTAAATGTTAGGTGATTAATTTTTGGTATATGGGACTGTAGATAATTTTAATTACCTTACTAGTAATATGAAGCCCTGGTGGCACAGTGGTTTAGAGGTACAACTGCTAACCAATAGGTCAGTAGTTCAAATTCACCAGCAGCTCCTTGGAAACCCTATGGGGCAGTTCTACTCTGTCTATAGGGTTGCTATTGTTTGGAATCGACTCAATGACAACAGGTTTGGTTTGGTTGGTACTAGTAATGCATATGTTATATATTTTCTAAAACATGCATTAATTGCTTTTATTGTAAACATAAAGAAAGAAAACTCAAGAATGCTAAATACAATAAAATGTGAACAATATGTTGGGAAACAAAAGACTAATATTTTATTATATAAAGAGTTTATGCAAAATAATAAAAACAGCACTAGGACCCAACTAGATGAATAAGAGAAATGATATGAACTGATATTTCAAAAAGGAGGGCCAATATAATAATAATGATTTAAAACCATGTGTTTCTTGCTATCCAGTTTTTTTAAAATACAATATTTAATACCTTGCCTGGCATATAGTTGATGCTCAAAACAATATTATTATTATTATTATTCATTTATAGAATGATAAAAAATCAGCAAAGAATAAAAAATTAGACTTTGCAATCTTGGTGAGAGCATATTATAAACATAACTCTCATATCCTTCTGGAAGTATAAACTTTTAAAATATTTGTATACTTTGATCTACTAATCTAAACTCTGGCAATTGATTCTATTAACATAATGAAACTCTGGGTAATTATCCAAGTTGTTGATAAATGTACATAAATTCTCATCATAATCTTATTCATAATAGCCAAAAACATAAAAAGCTAAACACTGTTAAATTAGTCATTTATAGATTATGCATAAAATGAACTATCATGCAACAACAGATAACTATATTTATAAGACAATTTAGTAATAACATCATATTTACAATAAAATTGGATAAAATGATCTCAACTACATAAATACTAAAGAAAGATGTTACGAATAATGATGTGTAAATTGAGTCATTTTAGATTTTTTCTTCTTAGTTCATTATAGTTTCAAAATATTAACTGTATACAATGATTATTTTACATATTAGTTGGGGCATGAGAAAGTAGGGCATTAGAGGTTGTTGAATACCGTATGCAAGAGTAGAAGCCCTCATATTTCCAGGACCTGGAAGTCTAATAAAGACAAATAAAGGATTCATTCCAGAAATGAGGCTAAAAGTAGACAAGATATTGATCATAAAAGGCCATGTGAGTTACATTAAGGAGTCCAGATTTTATCTTGGGCATTTGGAGCAAAACAAGTAATTTCAACAGAGAAAATGGTCAACTGAGATTTTCATATGCTCTTATTATTGTTAGTTGCTGTTCAGTCAATTCTGACTCATGACCACCCCATGATGCAGAGTAGAACTGATCCATAGGATTTCCAAGGTTGAGACCTTTCTATGGAGCCCTGGTGGCACACTGGTTAAGAGCTACTAATCAAAAGGTTGGCAGTTCAAATCCACCAGCTGCTCCTTGGAGACCCTTTGGAGTAGTTCTACTTTCTATAGGATCACTATGAATCAGAATCAACTGGATGGCAATGTTTTGTTTCTACCTTTCCAAAGCAGATTGACAGGCCTGTCTTCTGAGGTGCCTCTGGGTGGGTTCGAATCACCAATCTTTTGGTTAGTAGTTGTCATGGATTAAATTGTGCCCTCCAAGAATATCTGTCAACTTTGCTAGTGCATGATTCCTAGTATTGTATGATTGTCCACTATTTTTTCATCTGATGTGGCTTTCCTACACGTTGTAAATCCTAACCTCTATGATGCTAATGAGGCAGAATTGAGGTGGTTATGTAAATGAGACAGGACTCAACCTACAAGATTAGGAAGTATCTTGAGTCAATCTCTTTCGAGATATAAGAGAGAAGCAAGCTGAGAGAGCAGGGCAGCTCATACCACCAAGAAACCAGAGCCGGAAAAATAGTGAGTCGTTTGGACCTGGGGTCCCTGTGCTGAGAAGCTCCTTGTCCAGGGGAAGATGACAAGGACCTTCCTCCAGACCCGACAGAAAGAGAAAAACTTGTGGAGCTGATGCCCTGAATTCAGATTTCTAGCCTCCTAGACCATGAGAGAATAAACTTCTGTTTGTTGAAGCCATTCACTTGTGGTATTTCTGTTATAGCAGTACTAGATAACTAAGACAGTAGTCAAGCACTTCAACCATTTCTGCCACCCAGGAACTCCATTTTATTATACAGTAATACCTAAAAGTTATAATAACATCAACCATCCAACACTTATTTTTGATTTATTGCCAGGCTCTGTATTTAGTGTTTAAACTATATCACCTCATTTATGCCTTGCACTTTCTGCTTTGTCGTAGATATACTATTTGAAAATGTTGATATTTTAAATAGATGCTAAAGAAACACTTTCCTTGAAGTAAGCTCACATTCCACAGGCATAATATATAGTACACTGAGGAACTAGGAAAAAAAAAGAAAGGAAGAAATTTGAAATCAAAGCACAACAGTACCACCAACTTGTCAAATAAAAATGAACTAAGGTAAAGAGCAACTTTATTCAAAAAGATTATTGCAATAGGAGGAGGAAGAATATTGAAGTAGGGAGATTTCTTGGTCTGAACATAAGATCTAGAAGTGTATCAGTGGTCAAGACATCAATTCTTCTTCGGTCTTTCTCATTCATTGTCCAGCCTTGGCACACATAAGAGGCAATTGAAAATACCATGGCTAGGATCAGGAGCACCTTAGTCCTCAAAGTGACATATTTGCTTTTGAACACTTTAAAGAGACCTTTTGCAGCAGATTTTCCCAAAACAATACTTCCTTTAATTTCTTGACTGCTAACTTCCATGGGTGTTGATCGTAGATCCAAGTAAAATGAAATCCTTCACAACTGAAATATTTTCTCCATTTATCACGATGGTTGAACATCAAACAATTCTTCTTGGTAGAGTGACTCTGTATTACTTCCATCTTCTTTTCATGCTTATGGATCCAGTAGTGAGGATTTTTATTTTCTTTATGTTGAGGTGTAATCCATATTGAAGGTTGTAGTCTTTGATCTTTATCAGTAAGTGCTTCAAGTCCTCTTCAGCAAGCAAGGTTGTGTCATCTCCATATTGCAGGCTGTTAATGAGAATTTCTCCAATCTTGACTCTGCATTCTTCTTCATATAGCTTCAGTCTAGCTCAGTATACAGACTGAATTATATGGTGAAAGGTTAAAATACTGACGTACACTTTCCCTGATTTTAAACAATGCAGTATCCTCTTGTTCTGTTCAAATGACTGCCTCTTGGTCTACGTGGAGGCTCTGCATGAGCACGATTAACTGTTCTGGAATTCCCGTTCTTTGCAATGTTATACATAATTTGTTTTGATCCATAGAGTTGAATGTCTTTGCATGGTTAATAAAACACAAGTAAACATCTTTCTGGTAAACATCATTCTCTACTTTCAGCCAAGAACCATCTGACATCAGCAATGATATCCCTCGTTCCATGTCCTCTTCTGAATGTGGCTTGAATTACTGGCACTTCCCCGTCGCTGTATGGCTGCAACCATTTTTGAATCATCTTTAGCAAAATTTTATTAGCATGTGATATTAACGATATTGTTCATTTCCACATTCTTTTGGATCATCTTTCTTTGGGATGGGCACATATATGAATCTCTTCCCATGGGTTGGCCAGATAGCTGTCTTCAAAATTTCTTGGCATAGACAATCAAGAGCTTCCAGCATTGTATCTGTTTGTTGAAACATCTAAATTGATACTCCTTCAATTCCTGGAGCTTTGTTTTTCACCAATGCCTTCAGTGCGGCTTGGATTTCTTCCTTCAATACCATCAATTCTTGATCATAGACTAACTTCTGAAATGGCTGAACATTAAACAATTCTTTTTCATACAGTGACTCTGTGTATTACTTTCATCTTCTTTTCATGCTTCCTGTATTATTCAATGCTTTGTCCATAGAATCATTCAATATTGCAACTGGAGGCTTTAATTATTTCTTCAGTTCTTTCAGCTTGAGAAATACTGAGCATGTTCTTCCATTTTGGTTTTCTAACTCCAGACCATTGCACATTTCATTATAATATTTTACATTGTCTTCTCGAGTAGCCCTTTTAAATCTTCTGTTCAGCTCTTTTACTTCATCACTTCTTCCGTTCACGTTAGCTACTCTAGGTTCAAGAGCAAGTTTCAAAGTCTCTACTGACATCTGTTTTGGTGTTTCCTTTCTTTTCTGTATTTTTAATGACCTTTTGCTTTCTTCATGTATGATGTCCTTAATGTTGTCCCACAACTTGTCTGGTCATAGTTTTTACTGTGTCAAACCTATTCTTAAGATGGTCTCTAAATTCAGGTACAATATACTCATGTAGTACTTCGGCTTTTGTGAACTTGTTTTAATTTTCTTTTGCTTCCACTTGAACTTGCATAAGAGCAACTGATGTTCTTTTCTGCAGTCAGCCACTGGCCTTGTTCTGACTGATGATACTGAGCTGCTTCGTCAACTCTTTCCACAGATGTAGTTGATTTGATTCCTGTATATTCCATCTGGCATGGTCCACGTGTATAGTTGACAGTTATGTTGTTAAAAAAAGGTATTTCCAGTTCCGGCAAAATGGCCCTCTAGGCAGAAGCACCACGCCGTCTCCCTACAGCAAAGATCCAAAAAACTAAGCCGAACAGAGAATACAACAATCCTGAAACCCTAAAACATCAAATGAAGACATAAAGAACTCAGCCAAGCACGAAATGGAGTGAGAAAACTGACAGAGAACAGAGAGCGAGCAGAGATTCATGCAGAGGTCTCCTACCAGCGAATGCACCACGGATCTGCCATCTTGGACTCATATTGGAGACCAGCAAACAGGGGGTATGAGAAAGCAGCCTCACCGAGCATCCAGCAGGAGACAAAACAACCACTCCACACATAACAAACCCTCCACTGCATCCTGCCTACCTGAACCATGCACTTCACATCACAAGACCAAGCAGCACAGGCACAGCTTACTGGAATCTGCCCTGAACTGGTCACTGACCCGCTCTGGTGGCTGTGGTGAGTGCCACAAACAACCCATCCCAGTAACTCCTCTTTGGCTGGGCCTGCCCTGCCGCACCATATCAGAGTGACTGACCCTGCCAGTTGGAGTGGGAAGCAAAAAGTATTCTGCCCACAGACAAGCAAAAAACACAGAACACACAGTCTGTCTGCTCAGACATAGTCAATTTTTTTTTAAATAAGAGAAGAAACAAACAAATCTACAGTCAATAAACGAGAAAAATAACTACTGAATGCCCTCAAGACAGCAAACAATATAAAAACATTTACAAAAACAGAACAGGATGGTTCCAGTAGGCATCCAAAATAAAACACCAGATGACTTTCCAGTGGAACAAAATGCACTAGAACTACCTGATAGGGAATTCAAATCTCTAATACTCAGAATTCTCCAAGCTCTGAGGCAAAAAACTGACAAACATGAGGAAAAAATACACAAATTCATGGAAAATACAGACAAAAATTTGGAATAATTCAGGAAAGTAATGCAGGAACAAAATGCCAAAATAAATTCACAACTAGAAATTATACAAAGACAACAATTATAAATCCAAAAGATAAACAACAAGATTTCAGAAATGGACAGTGTCATAGAAGGGCTGAGAAGCAGATTTGAAACGGTGGAAGACAGGATCAGTGGAATTGAAGACAAACACTTGGATACAACTCTGTTTGAGGAAAACTCAGAAAAAAGAACAAAGAAAAATGAAGAGACCCTGAGAGTTATGTGGGATACAATCAAAAGCAAAAATTTTTGAATGACTGCAATTCCAGAACACAGGGAGAAAACAGAAAAACACAGAGAGGATCATTGAGGAACAGCTGACAGAAAACTTCCCAAATATCATGAAAGATGAAAAGCTGGCCATCAAAGAAGCTCTACGAACTCCACATAAGAGAGACCCCAAAGGAAAATCACCAAGGCATATCATAATCACACTCGCCAAAACCAAAGACAAACAAAGAATCCTGAGAGGAGCTCATGAAAAACAAGCAGTCACATACAGAGGAGAAACAATAAGACTAAGCTTAGATTATCTGGCAGAAACCGTGCAGGCAAGAAGGCAATGGTATGACATATATAAAATCTTGAAAGAAAGAAATTGTCACCCAAGAATAATATATCCAGCAAAAATCTCTTTCAAATTTGGTGGTGAAATTATGTCATTTCCAGATACACAGAAATTAAGGGAATATGTAAAAGTCAAACCAAACTTACAAGAATTATTAAAGGGAGTTCTTCGATCTGAGGACAAACAACTTCAGCTCATAGGCAGAATCTAGGATGCAGGATCGTAGGGGCCAGATACCAATCTAAGAAATGAACTCTCGAGGACTATCCAAAACCAAAAGAAATACAACAGAGAATCAGAGCAGTTAATCAGTAAATGGCAACAACATCAAAATAATAAAAGAGGGAATAAACAGCATAGGTATAGAACCTTCTAATGGAGAGGAAGGCAAGGCGATACCAAGTAAGGGTAGACTGCTTAAAACTAAGAAAGATAAGGGTAAAATTCATGGTAACCACAAAGAAAGTTAACAAACATACTCATAAAAAAAGGAAAAACATAAAGTCTCAACAAAAACAAAAACAAAAGACATGAAAAGAAAATCCACAAACAAAACTAACTCAGCACAAGAGAGTGAAAAGAACAAAGAAAACTTCAGCATCACAATAAAAAAGCACTACAAAATGACAACAACAAACTCACATCTATCAATAATTACACTGAACGTAAATGGACTCAATGCACCCATAAAGAGATGGAGAGTGACAGAATGGGTAAGAAAACAGGATCCATCAATATCCTGTCTACAAGAAACACACCTTAGAAACAAAGATGTGAATTTCTTAAAAGTCAAAGGTTGGAAAAAATATATCAAGCTAACAACTACAACAAAGAACAGGAGTGGGAATACTAACTTCAGATAAAATAGACTTTAAAACGAAATCTACCATAAAAGACAAAGAAGGACACTATATAATGATTAAGGGGATGATCCATCATGAAGACATAACCATAATAAACATCTACGCACCCAATGACAGGGCTCCAAAATACATAAAAGCAACACTAATGACCCTGAAAACAGAAACTGACAGTTCCACAATAATAGTAGACTTCAAAACACACTCTCAGTAAGGACAGAATGACTAAGAATAAACTCAGCCAAGATACAGACGACCTAAAGGGCACAATCAGCCAACTTGACCTCATAGACATATATAGAACACTCCATCCAACAGGTGCAAAGTACACATTCTTTTCCAATGCACATGGAACATTCTCCAGAATAGACCACATCTTAGGCCACAGAGAAATCCTCAACAAGATCCAAAAGACTGAGATAATTAAAAGTATCTTCTCTGAACACAATGCCATCAAGGTAGAAATTAACAATAGAAAGAACAAGGAAAAAAAATTAACTACATGGAAACTGAATAATACCCTGCTTACACATCCCTGGGTAATAGAGAAGAAATCAGAGATGGAATCAAGAAATTCCTAGAATCAAATGAGAATGAAAACACATCATACCAAAACCTTTGGGACACAGCCAAGGCAGCCCTCAGAGGACAATTTATAGCAAGAGATGCACATATCAAAAAAGAAGAAAGGGACAAAATCAAAACATTAACTACAGAACTCAAACAAATAGAAAGATAATGGCAAAAAAAGCCACCACCAGAAGAAAGGAAATAATAGAGATCAGAGCAGAAATAAATGACATAGGAATAGAAACATAATAGAAAGAATTAACAAAACCAAAAGTTGGTTCTTTGAAAGAATCAACAAAATCAACAAACCACTGGCCAGACTGACAAAAGAAAAACAGGAGAGGACACAAATCACCCAAATAAGAAATGAAATGGGGGACATTACAACAGACCCAACTGAAATAAAAAGGATTGTAACAGAATCTTATGAAAAACTATACTCCAACAAGTTTGAAAACCTAGAAGAAATGGATCAATTTCTGGAAACCCACGGCCTACCCAAACTACAACAAAGTGATGTTGAAAATCTGAACAGACTCATAACAAGAGAAGAGATTGAAAAGGTAATAAAAAAACTCCCAACCAAAAAAAGCCCTGGCCCAGATGGCTTCACTGGAGAATTCTACAAAACATTTACAGAAGAGCTTGTAGCAGTTCTACTCAAGCTATTTCAGAGCATAGAGGAGGAAGCAACACTTCCAAATTCATTCTATGAAGTCAGCATAACACTGATACCAAAACCAGGCAAAGACGTCACAAAAAAGAAAATTACAGACAAATATCTCTCATGAATATAGATGCAAAAATTCTGAACAAAATTCTAACCAATAGAATTCATCATCATATCAAAAAGTTAATACTCCATGACCAAGTAGGATTCATACCAGTTATGCAAGGATGGTTCAGTATTAGAAAATCAATCAACGTAATCCACCACATAAATAAAAAGAAAGAAAAGAATCACATGATCATCTCAATTGATGCAAAAAAGGCATTTGACACAGTCCAACAACAATTCCTGATAAAAACTCTCAATAAAATAGGTATAGAATGGAAATTTCTCAACATAATAAAGGACATCTATGCAAAACCAATGGCCAACATCATTCTTAATGGAGAGAAGCTGAAAACATTCCCCTTGAAAACAGGAACAAGACAAGGATTCCCTTTGTCACCACTCCTATTTAACATTGTGCTGGAAGTTCTAGCTAGAGCAATAAGGCAAGAAAAAGAAATAAAGGGCATCCAAATTGGTAATAAAGAAGTTAAACTGTCCCTGTTTGCAGATGATATGATACTATACAGAGAAAACCCTAAAGACTCTACGAGAAATCTACTGGAACTAATAGAAAGATTCAGCAGAGTAGCAGGATACAAGATAAACATTCTAAAATCAGTTGGATTCCTATACACCAATAAGGAGAACGATGAAAAGGAAATCAGGAAAACAATACCATTTTCAATATCACCTAAAAAGATAAAATACTTAGGAATTAATCTAACCAGGGATGTAAAAGCCCTATACCAAAAAAAAAAAAAAAAAAAAAAAAAATACAAAACACTACTGCATGAAACCCAAAGGGATCTACATAAATGGAAAAACATACCATCTTCATGGATAGGCAGACTCAACATTATGAAAATGACAATTCTACCCGAAGCAATTTACAAATACAAAGCAATCCCGATCCAAATACCAACAACATTCTTCAAAGAGATGGAAAAACTAATCATTCACTTTATATGGAAAAGGAAGAAGCCCCAAATAAGTAAAGCACTACTGAAGCAGAAGAAGAAAGTTGGAGTACTCACTACCTGACTTCAGACCCTACTGTACAGCTACGGTAGTCAAAACAGCCTGGTACTGGTTCAATGACAGATACATTGACCCATGGAACAGAATTGAGAACCCAGATATAAATCCATCCACCTACTGTCACCTGATCTTTGACAAGGGCCCAAAGTCCATCAAATGGGGAAAAGACAGTCTTTTTAACAAATGCTGCTGGCAAAACTGGATATACATCTGCCAAAAAATGAAACAAGACCCATACCTCACACTGTATACAATAACTACTTCAAAACGGATCAAAGACCTGAATATAAAGCCTAAAACTATAAAGTTCATAGAAGAATAAATAGGACCAACACTACAGACCTTAATACACAGCATTAATAGGATACTAACCATAACCATCATGTTACAAACCCCAATAGATAAGCTAGATAACTGGGATCTTCTAAAAATCAAACACCTATGCTCTTCAAAAGACTTCATTAAAAGAGTCAAAAGAGAACCTACAGACTGGGAAAAAATTTTTGGACAGTACAAGTCAGACAAAGGTCTAATCTCCATAATCTACAAGAAAATCCAACACCTCTACAACAAAAAGACAAACAATCCTATCAAAACATGGGCAAAGGAAATGAACAGACACTTCACCAAGAAAGACATTCAAATGGCCAACAGACACATGAGGAAATGCTCGCGATCACTAGCCATTAGAGAAATGCAAATGAAAACCACAATGAGATACCATCTCACCCCGGCATTACTGGCACGAATCAAAAACACTGGAAATAACAAATGTTGGAGGGGCTGCGGGGAGATCGGAACTCTTAGGCACTGCTGGTAGGAATGCAAAATGACACAACCATTTTGGAAAATGATATGGCGCTTCCTCAGAAAGCTAGAAATAGATATACCATTTGATCCAGCAATCCCACTCCTAGGAATATATCCTAGAGAAATAAGGGTCATCGCTCGAATACACATATGCACACCTATGTTCATGGCAGCATTGTTCACAATAGCAAAACGATGGAAACAATGTAGGTGCCCATCAGCAGATGAATGGATAAACAAACTATGTTACATACACACAATGGAGTACTATGCAACGAGAAAGAACAACAATGAATCTGTGAAGCATCTCATAACATGGATGAAACTGGAGGACATTATGCTGAGTGAAATAAGTCAATCACAAAAGGATAAATATTGTATGAGACGTCTATTGTAAAACCCATGAAAAAGTTCACACACAAAATGTAACAATCTTTGTTGGTTACCAGGAATGGGAGGGGTGGGGGGGGAATACTAAATAGGCAATAGATGAGTGGTATCTTGGGTGAAGGTTGAGACAGTACACAATACTGGGGAAACTAGCACAACCTGTACAAGGAAAGGTCATGGAAGCCCCATAGACACATCCAAACTCCCTGAGGGATTGAATTGCTCGGCGGAGGGCTGTGGGGACCATGGTCTCAGGGAACATCTAGCCCAATTAGCATAACACATTTAATAAAGACAATGCTGTAAATTTTACCTTGGTGAGTAGTGTCTGGGGTCTTAAAAGCCTGTGAGTGGCCATCTAAGATACTCCAGTGATCTCATCCCTTCGGGAGCAAGGGAGAATGAAGAGAACAGGATACAAGGAAAAGATTAGTCTGAAGGACTAATTGTCCACAGCTACCAAGGCCTCCACTGGAATGAGTCCAGTACAGCTAGATGGTGCCCGGCTACCACCACTGACTGCTCTGACCAGGATCACAACAGAGGGTTCTGGACAGAGTTGGAGAAGGATGTAGAACAAAATTCTAACTCACACACACAAAAAAAGACCAGATTTACTGGCCTAAAGGAGACTGGAGAAACCCCGAGAGTATGGCCCTCAGACACCCATTTAGCTCAGTGGTGATGTTATCTCCGAGGTTCACCGTTCAGCTTGGGAGTGGACAGTCCTGTAAAACCAAAGGGGATTAATGAGTTACAGTAGTCCAGTGACAAGAGCCGGAAGGCAGAAAGGGACAAGGAAGCTAGTAATAGGGAACCTAAGGATGAGTAGGGATATTGTTGACATGTTGTGAGATCGTTAACCATTGTTGTAGGGCAACATGTGTAGTAACTGTTAAATGAAAAACTATTTTGTTTTGTAAAGCTTCATCTTAAGTGAGAATAGCAGCACAATCGGAATAGCGTAGTCAATGTCACTGAACTGTGCATGTAGAAATTTTGAAATGGTGTATCTTTGGCTATGTGTATTTTCACCAAAATAAAGGTGGAGAAGTTAGAGTGTTGACATGTTGTGGGGTTGTTAACCAATGTCATAAAACAATATGTGTACTACTGTTTCATGAGAAACTATTTCTGTAAGCCTTCACCTTGAGTACAATAAAAAAAAATTAAGAGATTAATTTTCCATGTTAGAGAATAAATACCCTTAACAATTAAAAAAAAAAAATTCTAACTCACAAACAAAGGCCAGACTTACTGACCTGACAAAGAATGGAGAAAGAGAGAGCATGGCCTCTGGACACCCTTTTATCTCAGTAATGAAGTCACTCCCAAAGTTCACCTGTCAGCCAAAGATTAGACAGGCCCATAAAACAAAACGAGAATAATGGGGCACAACATCCCAGGGACAGGAGGGGACAGAAGGCAGGAGGGGACAGGAAAGCTGGTAATAGGGTACCCAAGGTCAAGAAAGGAGAGTGTTGACATATCCTGGGGTTGTTAACCAATGTTATACAACAGTATGTGTACTAACTGTTTAATGAGAAACTATTTATTCTGCAAACCTTCATCTAAAGTACAATATAAAAATTTTAAAAAAAAGAAAGAAATTATGTATTTCATTGAGTAAATCTGCTGTCAAAGACCTCTTTAAAATGTTAAAATGCAAAGATGTCACTTTGAGATCTGAGGTGTGCCTGATCCAAACCATGGTATTTTCAATTGCCTCATATGCATGGGAAAGCAGGACAATGTTTAAAGAAGACCAAGGAAAAATTGATGCCTTTGAATTATGGTGTCAGCCAAAAATATTGAATATAAAATGGACTGCCAGAAGAACAAACAAATTTGTCTTGGAAGAAGTACAGCCTGAATGTTCCTTAGAAGTGAAAAAATAGTGAGACTTTGTCTCACATACTTTGGACATGTTACCAGTAGAGACCAGTCCCTGGAGAAGGACATCGTACTTGGTAAAGTAGAGGGTCAGCAAAAAAGAGGAGGACTCAACAAGATGGTTTGACAAGGTGGCTGCAATGACAGCCTCAAACATAGCAATGATTGTGAGGTTGGTGCAGGACCTGGAAGTGCTTTATTCTGTTGTACGTAGGGCATCTGTGAGTCGACCACACCTAATAACAACAGCAGAATGCCAAGATAAGTAATATGAATCTTACATTTTAAAAAAGAGGAAACAAGTGATTTTTTTTTTAAAGCAAAGTTGAGGAAATGAAGGAGCTACATTAAAAATATTGTAAAAAATACTAATCTAGGAGGAGTTTTTTTTTTTTTGAAGGAGAACTGGAAGTCAAGCAGAAGCAAAGAGGGAGTGGAGGAGGCTAGAATCAGATTCATACCAGACAGTTACATTCTAATTGGGACCTGTTTTAAACGGAAGGCAGCCAAGTCTTGGATATATTGTCAGGGCTTTTCTTTTCGTAAGGAACACTTTCTTTTCTCAGATATAGCAAAATGGTGATACTCTAAATCAAAGACATGCACCAGCTTTAATTCAAAAGGAACACTCGTGCAAAGGAAGTTGTTACACAGCCCAGTACAGCATGCTCTACAGACAGAACCAGATGAATTCCTCAAGAGCTTTGACTTCAGATAACTTTGGAGACCTTGAATTTTTCAAGTCCCTCTGCATTTGTGATTGGTCACATTGGACAAGCAGAAAGGTGAGGTGTTTATAATGAAAGACTGTTTGCCTGTGAATCATACAGAAAAGGGAAAGTCTTTATCCAAGTGATGCTTACAAAGTTATTACTGTATTTGTGCTACTTGAAGTCATCAGCTCAGAAGAAAGCAATGCACTGGTAAACATTGTCATCTGATTGATGAGCTCATTTTCCCTCCAAAGTGTGTGCAGCACAATCAATCAGGTAATAAAGAGGTCAGCCACTGTAGGTTTGAACTTAACTACAGTTTATTATATTTTAGAAATGATTCCGTATGGTTGCAAAATCAATGGTATAAATCATCTACTTCACATTTCCACATTCTATCACAGCCACAAGAAATTGACATTTTCTTTTGAATCACTGGGAACTTGAGTTATCCTTGCATAACATTCTTTTTTTTCTTTCTTAAAAGTAACTTTTGTTATTAACATATTAGGAACCAGTTTGAAGCATAGAAGTCAGTGCTCTGAGTTATGTAAGCAGATCTCTACTCTGGAAATAATAAAGTCATTCCATTCTCCTCATAAATAAACACAATTGGGACTAGCACAGTATTGACTGTTCTGTTCAGTGTTACTATTTATGAAATGCAATGCAATTCTAGTAGTTAAGGCTGGAAATTTAATTTAAGTAAGTTTGAAAATTACTAAGGAAATTAAGAGCATGGGGCTTTGATGGGAGTAAAAGTAATCTTTAATGTGTTAAGATAGAAATTTATTTGATTTAGTACTGATTTGTACATTAATTTAAAGGGACTACTCACAAAAATAAATAATTATATGTTACATTTAATATATAAATAAAATCAACAGTTACAGGAAGGTTAATTTACAACCATTAAAATACAGACTTTTCTTATATATACTTATTATTTATTGATACTTCTTTGAAGAATTGCTTAAAATTACTAAAGACTTCCTATATCCAAGACACTGTGCCCAACACCTTGCTGAATATATAAAAAAAAATCTGGCATGGTCCTTCCTTTGAGGTGTTTATAACTAATGAACACATATGCATGTTCATGTATATGTATAGCATATCATACATACATCTTCCTTTGAGAATTTTATAGTTAATGAACATGTCTACATGTTCAGGAGCCCTGGTGGTTCAGTGGTTAAGATTTTCGCTGCTAACCAAAAGGTTGGCAGGTCAAATCCACCAGCCACTCCTTGGAAACCCTATGGGGCAGTTCTACTCTGTCCTATAGGGTTGTCATGAGTCAGAATCAACTCGATGGCAAAGGGTTTTTTTTTTTTTAAAAAAAAATAGGCAAGGTATACACAGTCTTAATTATGCTTACTTACTAATCTGTAGCAAACAATTTTACCTGGATGTGGTGAAATCCAGGTGAAATTGTGCACTGCAGGTGTAATTGTTCACTACAATTAGTAAGTAAGCACAATTAAGCCTCAGTGTACCTTGCTTACTGTAAGCCTGTGCATACCCATGCTTACTGGTTAATCTGTCCCTGCAATTGCCTCATATGCATGTGAAAGCTGGACAATGAATAAGGAAGACTGAAGAGAAATTGATGCCTTTGAATTATGGTATTGATGAAGAATATTGAAGATACCATGGACTGCCAGAAGAGTAGACAAACCTGTCCTGGAAGAAGTATAGTCAGAATGCTCCTTACAAGCGAAGATGATGAGACTTCATCTCATGTAGTTTAGACATATTATCAGGAGGGACAGTCCCTGGAGAAGGACATCACACTTGGTAAAGTAGAGGGTCAGTGAAAAAGAGGAAAACACTCAGTGAGATGAATTGATACAATTCCTGCAATAATGAGCTGAAACATAGCAATGATTGTGAAGATGGAGCAGGACCGGGCAGTGTTTAGTTCTGTTGTACGTAGGGTCGCTATGAGTTGAACCTACTAGATGGCACCTAACAACAACAACAGCAACATACATGTTCACGAACATGTATAGCATGCCTAATGACAATAAAAATCTGAGGGACACTAAGTCAGTTAGAGGTAAAATTCTACACAGATTCAAAGGTGGGGAAAGTGACTTCTAGCTGGGATCAGCATGGCATGTCTGAGGCATCAGAGGTTATTGCTTTGAGAAGGAACTTAAAGAACTGCGGTGATTTAGACCTGTAGAAAATGATGGCGTTTTGGAGGAAGGCTGTGGCAGAAGTAGCAGTGAGTAGCTCTTTATTTAGTGGTCTAATTAAAGCAAACGGCAGAAGAAACTGTTAGAATAGTAGGCTGAGACCGAATGATGGTGGTTTTGATATTAAACAACACTTTGTCTATTGGATGATGGGACGCCATTGAATGTTTTAAATAGAGAGAAGGAAATATAATGCACTCTGGGAAGATAAATGGCATGGTTAATTGGAAGTTGGGTGAAATAGAAAGAAGTCAAGAAATGTAAAGATACTATGGTAATATTCTGTTATTGTAGTTATTAACTGCCATCGAACTGATACCCACTCATGGTGACCCCAAGTAAAGTAGAATGGCTCCATAGGGTTTTCCAGGCTATGACCTTTCAGAAACAGAAAGGACTGTTTCCAGAGCTGTCTTCTGAGATGTCTCTGAGTGAGTTTGAACCACCAGCCTTCTGGTTAGTAGCCCAGTGCTTAACTGTTTGCTCCACCCAGAAACTCCTGTTAATATTCTAGGCTTCACAAAATAAACGGAAGAACTGAGGGAGTAGAAGGGATGGCAACTAGATGTGAAAATGTTATAGAATGGAGTTACTTTAATGACTGGTGTGGTGTGGATGGCTGAAGTGGAAGAGCTGGGAATGTGCCTCCATGGCCCATGGAATAAGCCATGAGTTCTTTTCGAGAAGGCTAAGTGGACAGCAGATATTCTTGACCCAGGATATGACGTCTTGTTATAGAGATATGAACATTCTCTCCTGGCTTCTTTATGGAAAGATGTAAATGTTAAGCACTAGTCACTAGGTTGTGAAAATAATCAGTAACATTTGATGCCTTAATTAAGCATTGGGATGGGATTTTTGTACTTAGAAAAATTACCATAAGAATAGAAGAATAAAATTAGTCCAATCCTTGTCTAGGATGGAGACACTCCAGCCCTTAAATTTATAAATTATCCCAAGATCTTTTTAATAACTAAATACAATTTTGACCTTTAAAATTCCCTCAAATTCATGCTGTAGTTAATCCACCAGGTAGTTCTTGCCTGGAGCTACCTGGGACATGAAAAATGTACACAATCCATGGCTGTAAATGACAAGATCATAGAAAGTATCAGGTGAAGTCAAGAGCTATAAGTTAACGTTAAGTTTTCACTGTCCTTCTCTCATTTCACTATTAATGCATAGTCCTCAGTTACACTTAAATCATTTCTCATTCAAAATTCATGACGTTTTAATTGCAGATTTATTAACAAACTGGCAGCTTTGTATTGATTTCTGCAGGATGTTTTGGAAACTGGGAACAGGCACAGAGCACCTTGTAGACTGACGGCACTTCACACCAAGTGGCAAGGATGTTATTACATGCAAACACTTGAAAACGAGCAGAGTATAACAGATCTTTCATAAGTTATGTGGGTGAAAGATGCATTATTAGAAAATAAGAGATAAGAAAAAGAGGGATTGTGTGGCTGGAAACCATATTTTTAATGATAGGAAAATACGAGGAACTTTTGATTTCAAGTATACCCTTCATTAATTTTTAATGCCAATCTAAAGCTTACACTCAGTGCTAGATTCTTCTCCTACAAAAGAGACACGCATGGCATGTTAGACACTTTAAGCTGTAAAAATAATCAAACAGTGAGAATCTTCTTTAATGTATCACTGCCCATAAATCCACAGAAAAAGATCAGTTGCATACATACCCTACCAAACTTCCAGATGAAAATGGTAAACCTCAATCACTAGTCTATACAAAGCTAAATATGTATTTCTTTGAACATCAAGATAATCAAATATTTCAGATTGGATTTCTATACTTAACACTTTTAAGTACAAACAGACAAAAAAAAAAAAAAAAAAGATTGTAGGTAAAGTATTCCCATATGTCACTGATAGATAATTGTGGCCATAGTTTCTGAAACTAAAATGGGCAAGTATAAGCACACACATGGGGACAATGGGTGAAACCATTTGAAACTAGAAATGCCCCCCAAATTTGAAAAACCTACATGTGCCTTTAGGGAAACTGCATTTCCTACTTTACACTCTGAAATAAAGAATTATTCAGGTTAGAATAGAATACAATTTAATTATGGGTATAAATTTTCTAGATATTTTTGGAAATACATGTTAGCAATAAAATATTGCTAAAATAATTTACTTCATCAGAATCCTGCTTGGATGGAATTTAATGTGCAAGAGAAGGAAGGACATCTTCAAGAGTAGCCTTTCATAGTTTACTGGTGTCACTGCCAGATTTGGACACTTAAACACTTAGTGTGTAACTATGACTATAGAATGGTATAAATTTCTAAGGAAGCTGCTTGCTTTGGAGTTCAGGAAAGTCTTCCCAGTCTCTCCTTTCTAAAATCTGTCCCACACATCATGGACACACTCTTCATGACCCATGGACCATTTTGACATGTTTTATTGCATGGGATGGATTTGGTAACCCAGTCCCAGATTGTTTACCTAAGATACACCCAAACTTTGGGCTACATACAAATGACCTAGGGAGCTTATTAAACATTCCCCTGGGACTTACCTGAGACAGTCTAATTCCATAGTTCTTAGATGATGCTCAAGAATTTTTAGAAAACCCATTCTGAAGCAGATTATCACGGATCACACTTTGAAAAATTCCCTGTAGTCTTCCTGATAGGAGGGGAATTCTCAGAATTCAGCCCTTAGAAATTTCTCCCAGGCTCCAATTTTTAACATGACTGACCAAAAAAGGATCTCAACCTGCATGGCCAGCCCAAAGTCCCAGATCACTTGGAACCAGGTCTTTGGTCTTCTTTTGTCTCATCTAGGAAGGGAGACAGGACAATTGGTAGTTTTCTCATTCAAAACTCTTAAAAACCCTGCTTTTAACCCTTCCAGTTACTTTCTAAAGCCTAAAGATAAAAATTTGAAGAGCACAATTAGAGATTTCCCCTTAAAAATATTGAAGGTTGTTTTGTTGTTGTGATTTAACTAATTTTCACCTTTGAATGATGCTTAGATGAGAAATTGCCAGAACTTTTTCTCTGCTAGAAATATTTTTAAAAAATAGAATAGCTGCATTGGATGCTTTTGCGCACAGATCAATGCATAAGACTTGATTGAGATGTTTTATTTCAATGAAATTGTTCACAAAATCACATGGGGACTTAATTGATGACAACCACATTATCTATCATGTCCACAGTTTCATAGACGATTAACACAGAACCTAATAAAGCATTGAAATCAGAGTTACTTACTTTGTCTTCTAACTTCCCAATGAAACTGTCAGTCTTCCTGACTTATTTTTATATTTGACAATGAACAGACTACATCAATGACAGCTTCCATATTTGTGTTTCCCTGAAGCAATTTGGCAGTGAGTAAGATTTTACCTGTATAAGTCAATATTAGCTTAAAAGTTTTCGTCTTTATATTCTTAAAGAGGTAAATAGCCCAGGGATCAACAAACATAAATTTATAGTTATCATTGACAATAATCAAATAATGTAGCTATACTTATACAATTTATTGAATCCTACCATGTGTCAGGCACTTAACATTGTTATGCTTTTCTCAAGGTGGTATTGAATCCATTTTACTGACAAGGAAACTAAAGAGCAAGAAGAAGAAATAACTTTCCCAACCCTATGTATTTTAGCTTTAATTCCTCACTGTTTATTTTTAATATCTATGTTTCTTCAATTGCGTTAAGTTGCTTGGAAGGTAGGGGTGTCTCTATGACAGGAAATCTTCAGTAGAAGGCTTTCTCAGAGAAGCCTTCTCTGATCTCTATCTCCCTTAATTACTCTTTAAGTAAAGCCTCATTCTTTCCCTTAGAATAGTTTTCAACATTATTAATTAATTTTTAATTTTTTCAAATATCCATCTTCTAGGGTGCAGCTAACATGGCTCTATAGACAGAAGCACTACACCATCCCTTCACAGCAAAGACAGAAAAACTAAGTAAAAAAGAGACAAACTTCAATCCTGAAACCCTAAGCATCAAATGAAGAGATAGAGAATTCAGCCAAGTACCGAAAGGAATAAGAAACTGACAGAGAACAGAGAGCGAGGAAAGATACATGCAGAGGTCCCCTATCAGCTAACGCAGCACAGATTTGCTATCTTGGACTCCTGTCAGATTTTTGCCAGAAGGGAGTACAGGAAAGCAGCTTCATGGAGTTCCCAGCAGGAAACAGAGCACCAGGTAACCAGCAATATATGCCTTCCCACCCTCCTTCCTTCTCCCTCCTGCTAGACCTCTGCCACTTCATAGCTGGCTGTGGTCTCTCAGCTAGCTGGGAAGTGCAGTGTCCCTGCAGCTTGGATTCACCCAGCCCACATTGGAGATCAGTGGATGGGAAGTATGGGAAAGTAGCTCATGGAGCTCCTAGCAGGAAACAGAACAACTGGTAACTAGCGATATATGCTTTCCCATCCTCTCATCCTTCTTTACACCTACTCAGCCTCCTCTGCTTCCAGTTGCCATGGTTTCTTGGCCAGGAGGCACCAGCTTCAGCCCTGTGCCAAAAGGATTCACCCTACACACACTGGCCGGCTCCCTGAGTGCCATTTGTTTGGTGCTGGTGTTGATTTTTCCCTTCTTTTGGTGTATTCTGTATCTCTCAACACCTCCCCCTCCTTTCTCTCAAACACTTGGCTCCATGTGCCATCTTTGCTTCTTCTTGAAAGACTGTGAATCACCGCTTAACTGTGGGACTGCTTCCTGGTGAGTGCCGCCACGCTGGTGGGATCACCAGAGATTTTGTTTTTGTTTTGTGTTGTTTATTTATTTTATTTTTCTTTTCTCAGCTTGGGACCCCCTTCTAGCCAGGCTGTACTGCACGGCTTGGAAGCTACTTCCCCAGTCTGCACAGACCCTAGGTGGTATCCCTGGGGATATTTCTTTTTTCTTTTCTTTTTGTCTTTCTTCATTTCTAAGTTTCTCTTCTCTCTATACTTACCATTTCTTCCTGTCTCTGAATACCTGGTACTGTGTGACATCTCTACCCCTTCTAGCACGGCTGTTCTTCGCAGCCTGGGAGCCAATTGCCTGGTCTTTGCAGCCACACAGGTGGGACCCTGGGGGTTTTGCTTTTCTTCTTTGATCAGATTTTTATTTATTTAACTATTTATTTATTTATATTTCTCCTCTTTTCTTTTTTTTTTTTGCTTTATTTCTTTTTGTTTTTCTCCATTTCTCAGTTTCTCATCTCTCCACTCCAACAGCAAGCTCCCTTAGCACTCTTTTGTTTGTCTGTTTTTGACTCCTGTTTCTCTCTCTTCTCTCTCCTTTTTACCATACTCATCTTAGCTCCACACATCACAATCTCCCGCTTCCTTCCTGTCTGCTTTCACTGTACACTGAACATCACACCCCTGAGCAGTACAGGAACAACCTACTGCAACTTTCCCTGCACTGACTCCCAGCCTACCCTGTTGACCCTAGTACGTGCCACAAACAACCCATCCCAACAGCTCCCCTACAGCTAGACCTGCCCTGCTGCACCATACTTGAGTGAATGGCCCTGCCCAGTGAACAAGGAGGTGAGAAGTATCATTCCCACAGATAAGCAAACAACAAAGAAAGCACAGCCCACCTGCTCAGACATAGCCAAATAAAACAAAAAAAAAAAAAAAAAAAAAAAAAACAGGACAAAACAAACAAATCTAGGCAATAAACGAAGAAAATAACTGCAGAATGTACCAAAGACAGTAGACAATATCAAAACATATACAAAAACAGGACAGGATGGTTCCAGTAGGTGTCCAAAATAAAACATCAGATGACTTTCCAGTAGAAGGAAAGGCATTAGAACTAACTGATAGGGAATTCAAATCTCTAATATTCAGATCTATCCAAGAACTGAAGAAAAAGGAGACAAAAATGAGGAAAAAGTAGACAAATCCATGGAAAAGGCAGATAAATTCATGGAAAATATAGACAAAAAATGGAAGAATTCTGGGAAAATAAGGTAGGAATAAAATGCCTAAATAAATTGACAACCACAAATCATATAAAAAAAATTAGAAATCCAAAAGATAAACAATAAGATTTCAGAAATGGACAGTGTCATAGAAGGGTTGAGGAGCAGGTTTGAAACAGTGGAAGACAGGATCAGCGAAATTGAAGACAAACACTTGGATACAACTTTGTTTGAGGAAAAATCAGGAAAAAAGAATGAAGAAAAGTGAGGAAACCCTGAGATTTATGTGGGATACAATCAAAAGCAAAAATTTGCACATGAGACTTCCAGAACAGGGGGAGAAAGTAGAAAACACTGACAGGATCGTTGAAGAACTGCTGACAAAAAACTTCCTCAATATCATGAAAGATGAAAAGCTGACCATCCAAGAAGCACAACGAACCCCATATAGGATAGACCCTAAAAGAAAATCACCAAGGCATATCATAATCACACTCGGTTAAAAAAGACAAAGAAAGAATCCTGAAAGCAACACGAGAAAAATGAAAAGTCACATAAAGAGGAGAAACAATAAGACTAATCTCTGCTTATTGAGCAGAAACCATCAGGCAAGAAAGCAATGGGATGACATATATAAACCCTTGAAAAAAAATTACCAGCAAAGAATAATATATCCAGCAAAACTCTCGTTCAAATGTGATGGTGAAATTAGGACATTTCAGATAAACAAAAATTAAAGGACTATGTAAAAACCAAACCAAACTAACAGGAATTATTAAAGAGAGTCTTTTGGTTTGAGAACAAGCAACATCAGACCACAGGCTGAATCTAGGACACAAGATTGTACCAGCCAGATACCAACCTAGGAAATGAACTCTTAAGGACTATTCACAACCAAAAGAATTACAACAGGCAACTAGAGAGGCTAATCTGTAAATGACAACAACATCAGAACAATGAAAGAGGGAATAAATAGTGTAGTTATAGAACCTTCTAATGGAGAGGTAGGCAAGGCAAAACCAAGTAATAATAGACTGGTTCAAACCTAGGAAGATAAGGGTACTTTTCAAGGTAACCATAAAGAAAGTTAACAAACCTACTCATCAAAATAAGGAAGAAAAACATAAAGTCTCAGTAGAAACAAAATCTACAAAAACAAAAGAAAAGAAAAAGAAATCAACAAACGAAAGGAATTCAGCACAGGAGAGTAAGAGGAGCAAAGAAAACATCAGTACCACACACAAAAAAAGTACTACAAAATGACAGCAATAAACTCACACCTATCAACAATTACACTGAATGTAAATGGCTTAAATGCACCCATAAAGAGATGGAGAGTGGAAGAATGGTTAAGAAAACAGGATCCATCATTATGCTGTCTACAATAGACACACCTTAGAAACAAAGATATAAATTTATTAAAATTCAAAGAATGGAAAAAATATATCAAGCAAATAGCTACAAAAAAGAGCAGAAGTGGCAATACTAATCTCAGATAAAATGGCTTTAAAATAAAATCCACCATAAAACACAAAGAATGGCATTATATAATGATTAAATGGATGATCCATCATGAAGACATAACCATAATAAACATCTACGCACCCAATAACAGGGCTCCAAAATACATAAAACAAACTCTAATAGCACTGAAAAGAGAAATTGACTGTTCCACAATAATAGTAGGAGACTTCAACACACCACTCTCAGTAAAGAACAGAACATCTAGAAGGAAACTCAACAAAGATACAGAAGACCTAAAGGGCAAAATTACTTGACTTGACCTCATAGACTTATATAGAACACTCCACCCAACAGCTGCAAAGTGCGTATTCTTTTCCAACGTACATGGAATGTTGTCCAGAATAGATCACATCTTAGGCCACAGAGCAACCCACAAAAAAATCTAAAACAGTGAGATAATACAAAATATCTTCTCTGACCACAGAGCCATCAAGATAGAAATTAAAAACAGGAAGAGCATGGGAAAAAATCAATTACATGGAAATTGAATAGCATTCTGCTTACAAACCACTGGGTAATAGAAGAAATCAGAGATGGAATAAAAAAATTCCTAGAATCAAACGAGAATGAAAACACATCATACTAAAACCTTTGAGACACAGCACATGCAGTCCTCAGAGGACAATTTATAGCAATAGATGCAAACATCCAAAAAGAAGAAAGGGACAAAATCAAAACATTAACTACAGAATTTGAACAAATAGGAAGAAAACATCAAAAAAAGCCCACAGTCACCAGAAGAAAGGAAATAATAGAGATCAGAGCAGAAATAAATGGCATAGGAATAGAAAAATAATAGAAAGAATTAACAAAACCAAAAGTTGGTTCTTTGAAAGAATCAACAAAATCAACAAACCACTGGCCTGACTGACAAAAGAAAAACAGGAGAGGACACAAATCACCCAAATAAGAAATGAAATGGGGGACATTACAACAGACCCAACTGAAATAAAAAGGATAATAACAGTGCATTATGAAAAACTACACTCCGACAAATTTGAAAACCTAGAGGAAATGGATAAATTTCTAGAAACACATTACCTACACAAACTACCACAAAGTGATGTTGAAAATCTGAACAGAGCCATAACAAGAAAATAGATTGAAAAGGTAATAAATAAAACTTTCAACAAAAAAAAAGCCCTGGCCCAGATGGCTTCACAGGAGAATTCTACCAAACATTCAGAGAAAAGCTTATACCAGTACTACTTAAATTATTTCAGAACACAGAAAAGGAAGCAACACTTCTGAATTCATTCTATGAAGTCAGCTTAACCCTGACACCAAAACCAGGCAAACACACCATAAGAAAAGACAATTACAGACCAATATACCTCATAAATACAGAGGCAAAAACTCTCAAATTTCTAGCCAATAGAATTCAGAATCATATCAAAAAAATAATACACCATGACCAAGTAGGATTCATACCAGGTATGCAAGGATGGTACATCATTAGAAAATCCATCAATGTAATCCACCACATAAATAAAAGGAAAGAAAAGAATCACATGATCATCTCAATTGACACAGAAAAGACATTTGACAAAGTCCAACACCCATTCCTGAGAAAAACTTTCAATAAAATAGGTATAAAAGGAAAACTTCTCAAAATAATAAAGGACATCTATGCAAAACCAACAGTCAAGATCATTTTTAATTGAGAGGGGCTGAAAACATTTCCCTTGAGAACAGGAACAAGACAAGGATGCCCTTTATCACCACTCCTATTTAACATTGTGCTGGAAGTCCTAGCTAGAGCAATAAGGCAAGAAAAAGAAATAAAGGACATGCAAATTGGTAATGAAGAAGTTAAACTGTCCCTGTTTGTGGATGATATGATATTATACATAGAAAACCCAAAAGACTCCACAAGAAAACTACTGGAATTAATAGAAAGATTCAGCAGAGTAGCAGTAATTAAATCACTCCTGAGGATCACCATTCAGCCAAAGATTATGCAGCCCCGTAAAACAAAATGGGATTAATGAGGCAAGGACTAGAAGGCAGGAGGGGACAGGAAAGCTGGTGATAGGTGTCTCAGCTCCTCATACGGGGCACCATCTGTTTGCCAAGTGACCGCTCCTTTTCCAGTCTTTCCTGATCCGACTATAAAGTCAGTAGGAGTGTTAGCAAGAGGTGAAGGAGAGACTATAGTAGAAAATTGTAAAGGAAGAAGCTGTAGGGTAGAGAGTGGCTTTGAAGTGGGATAAGAATAAATTACTTGCCCAGTAAAATCAGCCAAAGCGATCTGGAGCTCTTCAGAATTGAGAAGAGCATGGCCAAAAGCTGTTTTCGTTACCCCAAAGTATATAAAATGAGGGTCAGAACCCAAAAGCTGTTAAGTGCGGGTGCGTCCTTGCATTAATAAGTTAATGCTCTTAGAGAAACGTGTAAACAACTGTTGCAGAGGGCGATAAGGAAGAAAAAGCCACTCAAGTGCTCCGAAGTCAGGAGTAAATTGACAGAGCACGCCTGTAAGACTATGAGGAGTATTTAATAGGAGAAGGTAAACAGGATGACTTATCTGTAAACGAGTCAAAAATTTTTCTTTAATGGCTTGGTTAACAAGTATTAATTCATGGCGTGCTTGGGGAGAGAGTGTTCTCATAGAGGTTAGAGCAGGGTCACCCTTAAGGGTCTCAAATAAGTTGGTCAGCTGAGAAGTTATTATACCGAGTGAAGGTCGCAGCCAATTAATATAACCAAGGATTTTCTGGAGGTCATTTAGAATTAATGTCTTGGGAATTATATTTCTGGTGTTTTAGGGTGAATGATATGAGTGTCAAGATAGTATCCCAAATACTGCCACGGGGTGAAAGACTGAACCTTTTCAGGGGCTATTTGTAAGCCAAAACTTTGTAATGCTTGTTGAACAGAGACAAGAAGTGAATCAAGTTGGTCTGGTTTGGGATGGGCTAGGAGAGTGTCGTTCATATAGTGATATATAAGACATGTTGGAAAGGCTCTTCGGACTGGCTTAAGAGCCTTATCAACATAATATTGACGATAGTTGGACTATTGACCATGCCCTGTGGGAGAAGAGTACACTCATAATGCTGCGTAGGATGACAATTATTCATAGAAGGAACTGAGAAGGCAAATTTAGCACAATCATCGGGATGGAGTGGGATGGCAAAAAAACAATCTTTAAGATCAATAATGATAATGTGATATGTTTGAGGAATACAGGCCGGACTGGGAACTCCTGGCTGAAGAGGTCCCATAGGGACAAGGCTTTGATTAACAGCCCGTAAGTCATGAAGCAGCCTCCATTTTTGGATTTTTGGGGGACACAAAAAATATGTGTATTCCAAGGGCTGCAAGAAGGCCAGATGTGTCTGGCCTCTAACTGTTCCTGGACAAGTTTTTTAAGGTGTTTTAATTTTGCTTCTTTAATGGGCCACTGCTCAACCCAAACAGGAGGGCCAGGTATCCAGGTTAATTTTAGCAGAGGGTCTGTCTGAGCAGTTGCCCCTATGAAAAATCCTGAGGGGTGCCAATTTGAACATTCCACTGGGAGAGTAAATCTCGTCCCCATAATAAAGTAGGTAAAGGAAGGATAAAGGGACAGATAGAAGCAGGCTCTCCATCAGGGCTATAGCAAACAATGGGAAGTGTACTTTGAAAAGGGCACTGTGCTCCTCCAACTCCTGTGAGGGTTTCAGAGGTTTGCTTCTTGGGCCAAGAAGAGGGCCATGAGTCAGAGGAGAAGATAGTTACATCTGCCCCAGAATCCACTAGCCCTTTAAATATGCAATCATTGACCTGAACGGTAAGATATGGTCGGGAAGATTGCAACTTAGTAACCCAAAAAGCGTCAGTACTGCCGAAACCCCCAGCTGGTCTTGAGGTAGTGCGAGTGGAGGGGACTACAGAGGGAAGTAAAATTAGCTGTGCTATCTTATCAGAGGGAGAAATGTTCCAATAAGAGAAACTGGAAACCATAATTTTAATTTGTCCTTTGTAATCAGAATCTATTACACCAGGATGAACAGTTAGACCTTGAGATGTAATACTAGAGCGACCCATTAGGAGTCCTAAATATCCTCGAGGCAGGGGTCCCCAAACCTGTGTTGGTATAAGAAAAACTTTTCCTGCCTCATCTATTATGACACCTTCTGCCAAGGGTAAATCTAGTCCCGCACTCCCTTCAGTAGCTGCTTTTAAGTTGTTAACCTGCAAGCGTTGTTGTTTGGAATCTATGCTGTGGTTTCCACACTCCACACTCGGGGGCCCTCTGGATTTTTCGGGGCACGAGAGCTCTCGCCCCTCTTCCCGTTTCCTGACATAGGGTTGCCTTGACTGTCAAATTGAGATCTGTACTGCTTAGCCCAATGACCACCTTTACCACAGTGGGGACACTTCTGGGCTGGAAATGTAGTGTTGGCATTTTTGTTTTTTAAACTGTGACAGTCCTTCTTAAAATGTCCAGGTTTACCACACCCAAAACAGGTGGCAGTGGATGGATGGAGAGCTGCCGCTAATATTTGTGCCTGATGAGTTTCTGTGCCAACAATTTGACATGCTCTAATCATTTCAGCTAGATTAAGACTCTGTACCTTTAAGGGAGCTAAAACAGCCTGACAGTCAGCACTAGCATTTTCACAAGCAAGCTGGAGACAAAGAACTTCAGCTGCTTGTTGATTGTCTACCTGTGGGGAAATGGCAGATTCAATTAAAAGCAGAAGTTGGGTAAGAGCTTCTGACACCTTAAGCTTAGAGGTTTTTAACAATACCAACAACTGGGTTTTGTGCTGACACTGCTCAGGAGAAAGAGAATTCCCCATAGCGAGGAGGAATAGGAAAGTGAAGGGAAGAGTGATAGGAAAGCTCCTGGCCCAAAGCCTGAAATCCCTTGAGGGAGCATACGAGAAAGCAAGTCGGAGATGAGAACGTCTGGGAAAGTTCCGCCTGCGGAAAAACCCCGCCGCTCCTGGGGCTGTAAGAGCAGCCCAAAATGGACGCATCCTGTACTTACCACCTTCAGGGATTGAGTGCGAGGACGTCTATAGCATCCTCACATGGGGCACCATCTGTCACAGGTCCTCACACGGGGCACCATCTGTCCCAGCAGTGACGGTTGTCGGGGCAGCGAAGACAGTAGCCAAACACAACTTTTACAGAGAAGTGGGGCCAGGAGGGTCACTCAGAGGAGTCGACCCCCGGCTTCAGTCCCAGGAGTTTATTTATAGTCAATACAGCAATTAGTGAAGCAAGTAACAGAACAATGGGCTTTGGGTGAGTAACAATTAGTTTCGGGCAAGGGAGAAGGAATTCAGGTAAACAAGCCAATCAGTAACAGGACAATAGGTTTGGGAAAACAAGTCGTGCCTAATCTCTTTCTTATCGCTTACAAGTCACCAACATGTCATATACAGCATAGAGGCCTGTGGGGGCTGCAGTTGTCAATAGTGCAGCCATGTTTAAATGGCATATATCCCCACAGATAGGGAACCAAGTTTGAGTAAGTACAGTGTTGACATGTTGTGGGGTTGTTAACCTTTGTCATAGGGCAATATGTGTACTAACTGTTTAAAGTGAAATGATTTGTTCTGCAAACCTTCATCTAAAGTACAATTAAAAAAATAAATTAAAAAAAAAAAAAACACGAATATCCATCTTCTCCACATAGATTGTAAGCTCCATGTAAGTTGGTTTGTGCTTCCTGATCAATCCGTCCTTTAGCACAGTGCCTGGCATGGAGTAGATACTTAGTCAATATTGTTGAATGCAAGAATAAATGGATACTGAATGTTCTGTTTATTTGTACTGCAATGAAGCATGTGAGAGTATAGGTAGGAAATAGGTCCATGCATCCATCTTAAACACTTGTTCCACTGAATTCCTGAGTGAAGGGCACTAGGCTGCATGATACTTGGATTATTGTTGTTATTATTAGGTGCCATTGAGTTGTTTCCAACTCACAGCAACCCTATGTACAACAGAATGACCTTCCTGGTCCTGCACCATCCTCATAATTGTTGCTATGCTTGAGCCCATCGTTGCAGCCACTGGGTCAATCCATCTCATTGAGGGTCTTCGTTTCTTTCATTGACCCTCTACTTTACCATGCATGGTGTCCTTCTCCAGGTACTGGTCCCTCTTGATTAAATGTTCAAAATATGTGAGACAAAATCTTGCCATCTTAGCTTCTAAGGAGCATTCTGGCTGTACTTCTTCTAAGACAGATTTGTTCATTCTTCTGACAGTCCATGGTATATTCAGTATTCTTTGCAAACACCATGATTCAAAGGCATCAATTCTTCTTCTATTTTCTTTATTCATTGTCCAGCTTTCCTATGATAGGAGGTGATTGAAAATACCATGACTTGCGTCAGGTGTACCTTAGTCCTCAAAGTGATATCTCTGCTTTTTAACACTTTAAACAGGTCTTTTGCAGCAGATTTGCCCAATGCAATATGTTGTTTTATTTCCTGATTGTTGCTTCCATGGGCATTGATTATGGATCCAAGTAAAATGAAATCCTTGACAACTTCTATATTTTCTCTGTTTATCATTAGGCTGCTTGGTGGTCTAGTTGTGAGGATTTTTGTTTTCTTTATGTTGCGGTGTAATCCATACTAAAGGCTGTAGTCTTTGATCTTCATCAGTGAGTGCTTCAAGTCCTCTTGGCTTTCAGCAAGCAAGGTTGTGTCATCTACGTAGCGCAGGTTATTAACGAATCTTCCCCCAATCCTGATGCTGCATTCTTCTTCACATAGTCCAGTTTCTCGGATAATTTGCTCAGCATACAGATTAAGTATTGTGAAAGGACACAACCTTGAAGCACACCTTTCCTGATTTTATACCATGCAGTATCCCCTTATTCTGTTCAAATGACTGTTTCTTGGTCTAAGTATAGTTTCCTCATGAGCACTATTAAGTGTTCTGGAATTCCCATTCTTCATAATATTATCCATAATTTGTTTTGATCCACACAGTCGAATGCCTTTACGTAGTCAATAAATCACAGGTAGACATGTTTCTGGTATTCTCTGCTTTCAGCCAAGATCCATCTGAAATCAGCAATGTTATCCTTCATTCCACATCCTCATCTGAATCTGGCTTGAATTTCTGGCAGTTCTCTGTGGATGTACTGCTGCAACCACTTTGGATTAGATTAGTGGGGTGTAAATACGTTTGCATAATAAACCCTATTGGTAAATAATGGTGCTCATTCTTTTGAGATGTGGGAGCTTCGCAGAGGCCATAATCAGAACACAGTTTGATCTTCTTTGGCCCTTTTTAGCAAGGTAGCATTAATAAAATTAATAAGAGCATTTAGCAAGGTAACGTTAATAAAATAGAACTTGGTATACATTTTTTGTCAGAGTATTAATGGTTAAGAATGCTTTGTGACATAACCCAAGCACAATTAGAGTTATATTTTGTACAATCCTGTTATTTTCCCATAAGGCCATTTGTCTGCATTCTAGATTAAAAAAAGGACATATTGCACTAGACTGATTTTCCTTCTTTTTGTTGCTTTAGTTGCTTCCTGCATCTAGAGTACATACCTACTTGATCTCAAAAAGCTCAAGGTCTTGCACCTGATACAAGCTTTGGTCAGTACTCTGGGTTTTTTGTTTGTTTTTGGGGGAAGGTTTGGAATGTCAATAGCTGCAATGGACTTAATGAAAGAACTTGTTTGCCACCTATAACTTGACAATTCAAATATTCAAGTGCCAATATCAGACCATCTTGACTTCGTTATTTTCCAGGAGACAGAAGTATAAGTTGAACAGAACTGAGAGGAAAAAGCCCTCGAAGAGCATTCCTGTCATAATTTGCTCACATCTGTCACCCATTGTAGTACTTTCAGAATCTCCTTTATCAAGTACAGAGCATCTTTGAGTTGTAATCTGAAAGGATTCTTAAAAATTTTCCAAGAAAGATGTGCACTAAGTCAAAACTTGACTACACCCCTTCAGTTAACTTCCCTTGTTTGGGAGTGATATTACCCATGGGGATATTCCAGGGTGGCAGGATGTCTAGTGGTTACAAGAAGAAAATCCCTGGATTCAAATTTTTACCCTACCCCTTACTAGCTGTGTAATATTGGGAAAATTACTTAACTACTCTAGTCCTCAGTTCATTCATTGGTAAAATGCAGATAATAATAATAGTACCTATGTCATAAATGGGTATGTTGACTAAACTAATTTTTTTAAAGTGACTAGCGCATCAGCTAACATAGAGTAAGTATAATTATTGGTTTAAAAATTGTCTTTGTTCTAGACTTTACTTTTTTAAAATTATTTCATTAGTACAAGTAAGAATCCTACTCAAAAGAAATAATCCTATTTATCTTCACAGTGACATTTTAGGTGCCGTGTAATTGTTAATTTTACTTATCTGGCACTGTGAAGATAAATAAGATTCATCGATATTTTTTAAAGCTAGTCATCTCTGCCTTCTGATAACTCACAGTAACTACATAAAGAAGATGATACAGATGATGATTTTATTACTATCTTATTTTAGAAGCAAGGATGACGAGACTTTCTCTCACATACTTTGGACATGTTGTTGGGAGGGACCAGTCCCTGGAGAAGGACATTATGCTTGGTAAAGAAGAAAGTCAGCAAAAAAGAGGAAGACCCTCAACGAGATGGACTGACACAGTGACTGCAACAATGGGCTCAAGCATAGCAAGAATTGTGAGGATGGTGCAGAAATGGGCAGTATTTCGTTCTGTAACACGCAGGGTCACTATGAGTCCGAACCGACTAGGCAGCACTTATCAACAGCATTTTATACAGGATGCAGCTGAGACAAACATCTCAGACCTTTCCCAACATCAAAAGAACTATTTAGTAGTTGAATGAGGATTAGAACCCCTTTCTCTTCAATTTTTATCATTTCTACTACAAGTCTGTAAAATTACTGCTTGCGCCTTAAAAATAAATAAGAACCATTTTATTATGGAATGAGAAAACATCAGTGGAGAGAGAAGATGCTTTAGAACCACTCTAAATTAAAACAGAATTTCTCACTCAAACTCCTAGTGTTTAGAGTGCTCATGAGAATCGTAACATGTGGTCCTGTTTATTTCAACCCGAAGGATCGCGGAGAAGCTAGCTAGGTGGACCCTCAGCTGTAAGGTTCTCCAGCTTGCTCTCTGGCCCAAACTGGGACGAGGCTATTGAGTACCTGAAACCATTTAAAGTTTCTCATGCCTGGCCCCAGCTTGGCACTAATGAGAAAAGACTCCTTGAAGTTTTTGGTTAGAAGCACTTAAATAATAACTCTTTGATGCGGAGGCAGGGAGACCTTAATTTAGTCTGCCACATCTATGGATTAACTAGGGCAGCCTCTGAGGCTCTGTTACTCTGGGCCAAACCATGTCAGATTCTCTTCTCTATTAAGAAATTCTAGAAACACCATATTGACATTAAAACCCTTTCCAAACTTTTTTTTTTTTAATCTTATGTTTTTGTTTCCCATAAAACTTAAAGTCTGCAAGGTCTTCTTATTGTCTAGCATATATTTCAGTAAGTAAAATTACTTGATGTACATCTGAAAGACAAACATATCACATCATAAAATAATCCTCAATGTGTACTTGAAACCAGCAATTTACGAGGCCTTCCTTTGTTGCTCTGAAATGTTTCAATATTTCTAGTCTTTTCTTATATAAGCTATCCCCTCCTTTTCTTAATAATGTGCTCTATTCTCCTCTGGGGCCTCATTAAAGTCTTCATTTCCTGCTTTAAGTATAGGACCCAAAAGATGAAAGAATACTTTAATTATGACCTTAATTGCATTACTATTTCCGGCAAGAGTGCCTACTAATATATTTATATATTACACCTACTAAAATTTACTCGTTGTAGAAAAAAACAGACTTCATTTCCGGCTGTGACTGATAATTAATTGAGTCATCTTGCAGAGAACTTAATCAAAAGAATACCTTCCTTTTTTTTTTGTTTTTTGCTCATGTTTGCTTAAGTAGGGGTTAAACTTCAAGGTCTCTCTATCTGCCAATTTCTGCACTTTCCTTTCTATTTAAAAATGTTATCTTTTAATCTGTAATTGTCTAGAAACTGCAACATCTCAATATAAGAGTACATCAGAAAATTTATCTGGTTTCAAGCACCAGAAAATAACTCTGAATGAGATAAACACCAAATAATTTATTGGAAGATCACCAGAGACTCACAGAATCAACGGGAAGATTGAGAGCTGGACTTGGAAATGAGGAGGCACCAAGGCGGGTCTGGAAGTTGGGGAAGAAACCACAAAAATGGTGCCATACAGAAACAGAATGGTCAGGAGATGTCATTCCTAGGATATGCACAAGTGATACTAATAACCAACATTCATTAACTTTGTTTTTGTTGTTAGTTGCCTTTGAGTTGACTCTGACTCATGGCAACCTTATGTGTAACCAAACAAAACATTGTCCTTCCTGTGCCATCTTCACGATCACTGGTATATTTGAGTCCATTCTTGCAGCTATTGTATGTCAGTCTGTCTCATTGAAATTTTTCCAGTTTCACTGACCTTATACTTTACAAACCATGTTATCCTTTTTCTAGTAGTTGGTATTTACTAATGATGCATCCAAAGTAAGATCCAATGTTTCACCATCCTTGCTTCTAAACAGCATTCTAGATGTATTTCTTCTAAGACGGAGTTGTTTGTTCTTTTGGTAGTCTATGGTATATATTCAATGTTCTTTGCTGGCACCACAATTCATTGACTACTAAGTGCTTTTCATCTGTTAACTTATTTAATTATCATCACAGCCCTATGAGCTTGGTGTTGTTCCTTCCGTTTATAAATGAGAAAACAAAGGCAGAGTGATTAAGTAACCTGCCCAGTGCCATAAACCTAGTAGGTCACAGAGTCAAGATTCAGGCTTAGGAAGGTTGTTCCTTATGTTACGCTAGAACGTCAATGCCACTTGTTATAAAAGGACTCCAAGAATTTTTAGTCCCTTTAATCTTCTGCTTAAGATTCCAAGTCAAAGACAGATTGGACTAGCTTGAGATTTCTTTCTTCCCCTTGGCCTGTGGAAAAGAGAAACTCTGATTATAGTCCCAAGGGTCTGATTCCAATGAGAAAGAGCTAATTTCTCATAATGAAATTAGGGCATTGTTAGAAAGGGGAAACAGATATTGAAGAGTCAAAAATTAAAAAAAAAAAAAAAAAGACTATAAAAAGTCTGCCCTTCATCACACTCCACCGAAATGAATGTTTGAGATTGTCAGTTTTATTTCATAAGACTTGGAAAGGCAAACATTAATTTATTTCACGTCATGAGTACTATTTTTAGTTTGATAAAGCATACATTAAGCTACTTTTTGAATTATAAGACAGGCTAAAGATGACTTGATTGAAATAGTTTTCCTGTTACAACTGTGAAATCACTTTTGTCTGAAATAAAATGATCACTGTTATAATGTAACAGAAGGAAGCAAGGTGCTGGGTGGAGCAACGAAGGTATCGACAAGTGTTTTAAGAACAGGATGCTTTCATCAAGCAGAGTCGAGAGGAATCTTATTTCTCAGGAGGAAGCAGAAGTATCATAAAACTGTCTTCTTTCTCCTACACAACACAATTACAAAGCATTGTTTCAAGGTCGCCACGGGCAAATGCATTTGCAATGTAATGGAATATGCAATTGTTCATAAAACTAGTTCATTGGCTATGGAAAAAAAGAAATCCTCAAACAAATATACACTCAATGTTCTAAGGTAAGAACACTATTCAAATATGTGGCTTATGCTGGCATTGTTTAGCTAGGCTGAGTTTTCTTGCTTTTTTTGTTTGCTTCTTTAATATGATTTGCTAATTTCATGCTTCCAGAATGTCAACAAGGGTAATAAAATAGCAATTTAAGGCCACATTAAAAGCTGAACTAAATGGCACGGTTCTACTGAAGACATTAAAACAAAATTACAGGGTGTTCTCCTATCAAAAGACGTTTTTGTAACTTTAATGTAGAGTGGGGAAGAGAAGACCTTTATTCTCCACTCCCTTTCTGCCTGGGTTGTGGTCGCTCTGTGGGACTAGAAGACCTGGCATATTCTTGCAAAAATAATTTTTTTTAGATGACTCAATTATCTTTTCACTTGGATTACTCACTTTCTTCTTAGGACAGCCATCGTCACAGAACAGTGGGGTCACATTCTTGTTTCTACCAGTTGCCGTTGACTCTTATTCATGGCGAATCCATATGTGTTAAGGTAGAACTGTGCTCCATAGGGTTTTCAAGGGCTGCTTTTTTCCGAAGTAGAGTGCCAGACATTTCTTCCGAGACACCGCTGAGGGGACTTGAACTTCCAATCTTTCTGTTAGCAGCCGAGCGTTTTAACAGTTTGTACCACCCAAAAAAACAAACCAAACTAAACCCACCGCTGTCCAGTTAAGTTCGACTCATAGTGACCCTATAGGACAGAGTAGAACTGCCGCATAGGGTTTCCAAGGCTGGAAATCTTTATGAACAAGAGCTTG
The DNA here is from genome assembly GCA_030035585.1 of Dugong dugon. Taxonomy (NCBI): domain Eukaryota; kingdom Metazoa; phylum Chordata; class Mammalia; order Sirenia; family Dugongidae; genus Dugong; species Dugong dugon. Next base: position 95,991,916 of record CM057472.1, on the reverse strand, counting down.
GTGTTGCCACGTCTTTCTCCCACAGGGAAGCTGGTGGATTCGAACCTCTGAGCTGATCTTTCGGTTAGCAGCTAAGCACTTTAACCACTGCACCACCAGGGCTCCTGTACCACCGACGGACTCTGTATTCTTCATGTGGACTGTCTTAGCTTTCCAGGGCTGCCATAACAAAATACCACAGGATGGATGGCTTTAAAGAATAGGAATTTATTTTCTCATAGGTCTGGAGGCTAGAAGTATAAATCAGAGTCTCAGCCATGTCAATTCCTTCTGTGGGTCTCTCTCCTAGCTTTTTGAGACAGACTGCTGGCATCCTTGGCGTTCCTTTGCTGCTTATAGATGTATCTGACTCTGTTGACACATGGCATATTTCTTCCCTGGCTGTATATTTCTCTTATAAATAAAACACCACTCTGAAGGGATTTGAATTAGGATTCACCTTACTCCAGTATGTCCTACTTTGACCCAATAGCAAAAGAGCAACCTGTTTTCCTAAACAAGGTCACATTCACAAGTATGGAAGTTAGGACTTGAGTACATCTTTTTAGGGGACATAATTCAACCCATAATATGAACTCACTAGAAGGAAATTCACCCAGGCACTTATTCTCTCTCTACCTGTAACAGTGTATTCAGTGTTGTGAACATTTAGAGCATCACGAGGGCCTTTTCTCCTCACTCCATCAACCCCGCACATACATGTCCAGTAGACAAGACAGAAACGATTTCTTATATGCTCATCCCTTCCTAATTGGTTTCATGTGAATTCTCCAGCTATATTTACACTAGAACGTTTTCCTAACTTTGTATGAATTTATAAAGTTGTTTTTACATCATCCACTTCAAGTAGTAACAAAAGGTGAATCAGTGAAGGATACAGGAAACTTAGAGCATATGCTCAGGAGAGATTGAAATTCTATCTGTAAGTGACTTCAAATATACGTGAATAATGACACAATTTTGGAGTAATTCCCAACTCGTTGTGTTATTTTTTCCTCATGACACCTTGTTGTGGTAGGAAAAAAAGATGTCACTTAACTTCACAGAAGATGAAACAGAGAGAGTTTAAGTCAGGGGTCCTATGTGAGATTTCTTCTAAAACAACTAAAATGTCTATAAGTCCAAGCCTTTAGGTAAGATTTTCTTTTCAGAAAATATGTAGAAAATTCAAGGTGCTCCTTGGGCAGACAAATTTCACTTTAACTCTGGCTCAGGCAAATCCCAAACCCTCTGATTTTGTGAATATGAAAACTTATTTTTTTGAGTTGTTATGTGTTTCAGAGAATTTCAAAGCTGCAAATGACATTTTGTCAAAAATAAGACTAACATATTAAAGTTTAATAACTTTGAATCTGTCTAGATCCATCTATCTTGGCTACGTATAATTAGTATCCAAACTCTTTGCTATTCATTCTTCTTTTACTATAAAGTTTGGAGATATGAAGAATGCCTATCACAGCAGTCTTATTGTTAATGTCTTTCCAGTTAAAAACAGGAACTTAGGAATCACATTAGGCAAATTTTAGAACCTTGGAGCAGGATTTTACCAAGTATACTGAAAAGAAGTATGCCTAGATAAAGACAATTTTTCACGATAGAAATTAATTTTGAAAATCTCAATTGACCTCTTCTGTGTGTAGGAGAAAGTGATTGTGGATCAAAGGGATTTGAACCAAATTCTATTGATGTGAAAAATCTCATGTATCATATAAAAAAACAAAATCACAATTTAATACCAGATAGTGGGTGTTTATTATTGGTTGACTATGTTTCTTACCCAATTCAGTTTTTTTCTGGAGAGAGAAATCAATACTTAGAACTGGGCAGAGTACCCAATAAGCAAGGTAAACACAACCTTACTTGTGCTTACTTACTAAACTTTAGTGAACAATTTCACTTTTTTTTTTTTTTTTTTTGCCTCATCAAAGATTCTACTTCTAGGTATGTCTGGCATCTGTCTTTCTCCCAAACCCACAGCACCTTCCTACAGAATCAAATCCTCTTTTCAAATTTACAATCTCTAAAGGGGTGGAGTACCCAGTAAGCAAAGTAAGCATGGCCTTACTTGCGCTTAGTTACTAATCTGTAGTGAATAGTTTCACATGGTTTTCAGATGAAACTGTTCACTACAGATTAGTAAGTAAGCACAAGTAAGGTCCTGCTTATCTTACTTATTGAATAATCCGCCCTTGGCTGTTGGCCTCTCTGCTGCTTTCTTCATCGTTCCCATGGGGAGGAAAAGTGGCTTATTTGACTAATAACTTGTGGAGTGTGCGTGTTTGACTCAGCCTCACCTTTAATTCTCTTGGGAGCAAGATGACACCCTGACAATATGAGTTTTCTCCTGCTCAATCTTGTGTTTAATGTTACCTGGGCTCTTACCTAGAAACGCCTGCCCCGGTCCAATTCTGCCTGTGACTGGTGGGTAAAGTTTACTCACTTCTGGAGTTCACCTCTGAGGTTCATTTGGCTTTCTTTCCTAGCTACCTTCTTCTCACTGGCATCAAGCATATTTTGACCTCCACATCAACTCTTTGTCTTAACTCTCAAAAATGTTCAGAACCTGTCGTGAAGAGGGATGCTGTTTACTGAGTGCCCTCCTCCCCACCCCCCGCCGCCCTCGTGAAGCCTAAAGGGTTTACATCATTGGAGTCAAGCTTGTCTTAATCCATTCAGTAGCGCTTTAACATATGTATTCTCATTTTACAAATGAGAAAGTGGAAGCTCAATTATTAAAAAGCTCAGCGACACATTGTAAATGGTCAAGCTGGGACTTGAAGTCTTCCTATCTCTAAATTCCATGATTTTAAATCGACATTCTGCTTCCTAATGTCATTGAGATGAAAGTTTAGTGCTTCTTGAGCTCTCATCTCACTGATGAGTAAATAGAATCAAACACAAAAGAAGTTGATAGCTCAAGGTCATATAGCCCATTGTTGACTTGGTCAAGGTCAGAAACCATGTTTCCAGCCCTTTGTCCTCTTTTATAAATTCATAATAATATGGCAGTGACTTAGGAGAGTTTTGCCAGGTGTGGCTAAAATCTTTCATAAGAATTCGAATGTACATTTGGTGACAGGACATATATTCCACAGAAACATAATTAAATATCTATTTTCAACTTGGGTTAAAACCAGAAAGAGGTAATACCAATAACTGGTTTTCTTTGTAGAGGGCAGGGGCTAAAGAGGTGTTAAAAGAGAACAGTCAAATTTTTATAATTTCTGTTATTAAGGTTGAAAGAATTATGCAAAATCATTTACTTGTAGAGTGAGAGCACACATTATTTTTGAATTGATAATTGTAATATAAAAACCTATTCTGATGCTATTCTTATTATTTCATAAGGATAAATTTGATGATGAAATTATTATTTGCTGACTTGACTTATAAACCCAAGCTACATATACCTATAACTGCTGCAAATGGAGATACGTCTCAGTAACTTAGTTGGTCTGATTTATAGTAACTCACAAGTCCTCACAAACCTCTAGCTGCACTGGCAGTTTCAATTTTTGTATTAAAGTATAAGCAATTTGATATCCTCATTCATAGTCTGTGTACATAAATAAGACAGGAAGATATTTTAATTAGTATAATTCAAATATCCTTCATAAAATATCCTTCCATGTGTATTGGCTAGCAATTATTGCTAACATCCTAAAACACAGTGGCTTACAATAACAGCTGTTTATTTTTTCTCATGATCTTAGGTACCCACTGACTGGTTTTCCTCATCTGAGCTATTGTCTACGATCAGTTGAGGGTTTTGGTGATCTTGGCTGTATTCTCTCGTATTTCTGAGGCTTTGGCTAAGATGACCCGGCTGTGTTCCATATGCTCCCTCATCCTGCTGCAGGCTAGGCCAGACTTGTTCTGAGACTAGCTCAAACTTGTCCTCATGGTGATTGCAGAGAAACAATAAAGGGGCAAACGTGCAAGAGATTCTTCAAATCTTCGCGTGTGTCAAGTCTGCTAACTTTCTATTGGTCAAAGCAAGTCACATGGTTGAAGGAGAATCAGAGTGAGGGGGAACTACAAAATTACAGAACAAATGGCATGGTACAGGGTGGTCATTAATAGGGGTCAACAATGTAAACATAATACTATACAGTCTGAGGTATCAGGTGGGCTGATAAAAATCCATAGTCTATTGCCTAAATCCCGATGGTAGTGAAAAATAATTTAATATTGTTCATCAGCATACTCTTATTCCTATTGCTGCACATACAACCAGCTTGAAAACTTTGAACGAATTGAGTTTAATGGCAATTTGATAAGTTAGACACTATCTGAGAAGAGAAAGAAGAGAGGTAGTCAGTAACAAGAAATCCCAAGCCTAGAAGCATTTTTAGGTAAGCACAACTATTTTCTAATGACTATTCATGTTAGGAGCCCTGGTGGCACTGTGGTTAAGAGCTTGGCTGCTAACCAAAAGGTCAGTAGTTCAAATCTACCAGCCTCTCCTTGGAAACCCTGTGGGGCAGTTCTACTCTGTCCTATAGGGTCACTATGAGTCAGAATCAACTCTAGGGCAATGGGTTTGAGTTTTTTGGTTTTATTCAGTTTAAGCACTTGGTTGCTAACTGGAAGGCTGGTGGTAAGAACCCACTAGCCACTGTGTGGGAAAAGACCTGGTGATGTCCCATAAAGACAACAGTCTAGGAAACCTTATGGGGAAGTTCTGCTCTGTCATACAGGGTCAGTGTGAGTCAGAGTTGACTTGAGGGCACACAACAACATTTTCATATGATGATCTTTAACATTAGGACTGACAAATATCTTGGATAGTGTCTTGGATTGCTAGGAACCAAAAACCAAACCAAACTTGTTGCCACTGAGTCAATTCCAACTCACAGTGACCCTATAGGACAGAGTAGAACTGCCCCATAGAGTTTCCAAGGAGTTCCTGGTGGATTCGAACTGCCAACCTTGTGGTTAGTAGCCATGGAGGTTGGGGGCTATGTCTTATTTCTAGAGCTCATTTCCAACACAGAATCACTAAAGCAGAGCTTTGCTTTTAAGCAAATTCCACTAAATGCACATCAGTTAAAACTGAGGTGGATTTAACTCACTTGTGTTTGCTTCTCGCTCCTAATTTTATCTCCGATCTATTCACTTTAATCCATTTTCTATTGAAACATTGTGGTTCTAGATGTAACATTAACATAGAAACTAAATTAGAGAAAGCCTGTGGGATTTTGAGCATTAACCACATAAATAATTAAATCATATTCAATCCATTGACTTAGGTTTCACTTTATTATGAGCATTTATCTTGACATTTTATTTAACCAGGATTGCTAACTTGTGAATTAAGTATATGTGCCTTTGTGTTACTGTTGCTATTATTGCAGGATTATTTATTCTGGGAAAAATAGATGAGATTGGCAATCAGTATTCACATAGACTGAATCTATACACCTCAAACTACACTTACTGCAACTGTCACTTGAATACATCTACAAGATGGGGTTTGGGGAGAGGTATGTGCTGAGAGAGATAATAAGTATCTTCCCTCTTTACTGCTGTATAGCATGTGTGATTTTAATACTGATAATCTGAGGGATATACATAGTTCTGCTTTTAGGAACTTAAAAAAATTAAGGAGAAATAATTATATAATGTATTAAAACAACATGAAACCTGATACTTGGAATCATGTAGATTAGGGTTAGAATCTTAGCTCTGCCATTTACTAGCTATGATTTACTGGCTCTTCCAAGCCTCAGTTTTCTCATCTGATAAATTGGGATGGGGTTCAGAAAATCAAATGGGATTATGCATGCAAAATGCTAAGAACAGGTACCTGTATTTAGTAAGTTCTTGGTAAGTATTTGTCTTTAATAACATTAACAAGAAATGCAGAAAATATATACAAGTGATGTGGTGTAAAAATTTTAACTTCACCTAAAGGAATGTGGTCTTGCTCTTGTTTCCTAAACCTTGGGATTTCCTGAGTAATTAAGGTGTCTTTATCTTCTAAAACCTCCAGACCACAGCTGAGTATTTGTGCAAATGACAGCGGGGTCAGTCAGACCAGAAAGACCACCTGGTATCAGCTAACCTCAGGAGGCATGATTTAACCTATTCTGCAGATGCAATGATGCCTCAATCATGCCTACATAATGACTGAGATCAATAAAGACTCTGAAAGCAGAAGCTCCAAGAGCTTCCTGGTTGGCAAAGGGAGGGTGATGTGCTCTCTTTGGGATAAGGAAGTTATGCTAGGGAACGCTTCTAGACCTTGCCCATGCATCTCTTTCTAAGGATGATTCCGATTTGTATCATTTTTCTATAATAAATCCATAATAATAAATACAGTGTGTTCTGTGATTTCTGAATTGTTCTAGCAAATTATTAAACCCAGAGGAATTGTGGAAGCCAGCAGATGAAAGTGCTGCTGTCATCCTGAAGGGGTAGTGGAAAAAGCTCAAATTTGCAGCCAGGGGCAGAAGAGAGAGAAAGTTCCCTGGGGAGTGGCTGGTGTCAGAGACTATTGAGAAGTGGGGAAGGAGTAAGTAGAGATTTGACTATTCTTCACATTTTGGGGACTGAATTTATGTTGGTTCTTATCCACGAAAGTGATTATAAAGAAAATCCTGAAAACTCATAATAAGAATATTAGTTAATATTTGTTTAATTCATTAAAAACTGCATTTTAATTAGCAAACGAACAATCAAAATTTAATCTTATGAACTCAGAATTTAAGTCCTGTCAACTGAATCCATTGAGACTGGGGGAACACCTGAATCCAATGCCCAGAAATAATCTTTAAAGCTTGAGCAATGCTATCCCATGAAGCCATTGTCAAACTAAACAACAGTTTAGCCCAATTAATAATGTTTGTCTTGAGAATAGCACTCTTATAAAGAATTGTCTATATGAGTTTAAACTGACAACAGTTAATCTAAAACACAGATGAGAATTTAAGCTGCTGAGAGTCTAAATTAAAGGTGATTACACAATACGGGTAGAGATAGTGAAAAAAGTGACACAATGTGAAGTATGTAATGAATATTAATGAACTGGTCATGCAGAAATTGTGAATGGATGTATGTTTGGATATATATCTTACCACTAAAAATAAATGTTATATATGTATAAAAGAAATGAAGTCCTATCTATCTGAAATTCTGCAATTATTATCTCAGGAATGTGCCAAGTACAGAATTGCACATGTGAGTGTTTTATGTTCACACGAGTCCTGGCTTCTGATAAGTTTCTTATGAACCAACAATAACAATAAAAATCAAACAAACAACAAATATGTTGCCAACTCATGGAATTTTCTCTTTGTGGTGGTTGATCAAAACTTTCCTACAAAGTGCTCCTCCACATCTCAGTGGTTCCCAAAGTTTAGTCTGCATAATTAAGGCAGGTGAGATGAACGTATGAACAAATTCAAAATACCCTGGAGATTTTGATTCTGATGTCTGCAGTGTGACCAAGAAATCTGAATCTCTTATTAGCATCTCAGTTCCCTCTGAGGGAGAGTTAGGAGCAAGGCTTGGAGAACCAATGGAAAATTGTCTCCACTTTGAATATTTTGAATATCTTGATAACAAAAGCCAAAACAGAAGTTGAGCATAGAAGGATAAGACTATCAGCATCTGAAGAAGACAGAGACTCATTTGAAGTGGGGTTGATGTTAAGTCAGTGATGTCCATCTTTAAAGTTTTAGGACAGTCTAGAGTTCCTCCATTAAGACTTAAAATGCTCTTGATGGGGGACTTGGTAGTTGCTGGGTGAACAGCAGAGGCTTGTATGAATTTTTGTGTGTACAAAAGTTGAAATTAAAATCAGTCAAGGGCATTTGGTGGCTATATTGACAGTAAAATAAACCGCCTAAGGAGGATAAGCATTAAATTCAGTTTCCTACTATGCCCATCAATACAAAGAGCTTCACTTAAGAACTTAAGGGCTGAAAATATTTGGGAAAACATTAAAAAAAAAAGAGCAATTTTGTACATATATATTAATTATCATCAGCAGTAATACATATAATTAATTTAATAATTTAAAAATGATTATGTTCCTATTATATGGCAGCCTTGAATTCTTAACCATGAGCTACAATCTAAAGAATAAGCTGTATGAGAGAAAGGCTGCCCTAGGGAACGAAGCATGTCAATGCCCAGATCAAAGCTTTCAGACATTAAAAAAAAAAAAAGAACATTTTTATTCAATTAATTTTTTTCTCAATAAAATGAATGCATTACATCCATAGCAACTTTGATTTAAGTTAAGGGAAATTGCAAAGCCCTGGGACTTTTCTACGTCTTCTAGTATAAAAGTCACTGTATCAAAATAAGAAATGGCAAGTGATCTAGCAAATGTTTATCACACAAACATTTGAAAAATGCTTTGTACACTGAACAATAACATAAAAATGTAAATTGTGATTTAGCGTTGTCCCTTTGATGACAAAAGTCAGTACAAAATAAGATGCATGTAAATCAAACTAATTTGGGTGCACTGGAAAGAACAGTAGGAATTACAGTAATAACATATAAGGCTTATTAAATATTTACTACCTGTCAAGCACTGTTCTAGGTGGTTTATATTTATTAACTCTAATCCTCAAACAAATCCTGCAAGATAGCTGTCTTGGGTCTCATTGTACAAATATTAACTGATACTCAGAGATGTCAAGTAACTTGCCAAAGAGAGCACAATTTGCAAATGGCAAAACTGAGATGTCAGCTTGGAATTTCTCTACAGTATATAATATTTATTCAGTATTGTTGCTTCCTGTTACATATGGGAAACAAAAAGGAAACTACCAAATGTATCGTCTCTTTATAAAGGAAGTTGATAACTTGGATTTAGAACTACTTGTTACGTATTAACTATCCTGCTAAACATTGATCTTTTAACTTAGTTCTAATGTACCCCTTGCAACAGTGTTGTTATTGTTGTTAGGTGCGATCGAGTTGTTTCAGACTCATAGCGACCCTATGCACCACAGAACAAAACACTGTCCAGTCCTGTGCCGTGCTCACAATCTTTGTTATGATTGAACCCACTGTTGCAGCCACTGTGTTAATCCATCTCTTTGAGGATCTTCCTCTTTTTTGCTGACCCTGTACTTTACTAAGCATGATGTCCTTCTCCAGGGACTGATCCCTCCTGACAACATCTCCAAAGTATGTAAGACACAGTCTCACCATCGTTGCTTCTAATGAGCATTCTGCTTGTACTTCTTCCAAGACAGATTTGTTCGTTCATTTGGCAGTCCATGATATATTCAATGTTCTTTGCCAACACCACAATTCAAAGGCGTCAGCTCTTCTTCGGTCTTCCTCATTCATTGTCCAACTTTTGCATGCATATGATGCAATTGAAAATACCATGGCTTGGGTCAGGCGCAACTTAGTCTTTAAGACGACATCCTTGCTTTTCAAAACTTTAAAGAGGTCTTTTGCAGCAAACTTGCCGAGTGCAATGCATCTTTTGATTTCTTGACTGCTGCTGGATATTGATTGTGGGTCCAAGTAAAATGAAATCCTTGACAACTTCAATATTTTCTCGATTCATCATGATGTTGCTTATTGATCCAATTGTAAGGATTTGTGTTTTCTTTATGTTGAGGTATAATTTATACTGAAGACTGTGGTCTTTGATCTTCATCAGTAAGTGCTTCAAGTCCTCTTCACTTTCAGCTAGTAAGGTTGTGTCACCTGCATAACGCAGGTTGTTAATTCATCTTCCTCCAATCCTGATGCCCCATTCTTCTTCATAGAGTCCAGCTTCTCGTATTATCATGTCATTAATTAGTTTAGCAACCCCAAGAGGATGAAAGGATTAATTTCCTGTTTGTCCTATCTAAATTATCAGATGATTTTCTATAGCAATGTCCAGAGAATGAAGTTTCTCGATTATCATAGGCCACGTGAAAACCTCGATATTATTGTCTTTCTCAGCAAATTCTCTGTAATAGTAATATTAATTTAGCAGCCATGATTCCTTTCCTCCAGAGAAAGGTTTAAAATAACTTGTGGTTTGCAATTAACTAGGATTTTTATATTAAAATAATTCAGAATCAGCTAAAAGTGAATTCTGTCAAAGTTCTAGTAAAAATATGCAATAAAGTTAATTTAAAAATAACACTTAAACCGTCCCAAGATTGCAACATCTAATTTCAATAGTTAAAGCATCTTCTTCAACAATATAACATAAAGTAATATATGCTAATTTATTTAACAAATGAAAAACGAAAAGCCTGCTACATGACTATCCCACTGCAATAACATTTGTTAAGTGACATTTTAGGGTAGCCTGTTAAAATATTTCAGTCTTTAAGTACAAATCATTTCTCCTAGTTTTATGGGTGGTATAAATATTAAGCTAAACAGAGTACTGCAGAGCTACAGACAGATGGAATCAAATATAACCAAGCAACTGTAAGAAAAAAAGCAACTTACTTTTCCCTGTACTTGTATAAAATAGAACTAAAAATTGCTCATCTAGCAAATTGTAGGTATAGGAGAAATCTACAGAATGAAACCAATCTAACAAGCCAAACTAGTCTGATAGGACCAAATTATGTGTTTTAATTCACATTTATTTTAGTCTCTCACTTTCCTTGGACTTGATACTTCCTTTGCCTTTTCATGTTTATTTTGTTTGTTTCACCTTGAACTTTGCTTCAGAACATTAATTTACTTTTTTATTCTAAGGTAAATATAGACCACCTCATGAACTCTGTGTGTGTGTGTGTGTGTGTTTCTTCCAAATACGGTGTTCAGGATATGAGAAAGACTTAATAAAGAGTGGCAAAGATATCACTTCGATGACTAAGGTGTGCCTGCACCATGTCAAGGTCTCTTCAATTCCCTCATATGCATGAGAAATCTGGGCAATTAAAAAGGAAGATAGAAGAATTGATAAATTAAAATTGTAGTTTTTGAGAACAATATTGAATATATCTTGGGCTATCATAAGAACAAATCAGTCTTAGAGAAATACAACCAGAATATTCCATAGAAGTGAGATGGCCAGACTTTGACTTGCTTACTTTAGATACATCATTAGAAAAGAAAGACCAATTCCTAGAAAAGAACATCATATTTAGTAGAGGATTAATGAAAACTGGAGAAACCCTCAATGAGATAGATTGACACAACAGACTCAACAATGGACTAAAACATACCAACGATCATGATCATGGCACAGTACCAGACAATGTTTCCCTCTGTTATACTTAAGACTGCCATGAGTCTAAGCCACCTAGTAGGTAACTAACAAGAACAACAACTGTTATTTATTTATTCTGATTTTAATTTTATTAAAAAGGAAGAGCAAGGAAATAGCATGACTTTTAGTAGTAAATGGCACATCACACAACAGTATGTACACTTCACTCATTTTTTTTCCCCATTTCCAGCACTGAAATACTCAGAAGCAGGAAAGTAGAGAGAAAAAGCTGCTAATGTAAAGTATATGCTACCGATGGTGAGAATATTACACAATAGGGTAGAATGAAAAACTGTTTAAAAGAAAATATAGCACAAATGGGAGTAATCCAGTGAAGGCCCAAATGATACTATCTTATCTATGGCTGTAGTGTTCCATAATTACATTTAGATCTTAACGTGATAATTAATGTCTACCTAAAATCACGGGGGAGGAGATCAATCTTTTGGCATGCGTGGTGGTTAAGAGCTTGGCTGCTAACCAAAAAGCTGGCAGTTCAAATTCACCAGCCACTCATTGGAAACCCTATGGGGTGGTTCTCCTCTGTCCTATAGGTTTGCTATGAGTCAGAATTGTCCCTATGGCAATGGTTTCTTTGGTTTGTTTGTTTTGTTTATACTTGTACTTACACCAAACCAGAACTGATTCTGACTCATAGAGATCCCATAGTGCAATAGTCTTATGGAAGCAGACTGCCACATCTTTCTCCAGCAGAGCAGCTGGTAAGTTTAAATTGTCAACCTTTAAGTTATAGCAGTTGAGCACTTTAAACACTGTGCCACCAAGGGTCCTTACCTATACTTACAGTTACCCACTTATTATAATTAGAAAATATCAGTCAAGTTCTTGGAGAGATCATGGCAAAATACTTCCATTGTCCTCATGGACGTGCCACCCTTTCCTGTGCATGCATGTTCTCACCAATCCAGGAAGGTCTGAAAGAGAAAGCTCGAAGTCCAGGATCCCTTAGTCATTGGAACCTCAATGTATATGCATGAGTTAATGAATATGCATGATTGACTATATCATGTCCCCCTCCCTTCCTGAGGTTAGTTGCCAGGTGATGAGTTGCAGGCTCCCAACTCATTTGCACATGTTAAAGTGTTGCCTGGCTGTTTTAGAAAAACAGAGACATCTTGATTCTGGCAAACCCCAAGGGTTGTTTTCCAGAAACTAGATATAAAGGCCAAACCTAGTTCTCTTAAATTGGAGAAGTTGGATTCTCTTAAAGTGGAGAAGTTGGATTTACATTTGCCATCTAAGATAGAAGGGAACTCATTTTGTTCCTTTTTACAAGGAGTATTGGAAAGGTACAAGTATATGGGAAGATGTGGGGTGGGGAAATAACAAGCACTGCAGAGGCAGTAGAGGCAAGTGGAGGTCAGCAGAGAAGGCACTAGTAGGAAATAAACCCAGCTAGCTCAGGGATTTATGCAACTCACTTCCCATTTTAGGCCTCAGATAAATGAAATGAGGAGGTTGTACTAGATGATATTAATGAGATCCCAGCCTCCGGGCACCATTATCAACCCCCAACTTGTAAGTAGAGTAGCATGAGCCACCTCCCCTTCTAACTGGTTTCTCCAGATGTTTTTTGGGCAATTGGTCAACTTCCTTCCCAAGATAAGAAAAACAAGAGGCTTGGGTCTGCAGGCCACAGAACCAGTTAAGACCAAATCTGGTGCACCTGACTTGCACCAAACCATCAACTCTGTCTTCTGGATGACCCCAGAACTTTTTTCCTGCCTGACGGAACCAAACTTTAGTAGCCCAAGATTGGGGGAATGAGACCAATAGCACGCCCGCCATCTTGAATAAACAAGTCTTGGTGCCTGCCATTCCTATGTGATATGAGAACCAATTCCTTGCATGTAAGCTATGTAAGATACCTCCTTATTAGGTAATGTAGGAACTAACCCCCTGTCTTTAAGTTATCTGCTTATTTAAGTATACTGCCAGTTCCAGCTCAGTTAAGAAAAACAAGACACTGGAGTCTCAAGACCAGTCGAAACTGACCTGGAATGAGGTTTTGCCTACCTGACATGCACAGTACCAACAACCGTGTTCCTTGGATGATCTATTGATGTCAGAGGCCAAAAAGCATACCCTCCTTTATACCCCAGACATAGGCAAAATGCCGTCTTTGTGGCCCACCCTCTTAGACTGAGCAGGCACAGAGGATCGGACTGCCACAGGAATGCCTTTATGGGCCAAACCAATCAGCAGGCTGACTCCAACTTGGGGCACCCCTGAAGACCCCAGACCCGATTTTACTTTACCTGTATAAACCCCTAGGACCATTGTTCAGGGAGCCACCTTGGTGACACAATTCTCAGTGGGCTCCTTTACTTGGCCAACTAAAGAAAGCTTCTTCTGCTTTCACTGCTTCGTGTCTTTCTAGCCGCACAGAGCAGACCTGGAAGTGTACAGTTACAGGAAGACCTTCAGAAGTGAGGGGTTCAAGCCTAAGATCCAGTTTGAGAGGCATCCCACCACCCCCACCCTTTTAGACTGAGCAAGCGCAGACAACGGAACTGCTCTGGGAACGTCTTTCTTGGGCCAGACCAATGAATGACCTTGCTCCTTTCCCCAGGACCTTTCACCTTATAAATACTGTTTTGGCCATCATTCAGGGAGCCATCTTTGTGACCCCAGTCCCAGTGTGCTCCTTTGCTTGACCAACCAAATAAAGCTTCTTGTTTTGCTTTCACCTGTTTTGAGTCTCTATGGCAGCGCCGAACTGAACTGAAACAGTCTGGTTATATTAAGGTCTCTACCAGTACCAAGACATAGAAATTTGTGGCAAGGGGAAAATTCATGATTACTGGGCAGAACCGTGACTTCTAATGTGCTGGAAATGGAACGAATTCAGTGCTGATCTTGACTTCCTTACTTAGTTAATTTCCAGCTCATTCTGTTTGGAAACTGGCTATATTTCCCCAGTAGGTATATTGTCTGGATCCCAAAATGATTATGGTTTCTGATCTCACTCTTCTTTTCCAACCATTACTTAGGGTAACTGGTTTTCCCTTGATACTTCCACCTCTTCTTACATAAGACAGTCAGTGTCTGTAAGCTACCTAGATTCATTGTTTAACACCACACGGTGTTTGCAGGTTCATGGAAGGATACATTGGCAGGGAATCAGAATTATATAAATAACTCCCCTCAGTTTACAGCCAAGAAAAAAAAAAAAAGACAGTTCAGAGACACTAAGGAATCAAGAGAGGTTCACACAGAAATTACCAGCAGATCTAGGAAAACAATTCACGTTGATTAACTTCCAAATCACTATTTCCTCTACACCATTCTGCAGTTTTTTTTTAATCATAAATTATAATATCTCTTGTCTCCTAAATATTGCATTAAAATATGAGATCATCTCTCATGCTTTCTCTCCTTTTTAAATTTTTCTGTTTATTGATTTTGGCTTTGAGAAACATGGTTTAACAAGAATTTCATGAATCTAATTCCTGGTCAACCCAAAGTATTTTCCATTTATCAGTTTTTCATTTTCCTCTTTGCTCTTAGGCTCATTACTTCACTTTTTATCTTTGTTGAACTGCAATTGGCACCTATTAACCTACATCCCTGTGCAATATGACTCTTCCGGATGTTGAGTCTAACTGACATTGGAGGAGGGGGGAGAGTATGGTGTTGGTTGCCACTTGATATCAGGTGCAGATTTAGGATTTAGCATTCCTTTCTATTCTGCAATGACTTATGTAGCCCACACCTCTACTTTTGGATCAAAAGGGGAGATAAAACACCATACAAGTGACTTTCTAGAATGCAAAATGATTTTGAATGATTATGCATTCGTGGAATACCATAGGTAGATGACATTTTAGAATCTACCCCACTTATCTATTCTTCTTGTATTTACATATTACACATCAGCTATTTATCAGGTACTTTGACGAAAACATAGAGATGAAAGTACAGACCTTCCCTTCAAAAAAGATCAGATTTTATTGGGGATGGTTGGAGTCAGAAAGGGATAGTCAACATCAATGTCCTATGCAGAGCTTCACAGTAAATGGGCTTTCATATTCACATCCAAGCTGAGGGAGTCAGGGAAGGCTTCCAGGAGGAGGCAGTGTCTGAGCTTGTTGGATGACAAAGAGGAATGAGCCAAGGGAACATGTAGAGGGGAGGCAGAGAGAATATAACATACAGAATTATAAAACGTAGGGCTAAATAGATCAGGCATATCCAGGAAGATGTAATAGTTTTGGAATGACAGGACTGTAGGAAACTTCCTGAGAAAATGCAGCCAAAAGGCAACTCTAATGTCTGCAGTTCCTTTTGTGCCATGCTAAAGAGTTACATCTTCATGGTGAAAACTACAGGAAACCCTTGAAAGACTTAAATTGAGGGAGTGATATGATGAGATTTACATTTCAGTGAGATGCTGCTGACAGCAATATAGAAGGTAGATTTGGCAGAGATTCTGGTGAATAAAAAGATGAGACTGGAAAAATGGCAACCAGATAGAATCTTCTCATAATAACCCAAGAAAGAAAAGATGAGGTCCTGAATAAAGGTAGCCTCAGTTCGAGTGGAAAAGTAAGACATACTGAAAACCATTAGGGAGAGAGAACTGATACTCCAGAGAACAGAGGGGCCTGAAGACGTGAAATTAATCAACCTGGGCCACACACTTAATGAGTTCCAGAGCTGCGATTGGAACCAGGTGCCTACCTCCCAGTCAAGGAACGTTTCTGAGATACCACACTGCCTCTCTGAGTCCACGCTTTGACAATGACAATAATTAACTTTAAGATGGATTGTCTATTTATAGAAAAGGGCTATATTTAAGAGACCCATTTTTCCTCATTATCCAAGGCAAGTAAATGCAGGTGTTTAATTCAAGTAGAATATGATGTTAACTCCATCAATGCCTGAACTTCTTGAAAACAAATCAGCATTGGCTGCCCTTGATTTAGCCTTAGAGTGGATATCACTTCCCCTCATCAGTGAGCAAGGTGACAGTAGATTTCTAGTCTTGCCCTGCTGGATTTTTTTTTAACCCAAAGCAACACAATGTCAGTAATTACTGTCGCCAAGAGTGAGACATCTTACAGTTCAAGACCTTATTCATAGAAGGGTTTGGGGTAGTGGATAGGGGTAGGACATGAAGAGTGGGGTAGTACAAATTATCAGAAATCTGCATGTGACTCTTCAATAGCCATATCTGAGGTACAATGTCAATACTACAACCTAATTGCAATGATCAAACAGAGGAATGTGGGTAAAAGACCTTGGTTAAACTGTAAACAGCAAATGGAAATTCAGGAGCTGTTATTTTTACTCAAAAGTAAGGATTTTTAAAAACTCTTTTTCAGTGCTTGTTATTTAGGGGATTATGAGGGTATGACATTTCTGTGACAAAACTTCTGTTTCTAATAATAAAAAATTTATGCTATTTGGTATATGGGGGCAATGGTAGTTTAGCGGTAGAAGTCTTGCATTCCATACAGGAGACACAAGTTCGATGCTCGGCCAATGCATCTCATGCAGTCACCACTTGGCTGTCAGTAGAGGCTTGTCTTAGTTATCTACTGCTTCTCTAACATAAATACCACAAGTGGATGGCTTTAACAAACAGAAATTTATTCTCTCACAGTCTAGTAGGCTAGAAGTCTGAATTCAGGGCACTAGCTCCAGGGCAAGGCCTTCTCTCTCTCTCTCGGCTTTGGAGGAAGTCTTTGTCATCAATCTTCCCTTGTTGAGGAGCATCTCAGTGCAAGGATCCTGGGTCCAAAGGACACACTATTCTCCTGGCTCTTGTTTCTTCGTGGTATAAGGTCCCTGTCTCTGTGCTCACTTCTCTCTTTTATATCTCAAAAGAGATTGGCTGACGACACAATCCAGTCTTGTAGATTGAGTCCTGTCTTAGTCATCTAGTGCTGCTACTACAGAAATACCACAAGTGGATGGTTTTAATGAAGAGAAGTTTATTTCCTCATAGTCAAAGTAGGCTGAAAGTCCAAATTCAGGGCATCAGCTCCAGGGGAAGGCTTTTTCTCTCTGTCGGCCTTCTCATCAATGTTCCCCCACACTAGGAGCTTCTCGGCGCAGGGACTCCAGTCCAAAGGACGCGCTCTTCTCCCGGCACTGCTTTCTGGATGGTATGAAGCCCCCTGTCTCACTGCTCACTTCTGTCTTTTATATCTCAAGAGATTGCCTCAGGACACAATCCAGTCTTGTAGATCCAGTCCAGCCTTACTAACACAGCTGCCACCCATCCTCCCTCATTAACATCATAGAGGCAGGATTTACAACATATAGGAAAATCACACAGTACCAGGAATCATTGACCAGCCAAACTGATATACACATTTTTGGGGGGACATAATTCAAACCATGACAAGTTCTTTCTCATTTAAAATTACTGCTGCTAATCTCATCTCATCAACATCATAGAGATAAGATTTATAACACTTAGGAAAATCACATCAGATGACAAAATGGTGGACAGTCACACAATACTGGGAATCATGACCTACCCAAGTTGATACACATATTTTTGGGGGACACAATTCAATCCATAACAAGGTTTAGAGATTGCTAATGATAAACCTGTTTCAGCAGAGCTTCCAAACTGAGATAAACTAGGAAGAAAAGCCTAGCCATCTATTTCTGAAAAATGAGACAATGAAAACCCTGTGGATCACAATGCTTTGATCTCCAAATCAATCATAAGGATGGCGCAGGACTGGGCAGTGTTTAGTAACGTTGTGCCTGGAGTTGGCCATGAGTCTGGGCTGACTCAACAGCAGCTAACAACAACAACATTTGGTATGCAGAACTCTGTCATCACAGATTTCAAATTATTGTCAAATGGCTTATTTCAATTCGCTCTTAGATTACTATTGGTAGAAAATGGTCTTACTAGAAGTTTTGTGAGGAGAAAGGGTTAGCTACATTCCCCAGATCTTCATTACCAGGTTATAGGGAGAGTAAGTCTCATATCATGAGCATAGGCATTTATTATCCAAATACTGTTAGCAAATAAGTGCAATAAAAACAGCTCACAAGTGTTGTTCTGCAGGTTGAAGAAGTCCCCGTACTTCAAGAGAGCTAACACAGAGTTCGGTGCTTCAGTTTTCATTAGATCTTCACAAAGAGGGACATAAGGCCTCAAAACAAGTGTTTCCACATAAGTACATGTCATGTACTAAATGCACTTTAGACCTCAGGTACAAGTACACACTGGAGCACTTAAACATAATCTTAATACCCATGCAGAGAAGTAGAAAAATATAAATTTTGAAAGGGACTTTGGGTAGTCTCAGGTCATATCCATGCTTTTAAACTCGTCTTTAAATATAACATATCAAGGTTTTTCCAGACGTGATTGAAGAAATTTGTTATTTACTGGGTGTTATGGATTGAATCGTGTCCCCCAAAAGTGTGTATCAGCTTGGCTAGGTCATGATTCCCAGTATTGTGTGATTGTCCACCATTTCGTCATCTGATGTGATTTTCCTATGTGTTGTAAATCCTATCTCTATGATGTTAATGAGGCAGGATTAGAGGCAGTTATGTTAATGAGGCAGGACTCAATCTACAAGATTAGGTTGTATTTTCAGTCAATCTCTTTTGAGATATAAAAGAGAGAATAGAGCAGAGAGACAGAAGAACCCCATACCACACTGACTGTAGTGCCAGGAGGAGAGCATGATCTTGGGACCCAGAGTCCTTGTGCTAAGAAACTCTTAGACCAGGGGAAGATTGTTGACAAGAACCTTCCTCTAGAGCCAAAAGAGAAAGAAAGCCTTCCCCTGGAGCTGGCATCCTGAATTCAGACTTCTTGTCTACTAGACTGTGAGAGAATAAATTTCTGTTTGTTAAAGCCACCCACTTCTGGTATTTTTGTTATAGCAGCACTAGATAACTAAGACACTGGGTAACAACCACAGCTTTTTTTCTCCTAACCCCCTGGTCATGGTTGCATTTTCCACACATGTTCTATAGTCTGTTTCCTCCTTGGATTCCATTTCTCAAGCCTTGTTGTTCTTCTGTGGGCTAGTGAGCCAAGATTGTGTTTAGACAAGCACCTGCCCATTCATTACTCACAGGTTCTCTTATATTATGGTCTTTAAGGGATCCTCTAATTTTTTATCTTATATTTGTTTCTTATTTTTAATACCAATTATATCCACTAATGCAATCTTCCTGGTCTCTTCCTTCTATCTGGAATTAATTTATCTCTCTCTTTTTTTTTTCCTTTTTCCTTTAGGAATTTGCTATTCATTACAGTGTATTGCATTCTTCTGGCAACTTTGTATTTCTATTCAGCTTAGATGTAAGTAAATCTGTAATTTTTTTTAATAGTGCATGGAGAAAACACAAATTATTACCAATTCTCTGCTCAACTGCTTTTCTTTATTATCTTAGAACTAGTCGTACCTTACTTCCAAGTCTCCTTATAGTTTAACAATGATTATTAAATCAGAAACCAAAGTGAAGGAATCATTTATCTCTACCAGGAACAAGAGAGTTTCTTCTTTCTGTGCTAGAAGTTGTTTCATGTTTGACTGTTTTTACTGTTTTAAAAAGAAAATATACTGACTAGTTCTACTGCAAGTAACCTGTATCAACATAAAATAATTATCCATTTCCAAGCTAAGAACAAGTGGAAAATCAAATAAAGCTTAAATGATTCTACTTCATTCTATACACACATACACACACACACACACATGCACCCACAAAATATGTCATTATTCCTACAGGCAATGCAAAGACTTTGAAAAACTTTTTTACTCTCTAGAAACCTAGAACAGAACTCTAACAAGTGGTTCTGTTAATGTCTGCAAATATGAGCACACATTCTTTAATTAAAAAAAGAATGGTATCTACTTTGTGTCCGAGAGCGTACAGACAGAAACATGGAGAAAATGCTGTCTCTCTCCTTAAGGAGTGCTCGGTCTTGTGCTAGAGCAAAGAAGAGTGAAACAATAACGAGGCAAAAATATAAATACGAAAACTGACATCAACCGAAATGCATCGATAAGCTCGACAGAGGACAGAGAACTCAAGTTATATAAATCGTTAAATTTTTGTTTCTGAAATTTAAATGAGCAAACCTATAAATTAGCTAGTAGTGAAAAAAGAGGTAGAAATAGAAATGTCACCATCCATCAGTATGAGAAGAAAGTGTGAACTCTGAGTTAGATGAGAGAACTGTATCAAATAAGCCGTCTGAGTTTTTGTCGGTTGCAAAAACATACAATAATTACCACCAAAATAATGACGAGGTCAGAACACGGAGTAATAAATGAAGTGAGCTGTGCCTGTTTTCAGCATCTCTCACTTTAATTGGCATTTGTTTTTAAAGAAATACTGTGACATTTACACTTCAATTATATACGATAAGAATACTAAGCAAGTTTCAAAACAAACCAACCAGGTTAAAAATTAAAACGCTATGCTTGGAACAGAAACCAAAATTGCAAAAGGTCTATGTCTAAAATCACATCGGGGTTACACCTACATGCCTGAAAACACTAGATTCATTGTTGACTCAGGCATCTGAGGCCTTCAGGCTAAATTAATAGGATGGTTTTTATTAACGGAACTAATATTTTTTAATTGCTGGATTTAGCTTTGTGCCCATATGGACAATGTGGAGCTGACATCTCCAATATCTACTCTATTATGCATTAGATTAATCTTTCTAAAGCAGACTTCATGCTGCTCATTTGTATACGAATCCCTCAATGGCTTTGCATGGCCTGATGAAAAAAAGTCTTGCCCCCTTCACACCAATCTTTAACCTGCCCCAAATCTTGGATCTAACTTGCCATCCTTATTACTTATTTCTCTCTTGTATAAATTTAACCATATTTAAGTCATTGATCTGTCTGTCAAACTCAGCTATGTCCTGTCTTTACGACAGAATAAAATGTGAGTCATTTATATCCAACGTGATGGAAACGATTTGAAAAAAAGAAACCAATCAAAAGATTTCACCCCCTTTGTTGTTATTGTTGTCATTAGCACTGCAGAACTAGTCCTGGAATCATGATGGTCCCCACATTCAACAGGATTGGACTCTTGTGACTGATACGGTTTTCATTGGCTGATTTTCAGAATTAGATAACCAGGCTTTTCTTCCTAGTCTATCTCAGTCTGGAAACTCCTCTGAAACCTGTTCAGCATCATGGCAACACACACACCTCTACCGACAAATGAGTGGTGACTAGGCTTGAGGTGCATTGGGCTGGAATTGAACCTGTGTCTCCCACGTGGGAGGCAAGAATTCTAACCCCGAGTCCCCACTGCCCCTTTATTCTCTTTATACCTCATTAACTGCAGTGCCAAATACTACAATGGTGCTTCTAGCTATCACCCAAAAATGTGATTTTGAGGATCCAAAGAAACCCATTTCTCACTGCTTGTTTGATCACAGGTTCAAATACATGAAGTTTTTGCTCAGAAGCTTCAGCAGCCATCCCAGAAGGGCAGGGGTGGTGGGTATTTCACTCCTTGGATTGGTATGACTGGTTGGAGACATCCAGTCAGAACTTTTTATTTCATTTGGGTCAGTGGAGGGCCAGGCTTCCACCTAGTTTTATAGAACCACAGAAATCAGGGAAACAAAGAAAATATTTAAGAAGACATTAATGGGAATAATATAGTCTTCTCCTTGGTTGCAGTCCCAGCCAATAGTTTAGAAGAGGGATTCGAGTAACTTGTTTATGAACTAGAAACCCTCACCAGATATTAATTTCATCAACGTTTATTGAAAAGAACAAAAGTTTACAAGACACTATCTGGTAGAGGGAGGAATTCTTGCAAATTCTTACCCGTAGCTTCCATGTCTGTCCTTAGACAGATTCTTACACCATGACTAAGGAGCCCTCGTGGTGCAGTGGTTAAAGTGATCAACTGCTAACCAAAAGTTTGGTGGTTTGAAGCCACCAGCGGCTCCATAAGAGAAAGATGTGGCAGTCTGCTTCCACAGAAATAGATAGCCTTGGAAACCCTATGCGGTAGCTATGAGTCCAAATTGACTAGAGGGCAGTGTTTTGTTTTTTTTTTTTTTTTTTTGTTTGTTTGTTTCTGCTGTAACTATCTATTAAAGACATATTTTTTTATAGACATATGTCTATTAAAAACCTGATAAAATATTCCAAGGGCAAGAGACATTAAAGTATTCTAAACATTGCCTAATATAGCTTGTGATTGTTCTTTTATTCTGACATATAGTCTTTATTCAGGCAATTAATTACTTCACTAGATAATTACAGGCTTGTAGATTTTTGCAGAGAGATTCCTAAAACACATATAACTCAAACTTCCATCGTAAAAATAGGAAAAACTATGAGGCCTAAAGGAATTAAGTGTTCTTACCAAGGTAAAGCTCAAGCTGAAGTTCTCATTTTTGTAGCAGGTGGACCGAACAAAAGCAGTGCCTTCTCTTATAAACATGACAAAATACAACAACAACAAAATAAGAAACAAAACACCAGAGAAATCAAAGGCGGTAGAACAGTATCAGGAACACAGATCTATAGCTGTGAGTTGAGAAGCTGATCATATAATGAATTAGATTCACACATGTAAGTTATGAGCTTGGACCCTAACATGAACGCAAGATGCCTGCTTAACTAAGATTCTGGGATCACCGTCCCTTGCCTGGAAGGGTATGAGAAAATCCCTGTCCTTTAACCATTGAACACTTAAGAACTCTTGTCTTTGCTTTGGGATTCTGGATGAAAAAGGAGGAAAAAGTATCTCCTGAGGAAAAAAATATACTAAAGTTTGCACGTTTATATTTTTATTTTAGATTTATATTAGTCCGAGGGAATGGAAGTCCAAGGCCAAGAGGTTGATGTAAGAATGTCACTACCAATTGCCGCCAAGGCAATTCTGACTCATAATGACACTAAAGGACAGAGTAGAACTGCCCCGTAGGGTTTCCAAGGCTGTAAATCTTTATGGAAGCAGACTGTCACTTCTTTCTGTCTTGGAGTGGCTGGTGGATTTAAACTGCCAACCTTTAGGTTAGCAGCTGAATGCTTAACCACTGTGCCACCAGGGATCCTAAAAATGTCACTAGATCAGTCAAAATCTGTCTCTAGATGGTGCAAATGGTTAACATGCTGTACTGCTAAACAAAAAGTTGGTGGTCCCAGTCTACCCAGGTGTGCCTCAGAAGAAAGGCCTGGTAATCTACTTTCAAAAATCAACCATTGAAAACCCTATGGAGCACAGTTCTACTCTGACACACATGGGGTAGCTATGAGTCAGAATCAACTCAATGGCAGCTAGTACTATGTTGGGACATTTCTACAACCCATTGTTGATAAGAACCTCATAGAAAAATATCTCAAAAAAATCAGAAGTTAAGCTCAATTTCAAATACAACAAACAGCATGAGGAAATAATACACCATGAGGTTGAGTCAGCAGATATAAAATATAGCACAAAATAAATTGATATTATAGAATAATCTAGAAGAGAATGAAAATGATTACATTTTAAAAATGAACAGCCTCTATCTTATAAAACTGTTCAAGAAATTTTGTGAGAAGAAATATCTGCATAATATTTTATTAAGCTAATTTCGCTCTGACAAGATAAAAGATAAGGATAAAAAACTTTAAAAAGTAACAATAGGTTGTCACTGTTTTTTTTTTTTTTTTTTTTTTTTAACCATTCTCACAGATTTGTAGCAATATTTCATTATGGTTTTAATTTTCCTTTTCCTGATTGCTAGTGAACATTTCTTCATGTCCTTATGTGTCATCTGTATATTCTTTCTGGTGAGTTTTGAGAGTTCTTTATAGATTCTATATATACTAGTCTTGTTTTAGGAGCCTTGGTGGCACAGTGGTTAAGTACTCTGCTGCTAACGAAAGGCTAGTGGAGCCTTGGTGGCACAGTGGTTAAGTACTCTGCTGCTAACGAAAGGCTAGTGGTTCTAATCTACTAGAGGCTCTCTGCAAGAGAAAAGACCTGGCGATCTGCTCCTGTAAAGATAACAACCTAGCAAATGCCGTGTGCAGTTAGTTCTGCTCTGTCCTATAGAGTAGCTATGGGTCAGAATTGACTAGATGGCAAACAACCACTACCACCTTTTGTTGGATATGTGGCTTGCAATATTTTCTCCTACTGTTAAGCTTATCTTTTCGTCCTCTTCACAGGGTCTCTCACCAATTAAAAGTTTTAATTTTGATGAGGTCCAATTTATTAATTTGACCTTAATATCAGGTAGAGTGAGTCTTTCCATTTTATGTTTTCTTTCTCAAGATTATTTTAGCTGTTTAAGGGTCTGTCCATTCCCATACAAATTTTATAACTTTATCGATGTCTTCAAATCTCTGTGTATTCCTTCCATCTTCTTTTGATGCTTCCTGTGTCATTTAATATTTTCCCCCTAGAATCCTTCAATATTGCAACTTGAGGCTTGAGTTTTTTCTTCAGTTCTTTCAGCTTGAGAAACGCTGAATGTGTTCTTCCCTTTTGGTTTTCTATCTCCAGGTCTTTGCACATGTCATTATAGTACTTTATTTTGTCTTCTTGAGTCGCCTTTTGAAATCTTCTGTTCAGCTCTTTTACTTCATCATTTCTTCCTGTTGCTTTAGCTGCTCAATGTTCCAGAGCAAGTTTCAGAGTCTCTTCTGACATCCATTTTGATCTTTTCTTTCTTTCCTGTCTTTTTAACAACCTCTTGCTTTCTTCATATATGATGTCCTTGATGTCATTCCACAACTCATCTGGTCTTCAGTCATTAGTGTTCAATGTGTCAAATCTATTCTTGAGATGGTCTATAAATTCAGGTGGGATATACTCAAGGTCATACTTTGGCTCTCATGGACTTGTTCTAATCTTCTTCTGTTTCAACTTGAACTTGCATATGAGCAATTGATGGTCTGTTCCGCATTCAGCCCCTGGCCTTGTTCTGACTGATGATATTGAGCTTTTCCATTGTCTCTTTCAGGAGGTAGCATATGACCAGGAACTAATAGTACTGAAGGAAGAAGTTCAAGCTGCACTGAAGGCATTGGCAAAAAAAAAAAAAAAAAAAAAAAAGACTCCAGGAATTGACAGAATACCAACTGAGATGTCTCAATAAATGGATGCAGTGCTGGAAGTTTTCACTCGTCTATGCCAAGAAGTTTGGAAGACAACTACCTGGCCAACCGAATGGAAGAAATCCATATTTATGCTGATTACCAAGAAAAGTGATCCCATTGAATGTGGAAATTATCTAACAATGTCATTAATATCACACGCAAGTAAAATTTTGCTGAATATCATTGAAAAGTGGCTGCAGAAGTATACTGACAGGGAACTACCAGAAATTTAAGCTGGATTCAGAAGAGGATATGGAACCAGGGATATCAGTGCTTACATCAGATGGATCCTGGCTGACAGAAGAGAATACTAGGAAGTTGTTTACTTGTGTTTTATTGACTACGCAAAGCCATTCGACTGTGTGGATCATAACAAATTATGGATAACATTGCGAAGAACGGGAATTCCGTGACACTTCATTGTGCTCATGAGGCACAACCTGTACATAGATCAAGAGGCAGTTGTTTCGAACAGATCAAGGGGATACTTCGTGGTTTAAAGTCAAGAAAGGTGTGAGTTAAGGTTGTATCCTTTCACCATATCTATTCAATCTATATGCTGAGCAAATAATCTGAGAAGCTGGACTGTATGAAGAATGGAAATCAGAACTGGAGAAAAACTCATTAACAACCCGTGTTATGCAGATGACACAACCTTCCTTGCTGAAAGTGAAGAGGACTTGAAGCACTTATTGATGAAGATCAAAGACCACAGCCTTCAGTATGGATTACACTTCAACATAAAGGAAACAAAAATCCTCACGACTGGATCAATAAGCAACATCATGATAGATGAATAAAAGATTGAAGTTGTCAAGGATTTCATTTTACTTGGATCCACAATCAACATCCATGGAAGCAGCAGACAAGAAATCAATAGATGCATTACACTGGACAAATCTGCTGCAAAAAAAATAAAATAAACAACTCTTTAAAGTGTTCAAAAGCAAAGATGTCACCTTGAAGAATAAGGTGTGCCTGACCCAAGCCATGGTGTTTTCAGTTGCCTTATATGCATGCAAAAGGTGGACTATGAATAAGGAAGACAGAAGAAGAATTGACGCTGAATTATGGTGTTGGTGGTGAATATTGAATATACCATGGACTTCCATAAGAACAAACAAATCTGTCTTGGAAGAAGTACAACCAGAATGCTCCTTAGAAGTAAAAATGACAATACTAAGTCTCACATACTTCCGACGTGTTATCAGGAGGTTATCAGTCCCTGGAGAAGAACATCATGCTTGGTACAGTAGAGAGTCAGCGAAAAAGAAGACCCTCAATGAGATGGATTGACACAGTGGCTGCAAAAACAGGCTCAAACATGACAATGATCGTGAGAAGGCGCAGGACTGGGCAGTGTTTTGTTCTGTTGTATATAGGGTTGTTATGAGTCAGAACTGACTCGATGGCACTTAACAACAACTGTTTGTCCAAAAATCTGGCTAGGATTTTGATAGGACTTACATCAAATCTATAGATCACTACCAAGACAATTAGCATTTTTACTATGTTGAGTCTTCCAATCCATAAACATGGAATGTGTCTCCACTTGTTTAGGTCTTTTTTGATATATTGCATCTGCATTTTGTAATTTTCAGCATATAGTTCCTATGCATGTTTTGATAAGTTTATACTAAGTATTTCATTTTCTTTGGAATGATTGTAAATGACATTGTGCTTTTAATTTTGCTTCCTGCATTATTTGGTGTTATTATGTAGAAAGTTAAAGTATTTTTAATTTTATAACTTGTAACCTTGCTGCATTTACTTATTACTACTAGATTTTTTTTTTTTTTTTTGTAGATTCCTTGAGGTTTTCTACCTAAACAATCACGTCATCTTCAAAACGAGGTAACTTTTTTCCCCCATTCCAATCGGTATTTTTTTTTTTTAATGTTTGCACATTTTATTTTTCCTTCTCAGATTTAACTTCATCTGCTATTATACAGAAAACTCACTCAATTTTTAAACATTTTAATGTCAAATATCTTCTTTTTTTTATTGTACTTCAGGTGAAGGCTTACAGAACAAATAGTTTCTCATGAAACAGTAGTACACATATTGTTTTATGACATTGGTTAACAACCCCACAACATGTCAACCCTCTCCCTTCTTGACCTTTTTTTTTTTTTTTTTTTTTGGTGAAAATACACATAGCCAAAGATAAACCGTTTCAAAAATTTCTACATGCACAGTTCGGTGACATTGACTATGCTCTTCCAATAGTGCTGTTATTCTCACTTAAGATGAAGGCTTACAGAACAAAACAGTTTCTCATTTAACAGTTACTACAAATGTTGCCTTATGACAATGGTTAACAATCTCACAACACATCAACAATATCCTTACTCAATCTTGGGTTCCCTAACATCAGCTTCCTTGTCCCCTTCGGCTTTCTGGCCCTTGTCACTGAACTACTATACCTCGTCAGTCTCATTTTGTTTTACAGGGCTGTGCACTCCCAGGCTGAACGGTGAACCTCTGAGATAACTTCACCACTGAGCTAAAGCGTGTCTGGGGGCCATACTCTCGGGGTTTCTACAGTCTCCTTTAGGCCAGTAAATCTGGTCTTTTTTTTTTTTGAGTTGGAATTATGTTCTACATCCTTCTCCAGCTCTGTCCAGAACCCTCTGTTGTGATCCTGGACAGAGCAGTCAGTGGTGGTAGCTGGGCACCATCTAGCTGTACTGGACTCAGTCTGGTGGAGGCCTTGGAAGCTGTGGACAATTAGTCCTTTAGACTAATCTTTTCCTTGTATCCTGTTCTCTTCATTCTCCCATGCTCCTGAAGGGATGAGACCAGTGGAGTATCTCAGATGGCCGCTCACAGGCTTTTAAGACCCCAGACACTACTCACCAAGGTAGAATGTAGAGCATTGTCTTTATAAACTGCGTTATGCCAGTTGAGCTAGATGTTCCCAGAGACCATGGTCCCCACAGCCCTCTGCCCAGCAATTCAGTCCCTCAGGGAGTTTGGATGAATCTATGGGGCTTCCGTGACCTTTCCTTGTACAAGTTGTGCTAGTTTCCCCTGTATTGTGTACTGTCTCACCCTTCACCCAAGATAACACTTATCTATTGCCTATATAGTATTTCCCACCCACCCCTCCCATCCCTGGTAACCAAAAAGATTGTTACATTTTGTGTGTGAACATTTTCAAGCGTTTTTACAATAGAGGTCTCATACAATATTTGTCCTTTTGTGATTGACTTATTTCACTCAGCATAATGTCTTCCAGTTTCATCCATGTTATGAGATGCTTCACAGATTTGTTGTTGTTCTTTCTCGTTGCATAGTACTCAATTGTGTCTATGTACCATAGTTTGTTTATCTATTTATCTGTGGATGGGCATCTAGGTTGTTTCCATCATTTTGCTATTGTGAACAATGCTGCCATGAACATAGGTGTGCATATGTCTATTCGAGTGATGACTCTTATTTCTCTAGGATATATTCCTAGGAGTGGGATTTCTGGATTGAATGGTATGTCTATTTCTAGTTTTCTGAGGAAAAGCCATATCATTTTCCAAAATGGTCGTAACATTTTGCATTCCCACCAGCAGTGCGTAAGTGTTTTGATCTCCCCACAGCCCCTCCAACATTTGTTATTTCCAGTGATTTTAATTCGTGCCAGTAATGCCAGGGTGAGATGGTATCTCATTGTGGTTTTAATTTGCATTTCTCTAATGGCTAGTGATCGCGAGCATTTCCTCATGTGTCTCTTGGCCATTTGAATGCCTTCTTTGGTGAAGTGTCTGTTCATTTCCTTTGCCCATTTTTTAATGAGATTATTTGCCATTCTATTGCAGAGGTGTTGGATTTTCTTGTAGATTATGGCGATTAGACCTTGGTCTGACTTGTACTGTCCAAAAATTTTTTCCCACTCTGTAGGTTCTCTTTTTACTCTTTCAGTGAATTCTTTTGAAGAGCATAGGTGTTTGATTTTTAGAAGATCCCAGTTATCTAACTTATCTATTGGGGTTTGTGCATTGATGGTTATGGTTTGTAACCTGTTAATGCCATGCATTAAGGCCTGAAGTGTTGGTCCTATTTTTTCTTCTATGAACTTTATAGTTTTAGGCTTTATATTCAGGTCTTTCATCCATTTTGAAGTAGTTTCTGTATATGGCGTGAGGTATGGGTCCTGTTTCATTTTTTTGCAGATGGATATCCAGTTTTGCCAGCACCATTTGTAAAAAGACTGTCTTTTCCCCATTTGATGGACTTTGGGCCTTGTCGAAGATCAGGTGACCGTAGGTGGATGGATTGACATCTGGGTTCTCAATTCTCTTCCATTGGTCAATGTATCTGTCGTTGTACCAGTACCAGGGTGTTATGACTACTGTAGCTGTATAGTAGGTTCTGAAGTCAGGTAGTGTGAGTGCTCCAACTTTATTCTTCTTCTTCAGTAATGCTTTACTCATTCGGGGATTCTTCCCTTTCCATATAAAGTTAATGATTAGTTTTTCCATCTCTTTGAAGAATGTTGTTGGTATTTGGATCGTGATTGCATTGTATTTGTAAATTTCTTTGGGTAGAATTGTCATTTTCACAATGTTGAGTCTGCCTATCCATGAGCATGGTATGTTTTTCCATTTATGTAGATTCCTTTGGGTTTCATGCAGTAGTGTTTTGTAGGTTTTTTTTTTTTTTTTTTGAATAGGTCTTTTACATCCCTGGTCAGATTTATTCCTAAGTATTTTATCTTTTTAGGGGCTATTGAAAATGGTATTGTTTTCCTGATTTCCTTTTCATCGTTCTCCTTATTAGTGTATAGGAATCCAACTGATTTTTGAATGTTTATCTTGTATCCTGCTACTCTGTTGAATATTTCTATTAGTTCCAGTAGATTTCTTGTGGAGTCTTTAGGGTTTTCTAAGTATAGTATCATATCATCTGCAAACAGAGAGAGTTTAACTTCTTCATTACCAATTTGCATGCCCTTTTTTCTTTTTCTTGCCTTACTGCTCTAGCTAGAACTTCCAGCACAATATTAAATAGGAGTGGTGATAAAGGGCATCCTTGTCTTGTTCCTGTTTTCAAAGGGAATGTTTTCAGCTTTTCTCTATTAAGAATGATGTTGGCCGTTGGTTTTGCATAGATGCCCTTTATTATGTTGAGAAAATTCCCTTCTATACCTATTTTATTGAGAGTTTTTATCAGGAATGGTTGTTGGACTTTGTCAAATGCCTTTTCTGCATCAATTGAGATGATCATGTCATTCTTTTCTTTCCTTTTATTTATGTGGTGGATTGCTTTGATTGATTTTCTAATGTTGAACCATCCTTGCCTACCTGGTATGAATCCTACTTGGTCGAGGTATATTATTTTTTAGATATGATGCTGAATTCTATTGGCTGGAATTTTGTTCAGAATTTTTGCATCTATATTCATGAGAGATATTGGTCTGTAATTTTCTTTATTTGGGATGTCTTTGCCTTGTTTTGGTATCAGCATTATGGTGGCTTCATAGAATGATCTTGGAAGTGTTGCTTCCTCTTCTATGCTCTGAAATAGCTTGAATACTACTGGTACAAGCTCTTCTGTAAAGGTTTTCTGGAATTCTCCAGTGAAGCTGTCTGGTCCAGGGCTTTTTTTGGTTGGGAGTTTTTTTTATTACCTTTACAATCTCTTCTCTTGTTATGGGTCTGTTCAGATTTTCAACATCACTTTGTTGTAATTTGGGTAGGCCGTGTGTTTCTAGAAATTGATCCATTTCCTCTAGGTTTTCAAATTTGTTGGAATATATTTTTTCATAATATTCTGTTCTAATCCTTTTTATTTCAGTTGGGTCTGTTGTAATGTCCCCCATTTCATTTCTTATTTGGGTTATTTGTGCCCTCTGCTGTTTTTCTTTTGTCAGTCTGGCCAGTGGTTTGTCGATTTTGTTGATTCTTTCAAAGAACCAACTTTTGGTTTTGTTGATTCTTTCGATTGTTTTTCTGTTCGCTATTTCATTTATTTCTGCTCTGATCTTTACTATTTCCTTTCTTCTGGTGGTTGTGGGCTTTTTTTGCTGTTCTCTTCCTATTTGTTTGAGTTCTGTAGTTAATGTTTTAATTTTGTCCCTTTCTTCTTTTTTGATATGTGCATCTATTGCTATAAGTTGTCCTCTGAGGACTGCCTTTGCTGTGTCCGAAAGGATCTGGTATGATGTGTTTTCATTCTCATTTGATTCTAGGAATTTTTTGATTCCATCTCTGATTTCTTCTATTACCCACTAATGTGTAAGCAGGGTGTTATTCAGTTTCCACGTAGTTGATTTTTTTTCCTTGCTCTTTCTGTTGTTAATTTCTACCTTGATGGCATTGTGTTCAGAGAAGATACTTTGAATTATCTCAGCGTTTTGGATCTTTTTGAGGATTGGTCTGTGGCCTAAGATGTGGTCTATTCTGGAGAACGTTCCATGTGCATTGGAAAAGAATGTGTACTTTGCAGAGGTTGGATGGATTGTTCTATATATGTCTATGAGGTCAAGTTGGCTGATTGTGCCCTTTAGGTCTTCTGTATGTTTGCTGAGTTTCTTCTGAATTGTTCTGTCTTTTACTGAGAGTGGTGTGTTGAAGTCTCCTACTATTATTGTGGAACTGTCAATTACTGTTTTCAGTGTTGTTAGAGTTTGTTTTATGAATTTTGAGCCTCGTCATCGGGTGCATAGATGTTTATTATGGTTATGGCTTCATGATGGATCGTCCCCTTAATCATTATATAGTGTCCTTCTTTGTCTTTTATGGTAGATTTTGTTTTAAAGTCTATTTTATCTGAGATTAGAATTGCCACTCCTGCTCTTTTTTGGCAGTTGTTAGCTTGAAATATTTTTTTCCAACCTTTGACTTTTAATAAATTCACATCTTTGTTTCTAAGGTGTGTCTCTTGTAGAGAACATATTCACAGATATCGTTTTCTTATCCATTCTG
Source organism: Dugong dugon (assembly GCA_030035585.1). NCBI lineage: Eukaryota > Metazoa > Chordata > Mammalia > Sirenia > Dugongidae > Dugong > Dugong dugon. Next base: position 95,959,700 of record CM057472.1, on the reverse strand, counting down.
TCACTCTCCATCTCTTTATGGTTGTATGGAGTTCATTTGCATTCAGTGTAATTATTGATAGATGTGAGTTTGTTGCTGTCATCTTGTAGTGCTTTTTTTTTGTGGTGCTGACGTTTTCTTTGTTCTTCTTACTCTCTTGTGCTGAATTACTTTTGTTTGTGGATTTTTTTTCATTTCTTTTGTTTTTGTATGTTTTGTTTTTGCTGAGCCTTTATGTTTTTCTTCTTTTTTTTTATTAGTATGTTTGTTTAACCTTCTTTGTGGTTACCATGAATTTTACCCTTATCTTTCTAAGTTTGAAGCAGTCTACCATTACTTGGTATCGCCTTGCCTTCCTCTACATTAGAAGGTTCTATACCTATGTCGTTGCTTCCCTCTTTTACTGTTTTGATGTTGTTGTCATTACTGATTAACTGCTCTAATTCCCTGTTGTATTTCTTTTGGTTTTGGATAGTCCTTGAGAGTTCATTTCCTAGATTGGTATCTGGCTGGTATGATCCTGTGTCCTAGATTCTGCCTGTGAGCTGAAGTTGTTTGTCCTCAGATTGAAGAAGTCCCTTTAATAATTCTTGTAAGTTTGATTTGACTTTTACATATTCCCTTAATTTCTGTTTACCTGGAAATGACTTAATTTCACCATCAAATTTGAATGAGAGTTTTGCAGGATATGTTATTCTTGGCTAATAATTTTTTTTCTTTCAAGATTTTATATATGTCATCCCATTGCCTTTTGTCTGCATGGTTTCTGCCAAATATCTTAGCTTAGTCTTATTGTTTCTCCTCTGTATGTGACTTGTTGTTTTTCACGAGCTTCTCTCAGGATTCTTTGTCTTTGGTTTTGGCGAGTGTGATTATGATATGCCTTGGTGATTTTCTTTTGGGGTCTGTCCTATATGGGGTTCATTGAGATTCTTGGATGGTCAGGTTTTTATCTTTCATGATATTGGGGAAGTTTTCTGTCGGCATTTCTTCAGTGATCTTCTCTGTGTTTTCTGTTTTCTCCCTCTGTTCTGGAATTCCAATTACTCGAAAATTTTTGTTTTTGATTATATTCCAGATAACTCTCAGGGTCTCTTCATTTTTCTTTGTTCTCTTTTCTGAGTTTTCCTCAAACAGTAGTGTATCCAAGTGTTTCTCTTCAACTCCGCTGATCCTGTCTTCCACCGTTTCAAATCTGCTTCTCAGCCCTTGTATGACACCTTCCATTTCTGAAATCTTGTTGTTTTATGTTTTGGATTTCTAATTCTTGTCTTTGTATAATTTTTAGTTGTGAATGTATTTTGGCATTTTGTTTCTGCATTATTTTCCTGAATTCTTCCAATTTTTTGTCTGTATTTTCCATGAATTTGTCTATTTTTTCCTTATGTTTGTCAGCTTGTTGCCTCAGCTCTTGGAGAATTCTGAGGATTAGAGATTTGAATTCCCTATCAGGTAATTGTAGGGCATTTTCTTCCACTTGAGAGTCATCTGGTATTTTATTTTGGATGCCTACTGTAACCATCCTGTCCTGTTTTGTAAATGTTTTGATATTGTCTGCTGTCTTCAGGGCATTCAGTAGTTATTTTTCTCATTTATTGATTGTAGATCTGTTTGTTTTGTCCTTTTTTAAAAAAATTTGTCTATGTCTGAGCAGGCGGACTGTGTGTTCTTTGTTGTTTGCTCATTCATGGGCACAATATCTTTTGCCTCTTTCTCCAATTGGCAAGGTCAGTCCCTCAGATATGGTATGGCAGGGCAGGTGTAGCTGAAGAGGAGTTACTGGGTCGGGTTGTTTGTGGCACTTACTACAGCCAGCAGAGCGGGTTGGTAATCAGTGCAGGGCAGGTTCCAGTAGGCCGTGCCTGTGCTGCTTGGTGGTGTGATGTTAAGTGCGTGGTGCAGGTAGGCAGGATGCAGCAGGGAGATTGTTATGTGTGGAGCTAAGATGGATATGGGAGAGAGGAGAGAGGAACAGGAGCCGGAAACATACAAACAAACAAACAAAATGCTAGGGGAGCTTGCCTTTGGAGTAGACAGATGAGAGACTACAAAATGGAGAAAAACAGAAAGGGGAAGAGGAAGAAAAAAATGAATAAATAAAAATCAGAAATGTTAAAGAACCACAAAGTTCCCAGGGATCCCACCGGTGCAGCTATGAGGTCTGGGGAATTCGCTCTCAGGTGTTGCAGTACAGCCTGGCTAGAAGGCGTAGAGGTATACAACACCAGGTATTCAGGGAATAGAAAGAGAAAGAAGATATAGAGAGACGAGAAACTGAGTAATGAAGAAAGACAAAAAGGGGAAAGAGAGGGAAAAGAAAACAAAACAATTTAAAAAAACAAAAAAGAAAAAGAAAGTCCCCCCCACCAGAAAACAGAAGAAAAAAAGCAACAAAGAAAGAAATGTTCTCAGGGATCCTTCTGCACCTCTGTGCAAGCCGAGGGGGAAGTCTCCTTGCCACGCAGCACCGCCTGGCCAGAAAGGGCTCCCAACTCAAGAAAAGGAAAGAAAACAAACAAAGTATTCAAAACAAAAAAAGCCCCAGGATCCCACTAGCGCTGCAGCCCATACCTGGAAGCAGCTCCACACTCGAACGGAGCTCCACACCCCTCAGGACTAAGTAAAGATGATGAATGGAGCCAGGTATTTGAGCAAAAGGAGGGGGAGGTGGTGAGAGGTAAGGAAGAACTGAAAAGAAGCTGAAAAAAAAGCAACACTAGCAGCCAACAAATGGCACTCAGAGAGCCAGCTAGTGCAGGCTGGTGTTTCTCAGACATGAGACTGTGTCTGCGGAAAGCAGAGGGGTCCAAGTGTGGGTGAAGAAGGGTAGGGACTGAGAAAGCGTATATCAGGACTTACCAGAGCTCTGCAACCCCTCAGGAAGGAGCAAAGACGGCGCACAGAGCTAGGTATTTGAGTGAAAGGAGGGGCAGGTGGTGAGAGGTAAGGAAGAAATAAAAAGAAGTGGAAAAAAGCAACACCAGCAGCCAACAAATGGCACTCAGAGAGCCGGCCCATTCAGGTGTGTGGAATCTAAGCTGCCAGTGTTTCCCAGTCAAAAGATTGTGGCAGCGGGAAGCAGAGGAGGGCGAGTGGGGGTGAAGAATAGTGGGGGGTGGGAAAGCACATATGGCAAATTACCGGTTATTTTGTCTCCTGCTGGATGCTCCATGAGGCTACTTTCTTGTACCCCATTTTCTCGTCTCTGATAGGAGTCCAAGATGGCGGATCTGTGCTGCGTTAGCTGGTGGGGGACCTCTGCATGAATCTCTCCTTGCTCTCTGTTCTCTGTCAGTTTTGTCACTCCATTTGGTACTTGGCTGAGTTCTTTATCTCTGCATTTGATGTTTTAGGGTTTCAGGATGGTTGTCTTCCCTATTCGGTTTAGTTTTTTGGATCTTTGCTGTGGAAGGACACTGTGGTGCTTCTGCCTAGAGCGCCATTTTGCCGGAACTCCTCTCTGTATTTTTTTTTTTTTAATTGTCTTATCTCAGTAATTGGAAATCCCAGTAGTATATTGAATAAGAATGGTGAGAGCAGGCATTCTTGCTGTAGTAAGCTGAATAGTGTTACTCTGAAGATGTTGATGTTGAAATCCTTGGAACCTCTGTGTATATTAACTTGGATGTTAAAAGAGACTTCACAGCAGTGTTTAACTTTAGAATCATGAGATGGAGAGTTTATCTTGAATTTTCTGTATGGGCCCAATGTAATTACAAGTATTTTCATGAGAGGGAGACAGAGAGGGATTTGAGTACAGAAAAGGAGTGCCAAAGTCAGGAAGCATGAGGGAGACTCTACTAGCCATTGCTAGCTTTGAAGATGGAGGAAGATGACTTGGACCAAGGAGTACAGGTGATGTGACCTGTGGAAGTTGGACGAAGTAAGGAAGAGATTCTTCCCTGAGGCTTTCAGAAGGAACCAGCTCTGCTGACCCCTTGATTTTAGCCCAGTAAAACAAATTTCAGACTTCTGACTTGCAAAACTACAAGTTAATAACTTTGTGTTATCTTAAGCCATTAAGTTCATGCTAATTTGCTACAGCACTGGTATGATACTAACAGGCTTGCCTTATTCCCAATCTTAGAGGCAACACATTCAGTAATTTACTATTAAGTATGATGTTAGCTGTAGGTGTTTGTTTGCTATAGATGCTCTTTATATAGCTGAGAAAGTTCCCCTCTATTTCCACTTTGCTGGGAGTTTTTAATCATTTATATAGGTTGAATTCCATTAGCTGCTTTTTGTGCATCAGCTGATGTGATCATATATATCTTCTTAAACCTGTTCATATGGTGGGTTATGCTGATTGATTTTAGGTTGTTGAATCAAACTTACTTACTTGGAATGAATTCCACTTGGTCATGGTGTATAAGTCTTTTTATACATTTCTGGATACAATTTGTCAATATTTTAATGAGGATTTTTGTATTTAAGTTCATGTGAGATATTGGTCTGTAGTTTTGTCTTCTTATACTTTTTTTGGCTTATTTGACATCAGAATGTCACACTAGCCTCATAACATGAGTTGGTAAGTCTTCTATACTCCTCTATTATCTGGAAAAGATTGTGTAAAACTAGTATCAGGTCTTCTTTAAATATTTAATAGTTTTCCCCTGTGAAACCATCTGGGCCTGGGGATCCATTATCAGTAGCTTTTTAATTATAAATTCAATTTATTTAATGGTTATAAGAATATTTCACATTAGTTGAATTTTAGTAGTTTTTGGTTTTTGAGAAATTGATCCACTTATTCTAACTCATCAAATTTTTTAGCATAAAGTTGGAGGTAGTATTTTCCTTTTTAACTTCTAATGGCTACAGAGTCTGTAGTGATATCCCTTGTTTCATTTCTTTTATTGGTGATTTTTGTTTTCTCTTTTTATCTTTGTTAGTCTTGCAAAAATTCTATCAATGCTATTGATTTTTATGAAGAACAAACTTTATTTTGTTGATTATTATTCTATTTTAAATTTCATTAAATTCTGCTTTTATATTTATTGTTTCCTTTCTTCTGCTTGCTTTGGGTTTATTTTGCTCTTATTTTTTTCTCATTTTTGGAAGTGCAAACTTAGATTATTGATTTGAAACATCTCTTCTTTCCTAACGTAAACATTTAATCTATAAAATTCCCTTTCAACACTGCTTTAGCTGTGTCTGGCATATTTTGATACATTGCATTTTCTGTTCATTCAATTCAACACTTAAAAATCTTCTCCTTGAGACTTCCTTTTGTCCCATGGATTATTTTGAAGTGTTTTGGTTAATTTCTAAGTTTTTAGAGATTTTCCTGCTGTCTTTCTGCTATTGATTTTTAATTAGAGTTTATAACGATTAGAGAAATACTCTACATGATTTCAATTTTTAAAAATTTGTTGAGGTTTGTTATATGGCCCATTATATGGGCTATCTTGGTGAACACTCCATGGATGTTTGGGAAAAAAAAAATGTGTATTCTGCTGTTTTTTGGGTAGAATGTTCTATGTATGTCAGTAAGATTCTGTTGCTTAATTATGTTGTTCAGTTCTACATCTTTACTTATTTTCTTTCTAGTGGGTCTTACAATTGCTGAGAGTGGGGCAATACACTTTGTACAAAATATTATTATTAGTGAAGGTGAATGGTTTGGTTATTTCTTTCTCCAGCCACACACAACTGCTGATAGCAGATAACGAGAAGAAAATCTTCAGCCTCCTGCCTCAGGTCCACTCAGGCCTTGGGGTGTAACTCTAAATCTGCACTTCAGAATCACCTAGAAAACTTAAAATCCAAAACACACAAGCAGAGCAGATATCTAGACTCCACTTAAGACCTACTGAATTAAATCTACTGAGATGAGATATGTGTAAATCTTCATTTGATCAGTCTTCGTGAGATTTCTGTGATCAATTTAGTAAAAATAAATTTAAAATTTAAATATCAATCTCTAGATCTTTGGTACTCAAACTGTGTTCTGCGGACTCAGCATCACCTGAGAACCTGTTAGGAATTCAGAGTCTCAGAAACCACGCCAGACATACTGGATCAGAATCAGCACATTAAAAGATCCCCAGGGGATTCACAAACTCATTAACATTTTATAAATACTGATCTAGACTACACTGATCCATACAGTCATTATTTAAGGGACTTGAAGTCTACCAACAGGAGAAATTCAGAATGCATCTTAATTTCGACATTCAGAACCAAAAAAAAAACGAAACAAAACCCATTGTTGTTGAACCAATTCCAACTCATAGTGGACCTATAGGACTGAGTAGAATTGCCCCGTAGGGTTTCCAAGGAGCAGATGGTGGATTTGAACCACTGACCTTTTGGTTAGCAGCCAAATTCTTAACACTGCGCCACCAGGGCTCAGGACCCAAGAGCTCACATATCCAACCTATGCCAATGTCTTCTAAACCCAGTTGTGTTTGTTCAGTCCTTCTTACTGCATTTCTGCCAGGATCTGCTGAATACTCTCTAGCTTTCATGCCGGAGGGAAGAGCCTGACCATTTGCTAGAACTTGATCCACTGCCTAGCACTTTAGAGATCTCTCCTCTCAAGAATTTTCAATTGTCTTTTATCTACTTCAAAGCAGAGAGATTTTGTGGAACAGCAATGATGTTAAATTCAAAGAAAAAATGGCTCTACACATCCTATTTCTCGTTGTTGTTGGCTGTCATCAAGTTGATTCTTACTCATGGTCACATCATGTGCGCAGAGTAGAACTGCTCCATAGGATTTCCTAGGCTGTGAACTTTCTGAAGCAGATCACCAGACCTGTCTTCTGAGATGCCTCTGGGTGGGTTCAAACTGTCAACATTTTGGCTAGCAGTTGAAAGCTTACCCATCTGCGACATCCAGAGATGCCACATATCCTACTACCCAGTCACAATGCACTCTTTATGTATTGATGCTAATCTGATCCATAAGTTATTTGCCACTACTCTTTAGATGTTTTCTTTGGAAATTCACTACCATGAGGACAATCTCCAGTTAAATTATTTTCCATTGTTTTTGCTGCATCAATTTTTTGAATGAATTCCACAATGTTCTGTGCCCAAATATAGGTTTATGACAAGTGAGATCTCAAAACAATGAAGAGAATGAAATCAAGGCAAGAGACTTCTTCGCTAGAGTCAGTAATGTGGATGTCCTGTGCTTTCTCCTGGGTTATAAAGAAACACAGGAAGCCCTCTTTGCCCCCTAGCTAAAATAATTTCCTTCCCTTATTCTGCTTTATTGCACTGGATAATATTAAGTTTCCTGTGACTAATATTGCTATTAATAGCAAAGTATCAATGACAACAATAAATAGCACATGATTGGACTCTAAAGATGGTGTGTTGCCTCATGGTTCAAAATGTTATCCTGCCAGATGAAAAATTTCATTGAGTTTCTACTTCCCAGGAAATTTGGTAGAATTGAAAACATTCCATGGTTCAGAAGCAAGTGAAAAACAGAAATGGAGGGCATGTCAAAAGAGTGTATGCATTATTCAAAAGTGATTCTTTCTCTCTGGATATAAATAATGCCATTGATAATGTTTCTGGGAGTTATGCTGCTGAATTTGCAACCGTGACTAGTCAGAAAGCTTGAGTATTAGAAATTAAAAAAAAAAACAAAAACCCATTGTCGTCAAGCCAATTCCGACTCATAGTGGCCCTATAGGACAGAGTAGAACTGACCCATAGGGTTTCCAAGGAGAAGATAGTGGATTTAAACTGCTGGCCTTTTGGTTGGCAGTCAAGCTCTTAACCAATGCATCACCAGGGCTCAGGACCCAAAAGCCCACATATCCAACCTATGCCACAGTGAGAGGGTAAAGCCTTGTGAGAGGACTCTAAGGACTGTAAGTCATGTGAGAGGGCAAAACCTGGTGCTACTAACAATAGAATCTGAAGTAAGACCAAGATCTGCCTCCTCAAGAATGCTAGCAAATGAACTTAATGGGTGTTTATTTGTTTTGTATTGTTATACTAAAAATGAATTATTTTCCACCATTCAGATATACGCAGATTTTCCTACTCTCAAGCCATCATCTGGCACTGTGTATACAACTATTATACCTTCTGTGTAGCATTCATGTATTGTATACCCCCATATTCTATGCACAGCTTACCTCTCATCTGTGACACATGATGCATGTTTGTTTTACTTGTCCTACTCCTGTGTCATTGTCAATCTTTCCTCAGATACTCTCACTGATTTATTTTTCAAACGGAGATAACGGGGTATCTCATTACAGGTGTTTCCAAAGAGTTCTTCAGGTGGCGTTAGGAGGAATGGATATTCATGAGAGAAAATTCATGTCTATATGAGAGAATAAATATTTTGTTTCCACATATTGTGTTACAATATAATTGGTTTCTTCATTAAAATTCTTTTTTCCTAAATAGGTGAAAATTGAAAAACATAATCAACAAGGGTGTGTTGTCAAGTACTTTTATTCTTGTTTCCCTTAATACCCTGGTAAGTGTCAAAATTCTGTTCAGAGGGAATACTGATTTGCTCCTGTGCTCAGTATTATCATCACCCCCGCCCCAACACACACAACAAACATATGTGGGTTCAAACACATTAATCTGATAAACATCTGAAATATATGTTTTACTGTCCTTGTTTTACCTTCAATCAAATATTTTGGGGTGATTCCTATATGCTCAGTGAGAACTTGATGGGCCTTCTCTTCTGTTCTAAAAATGGGCGTGTGTTGAGCCTATAAACCCACCTCCTAACTGAGTGCTAAATAAACCCGGGAGTGCTCTAGTCTAAAGGGTATGGCTCTCTATCTCTGCTGCTACCACCCTAGTGCTACCCTAGTCCCCTCAACCTGAATATTGCTCTCTTCCTACATTGTCCCTCCTAAGGTTTATTTTCAACAGGAGCCAGAGTGATTGATATAAACCCAGGCCAGATCGTGTTACTTTTCTGCTCAAAGTCATTTAATAATATCCTGTTTTACCCAGAATAGTATCCAAAGTCCCTCCAATGGCCTTCCAGGCCCTCGATAGTTATGTTCACAGCCACTTCTCTGGCTTTATCTCCTAACTCTTATTTCCCTTGTGCTCTCTGCTACAGCTATAAAGGCCTGTGACTGTTTCAGAAGGCTCCAAGAGTGTTCCTGCCTCAGGGCTTTGGCACTTCCTGTCCTGTGGAATGACCCTCTCTCAAGTATGCACATGACTTACTCTCTCATCTCCATAATCCAAAAAACCAAACCTGTTGCTGTCAAGTCAGTTCTGACTCCTACCTCCATAGTCTTTCTCAAACATGCACTCACCAGGGAGGCTTTCCCTGATCTGCTTGTAGAAAACACCTACCAGCATCCCTCCTATCACTCGCCATCAACATTCTTGGATTTTTTATCTTCATAGCATTTACCACTACTTTACAGATTATACACACACACACACACACACACACACACACACTTACCACGGTTGTTAATGTTAGGTACCATCGAGTCAATTCTGACTCATAGCAACCCTATCTGTGTACAACAGAATTAACATTGCCCTGTACCGCGCCATCCTCAGTCTTTTGCTATGTTTGACCTTATTGTTGCAGCCACTGTGTCAATTCATCTCATCAAGGGTTTTCCTTATTTTTGCTGACCTTCTACCTTACGAGCAAGATGTCCTTCTCCAGGGATTGGTCCCTCCTGATAACATGTTCAAAGTGCATGAGACAAAATCTTGCCATCCTCACTTCCAAGGAGCGTTCAGTACTTCTTCCAAGACAGACTTGTTTGTTTTTCTGGCAGTCCATGGTATATTTCAATATTCTTAGCCAACACCATACATAATTCAAATGCATCAATTCTTCTTCTGTCTTCCTTATTCATTGTCCAGCTTTTACGTACATACTAGGCAATTGAAAATATCAGGTGCACCTTAGTCTTCAAAGTGACATCTTTGCTTTTCAACACTTTAAAAAGGTCTTTTGCAGCAGATTTGCCCAATGCAATACATCGTTTGAATGTCTTGACTGCTGCTACCGTGGGTGTTGATTGCTGATCCAAGTAAAATGAAATCCTTGACAACGTCTATCTTTTCTCCATTTATCATGATGTTGCTTATTGGTCTAGTTGTAAGGATTTTTTTTTCTTATGCTGAGGTGTAATCCATATTGAAGGCTATGGTCTTTGATCCTTTTCAGTAAATACTTCAAGCCAGTTTCACTTTCAGCAAGCAAGGTTGTGTCATCTGCATATCACAGGTTGTTAATGAGTCTTCCTCCAATCCTGATGCCACTTTCTACCACTACACATACACACGTATTTTATTTTGATCAATCTCCCCCCACAAAAATGTATGCTCTTTGAGAGCAGGGTCTCTGTTTTTTTCTTTGTTTTATACCTAGTGACAGGAAAAGTGCCTGGCACATAGTAAGTGTTCAATAAATATTTGTTGAATTAATGGATAAATAAAGCTATGAATAAATGAAGAATGTTAGGTATTCATCACCACAAAATTTTGGCCCATCATATATGTTCCAACTTTTCTTCAAAATTAGAATGCTCACTTGTATGCTGATTATAAATCAATATATTCCTGTTATCAATTAAGATCCGTCTCAAGTCCTACTTGCTCTCCAAACTTCCTATCCCCTCTCAGCAATCATTTTGTCTAAATTCTCAATCTGCTTGCTAACCTACTCAATAATTTATCTATGATTATCTATGATCTTTTTTCCTTATGACTAATTCTCCTCTGCTGAACACAAGTGTAGCAATTTGAAAATACATACTTCCTTTTCTTTCATGTACAATTGCCAACTTAATGTTATCTACCAAGAGGTAAATAAACACTTGTTGCTCACACATGACAAATACTACTTATCATTCTTAAGCACAAGCAGCAAAAAGAATTTTATGTTCATCAAAAAAAGAAGTAGTGATCAATTTTAAGGTATAACTTTTTTTGTGAAAAAATACTGGAAAATAGACGTGAAAAGGTAAGTTGGGCCTTTCAACATTATATTGAAAAGACTTTTTGATTGCAATTGGAGTCATTGGTTTTTCCTAATTATAGTGGGCTTTAGAATGATAATTCCCACAGTACTCTTTAGGCTAATTGGTTAGAGTACAAAGAGAAGTTGACTGGTTCAAAGGCCAATAAAGCAGATCATGCCGAACAAGTAACAGAGGTAGAAACAGAAAGAAAATAGTTATATTTTTGAGGTTCTTCACCTTTACTGATTGGGATTGATGCCCCACCATGCTAGCAACTAAGATTGTAAAGATAAGCTGTAAATTTCACAGACATACCATTAAAATCACCTCATTATCTACTCCTTCTTCAGTCCAAGAATTCCAGTTCCTATTTACAATGGAGTCTGGTGGCACAGTGCTTAAGAGCTTGGCCGCTGAACAAATAGTCGGGAGATCAAATACACGAGCTGCTCCTTGGAAACCCTATGGGGCAGTTCTACTTTGTCCTATAGAGACTCTAAGAGTCAGAATCCACTGAATGTCATTATGCATATTCATTAAGAATAACAAAACTGATTTACATTTGCATAGTGTATTCCAGTTTAAAAATAGCCCTCACCTGCAGCATCTTACTTGATATTGCAAGAATGCAAGGAAGTGAGTAGGAAATCCTCTTCAGTTGTTAATAAAAATTAAAAACAAACAAACAAGCTTCTGTACAGGTCTATTAAGTAACCGGTCCACCACAGTTACACAAATAGCTACCTGAGGGATTAGAATTGAGCCCTTATATCCAAGTTCCAGAGCCCAGGTGGCACAATGGTTAATCTGCTCAGCTGCTAACCAGAAGTTCAGCAGTTCAAATCCACCAGCTGCTCCGAAGAAGAAAGATGTGGCAGTCTGTCTCTGTAAAGATTTATGCCTTGGAAACCTCATGGGGCAGTTCTACTCTGTCCTGTGGGGTTGCTATGAGTGGAAATCAACTTATCAGTGGTGGGTTTGATTTTTTTTTTTTTCTTTTGGTATCCAAGTTCCAACATAATAGGGTTTTCTTTAGAATATCACTCCATGTATATTTCTAAACATCACATGAAAATATTTTTTTTCTCTACTGATTCCACTTTAATTCTCCTCTCTATAGGCTATGGTTTATTGTCTAACTATAAATAATTTTGCTATAGGTTTATAAGAGATAGCAACAGTGCTTAACTATACTATTTTCATGATACAGTTAGCAAGCTATAAATGACAAGAATAAAAACATCAAAAATCAAAGGAAAAAAAACGCAACTTTTTTTGTACCAGTTCAAAGTTTCTATTTCTGATCTTTTATTTAAAAATCAGAGCAAGACAGTTACTTTAAAGGCATATGTTTCATAAATAAAAAATACATAATCTGTGGGTTTAAGTTTTTAAAGTAAAATTTATATCTTCATGGATTGCTTTGCATAAACATTTTAAATTCATTATTTTGTATAAATAAATCCTCATATTAGGAAATGCTAAAAACTAAATTAGGTGGAACAATAAAATACCAAATTCTGTTGGAACATGTTAAATGAGAATATATTATTCCTGTCATTGTTTTTGCTCTGTGAAGACATACTATTACTTTTCAAAAAAGTAAATCAAATTAAGAGTATGAACTCACTTGAATTTCAGATATTCATGAAAGTAACCATCGGTCCATTACCATAGGGTTTTTAAAAAATAAAATATTATGCATAAAATATCAGCACCCATATCTTGTTTTCTAAATATCATCCTCTAAGAAAAAGAACCAGGGATCCTTGGAGAAATATTTGATTCCAGGGCTGAGGGGGGAAATATACAAGATGATCCTGGAGTATATTACAGCCAGGAAGTAAGAGAGCGCTGAAAAAAAGAAAACGATGGCATCATATCAAAGGGACTTAGGAGCCTGTGGGAAGGAACTCTCAATTGACAAAGCTAGAACAATTTAAGCAACAAAACAAAAAGTGTAGTATTAAAATGAAAACCAAAGTATAAAATAAACATACAGAGCCCATGGTAATGTAAATGATTGAACACATACATAAACGGGGAAAAATGAGGTGAAGCTTAAATCCCCCCCTAAAAAAAATTACAACTCTCAGTTATTAACACAAATCAAAAAGAATAAAGGGATGAATGTAGATACACTATTCTATGATGTTTTCGGATCTAAATGAAAGCATTATAATTGGGGGTGGAAATAAGAACACCAGGAGCTTAAATACTAGATGATGAGAACTCACATTTGCCTCTAAAGGATAAGTTAGAGAGCTTAAAAATTCTAGCCAGAGAATAGCTAATGGTTACTGAGATGAATGGATGACGAGTGTAAGAACTTTACATTTGGAAATCTAGCTGAGGAGGGGAGGCTTCCCATATTCACATAAACAATAAAGACAGGTAAGTTTACTGCAGTAGCCTGCATGCTGCTAAATGCTAAATAAGTCTCATGGCATTCCAGAATGAGTACACAAAAAATAAAAACTGCACTAGGCCTTTGAAATGATAGTGAAGGGAAAGGTATAACAAGCATTGTCCGGGTGTTTCCACCAAAGAACATATCATTGAAAAGAATTTGTTAAAGGAAACAGAAGAAAATTTGAGAAGGTATATACCTGTTATCCTGAAAAATTATGCAATAAAGCATTATCACAGTAAATTAGGAAAGTTATAGGAAGATAACATGGAATTGGAATGAGAGAAGCAGTTTTAAAGGAAATAAGAAAAGAATGAAAGAAAAATTAAAATAGAATAACAAATTTATAATCTGCATCCATGACAGCAAAGGACACAAGCAAAGAGGAGAAAGGGGATCAAAAATGTGAAAGAAAACTTAGTAAGAATCTTCTAGAATGTGAAGAAAAACAGGAATTGAATAATAATACGATGATAGATCAGTAGCACAATTGGAAAAAATGCATCATTCAAAAATATACTGAAAACATTTTTTTTCTCCTGAGCTGATGAAAAGCTTTGCACAAATTAAAAGGACTCATAGAGTATCCTTAAAAATTAATGCAATGGTATTAATACCTATCTATGGCCTAGAGAACATTTTTAATTAAAAGGGAAAAAGAAAAATTAACCCTTCAATACCTACAAAAGAATCATATTCAGAATGACTTAAAGCCAGAATGCATGAATAAATACCTACAGACTTTTGATAGACAGAAGCTGAAAGAAATTTATACACAGATAGCTATTCATGTTGAAGAGAAAGGCATGTAAACACTCAGAAAATATACCACCTTATTCTGCTTCTGAGAAAAGCACTACAAACAGTACTCATGGCAGCTGAGATATGCCTCTGGGGCAGGGGGAAAAAAAGATAAAGCATCAAGAATGAGAAATTCATGGAATGAAAGAATTTGCAATGATTTTGAAAATAATCAAATGCAAATTTCATGAAAGATAATTTTTAAGTTAATGTGTCAGAAGAACTTAGTTCTAGCTCTGTTGATAAAATAGCACTGAGGCTTGAGGCAAATCATTTAATATTTCTTGTCTTTCTCCATTTGTAAAACGTTGTCATGCTTCAATAATGTCAAAGTTCTGATTAATATTTTAAAGCCACAGAATCACTTTGGCTGTTTTCTCTTGTCTACATTGCACTTCTTGAGAAATCTGTGTGGTCAAGAGAGGGTTACCCAGCATAGAAATTTTACTCAAAATTGTCAACCCAAGACGGCAGACTGTTGCTAACTTTGGTTTTAACATTTCCAGTTCTGTCGAAAATAATTCCATTGCCCTCATTTGTATTCAAATGACAGAACACAAAATAAAACCTATGAAATTGTCTTGATTTTATGCAAATGAGTTTTCCTTCTACAAAGTCTTTCAAAATAGCTTTTCTAAGCTAAAACCTGTATGATGTGTTCATTGCTCCCCAAAACAGCCTTCCCTCTTACCATCAGCTCTTCCTCTACTTGCTGTTTCTGAATGCAATGAAGACATTTAAAAATCAAAACCCTTACTACTTTACGTCTGTGTTCATCTAATACCGAAATGCCCTTTAAAAAAAATGCAGTTTAGTAAATTAAGTTATGGAGCATATGTCCATTCTTATGAGATTAGTGTGCAGAAAAGCAAAGCAAAGAAAAAAAATCAAGTGAATTCAACTCATGGCCTTCTGGCATAAGATTCTTGGCTTTACACAAAGTTAATATAGCATCTAAGTTCTTATCAGAGACTCCATAGCTGCAATGTGACTAATACATAATGAAAACTCCATAAATTACAAGATTTTCAAAGAATCAAATAGGGATTTAAGGAAAAAAAGAATATGCCATCTTCTGGGAAGCTTTCAAGTAGGGATAAATGACTCATATGTGAAGAATCCATAAGGGTCAGAGGTGAACAGGGAGTTGGTAATTTTCCCCTATACTTCTTTATTAATCTCTGGAAGAAATGCTGATTAGAATTGGTTTTGTTTAATATAGAATGTGTTTATAACATTAATAGCAAATATTCTGAGTTTCTTTTAACGTGCCAGGTGTTTTTTAAGTGTTTCCATTATTGACTCATTTAGTAATTACCCTAATCCTATGAAGTAGGCCCTCTTATTATCATTCTCTTTTTATAGAGGCTTCCATGAATTAAGTCGTACCCGGAGCCTAGCAGTGCTAGTACATGGTAAAGCCTGAAAATTGATCTTGATCCTGAACCTGAGCAGTCTGGTTCTAGAATGCTATTAACACTACAGTTTACTGCTATCCTGTAAGATAATGGATGATGTTAAATAAGATGTTTTCTTTTTTTGCCAATTCCATTTCCCTTATTAATTTATAAACCTGGTTATTTATAGGATCTTGAAAATTTAAATTTATTATTGTGATCCTTACCTTTCAATGCCAGATTCCATTGACTTTTAAGGAAAAGCACCAGACTTTCTATACCTCCAAAAGATGGGCTTATATAGTACTGCCTCAGTTCTTATTATAATTTAGAAGAAATTTCACAAATTTTGGAACTTTAGAGATGTAGAAGAAAGAATATCTTCAAATTCCTCCTGAAAGAACTCACTTGCATGGCATCGATCAATACCTCTACAAAAGGAAAAAGTGAGGATGTCTGTATCAAAAATCCAAAGAGGAACAGATAGAAACTTCTGACGGTTGTTGTCATTGAATAACCCCTGATGCTATCGTACCATTCTCCAGGGACACTGTGCTGTTCTGAAATTTGCTGCTGCTTCTGGAACCACACCTATTGCTGGGCACTTTACTCTGGGAACCTATATTCACCAGATCAGGCACCTTTTTGGGGGCCCCATTTTTTGGTGGTCACTGGCCCAGGGTCTGATCAGCAGCTTCTTAGAGGAACAGCTTATATTAGTTCATCTGCCCAACATTGCTCTTTGTAACCCCAATTCCTTTTATTTAAATAGCCTGTGCCCTCCCATGCAACAACAAGGGGGCTCATTCAGTGGGTCTGTGTGGTGCATGCTGGTTCAAGAAGTCTCATGTTTTCATAGCATCTTTTCTTCCTGACATGCACTGGAAGTCATGCTTGATCTCTATTTCTGTGGAGATGAGTAGTGATTGAAAAAGAAGAGCAGAACTCTGCTGAAAAGGCAGTGATCAAGAGGAATTTCTAGATGAGTGGACTGCATGCCCTTGAACTTCATGCTAATCAGCTTCAGGTAGTGGACAGGCCTGAAGGTGTGCAGGTGCCCTCTGGGCCTACTGTAAAACTTTCTATTGAATACTGGTCTGCTCTTCTTCATCCCACTTCCTGGGCTTCTGAAAGGGTAGGAACTAGGGTTTGGAACTCTTTCTTCCCAGTTCAATCATGGCCAAGGAAGCAACACTGGAATAGACTTGAATTTTTAAGATTTGGGGGAACCAGAACCATAACCAGAACAGGGAAAATTACAGCCCTTCTAGCAACTTAACCTACTTCTTATAGACCAAGGACAGCATACTGTTGCATAGCAACCAAATCTCTTGCCCACTGGCTTTGGTGCAGAGTTGGAAACAGTGGTGCCCCTCTCAAAGATGGCAGCCAACTACGCTGCTTTGAATGTATGTCCTCCTCCTCAGTCCTGGCAGTAATCCAGTCTCAAGCATCAGGATCCTGAAAGGGCTCACTACGCCTCTTCCAAGTCTCCCATTCCAGGGCTTCTACCCATAATTTTTCCCTTTCTGGTTATGGTTCCAGGTCACCCAAATTTTAAAAATTTGGGTCTGTTCCTGCTTTGCTTCATCAGCCATGACTGAACTGGTTTGAACCCATTCAAAGCCATGGTAAGAACTATCCTGTTTAAAAGATTTGGAAAAGTATTTGGATATAAGATTTACCAAAGTACAAATCAGCTTCTTTAAAAAACATATGCATCAGTTGAAATATTATTTATGTATTATTTGAAACCTTACAGCTCAGAGGTTTTTTTTTTTTCTTTAATTTTTCCCAAGCACTCCTAATTTACATAAGAGTTGACTAAAAACCACGTACACACACACATGCACACAATTTAAATAGGGTAGCAAAGGATGAATTTGGCCAAGAGCATCATTTTATAAAGAAAAATAAGAATAAGATTTACAATTTTATCTTCATAATAAGAAAATTGAAGCCACTAACTAACAGCATGCAGGATAACCACATGAAATCTCCAAGTGGATACAATCTGCTTAAAGGGGGCTGGAAAATAGGCATTTATAGTCTGTGAAAAATATTACTACATGTTGATCATATGCTGTTTATTAAAGCACAAATTATGAGGTCTAATAAGAATACAGAAATATGTTTGCAAAAAACAAAACTAGATAAGTAACCTGAAAACTTGTTATCACTACATAAAACTTAGCATTTATTTTAAACTTATTACCATACCTATGTCCCTCTATCTTTTATTCTTTGACTTTGCTGAACTCCCTCTATCTAAACTTTCTACATACTGAGAATAAAATTAAAAAAGCAAAAAACAATCTTGTTGCCATCAAGTCGATTCCTACTCATAGCGACCCTATAGGACAGAGTATAACTGCCCCATAGAGTCTCCAAGGAGTGGCTGGTTGATTCAAACTGCTGACCTCTTGGTTACCAGCAGAGCTCTTAACCACCCTGCCGTGAGGGCTCCCTTTCTATGTACAGGAAACTAAAATATGGACTCAACATGCTTGACTTTTGTTTAGGACAAAAGCGCAGTGGTTTCTCCACATGACTGAATAATATTAAGGCTTGAGTCGTGTGAGCTCAACTGAGGCAGTTATAGAGTTACCTCTAGCATTGTGCTCCTATGCACTACAGGTATTCTTCATAGGTGGTTTCTTATTTCTAACTGAGAGAACATGGAATGGCAGGATTACAGTCAAGATGATCAAGCTAAACTCTGCTCATCTCTTTTTAAAATTAGGGCTCCTGTATCCAATAGTTACCACTAGACAAGTATAACTATTTATATTTAAATTAATTAGAATTAAACAAAATTAAACTCCCATTCTATAGTCACACCAGCCACATTTCAAGTGTTTAATAGCCACATGGCTAGTGGCCTGCTGCATTGGATGGTACAGATATAGAACATAGCCACCATCACAGAAAATTTCATTGGACAAAGATTGGCCTTAGGGACAAACTAGTATATTCAGTAAGGTAGTGTCTCTTATTTGCAGTGGACATTGTTTTTTCTTTTTTTCCCCCCGCTCTTTCACTACAAAAGGGTTCTGGAAGTCTCTCGCTATCTTTGTAAAACCAACTTTCTCTAAATCATCTTTTGACCCTGTTTTCCTAAGTCAATCATCTTCTGTCCTTCGGATGATTTGTTTTACTGCAGAGGTGCGTCACCACTGATAGATTCACTCATGTACCCTATGGGCCTCTGTTACTTCTGCTTTAATACCATCACAGAAAACAGAATGTTACTGCAAATACATTGCCACTTTGTCACTGTAAGATAAGTAATAAGAAAACATAATAACTAAAAAAGTGAGCTAATGGTATCTGTTGTGATCCTGAATCAAGTTATTTGTGTTCTCAAATTTCTAGATTTTTCTCTTCACTAAGAGATTATTTCAGCACCAGGCTTTGAAGGCTCTCCAACTGAGCCAAGACAGGATCCTTTAAATATACCTTTAATTAGTTTTGGGACCTGTTCCTAAATGTAGCACACACTAATTACTCAGAAACTAGCAAGGCACCCTAGATCTTCCCTGTATACTTATTGTGGTCTGTGTGGAATAAGAAAACTCCCTGGGGCTCTAAAATCTGCCCCTTTTCTATGTCCTAATACATTGAAGTGGTATTTTGAGTACATTCCACTGAACCCACTACCAACTCTAGATTACCAATCTGGGTGTGTGTTTGTGTGGAGGGGGAAGACGATGTCACTATTCTTCCTTTGACTGACAAAGTTATACTAATTATAATTAATATACTATTGCATTTAAAAAGTATCATAGTATTTTGGGAATATAGTATCATAGTTGGCCAATTGTTTTCAAACTCCTTTGGGTAGCTTAGCAAATGGCAGATGCAGATAATAATGGTCTCTTAATTATCTCTTTCCATCTTTCCAGCTCTCCATCTTCATCCTCTCTTTTAACCAGCACTTATTTCTTCCTCTCTCAATCCTTTTCCAACTTCAAATATCAATTTACAATCACTTCCTCTGTTACTTCTATACTGGGAAATGATTATTATCAATAGAACTTCAAGCATTCTGGCCTTGGGGTATTCTTTCCTTCTATTCTCTGCCATGGACCTCAATATATAATATTGTTATTGTCCTCATTTTCTGCCCACTCATTTCTTTACTAACTACACTCAACTAATACTTGCCAGCTGATTAATGTTTAAAAGCCACAAAGCATCATGTAAGAAGATAAAGATACAGTGATGAATATCACCCGGTCCTTTTTATATTTTTCTCAGTAGCCAACCTCTTACATCACTTCTCTCTGCACAAGGTTTTTTCAAATATTGCCGGGCATGGTCTACCAAGTAAGGTAAAATTTTCACAATCCTCATCTTGCCTGAATTATGCAGCATCTTACATGGTTAACAGTTTTTCCTTTCATAAAATTCTCTATTCTTCTGTCCTCTATGGTTGTGATACTTAGTGTGGCCTGAGGATCAACTGCTGATCTGCAAACTTTTTGCCACCAGTCCATGAGGGGACATTGACTTGCCAGATGTAAATCAACTCTGTTTAGTTCAGCTGATTTTTCTTTTTTGGTAACAAAACTATCTTGATGAAGAAATCAGTGTGTTGATTTAGTTCTGGCATTTGCTCCTCAATTTGTCAGACACTGGCATTCTCAGTAGCACTGTTCTATTCTTGGATTGGTTCCTAATTTCTCAATTACTCCTTTATCAATCTACCATGATAGCTTTTTAATTTTTATACCTTCTCTAACTTTTTTTTTTATTGTACTTCAGGTGAAGGCTTACAAACAGTTTCTCAAGAAACAGAAGTACACCTGTTGTTTTATAACATTGGTTAACAACCCCACAACGTATCAACCCTCTAACTTCTCTACCTTTTTTTTTTTTTTCTTTTTTGGTGAAAATACACATAGCCAAAGATAAACCATTTCAAAAATTTCTACATGCACACTTCAGTGACATTGACTACGCTCTTCAAATTGTGCTGTTATTCTCACTTAAGATGAAGGCTTACAGAACAAAATAGTTTCTCATTTAACAGTTACTACAAACGTTGCCCTATGAAAATGGTTAACAATCTCACAACAAATCAACAATATCCTTACTCAACCTTGGGTTCCCTATCACCAGCTTCCTTGTCCCCTTCTGTCTTCTGGCCCTTGTCACTGGACTCCTGTACCATGTTAGTCTCATTTTGTTTTATGGGACTGTCCACTCCCAGGCTGAACAGTGAACCTCGGAGGTAACTTCACCACTGAGCTAATAGGGTGTCTGGAGGCAATACTCTCGGGGTTTCTCCAGTCTCCTTTAGGCCAGTAAATCTGGTCTTTTTTTTTTTTTTTGGAGTTAGAATTATGCTCTTCATCCTTCTCCAGCTCTGTCCAGAACCCTCTGTTGTGATCCTGGTCAGAGCAGTCAGTGGTGGTAGCTGAGCACCATCTAGCTGTACTGGACTCAGTCCGGTGGAGGCCTTGGTAGCTGTGGACAATTAGTCCTTCGGACTAATCTTTTCCTTGTATCTTGTTCTCTTCATTCTCCCTTGCTCCCGAAGGGATGAGACCAGTGGAGTATCTTAGATGGCCGCTCACAGGCTTTTAAGACCCCAGACACTACTCACCAAGGTAGAATGTAGAGCATTGTCTTTATAAACAGTGTCATGCCAGTTGAGCTAGATGTTCCCTGAGACCATGGTCCCCATAGCCGTCCGTCCAGCAATTCAGTCCCTCAGGGATTTTGGATGTGTCTATGGGGATTCCATGACCTTTCCTTGTACAAGTTGTGCTAGTTTCCCCTGTACTGTGTACTGTCTCACCCTTCAGCCAAGATACCACTTACCTATTGCCTATTTAGTATTCCCCCCCCCAACCCCTCCCATCCCAGGTAACCAAAAAGATTGTTACATTTTGTGTGTGAACTTTTTCATGTATTTTTACAGTAGAGGTCTCACAATATTTGTCCTTTTGTGATTGACTTATTTCACTCAGCATAATGTCCTCCAGTTTCATCCATGTTATGAGATGCTTCACAGATTCATTGTTGTTCTTTCTCGTTGCATAGTACTCCATTGTGTGTATGTACCATAGTTTGTTTATCCATTCGTCTGTTGATGGGCATCTAGGTTGTTTCCATCGTTTTGCTATTGTGAACAATGCTGCCATGAACATAGGTGTGCATATGTCTATTAGAGTGACGACTCTTATTTCTCTAGGATATATTCCTCGGAGTGGGATTTCTGGATTGAATGGTATGTCTATTTCTAACTTTCTGAGGAAGTGCCATATCATTTTCCAAAGTGGTTGTATCATATTGCATTCCCACCAGCAGTGCATAAGAGTTCCGATCTCTCCACAGCCCCTCCAGCATTTGTTATTTCCAGTGTTTTTGATTCGTGCCAGTAATGCCTGGGTGAGATGGTATCTCATTGTGGTTTTAATTTGCACTTCTCTAATGGCTAGTGATGGCGAGCATTTCCTCATGCATCTGTTGGCCATTTGAATGTCTTCTTTGGTGAAGTGTCTGTTCATTTCCTTTGCCCATTTTTTAATAGGATTCTTTGCCTTTTTGTTGTAGAGGTGTTGGATTTTCTTGTAGATTATGGAGATTAGACATTTGTCTGATTTGTACTGTCCAAAAATTTTTTCCCAGTCTGTAGGTTCTCTTTTGACTCTTTTGGTGAAGTCTTTTGCAGAGCACAGGTGTTTGATTTTTAGAGGATCCCAGTTATCTAGCTTATCTTTTGGGGTTTGTGCATTGATGGTTATGGTTTGTATTCTGTTAATGCCATGTATTAAGGCCTGTAGTGTTGGTCCTATTTTTTCTTCTATGAACTTTATAGTTTTAGGCTTTATATTTAGGTGTTTCATCCATTTTGAAATAGTTTTTCTATACGGTGTGAGGTATGGGTCCTGTTTCATTTTTTTTGCAGATGGATATCCAGTTTTGCCAGCACCATTTGTTAAAAAGACAGTCTTTTCCCCGTTTGATGGACTTCGGGCTCTTGTTGAAGATCAGCTGACCATAGATGGATGGATTTACATCAGGGTTCTCAATTCTGTTTCATTGGTCAATGCATCTGTCGTTGTACCAGTACCAGGCTGTTTTGACTGCTGTAGCTGTGTAGTAGGTTCTGAAGTCAGTAGTATGAGTTCTCCAACTTTATTCTTCTTCTTCAGTAGTGCTTTACTTATTCGGGGCTTCTTCCCTTTCCATATAAAGTTAATGATTAGTTTTTGCATCTCTTTGAAGAATGTTGTTGGTATTTGGATCGGGATTGCGTTGTATTTGTAAATTGCTTTGGGTAGAATTGTCATTTTCACAATGTTGAGTCTGCCTATCCATGAGCATGGTATGTTTTTCCATTTATGTAGATCCCTTTGGGTTTCATGCATACCTGGTATGAATCCTACTTGGTCGTGGCATATTAATTTTTTATATGATGCTGAATTCTATTGGCTAGAATTTTGTTCAGAATTTTTGGATCTCTGTACATGAGAGATATTGGTCTGTAATTTTCTTGTTTTGTGACGTCCTTGCCTGGTTTTGGTATCAGCATTATGCTGGCTTCATAGAATGGATTCGGAAGTGTTGCTTCCTCTTCTATGCTCTGAAATAGCTTGAGTAGTACTGGTACAAGCTCTTCTTTTAATGTTTTGTAGAATTCTCCAGTGAGGCCATCTGGGCTAGTGCTTTTTTTGGTTGGGATTTTTTTTCATTACCTTTTCAATCTCTTCTCTTGTTATGAGTCTGTTCAGATTTTCAACATCACTTTGTTGTAGTTTGGGTAGGTAGCGTGTTTCTAGAGATTTATCAATTTCCTCTAGGTTTTCAAATTTGCTGGAGTATAGTTTTTCCTAATATTCTAATTCTTTTTATTTCAGTTGGGTCTGTTGTAATGTCCCCCATTTCATTTCTTATTTGGGTTATTTTTGTCATCTGCTGTTTTTCTTCTGTCAGTCTGGCCAGTGGTTTGTTGATTTTGTTGATTCTTTCAAAGAACCAACTTTTGGTTTTGCTGATTTTTTCGATTGTTTTTATGTTCTCTATTTCATTTATTTCTGCTCTAATCTTTACTATTTCCTTTCTTCCGGTGGTTGTGGGCTTTTTTGCTCTTCTCTTTCTATTTGTTTGAGTTTTGTAGTTAAAGTTTTTATTTTGTCCCTTTCTTCTTCTTTGATATGTGCATCGATTGCTATAAATTGTCCTCTGAGGACTGCCTTTGCTGTGTCCCAAAGGTTTTGGTATGATGTGTTTTCATTTTCATTTGATTCTAGGAATTTTTTAATTCCATCTCTGATTTCTTCTATTACCCATTGATGTGTGAGCAGATTATTATTCTGTTTCCATGTGTTTGATTTTTTTTCCTTGCTCTTTCTAGTGTTAATTTCTACCTTGATGGCATTATCATCAGAGAAGACACTTTGAATTATCTCAATGTTTTAGATCTTGTTGAGGATTGTTCTGTGGCCTAAGATGTGGTCTATTCTGGAGGACGTTCCATGAGTATTGGAAAAGAATGTGTATTTTGCAGTGGTTGGGTGGAGTGTTCTATATATGTCTATGATGTCAAGTTGGCTGATTGTGCCCTTTAGGTCTTCTGTATGTTTGCTGAGTTTGTTCTTAGTTGTTCTGTCCTTTACTGAGAGTGGTGTGTTGAAGTCTCCTACTGTTATTGTGGAACTGTCAATTTCTCTTTTCAGTGTTGTTAGAGTTTGTTTTACGTGTTTTGGAGACCTGTCTTTGGGTGCGTAAATATTTATTATGGTTATGTCTTCATGATGGATCATCCCCTTAATCATTATATAGTGTCCTTCTTTGTCTTTTATGGTAGATTTTGTTTTAAAGTCTATTTTATCTGAGATTAGAATTGCCACTCCTGCTCTTTTTTGATGGTTGTTAGCTTGATATATTTTTTTTCGACCTTTGACGTTTCATAAAATCACATCTTTTTTTCTAAGCTGTGTCTCTTGTAGACACTATATTGATGTATCCTGTTTTCTTACCCATTCTGTCACTCTCCGTCTCTTTATGGGTGCATTGAGTCCATTTACATACAGTGTAATTATTGATAGATGTGGGTTTGTTACTGTTATTTTGTAGTGTTTTTTTTTTTTGTGGTGCTTAAATTTTCTTTGTTCTTCTTACTCTCTTGTGCTGAGTTACTTTTGTTTGTGGATTTTTTTTCATTTCTTTTGTTTTTGTAGGTTTTGTTTTTGCTGAGACTATATGTTTTTCAGGGTTTTTTTTTATGCGTATGTTTGTTAAGTTTCTTTGTGGTTACCATAAATTTTACCCTTATCTTTCTAAGTTTGAAGCACTGTACGATTACTTGGTATCGCCTTGCCTTCCTCTCCATTAGAAGGTTCTATACCTATGCTGTTTATTCTCTCTTTTATTGTTTTGATGTTGTTGTTATTTACTGATTAACTACTCTGGTTCCCTGTGGTATTACTTTTGGTTTTAGATAGTCCTCGAGAGTTCATTTCCTAGATTGGTATCTGGCTGGTACGATCGTGCGTCATAGGTTCTGCCTGTGAGCTGAAGCTGTTTGTCCTCAGATCAAAGAAATCGCTATAATTCTTCTAAGTTTGGTTCGACTTTTACATTTTACCTTAATTTCTGTTTATCTGGAAATGACCTAATTTCACCATCAAATTTGAATGAGAGTTTGCAGGATATATTATTCTTGGCTGGCAATTTTTTTCTTTCAAGGTTTTATATATGTCATCCCATTGCCTTCTTGCCTGCAGGGGTTCTGCTTAATAATCTGAGCTTAGTCTTATTGTTTCTCCTCTATATGTGACTTCTTGTTTTTCACGAGCTGCTCTCAGGAATCTTTGTTTGTCTTTGGTTGTGGCGAGTGTGGTTATGATATGCCTTGGTGATTTGCTTTTGGGGTCTCTTCTATAGGGGCTTCATTGAGCTTCTTGGATGGCCAGCTTTTCATCTTTCATGATATTTGGGAAGTTTTCTGTCAGCTGTTCCTCAATGATCCTCTCTGTGTTTTCTGTTTTCTCCCCCTGTTCTGGAATTCCAATCACTCGCAGATTTTTGCTTTTGATTGTATCCCACATAACTCTGAGGGTCTCTTCATTTTTCTTTCTTCTTTTTTTCTGAGTTTTCTTGAAACAGAGTTGTATCCAAGTGTTTGTCTTCAATTCCACTGATCCTGTCTTCCACAGTTTCAAATCTGCTTCTCAGCCTGTCTATGACATCATCCATTTCTGAAATATTGTTGTTTATCTTTTGGATTTCTAATTGTTGTCTTTGTATAATTTCTAGTTGTTAATTTATTTTGACATTTTGTTCCTGCTTTATTTTCCTGAATTCTTCCAATTTTTTGTCTGTATTGTCAATGAATTTGTCTATTTTTTCCTCATGTTTGTCAGTTTTTTGCCTCACCTTTGGAGAATTCTGAGTATTAGAGATCTGAACTCCCTATCAGGTAGTTCTAGTGCATTTTCTTCAAGAGGAGAGTCATCTGGTGTTTTATTTTGCACGTCCACTGGAACCATCCTGTCCTGTTTTTGTAAATGTTTTGATATTGTCTGCTGTCTTCGGGGCATTCAGTAGTTATTTTTCTCATTTATTGATTGTAGATTTGTTTGTTTCATCCCTCTTTTAAAAAAAAAAATTGAGAGGCGGGGCAAGATGGCGCTCTAGGCAGAAGCACCACACCATCCCTCCACAGCAAAGATCCGAAAAACTAAGCTTAACAGAGAATCAACAATCCTGAAACCCTAGAACACCAAATGAAGAGATAAAGAACTCAGCCAAACAACAAACGGAGTGAGAATACTAAAAGAGAACGGAGAGCAAGGAGAGACTCATGCAGAGATTCCTTACCAGCTAACGCAGCAGGATCCACCATCTTGGATTCCTATCGGAGACCAGCGAACGGGAGAGCAGCCTCGCAGAGCGTCCAGTGGGAGACAGAATGACTGGTAAACTGTGGTGCGTGCTTTCCCAACCCCCACCCCTCTCCGCCTCGGCTGGGGCTCCCCTGCTTTCCGTGGCCAGGGTCCCTGGGCTGGGGGGCGCCGGTGCTTGGATTCTGCACGCCCGGGATGGCGGCTTTCTGAGAGCCATTTTCTGGCTGCTGGCAAAGCTTTTTCTGCCACCACCCCCTCCTTTTGCCTGGGTGCCTGGTTCTGAGCTCCGTCTTTGCTCTCTCCGGCGGGGCTGTGGGGCTGTGTTCGGGCGTGTGGCTGCTTCCAGGTCTGGGCTGCCATGCTGGTGAGATCCCAGGGCCTTTGTTCGTTCGCCCCTCTGCTTCCCGTGGTCACAGTCTATTAACCCCGAGACTGCCGGCTGCTTGGAATTCGCGCCCCTGAGTGGGGGCTCTCTGGGTCCCATTTCTTGGCTGTTGGTGTGGCATTTTCTGCTTCTTCTGGTTTCTTGCTTGCCTCTCACTGCCTCCCCCTCCTTTTGCTCGGGTGCCTGGTTCCGAGCGCCGTCTTTGCTCTCTCTGGCGGGGCTGTGGGGCTGAGTTTGGGCGGGTGGTGGATTCTAGGTCTGGGCTGCCACGCTGGTGAGATCCCGGGGCCTTTGTTCGTTGGCCCCTCTGCTTCCCATGGCCACGGTCTCTTAACTCCGAGACTGCGGGCTGCTTGGAATTCGCGCCCCGGAGTGGGGGCTATCTGGGTCCCATTTGTTGGCACTGACTGCTGGTGTTGCTTTTTTTTTTTTTAATTTTATTTTTCTTCTTTTTTGATTAGTTTTGTCATCTTTTCCCTCTTTTTCCCTTTTGTCTTTCTTCATTGATTAATTTCTCATCTCTCTATCTCTTCCTTCTCTTTCTGATCCCTGAATACCAGGTGATGTATGCCTCTGTACCTTCTGGCCAGGCTGTGCTGTGAAAACTGAGAACTACTCCCCCAGACCTCATAGCTGCATCGGTGGGATCCCTGGGAACTTTGCAGTTCTTTAACTTTTCTGATTTGTGTTTGTTCATTCTTTCCTTTTCTTTCTCTTCCCCCTTCTGGTTTCCTCAAACCCATAGTCTCTCATCTGTACATTCCAACTCAAGCTCCCCTAGTATTCTTTTATGTTTGTATGCTTTTTGCTCCTGCTCCTCTCTCCTCTCTCGCATATCCAGCTCAGCTTCACACATAACCATCTTCCCGCTGCAACCTACCTACCTGCACTGTGCACTTGACATCACACCACCAAGCTGTGCAGGCACGCCCTATTGGAACCTGCCCAGCACTGACTACCAACCATCCTGGGGGCTACGGTGAGTGCCACAAACACCCCGTCCCAGTGGCTCCTCTTCAGCTAGATCTGCCCAGCTGTACCACAAGGCCAAAAGAAAAAAAAATCTACAATCAATAAACAAGAGAAATATCTACTGAATGCCATGAAAACAGCAAACAATATCAAAACATTTACAAAAACAAGACAAGATGGCTCCAACAGGCGTCCAAATTAAAACACCAGAGAACTCTCCTGTGGAAGAAAATGCACTAGAAGTATCTGATAGGGAACTCAAATCACTAATACTCAGAATTTTCCAAGAACTGAGGCAAAAAGCTGACAAACATGAGGAAAAAATAGACAAATTTATGGAAAATACAGACAAAAAATTGGAAGAATTCAGGAAGATGATGCAGGAACAAAATGCCAAAATAAATTCACAACTCGAAATTATACAAAAACAACAATTAGAAATCCAAAAGATAAACAACAAGATTTCAGAAATGGATGGTGTCAGGGAAGGGCTGAGAAGTAGATTTGAAACCATGGAAGACAGGATCAGTGGAACTGAAGACAAACCCTTGGATACAACTGTGTTTCAGGAAAACTCAGAAAAAAAAAACAAAGAAAAATGAAGAGACCCTGAGAGTTATGTGGGACACAATTAAAAGCAAAAACTTACGAGTGATCGGTATACCAGAACAGCGGGAGAAAACAGAAAACACAGAGAGGATCATTGACGAACTGCTGACAGAAAGCTTTCCCAATATCATGAAAAATGAAAAGCTGGCCATCCCAGAAGCTCAACGAACCCCATATAGAAGAGACCCCAAAAGAAAATCACCAAGACATATCATATTCACACTCGCTAAAACGAAAGACAAACAGAGAATTCTGAGAGCAGCTTGTGAAAAACAAGAAGTCACATACAGAGGAGAAACAATAAGACTAAGCTCAGATTATTCGGCATAAACCATGCAGGCAAGAAGGCAATGGGATGACATATATAAAATCTTGAAAGAAAAAAAATGTCAGCCAAGAATAATATATCCTGCAAAACTCTCATTTAAATTTGATGGTGAAATTAGGTCATTTCCAGATAAACAGAAACTAAAGGAATATGCAAAAGTCAAACCAAACTTACAAGAATTATTAAAGGGAGTTCTTCGATCTGAGGACAAACAGCTTCAGCCCTCAGGCAGGACCTAGGACCTAGGAGGCAGGTTCATATGAACCAGATACCAT
This sequence comes from Dugong dugon, assembly GCA_030035585.1. Taxonomy (NCBI): domain Eukaryota; kingdom Metazoa; phylum Chordata; class Mammalia; order Sirenia; family Dugongidae; genus Dugong; species Dugong dugon. The sequence goes on along the minus strand of CM057472.1, from coordinate 95,930,742 downwards.
TTTAGGAACTGAACTACAGAGGACTTTCCAAAAACAAAAGAAATACAACAGAAAATCAGAGAAATCAATCAAAGGATGACAACAACATCAAAACAATGAAAGAGGGAACAAACAGCATAGGTATAGAACCTTCTAAAGGATAGGAAGGCAAGGAGATACCAAGTAAGGGTAGACTGCTTCAAAATTATAAAGATAAGGGTAAAATTCATGGTAACCACAAAGAAAGTTAACAAACCAACTCATAAAAATAAAGACGAAAAACATAAAGCCTCGACAAAAAGAAAATCTACAAAAATAAAACCTACAGAAACAAAAGAAATGAACACAAAATCCACAAACAAAAGTAACTCAGCACAAGAGAGTAAGAAGAACAAAGAAAACTTCAGCATCACAAAAAAAAGCACTACAAAATGACAGCAACAAACTTCCATCTATCAATAATTACACTGAATATAAATGGACTCAATGCACCCATAAAGAGACGGAGAGTGGTAGAATGGATAAGAAAACAGGATCCATCAATTTGCTTTCTACAAGAGACACACCTTAGAAATAAAGATGTGAATTTATTAAAAATCAAAGGTTGGAAAAAAATATATCAAGCTAACAACTATCAAAAAAGAGCAGGAGTGGCAATTCTAATCTCAGCTAAAATAGACTTTAAAACAAAATCTACCTTAAAAGACAAAGAAAGACACTATATAATGATTAAGGGGATGATCCATCATGAAGACATAACCATAATAAATAGCTATGCACCGAATGACAGGGCTCCAAAATACATAAAAAAAACTCTAACAGCACTGAAAAGAGAAATTGACAGTTCCAAAATAATAGTAGGAGACTTCAACACACCACTCTCAGTAAAGGACAGAACAACTAAAAAGAAACTCAGCAAAGATACAGAAGACCTAAAGGACACAATCAGCCAACTGGACCTCATAGACATATATAGAACAATCCATCCAACCGCTGCAAATACACATTCTTTTCCAATGCACATGGAACATTCTCCAGAATAGACCACATCTTAGGCCACAGAGAAATCCTCAACAAGATCCAAAATACTGAGGTAATTCACAGTATCTTCTCTGACCACAATGCCATCAAGGTAGAAATTAGCACTAGAAAGAGCAAGGAAAAAAAATCAAACACATGGAAACAGAATAATAATCTGCTTACACATCAATGGGTAATAGAACAAATCAGAGATGGAATTAAAAAATTCCTAGAATCAAATGAAAATGAAAACACATCATACCAAAACCTTTGGGACACAGCAAAGGCAGTCGTCAGAGGACAATTTATAGCAATAGATGCACATATCAAAAAAGAAGAAAGGGACAAAATCAAAACATTAACTACAGAACTCAAACAAATAGAAAGAGAACAACAAAAAAAGCCTACAACCACCGGAAGAAAGGAAATAGTAAAGATCAGAGCAGAAATCAATGAAATAGAGAACAGAAAAACGATAGAAAGAATCAACAAAACCAAAAGTTGGTTCTTTGAAAGAATCAACAAAATCGACAAACCACTGGCCAGACTGACAAAAGAAAAACAGCAGAGGGCACAAATAACCCAAATAAGAAATGAAATGGGGGACATTACAACAGACCCCACCAAACTAAAAAGTATTATAACAGAATATTATGAAAAACTATATTCCAACAAATTTGAAAACCTGAGGAAATGGATAAATTTCTACAAACACACGGCCTACCCAAACTACAACAAAGTGATATTGAAAATCTGAACAGACCCATAACAGGAGAAGAGATTGAAAAGGTAATAAAAAAACTCCCAACCAAAAAAAGCGCTGGCCCAGATGGCTTCACTGGAGAATTCTACAAAACATTTACAGAAGAACTTGTACCAGTTCTACTCAAGCTATTTGAGAGCATAGAAGAGGAAGCAACACTTCCAAATTCATTCTATGAAGCCAGCATAACGCTGATACCAAAACCAGGCAAAGACATCACAAAAAAAGAAAATTACAGACCAATATCTCTCATGAATATAGATGCAAAAATTCTCAACAAAATTCTAGCCAATAGAATTCAGTATCATATCAAAAAAATAATACACCACGACCAAGTAGGATTCATACCAGGTATGCAAGGATGGTTTAACATTAGAAAATCCATCAACGTAATCCACCACATAAATAAAAGGAAAGAAAAAAATCACATGATCATCTCAATTGACACAGAAAAAGCATTTGACAAAGTCCAACACCCATTCCTGATAAAAGCTCTCAATAAAATAGGTATAGAAGGGAATTTTCTCAACATAATAAAGGGCATCTATGCAAAACCAACAGCCAACATCATTCTTAATGGAGAGAGACTGAAAACATTCCCCTTGAAAACAGGAACAAGACAAGGATGCCCTTTATCACCACTCCTATTTAACATTGTCCTGGAAGTTCTAGCTAAAGCACTAAGGCAAGAGAAAGAAATAAAGGGCATCCAAATTGGTAATGAAGAAGTTAAACTCTCCCTGTTTGCAGATGATATGATACTATACATAGAAAACCCTGAAGACTCCACGAGAAATCTACTGGAACTAATAGAAATATTCAGCAGAGTAGCAGGACACAAGATAAACATTCAAAAATCAGTTGGATTCCTATACACCAGTAAAGAGAACGATGAAAAGGAGATCAGGAAATCAATACCATTTTCAATAGCCCCTAAAAAGATAAAATACTTAGGAAATAAATCTGACCAGGAATGTAAAAGCCCTATACAAAGAAAACTGCAAAACACTGCTGCATGAAACCCAAAGGGATCTACATAAATGGAAAGACATACCATGCTCATGGATAGGCAGACTCAACATTGTAAAAATGGAAATTCTACCTAAAGCAATTTACAAATACAATGCAATCCCAATACAAATACCAACAACATTCTTCAAAGAGATGGAAAAACTAATTATTAACTTTATATGGAAAGGGAAGAAGCCCCGAATAAGTAAAGCACTACTGAAGAAGAAGAAAGTTGGAGGACTCACACTACCTGACTTGAGAACCTACTATACAGCTACAGTATTCAAAACAGCCTGGTACTTGTACAATAACAGAGACATCGACCAATGGAACAGAATTGAGAACCCAGATGTAAATCCATCGACCTACGGTCACCTGATCTTTGACAAGGGCCCAAAATCCATCAAATGGGGAAAAGACAGTCTTTTTAACCAGTGCTGTTGGCAAAACTGGATATCCATTTGTAGAAAAATGAAACAGGACCCATACTCACACCATATACAAAAACTACTTCAAAATGGATCAAAGACCTGAATATAAAGCCTCAAACTATAAAATTCATAGAAGAAAAAATAGGAGCAACACTTCAGGCCTTAATACATGGCATTAACAGGATACAAACCATAAACATCAACACAAAAAACCCAACAGATAAACTAGATAACTGGGATCTGCTAAAAATCAAACATCTATGCTCTTCAAAAGAATTCACCAAAAGAGTCAAAAGAGAACCTACAGACTGGGAAAAAATTTTTGGACAGTACAAGTCAGACAAAGGTCTAATCTCCATAATCTACAAGAAAATCCAACACCTCTACAACAAAAAGACAAACAATCCTATCAAAACATGGGCAAAGGAAATGAACAGACACTTCACCAAGAAAGACATTCAAATGGCCAACAGACACATGAGGAAATGCTCGCGATCACTAGCCATTAGAGAAATGCAAATGAAAACCACAATGAGATACCATCTCACCCCGGTATTACTGGCACGAATCAAAAATACTGGAAATAACAAATGTTGGAGGGGCTGCGGGGAGATGGGAACTCTTATACACTGCTGGTGGGAATGCAAAATGATAGAACCATTTTGGAAAATGATATGGCATTTCCTCAGAAAGCTAGAAATAGACATACCATTCGATCCAGCAATCCCACTCCTAGGAATATATCCTAGAGAAATAAGAGTCATCACTCGAATAGACATATGCACACCTATGTTCATGGCAGCAGTGTTCACAATAGCAAAACGATGGAAAAAACCTTGATGTCCATCAACAGATGAATGGATACACAAACTATGGTACATACACACAATGGAGTACTATGCAACGAGAAAGAACAACAACGAATCTATGAACCATCTTATAACATGGATGAAACTGGAGGACATTATGCTGAGTGACATAAGTCAATCACAAAAGGACAAATATTGTATGAGACCTCTATTGTAAAAACCCATGAAAAAACTCACATGCAAAATGTAACAATCCTTGTTGGTTACCAGGGATGGGGTGGGGGGGAAATACTAAATAGGCAATAGATAAATGGTACGTTGGGTGAGAGGTGAGATAGTACACATTACAGGGGAAACTAACACAACCTGCACAAGGAAAGGTCATGGAGGCCCTATAGACACATCCAAACCCCCTGAGGGACTGAGTTATTGGACGGAGGGCTCTGGGGACCATGGTCTCGGGGAACATCTAGCTCAATTGGCATGACACTACTTATAAAGATAATGCTCTACATTCTACCTTGGTGAGTAGTGTCTGGGGTCTTAAAAGCCTATGAGCGGCCATCTAAGATACTCCACTGGTCTCATCCCTTCGGGATCAAGGGAGAATGAATAGAACAGGATACAAGGAAAAGATTAGTCCAAAGGACTAATTGTCCACAGCTACCAAGGTCTCCACCGGACTGAGTCCAGTACAGCTAGATGGTGCCCGGCTACCACCACTGACTGCTCTCACTAGGATCACAACAGAGGGTTCTGGACAGAGCTGGAGAAGGATGTAGAGCATAAATTTAACTCCCCAAAAAAAATTAAAAAAAAATACCAGATTTACTGGCCTAAAGAATACTGGAGAAACCTCAAGTGTGTGGCCCCCAGACACCCTTTCAGCTCAGAGGTGAAGTTACCTTTGAGGTTCGATGTTAAGCCTGGGAGTGGACAGCCCAGTAAAACTAAATGGGACTAACAAGGTACAGGAGTCTGGTGAGAAAGGCCAGAAGGCAGAGGGGGAGTAGGAAACTGATGATAAGGATCACAAATTGAGTAAGGACACTGTCGATGTGTTGTGAGATTGTTGACCACTGTTACAGGGCAACATTTGTAGTAACTATTAAATGGGAGGCTGTTTTGTCCTGTAAGCCTTCATCTTGGGTGAGAATGGCAGCACAATTGGAAGAGATAGTCAATATCACTTAAATGTGTAAGTAAAAAGTTTTGAAATGGTGTTAAAAAAAAAAAAAAAACAAATGAGACTAATGAGGTACAGTAGTCCAGTGACAAGGGCCAGAAGACAGAAGGGGACAAGGAAGTCCCCTGGTGATAGGGAACACAAGGTGGTGTAAGGATATTCTTGATGTGTTGTGAGATTGTTAACCATTGTCATAGGGCAACATGTGTAGTAACTGTTAAATGAGAAACTATTTTGTTCTGTAAGCCTTCATCTTAAGTGAGAATAACAGCACAGTTGGAAGAGCATAGTCAATGTCACTGAACTGTGTATGTGGAAATTTTTGAAACGGTGTATCTTTGGCTATCTGTATTTTCATCCAAAAAAAAAAAAAGTTTGAGAATTTAGAGGCTTAATATGTTGTGGGGTTGTTAACCAATGTCATAAAACAACATGTGTACTACTGTTTCATGAGAAACTATTTGTTCTGTAAGCCTTCACCTGAAGTACAATAAAAAAAAAAAAATTGACTATGTCTGAGCAGGCAGACTGTGTGTTCTTTGCTGTTTGCTTGTCTGAGAGCACAGTACTTTTCGCCTCCTTCTTCAACTGGCAGGGTCAGTCACTCAGATATGGTGCGGCATGGCAGGTCTAGCTGAAGAGGAGTTACTGGGATGGGTTGTTTGTGGCACTTACTACAACTACCAGAGCAGGTCAGTGAGTGCAGGGCAGGTTCCAGTAGGCCGTGCCTGTGCTGCTTGGTGGTGTGATGTCAAGCGCATGGTGTAGGCAGGCAGGATGTAGCGGGGAGATTGTTATGTGTGGAGCTAAGATGGATATGGGAGAGAGGAGAGAGGAACAGGAGCCAAAACATACAAACAAACCAAAAATAATGCTAGGGGAGCTTGCCATTGGAGTGGAGAGATGAGAGACTATGAAATGAAGAAAAATAGAAAGGGGAGGAGGAAGAAAAGAAAAGAATGAACAAGTAAGAATCAGAAAGGTTAAAGAACCACATAGTTCCCTGGGATCCCACTGGTGCACCTATGAGGTCTGGGGAAGTCGCTCTCAGGTGTTGCAGTACAGCCTGGCTAGAAGGCTTAGAGGTATACAACACCAGGTATTCAAAGAACAGAAAGAGAAGAAAGATATAGAGAGACAAGAAACTAGCAATGAATAAAGACAAAAAGAGGAAAAAGAAAACAAAACAAATTAAAAAAAAATAAAAACAAGAAAGGCCCCCAAAGAAACAGAATAAATAAATAAATAAATAAATAAATAAAACAACATGAAAAGAAATGCTCTCAGGGGTCCCTCTGCATGTCTGTGCAAGCCGAAGTGGAGTCTTTCTGCTACGCAGCTCAGCCTGGCCAGAAAGAGCTCCCAACTCAAGAAAAGGAAAAGAAAACAAACAAACAATTCAAAACAAACAAACATAAAACGCCCCAGGAGCCCACCAGCATGGCAGCCCGAACAGGGAAGCAGCTCCACACTCGAACTGAGCTCCGCAGCCCCTCAGGAAGAAGCAAAGATGGCGTACAGAGCCAGGTACTTGAGCGAAGGGATGGGGAGTTGGTGAGAGGCAAGTAAGAAATCAAAAGAAGCAGAAAAAAGAAAGGAACACTAGCAGCCAACAAATGGCACTCAGAGAGCCAGCTAGTGAGGGCTGGTGTTTCTGGACAAGAGACTGTGTCCGTGGGAAGCAGAAGGGGCTGAGTGTGGGTGAAGAAATGTAGAGAGTGGGAAAGCGTATATCACAAATTATCGGGGCTCTGTAGCCCCTCAGGAAGAAGCAAAGATGGCGCACGGAGTGAGGTACTCAAGCGAAAGGAGGTGGAGGTGGGGAGAGGCAAGGAAGAAATAAAAAGAAGCAGAAAAAAAGCAACACCGGCAGCCAACAAATGGCACTCAGAGAGCCACCTGTTCGGGTGTGTGGAATCCAAGCAGCCGCTGTTTCCCGGGCAAGAGACTGTGGCCGCAGGAAGCAGATGAGGTCGAGTCGGGGTGAAGAAGGGTGGGGGGTGGGAAAGCGTATATCACAATTTACCAGTTGTTTTGTCTCCCGCTGGAAGCTCCGTGAGGCTGCTTTCTCATACCCTCGGTTTGCTGGTCTCCGATAGGAGTCCAAGATGGTGGATCTGTGCTGCGTTAGCTGGTAGGAGACCTCTGCATGAATCTCTCCTCACTCTCCATTCTCTGTCAGTTTTCTCACTCCATTTGGTGCTTGGCTGAGTTCTTTATCTCTTCATTTGATGTTATAGGGTTTCAGAACTGTTTTATTCTCTGTTCGGCTTAGTTTTTTGGATCTTTGCTGAAGGGGGACAGCGTGGTGCTTCTGCCTAGAGCACCATTTTTACCACCTTCTCTAACTTTTGGTCTATCCTGAGGCTCTCTTCTTAGAGCAGAATTTAGGGAGAACAGAGGGAAAACTCTATATACTTGATATCTGAAGAGGTCATCCTGTTTTTAATTCAAAGAATGTGTATGTGTGTGTGTGTGTGTGTACAAATTATACCTATAAACCAATACTGAACTGAAAAATTCCAAACTCTGGGCTAGAATGCATAGCCTACTGCCTGAACTATAGATTTTGGACTTGCCAGCCCCCCACAATTTCCTGAATCATCAGGAGTCTCTAATCTGCTGCCTTGCCTATGGATTTTGGATTGGTTAGTCTCTACAATCACGTGAGTTAATCCCTTAAAGTTAGTCTCCATCCATTTTTTCTCTCTCTCTCTCCTTTTCTTCCTTCCTTCCTTCCTCTTCTTCTTTTTTTTCTCTCTCTCTTCTTCGGTTTCTCTAGAGAATCCTCATTAATCAATGATCCAATCTCATCTCTGTCTACTCTCTAATGGAGGTATTATTGTCTCCTCTGTTTCAGATCAGAAATCTGAGACACAGAGAGATTAAATCACTTGTTCAAATAAGAAATTGTGGAACCATGAGCTGCAGCTTCTGACTCTAAAGGCTTCAGCTTTTCATGTTAGATTTCCTAGGATCCTTCAAATTTCCTAGTGGTTAGATGAACTTTCACTATTGACAAAAGTAGCAAAAATGAACAAACAAAAACAATTTGATAAGAAGCATTGACTTCTTACACCAGAATAGCTAACCCCTTAACTGTTGATCACCCAGATCTCTTAAATTTCTTTGAAAGCATTTGTGTGTGTGTATCTCCAAAAACAAATATAAATGCTAAATTTTGAGAAGTATATGTGTGCATATGTGTACATGTCTGTAAAAGATGAGGGTTGGAGTTGTGTATGTCTGGGGTCAGAGAGGCCCCTGTATCATTCTGAGACAGAAACAGAGATGCCTGGTAAAATTATCTCCATGGTTTTGTAGATTCTGAAATATTCAGAGAGTTCTGAGTCATCCCAAGCTCTCCTAGTCTTTCCTAATTTCCTTTCTCCACCAGCTGACACTAGAAAACTTCTCATATTCCAAATGCCATGTTGTGTCATTCATTTCCCCAACCTAGTCCAATTCTTACCTTGGTTGCTTGTTTGGGTGACATTTGTTTTGGGCTTTCCTGCTTCACTTTGGAAGTTACATTGGTCTCTACTACTCTAGGCTTTTTCCCAGAGAAATTCCCTGATCCTGCTTATGGATGTAACCATAGTTACTACTCAGGCTTTAATGGTTTTGGGAGGCAGGGGGAAGATATTGGTTTATCTTTGGGCATAGAGGTTTCCTCAGTGGAGATTGGTTGTCTGAGTAGTTAATCCCTTCTCAGGTCACTAGCTAAGTAAAGTGTGAGCATGAAATGGGGCCTGTGTGTTTATATATTTAACTTGTAATTTGATCATACAATGTCCATTCTCTACTGTATAGAAATATTTGTGTTAACTGAAGCTGCTGAATGAATTTCATTACAAAAGTCATTAACAACTACATTAGAACCCACGATGATATACTGACACTTCAGAATTTTGAGAATTTGATAAATCCCCTGTTCAAATTGTGTTTTAAATATTCTACCAAAAAGTATGTTCTTTCCTAATTAGAGTTTTATTTTAGGTTAGGAAGAAAAAAAAAAAAGAGAGAAGACTTCTAAAAGTTTTGAATACATAAAACATAAGATTTTATTATCCCAAAGAGAGACATTCTATTATGCAAATATATCAATTCCGTTGCTGGTATGAGGATTTTAAATAGAAATAAAGTTTAAATAAGGAATTTTATGTTGAGGGATTACTGAGTAAAATCATGAGGTATTTGATATTGCTTAGGTTGTATATATGTTTAAAAAATCTTCTTGTAAATACAAATTAGTTGATGCAAAGCATCTTCCATGACTACAGATTCTTCCAGTTGCTCCAGGAATGGAAATCATCATTCACAGAAGCAAGCAAACACAAACATTATATCTGGAAATGTAGTTAACATTGTGTGTTTACCTTGAACCGAAATTGCCTAAGTCAGTTGACATAGAACAGCGAGTAAAACTTTACTAAAGTTTTGCTATTCATTCATGTGTGGGTACTGATTCCATTTTATGCCTTATATAGCTAAGGGGGAAATATATATATATTTATAAATATATTTTATAAATAAATAAATAAATTTGTTGTGTACTACTGAGTTGATTCCAACTCAGTGACCCTATAAGACAAGGTAGAACTGCACCCATAGTGCTTTCTAGGCTGGAATCTTTAAGGGAGCAAATCACCAGGTCTGTTCTCCTGCAGAGAGGCTGGTAGGTTTGAACCATTGACCTTTGGTTAGCAGTCAAGCGCTTGACCAATTGAACTTTCTCTTGTGTTCCTTCCAGTTATTTGCATTTATATGGGACATAAGCTCATCCAGTCAGACCATGCTTGGACAGAGAAAGGCACAGAATCCCATCTGACAAGGGAAGTGACAGAGATAGGCAGCTTTGTGCTGGAAGTAGTGGCCAAGGCTCCAAGCCATCGCATCCAGTTCTCAGCATCAGTGATGAAGCAGTGTCAGTGAGGCATCTAATGAGTTATGTTGTTAGGTGCCTTTAAGTCCTTTCCAACTCACAGTGACCCTATGTACAACAGAATGATACGCTGCCTGGTCCTGGGCCATTCTCACAATTGTTGCTATATTTGAGTCCATTTTTGCAGCCACTGTGTCAGTCCATCTCGATGTGAGTCTTCCTCTTTTTCACTGACCCTTTACTTTACCAAGTATGATGTCCTTCTCCAGGGACTAGTTCCTCCTGATAACATATCCAAAGTAGCATGAGACAAAGTCTTGCCATCTTTGCTTCTACTGAGTTAGGCTGTAATGTAATTTGTGTGTTCATTCTGATGTCCTGCCTAGAGGATCTTTGAGTTTTCTTATATCTCTTGTAAATCCCCTTTCCACCTCCCATCCGTCTGTCTATTGTACTGTGGTGGCTTGCATGTTACCATGATGCTGGAAGCTATGCTATCAATATATCAAATAGTAGCAGGGCCTCCCATGGTGAACAGGATTCAGTTTAGCTCCCAGACTACAATAGACTAGGAAGAAAGGCCTGGCAATCTACTTTAGAAAATCAGCCAGTGAAAACATTATAGATCACATCAGAATATTGTCTGACATAGTGCTGGAAGATGAGCCTTCTAAGGTATATGGCAATGATGGACTCAAGCATGCCAGCAATTATGAGGCTGGTGGGACCAGGCAACTTTTGCTTCTGTTGTACATGGAGGGGCCATGGGTAAGACCTAACTGTAAGGAAACTAACAACAAATCCCCTTTTGTCTTAAACTAGAGCAGGTTCTATTACTTGCTTTTAACTTGACTGCTGTATTGTTCAACACTTGTATTCTCTCACCTACTAACAGCCTAGCTTAAGGAATTCTCCCTTGCCTCTGCCTCTCTATTCATGTTTCTTCTCTTTTCTGAACCTTTCTCGACAGCATACACCTGTCATTGTTTCTCTCATCTTAAAAACTTTCTGTTTTAACCACGCTCCCACTTTTAACTTCTGTCTCTGTTATCACTGTCCTTTTCCAGCAAAACTCCTGGAAGTTTTGTATGTACTCACTTGCTCCAATTTCTTTCTCCCGTTGTCTCTTGAACTTACTTCAATCGGGCTTTTCCACTGAAGCTGTTCCTTTCAATGTCCTCAGTGACCTCCATATTGCTAAGCTGACCTCACATTGTTAAGCCATATTCAGTTCTTACCTTGCTTCACCTATTAGCAGCATGTTATATAACTGATCACTTTCTCCTTCTGGAAACACTTCCTTAGCTTCCATGACAGCATACTCTCCTACTTTTCCTCCCACTACTTTGCTGTTCTTTGGATTTTTTTTTTTTTCCTTTCACACACCTCTGCATTTTGGAGTGTCCCAGGGCTTATCTTTGTATCTCCCTCTCTCTCTCTTTTTTTAATATCTACACTCACTTAACTTTATGACGTTAAACACTTAGAAGCCTATCCCTTTCCTTTGAACTCCAGGCTTATATAGCCATGTGCCTAGTCATTATCTCCACTTAGAGGCCTAATAGGCAATTCAAATTCAATTATGCCTAAAATTGAACTTCCATCTCCCCCTACTCCCTACAACCCTATTCCTCTCATAGTTCTCCCATCTCAGTAAAAGGTAACTCGATTATTATTATTAACTCAACTTATTTCCAATGCTTAAATCAGAAACATTAGAGTCATCTTCGATTCTCCTGTTTCCTTCCTACATCATGTTCAATTAATTAGCAAATTTTGTCCGGGTTACCTTCATAATATGCTGAGGATCTGACCAGTCCTCATCTCCTCTATAGTAACTCTTTTGGTTCTGTTGTTGTTACGTGCTGTTGAGTTGGTTCAGACTTGTAGTGCTCCTGTAGGACAGAGTAGAACTGCCACATAGGGTTTCCAAGGAGCAGTTAGTGGATTCAAACTTCTGACCTTCTGGTTAGCAGTCAAGCTTTTAACCATTGAGCACCAGGGCTCCTGTTTTTGGTTCTAGCCATTATCATCTCTAGTTTAGATTACCACAGTAGCCTCCTAACAGGTTTCAATTACTTCATTCTTGCCCTTCTCCCATAGACTATTCTCAACAGGGCAGCCAGAGGCCAGAATGTTTCTTAAATGTAAGTCAGTTCATGTCATAGCTCTGCTCAAAAGGTTCCAAAGCCAAAGTCCTTACAATGATTCATTTGCTCCAATATTTTCTGGCCCCATTACTTCTCTGACCTCATTGCTGGGTGATATCCATCAATCATTCAGCTCATGCCAGGCTAGCCACTTCAATGTTCCTAGAACATCCCAGATGTACCCTCACTTCAACAAGCCTATCTGATATCACACTTCCTTTATGATTTTCCTTAAACTTTCCATTTTCAATGAATCTTTCCAGGCCATTCTACCCAAAATTAGAACCCTCTTACTGGAAGGGTTGGTCTGAGAAAGCTTGCTGTTACTCAGGCACAACAAGCACTGTCTAACGGCAATCTAGATGGAAGAAACCCTAAAGGAGAAAGTCCATGTGAAGCCCATCCCTATGAAGGAGATAATCTCCTGTGGCTGCTGCAACTGCCAGAGAAATATCTCTGCTGGTTATTCACTTTGCCCCTACTAGACACTTCCCTACCCTTCTCTGTCCTGTTTACTTCCCAGGAGGATGAATCTGCAGTTGGTGTTTCCCAGGTGCCCTAGCCAGCTGGTTTCCAGTTAGGTTTAGCCAATGAAATGCACCAGTAAGGCAAAGGAGGGTGAGGGGAGACATAGGAGGGTAAGGGGAGACATAGAAGGGTGAGGGGACACATACGAGGGTGTGGGAAGACATAGGAGGGTGAAGGGAGGCATAGGAAGGTGAAGGGAGACATAGGAGGGTGAAGGGAGACATAGGAGGGTGAAGGGAGACATAGGAGGGTTAAGGGAGACATAGGAAGGTGAGGGGAGACATGGGAAGGTGATTGGGAGTCATAGGAGGGTGAGAGGGGACAAACAAGGGTGAGGGGGACAAAGGAGGATGATGGGAGACATAGGATGGTGAGGGGAGATATAGGAGGGTGTGGGGAGGCAGAAGAGGGTTATTTCTCTCCTGTTCCCTTCCTTCATAAAGGTCACATCTCTGGCAGAAGCTGCATCCCCACATGACTACAACTGTATCTTCCAAATTTCCAACTCTCACTGAGCTCTGGTAATCCTGCTTCCTCCCATTGTCTCTTCGGCCTTGGGGAGGTGATTATGTCCCTCTTCCCTAATCCCCTGGGACCGCACCTTTGTTTATTTGATCTATTAATGTTGCCCACATCTTTGGAATGTAGCTTATTATTAATTTTTTTTTGGTCAGGAAAACTAGATAAATCTCCCTTTTGTTTCCTAATTAGTAATGCATTTTAATCTTTACCCCTCGTATATTAAACTCAAAGGAGTATACTATAGGAATGTATCTTCGCCAGAAGAATTAGATGAATTAATGTGAAATGAACTACAGTTGCCCCCCAAAAAATAAATTATCAGAAATTTATGAGTATTGATAATGAATATTTGCATTTGATTTTAAGTTCAGGGAAAGAATAATCTTATAAAAATTTAGAATGGAGTATGTATGAATGAAAGCTAGTTTCGTCTAGAAAAGCTTCTAGTCATAGTAGATATTCAACACATATTAAACAATGTAGTCTGATGAGCCTACCAAAACTTTCCAAAACTTTCCTGAGGCTCAAATAGATGCCTTTCCATAGGAATAGGCAAATAAGGTGGCAAGAAATTGGTCAACATCTAAATTGGTCTAAAAAAAAAATGAAATTGCCTGAAATTGTAAAGTATTCAAAGTCGAGTAGCAGAAGCAACATCCTGCTCGAAAGAGGCACTGATAGAAAATTGTCATAGTTTGATATCAGGAAAAATACAATGTTACTAAAGTACAGGAAGGTAAGTTTAATGTTGACCATCATTTTTACAAAAACTAATGAGCCAATAACACATTACTTTTTGAGAGCCTTGTAAGCATTGAATAAGAAGGCATTAAATATTCACATTAGAGTCTATGAAATATGCTTCCACATAATGCTTGCCGTTTGCTTCTGTCATAGGTTCATCCAAAGTTATTAAATTTTAAAATTGCACTAGGACTTTTTATATGTAGTACACTTATAGCCTCTGATTTATATAGCACTTTTCTTCCATAGAGCCATTATATCCTCAATCTCCAATTCAATTGTGCTTACGGTTAAATATAGCAAACAATATGTGTGCATTAAATTTATATATATATATATATATATGTTTTTCCTTGATTCTTTATATAACATATTTCCTGAAATTTTGTAGTAGGTTAGAATGTAATTGCCAGATGACTTGTGATACTGAATGGTATTTGCATTCAAAGGCATACAGTATGTTTCAAAATTGTCTCTAAATAACAATAATTTTGAAACAAGTAGCATAATTTGTAAGAAGTCCCATTACTTGTGCATTTAACTTACATAAAAGAAAAAAGAAAAACCTGTTGTCATCAAGTTGATTCTGACTCATATGAGTTGGAACTGACTGGACTGCACTGAACAACAACAACACTTTTTATACAACACATACCTTAAGACAGTTACTTAACCTGATGTCAAACCAATGAAACGATCATCTAATCTTAACCTAAAGAAAAATTGCTGTATTGGACTTACTGCATTGAAAACTAGTATGTGAGTCTCGAACAAGATTTTTTTAAGGGATTTTTAATGACTCACAATGACTATCTTGGTATTGATTTTGGGGCACTATGCTCCAATAATGGAAGGAATACACAGAGTCATTATATAAAAAAGAATTGGTGGACACTCAGCCATTTCAAGGGGTAGCATATGATCAGGAACTGATGGTACTGAAGGAAGAACTCCAAGCTGCACTGCAGGCATTGGTGAAAAACAAGGCTCCGGGAATTGACAGAATATCAGTTGAGATATTTCAACAAACCGATGCACCACTGGATCACTTATCTATGTCAAGAAATTTGGAAGACAGCTATCTGGCCAACCAACTGGAAGAGATCCATATTTACGCCTATTCCCAAGAAAGGTGATCCCACTGACTGTGGAAATTATCAAACAATACCATTAATATCACATGCAAGTAAAATTTTGCTGAAAATCATTCAAAAGTGGTATATCATGCAGCAGTATATTGACAGAGAACTGCCAGAAATTCAAGCTGGATTCAGAAGAGGACATGGAACCAGGGATACCATTGCTGATGTCAGATGGATCTTGGCTGAAAGCAGAGAATACCAGAAGGATATTTACCTATGTTTTATTGACTATGCAAAGGCATTAGATTTTGTGGATCATAACAAATTTTGGATAACATTGCCCTGAATGGGAATTCCAGAACACATAAACGTGCTCATGAGGACCTGTACATAGATCAAGAGACAGCTGTTTGAACAGAACAAGGGGATACTGTGTGGTTTAAAGTCAGGAAAGGTATGTGTCAGGGTAGTTTCCTTTCACCATACCTATTCAGTCTGTATTCTGAGAAAATAATTTAAGAAGCTGCACTATATGAAGAAGAACAGGACATCAGGATTGGAGGAAAACGAATTAACAACCTGCATTATGCAGATGACACAACCTTGCTTGCTGAAGGTGAAGAGGACTTGAAGCACTTATTGATGAAGATCAAAGACCACAGTCTTCAGTATGGATTACAGCTCAACATAAAGAAAACAAAAGTCCTCACAACTGGACCAATAAGCAACATCATGATAAACGGAGGAAAGATTGAGGTTGTCAAAGATATCATTTTACTAGGATCCACAATCAACATCCAGGGAAGCAGCAGTCAAGAAATTAAAAGACGCATTGCATTGGCCAATCTTCTGCAAAAGACCTCTTTAAAGTGTTCAAAAGCAAAGATGTCACCTTGAAGACTAAGGTGCACCTGACCCAAGCCATGCTATTTTCAATCACATCATATGCATGCAAAATCTGGACAATGAATAAGGAAGACTGAAGAATTGACACCTTTGAATTATGTTGCTGGTGAAGAATATTACATATACCATGGACTGCCAAAAGAACAAAGAAATCTGTCTTGGAAGAAGTACAACCAGAAAACACTCCTTAGAAGCAAGGATGGAGAGACTATATTACTAGTTTACTGCAACCTTTAAATTCAAGTTCTTCATTACCTTGGACCACACTGAGGAGAGTTAACACTCTTGATTGGTAACCAAAAGGTTGGCTATTTGAGTCCACCCAGAGGTGCCTCCAAAGAAAGACCTGGCCATCTATTTCTGAAAAATCAGGTATTGTAAAACCTATAGTGTACAGTTCTACTCTGACACATGGGGTGCCATGAGTCATGATCAACTCAAAGGTAACTGGTAACTGGTACTGTTGTAGGCCTTACATCACTGGGAATAAGTCTCCAAAAGAGTGGAGGCAGGTGTTCACAACCTCTGCTGGAGAGTGTCCTGGTAGAGAACTTGTCTTAAAGTGGATGCATTTTGAGTGGACTGGCTCTGTGACCCTTCATTAGGATGACAGAGTCAGGTGATTCTGGGGATAATTCCTCAAATGACCTATAAAAACAGCCCTTAGAGTAATTGCTTCAACAATCTTAAAATGAGGGGTTTTAAAAATGGAAGACACACTCTACCATTTAAAGCTATCCTTATTTGCACTAACTGTGAAAACTATTTGTCCAATATATGCCTATATTACAGTTAATTACCACCAGGGAGGTTTTGCTTATTCATTTATCCTCAAAGGCTGTTGAAGAGAAAAGCTGGAACTCCAGTATTGCAGTAGAAAATGTGTTTGTCGTCTCAATAGAGTAGTCCCAGCGGGAAAACAATAATTTATGCATGGAAGTGGACCTGCTTTATGCTAGATAAACCATGTCTAAAACTCACTTACTAAATAGGTGACTTTGCATGACTTATTTAATGAGGAATAGGGTTGAGATCCAACCTCATTTGTCAGTTTATCCTACTGTGGTGGATTACAGGTTGCTGTGATGCTAGAAGCTCTGCCACTGGTATTTCAAATACCAGCAGGGTCAACCACGGTGGACAAGTTTCAGCAGAGCTTCCAGACTAAGACACCCTGGGAAGAAGGACTTGGTGATGTACTTCTGAAAAAATTGCCAGTGAAAACTTATGGATAACAGTGGAACATTATCTGACATAGTGCCAGAAGATGAGCCCATCAGGTTGGAAGGCACTCAAAATAAGACTAGGGAAGAGCTACTCCTCAAAGGAGAGTCGACCTTAATGATGTGGATGGAGTAAAGCTTTCAGGGCCTACATTTACTGATGTGGCAGGACTCAAAATGAGAAGAAACAGCTGCAAACATACTTTAATACCTGGAACATGGAATGTCCAAAGTATGAATCAAGGAAAATTGGAAGTTGTCAAAAATTAAATGGAACACTTGAAGATTGGTATCTTAGGCATTAGTGAGTTGAAATGGACTGGTATTTGCCATTTTGAATTAAACAGTCATATGATCTACTATGCAGAGAAGAGACTTTGAAATTTGCTCTTGAATGTAGAGTAGCTAAAGTGAATGAAAAAAATGATGAAGTAAAAGAGCTGAACAGAAGATTTCAAAAGGCAGCTCAAGAAGACAAAGGAAAGAATTATAAGGAAATGTGCAAAGACTGGAGTTAGCAAATCAAAAGAGAAGAACACGCTCAGAATTTCTCAAGCTGAAAGACCTGAAGAAAAAATTCAAGCCTCAAGTTACAATACTGAAGCATTCTATGGGCAAAATATTGAACAACACAGGAAGCATCAAAAGAAGATGAAAAGAATGCATACAGTCACTGTACCAAAAAGAATTAGTTGATGTTCAACCATTTCAGGAGTTAGCATATGATCAAGAACTGATGATAATGAAGGAAGAAGTCTAAGCTGCACTGAAGGCGCTGGTGAAAAATAAGTCTCCGGTAACTGACAGAACACCAACTAAAATGTTTCAACAAACAGATGCAACACTGGAAGTACTCACTTGGCTATGACAAAAAATTTGGAAGACAGCTACCTCTTCAACTGACTGGAAGAAATCCATATTAGTGCCCATTCCAATGAATGGTGATCCAACAGAATGTGTAAATTATCAAAAAATATCATTAATATTACATGCAAGTAAAATTATGCTGTAGATAATTCAAAAATTGTTGCAGTAGTACAGCAATAAGGAACTGCCAGAAATTCAGGCTGGATTTAGAAGACATGGAATGAGGGATATCATTGCTGATGTAAGATGGTTCTTAGCTGAAAGCAGAGAATACCATAAAGATGTTTACCTGTGTTTTATTGACTATGCAAAGGCATTCGACTGTGTGGATCATAACAAATTATGGATAATA
This sequence comes from Dugong dugon, assembly GCA_030035585.1. Lineage (NCBI taxonomy): Eukaryota > Metazoa > Chordata > Mammalia > Sirenia > Dugongidae > Dugong > Dugong dugon. The sequence goes on along the minus strand of CM057472.1, from coordinate 95,912,284 downwards.
TTGTGAAGAATGGGAATTCTGGAACTCTGAATTGTACTCATGAGGAACCTGTACATAGACCAAGAGACAGTCGTTAGAATAGAAGTGGATACTGTGTGGTGTGGTTTAAATTCAGGAAAGGTGTGCATCAGGGTTGTATACCTATTCAGTCTGTATGCTGAACAAATAATCTAAGAAGCTGGACTACATGAAGAAGAACACAGTATCAGAATAATGAATACACTATGGACTGTCAGAAGAATGATCAAATCTATTTTGGAAGAAGTACAACCAAAATGCTCCTTAGAAGCTCCTTAGTCTCACGTTCTTTGGAGATGTTATCAGGAAGAATCAGTCCTTGGAGAAGGGCATCATACTTGGTAAAATAGAGGGTCGGCCATGAAGAAAGCCCTCAATCAGATGGATTGACACGGTGGCTGCAACAATGGTCTCAAACATAGCAATGATTACGAGGATGACACAGGACTGGGTAGTGTTTTGTTTTATTGTACATACGGTCCCTATGAGTTGGAAACAATTTGATGGCACCTAACAACAACAACAGGGTTGAGAAATCAAAGAAATAAAACAGATTTAATAAATATGTCTCAAAATCAACTTAGGGGGTGTTAGTGGCAGACAGAACTGACTAAAATTATGAACATTGATCAGAAGCCTGACAAGTTGTTGAGATAATTGTACTGCCAAAGAAGGCATGAGACTAGAGAGCAAAAAGCCTGCTGACTATTTAAGACATAAAACAACCCTCCAGCTCTCAGCTTGTTCAAACACAGGAGATGAGTATGAGAGCTCTGTATCATCCAAGGATGGTGGATTGGTCAAGCTTACTTCACATGTAGTCAAGGAAATTGAAGCACAAGGAAGAAACTCTCAGAGGCTCAGAGGGTAGAGCCAAGGGGTTTGGGAAAAAAAGAAAAAAGAAAAAAGAAAAAACAAAACAAAAAAACAGGGCAGTGCCTCCAAGGAGCATAAGAAGATTCTAATCATCAATCTTTCCCCACTGCCACGGAAAGGATGTGTCCATACTTGCCTTATATGATTTTCCTATGATCATGTTCCAAAGTCTTGGTTTGTTTCTCTTTCTTCCTTCTTCTGATTCTGAGTTTTTATCATAGTTATCCTGTCACTACTCCACCCTCATATGTGTATGTGTGTGTGTTTGTGTGTGTGTGTGTGTAAGGCAAGTGCAGATAACTTATCTGTCTTATTGTTGGACATATCACTAAGAAAAGATACATCTAAACCTGATGAGAGGGCTGTGCATGGCCCGGAGGGCTGGCCCTTGACCTGGATGCAGTGAATAGATGGGACTTTGGGCAGGGTAGGCAAAGAGCAAAGGGAAACCTGATGACAAGAAGAATAGACTGCGGCAGAGATTGTTACTGTTCACCAACTACATGTATGTTTTCCAGCCTCCTTTGCAGTTAGGTTGTGACCATGTCACAGGGTTTTCACCAAAGGGATGTGCAAGGAGGTAATATAAGCTACTTCCAGGCATGCCTGTTAAAAAGAAACACTGGGTCATCCATCCTCTCTTGTATTTCTGTGGCAACCTTACAAGTTACATGTTCCGGATTGTACAGCTAAGGTTAAGAAAACCATGCAACCTACATCTGACCACGCTATCAGTAAAAAATACATCATTTTATGTTTTTTCATTGAGATTGTATGGTTTATCTTTAGAGATGAGTAACATTGCTCAACTCTAATATCAAGTCCCACCTTCCCAGCAGTCTAGATAATTTATTCATAATCTCATCAACTCAATTCAAGGACTTTTTAAAATTGAGTGTTCTTGATACCTGTGTTCTTAAAAGCATCACAAAAATATACACAAAAACACAGAGAGAGAAAGAAGGAAAAGTAGAAAGAAATCTCAGAATAAAGAATTAGAGTGGAAGTCCTGTGCTACCAGAGTCTTTGTGTGTTTTTTTGACAAAAACCAAACCAAACCCATTGCTGTTGAGTAGATTCTGACTCATAGCAACCATACAGGACAGAGCAGAACTGCCCCATAGGGTTTCCAAGGAGCACCCGGTGGATTCAAACTGGGGCCTTTTGGTTAGCAGGCGAATTCTTAACCACTGTGCCATCAGGGTTCTAGAACTTGGCATATAGTAGACATACAGTTAATATCTGTGGCTGAAAGGAGAAATAAGATCTCAGGTATGCGTGAGATCTTTTTTTCACAACTTCTAGCTACCAGAGAGGGAGTAGACACTAATGAACTCAGATACCTGTTTTTCGACAAAACAATGGGAATTTGTTGAATTCTAGCCTAATATTCTTTTCTCTGGAGTCAATTCCAACTCATAGCCACCCTACAGGACAGAGTAGAACTGCCCAATAGGGATTCCAAGGAGCAGCTGGTGGATTCAACCTGCCAACCTTTTGGTTAGCAGCCAGGCTCCTGATCACTGTGCCACCAGGGCTAATACTGTACGAAAATGTCAAAAAATTCAGTTAGTTAAAAAGCATTTAAAACAAGCTTTGGCAATATCTTCAAAGATCAACTGGCCCAGTTATTTCTCACTCAGTCCATTACGGGAAGGATATTCTTCCACCAAAACAATTTTTTTTTCTTTTGATTCACTCTCCATCTCACTTAAGACAAGATGAGTGTATGTGGGAAGGGAAAAACGAAACAATCAAGATGTTCTTCCTTTCACCAATTTCTTGTTCTGTTTCAGGGCTCAAGAAAATGAACAAATCCACTTCCCACCACCCTCCACCAATCTTTTTGTATTTTTCCAAAGCTACTAAATTTATAGTAGTATCTGAAAATTAAAAAAAAAAAATTGCAATATTTGGCTATTAGGGAACAAATATTCAATGTATTTTGCCTTCTTTCTGCTACTTTATTTAAGTAAAAACTATGATGTGTGCTCTCTGATATGGCATTGTATATGGCATTGCCTAGGTCAAGTAAAACAGACATATTATATCCTTACTAATTTTTAAAGTCTATTTTATCTGAGATTAGTATTGTCACTCTTGCTCTTTTTTGGTAGTTGTTTGCTTGATATATTTTTTTCAAACCTTTGATTTAAATAAATTTACATCTTTGTTTCTAAGATGTGTCTCTTGTAGACAGCATATTGATGGATCCTGTTTTTTTATCCATTCTGTCACTCTCTGTCTCTTTATGGGTGCATTTAGGCCATTTACATTCAGTGTAATTATTGATAGGCGTGAGTTTATTGCTGTCATTTTGTAATGCTTTTTTTTTTTTTTTTTTGTGGTGCTGAAGTTTTCTTTGTTCCTCCTACTCTCCTGTGCTGAATTCCTTTTATTTGTGGATTTTGTTTTTCATTTCTTTTGTTTTTGTAGGTTTTGTTTTCACTGAGACTTTATGTTTTTCCTCTGTATTTTGATGAGTAGGTTTGTTAACTTTCCTTGTGGTTACCATGAAATTTGCCTTTATTTTTCTAAGTTTGAAGTAGTCTATTATTACGAGGTATTGCTTTCCTTCCTCTCCATTAGAAGGTTCTATACCTACACCATTTATTCCCTCTTTTATTGTTCTGATGTCATCATTTACAGATTAATTGCTCTGATTCCCTGTTGTATTTCTTTTGGTTTTGGATAGTCTTTGAAAGTTCATTTCTTAGATTAGTATCTGGCTGGTACGATCCTCTGTTCTAGATTCAGCCTGTGAGCTGATTTTGTTTGTTCTCAGATCAAAGGACTCCCTTTAATAATTCTTGTAACTTAGGTTTGGTTTTTACATAGTCCCTTAATTTTTGTTTGTCTGGAAATGACCTAATTTCACCATCATATTTTGTTTTATTTGGCTATGTCTGAGCAGGCAGGTTGTGTGTTCTTTGTTGTTTGCTCGTCTTTGGGCGTGATACTTTTCATCTCCTTCTCCAGTTGGCAGGGTCAGTCGCTCAGATATGGCACAGCAGGGCAGGTCTAGCTGAAGAGGAGTTACTGGGATGGGTTGTTTGTGGCACTTACTATGGCCACCAAGGTGGGCTGGTAATCAGTGCAGGGAAGGTTCTGGTGGGCCATACCTGTGCTGCTTGGTGGTGTGATGTTCAGCACACAGTGCAGGTAGGCAGGATGGAGGCGGGGAACTGTGATGTGTGGGGCTAAGATGGGTATGGGAGAGAGAAGAGAGTAACAGGAGCCAAAAACATACAAACAAACAAAGAGTGCTAGGGGAGCTTGCCATTGGAGGGTAGAGATGAGAGACTATGAAATGGAGAAAAACAAAAAGGATAAGAAGAAAAAAAAAAAGAAAAGAGAAAAATGAATAAATAAAAATTAGAAAGAAAGAAGAAAAGCAAATCTCCCAGGGATCCCTCCGGTGTGGCCGCAAGGTCTGGGCAATTTGCTTTCAGGCCGTGAAGTACAGCCTAGCTAGAAGGTGTAGAGGTGTCACTCGGCACCAGGTATTCAGGGAACAGGAAGAGAAGGAAAGTATAGAGAGACGAGAAACTGAGTAATGAAGAAAGACAAAAAGGGAAAAAGAGGGAAAAGAAAACAAAACAAACAAATAAAAAAAGAACAAAAACCTCCAAAGAACAAAAAAAGCGCCCCCCCCAAAAAAAAATGAGAAAAGAAATGCACTTGGGGATCCCTCTGTGCTTCTGCACAAACTGAGGGAGTAGGTCCCAAGCCGTGCAGTACTGCCTGGCTAGGACAGGCTCCCAATTTGAGAAAAGAAGAAGAAAACAAATGAACAAACAGTTCAAAACAAACCAAAAGAAAGCCCTGGGATCCCACCAGTGTGGCAGCAGAGGCCAGAAAGCAGTTTCACTTTTGACCGGTGTTTCACAGTCTTTCAGGAAGAAGCAAAGATGGTGCACGGAGCCAGGTATTTGAGAGAAAGTAGGGGGAGGTGTTGAGAGATAAGGAAGAAATCTAAAGAAGCAGAAAAAAGCAATGGCAGCAGCTAATAAAAGGCACGTGGGGAGCTGGCCAGTGCAGGTGACTGGCATCCAAGCGACACTTGGATGAAGCCAGTGCTTCGCGGCCAAGAGACTGTGGCTGCAGGGAGCAGAGCAGGCTGAGTGGGGGTGAAGAAGTGTAGGGGGTGGGAAAGCATATATCGCTGGTTACTGGTTGTTCTTCTCCTGCTGGAAGCTCTGTGAAGCTGCTTTCTTGTACCCCTGTTCTCTGATCTCTGATAGGAGTCCAAGATGGTGGATCTGTGCTGCATTAGCTGATAGTGGACCTCTGCATGTATCTCTCTTCACTCTTAGTTCTCTGTCAGTTTCTTATTCCATTCGGTGCTTGGCTGAGTTCTTTATCTCTTCATTTGATGCTTAGGGTTTCAGGATTGCCGTTTTCTCTGTTTGGTTTAGTTTCTCAGATCTTTGCTGTAGAGGGACAGCATGGTGCTACTGCCTATAGCGTCATGTTGCCCAGAATTATATACTTATTAATTTGGTTCTTATTAAGAAGTCTCTTTCTTGAATAAACAACCCAAAATCTCAGATATATTTATACTATTGTCTGTTATGAAGAATATACTGCACAATGAATATGTATTAGCTGTGTAAATCAGAAACTTTATTATACTAGGATTTAAGTTGTCATACTACTTTTATCATCAACATTATGCAAGCATTTCACTAACAGTGCATAAGAACAGAGGAAGAAATTTGGAGATATGTGGTACTCAGAATATATTGTTGTCCTTTTTTTTTCCTCGTAAATTGGTGATTCAAATCCTCATTTTCACTGCCCCCCCAACTATACCCATCCCCAACAAACACATAGAATCAGGGAGTTAATTTTTTTCTTGCATGCTTCTGTTTTTATTTTGTTTCCCTATATCTGCTAGTGGCACAGTGGTTAAGAGCTCAGCTCTTAACCAAAAAGATTGGCAGTTTGAATCCACCAGCTGCTCCTTGGAAACCCTATGGGGCAGTTCTACTCTGTCCTCTAGGGTCACTATGAGTCGGAATCCACTCAGCAGCAATGGATTTTATATCTGCTAGATTTTATATTTCAGTTTACAGAGTTGCGCTTTCTATAAGGCCATTCTTGTTGGATCCATCAGAACTTCATGTATTTGATAGTGAGCTGGGGAGCTCTATTGCTGGGTAGGCATACATGTGATGCCAAAGGAGCTTGTGAACGTGTTGTGTACAAAATGGCATCTGTAAGACAAGGATGGATGGACAATTTTGTCTTCCAGAGATTTGAATTGTCTCTTGTTCTCCCTTCCCAAACTTCCAAGGGATTTTTGGGCCACTGTCTGAAACATAATTTCACAATGATGTTGAGACAGGAAGACACTTCCAAGGCAACTGGCACCAGCTTGATTGCCTCTGTTGTTAAATGGCATGTTAAAAGGTGAACAATGGGATCAAAGAGACAACAGCAACTACAAAGATGAGATGGGGACCTCAGGGGGCAGTGAGCTTATGTTAATGGGGGAGGAACAACTCAGAAAAGAAGAGTGAGAATGGTTGCACAACTCAAAGAATGTAACTAATGTCCCTAAACTCTACATGTAGAAACAGTTGAATTGGTATGTGTTTTGCTATGTATATTCTCAACAACAACAAAATAAATAAAAGATAAAAAAGTGAACAATATACTCAAATCCTTGCTTCTTCTTATCTTTTTTTTTTTCTAACTGGGAGAAAGGTAGGCACTTGTCAAGTATGAGTTAGAAGATTGGATGCAAGAGAAAAGGCAAGTGAGAATTAGCCTCACTGACTTATCAGTTCCCCAACTTATTATTAAAAGAGGAATCTATGACAAGGCATTGCTTCGAAAGGGAAAAAGAAAAAAATCAGTGGTAGTCTCTCCTTAAAAAATATTCTCAACTAAAGATGAATTAAAGATATGTACATTGCTATAGGAAAATAACAACAACAAATTATGTGGTAGGGCAGTTGGAAGGAGCAGCTCTTAGACAAAAGAAAAAAAATGAGGCACTCTTTAAATTTACTTATGCCATTGTCATGGAAAATGTTTCTTTTCTTTGAATTTGTTGCTAGCTGGTATTTTAATTTGGGTTGGCATATTAGAAAGTGGCTTTGGATTTCCATTCTAGTTTCACAATTTAATGGCTAAATAATTGTGAGCTTATAATTTATTTTATCATGGGGGAAATGGAGATAATGATAATGCTCTCTCACATTATTTGGTTAAGAATTAAGCTGGCTGACAGTAATAAAAGGTAATGTTTATATATCCCTAGAGTTTAATTAATCTTCATCTATATCATTCAGTTATAAAACCCTTAAAGATAACAAGCTTTTCCTTTCAAATCAACTAATGGGAAAAGAGTACTAATCCTGGAAGTCCCTAATTTCACCTCTTTCTATGAAGTTAGCTGCTTATTGTCAAATATCAAAAATCATTTTTGAAAAGTGAAATAGTCAGCTTAATTTTGAGGCTTGATATTTGTAAGTTATAAAAATGACTTGGACTTTTCTAAAGTAACTCTGTAGAGTTGTTGAAGGAGAAAGAGGCTGGTCTATAAGAGGTAAGCAGGAAGAGGAAGGGGCAGAACAAAGAAATGCTCTTGGAAGATACTAATTCATTTATGAACAAGAAAGAAATGGACTATATTCTATTTCCCAGAATTCCCTGTGATTAATCAATTAGATGTAGCCAGTGGAGTTTCCATTCTAAACTAGTCTTTCCGAGCTTTCGGCGCTTTCCTTCTTTTTGGAACATCAACAGCCTGACACTATAATGTGTGGTATAGTAATGTGTTGGATGTATAATACACTGGGTGAAAACTTATTTTTCCAGGGTATCAGTTACTAAATCATCGAACAAGAAAAATTTCTCGTAAGAGAAATACATAGCTGGGTTTAACCGTGTGAATGTACTCAAGAAAATCTTCTGAAGAGAGCCTGTCTAAAGAAAAAAAAAGTTTCATTGTATTCATTGTACCTGTAGCCTTGAGACTTTGTTGTTTGGGAAGAGAAAGTCAACCCAGGACCAAGGAAATAGATGTGAGCATAGAGTTCTTCATTTTTATTATTATTATTTATTTTATTAATATATTCTATTATGTAATCTATTTAATAAATTATTATTCTCTAAATTCTTTAACTTTAGGAACCACACTGGGGCTATTAGTGATTTCTTGGAAGAAAAACCTTCCTGAGAAACAAAATCTTCTATAAACAGAATTCAATGTCTTTTAATTCTGTCTGTCAGAATACGATAGCTATTAAATCCCCTTTCCATTATCAGAACTTTTCTGCACCCTGGAATCTGCTGGCTCATCATTACTTGCTGTCCCTTATCTTGTTCTTTAGCACCTAGGAACTGTCTGAGCAATGGTTTTGGGTTGATTTTTCCCTTTCTTTACCGAGAAAGACAGCTACCTTTCTGATCTTCCATAATTTTATTATTTCAAGTGTGTGAAAGAAATTGTCACTGGTAAAAGAGAGAGAGAGATGAATACACTGTCCTTTTGCTATAGAAACAAAATGCAAGGGAAATAATAATTCATATTCATTTTATCTCATTTTTACTTTGGTTTTTAGGTTCAATTTTAACTAGAAGTGAGTTGTTGTTTTAGAGGTACCGCATAAGATTTTTACATTTATGACAAGTTCTTGTTGTTAGCTGCCATGGAGTAGGCCCCACAGTGACCCAGTGGATAACAGAACAAAACACTGCCTGGTTCTGTACACTCCCCATAATCGATTGTGGATCAAACCATTGTGATCCATAGGCTTTTCACTGGCTGATTTTTGGAAGTAGACAGCCAAGCCTTTCTTCCTAGTCTGTCTTAGTCTGGAACTCTGCTGAAACCTGTTCAGCATCATATCAACATTCAAACCTTCACTGACAGATTAGTGGGGGCCATGCATGAAGTTTATTGGCTGGGAATAAAACCCGTGTCTCTCAAGTGAAGAGTGAGAATTTTACCACTGAACAAACCTCATTTATTAAGAGTGAAATAATAATGAGAAAAAAAAAACACTGCAAATATTCTAGAATGAAAAATTGTAATGTGAGAGTGAGAATTACAAATGAAGTAACCACTACACAGAGATCATTCACTGATTTATAGGTTCATTAATATATTTATTGACTTATTAATTTATCATATATTTATTGATCACCTACTATGTGCAGGTTATATCCGTAAGTTATTACAAAAGTCTTCAACAGGTAACCTGTCTAATATAATTATAAATATAATTTCTTTCATTCATTCATTCATTCCAAAATATGTCATTAATTCCTACGATATGCCTCATATATATACATATATATATATATGTCAGGAAAAAATTAGATTTTACAAACTTTCCAAAGAAGTACAACAGAGGATAAATTGAAAACAGCAAGGGTATGGGAAGAGAAATCAGTTAGAAGCCCAAGGGTACTTCCAACTTTTGTAACCTCTGAAGCTTATGTAATTGACGGGGATGGACACTTCGAGAAAAATATAAAATTAAATGCATAAGTAAATATTTATTTCAAATGAGAAAAGTAATCACAGCCAATTACACATTTTAAAAAAAGTGACATATACAGTAAAAATAAAATTCATAAAAGTAACATATTATTTACATGAATTAACTTATTGACACTCCTCTAGTATAATGGTTTTCCTTCAACCTGGCTAATTTTCTTTGAATGAACCCTCAGGTGACATTTCCCTACAGAGAAAAAAGAAAGATAGTTTAGTCATTCTTCTAGAAGAATTCAGCACTTGTGCTCCACCTGTGCAAGGTAGTTCAATGGTAATAATTCCATTGAAGCCTCACAGTGATCTTGTAATATTGTCAAGGCAGTCATTACTTTGACCATTTGAAAATGCAAAACTTGAGGCATAGCATTATTAAGGTAAATGCCCTCAATTTTCTTTATTAATTAGTGGTAAGACCTGAAATTAAAGGCACTTCCCCTGACTAAAAACCCAGGCTCCACTTTTCTGTATGGTTAAGAAGCCTAAACATATACATGCAGATTTGGATATAGAATACACATCATTGGCCATAAAATATTTTGCAGATTGTTGCAGCAGGGACCAATATCTATTATATTCTATTTTCAAACAACTTTAATTCTTTTACTGCTACCTCCAGCTCTTTCTGGGTTGTGATGCAGGTATAAGCAAAATAAATGCAATTCAAATTCAGATATTAATTCAAAATCATTGAGTTCATACTGTAATTCCAAGGGCATAACATAGGAAAGGGACTACTCTCAGAATAAGACAATAGCTCCGGCCATCCAATGGGAAAAACATGTACTTCAGTTTCTGTAAGACATGACAAAAATTGATAGCTGTCAGGAGACTAAAACCGGTACATTTTTAAGGGATGCTTCTAAAGAACAGTTCTTGCTTTCACTGGGTATTTTAAGAATGGGTGGGATTAGATTTGCGCCTTAAGAAACGTGACATGAGGAGAATCAGCAGCAGGATGGGAGGGAAAAGTAAAGGGGGGCAGACATGAAAACATAAACAAGCAGCCAGCCTTTGGTGCACCTTACCAAATATTTTTTTGGGTGCCACATGGAAAATAATGGTGATTTAATTTGGCTTCAAGAATTAACATCCTATGTAAGTGAGAGCAGGAAATTCCATGGGACATATTATAAATGCTGGGGAGGTGAAATTTAAAAATACAGATCAAGCAAGTAATAAGTAGCAAACACATTACATTAATTGACCTCAAACCAAACAAAGTACAGCCAAAAACCTTTTATAAAAGGTGTGCCTTCAAAACTTTGGGACCAATCTGTAATTTCCATATGGCAAACAGAGTATATAATTCCTATATTGTTGTGGTAGTATGCCATTGAGTTGATTCCTACTCATAGTGATCCCATGCGATGGAGGAGAACTGTCCCTTAAGGTTTTCTTGACTGTAATCTTCACAGGAGCAGATCACCAGGTCTTTCTCTCATGGAGACACTGGGTGGGTTCAAATCACCAACCATTTTGTTAGCAGCCCATTGCTTAGCCATTGAGTCATATTTCTTATAACAGATTCAAAAAGTGGAATGTTGTTGTTGTTTTTGTTAGGTGTCCACCAGTCAGAGAAAGTGGAATTAGAAGGACAAATGCATATAACTTCAAAAGGAGCTATTCAAAATATCCAATGTAGTGTCTAACCACTATATTCCCTGCCCTACCCACCCCCTACGCTTTTAGCTGCTATAGGGTCTCTGCACAAATAATATATACTAGTAAATGAGATCTGTCCTAATGATATTTGATTTTCAAAGACAAGTGTGGTACTTAAAAGGTTATTTTTTCTAGTGCTTTCTTTATTCATTTAATACCAATTAATTTCCCCTTCAGTTGCTCCTTTTAAATTCTCAGCTGGATAATGCAATATGTCTAAATTTTAGATCCATCTGTAAATATGAATGCAGAACTAGTCTTTATTATTGTTACCGCAATAACGCGAATTGGAGCTGCCCGCCACAATAGACAATTCTGAGGCAGGGGTGAGGTAAGCAGCAAGAGTTTTATTATATATTTATATATAGGAGACAGAGGGAAATAGATTCCTCCAAAAACCCATCTCTCCCACTAGAGATCAGCCGAAGGCTTTATAGAGACAGGATTATGAGTCTTAGAAGTTTGTGTTAATTCCCACTTGAGGTGGTCATGTCCCAGATGAGTTAATCTTCTACTGATATTCTTGGGGCTTATCTGGTGACATCCTGATTTTCTTGTCTCAAGATGGGTGCTTTGTTCTGTTTTTTCATTCCTAGATCATTATCACTTGTTTTCCACCCCCCCGAGGAGGAACAATAGTTAATCTTAAACCTGTTGGAGAGACTAGAACAGGGGGGAAAAACAAGTGGGGATTAGCAATGGGGAGTAATAATAGTGAGCCAGACCTATGCAGCCTCTTCCATTATTATTACATAATATTATTATTAAGTGTCTTTGAGTCAGTTCCTACTCATAGCAACCCTGTGTACAACAAAATGAAACACTGCTGGTTTTGCACCATCCTCACAATTGTTGCTATGTTTGAGGCCATTGCTGTAGCCATTGTGCTGATACATCTCATTGAGGGTCTTCCTCTTTTTTGCTGACCCTCTACTTTACCAAGCAGGATGTCTTTTTCCAAGGACTTGTCCCTCCTGACAACATGTCCGAAGTATATGAGATGAAGTCTTGCCATCCTTGTTCTGAGGAGTATTCTGGCTATACTTCTTCCAAGACAGATTTGTTCTTTCTTTTGGCAAACCATGGTATATTCAATATTCTTTACTATCACCTTAATTCGAAGGCATCAGACTTTCATTGGCCTTCTTATTCATTGTCCTGCTTTTGCATGCATATGAGGTGATTGAAAATACCATGGCTTAAGTCAAGTACACCTTAGTCCTCAAAGTGACATCTTCACTTTTTAACACTTTAAAGAAGTCTTTTGCAGCAGATTTGCACAGTGGGATCCATCATTTGATTTCTTGACTGTTGCTTCCATGGGCGTTGATTGTGGATCCAATTAAAATGGAATCCTTGACAATGTAAATATTTTCTCCATCTATTATGACGTCACTTATTGGTCTAGTTGTGAGGATTTTTGTTTTCTTTATATTTAGATGCAATCCATTCTGAAGGCTGTGGTCTTTGATCTTCTTCTGTAAGTGCTTCAAGCCCTCTTTGCTTTCAGCAAGCAAGGTTGTGTCATCTGCATATAGCAGGTTGTTAATGAGTCTCTACTGGATTCTAGGCAAACCCTGAAGCAGGAGATTCTCTTCCTATCATTATACTGTCAAATTACTTAGAAGACATTCTCCTTTTTAATATGATAAATGAAACACTGGAAGCAACTCTGAGTAGATTCTGCACCCTTGAATGTTTGCTACTGGTCTTAGGAATCTCTTTTCCTTTGCAATTGCAGACTCAGAACCACACCAACTCTCAACACTTCACTATTTCCTACTATAATTGAAAGTATGAAGCCCCCCAACCCCAATTCCCAGGGATAGTATAAGTATTAATGAGAGCCAGGATCTCTCTGGACATCAGTTTATAATTACACAGCTTATTGTTATGATGGCAATTGTGAAGATTATTTACTGACACTTGCAAAAGAGGCTTATGGGATTTTCAGGCTAATTTGGTTTGACCTTCACTTTATTACCCATCAACCACTTTTTGACCCTTATGTGTAGGTAGTTCATTGACCTTACAATACAGCTGCTGCAAGTTAAACTTATGAAAATGAAGAGTTTAAAATGTAGGTGCAAACATGGATAGCAGGAACGTAAAATTGTGCAGACACTTTGGAAAACAATTTGGCAATTCCTCAAAAGGTTAGACATAGATTTACCATATGACCCAGCAATTCCTGTCCTATGAATATACTCGAAAGACTTGAAAACATAAGTTCCTACACAAAAAAAAAAAAAAAACTGTACAGAAGTACATAACAAGTACAACAGCTATTTATAAAACCTGAAAAGTGAAAACAACTCAAATGCCCATCAGCTAATGAATGAATAAACAAATGTGGCATATACTTTCAGTGAACTATTATTCAGCAATAAAAATGAATGAAGTACTAGTACATTATAAGAACACTATGTTAAGTGAAAAAAACCAGTCTTAACGGCCACATGCTGTCTGATTTCATTTATATGAAATGTCCAGAATAGGTAAATATGTAGACACAGATAACAGATTAGTGATTTCCTAGGGCTGGGAGACCACCACCTATCTGTCAGTTTGTATACTGTGGCGGCTTTTATGTTGCTATGATGCCAATATTTCAAATTCCAGCAGAGTCCCCCATGGTGGACAGGTTTCAGTGGAGCTTCCAGGCTAAGAAAGACTAGCAAGAAAGACCTGTTGATTTACTTCTGAAAATTAGCCCATTAAAACCTTTTAGATTACATCAGAACATCATACAAATTGCTTGCTTTGGCTGTGTCATCAGGAAGGATCAATTGCTCAAGGAGAACGTCCTGCTTGGTGAAGTAGAGGGTCAACAAGGGCTAGGAAACACTTGGTGAGATGCATTGGTACAGTAGCCATAAGGATGGACTTGAACAAGCTGGCAATTGTGAGGATAGCACAAGACCAGACAACACTTCATTTTATTGTACATGAGGTCGCTATGAGTCAGAGTCAACCTAACTATAGCTAAAAACAACATAATGGGACTGTATGAGGGAGGGAAGAGTCCCTGCTAATGAGTACAAAGTTTCTTTTTGTAGTTGATTAAAATATTCTGAATTTAGATGTTGCAATGGTTGTACAGCTTTGTAATTATATTAAAAACCACCAAGTGTATGCTTTAAATGAGTGAATTTTATAGTATGTGACTTATACCTGAATTTTTAAAAAATTTAAAAAAATGCAGATGTTGTTGTGTGCTGTCAAATAGATTTTCCACTCATAGTGACCCCATGTGTCGGAGTAGAACAGCCCCATGGGGTTTTCTAGGTTGTAATATTTATGGATGCAGATTGCAAGGTCTTTCTCCTGAGGGGCTGCTGTGTTGGTTCCAACCACCAACCTTTCAGTTAGCAGTCTAGTGCTTAACCATTGTGTCACCATATTACAGGACAAATGTCATCTGGATCATTTGTAACATCAACTGCTTCTTTTGTTTAATCTATTCTTCTCAGCTAACTCTCTTTCTAAATGACTCTAAGAATATGTCTATTTATTCCACAATATGAATTAACTATTGGACTCACCTTAGTATGTGAGGCAAAGTTTTACTTTGCCACTGCCTCTTTCAAAAGTCTCTCTTATGGAATTTCAGGAACAGTTAATTTTAGAGAAGCAGGAATAAATATCAGAAAGTGGTTCTGTATTTTGTAGTTTTTCTACTGAATAGACTGACATCTGTTCAAGGGTTAGTGACTCTGGAGTAAAGGCTATTTCTTTCCATTCAGAACATTAAAGATTTTATCCAATGGCTTATATCACTGCTATCTTTTGAGGGATTATGTTTTATTACTACCAGATAGTAGAGTTTCTTCTCTGTTTCTTTCCTTCTGACCCTAACTTCTTCTGAGTTTTATTGCTGACCAGCAGCAGTCTCTATAGTTTTAAAACTAGTAGACAGTGAGTCAGCCCTGCTTGGTATCCTTGCTACAGAGCCTTCCAGGAAATTCAGTTTTCTTAGTTTCTTTATTGACCCAGCTCTATCTTTCAGAATAACAATAAAATAAAATTGAATGTAGGGCTATAGGGTTTGAAGACACAGACACCTTCTTATTTTTCTTCTTAGATTTTGGAAACAAAATTGGATATGGGGAATAATAATTGTAATCTTCTGGGGGCACAACTAATAAAATAACTTCTTATTACAAGAGCTAACCCTTGTGGCAAGATGGGAGGGCCTGCAAAGTTTGGCAACATTTTTTTCTTTTTCATTAAATTAGTTTTATTGTTAACTACTTCTTAAATTATATAAAATCTAACTGCATGAGCTTTCACTCAACACTGTCAAACTTGTAATAGCTAACTGGCATCAAAAGTAAAGATAAAAGTAGATCAAGTTTATTTTTTAATGGGCTTTCCTGCTGATATAAACTTTTCCCTAGTATTTTTTGTCTATGTTAGGAAAAAGAAGCCAAAGTATATCATTAATATCTCAGAAATGCAGGGGATTTGTCTGTTTCTCTACCCCATAGGTAATTATTCCATTTTAGAGTTTAACAGCTAACAACTTAAGATTCTTTGGTTCACTTAGCAAGAGGTCAAATTGTACCTAACTGTGTATTAAAATATCCACTAGTGTAAATTCCATTATTGTATCCAAGTATTTTCTGCCCTCCCCTTTTGTCTCCTTAGAGGATTTTACATAGAAACTATTGCTGTGTGACCTGCAGAACTTCACTATGGAAGGAACAGACTTCCCTGCTCCGTTGATGCCAGACTTGTCCATGTGACCTGCATTGGCCAATGCAATGGGCATGAAAGTGATATATGCAGAAACTTTAAGAACTAGCTCACTGTTCTGCCATTTCTCTCTTTAGCTATGAATTAAAATGTGCTAAAAGGTTGTTCTTAAGGAGAAGAAACAGAATCTAACCAAGGAACATTCCTTACTCTAAGGATTGAAAGTCTTTTGAACATCTTATAGCAGGATTTCAGAATTGCTTTGGACAGGGTCTTCTGTGTGCCTTCCATTACCACAACCCTCTCCTTCTAAATGGAAAGTTACTTGTGCTTAGTCAGACCTTCATCCCCTATTCTATGTTGGGTGAGTGCAGGCAGGGAGTGGGTGGAGGAAGAAAATTTATCTTTATGGTTCGTCAATCGCTGCACAACAGAAGCCTTATCTGTATGTGTTGTAAAAACTATGATATGATTCTGGACTTTCAGCCTACTACTATGATTGGACGAGAGCTTTGGGATGTCTTCTTTGTCGAGTAAATCAGTATACTTTATGGTCAGAAGGAAAGTGATATTTATGAGCAAAAGGGTGGACTGTGATAGATTGTACTATGATTAATTCCAAATGCCTTCTTTTATCACTGTGAGAATAATATACCTTAATTCAACACCACATGAATTACAATAATTCTTTGGAATATGATTATAATTTCCACATCACTAACATCACATTTGGCCATGGACTTGCTTTGGTCAGTGCAACATAAGTAGAAGTGATATGAGACATACCCAAGAAGAGTGTTAAGAGCCTCATATGAGATCTCTCTCTCACCTCTTCCACAAGAATGCTATGCCTGTGACCAGATAAGGGTTGTTCTTTCAGCTTGGGTCTCTAAGTAAAGACAGTATGGATCCAAGTCAATGGAACACGAAGAACATATAACAATAGTGATATATAAACTTTTATGTTGTGATTTATATTTTCTTGCAACAAAACTTCAAGAAAGCTGAATGATGTATATATATATACATATGTATATATAAAAGTATATGTATATATATATATACATACATACATGCACATATGTATGAAAAAGACTGTTAGATGAACTTTGGTGAAAACGTCATATCAGATTGTGGGTAAATTTCTCTAATTAAGTGCATCAGCATTGACAATGGATTGAAAACACACACTCGACATTGGTCAACCCTCAGCTTTCAAAGCAAAACAACATAAAAAATTTGTAATTTAATGAAGGGTATTGCAGTTTCTCCAAGCAAAACTCTCCGGTTGGTCAAGAAGAAGAAAATTATCTGAAAACACAATGATCAGGAAACAAGGAAAGAGCTTTTCCAGACTGAACACGCAGTTTAAGCCATAAGAGGATTTAAGACACTACTAAACTCCATTGTCTCAAAAGAAGACCTTCAAATACCTAATTAATTTTTCATTTGTTTTATAGCTCTAGCAGATGTTGCATTTTTTTTCATAGATTAGCTCTTCACTGACGTGATAGAGGAAAAAATGTCTTTTGTTAGATTTTGAATTAATGTACTTGAAATGACATGGAAAATGTGATTTGTGCAATCCAGAATGTCCTAGTTATTCTACTATGCATTTTAATATACTCTTATTGAAATACAAATAGTGATAAGATATTTAAATTTATTTTGCAGGGGAGAGGAGTAGTTTAGTATTATAGGACTGTATTTTTATTTATTTAGTCATTTTTCCAGTCATATCACTGGACTCAGGAAAGTAAAAATAATTTTACTGACCAAGTCATTTACAGTTTGCATTTACCAGTCATCAAAGGAAGAAATAGATACAAATGGCTTTAATTCAAAAGAGTTAGACAGGAAGACAATGAGAAGCAGATGGAATCTGACAAAGGCCTGGCCTTGGTAAAAAATCTCTAAGGACCTCTGACCATCCTGTAAACACCATACTGTACGTCACATGCTTGATGATGTGTCATATAAAATGGTAGCCGTGTTATTTCTCCTTAAAAGGGAAGTCAATGATTGAAAGCCCTCCTGTGTATGTCTCACCCTAAAGAAGTTGAGTGTAGGTAAAATGGCTAATATATCATCTTGCCACAAATTCCTTTCACAGAGAACTTGTCCAGCTCACAGACTTGGAGGAAGAAGCCCTTGCACCATGCCATTCTTTGCTACCCCTTCTCATTCTCCTCATCATCTGCCCAATTCGTCAAGGGAGAATTGAATCAGAATTGGACATTTAATCAGACAGTTAGAATCAGGCCAGGTAATTTGGGCCAGGAGCAATTAGATCAGTTAACTGTGGGTTCTAGATGAGCAATTCCATATAATGTTGGGGAGTGGGAAACGAGACTACCCAGTCCAAGTAGTTGGTGAAGACAGCATACTGGTCTGGAGAGGTAGAAGATAAGCACATAACCTTTGTAGCCAATGACATGCCAGGTGTGGTGACCAGCCACTCCCAAGTCTCACTACATTTCCTGTCTTTGTGAAACCACCATAAACTTCCAACAATCACCCGTTTCCTCTTCTTAAGCTAATCTGAATTGGTTTCTATTCCTTGCAATCAAACGATTCCTGGATAAGATAGTAGCCAAGCAAACCTAGTTTTGTTTTACTTTATCTTTTCAGGTGAATCTACTTACATTTAACTTAGAAACTATGAGACAGCTTAACATTCTCTTAATCTCAAAAGCAAACCCACTGCTGTCAAGTTGATTCCAACTCTTAGAGACCCTATAGGACAGGGTAGAACTGCCCCATATGGTTTCCAAGGCTGTAATCTTTATGGAAGCAGACTGCCACATCTTTCTCCCATGGAGCAGCTGATGGGTTTGAACCACTGAACTTTTGGTTACCAGTTGAGTGCTTAAGCACTGCACCACCAGGGCTCCTAATAAACTAAAAAAACACCATTGCCGTCAAGTCAATTCCATCTCTTAGCTACCCTATAGGACAGAGTAGAACTGCCCCATAGGGTTTCCAAGCAGTGGTTGGTGTACTCGAACTCCTAACCTTTTTATTAATAGCTGAATGCTGAACCACTGCACCATCAGGGCTCATTCAGATAGATGTTTAACCTACCAAAAATACAGAGCTTCAAGAAATTAAAAAAAGAAGAAAAAAAAAAAAAAGCCACTGCCACATCCATGCTGCTCTCTTTGTCTAAGGAGAATTAAATTGGAGAGAGTGCTTTTAGTGGTAAGTTATACACATTTTACAAAAGTGTTTAAAAAAAACAAAGAGAAATAAGTGACTCAATATCAGAGAATAGCATCAGCATCTTAAGCCTTAAAAAAGGGTTTATCTAATTATTTAATGATAGTATCAAAGGCCAGCCTTCCTTTCTTGTCTCTGCTCCGTAAGTCTATGTATTTCTTGACATTAAAGTGATTCTATCTGTGGTTTTGGGTCAGCTGCCAGCAGCAACGAAATCTACAGACTTCCTCATTCATGTCCAACATGAACAAAATCTTTCTTCTCTCAATCACCAGACAAAAAAATATTGATCTCCATTCATGTTAGATAAACCTAGTAACTTTCCTAGGTTCACACAGTTAGCAAGAGGCAAGGGTACCATTGTCAGTACATTACTATCTCTGTGAAATGCAGTCTATTGATTGTTTTTAATGTGGTTACTAACCAGAAGGAAATGAATGTTTTGATATTAGAAAGAGGAAGAAATTCCTGGGACGTATTAAAAGAAGCTGTCAAAAATAGGAAAAGGGATCCCAGCAGGAGAAGCCAATAGAGAGAGTATAGCTCTGAGAGTGGGGTGAGGAACACTGTCAGAGAAAAACTTGAACCATTTCAGATGTCTGTTCCCTTAAGAAGCAGTGAGGAGCAAAGGGAAGAGTATAAGCTTTGGAATTAAATGTGAATTTAAATCCTTGCTCTTTCATGTATTAATGTGTGCATCGGAGTTAGGTTTCTTAACCTTTGTGACTTTTAAAAGTTAAATGGAATTAATGGTCTTTGATCTGACTTCTTCCTTAAGCACAGTGCCTAACCAAAAAAACCAAACCCATCACCTTCAAGTCGATTCTGACTCATAAGGACCCTACTGGACAGAGTAGAACTGCTATAGAGTTTCCAAGGAGCTGCTGATGGATTCTAACTCCTGACCTTTTGGGTAGTACATGATCTCTTAACCACTGTGCCACCAGGCCTTCAAGCACAGTGCCTAGGGCCCATGATATTTTAGAGGCCAATGAAAATGTTTTAATTTCTTTTATAATCAGAAGAAAAAAAAAATGCCAAACTTGTAGGTGAAAGAAAAAAATATATATGTACTTTGCATGTGCACAAATATATACAGATATCTTTATAACAATGCAATCATAACATATAATTTTTAATATTTTCATGAAGGAAGGGGCCTATGAAGGCAAAGGTACCTAGGGCCCACGAAAGTCATAAAAAGTAATAATGTGCAATTGTTTTGGTGGGATGGGATTGGAAAACAGAGGTAAGATATCATGCCAAATCACTTTGATGACTAAGGTGCACCTGACCCAAGGCATGGTCTTTTCTATTGGCTTATATGCTTTTGAAAGCTGGTCAATGAACAAGAAAGACAGAAGGAGAATTGATGCATTTAAACTGTGGCATTGGTGAAGAATATTGAGTATACTGTGGACTGCCAGAAGAGTGGACAAATCAGTCTTAGAAGAATTACAACCAAAGTGCTCCTTAGAAGTGAGGATGTAAAGACTTCAGTTTGCTCACTTTGGCTTAGTCATCAGGAAAGATCGATTGCTTGAAAAGGAACTCATGCTTGGTAAAGTAGAGGTTCAGGGAAATTCTCAATAAGACGGATTGACACAATAGTCATAATAACGGACTTAAACCAATGATCATGTAGATGGCACAAGACCTGGTAACATTTCATTGTATTATATATAAGGTAACCATGAGTCAGAGCCTACTCGATGTCAACTAGGAACAGCAACAACAAAGAGAGTAGGTCTTTGTTCTCTCTTCCTGATTTCTACATACGTTGTATCAAAATAGATTCTGGTTTTATCATGTGTCAGATACTAACCTAAATGGTTTACATATATGGACTCATTAAATTCTCCCAATACCTTTATAAGAAGTAGAAATATCATTGCCTTTTTACAGATGAGAAGCTGAAACATTGAGCTTTTAAGTAACTCTCCCAGGCTCACAAAGTAATAAGAGGCAAGGTTGATCTTTGACCTAGGAAGTCAAAGTCCTTAACTGTTAGGCCAATCCGATTTTCCAATGATATTTGCCATTTTATCCACCACCAAAGCTCCATTGCTGTTTTCCAACTGAAAAAGTTTTATGGTTTAGATTCAACTTTCAAGCTCAGATGCAGGTGTGCCTGTCAGATATGGATTACTTCTGCTTAAATTATTCACTCAGACCTTGTTAAAATATTACGGAAATATCATAGAACAAACTTGCTAAGCAAAAGTGATCTTTTGTCATTTTTTCCCTGTAAACACACAATATGATCCACCAGCTGCATTGCATCACTCTTTTGTTCTGGTTATCGGTAACATCATCAGAATCTGCTCCACTACCATATGCATTAGCACGACCATGTGGTTATATGATTTTCTGTACATCTGGATTGTTCTCTAGCCAGATCAACTGTGAGGCGAACAGTATCACAAACCAGACATTAACTGTACATGAAATGGTTTCTGCGTTGAAGAATTCCATTTTTTCCAGATGTGTCAAGACACCTCCAGTACTGAATTTAAATTGAGTTATGAGTTAAAATGTGACCTCGTCATTAAAACTGCCTCATTTTTCACCTAAATTCCAGGATAACAAAATGTACTAAACTCTGAAGTCTTGTTTTCTGCGGAGTAAGCAAAGTTCTGTATTGACTTCAGCTTAGATTTAAACTTGACCAAGGTTTGTAAGAACAACTGAGTTATTACTACTAAAGAACTAACAGTTATTGAAGGCTTATCTAATGCCAAACCCTGTCCTATGAAATTTACATGGGATTATCCCATATAATTTTCACAGAAAGGTTAAGAAATAAGTAATTAACTCCTTTTTCACATGACAAAACGGAGCCACAAACTGACCCCAAATCCCATGTTCTTAAACACTATAGACCATAGTGCCCATAGAGAGCTTATGGGTAGACCATAGTGCCCACATAGTGCTTATGGGCTTCCCTTTCTTCTTCTTTTCTCCTCTCCTTCCTCCTCTTCTTTCTTCACAAGAAATAAATTGAAATTTTAAAAAAATGTTAAAGTGTGCCATGAATGAAAGAAATAAAATGTTTTATTTTAGCGTGAAAACGATAACAGAGACAAGCATTGAAGAGAGATGGAGGGCTAAAATTTCATATAGGCCTGAGCCTGTTTTGGAAAGTCAATGAATAAAATAAATTAATGACCAATTATCAGAAATTGTTTGGCAGATTTATGTACATACAGTCAACCATAGACCTGTGAAATGTGGGAACATCTAAGCTAATAATTCATCAGTCTCTCATTAAAATTACATCTTTCAATATTTGTATAAGCATATTCCATTGAGAATAATGCATAACAATGCTATGACCTCCTCTATTGAAGAATAATCACATTAAATCTAAATATTAGTTCGGTTCTGAGCATTTCTTATTAAAGATAAAACCAAAAAAAGGATCTGGTGTTATCTGGAAATGGCATAAAGGTGATTGTTGCTGTTAGGGGCCATCCAGTCAGTTCTGACACACAGCAACACTATGTACTACAGAACAAAACACTGCCCAGTCCTGTACCATGCTCACGATCATTGTTATGCTTGAGCCCATTGTTGTTGCAGCCACTGTGTCAATCCATCTCGTTGAGGGTCTTCCTCTTTTTCGCTGACCTTGTACTTTACCAGGAAAACCTGATGGCATAATGGTTAAGAGCTATGTCTGCTAATCAAAAAGGTCAGCAGTTGAAATCCACCAGGCACTCCTTGGAAACCCTATGGGTCAGTTCTACTCTGTCCTGTAGGGTCATTCTGAGTTAGAATCAACTTGACAGCAATGGGTGGTGGTGGTGTACTTTACCAAGCATGAGGTTTTTCTCCAGGGACATATCCATCCCGATAACATGTTCAAAGTATGTAAAATGTAGTCTCACCATCCTTGCTTCTAAGGAGCATTCTGGTTGTACTTCTTCCAAGATAAATTTGTTCATTCTTTTGGCAGTCCATGGTATATTCAATACTCTTTGCCAACACCACGATTCAAAGGCGTCAATTCTTCTTCAGTCTTCCTTATTCATTGTCCTCTCTTGGCATGCATATGAGGCAATTGAAAACACCATGGCTTGGGTGAGGCCCACCTTAGTCTTCAAGGTGACATCTTTGCTTTTAAACACTTTAAAGAGGTCTTCTGCAACAGATTTGCCTGATGCAATATGTCTTTTGATTTTTTGACTGCTGCTTCCATGGGTGTTGATTGTGGATCCAAGTAAAATGAACTCTTTGGCAACTTCAATCTTTTCTCCATTTATCATGATGTTGCTTACTGGTACAGTTGTGAGGATTTTTGTTTCCTTTATGTTGAGCTGTAATCCGTAATGAAGGCTGTGGTGTTTGATCTTCAGTAAGTGCTTCAAGTCCTCTTCACTTTCAGCAAGCAAGGGTTTGTCATCTGCATAACACAGGTTGTTAATAAGTCTTCCTCCATTCCTGACACCCCATTCTTCTTCATATAGTCCAGCTTCTCAGAAGATTTTTTCCACATATAGATTGACTAGGTACGGTGAAAGGACACATTCCTGACCCACACCTTTCCTAACTTTAAACCAGGCGGTATCCTCTTGTTCTGTTCAAACAACTGCCTCTTGATATATGTACAGGCTCATCACAAACACAATTAAGTGTTCTGGAATTCCCATTCTTCGCAATGTTATCGATAATTTGTTAAGATCCACACAGTCGAATGCCTTTGCACACTCAGTAAAACATGGGTAAACATCTTTCTGGTCTTCTCTGCTTTCAGCCAGGATCCGTCTGACATCAGCAACTGTATCCTCCTTAAATGAAAAGGGAGGGGTGAATACCTCCACAGGAAAGAGCTTATTAAGGAGGATAAAACCTGTTGCTGACTTACAGCAACCCTACAAGACAGAGTTTGGGTTTCCAAGGAGCAGCTTGGTGGATTCAGACTGCCAGTCTTTTGGTTAGCAGCCAAACACTTAACCGCTGCGACACTAGGGCTCCATTTAAGGAGGGTAATTCACCTAAATATGAACTGGATTTATTTGTATTTTTAATTCATTTGAAAAATAATGTCTTCTCATTCACCTGATGGACATGTTGAGGTTGCTTCAGAAAAACATCTGAGACATGGGTTACTTCCCCTTGACCTCCCAAACAAACCTCTGAAAGCTGGCTAAATGTATATCATAATGGAATACTTATGACAAGTTGAACATGAATTCTGACAGAATATAGTAACTAAATCATAAGAAGGATTGGGGAAATCTTTGCCTTTTCTCCTCCAGCCAGCATTCATAATGATGAAGACAAATTTTATGCACCAAATCCAAAAGTGAGGAAATTAAGCTTTCAGAAACGTGTATGTTCATTATAGTATACTTCTCCATTTTGGGGCTCTGAATTTTTTTCTCCAAATGAGATCGAAAGCACCATGAATTTATTTATCTTGATTCACACAGCTTTTGCCAGATTGAACTTGTCAATTTGGATTTATGAAATTTATGAAATATCCTAACACTCACAGTTGGGCTACTGTGCCAGTATGTTCATGAATTTTTTTTTTTTTTTTAAGGAAAGAAAAACAATATTTTGCATTTTTACTGCTCTTCAAGTCTCATGCTGGCTTTTGTTTATTGCCTAATGTACCTAATGAAGATAAAAATGGGAAATCCCCAGTTGTACGCTGTGAGTAAAAAGTTCATGCAGCATTGAATGCATTCATCTTAGAGGAGAGAAAGGAGAACCAAGAGCCAGAGCTATTCACTTCTGCACAATCCTAAAGCAGGAGGAAGTCCAAATCGAATTGACCTAAAACACAACCATATACCATTCCTGTTTAATAAAAGAAGCAAGACTGAAAGTCCATGCAGGGGATAAACAAATGTCTCAGTGCATTACTAGATTTCCTGCCAGAAAATAAAACATGTATTTGAGTAAAGTAAAAATATTCCATCCCTTGAATGAGCAACAGGCTAAATATTTGGTATAATCATCTGCTATGCTGTTTTCCTCTTTTCTCAAAATTTTTTTCATTTTCCACAATTACTGTGAACTTCTATAAGGAAAATCACATTTTCACATTGATTAACAGTAGCCACATTTTCCAATTATGTGGGTAATGAGTTCAGGAGCAATGACCCAGAAAATGGATGGAAGACCCCGTTCCCAAGTAATGTTGAGTATTTTGGTGCTTTGACAAATAAAAATAAGAGACTCTGGATCTAATGATGACAGATCTTTGCTGTTAATTAATCAAGTCACCTCAAAATAGAGTTCAACAGGTGAAATAATTATCAGCTAATTGTCTTCTGTTTATTGCTCTTCGGAGATATAAACCCAACTACTGAGTTCATTTTGCAGTATTTACTAAAATGATTAACAACAAATAAATCAAATGCATGAATGTTGTTATGGTAACAATGTTTGTTTGCTTTCTGAGACAATACAAATAGTATAAGATAACAATTTCCCCTTTGAATTAAAATATCTATTGGCCAGGTGCATGAATTTGCCTGTTACAAAAAAATTATTTTTTTGTTTTTTTCATATGTTTAAGCAATTGATATGAAGCAAAGAAAGGACTGTGAAGCAGGAAAAATATATTCAATATAAATCCTAACAAGCAATGAATGTCTTTGAGGTTTCAGTTTGGTGACAAATACATACCTTAAATATAAAACTTTATTTTCTATGCCTAATCCTAGCATTCAAAAACAAAAATACTGTAAGTATATGCATGTTTTGATTAGATACATGAGTGTTTGGTATATCAGATATGAATTCCATCTCTGGAATTTACCAGTTGTATGACCTCAAGTTTCTCAATTATAAAACGAAGATAATAATAACAATCTTAGGAGACTGTAAAGCGTTAACGCATCTGAGGACCTAATATAATGTTTGGCACTTAATACATGCTCAATGAAAACATTTTTTGAGTATTATTATTGTTATTTAAAAACAAAGAACCATTGCTTTCAAGTCAATTCCAACTCATAGCGACCCAATAAGACAGAGCTGAACTACCCCATAGGGTTTCCAAGGAGATGCTGGTGGATTCAAACTGCTGACCTTTTTGGTTAGCAGCCGTAGTACTTAACCATTGTACCACCAGGGCTCCATTATTATTATTAGCTAATATTGCTATAGTTTCAGGTAATTATCTTAATATTTTAAAATTTGCTTATTAGGTAAATTCTTAATTTTGTTTCAAAGCAATTGAAATATTCAGAACAAAGTATTAGTTTCTTACAATCAACATTTTCCACGAAAATGAATACAACAAATCAAGTAAGATAACAGAAATATACATATATCAATAAATTGTATATGCAGGTACGTATGTATATACCATGGAATTCCATAAGAATGAACAAATCTGTCTCAGAAGAAGTTAAACCAGAGTGGTCCTTGGAAATGAGAATGGCAAGACTTCATCTCACGTACTTTGGACATGTTATCAGGAAGGACATGTTATCTGGAGAAAAACATCATGCTCATCATGCCTGGTAAGGTAGAGGGTCAGCAAAAAAAGAGGAAGGACCTCGACAAGATGGATTGACACAGTGGCTACAACAATGGGCTCAGACATAACAACGATTGTGAGGTCTTTTGCGGCAGATTTACCCAATGTAATGCGTCCTTTGATTTCTTGACTGTTGCTTCCGCGGCCGTTGATTGTGGATCAAAGTAAAATGAAATCCTTGACAACTTCCATCTTTTCTCTGGTTATCACTGGAGGAACATCTTTAAAAATATGTTTCATGTCTCAAAATGTTTTGGTTCTAAAACACTTTTTTCATAGGTTAGCTAGGTATATAATTTTCTTCCTGAATTTTAAAGGAATTGAACTTATTACCTTCTAGGTTCCAGTCTTGTTCTTGAGAAGTTGGATACAATTCTAAATTACATCACTATTATGAGACTTATTTTCAGTCTCTCTCTTCTCCTGAAGCTCTCTATCATTTTTTTTTTAATAATCATTGGTGTTCTTAAATTTCACAGTATTGTGCCGTTGTGAGGGTCCTACACATACTTTAATTCGTTGACACTTGGTGGATTTTTATGATTTAAAGATGTGTGTCCTTTAGTCCTCAGAAATTATTTGTATGACTTCTTAAAAATTCCTATTAGTGAGATACTGGACTTTCTGCATGGATCCTCCAGTTGTTAAACCTTTGTCTACTATTGTCTCTGCTTTTGGTATTAGTTTCTGGGTGAGATTTGTGCTTCCATTTACAATAATATGATTTGTAAAGACACTTTCTGTGTTCTTCTTTTCATAGCACATTTTTTTAGAGCATTGTTGATACATGTTTTAAAAGTTTTCTTCCTTGTCTCCGATCTTTTTCTTTTTTCTATGTATTTGTATCTCTGTCAGTTTGGAGGTTTTCTTCAAATGACTAACCATTTTGAGCTATCCATCATATTTGAGAAGGAATCACTAGAAAGCTACTTGGTTAGCATTTGTGAGAGAGAATGTTTGCTTCATTGCAAGGTGATACACATATAGCCTATTGTGTTCTTTCAAATCTTTCAAAAGGTTACCATCTTAATTCAATTTTTTTAAGGGATTTTCCATTTCTCCAGAAGAGAATCCTTCAAACTAAGGTCTGGGTTGTCTCTCTGAGTGTAGATATTATCTGGGAGAGCAGTTCCCCATTCAGAATATTGACTCATTTAATCCCCTTTTTTCTTTCTGGCTTTGCCCTCTGCCCTCCATTGTGCCAGTTGTCCCCACATTCCCAACTCTTAGGTTTTATTTCTCTACAGAAATAATTTTAGTGTCCTGCAAGGATGGGTTAGAAGTGTACCCTTGGCTGCATGAGTTTTTGTGTGGTCAGGTGAGTCTAGGCATAGATGTTTCCATGTCTTTGAAATCATCCCCACGTTTTCAGATGTGTTCATCATTTCTACGTTTGCTTGTACTGAACCTCCAAGTCCAGAGTCTTTCCCCATTCTGTGAGGAGAACCGGAATGTTTCTGTACATACTTTAATTTCAGTTTCCTCTCTCTATTAAATCAGATAGCATTCCTTCAACAGATTTCCATCCACCCAAAATCATTGATGACTCTCTTTTACTATTTTCACCTGTTCTATTCTCTTTTGACTTGTATGTTTATCATTTTTAAAATGACTTTCTTTTTTATCATTAAGTTCTGGGAGGAGCCAAGATAAACACCAATGTCCAATCATATTTCATTCTTGTTTAAATACTGTTTCCTGTGAAATATGGAAAGACAATAGGAATTCTAAAACCCATTGCCCTGGAGTCAATTCTGACTCATGGAGCCCTGGCGACACAATGCTTAAGAGCTCAGCTGCTAACCAAAAGGTCTGCAGTTGGAATCCATCAGTCACTACCTGGAAACTCTTTGGGGAAGTGTTACTCTGTCCTATAGGGTGGCTATGAGTTGGAAGTGACTCGACGACAACAGTGTTTTTTTTTAATTTATTTTTTTGTAGGAATTCTAATCACCTCTCTTATAATTCTCTCTCACCATGAAAGAACAGATTAATGTTCTGATCTGAGGTTTGGAAATAATGATACCAATAAAAATGAGTGCCCCTAAAGGCCTATAGTACCTTTGTTTGAAAATGACATACAGTGGGCTAGATAGGGTAGATTTGCTGCAAATTTAACCCTCCACAAAAACTAAATTGCAGTTTCAAGCTTCATAGTATCTGGGTTAAAATGTAAAAGTATGCATCTAAACCAATTAAATATGATGGATTTTTTATTTACGGGCAAACACTGGTTTATATCATGACCTATTTTTCATGAATCCAGGTGAACAGATATCAGTGTTAGGGTTATCAGCAGTGGGTGCTTGGAACTGCACCACAAACAGCAGTGACAGAAGACAGACAGTAATGACTGGCGATCCTGGATGGGAAGTAAACGTAGAGAAATGTTGAATATCATAGTACAGCCATGGTGAGAAAGGCACTTGTGGGGAATAAAATCATCAAAGGCAGTTAATATCATGCTAGAGGGTAATTATGATTTCACCTCTGAAAGAGCATCTTAACTAAATGCAAGGAGAAGTATTATTGAATAGTTAGGTGTGTGAATACTGCGGTAAATCTGCCTAGCTTTATGTCTCAGCTCCCAAACATAACAACTGTATAAACTTTGGACTACATAAATGGGTAATGTATCAAATAAGTTTCTTCATTTGTAAAATGAAGGTGATAATAGTCCTTACCTTATAGTATTCTTATGGGGATGAAATGAGATAATGCATGGAAAGCATTTAGCATATAGAATAGAACATAATAAAGAGATAAACTATAGCTGCTATTATTGAACTATGTCCCACACATAACCAATGAAGTCTAGTTTCTCTACTCTTGCTCAAATGTCTCCCTTTCCTCATCCCACACCTTACATAACTTTGAACTCCACATAACCAACTTCTGCCCTGCTTAGACAATAGAACTATATAAACCCGTGCTTTCTCACCTTGCACTGTGCCCTATAATCTAAGGCAAAGCTTTGTAGCTGAAGCTTAGATATTTTTTAGTAATTATTATTTGCCTCAATCCTTATAATTTGACCTTTATCTAATTATTGATGATTGTATCAAATTATTATGATTATTTTACTTTACTTACGTCCACCCTCATTCCTTTTCCAAAGAGACAGATATATTAAACATATAAAAAAATAAAATACTACCCATGCTTTGAAATATCTCTGTCTTTCATAAGGACTTTCCATAGCTAAAACAATCTTTCTCTCTTTTGAACTCCTACCAAACGCATTTCCACTCTACCAATTATAATACACACATCATGAAATTGATCCATTGTAACTGTATAGCTCAAAGATTTTCAGTAAATTCAAATACTTGCAAAATCAGTATCAAAATCCAATTTTAGAACATTTATATCACTCCCAAAAGAAACTATCAGCACTCCTTATTCCCACTTCCACTTTCTGTCTGTATAGATGAGTCTTTTCTGAACATTTCAAATAAATTCTTTCATACAGTATGTAGTCTTCTGCAACTGAATTCTTTCACTTCAACTAATCTATGTAGCATGCATCAGTGCTGCACTCTTTTTACGGCCAAATAATATTCCACTGTATAAACATACTTCCAAGTGTTTTTCCATTCACCAACTGAATAATGTTCTATGAACATTCACATACAAATCTTTGTGCAGACATACATTTTTCACTTCTCTTGGGTAGATATCTAAGAATCCAAACTAAACTTTGTATACTCCTTTTCTGTATCATCCATTCTATTCTGTTTTAGTATGATTATTTTTTAGTATATTTCTTTTATTCCAGCCCCTTAAACATGAGTGTTCTCCAATGACCTCTTCTCCTTCCTTTTTTGTATAGTATGTCCCTGATCAGTTCATCCATTCCCAAAGTGTAATTATAACTTCAACTTGAAAGACTTGTTGTTAATTGCTGATGACTAAGTTCCAACTCTTTGCAACCTTACTATAATGGGACAAAACGTTTCATGATGCGTCTTCTTCATAATCATTGGTAAGTATGAGTCCATTATTGTGACTACTGTGTCAATCCATGCCATTGAGGGTTCCCCTCATTTTCCTGACCCTCTACTTTAACAAGCATGATGTCCTTTCATAGGGATCTGTCTTTCCTGATGATGTGTCCGAGGTAAGCAATTCAAAGACTTGCCATCCTCTCTTCTAAAGAACATTCTGGCTATACTTCCCCCAAGACTGATTTGTTTGTTCTTCTGGAAGTTCATGGTATATCCAATATTTTTGCCAACACCACAATTCAGATATGTAAATTATTCTTTGGTCTTCTTTTTTCATTGTCCAGCTTTCACATGCATGTGAGGGGATGGACAATACCATAGCTTGAGTCAGGCATGCCTTAGTCATCAAACTGACATCTATGTTTCTTAAAACTTTAAAGAGGTCTTTTCAGTAGATTTTCCCAATGCAATATCATTTGATATATTGCATTGATTGTTGATCCAAGTAGATCAACATGGCTTTGATTGCTGAACGAAACAGAATTAAATCCTTGAAAACTTCAATTTCTTCATCGTTTACCTTGATGTTGTGAGGATTTTCATTTTCTTCATGTTCACGTGTAATCCATACTGAAATCTGTAATATATTACCTTCATTGGTAAGTGCTCCAAGTCATCTTCACTTTTGGCAAGCATGGGTGTGTCATGTACATTATTGCAAGTTGTTAATGATGCTACGTTCTTCTTCAAATAGTCCAACTTCTTGGATTATTTGTTAAGCATACAGATTGAATAAGTAAGGTGACAGGATACAACCCTGCCACACACATTTACCAAATTTAAACCAATTGAGATACTGAAGATATTTATTGCAAACTTCCCTTTTCTGTACTAGCCATTTAGTTCAGTTTTGGAAAATACTTGCTAAGATGTTAAATAAAACCAAAGATACTGGCTGATGAATACTGACAGTATGTTTTATTAAGGCTTCCTGAAATCAAGACCTAAACAATATCATCATCTTGAGGGAGCAAATAATACTCATATTAATCTACAATAAAATGTTTAAGGTAGTTTATTTTAAAATATACTTTCAAATTATTCATATATGTTGTCTCCTTACTTCATTTTACACTGTCATTTAGGGAAGATTCCCTCTGAAGCAGAATAATTAGAAAACATCTACTTAGACCCACTCATGTGTGGTAAGTGAGAAACACTTTAAATTGTCATCTTTTATTATTGATTTAGTTTTTCATTTTTAATTATTGAAAAAATCATTTACTGAAATGAGTTTTCGAAAGTGGCAGTATATTTAAACTCAGTGGTTGTTCTTGCCCTTTTCTTTATAGGAAAGAAAAAAGAAAGTTATTTTTAATGGCAATTGTGTGCAAATTTGGTGTTGGTGGAGTTGGCGGAAATATCCATTATATAAAAATAAAGCATGCCTGGTTGGAGTATTACAAAGGTTGTAATTTCATCTTTAGTTTCCCACTTGCAATTTATGACTTCAACAACTTCAATGGAAATTACAGCTTGAAGCCCACATGGTGCACTTTATTTTCTATTCTTAAACTTGAGGAAGTAAGAGAGAGTTGAATTCATGACAAAGAACCCACGATTTTAGATTGACGTGAGGAATGAAATTTCTAAGTATATGATTTAATAGAAGAACCTAATAAGTTTCCTCCTTTTATTTATTTATTTATTTATTTATTTTACTATTTTTCCTCTTTTCTAATTCCTTATTTTCTATTTTCATTAATGTTAAGTTGAAATTAGAAAAAATCCATTTTGATTTACAGGACTTGTGTATTAAAGAGAAAACTGCAATGCATGTCTGATTTTTTTCACTACCAAAATAGATACATTAAAACTGGAACTAATTTTACACCTTCCTGTGAAAATATTTTTATGAGTAAAATTGGAAGAACAGCCACTCATTAGAAAGAAAAGGAAAAGCAATGCTGGTTGTAGTTTTCCTGATACTGACAGGTGTTTGATATTTAGCTTAGGGCTTTTGGACAATCTTTTAAAACTGTAAAGCTGTGTGAGAACCCTATTATTCTTCTTTATCACTACTCTATGCAAGAGAACTTTGTTTTGCTAAGGATGACCAAAGTTATCCTGAGGAGTCTGGGACCTGATGGTACACATCAGTTATATATTATGTGAATCCCAATGTACAAATGGATGATATTTATGTCAGTATCAAAGAATGTGTTCTTCCAAAAGTGGAGGTTTCAGTTTTACTCTTGAATAGACATTTCTAGATCTTTACATAGAAGAAGTCCATGGGAGGTACAAATGGTTGAGTGCTGAGCTGTTAACTGAAATGTAGGTGGTTAGAGTTCACCAAGAGGTGCCTCAAAAGAAAGGTCTGAGGATCTACTTCAGAAAAATCAGCTATTTAAAACCATATGGAGCATACTTCTACTCTGACATACATGGGATGACTGTAAGTAGGAATCAACTAAAAGGCAACTGGTTACATAGAAGGAAAATCTCTATTTTTGTTCTCTATCATAAATCTGGAGCCCTGGTGGTGCAATGGTTAAGAGCTCAGCTGCTAACCAAAAGGTTGGCAATTTGAATCCACCAGTTGCTCCGTGGAAACCCTATGGGAAAGTTCTACTCTGCCCTACAGGGTTGCTATGAGTCAGATTTGACTCGATGGCAAGGGATTTGGTTTTTTGGTATCATAAATTTATTCTAGATTTGATTGCAAAATAACAGATATTCTTCTCCATTCTTCCCAGAGTGAAATCCATCTAGACCTCAAAATTTCTCAAAAATGCAATAATTTCAAGGATATAGCAATATGGACATGTATAACATTATCAAAGTATAAGTTGCTTATGTATACTCCTTATGGAAAGTAATAAAGGAATTTGCATATTTTTATTAAAAATTTGAAAAATATTCTGAAAATATATCCAAATAAATAACTCCAAATCAGTTTTTTTTTAAATTAGAAGACATTTACTGCAGTATTATGGATTTAGTTATATCTTCCCAAAAGATAATTTGAAGTCCTAGCCCCTGTACCTGTGAATTTGACAATGCTTGAGGAAATAACGTCTTTCTTTGAAGATATTATCAATAAAATAATCTTGGAGTAGGTCCTAATTCTAATCCCTTCTGACTGGCATTTTATTAGAGGGAGGCTCTAAAAATGGTGAAGAGTTGGAGCATTGGACTTCCTGGCCTAATTTCACAAGAGGGGAGGAGAATCATTAGCATCAACAGCCCAATGCTGGCTGTTATGAGGTGGAGGTCAGCCATATCTCCACCCTGCAACCTTTCTACCAATTCTAACACCAACCATCTCTCCCATGGCACTCTCTACTTCTCTGCTGAGTTCGATAATTCATTGCAATAGCTACACAAAACTCACAAACTGAACTTACAGTTATGGGGTTTAATAGGGAAGTAACACATTACAATTTAGGATACAGTTCTATCAGGATGGCCGCTTTTCAGCCGTGCCCGCAGGCACTCCTCTGTCTGGCCCTCAGCCCCTTGCTTGGCCTCTGCCTTACTCTGGCAAGTGTTATAAAGTTCTTTAGCTCTTCCAATAAGTGTCTGGAAGCACCCTGCTCTGCCAGGAAGCTTCTTGCCCAAAAACGCTCTGCTCTTTCACTCCATGGGTCAGCATACCCACTGTAATCACCTTGCTCTGTGGGCCAGGAAGTCCACTGTACCATCTTGCACCAGTCTCCTGGTTTTGCTGCCACCATTTATCTGCCACCACTTCTTGCCGTCTTGCAACATCTCCAGTGTTACAGCTCTCTGTGTCCTGGGTCTAAGAGGTTCTCAGCACAGTAACCCCAGCTCCAAATTATGTGCTCTAATCCTGGTTCTTGTTTCTTGATGATAGTGGGGTCCCTTCTTTCAGCCTCTGGTGTAGCTGATTTTAAGCCTAACAGGATGACAAAACTGAACAACCCCCTTGTTAGCGTTCCATACACCTTATTTGCATAATCTCACCCACAAGGGTGCCGAGTACCTTATTTGCATTATTTGCAAGCTGTCCAATTCCTTTTGTGGGCCGTAAGCACATTATTTTCATAGTCCCATCCGATTATTGGGTAGAAGTTACAAGACCATGGCAAGAAACACTATATAAAAGCAATCCAACACAGTATAGGGATGCACAGCAAGAAGACAGACACCACATGACGATGGAGGCAGATGCAGGTACAACAGCAAAGAAATGCCTGGGGCTACCAGAAACTGCAAGAGACAAGGATCTTCTACAGCTGACAGAGGGAAAGGGCAGCCCTGTTGATGCCCCGAATTCAGACTTCCAGTCTCCAGAACTGTGAGAAAATAAATTTCTGATCTTAAAAGCCACCTACTTTGTGGTATTTTGTTATGGCACCTCTAGGATACTAAGATATGTAGTAGCATTTATTTCAAAAAATCTGAAAGAATTTAAATATTCCATAGTAGAAACATGATTTGTTAACACACAGCACATTCACTCACTGAGTGTAATGATCCACTATTGAAAATAATCATTATAAATATGGTCTACTCATATCGGAATTTCTTACTTTGAAATGTTAAATCAAAAAGTAGATTATGAAATTGGATATACAGTATAATTACAAATTCATACATAACTGAATGGAGAGAATCTGATGAAAACGAGAACTGTGGCTACATACTGGTTTTATTATAGTGGTTTGAATATGGGTCATTTATTACATTTATTTGCCAATTTTCAGTGCATTTGTCATACATATATATATTTAGTTTGTTAGCCGAACGTGAAACAACCACACTTATTTATTTAATTAGTTCAATATTGACTTTTAAACCCTGCTCACTTGAATTATTTTTCTCTGTCCTTTTGTAGCTTTCAGGGAGATTACTCTTCTGGTCACTTAACAGGTGTTAAAAGGATGAGTTCCATCTAATAGCATAAACATCATTCTCTTATGCAATTTAAAATTCTTCCCTCTGTCAGATGAGTCAAAATAAGGCTCAGAAGCCTGCTGTGCGATAGAGAGAGAAGTTTTGTTTTTTTTTAATTGTACTTCAGGTGAAGGCTTACAGAACAAATAGTTTCTCATTAAACAGTAGTACACTTGTTGTTTTATGACATTGGTTAACAACCCCACAACATGTTAACCTTCTAACTTCTCAACTTTTTTTTTTTTTGGTGAAAATATACATAGCTGAAGATACACCATTTCAAAATTTCTACATGCACAGTTCAGTGACATTGACTATGCTTCTCCAATTGTGCTGCTATTCTCACTTAAGATGAAGGCTTACAGAATAAAATAGTTTCTCATTTAACAATTACTACACATGTTGCCCTATGACAATGGTTAACAATCTCACAACACGTCAACAATATCCTTACTCAACCTTGAGTTCCCTATCACCGGCTTCCTTGTCCCCTTCTGCCTTCTGGCCCTTGTCACTGGACTACTGTACCTCATTAGTCCCATTTGGTTTTACGGGGATCTCTGCTCCCAGGCTGAATGGTGAAACTCAGAGACAACTTTATCATTGAGCTAGAAGGGTATCTGGGGGCCATACTCTCGGGGTTTCTCCAGTCTCTCTCAGGCCAGTAAATCTGGTCTTTTATTTGTGAGTTAGAATTATGCTCTATATCCTTCTCCAGCTCTGTCCAGAACCCTCTGTTGTGATCCTGGTCAGAGCAGTCAGTGGTGGTAGCTGGGCACCATCTAGCTGTACTGGACTCAGTCCAGTGGAGGCCTTGGTAGCCGTGGACCATTAGTCCATCGGACTAATCGTTTCCTTGTATCCTGTTCTATTCATTCTCCCTTGCTCCTGAAGGGATGAGACCAGTGGAGTATCTTAGATGGCCGCTCATAGGCTTTTCCTTTTTCTTTTTTTTTTAAATTGTACTTCAGGTGAAGGCTTACAGAACAAACAGTTTCTCAAAAAACAGTAGTACACATGTTGTTTTATGACATTGATTAACAAACCCACAACATATCAACCCTCTAACTTCTCAACCTCTTTTTTTTGTTTCGTGAAAATACACATAGCCAAAGATACACCATTTCAAAAATTGCTACATGCACAGTTCAGTGACATTGACTACTTTCTTCCAATTGTGCTGTTATTCTCACTTAAGATGAAGGCTTACAGAACAAAATAGTTTCTCATTTAACAGTTAGTACAAATATTGCCCTATGACAATGGTTAACAATCTCACAACACATTAACAGTATTCTTACTCAACCTTAGGTTCCCTATCACCAGCTTCCTTGTCCCCTTCTGCCTTCTGGCTCTTGTCACTGGACTCCTGTACCTCGTTAGTCTCATTTGGTTTTACGGGGCTGTCCACTCAGAGGCTGAACAGTGAACCTCGGAGGTAACTTCACCACTGAGCTAAAACGGTGTCTGGGGGCCATACTCTCGAGGTTTCTCCAGTCTCCTTTAGGCCAATAAATCTGGTCTTTTTTTTTTTTTTGGTGAGTTAGAATTATGCTCTACATCCTTCTCCAGCCCTGTCCAGAACCCTCTGTTGTGATCCTGGTCAGAGCAGTCAGTGGTGGTAGCCGGGCACAATCTAGCTGTACTGGACTCAGTCCGGTGGAGATCTTGGTAGCTGTGAACAATTAGTCCTTCGGACTAATGTTTTCCTTGTATCCTGTTGTCTTCATTCTCCCTTGCTCCCGAAGGGATGAGACCAGTGGAGTATCTTAGATGGCCGCTCACAGGTTTTTAAGACCCCTGACACTACTCACCAAGGTACAATGTAGAGCATTGTCGTTATAAGCTGTGTCGTGCCAATTGAGCCAGATGTTCCCCGAGACTATGGTCCGCACAGCCATCCGCCCAGCAATTCAGTCCCTCAGGGAGTTTGGATGTGTCTATGTGGCTTCCATGACCTTTCCTTGTACAAGTTGTGCTAGTTTCCCCTGTATTGTGTACTGTCTCACCTTTCACCCAACATACCACTTATCTATTGCCTATTTAGTATTTCTCCACCACCCCTCCCATTCCTGGTAACCAACAAAGATTATTACATTTTGTGTGTGAACTTTTTCATGGGTTTTTACAATAGAGGTCTCATACAATATTTATCCTTTTGTGATTGACTTATTTCACTCAGCATAATGTCCTCCAGTTTCATCCATGTCATGAGATGCTTCACAGATTCATTGTTGTTCTTTCTCGTTGCATAGTACTCCATTGTGTGTATGTACCGTAGTTTGTTTATCCATTCATCTGTGGATGGGCATCTAGGTTGTTTCCATCATTTTGCTATTGTGAACAATGCTGCCCTGAACACAGGTGTGCATATGTCTATTCAAGTGACGACTCTAATTTCTCTAGGATATATTCCTAGGACTGGGATCGCTGGATCGAATGGTATGTCTATTTTTAGCTTTTCCAAAATGGTTGTATCATTTTTCATTCCCACCAGCAGTGCATAAGAGTTCCGATCTCCCCACAGCCCCTCCAACATTTATTTCCAGTGTTTTTGATTTGTGCCAGTAATGCCGGGGTGAGATGGTATCTCATTGTGGTTTTAATTTGCTTCACTCTAATGGCTAGTGATGGCGAGCATTTCCTCATGTGTCTGTTGGCCATTTGAATGTCTTCTTTGGCAAAGTGTCTGTTCATTTCCTTTGCCCTTTTTTTAATAGGATTTTTTGTCTTTTTGTTGTAGAGGTGTTGGATTTTCTTGTAGATTATACCTTTGTCTGACTTGTACTGTCCAAAAATTTTTTCCCAGTCTGTAGGTTCTCTTTTTACTCTTTTGGTGAAGTCTTTTGAAGAGCATAGGTGTTTGATTTTTAGAAGATTCCAGTTATCTAGCTTATCTATTGGCGTTTGCATGCTGATGGTCATGGTTTGTATCCTGTTAATGAGGTGTATTACGGCATGTAATGTTGGTCCTATATTTTCTTCTATGAACTTTATAGTTTTAGGCTTTATATTCTGGTCTTTGATCCATTTTGAAGTAGTTTTGATATACGGCGTGAGGTATGGGTCTTGTTTCATTTTTTTGCGGATGGATATCCAGTTTTGCCAGCACCATTTTTTAAAAAGACTGTTTTTTCCCCATTTCATGGACTTTGGGCTCTTGTCGAAGATCAGGTGACCGTAGGTGGATGGATTGACATCTGGATTCTCAATTCTATTCCATTGCTTAATGTATCTGTCGTTGTACGAGTACCAGGCTCTTTTCACTACTGTAGCTGTATAGTAGGTTCTGAAGTCAGGTAGTGTTAGTCCTCCAACTTTTTCTTCTTCTTTAGTAGTGATTTACTTATTCAGGGCTGCTTCCCTTTCCATATAATTTTAATGATTAGATTTTCCATCTCTTTGAAGAATGTTGTTGATATTTGGATCAGGATTTTGTTGTATTTGTAAATTGCTTTGGGTAGAATTGTCATTTTCACAATGTTGAGTCTGTCTATCCATGAGCATGGTATGTTTTTCCATTTATGTAGATCCCTTTGGGTTTCATGCAGTAGTGTTTTGTAGTTTTCTATGTATAGGTCTTTTACATCCCTGGTCAGATTTATTCCTAAGTATTTTATCTTTTAGGGGCTATTATAAATGGTATAGTTTTCCTGATTTCCTTTTCATCATTATCCTTACTGGTGTATAGGAATCCAACTGATTTTTGAATGTTTCTCTTGTATCCTGCTACTCTGCTGAATCTTTCTATTAGTTCCAGCAGACTTCCCGTGGAGTCTTTAGGATTTTCTCTGTATATTATCATATCATCTGCAAACAGGGAGAGTTTAACTTCTTCATTAACAATTTGCATGCCCTTTATTTCTTTTTCTTGCTTTATTGCTCTAGCTAGAACTTCCAGCACAACGTTAAATAGGAGTGGTGATAAAGGGCATCCTTGTCTTGCTCCTGTTTTCAGGGGGAATGTTTTCAGCCTCTCTCCATTAAGAATGATGTTGGCCAATGGTTTTGCATAGATGCCCTTTATTATGTTGAGAAATTTCCCTTCTGTACCTATTTTATTGAGAGTTTTTATCAGGAATGGGTGTTGACTTTGTTGACTTTGTCAACTGCCTTTTCTGTGTCAACTGAGATGATCATTTCATTCTTTTCTTTCCTTTTATTTATGTGGTGGATTATGTTGATTGATTTTCTAATGTTGAACCATACTTGCATACCTGCTATGAATCCTACTTGGCCGTGTTTTATTATTTTTTTAATATAATGCTGAATTCTATTGGCTAGAATTTTGTTCAGAATTTTTGCATGTATATTCATGAGAGATATTGGTCTGTAATTTTCTTTTTTTGTGACTTCTTTGCCTGGTGTTGGTATTAGCGTTATGTTGGCTTCATAGAAGGAATTTGGAAGTGTTGCTTCCTCTTCTATGCTCTGAGATAGCTTGAGTATTACTGGTACAAACTCTTCTGTAAATGTTTTGTAGAATTCTCTAGTGAAGCCATCTGGGCCAGGGCTTTTTTTGGTTGGCAGTTTTTTTTATTATCTTTTCAATCTCTTCTCTTGTTATGGGTCTCTTCAGATTTTCAACATCACTTTGTTGTACTTTGGGTAGGTCGTGTGTTTCTAGAAATTGACGCATTTCCTCTAGATTTTCAAATTTGTTGGAGTATAGTTTTTCATAATATTCTGTTATAATCCTTTATATTTTGGTTGGGTCTGTTGTAATGTCCCCCATTTCATTTCTTATTTGGGTAATTTGTGTCCTCTCCTGTTTTTCTTTTGTCAGTCTGGCCAGTGGTATGTCGATTTGGTTGATTCTTTCAT
The DNA here is from genome assembly GCA_030035585.1 of Dugong dugon. NCBI lineage: Eukaryota > Metazoa > Chordata > Mammalia > Sirenia > Dugongidae > Dugong > Dugong dugon. Next base: position 95,872,098 of record CM057472.1, on the reverse strand, counting down.
AGAACCAACTTTTGGTTTTGTTGATTCTTTGTATTGTTTTTCTGTTCTCTATTTCATTGATTTCTGCTCTGATCTTTACTATTTCCTTTCTTCCGGTGGTTGTGGGCTTTTTTTGGTGTTCTCTTTCGATTTGTTTGAGTTCTGTAGTTAAAGTTTTGATTTTTTCCCTTTCTTCTTTTTGGATATGTGCATCTATTGCTGTAAATTGTCCTCTGAGGGCTGCCTTTGCTGTGTCCCAAAGGCTTTGGTATGATGTGTTTGCATTCTCATTTGATTCTAGGAATTTCTTGATTCCATCTCTGATTTCTTCTATTACCCAGTGATGTGTAAGCAGGGTATTAATTAGTTTCCATGTATTTGATTTCTTTTCCTTGCTCTTTTTATTGTGAATTTTTACTTTGATGGTATTGTCGTCAGAGAAGATACTTTGAATTATCTCAACCTGTTGGATCTTATTGAGAATTGCTCTGTGACCTAAGATGTGGTCTATTCTGGAGAACGTTCCATGTGCATTGGAAAAGAATGTGTACTTTGCAGCGGTTGGATGGAGTGTTCTATAAATGTCTGTGAGGTCAAGTTGGCTGATTGTGCCCTTTAGGTCTTCTGTATCTTTGCTGAGTTTCTTCTTAGTTGTTCTGAGCTTTACTGAGAGTGGTGTGTTGAAGTCTCCTACTATTATTGTGGAACTGTCAATTTCTCTTTTCAGTGCTGTTAGAGTTTGTTTTTTGTATTTCGGAGCCCTGTCATTGGGTGTTTAGATGTTTATTATGGTTATGTCTTCATGATGGATCATCCCCTTAATCATTATATAGTGTCTTTTATGGTAGATTTTGTTTTAAAGTTTATTTTATCTGAGATTAGAATTGCCAATCCTACTCTTTTTTGTTAGTTGTTAGCTTGATATATTTTTTTCCAACCTTTAACCTTTAATAAACTCACATCTTTGTTTCTAAGGTGTGTCTTTTGTAGGAAGCATATTGATGGATCCTGTTTTCTTATCCATTCTGTCTCTCTCCATCTCTTTATGGGTTCATTGAGTCCATTTACAGTCAGTGTAATTCTTGATAGATGTGAGTTTGTTGCTGTGTTTTTGTAGTGCTTTTTTTTGTAGTGCTGAAGTTCTCTTTGTTCTTCTTACTCTCTTGTGCTGAGTTACTTTTGTTTGTGGTTTGTTTTTTTTTATTTCTTTTGTTTTTATAGGTTTTGTTTTTGCTGAGGCTTTATGTTTCTCCTGTTTCTTTCTTTTTTTTTTTATGTTTGTTAACTTTCTTTGCGGTTACCATGAATTTTACCCTTATTTTTCTAAGTTTGAAGCAGTCTACCATTACTTGGTATTGCCTTGCCTTCCTCTCCATTAGAAGGTTCTATACCTATGCCGTTTATTCCCTCTTTTATTGTTTTGATGTTGTTGTCATTTACTGATTAACTGCTCTGATTCCCTGTTGTATTTCTTTTGGTTTTGGATAGTCCTCGAGAGTTCATTTCCTAGACTGGTATCTGGCTGCTATGATCCTGCATCCTAGATTTTTCCTGTGAGCTGAAGCTGTTTGTCATCAGATCAAAGAACTCCCTTTAATAATTCTTGTAAGTTTGTTTTGACTTTTACATATTTCCTTAGTTTCTTTTTATCTGGAAATTACCTAATTTCACCATGAAAGTTGAATGAGAGTTGTGCAGGATATATTATTCTTGGCTGGCGATTTCTTTCTTTCAAGATTTTATATATGTCATCCCATTGCCTTCTTTCCTGCATGGTTTCTTCTGAAGAATCTGAGCTTAATCTTATTGTTTCTCCTCTGTATGTGACTTCTTGTTTTTCACGAGCTGCTCTCAGGATTCTTTGTTTGTCTTTGGTTTTAGCGAGTGTGATTATGATATGCCTTGGTTATTTTCTTTTGGGTTCTCTCTTATATGGGGTTCGTTGAGCTTCTTGGATGGCCAGCTTTTCATTTTTCATGATATTGTGGAAGTTTTATGTCAGCAGTTCTTCAATGATCCTCTCTGTGTTTTCTGTTTTCTCCCCCTGTTCTGGAATTCCCATCACTCGAAAATTTTTTATTTTGATTGTATCCCACATAACTCTAAGGGTATCTTCATTTTTCTTTGTTATTTTTTTTTCTGAGTTTCCATGAAACAGAGCTGTATCCAAGTGTTTGTCTTTATTCCCACTGATCCTGTCTTCCACCATTTCAAATCTGCTTCTCAGCCCTTCTATGTCACCGTCCATTTCTGAAATCTTGTTTATCTTTTGGATTTCTAATTGTTGTCTTTGTATAATTTCTAGCTGTGAATTTATTTTGGCATTTTGTTCCTGCATTATTTTCTTAAATTCTTCCAATTTTTTTTCTGTATTTTCCATGAATTTGTCTATTTTTTCCTCATGTTTGTCAGCTTTTTGCCTCAGCTCTTGGAGAATTCTGATTATTAGAGACCTGTATTCCCTATCAGGTAGTTCTAGTGCATTTTCTACCATGGGAGAGTCATCTGGTGTTTCATTTTGGACAAGTACTGGAACCATCCTGTCCCATTTTTGTAAATGTTTTGATATTGTCTGCTGTTTTCAGGGCATTCAGTAGTTATTTTTCTCGTTTATTGATTATAGATTTGTTTGTTTTGTCCCTTTTTTTATTTGACTATGTCTGAGCAGGTGTACTGTGTGTTCTTTTTTGTTTGCTCATCTGTGGGCACAATACTTTTCACCTCTTTCTTCAATTGGAAGGGTCAGTCACTCAGATATGGTACGGCAGGCCAGGTCTAGCTGAAAAGGATTTACTGGGATGGTTTGTTTGTGGCACTTACTACAAGCACCAGGGTGGGTCGGTAATCAGTGCACGGCAGGTTCCAGTAGGCCACGCCTGTGCTGCTTGGTGGTGTGATGCCAAGCGCATGGTGCAGGTAGGCAGGATGCAGCGGGGAGATTGTTATGTGTGGAGCGAAGATGTATATGGGAGAGAGGAGAGAGGAACAGGAGTTAAAAACATACAAACAAACAAAAAAGAAGCTAGGGGAGCTTGCTGTTGGAGTGGAGAGATGACAGACTATGAAACCAAGAAAAACAGAAAGGGAAAGAGGAAGAAAAGAAAGGGAAAGAATGAATAAATAAATATCAGAAAGGTTAAAGAACCGCAAAGTTCCCAGGGATCCCACCAGTGCAGCTATGAGCTCTGGAAAATTCGTTCTCAGGTGGTGCAGTACCGCCTGGCTAGAAGGCGTAGAGGTATACAATGCCAGGTATTCAGGGAACAGAAAGAGAAGGAAGATATAGAGAGATGAGAGACAGAGCAATGAAGAAAGACAAAAAGGGAAAAAGAGGGAAAAGAAAAGAAAACAAATTAAAAAAAGATAACAAGAAAAGCCCCCCAAGAAACAGAAAAAAAAAAGAAAAAAGAAATGCCCTCAGGGATCCCTCTGCACGTCTGTGCAAGCCAAGGGATAGTCTCCTTGCCACACAGCACTGCCTGGCCAGAAAGTGCTCCTAACTCAAGAAAAGGAAAAGAAAACAAAGAAACAATTCAAAACAAACAAACGAACAAAAACCCCGGGACCACACCAGGGTGGCAGCCCCGACTGGGAAGTAGCTCCACACTCGAACGGAGCTCAACAGGCCCTCAGGAGGAAGCAAAGATGGCACTCGGAACCAGGTATTTGAGTGAAAGGAGGGGGAGGTGTCGAGAGGTAAGGAAGAAATAAAAAGAAGCAGAAAAAACAGCTACCCTAGCAGCCAACAAATGGCACTCAGAGAGCCAGCTAGTGCGGGCTGGTGGAATCCAAGCAGCCGGTGTTTCTCGGACAAGAGACTGTGTCCACGGGAAGCAGAGGGGCCGAGTGTGGGTGAAGAAGGGCAGAGAGTGGGAAAACTTTTACCACAAATTACTGGAGCTCTGAAGCCCCTCAGGAAGAAGCAAAGATGGCACATGGAGCCAGGTATTTGAGCAAAAGGAGGGGGAGGTGGTGAGAAGTAAGGAAGAAATCAAAAGAAGTGGAAAAAAGCAACACCAGCAACCAACAAATGGCACTCAGAGAGCCGGCCCATTCAGGTGTGTGGAATCCAAGCAGCTGGTGTTTCCCGGTCAAGAGATTGTGGCCGCGGGAAGCAGAGGAGGCTAAGTGGGGGTGAAGAAGGGTGGGGAGTGGGAAAGCGTATATCGCAAATTACCGGTTGTTTTGTCTCCAACTGGAGGCTCCGTGAATCTTCTCTCTCATACCCCCTGTTTGCTGGTCTCCAATAGGAGTCCAAGACGGCGGATCCACGCTGTGTTAGCTTGTAGGGGACCTCTGCATGAATCTCTCCTTGCTATACGTTCTCTGTCAGTTTTCTCACTCCATTTGGTGATTAACTGAGTTCTTTTTCTCTTCATTTGATGTTTTAGGGTTTCAGGATTGTTGTACTCTCTGTTCGGTTTAGTTTTTTTGGATCTTTGCTGTGGCGGGACGGTGTGGTGCTTCTGCCTAGAGTGCCATTTTGCCTGAAGTTGCAATTGTTGTTTTTTATTTTTTTTCATCCAGAGTTGAAGTGAAGGGAAGTAGCTGCTGAAAAGATCTTATGTTCATAATGCACTATGTTCCTCAGGGGTTATCCTCTCATGTGACAGAGGCCCCAGTGCTGCTTTTCCTCCCAGTGTGATGACTTTTGACTTTCTCAGATATACTTCCTTTAAGAAACTTCTACAGTACCCTTCCCGGGTATGAGTCAAGCAATCTCTATTTGTCCATTTATGACCTCCTGCCTGATGAACTTCTGTATCTATAAGTATCTCCAGCATCTTTATTTTGAAGCTACCTAGCTTCTGACAGCAAGCTGTCTTGAGCCTGCTATTCTATAAGACACTCCAAGCCTGGCTAACTTTCACAGACTCACAAGGCCCACAAAAAAGACTTAATAAATTTTCCATTTTGTCAGTGGAAGTAATCCTTGTTTTTCCCCAAATCCCTCTGCTTACCATGCATGCATGATTATCCTGTCTCTTTCAAGTCCCACTTCACAATCTAGAAGAAACATGCCTCCCATGGAGGGTCAGTTCACGTCCTCTGGGTTTTAGACACTGAGACAGAGTTCGGGGTGCAAGACATTTTCTGGATGGTTAACACTCAAGAAATTTAGCCAACACAATGAAGAACAGGAAAGATTGCATATTAGAGCAGTCAACAGTTGGGCAGAAATGACCATGCCCAATACCTTGGCCATGTTCAGTCACTGGTTGGGAGCTGCCTGTGAAGTGAGTGTCCTTGGCTCAAATGTGATGGCAAAGACTAAAGTTGCTGCAGCCTGAAGCTGGCAGCTAATCACACTCACCTCAGCTGGAGGAAATGTTCTTTCCTGAAGGAAGATCTGTATGGTACAACTCCATGCCTGGTTCACATGGGGAGGACATAGAGGGAAGACCTAGTATGCAGGTAGCTATCAAAAGACATTGTCTTCCCAAATATCTCTCCTTTCAAATGCCTTATTTCTTCTTATCCTTAAGAATAGTGATGAACTTAGAAGAGTTGCAAGGTTTTGAGGGAGATCATTCTCAGTAAGTTCAGCATAAATCATCTAAAATTTTTCTTTTGAATCTATGGATTTTTATACCATTTCAGCTTTGAAGATTTAGCTGAATATCTAAAATAAGAACAATTCCATTATAGACTCAGGTTGAACTTAAGCTCTTCTGTGAAGTCCTCTTGACTTCCCCAGACAAAGCTAGGTTTTTCAAACATCGTACTTGGCAGCTCAGTTCACAGCAAAGATGCCTCACAGAGAGGTGTTTATCTGGCTAGTCCTCCATGAGTTGTCATACCGTCCTTCACTGGAATGGTTTTAAATTTTTGCTTTGAGATTAGTCCAGATTCCCAAAACTATCCACACTAACCAAGCTCACAGTAATATAATGTTATCATACGAGTTTCGCTAAGGAAGGAGACATGAAAGAAATGCCAGATGCCCCTTATGACTACATCCATTAATTCATGACTGCCTCTTCCTTCCCACTTGTACAAACTCACAGAAGGCACACTGAGGGCAAAAGACTTCACTGATGAAGGGTTTAGAAGGGGGATTAGAGTTTTAGATAAAACATAAAAAAAAACTTAGAGTAACCATAATTGTCCCTACAGTCTTCACAAAGTGGTCTGGCTATAGGAGTAGATCAGATCTGATTTATCATTTGTCTCCTGCCTTGAGTTTTGTGCTTTCTTCTCTTTTGAGCTTCACTGCTGAATATGGCAAACTAGTATTTAGAGTAAATTTCCATATCTTTCCAATGTGCCTTTATGTATATGGTTTTCTCAAACTCCTTTGCAGCTACAGCTCTAGATGCAAATTTTTGTTGTTGTTAGCTGCCACTGAGTGGACTCCAATTCGTATCAATCCCGTGATTCTACACCATCTTCACGATTGTTAGTACATTCCAATCCACTGTTGTAGCCACTTGGTATTTTGAGTGTCTTCCAAACTAGGGAGCTCATCTTCCAGCACTATATCAAACAATATTCTATCATGATCCGTAAGATTTTTGTTGGCTAATTTTCAGAAGTAGGCTATTAGGTCTTTCTTCCTAGTCTGTAAGCTCCACTGAAACCTATCTACAAATAGGTCATCCTGCTAGTATTTCAAATACCAGTGGCATAGCCTCCAACATCACAGTAACGTGCAAGCCACCACAGTATGAAAGGCTGACAGATAATGGTAGAGATGTGAATGGGGACTTGCAAATTAGAGATACTGATGAAAGATTTAGAAAGTGATGGAGACCATCTTCTTGCTGCTTTCACTACTTTCATCTGCAATGCAAGATCACTGGATATTATTGAGAGGCAGCTAAAAAGACAAGGAAGCTGACCCAGAATGTTAACGGATATCTGTGGCATCAGCAGATCATGATCCATTTTCCATTCCATCTACCACAGCTAGGATCATGGCAGCCTCCTGTTTCCACAGGTTCCAGATGTTGCAAAAGCAGTGGTTCCCTGAGCAGTCAGCTGTGCAGTGTTTTATTACTCATTTCTAGAGGCCCAGTTTAGAAGCTATTTGTCTAGCTAGTCCTTCCAGTGATTTCATAGTCAACCAACTCTTGTATTCCCTAATTATCTTTTACTAAAAATGACTACAGTGTCTTTTTTTTTCCCCCTTCACTGCCTCTGAAAGCTTCATCCTTCTTCCTCAAACCTCTGTAGTGGCTGTATTTAATCTCTTTAGAGACATCCCATAGAATCAGAGTGCTTTAAAATACTACTAATCCCAGTAAGTGGAATTAAGTAAGTATGAGGCTTTATTATTTTCCATTTCAAACTATATGCCAGGACTCTGGAGTTTGGAAACAGAAAGAAGTCATTCTCTGGTTTGGAAGCAGAAAGAGGTTGTTCTCTGGTTACTTGTATAAACATCACAATAACAAATTACTCATTTACAATTAAAGTGTAATAGTCAATGAAATATCCTCCAGTCAGTACATGGGACCATCCAAACCAAACCCGATGCTGTCAAGTCAATTCCCACTCGTAGCAAGCCTATATGACAGAGTAGAACTGCCCCATAGGGTTTCCAAAGAGCAGCTGGTAGATTCAAACTGCCCACCTTTTGGTTAGCAGCCTGGCTTTTAACAACTGCGCCACCAGGGCTCCAGTACATGGGAAGTCAGTACATAATTAGAGACTTGCCCAAAACCATAGAATCATAATAAGAAAAATTAACTAAATTACTGAAAAGTATAATAGCAATAGGCTTAGATAACTTTATGCATTAATTTATGTAGAAATATTCTTGTCACTATTGATCTTTCTAAAACAGGCATACAGTTACTTGGAAGGGGCAGTGGTCATTTTATAGTCTCTGAATTAACTACATTCAGCTCTGTCTGCTGCATCCCCAAGTGCCCTCCTGCCCCAGCCTGGAAGCTTCTTAGGGGAAATATGAGGCAATTACAAAGTTACCATTTATCATGAAATGTTATAACTTAAAATGATTAAATCTGCTGCTGTGTCTCCTCTTTTTTTCCTCATTCTAACTCCCTAGGGCTGTTGACTATAAAAAGAGCTAGACTCATTACTAGACCCAAGGGAAATAGCAGTGAGTCAAATGCCGACTTAGAAAAACTTACTAAAGGAATAAAATCTTTTCTTGTTTTATGCAGGACAATCTACAAGTACTTATTTAAAAAAATTTTTTCTGTGACATTCAGTTTAATTTCAAAGAGAGCCTGTTACATTTTTACATCAACTAAAAAATGAAGTGTAGGTACAGGAATGCCATGTTGGCTTCCCCAATTAGAAGAAAAGGAATTTTGAACAACTTTCTAAGACTTTCCCTCAATAAAACAGCACTGCCCATCCACCTACCCACTTCTGATGATGTGCGGGTCACACTTTGGGCTAAGTACTCTCTTCCCTAAACATTGCGGACACTTTTTTTTTTTTTCCTTCTGTGGCTCTTTTTTGTCTTTTCTTTCATTTCTATCCACCTTCCCTTTTTATTGTTTTTTTGGTTTTAATCTAGTCATACTTCAATGTGTTATAACTTGATCCTGTATCCTGCTACCTCTGAATTGATTAGTTTTAGTAGTCTTTTGTGGATTCCTCAGTATTTTCTACATATGGGATCATGTTGTCTATGAATAAAGACAGTTTTACCTCTTCCTTTCCAATTTGGATAACTTTTGCTTGCTTTTCTTTCCTGATTGCACTGGCTAGAACGTCCAGTACAATTACCAGTAAAAATGGTGAGAGTTACCTTGTTCCCAATCTTAGGGAACACATATTTAGTTTTCACAGTTAAGTGTGTTGGTAGCTTTAGGTTTTTTGTAAATGCCCTTTATCAGGTCAAGAAAGTTCATATCCATTCCTAATTTGTTGAGAGATTTTTCTTTTTTATTATTGCAGTTTAAATAAACTTTACATTTCAAGTTAGTCTCCCATACAAAAATGTATATATACACTGTTATGTGACCCTAACTGCTCTCCCCACACTGTGACAGCACACTCCTCCTTTCCACCCCTGCTTCCCCATGTCCATTCAACCAGCTTCTAACCCTCTCTGCCGTCCCATCTCACCTCTGGACAGAAGCTGCTCTGTTTAGTCTCTTGTATCTACTTGAGCTAAGAGGCACGCTCCTTACGAGTATCACTTTATATCCTACAGTCCAGTCCAATCCCTGTCTGAAGAGCTGGCCTTATAAATTGTTTTACTTCTGGGCTGATAGAGAATACAAGGGCCATGCTTTCTGGGTTTCCTCCAGTCTCAGTCAGACCATTAAGTCTGGTCTTCTTACTAGAATTTGAATTCTGCACCCCATCTTTCTCCTGCTCCATCAGGGACCCTCTGTTTTATTCCCTCTCAGGACTGTCATTGGTGGTAGCTGGGCACCATCTAGTTCTTCTGGTCTCAGGCTGATGAAGTCTCTGGTTTATGTGGCCCTTTTTGTCTGTTGAGAGATTTTTGTATCATGAATTGGTTTTAGATTTTGTTATATATTTGTTCTGTGCTCCTTGAGATAATCATATATATATATATATATATATATATATATATATATATATATATATATATATATATATATATACATGTCTTTTATTAATAAGGTAAATTATTTGCATGTTAAACCAGCATAGCATTCATGGGTTAAATCCCACTTACTCATAGTGTTTTATCCTTTTTATATGTTTCTATATTCTGCTTTTTCTAAAGATCATTCAGAATCAGTTGTAGCAGCACATCAATAGGGAACTGCCAGAAATCCAAGACAGATTCAGAAGAGGACATGGAATAAGGCATATCATCACTGATGTCAGGTGAATCATGGCTGAAAGCACAGAATACTAGAAAGATGTATAATTGTGTTTTATTGATTATACAAAGGCATTCAGTTGTATAGACCATAACAAATTATGGACAACATTGTGAAGAATGAAAATTCCAGAGCACTTAACTATGCTCATGAGGAAACTGTACATAGGTGAAGAGGCAGTTGTTCAGACAGAACAAGGGGATACTGTGTGGTTTAAAGTTAGGAAAAGTGTGTGTCAGGGTTGTACCCTTTCACCATATTCAATCTGTATGCTGAACAAATAATCAGAGAAACTGGACTATATGAAGAAGAATAGGGCATTAGAATCAGAGAAAGACTCATTAACAATCTTCGGTATGTGGATGACACAACCTTGCTTGCTGAAAGTGAAGCACTAACTGATGAAGATAAAAAACACACAGCCTTCAGTATGGATTAACCTCAACATAAAGAAAACAAAAATCCTCACAACTGGACCAATAAGGAACATCCTGATAAACAGAGAAAATATTGAAATTGTCAAGGATTTCATTTTACTTGGATCCACAGTCAACACCCATGGAAGCAGCAGTCAAGAAATCAAAGGACATAGTGCATTGGGCAAATGTGCTTCAAAAGATCTCTTTAAAGTGTTAAAAAGCAAAGGTGTCACTTTAAGGACCAAGGTGTATCTGACCCAAGCCATGATGTTTTCAATCACCTCATATGCATGTGAAAGCTGAACAATGAATAAAGAAGACTGAATAAGAATTGATGCCTTTGAATTATGGTGTTGGCAAAGAATATTGAATATACAATGGATTGCCAGAAGAACAAGCAAATCTGTCTTGGAAGAAGTACAGCCAGAATGCTCATTAGAAGCAAGGTTGGCAAGACTTTGTCTCACATAGTTTTGACATGTCATCAGGAGGGACCAGTTCCTGGAGAGGGATATCATTTTTGGTAGAGTAGAGGGTCACTGAAAAAGAGGAAGACTTCCAATGAGATGAATTGATACAGTGGCTGTAGCATTGGGCTCAAGCACAGTAAAGATTGTGAGGATGGTGTAGGACCAGGCAGCGTTTCGTTCTGTTGTACCAGGGTCACTATGAGTTGGAACAGACTCGACAGCACCTAACAACATACTCAGCTTGAAAATATTTTGTTGAGAATTTTTGTATGTTCAATTCAATAGTAGGTTTTTGTTAAATATTTACTGAATAAAGGAATGTATCCAAAAAAAAAAGGTACATACTGCTTGAATTAGTGCATCATAGGACTGGGAAGCAAAATAAAACAATGTAACAGAGTGTCTGTAGCCTGATTGTATTTTTTTAGCATCATCCTCTCAGATGAATGGCAGCATGTATACCACCTGATACTCTGAAGTATTAGAAAGATCTTTTTTTCTTTCTCCAAAAAATTCTCTTTGAAATGACCAAAGTGATTAACAACAGACAGTGACATCTTTAAGCAGAAAATACTCTTTATCTGAGGACAAAATATCTTACCTGAGAACTACTTTGAGAGTTCAATCAACTCACTTTGTTCTATTTATGTACTGTTGCAGGAAACAATTGTCTCAGTAGCCACATGGATTCAACTCAAAGCAGAAAAGTAAGCAAGCAAAAAACAAGCTTGTTTTTGGGCTCAATTTGAAATACTCTTTGTAGTTTCATTTAAATTTTTATCAGAGTTCGGTGGAACACAGATGGGACACAACACTGGATGTTAAAACTTGGGATAGAGGTTTGATGAGGAATGGGATACTGATGCAATGAAGGAAATTTCTACTGAAAAATATTCTTTTATTACAAAAGAGAAAACATTGACTAAAATGGTGGAGAAACCTGTTAAAAATCAACTTTTTTTTCACAGTTGACATCACTAGTTGTTGCAGCAGTGACGATTGTCAGGGTGGCGAAGACAGTAGCCAAACACAACTCTTACAGAGAAGTGGGGCCAAGGAGGGTCTCTTCAAGAAGACGATGACCCCGGCTTCAGCCCCAGGAGTTTATTTATAGTCAATACAGCAAGCAGTGAAGCAAATCACAAAACAATGGGCTTTAGGTGAATAGCAAGAAGTTTCGGGCAAGAAAGAATGAGTTTCAAGCAAACAAGTCAATCAGTAAAGGAACAGTGGCTTTTGGAAAAACAAGTCGTCATCACTGACACATTTCACCGTGTTCCATGCATGGGCGTTTGAGAGGCTGAAGTTAGCCATAGTGCAGCCATGTTTAAATGGCACATATCCCCACAACTAGTGAGGGGACAGATTGATATTGTGTAACTCCTGATGTGTTATACAGAGAAGATCACAGCATATTTTGTGTTCTTCTTGCCAAGAATACTTAGCCTGAGCTTCCAGTGATGAGTAGAAATACTGGATAAACTCAGGCAGTGGGACAGTTTATAAAACGAAAGACCCATACTCTTTAAAACCATCAAAGTTGTCTAAGATAGGGAAAGACTAAAGAACAGTTCAAGATTTAAAGAGACATGATGACTTAATCCAATGTGAGATTGAAGATTGGATCCTGGATCAGAACAAAAAAAAGTGTCATTGTTTGTAATATTGAAAAAAATTAGAATGGGGACTGTAAGATTGGATGGTGTGCTGTATAAAAGTTGATTTTCTGATATTGATGGCTCTGTTGTGGTTGTTGTGGTTTGCACACCAATCACTAAGGCTAAATATGAAGAAATTGAAGGTTTTTACCAACTTCTGCAGTCTTAAATTCATCAGATATGCTATTAGGATGCACTGATAATTATTGGTGATTGGAATACGAAAGTTGGAGACAAAGAAGAAGAATAAGTAGTTGGAAAATATAGCCTTGGTGATAGAAACGATGCTATAGAGTGCATGATAGAATTTTGCAAGATCAATGACTTCGTCATTGCAAATACCTTTTTTCACCAACATAAAGGGTGACTACACGTGTGGACCTCGCCATATGGAATACAGAAGAATCAAATCTACTACATCTGTGGAAAGAGACAATGGAAAAGCTCAATATCATCAGTCAGAACAAGGGCAGGGACCGACTGTGGAATAGCCCATCAGTTGCTCATATGCAAGTTCAAGGTGAAAGAGAAGAAAATTAGAACAAGTCCACGAGAGCCAAAGTACAACCTTGAGCATACCCCACTTGAATTTAGAGACCATTTTAAGAATAAATTTGATGCTTTCAACACTAATGACCGAAGACCAGGAGAGTTGTAGAATGACATCAAGGACATCATACATGAAGAAAGCAAAAGGTCATTGAAAAGATAGGAAAGAAAGAAAAGACCAAAATGGATGTCAGAAGAGACTCTGAAACTAGCTCTTGAACGTCAAGTAGTGAAAGATAAAGGAAGAAATGAGGAAGAAAAGAACTGAACAGAAGACTTCAAAGGGTGGCTTGAGAAGACAAAGTAATACACTGACATGTGCAAAGACCTGGAGATAGAAAAACAAAAGGAAGAACATGCTTAGCATTTCTCAAGCTGAAAGAACTGAAGAAAGATTCAAGCCTCTAGTTGCAATATTGAAGGATTCTATGGGGAAAATATTAAATGATGCAGGAAGCATCCAAAGAAGATGGAAGAAATACCCAGAGTCACTATACCGAAGAGAATTGGTCGACGTTCAACCATTTCAGGAAGCAGCACTTGATCAGGAACCGATGGTACTGAAGGAAGAAGTCCAAGCTGCACAGAGGCATTGGCATAAACAAGGCTCCAGGAATTAACAAAATACCAATGGAGATGTTTCAGCAAATGAATGCAGCCCTGGAAGTGCCCACTTGTCTATGCTAAGAAATTTAGATGACAGCTACCTGAACAACCTACTGGAAGAGATCCATATTTATGCCGATTGCCAAGTAAGGTGATTCAACCGAATGCAAAAATTGTCGAACAATATCATTAACATCACATGTAAGCAAAATTTTGCTGAAGATCATTCAAAAGCAGTTGCAGCAATATATTGATAGGGAACTGTTGGAAATTCAGGCTGGATTCAGAAGAGGATGTGGAATCAGGGATATCATTGGTGATGTCAGATGGATCCTGGCTGAAAGCAGAGAATTCCAGAAAGATGTTTACCTGTGTTTTATTGACTATGCAAAGGCATTTAATTGTGTGGATCATAACAAATTATGGATAACATTGTGAAGAATGGGAATTCCAGAACTCTTAATTGTGCTCATTCATAACCTGTGCATAGATCAACAGGTACTAGTTTGAACAGAACAAGGGGATATCGCATGTTTTAAAGTCAGGAAAGGTGTGCATCAGGGTTGTATCCTTTCACCATACTTATTCAGTCTGTATGCTAAGCAAATAATTCAAGAAGCTGGACTATATGAAGAAGAAATGAGCATCGGAGTTGGAAAAAGACTTATTAACAACCTTTGATATGCAGATGACACAACCTTGCTTACTGAAATTGAAGAGGACTTGAAGCACTTAACTAATGAAGATCAAAGACAACAGCCTTCTCTACAGATTAACCTCAACATAAAGAAAACAAAAACCCTCACAACTGGACCAGTAAACTACACCATGATAAACAGAGAAAAGATTGAAGTTGTCAAGAATTTCATTTTACTTGTATCCACAATCAACATCCATGGATGCAGCAGTCAAGAAATCAAACAACACAATTCAATGGGCAAACCTGCGCCAAAAGACCTCTTTAAAGTGTTAAAAAGCAAAGATGTCGCCTTGAAGACTAAGGTGCCCCTGACCCAAGCCATTGTGTTTTCAATCACCTCATGTGCATGTGAAATTGGACAATGAATAAGGAAGACCCAGGAAGAATTGACCCCTTTGAATTATGGTGTTGGCAAAAAATATTAAAATACCATGGACTGCCAAAAGAACAAACAAATCTGTCTCAAACTGCAACCACAATACTCCTTAGAAGCAAGGACGGCAAGACTATGCATCACCTACTTTGGACATGTTACCAGGAGGGATCAATCCCTGGAGAAGGACATCATGCTTGGTAAAGTAGAGGGTCAGTGAAAAAGAGGAAGACCCTCAAGGAGATGGATTGACACAGTGGCTACAACAATAGGCTCAAGTATAAAAACAATTGTGAGTGTTGTCCAAGACCGGGCAGTGTTTAGTTCTGTTGTACATAGGGTTGCTATGAGTTGGAATTGACTTGACAGCACCTAACAACAACAACAACATTGTGGTTATCAAATACCTTTGCATAGACAATCAAACACAGGTAAACATCTTTCTGGTATTCTCTACTTTCAGCCAAGTTCCGTCTGATGTCAGCAATGATATCCTTCATTCCAAGTCCTCTTCTGAATCCAACTTGTATTTCTGACAGATCCCTGTAGATGTACGGCTTCAACCATTTTTGAGTTATCTTCAGCAAAATTTTACTTTCATGTGGTATTAATGATATTGTTTGTCAATTTCCTCACATTCTGTTGTATCACCTTTCTTTGGAAGATGCAAAGACTGTGTGGATCATAAAAAATTTATGGATTATGTTGAAAAGAATGGGAATTCCAGATCACTTGATTTTGCTCATGTGGAACCTGTACATAGCCCAAGAGGCAGTTGTTTGAACAGAACAATGATATACTGCGTGGTTTTAAATCAGAAAAGGTGTGCCTCAAGGTTGTATCCTTTCCAATATTTATTCACTCTATATGCTGAACAAATAATCCAAGAAGATGGACTATATAAAGAAGAACATGGCACCAGGATTGGAGGAAGACTCATTAACAACCTGTGAAATGCAGATGACACAACCTTGCTTGCTGAAAATAAAGAGGGCTTGATGCACTTACTGATGAAGATCAAAGACTAGAGCTTTCAGTACGGATAACACCTCAACATGAAGAAAACAAAAATCTTCACAGACTGACTATCATGAACTGAATTGCATCCCCCCAAAATATCTCTCAACTTGGCTAAACCATGATTCCCAGTATTGGGTGATTGTCCTCCATTTTGTCATCTGATGTGATTTTCCTATGTGCTGTAAATCCTACCTCTATGATGTTGATGAGGATGGATTAGAGGCAGTTATGTTAATGAAGCAGAACTAAATCTACAAGATTAGGTTGTGTCTTAAGACAATCTCTTTGAGATATAAAAGTGAGAAGCAAGGTGAGAGACGAGGGGTCTCATACCACCAAGAAAGCAGTGCTGGGAGTATAGTGTGTCCTTCGGACCTAAGATTCCTGCTCTGAGAAGCTCCTAGATTAGAGGAAGATTGATGACAAGGACCTTCCCCCAGAGCTGAGAGAGAAAAAGCCTTCGCCTGAAGCTGGCACCTTGAATATGGACTTCTAGCTTCCTAGACAAATTTCTGTTTGTTAAAGCCATCCACTTGTGATATCTCTGTTATAGCATCACTAGATAACTAAGACACTGACCAATAAACCACATCATGATAGTGGAGAAAAGATTGAAGTTGTCAAGGATTTCACTTTACTTGGATCCATAATCAATGTCCATGGAAGCAGCAATCAAGAAATCAAGCTATGTACTGCATTGGGCAAATCTGCTGCAAAAGACCTCTTTAAAGTGTTAAAAAGCAAAGATGTCACTTTGAGGACTAAGTTGAGCCTGATCCAAGCCATTATGTTTTCAATCACCTCGTACACGTGCAAAAGCTGGACAACAAATAAGAAAAACCTAAGAACTGATGCGTTTGAATTATGGCGTTGGCAAAGAATATTGAATATACCATGGACTGCCAGAAGAATGAACAAGTCTGTCTCGGAAGAAATACAGCCAGAATGCTCCTTGGAAGCGAGGATAGCGAGACTTCGTCTCACATACTTTGGACATGTTATCAGAGGGATCAGTCCCTGGAGAAGGACATCATACTTGGTAAAGTAGAGGACCAGCGAAAAAGAGAAAGACCTGCAAGGAGATGGACTGACACAGTGTCTGCAACAAAGAGCTTAAACGTAACGGTTGTGAGGATGACGCAGGACAGGGCAATGTTTCGTTTTGTTGTACATAGGGTCGCTATGAGTTGGAACTCACTGGATGGCACCTAACAACAACAACATTGTGGTTATATAAAAGGATATTCTTATTTCGAATGAAAGATACCGGAGTAGTTAGGAGTAATGGGCATCATGTTTGCTACTGCTCTCAAATAATTCAAAAAACAGATAGTGATAATGGCTGTATAATATTAACAAAATCAAACCAGTTGACTTCGAGTTCATTCTGAGTCATGGTGACCCCATGCGTCTCATAGTTTTCATGGCTATGACTTTTTGGAAAAAGATAACCAGGCCTTACTTTGAGGAGCCTCTGGGTGCATTCAAACGGCCAACCTGTTGGTTAGTAGCCAAGCACTTAACCATTTGCTTAACCCAAGGACTCTATGTGTATATCTATATCCATATCTATATTTATTTATATCTATATATACAGAAAAAGATACATACAGACAGAGAGAAAGAAACAGACAGACAAAAAGAGAGACAGAGATAGAGAGAGACCAGGAGAGAACTTCAAAAGCAGGGTGATGGATCAAACGTACTACATTGTTGGGTGTCTGGGTGAAGAGAATTACCTGTATTTTTCTTTCAACTTTTCTTTAAGTTTGACACTATTAAATAGTAAATAAGTAAAAGAATTTGGCCACTATTTCTTAAGCATTTATTATATACCAAGAAAGAAGTAAAAACATGATTTTTACACTCTGCAAGCAAAGAGTGTCCTGGAAGATACTGGAGTGTTGCAAATATACTTCCTCATTTGGAACCTGCCTACTAGTCATTCAGGAGTATTTTCTCCATCTTGTGCAGCTCCACAGCCTGGGATTCAGGGCTGTCCTTGCTGCTTTTATCTGAGATAAGCCTAGGGTTTTCTTCCTTCCCTATGTATTTAGGGAAAAAAAAAAATCAACCAACTAGGTTAACATGCACCTACCCTGAAGAGAGGAAACCTGAAGTCCCTAGCAGCATGTAGAGTCTATCTCATTAAACTGTCTTCTGCACACAAATTAAAAAATAAATAAACAGTTGCTGTCAATTCTACTCTGACTCACGGTGATCCTTTGTGTGTTAGAGTAGAACTATGCTCCATATGGTTTTCAATGGCTGATTTTTTGGAGATAGATTATCAGACCTTTCTTCCAAAGCACATCTGGGTGGACTTAAACTGCCAGCCTTTCAGTTAACAGCTGAGCATGTTAACCATTTGCACCATCCAAGGACTCCCTATATATATATAACCTGATATGATTTTTCTGTCTTTTAATAAAGTTATTGTCTAGCTCTGTTAAAGTGCAAATAACTCATCTGAACAAAAGGGATGTATAGCTTCTTAAGGCATGTATAGCTAAATACCTCTTAGCTTAATGATACCTAATTTTTGTAGAGATTCCTCTTTACTCTTATCTATAGTTTTAAAAGTAGACTCATTAAATCCAGGTACCTGGATTCTTCTTTGAATTTTGGCAACAACAACAAAAAATTCCACCCACCTGTGGAAGAGTGGTGGTGATGTAGGAATGTCATAGGAGATGGTCTTCCTAAATGTATGTCATGTGATGAAAACAGTGTTCTCAGGTTGCACTTTTCGGGATTGTATTCAAACTAGGCCATGAGGTGCTAGAGACACATTAACAGTATCAGGGGACCAGACCGGTCTGCACTTCACTTTTTTGGGCTCTACCAGTCTCCCAGAGGGCAACTTAAAATGCAGTATGCCTCTGCTGCAGAGCCACAGGGCAGGAATACTTGATTGAGAGGAGAAAAGCTGCAGCCTGAGAATAAACCCGTTGTCCAGTGATGTCTACCAATGATGACTTCAGCCTGTTGAGACCCTGAGCAGAGAGCACAGCTATCAAATATATATGATATGGTTATTTCAAGCTGATTTGTGCTTTGACATCCAAGTTGCTTATCTGCATTTCTAAGTGATAATCATGTCCTACATTTGTTGTTAACTGGCCAGGCATAATTTATGCATTTTGGTGCTGTCTCATCTACACGGGAAGATTATGTATGGTATCCATGCTATCAACAAACAAGAAATGATATGACTCAAAAAAAAAAAAAAATTACAGTACCTGGAGGAGGCAGACGTTTTGCTATCTTGTGCTATTTGTATTGATCATCAAAAAGTAGTAAAGACAACAGACCTTATTAGGAATCAAGAAGAAGGCGGAACTGTGAAACTTGAACTTTGAAGGAAATTAATAATACTTGCTGAAAAACAGTCCATTAGCCTATTCCCAATATACAGAAATCATATTGTATACACGGCCAATAAGATCACAGGCCTGGAATGCTACTTTTCCATTTGCTCAGCCCTTTTTTTCTTCATAAATCTCCAGAAAATGTGAACTGATCTATTGTTATGTTTTTTATAATGCCATGCAAATGAAAGACAGACATTTCAAATGGAAATGGCTCTCAGCAGAAATAATGAGACATTGTAAACATCAGATTTGATGTATTTGAATAAATATTATTTATGAAGCACATGTTATATGACCCTCATAGGTAGTAGACTGAATTATTGTTGCATGTCTTCGTCCCTGCTTGTATTAGTGACTTTTACCATATGAGTAGAAATTCTTACCATTAGAGACAGCATATATTCTTCCACCCTATATATGTATTGTCTAGCTCTGTTAAAGTGCAAATAACTCATCTGAACAAAAGGGATGTATAGCTTCTTAAGGCATGTATAGCTAAAAACCTCTTAGCTTAACGATACCTAATTTTTGTAGAGATTCCTCTTTACTCTTATCTATAGTTTTAAAAGTAGACTCATTAAATCCAGGTACACGAGACTAATTTTGGTCAACAAGCTGTGAGCACAAGTGACAATGTGTCAGTTTGAGCTGAGGCTTAAGCAGCATTGTGCTTCTTTGCTCCCAGTATGGCCTGGGAGATTTGTTGTTCTCAGGAAAGTGAGAGACGGATGGAACAGAACTGACCTAAAACCACTCTCTGGAACTTAGCTCAACCCAAACCAGCCTCCATCAACCAAACCCTAGCTGAACCATACACAGAGCCACAGCCTGAAGCAGGGCTACCTCAGCTGACCTGTGAGCATGAGAATAAAAACCTATTGTTTTGAGCCACTGAATTTTGAGTTGGTTTGTTATACAGCGTTACTGTGGATATAGTTGACTGATCCAGCTGGCTTTCATTCTCAGCTCTAGATATTCCTTGGGAAAATCACAGACTTCCCCATGCATTATTTCACAGCTCATTGGTGTGTGACATGATGGAATTTTTTCCCACTTTTGTCAGGCAAGTTGAATGCTTATAGAAAGCTAAGAGATTTCAAAAAGTCTTTTTGTATTAGATCAAAAGACACATGAGTCTAGGTTTTTTTTTAAATAAATAAATTTAACCAAGAATCTGAGCATATTCATTTTAGTATTCAACACGCGTCTGAAATTCTGACACATATAATCCACTCTGCCACTAGTTAGCCATAGTCATCAAATGCTTTTCTCCTCATCTCTTTCTTCCTTGGCCACTCCACCTCCAATGTTTCAGCAGGGGAAAGAAATCCAATGAGAAAAGCAGGAAAAGTAGGCTGAACTGTTTTTATATTTATCTTTGATGTGCTTACTAATGTTTATTTTCTGATAATCTTAAACATTTTTTAAAGGTGTGATTTCAGCAGTGCCACTATAGCCATATAGCAACAGGATCTAAGCACAGACAAAAAGAGGGTTAAAAACAGGAATAAAATTAATATGGCTTGTGGGATTTACACACTTACGTATTTGTTGTGTTTGGTTGGCGAATAATCCTATTATCCAGTGACTGAAACAAAAATATGACTTTCATTCTTTGCATTTTCCATATATTTACCAGTTTATATTAGTTTATGTATTATCATTTCTTAGATTTGAAATTTTAATTTTATCTTTTAAATTCTAGATACATGAATTATGTTTCTATAATTCATAAGTTATACCAACAGATTCATCTTCTCATATGTTATGCTGCTCAACTTAAGCCCTCCATTACTTCTTTTTTGTTTTCTTTCTTTTTTTTTTACTTTTATTTTTGAGGATCTTGCATAAACTCAAAAATAGATTACATAAAATAATAAACATCTATGTATCCACAGCTCAGTCCCAACAATATTTGATACCACCTACATCTACATACATGTTTTAATTCCCACCTCATTCTGAATAAAATTCCAGGTATCATAGCATTTAAACGGAAACATTTTCAATAGGAGGGATTTTACGGAGTGTCCTTATAAAAATAACTGCTCATCTTTTGGGGGGAAGTAATAAAAGCAGACTAAAAATGTACATCTCCATCATCCATCCACCTAAGATATACTATGTAATATTAAATCAGGAATGGGAAATTGTAGACATCAGATATAATGAGTCAAAATAACTTTTTTCTTAAAACATGCAGAGTATCTTATGTTTAAGTAATACTAGATTACATTATCTATATATTGACTATATTAGCAACCCAGATTCATATAATTGTTAGGGAAAAATGGTTTAAGGTAGAGTGGCCTAAACCTAGTGCAGTGAGAGAGAAAACATTAAAAAAAAGAGAGAGAGAAAAGAAAAAAACAGGACTTTGTTGATAGAGAATAATTCCAGCGATTCTCCGGGACATTGGTAACAATGAAGTGGTTATTTATTTTCTGTTAAGTAGATACACTATATAAATAAATGCAGACAAAAGAGTCATATAAAATTTGATTCATAAATATTATCCATCTATCTACATTCAATTAGCTCCTTCTGAGGGGCTACTTCCAATTAAATGTTCTTTTTCACAACTTTTTATTGAGATATTATTAACATACTATACAATTTTCCATTTAAAGTGTAAATTTCAATTATATTGTAGTACATTCACAGAGCTGTGGAACCATTTTCACCCTTTAATTCTGGAAAATTTTCATTCTCTCCAAACACAATCTGAAACCTATTATCAGTCATTCCCCACCTCATCCCACCACCCACCAGTCCTAGTAAACACTAATCTACATTCTGTCTCTAGAGATGTGCCTCTTCTGGACATTTTATTTAAATGGAATCATACACAGTGTGATCTTTTGTGACTAGCTTCTTTCACATAGCATAATATTTTTAAGGTTCATACTTGTTGGAACATGTATCAATAATTTATTATTTTTATTGCTGAATAATAGTCCTTTGAATGGATATACCACATTTTGTTTATCCATTAGAGTTGGTGAACATTTGAGTTGTTTCCACTATTTGGCTCCTAGGAATAACGCTGCTATTCACATTCATATACAAATTTTTGCTTGGACATATGTTTTCCTTTCTCTTGACTATATAAGTAGGAGTGGAATTTCTGGGTCATATGGTAAATCTGTTTAGCTTTTCTGAGTAACTACCAGACTGTTTTCCAAAGTGGCTGCACAATTTTATACTCTCACCAGCAATGCATTTAAGTTCCAATTTCTCCAGTCTTTGCCAATACTTGTTTTGTCTGACATTTTGATTATAGCCAACCTAATAAATGTGAAGTTATATCATATTATGTTTTTTATGTGCATTCTCTAATAACTAACGATGTTGAACATCTTTTCATGTGCTTATTGGCCAATTTGTATATATTTGAACAAGCATCTATTTAAATCCTTTGCCTGTTTATAAAAATCAGATTGTGTTTTTGTGTTGAGTCATAATTGTTCTTTATATACGCTGGATATAATCCCTTGTCCGATATATGATTTGTAAATACTTTCTCCCATTTTTTGAGATATCTTTTCACTTTCTTGATAGTACCATTTGCGACACAAAAGTTTCCAAGTGTGATGAACTCCAATGTATCTTTTTTCTTTTGTCACTTGTATTTTGAACTTATCTAAGAAACTATTGCTGATAGAGATTGCATCAAATCTGTACATCAATTTGGGGAGTATTGCCCTCTTAACAGTATTGTCTTACCATTTATAAAGATGGATATGTTTGCATTTATTTGAATCTTCTTTAAATCCTTTCAACAATGCTTTGCATTTTTTAGTATATAAGTCTTCCCCCTCTCTGGTTACATCTATTCCTAAAAGTTGTTATTCTTGTTTGATGCTATTTTGAATGGAATCATTTTCTTAATTTCCTTTTCTGATTGTTCATTGCTAAAGTATAGAAAGACAATTGTTTTTTTTTATTGCCGTGAAAATATACACACCAAAACATTCACCAGCACAAACCCCACATTTATAATCCAAAGACATTGATTACATTGTTCATATTGTGCCACCATCATCTCTTTTTCCAAAATATTTCATCACTTTTATCATAAAGTCAGTGCCCCCAAAACAAAAACTCCTCTTCCCCCTCCTTCCCATCACTGGTAACCATGAATAACATTTGGTTTTGATATATTTCTTTGGCAACGGGTTTGAATTTTTGTCATGTTTATATATTTGTTTATTTAACATGTGTGATCATACAGTATTAGTCTTTTTATGACTGACTTCACTCAGCATAATGTTTTCTTTTTTAAATTTTTTTATTTTTATTTTTTCCCACACAAAAATTTATACATACACTGTTATGTGACTCTAATTGCTCTCCCCACACTGTGACAGCACACTCCTCCTTTCCACTCCTGATTCCCCATGTCCATTTAACCAGCTCCTCACCCTCTCTGCCTTCCCATCTCACCTCTGGACTGAAGCTGCTAGTTTAGTCTCTTGTATCTACTTGAGCTTAGAGGCACACTCCTCACGAGTATCACTTTATGTCCCACAGTCCAGTCCAATCCCTGTCTGAAGTGTTGGCCTCAGAAATTGTTTTACTTCTGGGCTGATAGAGAATCCAGGGGCCATGATTTCCAGGGTTCCCCCAGTTTCAGCCAGACCATTAAGTCTGGTCTTCTTACTAGAATTTGAGTTCTGCACCCCACATTTCTCCTGCACCATCAGGGACTCTCTGTTGTGTTCCCTGTCAGGGCGGTCATTGGTGGTAGCCGGGCACCATCTAGTTCTTCTGGTCTCAGGCTGATGAAGTCTCTGGTTTATGTGGCCCTTTCTGTCAGCATAATGTTTTCAAGGTTCATCCATGTTGTGTTCTGCATCAGAAATTCCTTTCTCTTTATGGCTGCATAATATTCCATTGTGTGTAGGTATCATATTTTTTTTATCCATTCATCTTTTGATGGACATTTCTGTCGTTTCTACTTTTTGTCTATTGTGAATACTGCTGCAATAAAAATTGGTGTACATATGTACGTTTGTGTTGCTGCTTTCAAGTCTTTTAGGTATATATCTAAGAGTGGAGTTGCTGGCCTAACAGTAGCTCTATGTTCAACTTTTTGAGGAACCACCAAACTGTTTTCCACAGTGGCTGTATCATTTTACATTCCCCCCAGGAATAGATGAGGGTTACAATTGATTTTTGTATATTGATCTTGTATATTACAACCTTTCTGAACTTGCTTATTAGTTCTAACAATTTCTTAATGGATGTCTTAGGATTTTCTAAATATTAGATCACGTCATCTGCTGTTCTTGTTAAGTGCTGTTGAGTCAGTTCCGACTTGTAGTGACCATATGTACAACAGAACGAAAGACTGCCTGGTCCTGCACCATCCTCACAAATGTTGCTATGTTTGAGACCATCATTGCAGCCACTGTGTCAATTCATCTTGCTGAGAGTCTTCCTCTTTTTTGTTGACCCTCTACATGGTGTCCTTCACCAGGAACTGGTCCCTCCTGATAACATGTCCAAAGTACATGAGATGAAGTCTTGCCCTCCTCACTTCTAAGGAGCATTTTCATTTGCTAATAGATATATATTTACTTTTTCCTTTACAATCTGTATGATTTTATTTATATTTCTTTCTTAATTGCCCCAGCTAGAACCTTTGATACAATGTTAAATAGAAGAGCCAAGGGTGGACATCCTTGTTTTTTCCTGGAGTGACACACTTGCTCCATGACTGGACACTGAAGGGAAGGGGTGGCAGCCCCCAATCTTCTTGGCTTTCGAATACTATGTGGAAGGAATCTAAAAGCTAACTGAGGTGGGGGTATTCTTGGCCTGCTTCATCTGCTGTTCTTTGTCCTCTGAGTGAAGGCTGGGTAGAAGAAGAGAGTCTTGGACTGGGGCAAGGGAGGTGCAGATGAAAAACGACACTCTGTTCCTTCTGATATGGCTTACATGCAACAGACTCTTGCTGTTCTTACCAAGATTTAGAAGATTTTCTTGAATAAATGTTTCTCCATTTGGACAATATCAACTTCAAATGATTGCTTTTAGAAAATCGTCACCATTTAAATATTTGTTTTGGAAGGGAGAAGGTTTTCTGAGCTCTTTACTCTGCAATACCTGTCATCCCACCACCTGAATGTACTTTTTTTTTTTTTTTAATAGTATCAATAAGCAGATTTATGGTCTGGCCATTGCAGTTTTCTCCATTGCTTTCCAAACTGCATCACTTATACACACAGGCATCACTCTTTCACTGTAGTCAGCCATGCACCAATCTCTCAGGAGTTCAGCCTGGAAAACTGAGACTTTTCTCTAGGACAAGCAACTCATCCATTGCCAGAGCCCATTGCTTATGATCCAGAGGCATGCCTGGGAATGTTTCCACTTCTCCTGTTTTTAACTGTTGCATGCTTCAACTAACCCAGCATTCACTATGTGAGCTGATGGGCTCCACCATTTTCTTGATTACTATTTGCTTTAGGAATAGCTATGGAAATCATTACATTAAAAAGTTTAGTTCTACAAGCTCTTCATACAAGTCTGTCACTTTGGGCAAACCTCCTAACCTAAAATAAAGCAATGACTATTTGAAAGCTTCCAGTTTTATCCATCTGCTTCTCTCCCATGCTTAAACTTCCACTGTACTCTAAACAGTTCACTTGAAAATAATCTGTCACATATTTTTTCTTTCATCTATTTTTCAGCTAATTAGAAAGTGAATAACATTTTTGTTCTCCCTTCAGGGCATCATTATATACTCACCGTCTCCATGAATCTCTTTATGGCCGTCTCCATTTGGTCATACTCATTTCAGCAGCCACTTCGGTGTGTGCTCTTATCTGTCTGTAAGAGACTGAGTATATGTAATATATTTATCCCCTTTAATTGTTGTAGTGTATATTGTTTATCTATTTCCTTCCTTAAGATTTTAACACCCCAGGACTATGATTATATCTATATTTTCTTGCACCTAATGCACAATTAGGAGTAGTATGGCATACACTAATTTGATTGTGCAATATTAGTAGAATATCTAGGTAGACACATTGGGAAAATATCAGAAAACTGTGCTATTTCTTAGAAATAGTTTGGCTTCTGAACTCTGGAAACAGCATCATACAAACGAAAAAGTGGTATACTGTAAAGAGATTTGAATTCTAGGCCTGGAAGAACTTATTTCAAATTCAAATTAACAACAGTTATTGGAAGACTCAAACATGCATTGTATCTAGTTGTTGGACTTTGAGCAGGTTACTTAATATCATTGAGGCTATATTTCCACCTCTGCAAAATAAATAAAATCTAGAAATAATGATTTCTAAAGGTCCTCTCTGCGCAAAGTTCTCTCCTTTCTGTATTCCGGAAAGTCACCAATTATGGTTGGCCATAATTGACTTACTGATGTCAGAAACTGGTTTGGTTGATAGTGGGATGGCTGTAACCACCAAGTCCCATGGTGTGGTTGAGTGCCCTCGGGAGCAGACCATATTGGAAGCTTTTAGTACAGCTTCAGCATAGGTGGCTATACCATAGTTTAGGTCAAGCAGGGACTTCACTGTCAGCAACTTCCTCTTCTTGGATTGTCCCATTTTTCAAGTTTTCAGGAAGATTAAAAGTAATTCAGATCATGCATATTCTACAGTACTCAAAGAGAGGGTATTTGATATACTTTAAAACTTAATACATAGCAATTTGCTTATCTTTCTCTACCCCCTACTTCTACCACACACAACCTTTTAATATGTTCAAGACTGATATTATCCAGCTTGAAATTAGGAGTGGAAGGGGTGGTGGGGAAGACTGGAGCCAAAAGCAACACTGAAACTAATAAGGAATCCCAATTTGTCAAGTCAGTGTAACCGTTTGCCAAACAATGTTTCAAATGATTTGAATGGCCCAGGGTGTATTATAGACCAGTTCCTGAGTTATGTTAACCTATATTCTGACAAGTTATGTAGATTTTCACATACTAATTTACAAACTTACTAAAAGAGAACTAAGGAATATATGTATCTTTTCATTCTTTACAAGTAAGTTATAGAATTATTTTACTGACAACACATATGACTTGGTAACCACATCAAGCCGAAGCGTATCTGCAATATTAGTCTCCCTATCATGTTACACTGAAAATGTTCTCCTTGTAACACTCAATAAACAGTCTCATATGTGTGCCATAAAGCTTTGTTATATATGCCAGGCTGAGAAGGAGCAGAGGAGCTCTGTGGAAGGTCTTTCAGTTCCAAGTCATTTGTTCATAGTTCAGTCAAAGGATGAACAAGGGTGTTTGGGGAGGCGTGTTAATGGATTCAACAGTGTTATTTGCCCAGGAGACTCATAGAGCTATATGCCAGTTAGAGCTACAAGGTGAGAGACCAGTAATTACAACTGGCCGCCACATTCAAGCAGGTAATGAGTGAGCTGGGCATGGTTCATTACTCACTATGATAGGGAATTATTATAATGTGTAAGGTGCTTTATTGGGTGTCAATCTTATTAGACTTAAAGACACATTTCTTAAAGGAATCAATAGAAATTATTTTGATTCATTCTGCACTTATTAAGAAACAGTGTGTTATGGACTGAATTATGTCCCCCCCAAAAAATGTGTGTATCAACTTGGCCAGGTCACGATTCCCAGTATTGTATGATTGTCTACTATTTTATCATCTGATGTGACTTGTCTATGTGTTGTAAATGTTATCAGTATGATGTATGATGGATTAGCAGCAGTTATATTGATAAGGCCTACAAGATTAGGTAGTGTCTTAAGCCAATCTCTTTTGAGATATAAAAGAGAGCCGCGAGTAGAGAGACATAGGGATTGACACAGTGGCTGCAACAATGGGCTCAACCATAACAATGATTGTGAGGATGGCTAAGGAGCTGGCAGTGTTCCATTCTGTTGTACATGGGGTCGCAGAATCAGAACCAAGTCCATGGCACTTAACAACAACAACACACATATGATAATATATATCATAAATATGATATAGATTGTGATTATGCATGTATGTAATACATTGTTGTCATTAGTTGCCAAGGAGTCGATTTCAACCCCATGTATGCAGAATAGAACTGCTCCATAAGGTTTTCAGGATGTTTCCAAGGCGTATCTGGCTGAGTTCAAACTGCCAACTTTTTGGCTAGTGGTCAAGCACTTAATCCATTTGAGCCACCCAGGATTGCTTATATAATATATACCACATGGTATTATATATGGTGTGATTAAATCGAAAACCAAACCCATTGCTGTCAAGTCAATTCTGACTCATAGTGACCCTACAGCAACCCTAAAGGACAGAGCAGAACTGCCCTATAGGGTTTCCAAGGAGCGGCTGGTGGATTCAGACTGCAGACCTGTTGTTTAGCAGCTGAGCTCTTAACCACTGCACCACCAGAGCTCCATTTTATAACATGTATGATACATAAAGCTATATATCATGTTATATATGATATGCATGATCTATAGTATATTTTTATTTATTAATTACATCATATATAATATTATATTTATCATATATATCAAATAGCTAGAAATATGTATATGTGGGGGGTATATATACATAAAAATTCAATTGATTTATGAAGCCATAATAATGACTTTTGGAAAGAGTAAAACTGGAATGAACATGGAAAGGAATAAAGTGGAAGAGACATTTTGATACGCCGAGAAAAGTTCAGATAACAGCAAGTGGTCAAGGAAACGGCCTAGGCATGGGGTATGTCTCAGTTACCTAGTGCTACTGTAACACAAATAACACAAGTGGTGGCTTCAAAGAACAGAAATTGATTTTCTCAGTCTGGGAGGCTAGAGGTCTGAATTCAGGAAATGGCTGTACAGGAAGTTCCTTCCTTGTCTATTTCAGCTTCTAGAAGCTGCCAGCAATCCCAGTTAGATGCATTTGCCTTTGAAATATTTCTCTTCTTCTTGTGTATCAGTATCTTTGTGTCTAATCTGCTGTTTTTATAACTCAGAAGTGAATAGATTTAGAACTCACCTTATTTGGGTTTTTCAGCCTTCAAGACAAACATGATGCCTCTTAAAAACAAAGAAAACTCTGTTTTCAAACTGGACTATATCTACAGGTATAGGGGCTAGGATTTCAATGCATATTTTGGGAGGACATAATTTAATCAATAATAAGGTGGCAAAAAATATAATAAATGTCTCAAGCTGAGGAGAAAATGCTAGCCTAAACATGCTATTGTGTTTTTCAGCCTCTAAGACAAACATGATGCCTCTTAAAAATTTCTCAAGTTTATTAACCACTCAATAAAATAGACTTCATTAAATTTTAATTCTCCAATAGAAAATTTTTTTTAAGAAAGGCCTCAGAGGCATCAAGAATGCAGTACCTCCTAGGACAGAAATTAATTGATTTATTCAATTTTTTGTGAGCATCATTATGAGGAATTCTAAAATAAAGACAGGCTCTTGCTGACATCTTAAGGTAACTGTAGTTACACCAAGAATGTGACATATGCCATGAAAATAAATAAAGTGGGTGAAGAATCCAGGATGAGACAGAAAGACTTCAGGAAAGACTTCACTGAGGACATAGCATCTGAATCAGTTGTCAAAAATTTATATGGCATTACAGTAAAGTGAAGAACATAGGAAAAGCAAGGAGACTTGTGGGCTCTAGTAACAAGTATCAAAATGATGGTAACTCCAGTGGAAATGGAAGTATAGCAGCCAAGAAAAGAGATGATCAAGGGGCATCTGCCAGAGAGTTGGGCATCCAGATTCTCTTCAGATACTGTCATAAATGAAGAACTCATCAAGATAACTCTACTTAGCAATTGTTTCCTTCTGAGACTTAATAGGAGTCTCCCTCTATGAAATATATCCATGGATCTTTGCTCTGTGTTCTGGAGTCGTAGTGAATAAATGCATTCCGTTTTCAAATATTTACAAGTAGCTATCATGGTACATTCCAACTCAGTGAAATAGCTGAAGCTCCTTTTCAATATCCTGCACCTTAGTCTTCAAGGTGACATCTTTGCTTTTCAACACTTTAAAGAGGTCTTTTGCCGCAGATTTGCCCAATGCAATGTATCTTTTGATTTCTTGACTGCTGCTTCCATGGGTGTTGATTGTGGATCCAAGTAAAATGAAATCCTTGACAACTTCAATATTTTCTCCATTTATCATTATGTTGCTTATTGGTCCAGTTGTGGGGATTTTTGTGGGGGCCCTGGTGGTGCAGTGGCTAAGAGCTATGGCTGCTAACCAAAAGGTCAGAAGTTTGAATTCACCAGCCGCTCCTTGGAAACCCTATGGGGCAGTTCTACTCTGTCTTATAGGGTAGCTATGAGTCAGAATTGACTCAACGGCAACAGGTCTTTTTGGAGGTTTTATGTTTTGTATATGTTCAAAATATTCTTTGACACAATACAATCATATATGTATCACATGATGATATACAAATACTCTTATTATATATAAATATATTCAGATATGTATGTTTGATTGAACTATATGAAATTGCTGATATTTGACTGCTTTATACCTATAAAAATGGTGACAGTTCAACTTACCAGGTAAACACACACATACCCGCACACACAAACCCATTTTTTTCTCTCACAACATACCTTTTCATCAGCGATAACCAAGCCAGATGGATTCATTCAATTCAAATTAGTGGTTAAAAAAAAGGCTGACTGTTAAGATTACATTAATTTTATGCTGACAAGGCTCTTTTGAAGAAGAGCATTTTTTCATTGAGCTTGTGTAAGAACTAAATTCATTGAGTCCAGAAGTTATTACTGACTGGTTATATGTTTTTGGATTTCTCTTTCATCTGTGTCATTACTAAGTGACTCAGAAATACCACTAATGGCAGAGTAAATTTATCCAAAAATTCCCATAATAGCCACTACTGTTTGGAGGTTTGTGACACATTTTCAGTAGAAAATTCCTTTCGAGGTATTAAGTTGTGCCACAATCTTCCCTAGTAATTTCAGAGACGGTTTAGTTACATGTCTTAGTTTGATTGTAAGGTATAGAAAAGTGGCAAACTATGCTTTGGCTACCAGAGGAAACATTTTTCAGACTTCAGTATGTTGAACGTTATTGAAAGAAGTGCCTCTGTGAACAGCTCCTTAACAACTTTAAAACAAGAGACATTTGAAGCACCTTCTTTGTTCCCGAGGTTTATCACTGTGTTAAAATATTCTTCTAAATTTTATTTACCCTTCCTCCCTAAGCTGCCTAAATTCAGAAGCAGAGTTGCCACTAAGGCATAATTTGTGCAAACCTAGCACATGAATCACTGAACGGAATCACGGTGTGATAGTTGATTGATGTTCTTCCCTCAGAACTGATAGTGTCACTTTCATCACGCTCAATTTGTTGGTCAGGCTAGGAAGACGCACTGTGAAAAACACATTCCTCCAACAAAGGAACAGACAGAAAAATAAACTCACAAGATATTTTCAGAATTGTCAAGTCTTGAAGCTTCTTTTTGTTTTATTTTTCTTGCTAAATGTTTTTACTGAGAAATTTTTGTCCAGTATACTCATTTGCAAAAATGTAGGATTCTAGCTGTCCATGCATACTGTTAACCTAACAAAGGGGGTCACTGTCACTGACCCTAATTCAATTAGAACCTTGTATTTCCTTACCCGAAACACACATAAAAGAATCCAAACCAGCTGCTGTCAAGCAGATTCTGACTCAACGTTCCAGAGGGTTTTCATGGCTGTAAACTTTTGGAAGCAGATCACCAGGCTTTTCTTCTGAGGTGCTTCTGGGGATTTGAATCACAAACCTTTCAGTTTTCATGTATCACATGATAATATACAAATACTCTTATTATATATAAATATATTCATATATGTATGTTTGATTAAACCGTATGAAATTGCTGATATTTGACTGCTTTTTACCTATAAAAATGGTGACAGTTCAACTTACCAGGTAAACACACACATACCCACACACACAAACCCATTTTTTTCTCTCACAACATACCTTTTCATCAGCATCACTTAACCATGTTCACCACCCACGTACTCCTACCTGAAACATAGCACACTGTTAAATCTGTAGTTTGTACTAAATCTGGCACCTAAGTGGAACCTTGAAAAACTGAACATTCTATAGCATGGGTGAACTAGTTCAAATTCCATGTTTCAGCCCTTTAAACAGTCCTCGCATACATAGTAAAAGTCTCATCCCTTTCCCCTTTTATTACATTTTTCAGCCAGCATCTCAGCTCTACTTAAACCACAGCTCTATTTTGTGTCTACACCTGCATAACTGAAGATGGTTGGAGAAACATTTATCATGAACTTCATTTTACAATTGAACCTGTAAGTCTCAAGTGAACCTTCAACAATATCAACTAAAATTCCCCAATGAAATGACCATATCAGTCACTGAAAACAATTATTTTGTACCTTTTCTTATACCCTCTTCTCAAACCTTCAGCAATTTATTTCATTAGTAAGAAAATAGAAGCAAGAAGAGAAATATCTCATACTCCATCACTAAACCTACTAGCCTATAATCATTTGTCCTAGCATAGTCTGTTTTTCCTTCTACCACACTAGACAAATATTTCTTATTTCTGTTAAAAACTATGCTGTCTTTGACCTTCATCTCTCATTCTGTGTTGATTTTTCAAGGAATTGGGTATTAAAGTTATCTCCTTTTTCTTCCACATCATGCATTTTACTCTTACTAAAAGTAAGTACTCTTACTCTCTCCAGGCTAAAATGACTTAAAAGTAAAAATAAATAAATAGATACAAATTCTCTATTCTCCCTATGTCTTCTCAAGTGCTTCTCTATCTTCTTTTTCCTCTTTAGAGTAAAAATTATTAAAAGTATTATCTATCCTCACTGTTTCCACTTTCTATCTTTCCATTTGGTCTTTAACCATACCAGTCTGGTCTCCCCATACTCATGTCAAGGGGGAACTTCAATTCCCACGTTGCCAAATCCAATGATCTATCTGAAGTCTTCATCTCAGTTTATCTGCAGTTGCATCAAATATTCCTTTCAGAGTTTCTAATTGATACAGCCAGATGGCATGAAATTGATACTGATGGAGTTTAAATTAAAAAAAAAAAATGGTGCCTTTAACATTTATCTGTTAATCCTTCTTATTCCATTATTGGAAATGGCATAAATTTTTAGTACAGAACTAATTCATTGGAACATCTAGTCCTTACTTTTTGCTGGATTCAAAATCCCACCTTGGGTAGGTCTTTTACTTTAGGAAGAAAAGCATTTTTAACCATGGATTGCTCCTATTCTAATTATTGATATTTGAAAAGGAGACCTCTAAGACATTTAAATATTTGAAAAACAAAAACAAAAATCTTGTGTCTTTAATAGTACCAGGAAGAACAAATAAGTGCCTCAAGAATGTTACTTTTTATTTTAATTAAGCAGGATAGAAATGATTTTGTGCTTGTATATTTCTAAGTCTGTATCATTTAAATTGATGAGAGAATTTTTCATGGTATTTACAACAATATGCAGCAAGAACTGAACAAGCTTTTAAGAGAACATGTAGTCATAGAATGTC
Organism: Dugong dugon; assembly: GCA_030035585.1. Taxonomy (NCBI): domain Eukaryota; kingdom Metazoa; phylum Chordata; class Mammalia; order Sirenia; family Dugongidae; genus Dugong; species Dugong dugon. The sequence goes on along the minus strand of CM057472.1, from coordinate 95,838,629 downwards.
TTTTACTTTTAGTCTGTTGAGGTTAAAACAATGTAAGTTATTTTTTAATAAATATTTGTCTGAAATTTACATGAATACAAATTAGGTTCCAACTTTACCAATTTAGATCAGTCGGTTACTTGAAATTATTTCTTATACTAATATGAGATTTCCTTAATTGACTTATTCTATGACTTACACTGGGTTTTAATCACTTGAGTTGGTAGGATTTTTTTGTTTGTTTGTTGTAATTTTGAAAACACAGAAAGAAAACAAATTCTATATCAACCATCCAAGTTACTACCACACAAAGTTAAAAGACATTTCCATATTATCATAATAGTTTTAAGACAGATTTTTTTAGAAAATAGTTAATTGTATGTAAAATGCAAGTATTCTCTATCACTCAACCAATGGAGGACAAACAGCTCACTATAGTTAGTACTTTCAAAAACATTTTAGAAATATACATAAACTATATCTTATTATATATATGTTGCTCTGCTACTCTTTCATTTATTTTTTTTAGTTTTAGTCATATAGTCATGCTGTAGTACTACATTATATAAAATGTTTATATACGTGTCCTTCTAGTGAGTATTTTGTTCATTTCCAAACTATCACTATCACACTGTTCCAATGATCTTAAATACCGCAAATTTGTTCTCTAGTGATCTTGTAATTAAAAAACAAAAACAAAAATAAAATAAAATAAAACTTAAAAAAAAAAGATTGGCATAAAATCATGAAAGAAGGCATGTTAAGCAAATATGAACCGAGAAATCTAGAATAGCATTCTTAAAATCTTTCAAAATAAAATTTGAAGCTAAACATATCATATGGGAAAGAAATAATACATAATGATGAAAGAAACATAAAGGCAAAGATGTATCTGTATAAACAAACATATAATTAATAATAAATCTTCACGTTACATATTAAAACAAGTGAGAGAGCTATAGGGAGAAATATACAAATCATCAAATTTAGCAGATCCATCAAGCAAACAAACATAAGCAAATATACTGAAGATCTGATAAGTAACTAATAAACCCAAGCTATCATCTACACAAAACACAAGATTATTCTTTCCAAGCACACATGAAATATTAAGAAAACTGAAATAAGTTTAAAGCCATAAAAGAAGCCTCAGTGGACGCTGAAAAATCAATTTCTTAGAAATGATATATGCTGAGCATACTGCAATAACATTAGAAATCAGAAATAAAAGAGTAGTTAAAATATTTATACACAAGGAAACTATGTTATACATTTTAAATAAAACACACTTTAAAATGGGTTCAAAGGGTGAACTAAGAAGCATTTAGAACTAAATTACAAAGACCACCTCACACATTACAATTTGTGAGATACAGTTCTGCTAATGTTTAGAGAAATATGAAAGTTTAAATATATTCATCAAAAAACAGGATGATTAAGAATGGTTGCCTAAAGTTAGGGTGACCATCCCTCTCAGTTTATACCTGTTTTCTAATTTTTATGTCCAATTTCTTTAAAACAAAATACTATCATTAATTAGTGCTTTAAATAAACCAAATAGGTTTGATAGTACTCTACTTTTTACTTGCAGCTTCTGCCATGGTCTCAACTAGTAGTGTGTGAAACACATGTGAACACTTATTTTAACACATGGTTAAATTTGAAATATGACCAGAAATAAAATGCCATTCTTTTCTCAAACCTCTCTAAACCCAAGCTAGTACTTCATTTAAGCAACAAAGAGTTGGGTTTCTCTAATAAAATCAAGTGCGCTCAGAGAGCAGTATATAGGCAAAACTACCTCCTCCAATTTGTGGATAATTGTGAGAGAAGTATTAGACATCATTATTACTGTTGGCCATTTAATGCACTAGGCAGGTGTGCAGGGACCTAGGCTGTGGCTTGTGAGATGAACAAAGCCACAAGGCACTGATTGGTTGGATCAGCAGAAACATGACAGTTTGTATACAAAGTGTATATGTGTGGTAAATGGAGCCTGACCAGTCCTGCAGTACAGCATATAAAGAATAGTCTGAATGTTTTGCTACAGTAGTATTGTTGCGGGCCCAAGTGGGTCCCTTCTTGGTGCACTGTAAAGCCAAGAGACACACTGAGTTTTGAGGAAAGAGAAAGTAGTTTATTGCAGAGCAGCAATGCAAAGAGCCAGGGGACTTGCCCAGATCTGACTCCCCGAGCAGGGGCTAGGCTACAGCCTTTATTGGGATTCTAATCTGGAAGTTATACATATTCATCAATTTTCTTGGGAATTTTATACATTGCTAATTTGGGGCTGAGAGAGTGCGTGTGCAGTGGTCCTATGTTGCATGTCTGCACTATGCATGATCTGCAGGCCAGATCTGGTTCAGGCTGCTTTTTGTTTAACACTCTGGCCTTGGTTTCTTGAAACACCTGATTTTTTCTTTTTTTTTTTTTTGCAAAACAAGCTAACAAAGTGGTTAAGCAAGGAGTATGGGGGAGGTTAGATAAGAAACTGAAATACGCTGGGATGATCGAAGCCCTGGCCTCTGCTTCGGTATTATCATTTATTGTTTAGCAAACATCTGCAGCCACTTTTGAAACTTATTTGGCAATGCTTTTTAAAGGTTTGAAATAAATATTTTAGCATGAATGAGCTCATATTTAAAGGTGCATATGTAAGGAAAAAAGTACTTAATTTTGGCTTATCAAGATAGAATATGTAAGTTGCAAAAATATTTGTTGACATTTACCATCCATAATGGTGGCTACTAGCTATGTCATTGACTACATGAAAAATTGGAGACATAAATCTGTGGAAGGAGCGTTAACATCTATTTCAAAAGTTAGGAGCTGACGTAAAGAAACTGTGTCCAAAAACACCTATAGCGCCAGAAGGTACATCCACATATCATTCTGTAAAACATTATCTTTCACTTACATAAAATGTGCTATTAAATTAATTTCATTCACTTTTTAATTCAAGTGTTTTTGTATGTAGGAAATATGAACAAATAACTGCTATTGTTTTGGCTGCATTGGCAGAAGAAAAAAATTTATCAGCAGTTGATTTATTCCAGTTTTATAGCAATGCCAGCAGATGCTTTAACTTTTTAATTAGTTCAAATAATGATTTTTTTTTAATTCAGTTTAAGAAATCAAATTAAGTTTTTGGAATTTATTCTGTCAAAAGTGAATTACTTGAGATTATTGAAAATGCTATTATACATTCAGAAATTTTTTTTTGAGAAATAAATGAAGTCAAAGAAAGAAAAAGGTAAATGAATTTAAATTAAAATTTAAAATTTCTGTGTACCAAAATATATGATCTAAAAATGTTAAAAAATGTTAGAATCTAAATCCATATATTTGGAATACAAATAACTGGAAAAGGATTAGTATCAAGAATACATAAAGAATATTTATAGGTTTTTTTAAGATAAAAACACAAAACATTTAACATTTGGGCAATAGACATAAATGGACATTTCACAATAAGGAAGAGGGCATGGATAATGCAATATGAAAAATGCAATCTCATAAGAGTTCAGTGATTTGAAAATTGAAATGACAATGAAATACAAGTTTATTCCTACCATATTGGAATAAATGACAGGCTAAAATATGAAGAGTTGGTGACATTATAGAGAAATTTTTAACAATGTGTACCAGATGGCATGTACAAGAATGTTTGTAGTTGAATTGTTTTTAGGAAAATAATGCATAAATACATTAAATAAAATACTATACTCTTAGGAAATAAATAAATTGGAAGTGTATATATCAGTATAGATAAATCTCACAAATATAATATTTGGCAAAATAAGCAAGTCACAGAAGAATACATAAGCTCTGTGTGTTAAACATGCAAAATGAGAAAATACATTGCTAAATAATTTGCACAAATTAAAAAAAAAAAAGCAACAGACTGCAAGCATACAATTCACAACGGAGGCTCCTTCTGCCATGGAGATAGGATTTGCCTTCAAGAAGATTTGTAGATGGAGCATCAATGTATTGAGTATCATTCTTTAATCTAAGTTAGATAATGGATATATGAACAATTATTATAATACTTTTTATACATTTTGTATGTCTATGCACAGTTTTTCGTGTATTTTAAATATGTTTAAAAGTGTTACTGCAAAAATAAGAACTTAAGGACATACATACAACCAAAAAACTATGATCCTAAGTAATAATATAATCTGTCTACCCCTCACCTCCAGTATAACAACCATGTCAAAACTGTGAGCATAAGAAAGACTATTTAAATAAATAACACAAAAGAGTAGAATACATACAGGTGAAAAGTAATTTTATGAGTAAAAAAGTTTAGTAGGGGAATTATCTGAGTGGTCGGCAGATAATGGGTAACAAGGAAAATTTAAGAAATATGGAGGGCATTCTAAATAAATGAAAACACCCCAGTACTAAGAATCGCAGAAAAAAAATATACATACATACTTACATATATTCTGAATACACATATGCATATATATCTGAAAATCTTTGAATAAATTATTGTTTTTGCAAAATTAAATAAATACTATTTAATATGTTGCACTCCCCATGTACTATGCAGTGTTTTAACGTATTTTTATATGTTAATTCATTTAATGTTCAAAAATCCATATGTCAAAGATATTATTACTGTTAGCCATACTTTACATATTTTAGGAAGTCAGAAAGTCACACAGCTGGTAATGATAGTTCTACAGTTTGAACTCAGTTGATCTGCTTTGAGTTAGTACTCTTAACTATGATAAACTCTGTAAAATAATGATAATAATAAATAAAATGAGAAAATAAAAATTAAACTATATTTTCTTACCTCATTGAAGTTTGTTTACCAAGAACCTACAACATACATTATACTTAACTTAGAAACTTTAGCTGTATTTCCTTAAAGATTAGAGAAAAGACAAGGATGATCATTATCATCAGCTTTAATGTTTATGTCAGCTCCTCCAACACTGTAACACAAGGAAAAGTTAGAGAGAGAGCTGTAAAGGTTAGAGAGGGAGGAATAACATTCTCTATATGGACAGACAATGTGATCCTATACATTAAACAATCACTGTAATCAACAAAGTGTTCTACTAAATGATAATTCAACAGGATTGTCAGATTCATATGCAACTTAAAAAAAATGAACTGTTTCTCTGTAATAGTAAAATCTCTTAAAAAAACAGAAAATAATATATAATAGCAACATAAATTATCAGATGATTAATAAGTGACTTGAAGAATACACATTATACATGCAGAGAATAAAATTAAATAACACAACGAATTATGAACAAACGGAGATAGGTCATGTTCATGAATGCAGCTAACTAATAATGTAAGATGTCAATACATTCACAATAAGTGTATGAATTCAGCACAATCTTAGTGATAGTTTAGCTATCTTTTGATAAATTTCATAGACTCATTTTAAATTTATTTGGAAGAATATAGATTCATGAGTCATAAAGACAGATATCACAGTATAACAAAAACATGGTTTAAAAAAATTAAAAAGTATAGCACTCGTGTGGGAACTGAAAAATAGTCAAAAATAACAATTAGAGAGCTCAGAGTTCTACAGTGGGAAATTGATATCTGATAAGGTGGCAACACAAGAGAATGGGCTGAAGTATAAACCACTGGAAATCAAATGATGTTGGGAAAATTCATTCTCACAATACAAAGAATAAAAATCTATCTAATGTCTATTTTTATATATAATTGTGTACTCCATTCAGATTCAATTTAAATGTTAATGTTTTAGACACAAAGTTAGTAGGAGAAAATACATATGAGTATTGTGGTGAGTGATGGTGAGTAGAAAATTTATTCAACAAGATCCAAAAATCATAAATGATAAGCAAAAAAAAAAAAAGATGCATGTGAGATTCTCTCAAAAGTAAGGATTGCTCTAGACCTTGATGTAGCATATAAGACTCAAAGTCTCCTGTTGATAACAAATATGGTGTAAAGCTCTTTATGCTATGCTTTAAAAAATCAGTACAGCAGCCTACTATCCCATATACAGACCGTCCAGGGGTTACGAACTTCTGACTTACTGACAGCTAGTAGTTAAGAATGGATTGCCATGAAGCCTATTATATTACAAATTAGAGTTAAATACATGCAATGGTTGGTGATAACAAATGTATGCTATACTTTGTGAGGCTCATGAGAACATTACATGGTTTGGAAGTGTTTCTTCGGTGCTTTATATGCATAAAAACCAAACCCATTGCCATCCAGTTGATTCCAACTCATAGCCACCCTACAGCACAGAGAAGAACTGCCCCATAGAGTTACCAGGGAGCACCTGGTGGATTCAAACTCCCAATCTTTTAGTTAGCAGCCTTAGCACTTAACCACTAGGCCTCCAGGGTTTCCTTTATATGCACAGAAAGGTGAAATGTATACTACATACTAAGACAAATCTTTGACTGATGCTAACTAAAAACTGTATGTACCTGTTCTGACTTGCCTACAGATTTGACTTAAAGACATGGAAGACAGACTTAGGAACAGATCTTGTTGGTAACCCAGGGACTGCCTGTAATTAAAAAAAGAAAAACTCAGTATATTATTATAAGATAAAATTAAATGAATAAATTATAATGAATTATTTAGTATTTGAAAATGTACATGCTTGATCAGGACTATATTAGCATCTACACACAGAATCACTCTGACTTCAAGACTACATATGTAATTTATGCAGGAGTGTTGGATTAGGTACTCTAGTGCCAGAAGGAACACTGACATCAATAATCTGACTTTCAGAAATGGTGAACAACTCTTGGTAAAGTTCCATACAAAGTTTTCTCTTGACTAACATTATAAATGTTATTCTGGAAAAAAATCAATATATATTAAAAACAAGGCAAAAATTACTTTGTGAAATATTTAAAATTGAATTGGTTTCTAAGATCAAATAATTATAAGCATTTTCTAGCTAAATTATTGCCTTGTAGGACATTTGAAAGTTGTGTAGAATATATCGTTTTCTTGTTTCCAGTCCATGACATGCCAAGATAAATATTTCAATCACTGAGATAACAAAAAATGTCTCTACACATTTCCAAAATTCCAAGGGGGGGAAATATCCTCCTTTGAGAACAACTGAGTTAGACCAATTTAACAGACAAATGGCAGATAGGGAAACGCCTTCCACCATGTTTAAAACTCACATGTGTTTCATGTCTAGACTACATGAGGAATTCCTGAAAATGAATAATAAATTGACAGAAACTAAAGTAAAAAAAAAAGACAATAAATACAGACATTACTCTGAAGGTGACTACTTAGTGGATAAGAAATGTCAAAATCAATAATCAGAGAAATGAAAACCCAATATATACACATCTAATCAGCATAAATTAAACAGATTATCCAATTATTGAGAAAGACATACACATTAGCAGAAACAATTGAGTGCTGCTAGTTGACTGTAGTCTGGTACAGGTCTTCTGAAGAGCAATCTACCAGTAGGTAGCCATATTAACTATGAATTTACTCTATGATACAAAAATTATACTATCTACAGGGATATCCATAAACATGTTCAGTATAGTATTATTAATGGTAGCAAGTAGTTGGAGACAGCCTAGATATCAAAAAAGAAGAAAGGAATAACTCTTGATGTAAAGCATCTGAGAAGATGAGAAGAGATGAGATGGAATTTAGATCACTTTTGTAATGTTAACCTATAATAACACAGTAAAAATTCATTTAATTAAAAAACATGAAGTTGCAGGAAAGAGAGAAGGAGAGACAGAGAGAGAGAGAACACGAGAGAGAATGTATGAGAGAAAGAGAGAGAGAGGGAAGAAAAGGGAAGAAACAAAGAAAGGAAGAGAGAAAAAGGAAAAAACTGTGTTAGGATCTAAGGTTTCCCGTATGATGGCTTTGGTTTACTCTACAACATCAAAAGCGATGACCTGTACTCCTTTACTAAGGGGAAAGAAGTGAGGGATGATAAGAAATTTAAGGCCAGTTGAGAAGATAGAAACTACCAATGTGGTCAATAGGAAAGATATTATTCAGAAAAAAAATGCAAGAAAGTGATCTTTCTAGAAACTATGTTTTCCATCTTTCGTCAGGATGACAAATGTGATGCACTTTAGAAGCTTAGAGGTCTTAGAACATTAGAACTATCAACTTATGCCAGATATGTGAAAATATTTTAAAACCTAGACATAGTACAGGGGGAAACCAAGAAACTCCAGAAATGTAGATCAGGGGAAGTTCAGAGAGGAGATAATGTCTGAGCTCAAAAAATTATTAGGCATAGAAAGAAGCATAGAGGGAGGATGATTTCCCAGTCAAAAGGAAAAAAAAAAAAAAATAGGTGCAAAGGCAGGGTTATGAAAAAAAGCATAAGAATTTTTTTTTTTTTTTTGGACATCAGTTTGTTTAATACACTTAGCAAAATACTAGATTTTTGAACACAGGGTAATGGAAGTATGGGAAGATATGATACTTCTGAAATGGACTTCATATCTATATCTATAGATATAGTGTGTATGTGTGCGTGTGTCAAGTTGTGTGTGTAGAATTATGTCTATCATTTATCATCTATCTCTTAATGAGAATTTATCTTGTGACAGAGTTATTAATAACGTTGTCTTACTTTTTTTTTATTTTAGTACACTTGAAAACAACGCATCAATGACATCAATCAAGGGTATCAATGATCATGAAGATGGCATAAGACTGGACAGTGTTTCAGTTACACATAAGATCTCCATGAGTCTAAATTGACTTGATGGTACCTAACAACAAAAACAACAAAAATGATAATGAAACCCAGTTATTCGGATGAAAAGTAGAAACAAAATGGAAGAAAAAGTTTTAGGATGAAATCACTGAACAGAGTAGGAAAATTTATGTTAGGAATATAGTCCCTTGAATGTTATTTTTCAATATTTACAAAGAGCCTCTGTTGCACAATCCTTTGGGTTCTTGAAATGTGCTGAATCCTATTAAAAATGCATGCATATTGATGCATTTTATTTTCCACTGCCACTTACATGACCTCATTCATTGTAATTTATAAATTTCACTAAGGAATAATATGCCAAAATGCATAAAGCAAGCTAAATTGTATCTTTTTCCAAACTGCAATTTCTTTTACCAATTAAATAATTTTATTGGACAGAATACATGGAATAATTTATAACCCAATAAAATTATAAGAATACAAAATGTGATCAGCATCATTATAAGAGCCCTTTAGATCACAGTTTCTAATATTTTCTTATCCACTGAGAATTACCAGATTTTATTTTCAGTTATAAACATTAATGTTTTACATTTGCCAGTATGTTATACCAATGCTATTTAATACTTGGCTAACTTAAAAGGCATCCCACCATTTTTTTTTTCCTTAGATGTTGTTAATGTAGACCACCAAACTCTAGAGAGGCAAATGCCTCTGTCAGTGATCTAGGGGTAAAGCTTCTTCAAGAGTGCTGTTCCGTATTAATATGAACACCATCATGAAAATAGACATCTCTAATTGTAAGTAAAAAGTTGGGAGGGAATTGTGTTTTATCCATCAAATTAAGTATCAGAAAAAGCAAAATCTTTCTCTCAAATCTTATGAGTATTAACTCTTACATGTTTTTTGCTTAATCTCACATGGAAAATGTACCTTAACGTTGTTATTTAGGAATGTGCATTAGCCACTGGGGTTGGTCATGGGATGAAGGTGTGGGTGCAAGGAGGAAAGTCCACTGACTCAGGTTCTATCTCTGTCTCTGTCTCTGACATGTTTTAATGCTAAGTCATTTATAATGCTCTGGGGCCTCAATGTTGTCATTTATAAAATTATGGAGTTAAAGCAGATCTATGGATTTCAATGAGTGTGCCACAGAAGCCCAGCATTCACTGTAGTTATGATTCCAGGTTAGGAGAAGACTTTACCCTGATTCAACCAGAGATGGTCTTTATTTATTTATTTATTTTATTGTGCTTTAAGTGAAAGTTTACAGTTCAAGTCAGTTTCTCATACAAAAATTTATAGGCACATTGCTATGTGACCCTAGCTGCTCTCCCTGTAATGTGACAGCACACTCCTCCTTTCCACTCCGGATTTCCTGTGTCCATTCAACCAGCTCCTGTCCCTTTTTGTCTTCTCATCTCACCTCCAGACAGGAGCTGCCCATTTAGTCTCATGTATCTACTTGAGCTAAGAAGCACTCTCTTCACGAGTATCATTTTATGCCCCATAGTCCAATCTAATCTGTGAAAAGGTGGCTACTGGAATGGTTTCAGTTCTGGGCTAATGGAGAGTCCAGGGGCCATGTCTTCCAGGATCCCTCCAGTCTCAGTCAGACCATTAAGTCTGGTCTTCTTACTAGAATCTGAGTTCTGCATCCCACTTTTCTCCTGCTCCATCTGGGACTTACTGTTGTGTTCCCTGTCAGGGTGGTCACTGGTAGTAGCCAGGCACCATCTAGTTCTTCTGGTCTCAGGCTGATGGAATCTCTGGTTTATGTGACCCTTTCTGAGATGGTCTTTATTTACATGTGTTTTATATGTTGGCTTCTCTACTTTTTTTTTTTAAGGAAGGTTATCTACCACTAAAAAAATAAATGAAATAAAATTAGAAAAAGCTGAGTGGAAAATGGACTCCACAAGGTGTGCCCTGTTATCTGGGTCTTGATTGGCTGTGTTGTCCTGTATATCCTTTATGATGACACTGACTTAGAGTGTTTTGGTCTTGTAACCAGGCCTACCCAACATGGAAGTACCCAACAGTAGGCATGCAGTATTACTGGGGTTGGTTGGGCAGAGAAAATATCAAACATGAAGCAAAAGGATATCCTTTCATGCACAGTAAGGCAGAATCCAAAGCAAGCTACATTTGGAGATCTAGGTAGCTAGGGAAGTTTTCAGACTCAAAAGCCGGCAAGTTCAAGTCATCAAGTTAAAACTTCTCTGTCTGATCAGAGATATTGGCATGGCGATGAGGGTCCAAGTTTCATAAGAATAGACAAATTTTCCAGATGACAACTCAAGCTCATAAAATATATGGAGTTTTTAAAATTGGTGCCATAAAGTCAAGGCTATCATAAAACAATGATTGACAAGGTCCAAAGACCCTTGTGTTGAGCTACAATTACTAATATTTGTCTTATTAAGGTTTACGAGAGGTGCTGCGTATTTTAGGGTGAAGGACTAAACTCTGTAACAAAGAGATCCCAAAATGCAATGGTTCTGATGAAATAGATTTTATGCCCTGAGCCTATGTTCTGGATTGGCAATGGGTTTTGCTACATAAAGTTATTCAGGGAACCAGATTTCTTCCACTTTTCTCTCAGCCGCTGCCTAAGAAATTGTTCTCCTCTGTGTGAGTGGAGAAGCCCTGGTGGTGCAGTAATTAAAGCACTCGGCTGCTAACCAAATGGTCTGCTGTTCAAACCCATGAACTTCCCCAAGGGAGAACAAAGTGGCAGTCTGCTTTTGTAAAGATTTACAGCCTTGAAAACACTATGCGGCAGTTCTACTTTGTCCTGTAAGGTCGCTATGAGTGGGAATTGACTTGAAGGCAGTGGGATTGAGTTGGTTTTGGTGGGAGTAGAAGCTTGTTGTTGCCAAATTCAGGTCATAACCAGTGGGAAAGGGAAAATGGAGTAGGCACAGCTGTTCCCTGAAAGGCCCAGCCTAGAAGTGGCCCAAATCATGTCGGCTCACATTCCACTGATCAGAACTTAGGCATTTGACTACACCTACCCGCAAGTGAACCTGGCAAACATAGTGTACCATGATAGTGACTATGTTTCTATATCTACGGAATAAGGGGAGAGAGGATTTTAGTGGACTGTTAGCAATCTCTGCCGCAAGTCCTATCTAGTTAGGAGTAAATGACTTCAGATCTAGGAAAGAATTGTGCAAAAGATAGAAACAGATAAAATTTTGTTACAAACACACATGATCAAATCAGGGTGTATTTTGTCTTCCTACTCCATGAAGAATGTAACATAGCGTGTATTTTGCTGTTTACTATTTTTTTCCCAGTAAATAGGAAACATCAAAATGGGTGCTACGTTACTTTTTTCATGAGGTATGGAAACAGTGCATAGAAATATGTTGTTGTTGTGTGTGTGTATATTTCTCTAAGAACACACTTACTATCTTATAAACCACATCTATAAGAACAAACTACAACCTAATGCAAAATAGCATTTACTCAACCTGCCAGAAATAGGAATATAAGTAGTAGGTTTAGAAGGGTGTCAATTTTCACTACAGAACAAGTGGAACCATAAACACTCATTCAGAACATAATAGGTACATTGTAGAGGGGTTTCTATTTTTATAAAAGAATAGTCCACATACTACTGTGTGCACACATTTACATATATATTTTAAGAGAAAAGGTTACTGTAGTCGTCTGTAAAATTATATTTGTATCTTGACATACTGAAAAGAAAATTTACAATTTGTGTAATCTAATGTCATTAATATCATATGCTATCAAAATTCTGGGGAAGATAATTAAAAAATGTCTGCAGCTGTACACCGACAGGGACCTGCCAGAAATTCAAGCCAGATTCAGAAGGGCACCTGGAACAAGGAATATCACTGCTGATGTCAGATGGATCTTGACTGAAAGCAAAAAATACCAAAAAAAAAAAAAAAAAAAAAAGTTTATCTGTGCTTTATTGACTAAACAGGCATTTGACTGTACGCATCATAAAAAATTATTGATAACATTGTGAAGAATGGGAATTCCAGAACTCTTAATTGTGCCCATGTGAAACCTGTGTATGAATCAAGACACAATAATTGGAACAGAACAAGGAGATGCCGTGTAGTTTAAAACTGGAAAAGGTGTGTGACAGGGTTGTATTCTTTCATCTTACTTATTCAATATATATGCTTAACAAATAATACAAGAAGTTGGGCTCTATGAAGAAGAGTAAAGCAACAGGATTGGAGGAAGACTCATTAACAACCTGAGATATGTAGATGACACAACTTTGGTTGCTGAGCATGAAAGAGGACCTGAAGCACTTACTGATGAAGATCAAAAGTCTTCATTACCGATTACATCTAAACATAAGGACAATGAAAATCCTTACAAATAGACGACATCATAATAACTGGTGAATAAATTAAAGTTGTCGAAGGATTTCATTCTTCTTGGATCAACAATCAACACCCATGGAAGCAGCAGTCGAGAAATCAAATAACGTATTGCACTGGGAAAATCTGCTGCAAAAGACTTCTTTAAAGCATTAAGAAGCAAAAATATCATTTTGATGACTAAGGTGTGCCTGAGCCAAGCCATGTTCTTTTAAACTGCCTCATATCCATGGGAAAGCTGAACAATGAAAAAGAACGATTGAAGAAAAATTGATACATTCGAATCGTGGTGTTGGTGAAGGATATTGAATATACCATGGACTGCCAGAAGAATGAATAAATCTGCCTTGGAAGAAATGCAGCCAGAATGCTCCTTAGAAGTAAGGACAGAAAGATTTTGTCTGGCTTTCTTTGGACATATCTTCACGAGGGACCAATCTCTGGAGAAAGACATCATTCTTGGTAGATGGTCCGAGAAAAAGAAGGACATGCTCAATGGATTGACACAGTGGCTATAATAATGAAATCAAACATACCTACTATTGTGAGGATGACACAGGCCTGGGCAGCATTTCATTCTGTTATGAATGGAGTCAATATGAGTCAGAGCCAACTCAACAGCAGCCAATAACAATCCATTTATCATTAGAATCACTTGTTCTTTCTATTAGCTGAAAAAATGAAACATCAGTTACTTATTCCATACATTATTTAATATCAGGATCACTGATTTTCCATATAAATCTGTGAAGTGAACTATTCATTTTTCACCAGTAATTAGTGAACTGGGGTTCCATGGCTATATAGCTCAGGAGTCCATGACAACTCTGATTTCTGTCATTTGGATGTCCACACAACTTTGATTTCTGTCTCAATCTCCAATTCAGATTTTTTGGGGCAATTATGTGAATGAAAGTGCATGCTTTGCCACACCCATAATTACTACTTATCAAAATTTCCCCATAATTATCTTTCCTCCAAAGGCTGTTGCTTAGACTTAATTGCTGATACAGAATGCTTTCCAAATCAACAAATTGAATACATATGCACAAATAATTACTTCTTGTAAGTGTTCTGAATAATATTAGGTGAGAGGAAGGTAAGAAGTGGTTAGTGTCAGTTTTCAGGAAAAGGTGAGCTAATTAAAACAAAACAAAACAAAACTAATTAGCAGTGTACAGCTGAGTCCTGCAGAGACCCGGAGAAAAATCTTATCACAAAGGTCTCTGTAAAGGGGTATATTTAGAGTTGAACTTCTAGCTTTCCAGATTTTACATAATCAACCGGGCATTTTGTTTGTTTCTCAGTGTGTTTGGCTGTGAGGAAGCCAAAAACTGTTAACAATTCTTTAAAGAGGCTCAAAATAGAGAAACGCTAAACAAACTGTCAATACAGACTCATTAGAGAAAACATGTACACACATGCGCGTGCGCGCACACGTGTGCATACTCACAAATATTTCTTTCCAGTTGCTTTAGCTCTTTGTGTTTGGGTGAAGAGTCTCTAGCCCCAGGGCATTTTAAATGTTTATTTTTCTAAATGGCCTTAGATTCTATAGGCCTTACCTTAGACATGGGATTTGCAATTGTTAGCCTCCATGACAGAGCTCTCCTTTCATTTGACTTTGAATTCTAATGTCCTGCAATCAACAAAACAGTGTTCCAGTTAAGGATATAAATTGTGTTGTGGGTTTAAAGTCAAAGAATAGTTTTGTTTATTTTGTTTTGTGTGGTTTTTTTCAGAGTAATCAAGATGGGTTATATAAATTATCAACCAGTTGTTGCCCCTGTTACTTATCTCTACGTTCTCCAATGTCACAATGATCATCATATTATTGTCACTGATTATTTAAAAACATTTCTCCCTAGTCAGACTTAAACTAAGTAAAGGCAGAACTGTGTCTTTGGTTATCACTTTTGTATTTACAGCATCTAGTACAATGCCACAGCAGAGACACAAAAGTATTTGTTGAGTGAAGTGTTAATTGAGTAACATCAAAAAGGTATGGAAATAGTGCACAAGCAATCTACCTGAGAAACAAAAGTACAACACAAAGTCCATAATTCTCTATGTAGAATCACTTCTGGAAAAATAAAGAAAACCACATAAAGCCTATGACAAAATTTGCAAGAAAAGAAAAAAAATATGAATTTCAGATTTGCCTTTAGGAGAAATAAATACAATTAAAAAAATGCTACAGTGCTAGTTAAATAGCCTAGTTGAGGATGGAGTAGAAGACTAACCACAAATTTCAGTGTTTTCACACAACAAAGATTTAATTCTTTCTCAAGATATATCCAGTGAAGGTTTGTAAGGAATGGTACTTCTTACATGTCTTAGATTCTTAGTGCTGCTATAATAGAAATATCATAAGTGGGGGTCTTTAACAAACAGAAATTTATTTTCTCACAATTTAGGAGTCTAGGAGTCTGAATTCAGGGCACCATTTCTGTGGGAAAGCTCTCTTTGTCCGCTCTATCGGAAAATCTTGTCTCAGTTTCTCTACTGTTCTCCACATTCCTTGGAGATCTCTACGTGGCATCTATCTTTACCCTATTTGTGCTTCTTGCTTTTGTGATGAATCTGTTCCTTTTATATCCCAAAAGTGATTGGTCTAAGACACACCCTACACTGATATGCCCTCATTAACATAACAAAGGAAACCCTATTCCCAAATAAGATTACATCCACAGGCATAAGGATTAGGATTTACAGCACACATATTTTTGGGTGACACAGTTCAGTCCATAACACCACATCACTCAGGTTCCATGACGATGGGACCCTACCATCTTGAAAATGTGACTTCCTTAGTGGACTTGCTAGGAAAGAAAGTCCATGGAGAGCTCCTTGTTCCTTTATGCTTTGGTCCGGAAGTAATACACGTCACTTCACTCATAGCTCACTGACCAGGACTAATTATAACGTTGTTTAATCCCAAAATAGCTGGGAATTGTAGTCTTCAGTATGCCCCAAATGATTTAATATCTTTATGGTGATTGTTTAATTAATAAAACAATTTTAAAATTAACTAATAGAAAAAGTTCTGAGCATAGCATAGGAGAATTTGGAAATAGAAGAGAAATGATAGACAGCCTAATCCTAATGAATTTTAGATTATTTTATAGATCAATAAATCATCATTAAAAGTGTATTATGCAAGATCCAAATATATATAGGTCAATGGAAAAATAGTTTTACTAAAAATTGATTCAATTTTATAAGAGAATTAAATAGATGTACAAAGTTATCACAAATCAATAAGGAAAGTAAAGATGAATGAATAGAATTTAGCCAATTAGTTAATCATTTAGAAAAAGTCATTTAGATCTCATAATATTATAGATTGATTACATATGAGATGAAAATAAACTTACCTCTAAAAATTAACATATCATACTAATTATTAGATAGGGAAGATTTCCTAATATTAAATTTAATGCAAGATACACCAAATAAAAGATGAAAAGATTTTTGCCCATAAAAGTTTTTAAAACTGTCAATTCCAACTCATAGCAACCCTACATGACAGAGTAGAACGGCCCCATGCAGTTTTCTAAGCTTTAATCTAAAGAGAGGACATTACAGAACTTAAAATGCAAATATCAAGGAGTAAAACTAAATATAATAGATTAAAACACACAGAAGTAATGTATTCTACATAAAACATTTTTATAGCTGTTATGAAATATTGTATATGTGCAAAAGCTTCAGCAAACAACTAAGAAAAAAATAAGGAAAAGGAAACCTGAATGTCTAATACATGTTGGGGAAAATATTAAAACTCACCAGTATATTAAACAAGTGAGAATGAAGAAAACCAAAGACACAAAGGAAAAATTAGTCCAAAGGACTAATGGACCACAACTACCACAGTCTCCACCAGACTGAGCCCAGCACAACTAGATGGTGCCTGGCTACCATCACTGACTGCTCTGACAGGGGTCACAATAGAGGATCCCAGACAGAGCTGGAGAAAAATGTAGAACAAAATTCTAAATCACAAAAAACGACCACTTACTGGTCTGATGGAAACTGGAGAAACCCTGAGAGAATGCCCCAATATACCCTTTTAACTCAGTACTGAAGTCACTCCTGAGGTTCACCCTTCAGCCAAAGATTAGACAGGCTTATAAAATGAACAATAATACATGTAGCTCAACCATGTATAAGAGACTAAATGGGCACACTAGTCCAGGTGCAAGGATGAGAAGGCAGGATGGGACAGGAAGTCTGGTAACTGGTAACTCAGGGTCAAGAGGGGAGAGTGTTGACATGTTGTGGGGTTGGCAACAAGTGCTACAAAACAATATGTGTGTCAATTGGTTAATAAGAAACTAATTTGCTCTGCAAACCTACACCTAAAGCACAATTTAAAAAAAAAAGAACCTCAAATGTGTATAAAAAATACAACTTTTTATCTTAAATCTCTTAAATTAGAAAGGTACAGAAATAATAATACTCAGAGAAAGTTTATAAAATACAAATATGGGCACTTAAATTGGCACAGGATTATATTTACAGGCACCTTAGAATTTCCATTCTCATTTACGTAGAAATTCTACTGCTGTGAATCTAATACAAAAACGTAACTTAAAATATAGAGAATCCTGATTTAGAAAGACATTTATGTTAACTGCTGTTTATTATCCCCCAAACTTGGAAATAATCTTAAAATCTTACAGTAGGGAAATCATTAAACTATGGTGTTACGTTCGCACAATGAAATATTAGGCGGCCATTAAAATTGTAAGAATTTTTAAACTGCAGAATTAAAAAAATTGGACTGAGAAAAAACCAGTAGATAATTTTATATATGCTATAACAATAACTTTGGAAAACAGTAAACATTCAGAAGAAAAACATAAAAAGCAAATAGTGGTTGCTTAAGGTAATGAGTATAAGAATAACTTCCTTTCTGTATATTCTAATATTTGTGCATTCAGCCAATTACCTTTTTATATTTTTATTAGACGACACATAATTTACCTATTTTTTAGTGGAGTGGAGAACTAAGAATAGTATTTCAGGTGTAATCTTTACAGCGTGAGAAAATGAGGTCATGATCTTCCCATCTTTTTCACAACTCTCTTCTTATTGTAGTCTAAGGCTGTGTTAAGGTATTTTCGAGTTACCTAATCCTATAGACTCTTAACCTTGCAGTAAATTGAACACACTGTTTGGTCTTTGTTTTGCAATTGTCTCCGCATTTTCTTTATTAAGTGTCAAGGAGGGTTATAAGGAGTTTTTTGTTTGTTTGTTTTTTTGTTTTTCTTCTTGTGCATGTTGAGTCATTAAGTTATTCATTAACTATTACATGATTTCTAATACTATGTTACAGGTGATATAAAGACATACGATAAAATATGTAATTACTCAAGAAGCTCCATCTGGGGATACTCAGGAAATCTGAACATATTTTAGTAAGCAATGAATGAATAGCTATATACAAAGTTGTGGGGGGCTCAATGAAAGAATCGTGTGATATAACGAATGATAAGGTTCTCCTTCTTCCCTCACACCTTGCAAGGATGACTTCTATAATGTTCTGGGCAGATAGCATGAATCATTTAAGGCTTCCACCATAGTATAAAGCAATTCATCTCATTGCTGGAAAATTCTAGACATTATAAAGCTTATCCTCATGTCACTGGCATATCCCCAAGCACTATTCCATTTTGAGATAAAAATTTGATTTAATACACAAATAAAATGGTGTGAGACACTATCTTCTATGCTGTCTATCATTGCATTGTAAATGTGTGATGTTTCACATGACACCTTGAATTTTCCTAACCACGCCCTTCTTAGCTTTCCTTCTCTACTAGCTTTTCTAACCCTTCTCTCATTTTCTGGGATCCCATGACTGCCTTCTGTTTTCCTCACAGTTTTACCCCCATGAAGCCACAGCTCCTCACCCTTGATACCCCAAAGTTTTATTAATATAATACTTTTGCATGCATGTCATTTTAGAGAAGGTTCTGATGTAACAGAGGGAAACCACATCCCAACAGAGAGCAGGGAACAATTCCGAATTGAGCATTTGTCTTCCTTCTTCTTAAAATTCTCTGACCATCCTTCTGTGACAAATTTTTCATTTGCCTCTTTAATCTGTATAATCTCATGCACGTACCTTTCTGCGGGAATCATTCTCATCTATTCTGTGCCTGGAAATTTTCATCATCTCTTCTCTTACCTCAGGCCCATAGACCTCCCAAAATTATTTTCCAGGGGCTTCTAGCAGAAAACAGCAATTCAGGGGTGTCCTCTGTAATGTGACAGAGTGAGCTTCCTCAAATACCACCACTCTCAAGAAACAGAAATCTATTCTGCCTCATTCCATAGTAACACTTGCTCTCCTTTTATAATAAACTCGAATATGCCACTTAGATTGAGGCTCAGGTCAAAAAGGAAGACCCTCAATGAGATGGATTGACACAGTGGCTGCAACACTGGGCTCAAACATAGCAACAATTGTGAGGATGGAGCAGGACCAGGCAGTGTTTTGTTTTGTTGTACGTAGGGTCGCAATGAGTCGGAACCAACTCCACAGCACCTAGCAACAATGATATGCTAGTTTATAACTCGCAATATTGACATGAGCTTCACATTCTGGAAAAATATGGATATTTTTGCTCTCTCTTCTATATGATATATCTGATTATTTGATGAAATTTCTGCTCCATCTCTAACACTTAGTTTTCTCTTCTCCAGACTTAAGGTTCCCTGAATGTTCAAGAACCTCTCATATTTTTCCCCATCTCATTCATATTTCCTTGAATGCTCTGCAGTTGTTAAGGTTTGATGAAATTGCCATAAACATAAATAAAACCAAAAGTTAAATGAAACCTTGCTATCATGGTTGATAATAGAAGGAAGTTTGTAATGAAGGGAATTTTAGCATTAAATCAAATGAAATCAGACTAAGTGGCTGTTCTTTCATGTGGTTATATGAACACGCAAGAGTAGAGTGCCAGATTTAACAAGTGAAAATACAGGGCACCTAGTTAACTTTAATTTCAGCTAAATAATGAATGATGTTTAGTGTAAGTATGTCCCAAGACTGTGTTTTATTTGGCAACCTGACATATGATACAACCCCAGGCGTTTCAGTGAAATGATTATGCCAAGGCAGGGGAGTAGCTACAGGCAGAAGAGATTATGGGTTTATAGGATGAAGAGAAGAATTTTAACCAGCCATTTCTCACAAGAGCATAAGCAAAGCATTATGGAATGTTGGAAGTTTAAGAAAACCTAATTAATTCTTGTTCCTTCAATTAATTGGAAAACAATCAATAAATCAAACTGGGATCAAAATAGGAGTTTAATCAATGAAAAGCATAGATTGGAAAATGCATGTCATACCATTGCCAAAACAGAGTTTCTCTCTAAACTGAAACTACCTGGGCCTTCAGAGTAGAGTATTATCAGTCAAGAATCTTCTGATGGTAAAAAAACAAACAAACAAACAAACAAAAAAACACCAAAATAAAAGCAAAATCAAAAACAAAACCCTCAAATAAAATTGGGTTAAACAAAAAAAGGAATGCATTGGTTTACTCTATTGAAAGGTAGGCTTTGGTAATAGCTACATATTAGACCCAACTTTGTACTATTTTCAGGTCTGCTTTATTTTTTCTTGGCTTTATTAAAAAAAAAAATTACCAGCATTAACTTCATGCTTATATTCTCTTCTTTCAGTAAGTTCAGCAAAAAAAGGGCTTCTCCTTCCTACTACTTTCAGCAAAATCCCAGGATTGAATCATATTGAAATGGCATGGGTCAGTAACTTGTTCATACATAGAGTAGTTACTGTGGTGTAGAGGATGGAATACGCTTATCAGCTAAGTCTAGCCCTGAAAGGATGTTGAAGATGGCCTAGTCATAACACATGGACTGAGAGTGGTTGTATGAATGTGGTTTCCAAAGACAAACACATTCTGGCAAAACGAAACAACAGCTGTACAGTAACAGAGGCAAAATGTACCTACCAACCTTGTAGATATTGTGGTTTTAGGATGGATGGTATGGAGAAAAAAACATGCTTCACCTCTATGCATCAGTAAACAGATTTACTAAGAGCACCTAAATCTCCTGCAGAAAGTACGAAAGAAACCACTTCTTTGTTTTATAGTTGTTAGTGGAACTCTTAGGAGTTATTGGGTGGTACAGCTGATTAACAATGCTCAGTTATGAACCAAAAGTTTGGAAGTTCGGTCTACCCAGAGATGCCTTGGAAGAAAGGCCTGGCAATCTACTTTCAAAAAATTAGCCACTGAAAACCCTATGGGGCACACATGGGGTCGCCATGAGTCCAAGTTGAGTAAACAGCAACTGTTTTTTTATTTTTTTTACTAGTGGAAGCTTTGCAGAATTTGCCCTATCAAACAACTTTAAAGAGAGAATAAACAAGGGGTCCAATTATACCATCTCATACATCAGATGAGACAGTATTCATCCCAGGAAAAGGACCTCAGCTGGAATGGCGATTTCCTCCATTACTGTGTTCACTCACAATGAAACTACAAGAGTTCCAGCTGAAACTAAACACCTATCAGGATTGCTTTCCTCAGCTCTATTCTGAAGTAGGTAGAGAGAGAGAAATTTGACTCTAAATCTGGGCCTGAACAACAGACTCAGCAGACCTAGAAGAAGACCTTGAGGACAAGAATGTCCAAGGGCTACTATGGGAACTTGGGAGTTAACATCTAGCATGGCTAAAAGGTTAAATGTAGCCAAAAGCAGCTTAAAGACTAAGAGCACTGGGAGGGATCAAGTGACTGAGGCCACAGTCATGAAGTGATTTATTTTATATGGTAAAAACCAGATGTTTAATTACTTGACATTTCCAGTCATTTACTTAATTTGACTTTTTCATAAGTTTCTTAAGGTGAATGATTGAGGCTAAAAGTCCATCCCATTGAAATGAATGAGTACAGGCTATCCCCAGGTTACGAACGAGATCCATTCCTAACTGTGTCTTTTAAGTCGAACTTGTAGCTAAGTCAGAACAGGTGCAAATGGTTCTTTTTTATCCTTACATGCACTTTAGTGCAAGAAAAGGCTGGAAGGCTTTTAATGATTTAAAAACTGCACGCACAGCAAGTGAAGGTGATTGTGATGAAGAATTTGTTAGAGGAGGATTTGGTCAATCACTACAAAGTGAGGTCAAATCTATATATCATTACAGGGCAAGTAGGAGTTGTCTGTAATTCGGGTGCTCACAACTCGGCGACTGCCTGTAAAAATTTGTACATAAAGCTAGAATTAAGATCTGAGTTACCCAAGTGGTTAATTCATCACATTATATTCTGGGGCTTGGGGAGAATTACTTAAGGATAAATTTTAATCATGAGTCATGTCTGAAACAGGTACAACATATCCTCATCCTCTACAATGTATTCTCTCTTGCAGCTTGGAAGTTTAACTGATTGATAATATTAGTGGAATTTCCATTGCTTCTTAAAGCATAGAACACCATTCTTTAGTGTATTTAAGATTTTTACCCCCTTATTATGTAAAAACAATGAACTGGTAAGAGTTGTGTAAAAAAAAAAGGAAGTTCGTACTAAAACCAGTAAGACAAAGTGAGAAGAGGTAAGGGGTTGTCATGAGAACACTGCTGTATGTGTAAATATGGAATAAAAAGAAAACAGATCCTAATTTCTAGATTTCCAATGACTACCCTACAACCCTAGGCAAGTGAAAATCTCGCTGTTCCTATTTCCTCATCTGCATATTAAGGATAATGATAACACCTCACTAATTGTGTTGTTATGATGATGATGAAGGGAATATATGAAAAATCTAATTATAAAGGGTACTGCACTGATGATCCTCAGAAATCAGCAGAATTTCAATCTTAAGACTATTTGCCCATGAAAGTTTAACTTATTTATTTGTTGCATTGTAAGAATTGTTTTAAACATCCTGGAGTGGAGAGACAGTTTTGTCGGGTTGAAGTAGTAAAAAAAAATATATATCTTTCTTCCCTTTCAGGGATCCATGTCATTTGGTCACGTTCCTGTAGACTGAGTCCCCTCTGAATTCAAGGAAGCTTGAGGCAACTTTTCTGTTGTTAATAATTTACAGTCCAATTTAAATGGTAAATTTAGGTTCTTGTTGAACAGCCAAGGAGGCCTTCTATTAAGAAAAGATAAGACTAGGGCTTTTGGTTTGCAGGGATTAAGAGATGTGTGCATTAAGCCAGAGAGGCTTGGAAGGAAGGTAGAAAGATGGGATAATCGCAGCAAAGGGGAACCTCAGCCAGGGGATTGTTTTGAGACTGAGACAGCTGTCCAGGGGGTGCCAGTAAAATAGGCCAGGAGAAAAATATATTGCAAGGGTAACTGTTTACATTCCCAGGTCTGTTGCCTTGGAGCCCTCCTCAGATGACTGTGCTGTTTGTACATAAAAGGAAAATTAACATCACCTGGACCAAGAACCTGGGCCAGTCATCACGTGAGCAGAGACACTTCTAGCTGTTTTCACTAAGCCTCCTGGCTGTCCAGCTGTTCAGTAGGACTAGGAACCTTGTGGTGTAAGCCATGGCTTGTCACCTTTGCTAATTTCCAGCTACCTCGTGAACATGCTTCCCTACAGTGCTCCAGAATGACTTTAAGGCACCACACTCCTCACCCAGAGGTCTAGCTGAGTTTGCTGAAGGAAGTAAACCTCCTTATTACAATAATAATTATTACCATTAATTATTAAGATGAGGTGTGAATCGTTTTACCTGAAAGCCTGAGCTAAGGATAGTAACTGCAGGTAAGCCTAAAATTTAGCCCCGAACTTCCTGCCATACAGGAAGGAAACTATTTCATATACCCTCTTTATACAAAAACAATTAAATAAAGAAAGATACTTTTTCCTAGTACTGCTACTGTATACATCTGCTTATTGGAGGAATTAGATGCCATAATGAACAATTTCTGCAGGAGCAATTTCACAAAAGTTACAGAGCATTCCCCATGTGACAAAGTTTTGAAATCTCCATTCTTGATACAAATCTAAGAGCATAATAAGAAAATTGTAGGTCTAGAAAAGTATTTATAAAGGGGACTGAGAAAAAATGATATCAAGGTATTGTAATACCTGATATTTCAGGAAATTCTTTTAATAAAGTCATGACCTTTATTTTCATAGTTAAAATTAGTTACACACATACACACACGATGGAAGATCTGTAGTACATGGAGAAAGAAAAGCTCTTTCTGCTCTTCTTTTATTATTTGGTATACAACTTGCCAATGTACCTGGAGTCCATCAAGCCCCAAATATATTGAGTGCCAACAAAAACAAAAATGCCTTTTCACAGCTGAAGCAATAAGCAAGGAACAAGCAGTTATAGGTACTTTGGGGACTTTCTAAGGCAGATTTGTTCTCCACAAAACACTAGATCCTGACATTTGAAGTAAAGTGACATTTCTTCAGATTTGTGGCATCAAATATGTGAACACTGGGTTGAGTCTGGGTTCCCATTGCTCCCGTTACATTGCATGCACCAGAGAAAATGGAACGACAGAAAATTCTCTCAAAGAAGTAGAAACCAGACAAACAGGGAATACTCTTATACCTAAGAGAAGTTTCATTTTCTCTCTCCTCCTCTATATCACATAGTTGGGTTCCAACTGCTATTACAGATAGAAAAACATCAGCCGTGGAAACAGGATAAAAAATGAGAGGCCCAGGATCTCTAGCGCTCACCCCTTCTTCACTTGCAGGAAATTGAT
Organism: Dugong dugon; assembly: GCA_030035585.1. Lineage (NCBI taxonomy): Eukaryota > Metazoa > Chordata > Mammalia > Sirenia > Dugongidae > Dugong > Dugong dugon. Next base: position 95,813,841 of record CM057472.1, on the reverse strand, counting down.
CATGATTACATGCATCTGATCCTAATGGATAGTCCCTGCCTCTGTGCCCCAGAGAGAAAAGCTAGGAGGGGGAAGAAAAGGCAACTTCACATCCATGCCAAAATGCCAAAATGTCCTGAGGAAGAAATTGCTTCCTTAAGTTAAATCTGCAGATGATTTTAGCCTTGTATGTATGTGCAAAATATAAGTCAGTAGAGTTAATATCTAATTCCATTTATGCCCGCAGCTCACGCTGGTGTTCTAGCCAAAGTAAATTACCAAGTTTTCATTCAAATCCTTTTGTTAAAAATGTAAATGGAATTCTGTAAATTCCATTGGAATGATCATTGAAAGGAGAATTAAAAAATTCATTAAGTAATCAAAAATTAAAAAGTGGAATATATTAAAATATTATTTATGAAGTCAAGTTATATAAGCACATCAACTAACGCTAAGAAATGTTAGTCACCTTGAGAAGATATATTATGGATTGAATTGTGTCCCTCCAAAATGTATATCAACTTGGCTAGGCCATGATTCCCACCATTTTTTATTTTTGCAATCTGATATGGTTATTCTATATATAGTGAATCCTAACCTCTATAATGTGAATGAAGCAGGATTACAGGCAGTTATGTTAATGAGGTAGGACTCAATCTACAGGATTAGGTTATATCTTGAGTCAATCTCTTTTAAGATATAAAAGAGAGAATCCAGTAGAGAGGAGGGAGAACCTCATGCCACCATGAAAGAAGCACTGGGAGTGGAGAGCATCCTTTGGACCAGGGTTCCCTGCACTGAGAATCTCCTAGACCAGGGGGAGATTGATGACCAGGACCTTCCCCCAGAACCAACAGAGAGAGAAAGCCTTCCCCAGGAGCTGGTGCCCTGAATTCAGACTTCTAGTCTCCCAGGCTGTGAGACAATAAAATTTCTGTTTGTTACAGGCATCCGTTGTGGTATTTCTGTTACAGCAGCACTAGAAAATTAAGACAAGATGTATTTCTTTTCAACCCAGACTCATAGTTATGAAATGAAATAAATGCTACTCTCATAAAAAAAAGGATGGGTGCTTCCAAAATAAGGAGGATATTTATTATGGATTTTCCTTCTAGGAACTAGTATGGATTTATTTATTTTTTTCATAGTATTTTCTGTTTTACATTTTGGCCACCTAAGGATAGCCAGCCACGATGCTCATGTCACATATCACCTCAGTATCCTCTGCCCTACATGGTGTAGGTGGGGGCACATACGCTATATTAATACAGGGTTATAGTATGATCTGAAGTCCCTGAGTGGTGCCAATGGTTAACATGCTCAGCTGCTAACCAAAATATTAGAGTTTCAAGTTCACACAGAGTGCCTCGGAAGCAAGCCTGGTGATCTATCTCCAGTAAATCAGCCATGGAAAACCCCATGGAGCACATTTTACTCTGGCACACATGCAGTCAACATGAGTTGGAATTAACTTGACAGCAGCTGGTACTGGTACTGGTACAGTCTGAGTCATCTTCCATGGAAACACGAGAGAAATACAATCTTCTTATAAGGAGAATTATTCTTTTGTTAAGGAAAACATTTAGAGCTAATGACTCTAAAAGAAAATGACTGTGGATATAGAGTAGATGATAAACCAGAAAACAATTTTTTTCTGCATATTACAGTAACAGGTCATGATTCCCAGAGAAGTGTACTGAAACCTGAAAAGAGAAAATGAGAGAAAGAATCTCAAGATGTAATGGTGGCAGCTGAGGTAGGGGAGCTACATGATCACTGAGAAGTTTTCTGTAGTGGGAAATGGATCAACGTTGCTTAACAGCAACCATATTTGACATTCATCTTAAAGTTGCATGCTATTCATGCTCTACTCTTCATTTTCTCCAAATGTTCTCTAAACTTCTCCTGTAAGCTATGAGTTTGTGTTGCTGAAGCTTTGTGGGATAAGAGAAGAGGGCAAGAATGTTTTAGCTCTGGAGACGGCCAGCAGCAAAGATTGGGGGCCATTATACTTACAGTGTATTTGATGTACAATGGATTTATATCATGTATTGGTCTTAAATATGGGAGCAACATAAACTCATAATAGTCAAGGTCAGACAGAAGGGTAAATATGCAGACACTTCAGAGAGTGATAATTCCCAGCTGGATATTCTACCCTAAATCATTCAGAGTCCTTCACATAATATTCTCTGGGAAAATATGACCTCCTCCCATCTACTTTCTAAATTTTAAAAAATAAAGAGTTGTGTCTCTCAATCACTGGTTCAAATTTAGGCCAGGCTACTAAAAGTATATGTTGAGAGAGATCCTGCTTTCTGATTAGATCTTAGTGGAAGAGTGTACATATCGTATCACCAATTCATCATGTAACTCCTTCCTTTAATAATTTTTAGATCTTACAAGCAGTACAGAATTTTCCACTATGGAAGAAATTCCCTTTTCGTGGGAATTAACGTAACTATAATAGGAGAGGAGCCCTGGTGGAGCAGTGGTTAAGAGCTCAGCTGCTAACCAAAAAGTCCGCCGTTCAAATCCACCAGCCGCTCCTTGGAAACCTTATGGGTCAATTTTGCTCTGTCCTATACGGTCGCTGTGGGTGAGAATCAACTCAACGGCAATGGGTTTGGTTTTTTGGTTTATTATAGGAGAGGATTATGCTGAAAGAGGTGCTATAGTTTTTATGGATATATAAATGATTTCTAACTATTTGGCCCTTTGTTAATATGAAATTTGTAGCATTCTTACCTATGCTGTTTCCATAGAATTATCTGATGTCAATAACTAAAAACATACAGGTATTTTATCATTGTAAGTAAAGATTATTTCTTTTCAGCAGACCAAAACTTCCAATTAGGATTTAGGCAATTTTCAGAAGGAAGATTGATGGATTTACTATATGTGAATATTTCAAATAGAGTTAAAAAACCCATTGCCATCGAGTCAATTTCAACTCATAGTGACTCTATACGACAGAGTAGAATTGCCCCATAGGGTTTCCAAGGAGTGGTTGTTGGATTCAAACTACCAACCTTTTGGTCAGCAGCCGAACTCCTAACCACTGCTCAACCAGGGCCCCCTTTATATAGAATACTACATTTCAAATAGAACACTAGGCTGTCTAGGAAATACAGCTCAATATAGTGTGAACTTAATAAAATAATTCTTTGAATTTAGCTTTTAGAAATAAGTTCTAATGTTAAGACCAACACTTTGTCAAATTTCTGTAGATTCATCCTATATATGTCAATTCTACAAAACATTTTCCTAAAATAATGCAGATTATTATGTGAATATATATAAAAAGTAAACTTAAAATTTTGTGATACACTTTTAAAAATTTAGCATTTACAGTTGCAATAGCACCCTTATGTACCCAGCTCACAGTAATATCATTATCTGTCCCAATCCGTAAAGGCAATGACTTCTATAAGCCATGCTTATGTAATTTGATTCCAGCCCTTCCAGCCACAGTTAATTGGACAGATCCTTAAAATAATCTCCCCCTTTTTTGCTTAAACTAGTTCATTTGATTATATTCAACATCCTCACTAATTGTCAGGTGTACTGCATTGAATATTGTCCTGAAAAATTCATGTCCACTTGAAACCTCAGAATGGGATCTTATTTGGAAATAGGATCTTTGCAGATATGATTAGTTAAGATGAAGTCATCGTGGATTAGGTTGGGCCTTATATCCAATATGATTGGTGCCCTTATATGAATATGAGGAGAAACACAGAGAGACACAGATTCACACAGAGGGAAGAAGGCCGTGTGACAACAGAGGCAGAGATCATACTGATGCGGCTATAAGCCAAGGAATGTCAACCATCAGTGGCAACGACTAGAAGCTAGGCAAGGGAGGCTTTTTCCCTAGAAACTTCAGAGGAAGTATTGTTCTGCTAAAACCTTGATTTTGGACTTCTAGACTCCAGAACTGTGAGGTAATAAATTTATATTGTTTTAAGCCACTCATTTTTTGATAATTAATACCAGCCCTAGGAAACTAATACAATAACGTTATGGGGAATCATTTATAGTAACCAAATTCCTAAGGCTAGCCAAAGAATAATGCATTTAAATGAATAAAACAGGCTTTCAACTAGGAAAAAAAAAAAATCTTTACAAGGAAATCAGCCTCTAAGAGAATACCCCGAGGAAAGCTGAGAACAATGCACATAGAATCACTTCTGTGCTTGAAATGAATGTTAAAGAAACACTTTCCCATCTTTTCCCATTCAGAGAACATAATCCAACTTAGGTCTGTCCTACACATGTGGCTATGAACTGAAGCTGGCCAAAGAGAGGATAGAAATATAGAGGTCTTTGTTGTCCCATCTTCTGAAGATCCAGGGAAATCTGAACTGCATGTGAGACTACCCTCTTACTCAATTTTCTTATGATGTCCTTTCTGTTCTTCCCATGGCTTACTATGCTGAGTCCATATAGTGACATCTGTATTCATGTTATCAAGCAGGACCAGTCCCTGGAGAAGGATACATGCTTGGTAAAGCAGATGGTCAGCGGAAAAGAGGAAACCTTCAATGAGGTGGACGGACACAGTGGCTGCACAATGGGCTCTAGTATAACAATTGTGAGGATGGCGCAGGACCGGGCAGTGTTTCTTTCTGTTGTACATAGGGTCGCTATGAGTTAGAACTGATTGGATGGCACCTAACAGCAACAATATTCAAGCCAAACATCATATCTTTCAGTTATGGAATGCATTCTCTTGTCTTCAGGCTATACATATGTATTTTCTCTGCCTGGAACATCTTCCCTCCCATTGTCTCATCTTTTTTTTTTTTTTTTTTTAATAGCAGGCACACTATAAACCAATCCACGAAAGAACAAAGAATAAGTGAAGGATTTTATTTTAGTCACAAACCACTAATTGTCTATAGCTTAGACTGTCACATGGCTTCTTCACTGACCTCCTTACATCCAGGCCAAAGGTCTTTAAAGTGTGAACCAAGAACCCATGGAGATCCTCAAGACCCTTGCAGGGAGTCCAAGTGTAAAAATATTTTTATAATAACACTAAGATACTATTTTCTTTTTTCACTCTCATTCTCTTGAAAGCTTACTGTGAAATTTTCAGCAGGCTATCTAAATATGTGATAATGCCACAGGTTGAATGCAGAAACTGGTTTGAGAGCCACGCCACCAAATGAAGCCAATTTAATTACCACCATTTCTCGGAATGACAACTGTCACTTGACCACACTTCTTTAATCTCGATCATTATAGGAGCTCGTGAGGGACAATTATAAGATAGCACACCTGTGCATCCAGCATTCACGCGCTCCTCTAAGGCAATTTTTCTGTTTCCTAGCACCACAATATCTGATGTAGTTATCACATAATTGAAATCAATAGGTGTTTATTGAATTATATGAAAAAATTATGAAACTATTTTCTAAATTTTTAACTCTAAGAACAAATTGCATTGAATTACAATAAATGATGCCCTTCACTAAAGAAATCTGGAATAAATATAGAAGATACATTTATCTATAACTATTGACGTGTTTACTTCCTTTGGGTCTGTAATACTTGTTGTTGTTAGGTGCTGTTGAGTCGATTTGCAACTCATAGCACCTCATGTGTCAGAGTAGAAGTGCCCCATAGGGTTTTCTAGTCTGTAATCTTTATGGGAGCACATCCCCAGGTCTTTCTCCTGCGGAGCCACTGTGCTAGATAGATTCAAACCACCAACCTTTTGGTTAGCAGCTGAGGGCTTAACCCTTGCACCACCAGGGTTCCAGATGCAAATACTAGATGAGGCCAATTATCATTCCTTGTACATCTCAAAAGAGAAGTCATCTTAATAATACAGAACAAATTTTGTACCAGGTGCTTCCATATTTTGATGAAACAGGAAGGTATCTTACTTCTATCATATGTAAAAAGAGAGTCCATTGAGAAGTGCCTCAGAAGAAAGGTCTAGCAATCTAATTCCAAAAAATCAGTCATTGGAAAGCCTATAGAGCACAGTTCTACTCTGGCACTCATGGGGTTGCCATGAGTCAGAATTTACTTGATGGCAACTAGTTTAATATTTTGGGTAGATTTTGGTCTGTTTGTTTTAAATTTTAAATAGACTCAGCTATATCTTCCTTTTTTTTAACACCATCTATCAAACAAATCCAAAATAGAGAAAAACCTTATGAATATTTTATTTTGGGGGTAATATTAATAAATTCTCAACAAATTTTGCAGTATAATGGGTTGAAATTAAATGATACAAGTGCACATATAAAACAGGCATGATGACATATATTCATGGCACAAACAGAGTTAATCATCTATGTGTAGGAGGGGTGGGCTCTTTCTATAGAAATACATGATCTCTCTGTTTAAGATAGCATGTGCGTCAATGTTAATATTTTGAAATATTGTGGAAGTGTGATGGTTAAAGTTGTGTGTCCACTTGGTTAGGCCATCATTCTCGGTGGTTTCATAATCATATAACGGTGTGATCACCTCCATGATGGGATCTGCTGTAAGTAGCCAGTCAGTTGAAAGGGTATTTCCTTGGGCATGTGGCCTGCATTGAATATAAGTGGATATTCTGGCAAGGCTTGTGGATTTTTGCTTGTTCTGGATCCTGCAGCTGGCTCCTGTTCATCTGACTTCTGGTTCTTGGGACCTGAGCTAGCAGTATTGCCTGCCAATCTTTGGGAGTCATTGATCTTCACAGCCTGTGAGCAAGTCCTGCTCTCCCACCTATGGATCTTGTGTTTACCAGCCCCTGTGGCTACCTGCTTCAGAGGAAGCCTCTATCCTGACCCACGGACTTGGGACATTCCAGCCTCTACAACCGCATGAGCCATTTCCTTGATATAAATCTCTCTCTATATATATATATTTATACTCTTTACTGGTTTTGCTTCTCTAGAGAACCCAGCTTAAGACAGAAGGCCACACATGTTTAGACAATTCTCTCCTATTAATGCAATACTAAAAAAAAAAAAAAAAAATATGAAGCCCTGATAGCATAGTGGTTAAGAGCTTGGCTGCTAAGCAAAAGGACAACACTAGCTACTCCTTGGAATCCTATGGGGCAGTTCTACTCTGTCCTATAGGAGACTCATTATTCTTCTAGCATCTTTAAAATAATATGTGTCCCTTAATTTTATATATTTTGTTAGACATGTTAAGAAGCTTAAATATTTATGGGAATGATGATTAAAATCTTTGATTACATAGCATACTGGCTGCCAGAAAATGATGTGTTGTGTAATATCTCAAAAATATAAAACAGCCCTCCTACATTATGGGAACATTGCAAAGAATTTTAGCTTATCCTGATGCAACTAACTCAGAGATGTATGTACATCCCTGTACATCTTTTTAAAACAATCATGGTTGCAGGAATAGAATCGAGATTTTTTTTTTTTTTTTGTCCCTAGGATATCCTGAGGTTTATGTTTTCTTTCACATCTTATATTAGACATAGGTTGTTGGTTATCCAAAAACCACCTCTACTTTCCATGTCTTCCTTGCTACCAAAACCTCAGTTTTGTTCAGATGCTATGTTGGTACCCCTTGAACTGAAGGAAAATAGGGCCAGTCCTTTTTCTATTTGATCAGTGAGGTATTAAGAAGAAGTCAGCTGGGAGGATACTGAGGAAGATTTTTCCCTCCTGATAAAAGAGAGACTCATGGGGAGAAAATCTCTGCTGAGCATCACTCCTTTTCTTTCTTCTTTGATTGAAGTTAAAAGGACATAAGGCTTAGTGCTAACACAGCCAAATAGCAGTCATGACAGAAAGGTCAAGAAAATACTGCAATGCCACCCAGTGTTCCTACTGTGTCAGTGCTGTGTCCCTTTGGTGTCAATGCTAGCAACAGCTAATCCTGGGATTACACTATTTTTTAAAGGAACCCAGTTTTTAATGCCATGGTAGCAGACACTATTGGTGCCTGTCTCATGCTTTCCTACCACTTTAGGGTGGGGCTTTGAATTGGTTCTTTCTGGTTCAGTCATTGCTGAGGAAGCAAAACCAGAACAGATCCAAATTATTAAAAATTGGACGAACTGAAACAGTAACAAGAATGGGGAAAATTACAGATTGAAGCCTTCCTAGAAACCTAATATCCTTTTTAGAAAACAAGGGCAACATATGCGTTGCATAGCAACCAAATCTCTTGCCTGTTGGATTTTGAGCACAGGCGGGAACAGCAATGCCCAGCTCAAAGACAGCAGCTGACCATGCAACTTTGAATGTGTGTCACTCTCCAGAGTGCTGGCAATAATCCAGTCTCATGCATCAGGATCCTGAAAGGGCTCACTATGCCTCTTCCAAGTCTCCCATTCCAGGGCTGTGACCCATAATATCACCCATTCCATTGACCATTTTGGAGCACCTAAATTGTAAAAATTCTAATTTGTTCCAGTTTTGCTTCATTGGCCATGACTGAACTGGTTCAAACTGGTTCAAAGCCCTGCTTTAGGAAACATGAGCCTGGTTTTCAGTTGACAATACCTGCATTTCTTTCCTTAAAAGCCTTCTTTGTCTACCAGAGCCTGATTTGCCATATAATTAGCAAGCCAGAGGTGTTCAGGAAACATTGCCACCTCAACTCCAGGAACAGTCCCCAACCAATGGCAGAATGCAGTTGGTGTATAAATACTTCAGCTCTGCCCCCACTTGGGTGGAATGACTGTAAAGCACATGGTTTACTATAGTTTCCAGAGTTACCAGCCCAAACATACATCTTCAAGGAGATTCTTTTCAGAGTTATAAATACAAAACATTGTTCTAGTTGTTGTTGTCAGTTGCCATTGAGTTGTCGCCAATTAATGATGACCTTATGTATAACAAAACGGAACATTGCCAAGTCCTGGGCTGTCTTCATGACTGATGGTGTATTTGAGTCCATTGTTTCAGACTCCATTGGTGTCATTAAGGTCAACTCTACTTTAAGGAGGCAGCTCTTCCCCAGTCGTATGTTGAGTGCCTTCCAACCCGAGGAACTTATCTTCCAGCAGGTTATCAGGCAATGTTCTGTTATTAACCTTAGGTTTTCACTGGCTGATTTTTGGAAGTGGATCACCAAGCCTTTCTTCCTAATCTGTCTTAGTCTGGAAACTCTGCTAAAACCTGTCTGTCATGAGTGACCCTGCTAGTATTGAAAATACAAATTTCATAGTTTCCAGCATTATAGCAACACATCAATATTAAATGTAATATGATGAGCTAAGTTCTCTTTTCCTACATCCTTTACTAAGTGGTGATTTGACCTTCACTGTATCCCTGATGTTATAATTAAGCAAGTATTCTTTTGTCAATAAAAGTATTTTTTAAAATGACATTTGGCTAGCACCCCCTGTTGACACCTTACTAATTGTCCATCAAAATACTTCTGAAAGAAAAAAAGTAAAGGAAAAGAAATGCAAAGAAAAAAGTGAAAAAAAATAAAATTAGGACTGATAGTTAACTTAGTCCCTGATGCTTGGAAGAATTGTCACTTACTAAAGAAAAATGAATGGAAATGACTATTTTAAAATCCAAATGAAACAAAAGATAGGTATGATCACAAAGAGATAAAAGAACATTAAGCATTCAGTAGCTGAATTAAAGTCACATCTGAGGCTGTAAAGCACAAAACAGATTACCTTGGGCTATTAAATCAGTAAGTTTGTAATAAATAGAGGATCTGCCAGAGATAGGAAAAAGATAAAGAGTTCCGATGTGATAAAGAAATGAAGGAAGGCTAATCTTCAAATTATAGGGGGATTGAAGGAAGAGCTCAGAAGTCAGCATGACTGAAACAGAAATACTACTCATGGACATAACTGAAGAAGACCTTTCATAGCTAATAAAGAAACTCGACTATAGCTATAATGATTGAAATGCTTCATCATTGTTCAGGGAAGATTGCCAAAAACAGTAGTTTAACTCCAACAAACAAAAAATACATTTCAGCCAAACTAATTGAATTAAATAAAAATAAATTCATGAGAAATCCACATATCCTTTCATTTAGTGAAAAGAAAGTGCCCTGTAAGCATCTATCCACAATGACAAAAATATATCACTTTAAATGGAATAAAATTCAGAGCAACTTCAGATTTCTACTCTACCACATTAAATAATAAAAGACAATTAAGAGTTTTGAGGGATAAATCTTGTGACCAAAATTTTCTTGCCAGTGAGTACATTTCTTAAGTAAAGAAACTAATCTCATGATAATGATAATAATTGAATAGTATCAAACATGGCGATTAACTGTTCGTCAGTTTTGGTTCATTTAATTTCCATACCAACCAGATTATACCAACGCCAAATTATAACTAAGGCAATATCGTCATCCTATTTTTCAGAGGAGGAATGTAAGGCTTAAAGAGGTAAAAAAATTGTGCTTACAATTAATGCTGTAGGTTTCCTGTATAAGCAAAATCTCAGGAATCATTTCAGCCTTGTGAACTTTTTGGAAAATATTTCTTAAATTATGCACTATGGCCAAAAAAAATGAATCAAAATTAAAAATTCAAGACTTGCAGTTGAGTACTAGAATGTTATGTAGTACGGTACTATCAACAATTGTCGAATTACAAATATCAGTTTAAAGACTTGGAAGAGAATATATATAATAAAAAAATAGTACTTTTGTAATTATAATAAGAATCTAATACTCAAAATTAGAGAAGAGAATGGGAAAGCAGATCACGTTAAATAAATCTTACAATAAAAAAAGAAAGACTAAAGAATGTTTATGAAAAATAAGGAAAACTGTTAATGGAGTTAGCAACAACACACATATATTCCAGCCATGAAGAAGAGACAAACAACCAAAATGGTCCATATTGTTGGGAAATTTAGCCTTCTGGAAAAACTTAAAGTCTCTTTTCCTAGTAAATAACAAACATACACACGTGCACACATCCATAATCATAGACTCTCTTACATACACAAAATTAGAGGAATTAAAGTGCTAAATATAAAAAAGTTAAAAGAGCAAAAAAATTGAGAAAAATATAATTGTAAATATATTGGATTTTTCCATGAAGAAAGAGTTCTATAGTGTAAGAGTAATGTGAGAAATGCATATGAAAAGTTTTGACCACCAAAAGAGTAATGTAACAAAAACTGCATAGAAAGAAGCAAAAGGCAAAATAAAAAATTGAGAAATATATATTTCCACTAACATTATAGACCCAAATTAATATTGGGACTCAAAATAAAAACTACATTCATGTAGATTGTCAAAAAGAATAGTTTATCTCAAACAACAAAACATATATTTCAGACAAAAGAAATTGAATTAAATAAAAATAAAATTAAGACAGTGTTAATAATAATTTGAGAAATTAAAAAAAAGCACAGAGTTAAATTTTTTCTTTAATAAATGGATAACAATTAAGTGACACTAGTCAGGTGAGATCATCCAGGAACTATCATATTGCTGTAATGTAAATGGATACATATTTTTCTTAAAAAAAAATTTGACAATATGCAGAAAAAGACCATTTTTTGTCTCGCAATTTATCCTATGGACATAATCAGAAACAGAGATGAAGATTATTTTCCAATATATTCATTATTCCATTATTTGAAAATAGTAAAATATTTGAGAAAAAAAGGAAATATTCAATATATCAAAATATAAATGGCTAGATATTTAGAGTCATTTCCTATTTATGCTTTTATGTATTTCTCTTAACTGTTTCCAACCACTAGGTATTACTCTTTCAGTCAGGTAAAAATAAAAATGTGACTTCCACTTCCTCTTGTTGAAATTAATGTAGTAATCTAAAACTTTGCACTTTATTTACTTTAATAATATGCTATTATTCTAACTACTTGACATAGATGATCCAAATTAGCCATCATAATAACATAAAAAAAAAACCAAAAAATTTACTGTAGAGTAGATTCCAACTCATAGCAACCCTCTAGGACAGGGTAGAACTGCCCCATAGGGTTTCTGTCATTACCTATTGTCACTGAGTAGATTCCAACTCATGGTGACTGAATGTGTTACAGAGTAGAGCTGTGCACAACATAGTTTTCTTGGCTGTAATTTTATGGAAGCAGATTGTCAAGTCTTTCTTCCATGGTGCTGCTGAGTTGGTTCCAACAGCCAACATTTAGATTGGTAGTCTAGCACAAACATTTGCCCAATTCAGGTACCTAAAATAGTCATTGTTGTTATTAGGTGCCATTAGTAAATTTAAACTCATAGCAATGCTTCCATGTGACAGAGTAGAACTGCCCCCATAGAAGTTTCTAGGCTGTAATCTTTACAGGAGCAGACTGCCAGGTATTTCTCCTGTAGAGCCTCTGGCAGTGTTTGAACTGCCAACTTTTCAGTTGGCAGCAAGCAGTTAACCGTTGTACCACCAGGCCTCCTTAAAATCATCATTAAAAGAAGGAAATATAGTTTATAATATTTAAGTTTCAGAACCTGTCTTTGAGTCTATATCTGTGTGGACTCCACATTTCCAGGTAGTTTCCCACCGCCTCTTGGAATAAATGTTAGGAACTGCAAATTTACTCACACCAATTTTATCTAGCTCAGCCCCAACCCCAACCTATTATAGGGGAATTTGCTGGGGAAGGTGGTGGGGACTTTGAGATATATGCCTGACAGAATGGTTATTTCTGGCCATTACCCAGAGGAAAAGCTTCCAGGTGTTAAAAATGGTCCCCTTTTGCTCTTTCCAGATGGTTTCAGTCAATTTTAGCCAATATATACACTTAAGGAAATATGCAGGGAGCCTGTAGCCTAGATAGTTTTTGGATAGTATTTAAAGAAAGCCTATAAATACCCTTGAAAATTGGTAGCCGAACACTGAGAAGATTTAAAAATGAGGAAAGACAATCTCTTCTCATGTAAACTGTAAAATCTTTTCTGCAATAGTAGTTGCATATTTGAACATGTTATAGCCTATGTTCAACTGTTACATGCAATGTTCAGATGAGAAAACCACAGTCCAGATACACAGTATTTCAACATATGAAATGAAGTGCTTAGCTCTTTCTACCAGATACATCCTTTCCCTCGTCCCCAACAGAAAAGAATACATGAGAGTAAGAAGCATGCTGACTAGTCCAAGTGAATGCATTTCATCATGGGAACCTTCTTACAATGTAAGCATCATGAAGGCAGGGATCTTTGGCTATATTGTACCTGATAATCTTCAATATTTAGAAGAGAGCCTCTGACATAGTAAATGCTAAGTAAATATTGGTTCAATAAATGAGTATAAGTCAGCAAGAGACACACACACAAAAACAACTGATAAAAGTACATTATTAGGAAAATCAGTGTCTACTTATTCATCAAATATTCAATAAATGCCTCATATGTGTGAGGCAATGGAAAATTCGTAGGATAATACTACCTATGAAAAACATCTTCACCTAAAGGAACTGATATTCTACTGGATATTATAGTTACTATAGATAAAGTAAGGAGCCCCGGTGGCACAGTGGTTAAAGCACATGGCTGCTAACCAAAATGTCAAGGTTCGAACTCACCAGCCGCTCTGCAGGAGAAAGATGTGGTAGTCTGCTTCTATAATGATTTATAGCCTTGGAAACCCTATGGGGCAGTTCTACCCTGTCCTATAGAGTCACTATGAGTCAGAATCATCTAGATGGCAGTGGGTTTGGTTTTTTAATTGATGAAATAAAGAGTTTCCATTGTAAGAAATGATTACATTTTCCTAAAAATTTTCTGACAAATGACAATTTTAAAAACAATATACCTCAAAGATAAGCCTCAACATTTTAAAGGATGTATATGTACATACATATGTACATATGTATATATATATATTTAGGGACTTCATTGGGACGAATATTTTCTGCCGGTTTGTTTAAACAACCTGAGATTCTTACCCTTTAAGTCTCTCAGTGATTCCTCTGAGTAAGTTTTCAACTTTCAATTTTCTCCCAAAGGTAATATTTACCAATTCCAGGAGAAATTTATCATACAGCTACTTTTAATAATTTTTTTCTATAAAATTTATTTTAAAAAAGTAAAAATCTTACTCTTGTGCTGACTGATTTTACAGTGAACGTGGTATAATTCTATGTTTAGGACAATTTATTTTCCTGTGGTTGAAATTATAGTGAGACATAAACTATGTTTATTATGATCATTTCACTGCAGGAACAAGAGGTTTGGATTGCCAAAAAAAAAAAAAACAAAATACCATTTTCAAACATGTGAAATGGAATCCATCTTCCTTGTTTTACGAATAAGTCCCTTTGAAAGGGTGAAGAGGATTGCTCCAGTCAAAGATGGCAGACTTTGTCTTAATTTCATTTTTGACAATGAAGAAAAGTGATGAAAAACACTTTGAAAGTAAATGGTCATGAATTGAAATAGATTTTAATAGAATATTTCCTGTAATTGGAAAGTCCTAATTGAAATAAGTTATTGAACTTGGAAGTAAGAAGAATGCGTGTCTCTTTTGGGAACATAGCAAATCAAATATACTCTAATGAAACCAAAAGAAAGATATTTCCAGCAAGGGCTAATGTCTTTGGGTGATGAGTACCATCAAAGCGACAGGAAGGATGTACACTTTGTCTCAACCTGATGGCAATTTTTCTAATAGCATTGGAAAGAGGCAAGATGTAAGAATGGAACCTGTTGCCATAACCTCCAACAATCCCAACTGCACAAACAATGAATAAGTCTGTTCCTTCCACCTCCTTTCACCAACTTCTCTATTTTATCACCTGTGACATATCCTTTTGTGGATGTCGCTTGTAAAGTTACAGACAAAGGCAGGTTTGCTAGTTTCGCATTTCCCAAACAAAGTTCTTAAATCATAACTTTTGAAAAGTGGTACAAGATGATAATTTTGGCAAGTGGCTACTTTAGGCACAACACCATTAATGATTAGGTTCTGAAATCTGTGCGGTGTTATCCTATTTGTTTAAACTGAAAGTGACAATTCACATATCATCTTCAAGGCTGGTTAAACATATTAAGGATGATGGTACATAATTATGATATCTTTTTCCATAAACTTCAACTAACACTCATGACTAATAGAATATAATTCTGAAGATTTGGCTTCACGGTATTGCTCTTTTAAAGTTTTGATAATGGCATCCTTGTAGAAGGTATCTTGTGACATATCCAACTATCTATTTTTTTCTAAAAGTTACAAAAAATGCTTATGTTTTCAATTTTGTACTATCTTTTCTAAAGTTGCAAAAATTAATATCAAATAGAAGAAACCTCAACACATCTAACAAGATGGATAGGGAATGAATGAAGGGGCTACTTAAACTACAGTATAATCTTGGGGGCCATAACCAAAAAACTAAACCAAATCTGTTGCCGTTGAGTCAATTCTGACACATAGTGACCCTATAAGACAGAGCAGAACTGCCCCATAGGGTTTCCAAGGAGCAGCTGATGGATTTGAACTACTGACCTTTAGGTTAGCAGCCGAGCTCTTAACCACTATGGTACCAGGGCTAAAGAGGCCATAAGTAACCCTAATTAATGGCCAACCCAATTATATAAGGTAGAAATACACACATTTATAGGCCTGGAAGGGTAAATCTTGTTTGTGACAAGGGCAAGTTCAATATATTATTTAAAGGTGATGAATCCTGCTCAATAAAAAGTATAACCTTAAAAAAATCATCTGCTTCCATTGCAGAAATTAATTTGATAGTTTGAATGAGGTGGTCAAAGGAGAAAGGCATGCATTAAACTGGCCCTTTTATTCATAGTACATTTAGAGAAGGGGGAGGGAGAGAATAATAAGCTACTAATTTTATAGTAAAGAGAGTTTTTTTGTAATATAGTATTTAAAAAATTAATTTAGAGAGAATTGGATTAAAATTGTTCATATATACTTTTAGCTTTAAAGTAACATAGAGATCAGCATGACATATTTTCTTTCCTTCTATGGATGGAAAATGCAAATATTCCACATATGTTTGTTAAATAAATGCATTCATTCATATATTCATTAAAAAATTTATTAAACACCTACAGGTCTACTTTCCAAAGTTCACAGCTTTGAAAACTCTATGGAGCAGTTCTACTCTGCACACATATGGTCACCATGAGTCAGAATTAACTCAATGTTAACTAACAATAACAACAACATGTGTCAGACAGAGTCCCTAAGGAGCACAAATGGTTAAGCACTCAACTACTAACCAAAAGTTTGGAGTTATGAACCCTCCTAGAGGCATCTCTGAAGACAAGCCTGTTGATGTGCTTCTAAAAGGTCACAGCCTTGAAACCCCTATGGAGCAGTTCTATTCTGCAACACAGAGTTGAAATCACCTGGACTGCAATGTGTTTGGTTTGGTTTATGTGTCAATCACTATCTTAGGCAATAAGGTATAGCATGAACTACAAAGAGAAATCTCTACCCTCACATATTTGACATTATAGAAAAAAGGAGACCTGAAGAACTGGATGGTGCCTGGATAGTATTACTAAAAGTTTTGATCAAAGATTCTGCAGAAAAAGTGTGGAGCAGAACTCAAATTCGCGTAAAAAGACCAGACTTAATGGTCTGACAGAGACTGGAGGAAGTCCGAAAACTATGACCCCCGTACGCACTGTTAACCTAGAACTGAAACCATTCCCAAAGGCTGCTCTTCAGACAAAGCTTAGACAGGACAATAAAACAAAAAAATAATACATGTGAGAACGTGCTTCTTAGTTCAATCAGATACAAGAGACCAAATGGGTAACTCCTCTCCGGAGGCAGGATGAGAAGGCAGGAGGGGACAGGAACTGGTTGAAGGGATACAGGGAACCTGAGGTGGAAAGGGGGAATGTGCTGTCACATTGTGCAGATTACAACTAATGTCAAAAAACAATGTGTAGAAATTTTTGTCTGAGAAATTAAAAAAAAAAAGTGTAGCTTAATTAGTAGAGAATGTCTGCCTTGAGCATTGTGCTCTTTTAAGAATTACCTACATGGGATCAAATTGACAACAGCAACTCAAAAGATTAGATATGAAACTTAGAAGGCACTGAGTTTTCACTAATGTGGGAGGAACAGTTCGGAAAAGAAGGATGAGAATGATTGCACAGCTTGAAGAATATAATCAATGTCATTGAATTGTACGTGTAGAAATTGTTGAATTGATACATGTTACGTTGTGAATCATAGGACTCTAGAGGACAGAAGAGAATTGCCCCACAGGGTTTCCAAGGAGCAGCCGGTGGATTCGAACTGCTGACCCTTTGGTTAGCAGACATAGTCCTTAACCACTGCACCACCAGGGCTCCAAAAACAAAACCCGTTGCCAATGAGTTGATTCTGACTCATAGCAACCACTCTAGGGTCACTGTGAGTTGGAACTGACTTGACAGAAATGATTTGGTTTTGGTTTTTATGCTGTGAATATTCTCAACAACAAAAAATAAAATAAATTACTAAAACAACAAGCAAAATACAGAGTCCGTTAGGATAGTAATGAGCATTATGGGGAAAAACAAATGCAGGAAATGAGATAGAGAGTATAGTGTTGGGGGAGAGCGAGCTATTTGACATGGGGTTTTTGGAATAGACCTCACTGATAAGGTAACATTTGAGCTGTGAATCAAAGGAAGCGGTGGCATGAAGGCCCATCTGGGCCATTTCATTGAAGCATGAAAGAAACCAGTCTATTCATTCCCAAAAGAGACTTTTACTTTTACTTAATATATGTGATTGATTTATACCAGGGATGACCCTACCATGTCAGGGAGAGGAAATTCCAGATTTGTGTCCTCTGTGAAGAAAAAATAACCTGGTATCATGATCACACATAATATATTCCATCAACATGTACTTTCCCCTAAGGCTTTGCTACAAAAATGAAGAAATGTTTTCTCTTCAGAGATGATTGCACTAAACTTTATCAAAGGCTATGGTGTAAATTATCACCTCTTCTGTGCTTTTTTTTCTTTTTTTTTTTTTTAATTTAGAAAAAGTATCAAGGACACTATTTTTTTCCTTAGAAAAGAAGGTAAGTTTTTTGAGACTGCATACTACTGCATTTCTGAAATATGTGAAAAGATGCATCACTTTCTTTACAATCAAAGTAGTTAATTTAGTTAATGAGAAGAAAAAAATTTATCTTATATCTCAAAATTTGGCAGATATGTTCACATACCATAATATCAGGGTGAGTTGACCCAAAAAGAATTTGTGAGTTTTTGTTTAACAACTTCCAGTTTGGATAAAACAAGTTGAGAAAAAAAAAAAAATCACTAACTTTATTCTTCTTGAATAAATACTTCTTTTCTGAAAATAACAGAAAAGCCAGATAAAATGAAGTGACAATGAATTTATGTAATTCAATAAGTTTTCCAAAAAAGATTTTTCCAATGAAGATATTGAAGTGGCAAAGAAATGAATGTTGTATCTAGTAATTTTCAAAATGCATTTTACTAATGATAGTTATTTTCATAAACTTTCATTTTATTGAATTGGTTTAAAAGGATTCAGAGTAGAATGTGTGACTTTCTGGTGTGATTAGTTACTCATCTGAACAATCATGAAGACATGTGTAGATCTTTGTACCACAGTTTTATGAGATAGGAGTTTTATCTGTTTTGCACATAAAACCACAGCCAGTAACTACATAAATATGAGCAATAATATGTATGTGGCTATTTGTCTTAGGCTGGGTTCCCATTGCAGCTTATAAATATATATGTAGAGAGAGAGATTTATATCAAGGAAAGGGCTCACATGGTATAGAGGCTGGAAAGTCCCAAGTCCATGGGTCAAGCTGGAGGTTTCTCCTGACTCATGTAGCTGCAGGGGCTGGCAAACCCAGGATCGGCAGGTCAGACAGCAGGTCTCTGCTTCACAGGCTGCAGAGGCCAACGGATCCCAAGATCAGCAAGTAAAAATGGCAGGCTGCTGGCTCACAGCCTGTGGAGTCTGATAGAGTCCCAAGATCATCAGGTAAGTTACTAGCTCAAGTTCCAAGAACCAGAGGTCAGATGAACAGGAGCCAGCTGCAGGATCCAGAGCAAGCAAAAGCTAAGGAGCTTGGCCAGAAAGCTTACCTATATTGGATGCAGGCCATACCCCCAAAGAACTCCCTTTCAACTGATTGGCTGCTCATAACAGTTCTCATCATGGAAGTGTTTACATTATATCAGACTTCATTGTGGAAGTAACTACATCATTACATAGCTGCCAAACTATATCATAACTGCTAAACCACTGAGAATCATGGCCCAGCCAAGTTGACACACAACCTTAACCATCTCATGGTTTAAAAATATTTTTACTTCTATGAGCTCTTTGACTTAAAGCTATTACACACAAGTAACTTAGCTGGTAAACTGTGTAAAAGCCTATTAATTTCTGATGTACCATTAACATGACTACAAAACTAATATAAACTGTAATTGTATTGCCCCATTTTATGGTTATTGACATATGTTACATTTCAAAGACTGAATTATTCAGCAACAATAGGACATTCATTAAAAACAAAATGGGTGAACATTGCAATACACATTTTCTTAATTGGGCTAGAGACTCTGAGGTAGAGAGTTGTGTGCAGGAGTTTCACTAGAGGGTGATTTCAGGAGAGAGTCTGGAAAGGGAAAGATAGTAGTTTTACAGCAGAAAAATCTGGCAGAAGTCACTCTAAGGAAATAATAAAGGTTAAAATCACTAGTAATAAGTTATGTTATATAATGTCCCCTCCTGATATTATTCAATGAGAAGGGCATATCAGCTCTGTGGTAATTTCCAGAAATGGATTACCCAGTAAGCAAGGTATGCATGGGCTTACTTGTGCTGATTTACGAGTCTGTAGTGTGGAAGTTTCACCTGTTTTTCATCACATCTTTGTGAAATTGTGCACTACAGGTTAGTAAGTAAACACAACTACATCAGTAATTACCTTGCTTACTGTAAGCTTATGCATACCTTGCTTACTGGTTACTCTGCCCCTGGAATTTTCGCCCATCTATAACCTTCAGTTTGATTAGGAGAAAACATCAGATGAAACCAAATCAAGGGCATCCTATAAAATACCTTTCAAAGATTCTTTTACAATGTCAAAAACTGCCAGAAGAAGGAACAAATCTGTCTTGGAAGAAGTACAGCCAGAGTGTTCCTTAGAAGTAAGACTGGTAAGACTTCATCGCAAATACTTTGGACATGTTATCAGGAGGGACCAGTCCCTGGAGAAGGATATCATGCTTGGTAGCGGGTCAGCAAAAAAGAAGAAGACCCTCACTGAGATGGATTTACACAGTGGCTGCAACAATGGGCTCTACCATAGCAATGATTGTGAGGATGGTACAAGACTGGGCAGTGTTTCACTCTGTTGTACATGGGGTCACTACAAATGGAAACCAACTCAACAGCACCTAACAACAACATTATGGTGAAACTGAACATAATATTACCATAAACACAGATATGTGTATATGTGTGTGTACAAGTGTGCATGTGTGAATTTGTAAGTGTACACAAACTTTTAAAATGCCCAGATTCCAAGGTTAATTAGAAATTCTACATTTTCTTTGGGAGTAGGGAAGAATACACATAAAGGAATTCTAGAGAACTTACTATCAGCGTTCATATCAAACTAGTGATAAATGGAAACAGAATTCAGTACAGAGAGCAGAATGAGATATTTCAAAATTTGTGTTGCAGCTATGACAATAGTTATCTTCAAATATCAATTTGTGATTCTCCTTATTTTTGAAACATCTATGAATTTGTTTACTATTTTATTTTTAATAGCTAGGGATACTTTCTTTTCTTCACAGAAATACTAAATTTAAATGTGATTAAATCAAGTGTTTTAAAGTAAATATTTCCTTTTGTAGTCTTAGAATACTCTTTTGAGTGTACTAAAACATTTTAAATTACAGAAACAGTTTAAAATTTGTCTGTGTGGCTTTATGTTCGCAATATGTAAGGATACATCAAAGCACAAAGGAATAGTTTCCCTAGCTTTACTTTTTGAACTGAATATTCTTATCTCCACCAATAGCAAAACTTCTTTGAAAGTTCTACAAACCAGCCTGTGGACTGACAATGAACAACAGACTCATAAACAATAGAATAGGACATTAATGGCCCCATTTCTCAGTCTTGAATCACTGCCAAATAATTGTGATTAATCATTTGGCTTCTCTTTGCCTCAATGCCCCTATCTGTAAAAAAAAAAGAGTCTACCTTTTTTCTAAAGAATCAAGCTAGGGCAGCTGAGAGATTTCAGAAACATTTCTCCAACTCCTAGGAGAAAAGATTGTAAGAAATGACTTGTCATCAAGTTATAAACTGGGGATTATTAATTTAGGACTCACAGGTTCATGTGCTTTAGGAGAGGGTCAGCGAGGTCTCTGAACTCTCTGAATAATGCGTCCTGAGTGCATGGGGAAATATGTATAGGAGGGAGGTGGAATCAATAGCTTTCACTAAATTCTTAAAGTGATCTGTGCCCCTCAAAAGTAAGAGTCACTGTCCTGAACATTATATTTTTGTCAAATATTCCAAACCATATGCTATTTGTCTGAAATGCTGTCTTTGGCAGGGAATCTGCAGAAGAACCAAAGGCTACCCACAAGACAGATTTTATTCCTTGAGTTTGATGGAATACGCATGTTCTTAGCTGAGCCTCCTCCTTCTTCTAGAGTCTTCCCTCCACTCCATTACCCTCAGAGTGTACACCTTCAAATGGGAATGGAAGCCTTTCTTCTGGGTGCAGAGGTGGAATTAAGGCATAGCATATAGGGTAACTGCCTTGGGCCACGCGTGAGGCAGGACATCAATGAGCAGCTTCTACTGGCCATCACAGTTTCCATCACCAGCTGTGAGAGATCATTCAGCAATTTAACACTAATTACCCTAGGTGCTATTTTCCATAGGCCGCTATCTGGGGGTCACCCTTTACCCTTGATTATGTGTTGCCCCTCTCACCCCCTTCTGTTAATTCTTCACTACTTAACGTCCATGTTCACACCATGCTAGACCTTCCTTTCACGTAGTTCACTCTCCAGCTCCGTGACATTTGAGTTCAAAAAGGCATTCACATGCAAGAAGGCCCAAAACACATTTACTAAGTGTGATTATCACATCATCATTTTGGACTCACCTCCCCAACACCTCAGACCACCATCCTGCAAGTTTAGCAGACAGTGAGTCCCTAATCTTATTAATGATCCCTTTCTACACCCAGCTGTCCTCTCTTATAATTAAGAGTCGAGGCATAATTAGACACCGTTGTTGTGTGCATGTGTGTGTGTGTGTGCGTGCATGCCCTATGAGAAAAGACTCATGAAATGGCCGCTTCTCCACTCTACCCAAGCCAAGTTAGTCACAGGAGGGTGAAGTGGGAGGCTATCCCAGCATCCTTTAGGAATGTCACCAGTACAGGCACTCCTGCTGTGAAAGAAGGGCTTGCTATAATGTTTGTTTTTCTCCCCTAATTTATCGTTCTGCCTTGGGCCAGACAGTAGTTTGAAGAGTACAGTTTGGTGCAGAACTTTATGAAGGCTGAAAGCACGCACAACAATCACAAAATTTTCAAGGCTCACAAAGCTTGCATAATTACACTGGCTGCCAGGGCCTTCCTGCACTTTTCAGCTATAATGGCAATCTGGCTAATTTCCCACTGGCTTAATTTATAATTTCAAAGATTCCTAGAGAAGTTGTAATCATGCTGTTTGCTTTTCAGGTGATCTACCACATTCATATTGACAGGCCAAATTCTTGAGTTGATTTATTAGAAGAGATCTGTTTTAATTCAGATTTTTTTTTCCAAAGTATTTCTTCTCCAAAAAATAATGTCTAGGTGACAGAGCAGGAAAGCACTTCTTATCAAGGGTCACTTTTGCAAGCTTGAGTATAGCTGAAGACCAACTGTTCTCTGAATTTTTTAAAAATTGCAACGTATTGAGATGCTGAATAATACATGTTCAAAACTGAAATCTCTGAAAATACACAAACAGCATAAAGAAGAAATATTAAGTTATCAAATATTCTACTGCCCAGCCATAGCTACGATTAATATTGTCTTTTATTCAATAACTCATTCAGTAGTTCAGTATACGCCAAGCTGGCTACAAGGCACTGTGATAATCTACTAAATAGTGTGTGTGTGTCTTATATATAATAAAAAAAATATATATACTATTCCTTTATTTTCTTCTTTTGTTTTCCTTTCTTCTTGTTGTTTTTTCTTTTTAAACAAATTCAGGATCACACTGCATATCTAGTTTTGTATGCTGCCATTTTTTCCTCCACTGTATTCTGTGACCTTTTTCCATGCAATTATAAATTCTTTAAAGACATTATTTGAATGGCTGTGTAATATCTTTTCCTACGGGTGATCAAGAAGGAGCCCTAGTGGTGCAATGATTAAGTGCTCAGCTGCTAACTAAAAGATCAGCAGTTTGAACCCACCAGTTGCTCCATGGGAGAAAGATGTGGCAGTCTGCTTTTCCAAAGATTTACAGCCTTGGAAACCTTATGGGGCAATTCTACTGTCCTGCAAAGTCACTATGAGTTGGAATTGACTCAATGGCAATGGGTTTTTTGATTTATGGGTGATCATAATTTTTAAGCCAATTCCCCATTCTTGGGCCTTTACATTATGTGTTAAATAAATAAACTTTGTTTATCTTTCTTCACTTGTATTTTAACCATTTCCTCTCTTTGAAATTTCTTACATGATTGGCATTTCTTATCTGAAATTTTTATTTTTCTTCTCTTTCCTGTGTTTTCCCCCTATGCTTTCCTTTTTCTAAAAAATAGGGGAAAAAATTAAGTGACTTTAGGAAGTTAGGGAAAAAAAAGACAGCAAAACTCAGGAGACTTTTTCTTGGGATGGGAAGTGGAAGATGATAACTGGATTTGATATGACATGTGTGTTTCCTCTTACTTTATATAATCCCATTAAAACTGGACTAAGTCTCCTGGATAAACTGTGTAATGTTAAGTACATTACAGCTGTTTACTAAATGTTTAACGTAGCAATAAAGGTAAAACATACCAAGTCTTAACATAGAGTACAAACATTAACTAACGTGTGAGTTTTATAGTATGTGTCCATACTGACATAGATAAATGAGAGAAAAGTGATGAATTTTCCCTACAGAAGAACTCCAAATAATAAATTTGGAAGGAATAAGAAAAACAAAATATCACCATTATAAAAGCACAATAATAATTACTTCAGGCAATTTATGAACGATAAAATTAGTGGGCAAAACTTTAATGAGTAACAGGATATTTGCCTAGACTCAATGTATTTCCTCCAAAATAATTATTGATTACAGTGCTGGTTTTAATATATGACTACAAATTCTTTCACAGTCTTCCCTCTGGGGTTGGGGTTGGGGGTAGGGAGCTTATTTCCCTGGCCTTTGAGTATAGTTGGATTTAGTGCCTCAAATCTAAGGAATAGTCAGTCTATGGAAAGGGAGTGTTAATTATCATATACTTTACCCAGCAGAGAACACTTTATCAAAGTTCAAGAGCAATAACACCAGTGATAAGTCATGTTATGATTTTCCTGATAACATGGTGCCATGAAAAGGGTACTTCACCTCTGTGATATTCCTCCCCCAAATCTATTGTTGTTGGTCTTGTAGCTGGGTGCCTTCAAGTCAATTCTGACTCATAACGGCCCCATATGACAGGGTAGAACTGCTCCATAGGGTTTTCTTGACTGTAATCTTTAAGGAAGTAGGTTGCCAGGTCTTTATTCTGCAGACAAAATCTATAACCTTCAACAAATCACGAGAAAACATCAAACAAACTCCAGTGAGAAGCATTTTTTTTATGAGATGACTGTAGTTGTGTTTTTAGCTGCTGTGGAGTTGAACTCTGCCTCATGGAGACCACATGCACAACAGAACGAAATGTTACCTGGTTCTGCATCATCCTCACAGTCATCAGCATCACTGAGTCCATTGTTGCAGCAGTTGTGCCAATCCATTTTACCAAAAGTCTTCTAAACCCTCATTGGCCCCCTACTTCACCAAACATGATATCCTCTAGAGGTTGATCCCTCCTGACAACTTGCCCAAAGTAATTGAGCCAGACAGCATTCTGCTGTAACCCATAAGGTTTCCATTAGCTAATTTTCAGAAGTAGAACCCCAGGCCTTTCTTTCTAGTCAATCTCAGTCTGGATGCTCTGCTGGATGCTCTGAAAACTGTCCACCATGAGTCACCATACTAGTAATAGAAATACCAGTGGCATAGCATCTGGCATCCAGGCAACACACAAGCCACCACAATATGACAAACTGACAAACATGTGGTGAAAAATAACTGACTAAGACTCTTCAATCTCCACGTGTCTGTCAGTTTGTCCTACTGTGGGAGCTTGTGTGTTGCTGTGATGCTGGAAGCTATGCCACCAGTATTCAAATACCAGCAGGGTCACCCATGATGGACGGTTTTCAGCTGAGCTTCCAGACTAAGACAGACTAGGAAGAAGGACCCGGCAGTCTACTTCTGGAAAGATTAAGCCAATGAAAACCTTATGAATATCAGTGGAACATTGTCTAATATAGTGCCAGAAGATGAGCCCCTCTGGTTGGAAGGTACTCAAAAGATGATGGGAGAAGAGCTGCCTCCTCAAAGTAGAGTCTATCTTAATGATATGGATGAAATCAAGCTTTCAGGACCTTCATTTGCTGATGTGGCACAACTCAAAATGAGAAGAAACAGCTGCAAACATCCATAAATAATCAGAATATGGAATGTACAAAGTATGAATCTAGGAAAATTGAAAGTCGTCAAAAATGAAATGGAATTCATAAACATTGATATCCTAGGCATTAGTCAGCTGAAATGGATTAGTATTGGCCATAAGAATCAGACAATCGTATGGTCTACTATGCTGGGAACGACAACTTGAAGTGGAATGGAGTTGCAATTCATCATCAAACAGAACATTTCAAGATGTGTCCTGAAGTACAGCACTGTCAGTGGTAGGATAATATCCATACGCCTTCAAGGAAGACCAGTTAATACGACTATCATTCAAACTTACTCACTAACCACTAAGACCAAAGATGAAGAAATTGAAGATTTTTACCAACTTCTGCAGTCAGAAATTGACGGAACATGCAATCAGGATGCACTGATAATTACTGGAGATTGGAATGCAAAAGTTGGAAACAGAAGGATTAGTAGTCAGAAAATATGGCCTTGGTGATGGAAAGGATGCCAGAGATAGAAAGATAGAATTTTGCCAAGACCAGTGACTTCTTCATTACAAACACCTTTTTTCACCAACATAAACAGCAACTATACATGGACCTCGCCAGAAGGAAAACACAGGAATCAAATTTACTACATATGTGGAAAGAGACGATGGAAAAACTCAATATCATCAGTCACAACAAGGCCAGGAGCCTACCGTAGAATGGAACGGACCATCAATTGCTCATATGCAACTTCAAGTTGAAACTGAAAAAAATTAGAACAAGTCAACGAGAGCCAATTTACGGCCTTCTGTATATCTCACTTGAATTTAGAGATCATCTCAAGAATAGATTTGTCTCACTGAACACTAATGACTGAAGAACAGAGTAGTTGTGGAATGACATCAAGAGCATCATACATGAAGAAATCAAGGGGTCATTAAAAAGACGGGAAAGAAAGAAAAGACTAAAATGGATATCAGAAGAGACTCTGAGACTTGCTTTTAAACGTCAAGTAGCTAAAGTGAAAGGAAGAAATGATGAAGTATGAGAGTTGAACAGAAGATTTCAAAGGGCAGCTCAAGAAGACAAAGTAAAGTATTATAATGAAATGTGGAAAGACCTGGAGATGGAAAACCAAAAGTGAAGAACATGCTCTGCATTCCTCAAGCTGAAACAACTAAAGAAAAAATTCAAGCCTCAAGTTGCAATTTTGAAGAATTCTATGGGGAAAATATTAAACAACTCAGGAAGCATCAAAAGAAGACTGAAGGAATACACAGAATCACTATACCAAAAAGGGCTGGTCAACATTCAAGCATTTAAGGAGGTACCATATGAGCAGGAACCATTGGTACTGAAGGAAGAAATCCAAGCTGCACTGAAGGCATTGGTGAAAAACAAGACTCCAGGAAGTGATGGAATACCAACTGAGATGTTTCAACAAATGGATGCAGCACTGGAAGTTCTCGCTCTTCTATGGCAAGAAATTTGGAAGATAGCTACCTGGCCAACGGACTGGAAGAGATCCATATTTATGCCTATTGCCAAGAAAGGCGATCCAGCCGAATTCGGAAATTATCGGACAATATCATCAATATCACAGGAAAGTAAAATTTTGCTGAAGATCATTCAAAAGTGCCTGCAGCAGTATATGGTCAGGGAACTACCAGAAATTCAAGCTGGATTCAGAAGAGGATGCAGGACCAGGGATATCATTGCTGATGTCAGATGGATCCTGACTGAAAGCAAGGAATACAAGAAAGACATTTACCTGTGTTTTATTGACTATGCAAAGGCATTTGACTGTGTGGATCATAACACATTATTGAGATAACATTGTGAGGAATGGGAATTCCAGAAAACTTAATTGTGCTCATTTGGAACCTGTACATAGATCAAGAGGAAGCTGCTCGAACAGAACAAGGGGATACTCATGGTTTAAAGTCAGGAAAGGTGTGTGTCAGGATTGTATCCTTTCACCATACCTATTCAATCTGTATGCTGAACATACAATCTGAGAAGCTGGACTCTATGAAGAAGAACAGGGCATCAGGACTGGAGGAAGACTCATTAACAGCCTTCTTTATGCAGATAATACAACCTTGCTTGCTGAAAGTGAAGAGGACTTGAAGCACTTACTAATGAAGATCAAAGATCACAGCCTGCAGTATGGATTACACCTCAACATAAATAAAACAAAAATCCTCACAACTAGACCAATAAGGGACATCATAATAGATGGAGAAATATTTATGTTGTTATGGATTCCATTTTAATTGGATCCACAATCAACTCCCATTGAAGCAACAGTCAAGAAATCAAATGACATATTGCATTGGGTAAATCTGCTGCAAAGGACCTCTTTAATGTGTTCAAAAGCAAAGATGTCACCTTGAAGACTAAGGTGCACCTGACCCAAGCCATTCTTTTCAATCGCTTCCTATGCATGTAAAAGCTGGATAAGGAAAACAGAAGAAGAATTGAGTCAGAACTGACTCGATGACACCTAACAACAACAAGAACAACAACGGGACTCTTCAAAAGTGTCAAAGACCATGAAAGACAAGGGGAAAAAAAAAAAAGAAATTGTCACAGATTGGAGGAAACTGAGGAGACATGAAGACTAAATATCATGTAGCATCTTAGATAAAATCACAGAACAGAAAAAAAACATTAGTGTGATTCTGGAGAAATTTAAAATGAATATGTTGTTTAGTTAATAAATAGCATACCATAGTTAATGTCTTGACTTATGATGAACACCCATGGTATTGCAAGATGATAATATTATGCATAACTGGGTTAAATTTTACAAGAACTTTTTGTATTATTGTTGTAACTATTCTGCCAATCTAAAACTATTTCAAATTAGAGTGTTTGTTGAAACTGTTTCGTAAAGCTGTCAAATGTGTTTATGTACTGTAGGGGACTTGTTAACAATTCAATGAGGTAGAGCATATGTAAAAGCTTATAATTACCAACATATTGTCCTGCCATCTGATTGAACTAAGCAGGAGTATGAGTCCTCCCAATCTGCTCCCTTATGATTTAGAGATTGTTTTCTGCTTTTCTTATTTTTGGTTTGTTTTTATAGGTTAGGGACATGTAACCAATGAATCCTCTCAAGTAATTCATTCTAATAAGCTCTTTGATCCTGTTATATTAAAGACCTACAGACAAAGTTGTTGCTTAGGGCAGTGCCCCAGGAGATTTACTTCAAAAGATCCACAGCAAGAAAGGCACAGATAATTTTCCTTTTTTGTAGAGGAGGGGATATCCACACTTTTATGTTGTTTGTGGTATTTCCTGTAAGTTTTAACAAGTAATTCTTTGAGAGTAGAACTCTAGAAGTCAGAATACAAGACTTGAGAGTTACTTAGTGCCACCGTTCAGGAACTTGATTCAATGCCTTTTAAAAATAGTTGTGCTTCCTACTTGTTTTCTAATCCTACAGACTGAAGACTTTACTAGGTCTTTAGCAGTAAAGAAAAAGTATTACAGGAAACCATTTATGCCTACCAGTTAGCATTCCCCATGATTACGTCAAGTACCATGTCTGACTTACTTATGCTCATATCCCTCTCTGTGGAATGGATGTGTAATTTGGGGTGTAGGTAATTCAGGCTTTAATCACAATCATAAATAATCAAAGAAAGGACCCCAACAGTTTTAATCTGAAATTGGGGAAAATACACTTAAATATCTAGCATCTTTTTATTAATTGTGATTGAGAACAAAAAGGAGATAAATTCAATTGCCTTTAACTACAGGGAAGTGTCACAGGAAAGTGTTTAAAACATTGTCAAGACTTCTTTTACCCATTTGTTTAGTATTTTATTTACAAGTATTATTTTTATGAGATGTTAATATTTGAAACAGAAAATATGTCATTATTTTGGTTTTGCCATATACTAGATATAAGTTCTTAGGGAATTTACGTAACCTCCTATGCCTCAATTTTCTCATCTGTAAAATAAGAATAATATAATTTTCAGTCACAGAGGATTGTTGGGAGAATACAATGTATACATAGTAATTAATTGCTCAATAAATATCCGTGTAAGTCCTCGTATATTAACAATTTTTATTGTGTATGTCTTACAGTAATATACAAAGTACAATAATATAATAATTTGCAATTCTATAAAAGGTAACATTTTTTAAAACTGAGCATTATGCAAGAACTTTTTTGTTTTACATATTTAGTGATATCAGTAAACACATGTACACGCTCGCTAGTCTGAGGTTTTATTTCAACTACCTGTCTGGAAGGTTAGCGCTGGATGGAGGTTTCCACTTCATGACTCACAATGTAGAAGCTTCTTCCCATTTCAGGGTAGGCTACTTTAACGTCAAGCCTTCTTACGGTACCCTTGGATGTTGAAGATTACAGACTCTGAAAGGGCAAGGCCACCAGCTTTGAAATCAGACCAAAATGAGATCACTTTGCTGCCCTATCAAAGTTGCTAAACCTTTGGACATACTCATTCCTCATCTAGAAAATGGACATGATAACATCAACCTTAGAGCATTGCTGTGATATTTAAAGGAAGAAAACTATATGAAGTAACCAATATAATTCCTGATACATTGTGATATTCAACAACTGTTAGTTCTCCTCTACCTGCTCTCATTTACAGAAGAGCATGACTAGTTAAAGGGTGTTAGCATTCATATGATCCACTGGGTCGATACCCTGGGGTGACTCCCATGTGTCACAACCCACGTTTGTGTCCTCTGACCACACTGAGGTTGGCACATAATCAGTTGTTCATTAAATATTTTAGAGAATGAAGGAGGGGGAGAGACACAATAATAAAGACTTCAAATAGTGTCAAAATCTGTAATCAAAAGCTGAGTTCATTGCTTTCTAAGCAAGGGATAGCTGTAGTTGTATGGCATCATTTCTCTGAACAAAGAAACTACTGGTCTTGCAGAGAATTTTGGAAGTATACAGTTCAAGATATGCAGGCTTTTACAAGCAAGAGTTTTAGGGATTTCTTGATATTTTAACCTCTCAAAAGCAAGGCTGCTGTTGAATGGCTGACTTTCAGAAATGGGATTAATGAAGATAAATTGTTGATAGGATGTGATTGGTTTAAAAACCATTCTGGTGAATACTGTTCAAAGCTTGGGGTCATGATCGATAAACAGTTATTCTTTCCCTTTCTTGAATTCAGAGGAATTTATAACTCTTCATAATCTAACTTTTTATGGTTTTCAAAATCTTTGACTCATCTCTTCCATAGCTTTACCTCCTGCCAGTTGCCCATCCACGTATCATATGTTTTAACCACCTAGACTGTGACAGCTCATCCTAAAATTATGCCTGTATGAGTCTGCACATGCTGTTAGCTCTGCCACTTGCTACAAATGTAATCTTAAACAAATTATCTAATGTCTTCCTTTCCTCACTGATAAATGAAGATGAAAATAAATAGCTTAATTATTGTCTAGCAATAAAAAGAGACATTTATCATTCATCCATGTAGCAGGTATTTCTTGAGCCCCTACTATAGACATTAAACTAGGTGTTACATTAAAAAAAAAATGTGTGTAAACCAGAGCCTGCCCTTGAGGTTCTTATACTACAGTGAAGAAGACAGACACACACACACACCTACACCATATCTTCCTTTCTCCATTTGGTAAAATGCTACATATTCTCCGAAGCGCAGTTCGTATGTCATGGAATCTGGGAAGATTTTCCTATGCCACAAATATTTGCTAAATGAAGTATTTCCTGGGACCCCAATGCCTAGACAGTGTTAATACCTCCCTCCTCTGAGTTCACATAGAACCATGGAACACCTCTAGCAAAGCATTGCTCATTGAGTATTGTCATTACGTGTGTGTTCCTTTCCTTCCCTTCCTTTTCTTTTTATATTTCTTCAGTTCCTTTCCTTTACCTTTCCTTCCTCCTTCCTTCATTCCTTTCTACCTTCCTTGTTTTATATTTTAAAGGAAAAAAAAAAAAACAGCAAATGTATATTGTTCTTCTTTTCATATGCCTCCTTTCCCTGAAGAATTTCATCTTTGTTAATACTTATCCACATTCTCTATCCAAGATAAATAGAGTTCTTATCCATATATTTCCAGAAATGGAGGTAGGGCATGTTAGATTTCGTATCCAGGTCCGTTTTTACTCATTTCAAAGTCAATATCAAATGTATTACACAGTCAACCCCTATTCTTAACCCCTAGGGGTAAGTGAAAAACTAAATTTATATTTTCTACTTCAATATCCAAATTCAGGATCCTTCCTGCCACACGATCTTCAGAGCAAAAACACCAGGAAATTCTTAATCTAGTTTGTCTCCACAGTTTATAAGCAGCTGTCGTTATAAATAAAGGCTAGTGTCACTCTCATCAAACTTGAAATTTAACACATGGTTTTGCCATTCAATGAGGGATTTCCTCTAACACACTTACTACGTAAATCTCCCATTCTCCAGTGGTTTTACTATGGTATTGTACTACTATAAAAGCACATTTAATGACAATGACTTAACAATATAAAAGAATAAGAATGAACCTTGAAAATAAGGCTGAAAATTCCACAAACACAGGATCGTTTTTCATAAGATTTGCCATTTTCTTCTTCCAAGCCAGAATTATTGCTCAAAATCAGAAATCTATATCAAATTAGATTCTGGTATAAGAAAGTCACATGAAGTTAACTTTTTTATACCCGGAATTTATTTAAATTCTTGGTTAACAAAGGGGAAGGTTTTTTAAAGATAATATCTATTATGGTTTTATTATAAGATTTTCTAAAATAATGTGTAATTAAGAGACCACATAGATATAATTCAGTGGAAAAATTTTTTCCCATATTTGGACTGTTCAAGAAAGACTGAGAATACCTCTGGGCAACATGGCACTATAGTCAGAAGCACCACACTGTCCCTCTGCAGCAAACTTAAGAAAAACTAAGTCAAACAGAGTCACACATCAATCCTGAAACCCTAAGCATCAAATGAAGAGATAAATAACTCAGCCAAGCACCAAATGGAATAGAAAACTAACTGAGAAGAGACAGCGAGGAGAGATACATGCAGAGGTCCCCCATCAGCTACCTTAGCACAGATCCGGCATCTTGGACTCCTACCGGAGATCAGCAAACAGGGGGTATGAGAAAGCAGCTTCACAGAGCTTCCAGCAGGAGACAGAACAACCAGTAACCAGCAATATAGGCTTTCCCATCCCCCACCCTTCTTCACCCCCACTTAGCCTCCTCTGCTTCCTGCAGCCACAGTCTCTTGGCCTGGAAGCACCAGCTTCACTCCGGTGTCACTTGGATTCCACCCGCCCACACTGGCCAGCTCTCTGACTGCCTTTTGTGGGCTGCTAGTGTTGCTTTTTTCCACTTCTTTAGATTTCTTCCTTACCTCTCACCACCTCCCCCTCCTTTCTCTCAAATACCTGGCTCTGTGCGCCATCTTTGCTTCTTACTGAAAGGCTGCAAAATGCCACTGCACTGGGAAACTGCTTCACGGCCCATCCCGCCAAGCTGGTGGGACCCCCGGGGCTTTTTTGTCTGTTTGCTCTGATTTGTTCTGTTTTGATTTGTTTGTCTGTTTTCTTTTCCTTTTCTTGGCTTGGAAGCCACCTCTAGCCAGGCAGTACTGTGCGGCTTGGAAGCTACTCCCTTACTCTGCGTCAATGCACAGGGACATCCCTGCGGGCATTTCATTTTTCTTGTTTTTCAGTTTTGATTTTGGTTTTTTCTCTTGTTTCTTTCTTTTATTTTCTTCTCTCTTTTATTCCCTTTTTATCTTTCTTCATTTCCAATTTCTCGATTTATTCGTTTTTTTCTTTTACCTTTTATTTTTTATATTTATTTTTCCCCATTTCTCAGTCTTTCATCTCTCCACTCCAATAGCAAGCTCCCTTAGCACTCTTTTTTGTTAGTGTGTATGTTTTTGGCTCCTGTTCCTCTCTCCTGTCTCTCATATTTCCCACACCCATCTTAGCTCCACACGTCATAACCTACCCCCTCCTTCCTGCCTACCTGCACTGTGTGCTGAACATCACTCTCCCAAGCAGCACAGGCACTGCCTGCTGGAACCTGCCCTGCACTGATTCCCAGTCTGCACTGTCAGCCCTGGTACATGCCATAAACAACCCATCCCAGCAAGTCCCCTGAGCTGCATCTGCCCTGCTGTACCATACCTGAGTGACTGACCCTGTCCATTGGAGAGGGACATGAAAAGTATTGTGCCCACAGACGAGCAAACAACAAAGAATGAACAGCCTGCCTGCTCGGACATAACCAAATAAAACAAACAAACAAACAAAAAATGATGAAACAAACAAATCTACAATCAATAAATGAGGAAAATAACCACTGAATGCCCCAAAGACAGCAGACAATATCAAAACATTTACAAAAACAGGACAGGATGGTTCCAGTAGGCATCCAAAATAAAACATCAGATGACCTTCCAGCAGAAGAAAAGGCACTAGACCTAACTGATAGGGAATTCAAAACTCTACCATTCAGAATTATCCAAGAGTTGAAGTAAAAACCAGACAGAAATGAGGAAAAAGTAGACAAATTCATGGAAAATGTGGAAAAATTCGTGAAAATAGAGACAAAAAAGGAAGAATTCAAGACAATAATACAGGAACAAAATGCTAAAATAAATTCAAAACTAGAAACCATACAAAAACAACAATTAGAAATCCAAAAGATAAACAACAAGATTTCAGAAATGGACAGTGTCATAGAAGGGCTGAGGAGCAGGTTTGAAATGATGGAAGATAGGATCAGCAAAATTGAAGGCAAACACTTGGATACAACTCTGAGGAAAAATCAGAAAAAAAGAACAAAGCAAAATGAAGAAACTCTGAGAATTATGTGGGATACAATTAAAAGAAAAATCTGCAGGTGATCAGAATTCCAGAACAGAGGGAGAAAACAGAAAACACAGAGAGGATCATTGAAGAATTGCTGACAGAAAAATTCCCCAATATCATGAAAGATGAAAAGCTGACCATCCAAGAAGTTCAACAAACCCCATATAAGATAGACCCCAAAAGAAAATCACCAAGTCATATCATAATCACACTCACTAAAACCAAAGACAAATAAAGAATCCTGACAGCAACTCGAGAAAAACAAAGTCACATACAGAGGAGGAACAATCAGACTAAGCTCAGATTATTCGGCAGAAACCATGCAGGCAAGAAGGCAATGTGATGACATATATAAAACCTTGAAAGAAAAAAATTGCTAGCCAAGAATAATATACCCTGCAAAACTCTCATTCAGATATGCTGGTGAAATTAGGTCATTTCCAGATAAACAGAAATTAAGGGACTATGTAAAAACCAAACCAAACTTACAAGACTTATTAAAGGGATTCTTTTGATCTGAGAACAAACATCAGATCACAGGCTGAATAGAGGACACAGGATTGTACTAGCCAGATACCAACCTAGGAAATGAACTCTTAAGGACTATGCAAAACCAAAAGAATTACAACAGGGAACCAGAGAGGTTAATCTGTAAATGACAACAGCATCAGAACAATAAAAGAGGGAATAAACGGTGTAGGTATAGAACCTTCTAATGGAGAGGAAGGCAAGATGATACCAAGTAATAATGGACTGTTTCAAATCTAGGAAGATAAGGGTAAATTTCAAGATAACCACAAAGAAAGTTAAGAAACCTACTCATCAAAATAAAGAAGAAAAACACAAAGTCTTGGTAAAAACAAAACTTATAAAAACAAGAGAAATGAAGAAAAGATCCACAAACAAAAGGAACTCAGCACAGGTGAGTAAGAGGAGAAAAGAAAACATCAGCAACACACACACAAAAAAGCACTACAAAATGCAATCCCACTCCTAGGAATATATTTTAGAGAAATAGAGCTGTAACATGAATAGACCTATGCCCACCCATATTCATTGCAGCACTGTTCACAATAGCAAAAAGATGGAAACAACCTCGATGCCCATCAACAGAAGAATGGATAAACAAACTATGGTACATACACACAGTGTAGTATTATGCAAAGATGAAGAACAATGATGAATCTGTGAAGCATCTCATAACATGGATGAAACTGGAGGACATTATGCTGAGTGAAATAAGCCAATCACAAAAGGACAAATATTGTATGAGACCTCTACTGTAAAAACTCATGTAAAAGTTTACACACAAAAAGAAACAATCTGTGTTGGTTACGATGTATGGGAAGGGTAGGGAGAACTAAACAGACAATAGATAAGTGGTAACTTTGGTGAAGGGTAAGACAGTACACAGTACTGGGGAAGCCAGCACAACTCGTACAAGAAAAGGTCATGGAAGCTCCACAGACACTCCCAAACTCCCTGAGGGACTCAGTTGCTGGGCTGAGGGCCGTGGCGACCATGGTCTTGGGGAACATCTAGCTCAATTGGCATAACACTGAAGACAATGTTCTACATTCTACCTTGGTGAGTAACGTCTGGGGTCTTAAAAGCCTGTGAGCAGCCGTCTATGATACTCCACTGGTCTCAACACTTAAGGAGCATGGGAGAATGAATAGAACAAGATACAAGGAAAAGATTAGTCCCAAGAACTAATGGACCACAGCTACCATGGCCTCCACCAGACTGAGTCCAGTACAGCTAGATGGTGCCTGGCTACCACCACTGACTGCTCAGACCAGGATCACAACAGAGGGTCCTGGAGAGAGCTGAAAAGGATATAAAACAAAATTCTAGCTCACTAAAAAAGACCAGATTTACTGGCCTGACAGACTGGAGAAACCCCGAATGTATGACCCCCAGACACCCTTTTAGCTCAGTGGCGAAGTCACTCCTGAAGTTCATGGTTCAGCCAGGGATTGGACAGCCTCATGAAACGAAACAGGACTAACGAGGCACAGCAGTCCAGGGACAAGGACTAGAAGGACGGAGGGGACAGGAAAGTTGGTGATAAGGAACCCAAGGTTGAGAAAGGACAAGGCTGACATGTCATGGGGTTGTTAACCATTGTCATAGGGCGATACGTGTACTAACTGTTTAATGAGAAACTGTTCTGCAAACCTTCATCTAAGGTACAAAAAAAAAAAAAGAATTATCTACGTGAGATCAAATTGACAACAGCAACTCAAAAGGTTTGATGGGAAGCCTAGGGGGCAGTGAGTTAAAGATAATGGTGATGGAATAATTTGGAAAAGGACAGTGAGAATAGCAACACAACTCGAAGAATGGAATCGATGTCATGTACATGTAGAAACTTTTGAAATGGTGTAACTTTGGCTATGTATATTTTCACCAAAAAAAGGTCCTCCAAGCTCAAGAAGGGTGAACGTTGACAAGTCATGGGGTTGTTAACCAATGTCATAAAACAATATGTGTACTGACTGTTTAATGAGAAACTATTTCTTCTGTAAACCTTCATCTAAAGTACAATAAAAAAAAGTTTAAAAAAGACAGACTGAGCAATAGGGGTCTTCCTTATACTTTACCCATTGCAGTCTTCAAATATGAGCATTAAAAATCTTCAGTGTTCTCTAACCCTTAAGTTTTTACTTTACTCAGCCAATTTTAACTGCTTATTTGAACAACTCTGTACATGTATAAACTGTATCCCCTAAATTAAACTGAGATAAAGGAGGAAATACTTCACAAAAGTGTTTTAATAGCACGAGCATTCCAGTTTTTAGCATGGGTGCATTGCATCATATTTCCAAGAGATGACTTAGAAGATTACCTAATCTCTCTTCAGTGTGTTGAGTCAAGATTTCAATGTGTATCTGAAAATTTTTAATTTATATTAATATCTGAAATCACAGGATCTAGAATCAAGCTAGTCTCTTCGAATCCATGAAACGTTCGAGGCTGAAAAAGAACATAAATCAGTTGCACTGTTGATTTTAAGCCACAGAAACTGAGTGTTGATTTCTTCAACAACCTGGGATTATATTGAGTATCAGGAAATCACTGAATTGAAAGGATGCTGGAGGGCAAGCTTGGTAAAACGACAAGAGCCAAGATTTTCCACTAGATGTTGGATCCTGAGAATGACAGCCAAGGTCATGTTTTGGAGGACCTGGGTACTTCTTTTGCTCTTTTGGGATTCAATGTCCCGGGAGAGAATGTGTAATTGGTTGAGCCCAAGTAGATCAGAATAATCTGACTTACACTTTTGGAGCAGGATGTAGTTACCTAAACTTTATAATGAGGAATTATGCCACAAGGGAGAACAAGAGGAAGTAAGAAAGTGGTATAAGGACTGAATGTAAAGAGGGACAATCCAAAGTGACTGATATGTAATGTGACGTGAGTGTGTGTGTGTGAGTGTGCATGCACACACAAACACCATAGTTTTCTGTTAATAAAGATGATGTCTGCATACTCATATAAAAATAATAACTCTATACCACCAGTTGCCTTTGAGACAGTTCTGACTGTTGGTGACCCTGTGTCAGAGTAGAACAGTGTTCCATAAGGTTTTCAAAGGCTGATTTGTGGAAAGTAGATCACCAGATTTTTCCTCCCAGATATCTCTCGGTGGACTCAAACATCCAACCTTTTGGTTAGCAGCCAAGCACATTAACCATTTGCAACACTGAGGGACTCTAATAACCCTTTATATCTAATCCTTAAAAACTCAGTGGTAGCTCAATTCATGCAAAGTGTGCATTAGAGCAGAAAATCCTGAATATGCCATTTCTAACCTATGATATGGAAACCCTGGTGGGGTAGTGGTTAAGTGCTAGAGCTGCTAACCAAAATGCTGGCAGTTTGAATCCACCAGGTGCTCCTTGGAAACTCTATGGGGCAGTTCTGCTCTGTCCTAGAGTGTCGCTATGAATTGGAATAGACTTGGTGGCAATGGATTTTTTTTTAACGTACGATACAGAACACATCTTTTGTTTCTTGATCTTTAGTTGCTTTAGATGAAATATGGGATTTATATAAAACTAACCACACAGAATGATGTGAGATGAGAATGTTCTATGTAAAAGCCATTTTTAAAATATTGAAGAATGTTCTGTGTAAAAGCCATTTTTAAAATATTGAACACCACCTATAGAGTTAGTTAGTTTTTCACTATTCAGATTCCTAGAGTCTACCAAGGGAGTCTGATATTTTTTTTCTTTTTGTTTTTTAAGAATAGATTTCTGTGCTTGCTCATTTCACACAGGAGGACTCTTGAGCAGGCCTCTAAAGACTATGAAATATTTTTCTTTGGCTGAGCTAGGGGTGTCAGTAGAACTGAAGAAGCAGTCATAAAATTATTATTTTTTTAAAGTGGAAATAATTATTCTAACTGGTGAAGGTGTGGCTTAGTCACTTTAATTTATGCCTTTAAAAGGCCTTCTTGTTTGTCCTTTATGTGACTTTTCCCAATTAGCCTGGATATATGTTATACTGCCCTGTTAGGAATTTTATAAATTGTTTATTATTTTTCTTTTTCAAAAAATGGGTTTATAACTCCTTAGTTTTTTCTCTCCCTCCATGTGGCCCTTATTAGTCTTCCCTTGGGGCTTCCCTGCCCTCCAACTCGAGTCTTGACTAGGATGGTTCTTCCAGTCATAACTGAAAATTAATGATGAGAAGCAGCCCCAAACCACACCATTCCCTTTCCCCTCCTCAGTCCAATGAAGTGTACAATGCAGATTTTATTTCAGGGACTAGGGAGGTGATTAATCGTCATAGTGGCCTGACACTGGCCTTCAGATAAGTGGTGTAGTCTGGCAGTAACACAAATATGTGGACACCATTCCCATTAATCTCAGAACACCACATGGAAAGGGAAAAAATCTTTGTGAGGCCTCTATAAAGGAAGTTATTATTATGAGGCCAAATTTTCTATGAAGAAAGGCTAATTTGTAGCCTCTATGAACCTATCCAGGAGCAAAGGAGTGTCTACACTTTACTTATAAGGAGATTTTTCTCCAAAGGAGAAGATGTAAATAGAGTGTGAGGGTGAAAATAAGAAAAGCATGAGGAAACTGACAATAAAATCTGTGGAATCATTGACTGCTACTCTGTGAGCACCTTGAGGCTGGCCAGGAGCCACGTTTTTGTCACTGCTACAGCTGAAGAACATAGATGGGCCTCAATGTATGTTGAGTGAATGGATGCATAGGAACATTGCATTTTTCAGGACACTACACTCATATTGGATAGTTGATAAATGAAAGATGATATAAAATAATATTGTGTGTCTGCTATCTTTAATATTATCTTCAGTATATTCTTAAATCATGTCAGGGTCATTTCTGCTATCTGTTATATTATGATTTTTAAACTATTATTAAACAATGCCTTGTTCATTCACCTGGAAAACTCCAGATGCATCATCTTTTAGGTTTGCTCTTAATTCTCTTTCTCAATGAAGTCTATTGTCTCTTATTGACTGGTGTCCCTGCATGGTGCACATACATTTACTGTGTTTATAGATTTTGCAATTATATTTTTAGATACTTTCTCTTTGCATAGACTGAGAGATCCTTGAGACAGAGGTTACTGCATACTCTTCTTCCTATCCCTGACATTTCACAGTGCGTGAACACAGCTTGCTGAATTAAAACAATGTCTATGTGAATTAGTTGCCTTGGGCCTAGTTTTGCTTCTTTCTCAGACTCAGTGACCCATAAGAGAACATTTTTCCTATTAATTATGAAGTATTTAGCCTTTCTGTGGTTTTCTTGTTCTATATGGGACACCTCTATTCTCTTGATGGAGGATTATTAGACATAAAGTCCCATAGCTTCAGAGACAGTTTTATCGTTAGGTAAGATATATTTTCATTTCTAAATACTATCGATGTTTATTCATACTTTGTGAAGAGGGCCAATTTACTAACTAC
Source organism: Dugong dugon (assembly GCA_030035585.1). NCBI lineage: Eukaryota > Metazoa > Chordata > Mammalia > Sirenia > Dugongidae > Dugong > Dugong dugon. Next base: position 95,773,398 of record CM057472.1, on the reverse strand, counting down.
TACATTTGGTCAGCAAAAACATTCCATAATGATTAAATTTATCTTGAAATTAAATTGATATCAACCAATGCTTTTATTCTCTTAAAACTTGCACTTTGAAAATATACATATAGAAGAGTTCATTAAACATACATGTTTTGAAAATGTATTAACAAAGTAAACAGCTATATAACCATTTACCAAGTCAATAAAATTTCCAGTAATTTAGAAGCTTCTTGTTGAGTACCCTTAACTCCCCAAGGAGGATAATCCTGTCTTGACGTTTACGATAATCAACTCTTCGATTTTCTTTATAATTTTATCATCTATGCATATATCCAAAGGAAAACAAGAATCCTCACAATTGGATCAATAAGCAACATTTCTCCATAAGTGGAGAAAATAGTGAAGTTGTCAAGGATTACATTTTACTTGGATACACAATCAATGCCCTTGGAAGCAGCAGTCAGGAAAGCAAAGGAAGTATTATTGGACAGATCTGCTGCAAAAGACCTGTTTAAAGTCTTAAAAAGCAAAGAAGTCACTTTGAGGACTAAGGTGAGCCTGATCCAAGCCATGGTGTTTTCAATCTTCTCATATGCATGCGAAAGCTGGACAATGCCTTAGGAAAACCAAAGAATTGATGCCTTTGAATTATGGTGTTGGCAAAGAATACTGAATATACCACAGACTGACTGAAGAACAAACAAGTCTGTCTTGGAAGAAATACAGTCAGATTGCTCCTTAGAAGTGAGGATGGCGAGACTTCATCTCAAGTACTTTGGACATGTTATGAGGAAGGGCCAGTCCCTGGAGAAAAACAGTGTGATCATTAAGGTTGTGTGTCAACTTGACTGGGCCATGATTCTCAGTGGTTTGGCAGTTATGATGTAGTTTGGCAGTCATATGATGATGTGGTCACTGCTATGATGAGATTTGATAGAATGTGATCACCTCCATGATGATCAATTGTGAGTAGCCAGTCAGTTGAAATGGAGTTTCCTTGGGGATGTGGCCTGCATCGAATATAAGTGGACTTTCTGGGAAGGCTCATGGGTTCTTTTCTCACTCTGGATCCTGCAGCAGGCTCCTGTTTGTCTGACCTCTGGTTCTTGGGACTTGAGCTAGCAGCTTACCTGTGATCTTGGCTGCTGGTCTTGGAATTCATCAGTCTTTGCAGCCTGTGAGCAGGAGCCCTGCTGTCTGACCTGCCAATCTTGGGTTTGCTAGCCCCTGTGGATATGTGAATCAGGAGAAGCCTCTAGCATGACTCAAGGACTAGGCACGTTCTAGCTTCTACAGCCACGTGAGCCACTTCCTTCTATAAATATCTCTGTATGTATATTTATAAACTTTACTGGTTTTGCTTCTCTAGAGAATCCAGCCTAACACAGACATCATGCTTGATAAAGTAGAGGGTCATCAAAAAAGAGAAAGACCCTTGACGAGATGGATTGACATAGTGGCTGCAATGATGGGCTCAAGCACAGCAACAATTGTGAGGATTTCACAGGATCAAGCATTGTTTTGTTCTGTGTACATAGGGTCCCTATGAGTCAGAAGCCACTCTATGGCACCTAACTATAACAACATGTATATGTCTATATACAATATATTATTATAAATAGTTTTGAATTTTGGACTTTATGTAAATGCATTCATATGGCATATGTTTGCTTATTGTTCATTTATTTTCCTCAGTATTATGTTTATAAGATTAATTCATGCTGGTGGTTATAGCTTTACTTCATTTTTATTGCTGTTTCGTATTCTACTGTATAACTACACTACAATTTTATTTATCTAATTTATTCACATTTAAGTTGCTGATTTAGGGATATTTTAAACAGTGCTGTTTTAAAAGATCTTATATGTATCTACTGATATATATATATATGCATAGTTTCTTTAGGGTATGGAAAGCATATGTTTATCTTTCTTAGGTAATGTTAAACTCTTTTCCAAAGCAAATTATTGTAGTTGACTTTCCCACCAAAAAAAAAAAAAAAGACAAAGAACCCAAACCAAACCCACTGCCAGGGAGTCGATTCTGACTCATAGCAACCCTATAGGACAGAGTAGAACTGCTCCATAGGGTTTCCAAGGATCCCCTGGTGGATTAAGAACTGCTGACCTTTTGGTTAGCAGCTGTAACTCTTTTATTTTATTTTTTTTAATTGAAGATTTTTTTTTTAATTGTGCGTCAGGTGAAGGCTTGCAGAACAAATAGTTTCTCATGAAACAGTAGTACACATATTGTTTTATGAAATTGGTTAACAACCCCACAACATGTCAACCCTCTCCCTTCTCGACCTTTTTTTGTTTGGTGAAAATATACATAGCTAAAGATACACCATTTCAAAATTTTCTACATGCACAGTTCAGTGACATCGACTACACTCTTCCAATTGTGCTGCTATTCTTACTTTAGATGAAGGCTTACAGAACAAAATAGTTTCTCATTTAACAGTTAGTACACACGTTGCCCTATGACAATGGTTAACAACTTCACAACATATCAACACTATCCTTAATCAACCTTGTGTTCCCTATCACCAGCTTTCCTGTCCCCTTCTGCCTTCTGGCCCTTGTCCCTGGACTGCTGTGCCTCATTAGTCCCATTCAGTTTTATGGGGCTGTCCACTCCCCAGCTGAACGGTGAACCTCAGAAATGACTTCACCACTGAGCTAAAAGGGTGTCTCAGGGCCATACTCTCGGGGTTTCTCCAGTCTCCTTTAGGCCAGTAAATCTGGTCTTTTTATGTGTGTGTGAGTTAGAATTTTGTTCTACATCCTTCTCCAGCTCTGTCCAGAACCCTCTGTTGTGATCCTGGTCAGAGCAGTCAGTGGTGGTAGCTGGGCACCATCTAGCTGTACTGGACTCAGTCTGGTGGAGGCCTTGGTAGTTGTGATCTATTAGTCCTTCGGACTAAGCTTTCCCTTGTACCCTGTTCTTTTCATTCTCCCTTGCTCCCGAAGGGATGATACCAGTGGAGTATCTTAGATGGCTGCTCACAGGCTCCTAAGACCCCAGACACTACTCACCAAGGTAGAATGTAGAACATTGTCTTTATAAACTGTGTTATGCCAATTGAGCTAGATGTTCCCCAAGACTATGGTCGCCACAGCCCTCCACCCAAGCAGCTGTAACTCTTAACCGCTACACCACTAGGGTTTCGACTTTCTCACCAACACTGTATAAATGTCTCCATTATTTCAGTTCTTTGTCAACACTTAGTCCTTTCTGACTTTTATATTTTTGCATATCTGGTGGGTGTGTGGTAATATCTGAAGGGTTTATTTAAATCTGTAGTTTCTTGATTATTGAGACTGAGTATTGTCATGGATTTCATTTTACTTGGATCCGCAATCAACACCTGTGGAAGCAGCAGTCAAGCATTCAAAAGACCCAAGCCATGGTATTTTCAATCGCTTCATATGCATGCAAAAATTGGATGATGAATAAGGAAGGCTGAAGAAGAAATGACACCTATGTATTATGGTGTTGGTGAAGAATATTGAACTAGCAAAAGAACAAACAAATCTGTCTTGGAAGTACAGCCAGAAAGCTCCTTAGAAGCAAGGATGGCAAGACTTGGTCTCACATTTTTGGACAGGTTATAAAGAGGGATCAGTCCCCGGAGAAGGACATCATGCTTGGTAAAGTAGAGGGTCAGTGAAAAATAGGAAGACCTTCAAGGAGACACAGTGGCTGCAACAATGGGCTCAAGCATAACAGCGACCATGAGGATGGTGCAGGACTGGGCAATGTTTCCTTCTGTTGTACACAAAAGCGCTATGAGTCGGAACCGATTTGATGGCACCTAACAACAACAGTAAATAGTCTGCATAGCAATTCCCTTTCTTTTCTTTATGCCTTCCTTTTTTGATGTTTCTCACTGAGGTTATTTCCTTCTACCTAAAAAATTCACCTCAGTATTTATTTTAGCATGAACGTGTCTTTTCTCCCTATCTACTTTTGAATTTTGCTTCTTTTTAACTGGTGTTCAGAAGTTTTATCATTATGTGCCTATGCACATATCCACAGGTTTTCTTTTTCTTTATCCTGCTTCTTCTTGTGTCAAAGTTGCTCATCAATTTTGGAAACATTTTAGCCATTAACTTTTCTAATACAGCTCCTGCCGTATTCTCTTTCTCTTTTTCTTCAAAGACTCCAGGTATTTTAGACCTTTCACTAAGTCCCACTTGTCTCTCACTCTGTTTTCTGTTCTTTTTTAGTCTTCGTGAATAAGCTTACGTTTACTAGGGATCTATCATTCAGTTAACTAATTCTCTCTTCTGTTGCGTCCTGTCTTTTGTTAAACCCATTCATCAGGTTCTTTTATTATTGTATTTTTTAGTCCTTCCTCCTCTATTTCATTTATTTTTCACATATTCCAGTTGTCTGATGGATTCTTTATCATTTTTTCTGATGTCTTAAACATATTAATCACAGATATTTCAACTTTTAGCGTCTGATATCTCTAATTACACAAATATCCATGGATCTGTTTCTTTTGTTTGCTTTTTCACTTGATTTTTATCACCTTATATAATTGAATGCAGGACAGGAAAAAATACGCAGTCTCCAAATAATATTATTTTTTCTAGAGTCCCTTCTACTTCTGGTTCATGTATGCCCTTAGAGTGTATCTTTCCAGGAATCCCAACTTAAAGACTTAGATCATATACTTAAATACTCTTTTCTTGTCCTTGGCACTAAGAGACAGCCAAGAAGATATGCTTATTTTTACTTAATTATAATGAGAAAGTCTGTACTATTTTGCTTTTAAGTAAAGTGATTGCTTATTGATTAAGATATATTCTTTACTGTGTTAAGGATGTGCTACTAAGCTCTATTTTATTGAGTGTATTTTTCACATTATGTGTGCTAACATTTGGCAAGTGCCTTCTCTGCATTCTTGGAGATAATCATCTAATTTTTTAAAACTCTATTTATATGTCCGGTTATATTTATGGCCTTTCTAACATTGAACCACACTTGCATTACTGAAATTAACCAGCTACTAAAGTTAGTCATTTTATGTTATTCTTAGTGTGCTATTAGATTGTATTTGCAAGTATTCTATTTAATAATTTCACCTTAATATTTATAACTGAAACTTATTTTACTTTGTCTTTTGGGTACGATGTATAAAATCAACATTACATTAATGTCATATAACAAATTTGGAGATTGGCCTGTCCTTTATGTAGCATTAAGATTACCCGAATATTTGGTAAAATGACTAGATGACATCAGCTGGAACTGGTGCTTTTTTTGGTGGGGGAGTCCTTTAACTACTTTTTCTGTTTCCTCTAGGGTAATTAGTCTGCTTATATTTTCTATCTATTGAGTTTAGTTTTGGTAAGCTTTTCTAGAAAATTATCCAGTTCATCAAGACTTGACTTTTCTTTTGAGAGCATGACATAAGGTTTGCAAAGAAAGTATATTTGACATTTATTTATTAGTTCTAATATGTATCTGTTTGTAACATATATATGATTTTTTTTTTCTTCTATAAGTTTCTATCAGTTTTCTTTTGAGGTACTTGGTTTTTCTTTCAGTATTTTTTGAGTTGGGTATTTCATTAATTTATTCTTCTCATTTTTATTGATGTTGTTGTTGTTAAGTGCTGTCAAGTCGGTTCTAACTCATAGCGACCTCATGTACAACAGAATGGAACACTGCTGGATCTTGTGCCATCCTCACAATCATTGTTATACTTGAGCCCATTGTTGCAGCCACTGTGTAAACCCATCTCATTGAAGGTCTTCCTCTTTTTCTCTGACCGTCTGCTCTACCAAGCATGATGTCCTTCTCCAGGGACTGGTCCCTCCTGATAACTTCTTCAAAGTATGTGAGATGAAGTCTCGCCATCCTCGCTTCTAAGGAGCATTCTGGCCGTACTTCTTCCAAGAAAGATTTGTTAGTTGTTTTGGCAGTCCATGGTATATTCAATATTCTCTGCCATCACCGTAATTCAAAGGCATCGATTCTTCTTCAGTCTTCGTTATTCATTGCCGGGATTTCCCATGCACGTGTGGCGACTGAAAACACCATGTCTTGGGTCAGGTTCACCTTAGTCCTTAAAGTGTCATCTTTGCTTTTTAACACTTTAAAGAAATCTTTTGCAGCAGATTTGCCCAATGGAATGTGTCGTTTGATTTCTTGACTGCTGCTTCTATGGGTGTTGATTGTGGATCCAAGTAAAATGAGGTCCTTGACAACTTTACTCTTTTCTCCGTTTATCATGATGTTGATATTGGTCTCGTTGTGAGGATTTTTGTTTTCTTTATGTTGAGGTGTAATCCATACTGAAGACTGTGGTTTTCTTTATTGATAAACATATTTAATTCTATTTTTTTCTCACAATCATTTTACCAGTATACCATAAATTTCCATGTGTCCTAATTATCTTTATATTCAAGAATTTCTGAAATCTGTTTATATTATCTTTTATTTAATACCATGTTGTTTATTCTTTTTATTTCAATGTGGAAAATCATTTCCTTTTTATTTTGTTATTAATTTCCTGTTTCTTTTTTTTTTTTTTTTTCTTGTTGTGATCAGATAGTGCTAGATATATTATTTATATACCTTGGTATTTATTGAGGTATTTTATGAGAAACAACTCAAGTAATATTTCTTTCAAATATGTGAATGTTCCACATGTGCATTGAGGGTATATTTTCTATTTAGGGCAATCATAGTATATCTTTAGCTGTATGCCAGACATGTTGTACATAATAAGAGTATATATTGAAGTAAATGATATTTACCTCCAGAACGGAGTACTCTCTTCTTTATGTCATGTCACAAAGGTAAGACAATTTATTCTATATTGTAACTAGGACTGAACTTTGCTGTAGTTTTGGCTGACTTCATTAAAATATGTTTAGGATTTGATCAGGACCTTCCCTTTTAATTTGAATGGAATTGACATCTTTATAATATTGACCATTCCTATCCATGAATACTTTATATCGCCATTTCTTTATAATTATTTTTAATGGCATTAGAGGGAAAATTACATACAGTTTTAATATATGTATATTTTCTCCATGAGTTACACATAATTGGTTAGATTTATTATTAGTTGTTTTATATATATTGTCTCTGTTGTAGATAATATTTTATTTAAAATTTTATTTCTTAATATTTGTTGCTGGTGAATCGGGATTTAAGTTATCTGGTTATGTCGTTCTTACATGTAATAGTCTTACTGAATTATCTTGACAACTAATTTTAATACATGAAATACCATAGTCCACCATCCCCCCTCCTTTCAGAGCCTTACATTTTTTACTCAAAATATTTGCTACCTCCCAAAGGTGTGGAGTGAAATTGATTATTTGGGTCATTCTTGCTTTGTTCATGATTTAAAGGAAATTCATCCAGTATTTCATAATTAAGTATATTTGCACATGTCTTTGATAGACCACTTTTTAGGGGTAAGAGGTTTCCATTCAATTCCTTACTTACTAAGAAATTTTATCTTAAATGGTTCTTAAATCTTATTAAGTTTTATATTCATCATAGTCCCATACAGCAAGAAACTCACCTTTTGCCTTCAACATTTTATTGTCAGAACCTCTGGACACCTGACACAGGGTAGCTATTCAATAAACATCCATTGGCAAATTAAGCATTTAAATGTTTCTTCATGCCTATTGAGACAATCATATCTTTTTTCTTCTGTCTGTTAATGTGGTGAATTGTGTTAAGATATATTCTAATAAATAATTTATTACATTCCTTGAATCAAATTTACTTCATCATAATAAATACTGTACCTACTTAAATTCAATTAGGTAATATAAATTTTAAGAATTTTGTATCTATGTTCTAAAAGGAGATGGATTTTTGCTTTTGTGTACTATTCCGGTCTCGTACAAAGTTTTCCTAGTGTCAAGAAATAAAGTGAAATCATCCTCTGTTTTCAATTTCTGAAATAGTTTATGTATGATAGGATTATTTAGCATTTTTGATATGGCTTACTGGAAAATTATTTGAACCTAGTGTTTTTTTTAATATGGATGAATATGAAATACTACTTATAATTGTGGGACCCTGGTGGCTAGTGGTTAAGAGCTTGACTGCTAATCAGAAAATGTCAGCAGTTCAAATCCACCAGCCACTCCTTGGAACTCCTATCAGGCAGTTCTACTCTGACCTATAAGGTCGCTATGAGTCGGAATCAACTTGACAGTAAAGGGATTGGTTTTGGTTTGTATAATTATAATTATGGTTGGCATTGATTTTAGGTCTGTTCAGGTTTTACTTTTTTTTTTTTAATATATATTTTATTGTACTTCAGGTGAAAGCTTACAGAGCAAATAGTTTCTCATGAAATAGTAGTACACATGTTGTTCTATGACATTGGTTAACAACCCCACAACATATTAAGCCTCTAAATTCGCAACCTTTTTTTTTGATGAAAATTACAGATGGCCAAAGATACACCGTTTCAAAAATTTCTACATTCACAGTTCAGTGACATTGACTACGCTCTTCCAACTGTGCTGTTATTCTCACTTAAGATGAAGGCTTACAGAACAAAATAGTTTTTCATTTAACAGTTACTACACATGTTGCCCTATGACAATGGTTAACAATCTCACAGCACATCAAGAATATCCTTACTCCACCTTGTGTTCCCTATCACCAGGGGACTTCCTTGTCCCCTTCTGTCTTCTGGACCTTGTCAGTGGACTATTGTACCTCTTTAGTCTCATTTGTTTATTTATTTATTTATTTTATTTAAACACCATTTCAAAACTTTTTACTTACACATTTAAGTGATATTGACTATGCTCTTCCAACTGTGCTGCCATTCTTGCCCAAGATGAAGGCTTACAGGACAAAACAGCCTCCCATTTAATAGTTACTACAAATGTTGCCCTATAGCAGTGGTCAACAATCTCACAATACATCGACAGTGTCCTTATTCAATTTGTGTTCCTTATCATCAGTTTCCTACTCTCCCTCTGCCTTCTGGCCCTTGTCACCGGACTCCTGTACCTCGTTAGTCCCATTTAGTTTTACTGGGCTGTCCATTCCCAGGCTTAACATCGAACCTCGAAGGTAACTTCACCTCTGAGCTGAAAGGGTGTCTGGGGGCCACACTCTCGAGGTTTCTCTAGTATTCTTTAGGCCAGTAAATCTGGTCTTCTTTTTTTTTTTTTTTTTGGGGGGGAGTTAAAATTATGCTCTACATCCTACTCCAGCTCTGCCCAGAACCCTCTGTTGTGATCCTGGTCAGAGGAGTCATTGGTGGTAGCCGGGCACCATCCAGCTGTACTGGGCTCAGTCCCGTGGAGGCCTTGGTAGCTGTGGACCATTAGTCCTTCGGACTAATCTTTTCCTTGTATCCTGTTCTCTTTGTTCTCCCTTGTTCCCGAAGTGATGAGATCAGTGCAGTATCTTAGATGGCCACTCATAGGCTTTTAAGACCCCAGACACTACTCACCAAGGTAGAATGTAGAGCATTATTTTTATAAGTAGTGTCATGTCAATTGAGCTAGATGTTCCCCGAGATCATGGTCCCCAGAGCCCTCCGTCCAACAACTCAGTCCCTCGGGGGGTTTGGATGTGTCTATAGGGCCTCCATGACCTTTCCTTGTGCAGGTTGTGTTAGTTTCCCCTGTACTATGTACTATCTCACCTCTCACCCAAGTTACCACTTACCTATTACCTATTTAGTATTTCCCCCCCACTCCCATCCCTGGTAAACAACAAGGATTGTTACATTTTGCATGTGAATTTTTTCATGGGTTTTTACAATAGAGGTCTCATACAATATTTGGCCTTTTGTGATTGACTTATTTCACTCAGCATGATGTCCTCCAGTTTCATCCATGTTATGAGATGGTTCACCGATTCATTGTTGTTCTTTGTCGTTGCATAGTACTCCATTGTGTGTATGTACCATAGTTTGTGTATCCATTCATCTGTTGATGGACATCGAGGTTGTTTCCATCGTTTTGCTATTGTGAATAATGCTGCCATGAACATAGGTGTGCATATGTCTATTCGAGTGATGACTCTTATTTCTCTAGGATATATTCCTAGGATTGGGATTGCTGGATCGAATGGTATGTCTATTTCTAGTTTCTGAGGAAACGCCATATCATTTTCCAAAATGGTTGTATCATTTTGCATTCCCACCAGCAGTGTATAAGAGTTCCCGTCTCCCCGCAGCCCCTCCAACATTTGTTATTTCCAGTGTTTTTGATTCGTGCCAGTAATGCCTGGGTGAGATGGTATCTCATTATGGTTTTAATTTGCATTTCTCTAATGGCTAGTGATCGCGAGCATTTCCTCATGTGTCTGTTGGCCATTTGAATGTCTTCCTTGGTGAAGTGTCTGTTCATTTCCTTTGCCCATTTTTTGATAGGATTGGTTGTCTTTTTGTTGTAGAGGTGTTGGATTTTCTTGTAGATTATGGAGATTAGACCTTTGTCTGACTTGTACTGTTCAAAAATTTTTTCCCAGTCTGTAGGTTCTCTTTTAAATCTTTTGGTGAAATCTTTTGAAGAGCATAGATGTTTGATTTTTAGAAGATCCCAATTATCTAGTTTATCTGTTGGGTTTTTTGTGTTGATGTTTATGGTTTGTATCCTGTTAATGCCATGTATTAAGGCCTGAAGTGTTGGTCCTATTTTTTCTTCTATGAATTTCATAGTTTGAGGCTTTATATTCAGGTCTTTGATCCATTTTGAAGTAGTTTTTGTATATGGTGTGAGGTATGGGTCCTGTTTCATTTTTCTACAATTGGATGTCCAGTTTTGCCAGCACCATTTGTTAAAAAGACTGTCTTTTCCCCATTTGATGTATTTTGGGTCGTTGTCAAAAATCAGGTGACCGTAGGTGGATAGATTTACATCTGGGTTCTCAATTCTGTTCCACTGGTCAATGTCTCTATTGTTGTACTAGTACCAGGCTGTTTTGAGTACTGTAGCTGTATAGTAGGTTCTCAAGTCAGGTAGTGTGAGTTCTCCAACTTTATTCTTCTTCTTCAGTAGTGCTTTACTTATTCGGGGTTTCTTCCCTTTCCATATAAAGTTAATAATTAGTTTTTCCATCTCTTTGAAGAATGTTGTTGGTATTTGTATCGGGATTGCATTGCATTTGTAGATTGCTTTAGGTAGAATTGCCATTTTCACAATGTTGAGTCTGCCTATCCATGAGCATGGTATGTTTTTCCATTTATGTAGATCCCTTTGGATTTCATGCAGCATTGTTTTGTAGTTTTCTTTGTATAGGTCTTTTATATTCCTGGTCAGATTTATTCCTAAGTATTTTATCTTTTTAGGGGCTATTGAAAATGGTATTGATTTCCTGATCTCCTTTTCATCGTTCTCTTTACTGGTGTATAGGAATACAACTGATTTTTGAATGTTTATCTTGTATCCTGCTACTCTGCTGAATCTTTCTATTAGTTCCAGTAAATTTCTGGTGGAGTCTTTAGGGTTTTCTATGTATAGTATCATATCATCTGCAAACAGGGAGAGTTTAACTTCTTCATTACCAATTTGGATGCCCTTTATTTCTTTCTCTTGCCTTACTGCTCTAGCTAGAACTTCCAGCACAATGTTAAATAGGAGTGGTGATAAAGGGCATCCTTGTCTTGTTCCTGTTTTCAAGGGGAATGTTTTCAGCCTCTCTCCATTAAGAATGATGTTGGCTGTTGGTTTTGCATAGATGCCCTTTATTATGTTGAGAAATTTCCCTTCTATACCTATTTTATTGAGAGCTTTTATCAGGAATGGGTGTTGGACTTTGTCAAATGCCTTTTCTGCATCAATTGAGATGATCATGTGATTTTTTTCTTTCCTTTTATTTATGTGGTGGGTTACGTTGATGGATTTTCTAATGTTAAACCATCCTTGCATACCTGGTATGAATCCTACTTGGTCGTGGTGTATTATTTTTTTGATATGATACTGAATTCTATTGGCTAGAATTTTGTTCAGAATTTTTGCATCTATATTCATGAGAGATATTGGTCTGTAATTTTCCTTTTTTGTGATGTCTTTGCCTGGTTTTGGTATCAGCATTATGCTGGCTTCATAGAATGAATTTGGAAGTGTTGCTTCCTCTTGTATGCTCTGAAATAACTTGAGTAGAACTGGTACGAGCTCTTCTGTAAATGTTTTGTAGAATTCTCCAGTGAAGCCATCTGGGCCAAGGCTTTTTTTGGTTGGGAGTTTTTTTTATTACCTTTTCAATCTCTTCTCTTTTTATTGGTCTGTTCAGATTTTCAATATCACTTTGTTGTAGTTTGGGTAGGCCGTATGTTTCTAGAAATTTATCCATTTCCTCTAGGTTTTCAAATTTGTTGGAATATAGTTTTTCATAATATTCTGTTATAATCCTTTTTATTTCAGTTGGGTCTGTTGTAATGTCCCCCATTTCATTTCTTATTTGGGTTATTTGTGCCCTCTGCTGTTTTTCTTTTGTCAGTCTGGCCAGTGGTTTGTCGATTTTGTCAATTCTTCAAAGAACCAACTTTTGGTTTTGTTGATTCTTTCTATTGTTTTTCTGTTCTCTATTTCATATATTTCTCCTCTGATCTTTACTATTTCCTTTCTTCCGGTGGTTGTAGGCTTTTTTTGTTGTTCTCTTTCTATTTGTTTGAGTTCTGTAGTTAATGTTTTGATTTTGTCCCTTTCTTCTTTTTTGATATGTGCATCTATTGCTATAAATTGTCCTCTGAGGACTGCCTTTGCTGTGTCCCAAAGGTTTTGGTATGATGTGTTTTCATTTTCATTTGATTCTAGGAATTTTTTAATTCCATCTCTGATTTCTTCTATTACCCATTGATGTGTAAGCAGATTATTATTCAGTTTCCATGTGTTTGATTTTTTTTCCTTGCTCTTTCTAGTTTTAATTTCTACCTTGATGGCATTGTGGTCAGAGAAGATACTGTGAATTATCTCAGCATTTTGGATCTTGTTGAGGATTGCTCTGTGGCCTAAGATGTGGTCTATTCTGGAGAACGTTCCATGTGCATTGGAAAAGAATGTGTACTTTGCAGCGGTTGGATGGATTGTTCTATATAAGTCTATGAGGTCCAGTTGGCTGATTGTGTCCTTTAGGTCTTCTGTATCTTTGCTGAGTTTCTTTTTAGTTGTTCTGTCCTTTACTGAGAGTGGTGTGTTGAAGTCTCCTACTATTATTGTGGAACTGTCAATTTCTCTTTTCAGTGCTGTTAGAGTTTTTTTTTTTATGTATTTTGGAGCCCTGTCATTGGGTGCATAGATATTTATTATGGTTATGTCTTCATGATGGATCATCCCCTTAATCATTATATAGTGTCCTTCTTTGTCTTTTATGGTAGATTTTGTTTTAAAGTCTATTTTATCTGAGATTAGAATTGCCACTCCTGCTCTTTTTTGATAGTTGTTAGCTTGATATATTTTTTTCCAACCTTTGATTTTTAATAAATTCACATCTTTGTTTCTAAGGTGTGTCTCTTGTAGACAGCAAATTGATGGATCCTGTTTTCTTATCCATTCTGCCACTATCCGTCTCTTTATGGGTGCATTGAGTCCATTTACGTTCAGTGTAATTATTGATAGATGTGAGTTTGTTGCTGTCATTTTGTAGTGCTTTTTTTTGTGATGCTGAAGTTTTCTTTGTTCTTCTTACTCTCTTGTGCTGAGTTCCTTTTGTTTGTGGATTTTGTGTTCATTTCTTTTGTTTTTGTAGGTTTTGTTTTTGTTGAGACTTTATGTTTTTCGTCTTTAATTTTATGAGTTGGTTTGTTAACTTTTTTTGTGGTTACCACGAATTTTACCCTTATCTTTATAATTTTGAAGCAGTCTACCGTTACTTGGTATCGCCTTGCCTTCCTCTCCTTTAGAAGGTTCTATACCTATGCCGTTTGTTCCCTCTTTCATTGTTTTGATGTTGTTGTCATCCTTTGATTGATTTCTCTGATTCCGTGTTGTATATCTTTTGTTTTTGGAAAGTCCTCTGTAGTTCAGTTCCTAGAATGGTATCTGGTTCATGTGAACCTGCGTCCTAGGTCCTAGGTCCTGCCTGAGGGCTGAGGCTGTGTGTCCTCAGATCGAAGAACTCCCTTTAATAATTCTTGTAAGTTTGGTTTGACTTTTGCATATTCCTTTAGTTTCTGTTTATCTGGAAATGACCTAATTTCACCATCAAATCTGAATGAGAGTTTTGCAGGATATATTATTCTTGGCTGACAATTTTTTTCTTTCAAGATTTTATATATGTCATCCCATTGCCTTCTTGCCTGCATGGTATCTGCTGAATAATCTGAGCTTAGTCTTATTGTTTCTCCTCTGTATGTGACTTCTTGTTTTTCACGAGCTGCTCTCCGGATTCTTTGTTTGCCTTTAGTTTTAGCTAGTGTGAATATGATATGTCTTGGTGATTTTCTTTTGAGGTCTCTTCTATATGGGGTTCGTTGAGCTTCTTGGATGGCCAGCTTTTCATCTTTCATGATTTTGGGAAAGTTTTCTGTCAGCAGTTCCTCAATGATCCTCTCTGTGTTTTCTGTTTTCTTCCCCTGTTCTGGTATGCCAATCACTCGTAAGTTTTTGCTTTTAATTGTGTCCCACATAACTCTCAGGGTCTCTTCATTTTTCTTTGTTCTTTTTTCTGAGTTTTCCTGAAACAGAGTTGTATCCAAGTGTTTGTCTTCAGTTCCACTGATCCTGTCTTCCATGGTTTCAAATCTACTTCTCAGCCCTTCTATGACACCGTCCATTTCTGAAATCTTGTTGTTTATCTTTTGGATTTCTAATTGTTGTTTTTGTATAATTTCGAGTTGTGAATTTATTTTGGCATTTTGTTCCTGCATCATCTTCCTGAATTCTTCCAATTTTTTGTCTGCATTTTCCATAAATTTGTCTGTTTTTTCCTCATGTTTGTCAACTTTTTGCCTCAGTTCTTGGAAAATTCTGAGTATTAGTGATTTGAGTTCCGTATCAGGTACTTCTAGTGCATTTTCTTCCACAGGAGAGTTATCTGGTGTTTTAATTTGGTCGCCTATTGGAGCCATCTTGTCTTGTTTTTGTAAATGTTTTGATATTGTTTGCTGTTTTCAGGGTATTCAGTAGATATTTCTCTCGTTTATTGATTGTAGTTTTTTTTTGTTTTGTTTTGTTTTGTTCTTGTGGTACAGCTGGGCAGATCTAGCTGAGGAGGAGCCACTGGGACGGGTTGCTTGTGGCACTCACCGCAGCTACCAGGACGGTCGGTAGTCAGTGCTGGGCAGGTTCCAATAGGGCGTGCCTGCACCGCTTGGTGGTGTGATGTCTAGTGCACGGTGCAGGTAGGTAGGGTGCAGCGGGAAGATGGTTATGTGTGAAGCTAAGCTGGATATGGGAGAGAGGAGAGAGGAGGAGGAGCAAAAAGCATACAAACATAAAAGAATGCTAGTGGAGCTTGTCGTTGGAATGTACAGATGAGAGACTATGGGATGGAAGAAACCAGAAGGGGGCAGAGAAAGAAAAGGAAAGAATGAACAGATAAAAATCAGAAAAGTTAAAGAACTGCAAAGTTCCCAGGGATCCCACCGATGCAGCTATGAGGTCTGGGGGAGTCGGTCTCAATTTTCACAGCTCAGCCTGGCCAGAAGGTACAGAGGCATACATCGCCTGGTATTCAGGGATCAGAAAGAGAAGGAAGAGATAGAAAGACGAGAAATTAAGCAATGAAGAAATACAAAAGGGAAAAAGAGGTAAAAGATGACAAAACTAATCAAAAAAGGAAGAAAAATAAAATTGAAAAAAAAAAAAAAAAAAAAGGGCAACACCAGCAGTCAGTGCCTACAAATGGGACCCAGAGAGCCCCCACTCAGGGGCGCGAATTCCAAGAAGCCGGTAGTCTCGGGGTTAAGAGACCGTGGCCATGGGAAGCAGAGGGGCCAACAAACAAAGGCCCTGGGATCCCACCCGCACGGGAGCCCAGACCTGGAAACAGCCTCACGCCCGAACGCAGCCCTACAGCCCCGCAGGAGAGAGCAGAGACGGCACTCAGAACCAGGCACCCAGGCTAAAGGAGGGGGAGGCGGCAGAAAAAGTTTCACTAGCTTCCAGCAAACGGCTCCCAGAAAGCCGCCAGCCCAGGCGCGCGGAATCCAAGCACCGGCGCCCCCCCAGCCCAGGGACTCCGGCCACGGAAAGCAGAGGGGCGAACGAACAAAGGCCCCAGGATCCCACCCGCGCGGGAGCCCAGACCTAGAAACAGCCACACGCCCGAACGCAGCCCCACAGCCCCGCAGGAAAGAGCAGAGACGGCATTCGGAACCAGGCACCCAGGCAAAAGGAGGGGGAGGTGGCAGAAAAAGGTTCGCTAGCTGCCAGCAAACGGCTCCCAGAAAGCCACCAGCCCGGGCGCGCGGAATCCAAGCACCGGCGCCCCCCAGCCCAGGGACCCTGGCCACGGAAAGCAGGGGATCCCCAGCTGAGGCAGAGAGGGGTGGGTGGTGGGAGACCACGCACCGCAGTTTACCTGTCGTTCTGTCTCCGACCAGATGCTCTGCAAGGCTGCTCTGCAAGGCTGCTCTCCCGTTCGCTGGTCTCCGATAGGAATCCAAGATGGTGGATCCGCGCTGCGTTAGCTGGTAAGGAATCTCTGCCTGAGTCTCTCTTCTCTCTCCGTTCTCTTTTAGTATTCTCACTCCGTTTGGTGTTTGGCTGAGTTCTTTATCTCTTCATTTGGTGTTCTAGGGTTTCAGGATTGTTGATTCTCTGTTAGGGTTAGTTTTTCGGATCTTTGCTGTGGAGGGACGGCGTGGTGTTTCTGCCTAGAGCACCATCTTGCCCCCTCCTCCTACTTTTTTTTTTTCTTGTGTAAATATTTCTCAAGACAATTGTTCCAGTGGTCTAAGTTTTCCAATGTATTGATATGAAGCCCATAGCCTCCTTTTATTTTTATTTTTTTTAATATAAACATTGTATATATTCATGACCTCTTTTTCATTCCAATATTATTTTCTCGGTCACTCTCTTTTTTGTATTTGTGAATCCTCTAGTCCTTTTTTGTTTGTTCGAGTTAACCATGATAGCCATAACCATAATTCCTAAAATCCTTAATAGAAATCTTCCCTGTATCTTTTTTTTTCTCTTAGGAGAAAGACGCACACAGAAAAATATCAACAAAGGTTTATTAAACTGAACCACAGTCTTTTTCTGTATAAAATAGTCTTCTTTCAAAAGCACAACTTTTCTTCACATCTTAATTTCAAAGGAAGCTTGCTTATTACCTTGAAAAAAAGTAAACAAGAACCACTTGCCTTCCAGAGAATGAGACAAATTCCAGGACAGTGTAAGGTTGGTGATAACAATTCTGTACATAGCTCTCAAAAGCCTACTAGCAAAGCAAGTCACAGCTAAATTTTTGGAAATGAGCGGCTTGTTTACTGCATTTTGAATGCTACCTGAATGGTAATTAAAAGTTAATGGATACTTTGCTTTTCACATAAGCCAACGTACAGAAGATAAAGGTTCTGTACTTCTGCATCTTCAAGTTTGTAATAAAGGTAACTTATTTATAAGATTGGTTTAGCACAAATTTTATTTGGAAAAAAGTACATGGAAGCTAATGTGCTAAGAACTACTGTACATTCTTCCCTCATGACCCTTTCTTCCAATAGAGTTTCATAACCAGACCAATGGTTCAATTCTTAGACCTCAGACCCCATCTATAAACTTGCAGGTGCTCTACAAGTTCTGTGGGTATATAACTGAATGTATAATAGTCACCTCCTTCCAGGAACTTAAAGTCTACTTAGTCAATTTTTCTTAAGATTTCAGTGCCCTCTGCATATTTAGGTCAAAGAAATGTCATGAATTATAATTTTGATCTTATGGTGTCCTGATATGGTAATGTTTCATCTCCAACTAAATAAAGGTATACTTTTTAAACAATATTCTAAACCCTCTTCTGTTACTTCCTTGTCTTTCTACATGGCTCTTCTTGGAAAAAAGGGGCTGACAATCTATTTCTGAACAATTAGCCATTAAAAACCCTGTGGAGCGTAGTTGTACTCTGACACACAAGGGTTTACCATGAGTTGGAATCCACTCAACAGCACTGGTTTAGTATCTGTAACTATACTAGTGTTTTTAAAGTTTCCTTATTAGATTATCAGAGTATTTTCACATTTATGTTTGTGGTAAGAAAAATTCTGATTCATTCATTTATTTAACAAGTATTTATTAAATACCTACCAAATACTATACACTTGTCAGAGAATGGACACTCGTTGGTGCCCAAGAAAATGTCTAGAATTCATGCCATCATAGACATATAATGTGAAAGACAGCTATTATGAATTAATTACAAACGTGATGTTACAAAGGGAAAGTATATGGCACAATAAGAATGACTACTCAAGAAAAATAAACAATTCTGAATTATTTCCTGAGGAAATAACAAATCTAAATTATTTCCTGACTAAATGAAATTCAAGTTGTTATCTGGGTCAAAATGAGTATAACTCTATAGGCAGAAGGAAAACACCTCTGAGTTTACAGTTTTTCTCTGGTGTTTATATCAGGGTGAGATGCTAGCTTCATAAAATGACTGCAAGTCTTCCTTCCCTCTTCATGTTTCTGTAAGAGATTGTGTAAAACTGGTGTTGCTCTTTAAACTTTCCACAGATTTCCTCAGCGAAACATCTAGGCTTAGAGATTTATTTTTCAGCAGTTTTTAAATTACAAATTCAGTGTCCTTAATAGTTACCTCGTTGTTATTGTTAGGTGCCATCGAGTCAATTTCACCTAATAGTGACCGCATATAATAGAAATAGAGTAGAACGGACCTATAGGGTTTGCCAGGCTGTAATCTTTATGGGAGCAGATCCACAGGTGTTTCTCCTGCTTAGCCGCTGAGTGAGTTCAAACTGCTAATCTTTCTGTTAGCAGCCAAGCAATTAACCATTGTGTCACTAGGACTTCAGGGCTATTCAAATTTTTGATTTCTTATTGGGTAATTTGCAGTCATTTCTACTTTGTGAGGAATTGGTCTAGTTCATCTAAGTTGTAAATTTCTTGCGTGTAGAGCTGTTTGATGTATTCCTTGATTATCCATCTGGTGTCTGCTCTGCAGGTCTGTGGTGACATCACCTGCTTCATTTCTGATATTAGCAATTTATCTCTTCCGTCTTTTTCTTTGTCCGTCTTCCTAGAGGTTTATCAGTTTTATTAATCTGTTCGAAGAATCAACTTTTTTATTTTCTCCATATTTTTCTGTTTTTAATTTAATTGTCTTTGGATCTCAACAATGTGTTCTTCTTAACTTTTTTTTTTTTTTTGATAAAACGATGAGGTTTAGGGAAGAATAAATTAAACTAATAATATCAATTAGTTCATTTCCTGTACTCACAATCTCAGAGGAGCTACCAAATACATAAGTACAAAAGTCATAAAGAAATTCTTGATAACATGGCGATTGGATTTGATGCAAAGAGCCCTCCCTATCAATTCTAAATACATGCAAATGATTAATTATATGTAAGCATTTAAATATATATGGACAATCTGGAATTAAAGGCAGGAAACAAATTGAGCGCCATAAGAGAGGACTTAAGACAGTGAAGTATATACAAGAGATGTCTCTGTTGCTGCAGACTATGGAAACTTCTCTGAGAAATCAAACCTTAAAAGATGGCATAATCACATAGGAAGAAAAGCAATGGTCCAAATGGAAGAAGGTTTGGCCACCTAAGCAAAGTCAGGGTGAGAGAAAGTATACTGTTGTGTCCTTGCTCTCTCCCACTGTGCCCTGGTTAACCAGTGTTACCCTGTGGCCACTATAGAGAGAGAAACAGCAACTATCTTAGCACTGACAGGAGGAACAGTTTCAAGATAGTTTTTGAATTTAGTAGTAGCAGAAGCAGTTAACTTCTGAGACAGGAAGATTAAGCATCTCTGGAGCGTTTACTCCTCCATGTATCTCTTTCCATACCCAAAGGCCTGCATGGTTGCAAGAGAGACAGAGAACTCTTGAAAAAAAATTAATCGACAGAGAGATACAAAGAGTAAAGTCAGAGCCCCTCTTCCTGGAGACATGTCCCTAACCTACCTGGAATGTTTCAAGAGGAGACTCGCTCCAACTGGGTCTTTAAACTCTTATCCCAAGAGTGTGTCACTAACTGCAGTGTACCAAGAAATAGAAGATGCAGAGGGTGGGTATTCTTAGAAATTAATAGTCCAGTCTGAATATATTTTTTGAAAAAAGATAACTATATTAAATAACCTTAGAGAGATCGTTGCTGTGTTAGTTGTCATTCAGCCAGCTCCAACTCATGGTGACCTCAAGTATAACAGAACAAAACATTGCCTGGTCCTGTGTCATCTTCTTGATTATTGACATGTTTGAGTCCATTGTTGTGACTATTGTGTCAGTTCATCTCACGGAGGGTTTCCCTCACTTTCACTGACTTTACCAACCATGCTGTACCTTTTTAGAGATTGGTCTTTCCCTGGCTATATGTCCAAAGTAAGTGAGCCCAAGTCTTGCCATCCTCACTTCTAAGTAGCTTTCTTGTTGTATTTCTTCTAAGACTGACATAAAGAGTTTAGAATACTGGCAACATGTACTGGGAGTAAGGCTTCACAAAGAAGAATCCCAAATAAAAAGACAGTAGTTGAATGGTAAATTGATACAGCTGAAGAACAAATCAGTTAATTAGATAATCAGTGTGAAGTACTGTCTCATAAGGCATTAAAAAAACCAAACCAGTTGCTGTCTCGTCGATTCTGACTTGCAGTGACCCTGTAGGACAGAGTAGAACAACCCCATAGGGTTTCCAAGGAGAGGTTAATGGATTCCAACGGCTGACCTTTTGGTTAGCAGCCCGATGCTTAACCATTGTGTCACCAGGGTTCCACTAGTAAGGCATTAGGATAAAATTAAATGATAGAAAATGCAAAATAATAGCTAAAGACAGTGGAAGTTAGAGGTGTCAATATTCTTAGATTACTTTTCACAGTTTATCAAAAAAGGAAGATAATTCAAGAAATAAAGACCATATATTTCCACAATAACAATAAATAAATAAATTTCATATTTAATAGCATTTATTGAGAATCAAACAGGATAGTTAAAAAAAACATAGACTCAATACATATAATAGTAAGAATTAAGTTTGTCAAAACTTCTAAAACCTTACAAAAATGAAAAGCACATCACTTATGAACTAAGGAGAATCAAAATTGACACCATACCTCTCAGCAAGACTAGATACAAGAAGATAATTGAGTAATATCTTCACAGTGTAGAGTAAAGGAACTTCACAGGAAATGAAAGATAAATGTCTCTTAAACATATGAAAAGATATTCAAGCTCATTCTTAGTGACAGAGATAAAACTACTTGGAAATATTGTTTTTAATGTACTGTATTGGCAAAGGCAATGTGAAGATCCAAAAGCAATAGCACTTTCAAGAGCCCTGAGGTAAGAAAGAGTGTAGATTTCAAAGAATTAAAATTGAAAGGAGGCCATTGTTACTGGAATGAGAAAGCAGAAGGTAAGAAATGTGGCTAGAGAAATTTAGGCCATATCAAGAAACCTGGATTTTATTCTATAAGCAATGAGTTAATGGAGGGCTTTAAAACAATAGGAAAATGAAGAAAGTCAAACATACCAGTACCAATTGCCATTGTATTGATTCTAACTCATGGTGACCCCATGTATGTCATAGTAGAATACTCCATAGGCTTCTCAATGGCTAATTTTTCAGAAGCAGATTTCCAGGCCTTTCCTTCAAGGTGCCTCTGGGTGGACTCGAACTTCTAACCTTTTAGTTAGCGGCTAAGTGTGTTAGCTGTTTGTACCACACAGGGACTCAAGTCAACCATCCCAGTATTTAATTTTGTGACTCTACACCCAGGATGGGCAAGACTCTGCTACCTCCAAACCCCAATGGCTTAAACACGATAAACATATATCTCCCTCAGGTCATATATTCTACCAAGTCAATAGGGGGGCTTTGACCATGATATTACCCAGGAACCGGAGGGAAGCACTGAAGTCCATGTCCATTTCAACATGTGCTCCCATGATCACCATAGCAGAGGGACATTAGAGTGCAAATGGCTTACTGTTTTCACCCAGAAGTGGCAGATCACTTCTACTCACATTTGCCGAAGTGGGTCATAAATCCACACCTAACTTCAAAGGTGGGGGGGGGGGGGACCTACAATTTTATCCTATGCCCGGAAGGAGAAAGAGATTTGTGAATACCCCTAACGACTCTGAAAGTGAACATTAATGGACTCTCTCTACAGGAAATAAAAGAAGCTATGAATTTATTCATTAAGCAGTCACATTTAATCATGCTGATCTATCAAATTAATAATGTGTACTGGGCCTGTTTGTCAGCATAGCACTGTGTAATCCTAAATGAAAAATGAATATGTGCATTAAAACATGTATATCAGTGGGATATTTCTTCTTTTTGTTTTTCCTGGATGGGTCAGAGAGAAAAGTTGAATGTGTATTGTTCATTGATATAATTCTATTTTGACAATATACTATGGGTAGTAATTTTCTGCCCATAAAAATTATCTGTTCAAATATGGTAGACATTTATTTCCTCTGTCTCTAGAATGAAATATCCAGGACAAATTTCATTGTCTTGTACTACGGCTCACTGGGAAATGGGGTTGATACTCATAATAATCAAAATAGAATTTGGCTTAATTATGGCAATACTACCCCTTTCATCTCCAAAACATCTCACGGAGTCTATCACCTAAACACTTGAGGGATGAGAAGAACAACAATCACCCCAAGTCAATGTTCTTATTTAAAGATATAATACTAGATAACACTAGTTGTAATAAAAAATAGCCACCAGGTATTTCATACACATACGTCTCTTTCACTTCTTATAACAAAGCTATGATGACGTTATTATTAGTAATTGGTGGAAACAAAATTTGAATCAACGCAATTTAACTGCAAAACCAAGCTTTTAACCGGTGTATACTATTATTTTGTTTCCCTTTTTCTCTGAATACAGATTAATTAGTAGATAGATTAATGAAATCAAATTATGATTAGATTCTGACCTAAAATAATAAATATAACAATAACAAAAAAAAGACCAAAATTTGACAGCTGCTTAGAACACTTACTGTTTGTGAGAAAACACATTTTCACTGGTAGATATAGAAGGTGACTTTGGCTTAGCAAATGTGTAGTTTATTTTTCTAACAAGGTTGTAGGGTCTTTTTTTTTTTTTAATTTATTTTCTTTCAACTTTCATTCAGGTCTAATGACTTACCATGCAATAATTGTAGTAATTTGTTAGAGATATTAAACCACAGAGAAGTAACACTTATATAAAGCAAATGTTAGCTTTAAAAAAACAAAGCCACAGAGACATCCCTATAACATATGCAACAGAATTGAAAACATTCCCCTTCTGTCATTTGAAATTAGTGAATATACAATCAAAGGGCATTAGGGTTGAAGACCATCCTAGAGGTGACCTAGTCCAATCTCTGTTTTGAGAGAAAGAGAAACTGAGGTTCATTGGAAGGACTGAATTTTACTTGAAAGGCTAACATTCCCAAGTCCCATAGCTGCCTTGTGGAAGAACAACTTAATTATATTTCTCCACTAGAGGTGAAGAGTCCCAGTGAGTAACAGTGCATTACTTGGATATTTGTGTAGACTAAACCATGAGACTTCAGATAAGTGTTCCTTGGTCAAGCAAAAGTTGTGAGTTGATGAAACAGTATAAGCCTTTAGGGTCCTGTCACTGTATACCCCAGCTTTATTACAACTTCAGAAGAAGAATAATTGTATCTTTCTCAAATCAAAAATACATACTTTTGCCCAAGCATGTTAGAAGAACTGAGCACTAAGAGAAAGTGTTTCATCAACCAGATGTGCTAGTAATGAATTAGAAATGGCTCAAATCACCTATGGCTAAATGAAATTACAGATTTGCGATATTTTTCTGACCCATATCCATCAAAATGTCTGAAGGATATTAGTAGACAGCAGGTATGCACCCTGGAAATAATAGGGCAACTATTAGTCTCTTACACTGCTTGATTCAGCTTCAGGCAAATGGGACACCAAACCATATATGTGCCCCGAATGAGATATACTGTTTTACAAAGAGCACCATACTGACTTTTTTGCTTGTTTGTTTATTTCTAGGGGAACTGTCCTAGCTTACTATACAACACACCATAATGAGTTTCTCAATTATCTAGTACTCACCGAATCTCTTTGCTTTAGGATCTGTGTTGTCAAAAATATGGACAGTGAAGTCAATACTCCTAAAATAAAAGTCCAGCCTTTAAGCTAGCTGTGGGTTCTTGAGAGCAAAAAAAATTCTGAGTCTCACCTTTTTTATAAGAAAAGTGAAGGGAATATGCACATCTACCTCCCAAATTGTTCACGAGAACCAAATATGATGTTTGCAAAGAACATAGAAAGTGGTCACACAATAGAAGTAATGTCGTTATTGGGGGCAGTGGTGATTCAGTGGTAGAATTCTTGCCTTCCACAGGGGAAAGCCAGAGTCAATTCCTGGCCAATGCTCTTTATGTGCAGCCACCGCTTGTCTGTCAGTGGAGGTTTGCCTGTTGCTGTGAAGCTGAACAGGTTTCAGTGGAGCTTCCAGACTAAGACAGAATAGGAAGAAACACCTGGTGTACCTACTTCCAAAAATCAGCCAGTGAAAACTCTACGGATCCACAACTGATCATGGGGATGGTGCAGGACCAGGCAGCATTTTGTTCCATTGTGCATGGGGCTGGCATGAATCAGGGGTCGAGTCCATGGCACCTAGCAATAACATGTCGTTGTTATCCTTATTTAATGCTCATGTTACATGAAACTGTGGCTCACTCAAAAGTTTTAAAAATTGCTTATTGAGACATTTCTGGAGGAAAAGAAACCAATGAGAGTGTAATTAAAAAAAAAAAAGACAGAAAATTGTGTCATTCTGCTGAGAGAAAAAAATTGTTTTGTTAAAGGGGACACCTCCTAGCTACTGACACCAATGTCACCTTCAGTCAGCAAACTAAAGTGTAGAAGCCTCTCCTCTTGTGGGTGCTGAGCATGCTGGTACTTTCTCAGGAAGTAGCTCTATACTGTTACATTTAGAGGTCAAGTTAAATGATGCTGATTCATGGATTACTTCCTTTCCATATGAATCAGCCATGAGGATTTAAATTCCACTTAAATGATAGTTTAGCATGTTATGTCCTTATATCCTCTTTAATTACTAGCTTTCTAAATTGTTTTGACAACTCAGCTTGGAGATGTCAAATGGCAAAGACAGCATACATTAGGAATTAAGAGGGAGTGGAGTCACAGTTTCTTTGATCCAGGTACGTACATGTTCCTCCTTTAATACATGGTGGGTTCTCCCTTTGGCCATAGCATACTCAGATAGAAACTATATCAAGAAGAAGTCTTTGGTATTCCAAATTTATTATTCTGTACTTTCTTATTTATCATATATTTGCAAATGCAATTCAAGAGATAAACATAAGGCACTGTTTCCCTTAAAAATAATGCAATTTATTATGGAATAAGTAAAAAATATTTAGTAAATAAAAATATGTGTGCTAAATATGATGAAAAGAAGAAATGTTTCACCTAATGAAAAATAATGCTTTGATTTGTAAGGGTGGGTATGTAGCAGGAAAACTATGTTAGACAGTTAGTATCACACACAAGAAACATCCAAGGCAGACAGAAATAATTGTGTTGCAAAAATGAAATAGAAGAAGTAAATATCTACTATATATTAAGTGCTTTCCATGTTGTGTTTCATTTTAACCTCAGGGTAACTCCGATAGGTAGACATTTTCTCCCTTTTACAGAAAGACCAGAAAAAAAAAAAAAAAGGAAATCTCTAATACTTTCTGAATATTGCAGATTTAGCCAGCTATAATAAATAGACTTTATATTAGAATACATATATTTCTATTTCAAAGTTAGTATTTTTCACTTGTTTGATTCTTTGCTTTTCACCTGCATCTGACATTCTCATTCCTATGGGATCCAACAACCTTTTAAATCAACTCTATAGAGGTATAACTTACATACAATAAACTGTCTGTTATGGATTGACTTGTATTCCCAAAACATTAATTTCAGGTCCTAACCCCTGTACCTATGAACGTGTCTCTGTTTGGGAAGACAGATTTTCTTCTGTCATTTTAATGAAGCCAAACCAGAGTAAGGTCCTAAACCTAATCACCTCTGAGAGATGTCTTATAAAAAGAGCAGAATAGATACAGAGACACACAGGGGAAAGACAAGAAAAGGAATGGCAAGAATTGCTGGCAAAGACCAGAAAAGAGCAGAGAGACCCATAGAACAAATAGAGAAGGCTGATACACTGGTTTGGATATTTAGTCTCTAGAACTGTGAGAAAATATGTTTCTGTTCTTTAAAGCCACCACTTGTGGTATTTTTTGTTATGGAAAGCACTAAGTAATTAAGACACTATCCATTTAAATTGTACAATTAATGAATTTTCACAGATGTATACAGTACTGAACCCACTCTCACAATTGAGATACAGATTTCCCTTACTCCCTAAACAGTCCTTATTTCCCTTTGTAGTTCATCTCTTTGTCAATACTAAGCCAGAGGGAACCATTGATTTCCTGTCTGATACCATACATTAGTGCAAATTTTCTAAAAATTGATATAAATGAAATCAGACAGTATGTATTTTGATGAATCTGACTTCTTTAAGCCAGCATTATGCGTTTTGAGAGCCCTGGTGGTGCAGTGGTTAAAAGTACTTGGCTGCTAACCAAAAGATTGGCAGTTGGAAACCACCAGCAGCTCCGAGGGAGAAAGATGTGGTAATCTGCTTCCAAAGAGATTTACAGCTTTGGAAACCCTATGGAGTTGCTATGAGTCTGAATAAACTAGACAGCAGTGGGCTTCATTTTTTTGTTTTTTGGTTGTTTTATGTATAAATAGTTTGATAATTTTTGCTGCCAGAGAGTATTTTATTGCACAAATATAGCATATTTTGTTTATCCAGTCAACTTTTGAACATTTTGATTGTTTTTAAAATTTGGCTATTATGAATAATGCTTCTATGAATATTTATGTAAAAATATTTGAGTGGACAGATGTTGTAGTTTTTCTCAAGTAAATACCTAGAAGTCAAATGGATTCATCTTAAAGTAGTGTATGTTCAACTTTTAGAGAAACAGTTAAAGAGTTTCCAAAGCAGGTGCAGCATTTTACATTCCCTCCAGCAGTGTATGAGAGTTCCTGTTGCTCCATATTTGGGCAAGCACTTGCTATTAGCTGTCTCTATACTTATTAAGCATTCAGTATGTAATGAGAAGTATTTCATTGTGATTTTAATTTGCTTTTCCCTAATAACTGTCTAGTAGTGTAGAATATATTTTCATATACTTATTCATTGTTCATTTATCTTCTCCGTGAAGTGCCAGATTCAATGTTTTGTCCATTTTTAAAAATTGAGTTGTCTTCTTTTTTAATTGACAGAGTTCTTCTTATATTCTGGATAAGATTTTTCTGTTCAATATTGTATTGTGACTATTTTCTCCAAGTTTGTCTTTATTCTTATTCTTTTCTTAACATTGTCATTATAAGAAAAAAAAAATTTACTTTTGAAAATGTCCAATTGTTACTTTTTATAATCACTGTTTTTCTTATCATATCAGTAAATCTTTGCCTAATTCAATGTTTTCTCCTAGAAAATAGATTGGATATTTTTACTTGCTTTAGGTTTGCATTGTTCGTCTTTTTCAAGCTTCTCAAAGTGAAACCTGAAATCAGTGAATTTAATCATTTCTTTATTTCTAATATAAAGAGTTTAAGCAAGGTATTTCCACCTAAGCTCTGCTTTGAAGATTTTAGTTCCTGGCAGTTTGGCTATCAAGCTTAGATGTAATTTTCTTTGTATTTATCATATTTAGAGTTTTCTGAGCTTGTACCTTAACATTTATGTTTTTAAATAATTTGTAAAATTTTTGCCATAATGTCTTCAAATATTTATTTGTCTTGCTCCATATTGTCTCTCCTATCCTTTTGTGAATTCAATAAATGTATGTTAGAACTTTGATTTCTTTTTCTCATCAGTACAAGAGAATTTATTCTTTTTTTTTTTTTTTCCTCAATCTTTTGTCTCTCTATTCTTTATTCTGGATAATTTAAACTGATTTTTTTTCAAGTACACTGGCTCTTTTTTTCTGTCATCTTCCTTCTATGTTGAAACATAATCAATTTTTTTCTTCTTTCATGTCAAGTGTTTTAATTCTAAGTTACAAGATTTCCATTTGGTACTTATTTACATATTTCATTTCCTTGCTGAGATTTTCTTTTTTTCATCTATTGTTTAAGAATATGTTTGTTTACTTCACCAATCTTAGTTATTAGATCTGATTTAAAGTCCTTGTCTGATAATTTCAAACACATGAGTCTTCTCAAAGTTGGCCTTCATGAACTGTTTTTCCCTTCAGTATGGGTCACATTTCCCTGTCAAGATATTTTGGATTATGTCCTAGACATTTTGTGTATTATGCTGTGAAACTCTGCTAGGTAATATTTCCTTAAAGAGTGTTAATGTTTTATTTTACTACAAATATTGATTAGTCAAAAAATGGAAGCTGTGTTTTAGCTATGTCAATGGTAGCTCAAATCTCAGTTAAATTATTCTAGCTTTATAGGTACAGACCCATTTGGATTTGCCTTGTACCTGAGTGGTTCAGAGATCAACTGGCAAAAGATGGGTAAACCAAAACCAAAAATCCACTGCCATCAAGTCGATTCTGACTAATAGTGACCCTATAGGAGAGGGTCAAACTGCCCCATAAGTTTTCCAAGGCTGTAAATCCTTAGAGAGGCAGGCTGTCACATATTTCTCCTGCAGAGTGGCTGGTGGGTTCTGACTGCCGACCTTTCGGTTAACAGCCATGGGCTTAACCACTGCACCACCAGGGCTCCTAAAGATGTGTAAAGAATTTATAATTTCAGGCTCTTCTTCTCTGGTTCTCACCTTTCTGAAATCCTCCTTCATTTCTTTTTTTTGGGGGAGGGATTGATACTACTGTTCCATATCTTGATTTTGAGTGTATGTTAGTCAAAATTTATAGAATAGTACACTAAAAAAAGGTGAAGTTAATGAGTTAAATTATCCCTCAATAAAATTTTTGAAAAAATCTGAATGGAGTTAACTAAAAAGTAATGTGCATTTCAAAATGTCAATACTCAGCATGACATTAGGGACTATAATTAAAGAATCAGATGTTTACACGTATGTACCACACTGTGCTACAAAAGCAGAGTGATTCAGGTGTGATGTACTGACAACTCAGATACTACAGGCAGGGTTGTCATCAGCAATACGATTTTCTGAAATAATGAAAAATTATTTGTAAGCTTTAAAAAATAAGTATGAATTCTCGCATTTTATATGGTAATTACATTTCTGGAAAACTCACCATATGTGAAAAAACATGCAATAATGTTTAGTGTTAATATAGAAATAGTTAGATTCTAGGCTCAGGTAGAAAATGAGCATCATATAGTTATTAACCCATATATCCTGGGCTCAAATTCTGGTTTTGCTACCTTTTTAGCTTTGTGACCTTGGGCAAATTAGTTAAATCTCTGTGATATCTGTGTGCCTCCATTTTCTAATCTGAAAACTGGAAATGATAATGTCAATATAATTGGGTTTTTATGAGGATTAGATAAATTATCATTTGTGAAATACATAGAACAGTGTCTTTTTCAGGCTATTTGCTACAAAAACATAATCTGGTTATAATTATAATTATTAGTAGCATAGAGAATTATAAAG